>CM074192.1:4420618-6950618 GCA_037179385.1 Holothuria scabra | reverse complement strand
ATATATATATATATATATATATATATATATATATATTTATGTATATATATATATATTTATATATTTATATATATATATATTTATGTATATATATTTATGTTTAATTAGTAATTACACAAGAAAAAATAAAGAAGTACAAAAGAAATGATGAAATAGCTGTCAATGCTTTTAGGGCACTTTTATGTATTCTTTTGTTTTTAATTGCTGTATGTACTGTAAATGTACAGACATTTTTTGTAGTGATGTACACCTCGAAAAATAAATGCCGCAAAAATACTTTGTCAAGTGAAATAAAAATTGGACTAAAAAAATGAGTCGGCTGTACGAGAACAACAGGTCCCCTCAAGCTTTACCCGTTGGGCAATACAAGTGTTGTCGCCATTGATTTATGGTGATATGTGAATCAAAAGCACGTTCGTTTTGTAATTAAATGCTAATCATGCTGATTATTCATAACGTTGACGTTTTCTGAAATAACCTTTCAGTATCATTAAAACTAATTATTAAGATTAGGAAGTAATCAGTGCTGGCGTTTCTTTCGTGACCTCTGTTTTACACAAATTATCTGGTAATGTCCAAAGAGTGTCATCCTTTTCATCTGGAAAGCATGAAAGATATATATTTCCAAATATATTATTTTGTTTCGTATCTTACACTTTTTCAGGGTGTTACTGCTAAAATTAAGTCTTTTTACTAGTCTACTTGTATTATTTGTTACATAGACGTTTGATGTATAGAACGTTTTACAACAAATTTGAATTAGGCGTTAATTCTGAGTGTAATATTAGGGTTATCATTTTGGGGTATGAAACGTATTTCTGTTTTAACTTCTTCAAATCTAATGAACAACAAAATGGAAGGCAAGAAAAAGATTGAGACGAAGTCTTTGGGAACTGTGACAATTCCAACACTCTTAATGTATTCTTACCCTAAAAAAATCAGATTTGCTGCACATCAACTTCACTACTCTTAAACGCAAGGCTGACGCCAGAGTAGAAGGTCAAATCAAGCGTTTAAATATATCTAATAGACAAGTGGCTAGAATAGAATCTTGTTAAGATAAAAGCAAGCAAAATTTCGGAAGCCAGGTTTAAGCATTAAATCATAGGACTTGATAATTTGAAAACTTAAGGCTTTAGCAAAGATGAAACTATTTGCTGGGCGTTGCGTATAGTTTACATCGGATTACTGATTAATGCGACATTTGAAGGTGTCATTCTTCAAAATTTTACTCTTGGTACGTTCATCTTCGTCGAATATACAATTTAGAGAATTGTGGATTCAAAAAATTAGGATAATTACATCTGGTCATTTATCATTTCGGCTAGAAGTTAATTATGTTTTACTATAGAAAAAAAACATCAAAAATAACGGTATTTGCGTCATTGTGACGTTTTGCCTATAAACGTTATAAAGTACTGATGATTTTGTACCATAAATCAATTGTTCCCTTAGATTGGAAGTTGTGTGTATAATTCGTTCAGTTCGAAACTTCCCCACCTTCCTACCCTTACACACGCGATTCGTGTATAGTACGTATGATGTAGGCAACTGAGTTTGTGCAAAAGGTTTTTCGTGAAAATGCCGATGCGTTAAGATTTACGTCACATTTATTGTTCACAACTTGTGCAATTGTTGCGTGCACATAACATTCTTTTGAGGTATGTAAAGTAATGATATCAGCAAGGTACTAACCAATACCATAAAATAGACCCTACACCCACCCCCCCGCCCCCCTTCTTCCATAACACATTTGCATGCTTACCTAGTTGGTTGTCATTGGTTGATACATTACATATAGAGGAAGTCCTTTCATGTTGGGTTTTGGGCCGTAGAGTTGGCTCGATTGAGCAGAGAGAGAGAGACTGACAATCTACTTCGTTATACTGACAAAATACTAAGCAAACATTATCAACATCAACTGGACCTTGACGTTATTTCTTTTAAGTATAAATGAGTCTATAACAATTTCCAAGGATTTTGGGATACAGTTTTGGTCTATTCTGCTTTTTATCAATGTTATTTTACTGTCACTGAACAAAAATGAAGCACCCACCACTAACTTCATATGCATTCACAATTGAAATTTAATCGTAGTTAAGGAACTTATCAATAAGTCTTCATACAATTTTTCAATGTTGTGCATTAGACTACTTAATTGACGACCTGTCCAACGATGCTGGGAGGGTAACACATTCAGCTAACGTTCAGTTTTTCCGAGACTTTAAAAGTAAAGCTAAGTGTTTTATCTCTTATCAACCGATCAATGATATCATCATTGCGTGGACCATTTCTAAGTTTCAAGCGGAACTACGAGATTGTTACCAACAAATACCGGAATCTCCAAAATTCGTGATAGCACGAGAGCCAGATAGCTGAAGCTGGAAACTGTTTAAGAGATTCTCACATACTTAGATGGGCAGTCTTAGCTTCTTTTGGGAGTAATCTTTGGCCGAAGTGCAGTTGTTGAATTCGGTTTGCCAAATGAAATTCTAGTTTTTTCCTGTAATGATAAAATCAGCCAGAAGCATGAATCAATAAAAGTATGCTTGTTTATGACTATTCAAGTATAAACAACTGTAGGTTTATGCGTACATGCCCAAGTGAAAGTAAAAGGGGGTACACGCACGTACACAGCGCATGCTATTCGATTTATCTTCGACGAATGGCCTATACACAAAGAATCTAAAACTTTAGTCAGGTTGGTGCAATGCTATGCATAAGCAAATAATTTTAGTAAGAAACGTTACCCACGCCATCGAAATTTTTGCCCAATAACATGAAAAAGGAACGAAATCGCACATTAAACCCTATCTGGAACAGGGGAAGAACGTTGTCTGGCACAGCGAGGGAACATAAACTTAAAATACGGGTATAAAAATGTACAGTAAGGCCCTATAGCTATACATTTTTCGTACAGCGAGCATATCCTAGTCTACTATATTCGCCGTTGATAAATGGAATGAAAATATGGTACGCGATTGCGTAAGTACATGTAGGCCTGTAGTATAAGTAAACACTGGCTGCATCTTGACGGTGTGGTCGATGAGACATCGAAAGCAGCTGATACATGAATATTCATAGAGTGTCAATAACAGAAAAGGAATTGCATGTTCTACAGTCGTTCGAGTAACTGTACCTGATTATGATTGTTTTTGTTTTATACCCTTAGTTCTTTTCCGCCAGAAAGCTCACTCCTCGTTATATTTTTGTGTGAAGAATATGAAGCAAAGCATGTTCTTTGCCTTTGGGAGTTGTCAGAGATCTCGTAGTTCCGCTTCAATGTAGGCCTTACATGTAAGTAGTCTTACATTTATCCTATTCGTGAGAGACTTGACAGTTGGACAAAGTAGGAACTCCAACTTGACCCCTTAATTCATCGAGTCACTTTGGATGGCTGAGAAAATAAACACACAGTAAGCAAAAGTAATTAGTGTTCCGAAATACATTTGCAGTGACTGGGATCACCCTGAAGGTTTACGTAGGAACTCATTTTCTCCTTAGAAGATTATTACAGACATGAAAATGTTCAAACGAAAACACGTTTAATGATCTTTGCCAGTCTCTGTAACAGGAAAAAGAAACGATTTGCAACTAACGAAATGTCTTAAGTTCTGAGATAAATGTTATTCTGGAGTAGTCTTACAAGCAGACGAGGTGTGGTTCATGTGGTCGATATCCGAGGATGGAAATTCTTGGGCAATTTTCTTGAACCAAAGTACTCTCAAATACGATTCACTGACGTCCAGGAATCAGGGAAAGCATACAAACCTTTTTGTTGCCATTTTCTGTGCGGAATATTATGCAAATAAATTCTAAATTCATTTCTCACAGGCAGGTGAGAAATGAATTTAGAATTTCGTCGAAAGGGCAAATACAATCAACCGGAATGAATTTAGGGACCAACTTTCACGTGTTCTTTTCGAAAGAAATAAAGTATCAGATTATGTGTTTGATTCCTTTACTATTATAATCATATTTCCTATACTACACAGATTTGTAAATAGTTATTGAAACATTTTCTTCTCATTTTCTTTCTCATTAACTTTTCAATATTAACCCCACATAGAGGGTAATCATTTCGTTTGTGTGAAGTAATTTGGAAGTACGCCACTAACCAACCCCCTTAAATATATGTGGCTGTAACTATATTATTACTAACCATGCATTATTTAATTATGTTGGCTGAAGTAAGAACTCAAGCGGACATTTTTTAAATGGGACCAATTTATCACGAATAGATTCCTGCCGAACAGATTCTACAAAACGTTTGATTACCATGCTTGTTTCTTTTTGTTAAAACAAATTTAGGTAGAAAATTGCTAACGTGATTAGCGCACCATGTTATATGAAGTGTATATATGAAAATCACGTAGGTTTCTTTCCCAGTGACTAAACGAGTGCTTGCAAGATTTTCCTTTCTTTGATCTTTAACATCCGCTGTAACAGTCAGGGTATAGCCTCATCCATCATGTTTAATAAGATTGCACAGATATCATGAGATCTGCCCGAACTGATAGGGGCCTATCTATCTACTGATAGTCTTCTTAAGTTTCAAATCTTAGATCTAAAAAGGTCTAGTGTCATTTCTCTGTACCCTTCTTGGGCCCCTGTGTGACAAGTATCCTTTATTTCCCTTTGACGTGACACTTCGTACCATTATGTAACTCATAGAACTCAACTGAGACTGTTTCACTCTAAAAATGGTTGGGCACGCATGCATCCTGCTAAACTGTTGGGTAAAATATTACCCCAAGCTGGACAATATAACCTCCGTATAGTTAACTGTACCAAGCAATGGGTACCTTTGTAACCAACTCGGGTTATCCTTTTTACCCAACTGTTTAGAAGGGGGCATAAGTAACAGACCCGGGTAAACGTTTAACCCTGCGTTTCGGAAAAAACATTGTTTAGATCAAGGAGCTTAGAGTGGTCCGCCCTTTAAATAGGCAAATCACATTGAAAATTAATAAAGAGGGTAAAAAGTTGCCAGCTGGCACGAAATGTCCTTGTCCTCACCTGTTTACGTGAAAATATCACACTGACGAAAAATACACGTTTCAAATATATGTAAAACCATAACAGAAGAAAAACGTCAACAAGTTTTTGATGCTTAGCTTACGCGTTGAAACCCGGTCGGTGTAATGAATTCACAAAGTTATTATTTCGCACAAGTCACTATTCTACCAACATCGTTAATATCGATGAATGTGGAGGAGTTAGCTGTTTTACATCAGTGTTGTAAGATGCCAACTCAATGCATTAAGTACGGCCTATGTATTACCGTAGCTTTTTCAAACAATTTGGAGTGGCCTTATTCCCGGGACGATGTGCACTATTTGCCAAGAAAATTCCTGACTTTCTAAAGATACTGCTTATTCGGAAACTAAATATACCCTAACCCTAACGGAAAATACAACACAATGATAACAGTCAAACAAGAAATTGACAACAGCTGCTACATTCCTGCTTTAGCTTAACCATTAACTTTAAAAACTTTTTAGCAGGTGACGTCACCCTAATTTTGTCTACACTTTAGAAACAAATTTAGACTCTAAGCATCTTTAACTATTTAACATTTCGTGTTTAGCAATTAAATGTGTTTTTCAAATTAAATATGTAGGAATTAGGCAGGAATTATAAGTCACAAAGACTTACACAAACTAGAAAATGTGGTTACGAAAATCGTAACCAATTAATGTTCATGATTGTTTCTGTGCCAACGTACTTAGGTACGTACTAAAGCTTAGAATATCGTCCTTTCGCGTTTGTTCGACCATGTGATTTACCTGAATATAATCGATGCAGTACTGTGTTGATTGTTGCAGTACTGTGTCTTGTTGTAGATATCAATCGTTCGTTACTTTCGACTCGCAATCTCGTGGTACACATGAATGATGCAGGACTGCACTATTTCCCATAATGATTATTAGGCTAGTTGAAGAATCGCCACCGTAGGCCAGGCCAGGATCCAAGAGGGGGAGAAGCTTTTACGGCCTCAGCCCCTTTCGTCACATCAACAATAACAAATTCACTAAAATAAGCATAATGCTTATCTACGAGAATATTCAAGGGGGCTATTTCAGGCTCATCTTTCCCCTCAGAACCTAAATCCAAGTACACGAACCTCGTATGATATTAAGTCCAGGTGGATAATCAAAACCCAGCCAACATGCCCAGATGGGCCCCAACTGGGTTTCAGCTGGGCTACTTGCTGGGCCCCAGCTGGGGCCCATTCGTGTTTGTCAGGTGTTCCCACGTGGGGCCCAACTAGGCTAGCCTTTCTCAGCTGAAGCCCAGCTAGGCTTCAGTTATTGAAGCTGGGCTCAAATGGAATTCGTCTGGGCATCAGCTGGGAAAGGCTAGGTCAGCTGGGCCCCACGTGGGAACACATGACAAACATGAATGGTCCCCAGCTGGGGCCGAGCAAGTAGCCCAGTTGAAACCCAGTTGGGGCTTAGCTGGGCATTTTGGCTGGGAAGGGGGGCCATCCCTTAGGCTCCTTCCCCGGCCGACATAGATCTGCGAGACAGGGACAGGGAGCGGAGGGTGTTCAGTTGTGAAGAGAAATAGTTTGTCATTTATCACTCAAGAGATGTTAGGATGTTAGGGGAAATAATTAACAGACATGAGTTCGAGTAGTCACAGACAATTTCATCAATTCAGCGGATCTTTAATTTAGCCAAGAGTCACAATAGATAAGCATTAGCATATTTTCAATTCCGTTGTTAAGTTTCCTCGAAAAGAATCAAGGCCATTTAATATAATAGTGGTAGTAATTTTCTGATCACTCAGCATGTTTCTGATTTTTTCTTGTTGCAAACAAAAGCTAAACTTATTCTTTTTTAAGCATGAAAACGCAATTTTCGGCAATCTCAGGGGTAGCGATCATTTTCAAAATTTTCCCTATATTCCGCACCAACTAATGGTAACTCTCCGCTTAGATAGTCTTTCGAGCAAAATTACATTTTTCGGGTCAAAATATTTTTTCAATAACTTCCTAATTACTTTGCAGTTTGCGAACTTATTTTGAAGTGAGCATTTTATTAAGCGAAGATAGCGACTGCTTAGAGAAAATGCTATTTTGGGCCATCTGAGGGTCTGATTTTCAAAATTTTCTCTACGCATCCGCGCCAACCAATGATTGCGCTCCGCTTAGATAATCTTTATGGCAGAAAAACGTTTCGTGGACAAGAACGTTTCGCGGACAAGATGCTCCATTTTGAATCCTAAAAGTATGCAAATTTAATGACAAGTTTAAGTTCAAAAGATAGCGAAAACAGAATAAGACTGCATGTAAAGACACAGAAGTTTCAGTTTTATCCTAATGAACCACCACAATTCAACTTAAACACTCTTCCCGTCAAAGTGGAAAATATTGCACCATTTTGCATCTAGGCTCCTTGAAAACGCCAAAAATTTTATAAGGGAGGGTGACCCCTCCTCCAGGCTGGCGATCGCTGAACGCACTGCCCCTTTAGAGAAATCCTGCGTTCGCCACTGGTACATCCCCATTACCCGCTTTCTTTAAGTTCAGTTTTGGAAATGTCTGGATCCGCGCCTGTGGGCCTATAGGCTTTTCATGCAATGCTGTTGTAACGGCAGTGATTAACCGGAAGTAGCAAAGTATGCCTACAGTGCTCACACTCACAGTGGCACTGCAGATGGAGTTACTAATACTGTAGACGTTCGATATTACCAGGACACGTCCTCTTTTTATTGTTTTGTGCTTGTGTCCGGGCGGTTTTGAAAAATTACCGCCACTAAGTCCGGATTTCATGTATTTCTCACATGACCTGACAGGTTTTTCCTAATTTTGCTGCAATCAACTTAGAAGAAACTATCTTGTAAAAACAACAAATATTGCACCCTTTTGCATTTAGACACCATTGAAAAGCAACAATTTAAATTTCCAAACCCCCCAACTTGAACCCTCCCCTCCTCTTAGATCCTTCACCATGGTGGCGATGCATGTCCTCCTTGCCAGAAAATAAATGGGCCTACGGCCCATTTATTTTTTGCTTTTTGATTGCACTTAGGGTTACGAGTAACCCTAAGTTCAAACAAAAAGAAAAGTAGAGACCCCTGTATGCTAATTCTGAGAATGGCCATCATTCTGAGAATGATAATATATACAAGCAGAGGTGGGCCTTTGGACCCACGGACCTCCTATATAAACATGGACAGAGAATCACAGGAAAATTGATTGCCACCGTTCGAACCAAAAAAGACTGGCAAGATGTCACCGACTGCTAGACCAGGGAGCTGTAGGCTAGACCCATTAAAAGCTATGTATAACACTGACTTCCTGTATACATTGACAGAGCAGACTGCACTTATGTCCTATACGTAGATTGTCGCTACCGTACGTGTTGTTATAGCGAGATGGCTGCCTGCTGTGGTTTTGTGCGTGGAGAAGGATAAGTTCTTATCACTTCTCAAGATACAACTAGCGTTTGACAAGCCTTAGTTAAGCCTTACGTAACTGCTCCCAAGACAGAAATGTAACCAGAGAGGAACCGTCAAATTCTAAGATTAAACCCAGGCCTAGGTGCTTACATAATTTCATGGCTGTTCTCCGGCAGCGAACGACAAGCACTTCCGAGATACGACGTGAAAGCAGGGTTGCCAGATTTTCCAAAGTTACAAACCGCCAAATCTGGCGTCAAATGGACTGAAAAAAGGCCAGATTCAAAAAATCCCTCAGCGTTGGTAACACATGTCAGAATCAACAAATTTATCACTCAGAAGGGCATGAGAAGTCGTGCGCATAGTATTTTTTCACAGTATATGGTACACTGTTAATTTTTGCGGTGTAACTGCATATTTGGCCCAAACTAGGCCTAACTGTTATGTATTCTGATCGTCACAACAGTTGTAATTTGTCTAATTTCTCCTTGAAATCTAGTAAAAATGGAAGAAATGTTGTTGTAATAGGCTACTTTAAAAAAACCGCCAGAAAAACGCCAAATCCTGTTTGGCGTCCCTTTTAAAAATCTTCGCGCCAAACATTTCCAAAAAACGCCAAATTATCCGTTTCGGGCGTGTAAAACGCCAAACTGGCAACCCTCACGGTGAAAGAGTGTGTGCCACAATGCTACATGTATACAATGTTCTTTACCTTGTTAGCGTTAGCGACACTGTAGATGTACGCGATATACTACAAGTACAATGCTGCCGTTGTGTGATGAGCAAGTCTACTGACTGTATACAAATTTGACTTACTCAAGTATTCTTTTACAAAACAATTAAATACATAAATGCAAAATAAAACCAGCCCATTTCGGGCCAGATCATAACCAAAAGTGACCATGAAGTCTCGTTCCCGTCTACATGACTCACTCTACATAATGAGCTCGATTATAAAGCAAACCACTCACTGGGAATCAAGAAACACTGGAGCGTGTCTAAGGTACTGTCCATGACGTCATGGACAGTACAATTCGCAAAGCGTAATACATATGCGTGAAAAAGTCACAACGACTTATAAAAGATGCTTATTGGTATGTCAGTGAAGCATAATCCGTTTTTGTGTTCGTCATGCGTATGACTTTTGAAAACCTCGAGGAAATTGTTTTACGCATACGCACACCACATAGGGGCAGGGACTTTTCAGAAATATGAATTTCGACAAGGAGGCTCCCATGGAGAGAGAGCGATGACATCTGGTCCCAACTCTTTAAATAACGATGTGTTTGAAAGCACCGAATTGCTTCGACCTTGCAGACTACGACTGTTCCTGACCAGTATTCATTATTTATCTTCCCCTTTTTGCTTTTTCGTTTTTTTCTGTGATATGAAGGGGCTTAATTAAGCTGCCAATAGCAACTATTCTTCACCATCTTCCTCATGCAACCTTTTCAGTTTTTTACAGAACAGAAGAGATGTCGAAGATTCTCTGATCTGTTCTCTCCTGCTCAACTAGTGAAAAGACAGGAAATGACCGCACTGGGGAATATTTACGCAAAACACTTCATAGTTTTGGCGAATCTATGGATGGGATTTTTACGCATACGTGTAGCGTGTAGTTGTAGGCTCACTATATCCTTTTCAGTAAATGTCATTATGCACGATGTTCCTTACGGGGTTTTGATAGTTCCTACTTTGGCAATCGTATCTTAAGTCATGATGGCCATATTTCAACTCAAGTTTGTCAAAATTAATGAACACCCTAAACGTTATGAGTAATATCTATCCTAGCATTACCTTGTCCCATACTTATCATCGATTTGGTCCGGTCCTTCCTTCCTTCCTTCCTTCCTTCCTTCCTTCCTTCCTTCCTTCCTTCCTTCCTTCCTTCCTTCCTTCCTTCCTTCCTTCCTTCCTTCCTTCCTTCCTTCCTTCCTTCCTTCCTTCCTTCATTCCTTCCTTCCTTCCTTCCTTCCTTCCTTCCTTCCTTCCTTCCTTCCTTCCTTCCTTTTGCTTTTTCTTTTTCTTTTAATGGCTTTCCTCTAAAGAATATGAAGCTTTTGCCAAAAACTGATCCCAATGTTACTATAATAGGGTGGCTCGAATGAACAACTAAGCTCCCTTTATAAAGGGTTTCCATTTACGTCACGGAACCGCCATGCTGGCGGGCAATCAGGCCAAATACACGTGGCTTTTGTGCCGAACTCACTGTACAGTGTGCACTTTGGTATGCAGGGGATGTACACATTCAGTGAGCAAGCGCGTCCCGTGCGGTTTACTACGTAGTTACATGTACTCCAACATGGCCATCGGAGAGTATGATGACGTCATGTGAAAACCCTCTATACAAGCTAAGCAAGGAAACAGCAACGAATTTGAAAGGAAGACGAAGCTGGTAATATGAGTTGAACAACACGAAAGTCATAAAGCATTATGCAATAAACGTCTTCGCTCGGAATGTATTTCAGCATTCACTATCTAAGTAATGGAACAAGCTATGACAATGGGGGTTGGATGAATTTGATTCATTTGGAACTTCTTAAATATATAACTTAAAAATTCTTGACTTGAAGCACACTTCAACTCAAACTGTATCTCAACCTTGATCAAAAATACGAAATATTGAGTTTAACGGTGACCCTGATTTGATTAAAAAGGTTGATGGAAAAATTGACACAATCATACATTGCGCTTATGTTTTCCTTAAACAATAAGGGCAAGATCAGTCGCCCAAATTTTAAGTTGAGTAAAGCTGCTTTACGATTAGTTGTTGAGAGTCTTTTGACAGCATTTTTTCTCTTCCAATGTGAAATTCACTAGAAGCAACTGATTGGATTACCTTTAATATGCAATACTGAAGTCATAAAATATGATGGAAGATGCTTTAAAGACAAATGAAAAGAAACTTTTGATATTGTTAGCTGTTGCCTCAAAATAAGTTTGGGGGCGTGCTTTTAACCTTCAAAGGTCTTAACCCTCAACCTAATCCACAGATTGCAAGTCAGCGACCGTATATGTTGTTGCCTTCCTCTTGGTTCCCGCTGTCAAGTGTTCATGAATTATATCTTCCTAGTTTTTGATTTTTTTTGAAGATTATAACGAGTTGGAGAGATTACAGAGACAAAAACGGAAGGCCCCAAAAGTTTTGATTGCCGAGATCGTATGACATCGGTGTCGGTGTTCAGGTAATGTATAACTGTGAGGACCATATATCAGTCGTAGTGAAATGTTATCATGCAGAAAAAAGCTTCATATCATGACGTGTTCTAGGTGAAACGGTGAAATAGATACTTATCATTGATTTCGATTAGTTCTCCTGTGGGTATTGCCGTTAGGGGATCGAGAAAGTTTCGCTGATTTTTGGGAACACAAGGAGGTTTCCTTGTGTCTAATTTACGGAGCGAAGTGCGAAATATTTGCAAAGCTTTGATGATGAAGTTGAGATCGAAATACCGTCTTGTTACAAATTCAGCCCTCTAGAAAATAAAAAAGGGAGCATTTTTGTTATATCGATGACTTTTTCATAATTTCTCATTTCAAGTCAAGGTCATCTTTACCAACAAAAGCTGAATTTCATCTAGCGATAGCTGACAGGCAATGAAATTGAAACCTTGTGAAAATTATTAACACATACTGTCAGTGCAGTATGTTTATTTAACTTGAAGTTGCTTATGGCGTAACCAATCTGAAGGATGACAGACGTAGAGGTTCAAGAATAATTTCACAGCTCTGTGACTTAACCGTTGAGTGATGGTCGATCAAAATATATGTTTCATCAGTTCATCCCTTTTTATATTTTATCGTTTAATGTGTTACAAGTTGTCAGAGCCTATTTCAGGTACAAACTTTAACCAGTAAACAGGTTCAATCCGTGCAGGTGTGATATGAAGAAACACAAAATCTCAACTCATTTAAAGTCTTAATTAATTTTGCCTGCGTAACAGGACCTATTATTGTTATATCGCTATCTGGAGGAGACTTTAGGCGGTAAGAGTCTGCCCTGAGATGCAGAAAAGAATAGCAAAATGGGTTCTTGTTCTATTGCCATGCGACCACACACCATCCAAGCTTCCTATATACCTTCAGATAAGGTTTCCAGACTTTGACCACGGTGATCCCACATGACATTTGACCGTCTCTTGAAACAATAGGGATACTCTGTTTGGGGCCATCTTATTGGTCAAGTATGAGTACCGTCCAAGCTACTCGTGTTGAGATACTGCGTGTAAAAGTAAAACGTTTCCCCACAGGCAAGCACAACACGAAGAAATATGCGCCATCCCATTGATGTTTACTTGCATTAGGAAAGCAATAAAATGTTATTCTTGTAATGCCGATCATAAGTTTCAAGAGGCAAGGTAACCCGACTTCACCTAATTTATTTACCTTGAACAGGAGCTCAGAATTACCAAGAGTGTTGATAATACTGCTTTTTTACTCAACAATAGCTTTCAGCCCTTAATGAAGATAAAATGTGATGTTATACTTCATGTCTATAAATCATCTTCACCTTCTGGGCTCAAGTGAAATTTTGAAAGATCACATTTGATGTAGTAAAAAAAAGAGTACGTTTTGCTGTATTTTGTCTCATGACCCTGACAAGGTTATTCTCGTGCAGTACTGTTACTTTTCTGAACGATTTGCGTGCCGATGGTTTAAATGTCCCTCATGTGCATTAACTTATATTAAATGACTGCAATGTTCGTGAGTTAAAAGGTACACCGACGATAACGATGCTCTATGGACTATATTTTATTATTGCCTCAAGGCTTTCGGCAAAGAGTTGTTTTATTGACATGTAACTTAAACTTCAGCGATATCTCAATCATAAACAAATTAATAAATGATACTTAGTCCTGGACTACGCTTTAAAGACCGCAAGGAATGATCTAAAAACAATCGGGTAATTTGAATTAATTTTTTCATGTTAGAAGATTAACTTCGTTGAATCGTTTTGTTGAGGAGAACAGTCTCCCCTCTTTGGGTAAGTTAAAGGCAGCCAACGCTCACCCCAAACTTTTTTCTCCTTTTATTCTTCTTCATTGGTGTTCAAATTACATGTATACAGTACGTCAATCGTGAAATAATATAAAAAACATAGATGTGATATCATTCTCAAAAAGGAATGGAAATATGTCTAAGGATCTGTTTTTATGTTTGTAAAAACTGATCTGAAAATAAGTTCTCGCAGGAACAAAATACTTCTTTGATATCGGAAAAATTTACAACATTCTTGTTTAATTTTTACTATTTCATATTTCATTTCATTTCATTTATTTGTTTCATCACATTACATATTATAATATGATGTGAAAGGAAGTCATCCAGAAAACCAAAATTGGCTTAACAAAGTGGATGACTCCCTATAACCAAGAAAAAAGATAATAGATATTTACAATTTCTACAAAACAAACAGCAAACGAAAACGTACATACATAACTATGACATGTCACCGTATTATACACTCACATTTGGAAAAATTATGAGCATACTTGAAAGATATTAAGAATAATTTCATTTTCACCAAGGGAACTTAATAATCATCAATGATGCCTTCCTTAATCGCCTTCTTAAAGATAAACAGAGAGGCAGAATTTTTTACTGAGTCTGTGAGGGTATTCCAGATTTTAGTGCTACGATTACGCAAGCTAAACGATCCAATTTTCGTACGATAGTAATGACGATGGGCAGATTTAGCGTGTCTAGTACTATGCCTATGAACAGAAGTATTGCTAATTATAAAATTATGAAATGTATCTGGTAGTAGTCTATTCCAAGCCTTGTAAGAAAATACAGCAATGTTGTAATCAATGATGTCGGTAAATTTGAGTAATTGAAACTTTTTAAATAGTGGGTTGGTGTGGTCCCTGGGACCTGCATGAAATAAATGGCGAACCGCTCGTTTCTGCAATGTAGTTAGTTGGCTAAGGTAAGAACTGTTAGCCCCGCTCCAGACAATGGAACAATAATTTAAGTGGGGAATAATTAAACTCTGGTATAAAGTCATGAGTATATTTCTTGGCAAAAAGTGTTTTAGTTTGGATAGTACGCCCACGTTTCTTGAAATCGTCTTGGAAATATTTGTAATGTGTTCTCGCCAGGTGAGCTTTTCATCTATGTGTACTCCTAGAAACCTCGTTGTGGTCACTTGCTTAATAGCAATCCCATTTATACAGACATCACTACCCCGCCTGCTAGTTCTATTATTACCAAAGATAATATAGTTAGTTTTACTAATGTTTAAGGATAGCATGTTGGCAGAGAACCAGTTACATATCTTAATCATTTCAATTGAAGCGGTATCATACAATGAATCTACACTCTTATGTCTGAAGAAAATGTTAGTGTCATCAGCAAAAAGTATAATACCAGCTTTATCAGCAACAAAATAAATATCATTCATATAAACAATGAACAGGAGTGGCCCCAGTATGGACCCTTGGGGTACCCCGCAACGAATATCCTTGAGACTTGAAGTCATACCCTTGTAATAAGTATATTGGGATCTATTTGAGATGTAGCTGTGAAACCAATCTAGAACATTACCTCGGATACCATAAGTCTCTAGTTTAGCAAATAGGATACTGTGATCAATTGTATCGAATGCTTTACTTAGGTCTAGAAATACACCCATTGAAATATTATTACCATCTAAACTTATTCCACTTAAACGTTTAATTTAAATACACAAAAGAAAGCATTCGCCTCTGGTATGTTCTTCAACAAGTTACACTTAAAAATATAATATTTCATGTGTAGCGCCAAAAAGTTAAAAGGATGTTTGGCTTCCCCACAAGTAAAAAAAACTTTGCCTAGAGAAAACAGGATGTTAACTAGGCTAAAAACAAGATTTCTACTTCTTTTATAAAATGTGAAACATGTCTGCATTTCCAGAAAAAAACTAAGCTAAAGTTTCGTCTTCCTCCTCACACCATGTACAATTAAGGGATTCGGACTTCACATGCATTAGGAAACGAAATTCATTACGCGGGGGTACCTTATGTATAAACCTAAAATGGATATATTGTTAATTGGTTTCGGAAGTGGAAAACCAGGGAGTACAATAAATGCGGGTCCAGTCGCTATCTGTTAAATTCACAAAAGAAACAGCCTATTTTAATAGGTTTTGTCTTCTCAGTTGTAAATAGTAAATATTTTATTAGTTTTTTCTGAAAATTTCTCACCCCAAACTACAGTTCTTGTAATAGTCATCAGAAATTCTGAATCGGTACAGCTCTTTGATAGACAACAAGGTCAAAAATGCAGGAAATAATGTAGTTCATATTGAACAGTTGTGGGTGAGCTTAAGTAAGTATAGGAGAATTGGAGCTTTTTGGTGAGACTATTAGCTATTCAATTTCCTTTCCATCATAGTTAATATAAAAAATAGAGTGTGGTGCTGCAACGTTTGTGACACACCTGTTAACAAGTGGAGCTATAAAAATTCAAAGCTATTCGAGAGAGACAAAATGAATGCGAAAAATGATTTAGCGTGTAGAGGTCTGAACGTAACGTCAGCGCGTTTTAATTTGGCATGCAGAACGCTTTCACTTACTTCACAAGCCCTGTCTACTTTTGAAGGGCCAAATCTAGTGCAGTACGCATTGCGGAAGAGTCGACGACCCACGTGCGACGCTTCCATGGAAACACGGTCGATTTTGCGAGGCAGTGGGCGTGGCTTATTTTTGTGACGTAACGTGAAAACACTCAATACTGGATGCCAGTAATCATGCGCAGTGGATCTGATACGATAGCAAGAACGCATCTAAAACAATTGTTATACAATGGACGTCAAGATGGCAAAATATAACAGTATAACAACTGGCAGAGCAGTCACGCTGGTGTAAGAACTCTGCAGGTAGGAAAGGCATTAAGGATAAATAGAACTGAAGACTTGCACGCAAGTGCTATAGCCTCCCTTACAGTCCGTTTACTCCCGAAGGGGTTTTGCTGCCTGAAATGAGCTACAACCCCTGCCGAAAACTCACAATTTACAAAACTGAACTGACCAGCCTCGCGACCTTCGTTGACATCGAGTCTCTAATGCAGCTATATCAAGGAAAGTTGTATGATGCTTTTTACATGCTGATGAAATGACACGGTGAAAACAACAAAGCCACAACAGATTACGAAACAAACCTAGGCCTAACTGCATTACGCAGGAAAGTTCCACAATATGTACACTGTAGCAAACAAATTTGAAAGACAACATGCTCTTGTGTTTTTCTGAGTGTGAATATTCACTAATTAAGCGCACTTTTTTAAGTACGTATGGAAGGATGTATTAAGAAATTAACATAACAGGTTGAACTTGGGGCAAAGGAGGGCCAAGGACCAATAAGATGCCCTGAAGTCCAAGCCCTAATCAAAAGTCAAACCACCAAAGCTTGACAACAGCCCCACACAATCAGATTCTATCAATTAAAGAACCCCAAACCCAAACAAACACCCTGACGGATCACAAACACAATGCCAAACTTGCACCACTGACCATCACGATCTTACTTTTTCCAAAGTCCTCCCGACCCTCTGGCAAAGGGTCGTTCGACGAAACCAAACTTGAAACTGATCATCCTGCACGCTCTTATATCCTCGAAATTTGGTGACTCAGAATGTCTTGGTTGCGAAGTATGTGAAAGGAAGCTCACGCATATCTGAGACATGCAAGTAGCTGCTGTGAGGAATGGTCGTCCGAGGGGCCTCCCTCTCACGATGCGGAAAATTCTGAATATTGTCTAAGTCAGTGCATTACAAAAGTAAGCAGCTTTGAAGCAATTTGGGCACTTAAAATAGCTGAGGAAAATTTTCGTTTTTGAAACGTAGAACCAGAAAAATGTGGGCTTTTAACTTGCCCTTGAAAATTCTAGGGAGAACCCCCTGTGCCTCGCCCACAATGGATCCGTCATTGGTCTAGATCTAAGTTGAGGAGAGCAAATCGTCTTGGAAGTGTTGATGAACTAGATGGATGCCGGGTACTAAGCAAGCTATGCGCACAAATATACATGTAGTAGGCACTACTTGCAAGATCTGATCTGATGGAGATCTGAAATGTGATTCTTTTCTCATTAAAACAAGAACATAAGTAGGCCTATCTGAAGGGGTTGACATACCTATTATAATATTACTGTAATTATTACTATTCTTTTCTTTTTTTGTTTTTTGTAGGAAGAAATTTATTTCATCCTAAAACATATACACGATGCGTTACAGAAAAGAATATATTATTTACAGATATCTGCAATCCCATTGAATGAACTAACATCACACTTATACTTGCACGAAATTGATCTGAAAATTTAAAACAAAAAAATCCGGCAAAAGCAAGCAGTGGGCACTGATCCCGGGTCGTAAAATTTGAATTGACAGTGCATACCGATACACAATCTGTAGCAATGTTAGTAGGTGGTGTACAAATATACTTACACTTGCAACACGTTTTAGACGTTCAGAAAAATTTCGACTTTGATTTTACAATTCTCGCTAATGTACAATATTTGTGCTTGTGAAAAAAAATTGGTTACTCTGAGCATCTTTGGCCGTCATTTTGTAAAGTTGCGACCCCCCCCCCCCCCCGAAATGGTGGTCACAAAAGTATATTTCTAGACAGAAATCGGCCATACGGCCCTCTGCCTAGTAGGCTGTTCGTTCATTGCAAACCCAGACCTCACGAGCACGTCGTAAATTTATTCCCAATTTCGGATGTACAAGGGAATACCTGCATCAAGACCTCTGGTTGGTTTACGCAAGTCCTAAACGAGATGTGCGTTTGCTTGGCGTATCAAGTCAATTATTCATGTCAATGATGTGTTACACGGTACGTGAAATAAAGATAGACCGATAAAAATACAAGACTACCACCGTCTCTTAGAACGACATTTTCTAATTCCAGTACGCCAGCAGATGTAGCCCAAATCAAGGGTTTTTTCTCCCCAAAAGCCAAGCTCAACATCTTATTGTGATTATTTATGTAGACTATATTTGTTGCAGTATGAAACTTAACAAAGATTTTCAGGTTTCTTTGCTATACTTCTTTAGATTTCTAAAATACCTTGACATTTTAACCTGTTTGCACCTGAACATTTGGAAGCTGAGTGATCCTGGTAAGACATCGTCAATGGTGACTTAACGGAATGCAGGATTCTTCCGTAAAACTCTGTCTAACAGTAACCAACTAACTATCGATTTGGAGGAATGAAACTTTTAGTTGTACTGAAATTTTTCGTTGACGAACGGGTTGCTCGTCACATCATGCTTGAAAATTGAGGTAAAGGATATTTTTGCTAAAGTGGAAAATATCAAAAATGAGCTCAGGGCAATCAAAGCATAGGGGCACCCTTTACCGTTGTGATCCAATCGGGCCATATTTGCGCGCCTCGGGAGTTGGCGGAAAAGCGGACGTAGCACGCCCCGCATCAGCTTCCGTAAGCTATTGACCCCCTGACCTTAAACTACTGTCTTTCTCGTTGCTTTCGCCGAATTTTCGGGTAGCTTCTGGCAGTTTCGAGCTCCGCGTGAAACAGTAAAGATGGGTGACAGCCGCGCTCTCCGTCTGGGTCCAAAGGACCTAAACAACGGTAAAGGGTTAATTATTATTGGCATATTCCTCCTCATTTATGCAAACATCCTGAATGTAACATGCTAATCAAGAAAATAATGATACATATATAGATGTTTACAATAAGGAGTATTTGATTGACTACACATTTAAAGGTTTCAATCATCACCAATTCATAAATACTTTGAAATGCTGGCTTGTGATTGGTCAGTTACCCATATTCTAATCCAGTGTAGAGACATAGGGTGTATGGAGAGAAACTTTTTGATCAACGTGACTATAAACACAGCTTTGCTGACACGGTATATGTGGGCTTGACTACATAGGGCCTAGTTTTAGGTCACATACATAGCACACATACTAGCCTGGTCCTTAGTAAATGACTATGTACGGACTATGTATTAGTCCTTTACTGAGGACTAATACTAGCCCAACTACTTCAAAATGGTACCTAACGTTTTAAGCAATTAGGGCATACGACTGTAATTTACCCCATAACTGTCCAACTTAAAATGTAAATATATTTGGTTGCGTGTACATTGAAACGAATAAATTAGGTCCTAATCAGATTTCAGACCTTTAATTCAGATAATATTAAGTGAAGGTCTTGTTAGTGTTTCAAAGTCCATACATGGCCCAGGCCTAGGCTTAGACCCCGATCGTGTATAAATATTGATATGGCACACTGTTGATGAGAAAAAGACATATAAGTAGGACTAGGCCTACATGACTTCCTAGGCCTAGGCCTACCTCAGTTGGACTCGAAACCTCTAGCCTATTTGGGGCGATGAAAAAAAAAAAACAGTTTTGAAATGAGTCCCCGAGTATAACGTTACTCACTTACCTTAAAAGCTCATCTCGCATATTCCGGCTTGGTCCAGTATTCTGTGCACCATTAGCTATGTAAGGAAATTTAGCACCAGAATCGCCAAAGGAAATGTGATAATATCAGTGGCGTAGCTAGGATATTTTCCGGGGGGGCAAAGCTCGAAAATTTCCCCAAAACTTTTCAGTTTCAGTTTCAATATATTTTCAGTTTATTTCAAGGTCGAGGTGCATGTATTACTTACAAAATACGTAAATTTATGACGTCATGTAATGTAAGCTAAGTTAATACATGGCCTACAAGATCCTGAAGCTGTCTACTATATACATATATATGGTTAAGACAATGTCATCATGGGCCCGTTGTCACCCCTATCCCCAGTGATTAACTAGATTAATTTTCCGAACCAGTCCTTTAAAAGTAAGGTAAACATCGTACGTTTTTCGAGGTTTGCAGGGTTATTATGTCTAGACAACGGTAAGCTATTGTTTTAGCTCCACACAGAGTAAGGTTCTAGCTTGTAGGATGAGAGGCCATTGATGCTTTAACTAACCCAGGGCGCTGTCAACCAATAGGTTGGAAACTGGGCAGTTAAACCTCGCCTTACCTAATCTAACCCAGGGCGTTGTCAACTTTAGTGACATGTGAGAGTGATACGCGGAGCGCGACCATCGGTTCGCGCGGAGCGTCCTGACAGGGGAAATTTCGCTAAAAACACCCCTAGATTGCAGGAAATGACACTCCCTGTGCCCCATTACTGCATGCTTAGATTGCCATATTTTTCTTATCCTGAAAACTTTTAAGGAGACATTTTGTTCACAATATATATAAAAAGGAAAAATTGGAAACTCTAAAGCCTACCGGTATGTATTGATGACAGCCAAGTTAAAACGAATATAAATATAATGGTTGTGGAACGAAAACAAACGGAAATTGTAATAATTTAATGAGGGAATATTTCGTTCACGAGGCTATGATTATGTTACTATTTATTAGCAACGTATTATCCAATAGTGCATCAAGTTGATGTACAAAACATAAGCTCAACAATACGTAGGGAACTAGCTCGATGATGGTATCCTATGCTCCGGTCTTATAGCCTGTCAGTATTGCGCAGCATACGCTGAACTGATCAAAATACCCTGCATGTGTACCAGAGAACAAGAGAGCCAGAGAGCTGCTGCAGAGAGGGCATTTCTGCGGAATGCGAGTCAAGCGCGCTTCATGCTGAAGTGACAAAGATGTGATCTGGGGAAATACCTTGCATGGAAATTCGAGTCATGCATGAGAAATGTTTCACGATTACTTACAGTGAGAAAAATTTAAAGAAACAGGAAAAGAAATTATTATTTCGTCAACTTGAAATTTCCCCAAGTTCCACAAATTTCCCCAAAATATTTTCCAGGGGGGGCCACTTGCCCCCCCCCCCCCAGTAGCTACGCCCCTGGATAATATGTGATGTGATAATATTAAGAAAAGCTTTAGCCGGCCCTAGTAGCCTGCCTTCTGCATCGACAAACGTCATCAAGATTGTAATAGATTCTCTCTGCAATGAAAACTCTAGGAACTGCGACAGCCACCGTTAGTAAAGGCAAATATGTCTGGTTCCATTAAGTTCCACTCAAAAAGGTCAAGCAATTGTACTGCCTCATCCTCATTTCGAAAACAACGTAACGCTAATTTGAAAGACTAGGCCTAACGTTGTTAGCCTAACGTTAGTTGTTTAGGCCTAGTCTGTTTTCAATAACGTATAGCAGGGCATTACACTCTAAAAAATATTGGGCAAATATTTGCCCAACTTTTTACCAACACTGGGTACAGTATATATGTGTCCTCCCAACAATTGGGCAAACTGTTGGGCAAATGGTGTTGGGCAATGCAAATACCAAGTATGTTGGGTGCTTGTTTGGATTTCAATATAACCTGATACACAATTATATGATTTGGATATGAGGGAGATTTAACAAAGTACCCCAACACACATACCCCGTTTGTCCTGCAAGAGTGATTGGAGGCACCAGCGACAATGCACTTGGTAAGTAAACAGTGAAGTGTGTAGCTTAAAGTAACAAACCCAATCGTGAACTTTGTATTTCTTCTCCCATGATTACGTAGCAATGGAAACTTTTTTTTCTATGCGACCATTGCTCTTTAAGTACATTCGTCCAGATTTTTACTGCTATTCTACCGTTAGCTTTTTATTTACCAAATACAACCTTATTCAACCATGAGATCTTATAATGAACCACTTATATTACAACAATTATCTGTAAAATTTAACTGATCTTTAACTAATCATCTGATTGGTCAATTACATTTTACCCAACTGTTGGGTACTTTAAAAATTGCCCAACACCCTTTACCCACACCTGGATTTTACCCAACTTTAGTTTGCCCAACAATATGGGTACAGTTGTTTACCCATTTGTTGGGCATTTTTTTATTTTGCCCAACGCTTTTTACCCAACAGTTTTTAGAGTGTACTAACGTAAGTGACATGTGTCAAAAGTCAAACGTCACAGTGAGCAATATTAACCAAGCCACGGATCCTCAAGCTAGTATATAATTTTAGTGGAACTATTCACGACTATAGTCTCAAATCCAAGAGGAAAATCGTTCCAAATATGACCTCGTTCAAGACTTCCACAATATAATTTATTAGTCAAATAGCCTATGACTGTATGAATATGAGTCATGACTGTGTACATACGTACACAAGCGCACGACGAAGGTAACGTGTAGCTAGCTAGCTACTGTGCATTGCGGTAATACAGCTTTTCGCTACGCTATTCAATGTCAAAGTCATGGTAACGTACACCTGTACGAGCACTTCATGAAACTTAAGTCAGTGAAGGAGAATAATAGATGATCAATGGGAAATTGGTAAAAAAAGAAAGCTTTTTCTCTTCTAAACTTCTCGAAATTAAAATATTTATAAATGGGGATAAAGTCATGGTGCCCATGTCTCTACATCATATTTGAACAGGCTATGACGTTACGCATATAGGCAGAGACCCGAGGCGAAGAGACCATCGGCTTCGCCTCGGGTCTCTCAGCCCATATGCGTGACGTCATACCCTGTTCGAGTCTGATGTAGAGACATGGGCACCATTGACTTTATTCCCTAGTTAAGAATTCGTGAGCGTGCAATTAATAACATAAACAAAATGCAGACTATCCATATTTATTTCTTGAAACAGCATTTAACACTTTCCTTTAAAGTTTTAACAGTCAAATAAATAGCATTTTAAGCTTCATGTTTTAAATTTTAGAAGATACCTTTCTGATAATGAGTTGTTAGCTTATTCATTACTGTTCTTTCATTTGCCGCATTCCACTATACTATTCGCTGGTATCGCAACTATAACTTGGTTTCAAACGCCGTTTTCGAGATTCATGGTGATTTAAATACATGGAAACCTTTGTATATAACAGCCCACTTTAAAAATCATTTTGGTAACGTGGCGTACGGTCTTAGTTGTATTTCATTACGTATGACCTTTTGCGCCCTAAGCATAGGTAAGTAATTCTCAGTTATTAGGCTATAACCAAAAACACGTAGACCTGACATACAATATAATCATATTTGCAATTGTCGATTTAAGAACAGATGAGATGTTCTAGCTAGCAAGCTTTCAATGTGTTGACATAGCGTGTAGGCAATGTTTGCATCATTCTGTCACTGGCAAATTTAACATATTCAATTACTTGCGGTGGATTACATTAATATACCATTTCATATGATCTTGACTTGGTCTGTCAATGGATTTTGCCTTTAACTTTTAAAGTCATCTCTAGCCACGAAAGATTTAAATTTATGGTTAGCCAAAAGTCTCGACGCAACCACTGGCAGCTTAGTAAGCGATTGCTTGTTGACAGAATTTCTACAGGTAGCTTCCCAACATGAATTAATTTTTAATAACTGAAAAATTAGCTGATAGGTATGAAAACAAGTATTCTGATTGTCAATTAAGTTAGGTTGATCTTTGATGACTATCGTGTAGGCCTATAGGTGTATGCAGAATCCGTTTTACTACTACAACTTTATAGAGGCTTTGCAATTTCGTCACGGAACCGCCATGCTGGAGGACATTCATGCCAAACACATGTGACTTTGTACAGAACGCACTGCACAGTGTGCACTGTGATATGCACGGTATGTACAAATTCAACGAGCAAGCGGGTCCAGTGTGGTTTACTAAGTAGTTAAATGTACTCCAACATGGCCGCCGGAGAGTATTATGACGTCATGTGAAAAGCCTCTATACATGTCGTTAGTTTCCAATAAAAGGAAGTAAAACTGGACTAGCTGACCTACGAGAGCTTAAATCAATCGATGGTACCATGATCGATAGGGGAATGGATATCGGGATCGGATGCCTCGTTTTAGAAGATAACACTATGAATGAGTACAGTGAATTTATATTAAGCAGAATAGAAAGTTGTAAAACTCCCTTAGAAGAATCCGGACAGCAAAACGATGGTCTGATTTTAGTAGGCCACAATTGCAGTCTTTCACCTTTTAATATTTCAATTTCCTTGCTTGCCCGTACCATGGATGGCTGTTCACTGAAATGTCTCTTGATTCCGGTGCAATTTCGATTCCGACTCAATTTCACTGTATATGAGGGTTTGAAATTACATTAAGATAGTACGGTTAATGAAGGCGGTTTAAGGCAATTGGAACCCACTATGGCTGACTAAATTCACTAGACACTAGCACTGCTAGGATTCGTCTATATGGTGTTAGTTGTATTCATTTGAGCAACGCCAAATCAAACGACAATTTAGCTATTTCCTAAGCAATAAAAGATAAATTTTATATGAAGTTGAAGCTCTCATGACATGGCAGGTTGGACAAAATAAACCGTTTGGGATTGTTTTGATCTTAGAGGAGGGGATACATTTTACGTATAACACCCATGTCAATGACTGGAAAAGTTTCTAATGCATTCCATGCCTTCAACACACTTTTAATAATATTTTTAATTGTTACTTAGAACACACAATTTAATTATCTGTTTGGGGGGCTGTGGGTATTTTGGGTATGATCTGTGCGAACCTGGGGTAATCTTGAAGGATTTGTTTTTCTTGTCATGTATAGGGCCTAACCCCAAAGATTTTTATTTCAAGAACCTGTGAACTGCTGCAAGGGAATCTGGCATGGGATAATTTTTGCAAGTTTTAAGGGTAATCTTGACGCGTATGATCTTTCTTTCCCCTTTTCCATTTGTTTAGTTATTCAATGATCAATTACGAGAAACTTGGTTTTGTGCTATAGCTTCATGAAATTTGACCCGTACTCCCGGTGAACATATTTTATTCCATCGTTGACCATTCATATTTAAGGTCAGAAATAATTTGACCTTCTATTTTTGAACCTTTATAAAGTTACAACTTTTGTGGGCTAAACAAACTTTATATGCCTATGGCCAAAAAGTCAACAGCTTTGATAAGTAACAACCTGGCCAAATGTAACTGTGTATCAAGTAGAAGGTAAATTACCTTAAAGTTCCTCGCCATTTGTTGATAGTATCTATGAGGGTCTCATAGATAATATCAACAAATGGTATCATGCAGGCCCGCGGTCGTGCCAAATTTCTTAATTTCAATGTCATCAACAGCATGCAGCTAAGTGATTTCAATGCAACCAGAAACGAGTTTTAACTTCAACTTTTTCCGAGGGTCTTAAGTCGGGCCATTAAGTGGGGGAAAAGAAAAATGATTTTTATCTCGGTAAGCCTTGCCTCTCATGCGGAAGGCCCGGATTCTATTCTCAGGTCGAGTCATACCAAAGACTAAAAATGGAACCAACTGCAGTTGTGCGTGATGCTCCGCATAAGTAATGGAGTACGAAGAACAAGCCACTGAGCCGAGCCATAACTAGAAAAAAGGCCGTGGCCGACTCGACTTGAACCAAAAGGTTGGAAACTGGGCCGTAAAATTCGATTTAACTAACTGTTACATCGTGGAACATGTTAACTATTGCAGGAGGAATAAGTTTCATCTGTTTTAAGGAACTGGGGATTTGCTAATATGTTACGACATTGAAACCAGATCCTTTTGGTAGTACAGATAAATATTTGACTAGAGTTTGAAGGGAAAATCAGAAATGATTTGTTCATCACATACTAGCATAAACGCCTGAAATGCTATCAGTTTTCTTTGTGTAGGTTTTCAAGCATATCCTATTTTATTGGAGCTGGGAATATTCAAATCACATTGCTATTACAATCGTAATATCTATAAGCACTTATTACTCAAATGGGGGCGATAGTTTCCTTTCAAGTGCCTATGGCACCATTTTCAGCTCTTTTAATGTTCATCAGTTCTTCAATGCTCTTGCAAATCATAAACTTAAGTTACTTTTATTTTGCATGGGCAGTTTGGTAGGGTTTTAAGGTTTTTGCTTTTACAATTGTACTTGAATAAACGTCCCACATATCCTTTAAAACTTTGAGTGGTTCCCTTTATAACTGGTTTGCTGAAATGGTCGCATTACCGAAATTGTGACATGAAACGGATAGCGGGCTTAATAGTGACTTTTTGTTCAAGCGCATTTTACCACCTGGTCCAGTTACAATGACTCGTTGTTCTTTGGTTAGGTGGTAAAATTCTCTGTTTCAGACATTTTGTCGATAGTTTATTCATTAGTTTTTAGATGGCGGGAGTTAGATTGAGCCGAATTTAAGGGCAGAACCGATTTTACAAATCATATTTTCCTCAGCTGCTCACAGAGGGAAACGGTTAACCTGTAAAATCTGTAAAGATAATTCCTTTCAAAAAGAGATTTGATGCGAGGACCCTCAGGCTATAAATGGGAATATACGATCGCCTGTAGAACGTGAAAAAAATTAAAAAAAGAGGAAAGTTTTACCTGGGGATATTTTGGAGTGATCCATCTCTATCGATCTATTTTATGGAACTACTCATGTTTACTCATGAATTTGATCGAGGTTTAGCCCATTTTCGTTGAAAGAACGATAACAGCAGTAAATGATTCCAGAGTTGTATTGATTTTGCCATGGTGAGCTTGTAAAATCAAATTTACCATTGTAAACTTTCTTGACGGTATATAGCAAACAGTAATATGTAGACCTACGTATCGTGCAAATCGCAACAAATGAGTCTGTTATGAATTCTGTGGCCTTTGTTAGAACACCGAGTGATCAGTTGCTAATATGTAGTACGCCTTGTAAAAATAGTCCCACTACTTCCCAACTATCAACTTTTCAACTATATAGCCTCCCAACCTTCCATACCTCCATATCGTTGCTATTTTGTAGGTGTTTATTGGCTCTACTTCATTTCTCCAACATCGCCCTTCGCGTCCCCAAAATTCCCCTTGTCCACTGCTTTTAGGGTTTTACCCCAGTGGAACCCAGAAATCCCATTAAACTTTGCAACCAAAGGATCCATATATTTGTAGTCGAAATGCATATAGGATAGTATGCATTCTATCTATGTTTAACCTACATGTAAATTGCCAACATGCATGCACCACAGATATCCCCGTATCAGTCATTTAGATTGTCTCACTTTCGTCTTACAGTCTTATGGATCTTGACTGCACAATTGTATGAGCCCCATTAGGTGGTTTTATGAGACGGGAAAGAGCAACCGAGATACTCAAATCATATTGTAGAGTTCCACATAGGCATTGATTGAACTGTCCCCTAGGAACTCCACATGCCTGTGGCCCTCCTGTTATTCTAGTTTGAGCGATATACAATATAGTACCACCGGTAGACGGGAAATGTTTTCTTCTTGAAATGACCTAGTATCAGTTAGATAAAATTCGATCGGCCAAAGTTGATGTGTACTTTCAAAAGAGAGACCGTGATCCTCAGACTTTGTTAATGAAAATATATTTATGTTTTGGGTATACCAAGGGCACCAGGCACCTACCAATTGGAATAGTTAAATGCCTGGGATGATCAAAGTCGTGTGAGCGGTCATATGAATTTCTATTTAGTAGAATAATGAACAGCTAAAAGTTATTTGCTCGGTCATGCACACATCCGACACATGAACTGACATTCAAGTGTTCTATTGACTTAACCCTTTCATTGATATGGGGCATTTTTTTATATAATTTAATACAAGAAATACGGGGGAAATGCATCATATATTTTCTTGTCTGGTTTTTCCATTACCATCAAGCGACATCTGATATTTATTCTAATAAGGTTTTGGTATTTTTCTCACGTGCAGAGATCTCTGATGCATTAAGTCATGTTTGCTGGGGACATTGTTTTTTGTTTGGCACAAAAGTACAAATCATTTTACATTCTCCGGCACAACTTTACTCCTGAGAGACTCCGTGATTCTTATTAACTGATCAAACGTCATTTTCTATTTATTATTCTGAATTAGGCGAAAATTGCCATAAGGTCTTCAGAGCACACCCTTGTGCAAAATGGAGAGCTAAACGGAAAGCTTTTATTCAGAGTAATTTTATTGTTCAATTTTTAAATGCCAGTATAGCACTTAACTAAATTCAAATAAAAGAGAGCGCGTAGTTCTATTTATCCTTATGACGAGTTACCAACGGAAACGAGTGCATTATTGTACAGGAAATTAACAACGATCTGAAAGTTAAAAAAAAATCAGTCATTTTATCAGCTAGATAGATACTTGGTCAAAAGTGTCTAGTGACAACTACATGATTTATTATCTTCCCTTCCCTCTAGCGTGTTCAGTCTCTCTCAATTAGCCATTCATCATGTGTCTTACACGAAGCTCTTATACAGGATTTAGTTCAATCTGGCCAGATAAAAGAATAATACCAGGAAACTATGTCATTTTTAAGTACATGATTAAAGATAAATGTCAGCTTGGATTTGTAATCAACAATCTGTATGAATGGTTATATTTATTTTCATA
Source organism: Holothuria scabra (assembly GCA_037179385.1). Lineage (NCBI taxonomy): Eukaryota > Metazoa > Echinodermata > Holothuroidea > Aspidochirotida > Holothuriidae > Holothuria > Holothuria scabra. The sequence goes on along the minus strand of CM074192.1, from coordinate 6,921,942 downwards.
GGATTCCAACGAATATTCTCAAAGAAACTCTACGCACTTTGTCATTGGTGTAACATTTCATATACATCCTGTAAACAGTAATTTACCCTGGACCATATCGCCATATTGGTGATATTTTGATCGCTTCATATTCATTACTATATATCCAAGAGAACAGTTGAAAAATGAATTTACATTTGATAGTTGAATATTTTTTTCCTCTCACATCAGATAAACAAAAAGGGTAAAAAGAAGAAACAATTTGTAGATTATATGTCAGTCTGTACGAAAACCCCGACAGCTGGTAGAAAAGTGTGGAATATGTCTTAAAAACTCTTGTGAAATGTATGGTTCTTATTCTTCTTGATTGGAAAAATGTCTGGTCATGAATTTGTTAAAACCTTATTGAACCGTTAAGTACTCTCTCATAAAACATATACTCGTATGTAGGATATAGTTATTGTCTAAGTTTGACCATTGTCATTGCTATGTGAATAAAACTCAACAGTTTTGGAAAAAATTGTTGAATTTCATGAACCAACCCAACGAGCCGCTTAAAATTTCTAGACACCTCTTTTACAGAGGACTTTGCCTCGTAAGTTATTTTCCCAAATTTGGAGTTAAACGATACCTAGAGGTGATGTAAACCTATAAAAGCTGAAAAGCAAGGGCAAATCGATGAACTTGCCAGTCTTAACATAAACCATTCCGCAATTTATACATATGTTTTAGAAATTCCCCAAGCTGGGAAAACCCCTTTTATGCCATTTAAACTCTGATCCGAAAGCAACTTGAATGCATAAAAATTTCAATAATTTTAACCACTCTTCACATGTCACGGGAATTGATGATCTTTTCTTGCATACTGCAATAAAAATTACGAATATTGTGACTCCTTGACTCTATAATTACAGGATTTTAAAGTAATGCAAAAAACGGTGGCAACTTTTTAGCAAGTTTGAATTTTACCCGACTAACGCTTTATAACTCACAGGTAGAATTCGTGACACATTTTTTCCAACAAGAAACACACACGTACACCGCACACAGGAAAGCAGCCGCTCACACAACACCTAACATTTTGGATGTTAGATTAAATACAGTTTGCATCTGTCTATGCAGTTCATGTATGTATATTAAAAATTCTTGTTAACAGTAAAGCCGCATTCACACTAGGCCTACAAATAATTCGGATAGGATCCGACTTTTGCAAGACTTTATTAAATTCTTCTCCATCTATAGTCGGAAAGAACCAAAACTTTGTCAACCATTGTAAAAACATGATTCGCATAAGAGGTTTTTGAGGATAAAATTTTAAATGTTCTTTTTATTTTCGTGACTCTCACCAACAGACAACCGTAACTGGACACGCGTAGTCAGATAAAAACTGTCTGTCAATGTGACGTCACAAAACAATGAGCATAAATTTCATTTTCGCAGTCCTGCGATTAGACCGGCAAATAGTTGTGGCATAGGCTATGTAATGATAGCGAGTTCAGAATTACGTATTTGGATAGCTTCATATCCAGGAAATAAGCCTGTTACAAAAAGTGGCAAGTTTTCTTGGACTCGTACATATTTTGGGTTTCCCAATTTTAATATTTAAGAGATGAAAAATTCATGAAGTTAGAATGTAATCACCGACAAATATCATGTCCCCACTGACGCATTCAAAAGACGATTCTAAGGTCAAGCTTTCCACATTTATCTGATAGGATTCGTCAGTGTCATTGCACTGTTCACTGACACGTATTTCTGCAACCGTTTACACAGTGACGGAGGAAGGGAATTCTGTCAGAGGGGGCAAGAATGGCCTGTAGGGGCGCTTCAAAGTTTGTAGGGCAGGAATATTTGGTCAGAGGGGGCGAAAAATAGGCTGTAGGGCTTTTTTATGTAAGTAGATACATATGCTTCAATACGGTAAAAAGAGTAAAAAGAGCGCTAACAGGCAATTTGAGTCCGTCCAGGGGGCGACCGCCCATCTGGCTATATGCAGGGAGTTGCAAGGAATCCCTGGTATATGGCAGCTCTGCCACTGAATTTACCTTGAGGCGGACGAAATATAAGCTTATCGTATTGACCACTGAACAATGCCTAGTCGTACAAGTTTCCACATCAAAGTATGTAACGTCTCGGAAACCCGTCAATTTTGATTATGATAATCAGGAGCCTAAACAACTTTAAATTAGTAGTACAGTTGTTTAATAAACGAGCATGCAGATTTCATAATTATTGTTTGTAAAACGTAATGATTCGTTTTAGTCAATGTCTAATCTAGAAAACGTCTATCTTTGTACAAGGGAAAATGTAAACCACACACGGGGATTAAAGAACTGAGATTATTCTGATGTAAACTGAATGAAAATACAAGATAATATAAACAAAGAATTTAAAGTAACAGATTTAGAAATGAGAACTGATAATGAATTAAAAATTAAAGATTAAGAAGGAAGTATAGAACATTTTGTACTCTATCATTACATTGAAATTGTTAAATCATATTGATGTGACATTAGAGACCGGTCAAGATAAAGGCGAAAGAAATTCTGGACATTATACATTTTTTCTTTTTCTTTTTTCTCCGTTGTTTTTTATTGTGTTTCTGTTTTGTTTAGTAATACCAGGCCTCTTTCAGTTTTCTGACTGCTGATTGCTGGTTTTGCTCTAAAATAAATGTCCCATAAAGATGGGAATTGGATGTTGGAATTCATTTCTCATGCTGTTTAATATGTGTTTTTTTATTTTTTCAACTTGAAGTACACTTCAAAAGCAGGAACTGTGATATTTTGCTTACATGTGAAAATAAAATACTTTGCATGGACCAAAAGGAGGTTAACATGGAGTTTTTTTGTCATTAGTGTGTGTATGTCTTAAATGCATCTGGACTTTATAGGTTTATCTTAACTTGCTGCGGTATATGTTCCATACTCGAACGATTTTAAGTTTTTCCTACTGCCCATGTGCATATATGTGGCACAATGTGTACTGTGTCGTCTTACATAAAAAGCGAAAATCATTAATGAACAAAGAAGTAGTGCCAAACATTTGAAACACTCATTATTTTCGAAACCTTTAATTTCGAATTAGAAAACTCGCCCAATCTTTATTTGAATAGTCATTCAAGTTAATGTTAATTATTGACTTCAAGCGACTTGCATATTTGTTATATGTTGCACCGTTTTTTTTATTTTTTAATGTACTATGTTTTTCTCAGTGTATGTAGAACAGATTCCATACTACGCACGTGCTGAAACCATTATACAATAATATTTACGACTTGTAACAATACAGACAACATTTTGTATGCTCCCTGCAATATTTCACATTTGGGACATATTTGCACATTTAATACGGAAAATTAAGGAAGTCAAACCAAGTAGCATGGTTTCTGACCGTCCCACTAGAGTGCAATTGATACATTGATTGATACGTACCCTATCTTAATTAAAATGTCTTCCGGGGTTTTTGATTTTATCGACTAGTACCCTCAGAAGTAAACTGTTAAGTCTAATTTTTTCATCTGAATTTGAAAACAGGACAAAAATGTCAGGTGCTAGGAAGGTAAACTTTTAGACACCCTTGGGGGTAGGTATCCAACAGTTCCCACTTGTCTGGAATTAAAGATAGGGATCTCAATCATTCGTGGCAAAACGTTTCTTTTCCAAGATATCATTCGTGCTCATAGTAGACCCAAAAGTTTAGACAAGTAGAAATTTGTGCCGTCAATGTTTATATTAAGAGGTTATTGACACGATGAAGAGCCGTCGGTAGTTTCAGGTACAAAATTATGTTTATGAGTGAATAAAGTACAATTTTTAAAGAACGAGGCCACTTTTAGGTTTCTTAGATAGGGTTCTGAACAGTCAGCTCTGGTGTTTTCTAATCATTGGCCAATGACCATGACTCTAAGATTCGAATGATGTTTGGGTGGAAAAAACTGTAAAAATTATGGTTAGGAATGACATGTTTTCTAAACACTTTTCGCCCTCACTTTGTAAAACAGTTTAACTACTAAACACAAGTGTCAACTTCCTCAACATTTCGCTTTTGAACACGTTTTATTGCCAAACAAAATAAAGTATTCAATCGCTGAACATATGTAGAATTTTGACATGTTTACAAAGTGGGGCAAAACCAGTGATTAATTTCTATACACGTCTTATAGAGTAGCCTAAATGTCATATTCCAGCGGTAAATCCCGTGGCTAATCTCAACATCAGCGGAACAGTGCAGGTGAAAAACAAACATTGGATTATTTTAAAGAGTACTTCCTCAGTAGAATAAGCTTAGAATCTGTTATTGTATAGTATGGGTGGATGGGTTTTGTTATTTTAGGGGGTGGGTCTTGTTGTTTTAGATTTGATTGTAATATATATGACTGCAAGAGTTAATGTGCACTAAAAGGGAGTTATCGCCTAGTTAAGCTCGGAAGAGTTTTCGCAACCACTGCCTTTCCCAACTTGCAATGGTTAATAAGGACTTTGATATTGAGTTTTCGTAAATATTACTAAGCAGTAAAAGCTGCCATTATGTAAATACAACCTTTTCAATCGTTCAAATCAGACAAGCCTTTAAATAATTCAATAAATGCACATGTGCATAAAGAATTTTTGCCAAGTTGTGGCAAAATCAAATCAATGAACTGAAATAATTGAAATGAAGTATAGATTAAGGTGCTAGTAGTTTACCATTTTCTAATGACACCAATACAAATTCAATGTGCGAGAAAATGGTAGAGAATCTCGTCATTAATCAGGAAATATTTAATTGATTTCGGTGAAATAAGTCTGTGTCGTGTGGAAGTTTGTGAGACATTTATCTTTTACTTTGGACAAGCTTTTCTTTTGCTTTGACAGTGTCCTTTTTTGTAGTCATAGGGGACAGGACCTTGGGCTCCTGGGAAGGTTCAAGTATAGGAGGAAACGAGGGGTTTATGTAAAAGTTTGCATGAAACTCAAGCCTAAGGGCTATGTACGGTAAAGCATATGTTCAGTTTCCCAATACGTTTTCACCAAAGATTCCTTGGAAGCCCAACGCTGTTTGAGCAAGTCCAGGCATAGTTTTGAAAAAATCTTGGGCTCATGTGCCATGTTTAGAATCGATAGGCTATCTGGGTAAAACGTCGTGAATGTCGTGTCGGTATTTAAGGTTGACCATCAGCATAGCGACACACATTGCCATTAATTGAAAAGAGCGCCGATGCCTGCAGACAGTCAAGCAGAGGTGTCGGGCAAATATGTATTGGCAATCTCTCCTTTCCTTTGAGAAAAGTACGTCAAGATTGGTATTTATCTCCGTCCCGTCCACGAAGTCGGTGAAAGAAGGACTATTTTAGGACTACTTCGTTAATCACTGCAAAATCTTCCAGATTTTCTATATTTTATGTACGATCAAATTTGGTGAAGAGTTTTCTTTGGGCTGAATTGCATGTCCTGATTTTAAAATGTTTAACTTCAAAGTTTGTAATGTGCGTTATTCATTTGGTTTCCCAAATAATCAGAATCGCTCTGCTCTCTCTTCCCTCCCTCTCACCCAATTATCAACACCTCATCTGTGCAGAATATTCCAAGTTGCAGTCGGTTGCCTAAATACAGTTTTACACATCCCAACCCATCCTCAACCATATTCTCTCCCAAGTAAGGGATTATTCCGATCTCCTTAGCCACCCTGTTTAACCATGGTTCAGATTCTACGACAATGAAGTAATGACTACTTGTTATCAGAACATTTATTTTTTCAAAAATAGAACAGCTTGTGATAGATATTAAATACAAACTAAAAACAAACTAATGAACTAATTACAACAAAGAATAAAAGCCAAGAACCTGTTTAAACGTTTAGGAACAAACAACACAGTTCGTGCCCAACTGCTTAATGTCTAAACACTTTAGCAAATCTAGTAGCTGGTGTTTAGAAAAACATTTTATACCTAAAAAGGCTTTAGAATGAATCCGAACATGGCAATTGAAAATGTTGGATATAAGAGGCGTTAGGTTCTCACCCTATTACGCCCAGTAATTGCAAAATGGACGTGAAAGAGAATACGTATGCCTTTTGTGCTCACAAATATATGTTTTTGTCAGTTGCTGTTAACTTGAAGGCCAGTGGTGCAGCCACGGGGGGCCCGGGGGCCTAGGCCCCCCCAGATTTTCTTCAGCCCCCCTCCCAGATTTTTTGCGTCCTGATAAATTAATTGAGAAAAAATTAAATGTTTTGAAGGGAAATAAACTTTGAAGTATTTTTTCAAAACAGGAAATAAATAAAATGTGTAACAATTAAGAAAACATGCATGAATGTATGCAAAACACATTTTGTGGGCACGTATTGAATCAAGTAATTACTTCAAAGTGCCAACAAAATTTCGCTAAATTAGATAACGTATATAATCTGCACTGTCGTTAATTGTATTTCACTTCGAAGATGAAACGAACGTCTCGACGACAAACTCGAATATGACTTTGTTAGGGTAAGACCCCTTCTTCCTTTCGGATGGCTAGTTGATTTACTGAAAACAAGGCAATCATACACTGGAGACCATTCTTACACGGCCATTGCTATATTCTTATTTTTTATTCCTATATTTGGCTTTGCACCTAAAGTTACTGTAAAGTATGTTTCTCCTTCAAAATCAAAGGCCATAGTACTTCCCGAATCCAATCTCGCCCCTTACATCTCCCCACTCCTGAATTAAATTCATACCAGTGGCATAGCCAGGGGACCTGGGGTCTAGCTCCTCCAGATTTTCTTCAGGCTCCCCCCCCCCCCCCCCAGGAAGTAATTAAGAAAAAATGTTTGAACGGAAATTAACAAGGCAATCATTCACTGGAGACAATTCTCACACGACCATTCCTATACTTTATCATACACAAAATATGCCTTAAAGTTAAGGTACACTGCCTTCTAATAGTTCTTCCCTTCCATCCTTAACGAACAGGCCTGTTTCGTGTCTCACTACTGCCTATGACAAATGCCACTGTAGAACGATTTCTTCGACAGGTCCTCCTTTTATATTACTAGTTGACACAGGCATCCGTGCGGATTTGAAAAATGTCCACAAGGTCCCCATTTCATGTGTTTTCCGCATGATACACACTTCTGCTTTGCGGTTTAATATTTTGAGAGATTTACTTGTAGTATTTTAATTTTGACTACGTGATGTACCGATGATTGAACAAATACCTCACCATTTTGCATATAAACACCGCCAAAACCCAGAAAATATTGGCTTTTTTTTGGTAGTATGTACGTCACTTGTAAAATCTCTGCAAAGACTAAAAATAAGTATTTTGAAATTTTTCATGCTCTCAAAACAGGAAAATCCTAAAACGCAGGCCTGTAATCAGTTCAAAGTTTTGCCAAACATGGCAGCATTTTGCATGTAGGAAATCTAACGCAAAGAAAATTTCTCAGAGGAAGGAACAACTACTTTTGATTTTCCTATTAAAGCTGAAATTTATTCAAATATTGCCGCATTTGTGATCTACGTCCTCCTGAAGCTTACACTTTTCCCCAAGAGAAAGGGAGATACCGCCTTTTGTCTCGTCCCCCAGGCCACAGATCAGAAATGCCCAGTTTTGGGGTCCCTAAAAATGTATGTATTACCATTTTTCATAGATTGATTTTTATTCTCATTTTTTGAGAAGTGGCAGACATGAGATTCGTATTTCAAGGCTGGGATGCAGCTTAAAACGCGTGGGAAGTGCCGTTTCCGGCCATCTTGAGGATCTGCAAAGCCCGAAATTTTCTTGTACGCTCCGCGCCAACCGATGGTGACGCTCCGCTTAGATAGTCTTCCCACGCCTGACCCTCGGAGCTACCAGGCCCCCCTCCCACTTGTTACCTAGGCCCACCTAAAAATTCAATCCTGGCTACGCCGCTGTTGAAGGCACCATATTATATATAGTGTAAAGGCTACATAATACGTGTTTCTATTAGGCCTATATAGGGCAAGCTTTTCGTCGTAACACTTTTGTCGTGCCCACCTTCACCATGCGCGGATCCAGACATTTCAAAAAGGGGGGCAGAACTTAGAGAAAGCGGGTATAAGTGACGTACAGTGATCCTCTGTATGAACATCTCGGTGACGTAGGAAACAATATGAAAGTGGGGTTGGGGGCGTGGGCTGGGGCGGAACAATTTTGGACCATGTACCTCTCCCTACCCCATTGACCAAAAGGTACATTTTTTATTCTTTGCCGAAGGCAGGTAAGGCATCTATGCGATGGTGATGGCGTGTGCATGTGTTTGTGTGTGTGTATGTAAGTGTTTATGAGTGTTAGTTACGCTCCTTCTAATCGCGATATTTTGAGATAGGAATGACCAACACTTTTCATATTTGGTACCCTATCGTTTTTGGTGGAGGTCAAAGGTCATTTGAGGTCACCAGAAATCAAAGACCGAAAACCTTATAACCGCGGTTTTGGGGGTAAGGAATGACCGACACTTGTCATATTTGGTATATATATTTGCCACGGTGAGAGAAAGAACGCTATTGTTTTTGGTGGAGATCAAAGGTCATTTGTGGTTACCAGGTATCAAAAAGGTTCCGAAACCCTGTAATCGCGATATCTTCGGTTAGGAATGATCGACACTTTTCATATTTGGTATATAGATTTGCCACGGTGAGAGAAAGAACGCTATTGTTTTTTGGTGGAGATCAAAGGTCATTTGTGGTTACCAGATATCAAAAAGGTTCCGAAACCTTGTAATCGCGATATCTTCAGTTAGGAATGATCGACACTTTTCATATTTGGTATATAGATTTGCCATGGTGAGAGAAAGGACCCTATCGCGTTTGGTGGAGGCCAAAGGTCATTTTAGGTCACCAGAGATCAAAGACCGAAAACCTTATCATTGCGTTATCTTGAGTTAGGAATTACCAACACTTTTCATATTTGGTTTATAGATTTGCCATGGTGAGAGGAAGAACCTTATTATTTTGGTGGAGGTCAAAGGTCATTAGAGGTCACCAGAGGTCAATGACCGAATCCTTTTAATCGCGATATCTTGAGATAGGAATGACCAACACTCTTCATATTTGGTATATAGATTTGCCATGTTGAGAGAAAGTACCCTATCGTTTTTGGTGGAGGTCAAAGGTCATTTTATGTCACCAGAGAGCAATGACCGAAAACCTCATAACCGCGGTATTTTGAGTTAGGAATGACCGACATTTTTAATATTTGGTTCATAGATTTGCCACGGTGAGAGAAAGAACGCTATTGCTTTTGGTGGAGATCAAAGGTCATTTGTGGTCACCAGAGATCAAAGAGTTTCCGAAACCTTGTAATCCCGATATCTTTAGTTAGGAATGACCAAAAATTTTCATATTTGATGTATAGATTTGCCATGGTGAGAGAAAGAACGCTATTGTTTTTGGTGGAGATCAAAGGTCATTTGTGGTCACCAGAGATCAAAGAGGTTCCGAAACCTTGTAATCCCGATATCTTCAGTTAGGAATGATCGACACTTTTCATATTTGGTGTATAGATTTGCCATGGTGAGAGAAAGGACCCTATCGCGTTTGATGGAGGTCAAAGGTAATTTTAGGTCACCAGAGATCAAAGACCGAAAACCTTTTAATTGCGATATGTTGAGCTAGGGATTACCGACACTTTTCATATTTGCTGTATAGATTTGTCATGGTGAGAGGAAGAACCTTATTGTTTTGGTGGATGTCAACGGTCATCAGAGGTCACCAGAGGTCAATGACCGAAACCTTGGAATCGCGATACCTTCAGTTAGAAATTACCGACACTTTTCATATTTCCTATATAGATTTGCCATATTGAGAAAAGGGACCCTATTGTTTTTGGTGGAGGTCAAAGGTCATTTGAGGTCACCAGAAATCAAAGACCGAAAACCTTGTAATAGCGATATCTTGAGTTAGGAGTGACCGACACTTTTCATATTTGGTGTATAGATTTGCCATGGTGAGAGGAAGAACCCTTTTGAGGTCAAAGGTCATTTAAGGTCACAAGAGGCAAAGACCGAAAACCTTGAATTCGCCATATCTTGAGGTAGGAATGGTCGACACTTTTAATATTTAGTATATAGATTTGCCATGTTGAGAGAAAGGACCCTGTCGTTTTTGGTGGAGGTCAAAGGTCATTTTAGGTCACCGGAGGTCAATGATGAAAAACCTTGTATTAACGATATCTCGAGGTAGGAGCGTCTCAAAATCCTGGATCCGCCACTGGCCCTCCCTCCGCCCGTCTTCTTGGACCATTGTATAATCCTCAGAAACCCACTTACCAAAGCAATTTTTTTCATCTACAAATTAGTCTTCCATTAAAAATACCCGTTTCCAGTGGTTTATGTGGACAACAAAGCACCCCTTTTCGGCATGGAATCACCAAGCCTTTGGCTTTCTGGTTTATTCTAAATTGTTTCCTTTTTTCAACGATCAAGAACATTTTTCAAATTAAAAGAAAATATTATTTTTCTTAAGTTTGAACACTAGGCTCTACTGCGCACGTGGAAAATGTGGGTCCTTTTACACATTTGTAAATAAAGAGCTTGTATTGCAAGAAACAGTTTAGATTCAGGGTTTCCTGTAAGAATTTTTGAATATTTGGGGGACCATCGAAGAATCTGCTTTTCCTGTTAGCATATATTTGAGATAGTATGTCGACTGAAGATTGTTGTTGTTACATAAGGGTGCGGAATGAGGCTTCTCGGCGACATTCAAAAAACTCCCGCAACTTTTATCTTTTGTTAGTCAAAATATTTAAACATTAAAAGCCTTTATTGAAGTAAAGTTTAGGGAAACGGCACTGTGGTGACTCGAAAAAGTTCACCACTGACTGCTTTATGAATGATCACTTACTGCATAAGGGTAGCAAGTAAGGACGCGAGGAGCACGCGGATAAATTTGCCTGTTAAAACTTATAATTACAAATATGAAGTTTTCATTAGGAAGAATTCGGAATTTTGTGAAAGAAAAGTTGGGAAAACCGTTCTGTATTTGACTGGTGTCTCAAATTGCAAATTTTCGAATTTTTTTTTACTTTTTTGAGCCAGGGGCCATTGCCCCTTCTTCCTGAAGCTAAGTTAATGCTTTGCAACATTGATCATGGATAACATTTTGACACTTCAATAACTGAAGAATTCGTCTACACAGACTACTCAACTGACAGGGTGGAAAGGTATCTGATGATAGGTGTGTATGAGAGCATAAATCGCGACCCCTCGGGCTTGTAAGTAGTTGCTAAGATTTCCGAATTTTCTTTTGTGTGAACACCACTGTAACAGGGACGTATTGCGAATCGTGTCTAAATTCCGGGCCTTTTAAACAATGATATGTAGATATGGAGCTTGTAATGCAGCGGCATAGCCAGGATTGAATTTTTAGGGGGGCCTTGGTAACAAGTGGGGGGCCTGGTACCTCCGAGGGTCAGGCGTGGAAAGACTATCTAAGCGGAGCGCCACCATCGGTTGAAAATTTCGGGCTTTGCAGATCCTCAAGATGGCCGGAAACGGCACTTCCCACACGTTTTAAGCTGCATCCCAGCCTTGAAATACGAATCTCATGTCTGCCACTTCTCAAAAAATGAGAATAAAAATCAATCTATGAAAAATGGTAATACATACATTTTTAGGGACCCCAAAACTGGGCATTTCTGATCTGTGGCCTGGGGGACGAGACAAAAGGGAACCGGTATCTCCCTTTCTCTTGGGGAAAAGTGTAAGCTTCAGGAGGACGTAGATCACAAATGCGGCAATATTTGAATAAATTTCAGCTTTAATAGGAAAATCAAAAGTAGTTGTGTCTTCCTCTGAGAAATTTTCTTTGCGTTAGATTTCCTACATGCAAAATGCTGCCATGTTTGGCAAAACTTTGAACTGATTACAGGCCTGCGTTTTAGGATTTTCCTGTTTTGAGAGCATGAAAAATTTCAAAATACTTATTTTTAGTCTTTGCAGAGATTTTACAAGTGACGTACATACTACCAAAAAAAAGCCAATATTTTCTGGGTTTTGGCGGTGTTTATATGCAAAATGGTGAGGTATTTGTTCAATCATCGGTACATCACGTAGTCAAAATTAAAATACTACAAGTAAATCTCTCAAAATATTAAACCGCAAAGCAGAAGTGTGTATCATGCGGAAAACACATGAAATGGGGACCTTGTGGACATTTTTCAAATCCGCACGGATGCCAGTGTCAACTAGTAATATAAAAGGAGGACCTGTCGAAGAAATCGTTCTACAGTGGCATTTGTCATAGGCAGTAGTGAGACACGAAACAGGCCTGTTCGTTAAGGATGGAAGGGAAGAACTATTAGAAGGCAGTGTACCTTAACTTTAAGGCATATTTTGTGTATGATAAAGTATAGGAATGGTCGTGTGAGAATTGTCTCCAGTGAATGATTGCCTTGTTAATTTCCGTTCAAACATTTTTTCTTAATTACTTTTTCAGGATGCAAAAAATCTGGGGGGGGGGGGCTGAAGAAATTCTGGAGGAGCTAGACCCCAGGTCCCCTGGCTATGCCACTGGTATGAATTTAATTCAGGAGTGGGGAGATGTAAGGGGCGAGATTGGATTCGGGAAGTACTATGGCCTTTGATTTTGAAGGAGAAACATACTTTACAGTAACTTTAGGTGCAAAGCCAAATATAGGAATAAAAAATAAGAATATAGCAATGGCCGTGTAAGAATGGTCTCCAGTGTATGATTGCCTTGTTTTCAGTAAATCAACCAACCATCCGAAAGGCAGAAGGGGTCTTAACCTAACAAAGTAACATTCGAGTTTGTCGTCGAGACGTTCGTTTCATCTTCGAAGTGAAATACAATTAACGACAGTGCAGATTATATACGTTATCTAATTTAGCGAAATTTTGTTGGCACTTTGAAGTAATTACTTGATTTCATAGGTGCACACAAGATGTGTTTTAAACACATTCATGCATGTTTTCTTAATTGTTACACATTTTATTTGTTTCCTGTTTTGAAAAAATACTTCAAAGTTTAATTCCCTTCAAAACATTTATTTTTTTCTCAATTAATTATCAGGACGCAAAAAATCTGGGAGGGGGGCCTGAAGGAAATATGGGGGGCCTAGGCCCCCAGGACCCCCGTGGCTACTCTTCTGTTGTAATGGAGAAAGCCTTGGATTCTGAGTATAACCTATACCTGCTCCACTGGGGCTACCCAGATGGCCACAGCAATATGAATTGGTCCAAAAGTTTGCACACCCCTGCCCTATAGCATAATTAACCACCGTTGGAAACTGAGACAAGACTAACGTGTCAACAGTTCACAGCCACCACGTTACATTGCACGCATGGGCTGACTTGCGACTGTGTGAACATAGTTCAGTCGGTAACGCTCATAACGTCATGACATAGGCCAATTGGCGTAGTGCTATTCACATTATTCAAATCTTGTTGTGACAAGGGAGTTGCAGCTCCCTGTTATGGCGAAGGCATTGCGGCAGAAAATATTAGATAGCGTATTCACCCGGGTTTCACCCAGGTTCGTGTATCTGCATGGATTTGTGTTGTGCGGGAAAGGATGAGCGTAAAATAGCCCCTTGAATATTCTCGTAGACAAACATTTAGTGCATGTGTTATTGTTAATTTGACGAAAAAGTGGGGACTGAGGCCGTAAAAGCCCCTTGGATACGCGCCTTTCACCTACTCTTGCTGCGGTCACTGACCATGAGAAAGCTTCACAACAGAATTTTACGTAGCCAACCATCGGGATGGCAAAGGCTATGAACAGTTTCTCTGCACTGTGGCATTGGATGAGTGAGACCGCTAGATTCCAGTTGTTACAATGCAAAATATACATTTCCATGTGCGATTGCCATTGGAAAGTACGCCCCCCCCCCCCCCCATCGCCATGCTTGCGCTACGCCTTTGTTTAATCAGAGTTGCTAGAGTCTCTAGCAACTCCAAGTCCCTGGCTTAATGGATCCAAATATACTCTCTTTTAAATTCAGCACCCTCTCCTAATTGAAAGCTTTCGTCGTTATTCTTCACAACATATATCACAATTACAGACTTCTTTCAAGATATTTTCAAAATAGGTTTTTTGATATGTTGCAAAATTTGTAAGGAATACCTTCAGTGTCATCTGTTTTCAAGTATACAGTTCCAATGTAAATTCGTGGGGAACCTTATGCAAGAACTGATGTTCCTATTTCAACTTCTCATTTTCAAAAAATCTGCACTCTAAAAAACTTAAAGTCAAATTTGAATTGAAGCTAATCAGTTTGGGGACGAACCGGATTCCTTACAAATCTTTGAGTAGATTCGACTCATAAATGAAACAAACAGTTTTGTTTTTGAACCATTTCTGTTTAATTTCGAAAGGAATTTTTTCAAAATTTTGACAAGACACTGGTTCGTTCCCTATTGGACAAGATGCTTTTTAGAGTGTGTGGCATTACTAACTCAACGTTCTCAATACATTGTACTAGAAACAAGTCATATTTTTGTAAACCTTGCCAAACAGAAGCGGGTAGAAACATGTACAAAATATGGCATTCACTGTATCCATTTTCTTCTTCTATTTCCTTACTCCGTCTCCAACCAAGGTTATTACATTTCCTCCCTCTTTCCTTCTTTGTATGTCCTGTTGTACTTAAATGACATATGCAAATGTGACACACCTACAACTATTCTAATACAAACTCGGTACTTTCATTGATTAAACTTTAGAGGTAAGCCATGTACGAGGCACGCTAAAGCTATAACACCACACTGGAATTGTATACACTTTACTGAATATGTAAGAAAGACTTTACAGTGCATTCAGACGTTTCTTAGTGTAATACACTTGAGAATAGTTCCATATGACCATAAATCCATGTAGAATAGGATATACAGTTTGTACGCAGTTCAGACATTTGTAGTTTTGTAAAAGGGTATCACGAATACTCATAACGTCAAACAAGTTGCATTTAATTTTAGCAACACTTCAATTTGCCTTTCTGGAATAAGTTAGAGGTGAATGCCTTCAACGATCCGACCATCGTATAATCTGGTTACCATGCATGTTGATATTGGAAGCAGCAGACTGGATAGCAATGGGTGGTTGACCAAGAATAGCACTACAATGCAGATAAGCAACCGGTTGTCGTTTTCTAACAACCGCTAAGTGTTTAGGGCATTAAACAGTTTTTCATGAATTTGCCGCGGCTCACACAGTAAATACGTCCGAAAATAAGTTGTCTTCATGTAGAGTGATCTGGTAAATGGTACTAAAACATTAAAGTGTAACTCAAGTCAAAAATTTCAAAAATATATTCTAAACAGCATGAAAATGACTTTTAACAGGGTAACTGCCATCTTCATAAGATATTCTTTAGCCGAGATGTTAAATTTTGAAGTTAATTCACGCAAATTAAAATGATGTATTCTAAAATTATTGATGACGTTGCTGTACTACTGAAATTACAGTCTGTGTATTTCTTCGTTTTTCTAAAAGTTACTGCGACTTTGACCAAGGTGTGAAGGCGTTTTTACTCTTATGGGGTGATACAATTAATTAGCCTCCCCGTGTACAACATGCTCTGCAAGTCAACAGGGAGTGATCAAGGTCAAAAAACAAATTACATTTTTCGAGAGAAACAAAGCAGGTAATCTGAGTTGTACAACACGGAGAGTCACAAATTATTGCACAATGGACTAAATTGTATTAAGTGAATAAACTTCGATATTTTACATCTCTGTACAAGAATTCCCTACGGAAATGGAATTGGATTGTTAGAATTTATTTTCATGCTGTTCACTGCATAGTTTTTTTTTTTTTTTTGTTTTTTTTTTACTTTAGGTACAATTTAAAATAGATGATTTATCAAAACAGTTACATTAAGTGACAATTCAGCACATATTTTGAAGCATATAGAAAGGTTTATGCATATCCTTTCCTTGTTATTGGACGCAAACTATTTTTTGCCATGATTTATTTCAATCATCATTTTCCACATACTGTAATATTTTAAAGATAAACCTTAGTAAAGAATCATATCACAAATAAAGACAGATTAACATGATTAACATTTTGCAAACGCTTTCACAACACTTATACAGGAAAAGGTAAGGTATGACCACACTCTTCAGATGTGTGGTATATAGATTGTTCATGCTGCTAGGAAGAGAAGCCTGTTGTTTTTGGTAGAAGTCAAAGATAGTTTTAAATCACCAGAGTTAAAATTACCAAAGCGCCTAGCAAAATTAATATTTCAAGAAAGCAATTGAACTACACTTATCACATTTGGTGTATAGATTTTTCATGTTGAGAGGAAGATCCTTTTTGGTTGGACTTAATGGCTGTTTAACAGTTTAAGGTCACCTGTGGTAAAACTGTAAAAACCATGTACCGCAATTGGCTTCAGTTTTCACCTTTTGCCGTCTACAAAGTTTGAGGTTTGCTTTTAACATTTCAACTCATTTTGTCCCCTGAGAAGATTTTAGCCCCCCCCCCCCCGAAAAGTTTACCACTTTAGTACTAGTATCTTGCCTGGCTACAGACTTGACTGTCATGTGACACGATACCTCGAGATAGCAATGATGAACACTTCATATTTGGTTTAAAGATCGTACAGTTCGAAGCTCATTTAAGATGAATGAATTTAAAACTGTAAATATCTCAAAAATGGTTTGTAAATATGATATCTAATGGAAAGCCAATTTAAAGTCTCCAGAATAAAACTGCGAAAGGCTCGTTAAATGAGTGAGCGGGAAAACTTTGCGTTTTTTTTTGTAAAGAGAAGAGGTCATGGAAGGTCATCAAAGGTAAATTGTTATCTGAGAGCACCAGAGGTCACGAGCCTCAGAAAGGTATCAATACATCTTTTTGTAGGAAACTTGAAAGAATTTGATAGTTTGATGATGCAGTATGTTTGAGAAGAGGACTTCAACTGTTTTAGGAGATTCCACCATTCCACGAATTTCCTACCTGTCGTAAGAGCAGATTAAAGGAAAAGACTTGCGGCGTATTTGAACTGTAACGTCTAAAAACATGTTTAAGAATTACACGTTTTTCTAAATTGTTTGTATCCCTTAATTGGTTAAGCGGTTAGGAACTAATCATATCTGGCTTTTTCCAAAACATTTTTCTATCTTTTAAACATGTTTAACTGCTTAATTTTAAGTGTTTAATGACTAAACATACAAGTACTTCCAAATTGGTCGCAAAATAATATTTTAATAGCTGAACACGTTTTTAAAGGGTTTGAACTTGGACCGTTTTTAAAAACTTATGTTAATTTTAACTTTTTACCTAGTTGACACATTCCTCGTGTTGTGTTCTTAATTCTAATAACAAATTAAGGTTATACGTAACGTACGAATACCTCAATTAACTTAAAGTGTTTAATGACTAAACATACAAGTACTTCCAAATTGTTCGCAAAATAAAAATTTTAATAGCTGAACACGTTTTTAGAGGACTTTGAACTTGAACTTGGACCGTTTTTAAAAACTTATGTTAATTTTAACTTTTTACCTAGTTGACACATTCCTCGTGTTGTGTTCTTAATTCTAATAACAAATTAAGCTTATACGTAACGTACGAATACCTCAATAAACATGACATTAAAAAAATTCAAGATCTCATAAACTCCAAAAACTACAAGCACAGATACCATACTTAAAGTGGCGCGGTGACTCTTCATGTAGTCTAAAACGGAGTGGCGTAAGAGCTGATCACTGATCAGTCGTTTTGGAAGCAAACAGGTAAATTGATATCCTTTCGGTAATATAAATACTTACGATTCTTAAATACATTTCAATTACATATGGAACAACTCAACGGGTTTAAATTCTTATGCGCTAACAACGACAAGTCAGCTATTGCGTTCGTTTCCAAGCACGCAAAAGTGCGCGTCAAATACCCCAGACAATGCACAGAAAAAATGCATTGCATTGTGCGCGTTAAAAATGCACAAACGCTGATCGTTGACACAATGGAAATTTCTGTCACACATCCATAGTTTTGCACGCAGATCACCGAATGGAAATGCGCGCTTATCAAATGAACACTTCCGCCCCTCCGTTTGAGCCTCCGTGAGGACTAATAGACGCGTCCATTGTATGGATAGCAGTTTTCAGTTTGCGCTTTTAATATCTTTGCTTGATATAGAGTGGTTCAGAGAAATCCTAGGGGTGGTTTTACATGACGTCACTATTTGCCCACTGCCGGCCAAAAATCATCAATATTTTAGTGCAGTAGTCACACGTGGGTCGTCAGCTACTTCTCATCTAATTCACCCTAGTATATCCTTTTTTCCATACAGTTAACGGGGTTTCCGAAATCAATGAAAGCACTCTGTACAGCCTTTTTCCTTAACCCTTTACCGTTGTGCTCCGATCGGGGCATATTTGCGCGCCTCGGGATTGGGCGGAAAAGCGGACGTAGCCCGCCCCGCATCGGCTTCCGTAGGCCATTGACCCCGTGAACTTAAACTATTGTCTCTCCCGCTCTTGTGGCCGAATTTTCGGGTAGCTACTCGCAGTTTCGAGCTCCGCGTGAAACAGTAAAGATGTGTGTCAGCCGAGCTCTCCGCATGGGTCCAAAAGGACCCAAACAACGGTAAAGGGTTAAACAACTTTGTAATCACACCCATGGAGTAAGTATTTCTGTAATGATGTTGTAGATTACTATGAATGGTAACTGTGTAACAAATCGTGTAAGGTCTTCCAAGCTCCTTGGTCATGTACCCAAATAGTTTCTTCTTTCGTTGTTCGGTTATTTGAACTTAATGCTTCCAAAGAATAGAATCAGCTTAACCAGCTACGAGTTTCAATCAAATCTGATACTTAATTCTCTGTGTCCCTTTTAACGAAATCTAAAGACTTATTCTTTACACAATATTTTAATAATTTGTACTAACCTTGTTTGCTTTCCTTGTCATCTAAATGTTTACCTCATTCTGAATGTTTATTGTGTGGTTTCCATCTTACTGTTTTATTGATCTTTAGTGTTTGTTTTAGCTTCTATTTTGGTTTTCATATTTTATTGCATATGCTAGAACAAGCATCGGCGTCAATTCTCAGGTGGACATGTCCCAGATTTTTTGAGTGGAGTGGACACTAACTTAGAAGTCCCACCCCCCAACTTTTTGGTGACCTGAAAATTAAAAATTAGGTTCTACCCAAAAATATTATTCATGTTGGTTATGAAAGATGTGCTCTGCCGATTACGATCGATTTCTGCATCAATAACAACACGTTTATGCTTTGAAAATTCTCAAAATTTCCCCGCGCGGAGCCAAGCTCATTGATTTCTTTTTTACTTCCATATCAAACATACATTATTTATCTGTCTCTATGATTATGTCAACTGTTTGAGTGCATAGGGCAGCAGGTGTGGTTCAGTATGAAGGAGCACAACATTTATGAATTTGAAGAAGAGGAAGGTCCCCTACATAATGTTATGATGAAATTTCCAATCTTTAGTGAACCACCAGCCGGTCAGGCTTAACACATTTTAATGAAAATGTCTTGGTGCACAGTTTGCGTGCAACTTTCCAGAAAAATAAAGGATATCAAATGCAACATTTCGACACGAGTACGTCACACATTCGTATAGCGATTCGACCATTTCGTGTTTAGACCATTATTAGAAAAGTAAAATAACCCTGAATTTCGGTAGAATAGAGACTTCAATCTGGAATAATCACAGAGCAGGGAGGTGTGATTAGTTGCACCTCCCTACAGAGAGGTACACCTCCATCCTCTGTCTGAAGATAGTGTATGATGAGGTGGCGTTCTAAACTTCGAAAGGATGTTTTAATGTTTTTTGAATCAACAATCTTACACCGGTATGCCTATGCAACGGTGTCTCAGTAACACCAGTGGGTACCGTCCTCCCTCGATCTGTGATTTTCCTGCAGTAGATTAAAGTGCGCTTTGATGATCAGTTTATGTATTTTACCTTCTTTCATCTAAAATGGTTCATTTCTATTAGAACTTTTGTACAAATCCTTTCAAACTATCACGATTTTCGTTGTGATTCTATTTACTTTTAGAGTATACCAGGAATTTTAATTCACTTTGACCGTATAGTCCGTTGAAGTTAGTATCCAGAACTTTCAAGGACATGTTTTGAAAACTCTGGAGTTTCCTAGTAACTCAAAGTATTGAAACATTTAGCACCATCTTGCATCTGGGCCCCTTTTCTCAGACAGACAGTAGCCACAGAGGGGGTAGGCGGCTGTGTAGGAATGAAGAATTCGGAAATATGCCATTTGTGAAACCCGTCTACAAATTGGTTTTAACAACCCTTGAAATTTCAACTAATTCTCTCCAAAAAGAGCTCCCTATTCGTAATTAGTTGTTTCCAGAAAAGCTAAAATTTTCCCCGCGCTTTGCGCGCTCTAAGTTGCAATTCCTAAGCAGAGGTGCTTGTTCATACCTTCAATTTGGTTAGCTTTTCCGAGCTCTGGAGGTGAAAAAATCAGAAATTTGCTACATGTGACACCAGATCAACAAGTGACAACAGTAACTGCAGTGCTATTTATTTAAGTTTTCTTTCAAAAAAAATTCAAGTTTTCCCCTACATAAGCACTTGACTCCAAAAATTTCGTCGCAGAGCCTCATTTCGTAGGCGTTGGGTACATTATGTAGCAACAACGATCTTTGGTCACCGTTCAATCTTAGATTTGCCCGCCAACAGGATATACAAGTTCTTCAGTAATCCCCCAACTTTTAAAAATTTCCTTACGGGAAACTCAGAATCCAAACTTTTCTACAATACAAGCTCCACATTTCCAAATATTCGAAAAAGGAAAACAGTTTCAGGTCGCTTTGCGCTCCGCAAATTACGTCCCTAGTACAGTCGCATTCACACTGTGTAGATATGCCGCTGTGCCGCTGTGGACACCTTTACAGGACGGGAGAAAAAATTTAGGCTAGATGTCCACTCTCTCCCCCACTTTGAAAATCAAATCGACGCCTCTGAAAACAAGTGCCATAAAGAAATGAAATCTATTATGATGAAATTAATTATACTAGTCACTCTAAGATACCGAACATCTTCACTATGGAACGAATATTTTGTGATCAATTGAGGAAAAATTGGAAGAATCACAATATTCAGGACCGGAAGTCGCAACATGGATGAAAGAAAGAGAGTTTTTATCTCTGTCTTTATTTGTTATTGTTATTTACATCTTAGACTGTGTGAGCATTCTTAGACGGAATGTATTTAATATGAAGAAGTTGGATATCAAACATTTCGTTTATCACCAGGCAAGGTCTAAATTTGAACTGTCTATCAAGCTGTGTTGGCAAGCTCTTTACATTTTGTCGTCGGAAATCTCTTACTGAAGGAAGGTAAACAATACACTGTAAGATGTCTATAAGATCTGAAGATAAGACTGCATTGATAAAAGATGTCTATAAGATCTGAAGATAAGACTGCATTGATAAAAGGTTTTTGTTTTTTAAAAACAAAAATGTTTATTCTTAAATTACTTACAATTAGTCATCTACGTTTTCATCGGGTGAAGAGGATAGCAAGTAGAAAGCGACTTAAAGTGTACCTCAAGTCAAAGCATTCAAAAATACATATTAGGGGCATAAAAATGCATTCTAGCAGTCTAACTCCCATCTTCATAGGACATTCCTGAGGTGAGGTATAAAATGGTGAAGTTTATTCACTGTACTTGAATGGTATGTTGCACAATAATTTGTGATGTCATTCTGGCACTTCTCAAATTACAATAATGTACAACAAGAAAGTCACAAATTATTGCGCAATGGACCAATTTGTTTTTAAGGTAATAAAGTTAAACATTTTATATCTCACTTTAGGAATGACATATGAAGATGGGAGTACATGGACTGTTAGAATTCATTTAAAGTGTTCGTTAATATATATTTGAATTTTTTGACTTGAGGTAGACTTTAACACACTGTATTCGCAACAAAAAGATGCGAAAGGTAATTGACTGATACCATAAATAAAACAGCGGGTTTCTCGAATCACGCATTTACGTAAAGTCACACTATGAGACTATGCTCGAATCTGGTAAAGAGACATATGGGCTCTTTTGACTTTAATATATTTAACGTAAAAGTATTCAATAAGATCTTCCAAGAATATCTCAAGCATTAGTGACAAAGAGTTATCCCCGGGGCCTTTTATCGAAGCATTCTTAGTTGGGAATGAGGTAATTAAAGTTTCAAAGAACCTCTCGTTATAGAATAAAACAATGAAACTTTTAGAGCTAACATTCAACGAAAAGTACTTCGTAAAAAATTGTGAACTTATCCTCAGGAGAAAGATGTTACGTGGTAAAATTTGTTTACGATCACTGTATGTCACTCGATGATAATGAATAACGTTCTAATAATTTATCAAAGTTCAATGTAAGTTTAAATTTCGTAAAAAGGAACTTTCAAATGCGTTCTTGCAAGAAAACAAAAATAAAATTGGTTAAGAAGATAGCAAAAGGCATTACCAAAAAAAATTGCTAATTTGTGGAGCACTAATGCATTTTGAACTCGGAAAAAGTTTCTTTCTGATATTTGTCCCATATATAATTATAAATAGATAAATAAGATTCACAAAAGTGATTAGCAGCAATAGCCCAATTGGAAAATGTAAGAAATGTACCTTCAGTCTTCGTAACAGCTGAAAAAAAAAAATTACCGAGAGCCATTCAAAGCATTGAGATGAAAGTTCGTTGAAAAGTCAGACATATCTGTACGCATGCGTGAACAGATACTGGTCTATTACTGTTCGTGACCACGTCGACATTGCCAGTTTCCAAACTGGCAGACTGGTCTATTGAGTTTGAAAAATAAAAATACCGCACTTTTTTATGTTTTCATATAGGTTGGTTTTGTCTAGTCAACATCTACTCCTTAAAGGCAACAGTGATCTGGATTTCCGATTAACTGGAGTTCCGATTAACGGTTGTGGATTCAGTGGTGTTTCAGGATTCATATATCGGTCCAGTGATTTTGAAATATATCTCAAAGTTACTCAACTCGAGCAGTATGATACCACTTAAATAACTTATCAAAGAGCCCTGGGGACACTGGTTTCAATATCACTCAATAAAACAGAGCTTCTAATTTGATCATTAAACAAAAGTGATATTTTAGGCAATGTGGATACCAGAATTGAATCGATTATTTTCCTCCAGAGTGTTGTCTGTTTGTAAGTATGATGGTGTGAACTGAATGTCGGCTGCAGGTTCAACGTCCGTGTGTAGCAGGATTACACTTTGGCAGAGAAACTTATCAGCAGTTTGTTGGATACTGGAGCCGTCGTAAGGAGTAAAGTGCCTTCCTTTTCATGGACTGTATCTAAGAGAATGTTCAAAACAAATGCAAGTCAAACGAACTAACTTGTATACCTACACTGTAAAAATGAAAAAGAGAAATAATAAGATTACAGAAAAGGGGCTGGCAACTAAGTTTCGAAAATTGTCAACCCTTTTTTCTGTAATCTTTTTTATTTCTTTATTTCTGTTCTTTACTTTTACAAGCATTGCATTGTAAACTAACGAGGGAATTACCTTAAATGTCATCATAAGAGGTGGCAGCATTTTTTCAAAGAAGAGGGGGGATTAGGAAGGCCATTTAAATGTAAGCGACATCGTTTTTGAAAAGCAGGATATTGAATTGCAGTTTCTCCCCTCACAGTCATTTTCTTGTATACTTTCATTTTCAAAGTCGTAAGGTTTATCATGTGTAAAAAAGTAAAAACACAAGACAAAAAGTAATTCATGATCCTACAAGGAACCATGAGGCGAGCACCTGCACCCCACATCTACATGTACCTTTCGTACCTGTAGCTGTATCAGGGACAGGCGAGACACGGTCTGCGGTGTATTTAACCCCCATACCTTTCCTCTCGTGGAATTCTGGGCCGCCTTCACGGTATTTTTGGCCGCTTTATAGGCCTACCATGCATTTGTTTTTTGAACATGCTAGGCCTTTTCGATGGTTAGCCCCTGCACTTCATAATTGGCTACGTGGTCTTTTGGCTGTATTCGACTCCCTGTTCGGGAACAGTTTTCCTATACGAGTCGAACATTAAAGAACACTTTCGCGAACTTGCTCTTGCACGCAGGTCTGACCTCACCTATTAAGTGATGCAGCGAGACCAAACAGTAAACAAGATGGTGGAGATGTCTTCTCACGGGAGGCATGTAAGGAAATGACCCTTATAAAACAAAATTAGTTAAACAGTTTAACTGTTAGGAAGTCTATTTTAAAACTATACCGACGTGCTCACACGTACCACAAATGTGGTGGACACTTTTACATTGTGTCAACGAGTGCATGGTAAGTGGTTAGAGCCCCGACTTGCAGTCGGGAGGTCGGGAATGCGAGTCCTGGTCGGATCAAACCGAAGACTTCAAAATGGAGCCTACTGTCATTATGTGCTGTGCTCAGCATAAACAATGAAGCAGGGAAAACAAGCCAGTGAGCCACAACTGGAAAAAGGATGTTTCCCGCTAGACTTATACCAACTGGTCAGAAACTGCGCAGTAAAACTCCACCTAGCTAACTGACGAACATCACCCCCTGTGGACTAGGGTCGTAGAATATTATGCACCCTGTTCATCTAATATACTACATTGTTTTTTAAAGAAAGCATAGAGGCTTGGAATTTGGGCGTTTGGTGGAAAATAGGCTTGCTGGCCGTCACCTCAATGTTTACACAGAGAAACACAAAACCAGGGACAAGACAAAGCCTTAACTCTTCATATCAGATTGTAGAAATGAGGAACATAAAAATTACAAGAGCTACAGGGACCTCATGCGTTCCGATACGTCCTCTACCTGCAGTAGGCCCTCAATTAACGTGTGATACGGTAATTTCCTTTGATGTATACGCCCCCAAGACAATATATGTTGAAGTTCCACTTCCAATCACAAGGTCGCTATCAGTACACATCACGTTATCTGTCAGTAAATCACCAATTATCCCTTGTTCCCCTTTACTGCGTTTAAGTCTACACATTGTACAATCATATTGAGCATCTCGTTAACTTGAATTCTTCTTTTGCTTCCTACATTTTATTCTTACCGTTTTTAACAATTAAGCACAATATGTTTAGACATTAGACACGAACTCAAACAGAAATCTTTAGGGAAGATGACACGTGGGTGTAAAAATTTGTCTAAAAATGAGGGGGTAATTTTTTAACTTCGTAAGGACTGGGCCTTGTAGAATCTATTTATAGATTTGAATTCTCAATAGTTAATGTTTGTCGCTCAACGCAATCGAAATTACGACGATGACAATTCAAGAATTTACATGAGTGTAGGACGTTGTGCTATTTAACTTCCGAATAATATTCATTGGTGACAAACTCCATGCCAACCATTCTGAATCCGACCGCTCACGTCAAGGATACACGTCAGTGACATTGAGGCGGTGTTTGACCATATTCACTACACATTACTATACATGCACTACATATCACAACCTATGTTCTTCAGTACTTAAGTCCACCATTTGTAAACAGATTTTCTATTTTGACAAATCCTTGATGAAAACAACCCAGAATTTGTCATCATGCTGTCAGTACATCAGAGTTTATGAAATTATAAACTAAATATTGAAGTTAGTAAAATTTCCAAAATCTTAAGCACAAATCCAACTCCGACTGTACTTCAGTAAAGTGAGTACCCCATAATATTGCTACATTAAATGAAAGAACACTAGCTAACATCAGGTTAATACGTTTGCCTACTAATGAGGTAAAAGCAGTTCACGAAATAAAATAAAAGCACATTTTATTACAATCTCTCTTAAATTAGTGCATATTATAAAATATTACATTCGCATGGGGATTACGCCGAACAATTAAGCAATTATCAGCAAGTGCAATTGACTAGATTTATTAATGATGCATATAGCCCATCGTCAGTCAGGCGTACCCAGACGTTTTGAGCAAGGATCACTTGGGGGTGATACGTCTTTTCTTATGTCCCATTTGCATGTTTCACGAGTACAGTTGTTTGGACGCATTCGCCTTCTTGTATATAATTTAGTCTTTTCCACTAGTCTGCCTAACATCAAACGATGTTAGTGTTCAACCAATGAGATTGAGTAGATATTTAAACGACACCAATTCATCACGAGCGGAGGGGATCATGCATAGTCATTTTCCGCAGTGTTGTTACAGAATCATGGGATAAACCGCTCCTTTGAATGGGCCAGAAAACTCAATAAAGTTTTACATTTACACATTTTGCATTTTTAAATACGGCTCAATACAGTGACAGTTACCGCAAAAAGAAAAGTACATGTGAAGACAAATTGAGAGCATGTATTAGTGAGAGGAGGATTTATACCGTAGTTTGAGAGTATTCGTCAAAATGAAATTAAAGTTTAATGCAAATGATTTTTTTTTTGTTAAGAAAACAAAACATGTAATGATGCTACAACATGTAAGGAATTTATAGTGGGAAAAGAGCTTTCATAATTGTCATTCAAGGTTTATCATTTGATCCAACAGTCTCGAGAAGATAGTCGTTGGTTACGGCTTTGAACTGTTTGATGAAGGTATTAAATGAAATGAAACTTAAATCGCAATCAGTGAAATCCAAGTCGAAGACAAGGCCATAGAGAGGAGGAAAACTTGAAACATTAGATCCGTCCTCGAGCATGAATGAAGAGGTGTACGGATGACACGCGAGATCTGGCACTGACAAAGACCAGACCATGTGATCATGACGTCAAAACTCTTTTAAATTTATAGCTCCTATATTAATAATAGAGTGAAGTATATGGAAAGAATACATTGTGCACGAGGAAACAAAACAATTACTTATCAACATCAGGGAATGAAGTCATGTGACACGAAACAAGAGAGAAACGAACTTTATCTCTCGGTTTTTTTTTTTTTTTTTTTTTTAATCTGTGCCCTTGTTCATGGTTTAGTTTTATTATATTGCATTTGAATAAACTTCAAACATGATTGAAAAGGGAAACATGTGATAACTGACAATTGGCACACCGTAGCAAGAATCAGGAAGAAGCTGACAATTATGTAGACACTTCTAACCGTGAAATATAGAAGAAACGTGTGAACACAGAAAACATGAGACTTGAAATATGGCTTGAGCATGGCAGGTGGCTATATATTATAAAATCAAACTTATAAGTACATCATGTAGATGCCTTGTGCTGGCATATTTTTTTTCAAGTTTCACTCAGACTCAAAACCTAATTATCATAATTGGACGGCGAATTGCCTGAAAGTTTTTCCTCGCAAGTTCATTGCTCTATTTTTCCAAAATGCAAATAAGGGCATGCAGGGATCTTTCACTTTTCGGTGTCAGTAATCTGATTTTTCTTTTCGATATCTCACCATTCAAAGGAGGAAGTTCAGAGATGAAATATAGGCCCTACTGAGGAATACATGTACTTCATATGAACATGTGGTATGTTAGTTATTTACATGAGGTTTAACGGGTCAGTTTTATTCAAGTGTGGCCGACAGCGGTCTCTTTGCCAATTGTGGCTCACTGGCTTCTTTTCCCTACTCCATTGCTTTTTATACCTGGTTATACTGAACACAAGGACATATAGGTTCCACTTTTATACGCACTTAACTTTCACCTCAAACTGCAATTCTTGTAATAGTCCACGGGAATTTTCAATTGGCACCTCCCTTTGACTGTTAGCAAATTCAAAATGCGGAATAACTACAGTTCGTATTACGTGATTACACAACTTCATGTGCTGTACTGAGACAATGAGAGTGTTTTGATAATACATCTCGCATATACTCATCCTGAAGCAGTAAATTGAGATTGTCTTTGAAATGAGGATGAGTTTCTTAAAGCGTTGTGAAAGGGGCTTACGTAAGTAGGTTTTAGAGAATTGGAACTGTTTGGTTTGAAAGAATTAGGCCTTCAAGTCTTCAAAGTTGTGACCCGGCAAGGAGTTGAACATTCATGTTGTTAAGCTTTAACTTTTGATGTGATACTTTCAGGTAAAGTCAGACGCGGTATGAGCATCCATCGTGCAGGGAATGACAAACACCAGTAGGACAAGCTTACCATTGGGTAGAGAAAGTATAACGTGGGGTGAAAACTGACGTTCCACAGAAAATCATGAATAGGAACAGACAACTTCAAGGAAAAACGTTAAATTCGACAAAGACATAAGTAAACTTAAAGTAAAAACAATAACTGAGCCCCATGAAGGCAAAGGACGTCACAAGAAAAACATAAAACATCCATAGAATATAGGAGGGAGTAATTTTCATTTCACTGATGACGAAGCTGTTCCCATATGGAAAGGAAATTGTCCTTCCTTTTCCTCCCACAAATAGCTATAGCAATAGTGTGGGCTCTTTACACTCATCATTGTTATTGTAACCTTACAGATTTCCTTCATTTTACCCACTGCTGTTTGACAAGCTTCTACCAACACAAAAAAACCTTTTTTTATTTTAAATTTGCAACTTGCAACATACCCTTAAAAAAGTGAATTTCACTCCAAAAAGTGTGTGTTGAGAGACCACTCCTTGTTAGAGTAAATTTCACTCGGATTGATTTGAAAAAGAAAGATAGCTGTGAAATATAACTCTCTTTTTAAAAAAAATCACTCGATTCCGGTTAAAATCCCCGCTAACCAGAAGTGGTCTCTCAGCATAAACATTTTGTATTGAACTTAATTCTTTTGTTTTTATAGTGTTTATATAGTTAAGTCGTAAGTGTAAGGCATACTTTTTAATGGTAAGACATGTTCCAAAATGGGATGGAGGAAAAACCGTTCCAAACTGCTGTCAAAATGAGCAGTCTGAAAAGGTCGGATGTCTCTCTTCTCTCTCCCAAGCTGGGAGTTGTTCATAATTGTATGAATCTATTATATATTCTTGTAATCTGTGCGACATACGGTGCACATTTTAAGGTAATAGCATTAAACTGAAATATTTGATTCATTTACATAGGCAGCGAAGTCATAGTTCAATGTAAGGGGTTCTGAAGCCCACTTTCACCCATCACATTTAACTACAGGGGATTTCAGTCAACCCAAGTCACACCTTCCCCCCCCCCCCTCATTAGATGTTCCAACTGGCGATTGGGGCAGACTCCTCACAGAAAAACGTACCGTAAGTGACCAATAGGAAATGAGCTTAGCCTCAGTAAAGTGTATCTATATAAAGTCAACAAATTAAAAAATATATATGTTAAAGACCATGAAAAATAAATTCTAACAGTCGAACTCCCATCTTCGTAGGACATTCCTTAGCTGAGATATTTAAAGCTGAAGTTTATTCACTCAAATTAAAATGGTACACTGCACAATAATTTGTGATGTCATTCTTGTATACTACTCAAATTACAATCCTTGTATTTCTTTGTTTTTCCAAACGTTACTGCACCTTGTACCGAGGTGTGATAGCACTCTTACTCTTATGAGGTGATGTAATTAATTAGACCCTCCTTGTGCAACATGCTATGCACGCAAACAGGAAGTGTTCAAGGTCATAAAAACATTTTAATTTTAAAGGAAAACAAAGCATGTTATGTGAGTTGTACAACAGTCACAAATTATTGCGCAATAGACCAATTTGTTTTAAGTGAACAAACTTCAACATTTTATATCTCAGCCCAAGAATACCCTATGAAGGTGGGAGTAAGACTGTTAGAATTCATTTTTCATTTTCTTAAATATATATATATTTTGAATTTTTTTTTACTTGAGGTACTTTTTAAAGAAAACTGCCTATGACTGGTGACAATTTAACACTCATCCCCTTTGTCTCTCCTGGAACTTTCCAATACACTTGGAGGTTTGCTTCAACCCATTACACCAGGGGCTATGTAATTGTTCCCAAGGTTCGCTGTTCCCGAGGTTCAATGTTCCCGAATCTTGGGGACATCCGCACCTCTGGAAACATCGAATCCCGGGAACAACGAACCTTGGGAACAATGACAAATCATTGAGATATACGAAAGAGGGGAACATTGAACCTTGGGAATATTGAACCACGGGAACATCGGATGGATACCCTAAACCTTATCAATGTTTCGCCATACCCATATTGAACCGATGTAACGTTGAATCTTAAGATTTACACTTACATCAAGGCCAAATAGGTCCCCAACATAGACACACTATTTCCTGAGTTCGGTCGGCTTGTGTATCCTGCACGAATCATACAATTCCACTTGGCAAGGAATTTGGCTCGGACTTATTTGTCGGAATTGCTAAGTAATTCACCCGAAGTTACTCGTCTTTTGTGGCTCAGCATGTGTTTTCCCCAGTATGATATTTTTTCAACTAAACACTATAAGAGCAAACAAATAAGCAGTGATTTCACTATTTCACGAAGAGGAAATAGGCCTATTGACCGTTCCTTCGTTTGTGTACCAACCTGACAGCCGTCTGCCAATATGAATAATCAGTTTTCTCAGACAAATAAACAGTCTTTTGGTGGTATTCTTTGTCTTCTTTTGGTGGTTCCATATCCTAATTCAAATTGAAAGCTTTTTTTAAAGGTTCAATTTTTTTTTTACCAAAGGCTCATTCAAAACCACATCTTAACCATGAGATGGCAATATTTTTCAAAATGAAAATTCAGAACATTTGCACTGTATCTCCCTTTTACTCTTCCTCATTTATTGGTTTATTTATTGGTAAGTAATTTAAATATTTATTATAAATACATGCATGAATAATACACATCAAATGATTACATTTTTTATATCCAGAAAGGCTATGTTTTTAACCTTAATGCGTCAAGAAACTAGTAGATACTTAAAGATCATATACACATAATGAACATTCTCTGAACAAAAGTTGTTTGACCCCCTTGTAATCCTTTTGAATGATGAAGTATTCTACGCTTAATAAGGAAAAAAAACCGACGAAATTTTAATTGAAAGACATCAGTATGAGGTTTTTCATAAGTTTCCAGCTTCAGTTACAACATCTAGCATGTATGATAAAGACCTAGGCCCAAAGATACTTCATCTTGATTTCACTCAATTTCAATTGCAAATCGAACCATAAAATTAGGGGCAAGGGAAGGGGCAATTCATCAGATTCCATCTGCAAATCTTGGAGTCATGGAGAAAAAAATTATCAAAAAGAAGAGAAAACTTCTGTTAAAACAAAGAAAGGGATATAACTCACTCTGTGGAGTGCAAAGGGTGAGTTGACTCCTATATTAGTGTTAATTCACTCCTATAATAGTGATTTCGCTGTAAGAAGAGTGAAAATTACCTCAAAGGATGGACGTTTCACCAAGATGGGGTGCCTAAAATGATCGCTCTTGAAAAAAGGGTGATCATTGCAACATTTCGTCGCTATTTGGGGATGAATTAACACATCAGTAGAGTGAATTCACAGCGGCGATGCGCACTGTTTAACAAGAAATTTCCTTACTGGCTAACGATAGCAAAATCCCTAACCTAATCCCTAACCCTAACAAAGAATACAATCGATGCAATACAATGGCAACAACCGATTAAGAAACACCTTGTTAAACAGTGCTCATCTACCCGGGGAATTTACACGGTTCACTCCAACAGAGAGTGAATATAGTTCACTGTTATATTTTGAAGGGTGTGATCTGTAAGAGATCAATTTACAAAATGTCATCTTTTACTAAACTGAATTCTTAGTGTAGAAAAGATTAATCAATATTCTAAATGCAAAATACAACCCCATTATGATGCAAAGACCTTAGGAGGTACTGTTTGGTTTTAAAAACGGCAAACGTGACTTCAATGAAGCACATCTCAAAGTACTTTGACTTCTGTTACTGTTTAGACAAAGTAAGCTACCAGAGCTAAACGTTCTTTACTTTTCAAATTTCTTTTGACAGGCAGAATATACTTTAGTCAATACGTGGTGTAAAAGAAAATGGAATAGATTTGAAGTAATACCAAGTAAAGATTCATTGAAATACATCATTTCATAAAATTACCAGGAGATTTAGTTAAAAGTATCTTTCCTTTTGGTCTCGCGGATATGTGAATATTTAAGCAAAACAGTAGGGTTACTCGAAAAGTAAGATTAAGGTCCAGTGGCTATGTATAACAATCTTTTAGAATAATTTGTAAGGCCCATCTGTATTAATTCGGTTCCGTTCTTTAGATCATAGCACAACTCAAAATTTTGAGTATTTCTTAGATTTTTCTTTGGCAATGATAAAATTATATATATGAAGTGTTTGCACGTTGTCTGCATGGGCGTGGATCCATCTTCAGAAGTGGGGGCGGGGTTCAGCATTTCAACATTTGAGAGACAGCGAAGCGGCAGAACCCGAGCGCGCTTGCGCTCGAGGGAAAGGGTGTGGAAGGGGGTGTCTCCCTCCCACGGTGAGAAAATTTTAAGTTTTTTAACGTGAAAATATGTGGTTTGATGCATTCTTTGTATGGTATTTTGTATGCATCAGCAGACGTAATTTAAATAATAAAAGGACAGATAGGACGTTTTCATTTTGTGTATAGCTGTAACGTATTTACAACCATGTTTACACAAACTTTTCATTTTCGGGTTTTGGCAAATGTTTTCTATTAAAGTTTTCCAGACAATTCATTTGAAAGAACAAAATACTTGGCGTCTCGCATCCGGGTTACAATTGATGAACTTTTCAGCAACAAGTTGAGGATGTATGCCATCTAATTTGTCCCTATGCACTTCACACACCATGTGGTGGTTCAATCAAGGGTGTGCCATATTGAACTTCTGAGCCAAGTCTTAATTCGTCCGAATGCACAGAACGATCCTTCAGCAGTACATAAACTGGCCGGACTAGCTAACAACGGTCGCAACAGCCGTTCAATTTCAAGAGACATTCTCCGTACTTCTGGCACCATGCTCTTTTAATTTGTTGGTGATAATCTGTTACATTAGAGTTATTATTACTCAACGGAAAAGACATGGTCATTGATGGGCTTCAAACGTGAATTATAACACAGTAAAATTCGACGATGTTGGCGTTTGAAGTTACGGAAGTGAACATTCTACATTTTAATCTCAAGGGCCTAATTAAACACAGATTTTGTTTTCATCATTTTTGAAAAAGTGGAGGGACTTTTTGGCGATGTCCCCCTTCCAAAAAAGTGACCTCATGATCCACGCCCATGGGTATCTGTTTCAATTTTGACTGTAATTTTCATCCTTCATCATCGGTTCACTTCATGTTATCTCCTTGTTAATTTCTGAAAATGTGAATTCTTTCCCAAAATGATGCCATTGGTGGATTGCCAACATTATATTTGATTTTAGAATGAAGTTTAAACGAATAAACACAACAGGTCACATATTTCATTGTCCCTTTTTACATTCCATCGATTTCCGTATGAGTTAACTCGTTAGTTATATGGACTTTTACGGTTCGATTTCTAACCAATTAGTTTTAGTCGGGCCGACCCCGTCCTCTTTACTTGTTCCTCATTGACATTTTTTCCCTACTTAACTGCTTATGCGGACGGAGCACGAAGCACAATGGCAGTGGGTTCCATTTTAAAGTTTTCGGTATGACCCGGCCAGGAGTTGAACTCAAGACCTCCTAACTGCAAGTCGGATGTTCTTACCACTTGACCCTGCAGTCGGACATAGCTGACTCATTTCTAACATCGCAAATATAGGATGAATGTTGCAGTGGCGAGTTCTACCATTGTAAACTTTCAATGCTTTGAAATTTACTAGGCAGGTACGACGTCATAAATATCTATAAAGCAAGTCTGGCCTGAGTGATGAAGTTTTCGTAACATCGTATTCTAAAAATATGCAAATCCGAACGCGATCAAAAGTTACGAAATAAGTCAGGGATTGAAGGAGTCTAAAAAGTATTAGAGTAAGAGCTGTAACATACTGAAAATGAATTTTAATGAGCATCACCATTCTTATCTTCGCCATCATTCTACTGAGATGTCGCTGGCATCATTGCACCTTTACCGAGGGGGTTCGTTCCTGTCATTATTATCTCATTAAGATTCATATAAAACTACATTGCAAGTATCCTTCAAGGAGGTTTACTACTCCAGTTAATCCATGCTTAATGGTACATCTTAGTTAAAGTCTGATTATTTCATAAGGATAAGACAGTCTGTACTTTCAAGTTATATAATGTAAGGAAGCCCCTAGAGATCATGGTAGTAGCGAACATTAAAACCCTCTAATCGCTACCACCCCATTTACGTGATTGCCGAGGTCTACATGCTACGTTACACGTTACATATATATATATATATATCTTATATATACAGAAGAGATACAGAAACCTGTGAAAGCAGAGATGAAGTGAAAATAAACGCTGGCGACAACTGCGTGGAATATATAAATCAAATTGGTAAAGCTGGAAAATTTGGCTGAGGTGAAAAAACGATGTTGACTCCACCGGGATTCGAACTCGGGACCTCCCGCTTTCTAGTGCGGACGCTCTAACCACTGAGCCATGAAGCCAAATTGGTTTGGCCTTTGTTCAAAAGACAGATGATAAGATATATATATATATATATATATATCTTCGGAGATCCGCTGGCGAATAAACAATTGTGTTCAGCTGGATAGCATCAACTTTGATCTCTGGTTGGGCTTGCGTCAAACGAGAACTAGTGCTGTTCCAAAATTAGGCGCCTGCTCAGGAGGTGAATTGCGAGTTGCTTCATCTGTTATTTGAACAAAAGGCCAAACCATCTTGGCTTCATGGCTCAGTGGTTAGAGCGTCCGCACTATATATATATATATATATATATATATATATATATATATATATATATATATATATATATATGTATATATATATATATATATATATATATATATATATATATATATATATATATGTATAAATATATGTATATATATATATATATATATATAAATCAAATTGGTAAAGCTGGAAAATCTGGCTGAGGTGAAAAAACGATGTTGACTCCACCGGGATTCGAACTCGGGACCTCCCGCTTTCTAGTGCGGACGCTCTAACCACTGAGCCATGAAGCCAAGTTGGGTTGGACGTTGTTCAAGTAACAGATGAAGCAACTCGCAATTCACCTCCTGAGCAGGCGCCTAATTTTTCGGAACAGCACTAGTTCTCGTTTGACGCAAGCCCAACCAGAGATCAAAGTTGACGCTATCCAGCTGAACACAATTAGGTATATATATATATATATATATATATATATATATATATATATATATATATATATATATATATATATATATATATATATATATATATATATATATATATATATATATATATATATATATATATATATATATATATATATATATATATATATATATATATATATATATATGCAATAACATGGTAATACACAGTGCAATATAATTGAACCAACAATGGAGTTGAACAAAAAATGGAGTTCGGGCTACATACCCTTCAACACTACGGTAACAGAAAGTCAACTGAAGTCACACAAACGAGGAGTCAAAGTCAAGGAAAAAGCACCAGTCAATAACAAGATTAAAATCATTCAAGCAGTGATTCTAGCTTAGAATTAAGGCCATGGGGGCCAACTTTGAGGATAAGACGGTTTTCAGTCGTGCGACGATCAATATGGGTTCCTTTACAGGTTAATGCGGCCGTGACCAAAAAGTCTGTAATTGTACAAAGGGAGGGCGGATTAAAATGGGCTGCTACAGGAAAGCCAGACAAGTTAAGTTTAATAGATCGGAGGTGTTCAGTAATTCTATCGGCTAGCCTCCGTTTGGTTTCACCAACATACAGAATTTTACAGCGTTTACAACTTAAAATGTAAATAACATTGGGAGAAATACAAGTAAAATGATCAGTAACTTTGAACACATGAGAGGGTCCTTGAATAGATAACAGTTGGGTCTCCGGAGACAACAGGGCAAGTGTTACACCGTTTGCGTTTACAGGGAAAGGTCCCAGGGTTGGGGACAGGAGAGGGTTGGGGTGGGAAGATCTTACTAAATGATCACCAATGTTGCGATCTCTTTTGAAGGCAACTAAAGGGGGGTGAGTAAAGATGGACTTAGTGGTAGGGTCAGACATGAGGGTCTTAAATTTCTTAATAATGAAACGCTTAATGGGTTGCACGGAAGGGTGGAAGGGCAGCACCAGAGTGATACGGTGGGAATTAGAATTAGGAGCCTTATTGTTTAAAATAGAGGACTTACTGATGGATTTAACACGACGGTTAGCAGCCTTTACGACATAGACCAAATTATATCAGCGCCCAACAAATACATACTGGCGAAACAGGAAGTACAACCACCAACGCGAAGCAACTGCAATTGCAGAAAACAAAGCGAGTGCCCATTGGAAGGCAACTGCCTCACGAACAACATTGTGTACCAAGCAACTGTAACACGCCAAGACAACCACAACGAAGAAACATACATTGGTCTAACAGAGAACACATTCAAAACAAGACACACCGCGCACAAGTCTAACTTTAAACACAAAGACAAAAGAAACGCAACTGCACTCAGTGAATACATCTGGAAACTAAAGGATTCAAATGTAGAACACTCCGTAAAATGGAAACTCATGAACAAAGCTCGAGCATACTCCACATCATCTAAAACTTGTAATCTCTGTCTGGAGGAAAAGTTCTTCATTATACTCAAACCTTCTTTAGCAACTCTAAGTAAGAGAAACGAACTGATAAGCTCTTGGAGACACAGGAACAAACATCTACTATGTAATTATTCTAATAGGTAATGTATCTTGGCTCGCTGTACAACGTTCTTGTCTGTTTACAACGAACACGGAACGAATACGTGCTTTAAAACGGACACGTTCAAAAGCAGCGAACACATACGTATTCAACGTTATTGACATTATTCTACTTCAGGCTTCTTAGGAGTGAGGAGTGAGGACCTACATTATTGGCCCTTACGAAACAGTTCTGTAAAGCTATATTGTAAGAACTTATTGCAATCTTTTCAATATTACAGCTCCCTTCACAGGGTTGAGCACTTTACCATTGCCTGGTTGACATTTTTAATTAAGTTTTACTATTACGGTTACATATATATATATATATATATATATATATATATATATATATATATATATATATACATACATATATATATATACATATATATACATACATATATATACATACATACATATATATATATATCAAAATCAAATTGGTAAAGCTGGAAAATTTGGCTGAGGTGAAAAAACGATGTTGACTCCACCGGGATTCGAACTCGGGACCTCCCGCTTTCTAGTGCGGACGCTCTAATCACTGAGCCATGAAGCCAAGTTGGTTTGGCCTTTGTTCAAATGACAGATGAAGCAACTCGCAATTCACCTCCTGAGCAGGCGCCTAATTTTTTGGAACAGCACTAGTTCTCGTTTGACGCAAACCCAACCAAAGATCAAAGTTGATGCTATCCAGCTGAACACAATTGCTTATTCGCCAGCGGATCTCCGAAGAGATACAGAAACCTGTGAAAGCAGAGATGAATGCTATATATATATATATATATATATATATATATATATATATATATATATATATATATATATATATATATATATATATATATATATATATATATATATATATATATATATATATATATATATATTTATACAGCTCGTTTTTCAGATGATGGTATCGTTCGCCGACCAAAATCAAAACCTCTGTGTAAACACACTCATGGCCAAACCAAAGGGCGAAACAAAACCTTTACTTCTAATACAATGACATTTCCGAATTTGTGTCCAATTATCAGGGCAAACGAAACCTAAAATATATATGTGTGGCGCATGATGAAGGCAGAGTAAACGACCTATCATCTCCTGTTCGAGTCCAGAGGGGAGGGGCGATTGGACTGTGGTTTACAATCAGCCAATTATTACATGCACAAATTTGTTATCATGATTCCGTTGAGTGCTTTGTTGGTAACATGGATGAATACATATGCCAGTAGCATAAAGTTACAGCCGTGGATGAATAACGGGCGAGTCTAAAAGAGGGCCTCTATTTGTTACACTGTTACAGCTAAGAATCTTTGCAAATTTACAGAACAAAATATCAAGAGATATATATCAAGGGCACAGGAAAGTACTGGTCAATATTTGCCAGAACATTTTGTTTTCCCCATGTGTCTTTTTATTTTTTGTTGTTGAAATTTACGACGGTGTATTAAACGTCAGATAAAGCAATTATTTGCAGCTCCATTACCTCAGTTTTTAGATTACTACGGTTTGAAAGGAGCGCTCATTATAAGAATGTGC
Organism: Holothuria scabra; assembly: GCA_037179385.1. Classification (NCBI taxonomy): domain Eukaryota; kingdom Metazoa; phylum Echinodermata; class Holothuroidea; order Aspidochirotida; family Holothuriidae; genus Holothuria; species Holothuria scabra. Next base: position 6,883,810 of record CM074192.1, on the reverse strand, counting down.
AACAAATAAAATAGGCAAAACAATGGCAAAAAAGACCTACATATCAATCAAATTTGTTACCTTTAATGGGATTAGAGAATTGACAAGACATTGTATCACAGATTTGGGCGTTGAATCTCTTTCCATGGCAACTTCGACCTGCTAAACTTGACCGTGATTACTTTTGAGAGGAACAGAACACTCCTCCCTCAGTCTGTCTTGCAGAGTAAACCTTACGAGAGGTATATTACGATAAGGTAGACAACACACAAGGCTTTCATTATTTGTTAGAAACAAATTACGCAGAATAAAGGTTAAGATTAAGTTATGTAACAGAAAAGTATCTTTCAGATTTTTCAGATATATCTTTCAGACTGAATAGTATCTTTTAGACATCAAAATAATGAAGATACTTTTGAAAGAGTAACTTCACTCTTCAATGTAAAAAATATCACTTGAAATTATGCTTAATATGAAACCCCTGCATCCAATAGGTAGAATGTTGCAACGTATAAGGAGGCGCGTAACGAAAAATGTGATCAATTTACTCCAATTTTTCCGGAATACCGCAGTGTATTCTAGTTTGTCTGTTCTGCTAACGCAAAAAAAGAATAAATTTAAGTTTTCATCCTTTAATCTGCAAACATTTCGTCCTTGGGTTGTCATTCCCACTAATGCTACGACATAAGTTTTAATTAGTTTCATATTCCAACAAATGTATGATTTCTCAGAGATAGTAGGTTCAAGATTTGTTTTGCTCGTTTTCTGAGGAAAAATTTCAAATACAAAGAGATCAATCTGGTTACAACAGAGTTCGTGGTGGCGTAGATTAAAATAAAAATTTAATTTTAAATTATGATAAAAACTCATTCAGAATTTATATGGCATGTAAGAATAGCTTTACGAGGTTCTGTGTTGCCTTTTCTCCTCTAAAGTAGTGTCTGACATAGTTACATATTTATTCAAAAAAAGAATTGAATAATGAGTCTTGCATACCTGGAATACTACGCCTACGAACTTAATTGAAACAAATGAACTCGTCAAGATTTATGTTATGATATTAGGAATGATTTTAATCAGTTAATGTTACGTTTATCTAACAACTAACGTATTTTTGAAGTTATGTCTGCCATGAATTACACGTAAGGTACATGATAGGATTCTGACAGTCCGTGGATAAATGCATTGACGGGATTAAGACTTAAAGATAAATTACAATGTATATATATACTTCGCTGCAGACGTCACACAACCGCTTCATTCACCAATTGGTGAAAGTAATTACGCAGAAAAACATACAAAATTTGCTCTGAAAATCTGTTTCCATTCAATTTGGCGGTACACTGACGTATTGCTGATTATATAATGTGTACGTTCTGCACGAATTAGTGGAGCCTTCAGTTTTGATCCCACAGCTCCTTCTTAGAGAGTCGAAATGGCTCTGGAGAAAGTGTGCATAGTTGCGACAGGTTGATTAATACTGCCCAGATTGAAATCAGTAGTACTAAAGGGTCAGAACTCTCTTGTTCTAGGGTTAATTGTAGCCTGTAGCCTATGAAGTTGAACATTCTTTGTTTACACTTTATAATGCATTGCCTACACACGTGATTAAGGCGAAAGTGTACAATATATATAACAAAAAATGTATAAACCGAAAATGTGCCAACAAGATATCTGTTCATCACTATTACATTTAGTGGCTAACAAATTTAATTTACAAATCTCTAATTTTATAATTTAGACATCTTGATGGATCGCAGCGAAAATACTTTTTTTGGAAATCTCCTCAGGGTTTGCATATTGCCTTAATTATCAATATTTAGAAGTATGATTAACATTGATGGGAATGTAATCATTTCCTTACGACAATTTATACTTACAGCACTTTTCTAGAGTATGTACTAGTATTTGCGAATTTCCAGTCCTGTCACTCATTGCAGTTAAATGGAAATTGCAGGAATCTGTAGAAAATGATGAAACCAGTTTAGATTAGTTTAGATTACGGTATATGAAAAAAAACTCATTGCACTGCTGGCTAAAGGCTCCAGATACTTGAGCGACTCAGTAGTTTTCCCACATATTTCTCTCGTCTTTGTATATCTGACAACGTTCTATGAAATGTACCTAGTCTGCGGACCGGGCTTCTCGAAAAAAAAAAACAGCATTTAACAAGGCTTAATGAAGATGTTTCTTTCAGCAATATATTTGGCTGTAAATGCAGTCTGAATCGTAAACAAGAGACGACCCGAAGCCAGTCGAGAGAAAATGCACCTAAGGTGATAGACAACGATTAGGATTTATTAAGCATGGTTAAAGTGATCAGAGTTTGTTTCGGGTTTGTCAGGTTACAGAGTAGTAGTGTAGGCTACATCTTAATTATTTTTGAACTTTTCTGTCCCCGACAAACAGTCAAGGTTTACAGTCAATAGTAATAAACACAAAATTACAGTTTTTCTAACCAAAAGGACTTTTTCAACACCACAAACGTCCTGGTCAAACTGACCCAGGATTTTGACCACTATTTTTTCATATATTACCTGGTAAATATGGCGAGGGTTTCCTGTTCATTTTACCAGGATATGTATGGAGTAACCCGCTATCAAACATTTCCTGGTTAAAATGACCAGGATTTGTTGGTCATTTTAACCAGGAAAAGTATGGATTTTCAATGCATTTTCTGGTTTAAATGATCAGGAAATCCAGGTAAATTTTACCAGGATATGTATGAAAGTCATTGTTATCCTAAATTTCCTTGATAAAAAAGACAAAGATTTCCTGGTCATTTTAACCAGGATATGTATGAAAAATTGGTGACAGCAGTCCTGGTTAAATTTGACCAGGATGTTGTTGAGTGAATGTTTCTATATATTCTGATAAACAATCAGTTTAAAAGGGGACACGTGACTCTGGAACAAAAGTTTCGTAGTTTCTGTCAAACTCTGATCGTCCCTTAAATAAAATGACACTTAAATTTGGTACGTCGCCCCTTTTTAACCGCCAAAAAAGTTCCAGTCTATGGAAGCCGATACATGATTTCCGAAAATGCTAATAAAATAATGATCAAATTCTGCAATCGAAAATACCGGGCATTATCTTCTGTTTGAGGACATGACAAAATCAAAAATATTTAAATGAAAAAGGGGTAGGCTATGGGTATTTCCAATAAGACCAGCCCCAGCACATGCTGGTAATGCCATGAACCTGAAGAACACACGCTTGAAGACAGAGTCCATTTAACCGAGATGCCGAGGAGCAGGAACTTGGGTAAACTGGTTTCCCTTACACGGCCAATGCATCTTCCTGAGTAGCCTACAACTACAAATATCATTCATTAAAATCGGGAACTACTCGGTACTTGTCATTTATCTTTAATGCAAAACAATCCTACCATTAAAATTTTCTAATGATGACACTTGGGGCACAAATAAGTACCCCTCACAGATTACAGGCAGCTCTTCAGACTGCTACATACTGCTTGAGCAAATTCTTATTTAAATCATTATAAAGTACACAACATTTAGTTAGTTTACCCCTTGCGTGGAAGGGATGATCCCTTAAGAACAGATAGTCAACAGTAAGGCTTTCCTTTTTCAACTTTGGTTAACATCCCTGCCCCAAGAACTGCCCATTTTCTCTAAAAACATCGAACACTGCAGTAAACTCAATGTTTTTACCCACCACCTCCTGATTGGTGTATATGAGTAAAATCACCTTGGTCTTACAAGTCTCCACAGAGTCTGCTATAATGACACTTTCCGGAGTCGAACTCCAGACCTCCCCTCTGCAAGTCGCATGTTCTCATAGCCCGCGGAGCGGACGAAGTCTTTTCGTTAAGCTCATCGCTACGAAAAACCCATCTGAGGGGCGGAGGCATAAGGGGGAGGCAGCCACAGAGGTGCTACGCAGGCTAATTTTCTAACCACTTGACCATGAAGTCGTTCGACCTCGGACCGACCACGCTAAAAGGCGCGGATTTATCTGAGATATATCGCCTACCGATACCCTAACACTCTCAGTGCGAACAGTATGCAGCCCAACGGGTAAACATTTAAGGCGTATTTGTTGGAAGAGTAAAACTTTCTTCGGGTTTTTCTTCTTTACAACGATCTTCGAACAGTTTGCGTTCTGTTGTGAACACTTTGAGAACGATCTGCAAACATCTGGAGCAACCTGGTAAAATCAAGTTATTTCGTTTTATTCGTCCAATTTAAACAGATTTTTAGGATACTTCCCGCAGATATATTGGTTTTTAAGGCATATTAAACACCTACCTGGTATGCGCAAGCTTCAGAAAGAATGTTACACGAAACAATGGGCATTTTGCCGCCATTGCAAATTATGAAATTCCTTATAGGGAGTAAGCATAGAAAACAACACATTTCTAGTCGTCTGCTACACTGTTAAAAATTTCTCTGTAAATTTACATAATTTTTATGGCAAATTTTTTTCCAACCAAATAATGTTTTTTTTACAGCCAGACTATAATCATGAAAAAACATTAAGTGTTTGTTTTTTCTTTACAGTTTTTGCATGTAAATTAGTTTACAAATGTCTACTGTAAAATCGAATTACAGAATTGTTCTGTTTTTTTTTTTTGTTTTTTTTACCTTAATTTTATATGAATTTACAGCCTACGGTTTTCATTCTCGGCGTTTTAATATTTATAATAATATCGCTCTTTTTCCTTTCATATGTTATTACGTAACATACACTTCACCATTACGTAGATCAGGTATTTGCTTATCAACGTCATGTGTCGTTACGAAGTTGTTTTCAATCAAAACACAATGAGGATGCTTTGTTGTCATATTGTTGTCAAGTAGACTGCTATCTCTAGGAACTTTGTAATTGGAAAGTCACATTTTTTGTACAATATAATAATTGTTTTTAAAATAAATATGACAAAGAATGCAAATACATTGGTTGCAAACATTTCCAGACAAGGTAAACAATAAGTTTATCACTTCCTGATTAAAAAACGCCAAAAAAGATATTATTCAAAGCAACAGCAATCCTTTTGTTAGGAAAATGCCTACAAAATAAGCTCCACCCATTTATGCAAAATGAGATATACGTCATAAAGTGGTAAATTTACAGACTCTTTCAAGTAAATTTGTGAAACGTTTTTAATTCTATCAAGTGCATGAGCGCCTGTGGCGATGAGTTGACACCAGTATACCAATTGTCAGTATAATAAATGTAAGTTAATTTTCAAATAGGGTCATAAATTTGCCAAAAATGTTTTCTTATTTAACTGAAACTTCGCAGAACGATGCATGTTATATATTGAAAATTTTCTGACTATTTCTTATTTATTTGTTTGTTTGGGCTTATTTTTGTTTCTTTTTCAGCTTAAAAACAAAATGAATGTTTGTTAAATGACAGTATATTTATGTGAAATCAGAAAAATAAAAAATACTGTTAAAATTTCTGTAAATTTACAGAAAAAGTTTTACAAAGCAGTAAAATTTGGTTAAAAAAGCAGACAAAAATGATTTTTCAATTAATAAATAAAAATACATGTTAAACAACCTTTTTTTATTGTAGCAATACAAAGTGTCTGTAAAGATACAGAAAATCTCTATTAAAAGTAAAATACAAAAAGTTTAAGTTAAAAAAGTCTGTAAATTTACAGAAATTTTTAACAGTGTACATCTGAGAGACATAGGACGTTAAATTATTCCACAATCTGCATGGCACTTTCCAGTCGTCAATATGTTCAAAACCTTATTTTGATTGTTACGCCAAGTTCCTGCTTTTATTAACATCAGTCGTTTTCGCCATATGTAGATGTCTACCCAGTTTCATGACATGAATAGACCACTGACGTATGTAATGTATATATATATATATATATATATATATATATATATATATATATATATATATATATATATATATATATATATATATATATATATATATATATATATATATATATATATATATATATTTATATATATGGTACAATACATATAAGGTCGAAATGCTGCTGTAAACTCACGTAAAACAGTATAATATCAGTTGACCTAAACGGAAGGTCACTACCACGTGTGCAGATGTAGACTCGAACTCGTCTTTGTATTAAGGAAGAAAGTAGAATAATGTTATTCATGTAATTAATTGTGTTACTAAAAGATAAGGGTGTAATGTTTCATTTAAAAAGATGAAAACGTTTAACACTTGTCGACTCACTATATTAAGTAATTTTGATTCGTGGAAAGCAAAACTACATTACTTGTTTCTTTTGATTGGCAACAATTCAAAAGGTGGAGATTAGCTCATGTTTTACAGACTTTTATAGACAATTGTGGACAAGGGCGTGTCTATACCTTTCTTCATGGGGGAGGGGGCTAAAACTGCTGCAAGGGAGTGAAGCGACTGAGTCCGGGCCCCCGCACCTATTGCTGGCAAATAAGCGGGTTTGCGCGGAGCACAAGGAAACTTTGGTTTAAAATACCTCCCGATCGCTGGAAAAGGCACCTCCCAGGCCTCTTTACCATATATAAGTGGGGAAGCACTACTGATATTGTGAAAATAAACATAAAAATATCAAAAATATGCTAATGGGGGGAGCTGCCACTTCGACCCTCACCTGGCTAAGCGTCTGCCTCACTATACCCTCCAGGACATCTTCATCGTTAGTTGGTTTTTATTTCCCCTCAGTTTCCATTAAAAGAAGAAATATTTAAAAGATATATCCCAAAGCCAGTGCCCAGGAATGTTCATGGTGTTTGCAAAGTGACGAAATTTGGAATAATGAATACCGCAGGGGCATAGCCAGCTATGAGATTGAGGAGAGCGAAGTTGTCAAAGTGGGACTTGAAAATGCGGTAATATTATCCTGTGCCCCGTCAGCGGCACAGCGCATGCCTAGCGTGCGCCCACAGGCTTTGAGTCCTGGGGCTTGCCTAAAGGCTCCTGATGATCCAAGGGGCAAAGCCCCGGTGGGGTGCAGAGGCAAAGCTCCCTGAAACTCTTTGATTCTCATGCTTTTCACGTCTCAAAGTTGACCTAAAATCATGGTTAGTGGTAGAGTGAAGATGATGATTGCAGGGATAATTTTGAGATCATGAGGAGCGGGATCTTGCAGCAAAGCCCCGCCGGGGGTCCAGGACGAAGCTCCCCAAAGTTCTACGACTTCCATGCTTTGAATGCCTAATTTTACCAAAAATAACGGCTAGAAATAAGCTGAAGGTGGCTATTGATGGAGAATATTAAGTGATGTCTACAAAACAAGCCGGTTCAAGAGCCAGCTTTAGTTTCCGTCGAAGCGCTTTAGTTTCCCCAGCAAACCAATCAGGTTTGATAATAATTAAATTACATTACATAGCGAAATTTTCAGTTATCATCTACAAAATGACAAATAATTTTAATTTAACCATAGTTATTACAATACATCCTGGTTGCGAAACTCAGCGCGTGAAGGCAGTATGTTGGAACCCACATATTTAGTGGTCACGTAACTGTGAGAGTGCACATCCCGCCAGCACAGCAATGGTCAGTACTGTATTATACCAGGGAGGTGTTATTAATAACACCTCCCTGATTATACAATATACACTACAGCTCTTATCGTGTCGAAGGCAGTCGAAAAGGCTTTAGGTTGAAACACTTTTGTACTAATGTCGCAATTAAAAGAAATAAAGCAGTCCAGTTCATTGAAGAAAAGTGATGTCTTCAAAACAAGCCGTTTCAAGAGCCAGCTTTAGTTTCCGTCGAAACGCTTTAGTTTCCCCAGCAAACCAATCAGGTTTGATAATAATTAAATTACATTACATAGCGAAATTTTCAGTTATCATCTACAAAATGACAAATAATTTTAATTTAACCATAGTTATTACAATACACCCTGGTTGCGAAACTCAGCGCGTGAAGGCAGTATGTTGGAACCCACATATTTAGTGGTCACGTAACTGTGAGAGTGCACATCCCGCCAGCACAGCAATGGTCGGTACTGTATTATACAATATACACTACAGCTCTTATCGTGTCGAAGGCATTCGAAAAGGCTTTAGGTTAAAACACTTTTGTACTAATGTCGCAATTAAAAGAAATAAAGCAGTCCAGTTCATTGAAGAACGACAGACAAAGCCTAGTACACGTCGTAATGCGAGAGGTTGCCGTACAGACGGCACACTGAGCTAATATACAGTTACACAGTGAAGTCTCGTCATTACTACGTAACGTAATATGCTAGCAGCACACAGGAGTTTCCAAACAACACTGAGCAAATTTCTAGTTAAGTTAAGGTGCATATACGTTAACAAGGTATAACTCAGAATACGTTTTTTTTTTCAGCCCTTGTCTTTTTGGGACACGTTCCTCCTCCCTCTCATCGCATGCATTCCTCAGCGGCGAACGCTGGCTATCCGTTTCGTTAAGCCCACACAGGCTAACACATATATGATAACATGGCATATTCCGGTTGCAAAGTGATCTCACAGGCTCGTCGCAGAGTCTCGTATTTTAGGCCCAACACAGCTGGGCAAAAGAAGGGCTGAATTTACATCACATGAAAATCCCCCTTCCTTTCTGAAAGGAAGATCTGGGACACCAAGGAGGAAGCCCCCGAAGGACCTCAATTTTAAGTAATCCATTCTCCCTCTCTGCACCCTCTGCATTATCGATTCCGGGCGATTTTAATCATAGGGAGTAAGGACATAATTGAAGAGAGTCAAATTGTGATACTTGTGTTCTGTTAAGTGCCTATCTTATGTAATTTAAAGTTGAAGATAAAATGCATTATTTTAATGCCTACAATTTCGTAAATACCCAGGAGTTTGGGGGGCTTTACCCCCCGGAACCCCACCGGGGATTTGCCCATGGAACCCAACAGGTGCCCTAAGGCGGGCCCTTGGACCCCACGCCGTCAGGGGGAGCGCTTCGCTCTCCCGCGGCGTCGATGGCCTCGGGAGAGCGAAGCCCGAATTTTCCCCTCCCCCTTCCTCCCACTTTCAGATATCAAATCCCGCCCCTGCTCAGAGGTTTTGAAAGGTGTACAATTTACGATTGTTTCAGTTCGTATTATGACGTCACTGATTCACGCTGAAAGCTAGCTACATCACACACCGCACTCCTGAATAATATTTGTTCATCCATCAATATGTTGTGTCTAGAGTGGTCGGAGGCGGAAATTTTTCCACCGCCCTACTCACTCCACTTCCCATGTCTATGGAGAGGCAGTTTGCAGTACTCTTCTGCAATTTACGTCATTGCTTCCTTGTTCGCAACATTCCTCTGGCTCCCATCATCATTGCTTTTCTTCCCTCCTTCCATTTCTTCATTTTCCTTTTTTTCACTCTTTCCCCTCTTCTTTCATTTCTTTTCCCCTCCTTTCCCACCCTCTCTCATTTTGCTTCCCTATCAATGGGGGGGGTGGGGGAATTACCGGCTGCCCCTGCACACGCCAGTGGTTGTGGGAGGGGCTTAAGTAAGTATTTTAGAAGAATCGGAACTGTTTGGGAAGGAAGGATTAAGCCTTTAAAGACACCCTGTCCAAACGCGTAACAATACACTCCGTGGAGATCGAGCGAGAAGATAGGGTAAGTGTAAACAATGTTGACATTGTGATGGTTCATTGAACTTTACTCCAAGTGGTTGAAAGAATACGTCGCATGAATAACTGACTTAAATAATTCCTAGTTCATAGTCAACGTTTCAAAGTCTAATTTCATAATGAAACAGATTATAGACTGGCGCCAAATTACTTTTTTAAATTCAGGATATAGAACGTTTCGTTGCTCCTTTGAGAAAGGGCTTGCTCTTTCTGATATAACTCTGTCAAATAAAACAGCCAATTGAAAACTGAGCTCTATAAGTTACTTAAAATATCCGCGTCCTTGGAAATTCGGGACACGAAATGTAACAGATCATCCATTTCTGCGACACGAAACAACTTTGGTTGTCAAAGCTGTAACATATCGTTGGCAAAGAATATGGAATATTTACCAATGAAGGTTGAATTATGGCTCCAAGTCTTCAATTTGACGGAAAAAGACAGTAGCGAGTGGTTGGCGTCCGTGCCAGCTGGGATTACCATTTGCTCAAGGAGAAGTGGTTCCCGAAGGTGGCAACAATGCAGCCGACGTCGAGAGGATCCAGAAAACTATTTGTCGGAGCGGTTTCAATTGCCATGCTTTGTTTTTTCTTTAATAATGAGTGATCCAATTTGGTCATTGGGAAGAGTTTGCAAATGTGGACCATTTCCCATTATTAAGGGAACCAACTGCATGCTTAAGTGGTTAGAGCAATGTAACATGGAAAACATCCTAGTGAGCCACAATTGCAAGAAAAGACCCCTTAGCCGGCGACTTAACCAATTAGTTAGAAACCTAGCCGTAAAAACTCACCATTTACTTATTACCTTATCTCATATTTATTGCAAAATCAATATAATCGTCTGGTTGACTGGCCACTTGGACCACATATTTTTTATCGTGACCTACTCATACTAGGTCTATTCGACTTCTCGAGTGGGAATGTTCCCAAGAAGCAGTGGCGTACGAAGGATATCTCTGAAGGGGGCCATGCAGTATGTTGAGTGATCGCCTGCCTGGGGACTGTGTAATCAAAACACCCTTAGTGCAGTACATGCTGTTAAATATAAGCTACATTATTCGTGCATTTCTTGAACTTGCTGACAATCAAAGAGCTATATACTCCAATATCGAATTTCTGCCGACTTCTACAAATTGCAGTTAGGGATGAGAGTTGGCGGCGTGGGTTAAAGGCTTCCCGCATATGCAGACGAAATGACACAGAACATTCTAGGAAGATGTCTTCTCCCCTTGACAAGCAATAAGATGCACACATCTGTAGCATGATTCAGATCTTGTGTTCAATACACACGCTTAACTGTGTGAATCCGCATAAAAATATGATAATTTTCTAATACGCTGAACCCCCTGCCCAAACATTTAGCAAATTGGTAAATTCACTCATGTTAAATTAATTTAAATAGTTTTTGTTAGTTAGTTTCATTTTCATGTCTTCCTTGATGTTGAAAAAAGCCACTTCAATTCCCAGTTAAAAGAAGAGATGATTTTACGATTGTCTATTGGCAATACTGATTTTAGGCCCCTAACTTGCCATAACTCTTGTTGATCAAATAATTTCACGTGGTTTAAAAGTTTTCATCCCTTTCCCTGAGGCGTTTTTTAACATTCATTTCGATTGGACTGAGAAAACACTCGTCATTTTGACATCGAATTGACACAGGTCGATTCCCCAAAAAATCCTGCTGTGCGCGATTTAGAGGTAAGCATTCCCGTTTGAACTCTATCAGTTTATCAGTCCGATATTCAATTGTTCAAAGAATTAGATGAAAATTAGTCAACCTTAGGAAAGTGATTAAATGTTATTATGTTAAGTTGATTATTGGCCTTAGCTGATGTGCTAAGAAACAGAGTCAGCTCAGCGAGGTACTCCTTTTTTTCTACATAACTTCCATATCTGAAAATTTGGGTAGAAAAGGTAAAGGTTGTATCAAACTCACATGTGTGCAGCAGAGACGGGCGAAACGTAAGAAACACAGTTAGGTGATCAGTGACCCGCGGAGCGAACGAAGGCTTTTCGTTCAGCTCTGTGGGGCGACAGCCTAAGAGAGCTGCAGTCACAGAGGCGCTATGCATGTAGTAGGTGATCAAGTGAAAGAAATTGAAGTTTGCTCTCCCTTTATACAGTAACACACCTGTCGACACTTTTCACATGTTACCATTTTACATCCATTTGCAGGGTCATTTGTGTCTGAAGATGTTTCCATGCATTACCCTCATTCCAAATTTGGGCTAATTTATAGGTCGACTAATGTGCGACGAGTATTGACAAAGATTCTCATTGATGTGCAAAACATCACAGCAACTTCAAAACTGTTCATTCTCTTTTCGTGACGAAAATTTTCCACTGTTTGACCATCCTACTTAAATGGTTTAAGCATGCAGTAATGCAAGTACTACCTCGGGGCATATCCATGACTGTATTATCGAGTGCCGTTAGACTTTTCAATGCAACTGTGAAATCTCTCCATGCGCCATTCAACTTAGACCTACAGCTACAATGTAGAAAACTTCCAGATTGGCAAAGTATTCAAATAGAAGGGAAACTACAGAAAGTCTGCAGTTATAAAATGACAGCAGGGTAACTGCTTGGTGCTTGGGGCTGGAACCCTCAGAAATCGTCAACCCCACACCCCATCCCCCCCCCCCTCCCACGCTACCAAACTAGCGATAGGAGATGAAAAAATATCCAATTTAAATATAAAATAAAAACTAACATATTGACTTAAAAAGTATAAATGTACCATCATTAATTAAATTTGCCATCTCGTTGCAGATATATTGTCTAATTCCTCTAGCATATAGACTTGGATTAATCTAAAATATCTGCACCGCTCGGCTAAAGGGTTACCTTTACCGTTGTTTGGGTCCTTTTGGACCCATGAGGAGAGCTCGGCTGTTACCCATCTTTACTGTTTCACGCGGAGCCGAAAATTCGGCCACAAGAACGAGAGAGACAATAGTTTAAGGTCACGGGGTCAATGGCCCACGGAAGCCGATGCGGGGCGGGCTACGTCCGCTTTTCCGCCCACTCCCGAGGCGCGCAAATAAGCCCCGATCGGAGCACAACGGTAAAGGGTTAATCAAAAATATCTGCACCAGTCGCCTAAAGGGTTGCGTGCACACACGCAGAGACAGTGGCATCGGCTTTGCAGTAAACACACTCCACAGGCTTATTTTAACCCTTTACCGTTGTTTGGGTCCTTTTGGACCCATGCGGAGAGCTCGGCTGTCCCATCTTTACTGCTTCACGCGGAGCTCGAAACAACGACGAGAGAGACAATAGTTTAAGGTCACGGGGTCAATGGCCTACGGAAGCCGATGCGGGGCGGGCTACGTCCGCTTTTCCGCCAACTCCCGAGGCGCGCAAATATGCCCCGATCGGAGCACAACGGTAAAGGGTTAAATGAAAAAGAACTTCTCCGTATTCAGATTTGAAAATGATCTTTCAGCTTTTGCTATCAATTAGTATGACCGATGCTAAATTTTAATGGAACTGGCGCTGCACAAAAAAGCTTATTTAAATTAACGAACAAAATGTGGGGAGTGGCATATTTATGCAAGGACATATGTCCCAGTTTCCAAATGCCGAGTTTGCTAAATCATGTAATGTATACAGATGCATGGAAACTCTTTCACGCTCTGAATACAATTCGTAGAAGATGTGCGACATGATGTATAGATGAACAATTTGCCAAAAAAGTGTGCTCTCAAAACCACCTGATTTGTGCTGCATCAGAATTGAATTATTAAAATAAAAAAATACATAACTACTGCAGTCTCATTTGAAGAGGTTCAAATTTTTCGAAAGTTTTTATGTCATGGCTGATATTCTGTAGGTAATTACTAGTGTCCGCGTCGACTAATGATAGATAAAAAATTTGCCATTTTCCGGCGTTCATACTCTTCTATAAAGGGAAGGGCCAACCCCGCCACTAAGAAAGCCCCAAGCCGCCCTCAGAAAAGTCGATGTTGGACAGAATTAAAGTTCTTGGAACTTGGGAGCTGTACCAACATAGTTAATGGGGAATGATCTCAGCTTAATTTGGGGGACAATCATGGGTAATTGTAATGCCATATAACGAGCATGATGATATGCTTCAATAGAGAACGTCAGACATCTGCCAGGCTTATCATGAGTAATTTTTCTTGAAAAGGCAAACTTTTTCAAATATAACTTTTCAATGTCAAAATTTCATATCGCAGATTTCAAGATCCCGCAGGTGTCATTTTCGGTACTCTAGTGGTATATCGCTGCAAAAACTTCTCAAACTGGTAAAATGTCATGAAAAATCAAAAAATTACATAATTAGAGACAATATTTTTCTTTAGCCTCCCTTCACAGACCTGCTCAAAACTTTGACGAAAATGGTAAAAGATTCAACACGGGCAGGAAGTTTGGAAAAAGTTTAAAGATGGATGTACAGATGTATAACGTCACCAAAGCATTGCCCGTAATGTTACTTTTCTGTAATCTGTATGTTTCTCTTTTCTCTCTCTCTTTTTGTGTTTTGTTTTGTAAATTAACAGCAATTTTGAGCCATTTTTACGGTGCAGTAAAATGAGCCTAGTGAATTACACAATACGGCTGTATAGGCAAAAGACTGGTTGTTAAAGTGAGCCAAAGCAGTCCCGCACATTGAATTTATCCTCCCGTGTGTGCTAACTCATACAATTGCATTCTTTGTAAATGACGCTTGGTTCCAAAAATGGATGGGGTGCCTACTTGTTTCACCTGTGCCGAACTTAATTTTATGGTAAACCATCCAAGAGATCTTGGAGACAAAAGTGAAGGATTTTATGCATCTGTCTCATGCTTTTACAAAGATTTTAACAAGCCTGCATAGGCTCCTGACCTTTACATCACACACATTACTAAGTAAGTCACTAATTTGAAGTACATCAGGATAGATGCTTGAAAGGCATCGTAATCTAACGAGAGGCATTTTGTTTAATTAGTTTCATCCTTTCGAAGAAATACATGACATTTAATAATGACATGTAATGAGAACTTACGAAACATTCGATGTTAATTTTACTCAAGTGCGTTAGTCTAAATCTTGGCATTCGTTGGCTGCTTGACATGAGGCTTCTTCAAACATCTAAAAGGTCATGGCGGTTAGTTAGTCAGCTGAGATTTACGGCTCAGTTTCGAACTGCCTTTTTTGGTCTCAGTTTCTAACCGCCTTTTTTGGTAAAGGAAAAATATGGAGTCACTCCCCTTGACCTTCCAAAAACTAAAGAGGGACCACGGACTCCAAAGTCGGTATAGACTATCACAAACTATCAATTATACGAACGACCCCCTCCTTGTTTTCAATGTTGCGTGTGAGTACATGACCATGAGTATGGTTACAAGTATCAAGTCATGAGCACGGGTACGGTTAGTTAGTTAGTTCAATAGAGTTTACGGCCCAGTTTCCAACCTATTGGTACAAGTCGAGCCGGCCACAGCCTTTTATCAGTTGTGACTCACTGGCTTGTTTTCCCGTACGGGTATGAGGTCATAAGTACGGATACGGGTAAGCGTACGGTTAAGGGTACTATATACAACACTGTTTGTTTTTTATGTTGCTGCTTGAGGCATTGTCTTTACAAGAACAAAGCCAACGTCGTGTATCTTACCAATAGTTTGGGGTCATCGGATGTCAAATAGACAGCGTAGGAAGCATAAAGAGGACATGCAAAGGAACAGAAAGACACATTTCGGCAAAATTACTTTTTCGTAAATGTTCTATAACATATTTATGAAGAAAAATGCTTTAGCCCACCCTAGGAAAAAAAGTGGAACCGGTTACGTATTTCTACATCGATTCCCACTTAAAATGTAATTGATCCATGAGTTGAACTCCCAGTGATCGTTAATACATATTATGTTAGCAGCTGTACGGACCTGTACTAGCCGAAGTGTAATTGTTTAGAAGAGGGAGCTTTCGTTTGCTTCCCCAAAACGACTTGCCTGCAAAAGCAAAACTAATGTTAATCGGGTAGTGGTTGACTATGAACAGGATCTGGTTTTCTAACAGCTCCCTGCTATAAGTTACGGATCATCTGCTGAAAATTTACAGGCCTTTATTAGAGGGCGTTTATTAGGGACTATGTGGGTCAACCCGACATAGTTTCTCTAAATTTTCTTTTAAGGGCACAAAGTGGATCTCCTGGGAGAGTATTCCTTCGGGAAACATGCATAACTCTGGTTTTGACTCCAGTTGTGGTTCACTGGCTTGCTTTCGCTACTCCACTGCTTATGCTTAGCACCAAGCATAATGGCATAAGGTTCCATTTTCTTGGTCGACTTTTAAATATCGTGTATTGATGTTTATGCACGTAAAACTTGACATAAACTTTCTTTGATAATATTAAATTTCTCCAAAACATTATATAGATTGATCGAAAGGTAAGATTTTATTTTCAACTCACTAGTTGATGATTATTGGTCATAACGTTGCCTCACGCTTAAGATTTTCAGCTGGCCTTCCATTCAACACACAATGCCGTCTACCCTTTATGCTGCTGTCTTTGTTATATTTGTCTAACAACTAAGCAGATTAAAATATTTCTGTCATTCTGAGTGCTTAGTTTATATCTGATTCGCCTAGCATCCGCAGGACTTTTGACTTCCCATGACATTAGTAACACTAGCGTAAACGCTTCCCCTTTCAATGCGCTCAACTTCATCCCCTAACATGCCATGTAGCTTGAAAATGATTCATTTCATTCCGACGTGGATAACGTGCCGATCAGGATTCATCGATCCTACCCTTCAGAAAGTCAGTCTCTTCAAGATAAACAAGTATTGACTGATGCATTGACTCTACTATTCAAATATTGTGTGACCTTTTTGCACAAAGACTTGGAAATCAAAGTGGCCAAATTTCGAGAGCTTTCCTATCATTCGTATTCAACATTCCCCTTTTACCACCAGCATGTAAGCTATCTGGATTAGCTGAGATGACACAAATTTCCAAGGAAGCGTTGAAGATTTTCTTATTTTTTTTAAATTGAAGAATTTCCTTCATGGCATCATGCCACATAAAAGCCCTATTCAGTAGCGTAACCAGCGAGGGGGCAGGGGGCAAAGTGCCCCCCCCCCCCACGCAAAAAAAATGGGAAGGGAAGAAAAAAACGGGAAAGGAAGGAAGGGAAGGAAAGAAAGGAAAAAGAGGAAAAGGGGGAAGATGAGAAAAGGAAAAGAGAAAAAGGAGGGAAAGGAAAGAAAGGGGAAAGAAAAAAAACATGAGAAAAGAAAGAAAGTGGACCAACTACAACATCAAAAGCAAGTTTAATCTGCATTCATGGAACACTCTTTTGGTCAATATATGAACAATCATTTAGAAAAATATATGAACATTCATTTAGTCTCCTACAGGTAACAAAATAATATCTGAGGTCCACTTTATCGGAGGAAAGACTTACCTCTAGTTCCTCTGGTTATTTTTAAAAAGGCAGAGTTTTCCGCGCGCTTCGCGCGCCTTACATTGCAACCCTTAAAGCTGTAAGTGATCGCTCTTAAAGCAGTCAGTGGATAATTGATCCTAGCTGCTACAATTCCGTTTCCCTAAAATTTTCTTCCATTTAGGCTTTCATTTTTTTGTCCAAAAAAGGCAACAAAGTTTCGAGAGTTTTCTTAATGTCGTCGAGAAGCCTTAATCCGCCGGCTCTCCTGAGATATCACGATCTTCAGGCGACATGCTATCTCAGATTCATTCTAATAGGAAACGCAGATTCTTCGATAGTCCCCCCCCCCCCAAATGTAAATTTACTCACAGGAAACCCTTAATCTAATCTATTCTATGCAATACAAGCTCCATATCTACATATGTGTAAAAGGACCCAAATTTTCGGTACGTATCCTATACAGTCGTGTTCACACTTGAGAAAAAAAAAATCAGATCTATTTGAAAAAATTTGTTGAACTTCTTGCTAATAGATAAAGCGAAAAAATTAGCACAAAAATCTAACTTTGGTCAATGGGGTAGGGTGAGTTGCATGGCCCAAAACTGTTGTCTCCCCCCCCCCCCAACACTTTCCTTAAGGCCCTAAGACACCCACAAACTAACACATCTCGACTAGTGCAAAATCGGGAAACCTCTATGCTATTGCCCCCCCCCCCCCGGACAGTCAGGTCTGGTTACGCCGCTGGCCCTGTTGTCACTAATGAAAAATATTGCACCGGATAGTCTCCCCTAACTGCCTAAAATAATGACCTACCCGTAATGGAAAATTCAATAAAAAACTTCCTGGAAAGAGAAAATATGGCAAAAGGTTTCCCTGCCTACTGTGGCAGAACATTTTTTGCGTCGTGTTTCTGCCTGGGAGACAGGCTTAAAATCTGCACTTGAATGAGTCGCCTGTAGAGAAAATCTGAAAAGAGAGGTGGGCATAGTTTGTTAATTAGATGGAATTTAACAACATACAATACGAGTGTGTTATATAGTTTAAGCTGTAGGAAGAGTTCAAATACGGTTTCATAAGCATACTGCTCAAATTCAGCTTCGAAATTGGTTCAATATGCTGCTCACGTTGTCGCCTTTATTCGTCTGTTTCGACAGACCGTTGGGATGTTCTACAACCCGCAGCCCTCACGCTGAAACAAAGAGACTGAGAGAGAGGGAAAGAGTAAGAAATAACTATTTCTTTCTCCGAGACTCTATACCAAGTACTGGAGTATTGGAAATACTACAACTGCACATGAACTGACCAATCTAAAGCGACTGAAACATCTAAAGTAGCGGCATTTCAAACCCAGTGGTGGCGGTAACGGTTGACGCATGAGGGTGCCACTGTCCCCTCAGAAATTTCTCTTGTCACCAACAGCCCCACCCCGCCACCAAAGTTAGGTCAGTTAGGTGTTGGGTCAACCGGTACAATACATAGCCTAATATACCTTTCCGGATGGCTTAATTAATTTCTTCACCGAGAGATATGGCAAAACCTCAGGGGCTTTTTCCCCTAACCCTACCCGCGGGATACGCGATTCGCGTTCGGTTTCGCTCTGCGCGGGGAATTTTTGTCCTGCAACACTTTTCTTTCCTCCTAGTTTGACCCAACCCATTTTTGCCGTCTGCCACGGCTGTTCAAACCTCAAGATTTAACCATCCCAGTCCGGCATATAATGTAACAAACACGTGGCAAGGTATCATTATTGTTTAACTGTGTTTAATTGTGTATGAAGCGAATGTGATGATCATTGCTTTTTCTCTCCCGAAATTTAACATAAGGTTTCTCAAGTTGCAGATCCCGTGTTAAATTGAAGAGTAGCCTCTGCATACTTTGATTACCTTGCTCTTGCAGTCTTGAAACGTCTTTTTATTACATGAAAAAGCATAGGAACAAGTAAAAATTAAATTCAAAGTAACGAAAACAATTTTTTGGGCGTTGTTGAATTGAAACAATTGGTATGAAACTTTCAATAAAGGTCGAAAATCGGCGGTCCTTCTTTATTGCGTTGCATAAGAATCGGTTTCATCTATAACAAGTGGTGTAATTCCAAATTTTATTAATCCGTGTGGCAAAATTATGAGGCGTCAGTGGTGTTCCGATGTGGTTTTAACTTGTTCAAAATCGTCTACTCACCTTGACCATTTGGCTCCACAAATATTTTGTAACAATTATTGCTGAAAAGAATACAAAAGAAATGAGAACTACGTTATAGGTTGTTTAAAAATTTGAAATAATGCACTGCCATACATGAAAATACTCTGTAAGATAAAACAAGCGACATTCTCGTTTTGTACTGACCTTCATTTCATTACATCTAATGAAAAAAACAAGAGTTAGCAAAAAAAAAAAAAAAGAGGAAAAATAACTGCATGACTAGTTATCACAGTTAAAACAATTACAAAAGACTTACCCAATGTTGTGGAAACATACCATACGCAACATTTTAAGCACATTTCGCTAATTTTGTTGTGCAAACTTTTTATCATAAGTGAAAATTATAATGTTTTGTCCAACATTGAGCAATTGTAATCTCTAAAAATTTAGCATGTGGTATGATAGTCCAACTTGTTTCAATTAATTCCTGGTAAATGTCCCCTTTCTGTATTATTTATACCTTGCTGCTGGATCTCAGTGCATCGTAATAAAGGAAGAAAAAAATCCTTAAGTAGCTTGGGTAGTTCAGAAATCTCGAAAAAAAAACATTCGAAGAGGGAAGCATGTCAGCACAATATTCCTCATTACACAAGACGGTAGGGAAAACAAGCCATTGAGCCAAAACTGGGAAAAAAGACGGTGGCCGGCTCGACTTGGACAAATTTGCTTGAGACTGGGCCGTAAAACTCCATGTAACTAACTGCACAGGACGGTTTGACGGCCACTTCTTAGAATGCATTTAACTGTTTAATGCCACCGTGATCAGGGGTGATGCAAGTCAAATCGCATCAGGCGTTTTATGGCAACTGCGGATTAACATCCTCTATTTGCAACTGTTTTGCTAATGTTTCATCCAAGAGCAAACTTTTTATTTCAACCAAAAGCAAGAAAAAGACATCTACATGTAGAGGAAACTACATATGATATTATCATTCCTTGTCCCCATGAGAAATAAATCACAAATAGTCGGGAAGTTTAAAATTGAAAATGAACTCAGGTGCTAGCAATACACACACAGGCATACTGAACAGACATATTTTTTTTTTTACATTATTAGTCTTTTTACATTATCGGATAGCTTTTACATTATCGGTTGTAACAGTAACATTCCTGCATAGGTACGTAATTGTGGTGCCGGTTTGAATAAATAAAGTTTGATTAAAATGGTTCGGAAATTTTGTTCAAAGCAACGTAGGGTTGTCCCATCAGAGGGGAAATTATCAACATTCAAAAAGAAAACTTGATTTAATTATAAACCGGACAATCTAAAGTTTGCATTTGTGGCGACATGGTCGTAAAAAAATTGGGCAAGAACGAACAGCCATAAACCAGGGTAGGCTTTCAGAAAGCTTGACGCCTGCAGAAAGTAGAAAGTAACTGATAATTCTAAATAATTTGGCGACAAATTCATTCAGATATTATCTTCGGTTCTTGAGATATTTCCTAATAAGGTTATTATCAATATCTGCATTAACGGATAAACTACGACACCAAAACCCTTTGTCTCGGCCTTTTTTTCCAGCACAGATAAATGTTGGTTATGAAATTTCCCGAAATTTTGATCCTGAACACTTTAACGATAACCTCAGTTCTTGCTTTTGGTTTAACCCTTTACCGTTGTTTGGGTCCTTTTGGACCCATGCGGAGAGCTCGGCTGTCACCCATCTTTAATGTTTCACGCGAAGCTCGAAACTGCGAGTAGCTACCCGAAAATTCGTCCACAACAACGAGAGAGACAGTAGTTCAAGGTCACGGGATCAATGGCCTACGGAAGCCGATGTGGGGCGGGCTACCTCCGCTTTTCCGCCCACCCCCGAGGCGCGCAAATATGCCCCGATCGGAGCACAACGGTAAAAGGTTAATCTAAAATATCTGCACCATTCGGCTAAAGGGTTACGTGCACACACGCAGAGACAGTGACATCAGCTTTGCAGTAAACACACTCCACTGGCTTATTTTAAATATTGATGGCGTTAACTTCCGTACATGGTTGCTAAATGTTTTAAACTCTTGAATAATATAACGGTACGTCTGACCAACTAAATACTTGACGAGTTGAATTAGTTGGGATATTTCAACAACAAATTTACTTTTGGCATGATAAAAGGGAGTATGCTCTAAGCATTCCGGTAAAAGTTTCATTTTTTTCTTATGTTCGGTTACCGAGATTTCGGCAGACGCATTTTCTATAAAAAGTGAACATGAAGCAAACAGGTGAGATGTCATGAATTCACTTTGTTTTCCAGTGCATGGTTTTTCTTTATGAGTTACCACCAACTTTATTTATACAACAAAACTCTGATATATTGATGTCTTAAGCAGAGAGTGCATCCTGAGGAAATAGAATTTTACTTAATATAGCTTTGTTCCTTTTCGTTTCGTTTCGTTTCGTTTCGTTTATTTTTACGATTACAATGCAAACACTTGTTTATATAAAAAGAATTACAAGTAAATAATTTAAGTACGTATCAAAAGGAAAAAAAGGAACCAGATGCAGCTAAAAGCTTTTCTTGTCTGGCCTCATTCATAGTTTTGTTAGAAAATTATTATAAAGCAATACATCATGCAGCTATGCACGTAAACAGAAAGTGCATCAGTGAACCGTAAGGAATTTAAGGTTTATTATACATAAGAAGAAGATAAAGAAAGACATAAGGAAAACAGATGGTTTTGAAGTACCCCTTAAAATAATAGGGGGATATTTCGTAATTGCCGTCAAGGGAATTCCAGAGGTGTACACCGTGACTTCTCACTTGAAAGAGGGCTAACATTGTTCGTTCGAAAGGTTGTATAAGATTATCTCTTTCCCTTGTGGGATACTTATGATGAGCACTGTTTGGGTGGGAAACCGAATTCAAATCATGCGGAAGTTGGTCATTGTGGTGTCTATAGGCCTACACCTAAGTGGTAGTTTAGTTGTCGTTTAGAGTAAGAATATTAAGTTTATAAAAGTACGAAAGTGTGCGGATGTAAAGTGGAACCTTTGAGATTAAACTGACAGCCCGCTTTTGGAGAAAAAAGAGTTTGTCGATGTAAGTTTAGGAGGAGTAGCGCCAAGGTAAAATACTGTTAGTTAGATGAGGGACTGTTAGAGGATTATATATAGTTAACAACATAAATGTTGCTGGGAAGAAGATGTATTAATCTCTTATTAGCCAAACCATTCTAAAAACTTATTTTGCTACATCGTTTATGTCATTTTTTCCAAGAAAGATTACTGTCAATCGTAATACATAAAAAATTTGCTCACTTACTATTCTTTTCAATGAAATTTCTAAAATTTAAGGAAAATCATGGTTGTAACCTCTGTTGTTGTCAAAAATCAACAACTTTGTATTATTACTGTTTATCGATTATTTTTTGGCAGGCAACCAGTCAGTCACATAGTGTAATTCGTAGAATGCAACATGAACTGATGAAAGGCTCCGTTTTCATAACAGTTGTGAAAATAGACAGTACTGTCATCAGCAAAGAGTACAGACATATATGCAGTTTTGACGGTTTAAACTCTCCGTTGATATATAGTACAAAAAGTAAAGGTTCCAAAATCTGAAAAATTGTGGGCACCAACAGTAATTTCCCTAATATCACAATCTTCAACCTTTGTAACGGACAAATTTTTGTCTATTTGTGAAACAACTTGTAAGCAGACTGTAGTGCCACATCACGTATACTCCATACTTAAATAACTCTTTGAATAGCTGCTATGATTAATGGTATCGCCACCTTTAACAAATTAATGAACAAAGCTACAATGGGGGCCCTTTTATCCAAATAATATACAATATCGTCCAAATATTTTACGGCAGCCTTTCACGTAGAGTAGGTTATTCCTAAAACCATACTATCCAGTATATAAGAGATTATGCGTATTGATAAAATAACGCAATCTTTCATAAACAAGTCTTTCAAAGATCCTATGGAGAGCTGGTAAAACAGACACGGGGTGAAATGAAATGAAATAATATCCGAATCACAAGACTTATACACAAGTATTAACTTAGCAATCTTTAATTACTCATTCGGGAAAATCCCCTCATTGAAAGATAAATTCAATATATGAGTAGGAAGATCAAAAATGTATTCATACACATTTTTTCGATGTAACTCATTCGTTATGGCATCATAACTTGTTGATTTTGCATCTTGTAATTTTAGATTAGTAGCCTAGATTACTTTCTCCTGGCTTACAGGAGTAAGAACGAAGATATTTGGCACATTTATAATATTTATCTTATCCGGGAGATTATCACCAACTAAAGAATTCATTAAACTTAACGGCATAGTCCATTATATTTGATTTTTTTTGTAGGGGTGGGACTTGAACTATGAACTATGCACCCCTCTATTCAGCAGCCTGCCAGCCTATGTCAGACCATATCCTTTCGTTATCGCTTTCATTCTCAATAAGAAGTTATTACAGTACGACGTTTTAGCATTACGAACATTGGTTCTTATAAATTCTACATTTCAGAAAACAATTTTCAGTAGAGCTTCTGTTGTTAGCGCAATAAAGTATATTCTTCTCTCGAACAGACTGAAGAATGCATGAGGATCCAACAATCATGTTTTTTTTAATCAACTGATTTTTAGAAATATAGACTCAAAATGCATAGAACTTGGCTAGTTGTTTATGACAGTAAATTGCAGCTCACTCTTAATGTATAATAATACCCCCGGGCTTTGCTAATCGCCCGTTACACACTGAAGAGTAACCCGGAAGATTGTAGATTGCAAGGTAATCATTGTCATAAAACCATTTTTCCGTTATATTAATTAATGAAGATGGATAGCCAATAATACAATAAATTAAATTTAAAATTGAATCGAAGTTATGTGGTAACGACCTAACATTGATATGTAGAATAGAAAACTCTGCCTACCTTCTATATCAAAAAAATCATTGAAATCATGTAAATCTGAATGGCAGCAATTGATTAGAGCCTGTAAAAACTACGAATCAAAATCGGAGTTTTCCGTATGGATGAAAAGAAAAAAATATATGTATTTATGGAAGGGCCTTAGAACTAGGACACCCCTATTAAATCCAAGTTCAAAATAGGGGTAAAAGAATGAAAAATATAGAAAAACCAAAACATTAGCCAACAGTGGGAATTCATCAGTTCAACTTTTATAGAAAATGTGCCAATTCAAATTGACAATAACTCCAGGGGCCCGTTCTACAAAGAGTTACGCTCGATCTTAAGTTTGATTTACTGTTGACTTAAGTATGGGGAATCAAACTTAAGATTGTGCGTAACTCTTTGTGGAATGGGCCCCTGAACCGGTAAACTAATGAATGAAGCTTTTACCAGGATGCTTAGGTTGCGTTTCTCTTAAATATATCAAACACAAATTTTATTCTGGATTATTTCAATCACATTGGTAACAGTTTAATTGAACTTCGTTAATTAAGCATGCGACCAATACATCTTGAAAAGCAGGTATCTTTATGATTGGAATGTTGGACATAGTAAAAGTACAATTGATTATGTAAACTGTTCATAGCAATTATTTTCTCCATCAGTGATTTTGATACGGATGTTGTTCGCAAGTTCCTGTCAGATTATCCTTATCCCATTTCAATGCTTTTTCTTTCTTTATTTCTCTTTTTCTTCTTTCCTCCTTTCAGGGTTTTCAGGGAAAACTTAACCAAGTAGAATTTGACGTTAAAAAAAGTAATGAATAATGTCGTGGATGAAGATCAAATAATTTGGTATGAGGGTTTAATAGGTGAACCTTTTCACAGGTAGATGCGCACTGTTTAACAAGATGTTTCTTGTTAAACCATTGCATGCCATTGTATTGTATCGATTGTATTCTTTTTTCGGGTTAGTGATTGGGTTAGGGATTAGGGTTATCGTTAACCAGTAAGGAAATTTCTTGTTAAACAGTGCGCATCGCCCTGAATTTATTGGTCTAATACTAAGAGACATGACCCTATTAGCTTTTTTAAAAGACGAGGAACATTCCAGTTTGAATGATATAAGGTAATAGTATTTTGCGACGTTAGTGAACGTGTCGAAGGTGATGTTAACATCAAAGTAAGTGAACTTACTCTCTATGTATTTAAATATTACTAGCAACACGGCTGTTTTGAAATGTCAGAGTTTTAGGCAAATTTTTTGGGTAATGCCTACATATGGTTCAACGAAAATTGTAAAAGTGCATGCCAGGGCTTAATATTGAAAAAGAAAAACACTTGGTAGGCAATGGATATATTTGAAACTTCACATAAAAATAAGGTCTGTAATTTTTAAATCAGCGAAGCTTCTAGGATGTTGTTAACAGAGTTTCTTCTAGGCCACAAGAAAAAATCAATGTAACTATTGATGTATTTATGAACTATTTTAAAATTTAAATATTACACTTACTGTTGTATCGTTTGTATCATCTGGAACGGCAACCACTGACAATGTTAAATTACATAGGAATACTACTGCCCATGAGGTCGAGAATTAAGTCACTAACTTAAAGATCAAAATGTAATAAGTCACCAGGAGTAGATCTTATCATTAACGAATTTATGAAATTCATCCCCTCCTGCTGGCCTTGTTTTGCTAACTACTATTTGTAACGTTATTTCAGATACCAGAATTCCGTGGTGAATCACTATTGTGGTTATAAAACGTGGAGGCAACGATTCAGTTTTAACTTGGAAAATTACAGAGGAATCCCTCATATCATTTGTATGAGTTTCTAGCAAGTAGCAACTCCATAGTTAAAGGCGATTAAAAGCTTTTCAAAGACAAAATTACTAGGCCTACTGCAGGAATTATATGCATGAACAATTTGGCCGGCTTTATGCCAGGTTTTAACCAAACCTGGACCATTTTTAAGTTCTTTATACGGTTGCTGAGTCTGATCTGGAAAAGAAAAAGTATGCGTATTGTTGTGCATTATCTATTACAGAAAAGATTCGACCTGATTTCTCAGAGAGTCCTTGAGTTCTAAGTTGATTTTGAATTTTATTGGGGTGAATTTCGATGTTCTTGGAGTGAATTAACACCGTAAGGGAGGGAATCTCACCTTATTAGAGAGTGATCAAATTCATTCTTTTGTCTTTAGAGTGTAGATTTTTTTCATCCTCTAATATTCAGCGTTGTATCATGTGGTGCATATTAACTAGGCAATAAATTCCAATGTATTTGCATATTAAAACAAAAAAAATCTCTTGACTTTGTGTATGCTATTATCCTATTATCCTAATAGTCATAGTCTTTGAAGATTAGGAACACGAGGATTCATGCAATTATTGGGTGATTCTATTGCAATTTGAATGAAAGGAAATGTGAGCTCTGTAGTCTGATTCTTTCAATACGCCATAAATTCCATTATCTCTGACTTCCAATGTTTGGCGTTCAAACCTGAGAGAAAACTTTACTTAAAGACCTGATCCTATCACCAGGCCCAAACAGCTCCAATTCTTCTAACATACTCAATTAAGCTCCTCCCACAACTGTCTAAAATTCATCCCCATCCAGAAATATTGTCAGTTTATTGCTTAAGGGTGAGTGTTCTAGACACCAATGTCAAATCACTCTCAGCACAGGGTATGTAGTATAATATGAGCTTTGGAACTCTGCAGTTTTGGAAGTTATCAAACTAAGTGCTGAGCCAATTATGAATTTTGAAACGACTACAAAAAATTGTAGTTTGGGGTTAGAGGAATAGCCCTTTAGAGCGGTATTAGGCCTAGAGTTTTCCCAAATCAATGCACGGAGAGACTAAATAGCCGCATTTTGTGGCGTTAGTACCCATCGATCCCTATACCAGGATGCGTTCCTGAAAATCATGAAAGTACCGTATTTAGCTTTGAAAGTGGTATTTGTTAAAAGTTTTCTGATGTAGCCCACTCCTTTTTCTTTCTTTAGTTTTCGAAGACTGGCAACTGGGAGAAGACTTATAGAACCCCTTGAAGGACATTTATTTTAGGACGCTAACTGTGGTTTATGAATTACAACTTCAGGTGGGATGGAAACTACCTAACAATTTAAACTAACAATTTAAATCAAATGTAGTATGTTTTACAAGGCAAGTTCAGATGGGAAACCGTTGCTCTTGATGAAAAAACCACCTTACTTTGCTCCGACCAGGAATCGAATCAGAATCCTCTCTGTTGTTAATGTTCATCGCTCCAAATGACACCACCCAGGCACCGGTAATGTGTATCTATTGATCAGTATGTTGGTTTGTTTGCCTTTTGGATTTATTGTTTTTGTGAATCATTTTGATGTTTTCAATTTATTTATTCACTTATTATTATAGTTTTGTATCACACAGTATTAACGCCCAAAATGTTCTGAATTGACTGTCACACCCATCATATGGTATGGAGATAACAAAGGGTAACTGAAATCCAAACAGAAAATGTCTTTTAATTTGTTCTCTCGCTTTAGTTAAAACGTATGTTTTCAATTGCAAAAAGCACAGTGAAGTCCCTTCAGTTGCCTGTTACCAGAGTTTTTGAGAAAGTATTTTATAGTGTTGGGAATAGATTCTCATTGAAAATATGAATCAAAGCGTTCGGTGAAATATCGGCTCCCTGGTAAGGGACTTTTTATTTTTAATTTAAAAGAAGAGTTTAAGGTCACATCAAGTTTTGATAGATATGTTAGAGTTGTACTTGTTCTATGCATTTCACTAAAATTTTCCTTGTAATGTGACGTGTGGTTCTCAAGATAAGAGCAGGTAACCTCCCTCATTTTGAACAAAAAGTGAACTTAAAGGAAGAACATATGACATCATATCCTCACATTAATGAGCATTCTTTGTTTTTCTTTTGACGTTACAGTCAATTTTCTCCTCAAAATCCCCATATTATCAAAATGCGTTTATAAAACTGGCATGAGAACTTTACAAACGTTACATTCCTCACAAGGATCTTCAATTAATTTCAAGGTCAACGCAAAAGTCTGAAAAACAAAGGGAAACAAGACATTCCTTGTCAATGTGAGGAAGTGATACAACTTTTGCTGCCCTCAAGATCACTTTATACCTACACAAATCTAGTAAGTTCAATTACCGATATCTCGAGAAATACATGTCCAATTTCAATTGGATCTCCCACTATACTTCTTGAATTTAGTTCCCTTTTCTCATGTTTTTTTGCTTAAGCTCATTAAGTAATCCTTTGATTGTGTCTCATCTTTATATGATCTAAAGAGTAAGCTGTGTGTATGATTTATGAAATTCGTGTACTACGGTAATAATCGTAAATAGAAAGACATTTATAAATAAATAAAAAATAATAAAAACAAAATAAAACTTATGCTGTACTTCTGAAATTAGAACCGAACACAGTTTACCATTCCAAGGCAGTAAAAAGGTAAGATGAAATTAAATTGCGCTAGAGTTTTTTTAACTAGAGCTAAGATGGTATGCCGATAAATGTATGTAAGGATGCTTATTTGCTACGAGCATTCTTCTACAGAACACAGAGTTTGAAACGTTAGCCGATAGCTAAACAACGTACATATACATATAATCTATAAACAAACGTTAACGAGCTGATAGATTAATGGTTAACTTTAACATAAAATTAAATATGTGTAAAAGATTTTTGCAAAATTTACGCCTAAGTACAGTGTCAAAAATTGAATGTAAAATCTGCATTTTGCATCACGCGTTTACATGCAGTTATATATTGGGGAACAGGGGGTAAATTCTGCAATATGAACATCCCCTTCACTGACTCTCAGTTCGCGAACTGTGGGTCATGTTACTATGTGACATTTTATGTCCGGAATGACGGACATTATGTGACATGAATGATGTAAATTCCACTTTGATCGATCATCACGAAACTGGTGAGGAGCCAAATTGACGTATACTTTGTTTCGCTGGTAAGTAATACCATTGCAGTGGGATAAACACTGCAGCGTCTTGGCAGAAGCGAGATAAGGACGATTGCACAAATATAGATCCCCGGGGAGCCTTACGGGAGTAGTCTATCTGCAAAGCATGAAGCGATTCATGGGTCTAAGAAAACTTTTGTCTCCTGTGTAAAGGGAAATACTGCGTTTGTTTTAAAAGGAAATGTCATCCTTTTAAAACCAATATTTATTGGCAAAGAGTGATAAATGAATCAAAACTAAGATGGTGTGGTAGCCTTCTTTTCACGAAATAAGTTTCCCTCAGATAGAAATTCAATTGCTAGTAAAAGTTTGTTCACCCAAACTTTAAACATTTCAATAGATGCTACTTCCATAACTCCTCTTATGCATAATATTTTGAGGAGATGAAGCTATTGTTTTGGTTCGTTGTTCAGACCAAATGATTTGATAATGAATAGAGCTATTTTTGTTTAATGCTATGCGGGAGCATTTTTAACGCATTTTGCCCTTTAAATGACTATTTACTAGTTGCGCTTACTTAAAGTGTTGTACTAAAATTTTGATAAGTAAATTTTAAAGTTGCATTCGAAGTTGCCAAATAAACTTCTGTTAATCCAAACATTTCATAGGACGCCCTGTTAAGTTGAATTTTATGCTTTGTAAAATTTAAAAACCTTTAATGTTATAATAAAGAGAGATTACTTGTAAATTTTAAGCAGTCTGTTTTAAAATGCTAATTTGACAATACGTATACGTATAAGGTGGTTTAACACTTCCACGAAAGAGATCATATTGCCACATATCCGGTATAGCCGGTATAGTTTAAATTCTTTGGTACTACTCTGAGCGCTGATCGAACCCAGGTCCCCCCCCCCCCCGAGAAAGGAATGTCCTACCCATTCACCAGACTGAGTCGTCAAACCATGTCATCATGCACGCATCCTATATTTCATGGTTCTACGCACGAGTAAAATAAAGTACAAAACCCACATTTTACCCAAGTGATCTTAAAGCCTTCCTCGGCGTCATGCTTGACAGAGGAACGATCGTAAAAACTTTTTTTTTATCAAAAAGCGCTTACTTAATTGGAATTTCACATTTGGTAAATTAGCAATTCAAAACTAATGGTAGGCTGTAACTCTAAAAGCCCTTGCTAAAACGTCCCTTTTGGCGTTTGGCTTAATTCAGAAGGGCGAAAGCTAAACCTCATTCCCGAATAATAACTTTTAAGCAAAATTTAAGCAAGATAGATAATTATCAATGCAGTTCCTAGATGAACAAACAAAAAGGAAAACATACATCATGTGCAAAATTTAAAAGCCTTTTTGAAGAAAGATATTAACAAATATGATGATACATCACTTAAAAGAACGTTGCAAAAGTAATTAAAAACGTCATGATTTTAAAACAGCCTGCAAATTTTCTTCAAACCTTCAATCTTCATGTTTCTTTAAGTGGTTCCCTTAGCTAGCAGCTTAGTAAATTGAAAGCTAGCATAGTATAACCGAGCATAATATTATTGGTTGAAACACTTTAAAAATTAAATTTTTACCCAAGAAATATTACCATACGGGCACTGTATTTACCCTTCACAATGGGGTTTTGCTACCCCTGAAAAAATGTTATTAAAACCACATTTTTGCACGGTACACATTCACACAAACTAATGCACCAAAACGTATATTTACACAAATTAGCACATTATTGTTATAATATATGTAAATGTGCACGTGTTGGTGTAAATACCATTTGGCAGGTGTAAATATATTAGTAGAGGGTAAATTGGCCAACACGGCAAGTTGTTTTAGGGTCAATATACGTTTCCTTTTTTTAATGTATTCTGAAATGACAGAATATATATAAAGAGAATGCGTGGACCCTATAGCAACGAATATATAAGAATACCTATGTTTTAAGTGTGGATTTTGAAATCAAAAAGTACCGTAGCCATAGACCTACCTTTCATCGGGATCTTTCCGATGGCCTAAGGGCTTAGACACTGCTCTCGAAAACGAAATTTGGAAACCTACAAACACAAAATGATCTTCATACTGGCTCCATATGAGGACTGGCCTCTGACAGTCAGAAAACTATATACTTCTAAATAAAGATGCATTTTCTTTCGAGCTTAATATTCAACAAGGACTTTGCGTGGTTGGAAGTGTTCATTTCATGACCCATTTAGCTACACAATTACATTGCTTGTCTGCGATTAAAGACCAAATCAATTCACCCCAAACAGCCAAACAGTTCCAATTCTCCTCACCTTCCCCCTTAAAGCGGCTCTTTGAGTTGGTTCATGAAATTCAACAAATTTTTCCCAAACCTACTGAGTTTTCTTCACATACCAATGACAAATGATCAAACTTAGACAATCCCCATACCCTACACACAAATAACAGTTTTATGAGTGAGTGCCTAACGGTTCAAGTCGGTTTTCAAAAATTCGTGACCAGGCACTTTTTCAAATTACGTACAAAACCGTTGCAAGTCAGTGCAAAACAAAGTTCAAAATTTTAGCGTTTTCTGTGACTTTTGGACTTGAAACTTGACCTGTTATGCTAACTATAAGCATTCCTATGTGATGGTAACCCTATGAGACTCTCATTAAGTTATCGATATCAACTCAATGAGCCTCTTTAAGCCCTCCCATAACTGTCTAAAACTCATCCTTATCTAGACAATCTATAAGTTTATTCTATCAGGGTGAGTATATACGTGTCATCAAAGCACTCTCAGAGAGTGTATGCTGCGTTATTAGCTACAATGCAATTTTGCAATTTGGAACTTGCTGTCAATCAACGGGCTGTGCCAATAAAGAATTTCTGTGGGCTACTACAAAGATTGGAGATTAGGCTGAGATTTTACTGCCTTCAGACTTAATGTGTTTTGGTGTAAGAAAGGACACCTGTGGAAAATATAGCCTTAAAATGTACCTCAAATAAAAAAAATCAAAAATATGAAGATGGGAGTTCGACTTATTGTTTTGTTCTTTCGTCGTCTCAAACGTCCCCAGATTGTTCAAAGGTACGGCTTTTTGAAAAACTTTAACGCAAATTTTGGCCCGATTTGCTTGCAAAATTGTTCCGGTTACACCCGTGCCATGCCTCAGTAGCACCAACATGGGGAAATGGAGTGACCCACCCACTCCCCACATTAATTTCCGACTCTGCTCGTTTCCGCACAGTAGTATATTCCCGCAGGAAGAAGTGCTACGTGATTTCGACTGAGTGACGGTTCTATTTTAATTTGTTTAAAAATGGCTTCGGTAAAAAATGGTATCAGTATACATAAAACATGTCTCTTATTTTCTTAAAACTCTCAAATATTGAAACAATTTGAATCTGGGACCTCTCCTCTTAGAACCCTTATCAGGATAGGAGAGTGATTCCAGGCTTAATGTTACCACACTTCAAAATCAAATAGACGTTACTGTCCTCTAGTAGCCGTCTGTTTTTTATCCGGCGGAGCGGACCATGCCTAGCAGTCTGCTACGCAATCAATCTACTCGCCCGGATTTCTTTTGTTTACCTTAACACAAGGTGAACTTCACAACACGCCCTCTTTCTGCACCTCACTATTACCGTTCATTGGCTCCCATAATCTAATTAACTGGGACTATGATAACATCTTTTACCTTAATGTGAAAAGGGGTCTACAGGTACGTTTGATTGTATCTTGTAGAATCTTACTCCTCGAAATGTGACTTTCATTCTGACATTGTTGAAAAATATCTTCTACCAATTAAAGGACCACTATAAGTTTCTGTCCATTATTTTTCCCCTTTTGATCAAAAGAAGATTATTTTTACTAAAAGTCATCTTTACAATTTGACAGAAGGGTTGTTATATGAGGGATTCATTTCCAAAGCACAGATTTGACAACTTCCCAAGCAGTGTTGCACATGTCTGTTTGAGAGTGGGGAGAGAACGTATATCACTCACGCTTGAATTTGAAACGCGGACCAGGAGGGCGAAGCCCCAAGTGGATGGGGCCAGTGACAAGCTTTGGGCCTCTGGTGAAGTTCAAAGGGCGAAGTGCCCTGATGCTTTTGGAATTTAGTATTTTGAAAACTTCAGGAAGATTGTGTCTAAAAGAAGTTTGCCAGTATAATGTTCCTGGTGTTCCATACACATGCATTTGTACTTGTAAGAGCGGTTAGTTTGGGCACATAGTTAAAACTACTTATGTTTTAACGAGATTAAAGTTTGAAAGAGCTGTTATTTTTCAAATGTGTAGACAAGCAGGAACGTTTAATATTAATTCCCGTGCAATAGCTCGGTTTTGATGTAAATTACTATCCGGTTTTGATTTTGCAAAGTTGGGCTTACATTAAGCAAGTCCTGAAGTTGGGGCTTACCTGACTAAATATTACCAAATTACTGCACAAGATAAAGTGTGAAATTTCCTCATCAGGCTGTCTTGCTGCCATCAGGGAGTTGCCCTAAAACCTCTCTGCTACCAGTCACACTCCAGAACGACGAGCTGCAATTGATAGTTTTCTAAAACAAAATGCCGATGCCGCAAATATTACTTTTCGGCTGACAATTTTCATAGACGTACCCATATGGTGCCTACTTTTGCAATCAGAAAGCAAGATCATTTTCCTAAATATTGAAGTCTGATTGCAACCCTACGTTAATGTACTTATTAATGTTAATTTTTGCAGAGATAAATCGCTTTTTGTCTGGTTGAGGAGGAAAGGTGTGGGATGTTATATTCGTGCTGATCCTACAGTGTTAAAAATCATTTCAAATAAACAGAGCAAAGATAAAGAGACACATAAAGATTACAATCATAAAACGGAAGGAACGACAGACGAAAGGAAGATAGAGACAAGACTTCCACTTTTGTTTTTCCCTGTTCTTATTTCCTAACTAGGCTGATTTCCGTCACAATAAGGCATGTCTTTAGAAGATTAAGCACTTTTTCAAATCTTTTGACAACAATGGACCATGATAAGTTTTTTAAATTTGGCATTCTATAAAATTGATGATGAAGAGGAGGACTTCAGCCATCTGAAAATATACGATACCTTAGACAAAACTTCAGCAATGCAAAATTTTAATTTCTTTTTATGGAATTATGTTTCTTCATGATATCCATCCTACTCTTTTGTAGACGGAAGATAATCGCTACTGCGATGACATATAGCATGCAAGGATTTACTAATAATTGTGTGACAGTCGAAAGGCACCTAGTAAAATAAACAAGTTGCCGGATGACATTATTTTACCAATAAAAAAAATAGAGTAATGGTATAGAAGTAGACCTATAAGGCATAGCTTTTGTTCATTAACCTATTCTGTAATTTTGGTTATAAAAATTACCAAACAAAGAAAAAGTTCAGAATTGCCCCACGTGCCCCTTGTTCCCAAGTAAATATGTACTATAATGTTGTTTTATAGCCTTTTATACTTTTTCAAGAAAGTTTCGTTTTCATTATTTTAAATTCTAGTGAAAAAACATGAAACTTTCTGACTATTTTTAATTTGTAAAAAAACCCATCTGCATGGGCGTCCGCAGAAATTTTTACAAGGGGGGCAAGGTCATTCATCGATGATTGAATTGTGTGCACTATCTAAGCGGAGCGCCACCATAGGTTGGAGCGGAGCGTACAAGAAAATTTTGGGCCTTACAACCCCCCCCCCCCCCCCCAGAAGGCCGGAAACGACACTTGGCGAGTGTTATAAGCTGCATGTACCCAGCCCTGAAACAGGAATTTCATGTCTGTAATTTTTAGATTTTTAGAATTTTCAATGTAAAAAATTGTTGAAGGGAAATCTGCCTCTCGGTTAGGGCCTCGCACGCCTATGCACGATAAAACTTACAACTGTCAAACACCCTATATAGGCCTATATCCGTTACTCAATTATGAATCATACCCCCCCCCCCCCCCCGCATATTCACCTTGTATATCCCAGTTACATCCACGCGCCGCCGCTTGAGATCAGCACGGGACCAAACCAAGACCAACGCATTCATCAATAGTCGGATGCCATATACACACATCACTGCATACCTGACAACTAGTACAATTTTGGCATAGTTTTTACAATTACAAATTTACAATAGCTATCACGAATGATGGTCCCCAAATTACGATTTTACCATTCAGCATATATACCATCTTCTCTTTTGCTATACACGAATCCGGACAGCAAGTGATGGTCTGATTTCAGTCGGCCATGACTGGGGTCCGTCACCTTTAAATCTTTCGATTTCCTTGCTTAACTCTACCATGGATGATTATACACAAATTTGTACCTTGAATTATTCAATTTCACTAAATATGAGGGTTTGAAATTCATGTAAACAATAAATAAAGACGATTTTAGGTTGATGGACCCCACTAATGGCGGCCTACAGTCACTAAAAATAAGCGCTAATCGGATTCGTCTATTCCTGGTCAAATGTCCGCATACTTCACGAGTAGAAACTGACGCTGTGAGTGAAGGTATTTTGATGATTTATTTTTTATTTTTTTTATTTCAATTTTTAATTAATTTTTTCACAAAGGCCCCCCTTGCCCCCCCCCCCCTTCCGGACGCCCATGCCCATCTGCTAAAAATAAACTGAGTTGCACTAAGTTTCAAAGTAGACTGTGATCCGCATTGCAAATAGGAACTTGAATTTTGAAAAATTTCAAGAGAATAGGAACGGTAGAAAGAGGACTTGAAAATGTGATCAAGCTTCTGAATAAAAACTAACGCTAATTTAGGTAACTTTCTTTTAAAATTGGCGGTAATTCTGTCACCCCAAAACATGAACGTATTTTAACGATCATGTTTAAACTTGTGCTAAGTTCTTCGGCCGTAGTAAAATTCATACTTTCAAACATCCCAATAATTAAATTGGTAATCCCAATCCCAGGTTATCTTTTCCTTTTTCCTTCAACTGAGAATGCTGAAAGGTTACAACTTATTCTCTAGATTCACGAAAATCAGCCCAGCCGGTGCTTATAATTTAAGATTAAATATTGTAAAGAAAGCCAAATCCAACAGTTTGAAACCTCTTTCATGCTACATTTGCAACTTGTATTTCGGTATTTTCCAGACAGACTTAATCTAGTAAAAATTATCCCCCTGTTTAAGAAAGGCAACTATCGATCTGTATCAATCTTGCTCTGCATTTTAAAAGATCCCTCAAAGGTTAATGTTTGTTAGACTGAATCCACTTTAAGTAGGTTTATCAATGGCAGTATGTTGCTTGCAAATCATTACGGTTTAATAAGACCTGTTCACTCAACTGAACTTGTCCTGTTGCCCTGTTGTGCACATATCGATAACAGAGCTATACAGTGTTTTATGGTAGTAAATGTTGTATCAGAGTATTTGTCGAACTTTTCATACACTTCGTTACCATATCATAGCAATTTATTACATAAACATACACACGGAATGACAGGTCTAGAACATTCTTGGTTTTCCATCTATACTTGTTAAACACTACAGACATCATTTCACAACAGGCATTGGGACATGATCTAACACACTCCTTGTAAAATCTGTGATAGTTGTAAAGTCTCGAAGAGCTGATCCTTCGATACTTTTGCTAACGACACTGTTAATATTAATATAGATGTTATTAAGAATGGCACCCATCTATATGTCTAAAGTGATGGCTGAAAGTCCTACATTTCGGGGTGATTTATTGATAACTATCTCCCTGAGGAAGTTACGTTACTCGCATTTCAAATCAATTTTCTAAAGAAGTATTAAATTTGTCATAATTAAAAGACATACTTCCCAAGAAAATTATAAAATAGATACAACTTAGTCTTGATTTGCTCCATCTTTCATCTTTCACCGACTGCTCATCGGTTTGGTATTGTCGGTACAACCAAGACAAATTTTTAATGCGCCTAAAGTGAATATCCTCCAGAAAAAATCCATTAGAAACGTCAGTCACTTGTGCATTAAAACGCAGTATAGTTATTACTCATTACATACCGTATTCTGTATTTTGAATTTACTTTGGTTGGCTAGAAAGTCTGATATAAACATATCTACTTTCGTTCTATTCACAATCACGCCACGCGTCATGCATATAAACTTTTTATCGTAAACCTAACAGCCAGCTTGGTCTCTATTCCATTTTTTCTGTGGAATCCATTTATTACCAATTACTTTTATTTCAAAAATTACCGTAAACGTCATTACATTAAGAAAATGCCTCCAGGATTACATTTGTCAGTATTGAAGTAAATATGCTCTTTTACATTTCATTTCATTTATTCAATCCAGTATAAATGTAAAATTTATAAATAGGAGTCATAAAATACATTCATAGGAAGAATAGTTTGTGTAAAAAGTAAAAAGATTAAGATGTTAGGTTAATATGTACAGTAACAATATATCTACACATAGAAAGGTTTATACATAAAACAATACAACAAAAACAAGCTACAACAAACTTTCTAATTTTTTCAAATTGAGTGAATATAGCAGCACGATAGATAAAGGAATTTTGAAGAGCTTTGTGTATTTTGGCAAGATGTTGGGATGTCTTAGGTTTCTGTCCGATTTTTCCGAAGGCTTTCCAATGCATTGTACAGTGGATGGTTTTGGTCATTGTTTATCTTATTAGCCATTCTAATGAACTCATTTCTAGCAGCATCATTTACCTTTTGTAAAAGCATATTGTAATCTAAATTAAAAATAGTTGACGTATACTTAAGAAATTTCATTATTCTTTCTTTGTCTTTTTGCAATATAAAGTGGAACCACACTGGTACTGCATAAATCAAATGTGGTAAAACAATGATGTTGAAAACATTATCCTTAGCATTTTTATTAAAGAAAGACACAACTTAAGCCAAACTAGATACTAGGCGTATATAATACACTTTACTTAATAATTTTGACACAAGGCAAGAAAAAGTTAAACAGTCATTGATGCATACTCCCAAGCATTCAGTTTGGAGGTCCTAGTTACCTCTGATCCATCAATAACTATAGGTTGTAGCTTTGATAAGTTAAGGCCAACATGTTTTATATTTTTGTTTGCAAAACACATTTCCTTTGACTTTTTGGGATTAAACGATAAATTTTCACGGTCACATGTTGAAACTATGTTATTTACAGAACACTGATAACTTAGTTGATCAGTTTCACCAGAGCTCTTTGAAATTTTGCAAGACACGGCAGTATCATCAGCATATTTTGTAACAGAAATATTCAGATTTAGATTTAGATTCAGATTCAAATTTAGAATAAATCATAGGTGTAGTTGGGGAAGGAAGCTCCCGTCCTGAGTAGGGAAGGGTTAGGAAGGGACGAAGTCATTGGGAATGGTATTTGAAGGTCAGGTTTTATGATAATGACAAAGCTGAGTGTTTTATTTTAAAGGCTTTTCAAGAAAAAAGGACTATTCCCGTTAAAATCGGTCAAAAATTGACCATTTTCAGGGTAATTTATGATTTGCTTTCATCTAAAGACATAAGCTCAATATGCAAATCCTGTGATGTTCAGAGAGGAACACGCTATGTATGACCAATGTTATCCTTTGTTTTTTATCTTCATTTCAAAGACAGTATAACATTAGTATGTCCTTGGGGTATATTTGATAGTTTAAATTGTGTCCTTGAAAATCATAAGTATCATTTTCCAAACCAAAACTTATCTGGTGAGTCATTAAGAGATTACTACAGGGTTAACAAAATAATCGTCAATTCCATGCAACACTCCATGTCATTATTTGTGCGTAAGTAAGCAACTGGCTGCTTAAGGAACATTCGAAAATTGAATAGGTATATCTTGATTACCGTATAAGGTACTGACATAATTTTAATGGATGTATAGGCCTAGTTATCGTACTCCTTCACTGTCAAATAAAGTGAGAGTTTGTTGCCAACATGTCACACTATTTTTTCAGGTATCCAGGTGTTATCTTTGTTTAAGATTGATTTTCTTTTGAATGTTTTTACGGGGGATACCTTTAATGTTAATCCCAATAATCCCAATAATGGTTTCGAGTTCACTCCCACCCACAGTTAGCCTATTTTCAAAACTTGTTCTGCCTTTTAGCCTGTTAATTTTTGAATATAGAAAAACCAATAAATGAATGAGTGTATCCACGAACTTTGGGACAACTTTTGTTTGTGATATGTTACACGTCTCAATTTTTGTTAACATTTTCATCATATTTTCAGTTTCAGTGTAACTGTTTCAATTTTTCTGGTTACTTTCTTAAAAGGGACTATGAATACGGGAAAAGAATCAAAATCTGAAGAATTTAAAGTGTACCTCAGGGGAAAGATAAAAAAAAATATATTAAACAGCGTGGAAAAAGAATTCTGATAGTCTAGCCTCTATTTCATAGGGCATTCAATCAACATAAAATGTTAAATTTGCGAAATAACTTGTGATGTCATTGTTGTACTACTCAAATTACAATCTTGGTAATTCTTTGTTTTTCTGAAAGTAACAGCACCTTGCTACAGGGTGTGATTGCACACAAACTCTTATGGGGTGTTGTATTTAATACCCTCTGTCCAAAACGGTATGCAAGCAAACGAAAAGTGTGCTAGGTCGTAAAATCATCCTTAATTTTAAAGGGACACCAAGAATTTAATGTGAGTAATTTTAGAACAAGAAAAGCACAAATTACCGTGCAATGGACTTATTTGTTTTAAATGAATTAAGTTCAACATTTAATATCTCAACAGTGTAACAAGCTATGACAACGGGATTTGTATGAATGAGATTGACTTGAGGTACACTTTAACCTTTGTTACCACCAAATTATTTTCTAAACAAGTACAATTTAATTGACAATTTGTTAGCATCTCGCGTACATGCGACCCTCGATGTCAGTATTAATTTACGAGGTCTGATAGTAACTTTATCTTTTTACTTTCATAAACTGTGTTCGTCCAATGAAAAGTTTTTCATGTCTCCGACTTGTTAAAGGGAGCCATCGAAAAGCATGTAGAGATGTCTTACCAATTTTGCGAGATTTACATTTATCCTTGCTGAGGGTAGGGGTTAATGTATCGGTTTACAGAGTGTACCACCGTGTCCTAATAGGCTTGGACTTATCAAGAATTCGGCAAAGCTATTCGTATGATCCGATGACCCGATGTTACTGGTTTTAAGCCTGTGGGATTTGCGACGTCGCTTCATGGTAATTTCTTTTGATTTGGAATGTGTTGCATCTCTTTCGTTCAGCCATCCAGAACGGAACCACGCATGACATACCCTAAAAAGGAACTTTCTTATTAAACAGTTCGCATCACCCCATACCGGTATATGTTCAAACGAAGAAGGTGTTAAGAGGGACGCTCACTGTTTAACCAGGGAGTTGCAACTCCCTCTAGCAACTCCCTGGTTTAACAAGAAATTTCCTAACTGGCTAGCGCCAGTCCTTTTTCCTAACCTAATCCCTAAACCCAACAAAGCATACAAACGATACAATATACAATGACAACAGCCAATCAAGAAACACCTTTTGAAACAGTGCGCATCTGCCACGCTTATGATGTAATACTTTATTTAAATTTAACTTGTATAAAAGATGAAATTTTAGAGACTAACTCTTGCTGTGTCACTCAAAATGGCCTCCTTTTTGTTCTTACTTTATCTATATTTGCTGCAACATGTCCTCGATTTTTTGGTGAGTGCTTCGTCCAGAATTTGCCTTTACACGGGACACCACAGGTTACCATTTTTTCTTTCTTGAAAGGACAGACGTGGAAGGATTGCTCTCTCTCTCTCTCTCTTTTAAGTTAAATTTTCTGTATTCAATGGTGTCTAGGCGCAAATAGGGGCCATATTTGTCGCTTAAACCGAAGTTTCCTTTTATCCATTCCTAAAATGTCCTTAAGGGAATCAGTAGTTTAAATACAGCTGGCGGTCCGAAGAGTTAGCTAATAAGTTAGTCAGTCAGTTAGTTAGTTAGTCAGTTAGTCAGTTAGTCAGTTAGTCAGTTAGTCAGTTAGTCAGTTAGTCAGTTAGTCAGTTAGTCAGTTAGTCAGTTAGTCAGTTAGTCAGTTAGTCAGTTAGTCAGTTAGTCAGTTAGTCAGTTAGTCAGTTAGTCAGATAGTTAGTCAGTTAGTCAGTTAGTCAGTTAGTCAGTTAGTCAGATAGTTAGTCAGTTAGTCAGTTAGTCAGTTAGTCAGTTAGTCAGTTAGTCAGTTAGTCAGTTAGTCAGTTAGTCAGTTAGTCAGTTAGTCAGTTAGTCAGTTAGTCAGTTAGTCAGTTAGTCAGTTAGTCAGTTAGTCAGTTAGTCAGTTAG
This sequence comes from Holothuria scabra, assembly GCA_037179385.1. Lineage (NCBI taxonomy): Eukaryota > Metazoa > Echinodermata > Holothuroidea > Aspidochirotida > Holothuriidae > Holothuria > Holothuria scabra. The sequence continues at coordinate 6,842,604 of CM074192.1, read as the reverse complement.
TCAGTTAGTCAGTTAGTCAGTTAGTCAGTTAGTCAGTTAGTCAGTTAGTCAGTTAGTCAGTTAGTCAGTTAGTCAGTTAGTTAGTTAGTTAGTTAGCTGGTTAGTTAGTAAGCTTGCTTTTTACGGCCCAGTTTCCACCATATATGTTGAAGTCGAAAAGCTCCCGTCTTCGAGTCGTTTAGTCATTAGTTGGAACCTCGGTCAACCCGAAGCCCCTCCATCATGCCAGGCCGAATCCAATGGCAATGATCTTCTTAAAGAGTGGTAGAAGTAAGATTTGGACTAGGCCCAAGGATTGTGGGTAGTTTTATCCAACAGAGTCCTTTCACTGCGTAGTGCACAGTGTACTAAAATTTTTGGCCGAAAACACTTCCTATGCAGATCCCCGAAAATGACATTTCCGAGCCAGTCAGAATTTTTTCAAGTTTATTTACACCTCACTCACCCCGACGTATAAATATTTCTTAAATTAATTTTGAACTACAGCTATTTTTCTGTCAAAATATGATTGGGGTGCTCGTGCCTCCACCCCCACCCCCCCCCCTTCCTGGCAGCGCCACTGCTGCGCATACTGTTTAGCTATTACTTATCTGCCTATGAGTAATCAGGGATAAGCACATAGGCCATCTCTTAATGTTGGGGGTTGCAGCCCCGTTTTGATCAATGTTTTCTCAAATGTGATGAAGCCTATACATTTTGCGAAAATTTTACTTATTTTCTTCTCAAGTAAGGTCGCCGACCCTCTACACACGCCGTGTGCGCCTGTGTGAATATGACAAAATAACACGTAGAATATAATCAGATTTAGGACTTATCCGTATTATTGGAGGGAAAAGTATCCACTTCGGTAAGACGTCCCTTTAACGTTATCTTATCTACAGACTACTAGCAGACGGTGATTGACGCCTAAACAATTAAAACGGTAATTTATAACACCACTCGCAGTTGTTCTCCCTTGTTATGTTACTTCCATGTTTAGTGAAACAGATGTCCTTGTCTCTTTTCTTTCCATGTAACGAGTATCACCGACATCAATAAAATATGATGTACATAGGAAAAGAAACATACTTAACTCTTAACAACGACATTTATGAAACAGAATAAATGATAACAATATTTGCATTGAATACGTATTGCCTGTTTTACGAGTGCTGCGTAATTTAGCGACATTGAAATTTGCCCTTACGAAATTGAACGTGACTTGTCAAATTCAGTTTTCGCATTAGAGTTTGTGCGTTTTCCAATTCTTTCAACTTCCTCCTGTAGGTTTCAAAATTGCTTGCGGGAATGTCCGTAACCTGTTGAAACACTTTTAAGGGTTTTTATTCATTCAATTCTTTTGTTTCAAGAGGTATTTTAACTTAGTGCATAGATGTTATTGTAATACATTCGTACAGTATTATTCTCGTTGCGATAAATAAAAAAAAGAAGTATCGAAAATAAATATGCAGTTATACAAATTTAAAGTTTCTTTTTTCACTTCTACGAACAGTTGCAACATATTTTTCTTTCTAATGTTTTGTTGTTTGTACATTTCAATTTTCATTGCAAATTGAACTTGTGGGAAAATACATCTATTTTGGCAGCTTTCTAAAGCGAAAAAGTCACAGTATAACAAAAATATTTCCAAAAGAAAAGAGATTAAAAAGAATTAAAGCTGCAGTACTATAATCCCAAAGGATTTGTTCAAAATTTATCTTTCTATCTTGGTCCAGTGGAAAACCTGCTGGTTTATATTTGATCCCTTCCCTTGAAATCAACACATTGAAAGGGGGAACACCACTTTACAAAGGCTGGAGGACTCGAATCTGGACTCGAGTTCGGAGTTAAAACCACTTTATTTTGGACTCAGACTTGGACTTGGACTCATGAGCTCTGGACGTGGACTTAACTCGGTCTCGCTGGCATTGACCTTTGGCTTGAACTTGAAGAAGAGTCCACCAAGTCTAGCCTTTTTCATCGTTGCATTTTTTTTAAATCAACCCAAAGGCACAACTCTCAAAATGAAGTAGAGTTTTATTTTCTTGATATCGCTCATAGTGTACTAGTGCGCCTATTTATTATGATAGTACCGCACAATCTATGATAGGGCATCAGGAATTCAAAAGATAGTGCGTATCACACTATATACTGATATAACACAACTGTAGATACTTTTTTATTTTGAAGGGTAGAGATATAAAGGTACGAGGCGGGGCTGTATAGAGGCTCATTTGTCGGGGAAAATAATCCATGCTCTACCAGAAATAGTGTATGCCAATGGAAGCCAGCGAGTAGGGACAAGATATCGTGTTTTACAAATGCATGGTTAAAACCATGGAGCTATTAACAGCACAGTCTACAGGAAATATTACAATGATCTCCTCTTGAAGAGGCTGTACTTTTGATGCGTTGTCTGTGTAAAGACTATAAATTAGGTTATCATATGCAGTGTTTATGGCATGCAGAACTAGGCCTATAATTTTTCATTTATAGCTGCCTAGTCCACCGTATGCCTTTTGCATTAACTGCCTGACTCCATGAAGGGGATAAAATTTAGTTTTCCTATCTTTTCTATTTAACAGATTCAATATTTTATATAAGGATAATTTCAATAACAATAATTACAACTTTTAACTCTCAATTTATTTTTGTACTTTTTTTCACTAAGATTTAACAGGGAAAATTAAATTAACAAAGACGGGAAAAACACATCTTGTTAGTCAACATGAGTCTAGTTACGTTTACCTATCACTGTCTAAACAATCTGCTTCCTAGTTCTTTTTCTTCTTTTTTTACCTTGAAGAAATCTATTCATAATTACCAGACTAGACAAGCTGACCAGCTACATACCCTATTTGTTGATAGAGAGGCTTGCAAAAAAAGTCTTACCTATAGATCTATTATTGCCTGGAACGCACTTTCTCAGAATTATCAGCTTAGCCCGTCAGTTGCGTCTTTGAGGAAAGGTTTATCAAGACATTTAGTCAGTACTTATTAATGTTCCTCGGGTAGGGTAGGTTGGTGGGTATGGATTGTAGGGGGAGGGGGTACAGGGTTATGTATGTTGATCTTTTGTTTATTTTGTGTCCGCTCTCCTTGGGAGTGTTCTTTTCTCTCAAGCCCAGAAGGGTTTTAAGAGTACTTCCATTCACAACTATTGTCTCTTTATCTACTTATGTGCTTATATTATCTTGTTCATTTTCTGTTGTGATAAAACAAATAAATGAAATGAAATGAAATACTTTTTTCCCATGTGAAAGTTTATGGACAGGATACAAATCGCTATGCAAGTTTAACCTTGATCATTCCCAAGTGTGCCAGATGTTGACAGACAGTAATTCAGTTAATGCAGATTAAGCCAGATGTGGAAAATGTGATCTCCACCGGCAAGGGATATAAGAAATGAGTGTAAAGAGAGCACATTGAAATCAGCTTCTGACAATAAATTTCATTTCATAATGGAGTTTTTCTGTTTTTGTTTGTTCAATTTGTAGGATATTGAGCTTAGAGTATTAAGCCTTCAAAGTTTAATACCAGAAATTACTCATGACGAAACTTTTCTTCTTAGTTTTTGAAACATCCTCGAATTCTTGCCCAATTACTTTTTTATCACATCAAGGAGGAAATGAAGCACATAAATTCGAACTTGGAGCACATCTAGATGTAGGAACCCCTAACCCAATTGCATCTGGGTTGAGGAAGGTTTTCATTTCCGAAAGTTCGTCACAAACGAATTACCCCCTTGTGAGCCCCACCCGCAGGGGATTTCCCCATATAGAGCATAGGAGTTATGTCAATATCTGTACATTAACATGTACAAGGAACACAGTGGTATAAACACACATAATAACTTCGTTTGCAACTCAGTATTTGTAGGGGTTACTTTTAAAGGCCCAGTTCTCTCACCCCAAACAGTATCAATTCTCCTCACCTTCTTACTGAAGCTTCGCCCACAATTTTCTGAAATTTATCCTCATCCAGACACAATCTTAGTTTATTGCTTCAGGGTGAGTAGAGAAAAACTCAATTCATATAATCAAAACATTCTCAGTACCGTTCATGCTGTGTAATATAAGCTTTGGCACTCTGCATTGTTTGAATTAGCTGTCAATCAAGGAGCTGAGCCAATTGAGAATTTCGGTACCCGGGTACCAAAATTGTAGTTTGGGGTGAGAGGTTTGGCCCTTTAAGGGATACAGTGCTGAAATTATTGCACAGTTGCTTCACGTTGATCAGGAACATGCCTACAAAGTGCTTAAGGAAAGCAACAGAGCATTCCAATGATTGTTCACTCTCCGTTTTGAATGGTCCGCAGGGAGGGCTCTGTTTCACGGCTTACTAAGGTTTTTAGAGTGTCGTTTTTTGAAACTTTCATATTTCAATCCTGAATTTAAATAGAGTAGTGCAAGAAGGACTTGTAAATTTTGTACATTGTTACTTTTTAAAAAGAAACAAATAAATGAAATTAACTTGGTAAGGACTCTTATGTTAAGTGATCTAAATATTTGGTATATTCTTGCGTGTACTTGCATAACTATATTGTAAGGGGAAAGTGCCTTACAGAGCTGGAGATTCTCATTGAGGCATTTTAAATTATCTTTTAACACTTACGGTATAAATCATCTTACAATTGTATTGCAGACGCATTGTGTTCCTTGTTATATGTGGACAGTTCTAGGCATATATACCTCACGGGGTCAATGTACCTCGTGATATCAGTTTGCAGGAATAAGTGAGGTGAATCAAACTATTGACTTTACTAAAAGATATGTGTGTATAGGTGTGTGTGTGTGGGTGTGTATGTGTAAGTGTGTATTTTAGCTGCAATCGGAGAGTTTAAGAGAAGGTGGACAATACCTTAGGACCAAAGTAATCTTCTATAAATAGCAACTTGTAGAATGTAGAATTTTGAACTTGTAAAAAACCAACAACATTTTGACCGACTTGGCAATGTAACAAAATATTTTCAATTTATGTTAGAACTGTGGCTTATGAGAAATTTAAAGTGCCTCCATACAGCTTCGGTTAGCTTAGTGACTAAGCAATCAACAATCAGCACAGACAATAGTCATCAGTAAAATGATCAAGTTGCGTTTACTTTTTCTTCCAAATTTTAAACTACTCGTGTTTCAAATATTATGAAAAGTCATCGTCCGATTGTGTTCTCGACACCTGTCATATTCGGCTTTTTAAGCTCCGGAGTCCGGATTTTCATGTGCTACAGAGCGAAACTGATAACTGCTAAACATTAGCCAGAAATCCGTTTGCTGACGCTTGAAGGTCATGAAGCTGGAAGTCATTAAAGTGTTCCTCAAGTAAAAAACAAACATCAAAAATATACATTAAACAGCATATAAAAATGAATTCTAACAGTCCAGCTCCCACCTTCAGAGGACATTCTTGAGCCAAGATATAAAATGCTCAGTAGCACGACAATGACGTCACAAATTATTGCGCAATGTACCATTTCAATTTGAGTGAATAAACTTGAACAATTTATATCTCGGCTCAAGCATGTCCTATGAAGATGGGAATTGGTGCTACGATCTATAGTTGTGCTGTTAAATATACTTTTTTTTATTTTTTTACTTGAGACACACTTTAAATACTGTTGTATTTTAAAAGTACGACGCCACTGGAGCAAAACGAAGTACAGTAATTCTGTTCATCAAAAGGTAAAATCCGCCGGCATCAAATGGATAGTATTTTGTCATGATTAAATAAGTGGGATTCATGCAGCGATAATTCCTCCTAGTAGCTATTAGTATTATTAACAATATTAAAAGTAACCCATATGTAGCATGGAGTCAAGAACGTGACGTTTTTATAAACAAGTTGTGCCAAGCATAGTGCCAACTCTTTAATGACCAGTTTGATCAATATTTCGTTAGATTCAAATTGGAGGAATCGTTGACGTGACGAAATTACAATCGTGATTTCAAAAAGGAACTTAACATCCCATATGTCAACAGATCAATAGGACTATATCTTAAACTACATTTTAGGAAAGGTTCCCTACTTTTAAGGACATGGATCCATCTCCAAATGTGCGTGTGGGTGCCGGGGTTTTACAACTTGCGAATCGCAGTCATGTGAGCAGGGAGGTGTTACTAGAACACCTCCCTGCTGTGGGCAACCAAACTCAATGTTGAATCAAAAGAGTAATTCACTTAAAAAAAGAGTCCATACCCAGAGTTATTGCCCCAAAGCACTAGTGAATTTCACCGGGAATGAAGTAAAAATTCACTCTATATGAAGCTGTACTTCATGTGTGTAGGATATAGTTCTATTTAAAGTGGATTTTCTCTGCACTTTGTGTTAAATTTACTCCACGTACGTAGGAGTGAAAATTCTGAAAACTCATTTCGGAGTGGCTAATTTCATTCTTTTGATATAAAAGTGTAAGTGGAACCTAGCAGAAAAAGTTTCAGTTAACTCAAATGAGGAATTTACCTCATGTTTTTCAAAACAAGCCTTATATGGTCGCTTTCTAGACCCCACACATTAATGATGGTTGCCTAATTCTCTTTTCGCTCTTACTAGAACCACAGAAGAATGCATTCACTTTAGGAGATTAAAAAAAGAAGGTGTGTAGGTTGTAAAAGGGGCGTTATTTTGCTTTTAAAAAGTATCAGTTCGTATCTATTTTGTATTGTTTATACCTTTAACATTAACAAGGTGGAACCCAACCCCTCATTCCCGCTTTAGAGTCCAAAATCAGACGTCATATTGCCTCAATTCTAGTAAGTATATCGTCGAATAAACTTGCCACCGAAGGCAGTTGTAAATAATATATCAATATGTGTTTGCAAAAAAAAAAAGATTGGTGAGATCATTTAGCTCCAAGCCTATGGGGTGGTACGACTCCCTTATGATCCAAGCCTATGCCAATAGGAATAGTAGGAAGATGTTGAAATTTTATATAGATTTGTTTGTAACTTTTATCTCTTTGCAGACTCTATTTCAAAATAGTCAAAAATATTCTAACCACTAATTTGACTTGACGAGATTTCACTCAAAGATTTAACGTTCCACAAGTTCAATGAGAAAAGGGGAAAATAAAGTAGCACTTATTATTTCTTGAACTTTTCAAATACATTTTTACCTTAACTTTATTCTTAAACTTAATTCCACTTCCATATTATTCATGAACATTTTTGAATAAAGCAACTTTATAACAAATAAATTCGGAGCAGTTGGATCCCATGGTGAGCCTTTTGCAGCTTAAATGAATAATAAGTACAATCCACTTAAAGAAATTACCCATGAGCAACAAACTATTCTGGAATTGAAGTTTACATCAATAATTCATGCATATTTGGAAGTAACATTTTCTCCCGACTGGTAAGCTAGCCCCGAGGGACAGGAATTGAAAATAAGGGACGGCTTTATGTTTGAACAGAAACCAGATTTATGTTTGGGAAGAAGAAGTATGTATACAGAAACTAGACAGTTGAGGAAGGTTTGTTTGTCACAGAATCTGCTATTGTAATTGTATTTGGTCTGTATCTTTTTAGTACATTCTACTAGTAATTGACGGTGAAATTTGAGCCCCTCAAAAGATGAGATTGTGAGTTGAAAATCATTAAGCTTAATCTTGTTGTTTAAATGGAAGAAAAATAAGTCACATCTTTGCCGGCTGGCTATCATGCATTTTTCTCAAGCCTTACAGGTTGGATGGGGACGCAAGCATGTTTTAAAGAAAGGTTGTAATGCCATTTCAAGTTTTTAGATGTTAGAGAGTCACTTATTTTAAGCATTTTGGTGAAATTTGACATTGAAATCCAATGTGAGGTTCTCAAGATATGAGCTAGTAAAGTTGTCACATTTTCAATTAAAAGTAAACTTGAAGCAAGTACATATGACATCATATCCTCTCATTAATGGACAGTCTTCTGTTTTTCTCTACTAATTTGTATAGAGCCTATTTTTCCTCAACAATCACATGCTAGCAGAATGTAATTGCATAACTGGCATGAGAACAAATTCCCCACACAGAAGTCCTATCCCAATTAACTGCAAGTTCATCACACCAATCTGAACTAGAAAGCCAACAGGCTTTGTGATTCCTTGCCATATGATATATCAATAGCAAACATGGAAACAAACATGACATGCATGAGATCCCATACAATTATCCTACTGAACTGAGATATCTTACTAGTAAGGCCAAAACTTTTTGACCTCATGTGACCCAAAATGACCTTTCGACCCCTTAAAAACAATAGCGATCACCTCACCAACACGTCCATCAACATGAGCAATTCAAAATTAAGCTTAGTACAGTATGAGTATGGAAGTACTACCTCCATGGTATGAGATTGCTCACAGTTATCCCCCTAAAAAAAATATATGTATAAAGGGTTTTATCTTTTGTCACCTCAAACCTTTGATCTCCACAAACAAGAGGAATTTCTCACACACCTTTAACATGCCAGAAAACTGTTTTGTCTCATTACTTGATAAAGCGGTATTTTGAAACCATTTTTATCCAAAGTTTGATCAATGGGGACAGCTCACCTTCTGAAGTCTCTGTGTTCCGATGCCTCTATGTTTCCAAGAGTCTGCTATTGAGGTTAGTGTTTAAACAAGCCCTCATCCAAACACTCTCCTACATGCATTGGATCAAAAACTGTGTTCTCACATACCCCACGCTCGAGGTAACACTGTGTTACCTCACGCTCGAGTAACGTGGGACCGCGGGTTAACGCAGGGTCGGTGTTTAAATTTCGATTGACCTCAAATCGCAGGGTTAAGCAGTTTTAAACATCGTGTTTGTTTTAATCAAGCAAGGTCGCAGGTATTTATGGCACAAATGACAGGTATTTTCTTACATTTTACTGTAATCGGTGTGTAAAATATTTGACCTCGTTACTATGGTAACGCTATCCAATCAACGAAACACTGGGTATGTGAGAACACAGACTAGAAAACACAGGGTTAGCCTGGGGTTTTGTCTGATTGTAAACACGAGTTAACACTGGGTGTTGCGGGGTATGTGAGACCAAGCCTAAAGAGACATCTGGACAGAGATGTGTAACCTTGGCTATTAGTGACGGCAATTTTTGCTTTATGGGGGAAATGCCCCACCCATTGTCTATAGTATCCTTTGCAAATTAACAAAAGCTGATATCTCTATTAATCCATAATTTAACAAGACTTTTAATTTGCCTTTTGTCTACTTATACTATAGGTACAGCATAACACACAGTACAAGTTTTCCTTATTTGATACACAGTATACAACATTATGCTTGCTCTTATTACCTGAACTAATTTTAAAAGACCGCAGCAATGCAAAATAAAATCTTAATACTTTTGAAAAGTGTCATTAAGGGTAATCTTGAAGCAATGGTTCTATGCATTAACCCTTTACCGTTGTGCTCCGATCGGGGCATATTTGCGCGCCTCGGAAGTGGGCGGAAAAGCGGACGTATCCCGCCCCGCATCGGCTTCCGTAGGTCATTGACCCCGTGACCTTAAACTATTGTCTCTCTCGCTGTTGTGGCCGAATGTTCGGGTAGCTACTCGCAGTTTCGAGCTCCGCGTGAAACAGTAAAGATGTGTGACAGCCGAGCTCTCCGCATGGGTCCAAAAGGACCCAAACAACGGTAAAGGGTTAAGCTTAATGATACACTTTTTTTTTGGGGGGGGGGGATAGTGACATGGATAAAAATGAAATGTGAGACAAGAATTCCCACTCGATGATGATATTTCACATAACTATAATCCTTCACACAGGGGTTACTTTTTTGGTGCAGTTATCCAGATATATGCAGAGATGAGGCAAGTAGTATGCTGATACATTTTATGCTATCAAAAATTTAAAACAAATTTTACAATGAAACTTAAGTGATAAATAATCACTGTAGAGTATATTGAAAATGTAAAGCAGAAGCACCAATCTAGATAGACACCATTGTTGCAATCTGTGTTCAACAAAAATCCTAATACAAACACACTATTTGTTCAATTCCACCAGCTTTTATGTAAAGGACACTATTTCTGAAGGGTGTCAAGCTACAGTATTTCTAAGATGACTTTCAGTTTAGAAACTTGATCAAGTGTACATGAACTTCTCCAACTCCAAACAATGGCTAGGCAAACAACTTTTATTTGTGGTCAGATGAGACAAGATAATGTGGACAGTTATTTTATGCTTGATTTTGCAGAGGTGTGACTTTCATGGAGGTCTGACATTTTGACCACAAATAGAGTATTAAATGCATGCAGAGAATGGCAGGAAATAGGAGTATATACAAACAATGGGCTGTCATGGTTGTTATGTAATGAGATAAAAATAAGCTTTCTTCAGAGGGTTTATAAGAGTCAATTAACACCACTTATACAGTAAAAAGGTTAAGTCAATTGAGCTGTATGTTTGTATGAGGTAATCCTTCAGGACACTGTTGTGGGGATAACTGGCAGTCAACTGTGAAAAATAAGGCCAGATAACTGTGACCAAATGGCAAAGAATGGGTCAGTCACAATTTGATTCACTCTATTAGGCAATGACAGTTCATGTGCGCTGAAGGGTATTTGATACCAAATGATCAGTATAAATTAGGTTCTTTTTTGTAAAGCTAATTAACTGTGGTATATCTAATTAATCAATTCCCATTTCCAATTCATGCATGCTTGCATGCACATGTCCTCATGAGGACAGTAGGCACAAGGATTGCCAAATATTAGCACTTTTTGCCACTAAATTTAATGTTTTCTTCAGGTTTTTCTTTAAGATAATTGAAAAAGCAATGTAAGTATGTTAAAAAAAGAGATTCTTGTGCATCACATAGAATACTCTCTGTTCAAAGTTTACACTTATGAAGTTTCACATCAGTCATCTACTTAGTGTGCATAGAAGCATCTTCTAATATTTTCAGACTATGTCCCTAAATGACCCTTGTACAGACTGTTTAAACTCACATGTTCCACATCAGTTTCATGAAAATCGATTTACTTGTGACTGCAAAATCAGCATACCCATGAGCATTGAAGCATGTATGCTAGCCTGATGAACACATTTTGCCTTTTAAGATTTTATATTTTGCTCTGCCCACTTTTCATGTATTAATACTTGGAACTTAATGTAATAACAGGGTACAATTTCATGCCAGAATCAACATACTGCACAGTGTTCTACCATGTGATGTGCCTTTTTGTGCACCTAAGACCTTCTTCCTATGAGTTTGCTTCAGTACTTTACAAATACACTTTCAAAATTACCTCACTCAAGAATTTACATAGTGAAGTTAATGAACTGTTCCAAAAAAATTATATACCTATGCCTTTTACATTACCCATCCCAAATTATTCGTACCTTTTCACCCTAACCGCTCATGTATATTAACTTCAACAGTTATACTCTTTTGAGATGTGGTGTTTGCAAGGTTTAGATGTTTTGAACTCTGATGACCCCAAATGACCTTTGACATCCAATAAAAACAATAGGGGTCATCTACTCAATATGGACAATCCACTTGGTAAATATGAGATTCCTGGCAGTTACCTTTCTTGACATATGGTGTTTACAAGTTTTTGAGCTTTTCATCTCTAATGACCCCAAATGACCTTTGACCTCCACCAAAAATAATGGTAATCATCTACTTAATATGGGCAATCCACCTGGTATGTATGCGATCCCTCACATATTCCCTTCTTGAGATACAGTGTTTACAAGATTTTGACCTTTTTTCCTCTGGTGACCCCAGATGACCTTTGACCTCCATCAAAAACAATAGGGACCATCTACTCAATATGGACAATCAGCATGTTAAGTATGAGATTGCTCACATTTTTCCTTCTGGAGATATCGTGTTTACAAGCAATTTCCAAGGTATTTACATTTTGACCTCTGGTGACCCCAAATGACCTGTGATCTCTACCAAAAAAATAGGGACCATCTACTCAATGTGGACATTCTACATGCCAAGTTTGAGATCCCTGGGGTTACCCTTCTTGAGATATCGTGTTTACAAGCAGGCGTCACACACACACATACACACACACACCTACACACACACACACGACATCACCATGGCATAGATTCCTTGCCTGCCTTCGGCAAGGAATCAAAAAGCAAAGGGACACAAAGGATTCCTTGTCAATGTGAGGAAATGATATAACCTCTACTGCCGCCTTGAAGATCACTTTTGAACACAAATCTGGTGACTTTATTAACTTATTTCTCGAGAAATACATGTACGATTTGAATGCAAAATTTCACCACACTGTGTAGATTTGATTCCGCTTTCACAAATGAAAATTAAATTTTTGGTTAAAGGCAGGTAGACTGGCACGTGAAGCTTCAAGTTCAAGAAGTGAAATATGGACTGCTTCGAATTACAGGATTTATACTCTGGTCAGTCCTTATCTTACACCTTGATGTTATGGAGTATTTATGTTACTCCAATATGTCAGTATGTAACACTCTTGAATTGATATGTTATCGAGTTATTCTGTTGATCTGTTGATAGTAATCTTATTCCCCAAACACAAGCGGCCACCACAGGGTCTGTCGGAAGTGACGTCTGTACTGATTACTTAGCTGATAAACAGGTCACTCTCTTTGTCTCCTGATTTCTCCGTTTTGACTCTCTTCTCTCGCTCTCATGCTCCTTGTCAGTTGAGCCTCAACAACTGCCAATCATGTTTATCTACGGACTTATTTCTTCCTTGGATTTTTTTAGAAATATATCACTGTCAAAAATCCCTCGGTTGCTTTAGAGACGAATGTCAATCTCCAGCAAAGTACTGCTCATTTTGGAAAAAACAATGTTGGTGACGGAATAAATTATTGTTCACTAGTTTAGGCCAACAATGCGGCTACTCAACAATCGACTTGCCTGTTTGAACGCCTTGATTTGACCATCGAAGTACCATGGAAGTACTTCCATGGTTGGATGTTGGTAAAAAAAGGTGTTTCGTTTTCTAAAGTCCTCTTGACTCTCTGGCAAAGAGCCGTTCGGCGTAACCAAACTTTAAAGGGCCAAACCTCTCACCCCAAACTAAAATTTTGGTACCCGGGTACCGAAATTCTCAATTGGCTCAGCTCTTTGATTGACAGCTAATTCAAACAATGCAGAGTACCAAAGCTTATATTACACAGCGTGAACGGTAGTTAGAGTGTTTTGACTACATAAATTAGGTTTTTCTTTACTCACCTTGGGGCAATAAACTGAATTTGTATCTGGATGAGCATGAATTTCAGACAATTGTGGGAGGGGTAAGTAAGAAGGAAGGTTAGAAGAACTGAAATTGTTTTGGGTGAAAGAACTGGGCCTTTTAACTGCTTCCCAAAGAAGGTACGTGTGTACACTGAAGGATAACGCATGACATGACCAACCTTACAGCCCTCATACCATTTTAGCAACTCCCCGACGGCAGTAGGTTCCAATTTTAGAGTATTTGGTATGAGTCGACCTGGGTGGGAATCGAACCAAGGCCTTTCGCATGTTAGGCGGATGCTCTGCCGTAAGACCAGACCAAACACGTGAATTTATTATGATGAGGAGGTTTGCGCATTTCAGAAAAAGATATCAGTGTTGAAAATTTATACTGGTGAAACATAAGTGATGGGAGGTGCAGGGAAATAGAAATGTTTGTGCTACAAGCTCGAGTTTTAGAAAAGTATATGAGAGTGATACGTTTAAATGATGTTGAAATTGACTGGATACAACAGGTAGTGGATGATATTATCTACTAGATGTAGAAAATTGTGTTTAGATTGCAGAAGAATTGTTAAATTAATAATTTCCGGCCGTAGCCAAAACTGTCAGAATGTCACGCATATAATTGGAAGTTCAAAATATCAAAATTTCCTCACGAATGACAATTTCAGTATTTTTTTAACCCCTATGGTAGTGCTTATTAGGATTTGGCATTTCAACCGGATCACCAGTGAATCATGCATCGCATGATCACCAACAAAGCAAGCATATAGACCTACTTCCAGATCAGGAGAGATGCTTTCATCTTGGCTGATCAGGTTAAAGGGTAGAGAGAGATAACTACGCAGTCTTTTATTTTGCTGTTACTCATCAGAGATCTCTCTCCCCATTTCAACTACATCGTTGTCAATATAAATAAGCAGTATAGAATTTCTCACCGGCCTTCTCTTTCTTTGGTTGGATAAGTGAGATGCTTGTGGTCTTTTCCCTTACAGTACGGTTGCTCAAAGGAACCGTTTTAAATCTGTCTTACAAGACTGTAAAATCTAATCAGGGAGTCTCTAGCAACTTACTGATCTAATCATGCCATGCCGCCAAGTACAGCCACCTATGAAAAAATCTAATTTGAGAATATTTACAAAAATGCGGAACAAAAAAATTGGGTTGAGGTTAACCAGGGAGTTGCTAGAGATTCCCTGGGTTAACTAAGTTATTTAGATGCGAGCCATGCGAATGGCACATTTGACTTTGAACTGAAACAAATGAACATCTCGAAATGGCTTTTTAAAGACACGGTAGCATTTGATATCATCAACTGTGCCATATGTCGTTCGGCTGATCATGTGGTCACCGGCAAAGCAAGCGCTTATTCGTAAGGGCGATTCATGTTTCAGTTGAAATGTTTAGGTCAGAAGAAAACTATGCAGTTAATATTGTAACTTTCACAAAACAAAGAAATACAAAGGTTGTAATTTGAGTAGTTCAAATGACAATGACAATGACATCACAAATTATCAAGTTTGACATTTATTTTACAACACAATTCAAAAAATAAAACAACGAAACAAAGTTAAAGAGAAACTCATGGGGAAACTCAGAAAAGCTCCATAGAGCTTGTAAAAGAGACCTCCGTATATAAAAAAAAACAAAAACAGATTTAACAAAACGAAAGAGAAAACAAAAAACAACAACAGGAAAATCAGAGAGAGGAAACTGGGAAGAAGGGAGACTGGGGAAGAATCAGCAACGTTTACTCATCAGAAAAAGTTTTAGGGATTTCTTAAAAAGGTTTAAGGAGTGACACCGTTGAATTTTAAGAGGGAAGGGTTTCCAAAGATTTGGTCCAGTAAAACGAATTGTTTGCTGTGAAGATGTTAGCCAAATTGAGGGAGTAGAAAGATAATTCATGGAATGTGTAAAGTGTGTGTGTGTCTCATGTCGAAAGTGAAACATGGATTTGAAGATATTAAGCAGAATATTGTTACACCAGAAGTACATAAAAATACCAACTTGATGGCGATGAATATCGTATACATGGAGAATGTTGAATTTTGTAAACAATTCACACGAAGCTTGAGACGGATGATAATTAGCTATAAGACGAAGAGCTTTCTTATGAAGAACTAAGAGGGGGTAAATCCTGGAGCAATACGTGCCACCCCATAGTAGAGCACAATAGGTTAGATGTGGATGAATCAGACTATTAGACAGAGTATGCAGGATGTTACGAGGGAGACAATGGCGGGCTATAATTCTAACGTTCTTTGAGATGGTTTTAGAAATGGCCTGAATGTGATCACTCCAAGTGAGGTGACTGTCAATGAAGACACCGAGAAACTTAGCCGAATTACAGAGGGGGACCTCAGTGCCACAGAAATCAATGCTACGGATGGAAGGGTCTGACAGCCTATTAGGAGCACTGAACAGAATCGATGCAGTTTTGTTTACACTCAGTAATAACTTATTTGCACAGAACCATGTACGTACTTTGAATAATTCATTGCTAACAATATCCATTCAAGTCTTAGAATCTTCATGCGAACAGAAAATATTAGTATCATCGGCGTACAATAAAAAGTGTAACTTGTCACTGGACTTACATAGATCATTAATGTAGATAACAAAGAGAAGAGGCCCAAGAATGGAGCCCTGGGGGACATTACAATTAATAGGTAGGTAATTTGAATGTACATTACGAATGACTACGAATTGTTTTATATCACCTAAATAATTCCTAAACCAATTGAGTATAACACCTCGGACGCCGTAGTAGGATAATTTACTTAGTAGTGTTTAATGATGTAGACAATCAAATGCCTCGAGAGGTCTAGAAAAGTTCCAGAAACAAAAAGTTTCTTTTCAAAAGCATTAGTCAACAAATCGGTGAAATGTAAAAGAGCATGTGTAGTTTAGCGACCTGGAAGGAAACCAAACTAAAAGTCATACAGCATGTCAAACTTAACTAAAAAATTGTGCAATCTATGAAACATTTACCTCTCAATAATTTTGGAAAAACATGGCAATACAGATATAGGCCTATAATTACTTACAGCGTTCCTATTTCCGTTTTTAAATACAGGAATAACACGGGCAATTTTGAGAGCTTTGGGAACAATACCCTGCTGAAGCGATAGATTAAATACGTGAACTAAAGGATCACTTATCAGAGGAGCAACAGCTTTTACCACTTTTGGAGGTATTTCATCAGGACCCGCAGCCGAGTTTTTAAGACTTAAGATAATCCGGAGAACTTCGTCATGGTTGGTTGTTACAAGGTACATAGAGTTTGGATTTAAAGAGCTGAGATAATGACCAAAGGAGGTGGTGGAAACCTCAGGAATTCTGCTTTTGTACCAACAGAAGTAAAGAAATCGTTAAACGCATTACCGATACCAAGGGAGTTACGGATAGTGGCACCATTGTGAGTTATTTCCTCAATTGGCTTATCCTTGTACTTGCCATGGATAATTGAATTAATGGAAGACCATGCATGTTTTCTTGATGTCATTCTTACAGTTATCAAACATTTCATTGTAATAAAATCTCTTCGCAACTCTAATAACAGAGGTGATTGCGGAAAACTATTAAAAAATTATTGAGCTATTTGCCACTTTATATTGAGTGAATAAACTTCAACATTTTTTATCTCGGCCCAAGAATATTCTATGAAGGTGGGAGTAGTAGGCCTACTGTTAGAATTCATTTTCCATGCTGTTTAATACAAATTTTGTGACTTGCGGTACTTTTCGAACTGGCTACTCAGGATCCAATGTAGATACTAATTGCATATGAAGCACAAGAAAGCAAGCAAGCATTTATTCAAACGTGCAACTAACACCCATATTACAATTTCTCACACAAAATCTAGACAAGAGACAATTTTCTGAGCGATTTATCACTGTGTGTTATGTGTCACCCACCTAAAAATATGTCTCGCTATACCACATACGTTTCAGTCAAAAGAGACAAAGGGCACCAACTGCATCAGAAATTACATTGTAAACATTACATACATTACAGATGACCTGTCGTCTCATGAAAACGTAATAAAAACTATGCTGGATTCTGAATGACGTCACAAAATACCCTGGTCTTAACTTCGATTGATTTAAAGCAAAGTCGCTAGTGCGACGTTTTTTGATACGGAGCCACCGACGTGACATTATCGATAGTGTATCCATTCTACGACAAGGGTAATCTGTGACGTCATTCAAATCCGACGAAGAATTTATTTTTTTTCAAGAGACAACAGGTAATCTTTAGTTAAGTTCAACAAGTTGGTTAATTGTACGACTATGTTCTTGATCAAGTATGGAAGCCCGTGATCTGTGCATGCATGGAGTTAGATTAAAAATAAAAATATTTATTGCAATAATTTGCAAGGAATATTAGCTTCCCACAGTGATAAGGCTTAGTTGGGATTTAGTTATTTTGAAATAAGTTAATTAAAACCATTTTACAATAAAATCTGTCTCTGACAGGATTTGAAATGATTGTTAAAGTTGTGGACTGGGGAGGTAGTGGGTGGCAAATAGTGTACGCAATCAGCTTCTCTACGAAAAATAAAATGTTTGGAAAAAGATCATATCACTTACCTGTTATAGGCTCTACAAAGTCAAAAAAAAAGTTTATGCAAATACTAACAACCAGTTTAATTTGTATAACGTATAAACAAATTTTAATGTAAAGATTCTACATAAGGTTCTAATACCCCCTTCATAAAAATTACGCCAATTTTACTGAGGAGTACGGAAGCGTGTAATTCTTCTTGCCAGAGTAACCAACCCTGACAAAAATTAATATCATATGTACAAGAGGGAACAAATTTTCACAGTGTAGAGAAATTTCCAATCAAATCGGACATGAATTTCTGGAGATAACAATAAATGAAGATACCGGATTTTTGTTCCAAAGTTAGTTTCCCAGGGTAGCAGAGGTTACATCACTTCCTCACATTGGCAAGGAATGCTTTGTTACACTTTGTTTTTTACATACTGTTGTTGAAATAAATAGCAATAGGACCCCCTGAGGGGAGTGCAAGGTTTGTAGTTCTCATGCCATTTATGCAATCACATTCTGGTAATATGGGATTGTTGAGAAGAAAATAAATAGACTGTTAAGTTAAAAGAAAAGGAAAAGACTGTTCGTATATGTGGGGATATGGTGTCATAGGTATTTGCTTCAAATTTACTTTTTGTTGAAAATGTGACAATTAACTTTACTTGCTCATATCCTAAGAACCACACATCGAATTTCAATGCAAATTTCACCAAAATGCTAACAATACGTACCCCTCTAACATATCAACACTTGACGTGACCCTAAACCCTTCTTTTAATATTTCTTTTGTTCTAACGGTAAGAGCATCCGCCTCTCACGCGGAAGGCCCGGGTTCGCTTCCTAGGTCGAGTCATACCAAAGACTCTGAAAACGGAACCTACTGCCGTTGTGCGCATGGGCGTCCGCAAGGGGGGGGGGCAAGGGGGGGCACTCCCCCCCCCCCCCTGGAAAATGAAACTTGTGAAAAAAATAATTAAAAATTAAAATAAAAAAATTAAAAATAAATCATCAAAATACCTTCACTCACAGCGTCAGTTTTTTCTCGTGAAAAATATGCGGACATTTGACCAGGAATAGCAAAAGAGAAGATGGTGCAGTATGCTGAATAGTGAAATCGTAATTTGGGGACCATCATTCGTGATATCTATTGGAAATTTGTAATTGTAAAAACCATGTACTAGCCTAGTTGTCAAGTATGTAGTGTGCATATGACATCCGACCATTGATGAATGCGTTGGTCTTGGTTTGGTCCCGTGCTGATCTCAAGTGGTGACGCGCGGGTGTAACTTGGATATACAAGGTGAATACGGGGGTGGGGGAGGGGGTGTATGCATGGTTCATAATTAGGTAACGGACATAGGCCTATGTAGGCTGTTTGAAAGTTGTAAGTTTTATCGTGCATAGGCGTGCGAGGCCGTTACCGAGAGGCAGATTTCCCTTCAACAATTTTTTGCATTGAAAATTCTAAAAATCTAAAAATTACAGACATGAAATTCATGTTTCAGGGCTGGGTACATGCAGCTTATAACACTCGCCAAGTGTCGTTTCCGGCCATCTGGAGGGTTTGTATGGCCCAAAATTTTCTTGTACGGTCCGCGCCAACCAATGATGGCGCTCCGCTTAGATAGTGTACACAATTCAATAATCCATGAATGATCTTGCCCCCCCCCCCCTATAAAAATTTCTGCTGACGCCCATGGTTGTGCGTGATGCTCCGGATAAGCAATGGAGAAGGGAAAACAAGCCAGTGAGCCACAACTGGAAAAAAGGCCGTGGCCGGATCGACTTGAACCGATAGGTTGGAAACTGGGCCGTAAAACTCTATCTAACCCACAATCTTTTAGTCTTTCTGCAGTCGCCGTCATAGAGCTGACTTTCTGCTGACAATCACCGTGTCCAAACACTGTTAAAAGTGTTGGGTAAATATTACCATGATATTACCCAACATTTGTAACCAAAGTTGGTCCAAATATCAACATCCCAACAATTTAGGTAAATATTGACCAAATTAATTATGTCAATTTATTAATAAAGTGCTGGGAAATACTTTATCAAGCTATTGGGAGAACTTGTGTACCCAAAAATTGGTTCTAAGTACTACCAGCACAGTTGTTTTTGTTTTCAATACATGATATATACGGAGGCAAATATTGGTCAACATGTTAACAAGAACACTTGCCCAGCAAAAAATCACTACTCAGCGTTTTAAGAGTGAATATAAACGGTGCGTGCGGAGCGTGGAGACTGACATAATTGCAATTTGACTGCTGAACTACACATGTGTCTTGTGCCACTAGCCTCTATACATCTTTCACTTTAACCCTTTACCGTTGTTTGGGTCCTTCTGGACCCATGCGGAGAGCTCGGCTGTTACCCATCTTTACTGTTTCACGCGGAGCTCGAAACTGCGAGCAGCTACCCGAAAATTCGACCACAACAACGAGAGAGACAATAGTTTAAGGTCACGGGGTCAATAGCCTACGGAAGCCGATGCAGGGCGGGCTACGTCCGCTTTTCCTCCCACTCCTGAGTCGCGCAAATATGCCCCGATCGGAGCACAACGGTAAAGGGTTAAGTAAACCACCCTGAACTAAATCGTATCGGAGTAACGCACTGCACTACGAGTTTCGGACAAGAAACCGTTGAACTCGAAAATAAAAGGAGTGAAATTTCGTCAGAAGAGAGAAATTTATGAAGCTCACCCCAAAAGAGCAAAAGTTTACTCCAAGAAGAGTGAAAACCACTCCAAGAGTGTGAAGTTTCAGTCTTGATGGAGTGCCTACAGGAGTGCAGGGACCACTCTAAAAAGAATGATCCAGGCAAGCACTCTTTAAAAAGTGAACTTTTTCTATCCTTGTAGTGAATTTCACTATTCTTGGAATGAATGAACACTCTAATTCACACTTTTCACTTTTTGAAATAGTGACCAAATTCACTCTTTGGATTAAAGAGTGTAACCGCTTCAATCGAAAACGTTTCTCTCATTGGCTACTTAATAAAGTATGTAAGTAACCCATACATTTGAGTGTTTTTGTAGCTCACTAGACAGGTTAAACCAAACTCTTAGGGTTTGTGAAAGTGCTTTTATCACAACGTTCCCTGACATTGTAAAGTATGGTCAAATACACACAGCGCTAACGTTCCAATGTAATCAACTATTGGATCTAGTTTAGCTGCCTTTTACTTATTGTTCTCACAGGCACAATGGCAGAAGGTTCCGTTTTTTAAGTCTTCTGCTTGACCCGGCCAGGGCTCGAACTCTTATCATTGAGGTGGGATAATCTGACAGTGTTATGGGTCAACGAGGACGTGGATGGAATTTAGGCCCCATATCCATTTCTTGATTTACATGCTACATGTTACGTCTGGTCGTTCTAGCTACCATGACAGTTCAGACCCAGACTACCGGCTCTGTAAGGTTAACATAGGAGAAAAGATGTGGAGACACCCAACACCTCCTTGAACTATATATCAGTTGTGGGGAGTGTGACCTTAAAGATCGGGTGCAGCCCCCCCCCCCCAAAAAAAAAAAAAATAAGTTATTGTTGTGTATACAATTTACTGTAGTAACAGAATAAATTGGCAGTAGTAAGAACCAAATTAAATAAATGCTCCTTATAAAGACAGGAGCATGGAAGACTTCCACTGAAAGAGCCACACATTTTACTCAGTATTAATGGAGGGAAACTGTTTTGGGAGAAAATGATATAGCCTCTACCTGCTTGTGTTGCTTTTCCAATGCATGGAACAAGGTTTATGAAAGATCACATATTCAGTTGCATGAGTTTTCTCTTCTATGTCAGCTTTTTCATTTCATTTATTTATTTTGGTGTATCACAGCACAAGATAAAAGCAAGTACCACAAAGAAGGAAAAAACAAAGAGCGTGAAAGGAAGTGCACTTAGAAACCCTTTAGGGCTTGTCGAGAAGTGACACTCCCTAGAAAAAAAAGAAAGAAAACACGAAGATAGATGATAAGACTATGAAAAACAAAAGAAAATTCATAATGGACACACAACTCACCATCCCACCTCATCCGTCCTAGAACCAAACCACCACCCAATCCTCGGGATTAGCAAAGAAGCTGAAAAGGAAGGAATACAGCATGGTAAACAAATTCTTGGGCTTAATACAAGCTTATACGGAACCTTTCAAGATTTTTCCTAAGAGAAGCTAAGGAAGACTTTGTCTTAACAGGTGATGGTAGGTGATTCCAAGGAATGGTGGCACGGTAATGCAGACTGTTCTTGTACAAATTTTTGTGATGCTTCCTTGTATGTAGATGATCAGCTTGTCTTGTGTTATGTGAATTTATGGATGAGTTGTGAGTAAAGAGAGCGTTTAGGGAGCTAAGAAGCATTTCATGTAGAGACCCGTAGACAAAACTGGCTACGTGTAGTTTGAATAGGTCAGTAAGTTCATGGAAGTACCACCTCCGGGGTAGTATTTCCAAGTAAATTCATGGACTTGAATAAATCGTTTGTATCTCTCGAGTTGGAACAGGTGATATGTCTTTTTGCTCTTTTCTGTACAACACCTAACCATAAATACTTGCTTGATCCAGACCAAATAATGCAACAGTAAGTGAGATGTGGGAGTACAAGTGTTCGATAAAGGGACGTGAGAATGCTTCTAGGTAGTGTGTGTAGATAGCTAGTAAACCAAGAAAGAAAAGTTCCTAAAATACCGTAGTGAAATAAATTTTGACAGAGGATGGTATGATCGTGTCGAACGTTTTAGATAAATCAAGAAATACACCTACAACAATTTGGCTGTTGTTTATGGCCTGTATTAAATTATCGACGGCATCAGCAAGAGCCATATCAGTGGAGAAACCAGGTCGAAAGCCATATTGACCATTAAAAAGAATGTTATGTTTTTTCAAAAATTAAAGAGTATACAATAAACAATGCATTCAAAAATCTTAGAAAAAGAGCTGAGGGCAAAACAGAAAAAGGTCTATAGTTAACAAAACAAATTGGATCACCTTTTTTAAAAATTGGGACAATTTTCAAGTTTCAAGTTATCAGGAACAATACCAATTGATAGGGACAAGTTAAAAACATAAGTAAGGCGTTTGCTTTTTAAGCACATAAATTTTGGAAACTGCGTGAATATATAAATATACAATATATATATATATATTTATATATATATATATATATATATATATATATATATATATATATATATATATATATATATATATATATATATATATATATATATATATATATATATATATATATATATGCAGTTTTCAAACTTTCAACTTGAATCGAACTGACATCACAAATGTAGCTGACTCAGAGTCCATTTGAATGAATATATCATCACCATGCAGACACCAGTGCATGGTGACTGCAAGTCCATGTAAAATCCTCAAACACCTTGGGCTATCATATACTGCTCAGCTTTCATGATGTGCCCTGACTTGATCACACACAATCATTAAATAACACTCCTCTCCAGAAAAAAGCGAAAGAAAGGAAAAAGTCCATAACAAATTGACATAGTGCATGATGTTGCAGAGCGGTCATGCTGTGGGAGAAGATTATTGGTCATGACGGCCAAAGAGGCCTACCTGTGATAATGTGGGCCAATAGCAGGTTTTGACCTTACAAGGGCCTAAATAAATAACGTTATTATGATCTTTGAGTAAAAAGACACCTGTGCGGTTTCATGTGATCGATGGTATTTCTAATTTATAACTAAATACTGCAAAACAGAACATGTTCATTGTGTCATTCATACAGGAATTACATCTTCATACAAATGCCTGCAAGGTCTTCATTCTTATGAAATGTCACAAATTTCCCCTAAAATTGAAATCTCATGAGATCTTATGAGAATCTTGTGATGGTGTTGTGACATCTCATAAGAATTTCATTACATCTCATGAAAATTTGGTGTGATCTCATAAGTTCTCATCAAAATTTCATGAGGTTCTTACGAGATCTCAAGAGACTTTGACGAGATCTCATAAAATTCTCATAACATCTCACGAGAAATTCATGAGAAATTTTTGTAATGGACGGGTTGTGTTTTTAGTAAGGTCTGGGAAAACGGTATTTGTAGTGGTTGCATACCTTTATACACTGAATACTTTATTGCTTTGTCGTTGCAAATTATTCGTGAATGGTATTAATGACTCCCTTAGGGGCAAAGGAGAGTTTTTCATTCCCAAATCAGATATTTTAGAGGGTTACAGTTAGTTTCCGCCCTCGCTATTTTCCGCCCCTCAAAAACGGTGTTTTCCGCCCCTTTTATTTTTAGCAGAAAACATCTTTTTTGGAAGCGGAAAGTTATGAAATGGAATGTGATATCAGTGGTACTTTTGTCAAATGGAGATTACGTCAATTTTTCCTGAAAGTTTCAAACTTCATCGATGTCTTTTACTATTCACCCGTTACTGCCATGTTGACGTCTTTCCAGGGGTGTAGCCAGGATTTTCTTGTGGGGGGGGGGGCAAAGCCGACTCATCGCCCCCAATCTTGGCCGACAGGACTATCTAAGCGGAGCGCCACCATCAGTTGGCGCGGAGTTGGTTTTTAGAAACCCCTCAGATGGCAGGAAACGGCACTTCCCGAGTGTTTTATGCTGCATGTTCCCAGCCTGGAAATATGGATCTCATTTCTGAAGTTTCTCAATAAATGCAAAAAAAAAAAATAATAATCTATGAAAAATGTTTATACATGTTTCTAAGTGGAGCTCTGCCATCGACTGGCGTGGAGCGTACTAAGAAGTTTTTTGCCTTACAAACCCCTCAGATGGCCGGAAACGGCACTTCCCGAGTGTTCTAAGCAAGAATATGTTCAGCCCAACTTCGAAATTCTCCCCGCTTCTGATTGGAGCACTTGACAAATAAGTTGAGGGGCTGAACATACCTTTAGTCCCCACTTTTTCATTTTTCATCGCCGTCACTGGGGTGCGGGCATTTTCTTGAGGGAGCGAAGCGCCCAAGTGAGGAGCCGAGCGACCGAACGGGGAGAGAGTGTGGTTCTCCCCCTCCTACTCCAAGGAGATTTTGCAATTTTACATCAAAATTGAGCGATCTGGTGAACACCTAAGCCAGGATGCCGTCGATGAGTTGGTGAGGGAGATTTGAAGAAAACCTGTGCACTATACCTGCCATTGCGAGTCATATATGACATAAAATTTGTATATGCTAGAGGAAGATATTTCCGCACTGATTTAACCGTGGAAAAGCGGGCGAAATTCTTTGGGGTTAGCCTACACTAGAAAGAATCTGTACTTATTTAAAGCTTATATAGGTCAATTGTCCCGGCATTTGGGCCCTATCGGGCACAACTTATATTGTACTTCCTTCTTCGAGTCCGTACCGCAGGACTGACACAAGAGATTATTAACTGAGTTTAGCGAAATGAGATGAAATTCCTGACATGTACATTAAACCATTTTATTCTACTTATTAATTTACTTGAAAAGATGGGAAGGGTTTGTACTTTATTAGCTCTAGGTAACGGAACTGAGGACGAGTGTGCAAAGCGTACCTAACATTTTGGGTTTTATCGCAGAAACAACTCTTTTGAAAGCCAAAATAACTAAACCGACCATGGGAAGGCGACAGATTATTCCTGACAGGGGCTGGCCATGCCATCGACCACAAGTTCCGACAGCCCTTATGTCGAGGGGGTGGTGAGAAGGGGATATGAAGGAGCCTAACTATCCCATGTCATTGCAGCATGGGGCACATTTTGCACAATATCACTTAATATTTTAAAAGCCGAGTTGCGCACTGATAGTGTTCTTTTGGGTCTGAATCGTGAAATTGCAAAGCGCGCCAAGCGCGCGAAAATTTTTGGTAGGCTTGCAAAAATGACATAGCCTATCTAATCATTAAGAACAAAAAGAAAAAAAAATAGAAACTGTAGAGGTTGTAGACCGTATCGGTTATAACATATATTGTGTGGAAACCACCTGGAATACCCGATAAAATAGCCAAAGTATGCTCAGTGAGTCGCTCACCAACTGACCTATCGCAGACACACACAAGAAAACAGCAACTAGGCTTTGTGATATGGGATGAAATTTGCAATCTCTACATAACCTGTGTACTCTGCCTACCTGTTGCTTGGTAAGGTTGACAGGACTTACACTCTCTAGATTGGTGGAATGGAAGTATTGAAAAACTGGAGTGAATCTACAGCGAAAATTCGGGGTTCTTATTAGGAAGATTGTCCCTTGAGAGCAAAAACAGGTAAACCATCGGGGAGACTAGTCGCCGTCGGGGACTGCATACTTTATCGTAGCGACTAAAAGCCCAGCCCCCCCCCCCATCCCGAAAAACTGTAAAAAAAAATGCCCCTCATTCCCTCCCTCCTCTTGCCGTTTATCTTTTTTTCTTTTCTTTTTTTCTTTTTTGCTCTCCTTCACTTTTTCAACATCGCCCATCGCGTCCCCAAAATTTCTGTGGGGGGCACTTCCCCCCCTTGCCCCGCCCCCCGCTGACTACGCTAGTGCGTCTTCCCAAGCAACATTCTCACTGTAGACTTTAGTATACTTATACGTACTTACGCACAGGTATATGGTATTCAGTGCTGTGAACACATTTAGCATAAGTCTACCTTTAGTCAAGGGACTACTTAACCGGCAATGAATGCCCGGCGTTACATGAGAACTCCAGGTGAAATTCTTCACACAAGGATTCCTCTCCCTCCAAATATCAATAATTAGGTCATTGGTACCCAATAATTCAAGACATTTCTCTCGTGCCTTGAAGTTGGTGCGACGATTCCCCCCCCCCCCCCCATTTTGTCAAGGTCTAAATTGATCACCAAATTAAAATCCCCCGCAATAATAGTGTCACCCTTAAAATTATAGTGAGTCGAGTTTTGATATCACTAAAAGAAATCAGGGTCATCAATATTTGGAGCATACATTCCTGCAATAGTAATGATACAATCATTGACTGTAATATCAAAAAGTATAAACCTGCCAAATGGCTTATATCAATTTTTATGATTTCGCAATCTAAAGACGGTTTGATTAGAACACAGACCCCTCGACTAGTATTCGAGCCGTGATAAAACACAATATTTCCACCCCACTCATGATAAGTTTCGATATCTTTCGTCCTCAATGCAACAATGAGATTCTTGAATGATTGAAATATCAGGACTACGTCTGTGTATGTAAGCAAATAGTTTTCTCCGCTTTTTTGCTTGCCTCAGCCCTCTTGCATTATAAGAGAGAAACCTTATAGTGGATGCCATAAGTGGATAACATTGAAGTTAAATTTGGGATGAGGCAAATAAAAAACAAGAGGGCAATCCACGGAGTTGCATATCTCATCGCTAACATGTGCGCAAGTTGGTTACAGAACTTGAACTATGTATGAGCTAGAAGTTTTATCTGTGCTGGATTTTATGCTACAGTAGAATGTCATTGACAAAAATTACCTACTAAAACTCCATGCCACAATCTTGAAGTCCAAGGGAAGCGATTTTTTTTTTTCGTTCCAGGGGACGAAAGTTTTTTTTTCGTAAGATAGCGAGGGGAAAGAATATGGCACAGACCAATCAAGTTCTTGGAACAGGCGCACCCCTTATTCCAAAAAACATCATTTGGTTATTTAAATTCTGACACCGGATTATATAAGAACGGGAGAAATAGGCTACCCAACCTTTGTAACGCTTGCCCTTTTAATCTAGTAGGCCTATCTAAGATTTCGGAACAAATTTATTTTTTAAGATGATGTTATCCCCTTGCAACTCTATGAAAAAAAAACGAGCTTTTTTGGCGATGTTCCAGAACCGCCAAGTTTTAAGGGCACCAATATGTAAGATAGAGGCCCTATGTCTAACCTAATGTTAGTCACCCACAGTTTCATATCTTGGGTTATAACTCAAGCCTATGAATGCCGTAGGTTTAGCCCCAGACCTAGCCTACATACTGTTAACCAGCTTGAGATTTCAAGCCTAGCCCTAGGTTTGACTTCAACTTTCATACTACTAGGCCTAACAGTTACAGCAACTTCGGAGGGAAAACAACTGTCTGCATACACCATATGAGAACACTCTAGATATAAGGGCCATCAAAGTGAAGTGCGAGCAGGAACTTAAAAATCTCACTGCAGCATATAGCTAGTGAAAAAAGAATTTGAGACTGTTACTACGAAGTACTAGCCTAGGAGTCTAGCTTATTTATATTAATTAATGAAAAATAGGCTAGTTACAAAACGTTAAAGTGGGGATGACACGGCCAAAGTAAGTTCCTCGGTAACTGTTCTTTGGGTACACCTTGACATAAAATGAATGATTTCCCTACTAAATTATGTCCATTAATACCGAAATACGACGTTTTGAATTCCCAATTACAGGCCAGGCTCAGACCATTTGAAATTCGAAAGCGAAAAAACGTATGTGAACGCGTCACAAAATGGTGACGTCATTGGAGGCACGGTTAGCAACACTGTACCAGAGAGCTCACAATCATCGAATCATGTGCGTGGCAACGCGTATTAGCGCAAACATAATTGCAAATACACCGGTGCTCCGAGAGCAGTGAGCGTACATTGTGAATTGTGCATTGCGCGGTAACTGCTTAGTATTCGCAATAGCATCTTCATCAAACATCTCATACAGTAAAGACGCGCTCGTAGTGGGGACGCGCTTAAGTGTGGTCTACCCATACATATTCATAGCTGTTCTTTATAGCAACCGAACCGCGTCTTTCTTGCACAAGAACAGAACTATTTTTACCAGCGCGCATGCACACGCGAACACATTGGCCAATGATGTGCTCCGAATCCCCACCATGGTCCGCGCCTTTCGCTCTGTATGTTGGACTCTGTATTGTGATGTAATCGTTTTCATGAGGTTGCTAAGATAAGTAACTTAACCGAACGTTACATTAGTTCCACATCTAGATGCGCGCCGTAGGGTGGGGTTTGTGCCGCCAATTGCGTCATAAAAGTCAGGTGAGCTGTTGCGGCATTTTTCGAAATTGGATTTTGAATGCAGTTTTCCTTCGAATATCATTCATGCCGAATTGTACTGGTTTTTAATGGGGTGTGAGATGATATTTGTAAAATACTGTATCTAATCTTGCAGTACACAGAAGTTTTTGTGACCGTGTCATGCCCACTTTAACCGTTGACAATCTGTAACGTGAACTATGTCCTTGGTTGCCATGACAACCTCACATATCGGTACAGCTTACAGTATCATGCCTAGGCAGTTACACTTAAACTTTCAGATTTGTGGGATGCGTCCGTTAAGAGTTAAAGTGAATACCAAAAAAAAAGTATTTGACCCCCTGTCACGTGACCTTTGACCTTGGTTGCCATGGAAACTACATATTTTGGTAGAACTAGTCTACACTATTATACTTGTGACGTTTCATGTAAAATTAAGGTTTTCTTTTGAAGTTTTAGTACAAAATAGGAAAAAAGGTGTTTTTCTGCAAAATGTGAACTTTGACCTCTGACCTTTCACCTTTTCTTCCGAGGGTCTGGGAGACACAAGTTCCCACCCTGGGGTACCCACCTACCAAT
The DNA here is from genome assembly GCA_037179385.1 of Holothuria scabra. Lineage (NCBI taxonomy): Eukaryota > Metazoa > Echinodermata > Holothuroidea > Aspidochirotida > Holothuriidae > Holothuria > Holothuria scabra. Next base: position 6,813,376 of record CM074192.1, on the reverse strand, counting down.
TTTGAAAAGAATCGGTCCAGCCCACTAGGAGGAGTTTGAGGGACAAAAACGTTGTTTTACGAACAAATTATCACTTGGAATTTTTTTGTTCCATTCTACCACTTGACCTTTGACCTCTGTTCCTATGGCAACCACATAATTCGGTAGGTCTAGATGCAATCATCATATGTGTAAAGTTTCGCGTCAGGAGAACGTTTCGTTTTTGAAATATAGCAGAAAATGTGATTTCACTAAATTTGACGTTTGACCTGTAACCTTTGACCTTCACTTCCGGTTGTGTATCAAAAATGCAATTGTTCCACCAGAGGTACCATCCTACCAAGTTTGAAGAAAATCGGCCCAACCGTTTACAAGATATTAGGAAAACAAAATTGGACACATACACACACACACATACACACACACACACACACAGACAGGTTTTGACCCCTCTCTCAGCCATGGACCTTCAGTCACCCCGGGGTACCTCACCATGGGTTAGACCTCGAGACCAGTAACCTGGGAAAATTTACCGTTACCATGGTAACCATTGCGATTTAAGCTGGCATTGCCATATATAGCCCCATAGGCAAAGTGACTACAATTTCTCATCCTCCTCACGGAGCGATGAGATAATGAGGTGGAAACTATCACAAAAGATCCAATTACATAAGATGCAAAGTAATAAGACGAGAAGGATACAAATACAGGAGGTTATGAAAAAGAAAGAAAAAACAAATTGTCCAATCCATGCAGGTAACCACCTGATCCAAAATGTGAACCAAGTTGAGAATGCGTCTGCACGAAAAAATAAGACATCGGAAGAGGATTTCACCTCTCCTCTGATAGTTATTATCTCATCGCTCCGTGAGGAGGATGAGATATTGTAGTCACTTTGCCTATTGGGCTATATATGGCAATGCCAGCTTAAATCGCAAGGGTTGCCATGGTAACGGTAAATTTTCCCAGGTGACTAGTCTCGAGGTCTAACCCATGGTGAGATACCCCGGGGTGACTGAAGGTCCAGGGCTGAGAGAGGGGTCAAAACCTGTCCGTGTGTGTGTGTGTGTGTGTTGGTGGGTGAGTGTGTGTGCGTGTGTGTGTGGGTGTGGGTGTGTGTGTGTGTGTGTGTGTGTGTGTGTGTGTGTCCAATTTTGTTTTCTTAATATCTTGTAAACGGCTGGGCCGATTTTCTTCAAACTTGGTAGGATGGTACCTCAGGTGGAACAATTGCATTTTGATACACAACCGGAAGTGAAGGTCAAAGGTTACAGGTCAAAGGTCAAATTCAGTGAAAATCACATTTTCTGCTATATTTCAAAAACGAAACGTTCTCCTGACACGAAACTCTACACATACGATGATTGCATCTAGACCTACCGAAATATGTGGTTGCCATAGGAACAGATGTCAAAGGTCAAGTGGTAGAATGGAACAAAAAAATTTCAAGTGATAATTTGTTCGTAAAACAACGTTTTTGTCCCTCAAACTCCTCCTAGTGGGCTGGACCGATTCTTTTCAAAATTGGTAGGTGGGTACCCCAGGGTGGGAACTTGTGTCTCCCAGACCCTCGGAAGAAAAGGTGAAAGGTCAGAGGTCAAAGGTCACATTTTGCAGAAAAACACTTTTTTTCCCTGTTTTGTACTAAAACTTCATAAGAAAACCTTCACTTTACATGAAAATTCACAAGTATAATAGGGTAGACTAGTTCTACCAAAATATGTAGTTTCCATGGCAACCAATGTCAAAGGTCACGTGACAGGGGGTCACATACTTTTAATTGTATTCACTTTAACTCTTAACGGACGCATTCCACAAATCTGAAAGTTTAAGTGTAATAGCCTAGGCATGATACTGTAAGTTGTACCGATATGTGAGGTTGTCATGGCAACCAAGGACATAGTTCACGTTACAGATTGGCAACCAAGGACATAGTTCACGTTACAGATTGTCAACGGTTAAAGTGGGCATGACACGGCCATAAAAATTTTTGTGTATTGCAAGATTAGATACAGTATTTTACAAATATCATCTCACACCCCATTAAAAAACCCGTACAATTCGGCATAAATGATATTCGAAGGGAAACTGCGTTCAAAATACAATTTCGAAAAATGCCACAACACCTCGCCTGACTTTTATGACGCAACTGGCGGCACAAACCCCACCCTACGGCGCGCATCTAGATGTGGAACTAATGTAACGCTGGTTAAAGTTATCTTATCTTAGCAACCTCATGAAAACGATTGCATCACAATACAGAGTCCAACATACAGAGTGGAAGGCGCGGACCATGGTGGGGATTCGGAGCAAATCATTGGCCAATATGTTCGTGTGTTTATGCGCGCGGGTAAAAATAGTTCTGTTTTATTGCAAGAAAGACGCGGTTCGGTCGTTATAAAGAACAGCAATGAATATGTGTGGGCAGACCAAAACAAGCGCGTCCCCACTACGAGCGCGTCTTTACCGTATGAGCTGCTTAATGAAGATGCTTTTGCGAATACTAAGCAGTCACCGCGCAATGCACAATTCACAATGTAGTCAGTGGCCACGCTCACTGCTATTGTAGCACCGGTGTTTGCAATTATGTATGCGCTAACAAGCGTTACCATGCACATGATTCGATGATTGTGAGCTCCCTAGTACCCATTTTTGGGACGCGTTCACATACGTTTTTTCGCATTAGTTCGAATTTCAAATGGGCTGAGCCTGGCCTGTAATTGGGAATTTAAAACGTCGTATGTCGGTATTTATGGACATAAGTTAGTAGGGAAATCATTCACTTTTTGTCAAGGTGTACCCAAAGAACAGTTACCGAGGAACTTACTTTAAAAGATTTTCGGCCGACGCATTAATCTTTTCTGCGTACTGGCCTGTGGCGAATCCAACCCGTGGCAAGGAATAACCCAAGATATGAAACTGTGGATGACTAACATTAGGTTAGGCATAGGGCCTACCTATCTTACATATTAGTGCCCTGAAAACTTGGCGGTTTTGAAGCATCGCCAAAAAAGGATGTGATAATTTCCTTGCCACGGGCTAGGATTCGCCACCGTGGCCAGTGCGCAGAAAAGGTTTGTGCGTCGGCCGGAAATCTTCTAACGCCAGGCGTTTAACATGGCGCACACACCCAGTTTTTTAATTGAGACGCACATGATGCGCATATCAGAGATCCGGGGCACACGTGAAGTTTGCCGTCGCGTCAAAATGGAGAATACGCTCATACAGCTAGTGCCTGAATAATAACAATTACGCACTTGTCTGAAGCGTCCGCGAAAGCGTCTTAGGTTTTTAATCGTTGCGTTCATATCCGTATCAGTTAAGTGTAACAGTCAAGCTAGTTTTCTTTAGAGTGTTGCAAGGGGATACCAACATTTTAAAAATAAATTTGTTCCAAAATCTTAGATAGACCTACTGGATTAAAAGGGCAACCGTTACAAAGATTGGGTAGCCCTTCTCCAGTTCTTTTATAATCCGGTGTCAGAATTTAAATATCCAAATGATGTTTTTTGTTTTTGAATAAGGGGTGCGCCTATAGTTCCAAGAACTTGATTGGTCTGTGCCATATTCTTTCCCCTCGCTATCTTACGAAAAAAAACTTCCGTCCCTTGGAACGAAAAAAAAATCGATACCCAAATTGACTTCAAATAGGAATTTCAAAGGATTGTGGCATGCAGCTTTAGTATGGTAAATTTTCTCAATGAAATTCTACTGTAGCATAAAAACAGCACAGATAAAACTTCTAGCACATAAATAGTTCAAGTTCTGTAACCAACTTGCGCACATGTTAGCGATGAGATATGCAACTCCGTGGATTGCCCTCTTGTTTTTATTGCATTTTAGTTCGAACATTTCTTTCCGCCCCAAGATTTTCAGGGGCGGAAAGTAACGGGCGGAAACTAACGGACCCCATTTTGGAGAATCAATTACCGACACGGGTCCAAATTAGTGCAAGGCTTATCGTCACAACTTAATACAACATTTGAAGTGCAGGTATCATGACGGTCTCGAATATAAAAATGAATCAGTCCTTCACTATCATCGGATGACACCCCCCCGCCTCCTCCCCCTTGTGCCGAACGTTTTCCCGTAAATAGAAAGCATGTCAAGAGGCACTCATGTGCTAAGACGATCAATATATTTTCTTCTCTTTAACAATGCTTCAACCTAGAATACAAATAACTTCAAACTCTATTCTTTCTCCTGCTGCAGAGTGCTACTTAACGTATGTGTGCAGTAGGCAAAGCGGAACAGATCAATCAGCTTTATTATGTTGCTCCTGTTGCGACCTGTGATCAAAGGTTGTCTCAATGGTACTTGGCTTCCCTAGCAACCACTGTCACGTTGGCATGCTCGAACCCCGGAAGTGCACACACTAAAATCTCAAAGAAAGGTACGGGACACCCAGCTGTACAAAGTGTAGAATCCGTCGGTGTGAACATTGACAGTTAAGTTACTACAGCTCAGTCGTTTGTCGCACAGGAACCAAAATTTTCATCACAAAACTATGGAAATGTAGAAAGTTCGGCAACAATTAGCAAAATGAGCAAACGGACAACAGCTACAAGAGGTGTGCGACCCCCAAGTACAAACGAAGTAACACCGGTGAAGTACGTTACAAAGGTAAGGAAGGATTGACCGATGCTCACAATGATCATAACAACACATCGTTACTGTACGTAAGGAGCCACCAAGTAGTATACAGGCAGGCTAATTTAATTGCAGAAGATTTTGCATTTTAATCAAGAATGTAAAAGCTTAAGCGGCATGGCCTCGTTATTTTCGTTTATTTTAAAATGATCAACTGACATGGGTAGGTCTATACTTTTGTAGGCGTACCCAAAAGGTAGTTTTGAGTTTGAGAAATGCGTAGTCCCTACTTCCCCCAATCCCCCCCCCCCCCGGTTACGGTTACTGGAGGGTTAGCTGCAGAATTTACTCACTGTCACTCCCCGCCTGTCATAAAAGGCGCCTTTAGACTGAGGGTTTGCACAGCATATGAACTACAAGGTTATTCCCTTAAACACCTATACTATAAGTGATGATACTGCGTAGTGTATAAATATTCTTTTTCGTGTGCTGTTATACTTGTCAGCCTGAGTTTTACGTTTCATATTTTAACCTTCATCTTTGATGCGGGGGGCTGAAACATAACCATGTGTCCAAGGAGAATTAGCTTTTTTTAAAATTGACAACATCACCAGTAAAATGAAAGCTTTTTACCCCTGTGCTCCTGGTTCTGTAGAATAAAATAGTTGAAAATTTGCCATATACGTATGTGACATGTGCACGAAGTCAGGGAACACCGGCAAACTACAAAGCTGTTTTCCGTAATTTTCCTTTATAAAATTTCAAATTTTGTGCAACATAAGCCCTTATTTGGCCTTTCAAACATTTCTCTAGAAGGCAACAAAGTTTCGTTTCACATACTTTTTAAACTTCATCGCCGAGAGCCTTGATCTGCAGGTTTAACAGAGATAACAATATGTAACAACAATTCCAGTCGCTGTGCAATCTCGCATTTGATAATATCATCAGCAGATTTTTCAATAATCCCTTGATTTTTCAAATTTCGTTACAGAAATCCTAGATTCCAACTTTTTCTTCAATACAACCCGTCATATTCTGAAGCATTTACGAATGACAAAAAATTTCGCGCCGCAAATTGCGCAACCTAACGACAGTGGGTAATATTCACACTGACGAAAGTTCGGGAAATTCGTTTTCTTGCCCCCTCCCTCCCTCTTCCGTATGCCACTGCTGCACCTCAATACCTTGCAACTAATTTGGGAAGTACGCTAGAAGTTTTGGGTTGGTCGCGACAAACTGTAACGGTTACAGTGAAAAAGGCAGTTTATCTAATTTCATATTTTTTAACATTTTAACGAAAATTACGGATTTTGAGTTGTCTCTTTGCCGCAGGGTAATTTTGTGATGTACGTAGCAGCGCTCTAGCCAGACAAAGCACCAAAAGGGGTTAGTTTCCAACGGGTGAAATGCTTTCATAAAAGAATATTTATGTCCTAGGGGTAACTTTCTGTGCCCAGTGACAAGTTCTATAAAAAATATTGGTATATTTTCGCTTACCGTTCAAATCGCTCTGAAAGTGTTCAGGAATTTTTCTTGAAAGTTCCCAACCTTTTGAACATGTTTACGTGCTATACATGTATCAAGATAAAAGCCATTCGTTTTAAAACACGTTGGACTGTTAGACAGTTAGTGATTAAAATCTAAACATGTTTAGAATTTAAACGTCTTTTCAAAGTGTTGCCAATTAAATATTTAACTGCTAAACACGTTCTTCAGAGTGTAATAGACGCATTTTACTTTAATTTAGACCAATATCTCTTAAGACGTCAATATGTTCCGTCATAAAAATATGTACAGTTTTTCATGTATTTTAAAATATCAGAATGACCAGAGATACGATGGGCGTATGCTGTGTACGATGATAATACATAGGTCAAAGGATACCATTTCACCTGTTTTCGTGTAGAATTGTCCACATGTCGGGAGCCGGTGAGATCTCATACTCTTAAACCTTCCCTCCCCCGTTCAGCACACATGATTTCTTTGATCGGATACAAGAGGCTGTCTTATCTCGCATAAAAACAGAAAATATGGAAATGATTATAAAAGGTACAACCAAATTTACACTAAGCACTGTAGAAATAAACACATTAATTAACCTCTCTTCACTTAAAGGGCAAAACCTCTCACCCCAAACTACAATTTTGGTACCCGGGTACCGAAATTCTCAATTGGCTCAGCTCGTTGATTGACAGCTAATTCAAACAATGCAGAGTGCCAAAGCTTATAATACACAGCATGAACGGATCTGAGAGTGTTTTTATTATATAAATTGAGTTTTTCTATACTCACCCTGAAGCAATAAACTGAGATTGTGTCTGGGTGAGGATGAATTTCAGACAATTGTGGGAGGGGCTTCAGTAAGAAGGTTAGGAGAATTGTTACTGTTTGGGTGAGAGAACTGGGCCTTTAAAAGACCTCTTCAATGTTCTACATTCTGTTGCGAAGGGAAAATATCAGTGTTGGAATAAAAGGATCATTTCCTTCGTCAACCTCTATTGTCCCGTTGAATTTTCGAATTCTGTGTAATCTGTTGAAATGTTTCATTGCCCCGCCCTGGTCCATAGCCTGGACAAATTGCTTAGGTTAACAGTTCAGAGAACCAACACGCAGAACGAAATGAATTGGAAATTTCCTGACAGATCCCCTTTTTCCCTTCCCGAACGACTGCATGGCTAAGTGGTTAGCTAATCTAACTTGTAGTTGGGAGTTCGAGTCCTGGCCGAGTCATATCGAAGACTTTAAAAACGGAACCTACTGCAGTTGTGCTTGGTGCTGGGAGTATAGATGCTCTGTTTAACAAGGTGTTTCTTGATTGGCTGTTGCCATTGTATTGTATCGATTATATTTTTGTTAAGGTTAGGGATTAGGTTAGATATTAGGGCTATCCTTAGCCAATCCGGAATTTTCTTGATAAACAATGCTCAGTGAGCATAAGCAATGGAGTGGGGAAAATAAGTCAGTGAGCAACAACTGGAAAAGGCCATGGTCGGCTAGAGATGAACCAATTGGTTGGAAACTGCGCCGCTAAACTTTATCTTACCTAAATTAACCTTCCCCTTTCCGCGCAGGGTACTGTCCCGTCTCTTCTTATTTTTTTTATTTATTTCGGAAAGGTCCGTACAGTAGTTTCACGAGGTTCTGGAGGGGTGAAATATTTTCCAGGGGAAGAAAAAATCCTTTATGGGAACCAAATATATAAAATTTGACTATACCGATGAGGGTCTTATTTCAATAGCAAACTTCACACTTTCCAAACTGCCAGGGGAGATTTTTAGATTGCGCTTGGCCTGCCTCCACCACCAACTCCCCAACCCCCCCCCCCCCCCCCCGGTTAGAAGCCTGATTCAGAATAAACTTTTGCTCATACAGGTATTACATTTTGTTCTTTGTTCAGTTACTGCAAGAAGTATAATTCCTTCAAGACAGATTCTCTCCCTTGCATGTAAATTCCATTAGGTCCGTACAAAATGTAGGTTGGTTTTCAAAGTCCCTTTGCCCTCTGTGAATTTAGTCGAAATTATGTAGGACTTCGACCATAAATTTACTGTCACCTCGTCCTGTTTACAGATTGCAGGTTAGATTAAACTTTACCCCGAGATTGCCCACATTAATCACGGGTAGATTTTTCCAAATGCTTCTCAAAATGATTGACAACCAAATGGTGGTTTTTATTTTGCCCCTTTTGGATGCAATTTTCGACAGCAACTATAGTTACATCACTCTAAACCTTCTTTAACAGTTTATTTCATGGTCTGATTAATCTGTAAGAAGACACTTTGTTTAGTCTTTCGAGGCCGAGACGCTGCTCTGCCAATGGGGGTAGTAACTAGCTGAATAAAAAACTTTGCAGTGCAACGTCACGACATCGAAGCTGCGAGACTTTGAACAGCTGTTAGATATAAGCATTACACTCAAATAACGTCCATTACGTACCTCATTTCCCTAAAATTTATACCGTGAAGTGATAAACGTGATGTTAATTTAGCTCATCCAAGATAGCAGAACAAATTTAACCCTCGTTGTTATCCGTAAGGAAGAGATTCGAATTTTCAATATGTACAAGTATGAAAGGCTGCTCTTGTCGGTATATCATTGCGAAAAGATAAGACTGGAATGTGCTGCTGCCGATCGGCGAGGTCTGTGTTGATAGTCCGGGAAAAAGCCATCATTAAAATTATAACTTATACAAAGAATAATAACAATTTAATAATAATAATTTTCCTTACACCGCTGCTTTTGCTTTGCACCAAGCATAATGACAGTAGGTTCTATTTTTAAAGTCTTTGGTAATATAACCTGGCCAGGAGCTGAACTCCAGCCCTCAGACTGCAAGTTGGCACTTGATCATGCAGTCGGTCTCCTGTATCAGGCGATCATTCCCCTACTTGTTTGTTCATTTGAGTCGGTAATTGTATATGCATGTGATTTATTTACATGTTCCGCTGCGGTCGGTACTGGAATATGATTATAACAGAGTGTCATGTAGAACATTGTGATATAATGAGTGAAGATATAACAGCAACTGACCTCTAATCTCGTGTCGAAACAAATAATATCTTCATACTCCTGTAACAGTACAACTCCCTTCTTCATAGGACATTCTTGAGCCGACATATGAAATGTTGAAATCTATTTACTTAAAACAAATCACAGAAACAAATCTCAGTACAGTAGTACCTTGCGCAACAAATTGTGACTCTCTTCTTGTCAGTCAACTCACATTACATGCTTCCTTTCCCTTTCAAATTAAAATGTTTTTATGTCCTTGAACACTCCCTTTTTGCTTGCATAGCATATTGCACAGCATGTTGCACATGCTTATAGGAGGGCTTAATTAACTACATCACCCCAAACTGCTATCACATAGCACATTATTGCGCAATTTTAATTTAAGTGAAAGAGTGAAATTCAAAATATTATATCTCAGCTTAGGAACTTCCTATGAAGCTCGCAGTTGGACTATTAGAATTCATTTTTCATGCTATTTATTATATATTTTGAATTTTTTGATTTGTGGCATACTTTAATATTAAAGTTTTGTAGATGTTCTACAATTGAGTCCCACCTCCCCTTCTTTGCATTTGTGTCCGCGATTTGCTTGGAGCGCCAATATAAATCCAATATTAAAAAAAGGATTTGGTAACCGTTAGATGCCCCTCTGGCATAAGAAGCAACCCCTATGCAACACAGTTAATCATTGAGAAACATTGCTCAAAAGAAAGAAAAAAACCGTTGGCACCTCATACGAAACTAAATGAAATGATCATAACACCTGTTTTCTCCAATGTAAATATAATTGACAATTGTACACTGTAAAAACTTATGGTATAGATTTACAGAACAAAAAATAAAGAAATAAATAAGAATTTCAGACAAATTCTGGGAAACTTTTTACCAGAACTTTTCTGTAATCTTTACGTGTCTCTTTATTTTTTTTTAAATTTACAGCGAATTTAAGGTTTTTCACAGTGTACTGTCCACAGAAAGGGACGACTTCTTCACTCTCTAATAGAGAAAAGTTAATTAGGTTACCCACAAGCTCTAAAGAATGATATTTTTATATTTTTATTTTTACTTTATGTCACACGTTCTCCGATTTATATAGTCAACATGGGGAATATTTCATTTAAATTATTTATTTTATTTTTGTTTTGAAATGTAGTTGTAACTAGTTGAAAACATGCAGGGTGTCATATTTTCAATAATTTACCTGGTTACGCATTACTTATTTAGAGGTCATGAATTATGCCTCAAATGAAATGTAAAATGTAAAAACAAGCAAATACCTTTTGAATATTTGAATGCGAATGGGGCTCGAGAGAGAATCAAACAGCGAGCTTTGAAGATATGACTGAAAACACATAATTTTGGAGTAGAATATTTTGATGTCGTTTTTCTACCAAAAGAGCATTTTGCAAAACACAAAATCAGACACAAGGTGAATTTAAAAAAATATGTATGGTTATTGTCTGCATTAAACTCTACTATTTTTAACACTTGTTGTACGGAAGGTTCGACTTGCCAGTGTCACTATCCCCAAAGCTTTTGAGGGTGTGCCACTTCTACAGTCATTTTATCAAACGTATTTGACATTGAAATGGCCTCATTAATTGGTGTATACCTTGTTGGCGTGACATATACTTGTCACTTTAGTGACTTAACATACATTATTGAGAATCCACTATTCTATTCTGTTGTTTTACTCGCTCTCAGGGCCCATTGCAACCTAATAAGTCAAAATAGTACCCATTCCGTCCCTCCTCAAGTACGTAATATGTGACGAAAGAGTATGCAAGTTGCAGTCCAATCAGGCTTGGTTTCCTCAACTTTGTCTGCAAACGAACGAAATTTTAGAGTAGACAACGCCAATTTTGTGATACCATATGCTACATTTTGCGATTTGGAAATATAGACGAAATTTTAACTCTAATTTTACAATTAAAAAATTCCAACTCCAATCGAAAACAGACAACTTAAAAGCTCAGGAAAACTTACATAGCTTTCTACAACTGAACTATTCGTCTTTTTCATAGCTTGATGAAAGTATCTTAACGAAAGATTTTAAAGAGGACCTACGACAGTTTTACAAATATGCTGATGAAGATGATCGACGCCATTGTGTTCAGCTGCTATCATCTCTCAATTGCGAGGACCTATTTAAGGAGGAGGGCGCTCATGACAATCCCCAATCGAACAAGCGGACGCAACAGCGACCAAAGACTGCCATGGCGGCTTTTGGAGGTGATAAGCGTAATTTAATATTCTTTTTATTAGCAAGAGTTAATGCCTCTTTCAGTTCTACATACCACTTAGCAAGAGTTAGAAGTGGGCGTTTAGCACTTATGTAAAATTTCGACAGTTTTTAAGTGCTTTTAGGTAGGAAAATGAATACATCTGATAAATAAGTATGGACGACTCGAAATTAAATATGCAAAAACGTGTTGTAAAGTTAACAGGTTAAGGGACAACTTGAAACGTTTTACGTTCTTTTTCATGGTTTTCACCATTCATTATAAGTAAGGACGTTATACAGCATAAATTGCTCATTTGTACTTAGATAAGATGGGCTAAGTACATCCATGGGCGAAATAAAAGCAGTGACCTGGACAGGTCACCTTAGGCTTAAAAGGATAGACCAAATTAATTTAATGGACGTGGGTGCACGTTTGCCGTGACAAGAAAACAAAAAACTTTGGTAACATGCGTTGTTTTTAATGACGGGTGTGCTGATTTGTAAAATGTTTAAACGTTCTCACTGCCCAAAACTGTCACTTAATTATTCCACTTTTTATAATTCTGATTCAAGTTGGGGAAGGGGGTTGGACGGGATAAACGTTTATGTACCATCATAAAGCGAATTAAGTTTACGGAACCACAATATTTCATTATAAACACATTACTTCCTTTAGCTTATGCTAACACGTTCACTGTGCAAGCAATAATTTCAGAATGCATTCTATAAATAATGTACTCATAGTGGCGGTGCTAAGGGGTGGGGGAAGAACAGGCAATTGCACCCGCCTTACCCAATCCCTCCCACCCCACCTTGCTCTTCAAAGTTAAGTAAGTTATTCGGTTAAAGGAAAATAATACCTCTTTCCAGAGACTTAATTTTTCAACCAGATAAAGCCTATGCTTAAACCTCAGTGCTTCCTCTTGGCCCCATCCCTTGGAACGGGTGATTTAGGTCGTCGGTTTCGCGCTGCGCCCAAAAATGTTTTCCCCAACATTATTCTTTGCCCTTAGTTTATCCCCTAGCTCACTCTGAGATCTGGCGCCATCACAGTGTGTTTTTCATCTACATATTCCAGCACTTTTGTACTTGAATATTAAACGGTTTTGTTTTCTTTTTGTCAATATATATATAGGTCACTCAGAGACAAGACCATCTCGAAAAGAGGTCAAAAGAACATTAACTACATACCGGCGGGACTTCCCCGCTAAAGAAGGAGCTGCAGCAGCCACTTTGGCAAGGTAATAAAAATTGTAATGCAATCTTGACAAGGTTTATAAATGTAGGCTAAAGTATTTCCCCCAGCTCACTCTCAATCCCTCCTGTCCTTAAAGGCCCAGTTCTCTCACCCCACACAGTACCAATTCTCCTAACCTTCTTTCTGAAGCACCTCCCACAACCGTCTGAAATTCATCGTCATCCAGACACAATCCCAGTTTATTGCTTCAGGGTGAGTATAGAAAAACTCAATAAATATAATCAAAACACTCTCAGTACCGTTCATGCTGTGTTATATAAGCTTTGGCACTCTGCATCGTTTGAATTAGCTGTCAATCAAAGAGCTAAGCAAATTGAGAATTTCGGTACCCGGGTACCAAAATTGTAGTTTGGGGTGAGAGGTTTGGCCCTTTAATGAACTTTGAGCGAGAAATGTTGCGAGACACAGTTTTTCATTGGAGGACTTTTTCTTCAGGGAGATGTGATTTGTTGATAGGTCAAGGTCAAGAGCAGTCATCCCAAATTTTATTTTGAAGCAACAGCTAAATTTCACAATATTTCTTATTTTTCTTCGAAGTACCTTTCAACATTCATATTTTAGAATTTCCATGTTGCATAGTCAAGGTAAACCAACCAGTTACTCCAAGCAAATTCACATTTCACGGAGAAAAAAACATTGCCACATGACTGTCAAGGGCCAATCTTAAAACAGAAGTCTACTACACTGCTTTAGGTTAATGTAACTGCATTTCTCCCCCTTTAAAGGCAGTCAGTCGTCACCCCAAACTACAGTTTCAGTATACAAATATCAAAACTCTCAATTGGTACAGCTCTTTGATTGGCATCACATTCAAACAATGCATCATAGCTAAATTACACAGCATGGGCACTGAGAGTGTCTTGATTACACATTATGGACAGTGTATGGCCATTGGGACAAGCCATGAAGCAATAAACTAGGATTGTGTCTGGATAAAGATGAGTTTTAGATAAATGTGGGAGGGGCTAGAAGTAAGTAGGTTGGGAGAATTGGAACTGTTTGGGATGATGAAAATATGCCTTTGAACAGTCTATTCCTCTCAAGGAATAAAATCTGTTCAAATCGAATGTCACCCTGGACTCCTGGAGCCTGTGGGTATAGGCATACCCCTAACAAAAAAAAAGGTGCGTCAACCTGTGTCTGCAATCATGTTTGATCAAACGTGGAAAGAGAAACGTGACAAAAGAAATCACTCATGTTCTTGGGTGGCAAACTTTTCAGAACCTTCTACACACACAGGTTTGGCACACCTTTCCGTGCCTTTAATATAAAGCCACAGGTTTTGTCGCAGAGTTCTTTGTTAACACTAGTTTTGATCGCCACACGTTTTGCATGTAACACCTGTGTCGACCCTATGGCAAATGATCAACCTGCGTCAATGTCAAGGGAAAACACAGGTTTCATGTAAAAACCTGTGATAACCCCTGGAAAAAAAAACCATGTGAAAACCTGATGACTTCTCAATCAAACAATTTATTCGTCACGCGCCTGACGAATGAAAGGGGTGATCTACACGTCAATCTGTTTGTTTTAAATACTGCTAAGTAAATGCAGAGTCTCTTTGGTTCATATGCAATGCAGCAATGTACCAAATACATATTAATTAACGTTAAACAGTCGTCTAAAAAATCGATAAAAGTGACAGATTTTTTGATGACGTTACAACATACCTTCTGTTGACTTCGATTTCAAACGGATTCGATACAATATCGATAATACCACCGACGTCAGGAGAAATCTATAGAAAAATGTTTGGAGTTATTGACGACCCATCCAACTGTCCAATCAGTTTGCAATCGAATTTAGGACAAAGGAATGATTTGACGTCATCCAGAATCCGGCATAGTTTTGATTAAATTTTCATGAGACATAACATCTTTGTAGCTTGGAAAAGGTCTGTCATTGTCTGCCGTTTAAGTGCTTGGAATTTATACAGCCATGACAGACAGATGTGTTCACGTCAATGATTTTATTGCATGAAAGAAACACATTTGGAACACGAATCTGTTACCACCGTTTGTATTTTTCCAGTTCCTTCTTTTCTTTGCCGAAGAGTCCAAAATCGAAACCAAAAGTTACTCCCGAAGGAGTCAAATTTGTAACAAGTCACCCAAAGCTGAGACGAGTAATGTTGCTTTTCTGAATGTGACTATAGTCGAGTCAGTGGCTCTAGTCCCCGTATCATTTCTATGAGTAAAAGCATGAATGATGCAATTCCTCAGGTTATTGTCCTTTTGAAAATCTCACCCTAAAAAGGTGATTAGAAATTAAACATTTTCCTAAACACTTTTTCGTTCCCACTTTGTAAACAAACGTATGCTAAACGTTTAGTGTTTAATAGCTTAATATGTTGAAAATTTAAACGTTTGGTGCGGAAAACAAATGTGCAATCGCTAAACACTTTTTCGAGGGTACGGAGTTAGTTACTGTAGTTAGATCAGTAGATAGATTTTCACGGCCCAGTGTGCGGAATAGAAACACAAAAAATAAAAATAACAAAATCAAAAACAATACGATGATCTCCGCAACATCAATGGAAAATGATCATTATTTTCAAAACTTGTGCGTCTTTTTCAAGGCCATCCAGTACAGAACATGTTTACCAAGCGTCCCATGGGCCAAAGGATCCAGTTGGGATGCCGACTTACCGGAATGAATATTACAGTAAAGGATACTGTCGACCAGAGCTTATAAGATCTGGAACATCTTCTGGGCAAAGGAAAAACAATCCACATCCCTTTCAGGTAATGGAACAATCTTTCAGACTGTATGATTTACTTTATCTTTCAAATATACTGAGAAAATGAAAAGACACTCCCTAAAGTAATGGGGCTTATTGAGTTGATATCCATAACTTAATGAGCGGCGTGATAAAGGGTCACTACCAAATGACAATGCTTATTGAAAGCATAATGAGTCAAGTTTCATATCAAATATATACGGAAAAATTTTTGAATTTTGCGGTGTCCTGACTTGTAACGGTTTTGCTTGTAATTATTTGAAAAAGTATCTGGTCACGAATTTTTAAAAACTGAATCGAGCCGGTAAATGAAAGATTTAAGGACACATCAAGTTTCAATATGTTGGAGAGGTACTTATTCTAAGCATTTCGTTGAAATTGCATTAAAATCTGATGAGTAGATAAAGTTGTCACATTTTCAACCAAAAGTGAACTTAAAGCAAGTATATATGACATCATAATCAAATCCCCACATTATTGGGCAATCATTTATTTTTCTTTCAAATTTACAGCCTATTTTCTTCTCAACAATCCCATATTTCCAAAATGTGATTGCATGAGTCGCATGAGAATTTCACGATCTTTGCATTCCGTCCCCACAGGGAGGTTGTATTCCTTTTAACTTCAAGGTCAACAAAACATTCTGAAAAACAAAGGGAAACAAAGCATTTATTGTCAATGTGAGGAAGTAATAAAACCTCTGCTGCTCTCAAGCTCACTTTGGAACCCAAATCTAGTAACTTCATTTACTGATATCTCGAGAAATATGAGTCCGATTTGAAGTGGAAATTTCACCACAGTGTGAAGATTCGGTTCCTCTTTCACATATGAAAATTGAATTTTTGCTTAAAATTCCCCTTTAAGGACAGTACTCACTCGTATAAAACAGTTATTTGCATGTCGGATATGGAGATTGTCTTACCACTCACTCCTCCCTGGTCTTACTTGGAATAATTGTCATTGGTATGTGAAGAAACCATAGCAGGTTTGGATAAAATTGCTGAATTTCATGAACCAACTCAATGAGCCGATGGTATCCCAAAGTCTGAGAAATAACATACGAAAAAGTATCTAAAGTCATTCTCAGACTCAGCTTCAACATAAACCTCTCTTCAAGACACGCCCAGTTTCCAACCATTGGTCCATCTGGAGTCGGCCAGGGCCCTTTTTCCAGTTGTGGCTCACTGGCTCGTTTTCCGTACTCCATTGCTCATCACTCCACACCCCCAAGAAAAGCTTCAAAAATTGCAACATTTGAAATTTTAATATGCTTCAAAAATTGCAACATTTGAAATTTTAATATGCTTGGGTGAACAAACTACTCAAACAACGAATACCTCGATTTCTGTTTGTGAAAAACTCAGTTGATTTTGGAAAAAGGCATACCACACTGGCATATCATGTATCCCTAGCTCTCTGTGTTAATAAATGTAAGTTTTAAAAGAACAAAATTTTCCTCAAAATAGCTTATACTACAGCTGTCGTTGAACTGATGATTGGAAAAACAAAGGATATAGCCACATATGACATGTCCATCTCATGACATCACAAGATTTGTATATTGAGCTCACATTTATTAATGATTGAGAGCAAATCAGAAATTGTCCTGTTAAAGGTCAATTTTTGACAGATTTTGATGGAATGTGCGGCTTTTTCTTGTTTTTGTGTGTGTTTTGCATCGGATACCCAATTTTGTCATTTTCACGTCACACGCCCTCTACACGTTCGCAAGCCAAGGTGATTCACCTCACCTTTACATAATAAATGTCATGAATTTATCGACCGACATTCTCGAGCAGTTTGTGGTTAGCTTAAGAAGTTGAAGCTTACAAGATATCTTATCTTTACTATTCCTAATGTAAAAGAAAATCCTTAATAACCTTCATTATAATTCGCTGTCATGTTGTTAGCTTAATTCATTTTAATCCAATGTTATTTTCTGTACGCTTCAATAAAATAACAAGTTGAAACAAACATATGTGAAAGCGAAACACATGAGGCACATTAGAAAACAGAAAAAATATTTTCAAGCTATCTGTAGTTATACAGGATGGTAGAGACTAGAGACGTAAGAAGTTGCGGCAGTATACAAGATGATTTTTTATATTAGCTACTCCTGGCAGGAAAGAAAGAGCTGGAATCAGTTTTATTGTGAATTGCTGTCATGCGAGACTGAATGCCGGAAGTATGACAGGGATATCAAATGAGCTGTATACAATTCTTAGTTCTTAAAGAATATGGTATAGGCCTATGTCCAACTATTCTTAGGTAAATTCTAAGGCCTATGTACATAGATATTAATTTTGTCGCATTTCCATATCCAAGTGTTGTACACAGAGTATTGCAATTAATATTGCTCCAGCTGAGGCGAACAAACCACAAATTAGAGTCCAAATCACCGGTTAATATTTATCCACTTGAGTCGATGCTTTGTGAAGACAAATATGAATGAACCACCGCAAGATTACAGTTAAATGAACTTTACAAATCAAACTTATGTAAACGACACTAACGTGACAGGTGATTTATTAATTCTTCAATGGCGTCATTGTAACATGAACTAACCAACGAGTATGGTACAAACACGGAGTAAACAGGGGACATAAATATATCAGAGTAATAGACATTTGGGGGATTAGGTCGTAAAAAACATTGACGCAAATAGCTAAGAATTTGGATATCACAAGATCAAACATTTTTTTATATATACAATTGCTTTAGGCCTATTAATCCATTTATTATTCCGCAAATAACCACTTACCCAAAGCAGCAAACTAGAGGAAATTTTGAAGAACAGGTACACGCGGTAGAAGACAAGTATACGCCTACACATGGTTAGGTTTTTCTAGTAGGACATATGAACAAATTTAAATCTTTGGTGTTAGGACTCGTGGACCCGGGGCGAATCTGTTCTCCTCGATCCTGAGCAAGAATTTCTACCTCGGGGGTATAATTTCTTGCTCATAATCATCAGCCATGGACAACAAAATTTAGTTGTCTTCATATTATCTCCACTTTAACATTAATTGTATCTGATAAAATAAATAGAACAAATGGCAAAAAGTTCAAGTTGGTTGTTTTGCTCAACAAACAACAATGTCATCACAACAACTTGGAAAAATATACATTTTTGCAAGTTTTTTCTCTGCAACTTCACATAATTCACTCAGTGTCTCAAAAGTATAATGGAAGCATTATGTAATAAATTTTATAGTTCATGTTTCTCTTCATGTTGTTTATAGTGTATTCTCTTCTTCAACCGATTCATTACTCTGTCAGTATAACGTTGACCTGGTTTTACCTAGGAGTTTTTTGCACATGTGTTCATCAATCTGTAAATGACAGTACATATGTATGATCTACGCAACAATTAATGAAACTAGTCATCCGTCCTCCCAACCGAGCTTTCCCTAAAGAGAAACTTTCGAAGAAACTCTCGCTAATGCCGTCCGAACATTTTCTTTAAAAAATAAAACCTCAGTTTTTGGGCAACTCCTTGCCTCAACTAATTCGGCATACTTTTACAAAAAGAAGAAAAAGCAATAAATTGAATGCTTCCAAACACCATCCAGTCGGTAAATGTCATGACCCGCCATACATTTACAGGCAAACGAATTTCCAAATGACATTAATCTTACCAACGCTTGCACTCTTAAAACTGTTTGAGAGAGCAGAACAGGTCAAATGTGATGGCAACATTTTTTAAGACTGCACAGGGCTGATATGATAGAAGAGAGAAAGCCGTGTCTTATAGATGAGTCTAAATCTTCAGTTATCTCAACATTTTGACTTTTATAGTCGATTAAAAAGAGAGGATTACAGTTGATGCAGTAACCATGGAGCCAATAGTTCTACCGAATAACTTGCCAGTGGCGATGCTGCCAATATTGCGAATATATGGGTTGCTGGGGCATGCGTGCGAGATAAGCTGAAGTCGTTCCTGTAAAACTGGTAATATCTCTGGCATATTGGAAGAACTGGGTGAAATTTGAGCTGTTTGCCCAGTCTCATGCAGGAAAGACTCACATGCATCACACATACTAACAGAATGACATCACACAATTTCAAACAAATCCCGATTCAAAGATGGGTTATCTTCAGTGGTGTACCCCACCCCCAAGATGTTCTTCAGGCCTCCAGCTTTTTTGCGTCATGATAAAGTAATTGAGAAAAAATGAAGTGTTTGAACGGAAATAAACTTTGAAGTACTTCCTTCAAAAATAGTAAATAAATAAAATGTGTAACAATTAAAGGGGAAGTTTAAGCAAAAATTTTATTTTCATATGTGAAAGAGGAACAAAATCTACACATTGTGGTGAAAGTTCCATTCAAATCGGACATGTATTTCTTGAGATATCAGTAAATGAAGTGAGTAAGTTTGAATTCAAAAGTCAGTTTGAGGGCAGCAGAGCTTATATCACTTCCTCACATTGACAAGGAATGCTTTGTTCCCACTTGTTATATCAGACTGTTGTGTTGACCTCGAAGTAAATAGGAGTATGACCTCTCTGTGGGGGATGCAAAGTTTATAAAATTCTCATGCCACTTGTGCGATCACTTTTTAATAATATGTGATCGTTGAGGAGAAAAGCCAGTCTAAAGTTTAAAGAAAAACAAAAGACTGTCCATTAATGTGGGGATGTATGTGCTTGCTTCAAGTTCACTTTTTGTTGAATATGTGAAAACTTTATCTGTTCATATCTTGAGAACCACACATCGAATTTCTATGCAAATTTCACCAAAATGCTTAGAATAAGCACCAATCTAATATACCAAATCCTGTTGTGATCTTAAACCCTTCTTTTTTTTAAGAAAACGTGCATGAATGTGTGTAAAACTTATTTTGTGCGCACGTATGAAATCAAGTAATTACTTCAAAATGCCTACTTTCACTAAATTAGATACCGTAAATTATCTGCACTGTCGTTTATTGCGTTTCACTTCGAAGATGAAACGAACGTCTCGACGACACACTCGAATGTGCCTTTCGGATGGCTGGTTGATTTACTGAAAACAAGGCAATCATACACTGGAGACCATTCTTACACGACCATTCCTATACTTTATCATACACAAAATATACCGTAAGGGTGAGGTACTGCCTTCGTATAATTCTTCCCCTCCACCCTTAACAAGTAGTCCTATGTCGTGTCGCTCACTCCTGACCATGACATGTGCCACTGCAGAACGACTTTTTTCGACAAGTCCTCTTTTTACTATAGTTGGCACTGGCGTCCGGTTGGATTTGTAAAATGTTTACAAGGTCCGCACTTCATGTGTTTCCCACATGTTCCTTACTTCTGCTTTGCGGTTAAAATATTTTGAGAGATTTACTCGTAGTGTTTTAATTTTGACTACGTAATGTACCAATGACTGAACAAATACTGCACTTTTTTGCATCGAGACACCACTGACAGCAGGAAAAAATGTTTTTTGGTAGTATGTATGTCACTTGTAAAATCTCTA
Source organism: Holothuria scabra (assembly GCA_037179385.1). NCBI lineage: Eukaryota > Metazoa > Echinodermata > Holothuroidea > Aspidochirotida > Holothuriidae > Holothuria > Holothuria scabra. The sequence goes on along the minus strand of CM074192.1, from coordinate 6,792,607 downwards.
CAAAGACTAAAAGTGGAATTTTTTGAATTTTTTTCATGCTTCCCTCCCCCCCCCCCAAAAAAAAAAAAAAAACCAAAACGAAGGCCTACAATTAGTTCAAAATTTTGCCAACCATAGCACCATTTTGCATCTAGCAAATCTACCGCAAAGAAAGTTTCTCAGAGGGGGCCACAACTACTTTTGGTTTTCTATTAAAGCTGAAATTCATTCAAATATTGAAGCATTTGCGATTTACGTCCTCCTTAGTTTACAAATTTTTCCCATGGGAAAGTAAGATACCGGTTTCTTTTAGACTCATCCCAAAGGCCACAGATCAGAAATGCTCATTTTGAGGGCCCCTAAAAAGTGAATGTATTACCATTTTTCATAGACTGATATTTTATTCTCATTATTTGAGAAGTGGCAGACATGAGGGTCGACGGTATATCAAGGCTGGGTACATGCAGCTTAAAACACGTGGGAAGTGCCGTTTCCGGTCATCTTGAGGGTTTATAAAGCCCAAAATTTTCTCTTCGTCGCTCCGCTTGGATAGTCTTGCCGCGCCTGACCCTCGAAGGTACCAGCCCTTCCCCCTTCAACTTGTTACCTAGCCCCCCCCCCCCTAAAAATTCTATCCTGGCACGGCCCCTGGTTACCTTCGATGCAAAACGTAATGAACCACTGAGCAGGAACTGAGGGAGGTACGCGGTTAAACTGACAGAAGACGAAACTAACATCCTTGTGATTCTCTAAAGTGGGGCAGAGAAAGGGAACACTTGAAGTTTTGTGCAGTGCCGCTTTAACACTTAATTAGTGAGCCTGACAAGGAGTGTGTTACACAGCTCTAACCCAGAAGAAGTTTAACAACTTACCAACAAAAAGTGTGTTACATAGCTTTAACCCTTTATTAATAATTCAGTACTTCGAAATACCTATTATTTTTGTTCAAGGATATCTGTATGTTGGCTGGATATCATTGGTTTATCTCTTTCAGATAAAATGCCATTACAAGTAGTAGGGGCTACACCGCTTACATTGTTCCTTCAGAGACATAGAATATTGCTAGTTGCCAAACTGTTTAAAATGAGTTCATTTTTGTTTACAACCTGTTCCGTACCTTCAAGCTAGGTTTTAAATGAACGATTTTGCCGTCCTTCTTTATTTTTTTAAACGTGACGTCTCCATCCTTTCGAAAAACTTGTCAAGATTAGCCTAAATGGTGTGCGTAAGCATTCCGCAATAGTACAGGATCATATAAAAGCCTATTTTCTTTCGTTTTTCTATACAATTCAAATAATATTATACATAGAAGATATCTGACTTTATAGGTGTATGTGTGAAAATGATTCTCAAATTAACGACTCCAACTACTAAAGGCTTCGTTTCATTTATCTCAAAGGCAGACGTCAAAATAGCATATGAATATCTGGAGATGGGTAGGCTATACATTGAACACATGGTTTTAGTTCTAAGACCCCAAATTAAAAAAAAAAATACGTGAAGATAAGACATCTCTCTTCGAGAAACAATAGTTGCCAGTTAAGTCTCTTCAGCGTGAAAATTTTCAAAATGTCACAACTCGTGACTTTAAGTTGGCATTCTCCATGTCAGAAACCTGTACCTTCGTGGTAATTTAACTTCGAGCATATCAAAGGAAATGGGAAAGGTGGTTGGTCGTCTGGATATGAGATCCTTAGAATTGAAAAATTGACGTTCCTTTGAGGCTTGTGCAGACATTATCTGCATGATGTATTCTCAGTGACTTTAAAAGGACATTTTGGTAAAGTTAGTATCAGACATTTAAATTTGAATTCCCTTTGGAATAATGATGCCGTGAAATATCGATTTTTTACTAAACACATTCTGTCTGTACCCATGAGAACCAGTCTTTTGCATTATGCGTATGTAAAGTAACAATGTCACATCTTATCTCCCTTATTTGTACCTCAAATTGATTTACATCATATACAGTCCCAGAATTAGGTGATGTACGCGTATCTTTCTTGTATAGCCTACCGATACCATAATTAAAATTATGCTGCCAGTTCCCCCTTTTACTAGGTCTTTAACAGGGGTGGGCGTGCAGTCCGCCAGTAATTTTTTTACCCCCATCCCCCCGTGAAATGTCTCTAGTAAAAGAAAAAAAATTAACGATTGATTACACAAACTGTGTACAAAACAGAGAAATGCCACCGTCAGTGTCAGACACCTTATTAGTGCTGTCAGATAACAGGTGAGTATTCAGGGAGGGCTTTAGACCCCCCTTCTCCTCCCACACCCTTTGCCTCATCAACAATTTACCAACACTAATACGCGAAATTTGGCATAGGCCTAATATTTTGTGGAGTCATTTTTGTTTTCAGACTAACCCTCTGTGAAACTAGACAGGTTGTACTTGCAGGCAAGTACTTACTGAAGCCCTTGACCCTTGAACTGTGGGATCGATTTTTGCTAATGGCGAAATTTGAAGTTCCTCTTGATCAATAAAGTAAGCGTACTTTTAAGAGAATAGTCCGTTCAGAGTCACATTTATTTGTGACATATTCAAGCATAAATTTTTGGTCACGTTGCATGTTCGGTTTACAAGATATAAGCAAGTGAATATAGCAAATTTTCTGGATAAAAGGAATTTGAAGCAAGCAGATGTCATGGATTTACATTGTTGGCCAAAGGTTTATTTTTCTTCATAATGAACCACCATATTTCTGCAATTGAACTCTGGCAGGCCTATATTGATACCTTAGGTATATCCCGAACAATGGAATTTTATACATTTTTATGCCTGTAGGGACAACGCTGCATCGCTTATCAATCCAAGGTCCACGTGCGACTCGATCGATGCAACCTACACAAGCAGAGAAATGCCTATTGCGGCCACCTGCGAGATAGTAGTTTTTCGAAAATTTTCAGTTTGGAAAGGAAACCTCCAAAAGACGACTTCTTAATTAGATTCTTGAAAGCGTACCTGCGTAGCAGGCTGAATCGGCATATCCCTTTTTCAGTCACATCCCTAAAGCCTGCCAAAGTGAACACCGGGAAAATTCTTTTGGATATTAGAAAAATGTGTCCTCGAGACTGTTTGAATGTAGGTGAATATTCACAAGAAGGTATAATATCTGGTCCCGTGTAGTAGCCCCTACCAACCACGGAGTTATGTCATTGTAACCCACGTCCTGGTACTGTAGCACCTATAGCACAGTGTTTATGCAACACGATAATTATAGGGCATCTCAGGTTTCAGTCTAGACTTCCGGTTTACGACTACAGGTCAGAGTACCCACACTCACTCAAAAACAATAGCATGATTCATCAGAGAGTACATCAATAAATCATAGTATGGTAATGAAGTTTGCGTCTAAAACTGGACGCAGTCCTGTTTGCTTTGGCCATAGGCTGTGAGGGTCTATCACCTTTTCAACTTTCAGTTTCCTTGCTCACCTCTATCATGGGATGGGTGTCAACTAAATTGTTTATTTATTCCTTCAATTTCACTGAAAATGAGGGTTTGAAATTCACGGATGACAAAAGGGAAGCAGTGGCGGAGCTGCCACATGGTCAGGGGCGGTCCGCCCTGAGAACCAAAATGCACCATTATTGGCAAAAGACATAATTTAATAGCGTCTTTTTTAAAGGCATATTTTCATCATCCCAAACAGTTCCAATTCTCCCAACCTGCTTCCTTCTAGCCCCTCCCACATTTATCTAAAACTAATCTTTATCCAGACACAATCCTAGTTTATTGCTCCATATGGCTTGTCCCAGTGACCATACAAGTCCATAATGTGTAATCAAGACACTCCCAGTGCCCATGCTGTGTAATTTAGCTATGATGCATTGTTTGAATGCGATGCCAATCAAAGAGCTGTACCAATTGAGAGTTTTGATATATGCATACTGAAACTAAAGTTTAGGGTGACGAATGACTGCCTTTAACTAAAGGCCCATAGAACAAAATGCTCAAACAGCCACCAGTAACAGTACTATATGCACTTCATTCTGACAGATGAAAAGGGTTATCTTCTGTACTATAGGGATAGGTTTTGCCGGAACTTCATGTTTTATACGCCTCAATGAATATTGCCGCTGTGCTAAGTTAATTGCTTCCACATCAAGCGTGATTATATGCTTACAAAATACACGGACTGACATTTCACCCTCCCGGCCAATAAAAAATGTTGCAAAGGACGCAACAATAATTGTAGTGCAAACAGCCCTCTTGTTGTTGGGGATAATTGTCAACATATAAAAAGAGTTTATAAAGATACCATATAGCTTCCACAACATTTTTAAAAATCATTTGAAGAGAACGTTCTGGTTAAAATAAAACTGTTATCATAGTGGTAATGGTTTAAGAGTTTTAATGAGCAGTTTTCATTTTGCTTTTCTTCAAGTGACCATTCTCATGATAAACGGCTGTTTCTGACACTGCACGATAATCCCATACATGAAAATGCTTACATTGGTACTTTCGTGGTGTCAAAATTAAAACCAGAAAATTGCATCTAATAAGCCTAGGCTTAGGCTACTTTTATTTATAATGAATTCGCTTTCTAGAGAGCCAAGCAGACCTTTTATAAGGCTTGGCTATTTCCAGTTGCAATGTAATTAATGGCTCAGTGTTCACATAATGTAAGATACATCAACTTGCTATTACTGACTTGGATAAGGCCTGTGCTTCCAATGCCCAGTTTGCGAGTTTATTTAACTAAACCTTGTTTAACGTTATTCCCCAACTCCACCCCAACCCCTGCACCCCGGCCGTACGCGGCCCATCCCACCCCCTTGGGACGAATAGCAAACTAGTTATTCAGTACTAAATTAGCCTCTCTCAGTGTTCCAGGCGAAATTTTCTACCCTCCCCCTCCCTCTGGAAACAAACTGGCTGTTAATTCCTCTGTTTTACTTCCCCTGGATTCGATGGCTACTGTACACCGACCGGGCAGGTCGGAGGGCCGGGCGGACAGATATGTGAGGCCACGTAGATCCCATGTGATGGTTAAAAATACGCAGCCTGGTATCATAATAGGGTGAAACGTTACGGTGTGATTAAAATAAGAAAGATAACCCGAAAGCCTTGACAAAGGCTAGCACTCTGCATGGCAAGTTCTCAATCTACGACACAACCTGCGTAGCAGGTGTGCGGCATATTCCTCTCCAGTTTTGAAAGTAACGAGCTGAAAAACAGTATACGTTCCGCGGTGTATGTGCAACACCCAACAGACTAGACAGACCCATAGAGCAGGATATAGGAACTAGAGTACGGACTCCCAATGGCGCGTACGTAAATCGTCTGTGATTGCATGGAGACACGGCATCCACGTTCACTCTGGGCATGACTTGGGCAAAAGTCACGCGGGGAGCGATCATGTGTGTACAAACTGTATGGCAGAAATCGATTCGGCCAATTATATTCCTGCGACTTATTTGTCTTTGTAAAATGTGTATTTCATCCTAGAAAGTGGCATAAGCTGTTCGCTTTGACGCGTAAAGATATTTTCTAACTTTTCACGTCAACAGAAATGGTCGACAAGGGGCTGAATTTGCTTTTCAGTGATAAAATGAGTAACGTTCGAGGAACGCACTCATGCAGGCAAGGACAACTCGCCCTTGTAAGACAAAACAGTTCCCAGTGCTTTTGTAAAGTCGGACAACTCGGCACCTACTAAAAGCATATAGCCCTTCATATACAGACAATTCGGCGTCTTACTGAAGCTGGCTACTCAGGCAGCTCGGCACCTAATAAAATTCCGAACAGAGGAGACAACTCGTCCCCAAATGAAGTCGCAAATGTAGGCCTATCCTAACATTCCAACATTTTTCTCATGTTTGATTTTACATATTTCCTGTGGAGATTGAAAAATGGACATTAAAAAGGAAGGCATTTTCTTCTACTAATTAAAAACTATGCCTAGTAAAGTAGTATAGACTGGGCAGCACAAGTGGCATGACGTGACTGATTTTATTTTATTTTAGTAGCTGGTCAGCTGTTAGTCATATGTTGTAAGTGGTTGACTGAAAATATGAACCAGAATATTTTTGCCAATTGAATCAGTCAGCTTGATATACAGGGGTAAAAAGTTATTTAACGTTACTCCCTTCTACTGGTGACTAAAAGTTCGCATGAAAGTGACTCGCTCAGCCTTGTGAATTAGGGGCAGCTATACTGTAACTATAGATGCCAAACTGAAAAGAGAAGGCTTGAACAGACATTCTATCTTTACTACATTGTTTTATTTTTGTATCCTTTTTCTTCCTTTTTCACATACAGATGTTTTACTGTAATTAACAGCTATAAGGAATAATGATGAAGTAGGGCTACAGGTGCAATTTCTTTCTAATCATTTGAAAAGGAGTGCAAAATTTGGGAAAGGGAAGATTGGCAATAGCCACAGTGCACCTTTGAATTTTTTTGAAATGTCACTCCACAATTTCCCACTGTACATTCCAAGGTGTAGGCTCCAATGTGGTTCCATGATATGCAAACTACAGCCTAACTAAAGCCTACTATATGTGCCTCTTGTATAAAATACTTCTCAGCTTGTCATAATGGCAACAGTGAGCTTGCAGAAACCAGTGTTGTAATCGAGTCACTAAATCAAGTGACTCAAGTCACCAGTTTTCAAACTTTTAAGTGGCTCTACTCCAGGCATTGACTCGAGTGACTGTACTATTCCAATGCGGAAATAACTCCTGAATTCTATCAAGTCACTATCAATTTGAGAGGAAGTGACATGAGTCGTGATTTGTTACAACACTGGCAGAAACTAGAAGCACTAGTTTACTGGCATGCATGAAGAGTAAAAAGCAAAACATGAATAGGCCTACATGTATACATTTGTCTGATCTACTTCTTCTTCAAACAATGTTAAATAGGTTCTGTTTTACCAACCATTTTAGTCCAATCACAGTCACATGTTACAGTACTTCTCTAATTTCTCTGGGCACTTGGAAGTCTTTAAAACTGTTGTCAAGTATGATAAAGAATGCAGTCTTTCACCAGCAGCTGACATTATTGCTTGCCATAATTTTGCTTTGGCTTGTTGAATGTCTCCCTCAACTGTCTAAACTCCAGTAATTGCAAGGTATGGTGATCCAGAATTAACAGACTTAAAAGATGACACCCAAGCAGTTCCAATTCTCTTAACCTTCTTCATTAAGCCCCTCGATCCCTCATCTGCCTAAAATTCATCCTCATCCAGACACAATCTCAGTCTGTTACTTCAGGGTGCATCATTTTCGATCCCAGTGTGTAATCAATCATTCTCAGTACAGTGTGTATGAGTTCTGTACTCTGCACTTTTTGAACTTGCTTTCAGTCAAAGAGTAGAGCCAATTGGGAATTTCTGTGTATGTGGACTGACTACAAAAATTATAGTTTGGGGTGAGAGAATCAAGCTTTAAATGTCTTTGTTCACTTCATTATCTGCTTGTGTGGTGAAGATGCCTTCAGACATGACCACATCCAGCGTAAAGTACAGGAAACAGTTCATGGCCAGCAGCACTATGAATCTGACATCCCTTGGGTTTCTCCCTGCAAGTGCAAGAAAAAAATGAAACCATCAGTTTCTGTAGTTTGGGGTGAAGATTGTTATCATTTACCATGATGTATTAAAACCAAATGCAACCCGTAGCATAGTACATATAGTAGCCTACAACTCAAGACTGGCACCAGGTATTCAATGTTTTTTTTTTCTTCTTCTTCTTCTTTTAAGTGTTGGTAAAAGTAAGTTAAACTGCATCAAGGAATTAAACACTACCATATTTCACCATTTCCCCAAGTAATGTACTTTTCCAGTGCAACAGAATCAAGCTTGATTAGCCCCCAGTAGGCATGATATAGCCTAACGTTACACATGTACATAAATTTGAGGCATCACACCTTAGTTACAAATTTGGCTCCAAAAATTTGTCTCAAACATACTTGGGGACTGTAGACACCCTACCCCCTGTTAAAAGTTTTAAAGAAAGTGGCAAAGTATAGTTAAAATTACTGCAACCCTCACCCTAGCAGACCAAAATTGCATGCCAGCTCTTTTTAACTAAGGCCCTACTGTTTACAGCCTGCTGCTAATTAATAACACGCCCTGTAGGCCATTTTTGCCCCATCTGACCTAAATTCCTAGCCCCACCAGTGTAAAAAGACCTCTTGTTTATATGACATCTCATTGCATCGTGAAAAGGCTCCATGCACAAAGTTTACAGAAGGAGAGTGGATTATTTAGATTCAGAAACTACCCAGTAACGTTAGGCGTAATAAATACTGTATACTACGTATATAGGCCTATTGCATACTGTGTTACAGGGACATGTTCGCACTAGGTGAAGAAAAATGCGTCTTTTTCAACTTAAACAAGAATAAAATACGAAACCATTACAAGAAACTTACAATTTATGAGAGATACTACATCTTCCTCTTTTTCTGATAGAAGTAGATGATTTCAGAAATCAAATTTTTGGACGTTCATGTGCATGTGATTTGTATGAATCTCTATGTAAGGGATCCGTCTGTTGCCCAGATAGAATATGGGTACTGAGTGCCCATACGATCACAGCTGTTTTGGGGAGTCCGCCCTCTAGTTCCTATTATCCTATACTCTATGGACAGACCTAATCGTACTAGCAGAAACACATAGAGCAGGATAATGCATAAACTTTAATGAACACACATACTCGCTCAGCAAAGATCTGCTACGAACTTACGAAGACAAACGATTGATTCAGCTTGGTTAATTGGTTGGTAGGACGTGAGTGAAAAGAGTGCAATTCGTTCACCCGATTCGTAGGTTGATGGACTTTCCATCGCTTGGCTATCTGTACGTGTCACTATGCTAGAATTTTTATACAGCTCGCTACCGTAACGTAGTATTGTACACACAGTCATCAGCGTATTGTAGTAGAGAGTGCAGCTTAACAGCAAGAGAAAGCTATTCTCCCGAAAGTGCAACACAATAATACCCACCCGAACAATATCGATTCATCCACAGTATCCAAATGACTCGTTTCAAAGCCAAACGTCGTATAAACACAAGCGTAAAAGGAATGTTGTTTATATAACATTTACGTGACTGATTAGTACGCAGCTGCGATGGCCGAGTGGTTAAGGCGTTGGACTTGAAATCCAATGGGATCTTCCCGCGCAGGTTCGAACCCTGCTCGCAGCGAATTTTTTTTTTTTTTCTTTTTTCCATTTGGCAGTAGATTTGTGCGTATCAAATAATTTGCTGTTTTGTATGTATATATGTTGAGAGTGGAAATGAAGTTCTTCCAACGAAGAAAAAAAGTTTTGTGGGTATGTTGGTTTAGGGGATATCCTTGGTTGGAGTAATGAAATCAATCCTTCAATTTATAATTATGATTAATGAACTGGGGAGTTTACTAATATTATTTATGTACTTTATTCCGGGTCGGACACTTGTGTATTGATCCCTACGAATTATGTGTACTCGCCTGCTTAGTATGTCATAATGACTTAACGAACCAATATGCATTTGTAAATAATTGAAGGTAATGTTTTCACAAGATTAAATTGTAGATTAAGTCAAAAATGTTTATGATGTTTTCACTTATTTTATTTGGCTTCATATTTCAAAATTGTAAATATAAAAAATAAAATTTTCAAAATTGTAAATATGGTCTTCATTGAAAATACAGTTTCTCTTCAAAAAAAAAATCAGAGACCTGCATTTTTTTTTTCTTTTTTTTTTATTGGGTGTAAACATGTGTGATAGTGTGTTGTGGTGTAAACTCTATGATGGATTTTCCCTGGAATACTCATGAAATATTTTGTAGAACAGCGTCAGGTGGAGTTTTACGGCTCAGTTTCCAACCTATGTTGTAAGTAACATGTTGGTAAATACTTCTTGGCTTAAATATTTTATTTGCATACCACTTTTTGCCTGGTATGTATTATGTATATATCATATATATATATAAGTTCAGGATTGGAATACATTTCCTAGTTCACTCAAAAAGCTCACAAAAGGGTTACCGTTTCTTTCTTATGGGCTTCCCATCGGATTAACCTTCTCAAGTAGTCTTCAATAGGTTTTGGTAAACTATGTATTTCAAAATTCATTAATTGAAAGTTCAGTGTATAAAACTCTTCCAGTCAGATACACATTCCAATTCCAGTGAAGAAATGAACTGAGTCATTTAATTATGATAAACAGAAAGTTTGGGCTGATCTGTATCCTTTGCACAGAGATAAATTTGAGAAAGTCTATAGACAGAGAAAAGTTTCCTTGTTTCTTTGCGGTGATTAAATTTGTTTTTAAATTTGTTTAATTTAAAATGATATGAGTTGTGAACTGTTAATACTTGTAACTATTTTGTTAATTTGCCTAATGTGTTAATAAAGCTCTTCCTTCCGGAAAATTGCAGTAATTAGTATGTATGTATATGTAAACTACAGTTACGGTGTATTAGTGTTAAAAATACGTTAAGTTAAATTAAATAATGTGAATAATAGTAAATCTTGTAAATATGGAATTATATTTGTTTTCACGTTTCGTCGCCTTTTATATGTTTCATGATGTGAATAAAGGTTTTTCTTTGAAGGAAAAGCTCATCAAAGCATGGGTTCTTGAGGCTGACAGTGGTGTATCCATTTCCTGGGGGGAGGGGCAACCATCATGTCGAATTACCCTGCCTAAACTTTGTCCACACCTTTTTTCTTTTGTGAACGAAGTTATCTCATCACTTTCGTTATCAGGGTGACAAGCCACTGTGAATTCTCAGAGACATAAAGGCAAGAGAATGAAATACAGACAGTAAAATTTCTTCACAGCGTGACAATTCATATTGCCGTCAGTGCACGACAAGTATCGAAGGCGGAGATTTCTTAAATATTCTTAGGCCTATACGGTATTAAATTGATAATGGCAGGTACCACATTAGTTCTATTTTGCCAGCTCAGGTTACACCTGAAGCTCGTCTAGTTACATACAAATAGATATATTCGAAATAATGTAAGGAACTTCCCGTTGGACAGTGGAAGCCAAGTAAACCAAAGTTCTCAGAATCCAGTCCCCTCCACCCCCCCCCCCCCCCCCCCACGCGTATATGGCATGAAATATTCTATGCCATTTTACACAAATGTAATAGAATAGCGAGGCCGGCGAATTGAAATAAATTAGATTGAAACGAGAGTAAAAGATTACTCGAACTGACAAGGCTGAGGTACAAAAGCAACCTGCATTGCGATAGTCATTCCGGGCTACACCCAGGGTCTTCCCTTTCAGGCTCTATTGCATAGCTATTTGTTATTTTGTTTTGTTTTGTGTAAATTTGGTAGCTCTAAGTTATGAGTCGCCTGTGAGCAAGATTTATGGGAGTTAATTATAAATACAGTCTTCTTACGCTATCATGAAAACAAAACTTAAAAAATTTAAAGTAAGAAAAGTATGTTCCTCCGACTTGACACCCCCTCCCTCCCCCCCCCCCCCGATTCACGCGATCGAGTGCCCCTTCATTATGCGTATCTTTGGGTCTCAGTAGCAGAAGGAGTGTGTTAGAGATGGTCCGAGTCAGTGAAGCAGTTATTATGTATTAAACGTTAACGAAGTTTACTCCAATTGCGTAGCCCTTATGCTACTCACTTCTGTTAGCATAAACAAACGGGGCACATTCCATTATAAGAGGGTAGTAATTTTACCCTTCATTTTATTACATATTCTCGTCAAAAGATTGCAATGACCCACGTCCTCAAACTACCAAGGAGTGGCACTACCATCGCGTGGTACGCCTATGTCATTGAGGCTTCTACAACTGATTTTCGATAGGTTACCTGAAGTCCCCAACCCTTTTCCCTTCCTATACTAAACTGAGCGGTCCTTGAAGGAGGCTGGCACCGCAAATTGTCAAACTGTTCTTCTAATTTTTTTATTGGAGCGAGTGCAGTTGAATGAAGAAATAGAGGAAGTACTTACAGAATCGTTGAAAAAGAAGCCCGCTTATTTTTCCCGTTGCTGTGCTCGGTATAAGCACATTTAAGTTGCTTTGCGGACTTTCCACTCCCTGTTCTTCCCACCCTGTGTTTTTTTCTGTGGTGGTGTACTTCCTACTGTATTAATATTTTTTCGACAATTTTTTTATATATTTTTGATTTCATTGACGAACCCAGGGGGGCAAGGGGACCATGCCACTAGAATTCTTTTTTTACGTCACGATTCGCACTTCTTAACTTATGATCATTACGTACACTTAAAAATAAACAGGATCAAAGGAGTGAAATACGTCTTGTTAAAAGAGTAACAGTTGTCAACTTCACTCCAAAAGAGCTGAAATCAATCCCCAAAAGAGTGAAATTCACTCCAAAAGAACGACGTTTCGCGCTAAATGGAGATCACTAGAGGCAAGAGTGAATTTTCACTCTTTTGGATTGAATTTTACTCAATTTGGAGTAATTACCACTGTGATGTGATTGTAGGTGAGTGTGATGGGAGATTTGAGACTGTCTCAATGGAGGATTTCAGTAAATGTTTGTTCTACCCCCTTTGCCTTCCTTCGCGCGCATTCATCATAGTTTCTACTCTGTAACTGAAGTAATATACAGTCAAACTTTTCCTGGGGATAGCCCCATTTCGCATCTACGACACCAGATTTTAACATAATCTTCGCAAAGGGGAGAGAGTTTTGGCGAAGACGATATCTGCCTCCTCACCCTTCCTTCGCAGCACAAAATCTTGTGCATGTCCATTTTTTTTTTTTCAAAAAATGTATTCATTATGTAAGAAATGACACAGTTATAAGATGTGAGTCTAATAGCTCTCCTCAGATGACGATTGGGTTCTGCAGTTGTTCACCCCAGTCAGCGGCTATACGCCAGTGTGTAGTGGGCAATGCATTTTGTAGTGACGTACATTGAAATGATATATACAAACAACTGTATGTTGCACTGGGCACGAAGAGTATACGGTTCCATCTCCTTTAGCTGTTAAGAGAAGTTTTCACGTTTTGCTTCCGTTTACTCGCGATTCTAAGCCGTGAAGCTTCGCTCCTACAAAATTACAAAATAATGTCCTTTCGCCTCTTAAAAGACATCAATCACAAGTAATGTGTTCTCTCACACAAGAGAACCTCTGAAACAACGTCCATTGGCCTTCACAATGGATTCAACCTCGGGAGGAAACGGCCCATTCGGGATTTTACCTTATTCCTACAACATGAAGATGAACTTCAGATTGATTTAGTACATTTCTATCGAATGCCTTTTCACGAGTTCGAGATTAACAAAAACACTTATTGCAGAATGCTTTTGGTTGACTCTTGTTTATTTGGGGGTGATGAAGAGGAGAAAAACAGACGGAAAGACTCAGACACTCAGTAGTTGACAAATGCAGGGCTAAGAATGAATATAGGGATGAAATGCCGACCCTTCTCGAACAAAATCAATTTTCACTTGTCATTTCGAATTAGCGTTTAGTCCTGATAATAGTAAGTTGCCTCGCATCTCCCAAGTAATGTCAACCTAATTTGCTCAACTTCATTTGCTACTTTGGGGTCACGGTGGCCACTGCTTCTCTGGTAAATTTTCAAGGTTTTTCAAACATTAAAACACTGTTGGCAGGTTGACTTTTTAGGGTTGTTTAAATTGAATTGCTTCTGGTTTGTACGCATGTTTCCGTATTTGGGGCCGTTTTTCCCTTGCTTTGTTTCGTTGATGTAAGTATGTAAAAATGTTGCACTTAAAGTGAACCTCAAGTCAAAAAATTCAAAAATGTATATTTAAGAAAATGAAAAACAAATTCTAACAGTCCAACTCCCATCTTCATATGACATTCCTGAGCTGAGATATAAAATGTTGAAGTTTATTCCCCTAAAAGAAATTGGTCTATTGCACAATAATTTGTGACTTTCTTGTTGTACAACTCACATAAAATGCTTTGTTTTCCTTTAAAATTAAAAATGTTTTTATGACCTTGAACACTTCTTGTTTGCTTGTATAGCATGTTGCACAAGGAGGGCTGAATTAATTACACCACCTCATAAGAGTAAGAGTGCTATCACACCTTGGTATAAGGTGCAGTAATGTTTGGAAAAACAAAGAAATACAAAGATTGTAATTTGAGTAGTACAAGAATGACATCACATATTATTGTGCAATGTACCATTTTTATTTGAGTGAATAAACTTCAACATTTAATATCTCAGCTCAGGAATGTCCTATGAAGATGGAAGTTGGACTGTTAGAATTTATTTTTCATGGTCTTTAATATATATTTTTGAATTTTTTGACTTTAGGTACACTTTAAAGCAGGAGCTGATGGGCAAAAAATGGATTAATTCATTTTTTGAAGAAAAGGAAGTCAGTGAAGGTCGAAGTAAAATTTAATGAAACCGAAGACGGCATTGTACTCTTCTTGTCGGGTCACTTGATCGTGCACTAATTTTAGAATAATTTTCCATTACTGAGTTTGTATTTTTCTCTCTCTCTCTCTCTCTCAGTCTTTCATTGTATGGAAGCTTCCGAAAAAGGTCCCAGGAAAACAGAGAAGCTATCCGACAATTCTTACTGACCAAATGATGGAGGAAATTTTACGAGATAAATCAAAATCGACGTATGAAAGTGACTATCTGGGGATTCCTAAAGGTTAGTTACGTTGTGCTTTGTCACAAGTTGACAATGTATGAGTGAAATCGTCATTCAAGTAGACCTAGCACTAGGAATGACCTTTCGATGATAATCTCGAAAATAAAAAATATCATCGAAATGGTGTCCCATTTCCTTGAAATAATACTTGTATCATTTGTAGTTTACTGAAGGATCATTGCCGCCGTAAAAAAAAAATAAAAATAAAAACAATCATTAACTTTTCCATTGCTCAGTTTTGGATCGGCGAACATACTGTGCGCCCTCATTCCAATATCCAATAATTATTGTCTTGGCATTACAAGTCGATTGACAATTTCTTTTTAAGCATAGTTGTATATGGCTCAGAACTCGTTTCCTGCGAGTACCGTAATTTAGTTCGTACAAATATTCAAGCTCTACCTTTTAACAGTAGCAGTAAGAGCAATCTGTGGCCGTCTTTTAAAAAAACTCTACTTCAGAAAAGCTAATGCTACAACTACAAGAACGATTTCCTGGATTTAGGGAGTTAACTTGATAAAAGGACCCTGCGAATAAATTTCCAGAAAACGCCATGCAATGTTGTTCGGCCATTGTCCACTGAGGTGATATGCCCGAAGAATCAATCTCTGCTTCCAATGATCTAGCTACTGCGGACAGACGGAGCAGGGAATTGTCACTTCCCTCTACAGAGCGAATTTACCTTACTGTATTGGATTAAGCGACTTGGATTTCTCTCATGCTTCATCTCAGTGGTAAAAGTAGAAGCTATTTTGACAGTAGTCTGGCCGAAACTTTACGACAGCATATTGCGAATTAACGAAATACATAAGTAACAGTACAAGGCGGCAAAAGTTATTCAGCCTTCCATGAAAGTTTTCATACAGCGGTGTATTCGGAGAGCCTGAGAGGGTATCATTATTCAACATAAAGATAAGTGAAAGATACCGGGAGAGAACCGATAAAAATCAGTTCAGGCAAGAGTGAACAACACGACAGAGCGTATCGTATGGCTAATTAGGCTACTCAGCGCTTGCTTTAGTGTTGGCAAATGCTTCGAAATAAAGCTAGTGACTGACTACTCTATCCTTTTAGTAGCACAATATCCATTGGATATTCTTCTATCATTTCTTTTTGCGTACAGCCAGCCTGGGGGAGCTGGGAGACAACTGATCCAGCCTTGTACTGTCAAGAGATAGGGTTGAGAGGAGTGGCCGAATTAAGCGAAACAACAGCCCCTCTTCCCACCATGAACAACTCCCTAAGTTCAAATTAAAACTGGCATACTGTACTAACTGCAAGGACATGTCTAACACGCACTACAATTCTGCGTGTTTGCAAGCAAATGAAGTTCTAGTTACTGTTCACCATTTATGACGGCAACGGGTTTTTTGCAGTCTACTTGGCAAGCGCCTTCATTTTATAAAATTAGAATTTACCAACGTTTTGACAAAATGAATGTTGACGTTTATCATTGATGCGATGCGTTGCATCTTACCAAGTACCTTGTCTATATTTTCAAATCTCGATCCATTAAGAGTTGTTTACAATACCGTCTCGATACAAGAGGTCTGCTAGGATCTATGCAGGAAGCTCTCTGAGTCTATGCAATTCCTTTTTCTTTGCATAAACCGTAGTGGTTGCTCTAATTTGGTCATGTTCTCCAGTCTGGATGATACCCCCATGGTTACAACGAGCGCAGTTTACGCAGAATCTGTTACCAGATGATCTTGATGCTTATTAACCATTCTGAATCATTTCTTTCCGTCTACCCGTACCATGAATAGTTGTATTCAGTTCACAATCTGGGCTTAAAGGCCCAATTCTCTTACCCCAGACTTGCAGTTGTCCGGTCTGGATTTCGAGCCCTGGCCGGGTCATACCAAAGACTTTAAAAACGGAACTTTCTGCTATTGTGCTTGGTGCTCAGCATAAGCAATGGAGTAGTAAGGAAAACAACCAGTGAGCCACAACTGGAAAAGGGGGCTTAGTCGGCTCGACTTGAACCAATTGGTTCGAAACCGGGCCGTAAAAAGGCATCTTACCTAACCTTACCTCACTCCAAACAGTACCAATTCTCCTAACATCCCAACTTAATCCCACCCCCACAACTGCCTGTAATTGATCCTCATCCACACAATATCAGTTTATTGCTTCAGGGTGAGTATAGAAAGCTCAAGGTGTCTACTCAAAACACTCTCAGTACAGTTCATGATGTGTAATGAAATCTTTGGTACTCTGCATTGTTTGAATTAGCTGTCAATAAAAGAGGTACTCCAATTTAGAGTTTCTGTTAACCCCTACAAGAATTGTAGTTTGGGGTGAGAGGATTGACCCTTAAATCTGTTCATAAACGGGCTTTGATGTTTCTTGACTACTGGGTTTTTCTATATCACAAGTCAGTAACACTGAGCTACGGCGCCTCGCACTTCCTCTTTTGTCTACAATACCACTATAACTTTGTGAACCAATGAACATGAAGGGAAAATCCGTACGCGATGTTTTTCTTTTAGGTTTGGTCAACATCCGGCGTTTCGGCTTGATTCTGAAAATCTCAAAATTTATTAGTTATCTCTGTACAATATCTGTTTCATTATATAAATGTATATATATGTGCTTGAACGCGGAAATGAATTTTCCCTTAAAAAACAAAATGGGTTAGTTTGGGAAATAAATCTCAAAAAATGGCGAAGTCTGCTCGTTAACTGTTCCACCAGAAGGTGCTTCAGCCCGGTGCGCAACCGAACCAGTGAAATAGTTCATTCATAGGCTACTTGTGTTTTGTCATGTCCGGTTTTTTAAGGTCATTCTGTTCGTAAGTGTCCGTTTCTATTCACTTAAAAAGCATTGACTCGTTCGCTGCGCAACCGATTTAGTGGCAATCCTATGCCAAGTGAGAGAAAAGCGGGAGAAAACCCCACGTACATCGAGCGGGATAAAAAATATCAAAATTCAGAAAACATTGATACAGATTCTAAAAAAAGATGGCAGCATGCAATTACTTTGTGTAACTATCAAACCAACAAAGGAATTAATGACAACTATGTAATTCTGCAAGGCGCCATCAAAATAAAGAAAGGGCACGGACAAGTTAAAGAACAACTGCAAACCAACAAAATTATGTAGTTCAGTTAGTTGGATAGAGTTTTACGGCCCAGTTTCCAACCTAGCCGGCCAAGGCCCTTTTTCCAGTAGTGGCTCCCTGGAATCTTCTCTCAACTCCATTGCTTATGCGGAGCATTACGCACAACGACAGTACGTTCCATTTTTAGAGTCTTTGGTATGACTCGACCTGGGAATAGAACAGAATTATGTAGGAAACATATTGTTCCCCCCAAATCCATGTAGGGTAAAAGAAAAGTACAAGACAAAAGACAGGCAACATAATCAATATACAACATTGTGATGTTTAGATGACTTTAGATCTTCGAAAAACGTCAATTTGAGCCTATTTCAGTGTGAGTGAAGACATTACTACATTTTCAACTCGCCATCTGTCTTGTTTATGTGCATGTCAATGCGAGTGTTTGCGTGGGTACACGTGTGCTTGCGTTGTTGTGGGTGGATTGCTTAGAGACGGGTCCTGTCTTGGATGCAATCCAGGGTTCCGACTGCAGACAATTTTTTGCCCCCGTCCAATTCCACAAACCACATCGACGCCCTTGTAGCTTACCGCGACTATAACATTTCTTGTGGTTGACAAGGCGCAGTCACGGTGGACACTATGTTCAGGATGTGACTGAGCTTTATGTGACTCGCGGATGGGGAAAAAGATGAGTCGTTACAGTGACTGCGATACTTGGATCAAAGCTCAAATCAGAGAATTCAATGTCTTTCATGAGTGATTTGGCATTTTATTTTTTAGTTACACACACTGATATCAATGTTAAGTGTTTCTTTAAGGTGGATATTGCAAGATTTGTAGTACACGCTAACTTGAATTTAAAAACTGACAGCTCACCAAATATGCACAAAAAATATCATTTAATTTCGTAGATTTGTCAGTGATACTGAGCAAAATAAAAAAAAACAGCATGGCAAAACCAAAATCGTTTGAAAACATCATACTCCGATGTCTAATAATTGGTTAGGTCTAAATTCGTAAAGTACCGCTATTTGGTTCATTTATGCAGGTTCACACTCTAAAAACCAGAGAGTGAGGCGGTTCTTTCCAAAAGGGGTGTGCGTAGGAACCAAAGGCTGGGATGCGAGAATACGTTTGGGGCGGAAGTATGTTTTCTTCAATACAAGCACCATATTTGTAATTGTTTCAAAAAAGCAAAATTTCCCGCTCCCCAAAGTGCATTCTTAATGCAGTAAGTGATCACTCGCAAATGGTTTGGTAAACTTTCTCGAGCTCTGGAAATGACATTCGTAGCATCAGAACATAAAGTGACACCGGCAACTACAGTGTTATTTAAAAAAAATTATCTGAATTCATAAAATTCGAAATTTTCTGCAATATAAGCTCTTGATTTTGAAACAGTTAATTTAAAAAAGATAACAAGGTTTCGGAAACTTGGAAATTAACTTTATGCAGTATCGTAGGCCTTGGATAACATTATAAAGCAACAACGATCTTCAGTGACGGTGCAATTTTCCCAGCCTTGCTAACAGGAAGTACATCAGATCTTCAACTTTCCAAATTTTCGTACAAGAAAAGTGGAGTCCAAAATTTTCTCCATATTTTCAAGCATTTGTTCAAGAAGGCCAACAATATCGACGCGCTTCAAATAACGTCTTTATATAATGGTGTTCACACTTGAAAAAAAATCCGAAAAATCTGGGTGCTTGTCACCTTTTCTCTGAAAAGTCTAGCAAGGCGGCTTAATAATTACAAGCCTGAGGAATGCCATTTGCGGTTGTCCGAGGGGTTGCAATTTTTCAAAATTTTCTGAACGCTCCGTTCCGAATGAAGGTGGCGCCCGCCTAGAAAGTCTTTCGGCAAGACTACAAATTTACGTAGAGCATCATTTGCCTCAAATGCTCCTTTATAAACCTATCATCAAACCCTGCCACTTGAGTCTGTGAGTGGTCTGTGTAAATTAATTCTTAGCCATTGAATTTTCAAAATGTTATCAATATACCTTTGCAGAGGGCATAGATATACTGGAATTGTTGCATAGTCCTGCAGTGTGCATGATGGCAAAAAAACAAGATTTCCACCTTTTCAGTGCGCAATTTCATTTGAAAAAATGAGTAACGTCAAACAATGTTTTTAATTTTTTAAATTCCTCTTCCTGCTAGGAAAAGCGAAAATATTCAGCACCAAATATGTATCTTTTGGTCAAGGGTAGAGCTGGAAGCTGGAAGAAATATACATACTTCAAAGTTTGTTCCGCCCAGCACTTTCATATTGCTTCCTAAGCCACTGCTAGGGGCCACTCCTAATGGGAAAAAAGTTCACCCGGCATGGAATGTTAATTTACCCCGAAGAAGACCTTTACATGCCACACACATGGAATTTGATTTTACTCTTTTTGGAGTGAAATTTCACTTCAATCCGGATGAGATTCACTTTTAACAAGTGGCTTTTTAGCAATGACACTTTTGGGGTGAATTTTTCCCTTCTGCTTTTAGAACCTGTTAAACAAAATCAGCATAGCTACGACCTGAATTTTAACATATTTACTTATTAATGCGTGGTCGTCAATCTTTGGGTACAGAGGAAACTCCCACACACCCCCATACGAAGAGTTACGAAATGCACACGTTTAACCTTCATACATAGGTCAATTATTGACGAAAGGGCTATGCCCCTGCACACACTTATTCGAGTAAGATTGACGCCACTTTATCCATTACTCAGTGACGATATTCACTGAATTATATTTTATATTAACATTGATTAACCTTGATTATTTACTTTACTGTTTGCAGGATACCAGATGACTTCTGCGTTTGAAAAGTACCCAGACCACAAGGAGGAGGTACCTTATTCTCTAGATTCCTACATGAGGTCTTCTTACCAATTTCCCAAGCAACAGGACATACTGAGAGTGTCAACTAATCGTTATGGGTGCAATAGAACAAAACATGTACCATCCACTGGCATAGGTGAGCAATATAAGGTTATACCCATCACAACGTGTAGGGTACGGTATATAACTATATGTACCTTTAAAACGGCTGCGTGTTTGGTCTAGCGGTAGAGCATCCCCTCTCACGGGTTCGATTCCCAGGTCGAGTCATACCAAAGACTAAAATGGAACCTACTGCCGTTGTGCGTGGTGCTCCCAATGAGCAATGGAGTAAGGAAAACAAGCAAGTGAATCACAACTGGAAAAAAGGCCTTGGCCGGCTCGACTCGGACCAGTAGGTTGGACACTGGGCCATAAAACCCCATCTAACTAACCTACTAACTACAACGGCTGCAACCCCCGTTTGAAGCCAGTACAACAGCCCAAAGAATCAAACGTGTCAATAAGTTAAGCATATGAGAAAGAAGCTATGGGAAGCGTAGGTCTTATTTATTGCATGTCTGTACTGAATCAAAAGATTGTTAAGTGTGGTCTGACATAAGAAATTAGGTATGGTAATTTGCCAAATTGCCAGAAAACGGGTGTAGGCTATGCCATAGAAACATAGCTGATAGTAGTTTTCGTTTAGCGCCCTTTATACTTCTTTCTTTCGCGGGTCGCAAACCGGGCCAAAGGCCTAGGGTACCCTTTTCTATTCACAAACACGGAGGGTGTATATCTCAAAGTTTATGGTAGTCTATGGTAGTAACTTTATAGAAATGAATTAGGTCATTCTATGTAAATCGGGAATCTCTCAACAACGGTACCGTAATAACGCCGCCATAGACACAACAACGAATAATTAAATGTGTTTTATTTGAAATGTCCATCGTATTTGAAGATTTCAGAGTGTTCCATATTTTGACAGGAGACAAAGTAACTTGAAACAACTAACCCACACTTATCAGGCCTTCCTCGGCCTACGTAATGTTTCAATGGGCACAACAACATCAATTTTCACGGGATGGGCCTAGAACAGTCACAACCAAATTCAATGACTTAAAGGTTCAAATTCTCAATTGCTCAGCTCTTTAATTGAGAGCTAATTCAAACAATGCAGAATACCAAAGCTTATTTTACACAACGTGAACTGTACTGAGAGTGTGTTGATTATACACACTGAGAATTTCAGACAATTGTGGGAGGGGCTTAATTAGTTTAGTTCAGTTCAGCTCAGTCCAGTGTGACAATATTTTTCCTCCTCAATTGTGCAATTTATTGGGAGTAACTGTTTGATTTACCTTAAAATATAATTAAGAAGGTTAGGAGAATTGGTTCTGTTTAGGATGGAAGAATTGGGCATTTAAATGCCTAATCCTTTTACCTCGAACAGTCACAACTGTCTAAAACTCATCCTCATGCAAACACAATCTCAGTGTATCATTGCTTCAGGGTGAGTATATAAGACTTCAGTGTGTAATCAAAACGCTCTCAGAGCAGCGTTATATGATCTGCATGCAGTAATCTGCAGTTTTTAGAATTTGCTGTCAATCAAAGAGTTGCGCCATTTGAGAATATATGTAGATTACTACATAAATTGTAGTTTGCTGCGAGAATTAATTGCCTTTATATAAAGTTGTGTCATTTTGTAGTTTGGAAACGTCATCGCACTCGACAGATGGCAGTCTCACATGTGCTTCAAAAGAGATGTCAGAATTTACTTCCACAAAACAGTCTGTTCATTAAAATATCCTTTTTGAAATGAAGTCAATAATTAGTATCACATTATACCATCATCAAATCATAGCAAGCTATATGTATACGGATGGCCTGTTGTAGAGTAGAAAATCATTACAACTTGGCTACAAACTCGGAGTCAATACTCTATGATCAGGTTAGCTGTTCTGGATGACGTATTCCCTTCATCAACACTTGTCAAATCTCTGTCCGGCATATTTCAATAAAATTAGTTGATTTAACCAGAAGGTTCATGTTACCAGTAGGCATATGATTGACGTAGAGAGTTTAAGGCTACAGGAGTCGCAACAAGTCAAAGGCCGGGACACAACTAGTCTGCTTCAAGACGTTATTACACATTATTTTTCACCAAAATTCAATATAGAGGACGCTTAACTTGACTATTTTGCAAGGAGATCTGCTTCAGTAATATCAGATGCAGAGCTGAGAATTTCTGTAGGTAATAGAGGGCGTACTCAAAAAAGAGTAGCAAATGTATTATTAACTAGTATTAGGGTCTTGACCAAGACTAGGGTACAAGTATACATCTGAATGGCACTCTTCAAAATCCCGGATTTGCGTATGTGTATGAATGTATGAAAAAATACATTCTCAGAAAAAAAATGAATGTATGAACAGATGAACGCAAATAAAAGGCAAAAGGCAAAACTGTCACACTTATTTTGAAACATCGACTTAACATCAACTTACTTTTTTCCTTATTTCTGTATCATGATATTTCAGAAAATAAGTTTGCATAAGGTACACCTTAGTGAATTGCTCGTAATAAATTCAACTCTTTTCTTCAATATGTGGTGCTGACCTTTAAATAAATAGGGACAGGACGCCTCGTGAGGAATGCAGTGTGCAATTTCTTCATGCTAGCATGCAATTTGTTCTGAAAACATGGGATTCTTGAGAAGTACATTGATTGTAAATTTTAGAGAACACAAAAGGCTGTACATTATGTCAGGATATTGTATCATGTGTGCTTGCTTCAAGTTCACTTTCTGTTCAAAGTGTGACAACTTTTACCTGACTAAAGCTTGACAACCACATTTAGGATATCAATGCTAATTAGAATAATTACTCCTCCAACATATCAAAACTTGATTTGACCTTTGAGAGTTGGTGGTTGGACCCTGCTTTATAAATGTGGCCTGCGTGTGTGGCTGTGATTCTAAAATGCTTCTCTGAGACTGGTTTAAGATGCCCTTGGAAAATTCCACAAACTTTAGGTGTGAGGTTGAAAAGTCTTCTTGATTGCAATGTCTTCTGTTATTTTATTATAATACTGTTACCACAGTTTGCCACTATAGTTCGGAAGTAATTTTACTGTTTAAAGTATGAAAGTATATCATTTGCTTCAGAGGTCTAAGATATTAAATACTACGGCAACTATTTACTTCGTGACGTTAAATTGACAGGCAGCTTTTTTTCAATCGCCGGGATTGGATAGGAAAATCGAACTGCATTTTGAACAAATGTCGAGAACGGGCGGAGCAGTTTATCATGAATCTTACTATCATAAGTTATTGATATAGGGTCACCATCCTTGGAACAAAGCTGGCGCAGAAAAATTATACCCTAGGTTTGACTTAGTAAAATTCGGAGTAGATTTCGGATTGAAAATCGTTGTCGTGTTTCCTAAAGGGTATAAGAATTACTGTGAAATAGGATGGAGGTGATGGCGAACATGTTATTCTATGAAGAAACTCTTTTAAATTTCTTACATACTCTCGCTTTGTGCTAGTAGCATGCGGTCCTTCCGAAACCAGGTCTTTACCGGCAAGAAACCAGATATATTTTATCATTCTCGCAAACGCTTGTGGTGTGACCACCCATAGTCTGACTGTCATTACCAATAATATCAAGTTGGAATTTGAGGGCAATTAAATTCAGATCAATGCAATTTTGTTCTTGTCATGGTTTTCCTATTACTGATAATTTTTTCTAAGAAATTGACCGGCGCCGTTTTTGAATATTCATAACTTACGGTAGACTACACATTTGACATGACCGGACTACTGCTGTTTCCAGGTATTATCATGTAACCTTGCGTTACGGCGAAACTATTGCCGACCGTTTACATACTTAGAAGTCTAGGTTTAATCCATTCCCCATTAGACTGAGGAACGTAACTTTGCGCTTCTCCGGGAAGTCCTGCAATAACCCCCGTTGAGACAGATGTTTAACGAAACAGCTGGAATGGGCGATTAACTTCAATGATTAATATCGAGTTCAGTGCAACGCATGTGTTTACAGACACATGTGTGTTAAGCTCATATCGACTGATTTAAATTACAGTCAGTTAATTCCAATAACTTACCAGGGGGTATCTCTGAAGTACACACAGTCCAACCTTATGCAGTAGACTTATAGGCCTATGAACGAATTTAAATAACCCAACAATATTGAGTTCTCAGTCGTCCTTTATACCAGTGGGGACCATCAGCCGCTAACAACCTACTCTTTTCCTCGGGCAGGAGCAGTCACCCCAACTTGAAGGAGAGTATTAGACGGTCCAGTTTATGATTGGACGTTGAGAGTCATGTGACAACATTTTCGCTTCTCAAATGCGAAATTTACAAGAAGAAACTGCTTGGTTTCCTCGCATGCAATATTGAAGTCATAAAATATGACAGAAGATACTCTGAGGAGAAATAACAAGAAAATTGAAATATTTTTAGCTGGTGCTTCAAAATAAGTTTGGGAGACTGCTCTTCACCTTTAATTAAACCGCCGTGTACATGCATGATAGTATTCAGCTCAGAACCTTTCGGTTCTGGATACCAAACAGGGGCGTACATGATGGAGTGATGGAAGGGAACCACACCCAAATGGCAAAAATGGGATTCTGGCATGAACTGAAATGCGTACTCTGCAGAGCCAGAGCATGAACAAGTTACATAATTTCGTCACAATTTCGGACAGTTTATGGAAAAGCGTTTCCGACCTCACTTCACAGAC
Organism: Holothuria scabra; assembly: GCA_037179385.1. Lineage (NCBI taxonomy): Eukaryota > Metazoa > Echinodermata > Holothuroidea > Aspidochirotida > Holothuriidae > Holothuria > Holothuria scabra. The sequence continues at coordinate 6,767,392 of CM074192.1, read as the reverse complement.
TTTGCGCAACGCTTTGCCCCAAATCGCAGAATAATTTAAATTGAAAGTTGAAAATAAGTTTGGGATGTTTTCAGGTCACATTGTATGGACAGACGGGTGGTTGTACAGGTGTATACAGTGCCCAAACATTTGCCCAGGAAAAGGGTAGGAATACATTTTATATGGTGATCATTTTGGAATTTGTTCAATTTTTTCTGAACTGAACATTACATCAAATCTAGGGAACACATATTGAAGTTAGCCTAGCTCAGACTGGATAAAACTTAGGGATTAACTCAGTTTCTAACCAATTGGTGTAAGTTAGGCTGACCACGGCCTTTTCCAATTTGTGGATCACCGCCTTGGCCCCCTACTCCATTGCATATGCTGAGCACCAGAGACAATGATTCCATCTTTAACGTCGTCATTATTTCCTGGCCATGGGTTGATATCCAAACCGTTTCGACCACAGCTTAAAGACCCAGTTCTCTCACCCCAAACAGTACCAATTCTCCATAACCTTCTTACTTAAGCCCCTCTCACAATTGGCTGAAATTCACCCTCATCCAGATACAATCTCAGTTTATTGCTTCAAGGTGAGTATAGAAAAACTCAGTTTATATAATTAAAACACTCTCAGTACCGTTCATGCTGTGTAACATAAGCTTTGGTACTCTGCATTGTTTGAATTAGCTGTCAATCGAAAAGCTGAACCAATTGAGAATTTCGGTACCCATACCAAAACTGTAGTTTGGACGGTGAGAGGTTTGGCCCTTTAAGGCGTATGCTAGGACCACTTGACCACAACATTCAGAAGGGACAAATATTTTTGTTCAACCTTCTGTTTGTAACATTTATGTTCAAAAATCTTCCTGTGAGGTAAAAGGGAAATCGGAACGCTTATGCAATTGCCCTTAAGAAATTTTGTGGCGACTGCCTATGGCTTTTAACAAGAGAAATGTCTTTTGGGGCGTTTTCTCTTTTATTAACAACCAAGGAGGGTTGGATAGCACTCGTATCTCGGTTAAATATAACTAAATTTTAAATGTGTTTGACTTGAAGTTCAGAGGAGTTCCAACCTACTGCCTGTACAAAGGAATGTGTTAATCGTCACCATCTAAGTAGGATTGCCTATCGATTTCAAGGAAAATATTACATCATTACGTGAAATACACAACATGGAATCTTCTATCACACATTTATATTTTTTTATTTTTCAGCTCCAAATATTTCACCGTGTCACATGCATCTACGAAAGCTTACAACATATGACCATTTCTTTAATCGACAAATGAAACCAGGTATGCGAGATGTACGGGAGTCACTGAAGAACGGCAAACTGGCAGACTACATGCAATCCGCTGATGACAAAGGTACGACGCGAGTTGTTACTCTGTACACCAATGGCCATTAAACGATTGTCGTAAAGCAATATGGCTTTGACTTCTATGTGTTAACTGAGGGTTGATATTTCTTTAAGTTGGGTAATAAATTCTTTTGACTTTCCTATTCAATGTAATATCCAATTTTTACCTAAAATGCCATATAAAAAGGGAATACCGGTATGAGATGGATTCTTGAGGACTTGTAGGAATAGCAGCCTCATGCAACTTCTATCAAACAATTAGAAATACTTTTCCCAAGCCCAATTCCGGTTGTCTATAGAGGGTTTTTATATGCCGTCATAATACTCACAGATGCCATGTTGGAGTAACCTACATGTTACTACGGTGTAAACCACACTCGACACGCTTGCGTGTTAAATGTGTATACACTGCGTACAGGTTTTATGCATTGGAGACACACCGGCGTCATCCCTGGAAGGCAAACAATGGAACAAGTGACCGCACGCATAAAAATTTGCCCTGTACGTGTAGCAGACTATGCACACATTCTAATGGTTGACAAATCAGCTGTCCTCATTTGTAGGTGTTGGTTTATTTTGCTTCCAAAAGAGGGCGTATTCGCCCTGTGACGTCAAATGCCTAAGGTGAATATTATAGCGTGTCTAGGGGATGGTGTTTACGGGGAATAGGTCCGTTCGTTCAGGACAGAACTCAACTCAAGAGAAAAACCCCACAAATGTCTCCAAAATGACTTATTTATTGTGTGTACAGTTGGATCTCTGTATCTGTAGATGTGGCCAACTAACTTCTTATCTCCAAAATACTTCATTTTAAATGATTCTCACTCTTAGTTTCCCCTCCCCATTCAGTCTATCCCTGACGAACGAGTCAGAATTCCTCTACCTTGCACTTTAACCCCCGAAACATTCAAAGTCCGAAATCTGGTCCGTAAATCTGCAATTCTCGTACGTCCTGTACTTGGACGTCAAGGTCTCATACTTATCTGTGGGTAAGAAAACGGATGAAAAACTGACGATAGTGTATGTCTCTCGTATGTGCGTATGCGTAAGTCACTCGTACGTGTATGTGCAAGTGCGTAATAACATGGATGGTAGTTGTCCGTTTCTCGTATGTGAGCTGTGTGTGTAAGTCTATCGTACGTCCTGTGGAAGTGCGTAAGGAAACGGATGGTAGTTATCCGTTTCTCGTAATTGCATGTGGAAGTCCGTCGGCTATGAGTAGTGTTGAGGGTTTGGTACGGAAGTTTGCAAAGTTTTTGTCCTGCACTTACTGTACACGGTTTCTTAAACTGAGCGAGAAGACAAATTGTTCAATACAAGTGTCAGCATTTTACAATATCACAGTTGCATTTCACAATATCACTGTGCAGTTCGTTCAGCACAATATCACATGTAGGCCTATTGACATGATTGTCCAGCGTGGCAGATCCGTAACGAAATTGCAACGCCTCTATATAGTGGTCCAGAAGCAAAAATTCGTGTGATAATGAAGTTCCCTGTCACAAAAGGACACGCATTTATTAAACAGGCTTAACAAAGCCAGTAACATAACCAAACTTTTCAATCTAGGGGGCACAACAGTTTTGCAGGGGGCACTGCTAGACTCCACTCATGGCGCCGTAAGCGCCACCGAGCGCGAAGCGCGAGGCTCAGCGGGTGGGGTCCATGGGCCCGCCTCAGGACCCCTGGTGGGGTCCAGGGGCAAAGCCCCAGTGGGGGTGCAGGGGGAGAAGCCCGGAAGCTCCTGATTTTAGCGTGTTTGCGAGGTATTAAAGTCGCTATTTAAGTGTTCTTTCTGTTGGCTTAGCACTGGTCTAAAAAATACCTCCTGGGTAACTTTTAGTAAGACTTCTGATAAAGAGAAAATAATAATAATATAAAAAAAAACAACGCTTCAACTACAAAGAGCAGATCCGGCTGACATTTGGAAAAGGGGGGAAATGAACTATTGGGAAAAGAACTTGATGGGCAGTTCAATGCTTGTCTCGGTGGGATTCCAGGGGCAGTGTTGTAACAAGTCACGACTCGAGTCAATTCCTCTCAAAATGATAGTGACTCGATAGAATTCAGGAGTAATTTCCCCATTGAAATAGTACAGTGACTCGAGTCAATGACTCGACTCGAGTCACTTAAAAGTTTGAAAGCTGGTGACTCGAGTCACTAATCTAGTGACTCGATTACAACACTGTCCAGGGGGCAAAGCCCCCGGAAGCCCCTGGGTTTTAACGGGTTTGTGAGATATTAAGGTCGTAGTTTACGGGTAATTCTTTTGTCTTTAATCTGCTGTCTACAATCACTTCCAGGGCAACTTCTATTAACATTTTATTGGTAACAAAACTAGTGAAACAAATTTCAAGAGCGGATCCGGCTGACATTTGAAGAAGGAGAGCTGAACTTGAAAGAGGTAGAGAAAACAGTTGATGGACAGTTTTATAGAAAAATGTAGGTTTAATCCTGCTTGACCGGTTACCTGAGCTATGCTCCACATCAGTTGGCGAAGTCGGAAGTGTGCAGAAATTTTTGTCCATTTTGTCCAACTCTGACTAAAGAAGGCATATCGTTTTTTGAAAATCTCAAATCTCATTTGGGGGCACACGATTTTTTATGGGGCAATTGCCCCCCCCCCACCCCTCTTGGTGACGCCACCTAACAAAGATGCAGGGATTCTTAAACTAGGCGGGTAAATGAAATGATTCATAACAAAAAAGGAACATCGTAGCATTGGTGTCATTTATATCTCGATAACTGCCTGGTGTGATTGTGAAAGTGTGGTTATGATTGGAACAACAGGCAAACGGGATAGGGGATGCCCCACTTTCTGGAGACCTACCCATCAACTTTCGGCTTGTGTAACGCAGCCAAATTTTCATCAATTATTAACACCGTCCCCCTTCCCATCCAGCGAAATTCACCCCTCCACCCACCTCATCTTTAGCCAACTGATTGCAAACTTACTAGGAACCGTCTTCGACTTTGGAGCTATACCATGAAATATTCAACTAGAACCAGAATGCAAGGATGGAGCACGCTTCAAGAATTTGACAAATCCGCACGTCACCTCTGCATGCTCAGCAACGACCTACGTTCAAGATTGTATCACAGTAAATATGTTCCCTTTCGTTAAACCGTGAACCAAGGATGTAAAGGGCAAGAGCAGTCGCCCCAAACTCATTTTGTGACAAAGTCCAAATCCCACAGGTTTTTCTACTTCACTTCGGGGTATTTTTCACGATTTTAAGGCTTAAATATTTCATATTCAAGTCCCAGTGAGCTGCTCCCCTAAATTTCATAATTTAGTGAGAAAAATATTGTCATGTGACGCGCAAGAGCAAATCATAAAACGCTACCGACCATTACGTGAACGCAAATTTGGGTGACTATATTTTCGTTAAAATTCCCTAACAACACAGTTCTGCGTTAAAGATCTGTTATGTTTAAAAATTCGGCGTTTTTGATAGACCTAGCCTCATCCCTCTTTGAACCCATAACAACAACGAAGGTTACTGCAATATATCAAAGGGGACTAAAGTGATCCACATTTCACTTAAAATAGCTATAAAAGGGAAAAACAACAAAAATCCTGCAAATTCATTTATGTCTGTTACATGAATTTTGTAGTTCACCACATGTCACAAATTTTATACTTTTGACTTCTGCCAGGCTAAATTATTTTGACTTGTGTGAAAAATATGCCATAGTAAGGCACAGCAAGAGCAGGCCTTCATAATATTCAGTGTTCAAACTCCACTTTTAAGACTTTCTGCTGTGATTTTTCATAATTTCTTTCGATATGCTCCCACATGCATCATGTCAAATGAAATGATTTCAAGAATAAAAGTTCACAACTTGCCACTTTTATGGAATTTGCACGACCTCAACATGTCGCTACTTTCATGTGGAGTAAACGTGATACAAAACAGACCGACATTTGAAAATTAAAAAGAAACAAACAGTTCCCAATGTGAGAAAGAATTGCAAGAATGTTTCATGTTGACTTGGTTCAAGCAGTAGACTAGGTCTTATTGGCACATGAAGGTGCCTCGCATACAGATATATTTGACCTCTTACTTATCTTCGTATAATTGCATCACACTTATTCATGCTTTCGGTCATGAAAATGCTTTTGTTTTGCTCAAATTGGTTCCCTGCGTAACGACACAATACACACAATAGAGTAGAAATGTTACAGTGCGAGAGGTAAAAGTAGGGTCCACATTACGAAAGGTCTAAATGTTAGCCATACATGAGACACCAAAGCTGTAAATGGTCCGAGAGCCGTGAGGTTCCCCACCCCCTCCCCGGACACCATCTACTGTTAATGGTGACTACCTCAAAGAAGAAGCAAGGTTTCTTGCATGTCCATTTCCTGAAACTTTGTTAATCAGGGTTGTCTGTCTAGGAGGCGGGTTCCCTTTTGAGAAAACTTGTCCACTGGGAGGCCTAGGAGTAAAATTGTTACATTTTACTGTATTTCAATATGTTCCATCAGTAGAAATTACGTCTCATCCTTGGTCAACAGTTTTCGCACAGCAAAATGGATTTTCTGAAATTTTTACTCAAGAGCTTCCAACTTTCCGAAATCGGGAATTTCCTGAACTCCTACATCTTTGCTACCCTCATGTTGGGAGTAGCTGGCACTTTCCGGTAACCGCTTATATTGTCGGCAGTTGGTTAAACCGTTTGCATCATGCCACTTCACAATTCATGCGCACGGCACTACTAAACTTCCTATAGACCTATAGACTGTTAGATTAAATCTACGTGTCCTATAGACTGTTAGAATAAATCTCCATTTCATATGTAGCAGTAATCCTGGTTTAGACTATGTTTCACTTGAGACGAGTTGTTATGTAAATTAAAGCTGTGACTTTATGACGTGTGCAATCTTTCAGTTTGTTTACCGGTAAGCGCACCTCACGCAAATGCTTTATATGACAACAAATTTTCATATTATGAGAGAAGTCTTATAAAACCTGGCCTACTGTAAATTTCAGGAGTAATTCATTTCAGGAGAATTTTTTTTTTCTTCAAAACCATCTCCGTGTATTGTCTTAGAATACATTATCTGAATTTGTTTATACCCAAGCTGATCATCTCAGGTGAGTGCTACACTGGTTGGATAAAAACAATTAAGTCAACGAAGTGTACAAGTTAACATGTTCGAATACACCCTAGTAGTTAAGGCCAATTGAGAAATTAACATTCCTATACATTTAAATAATGATAATCAACCTTTGTTTCATGAACTGATGACGTTGGACGAAATTTTCTAGCACTTTTGCCGTACTTTGCATATGCCTCTCATTAACTAATAACCCTGTCCTTTATCAACCATTTCTCATGGAACTCAGTAGATTTAAGCAACTTACAAAAAGAAAATGTCATCCGATTTAATTTAAATACCATGCACTGTATATTTAAGCGAGAAAGTCGCATAGCTTTGAATATCAAATTATTTTGCTTACCTTTAGACCGTGACACGTTAATGCGAGTGATACAATCCTTAGAGAAGGCGAATCAAGACCGTACACAATCACCTACCTCGAAGAACAACCATGTGAAGATACGTCCAAAGTCTGCAATGCCAACGAAACCGACCACTCCTCCGTCAAGCAAGGTCCGACAACGACCGAAAAGTAGTATCCCATCAGGGCGATTAATGAATAATCCTGCCAGCTATATATCAACATGGATTGGTCCTACCTAAATAAAACATTTATAGGCATCTCATTTACATATCAGACACGGAAGTAACAAAGATATGACACTTATCAATATTGTCCTCTGACCTTTGGGCAAGGTTAATGTTCAATAGATGTACTCTTAAAATGGCCTGTGGTAAAATTTTAATGGAATCTCGTATCAATGGAGGCACGAACCTGAATCTTGTCAAAGCCTTGACTAGATTCGGCTCGTGAATAAAACACAAAGGTGTCATTTCTGAACCATTTCTAGCCAATTTTGACACACATCTTGTCAAATATTTGACAATATTCCGGTTCGTGAGCAATCAACTGTGTTTTTGAACTGTGTGTCCGAACATGTTTGTGCATTTATGCATTCCTCCCCCCGCCCCCTTCAAACAATAAAACCCAACATTTCATAATAGGCATTCACGTCTATGAAATGTTGGGTATAAGGTTTAATAAGGCGAACCAATGCCTCACCTTTAGTTTTATGTTGACGCCAACCTTGGAACTCCCTGGCACTCCCCTGCGTCACAACTCGCACGAAAATTAGGCACATTTTACTTACCATTACCGGGGATCAGAGAGGGTGCATCTCACAATTGATAAATGCACAAACTTGATTTGAAATGGGTTGGAGTCTATTCATCTTAATTATCTACATTATTTCTATTTATTTTGGAAGAATAAATATGGACTGGTCCCTTTTCAGAAACAACAATAAGACGATTATTGGTTTTGCTAGATTTGAAGCATGGAGGTAAGTTCTAAATGAGATTGTGCTGCAATTATTCAAAACATTACTTGTTGCTTGTTGGGTATCCCTTGTCTGTTCTACAGATAAAAAATGTAACTTCATGTGAGTTCGGTACACGAACTTCCTATACATGGACAGAGCATACCGCACTGTATTTTACTGCTACCGTATATTTGGGAAAAGGCGCACCAAGATGGTTGTCTGCTATGGTTTTGTGTTAAAGCTTGAACTTGCTCGAGTAAATCAACAGATTTTGCAAGAAAGTTAAAGTATTTTCGAAATGATGCAAAGTAAGGTCAAAATCACGGCACGTTTTGCAAAAATAGGATATTATTTTCCATTTAAGTCTAACTTTTGCTTAAAATATTACAGTCTGCGTCAAATCTTACAAATTAAAGCTACACGGCAGCCATGTTGGTGCTTTTTTGTCCCATTCGGTCAAAATTGGCGACAATGTACGGATAGGACGTACGCTTTACCTGCTCTGTCCATGTATTCAGGAAGTCCGTGTTTCGATATTAAAAGAAGGGTTAAAGGTCACAACGGGATTGGGTATGTCAGACGGGTACTTATTCTGAGCATTTTGGTGCAATTTGCATTGAAATCCGATGTTCGGTTCTCAAGATATGAACACGTAAAGTTTTCATATTTTCAACAAGAAGTGAACTTGAAGCAAGCACATATGACATCACACCCCCAAATTAATGGACAGTCTTTTGATTTTCTTTAAACTTTATACTGGATTTTCTCCTCAACAATCCCATATTATTAAAATGTGATTCAATAAGTCACATGAGAATTTTGCAAACTTTGCATCCCCACAGGTAGGTCATACTCCCTACAATTTCAAGGTCAGCACAATATTCTGATAAAACAAAGGGGAACAAAGCATTCCTTGTCAATGTGAGGAAGTGATATAAGCTCTGCTGCCCTCAAACACACTTTTGAACACAAATCTACCGACTTCATTTAGTGATATCTCAAGAAATGCATGTCCGATTTGAATGGAACTTTCACCACACTGAGTAGATTTTGTTCCTTTTTAACATATGAAAATTAAATTTTTGCTTAAACTTCCTCTTTAAAAGTAGGCCTATGTATTCTTTTTAAGGGTAAATGGACCCTCATTTCATTTTATTTCAAAAAACCGATCAGGTGTGACATACATACATATATTTTTATACGTGATATGAATGAAACATCGATGAGGTAATTTTGCATGTATAGATTGAAAAGTTGCTGATAAATTATAGAAATGTACTCCACCAAAATCTCTTTAGCTATTCCCTTTATTCAAACTGTGAATGATTATAAGACTAAGACTGTATAAAAAACAAACAAAACGGACAATTTTCATATGGAGTTGATTTTTACACATACATATATCTATTTGACCCATCAACAATTTACACTGTGCTAACGTTTGAAAAGATAAAAGTCTGAATTCACTTGATGAAGTAAATTTTTGTTGTTCTTTTTTTGAATTGGTTAATGTTTCAACACAATTCAAAATACGACCGTTTTTGTTTGGGTTAGCAAAGACTAAGAGGCGAGTGAGGCAAAATGGACAAAAGTGTAGTGTTGTGTAACTTCCTAATCCGGTCTAGGACTCAGCTCAGGACTGAAAGACTTTTCACTGGACTATGAAATGTTCCTTAAGGGGGAGGCCTCAGAAAAAGAGTTAGGCACAGGTCACCCTACATCGATATCGTATCGCATAACGATCCGGCGGGTTTTGTGAGTTACAGGTAAAATCTCTTCCATCCATTGTCGAAAAAACCAAAAAGTTTGCCATACTGTGTAAATATATGATTTGTAAGAGATGACTATGAAAGTGAATTGTAAACAATTTATTTCGTGGTGTCATGTTGATAATAAGCTTTTATCGAACTACGCGTATCCAAAAAAAAAATTTCGTTTTTCGAAGTCCTCCGATACAATTCCATTTATTTCACAGGTTGTCCAAATTTTTCTTTCTTTCTTACTAAAGATGGAGGAGATTTTAAGTAAAACTCAGGAAAATCGGAGCGAAATCCGATCCCATATCGCTGTAGAGTGACCGCTAAGGGAGTAGATTGTGACTTAGTCTCAGGCTGCGGGCCAATCCAGTTATCCAAACCCTGAAAAAGGCCCACACCACTAGATTAAACTGAAAAGTTAGAACTAGAGGTGCAAAACCCCGACGATCTAAACCAAACCGAGCCGAATCTTGCGAAACCAATGGTGACTGAATATGAAAGTCAAACTGTCACAAGGACGTTCCATTAGCAGAGTAGACAAAATCGTTATCAGTCCTCTGTTTAATTCATGTATGGGCACACGAGGTTATACTTTATTAGCCGTGGGCCAGACTATGAAATTGATATCGCAAAATGACACAATAAGTTGGCTGCATTTGACAATCAATATACTAGGGCGTGGATGTATCTCCAAAGGTGGTGAGACATTTGTGAATCGCCATCCTGAGGGGGTCTAGGTCTGGTGCGTCTATCCTGTGGGACAGGATGGGGCATTATTATCCCTCAATAAAATTATTGGGGAAACATATCGTTTAACTAACCCCGCCCTCCCCCACAACTGGCAGACCCCCCCCCCCGCCCGCCCCCACAACTGGCAGAGTACAATACGGTATTGTGTAAAACAGATAGTTTAAAATCATTAAGCCACTGAACGTCTATTTGATCCCTAAAGAAGTAATAATACTGCATTTGTAATGTTCTTCTATCTATATTCTGGGTACGCGCGTGTCTGTGTGAGTGTGTTCGTGTGCATGTACGTGTGTGCGCCCGCGTCCGTGTGCATGGGTGGGTTGCTTATAAACGAACCCGGTTCGGGACATGATGCAGAATGTCAGTTGTTGGGAATTTGTTTTGCATTCAATTCACAAACAAGATAGACGCCTCTGGTGCAGGAAGATTAGGAGGTCCACTCTGCTCCCTTTTGAATATATCCAGGGCTTAGTCATGACTAATTGGAAAATGGTGCTATAATTTGGGGCAAAAGAGACTGTTCCCCCCCCCCCAAAAAAAAAAAAAAAAAAAAATTGGACAGATTTACTTCAAATTAAAGAAGCGCAATGTGCACTTACCTGTTTTGGTAACCACTTGGATAAGCCCCTGAAAGAAAAGGTTTTGGACTTTAGGGGGTTGAAAGGAGGAAGTTAGAAGGTTCTAGATGGCAAACGGCACTGTATTTGGTCAAAATTATTTAGCCTTTTCGAAGTTGTGTCAATTTGCAACCTACATTATATTATTTGCACCTCACTCAAAAAAGTTTTAATTAGTCCATAATCAGAGATCGCAATTTGCAGATTTTTAGTAATTATATAGTCGAAATAACTCACAAGAATGAAAAAATCCTCAAAATTCATCATTTTTGGCGATTCTTAACATAATAAATACCACGTTAGGGGTGTTCAGAAATGCCACAAGTCGATCTCCTTTTACTTTCACTCAAAAACACTAGGAAACGCTTTATTTATATCTAGGAATTATTGCTAAGAAGAGTCATTGTGTACTAAATTGATCTCAATATAAAATTGAAGATGTCATCGCAGTTTTATCTTTTATCAGTTTTGAAAAAGTGGAGGCTGTCCCCCATATCTATCTATACATTGTAAGGTACACTAGTCTATGAAAACATTTAGTACAACAGCCTTAAAAACCCCACCAACACTGGATTTTTATATGGCAGTATTGAATAATTGTATATTAAAGGACTTACTAAGGAATGATTTGCCACATAGGTACTCAATTAAGCAACAAATATTGGTCATTATTACCCGATTTCAGTATTTTCATATTCGTGCCCAGTGTTGGCCAGGTTTTTACCCAACGTTTTTTAGAGTGTAGCAGTACACTAGATTGGCTGTAGCTGGTGCCCCAATCTGTCAATCACAATGACGCCGTCCGGGAAACTGCAGATCGTTCATTAACACTGTACATCGAACTTTTTTAACTGCCGAAGTCTACGAGTGCCAAAGTCTACAGTTAGTTATATATACAAGCAAAATTTTGACAATCTTAGTCGACAAAGCGTTTTCGTCATTTGTCGTTTAAATATGAATGAACCCTGCTTGGACAGTGCGGGCATTTCACCAATTTCTACAGCCTAAAATGATTACTCGACCCCAAAAAGGGGGAGTAAAACTATTAACAGGTCGGTACATGCGACACTTTTTCCCAGGATGGGAATGGTCAAATAATGTATGTCAATCATTGTGACGAATTTAGTTCTTGGAAGTAGGCCACACCCCTTAATCCAAAATGACAGCTTGTAGGCCTTTTTTAATCCAACTGCTCAAGTTGAATTCTACGTAAAAGTCTTGCAATAAGACGTTAAACTAAATTTTCAAGAATGGGTAATTGTATAAATATCGATATTAGTAAACAATTTTGTTTTGCTCGGCTTGTTTTGTGCTCACCCAATTTGAAATCATTATTTTGTCAGTACTCGGGTTACACTCCTAGCAGAACGTCTCGCTTGTCACATTTTACAACTTTTCCATTAGCACCGTCGCATGTTCTAAAGCAGTATGAATTTTCAAGTATTGTATTTTTATCTAATCGATCCGGAGAAATTTCTCGATGGTTGAAAAAATGCTTGGAATGTACTGAGGCAAGGAAAGTGCCTTTACCTGGAGACTAGGGAGCTTTAAAGTCTTAAGCGGCTCATTGAGTGGGATCAGGAAATTCATCAATTTTTTTCAAAGCTGTTAATTTTCCTTCACATACCAATGATAAATAGTCAAACTAAGACAATCCCCACATCTTACATGCAGATTACTGTTTGATGAGTGAGTACTTAATGGTTCAATTCGGTTTTCAAAAGTTTGTGACCAGACACTTTTTCAAATTATGTACAAAACCGTTACAAATCAGGACACCACAAAATTGAGAGTTTTTAGTTCTTTTTCGTAACTATTGGATTTGAAACTTGACTAATCATGCTAATTGTAAGCATGTTCATGTGGTAGCGAACCTTAAACACTTTAAGTATGTTATAGATATCAACTCAATGAGCCCTTACAGTCTTTAAAGCTTTTGAGTCTTTCGTACAGACACATCACTAAAAAGTCTAAAATTGCGATTTTGGCAAGCTTCGCGCTCCCCACCTGCCCACTCTTGGTACCGATTCTACATCGTATTCTTAAAACTAATTTAGTTGTTCCAAACTGCCAATGTCCCTCTGAATATTGCATCCTTTTCTCCTTCCGCCTTTCCTGTATAAATAGCTGCATGGTCGAAAAGGCCGTGGCCGATCTACGATTTCTTGTGAGGGGGAGCTGATGGGCGATGACCAGATTGTGTTTCTAGACCGCTGGATCGATTTCTCAATGTTTCAGAGGATCGTGCTTAACATTGTATCCAGCTTCTTTCTCAACTGCTCAAAGAGGCAGTTTCGTTATTTTAAACTGGGGATGGGTTTGTTATGCTGTCCGAAGAACCAAGTGGAGCGCCACCATTTCTTGGCGAGGAATGAATAGAAAATTTGGAAAATTGTTCTTTTTATCTTTCGCTTGCTAGCAAAAAATATTCACTTCTATGAAACGAGCAATTTTCAAAATGATCTCAATAACCAGATGAAATATACGGTTACATTTTTGGGAACAAAACTTTGAGCTCTGTTATAGAGTCCATCATTCATTGTAGAAGACTAGTTGAGTTTTCAACATTCGTTTGCAATAAGGTTTCAACTTTAGTAATAAATGAGAAAATAACATATCAAATCATTCCCAGGTAAATGTAGCACTTCCAGTTCCGAGTAAGCTTTCAAGATAATCTTGTGCTCCCTCCCATCTGCCTGCGTTACCTGGCGATCGAAAACGTTCCAGAACGTTTTAGCAAATTTCCTTCGAATAAGCTCTGCCATTTCGTACAAAGAGTTGCTCAAGAAGTGAGTTTGAGAATAATTTTGTTTTAAAAGCTGTCACAATATGCGTGTTTTTTTTTTTTTTTTTTTGTAAAGTTTTTATTTTTTTTTATTGTTAGTTCAGTATGACTGTGATGCTATTCCATGATTCGGGAAAATAACGAAAGATTTCGAGGACCCGTAGAAGATTTACAGGCCCATGTACTTCAAAATATGCCAGATTTTAAGACTGAAATAGGTACCCGAATTCTTCAAGGTCTCTGCTTGAAATTCGTGTCTTGCGACTTTAGCTAAGTACTGCACCTTTTGGCAAATGGAAAGTGGACGAGTACTGGTTCTCTGGAGTGCGGTATACCAGTGTTATACATGCGGTATCATCAGTATGTTATGTTACACATGAAACGATAGGAATTGCTAAAAGATCTGTTAATAATTTTTCGCTGCGATAATATCCAAGCTACAAATAAGTCGTCGTTGATTTAAGCCTAGTTCGCGGTAGATTTTTAGGCACTATTAGCTGGCGCCGGAAAAGTCACTTGAGGAATGCTGGGTACTTTTGTGCTTTGTACACCGGACTCATTTCAACTCGAAGTAAATCTTTCCTGTTGGCTACATTTACACCTTACACGACCGGTACAGATATCATAGATGTTACATTGAAGAAAATGGACGAACTTAAGGAGTTTTCTGTGTAACTAACACATAACAGATTTGCTAAGTTGATATAGTTCCCCGATTATTGCGCAGGTTTAGGGAGCACTTTGCCCGCTTCGTTCACCATTGGTCAAAACCTTCGAAATGCCACCCAATAGGTATATTTCATCTAAAAATATGAAACTGTGCTCTTTGACAATCGGTATTATTTTGTTACAATTTTAATACAATAAATAATATGCAAACAAGCAGGCAAAGTGATCCATCTACAAGGGAGTCTCTAGCAACTGCCTGCATCGACGAAAGTAAAAATAAAAATAGCCTTGGTTAATTTTAGGGAAGCGTTGCGTGCGTCATCTTTTAATCCCGTCCCTGGTCAGCTGGTCGTCTATTATTAATTCGGAGTAAGGATATGCTTCACAAATAAAAAAAAAAATCCAATTAATTTTATGTACCGGGTTTATTATTGTCCTTTGAACAGGAAGCAAAAATGCAACAGTTAATCTTTATTTGCAACGGCTGAATTGTACAGCTTCCGGGGATTCCGGCCTCTAACATGACTCTGGCCCCACCCCACTTGACGTTGACCTTCCCAGAGATTGTAAGGCTGGGTTCTGTACCCCACGTCTTCGGGGGCGCTTTCCGTTGTACTTGTTTAGTGATATCTGTTTCACAACACAAATAAGAACTATATATGAATGTTCTGTTTTGTTTGGGTTTTTATGTTTGTGTGTGTTTTGTTGTTGTTTTCTTTTTTCTATAATTAGGTTATTTCGTTTGTTAGATTGAGGTTTACGGCTCAGTTTCTAACCAATCAGTTTAAGTCGGGCCGCCTACGGTCTTTTTTTTCAGTTGTGGCTCACTGGCTTGTGTCCCTACTCTCAGGGGCGGGATTTGATCTCTGAATTGGGGGGGGGGATTTGGACAGACTACCAGACGGCGCCAAAGGCGCCGGAGGAGCGCGAAGCGCTCCCCCTAACGGCGTGGGGTCCAGGGACCCGCCTAAGGGCCCCTGGTGGGGTACAGGGGGAAAAGCCTCGGTGGGGGTCCAGGGGCGAAGCCCCCGGAAGCTCCTGGTTATTTACGGAATTGTAGGCATTAAAATGATGCATTTTTTCTTCAACTTTAAATTACATAAGATGGGCAATTAACAGAACAAAAATATCACAATTTGACTTTCTTCAATTATATCCTTACTCCGTATGATTAAAGTCGGCCGGAATCGATAATGCTCCTTGGTGCCCCAGAACTTCTTTTCAGAAAGCTAGGGGTTTTTTCATGTGATGTGAGTTCAGCCCTTGTCTATGCGCGCCGAAAAATTTAACGTTTAAGACTTCTCAGTAATGAAACAATGTAAATTGGAGAAAGAATGGGCCATTTTTAACCGTAGCTAAATAACGGTGGCCCCTAAAGACACTCTTACTGAAGCACAAACATACTCTGGTTTCACTTATAGTCTTTTTCTGGTGACTTTCACACAGCCGTTACCTGTAAAAGAGCCTCGCAGAGCGCGCCGAAAAAAGGAATTTTTACTTCATCTCAGTAGTGAAATTGAAATTAAATTAGACAACGAGTGGTCCCTTTCCACTACAGCTGAATAAGGGTGACCCCTGAGGATATTTGTAAGAAGCAAAAACGTACCGTTGGTTTCCTATTGAGTCCTTTTCATGAGATTTTTAAAGAGTCCTTATCTGTGATGGGACGCGCGGGACGCGCATAACACGCAGAAAAAAATGGACTTTTGAGACATCTCAATAGAGAAATCAATGGAAATTAGAGAAAGGGTGGGCCCCTTTTCACTTCAGCCGAAAAAGAGTGGAGCTCCAGATGAGGGTCAAATAATATCATCGTCCTTTTAGAAAGCTTTGGGGCACTTGGTCAGAGAAGGGGACCAGAAGACGACCGCCTCCCTGCCTCCCCCTTTCACTAGTAGACCTTCAGCTGTGTACGACCCGGGCACTGGTGATGGGTTTCAGTGACAATGGAAGAGGTGTTCTACAAGAGGTAACCCCGAATCCTGACATATTAAAACGTTTGCACGCGTTGAGACATTTATGGAAGAATATTGTTTTTATTTAGTTTTCAATGCAGTACATGACCTGTTTTAAACATCATACAACTTGACTAAGTATTACTCGCGCAGCTCTGTCAGGTTCAGTTTGTATTTTTGTAGCAAAAGCAACCAGACTAAGACGTTAAAAAAACTAAGTTCTGGAAAAAAGTGGGGGGCAAGTGCCCCCGTGCTCCCCCCCCCCCCCCCCGCAATCCCACCTATGCCTACTCTGTTGCATATACTGAGCAATAAGAACAATATTTAAGAAAATATAAGGAAGTCTCGTATAGATGAGTTAAGCCGCGAGTTTCATTTGAGTATTTTTTCCATGTGCTTGTGTAACATTTGACTTGCGTTCCCCTGTAAGTTATCACCTTCGTCATAGTCAAGATGAGAGAAGACATATGATTACACTACTTCATCAAAATAGAGTCACTTAAACCCCTTTTGATGGGGCAAAATCCATTACTGAATAAATTGGGAGATGTTTGGCGTAAATCATTTCGAAAAACAGGAAAAAACAACTCACAAAAATCCTCGAATTTCATACAAAATAATACGAAAGCGGTTTGCAGGTTGGGAAGGGCCGTAGCAGTTAGTACAATGTCATGGACACATGGATTGTTAAGGACCATGGATTGTTAAGGACCATGGAAAGTGCCACAAGGAACATTACTACACGAACACGTAATATAATTGAAAGCAAGTCAATGGTATGGCAGCTTTACAATGGTCTCACAAAAAGAATTGAGTCAGTTAGTTGTTCCTCAACATAGGCGCACGGGAAGACTTTAACAGGGCGGAGGATGTTTGCCTTGAAAATTTTGCAAATTGCCCTGATTTTCCCCTTTTCCCACTGTAGTACTCAGGACAGGTATGGATGCCCACAAACTGTGAAGAAAGATATTACTTCGGGGGTTTTGGTTTATACTTGTATTGGGTTCACACAGGCTTTGGGTTGGTGTAGAGATTATCTTTTGCCGACAGATGTAGTAATTGTGACAGAAAATGAGGTAGAAAATAGCACTCTAGTAACTGGTGTCACTTGATGATCTGGGGTCACATGTAGCAATTTCCGTTTTTTCATTTAAAAAGCCCAGAGCTCGGAAAATTTTACTCAAGTTATGAGTGAGCACTTCTTCTTAAGAATCGCATTTGCGGAGGACGAAGCGCGCGGAAAAGTTTGCTTTTTGAAACAAATAATGACGAATGTGGAGCTTTTAAATGGGGAGATTTCGGAATTTCATGAGTTGTCAAAACCACACACTAGACTGGTTTCACAAAATGCAAATTTCCGAATTCTTCATTTTTCAGATCCACCTGCCTCCTGTAGCTACGCCACTGGGTGTCTAAGAGAAGGGGCACAGAGTGCAAAATGGTGCTAAATGTTTCAATATTTTGAGTTACTAGGAAACTCCAAAGTTTTCAAAACATCATCTTGAAAGTGTTGGTAATTACTTCAACGAACCATACGGTCAATATGAATTTAAACACAGGGTGTACTCTATACGTAATTAGCATCACAACGAAAATTGTCATGGTTTTCGAAAGGTTTGTGCAAAGGTTCTAATAGTAAGGAACCATTTGTAATGGAAAGGATGTAAAATAAATCCATGACTTGTTCAAAAGCACACTTCAATCTAATACGGGAAAATCACAGATCGAGGGGTGAGGGAAATGGTGCCCACTGGTACGGTGCTCCTGAGACACCGTTGCATAGGCCTATCGGTGTAAGATTGGTGATACAAAAAAAAACACTAAAATATGTTTTTCGAACGACACCTCATCATACACTATCTGCAGACAGAGGATGGAGGTGTACCTCTCATTCCTGATTGAAGTCTCTTATTTAGTTAATGTCAGTGTGATTTTACTTCTCTGATAATGGTCTAAACACGAAATGGTCGAATCGCTGTACAAATGGATGATGTGAGCGTGTCGGATTTTGCATTAGAAACCATACATTTTTCTAAAAAAAGTTGCATTCAGACTGTGCACCGAGACATTTTCAGTTTCCTTAAAATGTGTTTGCCAATGTTAGCCCGCAAGGCTGTGGTCATTCACTAAAGACCACAGATTTCATTAAAACATACTAGGGGACATATTCTTCATATTCCTAAATATTGTGCTCCTTCATAACCACACCTGCTGTCCTATGCACACGAACAATTGACGTAATCATAGAGACCGATGAATACTCTATGTTTGATATGTAATTGAAAATAGAACATCAACATGACTGAAAGCGCACGGAGCGCGCGAAAACTTTTTGAGATTTGCAAAGTAAACATGTAGAATTATTGATACAGAATGCTAGTAGATCGTAATCGGCAGAGGACACTTTTCATATCCCACATGTATAGTCCTTTTTGGTAGTACCTAATTTTTATGTTTCATTTCACAAAAAGTGTGGGGGACTTTTACGATAGTGTGGGGACATGTCCCCCTGCCCCCCCACCCCTCCAAAAAATAGACGCCCCAGGTTCAAATACTGAAAGCTAGCATTTAATTCATACTTTGAACGAACAATATATGTCCAGCATTTAAGCACCAGGCGCATCAGACATCCACATAAGGTAAGTGTTCAACTGCTTCCGGCTTTCTAAAGTGGAGAAAAGGTGTTCAGAATCTTAATACTTTAGTGTTCCAAACATTCTGAACGCCAGGATATGTTCTGTATCTATTGCATTTTCATGTTCAAAAGTGATTGTCTGAGTTTTCAGTTCTAGTAAGATATGCACGACAAGCATTATTTTCCCTTGATGTTTTGATAAAACCCGATCCTCAGGAATTTGCAAAATATGTTTGAAATCAATGTTAGGGTAATAGGGTACTGTTGATCCCATGGTGATGGTAAAAGTGGGGAGTAATGTCCAGAAAGCAGTTTCTTGAATGTCATATCACCCGAAATACCGCGCATATACGGAAGCCTTTAATTTCCTCTTTCCACGAGTTGCCAGCAGACCAGGTCACTCATCCAGCTACACCGACGGCCGTATGACCGGCCGTCACATGTAGGCTATGGCCGACGGCCGACAGGTCTTAATAAACGTAAACGGGTCATTAAGACGAAGAGCCGAAAATCGAAATAGTAGACCACAGAATGGCCGCGCGCTCCCGTTCTCGCTTTGTCTTTATTTTTTCTTTTAAAACTGGTTCTACGTCTTCCCTTCCTTTTTCTTTCTTTCTTGCTTCCTTCCTTTTTCTTTCTTTCTTTCCTTCTCTTTTCTTTTCCTTCCCCTCCCCTTTTTGCACACCGGCGAAAATATTGGGGGTGACACCCCCACACCCCCACACCCCCGCTCGCTACGGCCCTGGGCTCACATATGAGTGAGGGTCTGGAACTGGTTTCCCCGCTACAAGTCTACCGATCCCAACGCCGCTGCTCGCCGCAAATGCCCACTGTATTGCCCCTTGTCCTAAAAACACAAGTATCAGAAGAAAGAAGACTGCGACCACTCTGTTGTGTACTATAAATGCTGGTTTCGTTATGAAAATGTGTATTGGTTTCGATGAAAAATCCATTCCACCCATGCTAATATTGAAGGATTGTGTGTGCAACTAACTGTATACGTATAGAACTGCTTGCGGTTGGTTAAGTCTATAACCATGTATCCAAATTGTATAGTTCTACATAAAGCATAGCTTTATGGACACCATGTTCGCATCAACGGTAGCCAGTGTAGCGCCTCGGTGGCAGTGTCGTCACCAAACTCTTCATTCTAGGGGGGCACTGATAGGACACTGAGGGGCACAACAATTTTGCACGGGGACACTGCTAAACTCTACTCAAGACCACAGAGACGCCACCGAGCGCAAAGCGCGAGGCTCATCGGTTGGGGTCCAGTGACCCGTCCTATGACCCCTGGTGGGGTCCAGGGGCAAATCCCGGTGGGTCCAGGGGGAGAAGCCCCCGGAAGCTCCTTGTTTTAAGAGTGTTTTTGATGTATGGAAGTCACAATTTAAGGGTAATTCTATTGACTTAACCTGTTAACACTGGTCTAAAAATTACCTGCAAGGTAACTTCAAGTAAGATTTTTTTCCAATGGTGACTCACTGCCTTGAAAAGAGAAGAATCAAATCTTGAAAATTTCACAGTCACACTTTGACTACAAAAGACATATCGTTTTTTGAAAATCTCAAATCTCAGGTGGGGGCAAATTCGGGCCACAAGATTTAAAATGGGGAACGTGCTCCTCTGCCTCCCCCCCTCTTCATGACGTCACTGCTCAGTGGTCGCCACCCCCTTGGGCTACCGTCCCCTGTTTTCCAGCAATGAACGTTACAAACAAAAAAGCGTTCGCTACTCAATGTGCGTAAAAGATTGATAACTGAATAATGCCGTCGAAAGTTTCTGGAATCTTGGCTTCATTTTAAAAATCCAACTATTATTGCACATTACACTTATTACTATGACGGTTCAATATGTTTTTATGGAAGTGACCTCTACGTATAGCATTTATGACTCAAGCCAAGAAAAATAAACCCGATAAAGCGACGTATGTAGGTAAGTATATTTTATGTCAAAGGCAAGTTCTGGTGAGCAACTTTATTGTGGTATTTCTTTGATATAATAGTCTTTTAGTGGCGAGTAATGGCGTGAATTTGATACTTCAGAAGATTATAAAAAATGTTCGACACGGATAGTTATTCAGACGCATGAGATCCGGTTTGTATCCGGTACGTTTAAGGGTACAGTTTGCTTGTAAATGGGATTCTGAGTTTCATTTTAAGACGAGATTTAGTGGTGGATGATTATACTCACTTCACAGTACTTGCTATTGCGACTCAAAGTTGGACCAATTTTCTTGAGAGGTTGCACTTTTTATTTTGCCAGAGTTACAAAAATTGTATCGTGTAATTTTGAATACTGTATACATTACCAGAACCGTTATTGTTCATTTTAGTTAAAAGTAGCGTCTGGAAAAATGGGGCAATTATCGACCCAAGATCTGACCTTCTCATACGCCAGGAAGAGTGTGTTTTCAGTCAGCTGTAGAAGTGATAGCCTAGATATTCCCAAGAAATAACACCCAGGGGCGCAAATCTCGGGGGGCAAGGGGTGCCTTCGCCAACTCAAGTGAAAAAGTGGGGGACCAAATCGTTATTTGCCCCCCCCCCCCAAAAAAAAAAAAAAAAATTGAGTAGACCTAAAAATACGGTCACCTTTTTCGGGTTTTTCGTTCAAAAACAGCCTTTCTGAAGCTTTGGAAATGCTAGAACACGAGAGCTTCCGGGGCCTGGATCCCCACAGGGGCTTTGCCCCTGGATCACACCAGGGGCCCTTTGGGGCTTCGCGCTAGCGGTGCCCGCCACGCGTGCACGCTTTAATACCAATTGGCACATCATAAGCATTTTTGACCCCCTCCCCCACTCTCAAATAGAGATTTGCGCCCCTGATAACACCCACTTTTTTGTTATTATCCATCACTGTCATAACCGAAAATATTATTTTAAATGCATACTAGCTGACTAGGGAATAAACAAAATGAAATATATTTGATCAGATGACTAGTCAAATGCTACTGACTTCTGCAAATTGCTACAACCTATAATACTACATATACGAACAATACATATAGGCTAACATTAGCTCCAATTAAAATTCATAAACAGAAATTGCCAGGTAATCATCTCACTGTGCCTCCCCGGGGAAGCCCACTCTTTTTGTCTTGAAGAAAAATCAGTTAAAATTTATGGCACTATCAGCATCTTGTAGGATCTCTTGTGCTAATAAATAACGAAGTGCAAGCCAAGACTTGAGAAAGGGTCACAAAGGCCTCCGAAGAAAATGAGACTTGTCGTCCAGAGATACGCGTCGTGTAGTAGTGACCTTTTCCCAGACTTTCTTCCGTTGCAAGAACGCTGCATAGCTTAATGTCTTATAATTGTTATTGGCAGATAGTAAGGCCATGACCATGACAGCATAGGCAAAAGGAGTTATCGAACTTTAATTTGCAGCCCTTAACTTTTCGCAGCTTTCTGTTTCCTTGCAATATTATTGTCGTATTTAAATTCATCATGTAGCTCAGTGGAACCTTTTTTCGACTTCTGGATATGATAAGGAGCTTTTCTTTCGAATTGGACGTAAAGATAAAACTTCGTGATAACAGCTTGCTTATAGCAACCATGAAGTGGATAGTTTTAAGTATTTCAACTCTTAAAGGATTTTTAGATTATGATGACGGAATTCTAAAGACTATAAGACGATCCGCTATCTTGGGTAACAGAAGAAGCTCGCCATCATCGCCTCGGATACGACTGATAATGATCTCTATCTGGGACGCCAAAAGACTAAACGACTCAACATTCTGTTAACGTAAAGTAACTTTTTAATCTCTTACGAGTTCTTAATTGTCTCCCTGATTTCTGTTGCCGTGTACTCGTCGTGTGGTACATAGCTGTTATCATCCCCTAATACAAACTTCAAAACAAATACAGACATGCACTAAGAGTGAATCACGTATTTATGAATGAGGTATATAGGAGGTTGCGATCAACTTCGGTCATGACATACAAACTCGTTAAACGTTATTGCGGTTCTTTGGTAGACTAACTTGGTAAGCAGGCGTTACAAATTGATCGGCAATAGCACTGTACAAGCATTCTTGGATTCTTTACGTCTCTGTGGCCTAATTCTAAAGGAGGTCTATGATTTAATATTTTCTGTTATCGTCAGTTATCATTTAAGGAACATCAAAAGTATTGACTTCGCCGCGCTTGACCGAAACACGGTAAGGGTGATTATGTTCATATTTTTTTTATCTTATTAAAGGCTTGCAACTGTTACAGCCTATGGATGATCAGACTGTAGTGTTTCATGCATAGTAAGTTCACTCTGAATATTCAAGTTAGCAACTACGGTGTGTTATACTTCCATCGACCATGGAGAGTTGCTATATTCGGTACCTCATGATAAATATCTAACTACCGGACTGGTATGCCAACATATTAAGCCAACATATAAGGACTTCCTCCTTCGGCACTCTCTTCAAGAAGCAAATGGAAGGTTAGGCAACCAGACCCAATCCATACTTAACCTGTATACTGGTGCAAGTACAGCGCCATAACTGTGATATCATTGTCCCTTTAAAATATCGGCATCCCTCTTTGCATCCAGTTTTAAATCGTGTCCTGTAAAAGCATCAATATTGATTACCAAGCTGTAAACTACCTGATGAGTATTTTAAAGGGATTCTTCCGATGCTCCCAGGGTTCAATTATCCCCGTTTTCGTATTGTGTCGCTGATTTGTCGATGTTTACAAGATTCGTTTTTCCAGGATTTCGATGTTCCCAGAAGTGCTGATGATCCCTAGATTCGGGAACATTGACACAGCCCATTTAAAAATAACTGATAAGGGTTAACAAAAGAAATGTCAACAGTGTACAACACTCCACATTGCTATTTTTTTTGTACATGCAACAAGTTGCTTCAGAAATATTCATACTCTGAAGAGGCATATCTCGAGGACGAGGAAAGATGATAGACATTATTCCAACGTTCTTAATGTTGACATAATAAGCACGGTTGAAACTTTTTTCTCTTTGTTGGAATGTACCATACCTTGCATAACCATGTATTAATGTAGATTTGTATCGTATTCTACTTAAATTGTCTTCAATAATTAAAGCAGAAGAGTTCGTGTCAAAGTGAAGCATCTTGTTTCAAATTTTCCTTAGAAAAAAATTTACAATAATTTAAGAAAGAACAATCTTTATGTACCAAAAATTTTCTCACCTTTTTCAACAAAGGCCAGACATTTTCTTCATCTTCCCCATGTCGTGGTCGTGGAGGTTGGGTCCCCTAGTTTTCGGTTAGGCGAATCAAGTTGGTATCAACCATTATATGAATGGTATGAAACGTTATCATGAACGTACTTTACTCTTTCACTTAAGTTACTGAATTAAACTCCTTTAAATCTTTTCACGTAGCTTTAACTAGTATAATTTTCCAACATGGACGCGCGTCTTCATATCCTTTGCTTCTAAAGGGCGTCCGATATGTATTTGTGCAAATATGTTGATATCATTCTACAGATACAGGCTATATAATACCCGTTCGTCGGTCATACAAACGCCATGGTCCCTTTTCTCTCTATCAAGGACTCAAGGTGCAACGTCAATCTTCCAATCTTCTCACACATAGAACCCTGGAAAGCTGACTTTCAAACAGGGCCCCCGGAGCCGGGGTGAATGTGAACTTCATCCCCCCCCCTCCGTGTCCCCAGAGACACTTTTTGACCACGCGTGCTTCATAACCAACATGCCTGCCGTTTCCACCCGATCGCTTACCGACTGCATGGTCAATTGGTTAGGGCATTAGACTTGCAGTCGGGAGGTCGGAAGCTTAAGGTAATATACCTCTTCATAGACTTTTTTTTCATCCAGAGATATGATAATACCTCCGAGCTTCCGGGGGCTCCCCCTTGGACCCCACCAAAAGGATCGGTCACTTTAAGATCGGTTCCGTGCTGCGTTGAAACTTTTTTCCCCCAACATTATCCTTTCCCTTAGTTTTCCCCCTAATTTTGAAATTGTGGCACCGCCACTGGTAGTACCTGTTCTAGAGAAATGGGCAGAAAATAATTTGCCTATCTTCCTTATAGTGCACTAAATCGCGTGGCTTCCAGGGATCCGTCCCTAGACCCCAACAGGGTATTTACGGCGGTTCCTTTACTCTTGACCGATTACGTACAGTGTTCGTTCGTACAGATCCCCCTCCCCCAATATCTGAAACAAATCCAGTCCCTTAGTTGCTTAGCTTCTGAAGTAACGATTGTGTGCAAGTGAATTTGTTTTTTCGTAAAACAAAATGACACCACTTAAATCACATCTCCGACCCGACCCCCCTTCCATTCTTGGACTGTTCCGCGTTCCTACCAATAGCTTACCCAAAACCGAGCAGATAGTCAACGGGAATGATGTGTAACCCCTTAAAATTATGCACCTACGGTACTTTCTGAGAGATACGTGAGTTGGAGCACTTGCCACACCTCCTCCAATGAGATTCGAAGTTAAAATTAAACATTGCCACATGACTCCTAACAGCCAATCATGAAACTGGACAGTCTACTACACTTCTTCAATTTGGGATGACTGCTCTTGTCCTTTAAGTTATGCGAAAACCTCCCACACAAGGCTCATTTTCTCATGAGTCTAGCATTTCATCCACTGGTAGAGGTGCATTTTATCTGTTAATTTTCTGACCTATATACAATTTGCCCATTTTTGCTGCTGAAGAGAAAATTTGATTGCAAACAAAAGCTTAGAATAAAGACTGCACATATATTCTACCCTCAAGTCTGGGAAATGCCATTTCTGGCTGTCTTAGTGGTCGCGACTTTTCAAAATTCTGTACGACTCGTGTCAACCGGTAGTGACACTCCGCTTAGATAGTGCAATTTCTTCTTGCTCCATCGATTGAACACGTCGCCCCTCAACCCCCTCCTCCCCATGAGAAGTCTGGTTACTCCACTCAGGGGGTTGCTAGAGACTCCCTGCTCCACTTCACCCGCGAAACCAACCTCTTCTCATTCCTTTCAGGCTGCTCCATGCAATGAATGTTAGAAAATGCCACCATAAATCTGTTCATGTTCGTATTCTGAATATATCTTTAAGATAAAAATTATACAAGATTATTCCAAAGAAACTGCTTTACTCAAAACCCCTTACAACATGCATGACATTGGAGGGAAGATATAGATTTCCCCGTAGTTCTCCCTGTCATGGGTCCAACTTCGAATTGCAGCCCCACCATATCCGGAAGGACGTTCATCTTATATGAAAATAATATTAATGAAAAAAAATAAATGGAAATAATATCTAAATGAGGAGTTGCCGCACCTTGTGGTGTGTCATTTTTACCGTCACAAATTTGCTTTTTCCGGGTGGGATAAGCGTTCAGAACTTTTGATCTTGGTGTGTGCTTGTTATCAACTGAACACTCAGCTGAACATTTTGAATTGTTTTAATCTGGGAAAAGCGTGACAAAAACTTCTAAACGTATAATCTCTTAACGTCAATTTTCTACGCTTGCCGTACTGGTGTTTTGTAATAAATTCACATAGACAGATTCAGATTTTGCATGTGTTTCCACATACGTGGCATGAAAAAACAGACGATCATAACAATGTCACCATTCCGTTATGTAATTGGGTTGGCCTCAGAAATAAAAGCAAAATACAAATTTTGCGTGTACTTTCATTCATATTTTCCAATGAAATTTTGGATTGAAGCCAGATGTTTATCATTTGATACTTTAAATGGACAAGTGAAAACGTAGGTCACACCTAGCTAACCATAATAATGCAATATTGTACATATTAGGCAGAGGGGCCTCTGTTCGAAACCGTTTCTCAATTGTGTTAATCTATAGTGCTGAAAGCTAGAAACAATGTGTTTGGTCGCAGTTAAAATGTTTAAGACGTAAAAAAGATCTCACTCAAAGAGAAGACGTAAAGAGAGTTTTCATGGCGAAACACATGGTTTACAAAACGAAGCGGAAAATTCATAAGTTTCACAGGGGTAACAAATTTAAGATCAGATGTTTTCGGCTCTCTTTTGCTCAAAATTTCATGTACAACGACCAAGTTACGAAATGTCTAATTTTGGGAAGCGTTGAATAGGGAAGCGTCGAATCATAATTAAATCATGTACCTTATTGTCTAATTCCCCAACAATTCCCTCCCTGCTTCGACCATGCTCCTTTCGATGTACTGCTCTCTGAAGAAAAAGAAGAGCTTTCCGTGCAAGCACAACTCTCGGAGACTAGGACTCTTGAGTTAAGTTTGAACTTGCTTGCGAATTAAATACTGTAGCGAAATATGCCTTTTGTGTCTGTACGAGGTTCAATGTCTAGGATTTTTGTGATCATGTAACGATCGCAGTACTACCTTAGCCGAGGTACTACTTCCATGATAAAACTATGTAACATTTCAGATTACAGTCAATCGCTCAAGGCTTCGTCTAATACAATACACCGCTTTCGACACAGACAAACGCATTTACAACACCATAAAATAATAACATACTCAAAGAAAACATATGAAGGTCTTAACTTCCATCCAGTAAAACTCTATTCCGAGTAATGTCATTGAACATCCTTGTTTCCACAGTAAAGTTGTTTCACATGGAATTATGTCGTAAACCATATGACTGGGTCATGCGGATAACCATAAACAGATAAACAGGGTCGCTTCATTTACACAGTCCTGACAGTGTATAACACCAACTGTCAAACTGAAACTTATCATGTATCCAAAGAAATACTGATCAAGGTGGCCTGTGTAATTGAAATCTGCTTGCAATAATAATATGACATTGTTCCTGCCTTCTATAAACCAATTAAATGTCCTTATAGCCTGAGTATTTTTTGTGGCTTCATTTGGTTAGGCATTCCCACTCCATCTAACATCAACGGTCGTCACTTCTTTCGACGGCTGTTTCTCAACTAGCTATACGTACTACATTATAGTTTTTGTACGGCAGTCAAGAACGTGCAGGGCTTGTGACGTCAGTGAAAACACTGTATAGCCTGCCTGTCACCGTTCGTCTCCTTGTCAAAGATAACTTTATCATACCGAAATATCCACTCATGACATGGCCAATTAACGCTTTCTACAGACAAAATCAATGTGTGGAAGATATTAGCCACTCAGTTCATCCATCAAGGGTAAGAGCAGGAATTACCACTCACGGGTAAGATGCCCTTTGTAATTCACCTAGATCATTGGGAATACAACATGGTGATGATTATGACATATTCCTTCATCAACAACTCTGAATTGCCATGTTTAAAATTTGAAAAAGTAGAAGAAATTGGTGAAACAAGTTGCCAGGCCGCCATTCAGCCGACACAACCACCATCGTCATCAGTATCACTACGACCACCATCGAAATCATTAACCACCACCAATGTCCCTTTCACCATAATCATGCGGACACCATCCATGTTATCGTTATTTCACCACCATAATCACCATTTCACCATTTTGCCATTACAACCTTTATCGCCAACACCATGTATCACTCATCATCGTCACGGCACTCATCACCATCTTCATCGTCGTCATCATTATCATCAGTTTTCTTTTTATTACTGTTTTGTTGATAGAGTAAGTTTATTAAATCATTGTAATTAACATTTCTGCCAACAAATAGGGATAATATTTTATACATTAAGTTATACGTAATAAAAACAGACATTTGTTCGATAAACAGAGCGCTCGTAGCCAACTCGGAAATTTCATGTCCATGCATGAAACATATTTCCAAGACCTGATGAGTTGCCCTGGCAACTGATATGAAGATCTTTGTGAAACAACTCAATAATACGAAGTAACATAATTCCCTGTGAAAATGTCGTCGCACTTTTAAAGGGGCTTTGTAAGTCACTTAATATTGACCCTTTCTTAAAAACTACACACCTTTTCTCACATGAATCATGATATTACGAATTGCTTACATGTTTACATGCTTTGCTCGTATCTTTGCGTGTGAACAAAGCTTTGCCAAGGGCAAAACTGTGAGTAGCAAGTTAGATTACAGGCTGCACTCACCATATTAACGTAAATGATTTCGCGTTTTGTAAAGTTCCACGCCGGAGAAAAAAAAAACGCGTATTCAATTCCTGCTACAAACCAAACATCAGTTAACGTCATTTAATGCCATTTGAGCATCTAGCTTGCTTGTCTGCAAGACGTGTCAAGTTGAAATAATTGCATTGTGAATAATAAGCAACGCAAAACTGTAATATATAAACCATTTAGGATTCTCGGCGTGTATGGTTGCCAAGTGTCGCCGTATATGTAGCACATGCCTTTAAGTTCAAGCATATCATCTATACCTGCTCGCTTTTACGAAAAGCTTAGACGAGATTTACCTATAACGGTCATCACATAAGGAACGAGTTCGAGTTTGTGTGACCAGTGGATCGGTCAGGTGCGGTAAGCCTTTGCTTTTTTTTTTTTTCATTTTTTTTTTTTTTTTTTTGTTCTACACGACATGATCCAAGTCCTGCATAGATGCAAGTCATTAGATATACTGTTGAACTAGAGAAATGTTATCTGTTAAGTTCCAAAGTGGCTATCGTTTTTGCCATAAAGCTGTATGTGCCGTATACACAGATTTATGTAATGAACGAGATTTTCAGAGAGGGATTGAAAGTGCAAAGTGCTGTGAAATGTTGAAGAAGAAATACAAGTATTCGTGAGGGATGCCACATGTGTAACCCTGCCGTTTTTGCCATTTGATAGCAAAAGAAGAAGAAAATTGGTCCATTAGGTATACAACCGATACTTGTTTCCAAAAGAAAGTCCACTGCATTATTGATATTGAAAAATTGAAACAAATTCTGTTATAATAATGATTAAAGAGATTGCAATGACTTAAATTAGTGTGACTGTGATACAAACATGTGTTATGCAAACATTTTGATATGGGTCCCGGTAAATAACTGAAAGTAAACATATGTCTGTTGCAGTATCGTATAAAAACTATATAGCTGGAGTGCGTTCAATAAACTTCGAACAATTTAAAAATGGTAAATACCCACATCTAATGAGTATACGCCAAAAGGAGGGACTAAACCGAGAACCCTCAAACCTGGATAATCGGCCAATTCATTGGGGTTTGATTAACGTCAGTTCATGGGTTAGTCAGTCGTTCAGTCAATCAGTCAGTCAGTCAGTCAGTCAATCAGTCAGTCAGTCAGTCAGTCAGTCAGTCAGTCAGTCAGTCAGTCAATCAGTCAGTTAGTTATGTGGTTAGTTAGTTATATGGAGTTTTACGGCCCAGTTTCCAGCCAATCGGTTCAAGTCGAGCCGGCCACGACCTATTTTCAATTGTGGCTCACTGGCTTTTTTCCCAACTGCATTGCTTATTCTGAGCACCAAGCACGATGGCAGCAGGTTCCGTTCATGATAAACAGTAGGTTCTGACAGAGCTACGCGAGTGAAACTTATAAACTGCATTGAAAACTAAATAAAAACAATATTTTTCCAATAAATGTCTCAACGCTGTTATTTTTCGACACGCTTCGCGTGTACCCGTTTTAAATATGTCAGGATTCGGGGTTTCTTCTTGTAGAAGACGTCTTCCATTGTCACTGAAACTTATCACCAGTGCCCTGGCCGTACACAGCTGAAGGTCTACCGTAACTAGTGAAAGGGGGAGGCGGAGGGGCGGTCGCCTTCTGGTCCCTTCTCTGACCAAGTGCCCCAAGCTTTCTGAAAGGACGATGATCTTATTTGACACTAATCTAGAGCTCCACACTTTTTCTGCTGAAGTGGAAAGGGGCCCACCCTTTCTCTAATTTCCATTGATTTCTCTATTGAGATGTCTCAAAAGTCCATTTTTCGGCGCGTCCCATCACAGATTAGGACTCTATAAAAATCTCATGAAAAGGAAACCAACGGTACATTTTTTGCTTAGTCCAAATATCCTCAGGGGTCACCCTTATTCAGCTGTAGTGAAAAGCGACCACTCTTTGTCTAATTTTATTTCAATTTCACTATTGAGATGGAGTGAAAATTCACTTTTTCTGCGCGCTTCGCCCCCCCCCCCCTCCTTTACAGTTAACGGCTCTGTGAAAGTCACCTGAAAACGACTACCTAGGAAACCAGAGTATGTTTGTGCTTCAGTAAGAATGTCTTTAGGGGCCACCGTTATTCAGCTAAGGTTAGAAGTGGCCCATCCTTTCTCTAATAATTTTCAGATTCATTACTGAGATATCTTAAACGTTAATTTCTTCGGCGCGCTTCGCGCGCCCCATCGTAGACAAGGCCTGAATTCACATCACATGAAAAGCCCCCTAGCTTTCTGAAAAGAAGATCTGGGGCACCAAGAGGGGAGCCCCTGAAGAACCTCAACTTAAAGTAATCCATTCTCCTTCCCCGGACCCTCTGCATTATCGATTCCGGCCGACTTAAATCATACGGAGTAAGGATATAATTGAAGAAAGTCAAATTGTGACATTTGTGTTCTGTTAAGTGCCCATCTTATGTAATTTAAAGTTGAAGATAAAATGCATAATTTTGATGCCTACAATTTCGTAAATACCCAGGAGCTACACAGGGACCAAAGCCCCTGGACCCCACCAGGGACCCTAAGGCGGGCCGCTGGACCCCACCCCTCTGGTGAAGCGCTTCGCCCTCCCGCGGCGCCTTCGGCGCCGTTTGGTTGTCAGCCCGAATTTGCTCCCCCACGCTTTCAGAGATCAAATCCCGCCCCTGCCAAGAAGAGTGGAATTCATTCCACGAAGATTGGAAATCACTCCACGAAGATCCAAAATCACTCACAGAAGATTGAAAATTTAGTCTTAAACGAGTTCTTGCAAGGATCACCCTTATTAAAATGGTCCCTGAAGGCACTCCATCGAGAGTGAAAATGTGCTTTTCAGAGTTAATATCACTCTGCACGGAGTGATTTTCCTCTCTTTTGGAGTGAGCTTTAAACTTTCAATCTTTTAAAGATTGAAAACGAAATTCCCATATTGGTAACAAACGTCCGTAAATTTCACACAAGACTGGGGGAAGGGCTTACCTACTTATTGCCAGAGTGTCACATTTTAAACATCATTGGATAAAGGAAGACCAGGAAGCTTACGTCTCCTTGGGTAGACATCGAACGTATGCGATGTTTTCATGATAGGTGTGGGGGTACTCTCTTAAACAACAATGTATAGCCCCCTACTCCCTCTGTCCCTTGTCCACGTCTCTGTTGAAATGAATTCAAATTAATACCTGAAAAAACTGAAGAATACATACCTGTGGCATGGCCAATGCGTTTGTGACCTTTATATCAGAAAAGATAAAATATTGCCCATTGCAAAGCCCCTCATTAAATCCAAACCACAGACATGTATAACACGTGCTGTACATAAAAACCAGCGTCATGTATGTTTAACAAATTTCTTAGACCTCCATTAAAGTATGCATGTATTATACGGCTTGTAGTGCTAGACGTTGTGAGGCATATGGCAACCCGCTGAACTTGAGAATAGAGATGGATAGATAGGACTTACAGCAAAAAAAGCTATGTAGCCTAGTTCTTGGTTCGGCTTTATGATGCAACACGGTACTTGAGCTGCGTAGCTGATGTATGCGACGCTCCTCAAAACCAATAGAGTAAGGAAAATAATACAGTGCCCACAACCAGCGGAAAGTTCGATGGTGTTCTAAGAACAAATCAAAAGGTTATTGGATGAGGTGTAAAACCCTAAGTTTCTAGTTTGCGGTCCAGCAACTAAAGGGTTTAAAACTAACTAGCTTCAATGGCCCGTCATATGCACTCTAAGTCAAAAGGTTGAACTTAGTCACTATTTGACTCTTCGATAGAGTGAAAAGTGTGAATTCACCCCAGGAGAGTAATAATTTACTCCAAGAAGAATGAAATTCACTCCAAAAAGGGTTAAACTTCCTCCAAAGGGGAGACTTGTCACTCTTGATGGAGGGCCTACAGTGGTCACTCTTAGAAAAGAGTGATCACTGCAAGCATTCCTGGAAGAGTGAATCTTCCCACTTCCTGCACTGGACACTCTTCTGGGAGTGAATTAACACTCTAATGGAGCGAATAAACACTTTTCACTCTATTGAAAGGTGACGAAGTTCACTCTTTTGATTTAAGAGTGTGTGCTGGTAAAAATTCCTTCAAACCCCCCCCCCCCCCCCCCCTGGAAGAGTGTCCTTATGAGGAGGGATTTGAAGTAATCTTTATCAGTTCGGGAGATAACCGCTTTCGGGAGAAAATGAGTATTACACCGATTGGGGGAAAATTTGCCTGTCTCAACGGTGTGAATATTTATGAGCACTTAGTGTCTACCTCTTCACAGTCGTCGAATTCTTCAATAAACTTTGTGTGTATACTCAATTGTGAGGTTATAGTTTAGACATAAAAAACGAAATTACCATGGACCTTCAACTACGTTTTTACAAACATATGTGTTGGCAAGCCCCACTTGCACACCTTTAAGTGAAAAATGGTGTACAAAACTTGCGGATTCGTGGAGTCTATAAATTAAGCTTAGGACAAAGAATGTAGCAAAATTGCTCGATTTCTCAAATCGCCGAGGTGAACAACCAAACATGACGAAGCTTTTTTATTCCCCTATCAACAGAGTTTTTTAAATGCCCGAATTTCTCTTTCCTAAAATCGATAAAAATTGCAAGCCTGTTTTGAACGTAATCTCCGTTGAATTTGCGCGGTAGGATCGCAATGCATCGTGGGAGATATTTGAAAATGGCGCCACCCATGACAAAATAATCCCCCAATCGGGTGAAAATTGATTTCCATCGAAAGAGGTTATCTCCAGAACTGTTTATAGCGTCATTTGGCCTGATGTAATACACCTTCATCTTCATATCGCTTTGAAAATAAACTCGATGCATTATTTTGTAACCGAGTTAATATTTTTTCACATGTGTAACCGAATTCGTGGTTAACCCATTACTAAAAGGGGTGTCTCTAGTGAATTATTGAAAGCAAAATAGCAGAATAAACCAGGCCCCTCGGAACGGAAAAACAGGGGTGAGCACTATCAAGACTATCTAAGCGGAGCGCCATCATCTTTGGCGCGTAGCGGACAAGTAAATATTTTACTTTACAAAACCCCGGGTGGCTGAAGGAACTTCTAGAGTGTTGAAAATGCATGTACCCAACTTCTAGAAGTCTTCAAGTCACGCAAATATTTGGGGGCTAAACATACTTTTAGCCCGACATTTTTTCAGTGTAGGCTGAGTCACCCTCCATCCGTTCCACCGCCATTGAAAAAAGACCACGTGAATGTTTAATTCACGTGACGTGTGCAGTCAATAAACCCCAGAGTGTTATGCTCGTAGTCTGACCCATAAAATAGTTTCAACTGATGTGCACTGGTTAAGAAGAAATGTCCTGATTGGCTGTGTACATGTGTACTATTACATCGTATAGAGAGAGTCTGGGGGACTTTCAGAAAAAAGAACTATTACATCGTATTGTATCGATTCAAATCCTTGGCAAGGTTAGAGATTAGATTTTCTTGTTGGCCAGTTACAAAATTTCATGAACTGTTTCAGAGGGAATTTTAAGCTCTTGATTGGCAACTGCCATTTTTTCTTTGTTCAGTTAATAAAGTGCTACCGTTAGGAATGAGGATTATTTGTGGACACGGGCCCAACAATTCTGAGTTGACTTTTGAATACATGTCCGCACCGTAGTGGGATGTTACATAACTGCTTGCCTCGTTTCAGAACCATCTTATGTATCTATGATGATCTTGGACTTATGTATTTTAGGAGGGAGCGGCGAATACTATGAATCACTCAGAACAGATAAAGGGTGCAGAGAATACTGAAGTAGATGTGGCCCCACAATGTACCTAAGTCAGTTTAATTGAAAATTCATTTTCATTTTTTTATTCTTTTGACTTTTCTTTTTTTTTCTTTTTTTTTTTCTTAATTTTTTTTTATTCTTTTTTTTTTTTTTTGTTACTAATTCACAGAATAAATCTTGTCTAAAACAAATGGCATTTGACATGGGATCAATTACATCTTCACACTCTAAAAGTCAAAAGACTGAAATTTACCCTAAACAGAGCGATTTTCAGTCACAACATGGAATGAAATATAACTCTCTTTATTTGTGAAGTGAACTTAAGTGAAGTTTCTCTCAACTTCGGGTGATTTCACTCGTATTCAGGAGCGGTCATTCTGGGTTCTTTTTGGATCGAATTTCACTCGTTTTGTTGAAGAGTGCAGGTTACACATCTATTTCGAATCATGTCTTAGTAAAAAATGTCATGTTTATTGTTGGATATGATCATTAAAATAATATTTCATGACAAAGGTTTAATTTTACACCTTTTCCGTAACGAGCCCAACAAGCGTATGGACCTTTATCACCCGGCTGAACAGGCCCTGCGTAAAGTGTCCCTCAAATCTAGAGTTTAAAAAATGTTTTTTTATAGGTTAAAAATAATTCTCATCTATCTATCTCCAATTTTTCATAGCTCGTTCCATTGTTGAGATATTAAACTTTGTTGAAATTAATCCACTTAAAAAATATGTCTATTGCGCAATAATTTGAGGCTTTCTTGTGGTACAACCCACATTACCTGCTTTTGCTCGTGTTTGCTTGCAAGGCATGTTGCACAGAGAGGGCTTAATTAAGTACACCACCCTCTAAGGTAAGAGTGCTATCACACCTGGTAAAAGGTTTAGTTACTTTCAGAAAAAAAAAACAAAGAAATACCAAGAATGTTATTTGGGTAGCACATTATTATGCAAGTTACCATTTTAAGTGAGTGAATTGGCCTAAACTTCAACCTTTTTTTATCTCGGCTCAAGAATGTCCTATGAGGATAAGAGTCGTACTCTTAGAATTCATTTCTCAGGTTCTTTAGTATATTTTTTCATTTTTTTACTTGAGCTACACTTTAAAGCTATTTCTTTAAGGCCAATATACTGTGGTCAAAGTTCCGTACGCGTATTCAGTTTGGGTTACGCAAACTAACTGCAAGCCTTATAAGAACAGTCGGAGTTCTTTCCACATTGACGAGCATTGCCTTTTCTAAAGTCTTACAGACCCTCTAGAAAAGGGCCGTTCGGCGATATCGTCCTTTGAACTGCTTCGCAAAGAAGCTATGCGCCCACTGAAGACAACACTTGACCAAACTCACGGCCCTCAGACCATTTACATCATTGATCTGTCATGTATGACTCCATTCTAGACTGGCTGAAAAGAACAGATACAACACATGTTCTTAGCCAAAAGGGCGAGAAGCCAGCAATGCATACCCAGTGGGACGTGCTGTACATAATATGAATGCGTGCATACCATGTACCAACAAATTTATGGCTTTCCTGTTCAATGAGATCGAAGTTCATAGGAACAGTTTCGTTTACCTTTTGTAAACATTCAAAGGTCTTAAAGCAAGTACTTGTTGCTTTAAAGCAAACATTCTTGCAGGAATGTGAGGTACTGCTTCTTTGCACAAAAATAATGAGCCTATCCTAAGAGTCAACACAATTCAACTATAGAGTGCCATTCACGGTGAAGGAACTATACGACAGCAGGTCATTAAGTGTCACTTAATGACCTGTGGTGTATTGTCCCAGTCCGATTCCTTTTTTTTTTTTTTTGTCATGGCGTAAAATTGTTAGGAAAGTTTCAAAAGATTAGACAAAATAGGTAATTGTAACACGTTTGACATTTTTCGTCTTCCCATCTATATTTCCAGTTGCGGAGCTAGGGATTTCGGTCAGAGGGGGCGAAAATGGTCGAAGTACGATCGAAGCCACGGCTTTTCAGACTTTCTATTTGATTTCCCGCACCTGGTAGACGACTTTTACGCCATTTCTCCTCAGCAAGTTTTTCTATTAAAACAAGTTTAAATTTCTATTCAAAGGCCTCCGCTCAAGAAGATGCGGGGTGGACAAAACTCTATTAGGGGGAAAAGCTCCGCCCTACGATGAGTTGGCGCGGAGCGCAAGAAAATTTTGGCCCAAAATGACTTTCACATTCTAGTATGAAGGCGGTCATTATATTTTGTTGTCATTGTCAGGCCTCGATTTAAGATTTTAATGTAATAATGGGCTTCTTTGTGAAGATAAATATTAAACCTGCTAGGGCTAAATAGCAAACAATCTTACAGGGGGGAAATGTTATGGAAATAAATCACCGTTCGGTGTACATTTTTGGCATCTGGAAATCAAGATAAGTACAGAGAGAAACATTAATTGACGTAATTTAAATGATGTGACCACTCTGAAATAGCCATTAATAAACTACATTGAAAGAAAAAGACAAGACAAAATGTCTGCTTGGTTCTTTAGATACCGAATTCATAATAAATAAAAGTAGCCTGAACCTAGGCTTATCAGATGCAATTTTCTGGCTTTTGAGACCACAAAATACAGAAATAAGCATTTTCATGCAGTGTCAGAAAAAGCCATTTATCATGCATGAGAATGGTCACTTGAAGAAAATCACAATGGAAACTGCTCATTAAAACACTTATATCATTACCACTATGACAACAGTTTTATTTTTTTAGCCTGAATGTTCTATTCAAATGATTTTGAAAAATGTTCTGAAAGCTATTTTGGTTTCTTTATAAACTCTGTTTATTGTCTGTGTTGACAATTATACCCGACAACAAGATGGCTATTTGCGCTACAATTATTGTTGCGCCTTTTGCAAATCTGTTATTAGCCGGGAGGGTGAATTTAATGTCAGTCGGAGTATTTTGTAACTTATAATCACGCTTGGTGTGGAAGCAATTAACTTAGCACAGCGACAATATTCATTAGTACGTTTAAAGCATGAAGATACGTTTCCGCAAAACCTATCCCTATATTACAGACCCTTTTCATCAGAATAAAGTGCAGATAGTACAGTAACTGGGTGGCTGTTTGAACATTTTGTTATCTGGGCCTTAAAACAACGCTATTAGTTTATGTATTTTGCCAATAATGCTGCAAGAGTAAAGTATGTTATAAACCTAAAAAGGGCGCCGAAAGACGGTTTTGGTCGTCAGGGGGCAGTCAGGGGGCAGTCAGGGGGCGACTGCATATATCAGCTCCGCCACTGTATATTTCCAGTGACAGAACAAAATATATATAGTTAGTATTCATACCAGATATTATATAAACTAGTATATATGCTATATATTAAAGAAGGAAGAAACAAGATGTGTTGTATCTAGTACTCGTTTCTAGTTATGTTTTATGCTATATAGTTAGCCTATATATTATACTGTATACTTTAAGTTAACTATACACTGTTAAAAATTTCTCTGTAAATTTACATAATTTTTATGGCACATTTGTTTCCAACCAAATAATGTTTTTTTTACAGCCAGACTGTAATCATGAAAAAACATTAAGTGTTTGTTTTTTCTTTACAGTTTTTGCATGTAAATTAGTTTACAAATGTCTACTGTAAAATCGAATTACAGAATTGTTCTGTTTTTTTTTTTACCTTAATTTTATGTGAATTTACAGCCTACTGTTTTCATTCTCGGCGCTTTAATATTGATTATAATATCGCTTTTTTCCTTTCATATGTTATTACGTAACATACACGTCACCATTACGTAGATCAGGTATTTGCTTATCAACGTAATGTGTCGTTACGAAGTTGTTTTCAATCAAAACACAATGAGGATGCTTTGTTGTCATATTGTTGTCAAGTAGACTGCTATCTCTAGGAACTTTGTAATTGAAAAGTCACATTTTTTGTACAATATAATAATTGTTTTTAAAATAAATATGACAAAGAATGCAAATACATTGGTTGCAAACA
Organism: Holothuria scabra; assembly: GCA_037179385.1. NCBI lineage: Eukaryota > Metazoa > Echinodermata > Holothuroidea > Aspidochirotida > Holothuriidae > Holothuria > Holothuria scabra. The sequence continues at coordinate 6,728,746 of CM074192.1, read as the reverse complement.
TTTCCAGACAAGGTAAACAATAAGTTTATCACTTCCTGATTAAAAAACGCCAAAAAAGATATTATTCAAAGCAACAGCAATCCTTTTGTTAGGAAAATGCCTTCAAAATAAGCTCCACCCATTTATGCAAAATGAGATATACGTCATAAAGTGGTAAATTTACAGACTCTTTCAAGTAAATTTGTGAAACGTTTTTAATTCGATCAAGTGCATGAGCGCCTGTGGCGATGAGTTGACATCAGTATACCAATTGTCAGTGCTCTGAAATTAGGGCCTTACAATTTCTTTTTACTTAAAAATGTGTGTCAAAACACCAGTTGTATGATATTTATAGCTAAGAACGTAGTAACTAAGTATGCTTTTATAATAAATGTAAGTTAATTTTCAAATAGGGCCATAAATTTGCCAAAAATGTTTTCTTTTTTAACTGAAACTTCGCAGAACGATGCATGTTATATATTGAAAATTTTCTGGCTATTTCTTATTTGTTTGTTTGGGCTTATTTTTGTTTCTTTTTCAGCTTAAAAACAAAATAAATGTTTGTTAAATGACAGTATATTTATGTGAAATCAGAAAAATACAAAATACTGTTAAAATTTCTGTAAATTTACAGAAAAAGTGTTACAAAGCAGTAAAATTTGGTTAAAAAAGCAGACAGAAATGGTTTTTCAAATAAACAGAAAATACATGTTAAACAACCTTTTTTTATTGTAGCAATACAAAGTGTCTGTAAAGATACAGAAAATCTCTATTAAAAGTAAAATACAAAAAGTTTAAGGTAAAAAAAGTCTGTAAATTTACAGAAATTTTTAACAGTGTAGGCCTATTTCGAGCTTAAACAGGAAATACCCATGAGCAAGCCATCATTTGCATCGAAAACGAACGATTTCGGGTCTTTCTTTACTAAGAGAGCTGCATGTCTCTCCAGTACTTTCCTACCGTTTCCGACTTTAAACTGTTCCACGTTTAAACTTTTACCTTCCTTTAGTAAGTACTAGTCAGCTAGTGTTGCTCGTGTCAGCGCTAGTACAAGTAATTTGAACACAAATATGCCCCCAGGAGCTTCCGGGGGCTTCGACTACCAAAGTTAATCCAGGAGCTTCCGGGGGCTTCGCCCCCTGGAAGCTCCTGGATTTTAACGCCTCAGAGGCCCCAGGAAGACTGCTTAAAGGGGTGAAATACAGAGGTAATGTTGTAGGGTATTGACATGTTTATACCCTTAGGAAAGGCTCTTTTGAGCACAAAACTTTTTATCAAGTTGCACTGGAGGACTGAAATTGAACAATTCTAGAGCAACGATGTACCGTTAAGTTTTAAAAGGCAGTATCAACTCAGGGTTATCCCCGGTAACAAAAATTAAAGCTCGAAGATCATTACATGTGTGTAAGTGATATTCTCAAAATTGATGAAGCTATCATTTGGTACAGCAAAGCAGTACAGTCAAACGGTCGCATCTCTTCGTAACCTTGGGCGCAGGTGTGACGATTGCAGCTAAAACAACTAGCCTGCGCAGTGTAATTCTTCTCCGTCGGGCAGGCACGTCTCCGGTAGAAGCCTACCAAAGTTAAACGAGTTATACGGGATCGGTCTGCAGTATTTCAGGGAAGATGGGAGACTAGTGACTACCCAGCTTAAATGACAGAAATTAAAGTATGTGACTTTCATGGCTCGAAACGTTTTGAAAATGATGAAAAAAGTTAGGAAACACTCTGATGTAACGTAGCCTACATAGACAGCATTATACTACACACGTAGGTGAACAACGTAAGTCATGTTAATCATGAGGGGAGAATAAATGTAGCTTACTTGTTAGTAAAAAACACGTAACTGTAGACTTAACATTGGGGGATGATTACATCGACCATTCACCCTAGTCAAATATTGGGGGGATATATCCCCCCCCCCATCCCTCCGGGATCTATGCCTATGGGTAAAGTATTTCATAGTCGTTATTTTAAGTCGACCACCGGATATGAAGTGATACTGTGAGATCTAGAGTGTGACTTAAATTAAATGTTGCCCACCTGGCGGTAATCGGATAGAAAACTGTGAGAAATGTGACTTTCCTTTACGATTACACAACAAACTTAACCTACCATTCAGATATCATTCTTACACAACAGCCTATGAGCAAATTCACATGTAGGCTACAGAGAGTACAAAAAGCCAAGGTAGGCTCATACCATATGGAGAACCATGCTCGCATAGATACAATCTGAAGGCTCACACCAAATAGTCTTTTCTCGAAATAGCATGTATTTTCCAAGGATCAACGGCGTAGCCAAGGGGGATTCCGCCCCTTCCTCTCAAAATGAGAGGAAATTAGAAGTTGAAAAGAGAAGGGGAGGAAGAAAAGGGGATGAGATAAAGGTTCGTGGTAGAGGCCCTAATATCAAGTACAGCACCAGTTCTCACTAGCCAAAATTGTCGAAAGGGGATGGACACTACTTCCCTTAGAAACTTTCCCCAGGACAGGGTCCACTTATCTTTTCATCCCCCCCCCCCCCCACCTTCTTGATGAGATCCTGACGTATGATGCGTCATTTTTTTGTTAAAGACAATTTACAGTGGCGAATAAAAAAGGCTCATAAAAAAAAAAACTCTGTCCGAAAATTCTTGGCCTGTGGTTGTAAGCTGCAACGTGTCATGGTTGGCTCAAAACGTGACAAAAAACAATTTGACGGCACACGGTTGGTCCATGTGCATTTATGCAGTACTGACGTCACGTTAGCCTTTGTCAAGGCTTTTCGGTCAACAATTATCTTTCGTATTTACGCCATAACGTTACACCCTAATACGATACCAGACTCAGTACTTTTAACCCTCCAGGCACATGGAGACCTTCCCGGGCTCAAAATCTGTGAACAAAGTCTTAATATATGCAGGGAGTTGCAACTCCCTGATATATGTAAGTTTGAATAATTAAATATTCAAGAAGTGTTTACGAAAATTACGTTGTCTTGACGTATAAACTATATTTGACCAATGAAAGTGTGACTATCATTATGACAATAACAATCCCATGCGCTTCAATACTTGCGGGACCAGTCCCTGTTGCGCTAGTACTACTGATGCCTCATACGGTGGTGGTTGCAGAACACAGCGGCAGACATTAACCCTTTACCGTTGTTTGGGCTCTTTTGGACCCATACGAAGAGCGCGGCTGTCACCCATCTTTACTGTTTCACGCGGAGCTTGAAACTGCGAGTAGCCACCCGAAAATTCGGCCACAACAACGAGAGGGACAATAGTTTAAGGTCACGAGGTCCATAACCTACGGAAGCTGATGCGGGGCGTGCTACGTCCGCTTTTCCGCCCACTCCCGAGGCGCGCAAATATGTCCCGATTGGAGCACAACGGTAAAGGGTTAACCTCTTACCAAATCCAGTCGGTAGGTTTACAAATGTGTCATTCCCTTCTAATATGGACGCAATGGCTTCAAGCTGCTGATTCTTTAATGAAGTTTGGTCTACTCCAAGCTGAGCTGCTGAATTTTGTGCAATTAAAATCAAATCATCCCGCTTGCTACACGCCATGTTCTCATGAAATCGTAGGCATTGTACAGTTATGCATATTCATGAACTCCTAAAAACAAGAGACTCTCTGATTGGTCCCCTTAATTACTACTGGTTTGGTAGTAGATTTTTAAAGGTTCTATGAGTTAAGCACTTTGTGCGTAAAATTAACTTTGCCCATAGGCTCTCCGGTGTAGCGATTCCAGGGGTGTAAAACAGAAGAGGTAACCGCCAATGTGTTTCCAGAGAGATGGGGGGGGGTACAAATTTTCACCGGAAAGACTCGACAGAGGTTAACGTCACGCAGGCTACACCTCCACGAACTTACTTTAGTTTTCTTCGTGAATACAAATTGTGCAGTTGTATGAAAATTCTTATACGTAGGTTGTGATTCGTTTTGACGTACTCAAAATCCGCAAATGTAGTTAAATCCACCCTTAATCTGACAACTCTTGATTTGGGTGAAACTATTGACCCTTCACCACATATTACGGGACAGAGAACTGGTATGTGTCATATTTTTCTCTCAAGTCCTCCTACCCCCTTACCTCCTTGGAGAGAATGGTGGTTTTCTGAGGCTTCTCAGCTTCCAAAATTGGGAAGCTGAGAAGGTCTAAACAAGGAATATGTCGGACAGCCTGTTACTCAGGTAAAAGTCCTCCCTACTCTATTGCAAAGAGCCGTTCTACGAAACCACACTTTAAACTGCTTCCCAAAAGTACAGTACATCAACTGACGTCTTATCTTTTTTTTCAGAAATATTCTGAGGAGGAGCGTACTTTTTTCTCCACTACGATTCAGTTTAAGTAATCTTATTGTTGTTTTGGATCTCAATCAAAACTCCACCGTGTTATGGGAAGTTAAAAGATTGTAGAGTAAACGTACACACCAAGTAATTAATGTCTTATCTTTCATTTCATTTATTTTCCACAAAATCATAAATAATAGGAACAAATAATAAAACAACAGGACACGGGAGGAATTATACTGTTCATTCATACTATAAGTGATAATTCTCTAAATGCACTTATTGGTCCATAACGCTTCGGCGATAGTTTATTATTCTCCAGCGATGATAAACACAAAATCATCGGCGGATGTTTGCAATAAAACATTAATGTATATAGTATTTTCACTAACGCCACAACTTCCTCCCCCCCCCCCCTTTTTTTGAGCAAAAACTGTTGTAGTTCGGTCAAGAAGGAAGATCAATTTTGTATAGTTCTTTTACCTTTATTACAGTTCTTATGAAGTTATACTTTTCAATAAAGTTTGTCCGGACGATAAAAGAAGAATTTGAAACTTAACTTTTTCCCATTTTAGTAACAATACTAAACAATACACTTACATTTGTATCAAATCTTCCCATACCGGAAATTCACGCATGGATGAAACAGGCAATATAATTGCATAGGCCTACTGTGTCTATAAGCTCGTCTGAAAAGGGGGCGAATTCCTGCTATTTACAATCAGATATTATGTTGCACTGACCAGGTAGTTGCAATTCCCGACGTTAAACTGCATCCAGGGTGTGGCTTCTGTTCTATTCAGCCTGTCTAGAGCAGGACCACACATGTTTGCCCTTTAGAGGGCGTAATTGTCCATTTGGGACGTTTAGCTCCTTAAGGGAGCAGAACTCCTCCGGGAGTAAATGTTTGGTTTTCGCTCCTTGGCTCTTCGCCAGAGAGTCGAGGGGACTTTTAGAAAAAAGTTGCAATTCCCGGGTCGGGAACAAGCTAAGTTCATTGTAGAGTGACAAAGATCATCCTCTTTTTGAACGACTTGATTGCCGGCTTATCCAACGTAGTGTAGACTCAGACCCATTCATTCTATTACAAACCGATATCGTTCATCTTTCCTCGGCTCGGCAATTACCGTACTTTACATAACCTGGATTTTAATAGGTAGTTTAACTCTTTTATACATTTACATTATTTTGTATTTTACCTTCTTTGCTCTTATCTGTTTTTGTTTGTAATTTTTACACTCTTATACTGTGAAATTTACTGTGTTTTGTGGAATTTATTGTTTTTTCGCTGGTATCTTTTTACTGCAGACATATTATTTCCTTTTTTAGGATTTAATAAAGTATATCTATCCATCCATCCGTCCGTCCGTCCATCCATCCATCCATCCATCCATCCATCTCAGTCCCTGCATTGACCGACTTCGTATGTTGTGTTGACTTTGAAGTTAATTGGGATAGGACCTCCCTGTAGGAAATGCAAAGTTCGTTAAGTTTTCATGCCACATTCTGATAATATGGAATTTTTGAGGGGAAAACTGGTTACCGCAAAGTTTAAAGAAAAAACAAAAGTCACTCCATCAATGCGAGGATAATGATGTCATATGTGCTTGCTTCAAGTTCACATTTTGTTGAAAATGATTCAACTTCACATGCTGATATCGTGAGAACCACACATCTGATTTCAATGCAAATTCTACCGAAATTTGCTTAAAATAATTACCTCTCCAATATATCTGATTTGACCTTGAACCCTTCTTTTAAAGAATTTATTCATCACCTCAGACAGCTCCATTTCTGGCCAAACTACTGACTTTCAGCCCCTTGCTATAATTCCACTGTCTTAAACTCGTTCTCATCCAGACATAATCCTAATTAATCCCGTTGTAGTGGCGTAGCCAATGGGGGGTGGGGTTTAGAACCAACCCCCTCCCCCCACCGTGACCCAACCTTGCAATGCAAAAACACCTAAAAAAGCGGTTTTTCTCTCTATCTTTAGACTTTTCCCTCATATCGTGACCCCACCCCCATGACACCAAAACCCTCCCCATGACACAATCCTGGCTACGTGCCTGCGGTGATTAAGCACGAGTCAAATATGTAATCAACTCACTTACAGTACATAATGTGTAACATGAGCTACAGTGCTCTGAACTTTTTTAATTTGATGTCTTTATGTGAAGTCTATGAGCTTTGCAAATTGAGAATTTATGTAGATAACCAGTGTACTTGTAGTTTGGGATGACGAATGACTGCCTTTAAATCTCACAGCTTTTCTCTGGTGTTGTTGACCGGCTGATTCATGGGAGTTTCTGCAGATATGTTATTTGTCCTTGTGCTATTTAATTGCTTCTGTATTCAGTAAAATGGCATAAGCTGATGATTACTTCAACTTCGGCTGGGATTTCAGATCGTCAACCGATTTTTCCTTCTCTTATATAAATAAAAAACAGAAAAAAAGAAAGAATGAAAAAATTGAAAAGAGGTGTCAATAATGCGTAAATTAAAATATGAAATGTTGTTGAAATAACGTAGGTGCCGTATTCGGAACTAAAAAAATTTCAGCTCAAACTGTCAACAGGGAATCTAGTTGGAAGAGGTCGTCACGATGACAGGACCTCTTTAAACTCTTTACAACGCGAACAAAGACGCAAATCAATGGAACTATCAAAACTAGGTTAAGTTATCTGTCAACTTTTACCCTTGTTTGTCTCTGCCAATGGTTCATTTTCTTACAATCACATCCATAGTGTGTAATCCTAGGGGGATTTGCGGTTGCGGGCAAACCTTTTAAAATACTAGGTTGGTATCACACTACAGTGTACCGAGCCTACCTCTTAATTCATATAAATACCAGATCAAATTTTAATGCCTTCCTCCGAACTTATACGCTCTTGGGGAGATTACTTCGAAGATATTACTCAGTAATTCGCAAAGTAGTTGCTACAATGAGGAGCAAAACCTGTTGAAACATATACCAAACATGTAACTGTTTGTTCTACATAAAGATTTAACCATACGAGGGTAGATTATCTACCGGAATTCCTTATTTTCAAAATAATCGAGCTTAACAGTCCAGGGGACGACTGTTTTGTTGATATCAAGCTCACATTGGTACAAAAATACTGGGAAACTGTTTATATAAGCAATAACTTTGATATATGCGTAAATACCTTATACTGCGGCGATATATTGTGGGAACATTACAATTAGTTTACATATTTTTACTCATCAGGGGTATTTTACAGTCTACTGAAGGGATCACAGGACAAGATGTGAGATTTTGAGAAATATTGGATTACATAAAGTCTTTACCGATTACCAGAGTTGAAAAGGAGTTAAGGTGAGGAATCTTTGTTTTTAATTCACGTTACCTGTATGATTGATTTATCACCGTGTAAACTGGAAAGGGGACACACGACTTTTTCAGGCCCGTTGTGAAGGGTATGGACAGAAGACTAAGCCTTTTGCGCCCTAGAAAGTTTCAAATTGCGTTTGATTTTATAATTTTTACATATTTGATCCTTCCCTGATTCTTTTCTATATCACCGAAGCCACATCACCCTTTCAGTCTCTCCGTATATCTGCGGGCCTGACTTATCCATGAAAACTTAATGCTTATCGCAATAGTTCCCATTACGCATGCGATTTAAATAACATAACGTGAGATCGAGATTTCTCATTTTAAAATAACGAATCTGCTTCTCCAAACCTATTTCAGTATAGTTAAACATCTCTACGGCTCAACGCATGTCATACGGTATATATACCATGAAGAGGACTAATACTTTGTCAAAGTATTAGCTCCGTGTATACGTCAGTGGCTGAAAAGCGACAAAGCCAGGTAGCTTCATTTCACGTTTATCAGTTCATCAGTGCAGCAAGCTTACTTCATTCAGTTCTGAATATAATTTTGCCGGTTTTCACGGCAGGAAAACAAATTTGGATCAAATTAACTGATTAGTGTATTCGGGGATAACCATAAAATGTAGGCTAGGCACGTTTTCGCATTTTATATGACTAGCAAAAGAAGAGAGGAAGAATACGTGGGGTAGAAAATATGCGCCGTGACAAGAGTATGCTAAATAGATGAATGACAGGATAGAGACACGGTGTCATGCATTGTCATAAAATAGGATTTGTCAAGCTCGTACATGTTATAGTCATTGTATTTCTTTTTCTAGTCTTGTTTACTTTATCTCTTTGTTTTTTGAAAAACAAAAAGCCTCAAGAGGATAAATTACAGTATCATATCCAATCTCCTGACGAATAGGCTAGATTTAGATACACAAATCCGTTTAGAAATATAGATTGAATGATGTACTAAATATCGCACTTTATTTACCGTATTATTTTACATCGTAGAGTTGGTCATGATTCAGAGCATAAATATTGTATCAATAAGTTTAACTTGACAGAGCATAAAACATGTAGCCAGTATTGTCACATAAGATTATGAACATTGATAGTACTTAAAGGTCGTGTGACCTGTAAATGACAAAATTGGGTATTTGATGTTGAATCATTGAATACTAAGGAATAACCAAAATTCCTATCAAAAACCGTCAGTACTAATTCCTGACTTGCACTTGATCATAATAAATATGTGTGTCATGAAAGAGACATGACATATAGGTCTAATTTTATCCCTTGTTTCTTCAACCAACTGCATGGTAAGGTGGTTAGTGCATCAAACTTGCAGTCGGAAAGGTGTGAGTTCAAGCCCTGGCCGGGTCATATCGAAGACTGCTGACATTGTGCTGAGAGCTGAACAAAAGCAGTGGAGTAGGGAAAACAAGCCAATGAGCCGCCACAACTGGAAAAAGGCCGTGGTCGGCTGGACTTGAACTAATTGGTTGGAAACTGCCGTAAAACTCCATCGAACTAACCATGTGGAAGTACTTCCTCCGAGGTAGTACTTCCATGAACTAACTAACTAACATTTGTTTCTTCATATGACATTGGTAACGTTAGTTTGCCCTGAAGGTTTATTTTGGAACTTAGAAATAGCGTAGCCTACTTGAAAATCAGCAGCCGTATCAATTACCAAAGGTTAATTATCTGATGAGTAATTAAGAGATAATTACTTTGGGGTTGACAAAAGAAATGTCAACAGTGTGCAACACTCAACATCATTATTTTTGCAGAAGCAACAAGCTTCTTCAGAAACATTCAAACTTTGAAGAGGTATATCTTGAGAACCATAAAAGATACTGAAATAAATTAAACGGATTTCTCCTTATTAGAAAAGTTCACTTGGTAACCACTAAGTATTTTGCTGACATGTCACAGTACCTTTAACAAGTAATGTAAATCATACTGGTTTCTTTTAGACTTTTACTTGAACAATAGGTGTGTTGATACTGAGGATAGGCTATAGCTAGTGTAATTTTCCAGTATTTCATGGAAAGTCTTATCGATACTGTTCATGTCGGTAGGGGAGACTGGGGGAGTTTCCCTTCCCAGGCTACAGATTTTCGAAGTAAGTTTATATCACCTTTATCTCTGAAATTCTAGGTCCAAAAGATTGTATAGGTGTGGTTGGTCTAAGACGCGGAAAGTGCAGAATAAAAGCGTAATAGGCCTAAGTTTGACTGTTTTTCTTATCCTGCACGGAAAACCCAAAATGATGGTGGCGCTCTTCCTAGCCTTTTGTTCCTTGTCGTAGATTTGCACAAATGGCCATTCATAATAATATTTTCACCAGATATAGACTTCACGCTTCTTACGCTTACCGTATAGTATGCATAGATACAACCATGGAAGTAGGTAGTACTTCCATGATACAACTGCCTGCTCAGCGAACCTTCATCCCCATGATTTGAATTGTTTTCAGTAAAATACTGTTGAATTCGTAACTGCAACGAAGACTTGAAATATACTTCACACATTTCACAACGGGTCTATACAGAGGAATTCAAAATAAGGATACCACGGGGTTAAGATTCTTAGCTTAACAGGGTACTGAAAGTGAAGTTTCCGTGGAGGGCCAGAATTGTCAATATTTGTAAAGGCATAGATGAAGTTGTCAACGGGAGATAAAAAAAATTGAGTGACTCCCTGTCCTCTTCCTTTGTTTAGTTAGTTAGACTGTTAGATCATGGGTTTTACGATCTGGTTTCTAACAAATTCCTCCTTCTTTGACTACTTTTCGGGTTATGCTTATTCAAATAAGGATTGTATTTATTGTCCCTGTAACAACGCATGTATTTTCGTTTGCTCTGTCAACCTCGAGTACATTACAATTAGTCTTCAAGATACTCTAAATCTTACATGTGGTCACACCATGCTACCATACGGCAAGGTTATTTTAAACATTGAACAGTCTGTATTGGTATACAAAAATATCCTGACTAATGTGCTGGCCTGTAAGGTAACAGTTTATCTGTAGAATTACGTGCCTTGAGTATAATAAATGAGAACTTTCAACAGTTTCAGAATGACCCTCACATTTATCAAGTGTAATTACAATTGTTGACTTGTAAGTACAGTCACTCCGTTAAGGTCCATATATAAGCACACCAAATTACATTTAGAACAGATCCTTATATAGCCCTTACAATAAATTCAGAGAAAACCATGCAATTGTATAGTCTAATACTAATAATAGATCAGGGAACTGCAGCTCAGCTACAACTCCCTGATTTAAATTTACACATGACTTTTGCCGTTACCATGATGGGTTTTCTTCAGCCTACAGTTTTTCTTTAGTATTTTTTTACTGTCTGTTTATTTTTGTATTAGGCCTAATTCATTTTATTTTATTTCATTTTTACTCTTTTACTGATCTTTGTCCACAGCCTGCGGGAGCCTTTAAATAAAGAGCCTTCAGAGGGCATATTTCCGAAATAAATCATCTGCTGTTAAATTAGACTTTTAGATCTTCACCTAACCCCCCCCCCCCCCAAAAAAAGGGGGGGAACGGCCCTCTAACAACCTTCCACTAGATGTTATACTGTATCAATACCGTTTTTCAAGTAGGCGTATTTAGGATTTCTTGTTAGCGGGAGCGCCGATGTTCGATGACCATCATGTGTCTGGAGGTAGATTTTCCCAATGTTTTAAAGGGCCAAACCTGTCACCCCAAACTACAACCGAAATTACCGATTGGCTCAACTCTTTGATTGATAGCTTATTCAAACAATGCAGAAGACCAAAGCTTATGTTACACAGCGTGAACGGTACTGTGAGTGTTTTGATTGTATCAATTGAGTTTTTCTAAACTCACCTTGAAGCAATAAACTGAGATTGTATGTTGATGAGGATGAATTTCAGACAATTGTGGGAGGGGCTTAAGTAAGAAGGTTAGGAGAATTTGTACTGTTTGGGGTGAGAGAACTGAGCCTGTAAGGGCAAGAGCAGTCGCCTCAAATTTATTTTGAAATCGCACAATTTTCTTCTTTCTTCTCTTCAAAGTACCTTTCATAATATTTTAAGTCTTCATTATTGCACATTCAAGGTAAACCAAGCAGTCACTTCTGGCAATTTTCCATTTGAGGAGAAAAGATATATTGCCACATGACTCTCAAGAGCCAATCATGAAACATTCTACTGTACTCATTCAATTTTGGGTGACTGCATTTTCCATATAATAGGGGCCCGACCAAGGACGGATCCAGCATTTGTACAATTTGAAAAGGATGTGCCTTTTTTACTTGGGGCAGAAAATGTTTTATTCTGCCTGAACTTATTTTAGCTCTGCTCAGCCCCAGTATCAGTTGGCGCGGAGCGTAAAAGACTTTATCAAAACTTGGGCAGTTGGAAATGGCGTTTCCCGGGCTCCTAAGTAGAATTAAATCAATCGTTAGTTTAAACTTTAGTTTAATTCGCAAAAAGTGTTCACTTCAATCAAACATGAGCAAATCGCCACGTGATCAGAACATAATCAGATGAAATGTAGCACTATCGTTTTCCGGCAAAACTGGCTTTCTTAAACACAGGGTGTCACGATGGTCTAAAGAATGGAGGGGCCACATAAACTGAGCTATGTCTTTAATATTTTCTTGTATAATAATCTAGGCGAAGAGCCACTAACATGCAGTTTGCGCGTAGCGCAAAGGTGTCTTTTTTTGCCAGAAATACCTTTCACTAGATACCTTGCAGATTTTTGTAATCGTTTGGGGTTTTCATCGAAATTTTACCGGGGCTACGTTTTTTTTTTTTTTTTTTTGAGCAACTATTTGAAAAAAAAGTCGCTTAGGAGTTTCAGGTGTGACTAAAAACATATCAGTTTTTTAAGGTAGAAATACTTCCGAGAATTTTTTCAGACACTTATCCGAAGGTTTAGGTCATGCCAAAGTTTAGGAAACGTCTGTTCATGCAATTTTAACACAGCACAGCATGATGTACAGACGAGACAGAAAATGACCCATCTACAAAAGAAAAAAGTAAGCACTGAGAAAATTTTAGGGGCGCACGCCCGGTGCACCCCTTTATGTCGGCGCTACTGATAAACTACTTTGCCAATCGTTAAAAAATATACCCCATGTTGTAATTGGGTTTACATAGTTTGTCTCACCCCTGTGTAGTCGCTGTTGTGTGTATACAGTACCTCACAGATTGAAGACGTTGACGAAGACTTGCCCAATGTTAGCATGTAATTCTTGTTTTCGCCCTCTTTTAGAAAGCATGGTGACCAATCAAAATCAAGTCGGCAATCATTTTTAATCATTGGTTGCCGATCACGATCTCTGATTGGTCTATTAAGAATCCCCTGAATGGTAATACTCCATGCCAAAAAATGTTATCCATGCATACGTATATCTCGACTGGCAGAATCCCAGGAAATCACATCTAACTATTCATAAAGTAAACCTCCCTTGTAAAAAATTAGTTTCATGTTGATTGCTTTAAAAGTTCGCAAAGGGTAATGCAACAAACCTGTCTAAAAAGTGCTGAACCAGTCATTGAATCGCATAACATGATGGGAATCCTAGCTAAGGAATTGCACAAAATCCATTTCAGCGGCACAGTATCCTCTGCTTCTTCGTAACACTAACAGGCTGTTACAGGCTCCTCTTGTGTCACAGTTTTGGGGAACCTTTAATCAGGGTAACCTGACGGAGGTGACATGCTTCCTTTGTTGGGTAGTTTACTGAAACCCCAACTTAAACCCTAACAGTCTAAAATTTGGAAACCAATCAGCGGTAGGAATGCCCAATTCCTTAAAAATATTAATGTGTACCACAGTGTCATGTTAGGAACGCTATTAAAGTGTACCTCAAGTAAGGAAAGATGAAATATATGTATTAGATAGCATGGAAAATGAATTTCAAAAGTCCAACTCCCTTCTTCATAGGACATTTTTGAGCTGAGAAATAAAATATTGAGGTTTATTCAGTCAGATTATAATGGTTCATTGCACAACAATTTGTGATATCATATTGTCACTTCTTTCTACTTCTATGATTTTCTGAAAGCTATGCACCTTGTACCAAGGTGTGATAGCACTCTTTCTCTTAGAGCGATGTAATTAATGAAGCCCTTTCTGGGCAACAAGCCCTGCAAGCAAACATGAAGCGTCCGCGGTCCTGAAGAAATATTAAATTCGAAGGGAAAAAGGCAGGTACTGTGAGTTGTACAACAGGAAAGATTCAAATTATCGCGGAATGGACTAATCCGTTATAAGTTGATAAACATCAACATTTTATATCTTCGCTCAGAAATATATATGTGAAGGTGGGAGTTAGAGAGTTATACAATTCTTTCTTCATGCTCCTTTATGTATGTGTTTGATTTTTTTTCTTAACTTTGACTTGGGGTACACTTTAAGCTTGTAAACATGCATTCCAAAATCATGGTTTGTGTATTTCAAGTTAAATATTTTATACCTGACGTTTTTAAGTTTGAAACATGCATGTCAAGTTGTAAGAATGGGTGAACATTCTGAAAAAGTAGTCACCCAAAACAAAACTCCTCAGTTGTAACAGCTCTCTGATTGATATCAAATTAAAAACAAATTGTTGAATAGTCCATATCACACAACATGGACTGTGAGTGTCTGGGTACGGTACTGTACATATATGAGGCCTTTATACACAGTGGCGTAGCTAGGATTTTTTCCAGGGGGGCAAAGGTATGAAATTTCCCCAAAACTTTTCCCGGTCAATGTGTATGTATTTCATATAAAATATGCAAACTTACAAGTATAACAACATTACCATGTCATTTTGTAATATTACCTGCATTTTAAAAAAACATAGAGCAATCGGAAATAACAAAGTATATTATTTTGGTAAACAATATCTGGTTTATTTGTATGTATAACGCAGTGGCGTACGCAGGATTTCTCTGAAGGGAGAGGGGCATGCAGTATGGTCTAAGGGGAGGGGTGTCCGGAAATTTTTGACGTTTTCAAGGAGCCTAGATGCAAAATGGTGCAAGATTTTCGACTTTGACAGGAACAGCGTTAAAAGTTGAATCGTGGTGGTTCATGAGGATAAAACAGAAAATTTTGTGTCTTGACATGCATTTCCTTATGCCATTTATGCTACCTTACGAAGAAAAACTTGTCATTAAATTTGCACACTTTTAGGAGTCAAAATAAAAGAGCATTGATCGGTATTTGTGGTTTTTCTGGGCCACAAAATGTTATTTTGTCATAAAGATTATCTAAGCGGAGCGCCACCATTGGTTGGCGCGGAGCGTAGAGAAAATTTGGACAAATCAGACCCCTTAGATGGCCGGAAATAGCATTTTCCAGGCTAATGCGAAGGATCTAGCCAGTCGCTTTCTTCTTTTGTCGTTTGCAATAAAATGCTCACTTCAAAATATGTTCGCAAACTGCAAAGTGATCAGAGAGTTAAGAGCTAATTTTACCCCAAAAATGTAATTTTGCCCAAAAGACCGAGCGAAGCGCCACCATTGGTTGGCGCGGAGCGTAAAGAAAATTTCGAAAGATCAGACCCCTCAGATGGTCAAAATAGCGTATTTATGCTTGCAAAGAGAATCTAAACATGTAGTCTTTTTTATCGATGCCACCAGTGGGAAACAGAGTCTACCTTTTTAGGTAAAATTGGAATTTGACAGGATTTGCCTAGATCTATTTGTAGGAATTAAAAAAAAGTTGGCATCACTGAAAGACCTTGCAGGGACAATCCTTCCCCTTTGAAAATTTTTGAAAAATTGGGTGCCCTTATAAGCAATCTGGTGCCACAAGTATGCTATCTTTTGAAGTATATCTGTGTTAATAAAGTTAGACTACGTATTTTTAAGAACAAAGAAAAATGGCATCTGTGAGGGGGGCATGGCCCAGTGGTTTCCCCTTCGCACGCCACTAAGGAGGCCTAATAGTGGCTCGATCACACAGGAAATCCTGTTAGAAAAGCAGTCTGTTAAGTGTAGAAGGCTACAAGGTACTCATTGTCCATTTATTGTTACACTCAAAGTGAGCAGAAAACTGTTTTCCCGAACTAGCTTGTAAGCCTCCAAGGATTAGGCTAAGTAACAAAATCTAAGTGTGCCAACGAATCCCGTTGATTAACTTTAAGTTTATCGTTGGCCATGGATTGTTTCAGCCCCATCCATCGTTATGTACACAGAGTAAAATCGTACAGCTACTGCTGGCTCGTAGAAGAACATAACAACCTCGGGGTCTACGGTAGTGACTTGTCAGTTTTCACATTTACTAAATTCCCAAAGTATCACCTGAATAACAGCTTCCTGTGCACTGAAATGCACTGATCATAACCCCCGTGCGTATACAAGCACAAGAGAACATTCAATCTGCTACGCGGCGAGGACATTTCTGTGGAACGCGAATTGGGCCGGTTCGTGCGACACTGACGAAATCTGAGTTAATTTGTTGCATGAAAATACGAATTATGTATTAGAAATGTCTCACAATTTCTTATTATAACAAAAATTTTGAGAAATTTTGGTAATAATAAGAAGATTCATCAAAGTTCCCCATTTTCATCAAATTTCCCCAAAAATTTTTCCAGGGGGGGCAACTTGCCCCCCCCCTGCCCCCCCCCCCCTCCCCCAGTAGCTACGCCACTGTTTATACACCCACAGGGGAATGCCTTAAAACAATATCCTAGGATTTTGTCTAGATAAGGATGAGACTTAACAGCTGTGGGACGGACTGTAGGTCTATACGAATCTGATCAGCGCTTGTGTTTAGGGACTGTATGTATCCGTTTGTGGGGTCTATTAGCCTTAAATCGTCTTTATCCATTGTCTATGTGAACTTCAAACACTCACATTCAGTTTAATGGAAGGAATCAAGATTTAATTCAGTGCACAACCATCCTTGATACAGGTAAGCAAGGAAATTGAAAGACTAAAGGTAATGAACCCCAGTTATGTCCGACTAAAAACAGACCATCACTTGGCTATCCAGATTCGTCTATCAGTACATGAGGTTGAAAGAACTGAAACTGTCCGTCTAGGGCAATAAATATATTCCTAAAGGAAGTGTGACATGAAAATGAAAAAAGGGTACTGTATTTGATGTACAAAGGATTAAAAACCGGGAAAATAGCCACAATTCCCATCGTAATCCGTCAAAAATTGACCATTTCACAAGGCATTTTCAGGTTTGCACTTAATCATAACTAAATATGAGCTCATGTAAATGTTTTGATATCACGAGAGGAACATGCCGTGTATGACTAATTTTATGCCGTATTTTGTTTGTGCAATATTCATTTCAAAGAAAAATGTAACATTAGTTTGTCCTGAAGGTTTTTAAATTTTAAACCGCGTCCTTAAAAATCATCTATAGCAATTAACAAATCAAAAACAATCTACTGAGTAATTAAGAGATAGTAAATATTGTGTTAACAAAAGAAACGTAAACACTGTGAACCACTCCGTATCATTTTTTTTCCGCATAAGAAACAAGTTGCTTGAGAAAAATTCGAAATTTGAAGAGGTATATATGGAGAACTGTAAAAGATATTGAATTAATATCAACGGATTTTCTCTTATAAAAGTTCACTCCATCGTAACTGCCAAGTGACATCAGGTCATTTCGCTGACATGTCACAATTCCTGATCCATTGTGAAGCAAGCATCACTTGGTCAAGACGCCACTGTTCATTCATTACTCGTACCTTGTGCAATGACGACGTCAAACTTTCGGAATGACCAATAGGCTGATAGGAATGGCTGGGCCTATTAATATGTTTGTCTGAATAGTAGGTGTAGCCCAATCCCCAAAGTACATCTGTAAAATGGTAGGTCTCGAGAGATTTCAGCACCAGATTACCATTATATTATCTATCATTAAGAAATGATGTCATGCATGCCTTACATATCTTGAGACATGGTGAATGTAGTTAGATGGAGTTTTACGGTCCAGTTTTCAACCTGTTGGTTCAAGTCGAGCCAGACACGGCAAGTGAGCCAGTTGCGGCTCATACTTAACTGGCTTGTGTTCCTACTCTATTGCTTATGCGGAGCACCACGCACAACGGCAGTAGGTTCCATTTTAGAGTCTTTGGATCCACTCGACCTGGGAATAGAACCCGGGCCTTCCGCGTGAGAGGCGGATGCTCTTACCGTTAAACCAAACAGGCGGACATGATGAATTTAACACCTTTAAACCAAGGATTTGAATGGCGTCACGCATGACACACACACATGGTGTTGCGGAGTCTGAAGGCTGAAAGGCTGGTCTGGTTTGTGTCTCTTCGACGAGGCTAACCCTTCGACGTAGCTCATTCGGCGGGGAGTATATACCCTTTAAGAGTATTTGTTTGGCTTAGCTTAACGAGCACTTCTTCAGAGAGCCGAGAAAACCTAGGAAAAAGGTATGGCACCAAAACCCCACTTTTAGTACCGTGTTTGATGAGGTGTCACTTTCATTTCTCGAGTGATGTTTTTCATGTCTGATATAATGTCATAAAGTTAGGGTAGGAGAAGAGAGATGCCGAAAGGTTAGGGTTACAACTCTCGAGAAGAAGCATTATGCATGCTCAGGGAAAAGTGTTGACAAACATAGCCTATTACGTATTTTTTAGAACGGTATTGTGCATGACATATCCATAATTTAGAGATCTGAGGGTAAAACGGTTGGCCATTTTAAGTCTGATATCCCCCCCCCCCCCCTTTCTTAAAAAGAAGCGTACAGCTCCGTTTGGGGAAGATCTCGTTCGGCAGTGGTTCGACGTTGTGGTCTTCAACAGAGAGTCGAGTGAACCTTAGTCCTGGCAGCTTTCTGCTTAGTCTACAAATATGTACGTTCTCGAAATTTTGCATTTACCACGGTTGAGAATCACTAGCTGTAGTTTGCTTCTAACCTGATAAGTGAAAGACGGTACGTGTCCCTCGCGCCAGGGTGTCCATGACCTGATGACTGAGAAAATCTTAGGCTTAGCAAATAATGTCCTTTCGGCGGGTAGGCCTAATTTTAAAGGACAAGGAAATCACTTTTAAGTAGCGGATGATACCACGAAAATATTGAATAATCACGGTTAGAGTAAAGTTTGGAAGACAAAGCGCTGTCGGAAGAAGGCCGACGCATTGCATGCGTGCATGCCTTGGAACACCTTTTCCAAATTTCCTCATGTATGTTGAACATCATTTAGACATAGTCAAACGGACTCAATACTGCTGGAGGATAAACAAAAAAATTGCCGAAATAGTCTACTTAATTCTAAAGCAAACAGTCAGAATCTGTATACTATTGTAGTTCGATCGTCTGATCGTGTTCTGTATAAGCACTGAGTGGTTAGGGCTAAGTGACTTACATATTGTATGCAGTTATTCATGAATCGTGGGGGAGGGGGGAAGAGGTGTGTGTTGAAAGGGGTTGGGTATAGAAAGATGCCGTCATGTGTCATTCTTTCAAATGTATTAAGTTTCATCGACTTTCGAACAACTTGTGAAAGATGCATATATTCAGAAAGTTGGGAAATACCTTTAGTCAATGATAATATAAATATAAGGGTGTTTTATTTTCGAAGTGATTCTTAATATGTGTTAGTACACGTGTGATTTTCATAATTAAAGATAAGATTGCCAACCTGTTTACTTTAATTACAATCCTGTTGTGGGATCCCCACTTTTATGATCCAGCAAATTATTTGAAAGTTTTCTGTAATAGGCGGTTGAAATAAATAACTGTTGCAACCAAAAAACTGTTGGAATTTAGAATCTACTAAAGTATTCTAGCCCTCTTTTGTTCGGTAAAGTTCTCGAGATTGAAAAGGACCCAGAAAACAGTTGCCCCAATTAAATCTTCATTCTAGGTTCTGGGGCTATTTTTAGGCCACCTCTTAAAGGCCCAGTTCTCTCACCCCATACAGTAACAATTCTCCTAACCTTCTTACTTAAGCCCCTCCCACAATTGTTGAAAATTCACCCTTATCCAGTCACGGTCTCAGTTTATTGCTTCAAGGTCAGTATAGAAAAGCTTTATGTGTATAACCAAATCACTCTCAGAACAGTTCATGCTGTGTAATATAATCTTTGGTATTCTGCATTGTTTGAATTAACAGTCAATCAAAAGCTGGGCCAATGGAAAGTTTCTGTACCCCCCCCCCCCCCCCCCGCTACAAGAAGTGTAGTTTGGGGTGAGAGGATTGGTCCTTAAAACTGGTTCCCAAAACTATCCCCTGGATATCCCTTTTCGGATGATGTGTGTCCCTTTACGTTTAACGCTAGAACAATTCACATTCCGGGAAAATTTGCTCCCAGGACAATACTATTTGCTTCCGGTAGGGGGTAATTGATATTGATTAATGTTAGGCTATAGTATGTTTACATCAATATGTAATTTATGTTTCAATGTACGACCAAAATCTTTCGGTGACCATAGTTTCTTAGAAAAAATAAATGATGCTGTGAAACTAAGATCCCTGCCTCTTGATCTTACAGGATTTTTTATGTTATCAGTCAGCAGTTGCTGTAAAATATCTTCAGGTGTGATATCTTCAACATTCCTACAGTGCCTTCGGCAACTCCTCAAAGAGTACTTAAAGGCAGTCATTCGTCACCCTAAACTACAGTTTCAGTATACATATGTCAAAACTCTCAATTGGTACAGCTCTTTGATTGGCATCACATTCAAACAATGCAGCATAGCTAAATTACACAGCATGGGCACTGAGCATGTCTTGATTACACATTATGGACTTGTATGGCCACTGGAACAAGCCACGAAGCAATAAACTAGGATTGTGTCTGGATAAAGAGGAGTTTTAGATAAATGTGGGAGGGGCTAGAAGTAAGTAGGTTGGGAGAATTGGAACTGTTTGGGATGATGAAAATATGCCTTTAAGTTCGCTATCATTACTAACGGGCTGATGAAATAATAAAAAAAATGCCGTAGGCTAGTTTGATATGCTATCTGTGTGAAATAGCCTACGTTATGAATCTGTTCGGAAAAGCTTCAATTCCAAGTTACTCAAATGTTTCATTAAATAGACATGACAATGAACACCAAAATAGAGCAATATACAATTGACATTGTGTTTAGGTTATTGCTATTTTCACCTATATCGTTTGTAATTGTGATTGAAAAATGTGTTCATTTTGTGGCAACGAACTTGAAAGCTCCACCTATTAAATGTGGCAAACGATAGTCATTGCTTTTCCAACCTGACCTGAGGTAATCCAATGACAGTTAGAGTTGGAAGTAAACCTGGAACTAAAAAGATTATTTTCACTCATAAATGATCTAATCTATGCCCGTACGTAACGAGTATGTAATATACAATCTTTTGAACCCTCAAGAAAAATAACCTCGTCATTGACTGATATATCGTGTTTTGCGGCCGTGCCAGAATGTCAAAAGTGGTGGGAAAACTGACGGCAAATGAAAATGTTAGGAGCAAAAAGTTTCGCCGGTGCAGCGCGAGACCAAGCCCCAAGCGCCCACTCCTGCAAGTGGGGGTTCATGGGACAAAGCCCTCCTAAGCACAGATACATTTTTTGGTACCCTAACTCCCAGATAGCATTAATTTGGAGGGCAAGGACAAAATCTCAGAGCGAAAATGCCCAGGCCGTCCTCCGTGACGTCGCCACTGATCGTGTTGCAATCATACCGAATGGTGGAGATTCAAGGTTAAGGCACATCATTTTGGCAACTGGGCCTTTTTATCCTCTCTCCCTGCATTGATGCTACACTGGTGTATCAGCCTTTTAAATTTGTTTTAGATTGCCCCTCATCAATATAGGAGATATCGGCGCCCACATGAAAATATTTTTCGAGGGTTGAACTTCTTTTCACAGGGTTGAACTTCTTTTCTGACTCGGGTAGTGGGTGAGAGGAGATTTAACAACACACCAACACGAATGTGTTACATAGTGTCAGTCAACTGAATAGAAAGAACAAAGTTTTGATATTCAAGTATGATTCAAGTGCAAGTTTGTTCCCTTTGGTCGTCTCTTACGACACGGCGGGAAACACCGTGGGTATATTCTGAAATCCCCAGCTCATATGGGGCTAATTCCTGACGAAGGGTCATGTGCAAATTGATAGAGTTGCACGAATTCTGTATTTTGATATGAGGCTTTGTCGATAATAATCTGGTAAGGGTGACAAGTTAAATTATGCAACGTCTGCCTTGCTTTCATAAGATTAGTCATATACAGCATCGTAGTCGCTTTCAATGCATATCGTCACTAAGGGAATCATGTGGGCAAATTACTATATATGATTAAGAATCAAATTTATATATGTCATGCAGGAAGCATTTGACTAGATAAGGTTAATTGCCACCATTTAATTGTATAGGTCTGTCACACGTAGGTGTGATTAGATTTGGTATTGACAGACTCTCACCACAATAGCATCGGATAAGCATACATTCCTTAAAGGGAAATGTACCACAGTTTTGATGTAGGACTCACAAATATTCTCATTGGTGTTCTTTGATCGTCATAGAAGTTTCCGCCTTGGAAGTAACTGACACCGTTTAAAGTGAATACTTTCACACACAGGGCAAACATGCACTTTTCATCTTGTCAATGCAACTGCGGAGATTCCTTGTCAGAGGTGGGGGTTGTCCCATTGTCCCAACCCGCTGTGATGTTCCATTAATACCCAGGCACACGTTTGCTTAGTGAACTCATGTGTCAACACTGACCTGAATGCATTCTTGATGGAAGGCTTTGTCCGTTAAGGGGAACAATCCTTCAAGCAAACGGAACTTTCAAAAGTAAATTGGTAAGTCAGACTATCTGAATAGAACTCCGCGCTGTGCATACATACTCCCGCATGATACCGTGAAAATATAGATTGAATTCACTGGATGAGATCAAACAAGTTTTTTTTTAATATAGTGTCAATTGAATCTAGTTATAGGCCGCGTACGTAGTACGCGTATTGGGTTTACTGTGATCGACTTCCTTGAGTAGCTACACTCTTAAAACGTTGGGTAAAATATCCGTTGGTTAAAGAAGTTTATGAAATGTGTTGGTTAAACTTTGCCCAACTTTGGGGCTAATTGGTGCAATGTTTAAACGCTGGGCAAAGTTTTTGTTGAGTAAAAGTAATTGCTTAAGTGTTGGTCAATCTTTGCTCACATAATGGTTAAATTTCCCTTCCATGCACGCGTATACTGTTATACCCAACTGACTGGTCAAAATGACGATAAGATTTTATTCTACAGTTGAGCATATTTTCCCTTTACCCACTTGTTGGGTAACTTTTTGCCAATTTGTTGGGTATATTGTTGGTTGCAGTGTTGTCACCAAACAACAGTGCACTTGACCCGATTTGTTTCACAATTCTTCTCATAATCAGACCATGGTACCATAATCTGAAAATTCTCTTTGGCATCTTTTATATTGGCCAAACAGCTACACTCGCACGTTACTTTAGACCATGAAATCGATCTCTATTTCCATAAAATTCTTTAAACAGTACTACGAACTAGAACACATTTGTATGAGATTCCATGATTCGTATTTGGCGCAAAACTGCTATTCAATGAGACGTCAGGATCTGGGATATTCTCTTTCACGTCCGAATGAGCATGTTTATATTATTATTTGAAACATTTCGGCATAACAAGAAACCTGTCTCATAACCATGATAACAGTGTATGAGAGCTACGGAGCAGAACTCCTCCGGGAGTAATCGTTTGGTTTTCGCCCCTTGGCTCTTCGCCAGAGAGTCGTGGGGACTTTTAGAAAAAGCGTATGAGAGCTACGGACCAGCTAATTCTCATGCAGCCCTTGTGTTCACATTTATGCATTGATGAAACTACAAGACTTCATCACATCATTAACACACATCATTTTACAGTGCCTTTTTAAAATACAGTGCCTTTTAAAAATGATAGTTTTGGACGTACCTATACGAAACTCAGTGACAAACCAAATAGGTTATTAAGCCAGGGTTTTTTTACCGGGACCGATGGGTTGCCATAACCAGGGAGTTGCAGTGGCAGCTCCCTGCCATAACCTACAACCTAACATGTAAAGAAAGCACCAACGTTTAAGGAAAAGCTGATTAACATATAACCAACATTTGGTTAATGCATTTGCCCAACAGCTTAATAAAAGAAGTGCCCAATAAGTGGGTATGTTTTAAAATGCTAATTTACCAAACAGTTGGGTAATCTCTTGCCCAACAGTTGGGTTCAAACTTTACCCAATTTGGTTGGTTAAAGTTTTGCCCAACTGTTTAGGTTGTTGAATAGATGCCCAGTGTTGGTCAAAAAGTTGGGCAAAATTTGCCCAATTTTTTTAAGAGTGTACTTCAGACAAATTTCAAGTGATTCAATCATGACTTCGAAAATATTGTAGAATCTGAAAGCAAATTATTGCCGGTAATAACCATTTTTGGAATATCATACCTTGTGAGCATGTGCGTAGATCCTGGGGGAGTCGGGATATATCTTCTCACTTCTTACTAGGGGGATGGCCAATGAAATCATCTCCTCCCAAATTGCATCTCCTCCCAATGTTCAGTCTACAGGTATAGCCTACATGTGTGCTGGCATTTTTTGCTGGCAAGTACATTTATTCTTCATTTCAATATGGTCGTGTTCATCTATAGACTACATCAGAAAGTTTCCATACTTTTACATTTCTCAAAGTTTTCCGAGCAATAAAAGTCTTTCTAGATCGTTGGTCTCTCATATGATTCACTGAAATGCTAAAGACCGGCTAGATATGATTTGTTTAACCTTGGCTGACTTCTCCCGGAGTCCCCCAGGGGCCCTAACGTGGACCCCTGGACCCCACACGGGATGGGCTTCTCGCTTCGCACTCGCGGTGCATACTTTCTTTGTTTGTCATAAATCAAACCTTCCCCAAAGTTGAAAAGAAATCTACGCCTTCTCTGTGATATCATTAAATAAAACAAAAAGGAAACCGGTCATTACATTTGTGCAGAGATCTTTAAGATTTATGGTTGGAATATTCAAAGACTTCTAAAGAACAATATCGTACTGAAAAGACTAGCAAACGAACTTTGTTGTGCAAGAAATAAAATAAGTCAGTTTATCCCCTCCAAAGGAACCGGAAAGATGGGGGATATACAATACATGAATTGTGCTTAACAATGTTGAAAATTTTCGGTGAACCATTTTCCTTGCCGAGTTCATTCGTTATGTCTGAAATTTGACAGGAAGACAAAATACTCAGACTTTTCTTTAAATTTGTCCGAGTTTGACAAAGTAAACTAATTCAAGAAGAATGAGATCTTATTTTAAAATAAATTTTCCGGGATCTCTCTTCCAATCTTTTTTCTTGTTTTACCATTTTTACATCGAAGGGTGGGAATTTAAAAAGGATGCGGCGTTACACTAATCAAGCCGGTATTCTGAGGACGAGGGTGTGAGCTCCCGGCCTAAGAAAAAATTGCCCCTAGAAAATTCAGCATTACCATTGCCTCGGTACCGGTAGGTTTTATAGTTTAATACCCGCAGTGGCGACACCAGCGTGGGCAAGGAGGGCATTTGCCCTCAGTCAGAACCTTTGTCCCCCGGTTGCCTCCCATTCAGCTCCCAGAGTACAGTGGCCTGGCATGAGTCTTATAGGCAAGGTGATCAACAACTAATCCTCCAAACAGGTTGAACGATCCATTCCCAAACTTTTCAAACTGTCAAAGGAAAACAGTTGTTTATATCGAATAGCTTCCCTTCATTGAAACTTTAAGTGCAGAACAAGCTTGTAGGGGCTATTTCTACGCTTCCCATTGGCCCACTAGTCCAAAACCGAAACTGAACCAAAAGGGCGGAAACTTGGCCGTAAAACTCCATCTAACTAACTACACTCTGTGCAGTTAACCCTTCAAATAAAATTGGTTCAAACATAAATCAAACAATTTCACTCTTCAAAACAAAGCCCACTTAGTCTACAACTAAAACAATGTCAGACGTCTGCATAAATATGTTCCATTTCAACCTACTGATCACTGATAGTTAAACGGACCAGACGTGCATGCCAACAGATTTCTGTAAATGTCGTTGCATTTCAAATTAAGAACATCATTTACATATGCAAACCACATATAGTACAGTTATACTGAGCATCTCTCTCACACCGTATTAGATGCATACTGTATATTTCTCTCCTTGGACTGACCTTTTCCGCGTTCCCTCGTTATTCGGAAACTTACGTTAGCATATGTAGCACACTCTGAACAACATTGGAAACTCAGATTATAAAATTATTCTCAAGGTATGAACAAAAGACCCTGATAATCTAAAAGCTTTCTCGGCAAGTTGAAGGTAAATTAGGAAAATTTTCTCTTTGTTACGAATTATAATTTGTAGAAGAATTGTGTATTCCTCACGTCGACTCGATTTAGATCCGTGGATTTTTTTTTTTTTTTTTTTTTTTGCTTTGGCTATTCTGTAGCGAACTTGGAGAGAGTTTCCACTTTTAATTTTTGATCAAAGGATTCAATTAAGCCCCAAGACTATTAGAGTTAAGAAGAACGTAACCACGAAGTTTGATTTGCATGTTTAACCAAGAGATTCTTTATTATGTTGAAGGTCACAAGAAGTAAAATCGAATCGATTTCGAAGACTTCTGAATAACCCTTCCATCTTCAGAAATAATTTTACTGTTTTACGTTGTGGTTAAAACTGAAGGATTCTTTATGTGTCCCGTAACTTAATAAGTACCCCTCTATCTGTTGTCTATTGCTATGCAGAATTTACAAATCGACCGAACTTTCACTCTCCTGGGTGTAGTAAATTAACTCTAGATGAGTTAAACGGCACAGGGTGGAAAGTGGAATGGCACTCAAAACAGAAAGTTGTCACTGCAATCAATTTCTTTGGTTATTTCTACTCTTAATATTTAGAGCGAATACTGCAAATCAAGTCAAACGCTTTTTGTACGCTTTTAGCAGACGTAGAACTATACGTCACGCTGCAGTAAAAGCAATATAATAGGTGAACACGATTACGCTTCAGTCTCTAAATTGCTTTAACGTCGCTTTGAACATGTGTTAGTTGGGCATTCACTACAGAATTATCTCAAGTGATAAATTTTTGTAAATTATATGTTTAATTTTGAACACATGTAGCGCTATAGTGAACATACATAAGTGTTCAAAATGGAACATGTAATTGTTCTTTTATTTATCTGTTTATTTATTTTTTGTCACTATTTTTATTGCATTTTAAGCATTTGGAAAAGTAGTGCGCCCACAATTGTCCCCACTGTCACCCACATTAATGCTGTATATAAGCGAGAGTATTCAGCGGCGCCCTCTCATTTACCAATTGAACCTGCCCGCTCTGTGAAGTGTATGAATTATGTTGCACTCAACTGGCTACACTTATACAGGGTGGAGTACATTCGACTCATGCCATAAAGGATATAATAGAACGTATTGCCTTCAGTTATGACGGTGCCAAACGCCTCATGTACCTACCATGATCAGGGAAATCCATTTATCATATAAAGTAGTGGGTTGTTCCGACTTTTTCCAACATAAGTTAACCTCCATATTTTACTAGGTGTTGTACCCCCCCCCCCCCCATCCTTCCCCTTACCCCACTGCACGTTTATGACACAATGTCAATTGGAAGATGTCGGGGTGTTAGTATGGTGAACTATCGCTAGAGTTTCGTTCTGACGTCGGTCTCTAAAAGTATAAGTCGCAATATTGCACACAAGAACAAAATGTATACTCTGAGTCATGATTAAATTAAGGTTGAAGATTGGCATGTATCCGGTTTTTCCAAAAATTAACACGATGGATGTTAGGAAGCTTTACAGAAAACCCGTCACTATATTCAAAGAGTAACACAGTCTAGCAACTTTGACCGAGTGCATCACTGAATAATTCTTTCATAGTTGTCATTTGCAAAGTCATATGATTGACAGGTCCTCTGTAATTCATTGTAAATATATTGAGTTGTATATTCTTCACTTCAGGGTTTCTTTCGTCTTATACACGATACTAGTTGTCAATCAGAGTCCCCCAAAATACGATGCAACAACAAGAAGTGTTGAACAGTGAACAGTTTTAAGGTTTTTAATCCAAACTACTCCAACTCGTGTTTACCTTGATCTTTTCGCAACGATTGCGACGAATTCGATCAGTAGTCCGGCACGGGCGGCCTGTACTCTCAATAAATTCTAGTTGTAAACCTCCATCACAATTTCACACATCCTTTGCAAATTTTTCTTGCGCCCACTGATAGCGCCTGTGCATACACAGTGTACGTAAGGGTTTCTCAACCTGGGAAAGGTATAATAACTATGGTGCTTACTGAGGAGGCTAGACCACAACGGTGCATGTAAAATTTGTTGCTACTGGGTTGCCAAGTATCTTTTTTTTTCTTACTTCCCAATCCCGATTTCGATCGTGCATTACCCTCCACCAGTACACGGCCCAGCGTTGATTAACCTCTAGTTACAATAAAAAGCTTTACCAGATGAACTTCAGGTCACAGATTCGCCTTGCAATTGGAAAACGAGGTAACTAAAGTCTATACATGCAACTTTTGCATTCGAACAAATGATTTGCTTGTCAAATTTCTGTACGCCTGAAGTGCTTAAAGTAACGGTTACACTTCATTACATCTTATGACTATTATTAGAGAATGTCCCGAGCCAAGGCACGTTCATCTGTGGAGCTTCTTTAGCAAGTGCATCGACATTTCCATCCTCTGCCCACAGGGGCACAATCAGGTGTCATTTGTACCAACAATGCTATGTATTTTTAGCGTTTCCTAGAAATGATGTTTCTCGAATTGCAAAAAATTTCTACATAGAACGTAGATCGCAAATGCGGCAATATTTGAATAGATTTCAGCGTCAATATGAAAACCAAAATTAGTTGTATCCCCCTCTAAGAAAATTTTTTTGCCTTTGATTTGCTAGATGCCAAATGGTGCTATGTTTGGCAAAACTTTGAATTGATTATAGGCCTACGTTTTATGACTTTCCTCTTTGGAGAGCATGAAAATTTTCAAAATACTCATTTTAAGTCTTTGTAGACTACCAAAGAAACAATGTTTTCCGGTTTTTAGTAGTGTTTAGATGCAAAATGGTGTAGTATTTGTTCAGTCATCGGTACATTACGTAGTCAAAATCATGAGAAGGATTGAGGCACGACATAGGCCTACTTTTTAAAGAGATGGATGGGAAGAATTATTCGAAGGCAGTACCTTACCCTTAAAGGGCCATACTCCCCAAACCACAATTTTGGTAGGGGTGTACTGAAATTCTCCATTAGCTCAGCTCCTTGATTGACAGCTAATTCAAATAATGCAGAGTACCAAAGCTTTTATTACACAACATGAACTGTACTGAGAGTGCTTTGTTTATAAACATTGAGCTTGTCTATACTCGACTCGAAGCAATCAACTGAGATTGTCCCTGGATGAGGATGAATTTCAGACAATTGTGGGAGGAGCTTAAGTAAGAAAGTTAGGAGAATTGGTACTGTTTGGGGGAAAGAAAATGGCCTTTAGGGCATATTATGTGTATGATAAATTATAGGAATGGTCGTGTAAGAATGTTCTCCAGCAGAGGCGCAAATCTCTGTTTGAGAGTGGGGTGAAAAAAATGCTTATGATGTGCCCAGGAGTATTAAACTGTGCACGCGTGTGTGAGCGCGAAGCGCGAAGCCCCAAAGGGCTCCTGGTGGGATCCAGGGGCAAAGCCCCTGTGGGGGTCCAGGGAGCGAAGCCCCGGGAGCTCTTGTGTTCTACCATTTCCGAAGGTTCAGAAAAAACTGTTTCGAAAGAAAAAAACCGAAAAAAGGTGACCATATTTTTAGGTCTACTCAAATGTTTGGGGGCCAAATTACTATTTGGGATTTGCGCCCATGGTCTCGAGTGTATGATCGCCTTGTCTTCAGTAAATCAACCAGCCATCCGAAAGGCAGAACTGATCTTAACCTAACAAAGTAAACTTCGAGTTTGCCATCAAAACGTTGCTTCATCTTCGAGGCGTAATGCAATAAACGACAGTGCAGATTATGTACGGTATCTAATTTAGTGAAAGTAATCATTTTGAAGTTATTACTTGATTCTATACGTGCACACAAAATATGTTTTACACACATTCATGCATATTTTTGGCTTTGTTTCACATTTTATTTATTTACTCTTTTTGAAGGAAATACTTCAAACTGTATTTTCCGTTCAAACATTTTATTTTTTCTCAATTACTTTATCAGGAGGACAAAAAATCTGTGTGGGCCTGAAGAAAATCTGGCGGCCTACACTGTTAAAAATTTCTGTAAATTTACAGACTTTTTTTAACTTAAACTTTTTGTATTTTACTTTTAATAGAGATTTTCTGTATCTTTACAGACACTTTGTATTTCTACAATAAAAAAAGGTTGTTTAACATGTATTTTCTGTTTATTTGAAAAACCATTTTTGTCTGCTTTTTTAACCAAATTTTACTGCTTTGTAAAACTTTTTCTGTAAATGTACAGAAATTTTAACAGTATTTTGTATTTTTCTGATTTCACATAAATATACTGTCATTTAACAAACATTCATTTTGTTTTTACGCTGAAAAAGGAACAAAAATAAGCCCAAACAAACAAACAAATAAGAAATAGCCAGAAAATTTTCAATATATAACATGCATCGTTCTGCGAAGTTTCAGTTAAAAAAGAAAACATTTTTGGCAAATTTATGGCCCTATTTGAAAATTAACTTACATTTATTATACTGACAATTGGTATACTGATGTCAACTCATCGCCACAGGCGCTCATGCACTTGATCGAATTAAAAACGTTTCACAAATTTACTTGAAAGAGTCTGTAAATTTACCACTTTATGACGTAAATCTCATTTTGCATAAATGGGTGGAGCTTATGTTGTAGGCATTTTCCTAACAAAAGGATTGCTGTTGCTTTGAATAATATCTTTTTTGGCTTTTTTTAATCAGGAGGTGATAAACTTATTGTTTACCTTGTCTGGAAATGTTTGCAACCAATGTATTTGCATTCTTTGTCATATTTATTTTAAAAACAATTATTATATTGTACCAAAAATGTGACTTTCCAATTACAAAGTTCCTAGAGATAGCAGTCTACTGGACAACATTGTGATAACAAAGTATCCTCATTGTGTTTTGATTGAAAATAACTTCGTAACGACACATTACGTTGATAAGCAAATACCTGATCTACGTAATGGTGAAGTGTATGTTACGTAATAACATATGAAAGGAAAAAAGCGATATTATAATAAATATTAAAACGCCGAGAATGAAAACAGTAGGCTGTAAATTCACATATAATTAAGGTTAAAAAAAAAACAGAACAATTCTGTAATTCGATTTTACAGTAGACATTTGTAAACTAATTTACATGCAAAAACTGTAAAGAAAAAACAAACACTTAATGTTTTTTCATGATTACAGTCTGGCTGTAAAAAAAACATTATTTGGTTGGAAAAAAATTTGCCATAAAAATTATGTAAATTTTACAGAGAAATTTCTAACAGTGTAGACCCCCCATCCCCCCCCCCCCCGGCTACGCCTCTGCTACAATTTGATTAGCTGTTTTTGTGAAGTTTTTGGGGGGAGTTTGGTACATAAGGAAAATATGTTTAATACAACATTTCACCTCCCCTCCCTTCCAGTCCCTCCCCCGGCCCACTCGAACGTACTTTTAGGGTTTGCTGTTTATCTCGTTTAATGCCAAAGTATATAAAATAGTTCAAAGTTTTTTCCACTACGCAGATTACAAGATATATGCATCTATAGCTGTCTAGGTTCCCTAGTCTAAACTTTCCAAAAACATTTCCACTATAGGTGTTAGTGCTTGTGTTTCGTCAATACAAAGTGAGGGCTTCCTCTCGTGAAAAAATCGCAAAGATGCATGGAAACTAATAATACCTGCTACGCTACTGCCGCACAAGACGGCCATGGATAGGAAAAACGTCTAGAATAGTAACAAATAGGGCATCGGGGTATATCCAATCTTAACTGACGTAACATAGGCTCTATACAGCAGGGAGTTGTAACGCTTCGCGGGGTATACGTAATTTACATAGTTGGAGTGTACTTATGAACACTTTGAAGTCACAGTTAATACCTTGTGAAGAAAAATGCTTAATCAGGCCTACTCCAAACAGGGAGTTGCAACAGGGATATATGTCCTTCCAAGGGATTAGCATAGGATTGAATGATCTGCTGTTTTTATGCTATACCATGCCATTTGTAGGAAAGCAATGATATGGCAACTTTTGGTCTTTCGACAACTTTTACACTTTGCATTCACCTTGGTATTGATTTCAATGGCGTCATAAATGGCGGTTTTACGAGGAAAAAAAGTGTGTGAATCTATTTAGTTTTCGAGGTACTTCGCAACTCATCAACACATTTGCCTAAACTCTCAATAAGCGTTTAAGACTTATTTGCATATGGTAGGTGTTTAATTTATTTGAAGAGCCCGTCAAGAGTTGAAGTGAAACTGCTTTCTACTATTTACACTACAATGCTATATTTTTCAGAGACGTAAGGATAATCTCTTCCTTGTTGCAATGAGTGACAGAAACGTGAAGGGGATTAAACTGAGTTAACATCTTCCAAAGTTAAACAACTTTACAACTTTGTGTAATGTATATTCGTGGGGACTGAGGCTTTTTCCTGAACTTAATTGCATAACACTGGCGGTACTTGTGGAATGGGACCAACAAGTTACAGACAACTTGAAAACATGGGAGTCAAAGATTAGGTCAAGGGAGAGGCATGGATGCATCGTTGACAGTCATTATGTAAAGCTCTGATTCTTGCAAGTCTTCAAAAAGGCATGAAAGGGTTTGTAGTTACTGGAGTAATTTTGGTTATGTACTATACTTATTGCACAGTTTGCGTCTGCTACCTCGTGATATTACGGTCCAGTATCAGATTACATCAATTTACACTCTAAAAACACCTTGGTTACATTTAACCAGTGTTGTGGTCACAAAGTCATAAAGTAAGCAAGGAAGACTGGTTGAAATTTACAACCAAAATGCTAGTTTACCACAATAAACATAAACAGTTTAACCAATGTGTTGTAAAGTTTTTCCCGTTTTTTCTGGTTATTTTAACCAGAGAACGGTTGATTAATCTGTGGCAAACCTCAAGGCATATAGGCTACAAATGTCTACTTACTTTAAATTCATTAAGTTATTCTTAAGTTATAAATTAGCCCCATAATTAAACGGGAGCCGGCAAAGTTATAAGTTCCATAATTGCGATAAATTAAAGACAGGCTGTGGCCATTGTCGTGGTAAAGGTACAACGCTTCACACTCCAAGGCTACTTCGTCGGTATCAAGTACTGAAAGTTAACCTTCAAATTCGTCATTTTTCCAATGATCTAAACTCTTTCTATTAGCAGATTAGTGACGGATGTAGGCTCAGATAGTTTGAATAAAAACGTGCTACGACATAAACAATTCGCTTGACAATGTCCAATTTAGCCGATCCCGCAATGAGACCCTACGGTAGGAGTGATTTGTGTACAGTCGCCATTGAAGCATCTAGTGTCGTCAATGTTAACATCACTTTGTAATTTACAACGACTCGGGCATACATGCTCATTCTTCCTGGTGACGTTCATAGCAGATGTCGAATGTATCTGCGTAGCACTGCTGCACTTCTTGTTCAGCAGAGCACGGGATAATATGGAGTTCAGTGGCGAAGCCAATGGGAGGCAGGGGGAAAGTTTCCCCCTGGAAAATATTAATTTGGGGGAAATTTGTGGAATTTGGGGAAATTTCAAGTTGATGAAATAATCATGATACTCTCTTTCCATATTTATTTAAAGTTTTCTCACTATAAGTAATCGTGAAACATTCCTCATGCATAACTCGAATTTCCATGCAACGTATTTCCTCAGATCTCATCATGAAAATCTTGTTATTATCATAAATTCACGTACTTTGTATGTAATACATGCACCTTGACCTTGAAAATATACTGAAACTGAAAATATACTGAAACTGACACTGAAAGGTTTGGGGGAAATTTTCGAGCTTAGTCCCCCTGGAAAATACCCTAGCTACGCCACTGGTTAGGTTTATGCTCTGTTTTGAATATACATACTCTGTCCAACGTATTACGAGCAGTTCAGCCAAGAGAGGGACATACATGCCTCCGTAGGGGCGATCCTCGTGGCCCATATGCAGGTATGTAACATGAACTATTCACGAATCCGATTTAGTCAAGTCATGCATAACTGGGCCCACCAATATAAATCTTTCAAATTGTTTACGTCATTGTATCATGGACGACAACACACTAAAATACTCCTTGATTCCCAGTCTCAATTTCACTGAATATGAGATTAAAAATTGTATATAGATTGTAAAATTAAGAAGATTTAAGGGACCCTATACTAATGGCGGGCTTCACTAGCTGCTCGGATACGTCTGTAACCTAAAATGAACATTCTTGTTGACATTCCGGTCCCCTCTTCAGATTACAGAAACAAACTCTCAATGAAATATAGCTACTTATCATTGGCTTGCCTGGGGTCACTTGTCAGTGAGGAGGGGGGGGGTGGTGAGGCACATGATCATATTTTCCCGGTGAAAATTTACCTTCCTTCTCCCTCACTTTATATATACTTTATATATTATCCAGAAGCCGAGGGTTATTTTAGTTTCTTACATGAAACCCACGTGAGGCTACGCCACAGACATATATAGAGCATATCATTGTTTTGGGACAAAAGATTTTTCTGCCCGAAACATATCATTCTATCCGAAAGGCTATCTAACCGGAGAACCACCATCAGTTAGCGCGGAGCGTACACAAAATTTTGCAACATTGCAACCCTCAGACGGCCGGATATGCCATCCCAGGCTTGTAAATAGAATCTAAGCACTCGTTAACATCGATTTTTCGTTTGCAATAACATGCTCACTTTAATAAAAATGGGCAAATTAGCCTTCAAGTGATCAGAAAATGACCACATAAAAATGTACTACTACCATTTGTCGAGGAAAATTCTCAGCATATGTATACACCTGTACACTCCCGTCTTCCCGTATAGTCCGCTGGCAATTGAAATCATCTCAGAACATTTTTGGCAAGTTTTGCCCGAATCTTCTACACTGTTTCGGGCATAGTTTTTATAAGCAGTCCGATTGAGTCGCAAATTGTAATCTTTTTTATTTTTTCATGAAAATTTTAATGTGACTGTAATCGCTGTTCTGTTCGGACAATTTTTTTAAAGGAATGGGGCACTGTGGGAGTTTTGAGTGAAATGGAAACATGCCAAATTTTTAAGACTCAAAATTGGCTGCCCGATTTTTTCCAGACCCTTGCACGAAATTAAATTCCTGCCAAAATTAGCTTAGTATCGTTTCGTAAACTACTCATTCTCTGGAGTGCGATGTCAGTGCCATGCAAACGGTATATTCGTTATGTTATGTAACAGATAAAAGGATGTTAATTGCTAAATAACTGTTTAGAACTTTTCCCTCCTTTAATCTGACGGACCTTCATGCATGAATTTCACTTGAAACTTCCACGAGTTTTAAGAAAACCTTCAGAACTTTCTAGTTCTCTCTTATCTGAAGCAGACTTTGCCTCCCCCACCCCTCCCCCCGCAGTCTGGGACAAGTAAGAAGTATACCGTCAATGTCATATAGCCCGACGGGCAAGTATCCTAGGAAAGTTTCCACAAAGGCATATTAAAAGTGGACAAATAGATATGCATGCGGACAAGGAGACTTACGTAACAGCTGGCCCGTTGGACAAGTAACAAAAAAGATTTTGCGGAAGCCTGTTTGAAGCTAAATAATCTCTTTCCCTTTCACTTTTCTAGTTTTCCCTTTGTCTTCGTGTCTCCCTTTCTTCTGTCATTACTTTTTACCTTTTTTCAACCCTATGGAACCAGTCGAACCAGTCAGGGACACTTTCCCCCTTCCCCTGGCAAAAGCGCTTCTGCTAGGCCTACTAGTGTCGCAGTTAGCAGTAAAGGAAATGTAATTCGAAACTATAGCGTTCTTTATTGTTCGGATGAATCCGAGCGGGGTTCTTTACTATTCTCTTTAATGGGCCGTAAAACTCCTCCTAACTTCAGGGCTAGAAAATGTTTTTTCTTAATAATTAGCACATCAAATTTCTCACAATTTTTACATGATTTGTACAGAACTCGTGAAATCCATGCTGCTATAGGCCTATAACGCCCACTACTGAAGTGCATACCCTGTATGGAAGTTCGTAATCCCGTAGCGTGGCTCTTGGCGGGGTTTTGACTTAGTTTATTTGGAACGTTTATTCTGAAAGGTTGTGCCGTGGTGAATATCTAATCCCTTTCACATCAAACTCAACTGATAGTTAGTAGCAAGCGGCTCTGGCAACTTGTTGATAAGGAAGTTTTTATCAATGGGGACTAACTGGAAGCCTGTTTGGTCAAGAGATAACAACTCTGGAGCTACATGGAGACAGCTGCAGAGGTCTGTTGCAACATGTCCCTCCAAAATATATTTTATATTACCAAAATTTCCCGGCCAGAATCTTCCCATAATGCGGCTGATTTTTTATAATGAACTTCCATTAAGAAAAACATCAATTTTATGCAATAAAATATGAGTCGAACTGTCCAATTTATCGAAATTTACAATACTTGGTTTGATGAAAAATACGTGCAGTTCTCTGTCCTTTCGGTTTAACT
This sequence comes from Holothuria scabra, assembly GCA_037179385.1. Lineage (NCBI taxonomy): Eukaryota > Metazoa > Echinodermata > Holothuroidea > Aspidochirotida > Holothuriidae > Holothuria > Holothuria scabra. The sequence continues at coordinate 6,692,474 of CM074192.1, read as the reverse complement.
TTCGTTTCTTACTAATGTACCCGAAGATATATTTAGTCAGTGCTGAAATTATTTCAAAGTTTACCAGAAATGGCGTGTCAATTTATAGAGTAAATTGTAGTTCTTTTAAATATTCCCTCAAACACATATCAAGATATACCGTATACGGCAATGCTGCAATATCCCGCAAACGATTGTGATAAAATCGTATCCGAAGTCGAAATGCATTGGGCGGTTAAAAATGTTGAAAACGGAGACACGTGACAAGGTGGGCCGATATATATGAATGTTAAATCTGCAAAGCAGCCACTAAATTACTCAATAAGCAGACTGATGGGCCCTTGAAAATGGATGAAGATTTCAGTAATGGAAGTATATGTAATGAATTCGAGGTGTAACATTCCTCCACATTCAACCTTTGTCCTTCCCAACTATGAGCAGGTGGTTATGACTAAATTGTATTTTCCGGATTTAGGGAAAATACCAGATTGTTCGATCCAGCCTTTGATAAAAAATCTCAGGATTTAAGTACCTACTTCGTTGGACCAGTAAAGCTGAAAACGCATCACAGATGAAAAGTTCCAAGTTTCCGGTTTCTTTTGCCGAACGAGCTTACCAAACGTGCATGAGGGAAATGCGGCATCACTTTTATTGACGATCGACATTCCTGTAGGGCATTTGTCCTAAAAACCTATCACTATGACTACACCAAGGACGCTGTGTACATAACCTACACTCTCCTACTAGTCTGCTAGTACTGGTGTATAAGAATTGATACGCCAGTTATTTTTTACTCCATTGGAAACATGTCACAATGCTAAATGCAAATTTAGGCTAAAACTCCTGCACATTGTGCGTTTAACTCGTAAACAGTATGTGTTTAGTTCCTAATAACGTTTAGAGTGTAAACGTGTTTCTAAAGTGGGACAAAAAGTGTTTGAATACTAAACAATTTTTTTAAATTAAAAACGGATTCCAAATGCTACCTTCAGAAAAATATGCATAGGATTGCAGTAAGTCTCTCCTTGATCTATCTGCACCCATCACCACAGTTCATGGTGATAAAAAAGCATTGTAACTGATATCTTAGACACTTATGATGCTATACAATTTTAGGTTTGGGGAAACTAGGCATTCCCAATGGTGACTGCGCTTTGAAACGGGGATTCTGCCAAAGAGCGACGGGTGTACTCAAACCTTACGTCTCACAAGGCTCATAGCTATAGTTAGTGCTAAGATTTCTGTCACGTACCGTCCATGCTTTCCAGTGTTGAATCGAGTCACTTTATTAGTGATTCGAGATACCAGTTTTCAAACTTTAAAGAGACTCGAGTCGAGTCATTGACTCGAGTCACTGTACTATTTCAATGGGGGAATTACTCCTGAATTCTATCGAGTCACTCACTATCATTTTGAGAGGAAGTGACTCGAGTCGTGACTTGTTACAACATTGATGCTTTCACAAAATTATTTAACATGCATTTATCTGGTAAGGTATGTCATTATAGATCCTCCCGTCATCTTTAATATATGGACATTGGCATGAACCTTATCAATGTAATTTCATTTCAGCAGTACGCCCTCAAAAAAGTTAATCTGTGAAAATTGATATTTTTTATATATCTGTCTATTGTAAGTTCAGAGTAATGCACTAGAATTTGCATTTTATGAATGGGGAACTTCTTAACACTCAGTTAAACCAGGGAACTTCCTGAAACTCCCAACTACCAATTGATACCGTTGTGTCATCATCTCGAGCGAAGAAGGGTTATATTGCTGTCCTCCCATGTATTGAATAAATCTGTCAGTGGTAAGGGTTAACCCTTATGGAACATCAACTCTCAGGCACTTGTATTCCACGGTTAATCTAACATTTTTCCAAGAACCGAGGGAACATTTGTTTGTCTGAACGGTCATAGTGCTCTGTTATCATTCAATTTTAGTTCATCCATGACTAAAGAAAACATTCATTCCGTGGACGAAGTGTCGTCATAAACGTAGCGTAAGTTAATAAAATCCATTTGTAAATAAACGGAAGAAGGCCCGGCGTTGACTGGACCATACACAAATAAATTACATTTTAGAAAGACGAGACTTGGGCTATTGCAGAATTATAATCAACAATCGAAAAAGTACTAGCCAATTCATGCTTGGAAGAGAAGGTGACTGGAGTTTGCCAGAATGTGGAGCGACTGATGCCGCCGTATTACTGCTATTGCTTCTCGGAAACTTGTGAGATTGATAATTCATAAATGAAACCCCATCTTCCACTTTCAATCAGTGATGGTTTATTACCTCTGGATGATGTCAAATAGGAATGTCAGAAGGAAATTAAGGGGGAAATTCTGAATATGTGGTTGATTGGTGTAATGGCATCTTTCACGGAAATGATATATTATATTTGATTGGCGGTTTTCAGAGGACGACTGTAAATTGTCAAAACATAACTCGCTAGGTCAGTTCAATGAAAAAGTTGAATGAAGAAAGTTTTAGGCTAAAAGTGTCATGTACATGTCACCCTCTAAAATGTGAATTAGGTAGAGGATAAGTAAATTTTCAAAAAAGTAGGATTTGGGGTTACTTACAGTTTTGAGAAACTCTCGGGGTTATGATACCAGCGAAACGTACAAAATTGTGAGCAGCGACGAAAGGGAATTATGCAAAAGAAACGCCTCAGTAATTGTGTATTGATAGCTTCTAGACGTTTAGGGCAATCATGTCCATTGAGCATTTGAGCTAGGTCATAACATGAGCCGTGGAAAAGCTATCCCTACCCTTCCAACTGGCCAATACCCCAACCGCAAAAACCGGGCTATTTAAATATTGTCAATTGTACGCGGAAAATTTAGAGCAAATACCAATTCCTATTCACTGGTGGCATGAATGTTGCTCGTAAATGCAATGCAGATTTGATTGCTTAATGCTCATGGGCGTACGAGGCGATGGAAGCGTGAAGACTGCCCCCCCCCCCCCCCCCAAAAAAAAATGCAATCTCTGGAATTTGGGCACGGGTCGGGAAAAATCGGCCAACCATTTGAGTCTTAAAAAATCCGGCATGCCATGTTTTAATTTACACACTCAGAAAACATTAGGCGTGCCCAAATTGTTGAAAAGATAAATTTTCAAAATGAAAAGTATCATGGTCGCCGTAACATTTTTCAAGGATTATTTTTCACATTCGAGACACATTCGAATCGGGCAGCAAATACAACACAAGTTTTCCTTGACCTTTCTTCACAGTCTTGCACAACGCACAATGCCAAAATTGGTGCCAAAATAACCAATTCTTATAAGACACCTGCTCGATTCTAAATAAAAAGTATCTCATATTCAGGAGATCATTTCATGAAGAATCAAAGAGTTTGCGAAATTTTGCGAAACTTTAGGCTGGTTTGTAAAACACATGCCGGAAATGGTCAAATTACTCCTAGATACGAACTCTCCAAAAATTAGCAAGGAAAATAAAAGGGTATGGCTGTCACAGTACAATTTACATGAAAAATCTAAAGTATATAAAAATTTGAAGCACATTCGGCAGCTAATGGAGGAGCATTCTTACCAGGCTGTCCGACTCCCTGTTCTGGTAAAAAAAACTTTGCCCAAAATATGAATTCGGTCGAAAGTCTTGAAATGTTTTCAATCTCAAGCGGGATTACAGGGACAGACGGGAGGGTGTATAGATTTATTAATTCCCCAAATTCAATCAATTACAAGACATCTTGTGACATCTCAAAGTTTTTAACGTCACCCCATCAATTCTACCCCTACCTCACCTCAGGACAACTGTTAAGAATTGAGACGGTGGCTTGACTTTTTTCCTTTCTTCACATCAAACGGCTACACTCTAAAAACACAGGTATTAAATTTACTCCAAAAATTCCGGTTAAGTTTCCCAATTAAGCTTCAGCCAGAATTTGTGTTAGTTTAACCAGACTTTGGGTTATTTTAACAAGATGATTTCATAGAAAATTTAACCTGGATTATGATGGGGTACATAGAATACACATGGTTAAATTTAACCGCGGTGTTTTAAGAGTGTACTGCACGTTATAAGGCATATTTTTTTTATCAATTTGCACTTTGTTTTTCATTTTTATTGAATAAAACAGTTAATTGCAAACAGAGAGCTCAAAGTAACGACTGCTTAGATTCATACAAGCCTTGGGAATAAGATTTCTGGCTATCTGAGGAGCTGTGATTTTTTTTTTTTTTTTCAAAATTTTCTCCGCGCCTCTGGCCAATCGATAATGGCGCTCCGCTTAAATTGTATTTCGGGCATAATTACTTTTTGTTTTTGCAGAAAATGTTTCATCTTCTGACCCCACAAAGAAGAACTAAAATGTTCCCGCTAGCTCATGTTAATGGTCTGCCAAGAATAGCAATCAGTAATTTCTAATTTTGCTCTCCTGATTCCCCATGCATAGACCAATTTGACATAACATTATTTTAGTTGCTAGGTGACCATGTAACTTTAACAGGGGCCCCGTTTAGAGCTTTGGGGTGTTTTTTTTTTTTCTTTTCTACATCATTGTTCAAAAAATTGTATGTTGTACGTATCTCGTATATACCTAACTCACATCGCATTGAGTATTCCCTCACACGTGCACATCTGTGTCTCGTTCGATTCCAACTGTCACCTTTTTCTTTCGAGTTGCAAAGAGAAATGATTATGGTTTTCAATTTGACGTACTTGGAAGTGACAAAATGAGTACTACTGCTTGTCACTAGGATTCAGAGCCTATTTGTAAGGAACGTTTGTCGACAACTGGGGTGGCTACACTCTTGTTATTCTTCCTTATCATTCTTTTTCAAAAGAGACTTGGCCATTAAATACCTAGCATACAGATATGCCATCCGACAAATCCTTCTCCCCACAAAGAGTGCCAACTCTTTGTCCCCAAGCACCATTACGTATGACATTTTGCCAAGAAAAATTTTGCAGCATTTTCAGAGTAAATGATTCGATTGGAACCAACCTTTTGAAATAAAAGCTCTATTATGGGTAACGAATAAGTTAAACAAAACACCACTGAACCTAAACTGACTTATAGCGTAATGTTCATGGTCACGACGATTCTTTACTTTGGCTCAATCTGTCAATATAGTGTGTACATAATTCACAAATTAGCTTGTCACACTCATCGTAACGATTGGGTCGTGAAGGCTGGGCCATATGGAGGAATCATATGAAACCTTTGGGACTACAGTGTTCGAATGTTTCAAATTTTACTTCCATATCTCTAGAGAGACGTAAGGTTTTTCATACTTAATAATAATTCTCAACTTTTATTGGTTAATCACGGTCAGGTGAGGATGCGTTATCCCGAAATAAATTCACGATAATAGATAAACGCACTCATCTTATCTGCTTACTGTCATATGGGTATATACTCTGTTACTGTGAGTCTGCCAATAATGCAAAGTTAAGATTGTACTATACATCTTGACAAAACCATCCTCGTAACAGGGAAATAGTGTTTTTACATTGGATCAAAATGACCGGGGCTAAAATGCAGTGTTCGCATGTTCGCGGTGAACCATGGGTCCTTCAAAACGGCGTATGAAGTGAATATTACACCACTATTTTTCAATTATGACTGAAGAATTATTTTCAAGAATTATTTCCGAAAATCGGTTAGCAGGGGTGAGAAGATTTATTACAAGCTACATACAGAGCAATTAATTTTCTCTGAAAACCGCCGTTCTCGAAGGAGAATTTATACAAAAGTATCTTTATTTTGTACTGCTATCTTTTCTGTTCAATTAGGAAATAACAAATCGGCTAGGATGGGTTATATGAGCATTTTCATAGACCACTATTTCCCTGGAAGTTTGAATCCGCTGTGGTTGATATTTGCTCGCAGTTTTATCTTCTTAATGTTCAAAGAAATATATCTTACAAAATTTGGAGATGCTCATAAGGACGTCAGCTACAACGTAATGACATCAACTCTGAGGCTAGGCCTCTCATTTCACAACTTGATGCAGCGTTTTTTCGTGTGGCGCTTGAGACGGCATAAACCAAAGATATTATAAAATATCTTTGGCATAGACATAGATGACGTCATTTCGTTGTAGATGAGGTGAGCGTTGTAAAATCTAACACTCCCTCATACTGAAAGAGCGATATTTGTGCAGCCAGGGAGCTCCTTCGTGGGCAACTCCTTGGTTTAACGAGTAGTTTGATAATAGTTTGATGAATGGCACACCCAAAATCAAAATGGCAGAGCGTTGACCTGATGCATTGAGATAAATACACTTCGATAGTGTAGAACACGAGGATTTTAGTTTAGACCGTCTTTGGAAAAGACACTATCGCCTTTAATAAACCGAAGTGAAAGTCACAAGTCATCCTATTATAGAGATAAATGGGAGTATAATATACACGGAGAGGAAAGTGTGTCAATCAAAATCGTCCAAAATGATATTCAGGAACCCACATTTCTTTTACGAGATTAGCATCTTGCAATCTGGCAACCTTACACTATTTTATTTAAAGCCACTGCCCCCCTCCCTTCCCCACTCCTCAAAAAAGAGAATACTAAATTCAAGAGTTGCTTTATATTGTTTAGTAATACGGAAATGTGTTGTTTTTATTTATTTACGTGTAGCGCCCCCACTTAGTTTTTTTTTATCGTTCCCCTATAATTTGTTCAGTACGGCATTTGACCTAGTGGTACTTTGGGAGGATCACGGTAGCTCAGTCTCCACGGACAAAGAGGAATAGCTTCTAATTGATGACTAGAATCTCCTTAGCTCATTGAAATCACTGGAGGTAGAAATTGAACATCGGGTAATGAACACAGATATTTATAATATCGTGCCTAGGTAGCAGTGACACGTACAATTTTTGGCTAATGCAAGGATTAGTTGCCATCGCCTTTTCCAAGAAAAGATTTGTTTATTTCCTCTGCAAATAAAGTCCTCGAATTTCAAGATGGTACCATTTCCTCGACCCAGAATAGCAGGTCTTGAACAGTTCACGTGAAAACTCCACTTTTTGCGAAATCTTCTGACGTAGCAACTGAGCCAGGTACTGAGGGAAAAGGGATGACAAATTTACCAAAGCCGTGCCTTCGAAAAAAACATATAGCCTAAGAAAATTAAAAACATTCATATAAGTTCACTTCGTCTTTACGGTCTGATAGAATACAGATCCTTGTCTGATTTCTTTTGGTTTGATGAAATAAAATTGCCATTTATAAAAATTTAGCCCCCAAAACATCTGCATTACGTGTTAAGCCCGATGCGGAATTCTCTAGCAAATACCGCCGACCGACGGTCTTTTGAAGTAAACAATACTGAGTCGGATCAGGGAGGTTATCACACCTCCCTGGTCAGATACCACAGTACTAGAAAACGGCTCTTAGAACCCACCCACCTGGTCACACCAGCTCATCTCCATTTACAAAACTTGTGAAGTGCGAATAAACTTTAAAACTGCCTAGTGTCCACGGAGAAAGAAACCGGTTCAATATTTTTATAGGTGACTTAAAGGGAAGGTTTAAGCAAAAATTTAATTTTCATATGTGAAAGAGGAACCAAAACTACATAGGGTGGTGAAAGTTGCATTCAAATCTGACATGTAGTTCTCGAAATATCAGTTAATGAAGTCAGTAAATTTTTGTTCCAAAGTGAGTTTGTGGGCGACAGAACTTATATCACTTCCTCACATTGACAAGGAATGCGTTGTTTCCCTTTGTTTTATTAGACTGTTGTGTTGACCTTGGAGTTAAGTGGAATAGGACCTCCCTGTGGGGATGCAAAGTTTGTAAAGATCTCGTGCTACTTAGGCAATCACATCTTTATAATGTGGGTTTTTTGAGGAGAAAACCAACTGAAAAGTTTAAAGAAAAACAAAAGACTGTGCACTAATGTGGGGATATGATGTCATATGTGCTTGTTTCAAGTTCACTTTTTGTTGAAAATGTAAAAACTTCACGTGCTCATATCTTGAGAACTACACATCGGATTTCAATGCAAATTTCACCAAAATGCTTAGAATAAGTACCCCTCTGACATACCAAACCCTGTAATGACCTTAAACCCTTCTTTTAAAGTAAACCAAGCGCTAATGCAAGCTTGGGGACTTTGTCAGCCTCGGCCGCACCCCTTCTTTCCCCACATTAACAATAACAAATACGAAAAACTGTTGCATCTGGGCGGCTGGGCGGAGAATATTCAAGCATGGAAGTATCACCCTAACTTCCCTGGTTCAAAAGGGCTTCCAGTCTGCTATTTTCAAAATGTCTGGATCCTGCAAACAAATCCCAGAGACGGATCTAGGTTTGAAACAAATTAACTGTTTTATCGCTTTCATGTACTGTTGCCAGGTTGGGAAGCTTCAGGTTACAGCCTGATTCACATATCTTTCTTATAATAGACCTAGTTGTCCGCTTTGAAAAAGTATTTTTACCAAGAAAAATAGGCGAAACCAAAACAGTTGTCTATAAGTATTCTTAAATTTCAACTTTTTGACTTTTATTAGCAAACTTGAGGAAGTAAGGGAATAGCGATTTGAGGGTATAGCCATTCATGTAGTCGATCTTAATTGTATTTTGCCATTTACAAATAATATTTGTAATAGTCGTTGCATTGAGATCATTTCCTCGTATAGGACATCGCTGTTTTAAAGTGGTTTATATCTACATAAAATATATTGTGCATGATATTCAGACAAAAAGGCCCTATCTTTTCACACTCAAAACCTTTCCACTTCTCCTAACCAAAACTCATCCAGGATCATCCAGACACAATTTCATTTGATTGCTTGAGGGTAAGCATACAAGATCCCAATGTCTAATCAAAACACTGCCAGTATAGTACCGGTACATGGTTACGCTGGTAACGGCGCCTCTTAAATTCTTTGATTTTTAACCTTTTAAGGGGGAAACTTTCGTGGACTGTTGTATCATCTCAAACATTTTAGGGAGTGAAACTTGATTTTACTTCTATTATAACAGCTAGAATTGTACTGCAAAAATAAATACAAACGACAGGATCACTAGCTGCATCATCCTGGACATTACTACAGTATACGTTCATCACTCTGGTCATTACTACAGTATATGTTCAACATATGTTGTCAGTACAGCCTGATATATGAAATGTATGAGACAGACATGCAGGTTTAAAATTTTGTAGAGGGTAAGATATAAACAAGAAAAACTGTTGATGTCTCGGAAAAGATATTTTGTCCCCTACTTATACAAGTTCAGCATTTTTCTTCCATTTGTTTGCTGATTACGATTGTGGTATACACTCTAGGGTCAGCCAACTGAGGTTCAGCATATCGTATGCGTAATGCGTATTTTCGTGTGAAACAGAACTACCGGTACATCATTGGCACTTCATTTTCCAGTCGCCGTCCTACGTCATGCATGACAGTTTATAATACAACTAGTTATAGAAAAAGAAGCAGTTTATATGCTGCAGCCCATTCAGGCTGCCTTTACACAAACCACACATATATTACTCACCTTATATTTGCAATTGATTTAAAAAGTAATGACATGACTATGATTCGAAAAATTTCTCAGTGTCACACAAATTTTTAACACGTATTGTAGATTCATATGTGAAACGTTTTTCTCAATGATTTGAAATATGTAAGTACCGGCAATACCTCTGAGGTAGTACTTTCATGTTTGAAAAATGTGCTCATAGGCCCATGCAGCCAAAATATCAAATTCGCTTACACTTATTGAGGGGATCGAAAAAGTTCAATTTATAGTTCAGCATACCGATATATCACTAGCACGAACCAATTTGCCCGCCGGAGCGAACGTTTTCTTTTCGCTCAGTTCATCGTTACGAAAACAAGCCTAAAGGGGCCTCGGTAGCCACAGAGGAGCTACTCAGGCTAGAGCCAATTTGACCATTCCTTCCCACATGATTCTTGCACACTGTCAAAAGACATTCATGCCTCTATTACATTATCATTCATTCTTAGTTGATTCCTTAGAACGAATGCAGACTAAGGTAGCATATCCATTGGAAATACCTGAACCGATGCAAGAAACCCACTCTGCATACGTATACCACACAGACCGCAAAGTAGAGGGCACTGTTCGAGATATAAAGTCGTGTCCTTGTTCCCATCAACAACACTATCAAAAGTGTTGACTTTGGAAGTTGTACCAATAGATAGGTAATGAAGCGCTAAATGACAACAGAACACCGTGCTGACGCGTGGAAATACCTTCACGACGAAGAATTGAGTGCGATATACTTACCTATAGGAAATTCATCATATACAGCGAACGATCGAATTAACTCGCATATGAGGATTGAAACGCTTTCCTTCCACCTCCGTGGCTTACATCTGCGTGATATATAGGCTATATAATGCCAGCGGAATTTGAAAGATGAAGAGAGCGATTTTTGTTCACCGTGTAGGCAGAGGGCATAAATGAAAATTGTAGAACGTTTCACGTGGTGTTCATTGGGAAACCTTTTTGTGTTTTAGAATTGGATCGATTGATTTATTGACGGAGACTACCAAGTAGCTGGAAATAACTTTGGATACTTACCGTGGTTGCCCCGATCGTGAAAGACTTTCCCTACGTAGCCAAAGGGAGATTCTAGCCTGAACTCTTCTTAACTATTTCGACAAAAGCGATAGATTTATACGCGTACATTTTTATCGAAGGGCGAACAAGAGATATAGTTCAGCAGAACATACACGAATTAAAGATTGGGAGAATTGTTGTCTCACATGAATTATATGAGCCCAAGTGATTTAAGATCTTTCCGTTCTATCGTTTGGTGCTATTTCAAATATGGTTTTTATGATATTTGATTACTACAATCGTTTTGTTTAAGGGTTTCTTTCGTTCCCAGCTCACCGTCGCAATTTTAAAGTCTGACAATGATAGCTTTGATTGAAGATTTGCAACCCGCACATCTATCTTTAAACGAATTAGATTACCATCTTTGAGTACTGGTAAAGAAAGTACCCAGCATCGAAGGGTAGTGCAATGCTATGAGATACAACTTCATATAAACTATTTTACACCAACCAAACATTCCATTGCAAAAGTGCTTATGATCCGATGAAAATGAACCAACTAATAGGGAAGTTGGAATGTTGACATACTCTTTACGGTAACGCTCTATTATGCAGAGCTGCTCGTTGACAATAAAGACTTCATTGTACCTATGTACGGAACCGAGCGTCATATAGCTGTCATTCGATCCTGAAGAATTGGACTGTGGAAGTAGTGAATTACTGAGTTTGTTTTGACAATGCGGTGAACGTGTAGTAAATTTGGAATTCATAGCTAAAAGAGTTCCTTAACAAGTTTTAATTAAACAGAATGGCTTCGTACGTGATGGTAGGGTTTACTGCTAGCCAGAGCCAGGAGGAGGCGGTAGGCTTATCCAAAGAGAGTGGAGGAAAGGAATGTGGTACCGTGCGTTACAATTCGAATTTGGAATCGTGCAAGCAATGTAAAGAAGGAATGCCTCACCGTGGTGATCGTAAAAAAAATCACGGAAGTTTGAAAAGCAATGCTGTGCGCGGAAAGTTCTCTAAAAAATCAAGCGGTCAAACACGGGAGCGTTCGCGAACAGAAGGTGATGCTAGCGGTGTTCGTTTAGATCACCTAAGTAAAGTCCTTGCGAGATCGCCTGATTCTGTCGTCCTGGGAAAGCAAGGTGTGAAACCTGAACTAAATTTGTTAGCATCTGAGAAAAAATCAACCGCTGATGTTATTTCACCTTCCTCCTCGTCCTCTAATCGCGCATTGCATTCCCACGATCAATACGAGGATCACTCGAATACCTACGGTGATTCGACACCGGGTGTTCTGAAGCCTGAAATTGAAGTCGAGCGACGCAGAGACCAAACAAGCGGTTCCGGTGACACGGGCCAGTTGCGATCGGAGAATCAATCTGTTGACAAAACGGCAGTGGATTCTCTGAAAGCGCATAACCAAAGAAAGTTTATTATTCGAAATGCTATCTGGGACGAAGACGGTGATATCAGCCCAAATGGTCCTGTCCTGGTGCGAAGCTCACATCAAAAACTGCGTTTATGTCGTAGTTTAGACCCTAAAATCCTGTCGTCACAGTCGGACAACCAACAAACAGAGGTGAATAGTCCTCTGTTGGATAAAAATTCGCGGAATCGTAACGAAAAAGCAGGATCCTTGAAAGTTCGATCCAATAAGCAGAAGAAGCTGTTAAGATCAATTAAATCTGTCGATTCTGTTGTTATTCCACGTTCCGTCGACGAAATAAGTAGTAACGATTCCTCTCCGACTTCTCCTCTTGGACGGCTTTTTTCTTCTCCTTCGACTCGTCGACGTTTCGCATATTTTAGTAAGATTGCCTCAGGCATGAAGACCAGTTCTCATGCGTCCCCCGACCAGACCCCGAGGGCAGATGGGGAGACGGGGGTCTGTTATGAGTCACCTGACATTGTTTCCTCTCCTCCTTCTTCTCCGTCAGGGATTAGAAAAGGAAAGCTAGCGGGCACGCCGGGAAGCAGCAGCAACAGACTAATGCCACGAAAGCTGTGGAAGGGGAAGGCGTCCAAACTCACCGCCGCACCCCCTTATGATACCAACCATCCTCATTCAGCATGGTCACCTCTGGTAAGTTTATTTGTTCTGTTTGGGGTTAGATTGTAGACTCCCATGAGTGTTTGATAAATGGAATTACAAGAAGGTACAGTAGTCTATGAAAAGTGTAATTAAGATGACTTGATTTACATGCAAGTAACAGGTATATTATAATAATATATATATATCTATTATATATCGTGTAAATCAAGTCATGCCTTTTATGCAATAAATGCGATGTAACTCACAATAAGTGGTACGGTACGTGGGGCAACAAAATAGGCCTAAACGGAAAATGTATTTTTTCAACCGACCATGCCCACATTTTAAAAAATGGGAGGAGGCAGAACCTTCTTTGCTAGAAATTTTGTTTAAATTGAACAGCTCTAAGCTGCACGGACCCCGCCGGAGCGGACTCAGTTTGCTCAACCTCTTTACATAAGGCACTTTAAACAACTGCTTTAAACAACTGCTGTATATACCATACAGCCAGCTACGCAGGAAATGTTGCATGGTAAAACGAATGCATGGTAAGAGTACCGTTCATGCTATGTAGTATAAGCTTTGACACTCTGCATGGTTTGAATTGGCTGTCAATCAAAGAGCTGAGCCAATTGAGAGTTTCGGTACCCCCGTACCAAAATTGTAGTTTGGGTGAGAGGTTTGGCCCTTTAAATGTTGCACATCCAAGGTAAACAAGAGTTATCACCCCCGCATTTTAATTTCACAATTTAATGAGAAGAATCTTTTTACATGATTCTCAAGAGCCATTGATGAATCATTCATGGAAAAGGACCGACCCCTAGACCATTACAATATTGTGGGGTTGTCTTTTTTCTTTAAAGGGGAAGTTTTAACGCCTGATCTTTTCACCCCAAACAGTTATAATTTTCCGAATCTACTCACTTAAGCCCTGCCCACAACTTTTGAAAATCCATCTTCATCCAGACACAACATCAGTTTAATGCTTCAGGGTGAGTAAACAAGGCCCCAATGTAAAAATCGAAAACACTCTCAAAGCAATACATGTTGGATTACATGACCTGTAGGGCACAACAGAAATTCGAACCATAGTAACAGTTAGCGTTACGGGTGTAGGACGAAAACTCGTAAATTAACCATATTTACTCAAATCGCAATCATACCAGAAATTCTCCCCTGTGTGTTCTTCCCTGTCACAAAACTATCAAAATTAATTCAACAAAGCACTGGAGTGCACTACCGTTCCTAGCTCGAAAATGAGACGATTTTCCGGCAGATCTTACCGTACGTCTTCTGCCTCCGAAGAGCTCCCGAAACTTTTTTGCCATATATAGACAAAATATTTAAAAATTAAAAGCTTATATGGAGGAAAATTTTCTGCAAACGGCACTGTAGCGGCTGGGGAAAGTTTACCACTGACTGCTTTATGCCGAGTTACCACTTACCGCTGCCTCCCCCAGCCCTCTGCCCCCCGCTTTCTACGCCTATAGCTTTTTTGTAAATTGCTGTCAATCAAAGAGCTGTGCCACTTGAGAAATTTTGTAAACTAACATAATTGTAGTTTGGGGTGAGAATTGACTGCCTTTGATTGCATTTTCCCTGTCAATGTTCAGTTTGTTGCATTTGGTCCAGAGAGCTGCTAGTAGCAGGCTCTGCTTGGCCAGTTGAAGACAAAATCCAAAATAAAATGCGGATTTGAAATGTACTTCCCCTCTTCCTTCCTCCCTTCCTTTCATGCTGTCTGTTCTCAATGTCCTCAGGGATTAATATTTGCGTCTGTGGAAAAGAGCTATTTATAGGCTACCGTATCTTTGTAACGTACCCTGAGGAGTGCACAGGAATAGCATGGAAGTACTACCTCCGAGGTTAGTACTTCCATGGGAATAGTGAGCATGGGCAAAAACACACCCCGAGGACTGAAGGATTGCCTACGTAGCGGATTGTGCGGGATATGCCTTGTTTAGAGCAACTCCCTGTTTAGAGGTATCCTTATAACGTGTGGGTGACGTATTCAAGGGGGCTGAGCAAAATGAGACTGCACGGCGAGGTATACTAACTGCCTGTGTCAGTTGCTGCAAAGTATTTAAGTTAATCGCTCTAACCTTTTCATATTAAACCATGAAAAAGTAGGCCTACTTCCATGATTAAATAAATGCATTATTTCGTGTACGCACTTACATGGAGCGTTGCTAAAACAGAGACTTGCTGTTTGACCTTTAACTGAACTACGTAATTGTACGACTGGCTTTTCATTACACCATGGGAGTATGTTCAGAGTTGTGCAAGAGAGTCAGCCATACCTCAGTTCTGCTCGCAGGCTACTAAAATGACGTTCATTTTTCGAATGTCTTCTGTATAAAGTCTGACCCTTCGGTATAGGCTACTAAATGTGTAGGAAGTAGTTGGTCGGATTTTCTGCTCTTTTATATCAGAGATTTGTCCCTAACAAAACACTATTTTATAAATTTCACAGCCTGCAAAGAACTGTTCGTTGTATACGGTTAGTTATCCCAGGTCAAAGTGACCACGCTGTGATGTCTTTATTAGTATTTGCAGACCTATCAATCCAATCATTGCCAGACACTGCTTAATCACAATATCAGTCCACTCAGGAGTTGCTCTCTGGTTCACTCATCGAAAAGATAACCCTGCTGGATGTTGTATAGAACTACACAAATTTAAAATTCTCATAAGAGTAAGGCCTATATTGTCGTATGAGCAGATTACTTGCGTAGCAGGCTGGGCGGCACATTCCTAGGTAGAGTGACAAGTAAGCAAACTGCCCTTAATTTACTTTGCAATTATGGAGTGAAGTTTTCTAAGGTATAATTCGTTGTAATTTTGTCAATATCTTTTACGGTTTTCAAGATATACCTCTTCAAAGTTCGAAAGGTTCTAAAGCAACTCGTAGAGTATAAAAAGTAATGATGTGGAGTGTTGCGCAGTACTGAAATTCCTTTTGTTAACCTTAAATTAATTTAATTAGCAGATTCCGCTCCGCGGGGTAATGATTTGCCCGTGGAGCGGACGAAGTCTTTTCGTTCAGCTCATCGCTACAAGGGGCGGCAGCCTTAATGGGGCTGCAGCCACAGAGGCGCTACGCGGGCTAGGTAATGAGCAGATAAATGAGTGAGAACATGGAAAATAGTACGATATAGTAGGCCTACTGGGTATGAAGGAGGCGAAATGTCTTCCAGTGAAAAGAGAAAATTAGTCAAAGGGGGGGGGGGGATGTGTTAAAAATGTATTACGCACAATATAACACCTTGAAACTTTCTTGGGGCGAAAATGAATTTAGACAGGCTTCTCCCTGTACTGGCCTTCTGCTACTTGCCGGGTCCTGGTTAGGACTTCCTTAGTGAGAGCATGAGGTAGTAGCCTACTTCCATGGAGAGAGTAGTCAGAAGCTCTGTTTTGCATGAGAAATGATTTTAGAAGGGTCTGTCAACTCCGTAGTTGCATGTATAGCCATATTATTTGCCATCATTCCCCCCTTGAAATTTATTCGTAAAAGTGTATGTAACCTTCTGTATAGGTCCTCGTGCGGCAGATGTTTCTTGTAATGTAGCATTACGCGTTACACACTAAACATAATAATCCTACCAGGTGGCACCTTTCAAATAAATGACAATTTCCCAAATCAAACTTGACCTGGAACCTGATACCTAGGCATGGCACAATAAACCCTGGAACGACTCTCTGTATGGAGGTCCTCTGCACTCCGAACATATCCCTATATTATCGAGAGCTCGTGTCATAAAAGATAAGGGAAACTGATCCCCGGGCATGAAATAGTAAACTCTAGAGGGTTGAATACTACTTTTACGTGCTAAAACGGACGCGGCCATACCGGCGAAAGGATCACTTCATGAGGCCAGTTGGCCACTGCAGGGTTTAATACTCTGTACGGAGGTCCTCTATACCATCTATATCCCTATATTATCGAGAGCATCTGACTTACAAAACAAGGGAAAATAGAAAAGGCTAGCATGATTTTGTTTTACCGAGTTTTTCTGAAATTTGGTCCAAACCCAGCTAAGTTGCAGTATAAGAGAAGAAATAGCCTGTATTAACAAGGAGGGTTAGATAATATGAATCTGGATATTATTGTAAATGTCGGTGCTGTGGATACCCAAATGAAACTCTTCTTTTTATTAATCATGTAGTCTTCAGATACAGTTAGCCACTGTGCTTGGACCAGCAAGCATGGTCAATAATCAGATACCTCACTCGATACTATTTTAAAGTGCCCGGCGCGAACATTGATTCTGTTCAGGTTACTAATTGGATTCACGTAACTCAGAGTGCAGTAATATAACCAGTGTTCATTACACCAGTCATTAACGGCTTATATGGAAGGAATGTTGACTGCGTAGATGACCCGGCCCCGAAGTTCGGATCGAACAAGGGATATTTTAGTAGGTTACATAAGGGAGAGGTATAATATTCCACTTGTTACGTTTTACGATAAGCTAAATGCAAACCACGAATGATCAATATTTCGCCTGCGCATACGTAAAGATGAATTTCACGTAACATTAGTGATTTCTCAATGATATGCTCAGAGGCCGTCAATGATCATGCGCAGTAGGAGCATTTAAAGATACGCGCACACGACATCACCACTGTAACTATTGTTGTAAGACGACAGTATGTCGGCGAGTCAAAAAAGTGACTTGCCCACCTGGCGGACATGTTTTGCCGTACTCCTACAGTGCACTATAGCTGCACACTGGTAATGCCAGAGGTTGCCATGTAGGCTACTACTGTCTTCAAACAAGGAAATTGTCTCCTAAACTCATAATTTCACCAGTCCGCGGAGCGGACGAAGTCTTTTCGTTCAGCTCATGGCTACGAAAAAGCAGCCTAAAGTGGCAATAGCCACAGAGGCGCTGTGCAGGCTATCATTTCACTGATTGCATAGAACAGCTGCTAGTGCCCACGATATCGTCAGTAATCTTAAAGGTAAAGAGCAGTCCCCCCATACTTATTTTTAAGAAAAAGCTTAATAGCACAATTTTCGTCTTATTTCTCTTCAACGTATCTTTCATTACATTTTAGGGTTTTAAATATTGCATATTCAAGGTAAACCAAACAGTTATTTCTAGTAAATTTCACATTCGAATGAAAAGAAATTTTGTCACATGACTACCAACAGCCAATCATGAAACTAATCAGTCTACTACACTACTTCAATTTGGGATGACTGCTCTTGCCCTTTAAGTGTCCTGCATAGCAGGTGTCGAATACGTTACATAATTTTCGTTTGACGTACAAAAACTTCTCTTAACCTAATGTAGTAGTTCACCATCATTCATATGTAGGGTTTAGGTGAACATTTCCGTTTATCAAGAGAAACTGTGGACAAAAGTTCGGTAACATCTTTATTCGTTTGCGACCAGAACGAACCCTGAATATTGTCCATAACAGCTGTAAGAGTAACTTCAAGGTTACGTGTCATTGGTTGTCCAATTCTAAAAAAAAAGTGGTTTTTCGCTTCATTTGGCAAAATTTGTTTATTTTGTGAAACCAAGCGTTGAAATATTAAGTGACTGCACTGTTGTAGCCTTGCGGTCCAAGGTAAGAGATAAAAATCACATGGAGGCTTCTGAAAACAAAAGTGAATGGACCATCAATATAATATTTAAAAGTGTTCTGTAGCTCGTAGGAAATATCTTTAAAGCGAAGAAGTGTATTTTCTCCAGGGGCATCGACCGTGGGGGAAACACGGGAGAAATTGGGTCCTTTCTTTTGTCAATTAAAGAAATAGCACCCGCGTGACCATCTATGATTTTTGATGATTCCAGTACTTCAGATAAGACCTGTCTTCTTTCTTGGTGAAAGTTTCAAATATGTGTATATTTGCCCACGTGTTTAACGACCTCTCCGAAGAAAATACCCTTTTTAAAAAAAAAAAAAAATTCTCGGACCAAGTTTGCACCTCTGCCAGATCTTTTCAATATATATCTTTGTAATGATTACTCCTGTTACAATCCAGTGACCAAATATTACGAATTTATGGTCCTTCCTACCATTTGTAGTGGGACCACTGGCCCCCCAAAAGAGAAGCCACTCCCTTTGAAAGTAAAACGTTGCATTTTCAGGGCTCACTCATTCACAATTTAAAAAGAGCTGTTAACACATTAACAGGTTAACTTGAAATCATTTTATGTTGCCACTAAATATCACATATATCAAATTTGGGTCTAGCAGTTGCACCGCTCCCCTTTAAATAGTTATTAGAATCCGCTATCTGACTGGGCAGTTCCCACACTTACTACACTCTAAAAACGAGTGAACTAATTCAATCTTTAACAGATTGAAAATGTGAATTTGACTCTGTTGGAGTGATAATTTATTCCAAAATTACTGAACCCCACTCCAAGAAGGGCGAAATTTATCCCAGAAGAGTGAAAACTCACCCTTTAACGAGTGCCTAAAGGGATCACTCTTTTTAAGCGTGGATCTCTGTGTGCGCTCCACCAAAAGAGTGAAACTTCGCTCTTTTGGAATGAATTTTACTCTTTTCGAGTGAACTTCATAACTTAAAAAATGTCTTTCTTTGTATTTTTATAGTGTAGAAAGTACATGACCTACCATGGACCTAGAACAGATGCCTCCCCCCCCCCCTCCCCCAGTATTACACCCTGCCAGAGCCCCTAAAGGGTTGGTTAGATACCGCAAACAGTAATAACGAGGTAGAATGCCTTGTATGTTCCATCATAGCCGTCGACTGACCTCGAGGCCTCTATTATAACCAGATTTGACGTTTGAAGTTAGGTTTTTCTGTACCGAGCAAATCTCATTCACTAGTTTGATGTAATAACTTGCACCAATCCCGAGCGTCAGATAAAATGTTATTGATTTAATATCTCTGCAGTAGCTTCCAACGTTTAATTACATGGCCACACCACCTGCTTGGTCGACTCTCTTTAGGTACAAGACGCAATGGCTGCTATTCAAGAGCACCAACTCAATTAGCTACTAAAAGAATTCGCTCTTCATGGCATTGTAGTTTGAAAAGATTTAGCTATTGCTGGGGGTTTATGATTAAGATTAAATTGTTGGATAATGACTGAGCCATTTTCTTTGTACTCTTTGTTAGAACATTTTAAACACAATTTTTCTCTTTAACTATATCACCGTACAAAAGTTTATTTAAACACATACATTGGTGACGGTGCCCTTGCCGAATCAAGCCTTCGAGACCGTGAGGCAAGAACGGTACCGCTGGGACAGTTAGCTACGGCTTGAAGGGGGCACGTTTCTATTAAAGGCACCATGACCTGTGCTAGAATAGACAGGAAATTAGCATTCGTGTAATCGTGTGCTTCATTTAAAGTCCAAACATTAGGTATATGAAACAGCATGAAAAATGAATTCTCACAGTCCAACCCCCATCTTCATAGAAGGTTCTTGAGCCGAAATACAAAATGGTGAAATTTATTCACTTTCAAACAAAATAGTCCATTGCAAAATTTGTGACTTTCTCTTTGTACAACTACCTGTTTTGTTTTCCTTTGAAATGAAAATGTTTTCACAACCTTGAACACTTCCTGTTTGCTTGCATAGCATGTTGCAGAGCTTAATAAATCACGTAACCAAATATTAGTAAGAGTGCTATCACATCTTGGTACAAGGTGCAGTAACTTTCAAAAAAGAAAACAAAGTAATGCAAAGATTGCAATTTCATTGAGTAGTGCAACAATGACATAACAAATTATTGCGCAATGTCCAATTTTAATTTGAGCGAATTAACTTCAACATTTTACATCTTGGTCTATGAATGATGCATGAAGATTTGAGTTGGACTATAAAAATCCATTTTTTCATGCTGTTTAATATATTTTCTTATTTTTTGTCACGAGGAACACACAAAGGGTCACTTCCACATGAAATGCTTATAGTTAGCATAATGAGTCAAGTTTCATATCCAGTAGTTACAGGAAAAAGTTAAAATTTTGAATTTTGGGGTGTCCTGACTTGTAATAGTTGGGAAAAATTTTGAGTTTTGAAAAAAATTGTTGCGTATCATGAACCTAGACAATGAGCCGCTATGAAGTATGCACAGGTCTAGTGAGCTCCCATGCTTAACGTTATCTGGCTGATGGCTTCATAGTAAGGTATTGACCATGCTCTAACAATTTTCAAGGCATGCAACTTTCAAACCATTCATCGCATAGCGATGTTTACCCTGGCATACATGATTACTACTCTATGTACAGTTTGTCTTTGTTGCTGTGAAATGACAAAACATACCTAATAACTTCTTTACTAATAACAAAAGGTTGTAAATATACCATGTATGTCTGTACTGTGGTCATCGTTATTCGTAACCAACTGGCAATCGATGACGTAAGTAGTGTGTTGAAACAAGTAATTGCAATGAAAGATACTCATCCGCACAAGGGTCGTAGAAGAACTCTGATCAGCCTCACAGACAGTCACAGGTGTTGACAAATTTGCCTCAAAAGTGTCACCATATTGCGTCTAGAGACTTGCATAAGTCCCCCTCCCCTTATACCCCTCCCCCAGGCCGGCGATCCACCTATGGACTCATCAGATGCGCGACGTTCAATTCTAATCCCAGGGAAAACCCTGGTCAGGATACAAATTGGAGCGTCTTAAAAGTCATCAGGCTAACCTGCTGTATGAAAGATATAATTTTATTTGGCCTAAGAAATATTACGCGGTTATCCCCCCTCTCCTCCGAATGCATTTCAACATGGTGTTCATCAACGCCTTCCTATGAGTAATGTAAAGTTAGGGTACACAATTTCCAACATTAGGCACATGGGGGAATTTTGGAAATGTGCGAACCTTGAGAATTATTGGAGAACTCAGTAAGAATTCAATGCACCAACCCTTCCATTGTTTTAGAGGCCCAGTTCTCTCACCCCAAACAGTATCAATTCTCCTAACCTTCTTACTTAAGCCCCTCTTACAGTTGTCTGAAATTCATCCTCATCCAGATACAATCTCAGTTTATTGCTTCAAAGTGAGTATAGAAAAACTCAATTTATATAATCAAAACACTCTCAGTACAGCTCATGCTGTGTAATATAAGCTTTGGTACTCTGCATTGTTTGAATAAACTGCCACTCAAAGAGCTGAGCCAATTAAGAATTTCGGTATTCCCGTACCCAAATTGTAGTTTGGGGTGAGAGGTTTGGTCCTTTAATTTTATTTCTCGTAATCCTTAGTAAAAGGAGGATAAGTAGATGTCCCAATGTTATTTTGAAGTAACAGCTTATAGTCTCACAAATTGTCTTTCATTTCTCTTCTTAAGTCTGTAATTCGGCTGCAGCAGACTGTTTCGTTGATTTATAAGCATGCTCGACCTCAAGCTTTATAGTCTTATTGCATTCCTATCCTGTTTTCGGTACATCTTCCGCAGAAATGAAGCATTTTGATTGAATACGTGCATTCATGGATATAGGCCTAGTCGTTTCTGTACGTTTGTCTCTAAACATGTATGGAAAAATCGAGAAAAAAACATGTTTTCGCGTGCGTGTCCAAGATTTCCAGCAGACAGGTGTGTATGGGGAGGGGTCTGGCCTCAGTTAGTCAAACTATCTAAGCGGATCGCCATCAGTATTGGCGTGGACCGTATGCAAAAATGTTTGGTAGAATAAACTCCTCAATCGCAGGAAATAACATCCCCTCATAGTACAGCCACATTGTGTGAAAACTGACACTAATTAATAAAAAAGAAACTGATTTTTTACCCTTTTTACCTTTAAATAAGTTTGTATCGGCAAGAACAGGTGGGTCTGGGCCCTCAGGACCTTCCCCCGACATGTGCCTGAGTATACAGTCAACTGATTTGTGGTCTCGAATTTTTTAAAACATTCGATAAGATTAAATCTGGTCCTTGCACTTTTCGAACCACCTCCGCCTGCATATATGCAATTAATCAGCTATTTCTCGGTAGGCCTACCAGGCTACCAGCTCCTTTTTGTCACTTTTATACAAACAATATGAACACCAAATCAGAATTTCACAATCATCACCGCTCTTTGATCAAAATTGTTCAATAATTATTTTTAACATTAAATACTTCTGCTGCCATAACTGTCCATTGCCAAATAAATTATGTTTATTCTATTCCATCTCTTCCTAATAAGTTGCCATGTACTTGTTCGAGGATAACCATTTACTCGCAAAGTTTCAAAAGACTTTAAAGCTTCTGGCATTTTGAGATTTTAACTGAATTTTCGAACCGCTCCAAATATAAAGATACCTTCCTAACTCGGTTATCAACTACGAAATCGTGATTTTTCCTGACAGAAATCCCTGGAATTCAGTCAGCATGGGCTTTGATCTCTGTATCCGCTTCTTTCTGTTTACATCCGTTTGAATTAAGATGAGGTGTTTTTCTTCTCGAATGATTTTTTACTTATTCTGGCTTTCTCTTTTCTTGCAACGTATAGTAGATAAAAGGCTTATTTTCGTCCTCTTGAAGTAAATGGGCCGTAGTAGAGTAGATCTTAAATAAATGTACATCGTGCTAATTCTTCCTCTAATGGATGCTTGTAATCAGCATATAAAGGTCTAAGATTACTTGCAGAAGAAAGGGTCATTGATCATAGAGATGTATTCTCCACCCCTAAAAGACAAGTTAAAGGTTAAAGGTCGATAACCACTACCTGTTAATCATTACATCATTAACACTTTTTCCAATATATTAAAGAAACAGTTGTCATCATATCATAATTTAGTTGACAAATACAGTACTGTTTTACAGCAATTGAATTGACATTTACACTCATTTACCTTGTAGATTTTAGATCTTTTGACACACAGATTTATATACGGAAGGATTGGCTGATAAATCCTCTCGTTCATTAGTTTTTTGGTCAGATAGTTTTAAGTCTTGAAAAACAACGTGTTCGCCAAGCAAATACGATTGTTAAATGCGACTTTATTAGCTTGAAGCGAGTTAGGCGTTATAGGCCTATACCAACGGATACAAAAACTAAAACAGTGTAGGTGTTATGATGAGTGGGGCCAACCTGCAGTCAGGTTTGTATGCTTGTGCTGTATCAGAAAGATGTCCTAAAATTTCTTCTGCTAAGGCAACTTTCTCAACACTTTTTTAAGATCAAAATAAATGCAGCACTCCATTTTTTCACTACTTTAGAATTTAAGCAACTCATCTAAAACCCTAGTAAGTTAATTTATTGGTCACATCATGATATAAATATGAACACTAACCCTCCCCTCCAATTAAGTTCTTGAGACACTATCAGACGTCTATCAGACGTCTTTCAGAAGGAAAGAAATTAGTGAAGAGCAAACTAAGTAGATGATCAAAGTCAAGAGAGTAACAACAGCTTGGAATATCAGGTAACAGTCAGTAACGTGTTTAAAGGGGGGCCGGGGGACTGTGTCCCGGACCTACGAAGTCAATGTGGCGAAAATCACTCAGTTGGGGAATCTACAGGTTTGAAGACACACTGAGCATTCACACCTTAACCACACACCAGCCCCCGTGGGAGCAGAAAATGGTAGCCAAAGCAAAAGAAAAAGGTCCTCAAAAATCGGATAGCACAAGTATGCCGACGTGAGTCGGTCGCCAACAACTGAAGTGCAGAAAAGCAAAGTGGAAAAAAGGTCATCAAAATCACAGGTTGTGCCCCCCACCTCTTCCCCATTCGAAATCCTGCACGCCCCACTGGTTACAGTCACCAAAGTCTTAAGCAATCTTCACATTTGCAATATTTACTTCATTTGTATACTTTCATTACATCCAGCACAGTGCTCATTGGGCTATTATTTTAAGTCTTCCGTATGACCCGGCCAGGGGCCCGTTCCACAAAGAGTTACGCACGATCTTAAGTATGATTTTCTGTTGGCTCAAGTATGGTGAATCAAACTTAAGATTGTGCGTAACTCTTTGTGGAACGGCCCCCAGGACTCAAACTCCAGACCTCCCGACTGAAAGCCGAATGCTTTAACCACTTGACCATGCAGTCTGTCGACCACAATGTGAAACCAAAACTCTCAGTATAGTACATGTTGTCTAATATGGGCTACAGTACTCTGCATTTTTTATTTTACTGTCAATCAAAGAGCTGTGCCTATTTTCCTGACGTCTACTAGAAAAATTGTAGTTTGGGGTAAGAGCTGACTGTCTTAACCTCCTTCTCTGCTTTCTTGATATTTCCTGTTTCATATCTCTGAATAGTATCAGAAATCAAAGTGTCCTACATCTTTTTCAGCCTGCCGTGGTAACACCTTTTTTATTCGCCGCTTACAAGCTACTTCGCTATCCCCGAAAAGCGCACAATTTACTGCTAGTAACATCAGTTTTCTTGTCTATAATAAACAAATGATCATCTCGTTTTAACTGTTCCTTTGAAGTGTTTCTTGGAGTTGAACTCAATTAATTGGCAGAGATCGTTGGAAACCTGATTACAGTGCCCTTGCTTAACGAGATCAAGACAGCCAAGGCCAGCTGAGCGTTCAATAAATTTTATTTTGTAAGTTGTGTGAAAACAAATACTGTACGTAACCTGTGAAGATATACAAAAATACACTGACTGGAGTGTCACAATTTGAAGAAACTTGCAATTGTCATCTTTTTAAATGTATGTCCATTAAAGAGACACGACTGGAATTTGCCAACGTGTAGCAAAAAGTAAAGGTTTGACAGACATGAATCTACATAAACGCCTGATTCTAACGATTTGCCTCAGTGATTATTTGAGTTCAGTGGGCTTATGTCTCTCTCATTTCAGCTATGGGGCAGGCAGTGTCGTCTGGACAGAGTTAAAATTGATTAGGATGCATTTTCATACCAAGAAAAGCATGCAGTAAACTAATATTCCTCCGGGACAGGCCTGCATGAACTTTCCATTCGGTTGGGATGTAGTCCTGTGTGGTGGAAGACGAAAATATCGAAAGTCGCTACGATGGCTACTATATGTAGGGTACGTTGGTTGAAAATTGAAGTCAGCCACTCCTTTCGCAGTTTATATCTGTGCGAAGATTTTAATTTCACTACTTACCGTCAATGACGAAAAACAAATATTTTGCTTGAAATGAAATTGAAGATTGTGAGGTACGAAAGTATTCTTTTGGGCTAATATTTATATTTTAATATCGCCAAATGGTTTTACTGCCAGGGTGTTTGTATTACACAACAAACTGAGGCAAACAACCTCGGGGAATGGACAGTTTATTCTCATTGAATCCTCAGGAAATATGCTCAGAAAGCAAAAACTGTAACAACTCTCCAGGTCGTATCTGTCTAGACTATCTCTGTAAGTTCAAATAAGATTTGACAGTTTTACAGCTTACAATGACTTTTAATGCAGGAAATGGTTCCGAGTAGCCTGCGCGGCAGCCTCCAACCCAGTGCGGTGAATGGTTTACCTTGCACTAAGTAATTAGAACGGAAGGAAAACAACGGCCATTCTACAGGCATCTCCTGTTGTAATGAAGAAACACAATTTTCTTCAGTGAAAATAAGCGGCAGTTTTCTTTCATTGGTAGAAAAACACCTCCTTCATTAATATCCGGACCAATATTTTACTTATGTCAGAAACGAAAACAACGACATATATAAACGTGATCTCTGTCGGGGATTGGCATATGTAAGAAATTAAAAAACATGAATACACGTTTTGCCGATGATATTATTAAACGTTTACAGACAATGTCCTCGTTAGTTGATTTTTTGCCAAATTCTCTCCTTCAATTGCCGCGGTGGTATTTTGGGCAGCAGGTGAGTTCAGTCATTGCACTGTTGTGTCTGTAAGTCACGTCTTTACTGTAATTGTATATAGCTCATGTTTTATCCTTTAATAAAGCTGCATTTTTCAAGTTTAATTTCCCCTATTCACATTGTCTTTCGTTGGTGATGCAGAATAGCGCGCTGGTGTCCGGTTGACGATGAAAGAATGAGCGGGAATGATGCCGGTGCTTTAAAGGGAAATATTGAAATTGAATTAGTTGAGATTTAACCACACACCAATTGTAATGTGTTATATAACGTCAAAAGGTGACTATGAAAGGTAGGTTATTATAGTATGCAGTTCACACCGTACCTTTTATTGTAGTCGATGCTGACGCATTGCAAAGGCAATATTTCCCATTACGGAGATAGTGGGTTTGTATGCTACATATTTCTGAAAAATAATGGCAAGGGCTTTCAAATCCATTTTACAAATATTCATTAAAGGGAAAGTTTAAGCAAAAATTTAAATTTCATATGCTGATATGTGAAAGAGGAACCAGATCTACACAGTGTGGTGAAAGTTCCATTCAAATCGGACATGTATTTATTTGAGATATCAAATTGAAGTAAGTAGAAAGTAGTAAGTGAGTTTAAGGGCAGCAGAGCTATATCAGTTCCTCACATTGACAAGGAATGCTTTGTTTCCCTTTGTTTTATCAGACGTTTGTGTTGACCTTGATGTTAATAGGAGTGTGACCTTCCTGTGAGCGATGCAAAGTTTGTAAAATTCTCATGACACTTATGCAATCACATTTTAATAATATGGGATTGTTGAGGAGAAAGTCCAGTCTGAAGTTTAAAGAAAAACAAAATACTGTCCATTAATCTTGGGATATGATGTCATACGTGCTTGCTTCAAGTTCACTCTTTGTTGGAAATGTGAACACTTTACATGCTCATACCTTGAGAACCTCACAGAGGATTTCAATGCAAGGCATGTTCTGGTGGGTTTTTGCCTCTGTCTTGTAAGAAAAACCAAAATATTCCACACAATGTCCTCCAAACCCTATCACAATACCCGGCATTTTCCTAACTGAAGATATCTTACTTAAAAGACCATGATAAACGGTGACATTATTCGGGCAAAACATATTCTTACCCCCTCATACAAAATTGAACGCCTATGATCATCAGAGAAAAAGTGTCATATTGAAGCGTTAATAGAAAGTTACGAAAAGTGACAGACTATTGCGGAGAAGTCTGATGACTGGTAAGTTGATCGTTTAGAGACTTAAAGGCATACTTTCATCATCTCAAACAGTTCCAATTCTCTCAACCTACTTACTTCTAGCCCCTCCCACATTTATCTAAAACTCATCTTTATCCAGACACAATCTTAGTTTATTGCTTCATGGCTAGTCCCAGTGGCCATACAAGTCCATAACGTGTAATCAAGACACTCTCAGTGCCCATGCTGTGTAATTTAGCTATGATGCATTGTTTGAATGTGATGCCAATCAAAGAGCTGTACCAATTGAGAGTTTTGATATATGTATACTGAAACTGTAGTGGTCACCCCAAACCACTGAAACTGTAGTTTGGGGTGACGAATGACTGCCTTTAAAGGGGAAGAGCAGTCCCCCTCCCCAAGGCACGGATTCAGACATTACAAAAGGGGGAAGGTTGGCTGATTAAAGAGAAGGCAGGGGTGTGAGGGAGTTGCAATGCTAATTTTACGTATATTTTATTGTAGATGTGGCAAAATGGGAGGACTGAGGCCGTAACCCCCCCCCCCCCCGATCTGCTCCTTCTCCCCCTCCCCACTTCAAGAAGTGTAGTAGACTGTTCTATTTCATGATCGGCTCTTGAGGGTCATGTGAATTTTTTTTTTTTCTCAAATGTGAAATTAGAAAGGAGCAACTGCTAGGTTTACCTTGAATATCATGCAATATTGAAGTCCTAAAATATTTTAAAAGATACTTTGAAGAGAAATAAGGGGACATTTTGAGATTTAGCTGCTGCTTCAATTTAATTTTGAGGCTTGAGCGATTCCTTTTGCCCTTTAAGTTTTGTCTCAGGATTTCGAGGACGTAGCTCTTTAGGAAGCAGAACTCATTCTGGAGAACTCTTTGTTTGTTTTCGACAGGGAGCTGGCCCGCCAGGTAGTCAAGCAAGGGGATTTCAGAAAATAATAAAGAAGGAAGGCTTTTAGCATCATTTCAGTTTAGTTTAGTGTCACCCTCGTCTTCTTCTGTCTCAAGTTTTTTCCCGATATATATTTTTCTATGCGAAAATAAATGTTGGATTAGTTTTCATGCAGAATAATGAATTGAAATCTCAAATGCACCGTCTCTGTAAATTTCCTCAAAGCTTATGCAATTTTGCAAGATAGCGGCGTATCTCAGTTTGAGGTTTGTCACCTTGTTTAACAGTTAAGCCTGAAAGCTGTGTGAGGTTCTTTGAAGGCGCTTTAGAAACGAGTTGCTATTTTTCACAGAGCTAAAATCAAGCGGAAGTTGTCGTCGTTTGTCCCTCCGAGGCCTGCCTGTTTTCTACGTTCAACTTCATTAATGCAAGACTTGTAAATGCCACCGCTTTAGTTTGACTTTACATTTTCTTTACACATCTATCCGTACTATGTAGAGAGATCGTACTTTTGATTTAACAAATGAACTGTTTTTGAATTCATTATGATGTGATCTCATCACCAATAAGGGTGTTAATTCACGAGGTGCTTCTTGAAGTATTACTTATACATCTTTTCTACCGACTTTGTTCCCTGGGGGTATTATATATCATTTGTTAGAATTAATCAAGTTGCCTTGTGTAAAGACCCTTCCATTAGGCTCTATATATTAAAACAACATTTTTGTAGTAAAATTGTAATTAAATACGGGTCACTGTTTACATTGAAAGTCTTAGATTTCGTTATAGACGTAAGGAACGAGATACCGTTATATGAACATACTATATGCGAAAATGTTCTTTTCCTATAATTAAATAACATGCAGGAGAAGGGATCGTATGGTGGCATTTTGGTATTCTTAAGTGACTCACCCGTGAAGTAATTTTGCGAAATTTATTTCCCTCATTCCAGGCATTTCATACAGTATTCATGTTAGCGTACATGCGCTCCTATATAGTACATCATAAAAATCATGATGTTTATGCAGCAATTTCATGTGTGTATACCGATGAGTCTATATGCATGGAGATTAGAAATAAATCTTGACACAGTTTTCTTTTTGGGGGCAGAATGATCATTTCAACAACCTCCACTCACTGATTATTTAGAATGCTGCATTCTGATTGGTTGAACTCTGACTGGTTATTCGGCGCCACACCGGCAGTTCAGGCTGCTACAAGAACACGGTTGTCCGTTGCTTCGCACTTTCTGAAATGACTGGTTGTGGCAGAGGCCTTGTTTTCTGCCCGTTTCGAAGTAAAGTGTGTCTCTAAACTAACTTATACATCAAATAATTGAGCCTATATACTATAACCACAAATTAGTCAAACAGCGCCTGAATCGATCAATCACGTTAGTTGGCAAGGTTGGCTACTATTTGACTAATATTTGACCCAGTTGAACTAGTCTCTATCAAATATGAAAACTCCTCTACTAAGATTTGACTGATGTTAGTCCATTACTACGAAATTAGTCAGATTTAATCACAAAATTATCCAAATATGAGTAACTAACGTGGGTAGTCAATTTTAGACAACACTTGACTACTTTTTGTGTTTATACGGTATAGGATACCATTGATAATCAGTTACAGGCCTATGATATTTGGTATATGTGTTTGCCCATGTATTTTCTGTTTTACATAAGCAATGAAATAAGTCCAGACACAGTAGGTAGCTGGTGATCGTTCCTCTTCTATATTTCTCTCTCCGAATTAGTCGGACGAAAAGGTCGATCATGTTCTTCGGATTTCTATTTCATTGGTTTTCAAGTCCAGTCACGAGTAAGCACCTGCTTTGGCATTTCGACGTCCACAGATTTGGTAAGACATTTGTTCAGAGTTCTTTCCTGAATCGATAAAGTCCTCGGAAATATCTCGATCTTTATACATTGCTTGTTCATTGAATTTATTGAGAACCCAAGTTTTCAGGCGATGGAATTTTGTCCGTCTAGTTGGCTTTTGTGTACTTAAATCGTAAATAACAAATTCAACTCACTGAAATATATCAAATCGGTGTGAACCTCATGCCTTTATATCGGGCTTGATCTTGGTAAATTAGCTTTCAGCCGAAGCCGCAGGTCGGTGACCGGGTGTCTCTACGCTTCATATTAAATTAACACCCTCAATGAAATGTTAATCATCTCCGAAAATGAAGTCTTGACTTATCCCAGCTGTTTTGAGAGGTACTTTGTGGAATGTATTCTTGAAAACACCTTTTAGCGTAACATCAGTCTGACTTAGTCAAATTACTGACGTCATTACTGGGATTGCTGTTAAGTAAGGTCAGTGACCATTGTAGGATGGACAGGCGAATAACTAAACCTGAAATATCTTGACAGTTAAAAGACAGGAGCAGTCGCCCCAAACTTATAAAAAGCAAAAGCTCAATTTCACATTTTTCTTATTTTCCATTTAAAGTATCTTTCACAATATTTTAGGATTTCAATATTGCATATTTAAGGTAAATCGAGCAGTTGATTGTTTTATATGTCACCTTTGAGGAGGAAATATTGTCACAGGTTTGTTAAGAGCCAATTATGGTACAGGACAGTCTATTATATGCTAATTTAAGTTCAGGTGACTGCATTTACCGCTTCAAATAAAAAACCCTGATCGGAGAGTAACCTGACATGATCTACCAGAGTTAGTGTACAACTTTCTGGTAAGACATAAACATTGCCCATGCGATTTGATTGAAAATTATGCAATGCAGGTATACTTAAACCAAAACTTGAATTAATCAAATAATTAAGATTTAAATAAGAGGAGTTGCTTTTAAACCCACAATTATTGAAGAATAACCTGAGAGTTGGGGATATTATTTACACTCGTTTATAGATCCGGTACCGTATTTGATGTGAAAAGCATTAAATTCCAGAAAATTGCCTCAATTCGATTAAAATCCCCCCAAAATATTAAAGGGCAATCCATTTTTTGCACTTAATCATGCATAACTTGACTCCTAGATTAAATTCTTGTGATGTCTAGGAAGGGACATTCCTTATGTATAGCTAATGTTATCCGTTGTTTTTGCAGCCTTAAGTGCAAGGATACTGTAACATTAGCATTTCTGGGGGTTTAATTTTGAGTTGAAATTTTGTCCTTGAAAATTGTAAGTAACAGTTAACATGCAATGAACTATCCGATGAGTAATTAAGGGGTAACTAATATAGGGTTAACAAAAGAAATGTCAACACTGTAAAACACTGCACATCATCATTTTAGCTTAAGCAACAAGTTACTTCAGAAACATTCAATCTTTGAGGAGGTATATCTCGAGAACCATTTAAGATGCTGACATAATTCCAACGGACTTTTCCTTATGAAATCTTTACTTTAAACCGCCAAGTGATGTCAAGGCTTTTTGCTGACATGTCACATTACTTTTAAATAAAAGAGCTTCACTTTGGTTGGTTAACGATTTCTAATAAATAAAAATGTTTATTCATTAGGAACACAATCCTAATAACTTGTAACTAAGTATATCCTCGCAAAATAAAACCCCTCGCGTTACTTTTGATGAACAATCTGCCTTTAAATATGATGACAGTTACTGGTAGTAGTGCGAGGTAAAATGTAAGGTTTTTATAATGAAAGAAATAGGTGGTTCACCCCAACGATGACAGGTTGGGTTTTTTTTTCGTGTCCATATCTAGTTAACAGCATTACTTGGCGACAGCAATTAACTAAATCCAAAGAAACACAACATTACCTCCGTAACATACAGTACCGTTTCTCATGTGATGGCGAGAATTTTGCATACGTCACTGCGTAGTGTTTGTATTGACTTTACAAGTTATGCGTTTACATTATGTGTTTAGTTCATCCCTGGGCAGGTACGGTGTGGAGTCTTTAACAGTGCAGAATTACTGAACAAATGATGTTTTTTGGGAGTGTAAAATTTTCAAACAGGGGCCGATATTGAACAGACTAGTTCGCCGCGACCCCACAATCAGTGCTTTTAAACCCCAAGGTTGGGAAACATTCTTTAAATGACGTGTAAGTAAGTTATAGACGGGGAAACAGTCTCCTGATTTATGACAGGTAAGTTTTAGAAAGTATTTTATTTGTTTTTTTTTTTTTTTTGTTTTTTGTTTTTTTTTTTTTTTGTTTTTTTTTTGAAAGTGTTTATTAATTTGGTTGTTTTTCTCTCTGTTTCGAAGCGATAAGTTGAACGAAAAAACTCAGTCCGCTCTGCCGGGTACTCTGATTTTGGAGAGATGAAGCGGAACAAACGGACAAACGAAAGGGGGGGGGGGTAGATCGCGCAATACAGTATTTGTTTGTTAGTTTTCGTCTGCCCTCCCAGTTTGAAGCTACTTTTCAAAAAGAATTGTTACTTTTCCTACGTCATTTCTTGTTACATTAACCAACATTCATGGCAAATATTAGAACCAAGTTGTCAGATCCTTTCATGAGATAAATCTATAACTAAGGCAAAATAAACAAGTTGGATATACTGCGCGTCCTTCCATACTTTCAAAAATCTTGGTTATTGCTGGCAAGCAGCTCGTGACGTCATCAGGGTTTTGTCGCTTAAAGGGAAGATGAAAGGAAAAATTTGATTTGCGCATGTAAAAGAGGAAATAATGCTACACAGATTTGTAAAACACCCGTTCAAATCGGACATGTAATCCTTGAGATATCAGTAAATGAAGTTACCAGAATTGTGTTCCGAAGTGAGTTTGATGGCAGCGGAAGTTTTATCACTTCCTCACATTGACAAAGGATGCTTTGTTTCTTAGGCCCATTGTAGTTTTCAGTGTGTTGTTTTGGCCTTGTATTTAAAAGGAACAGGACCTCCCTGTGGAAGATGCAAAGTTTGGAAAGTTCTCATTCCGTTCATGCAGTCACATTCTGATAGTATGGGATTGTTTAGGCGAAACTGATTCTTAAGTTCAAAGAAAAAGAAAGGACTGTTTATTAATGTCAGGGCAAGACGTCATGAGTGCTGGCTTTAAAGTTAGTTTGACATGTCAGCAAAAAGCCCTGAATTTATGTGGTAGTTAAGGAGCAAAGTGTTTTAAGGAAGAATTATGGAATTATGTCAATATCTTTTACCGTTCTCAAGATATACCTCTTCAAATTTTGAATTTTTCTGAAGCAAATTGTTGGTTACGTTAAAATAGTGATGTTGAGTGTTGCACAGTGTTGACATTTCTTTTGTTAATCCAACATTTATTATCTCGTAATTACTAATCAAATAGTTTATGGTTCGGTGATTGATGCTGATGATTTTCAAGGACACAATTCCATCTTTCAAAATAAACCCTATAAGAAATACTAATGTTACATCTGCCCTTTAAATGAAGATTGCAAAAACAATGGATAACATTAGCCGTATATGGTATGTCCCTCCGATGACATCACAAGATTTACATATTGAGCTCATATTTATGCATGATTAAGTGCAAATCAGAAATAAACCTGTAAAATGGCCAACTTTTAACCGATTTTGATGGGAATTGCTACGATTTTCTTGACTTTTAATGCTTATTCCATCAAATACCCGACTTTTTCATTTTGGTGTCACACTATACCTTTAAGACCACTTTTTGATGAAAATGTGACAATCTTACATGCTCATGTCTTGAGAACCACATATTTCACCGTTATGCTTAGAATAAGTACCCCTCTTACAAATTGAAGCTTGATTTGACCTTAGACCTTTATTTTAAGATACAAAGACCCTGCAAATAGAGTACCGAAGTGATGTCGTCACTTCCGCCTAGTTCCCATGGCGATGGCTTTGCACAAACGTCGAGCTCATTAGACACAAACGTTGACCTCATTAGCCTGATGTACTTAGCGCAAAACCCTCAAAAGCTGTGATATTCACGCATTTATATGAAATCGCATCACATTGCTTTGTTGAAGGTCATTTGGGATCACGAGAGGTCAAATGGTTAACTTCCTAGGAGTTGCTTGTAAACACTTAGTCGTATCTCAAGAGAGGTACAGGTGACTGTGCTCACATTTGGTGTATGGGTTGGTCGCATTGATTGACTAGATGACCTTAACTGTTTTGTTGAATTTCAAAGATCATTTGGGGTCACGAGAGGTCAAATGGTTAGTTTCTTAGAAATTGCTTGTAAACACGTTATCTCAAGAAGGGTGTTTCTAATCTTGTACATGATTTGTGATTGGTCATATTGAGTGGATGATCCCTACTGCTTTTTGTGGAGTTCAAAGGTCATGTGGAGTCAGCAG
The DNA here is from genome assembly GCA_037179385.1 of Holothuria scabra. NCBI lineage: Eukaryota > Metazoa > Echinodermata > Holothuroidea > Aspidochirotida > Holothuriidae > Holothuria > Holothuria scabra. Next base: position 6,657,867 of record CM074192.1, on the reverse strand, counting down.
AGGTCAAAGTCTAACAAATTTGTTTACACATTATCTCAAGAAGGGTAACTTTTAGGGTCGTCACACTTGGTATGTAGATGGTGCATATTGATGAAATGATTCCTACAGTTTTTGGTGGAGGCCAAAATTGGTGTTGGGTCACCAGTAGTTAAATTCTGAAAACCTTGTTTATACGATATCTGGAGGAAGCCTGAACAGATTTCATACTTGGTATGTGGACGCATTTTACTTAGGGAGAGGAGCCTATCGTCTTTGATAGGGGTTAAACGTCACTGGGGTCACCAGTCTTAAAAGTCTTTAATTTTTGTTTACACAATATTTGATAGTGGCAAGCTTGGATAAAGTTTTTACAAGTTACCATATGTTAAGGCATTAAGGTGAGGAGCAGAATTCTTTTGTTTGGTGGAGGTCAAATGGCTGCATTATTGCATTCTGCAAAATTTCACAAATATTACATAAGTGCGATAGCAGAAACCTAGATTCAACTTCCATGAGGTCAAAGGTCATCTCGGGTGTCGCAACGTCCGAATCTTTGAACCCGATTTACATGATACCTCAATGTAGGAAGCTAGTATACTTTGTGGGTACATTATGAAGCACTGCCAGTTTGGGGGAAGAAGGAAAAAACAAGACTAACCGGTACATTGCGCGGCAAGGAATCACTAAGCCTTTTGTCTTTCTAGTTAAATATATATTCTTTAGATCCAGCATTAGCCCACGATATACAATATGTATAGGGTAAAGGTGGAATATTGAAACATCTTGTTTGTTCTATCAAAGAAGTTGATTTCATATCCGCTGCAGTTGCATCAAAATTATAAATAAATTGAATGCAGTGTCAAATTATGATGTGACACGATTACACCACTTATTTCCTGTAATACACCGAAGCCCCAGGGAAAATTGCACTACTTTGACAATTGCAACTCCCTGGACAATCAATATCTTCGGAACGCGATATGCAATTGAGAAGCATTTTTTACCTCCTGGAAATCACATTTGAAGTCAGTGGAGTTTGTCTCCGGAAAATCACTCGAAGGTTTGATACATCAAGGTTTACCTTGCAAGTTGACTATCGGGTTACCTGTCACCGATGAAAGGAGACCATTGGTGATTAATGGCCCAACTTGTAGGAGTCGGGAAATAATCCAATAAGCCCATGTCATATGACGTTAGTGCTTCACTGTTACTTTTGGACAGTCAGCATCGACCTTTAACATACCTTAAAGGGACGGGAGGACTAAAGCCCCATAAGACGACCTGAGATGCAACCTCTTTGTAAAAGTGAGACCCCAGCGGTGCCTTACTTCATTCTAAATCATTTGTTTAGGCTTCTAGTCTCAGTTCATGATGAGGTCCCTGGCACGACATCACGTAGCGGAAAGAGGAACCATAGCTTAAATGGCCCTTAAAGCTCTCAAATGGTCTACAGCTTGGCTACTGTCTCATTTAATAAGCGATTAGAACTCTGATTTCCCATTCTAATGGCACAATTACGCAAGGTAATTGAATTTTAGTCAACTTAATTCGGTCTTCTGATTAACTGAGAGGATACCAAAGAGCGGGACACAGTTAGGTCAATATACGTAGAACCGCTAAGCGGATTTCTGCTTTAAAAACCAGTTTATCGATTAAGGTTGATTGTTGATAGCAATTAAGAACCTCCAATGGACAAATCAATTCAGTCTACAAGAGGACAAGATGGGTTCATCTCTATCGTCTGGGTTGTCTTGAGTGGATTTACAAAACTTTGAAATTCTTTTAAAAAAGTAGATAGAGGACAGTGAGCTACGTATGAATGCACAGTAACGAGTACAAACGATGTTTAGAACCTGTTCTTGTCAGCTAATCTAGAACGAGGCCATGCATGGTAGACCCATGGTGTAAGGGTCAGTTCAGTTCAGTGTCCTTTGAGGACTGAGATTCCTTGGCAAGGACAAAACTCCTTCAGTCCTGAGTATATTTTTGGTTTCGGAAAAAGCTCTTAGCCAGAGAGTCGGGACAGTTTAGAAAAAGGGGTCAAACGGTGAGAAAGTTGGTCGGTTTAAAAATGGGTTATGGGGTTGCTGCAATTTTAAAGGACTGTAGGTACCGTAAACGGTTCATCTAGACAAATTAAGGCACTCTGTCAATATAACTACATCCAGTATATGGATGGCTTTATTTAGTTAACTGGGCCTATGCTATACTGTATTGTCAAATTTTTGTTGGAGGAGCAGTTCGTCGTTTGCTAGTGGAGATAGGGAAGTTTAAAGACAAGATATAAAAGTGCCAGGGAAGAGGAGAAATTGCAAAGATTTACGGCTCCCTAATTTATCTAGTTGACGTCAAAGTGATATGTGGAGTTATCCATAATGAATCGAGGGTTTGAAACCAAGTCTGTTCCCACTGGTCAACTTGTCATTCGACACCATACCTCATTTCAACAAGATCAAGTAATGTAGGTCATTCCGTCATCATATGGGTTGGTTCACACCGCGTGGAAAGTACACTGCTCGCGTAGAGAACAAATGTAATTATTTTTCTTATAGAAGAGGAAAATGCTGCCCCTGGTGGACGCAATAAAGAATAAATATTCGTTGAGAAGGCTTTATATACACACAAACACACACACACACACACACACACACATATATATATATATATATATATATATATATATATATATATATATATATATATATATATATATATATATATATATATATATATATATATATATATATATATATATATATATATATATATATATATATATATATATATATATATATATATATATATATATATATATATATATATATATATATATATATATATATATATATATATATATATATATATATATATATATACGCGTTCGCCGAGCAGGCAGGCTTCACAGCAGAAGAAATCATTTGGGTTTTGTAAGACTTGTTCATGTGGCCCCGTCTGCCTGCCTGTTGCTGATACAAAGTATTGAGTACATCCCATACCAGCCAGTAGAGATATGTGCTTAACGGATATTGTAGTTTTTATGTCACCTTTGTCTAGTTCCTAAGAAAACGAAGATGTTTTGTTTGTCTGGTGGAAGTTTCCTTCCATTTTGCCACTGTCAGTGAAGTGCGACTTCCTCCTACTGCCAACTTCCAAAATCAGTGACGGACGTATCCATGTACTGAAAGTGGCTGTACGACAACACCGAAGTAAACTAATAGTAATACCTCGAAGATAGTATTGTACTGAAATTGTGCTGACAAATTAAGAAAACGAAAACAGTCGAACCGTGTGTGTGTGCGTAGGGATGGTGGGCTGGGGTAATCTTTCATCAGAGTTATCTTATTACCCATTCAAAGTTACCTTTGACAATGGCAAACCTTAATTGTGACTTGAACTCTTCAGTCCGCGTTTTGGGACATAATTTCTCTGCAAAATGTTTAGTTGGACTATATAGCCTATACCAAGTAGTACAATTAAAACTCAGGTGATGCCGAACATCCCTTAAAGGACAGGAGCAGTCATCCCAAACTGAAGTAGTGTAGTAGACTAAACCGTTTCATGATTGGCTGTTAAGAGTCACGTGACAATGTTTTTCCCTTCAAATGTGAAATTTACTGAAAATAACTGCTTTGTTTACCTTGAATATGCAGTAGTTAAATCATAAAATGTAATGAAAGATACTTTGAAGAGAAATAAGACAAAAATTGTGCTATTTAGCTTTTTCTTCAAAATAAGTTTGGGGGGACTGCTCTTTACCTTTAATTGTGTTGTTGTTCAGCATAAGCAAGGGAAAACAAGCCGGTAAGCCACAGCTAGAAAAAGGCCGAGGCCATACTTGAACCAGTTGGTTAGAAACTGATCCTTAAAAGCTAATGTTACTAACTGATATCCTCATTGTTTGCCTCAAGTACCTACCTACAAGACGTTTCGTGTCAACGTATTTCGTTATTCGTTGATTTACTTGTAAACGATGAAGCCATATCTGACAAGCTGTTGACACTCAGTCTGTTCGAAACAACGGACATTGGTTGAACCTTTTTGGTGTAGTCGGCTGTAGACGAGCCTAATTGAGTTTGGCGTATGACATTGAACGTAAGTAGATATTGTCACAGAACGCGTCTCATGAATTCCAACTAATATTCAGATCATACAAAACTTATACACGGATTTAGCTTCACCATGACGCTTGTCTTTCCCGTCTCCTTTCATTTTAATTCGATTCTTTCCGATATCCAACCCACGAAAGAAATTGAGCTGTTGGGTAATCTAAAATAAGCAGAGGGTTAAGTGACATTGGTATCTTATATCATGGAAGTAATACCTCCGCAGTAGTACTTCCATGCTAAAATAGCACCCACTAGTAATACACATTGAATGTAACATGAACTTCGAAAGACTAAACGTTGGTCTGTTCAGTTCGAACTTCTGTTACTTGTAGGATATGACTACTGCCTTACGTGGAAACTTAGAGGGGCACTCTGGCAAGGAAAAAAGCAGGGTTTCTAGTAACGGTCCCCGTGGTTTGCGAACTATTGTTTGAGGTTTAAATCTCAAAAGGGGCTGCGCTTGCATCATCTCTACGGCTCATTTTAAGACGGTCAACCTTAAGTCCGAAATGTACATTTTTTGTCCATGGACTGTAAATTTTAACATCTCTTCGATTAACAGCAAGTTAAAAAAAATCAGAGTACTGTCGCTCATATTACACAGCAAGTATTGTACTGAGATTGTTTTGAGTATTACACATTGGGTCTTGTAAACTCACCCTGAAGCAATGCACTGAGATTGTGACTGGATAAGGATGAGTTGTAGACAGTTGTGGGAGGGGCTTAAGTAAGTAAGCTAGAAGAATTGGAACAGTTTGGGGTGAGAGGATTAGGCTTTAAATTACAGTGACACATCAACAAAAGAGCTTTCACACATGAAAATTTCATCCTTCAATGTATACGATTCCTTGAAGTTTTGTCATTATCTGGAACTATTACCCTACCCCTTCAAAGTTTGGCCGCAATTTCTAAAGAAACTGCTAAATAATTATGTGGGGTGTTTTAGGAGTGTTAGCGTTTCTTTTGATAGCCATTAGCAAATTATATCCCTTTACTACGAGTCAGTCGGTTTGGTGAGTTATCATGGTGATTAAGTTTTTTTTTTGGGGGGGGGGCGTGAAAAAATGAGACAAGTTAAAGTTCAAAAACTACGGCACATAGGCTATCCTTCAGGCATTCAAATCCATTAAATGCGTTTGAAGTAAAGTTTAAACACAAATGGCACAATTTATTATATTAAGACTTTCCTTTGACGTCACAAACTTGTATGTTCAGATCAGGAACAGATTAAGATTTCCCAAAAATAGGGGGAGGGGCTGACCAAGAGAAAGCACGGATGTGAACTTCCCGTACCATATGTTTTATTGTTAACGAAGCGAAAAGGGGGGGGTGAGGCCGTAAAAGTCCCCCCCCCCCAATGATCCGCGCCTGGAGACCATGTTTGTTCATGACTGTGCCTACAACGGAAAAATAAAACTTGTAAGATCTGAAGATGATCAATGTGATGAATTTTGATAGGAATAGTGGCATTTTACTTGGGTTAAATTTTACAATGTTACCTCGCATTCAGGTATGCACACTCTAAAAGTAAAAGGGGCCGGATTCACTCCTAAAAATAATGCCGAAGGACCACTCTCGATATGAGTGAATTTCACCCGAAATGGTGTGAAACTTCACTCCATATAAAAGTGATACTTTGTTTCGGCTGAAATGCACATTTCGTAAGAGTTGCCCCTCAGCACTCTTTGTGAAGGGAAGTTCACTCTTATTTTAGAGTGAAAACTTAATTTTATACCTTGCCAACGTATGTATTAAGTGCACCAAGCTTTGAGTATGTACATAACATGGTCTCCATATAAAACTCTCCCTGCACACTAACCGCACGGTACCTGTATAACACAATACTCTACCAATTTAAAGATAAAATTTAGCAAATTCACTCCGAAAGAGGGGAAAATCGCTCTGAGAAGAGTAAAATTTCACTCTTCTTGAAGTGAATCTCATTCTACTTGGGAGTGAATTACCACTCCATTGGAGTGGATTGACACGTTTCATTCTATTAGCGTGTGCTTAAGTTCACTCCTTTTTTTAGCAGGAAGCATACTTCGAGCAATGTTGCGATCACCGTATCCATCACATGTAGGTCATGCAATCCTCCAGCACCTGGCTTAATTAATCAGGCCCTCTCTAAATCTTGTTCAACTTAGGAATGTGACTGACAAAGCAATATGCAGTTGAAGCAGTTCAACCTGTTACGCAGGGTACAATGTTTACGATGGTGGAATTTTCAGAATCTGCATACGAAATCTATAGATATATATTTGAGAGTTTGAATTATGCTATTATGATACTTCCTCTCATCACATTACTTGAGGCAAAGGCTTGTCATGAAAAACTCTGTGGACGGAATACGAAAGGCGTTTGACTGTTTCTTATATTAGTTACACGTTTGAGCTGGGAGAACCGGAATTTAGTAGGCTTTCTCATACTCTAGTTCAATCTTGAAATTCCTTTCGGATCGCCATGGTTTTGACTTTCTCCAAAACCATCAAAGCAGGGAGATGATTGAGAAAACAGATATATATTACAAGCAGTCTCCAACTTAAAACTCAGAGGTCAAGGAAAAACTCGCTTATCAGCATTTCTCTCGCAAGACTCAAAACAAACATTTGGCCATTTTTGTTGTTGTGTACCGTATACGGCACATGGTTGCTATGAGGCACCTAACCAGACATTGCCTCTCTCTGTGCGGTATGCCACTATCACTGCGTAAACCGTAACAAATGATATATGACATGGGCCCTCTCTCAAAACAAAGCTTGTCAAATGACTTAATCAATATGACGTCATTTTCAACTGCCTCAATGACTTATCCTATTTACACTTTATATTATCCCCTCTATTGACTTAGTTATAAGATAGCCATCGTCACTTAAATTCTTGTCATTTGATGTAGGTTCTTGTCTGGCACGTTTTTTTTTTTTTTTTTTTTTTTTTTTTTTTTTTTTTTGTATATCCAGGTCAAGTTATCTTTCACACTACACGTAGGTCAAGGTTATTTCAAATTAGAAACTCAACGCTTTTGTCGTCGTAATGCATAATTCTCTGAAAGCGTTATTAAAATATCTTCGATAGTCGAAACTGGCTTTTCAACCTAGAAACAGCGAGGTGAATTGATAAGTGGATAAGGTTAGGGCAGGGTGATTTCGTAAATAAAATTACAGATGGTCTATACGTTTTAGAAAAAAATTTGCTCCTTTGGTGTAGGTACTTTTCACAACGTCACAGTAAACATATTATTGGGGAGAGTGAAAGGCAATGCCCAATTATTATTGCTCGGCAGCTTCAAATGAAGAAAAATTTGAACGAAGACAGAAATACAGGCTCACTACTATTCGGTACAAACATTGAGTATGAGCTTTCGCTTCGCTCTGTTCCGAAGACTGGCTGTACACTAGTTCTTATAATATCCAGCAAGGAACCACAGTGCCCATCGGGCTCTTGTTAACTGTTGTGTTGGCTCTTAAAGGCATATTTTCATCATCCCAAACAGTTCCAATTCTCCCAACCTACTTACTTCTAGCCCCTCCTTTATCTAAAACTCATCTCTATCCAGTCACAATCCTTGTTTATTGCTTCATGGCTTGTCCCAGTGGCCATACAAGTCCATAATGTGTAATCAAGACACTCTCAGTGCCCATGCTGTGTAATTTAGCCATGATGCATTGTTTGAATGTGATGCCAATCAAAGAGCTGTACCAATTGAGAGTTTTGATATATGTATACTAAAACTGTAGTTTGGGGTGACGAATGACTGCCTTTAACGTCCAATCACATACCGGTACATGTTCTGACCACGGGCGTCTGGAGGGAGTACTTCCATTTTCCGACCATGATCTTCATCACACAAGAGAAATGGGTATTGAACCTTCTTTTGCTCTGCATGCTTTCGTACCCTGAAGCATACCTATAGGGGTCCATGTACTCAGGGAGCTGTTACGAAACAGCTCCCTGTTTTTTTTTTTTTTGTTTTTTGTTTTTTTTTTTATTATTATTTTTTTTTAATTTGAAGTTATAAAAATAGAGAGAGGGACTGCAACTTTATTTGTTCCCGGTACCTATTACGCATCTCATTACGCACCTTTTCAAGACCGAGTCGTACCAAAGACTTAAAATGAAACCTACTGTCTATATGCGTGTAACTCCACATAAGCAATATGGAAGGAGGGCAATGCTTTGCTCCATATTTGAATAAGGCCTTGGTCGCTTCTAGAAGTTAAGGAATTGGGGCGTAGATCTCCAGAAAATCAGCCCATGCCTTTCATTCGTCACGGTTTCCTGTCCATCCCACAATTACGCATGTTTGCCATAGTATTCTGAGAAATGTTTCTCTTTGAAATGGCATTGTGTATGCAGCTTTGCAACTTTGAAACACGAAAATGACAAAAAAAACCCTGTTTTTGAGAAAACACTGTTCACTGTTGAAGCACATTGCATTTTGGATGAGCCAATCTTGAAAACGGCTAAAGTTTTAGTTTAAGATACCACGGGGCTGTATTAACATTTCAAGTAGTTCCACCAGCCAAGCAGTGCGTCATTGTAGCAACAATGCCCCGTTTTTAGTCAGTAAGCCCTGCTATGTGTAATCCCTCTTCAAATGAATACCGCATCTTGAAAATCCACCGTCGGACCTTATAAATGTGTCGAGTGTGTTTGTCTTGCTCTTATGCAAGGTACCATACAGAGACAGAGAGTTCACTAGGTTTTACCGTCTTTACCTTTGGTCTTCATTCTTCAAAAAGAAAGGATTCCTTCGCTACTCCCAGCAGGCCAGCAGTCCAACAGTAACATGGTCGTGAGCAAACACTTTATCCGATTCGAGTCGTCAGATATTTCCAATTCAGGTTATCCCAGTGTATCTGGTGGTCCATGTCCTAAACTGTGTTTAAGATTTTTGAAGGGTTTAGCTTATGAAAATTTATGAATTGAAGGGAGAGCCATGATTTCGACTAACCCGATGCAAAAGCCTTCAGTACTATGTAGGGTAGTTTTAAAGGTAAAATGCAGCCACCCAAATTTGAATTAGATTTAAATTGATGAAGTGACTAGTATACTCTTCCATGAAAGGCCCCGGACTGAGTCTGCCGGACAACCATGAGACAATATTTTTCATCCTCAATTGTAAAATTTACTCGGCGTATCTGCTTGATTTTATCTTAAACATGCAATATTTAAGTACTGAAATATCATATGAGATACCTAGTGAGACAAAAGAGAAAAAAATGCGACATTTGATGTTGTTTCAACATAAGCTCATGTGACCGCTTCTGCCCCTAACCTTTTGTGAAGTTCCAACACCAAAGCAAAATGAGAGTTACCCCATGTTCGCTTGAGGGTAATAATCCCGCAGGCCTCACAAAATGTTTAGAAAAGATTTTAGCCTTTTCTCCTTCGTGGGTAGCATTCGCATTTGCCCCTATTTTCAAGTTCATGTTGTTACGATTGGATCCAATAGAGTAGGTGCAGGAGTTACACACTTGCGTCAGACGGTCAAAATCCTGGGAGATATTTTTCATTTCTTAAAGGGTAAGTTTAAAGGCCCAATTTTATCATCCCGAAGAGTACCAATTCTCCTACCTTCTTACATAAGCCCTTACCACAGTTTTCTGAAATTCATCCTCATCCAGACACAATCTCAGTTTATTGCTCCAGGGTAGTATATAGAAAAGCTTAATGTGTGTAATCCAAACACTGACTATCAGTACAGTTCATACTGTGTAATATAAGCTTTGGTATTCTGCATTGTTTGAACTACCTGTTTATCAAAGAGCTGAGCAAATTGAGAATTTCTGTAAACCTCTACAAGAATAGTAGTTTGGGGTGAGAGGATTGGCAAGAATTAATTTTCATATGGGAAAGAGGAACCAAATGTACACAGTGTGGGGAAATTTCCATCCCAATCGGACAAGTACTTTTGAAGATATCAGTAAATTAAGTTATTAGATTTCTGTTCCAAAGTGAACTTAAATAGGCTCATTGAGTTGAAATGGATAACATAATGAGAGTGTGAAAGGGTCACTGCCACATGGCAATACTTATAGTTGGCACAATGAGTCAAGTTTCGTATCCAGTAGTTACGGAAAAGGTGAAAATTTTGAATTTTGTGGTGTCCTGACTTGTGACGGTTTTGTGCATAGCTTGTAAAAGTGTCCGGTCTCAAATTTTTGAAAACCGCATTGAACTATTAAGTGCTCTCTCATAAAACATTCATTTTTTTAGCATATGGGGATTGTCTAAGTTTGACCATTTGTTAATTGGTATGTGAAGCAAACTAAAAAGGTTTGGAAAATTTGTTGAATTTCATTACCCAACTCAACGACCCTCTCAGGGAGGCAGAAGTTATACCACTCCCTGACATGGACAAGGAATGCTTTGTTCCCCATTATTTTTTCGCACTGTTGTTTTGACCTTAAAGTGTACCTCAAGTCAAAAAATCCAAGAATATAAATTAAAGAGCATTAAAAATGAATTCTAACAGTCCAATTCCCATCTTCAATAGGACATTCTTGAGCCGAGATATAAGTTCACTTTTTGTTGAAAATGTGAAAACTTTACGTGTTCATGTTTTAAGAACCACATATCGGATTTCAATGCAAATTTAAGCTACCCCTCTAACATGCCAAATCCTGTTGTGACCTTGAACCCTTCTTTTAACATATTTTTAAACAATAACTATAGTCAACAAAACAGACAACAAAACGAAGGAAAACAAAGCGTTTGTTATCATTGTGGAGAAGTGACATAACCCCTGCTTGCAAGTTGCTCCGGCAAAAATCTCTCCTCATATACAGATGTAGCATTAAAGGCCTTATCCTCTCACTACAAACACTTCAGTTCTCCTAGCCTACATAGATCGTCTGCATGGTCAAGTGTTTTGAGCAATGGACTTGCAGCCGTGAGCTCGAGAGTTCGGTATCTGGCGGGGTCATGGACCGGAGCTGAGACTTTGCTCCGTGCTCATCATAAGCAATGGAGTAGGGGAAACAAGCTAGTGAGCAACAGCTGGATGAAAGGCCGTGGCCGGCTCGACTTGAACCAGTTCAGGTTGTAAAATGGGCCGTAAACCTCCATCTAGCCTAACCTTAGCTGGCCTACAAGGTCAATCCCCTCCAATAAACTGTCTAAAACTCATGCATCCTCATCCAGACACAATCTGTTGATTGCTTCAGGGCGAGAATACAACTTACAAGTCCCCAGTTGTCATCAAACACTCTCAGTACATGCTGTGTAATAATTATGAGCTTTGGTACCCTGCATTTTCTGGGCTTGCTGTCAATCAAATAGCTGTGAAAATGAGAATTTCAATAGACAAAAATTGTTGACTGGGTGAGAGGAATAGCCCTTTAAATTGCCCCAAACATATGAAACAGATTGGCTGAACACGGGGCGTACATCCGTGAGCTTGCTCCCGTCGTCCAAGGGCCTAGGGATGTCGACCATAACAGTGCCACGTCGATGCGGTGAAACTGCTTTAGATTTCAAAATCTATCTATCTATATAGCCACTTTTCTTAGTTCTCAACTAACATCATGTAAAGGAGTAACATCACTCATATTGACGTTCCCCTGTACTCATTTCGAGATGGATCTTGTGTCATGGCTCCATCCATCACCGAATGGCGTAAGACTTCTTGAATTGGAGAAGAATTCTATACGCGATAGTAAATACTCCCTGTTCTAATTCAAGTTATTTGCTCGATCCGTCAAGTATGTTAAAACCAAGCTTAAAGGGCTAGCCAGGGTTTACTTTCACATTTTTTCACAATTTTAATTCTGCATCACATTTGAACATGACTAAGGCAGTGTATCTCGTAGCAGAGGCTGTCTTGTCTTGCACCTGTCTGCCTGTATGGAATTGTATTATACGACAAATATTCCGAAATTTTCATTCAATAGCAATTTAAAGGAAATTGATATATTTTCTAACCTGAAAGACCTCATGTTTCTATATTCTGGTAAACAATCAATTCAGAGACTGAAAACGAGGTGTTGGAACCAAGGTCATTCTTATTTGTCAAATTCTGATTACCCCTAGCTCTTAGCGAGCACAAGTCGAGGCAACTCTAGAGTATTATACGATTCCATTCGCTCAAACTGTCAAACAACTTACTTTTTTCACATTGCGGAATCATTTTCTTTATTGAGAGGGTAATTTAGTTTATATCCTAATATCTCGAATGGTTCATCTTTACTCTGGTTCGTACTTAGACGTTACAGAGATCATCGTGTTTGTAAACATGCACAGTTACGTAAACAACCCGCAAAAACACAGAACGTGATATGAGCTGTTAATTCGCGCGTAATGAACATACGGTGTATGCTGTATTGTAAAACCGATCGGTATGTAGGTTTGAGTAGGTGTACACATGTATACCGACGAAAGCATGCATGCCATATTTTGTAATATACTTGGGCTTTCATGTAATCCATTTACATTCCTAAAATTCATATATCTCGGGTTAGCTTTTACAGTGAAAATGGAATATATCATGCATTTTCTGTTAGGGAATTATGCGATGAAATTCATTTAATCTACTTAGATATTGAATTCGAAATGTGCGTTTGGTTGCTACAGTTTGAAGAAAGAACGTTCGCAAAAAAGGCGACTTTTTGCTTGACGCTTATTAATATTTTTCCTTTTTCAAATTTTCAAACGATGAAAGATTCTTTTCGAAGTTACAGATGGAAAGACTCACAACATCTGAGCCCCGAAATTACCTTGGATTGATTTCTTATGCAGTGAATAAGAGACAAATACAATATAACGTTTATATCATGTATAGTAAGGTCTCACTTAATTATCGGAGCAGACTAAGCTCCGTCCACACTATGCGACTCGATTTGACGCAACTCATTACAACGAGATTGTTCAGATGCGTTGCAAAGGGTGGAATGCTTTGCAACGAGTCGCAAGCAGACGCTCAACCAGTGGCGTAGCTACTGGGGGAGGGGGAGCTTCCCCCGTGGAAAACAATCTGGGGAAATTTGATGAAATGATATACCCTTTCCCCATTTCCCAAAAGTTTTGCTAAAATAAGAAATTGTGAGACATTTCTCATTCATAGCCTAATTCGTATTTTCATGCAACAAATTAACCAAGATTTCGTCAGTGTTGCATGAACCGGCCCTACTCGCGTTCCACAGAAATGTCCTCGCCATGCAGCAGATTCAATGCTCCCTTGTATACTCTTTACAGAGAGGCAAAATATTTTGAAGTGTGCATTTTATTGCAAAACGACAAAATAAGATAGCGAATCGTTAGATTCTTCGTGTAAATCTGGAAAATGTAATTTTCGGCCGTCTGAGGAGTCTGATTTTTCGAAATTTTCTCTAAGCTCCGCGCCAACCAATGGTGGCGCCCCGCTTAGATAATCTTTATGACAGAATGACGTTTGTGGTCGAAGAAAGCGGCAAATTAAATGCTCCCTTTTGCCTATACCTATCGATGCTCTCTTTTTTTTTAATCCTAAAAGTATGCAAATATAATGACAAGTTTTACTTCGTAAGGTAACGTAAATGGCATAAGAATGCATGTAAAGACAAAGGATTCAGTTTTATCCTCGTGTAACCACCGCAATTCAACTTTTAACACTGTTCCTGTCAAAGTTTAAAATCTTGCATCATTTTGCTTCTTTGCCCTGCGCCAAAAAATTTCAAGGAGATACCCCATCCCATAGACCCCTCCCCCAGGCTAGCGATCATTCAACATAGGCTACTGTATGCCCATGCCCCCCGTTCAAAGAAATCCTGCATACGCTACTGCGTTGGTAGATACAAACAAAACAGGTATTGTTGACAAAAATGAATATACTAGACCTGAGAGTTGCCATTTCCAATTGCTCTATGGTATACTGTAAGATTAAAATACAGGTAATATTACATAATGACATGGTCATGTTGTTATACTTGTAAATTTGCATATTTTATATGAAATACATACACATTGACCGGGAAAAAGTTTTCGGGAAATTTCATACCTTTGACCCTCTGAAAAATATCCTAGCTACGCCACTGCGCTCAACCCAGTTTCTACTTTTTCTTAAGCCAACTTTTGCCGAAACCTTAACATGTGCTCAACCCAGTTTCATGCGACCGAACACTGAAACGTAAAACTGACAACAATGACGGGCTTCTCGAATGAAGCCTGCGAAGATCATGATCGAAATGGACACAACACACTCTTGTCTCTTCAACGTAACAATTAAAGAGTTTGTTAACAATTAAAATTTTGCGTGAACGACTTGATGGACCTGCGACTTGTTGCATAATGTGGAACTATAATCATTTACCACAACAAGACAGTTTTGTTGCAGTAAGTTGCGTCGCATAGTGTGGACTGGACGTTGGTCGTTAAGTGTTGTCCCTCAGTGGGCGTTATAGCTTCTTAAGCAGTTTCAAGTTTGGTTTCCCCGAACGGCCCTTTGCCAGAGGGTCGGGAGGACTTTAGAAAGAGCAAATAATTCTTTTAGATCCATCAGTCTACAAAATAGTTTCGTTAAAATGTATATTTTTCGTTAACGACAACGCAGTTTATGGTTTTCTTGATATGTACAAGATTTACCCACTGAAAATGACGCAGAAAAGTCACATCATCTACATGGAGTGCTATTGCGTTAAGTCACATTTGACAAGCCACGCCCACTGCCGGGCAAACGTCAACAGAGTTTCAATTCATGAGTCACACGGGGGTCATCAGCTGCTTCTCAGCTCTCTACACCAATTACACTCTCTCTAGATTTTGCCTGTCAGAAGGGGCGGGGCTTGTGACGAAGGTGAAAGCACTCTATAGTATTTTGCCTTACAGTCGGGAAATAAGAGCTTTATGCTCGGAAATATAGCAATTGTGAGATCTATATCCTCTTACGCACGGTCAAGAAACGTCAATGTTCGTTAAGAGCGTCAAACAATTTGTGCATCGACGCACCCTCTCGTCACGCAATTGATCTAACGTGAAATCGGCCTATACTCGGAAAATATTATTTTAATAACTGCGTTTTGGTAAAAATCATATTCAGTTTCGATTGTTTTCATCCCGTGTTAAACAATTCCACCCATGGCCTGACCGATTGCATGGTCAAGTGGTTAGGCACGAGACTTTCAATCGGGTGTGCTAGAGTTCCACTCCAGGCCGGGGCATACAGTCATACAGAACAATTTAAAAATGTAAGTGTTGTAACGCACTCCAGTTGTGATTGGTGCTCACAATAAGCAATGGGGGAAAAGCAAGTGAGCCACTCTGGAAAAAGGCCATGGTCTTTAGCCGGACCGTAAAACTCAATCTAACCTATCAAATAAAAACCTTGATGTAGGTCTGAGTATGTGACATACAATCAATCTCCTCTTAAATCGCTGCAGCACTGAAATTTTCGTGAAATGTCTTCCAAGGTACAGTAGCATGCCGCTATGTATGAAGTCTCTATTCTTTCAGTCCTTGCTCTACCAAATTTTAAATGCATGCTGCTTAATGTTTTTTATTGGTTATATTGTGATTTAAGTGTTCTGAAATATGAACAGACTGCCAAATAATACCTTGATCTACCTTGACGCCCGCGACAGCCTAATGACTATGCCGCTCTGGGGAGCCTAGCCATATTGGCCCACGGTTTACATCTGTTAAGAGAGATATGTGGGAGTGTCCCAGTGATAAACACTGGTCAGGATACATGCAATTCACCACGTATTATACAGTCGTTAAATAATGAGATGTTGATCAGAAATAATCTTCCGTCACACACTGTGCCTCCTTGTTGGCCTAGAATATTTATTGGTGTTTCATTTGCAATGCATCTATCTCTACGTTTTCAACAAATATGATAAAGCGTGGGGGTGAAAGAGTACATATTATCTTAAATCGACGGGTTTGGAATACATTTCTATTTGCCCGAAAATGACACTCAGAATCACTATGTAGGAAAGGACTGTCAGAAGGAGGTTGGGTTCATTGACCTCAAGTCATGAGTTCGAAAATTCATCTCTTTAGTTAGTGTATCACCCTTACAGTCGGGAGGTAGGGAGTTCGAGCATGGTTCGAGTCCTTTGCCGCTCATACCAAAGACTTTAAAAATGGAACCGACTGTCATTGTGCTTGACGCTCAACATAAGTAAAGGAGTAGGGAAAACAAGCAAGTAAGCCACAACTGGAAAATCGGCGGTTGCCAACTCGACTTAAGCCAATTAATTATAAACTGGGCCGTAAAACTCCGTCTAACTTAGCTAAATTTTTTGTGTACTTTCAGCAAATTCAGTTAGTAATGTATTGTAGTCTTTTAAAGTTTTCGATTTTCTGAAGTTACTCTGGACTTTGTTGTTTTACTGTCAATGTGATCTCTTCTCTTTTTTCTTCATCCACTTATAAACAAAAACTACCAATGCAATACCTTCTAACGTATCATTCTGCGTGTTTGGGTGATTGGGTCTGATCATGTGGATGTTTTACCATACATGGAGTGGGAAGGAAGTTGGGTGCTTCATTAAGTTTTCAAATAATTCGTAACCATCTGGGGCTGTTTCTATGTTTAAACACGAGGCTTGGCCAATGAAACTCGACAGTTCCTAACCAAAGATTAAAGGTGGATAAGACAACCCCATCCATCCTTTAAGGAAATTGTGAAAGCCTTGCAAAGCTTTTTTTCCGTAAGTCCCCCGACTCTCTGGCAAAGAGCCAGTGGCGAAAACCAAACAATACTCCAGAAGGAGTTCTGCTCCCAAAAGGAGCTACGTCCCCAGGGGACAACTCAACTCAACTCAACATGACCAACTGAACAACCCTGCGAGCTCCGCCAAAGCATTCCATTCAACTTCTTCTTGAATTACAGTATTCATTTTGCAATTAAGCATCATCTCGTAATAGGCTTTATTTAATTGTATTATGAAGTTCCGCGGATGTCTTTGAATTACAATGTAGTGAATACATAATCTTTCCTTGACATTCCTCTCCCTACAAAATTGCTGACAGGTCTCGCATACATTTTAATCTACAATACGGAGTTTTTTTTTTTTAGAAATTCAAGCTGATTTAAAAAATGTAGGTCTACGTGTAAATCGTCACAAGATACTTAGGCGCTAGGCAAGGCTTTCAATACCTATCCACAAAAGGTTTTAACATAGCCGACCGCCGGCTGTTGCCGCCAAACTAAATTCCTACTGATAGTAATAATGTATAAGTATTAGACTCGCCTCTGTCAAACCCTTTCTCAAAGATTTATCAGGGAATCAACGACAGCTTTCTACTTCAACAATCGTTAACAACTGCAAGTCTTTTATTACGCCTGATGGCTCACCAATTATCGTTAGCAATTAAATAGAAAATTGATTGATGTTTGTGAGGCCATAAGAAGACTATGGTGGGAAGGGCCACGCGAAGCTTGGCCTCGTTTCTCTCTCGGAATTGAATGAGAGTGATGACAAATCCTTGTGTCCTTATTCTATCGAGTGTCGACCTTGTTTGGTACAAAAGTGAATGTACTCTTTGGTGAAAAGTAAAGCACTGTTTAAATGCCGATAAATGTTCCTTCTACAAGGGAGCTGACATTGCTTCTACTGCCTCTACTTTTAAATTAAGAGTAAACTAAATCCATCATTGGAATCATCATAAGAAGAGCAAAACCAACCCCGTAGCCAAACATGGTATACTGGCAGACTGGAGTGGACGAAATATTTCTAATGGTACAATCGGAGTGCTTAATGTGTTATACGTATTTCGTCAGGGGCAAGCTTTATACTCTGAAGGAGAGGGGGAAATTTCCGGGGATTCTCACCCGTATTCCTTCATCCTTTAGCCCGTTGAAGAAAACCGAAATGAACTTTACAACAACTTGCATGTGTGGTTACGTACGCATACCGTAATAACAGAATAAGTTAGGGGCACATATCTATCACCCAAATATTCAAATTGTCTCTCCCAACCTACGTACTTCTATCCCCTCCCCCAGTTACCTAAAACTCATCCTTATCCAGACATTCTTAATTTATTGCTTTAGGGCGTAGCCTGGGGAACATACAAGACCATAAAGTGTAATTACAAAACTCTCAGTGCATGCTGGGTAATATGAATAACCGTACTGTGCAGTTTTGGAATTTGATGTCAATCAAAGAACTTTGTCAATTGAGAATTTTCGTAGACTGTTAAAATTTGTTATCTGGAATGACGAATGACTACCTTTATGTCACTTCGCCACCACAAATTGACAAAACGATGTTCATGTTTTGATGAAAGCTGCAAACTAGATCAGAAGTATGTCATATGTCACATGGGTTCAAAGAGAGGTCAAACAGTGAAATCACGTAGTCCTATAAACCTTCCCACATTGCTGTGTGCAATTTCTATCAAATTTTACCAGTGTTCAATAAATATGAGTCCATCGTCATTAGTTTACTTTAGGAGTATAGTTCAAAGTTTATTTACGGCTTTGATAAGAAAAACAATTTTCATAATCAAAATATTTTACAAGAACTATGTAAGAGGGATATCGCTTTTGACTTACTCCATGTTGAAGCCGCTGCTTTTTGGCTGACGGGTTGCGTTTGTCAACCAGTTTTCCCTCCATCTTACTTTCCTAGTCTCCGGTATGTGTCGTAGGACTGTTCGAAGCGCGTCCAATATGCGAAATGACGACGTTTCCTACAATACAAACCCCTACGAAAGTTCGGCCCCACATAAAAGCTTTCCACGGCGTCATTAAGAGTACTTTTCATGACAGGGTTCGACAAAGACTTCAATCCGAAAAGAGGAGGCAGTTGTAGTAAACCCTAAACCCCAAATGCAATTACTGCCATCCCGTAAAAGCCATATGAGGTCCGTTTGTCACTTCAAGCCTACCATTTCACGATAGCTGTGAAAAGGGCCCAACTTTCCTCATAAACGTTGAATTCAACATGAACTGCACGCAAATAACGTTGATAGAAATAGGATAGGCCTAATTTTCTTCTACAGTAGCTAAAAATTAAAAAGCGGAATGCCCCTTTTCTTGCATTTTTCGTTTTCGTTTTGATTTGTTTTAACATAAGGCTAAACACGTAGTGATGTTCAGTGATGTTTGGGGCTGAACAAATAAAATCCGCTCTGCAGATAGGCAGGTATTACCTTCTCGGGTGCATGACGAGGGATGCATCCCCCCTTCCCCTGACTCGGGAGAAGTCTGTCAATGTTCTGTCGGGGCGTCGAACATTTTTGTGCATTGACGCACCCCTCCGTCATGCAATTGATCCAATATTTTATAGATTTCGATGCATGTTTCTGTTATGAAAGACGGATCCATGCCTGACGTACGGTAACATCTGGTGAACTTTGACACACCCTGCGCGCAACTCCGACGAACATGGGGGAAATTTGGTTCACCACTACACATAATACGTCTAACAATTTGTGAGTGCACAGAAACAAACAGCCTCCTCTTCTCGGAGACAGTAAAAGAAGTTGGTTCACAAATTAAAGTAATTCCAACATTTATTAAGCTTCCATCCGTTGAATTTCTTCCCCGAAATGTAAAATGTAACAACTATACTTTGGGGCATATGGGAATAACGTGGTAGCATACTTTTCATATGGTACATGGAAGGCTCAGTGCGAAAGTTATTGGAACTGAATACCGGAACATAAATGAAGTAGTGTGTGCTATATATGGCCAGCCTGAGACGAAAACCTGGACACTTGTATGCAGTATGTGAGCGCCTCTAGACTGCTAGATGGGTTCCAGCAAATAATAGCAGACAATCATGACGGAAAAAGACGTTATATCCAGGGAGCTCAATGTTTTAACTGCTATGTAATTGGCAGGTTCAGGAAGGGACGGCGACATCTTATGGCCATGCATGGCTACGTCATGGAACTTCTCTCTACGTATATGACAGATCTTACACAAGGGTTGAAAAAAGTTGATGTTCAAGTGGGCACTCTGGGATAGAAGTCGTGCTTGTAGCATGATAAGACGAGGGAAGACATTTGATTAACACTGTGCACCCGCTTTGGTGCCTTTATTTCGCGCCTGCAGATCAGCAACTGTCTGACGGCTCCGTGACATTGTCATACCCTAATGTCGCAACCCGGAAAGCTTGAAATGGATGCGTTTACATATAATGGAATAAACTTTACTCGTGTAATATTATTCTACAATTTTGAGGAACTTCAAAAGTGAATTCTTCTACAAACTTGAAGATGGAATTCGGAGTTGACTAGTTCTGTCCTTGAAAAAACTACAAAACTATACCAAGCTGCCAAGTGGTAATGTTGTTGCATTGAACTATTGAGATATTCTACACATTGAAGTGATCTTTTTTTTCTAGTAGAATAGCGTCATTAACAAGAATTACACATAGTGGCCGATCTGCTAAAAAAATTATTCTGACAATTAATATTCAACTCTGATCGTTATTTTTCTATCAAAATCAGTAACAAAGGTTGATTCGTGACGCCCCCAAGTGTGAAAAAAGGAAACTGCATCTGCTCCGCAGGGTACCTATGATCCAGATATGACGCAACTGGATATTTGGAAGGCAAATTTTATTTTAAGAAGAAAGAAAGAAGGCGACGAAATTGCGAGTACATCTTACAAGCAACATGATATTGTGTCGAGAGAGTCTTTACATTAACAAAATATAAGCCCGCAGAGAAGGTGAAATTCATCAGCAATGCGTCGTAAAGTGTGTCAAAATCCAAATAGGGCAATTATACATGCTTTTCTGCTTGTGTCAAGCGTTAATATACAGTTTCCCTATTTGAATTCGTGTTGTTATCCCGTTGAATAATTGTCTCTTTATAGAGGGAGTTGTCAGATACCCTGACAACTCCCTGTTTAGAATCACGTTACAACAATTTTGCTCATCAATCAGTCAATTGTGAAATTTACTAAGAGTGAATTGCGTGAACACAATGAATATGCTATACCTTAACAGTGTACCTCAAGTAAAAAAATCAAACATATAATAATTAAGGAACATGAAAAATGAATTCTAACAGTCCAACTCCCATCTTCTTAGGACATTCCTGAGCTGAGATATAAAATGTTGAAGTGTATTCATTTAAAACAAGTTGGTCCATTGCAAAACAATTTGTGACTTTCTTGTTGCACAACTCACATAATCTGCTTTGTTTCCCTTTCAAATTAAAAGGATTTTTTTTTTTGACCTTGCACACTTGCTGTTTGCCTGGATAGCTTGTTGCACGGAGAGGGCTTAATTCAGTACATCACCACATAAGAGTAGGATTGCTATCACACCTTCATACAAGGTGTAGTAACTTCCCGAAAAACAAAGAAATACAAAGATTGTAATTTGAGTAGTACAACAATGACATCACAAATTATTGCGCAATATAACATTTGAAGTTGAGTGAATTAACCTCAACATTTTATATCTCAGCTCAGATATGTCCTATGAAGATGGGAATTGGACTGTTAGAATTCACTTTTCATGCGCTTCAATATATTAAATGTTATGAATTTCTTTGACTTGAGGTACACTTTTAAGTCATGAAATATCAGGAAAATACTTTGAAGAGAAATTAGAAAAAAAAAATTTTGATTAAGCTGTTGTTACAAGACAAATTTAGATTAATTGCTTTCGATACACAGGTGATTTGACAAAGTACTTATTGACGACTTAAGTTGTTCCCTTTCTTTTCTGATATGAAGGCAATCTTCTGAATTGGCTCTGTATGTAATAACCTCGACTTAATGCACATACTGAAATTTACACGATGAGATCCAATGCATCAGGAGTAACCTTCTCATACTACGCAGGCGTGGAATATATAAGCCTCTTATCGTGTATTAGTGCATCAACATAGACCTGCGCCGCGGGGACATGCATTCACACTTCCGCCTCATAACCCCTTCAGGTAGTCCCCATGCACAGCGGTGAAGATTCGGTTTTCGCATAAAGCATATCGTCTACATGTCTTAAATTACTGGCATTATAATCACCCCATCCCCTACCCCCTCCCTAAAAAAGAAATGGGGTTCACTCAGAAGATTTCTACATTGAATAAAACCAATGAAATACATTCTTAGTTTGTTTGCTGTTTTCTTAGATCTTTAAATTAATTAGTTTCTTTTAATCTTGTAGATTATGCACCGATTTCCAACATCAAATCCCTCACGTACCGGCTGCTCCCCGAACAAAATCCAGACTTTTCTTGTACTTATGTTCTTGTCAAGGGAACGGTTATTGACGTAGGAAACTACTTCACTGATTTCGAGCTGTGTGCACGTTTGCGGATGATGCAAACTGCGCATCATAAATTAAACCTTTACTGGCCTCTTACATCCTATTGTTGAGTTATATTCAGTAAATTGGATCGGTGCTTTTGAAACCCAACATATTCTATTCCTTAATTCTTCGTATCGTTGGTTTTTTTCCTTGAAGTTGGTAAAATATAAGTAAAGGGTTTTCCAGCTTTCAGACCATTTTTCGTAATTCTTTTTGAATAAACGTCGTTAAAGCTCACCGCATTTTGCCATTCACGTGACTTAATTTCCGACATGATAAGGCTGTAGGCGATTAGGAACTAAATATATCGTCCCTAAAACATTTCATGCATAGCTCCGTCAGCTAGTTTACTTAGAGCATCATTTATACAAGTAGTAAGTATGTGATACATTTGCAGGCTTCCTATTAGCTTAACGAAAAGCTTTGAAGTTGTATCACCAAAGTGCTGTTATTCAAATTAATTGCCCCTGGTATCACAAATTCACTGAAGAAAGTGAAACAGTATCTCAGCCACCGAGATCATGACGACAATGTTGAAACATAAATGGGAATATATTTCATTAGGGACTGGGGCGATGTTTGCCTCAAACACTTCTTCTAATTCGCTGAACGCGTACATGCGATGAATGTTTGCACTTAAGCAAAATACCAGGGATCTAAATCAATATTTTTGCCTTTTAATCGAAATGTCATTTTAATAAGGGTTCGGTATCAAGATCCCCTTCTTCTTGACCCATACTTCGGTAGCTAATTCCATTAGAACTGCGGTCTTTGCAAGTGTAGCCTTTCCAGCTTTGATCTTTTGATGCAGTTTGCAACTCTTCATCAATATTTGATGCCATACGTGACTATTTGACCAGCAACAGTTCATGCATGCTGCTCATGAACGCATAATATTTCAGGATGGAAATAAGTTCGTCTATTAATTATGATTATTATTAAGCAAGCAATATTCTAAGCCTGGTTGTTTTAGGTTTCTAATCTCAATTTGAGCCGAAACTTTTATCAATAAAATAATATGAGCCCAAGTTAACCGAAGACGTATAATGCAACTGTTTCAAGTTTATTCTAAGAATCTGAAATCTTAAACGATTTCCAGACGAGTAGTCTTCTTGACGCTCGACAGCCTGACTGCAAATGAAATTATACTGGTATAAGTTTTGGCTCTTTCTCCAAATATCTTCAGATATAAAATGTACTAGAATTTACTTGTATCTTACATGTTGCACTTAGTCCGCTCGACACATGATGGAATGTAGTTACAAGAGAAATAAGTTCAGAGTTACTGTTCCAAATGTTGTATTGTTTCTCTGCACACTAAAAATTCGTTTATTATATAACGTTTCCTGACATTTTTCGGTATACTGATTTAAAGGGCCAATCCTCTCACTCAAAACTACAATTCTTGTATTTCAATTCTAATTTCAATTGGCTCACCTCTTTGACTGGCAGCTAATTCAAACAATTCAGAGTACCAAAGCTTATATCACACAGCATGAACTGTACTGATAGTGTTTTGATTTTACGCGTTGAGCTTTTCTATACTCACCCTGAAGCAATAAACTGGGGTTATTTCTTGTTGAGGATGAATTTCAGACAATTGTGGTAGGAACTGTAGTGAGAAGGTTAGAAGAATTGATACTGTTTTAGGTGAGAGAATTGGGCCTTTAAAGGCTCAGTACCCTCACCCCTGCAGTACCAATTCTCCTAAGTTCCTACCATTGTCTGAAATTCATCCTCATGTAGATACAATCTCAATTTATCGCTTCAAGGTGAGTATAGAAAAACTAATCAAAACACTCTCAGTACCGTTCAGGCTGTGTAATATAAGCTTTGGTACTCTGCATTGTTTGAATTAGCTGTCAATCAAATGGCTGAGCCAATTGAGAATTTTGGTACCCCCGTACCAAAATTGTAGTTTGGGATGAGAGGTTTGGCCCTTTAAAGAAGAAGCACGTAGTAACTGTGTGGACTGAACCCAGCTGATTGCGGAATGGACAATGTAAGCATAGCTCCGGAGTGCTCCCCACGCCAAGATCTTGATAAATTCTGTACAGTTCGCTAGTTAGTAAGTGTCGACCAAGATCGTAATGCATTTTTGTCAACTACATTTGTACATTTAGTGTGAAAAAATAGAAGACGGATAAGAAGGCAAAGTTTCCACCTCAAAAAATGTATTTCAAATATTCTCTCATTCCCCCCTTTTTTCTCCCCCCCCCCCCTATTTTTTTCAATACTGTATTTTCGTAAACATTTGAAGGAAGTTACGAAAACATGTCGTAAGAGGTGTTACAGCTTGACTCCCTTCGACTTAACACATAAAAAAATTGTAAAAATATGCATGATAACGTTAAACCTGTCTTGTAAGAGGTGTAAACAACATGATTAAGTTAACCACGGTTCTTATCAACATCGCCAAATACAACTTACTCATTTAATAATTCAGTTATTTTCCTCACATTAACTGATAAACAAAAACTACGTAAAGTAACTCCGTTGCGTATAACAAGGACTTTTGTAACCTTTATTGTAGAGCAGTTGTTATGTTCATGTGCCGGGGGAAATTATCTCGAAAAAAATTTATTACAAAAACTGGTAAATGAAACCATACATATAGATTTTATTAAAAACTTATCAAACAGCCTTCCTTATACAGTCATAACATGGCAAAGTCATTAAACGTAATTTAAGAAAATGACGAACGGTTGAAGAGGTAACAAAATAACTGGTAAAAGAGACTTGAGATTTGTACACAAACTTTTTTTTCACTTTAATGATAAATGGGCAAATCCTAGGGATTTTCATAGTGACGTATTTGTTTTTCGTCATTTTAATTGTTGACAATCCCTACTTTCTCCCAAGTCCGCTTAACTAAGAAACAGTGAGTTAAAGAAAGAGATCTCAAACGGAGGGAACGTTTGTAAATGACGTGTCAAGTTAATAGACTTTCACCATATATCCTACTTAACTTGTTATGTAGGTTGTGCTAAAAATTACATTCGCCAATGTTTGCCTGTTCTTTCTTTATCTGAATCATGGACAATACTGCCATTGACTAAGGCTCAACCTTACATGCATTACTTAGCTTACCTTCGTTGCCAGCAGATTTTGTTGCATAACGAAATATTTCAAATACCCTATACTTCTAAGTATCCCATCGTGCTGAGACAGTGAGATTCAGACAAAACTGATTTGGGCACTCATCTCCTCCCCTCTTTTTATTTTTTTCCTTTTTTTTGGGGGGGGGGTGTGAAGGGGAAATGAAATCTATATATGTCAAGATAAGGTGTTTAATATGTTTGACAATTTTGCATGCATTTGAATAAGCAAGTCCAGGGTTAACGTTTTTCTACGGATCGAAGGTTTTAAGAACATGCGTTCTTCGAATTATAGGCGGCGGAAGATGTTTTTTATTGGGGCCACAAGTTTTCGGGAGCCGACATAATGGTGACGCCGTAAGGCGTCCAGTTTTGCGCGAAGCACAACCCCCCATCGATATGGGGTCCAGGACCCTTTTGTGGCGTTCAGTTGGCAAAGCCCTGGTAGGGGACCATTGGGAGGCTGGATACTTTTGTAGGGGGTGGCTGGAGGTTACTATCTAAGCGTAGCGCCACCATCAGCTGGCGCGGAGCGTACAAAGAAAATTTTGGATTTTAAAATCTCCCAGATGACTAAAAACTGAAAAATGGCATTTGCAAGGTTTATTTGTCTCTATTTTGGCGAGAAAAAATTGTGATTTTTCTAAGATTAAAACATTTTTGAGACACTTATTAGTTCAGTTCATTACTCCACTGGACTATGTATCCTAAGATCAGAAGATCGCAAGTCCGGAATCCTGCCGAATGTTGGAAGCAGCTGTTCCAGTGCACGCCTGAGTAAAGTATTTCTAGAGGTGTAGGGGAGCATTTCAGTTTGGAGCAGAAGATTTTTGCCCGAAAAATGTAATTCTGTCCGTAAGACAGTCAAAGCGGAGCGCCACCACTGGTTGGCGCGGAGCATCCCAAAAATTTGAAAATTCTTACCTCTCAGACAGTCAAAAATGACATTTCCCAGGCTTTTAACTGTGTAAAGGGGATCCAAGCAGTCGCTTTTTTAAGTTTCAATTGCAGATAAACGTACGTTCGTTCCAAAGTAAAATTCAGCCACAAAGACTAAGCGGAGGGTCACCATTGGTTGGCGCGAAGCGTACAAAACGTTTTTAAATATCCGACCCCTCAGACAGTTGAAAATGACATTTCCCGGGCTTATAGGGGGATCTTAGCAGTCTCTATTTGATCAGAAAATTACCAGATAAAATGTATATTTACCAATCGATTTGGCTCTAGAGCAGGCAAACCTGAACACCTTCCTGTCTATCCGTTGAATTAATTTGGCAATTGAAAACGTCCCAGCATTTTTGTAACCTTTGCCCGAATATTTGACCATTTCGGGAAATGTTTTGCAAGACTACAGTGTGAAGTTGGGATGGTGAACACCTTTTTCACATTCTACCCAAATGTGTGGCAGATCTTTTTTTATTTGCCATGAAAATTGTACTCTGAATATAGCGTCTTCTGTTTTCGGCAAAGATTTGAAGCTATTAAAATAATCGACCATTTCGGGTATGGTGTTACACAAGGTTTAAAAACAGGCTTAAGAATAATTGTTTCTTTTAAGCCACAGGCTTCCCAAATGTGTTGCAATTTTTTCCTCTTAACCTTTCGTTACTTTGTTACCCTTGCTATGATACTTTTCCATTTTCCGGTAAATGCTTGAAAGGATTTGGATATTCGACAATTTCGGGCATTGTTTTATGATTATCTGTCAGTCTGTCAGTCTTTGAAGTAACGGTCATAGCTTTTTGAGCTAATAGAGCCAAATATTCTACCCACCACATCAAGTATGATTTTGCAGCGATTTTGTGCATCCCCAGGAATTGAAAAAATCCCTTTATAAGGTAGAAACATGGCAGATGCTAGGAGCGCACTTTAATCCACACCAAGGTAGCCAATTTTAGCCACTCCAAATCTCCAAATCTGTTAGAAAATTATCCCTCCTGAAACCCGACGAGTGAAAAGTCAAGAGATTCCGAAGATATGAAGCTTGCCACAGTCTACCTGAATTTATTCCGAAATTCAGAGTGGGCACAATTGCAGAATACCCTGCAACTGTTTGAAGGGCGAAAATAAACTCTCCTACAGGTTATCGTTGATGTGGGGTTCCAGGGGTCGAAGCCCCCGAAAGCTTTGCAACTTTTGCACTCAGAAAAGTAATATTTGAGCCAAAGAATGGCCGAAATGTAATTAAAGCAACCTATATTTGTTTAATTACTTTTGAAAAATTTATTTTGCGACATTCAGTTATGGGGGGGGGGGCCCAAAAATCTCATAAAAAGTTATTGGGGGTCACGCTTCCGCCGCCTATGACAATGTCCAACCGTGTCATAGAAACGAATGTCTCATACAGTGCATAAGCCCATACATAGCGTTTGTCTCCTTAGGTCAAAGGTCACTGTACTTTCACAAACATGTTACATGCTTAGTAATAACTCTTAAAGAGGCTCATTGAGTTGATATCGATAACTTAATGAGAGCCTGAAAGGGTCACTACCAAATAACAATGCTTATAGTTAGCATAACAAGTGAAGTTTCAAGTCCAAAAGTCACAGAAAAACGTTAAAATTTTGAATGTTTTAGTGTCCTGACTTGCAACGGTTTTGTACATAATTTGAAAAAGTGTCTGATCATGAATTTTTGAAAGCCGAATTGGAACCGTTAATTACTCACTCATAAAACAGTTATCTGTGTGTAGGGTATGGGGATTGTCTGAGATTGATCATTTGTCATTGGTATCTAAAGAAAACTTAACAGGTTTGAAATATTTCGTTGAATATCATGAACCAACTCAATGAGTCGCTTTGAGTACTTTATGGTCTTTGGTGGATACTAGGATTTCAGAGTAAGATGTGAAACGTATCAGTTGTTAGCCCTTTTCTTCTACAAACCTTAAAACCATGCATTCTGGAATACTTTCAAAATGGGAACAAATTTTGTTTAATTCAGTTATTAAACTTATTACATACCATCTCTGGTCAGACCTATAAAATCTGATTATGGTAAAAAGATAAAGCTCACAGATCTATAACGGTTATCACCATTTTATGCGAGGGAAATTACTCAATAGTTTCATCTGCAAAATGTTATACGTCCACATATCGTTTGGCCAGTTACTCCGGCCTACGAGATCAGAGGTTGTGCAGGGCAGTCGCTTAATTGACTCCCGTTACTATGGAGATATCAAAGCAATGCATTCCGATGGCTCTAATAATCCATCGATACCTAAATTACCGAATGGTCTTCTGAGACTGTACTCTTCCTACCGTATTATGAGGACAATTTGACAAATAGATACTTTTAGGCCGACTAATTACCACTGTTAGTTAAAATGAACACCAACAGTAAACAATATTTCTTCTCTCTTTTTCCCAGGGTAACGGTGTTTGGGAAAATTCCAAGGGTCGTCGACTACAGTTATTTCCAAGGCCTCTTATCCATCTGTCTGATATAGAGCGCCGCCATCTTAAAGTCATCTCTCACCAAAAGCTGCAGCAGCTCAGTTTAGGGCAAGTTAATATACCACGTGGTAAGTTTATTCAATTTAATTTCGTAGCAAAAGGGAACAAATAGTGAACATGAAGGTTGTGTATATATTTAGGTATATTTTCTACATTTCCTACATTTTGATAAGAGTAAGCACAGTATCCATGACACGCATACAGCAATCAAATAAGCAAAACAGCAAAATTTACACGTCACAGATTATAGCAGACAACCTATCGAAAATATTAAAGAAATAGACATTCCTCCATTTTTTCTGTACAAATGTGGAAGATTTTATCAAATTTTCCTTGCCTCGTGATGTCTTCATTCTTTCCGCATTTTCTGGCAAAAAGTCTTGACCCAATGATATCTGTATAGTGATGAGAGTTTGTGTACTACTTTTCTTCAGTTACTAACAATCTTGTGCATGGAAACATTTTGAAAGATTGACACAAGAAGCAATAAAGGAAATTTAATCATTACTGTAATAAAGTACTCCACTTCCTCTTGCCAGTAAAGTCAAAGCAATAAGTTGATCACCTGTCGAACCATTTTCTACAATTCTCTATGGAACGCGAAAAGAGCAGTTTCCAAGTATGTGTTATAAATATAATAGAGGGACTGTGTAATAAATCAATGTAGGCTATTTAAAAAAAAAAAGGGAAAAAAAAAAACTTACATCAAGATACTGTGATAGATAACTAGTAACAAACAAAAAACGATTTATCGCTTCTTTTGCAGCTCACATCATCTGTAAAATTTGAACCTTAAATCTGCCCCATCATGTGAAAAAACTTTGTATTTCATCCAAATTGAATTACATCATTCTTCTCATGAACCGATAATGTCTGGCTGTGCACGGTGTTGATTCAGTGTAACTGTCGTCGTACTTTAAGTGCCTTTGCCCCCCTTAAATTCGTAGAATATACCCTCCAAATGATCTTACACATAAATAGAGTAAAAACAACAATTCAGACTGTCTACTATTTATAGATATAGACAACAATCTACCGTGGATAGCTGTCATTAGATCGATTAGAACGTAAGAAGTTCCCGGGAGCTCGACGCTCATGAACACGATTCTTGAATTTCAACCTAAGATCTCTAAGTGTTACAATGACAGACGGCCCCACTGATCATCAGATCAATCGGGAAGTTAAGAAAGTTCCGGGTTTTCGAGGTTTTTATTTCAACATGCAAGCTGGAGTGATGGGTTACCAAAGGGAGTACACGTCTTCGGAAAGAAAAAAGAAATGCTCTCAGTAGTGTGAGGTGAATATCCTGCAGTGATTTTCTGGCAAATACATAATCTAAATTCTGACATAACACGTGAGTTTGCTAAAGATACAAGGTAAAGAGCAGTCCCCCAAAACTTTTGAAGAAAAAGCTAAATAACTCAATTTTCATCTTATTTCTCTTCAAAGTTTCTTTAGTTACATTGTATGAACTTACCATTGTATATTCCAGGTAAACCAAGCAGTTATTTCTGGTAAATTTCACATTTGAAGAGAAATAAAATTGTCACATGACTCCCAACAGCCAATCAAGAAACTGGACAGTCTACTACACTTCTTCATTTTGGGATGACTGCTCCTGCCCTTTAAACGAAACTTTGGTAGACGACCTAAAACACACGTATACAGGTTTTTGTGATTTACATTTGGGAATAAATTGTGGGCACACATTTTGCGTTAAGTTAGGGCAAGTATTTAAACTATTGCTGGAGATGAAGAATTGGGTTATTAGTTTAGAAATACATGACAACGAGAATAAAACAGACTTAAAAGTGAGCTATGATAAGGAAACACGATGATTTTTATGTTACACAGTAGTGTCAAGAAGTTGATATTTGACAGATACGATCTCTTTGATAACACCGTTCTGCATTTAAGTAATATGTAAATGACATTTGCAGAAGTGATTGTGGATTTCTAGAAATATTATTTTATCGATTGGATGTAAACAGTATGCTTGATTCTGATCATATTTTAACAATTGATCAATACTGGTCTTATTTTGTTTTATAATACCCACATCCATGTTGGGCCATTACATGGAAGCTTTTGATACTGAGATTGCAGAAAAACGCGTGCTCTGAAAAATATCATTACCTATCTGTCTTTAGTTTTATACGAAAGAGTGGTACGGCCATCACAAAAGAGAAAAGGCCTTTAGCTCCCTACGTATATGGTCCTTTGCTAAAAGCAACTGTTTTTCTCTCTAAAACTGAAAAACCTTCTTTTGTTTTTATGTCGTTTGCGATTTGTTATTTGAAATGAACTTGCCGCGGGGAGGTTCCTTGAAAATGCAGTTACTGCAAGTGTAACATTACACTTTCGAAAACACATCGGATAAGACCGAATATGAAATTTGCATTCGAAACGGAAAAGAGCTTTATTAAAATTCTTGTTTTTACACATGCAAAAAGATAAATTGGTGTTTAGAAATTTCTAGGATCTATTTTATTAAGTTGTATTACACCGAAGAGGTGTTTTTATGTCGTAGTACGATTCGGAAGCTAATATTGATCCTTCTGAAGTGGAAGGGACGACAGCATTTATCGATCGGTGTAATGTAGTTACCGATCGTTTCCCCATAATGAAGAAAGGTTAAGTGCGCAGGAGAAACACGGTCATGCGGAACGACAAATTCTGCGCTCTTTTAAAATATTGACTATTAGACTTAAAAGTACTTTAGAGTCTCGATATGCCAATTTTAATTGGTAGCCAGGGTTTTCCCTGGGTTTAGAATTGAACGTCGCGCATCTGATGCGTCCATTGGTGGATCGCCGGCCTGGGGGAGGGGTATAAGGGGAGGGGTTTCCCCCTCCCCTTTTGGAAATTTTGTGACTTATGCAAGTCCCTAGACGCAAAATGGTGACATTTTTGAGCCAAATTAGTCAACACAATTTTTGTAAGTTGACGCAAAAATATTAGCACCGATACTCACATTCGTACAAATTTTGATCTACTGATAGCGGTCACATTGGCTTCCATGTCACCGTAATTTCTGCTACAAAAGTTTTGGTTCATCGGCATGGCCTTTATTAAGCGCTGGCACCAGAAGATTTTTACCCCCGGTTGGCCGTTATTTCGCGTCCGTTGCTCACCAAAATTTACGTGATTGGGCCGGCTTGCAATATTACCAGTTCAGGATAGAAAATATTGGGAAAATTTCCGTTCGTTTCACGAACGGGATATCATTTTTGTAGGCGTAATATATTTTCACTTCAAAAGTGGAGATGTAAATCAACTGTTAATGCGATAGATTTGTTTGCAGTCGATGTCACATGCCCCAGGCTTTAATAATTTAGTTCTTAGGCCAACATCATGCTCATTCTATTTTTCATCCCCCAATCATTTCGGAACTATTGCATTCCTTTTCGGCACTGGCCGGTTGTAGTTGCTATAATATACTGAAGCTACTCTCCTGCTTTAATACGAACCCCATGTAGAGCAACCATTCATGATAATCTTAGAAGTAGAATCTTAGCAGTTCTGGGCAGCCAACAATTGCACCCGATTAACGTATCTTATGGTTCCTTTCGGGTATAAACATCCCCGGAAATTTTAAGCAGTTCTTGTCCAAACCTTACGTCTTGTTTAAAAAGAATCTGCAACTGAAATGCACGTAGGTCAGATCCCCGAAAAATCCACGTACGCAGAGATTTGTGATGCCGTTTCATGGTGAATTTGGCACGGGGCTCGCCCTGCTTCGCTAGCCGGCTGTATAAGCATTGGCAGTGCGATCGTCGTAACACAAACTCAATGGGAAAACTTGTCTCGAGAGTGAGTATTTTCACACACTAAATCACATAGGCGAAGGCGCGAATTGTGATTGGCTGGCTAGAATCAAAGCGGTTGAACCAATCACGATGCAGGGACCAATTTAAATTTTGAAATGGGTCGTATGCATATGATGTCACCAAGCAAAACATGATGCCTTGTTTGGAGGAAAAAACGGACACGCACGGAAGTCTACTGCATGCGTGTGCCAAGAATTTTGCTTCACGAGACCACGTGCATCACGGTTTTTGTTTGCAATGACGTTGCATGACAACATTGCACAAGTCCTACTGTAAATCACATTACGGAAGGAATGCTGGGAATTACTTAATTTATGCAAGATAATAATCACCGGACTTCTTCACAAGATTCTAGGAGCTACGTGTACAAAACGTCCACAGACATGTATGCTAAGCTTTGGGATTAAAAAGAGGCGAAACACTGCAGCTCGATAGTCTGCTTTGTGCAGAACAGTTTGTACAGCAACTTACGCGGCGCTTTTTGCGATAAGCAAGGAAAAGACATTGAATGCAATTCTAAATCTAATTCCATGTAATACCACATGGTTATAGCGGAAAATATCAAACGATCACTTCCATGGCAGGGGTAAAAATTTTACGTTTGTGATTATCAATGCAACCAGTTTTGGCGGGAAGTTAAAGGATTGAGTTTACAGGAAATTAACGAAACTAAGGGCAAGTTTCAAGTATATTTTAACCCCTTTTTCAGTTTGCAAATAATTGGGAGTAATGATCAAGTGAGTGCCAGAATTTATAAAAGCAATGGAGCACGTGGCTGCAAGCAATCACAGATTGTGTGTGTCCCGATCTTTTCATGAAAACATGTTGGGAAAACAAGGGCTCTATGACATCATACACATAAGGTCCATCGCACTTATTTTAAGTTACCTCTAAACAGCGTGATTGGTTCATTATTGCGTTTAATCAGCCAATCATACTTGTGACATCGTCAATGCAGTTTTACTGTGTAGGAAAAACATGTAGAAACCAACTGTCTTCGCATAGAATTCTAATACTCCCTTTGCATTTTTGCTACGATCGAATTTCCCAAACTTTGGTTGTAGCCGGGCAAAACAATCGTGTCGTAAGTTTTAAGAACGAAGTAACAGGAAATATGTGGGATTACATCGTGAAGATACAATGACATGGTTCGTTCGTTTGATTGATAATTTCGCAAATCTGAGACATTAGCCCCGCCTCTAACCTGCCTGTGTTTTGGTCATGCAAGTCGTGTTATGCCACATAGCTGCTGTGCTCCGGAGTGAGCAAAACATTTTCCTGATACAAGCCTACGACGGCAAGTGCACGCTAGTTAATTATAATACTGTGTTACTCGTTCAATAGTAGGCACTATGGGATATACATACAGAGCTCCGACTCGCATGCAGTGGTATGTGCATGGAAATTAAAAAAGTTAGTTGCAGTTTTACAAATAAGTCAATGATTTTGTCGTTTATTGTATTAACAACAAAAGCAGTCGTTGACAGAAAGAAGAAAAATTATGGAGGCTAGCTGGCAGCAATTTTGAACATCGCGGCCGTTTTTTGAACGTCGCGGCCTCCTTGGTTTTGAAGCTTGAACGTCGCGGGCCGCGACGTTCAAAACGCCCAGGGAAAACCCTGGTAGCCTGTACTGTATCGAGCGACGCCTCGTTGTACTGTTTTCCCCGTTTCGTCGAAAATGTTACCCCAAACTTTCACCGTCAAAATTCTTATAATCCCCCAAATCGCTTTCCAGGTTGATGGTTAATATTTCCCTCCATTTCAAGGTGCAACTGATAATCAGTAGCGTTAAACACTCCATGTTCCTGACAACCAAGTAATGAATTTGGAAGGCGCGTCGTAGGGTGTCACTGTGAGGAATTCAAAAGTGCTGATAGCACCGTATTGATCTGCAATTTATGTTCCGGTCAAACAGTGTATCTCTGAGCCCATCTCAATTAAAACGGTTGCCATGGGCCACTGTTAGGTTTTCCGGCCGATACAGATAGATGAGTTGAGCTTCGTGACGTCATTAACATAAATCGTGCTCTGGAAAGGGGGACACCCCGAGCAGGCTCTCGATGACGTAGGTTTCAAATAAATACAAAACTCGGAAACTGTGTAATATCACGGAGTTCAGTTATAACTGCGGGTTAGTACGCGAACTTTATAGCCTTTAATATTATATTACATTCTTTGGACAGTTGTATGCCGCCATTGGTTTAAATTTGAGTAAGAAGGTAAACCCTCCTGTGATCATATTGTCAAAACATTAACAACAACGGTAACGCAAACCGTGATTTGATTTGTTTAACTTCCCGTCGAATTTTTGCCAAACAACATCAGATTAAACAAAGAAAAGACTATTTGACACATGTTCAAACATATTTCAATCTTTTTACCGCAAATCAAGTTTTATTCACCTTCTCTAATCTCAGATATTTTTCATCTTTGTTCTTTAAGCAAATGACAACGATCCTAAACAGGTTGCATTCTGTATACTCCAAACTTCTAGTAAAATTCACGAGTACAGGGGTTATTATAGCATGTCCGTCATGCACTAACATAATCCTGTACTATTGTTATTAATTTGATGCGAAGAAATTTCTGGGGGAAGATGTAGAATTTTGTAGAATTTTGTTCCTGTTTCCAGTATTCCTTCATTCTTTTTTTCCTGGACGGCTGAAGATAATACGATGTGCGACAATAATTGCACATGACTCGGAGGGAAAACGCAGTCGCTTCATCCTGAAAAAGTTTAGTACACTTTCTTGTTTTATGATTGGCTCATGAGAGCCATGTGACAATATTTTTCTCCTCAAATGTGAAATTTACTAAGAGAAACCTGATTTATCTTGAATGTCAGAATCCAGAAACCATAATCATGTTGTACTAAATAGAACACCGATCCTAGTTAAATTTAACCCCGGTGTTTTAAGAGTGTTTTTGTGGACAGAAGGCCTACGGTATTTGAACAAATAGTAACAACCCAAATGATAGATTACAAGGTTTAGTTGGGAGCCTGTAGGCTAATACTTTGCTTGGCCTGTTGTCTTAATTTCTGGTCCCATGAAAACTCGTTACGAGGAAATTACATAGTGTATGCTGTCTTTTTTAGCGTGTTACCCTTTTATTAGGCAAAGACAGTCGCTTAAGCCTACTTTGACTCATCAAATAAATTCATAACGTTCCTCTTATTTCTGTTCTCTATATCATATATTACATGATATAATATTAGGACTTAAACTTCTCCGAAAGTCCAAAATTCCAGGAAGAAAAATCATGTCGTCACGTGGTTCTCAGGAGCCATTCATGAAAACGGATGAATCCTTTAGGTCCTTTAGGAATGATTGCGTTTGTGGTTCCTTGCGTTAGCAAACAGGAACCAGTGCAGTCAGGTTGGCGCGCGCGCGCGTGTGTGTGTGTATGTGTGTGCGTATATGTGGGCGTGAGCGTGTGTGTGTCTGTGGCACTTGCTTGGGTACGCGATTACTCAACAAGGGAAAGTCGGCATAAACTGAAACTTGGTACCGTGTATAGATCCGCCATATCGGTACTCAGAAGGTGTGCCCTGTCGTTTTTGGAAGAGGTCAAAGGTCATTCGAGGGCAACAGAGGTCAAATACTGAAAACCTGTAAAAACTGATATCTTAAAATGAAGGGAGTAGGGAGCTCATATGTAAATACGTGGAAGCATTATTGCATAAAGAAAAATCCTGTAAGTATGGGTGGAATTCAAACGTCATTTGGGGTCACCGGAGGTCAAAAGCTAAAAACGTTGTAAACAAGTTTTATCTCAAGGTAGGAAGCTTGGATAGACATCATACTACATACATACATGCATTATAGTACAAAAATTAGTCCTGCTTTGTTTAGTGGAGGTCAAAGGTCATTTGGGGTCACCAGGGATAAAAAACCAAACACATTCTCAACACGATATTTCAAAGTAGGAAACTTAGATAGATGTCATACTTGGGGTGTGAATGTGGTATGGTGTAAGGATGAAATCTGATATGTTTGGTGAAGGTCAAGGGTCACCTGGGGTTCCCAGGGGTCAAACACTGAAAATCTTTTTAACACAGTATTTTAAGGTAGAAAGGACGGGTTTCAAATCATTTTGTGTTTGGTTAAGGATAAATGTCATCAATGTCACTGGAATTTAACCACTGACAATGTTATCTAGAAAATCTTGTCAGCAAAACAATGATAGCCTTGATAGGTTCTATAGTTTTCTTTTGCTTCACCTGGTTTGTCTTTAATCAACTTACACACCCAAATACCTTAGAAATTTGGCCTTCATGTTTGTTCAGTAATGCTTCCGTCAGGTTGTACACAGATATCGGATCATTTGAAATTATAAGAGGGCAATTAATGAAATTTGTAGATTTCAAAAGCACAGGTCACACTGCTTTAAACAGTATGGTCTCTCTGCCAGGGGAAGCAACGTATGGATCATATGTCTCTTTCTGTGCTCAGTGAGGTAACCTAACCGTCATTTTTATTATCACACCCCATTACCCCCCCCCCTCTCCCCCCCCCCCCCCCGCATCCCATTACACCCCCATTAATCACTTGTTTTCCGCTTGATTGCTGAATGAGCCCTGTTTTATTTGAGTGCAGGTAAAATAACTTATGAGAGAAGCACAAGGGGTGTTTTTTCCTCTCTCTCTCTGACCACATTTGGTGATAATATCTATTTTCATTACATAAACACATGTTGAAATGAGGTAATGGTCCTCAAGGATCAACAAGTATTATGCAAGTTAAATTTAAGTAAGACCTCAAAAATTTAATCTTTGACTTCATGGGATATTAGTACTAAAATACCCCTGGTGAAGATATTACAAACATTGGGCTTGAGCTTTTTCGTTTAGCGCTAGTTTGTAGGTCAATTTATCAGCTTTTCTACTGCCCATACAATTCTTAGAAATATCCAGCAAGGAACCACAGTGCCCATCGGGCTCTTGATAAGTTTGCAGAAACTTTTCATCACTTTAAAGCATGACCTATTATGAAGCTTAAAATGAAATTAAGAATAATGTTCATGAATCCATTATTTCATAGACAGAAGCTTCGAGAAAACAATCGACTCTGAATTGCTCTTCAATCATTTATTGACCAAGACTTTCCGATTTAAAATAATGCTGTATTGATTACCTCTTTATTGCGTAAAGTTTTTGGAACGAAATCTCGTATACCCTATAGGTTATTTGAAAACCTTCCTGGCATGTTGATGTTATTTAAGCGCAACATACAGATATCCATTATATTACTGAGTGAAAAATCAACCCGATTGACAATGATCACTAGCGTCAGTGGTCCAGGGGCCCGAATCAATACCATCGTAAATTTGGGGGGCGTTGCGCCCCCACTATAGTGGTCAATTTGTGTACTTGGTCTACGTGGCCTTCTCATAATCTGTAGATAAATAGCGTCCCAACTTTACCATGTTGAGTTTCTGATACGATTGCTATGCCACCGTGTTGAAATATTTGTGGTAGCTTGTTCATCTTTTGGGTGAGCAAATACCGTTATCAAAAGAATACAGTCAGATAGACCTTCCTGGGCCTCCTACTTTCGGTAAATCTATAGCAATTATTTCGCTCTGCCCTGTGTCACATACGAGTCATTTAATTCAGTCTTACAATCGTAAATTACTAATTATACTGATCCGTGATTGGACAGGTGACCAATTAAATCACTGGCAAAGGCCCTTGGTTTGGCTAGATGTATTGACACAGGATATAATTTGAAACAGTCTTCAGATTATAACCTTCCTCCTTTCTTGTTAATTGAATGACTGTATAATGCCTCACATCTACACACAGTGGTAACATTTCATATGTTGTAAGTTGGACAATGATTTAGTCAATTTTCGTTCTTCTTCTGTCGTAAAAATACATTGACTTCGCTTGCACTTTTGGGGTATCCGTTACAAATTTAGCTGTCCATCAAAGCCGGTTTTAGCTTCACTGCTCCTGGTCCATTGATCAAGCATTCCCTTCACGTGTTCAATGGACTGCGCATAACTGAAAATTTAACAAATCCTCTGCTGTAAAATGCCTCCCTGTTTGCCATGATTCCCACCATCCATCATTATTTGCCTTTGTTACTTGCAGATCTTTCAGAATTGAAGAAAAAGAAAGGTGGGCTACTAAAGGGAGGTCGAAGTCGAGCAACACATTTCTTTGATAGCCTTCGTGATGGCAAAGATACAAAAGGTAGGTTCTTTTTAAAGTGTTATATCCCTTTGGGTCGTTATTCCTGCTAGGATATTAATACTTTCAGCAATGTCGACGGTGGTGATTCGTATAGATTAAAGCTATTTTTTTTAAAACCAGCCATCGTCTTGACAGGTATAACACATTACCGTCAAAAGTGACTATAGAAGAACCTCGTCTTACAGTTTTATCGTCCTGCGATCAGTATTCGCAAAGCCCATACACGAAGACAGAAATTAAACTTTCCTTTCAGATCGCCTGCGGAAACCTAGCAATTCGACGATGTAAATGTTGTTACCTGATCGCGCACGTTCCTTCATTAGTAAATTAGTTCACGGGATATACTAGGGAAAGTTTTCGCAAAGATGGAACAAATTAACCTCAATTTGTTGGATTTAGACACGGCCGAAAAAGTCTTTACTTAAGAACATGTGATAGAGACGGTACCTGCTTTCTGTTTACAACCAGGACACATGTCAGTTATTGTATTTACCTTAGTTTGTATGTGTTTGTGAGTGTTATTTGACAGTTTTAAATTTATTTCTGTTCGTTGTTGTGTTCACAGGATTCGGTCTCCCTAAATTATCCCTAATAAATTTGTAATTTAAAATTCTCCTTACGGCAGTAATGCCGGAAGTGAGTACAACTCTAAAACATAGTAGGTTGTTATCATCACCACATACGATATAGCGTGTTTGCAAGGTGTAATTACGAGAATTGTCATTTCAAAATTATTGCATGGCTATGCCAAACCACTTTCAACACATTTTCGTAGCATTGCATTCGCCATAAGAAGCTATATATCTTTTGATGCAAGAGAAGACTTCTGAGACTAAATGATATGGTTTTCTTTCCTCGCGTGAAAGAAAACCGCCCCTGGGGTTAAACAAGTGACTAACGTCACTGAAAACCCCTTCCCTGGGAATATCCA
The DNA here is from genome assembly GCA_037179385.1 of Holothuria scabra. NCBI lineage: Eukaryota > Metazoa > Echinodermata > Holothuroidea > Aspidochirotida > Holothuriidae > Holothuria > Holothuria scabra. Next base: position 6,618,064 of record CM074192.1, on the reverse strand, counting down.
AGGGACCATATTCCTGCACAACCGTCAAATAGAGGAATGTAGCATCTGATAAAACGGATAAACACACTGAATATTTATAGGTTATTGTGAGAGAGACAACATCTCCATGAATTTTAGACTGTCATCATTTTTGTCAAGAAAGCAATTCTTGATGAAAAGGGGATGAGGGCAAAGACTTCATTGGTCTCTTCAAGGAACCAAACATTTCGAAGAAAAATTGCTAGAAAAGAGTATTTATTCATACAGGCTAGCCAAGGTTCTTCAGAGTTTTCCCTGATGCTTTTAGCGATGCAGCTTTCGGTTTTCCCGTCAAGAACGACCTAACACTCTCTGACTGCCTCCAAAAATTTGTCCTCAAGTGAGCAAAATTCAAAACCCTCGTCTGTTCTGTAATTGGCGTACTGGACGGGAAATTCGGAGTAGCATAGGTATGAGACAATGAAACGCTACCTTGCAGAAACTAAAGCGTATAACACCAAAAGTAATCTTCAGAAACAAGAGAAAAAAGGACAAAGGTAATGTTAAGGTCAAGAGCAGTCCCCTCAAACTTATTTTGGAGCAGCATCAAAATATCATTTTTTTTTTCTTTTTTCTCTTCAAAAGTAGCTTTCGCTAATTTTTTTTTACTTCAGTATTGCATATTCAAGGCGAACCAAGCATTTATTTCAAGTCAATTTCACATTATAAGGGCAAAAATTTCTGTCACATAACTCTCAACAGCCAATCATGAAACAGCCTAGTCTACTACACTACTTCAAGTTGGGGTGACTGTTCCTGCCCTTTAAACGGGGAGCTAGGTCTTTACATGTAGACCACACGTTAATTGTGTACATCATGTCCACAACCACACTGAGCCAGTAAGATGAGGTTTTACAGCTCATTTTCTAACCTTAATTGCCTTAATTGGTTCTGTTCGAAAAACTCAACTATTCCTAAAATATAATTTCACATGTAATCACCAACAGTGGCGTTGGTCCCAGCCCTCTTATCTCCTAAAAATAGTGTGAATATTTTATCACAAGTTTTATTTCAAAAGGTAACATATATGTCACAAACTTGCATATAAGGACACAAATTTTTTCAAACCTTTTCAAAAGGGAAGTGCATTTGGCGATCTGACAACTCGCTGGATGACGCCCCCTCCCCGTGAAAGAAATTCTGGCAACTACACTGATCCCCAACCCATTGTAATGCTCTGTTTGAACTTTTGTCTACATAAGAACTACAGGAAATATTAAGGAGCTCCTCACAGTTGAATGATATGGATGCCGCATAAGATTTGAAGTTTTGTCATCAACTAATGATTGATATCCTTTGACTTTATGGTGAATAAACTGGAAATACCTCCTAATTTGCTCTCGAGCAAAGTACCGTAATAATGATGAATGAAAGTGAACGAGTTGAAGGCAGAATTTTACGCCATAAACAACATGCCAGGATATGCAAACATTAATATAGAATGGCGTTGATCGTTCATCAGTGTAACTGTTGTCGATCTTAAATTAAATTGATTATGTGTCTCGTCCCATGACGATTTAACATAAAAAATTTAGGTTGTGGCTGGCTGCTTTGTCGTTTCAGTCGTTCTAATACTCGACTAAGAATATTTTAATGCATTAGTAAAGTTGGCCCCGATTAAGGCGCAGTATATTTGAATGAAACGTATAGACAATCCAGGACGAAAATGAGAAACCCACAGGGAAATTAAGGTATGCCATCACTCTGTTTGAAATCTTACACACCTAAATAATTCGGCACGAATTGCTAAGCCAGTGCCCTCGAGTTCAAACCGTCTGTCGGAGCCTTTCGATTTGAGGCATTTCATTACTCTGAAGTGTTGAGTTATTCTTTTAACTCCTGACGGATCTCAGTGAAAAATGCTAGTATCGTGCACGTAATGTAAAACAAATATTTGGTTTAGATGAATCCTTGGATTTAGTTCCATATCGGTATGACAGAAACATTTCTACAGTTCAGAATAAACTATCAAGCAAGGGATTAGCGTAAGCTACCGTATGACGCAATTTAGCCCATAGGTAAAAATCGGTAACCAACTATGTTGATGTAAAATGATGATGGTTTTGAGCGCTAAAACTGACTTACAAAAAGTACGATGAGGTCGAGCAAGTCGTAACACCATTCTTCATAATGTTTAATGTAATGATGTTAAATGCAAAAGGCAGTCACTGAAATCATTGAATTCAATTTGTAGTAGTGTACCCTGTCCCTTATACACTGCCCTGTTTCATGATTGGCTCTTGAGCGTCATATGACGGCATTTTTTCTCCTCAGTTGTGAATTTTATCTGGAGTAATAGCTTGGTCTACCTTGAAAATGCAATATTGAAGTCCTCATATAATATAAAAAATATATATCTTTACAGAGAAAATAAGATGAATATTGTGAAATTTAGCCGTTACTTCAAAATAAGCTTGGGACTACTGCTCTTACGCTTTAAAAACTGTAAGAGCCTTTTCAGCTACATCATAGACGCGAAATCTAGCCTTGTAGCCTTGGTTGAATCCCCAAATCTTTATTCATTTTATCTGTAGCAAAATACCGTATGACCTTATTGGAGAGAACGTTTTTACGTCATGTACACTGCATTTACGATGTCATCTTTTTCCCCATTGTATATAGATTCATCTCCTCTTATATTTGGCATTCCATTGGAGAAGTGTATGCAGAACGATCAGGAACTACGACAGTTGGAAGCACACAGGTCACGTGAACGAAGAGAAAGTTTGGATTTAGCACAACCTGTTGGACTGCAGACACGTCGCAGAAGTTCAAGATCTTTACATGTAAGATTTATGGTAGCATTTTATCGGTGCTGGAGCCAGCTGACCGTAGCATGGGCCATGGCTCCCGCCGGAGACAGTCGGTTCTTCTATCTGACAATTTCTGCAGTTACTACTGGAGAACATTAACTCTTGTTTTATGAACCTTCCCTGCCCCACTCCATACCACGATTTACCTCTGTCATCGTGCATTGTAACGAAATTTGATCTTATTGAAATACCGAAAACTTAGAAGTCGATGAGCTTCAAAGAGAGTGCTGTTTGTCTTTATAAATTCATGTTGAATACCTTTACCCTCGTCATTTATCTTTTCCTGTGTGCGCATGCGCCACATGCGGTTTGTACAGTCTTGTAAACTTCTTCCTGAACCGTTTTCCCAAACTTCCTATCTACTACCGTACCTGTACAATAATATCGTTGTTAAAAACATACTCTGGGTTTTTTAATCGAAGCCTACCCAGCCAACATGCCCAGCTGGGCCCCAACTGGGTTTCAGCTGGGCTACTTGCTGGGCCCCAGCTGGGGCCCATCCGTGTTTGTCAGGTGTTCCCACGTGGGCCCAACTTGGCTAGCCTTTCCCAGCTGAAGCCCAGCTAAAGCCCAGCTGGGTACAGCTTGTCAACCGCTAAAAGTCCGTTGGCACGTCTCAGCTTAATCTTCGCATGTGCAGATGCCCGAATCTGGCGTATAAACATTTTACACTGAGCCATCTGTTGCCTGCGTGAAAGGTACGTTCCTGACAGGGCGGTTTAAGTTGTGTTGGCGGCAGAACTTTTTTGTCTGAGATGATGAGCAGGGTAGGCCGTTTGCTCATTTTTGTACAGCACTTATAATATTTATTCGATCGAGGCTTGGAATCAAGTTGCGCAAATCGCAATATTGGGTTTTTTCGTTTCGTTTCATAGCATTTTCAGTGGCTTCGATCAGTACTTGCCTGCAAGTACAAACCGTCTAGTTTTTCACTTGGATCTTGTAATCCAAACACACCACACCACGTCCTCCAAACCCTGTTGCAACAACGTTCCCCTAACTCAAGATATTTCCCTCAAAAGATTGATTATGTATGTTACAGAGGAATTCAATTTTCATATGTAAAAGGCGAACCAAATCTAAACATGTAGTGAAACTTCCATTCAAATTCGGATGCAGTTAACGAAGTCACGAGAATTGTGTTTTAAATGGAGCTTGAGGACAGCAAAGGTTGTACCCCTACCTCATATTGACAAAAAATGTTTTAATTCCCTTTGTTTTTCCAGCTACTGTGTTGACCTTGAAGTTAATAGGGAACAGGATTTCCCTGCGGCGAATGCAAATTTTGCGGAGCTCTCATGCTACACTCTTGGAAATTCTGGCAAAACGGGTTGGGCACTCACAGCCTGGGTAAACGTTGGGCAAACTTTTTTTAGAGTTGGACAAACACAGCGATGGTTGGGCACGTGTAAGGTCATTGCCAATTAGTTGGGCAAATGTCCATGACGTATGCGAAATGAACATGCGCAGTTCTGCTAGTAGTAGGACAGACTCGCTGATCGGAGACAAAAAAGTTCCGTAACACCACCACTTGCACCCCACGTTAAACCACCAATAACCTTTGTTTATCCTCTATAATATTTAAACCAAATTTTTCAATTCAATAAACATAAATGCATTTCAGATTTGCAAATTTTTACAGCAACAGCTTGTACCTAAGCCGCTAAAATATTTAAACATTTGTAAAGTGGGGGAAGATTTTCCGCACCCTAGAGCCAACCTCTTGACGACAATTCAAAATATTTAGCTTACCAGGGAATTGCAACACTCTGAACTTACTAACTTAGAACATTGACAAGGCCTTTCTGCTCATAGAAGCCAGAAATACTATGTCATACATACTCTGCTGCACCGCACAGCTCTATGTTAAGATTCGTATTGCATGCCGCTAGGATGTTACACACCGATGACAACACAGTAATGATTAATGATGTTTTAACTGTTCAACCTTTAGATAAGAACATTAAGAATGGGAATAGGCCTGGTTGGAGTGACGTAGGAACAATTATGCTTGACATTATATGTCATCTTGATGTCCAAAATGACAAAGTAGATTGTATAAGCATTTTCACGTCGATGAATCGCATTCAGTGAAGAGGAAATGTCGGTATCTATAACGTCCTTGTAATAACGAATCACAAACTAACAAGAAGACTACGACTTAGTACTGCCCTTCATCAACAATTCTCCTAGAAGCTAGTATTAAAGGTTCAATCCTCTTTTCCCAAAATTACAATTCTTGTAGGGGTCAAGAGAAATTCTTAATTGGCTCAGCTCTTTGATTGACAGGTAATTCAAACAATGCAGAGTACCAAAACTTATATTAAACAGCATGAACTGCGCTGAGAGTGTTTTGATTATACACATTGAGCTTCTGTACGATCACTCTAAAGCAATAAATTTAGGTTGTTGTCTGGATGGGGATGAATTTAAGACAATTTTGGGAGGGATTTACGTAAGAAGGTTAGGAGAATTGGTACTGTTTGGGGTGAGAGAATTGAGCCTTTCGAACAGACCTGTTCTCCGATTAAAATAAAGATTGGTGGCTTTATAGACTTTCCTAAATATATAGTTTACATGTTCGGTCGCATTTTATGTCAAAGCTGGCCAACATATTCGAAATATGCCTCACTGGAAGGAAAAACGATGTTCGGTGTGTCTGGTGTGATCGTTTGGGCTAAAAAACATGCCTCCATACTGTCTGGTCATAGGATATAACTTGAGTATACGACGATATCCTTGTGTGAACAAAAGCAGTCAAGGTTACATCAAGTTTTGATATGTTAGAGGAGTTAAATTTGCATAGGAATTCAATGTGTAGTTCTCATGATATGAGTAGGTTAAGTTGTCACATTTTCAACAAACAGTGAATAACTCGAAGCAAACACATGTATGACATCATATCCTCATATATACAGCCAGTCTTTTGTTTATCTTTAAAAGTTACAGCCACATTTTTCCTAAACTATCCCATATTATCAGAATATGATTGCATAAGTGGCATGAGAACTTAATCAACTTTGCATTCCATACAGGTAGGTCCAATCCCTACTAGCTTCAAAGTCAACACAACAGTGTGAAAAAATATATAGGGCAACCAAAGCATTCCTCGTCAATGTGTGGAAGTGATATAACCCCAGCTGTCCTCATGCACATTTTGGAAAATAAATCCCAGTAACTCCATTTACTGATATCTCGAGAAATACATGTCCGATTTGGATTGAAACTTAGCTACGTTGTGAGGATATGGTTTCTATTTCAGGTGCGAAATTGCATTTCTGCTTCAATCTTCCCTCTAGTGATACTTCTTCAGATAGTTAGACCTATCCAAATCCTGTAATAAAATCGGAAATATTTTTCCTCGTTTATTGCTTCCGATGAGTCCTTATTTAAACATCATACCTATATGTGTAGGAGTGTTTGAGCCTTGTCGTTGACAATGTTTTGAAGGTAAATTGATTTGAAATTTTGAAGAAAACTAGGAGACATCCAACCTATCCTAACCATTTACCAACTTTATAGCTGGATTTTGAGGAAAACTGAATGTGTTCTCTATATATTATGTGATTTAATCGGGGTATTCATATGAAAAGGTTGTTCATACTATTCTCAAGCGAGCTCGGATCGGATTTGAGAGATTTTCACATGCGCACCGTTTACCAGAAAGTTTCATTCAAAGAACCATGCCTTCTTAATGCAAAATATAAGGCGGGTGTGGCTTTGCGGTGTAGATAGTATCTTAAATAGTCGTTTTTCATGGAAAAATTTGCATTTTAATCTGCCCTAAAGAGAGGCTTAGATCCCTTTTTTCCTTTCGGGTTGGCTAGATACTAAAATGTATACCTTAGTGGTACAACGCACGAAAACAAGGAAATGCAGTACAATACGTGTTGGGTTCGGTTTGTCTATCCTACCGTGTGTCACACAATTCCGCGTTGCAACGAATTTCAGAAATCGCTGATTTCGGTTAGGTCTATGTGCAGGGAGCTGGTGTGTGCCATCTTTAAGTCCGTATTTGTCTTCTAAGAAGAAAAAAACTTGAAATAGACAGAGCTGTTTTTGTGTCCATTGACCTTTAAGTCTGCACAACTTCCAACTACACTGGCTCCTATGAGAATCCAGTATGTCACAGTCAGAGTCAGTTTTGATTTTAGTTTGAGCACAGTCGAGTGAAGTCTTAGCGAGAAAAGTATTTATTATACATTTGGCTACTTGTATTATTGCATTCTGCTAGACTAAATGTTACCCACCTAGTATTATTAATCAGTGGATGTCTATTCGCTGTGCAGCAATACTATTGTGGCATTAAGTTTAATCTATGAGGGCGATTAATACTTTAAAACAGCTCCGTGATCAAGCTTGGACAGCTTCACACCATTCAACTCCGAGCTCAATCTGTCAGTGGCCCGAAAATTAAAGGATGATCATATCCTAGGTATGATCACCCCTTGTCGGACCGTACCTTTATGGGTTTTATGTAGTGCCCCACTAGGGAATCATTTTAATCTTGCTCCGGGATTAATGAAAGACCCACTTGAATCACGCCCCATATGGGATTGTTCTGGGGTCCATGTTGACAATTGATATGTGGGGAAAATAAATACGGGAACACTGCAAAATACTCTCTATGGATTTGGACTACCCATAATAGGCCCCTTATTAATCCAGGCTATCTGGAAGTAGCCCATCCCACCGACTGATCATGAATACTGAACGCATACGTCGATCTGTTGTAAACTGGAATACTCCCGTTAAGCTACTGCATAGCACGTGTTAGTTATGTCTTAACGTTAGGCCCTTACGCCGTACACTTTAACAGTCAGTTGAAGCTGGACATTAGCTAATGCATAAATCATCATTTTGAACGAAATCAACGCAGCAAAACGCACTTATGGAAGGGTAAGGGCAGTCACCCAAACTTGAGGTAGTGTAGTAGATTTTCCTGTCTCATGATTGGCTGTTGAGAGTCATGGGACAACAATTTTTCGCTTCAAATGTGAAATTTACTAGAAGTAACTCCTGTTTTACTTTGAATATGCAATACTGAAGTTATAAAATATTATGAAAGACATGAAGAGAAGTAAGAGGAAAATTGTGACATGAGCTGTTGGGGACTGCTCTTGACCGGTAAGTAGAAGTCCGGCCATTTCTGTATCAGAGACACCAAATCGGTCACGGGCACTTTGCATGGGCGTCGATTTAGGGGGCGGGGACATTTTTGAGAGGAGGGGAAGCTAACACACTTTCCCCCTCCACACATACACTTTTTGTGACATGCAAAAGTGAAGCAACCAAAAACTACATGAAGACGTAGATATGGTCAGAAAGTATTCCACATGGTTCTTTATCATCTCCGAGGGAGTAGATTCTGAACCAATTTTTCAATAGCTTCAAAAGGGTATTTTGATAGGGGACACAGCATGAGTTGATTACTTCTTTCATTCCTTGTCCATGCTTTTCCTTCTAGTTTTTTTTCATATTTTGGGAGAATATGGGGAGATACTGCATAATCCAACTCCCTCTAGAGGAATTCTGTTACGCTCCTGTTTTAGTGACGGCTGTCTGCCTTTAAGAGCTTAATAATTGCAAATTTCCATCGTTAACTAGGGACCGGATGGAAGTCGTGAAGGCAAACCCCTTAATAATGAAAATTTTGTTACTTTAATAAGGATAAATTCCCCCATTTTAGGATGTCAGGGTGCACTATTTCAAATTGGACCTGCATTTTTCCACCCCTCCCCGTTTCAGTTTAAAGTTGCTGGGGTAGAATGCTTACGTGGTTTGCACCTCGACTCCTTTGCAAAACATACAAAATTATCATTCTCAGCTTATAAAACTTGACTTGCTAGCCATAGGACAAGATTTGAGAACATTGATGTTTGATGTATTGTAATTCTTTCCATGGCAAGCTGACCCCCGTAAACGTATCTTTTATGCAAACGACATTTCTCTCTAGCTCAAGTGGACTCTTAAAATAGGGTAGGCCGTTACTATCATGGGTCTAGTTTATGTTGTACACGCTTACAGACAAATGCATGCCTGTTGAATATTTTGCTTATGCTATAGCCAGTACTGAATTTACGAATTTACTTCAGAGAAGAGTTGTACAAAGCCGACCATCTGAAGGTATTATCATAAGTCTTACTTTATTAGCATTTAAAACAAGTGAAGATGGTCATACCCGTACTTTCCCTTTTATTTTCATTATTGTGATGACGAAGTCTTCGTTGAATCTCGCTTTTACAATGCATGAGAAGTCTTAAAACATTCTGTGAAAACATTTCACCTTTGCCGGGCCATGTAAAATAATAAAGCCCTGTTTAAGCCCTTAACTCGCTTCGAGAAAAACGGGGGCCCTATGGGTTTCCATACGAGTCATAAAATGATGAATGTAAGCAACCTTAAAGGTTTTCTCTGGTAACTCAAGTCTTATGTTCAGTCGAACCCTGGCAAAAAGGAAAATCTAACTTAAGTTTCACTACTCACACACCCCACCCGCGTGTTTTAATATCGCATTGCTATGTGCGTTACAGAATGAGATCAATGTTTGGCTAAACACTATCATTTTTAAAACATTTTGTTTTATTCTTGCGAAAGTCGGGGTTCCACCGTCGGGTCGTCGTATGAGAACAAACGACTTTTGTAAGTTAAACGAATGATTTCAAGTTTGCGAAGGGAAGAGGAAGATATAGCTATAGGCTGAGAGCTCTCTGCTTTAAGTGAATAAGTGTAAGGTTACCAGGTACTGTCTCCTCGGCGTAATTCGCCGCCTATGACGTGCGTGTACGATTTCACGAGTAACAATATTAGCGTTTTACTCGTCGTAAAGTTGGCAGGATGATGCATTTATCGTCTAGGTGTCCTTTCATTTTGATCAAACAGAAGGGTACCGGTATCTAAATTGGCAGGCGACCATTAAAATCAGGGAGCTCATCGATTAAATAGCAACGGGGGTTGCAAAGAAAACGAACCTGCATCAACTGATCATAGTTACACCAACATGGTTATGTCTATTTGTCCTGAGGAGATAAAGTTGTCAAACCGTAAAGGGAAATATTGTATTCTAAATGTATCAACGCTCCATACAAATTAAATTGCTTTAATCATTATTATACGATTCGGTTTCATCAATACACTTGAGGAAAAAATCGCAGTATGATTTATTTCGAGAGTAATGGTTGTTGCATAATTTGACTGTTAAAGGGGCTCATTGAGTTGATATCGAGAACTTGATGAAGGTGTTTAAGGGTACTACCATTTGAAAATGCTAACAATCAACATGATTAGCCAACTGTTACATCCAGTAGTTACGAAAAAAAAGTCAAAATTTCATAATTTTGTGGTTCCTGACTTGTAACGGTTTTGTGCATAATTTGAAAAAGTGTCTGGTCAAAGTAACCGTTAAGTACTCCCTCATAAAACATTTCTTTGTATGAAGGATATGGGGATTTTCTTAGTGTTACCAGTTGTCATTGATATGTGAAGAAAACTGAACACCTTTGGGGAAATTTGTTGAATTACATGAACCTACTCAATGAGCCGCTGTAAGTCTTGGGAAAACAAATTATTCTTGATCGACAAATTACTGAATTTCTTCATATGAGAACGAGGGAAATAAATAATGTCTTATATACAATGTTAGTTATTACTGTGCTCATGTAAAGATTGGATTTAAGGGGCGTAATCAGTCACCTCAAAGTGTAATAATCTCGCAAGCACCTAGTCGAGGGGGCTATGGGGTAATTCGCCCCCAGCAGACAGTTGGTATTTTGTGTGTTCGCGTGTATGTGTGTGTTTCACAATTTAACTTGTGTTGTCCTTATTTATATGCTGCAAATTGACCTGGGAAGTGCCATTGGATCTTGGAGACATTTTGGGCCAAGATTTTCTCGAACCCATCAGAGAGCACTACAAGTGTACCCGCCAAAAGTTGAATTCCGCAAAGGGACAAATCAGACGCCTACCATATCAGGCACGCATGGTATCTAGGGCATGGTAGGCCTATGTACTGAAGCAACAATTTTCTGCATCCATGAAGAATTAGAAATAAATTGCCTGCAATATCTGTGTTATGATATCTATAAGATGGATTACTCTTACAAAATTGTCCATAAATACATAATAGACCTATACGGTAATCCGCCTCCTTATGCATACAACGTACCGTAAAGTAAGCACCACTTATTTTCGCATTGAAAAAGAAAATCAGTCACATCGTGTGTGGAAACACCTATCACGTACACCCCCCCCCCCCCCCCTCGTGTGCAAGCGCTCTCTGGCTCGATCGTTTTTCCCCCTTACACAAACCTCCACATCACCCCCCCCCCCCTCCCTCCCATTGATACACTCCTGGCTGTGCGCATATCCCATCTCAAGCATGACCCTTGATGTTGAAATTTGGGGGAAGTAACAAAAGACTTGACATTATGTAAGCCCTGATACATCAAGTTAGTTTATAGGGCGAATAAAGGAGACTTCTGAGATTCAAGCCGTCAATTTCTGAGATTCAAGCTGTTGCTCCAAAATACATTTGGGCAACTGCTTTTGTCCTTAAAAAATACGAAAAACACTGAACATATTAAAATAAACGCATTATTTCCCTTCCTGCTCGTTCAAATTAATTATGATTTCATCGAGAATAATGTCAGGCGTTAGATATACCATATAGGCCTACACATTCAAATCTATTTTTGGAATACGTTTCTCTTTAACCATGTTAGTACCTTCTTCTTATTCATCCCTTCTGTAACAGTTGGTTTGTTGGGAGCATTGGTAAAATTGACGGGTAAAATAATGTCTGAATAGTCAATCCAAAACGCATCATGTAAGCCATAACCATGCGCGATTCAGAAAAGATTTCAATGATATAGGTGTATATGCATTTCAAGGTAGAAACTATAGGAAACTATAGGCCATTTTCCAAATAGCAGCTACAAAGACTTGTGGGATAGCGTTTTGGTGTGATACGTGTTTGGCCACGATAAAATCCCATTTACAAAAAGACGCGTACCAAAATTCTATTCCTTGGTCCTTTGTCATTACTGTTGGAAAAAGTCAATTGAAGAGACGGATGATGCCACGGGTCAATCATACATCCCCTTTGGACGTACGGTTTGTTCGACCTTTAAACAAATAGAGTATGCTTAAAAATGTCATTCCCTGTTTCTCACTATGAATTTACAAGCAATACCAAATGGAGGCCTGCATAACGAAAACCACTCTCTGCTTTGTGTTCAATGAGATGGCGCTGTTAATGAAACACTCTTTCAAATAATTAACAGACATCCTTCCAAACGGGTTTTAACGAGAATTTGCATGGGGCAGTCGTTGGGAAATTCTGTCACTAAAACAGTCTCTAATAAGAAAGAATTGATGTGTGCAGGAGCCGTCTCCGAGGGGAATTAATCATAAATAAGCAATTGGCCTGGCTAGACTTTCGGATTACCCAAAGGTTGTCAAGCGAAAACCTGTCCGTCGCCGAAAAGAATTTTCTTGCAAAATTTAAGAGATGTCTTAAGCGATATAGACATTGACATTCGATTATAAGCAGTTAAATTTACAAAAGGGGAATTCGCATAATTTTGTTCCTTTTAATTTGAGTTCAGATTCCTTGCTCTTTTTCGTTTATAACTTTCTTCCGCACATTATCCAGGTAGATCTGTTTCTTGCATTTAAAATATAAAGTATAAAATGCCTATTTTAAGTAGATCTGCATGGGAGTTGCTATGGCAACTTCTAGATTGTGAAGTGGTTGAAATGTGCTTAGGATGAAAGGCTGTCTCATCTCGCTCCAAATTATTAAAGAGTCCCTTACTCACATAAAGCCCTGCCTGTGCGGTCATACGTTTGTCCGAGCAACGTAATACAAATTTATGATGATGTTTTATGCCAATTGTATGACCGTGTATACCGGGCTCAAGCCCCCTGTCCTTAACACACCGTCTCCCAAACTAGTGATACAACACATGGAGGTTCATACGGGTCATATATGTGCACTTTTCCTGTGAGGCATGATGACTAACTGCACGAGTCATTTTTGACCAACCTCAGTGGAACTATAGTTTTTAAAGGAATGTCAAAGTGCAGTTATCAATTGTAATTAGAACTCTAGGGCTATTCCTTAATAGGTAGGGAGTTGTTAGAATCTTCCTGCGTGTATTTTTCTTTTTCGGGAGGTGCTTTGTTATGTAACAATTATGTAAGTGGGGATTCAATACCACCTGGATTAAGAAACCGATCGGGAACGTATCCCAAAATTTAATCAGTATTCAAAACGCACTACATATGTGCACATGCAACCTGTCAAAGGGCAAGAGCAGTCATCCCAAATTGAAGAAGTGTAGTAGACTGTCTGGTTTCATGATTGGCTGTTGGGAGTCATGTAACGTTTTTTCTCTTCAAATGTGAAATTTACCAGAAATAAATGCTTGGTTTACCTTGAATATGCTAAAGTTAAATCATAAATTGTAATGAAAGATACTTTGAAGGGAAAAAATATGAAAATTGTGCTCTTCTTCAAAATAAGTTTGGGGGACTGCTCTTTACCTTTCAGTCTTAAAACATCTTTGGATTGTAATATGGCAACACTGAGCGATTCTGCTTTTCAAACAATCAAAATCGTGACCACAGTGTAACCATTGAAGTCATAAAATTGAGTGATAGGACACTCTTTTATATTATTCCCTTGTGTAATCATCCAGTGCGAATGCAGCTAAGCTCACGAACGTGATTGACAGACTCGCAACTCGTGTTACAGATGTGATCAGAGCTTGGTAGCCGGAATCCTGAATGTATACTTTGAATTTTAAATGGGTGGGTTGATGAAGAGTTCATACACTATAAGAACACAAACAAGATAGTTAGCCCATAAAACGTCACCTTTCCAGATTGCATTCACTGTAGAAGGTGATATATGACTAACGAGGCTAACAAGTTGTTGTCATACAATAACTTCTTCTGCAACAAAATTTTGAATACCAACTCACTGCACCCCTTTAAGAAGAGACATCGGATTTGTGATTTGTTATAAAATACCTGGTATTTCAAGGGGACACATATACACAGATATTTTTCATGAATGTCGCTAGAATCTCCCTCTGCGCTACTGTAAACACAAATTAGTTAAAGTGGGGTCCGAAGTGACTATTAACATTAATCACTCATAACTGACTAATTTGTGATGATTTCTGACGATTTTCTTAGTGATGGATGAAAGGTTATCAGTTAAAGCTTAGTCAACGAGGCTTAATATTTGTTGGAAGTATGAGGCACTGTTAATTCACGTGATTAGTCAGTTATGGCACTGTTTTGACTGATTTAAGTTTACAGTGATGTATATGTGTTAGGTCTTCTGGTTTTCATAGATTGAAAACTTTTCTCATAAGGTATGCATGAGTTATCAATTATAAGAAAATGCGTAAAGCTGTCAGCTCTTTAAAAGTAAGTCCGCAAAAAGCATAGCTAACAGTGTAAAAGATTTTGTAATTTAGCACTTTTCAGTGCAGTCCTTATCCTGTTAATAGGTTACGTGGTGGCCTTTTAGCCACCGCCCCTACGTTAAGGTTTTTTTTTTCACAGCAACCATACCCCTTTCTAAATAGCAATACACAAAAGATTGTCGGGATAGGGTTTTTGAAGGTGTTATTCTAAATATCATTTAACTATAGTGAAAAATAACGCCCACCAATATTCTGTCCCCAAATTCTTTTGTTATTGATATTTGGACATGTGTCTATGAGCTAACTTTGTCCGCCGCTCAGCGAGGTGAGGCATGAAAGAGTTTATTCTCCATTTCAGTTTCATTTCAATAGATGAAATACAACTATATGTTTTACACGTCCCAAACCATAAGACCTTTAATCAGATAATTGCTTCAATTGGGCCTAGTTATAACACTAACGAAACTCACATCTATGTTGAAATACCAGTAGGCATTTTTCAACAAAAAATGATTATTAAAGTGGTGATAATATCAGTGACGTTCCTAAGTGTTTTACTTCAAACCATATGAGGCTGCCAGATGACCTCATCGCTCCTCAAAGGCTAACAAAATTGCTGTGTTCTGATCGTGTTTATTTGTCTCACGGCTCGTTTGCTTTACATATCTCCCCCATTTCAATAAAAAAAATAAGGGAAGTGTTTTCTGCTATCTTTCTTACTTATCTAGCTAGATTCGATCACATGAAATGTTAGAGTACCGTTACACTTACTTCCGAGAGTAAGTGAAGTGCAAACGAAAGAAATTATAAGTCCGTATTTTGTGTTTAGTTTTTTTTTTTTTTTAAGATTTGAATAGATCCTCTTGGGTCAAAAGCCCCTGGATTCCAAAGTGATTAGAGTATCCCTAGCTCGAAAGTCGTAGATTTGTTGATTTATGACAGGATTTCAAGATTCGGGTTTAAAAAATAGTAAAGTACGGTGTACCTGACAGTCGGGCTATGCATCAATTTGTAATTATCGTAAAAGGTGAATTATGCACGTAGGAAAGAATCTTTATTTCACCCTTAAGCCACTTTGACAGAACCTATATCGGCTGCCGAAAAGAGGCATAATTTCTCATGATGACGTCACGGTCGTCATTATAACGTCACACCTTGAACATTTCATGGTTAGGTCCGTTTATATGATGAATACAGCTCAGTGGAATGGAAAAATCCCTTTCCGCAATTAAAATATCAATACATCAAGGAAAATGGAGTCACTACAATTTGAAATGATGATAATATGTTGACACAGGAGTAGCTCTTTGTGTTACTCAATTGTTAAATTTTGTACAAAACGTTTGATTGATATATCTTTGAAAGTACCTACGTGTAAGGTCCAAAATTTCAAGAATAAACGGCTTATGTAACAAATCTTTACAGAACATTACTCTGTATAAAATTTTGCAGCTTATTTGTGCAATAAAAAATGGCAAATTATGCAAATAGCGATGTCATTCTTGTAGTTTACTGGTACTCTTACTACCGTCTTTGTTTTTGTTGTTCTTTTTCCCCTCTTTTTTGTCGAAAATCAAGGCACCTTGAGCCATCATTGTGTCACTGTAACTGGACGTCTTTTTACAGTATCCTTTGCTATAAAACAGTTAATTTTTGAAGTTCATTTGAACATTTTAATTCAAAAAATAAGCAAGAAGACAGCTGTGCTTACAACGAGAGAGGACAACGTAAATAATTTCAAAGTGATAAACTTCAACTTGTGTTATTTGTCTACAAGGGAGTAGATCATGAAAACGAGAGCTACATGAAGCAGATTTATAAATGTTTAACCTATAAAATCAATTGTGATTGTAGACTTTGGGTACACTTAAGCAAGCTGTGTAAGAATGGTACTGCGAAATCTGATGAGCGTGCTTTAGTATTAGAAATGTTATCGAAGGTAAGGGGAGCCAGCCCCCTTTCATCCGCACCCACCCCCTACTCAGGCTAGTGATCGGGCATTACATGTGCTTCTAATTATATTTTCCTGCTGTCTTTTCTGGGACTGCTCACAACTTAAATTAACGATAAAAATATTGCAACACGTGTGCCTTGCTCACGCTGAAAATTTTGTATGCATGTCTAATAATGTTTAATCTGTCCACCTTGTGTCGATAAGTTTGTTAGATCAGGTTTTACTGCTCCGTTTCTAACGAATTGGTTTGAATCGGGCCGGTTACGGTTGCGGTGGCATGTTTATATTACTCCATTGCTAATGCTGAGCAATAGGTTCCATTTTTAGAAGTCTTTGGTATGACCCCGGCCAGGTGTCAAATTCTACACCTCCTGACTGCGAGTTTAGTGCTCTATGACCATTTGACCATGCTGTCGGTGGGTATATGGGGAATACGCCGACAGACCGATACAGAATTTTATCTTCCTTCTCTAATTGTCAGTTATACCTTTTATGGATGTTGGTGGAGAATGCGATTGATGTTTAAATTCTCACGTCAGACAGAATGGGTGTGTTATAAACAAGTCCCATGCTCTTCAGAAAATTGTATGGTGGCACTTCACTGTTTTGCCAAACTTTTCAAACCCTTCATCCAAGCCCCTCGCACAAAAAAGACCGCTACTTCTCTTACTCAAGATATCCCAATATCGTTTGCTCAGACTCCCCAAAATGTTCTGAAGGTGAAATGATTTGTAAGCTCTGCAAACTGATCCTAAGAATATGTTGATTGTGCTTCAAATTTGTTGCTGTTGGAATGTTTGAATATTCCCCTGTTGAGAGTTGGGATAAAACAGAATTCACGAGAAGAAAATAAAACGAAGCAGAAAATAAGGCACTGTACTAAAATACATCCTATAGCAGTATACGGAACTGCAGTACATCCTTGAGAGGTATATCCGACTGCTTGGTTGAGTGGGTAAGAGCATCCGACTTGCGGTCGGAAGGTTGGGAGTTCGAATCCTGGTCGTGTCATACCGAAAACTTTAAAAAGCGGAACCCTACTGCCATTGCGCTTGCAGCTTAGCAAAATCAATGAGTAGGGAAAAAAAGCCAATGAGCCACAACTGGAAAAAGGCAGTGGCCGGCTGGACTTGAACCAATCTGCTAATTGGTTGGAAGCTGCGCCGTAAAACTGCATATAACTAAGCTAACTTCACCAATATTTTGGCCACACTCGTAACACCCTGACACCGGAGAGTATATTCTCCAGGTATATTTTCGACACCTGCTATGAAATTGCAGCCGGCATGCAATTCGGATGGAGTGTAACTTTTAAAACTGATTGTGCGAAACAACACATTTGGGTCACTAGATTTAACGTTTTTAACCGGTGCATTTCAAGAGTACTGTGGTTTACTTTTGTTTCGGTCAAATTGTTCCTTCTTTCAGGATTTCGAACGAAAGAGACGGTGTAAGGCAGGATTTATAAGTGTAAGTCGAACAAACTTAAGTCATGATAATCTTTTTCACCGTTACGTCACAACATCTCATTCACCCCGGTTTCAGAAAACACCAAACTTGCATACGAATAGAAAGTTTGTTATGTAAGGGTATAAGGTGATATGTAAGAGGGAACGAGAAGGTATGTAAGGAACAAGTACTGTATATCTTACAAAATTAAAACGGGGAGGAAAATCACCTTCATCAGAAATTTTAGGTACTGTTGTTTGGCGAAGACATTAAAGAATTCACTTAAATATCTGCTCAGCTTTTACAGCTATTGTGAACCGTAAAGAAACATTCGTGTATTTCTTTGTCCCATACGGGTCGAGTTATAGTGGGGGGGGGGGGGGGCTCTTTATATGTTTTAGCTAGCGGCAGGTACCTTCGTAGAATACTGGTCAATGTGAGTAAACGGGAACCGGTCAGTTTTGGCTTCTTGGTCATAAATGCATTAACATGAAACTGTCGTGGGTCCAACAATGTCAATGGAGAGCCGAGATGTTCTACCTCCAATATAAGTCTGAGAGCAACATTTCAAACCCACTCTCACAGAGTTTTTGAGGTTCGTATTTACACTTCGCAGACCCGAAGCCATGCTGAGATTGAATTGGTCGAAACTCACTTTTGAAACCTCCTGGTCGAATTAAACACGGATTGTTGTCACTGGCATTTTTCCATACATTTCTTTGTACAAATGACCGGAATTTCCAGGTCAATTTAACCAGGAAACGTGTGGAATCACAGTGCACTTCCTGGTTACAATGACTAGGAAATCGCGGTCATTTTTGACCAGGATATGTTTAAAAGCCATCGTTATCATGACTTTCATGGTCAAAAGGACCGTGATTTCCAGTTCATTTTAACCAGGAATATGTATGGAAACTTGGTAGCAACAATTCTGGGTAAAATTTGAGCAGGGTGTTTGTAGAGTGTAAATGTGGTAAAGTCTTGAAATCGTCCGCACAAAATTATTCTGAAACAGCAGTTGAATCTCAAACACTAAGTTCATATTTCTCTTCTAAGTCTCGTTCATCATATTCAGTGGGAAAACTATTGTTTTATGATATGATAGACTACTTTCTTAATTGTTTGGACTGCATTTCTCTCAATTAGTATATAGAAATTCCTCTAAAAAGATTTTTAGCTGGGAGTTATGTAATGGAACGCTTTATTCCCAAAGGACTGAAACTGGATCCTTTATCAGTCTTGTCGTCAGAAACCCATTTCACATCGTAGTCTATGTTATAACTTTTCATGAGAACAATTGCCTTTCATTTCACCTCCGTTTCATTATCTACCGTATTTACATATAAAACAATTTCGGAGGAAATTGTGAAGGTGAAGAAGGGAAAGCTGTTGCCTTTTATCACCCACTTTGGTATAAGGAGGATTGAACAAAGAGAGCCTTACTCATTGCGGTAGGGTAGGAGCACCAATAAAGCCTCGAGAAATCCATTTTTAAACAAAATTTATCAAACAGGAATGGCATGATGTCTGCTGTCGATAAAATAAAATATTCAATGCGCGTCGTTTCTTCACAATGTTAACCCACACGGTCAAAATTTCCCAATGTCGCTCTTCATGTAAATAATCTTGTTTTTCGTAAACTGTGAACGTTTGTTTGTCAGTTTGTTATTTAGCTTGTTTGTTTGTTATTTTGCTTGTTTGTTTCTTGTTTTTGTTTCCATGCATAGTCGATTGTTACGTTACAGTATATGCATCGTACAAGTACTTTAATTGCTAACTGGAGTTGAACGAAACCTTCGGCCGTTGTGCTTGGTGTTCAGCATAAGCAATGGAGTAGGGAAAACTGGAAAACAAGCCAATGAGCCACGACTGGAAAAAAGCCGTGGCCGGCTAGACTTGAACCAATTGGTTGGAAACTGGACCGTAAAACTCCATCTAACCTAACTTAACCTGATTGGAGTTGATTGAGCCTCTCGCTTTAATTAAGTGATCCGTCAGACAGATAACAATTGGTTTCGGTGAGAATTTTTATGGCATGGAATGTTTCGGTAATGACTCACTTTTAAGTCGGTAAAACTCATTTCTCAAAGTGATGCTCAGATTTTATCAGATTTTATCTGCAGTTGTGCTTTCACACTTGTCTGAAAATAAGATAAAAGAAAGACACGATGGCATATTAAGAGTAAAGTGCAGACGTAATGTTGCTTTTTTCACAGGTCGACTTATCACGACTGTCGAAAGGTTTGAAAGATGCGGGGCCGGGCCTTTTTAATCGTGGAATTCGACGTCTGCAAGATTATTTCGACAGATTTAAGATACATTTGACCAAAAATAGTGGCATAAATGTCAAACAGAAATTCTTTGAGCATAGATTCCAAAGTTCGAATTATCTGCGATTCACGGAGCTGTGATCTTCCTTAGTTTTGTGCACAAACTTATCGACATCAATTACTATTGTGAATAAGCTGTATACACTCCAGGTTGGCGAAATTTGGAATCGAACGGCCTCATTTGCCAAGATTTTTGTCATTTGGGGGCAAAGTGGGAGTCAGACACGGCTTTAAATACCCATCTCCCTGATATGCCCCATGCAGGCGGGAAAGTATACCTAATCAATTCAAGGTCAAAGCAATACTGACAGAAAATACAAATAAAACCAAAACATTGTTTTGGTTTTATGTGACTCCACGACATTACATGCTTGTTTCAAGTTCACTTTTTGTATAAAACGTCAAATTCAATTAGATATCCTGAGGAGTGAACCAATGGAAACTGAAAATATCACTAAAATGCTTATAAAAAAGTTGCGCTGTATATTTTATCAAAGGTAATTTTGGTTCTTGGATAGTGTTTTAAGCATAACCAGCCCCTTCCCGAGCCTAATCTTAACTTTTAGTGAAATAAGTTCAAAACACGATTCAGACACAAAGGTGAAGATGAGGCGTTTATATTATAATCGTCTCCCCTACCCTATCCTCCTGAGTAAGGATACTTTTTTGTGTGTTTATGCGATGTTTTGTACTTCCTCTGCCGTTTAGTAACTTAATATATCATAACCATAATCTCTAGGTATTATCTCATACATGCCTTTTATTTCTTTTGCTAGTCGCCGCAACTTTCGAGGAAATCTTCTGCGTCTTCAACCGCCCTTTTGGAAGCCCTGTCCCTCTCAAGCAGTGTTAACGAAAGTCACCGACGTGCAAGACGACAGAGTTTGGCACCCAATACAGATGTCAGAATACCTAGAGTTGTTTCAGCTTGCTTCCGTTTTATCGAAGCTAATGGTCTACGTACTGAAGGTATATTTCGAGTGAGCGGTTCAAAGAAACGTGTCAGACAGGTATGTTACATTATGTCACTTATTGTTAAAATTGGGCAGCTGGTAGGACAGAGAACACAATTAGGGAATGGGCAGTGGGTTGGACTGAGCGAGTAGAGAGTGTTTAATGGTCCATCCTCTTGTTACTCCTTTTGGTTTATTGTGGCAAGGTCACCGTGCGTTATCCTGCGATGAAATTTTGGTCTTGGTAATTAGAAAACGCACTCGCCTTGTGCTACTCCATTCTACTCGGGGTTGTACTGTTGTAGAAACGAAACGAAATGTTACTTGTTTCTGTCTTCTTAAACCAAAATGTGTATAGACGAATCCGGACAGCAGGAATTGTCTGATTTCATTCGGCCATAACCGGGGTCTATCACCTTTGCAGCTCTCAATCTCCTTGCTTACCTGTATCATGGATGATTGTACACTAAACTGGACCTTGATTCCTTCAATTTCACTGACTATGTAGATTTGAAATTCATGCAGACAAAAATGAAGACGATTCAAGGTTGATGGACCCCACTAATGGCTGCCTACAGTCACTAAACACAAGCGCTGATCGGATTCGTCTATAAATGAAGTAAATGAAAAAGCTTAACAAATCTAGAAAGGATATTACAATTCTACGAACTCGCACTGTTTGCGGCAAGCTGCTGTGATGCGATTTGACGAAATGACTTGTCAATTTTATACACTGATGCTTGTGAGAAAAGATGAAAAAGCGGGTTTCATTTTTGCCCAGATTTGATATGAAATGTACAGTTCCACAAAACTGAAATTTCCATTGAGTAAAACTTTCTGATACTGAGCGTATTAACTCAATGCATAATTTCCTAGAGGAAACAGCGCTACGGAATAATGGACTCTCGGGTGTTAAATTAATGCTACCGACGGATGCATTCGGACTGCATACTCATGTTTCGCTTGCATGAACACTCCTATCGTGCAATATCCTGTGATACAACACGGTCCAGTTATTTTAACCTTTAATTATTACACGTGAATTTTGCTAACGTGGGGATCCACATCTGATACCAAAACGGAGAAACCACATGATCGATATTCTTACGAAATGGATAGATAAAATACATGCACATCCAGCTTCAAATATTTTCTGGGACTGACAAATGGTCTCCTATGGAGCGTATACGTGGGTTTCATGTCGGTTGCTATCCTCAGTCTCTTCCAACCCTCGTACCCCCTTCCTCTTCCAACATATCTACCCCTAACTCTCCCCATCCACGTACTCCAACCTGCAACCACCCGCTATGGTATGGTTTCGACAATATCAGGTAAGGCGATTGACTTCATGATTCAACCACAGATTTGTATCACGTGTTTTTGATAGGAAAGACGAAAGCTAAGATAGAAGGCAGGCTAAGTTTCAAAGTGGAATTTCTGGTAGGTCAGTATAAATTTGACGATTCAAGTCCGCATAAACAAATCCGAGCAGCCCCATTTAAAGCCGGCCTTTTGTGGGGTTCATCAGCCTTAAATCTTACTCATTTTATTGTCCACACGCACTCACCAACCCTCAAACTCAGGGAATTAATAGGAGTTCTGGTGTTCAATCAACCATTAAACGAGCAGAAACGATTTGAACTGACTAAGACTGACGGCTCTCAGTTCTAGCCGACTAAATCTGACCACCATTTGAATGTTCGAAATCGTCTTCATGCCAAACGCAAATTTTCACCTCCTACATAACAAAATGTTCGCCCCCACGAAATTGAAATTATAATATTGACAGAACCCATTGTAGTTCATCTTTCCTCCTGACCTTTCCCTTAGTAAAAATACGGGTCTGTCACGGTTACATGATATCCTAATTTATGTTTGACTCTTTGAAAAACAAGTAGGATTACATTCAATAATTACTTGGTTTGACGTCTGAAGCAGATTAAGTTGTTTTATTCTTATCTTAATATTGCCATATTTAGTAGAAGGACGCAATATTATCCTGAGGAAAAGTAAGTATGATATGTGAAATGAAAGGGTGTCCGCTCATATTCCACATGAGGTTTTTTTGTATTGCCTATTTCTTAACAAATTGGGAGCCATACTGAGGCATTAAAGGGCATAAACTCACTCACTCTGTAAAAGCATAGCAGTTTGCACAACAGTTGAGAAGGGTGTCATGCTGTTTCGATTGCTGTAAAAAAGTTGATTTTCTAACCCCAGTAATCTATTGTTCAACTGAGGTATATCAAGTTTTCAAACCTACTGCTGGAGGTCTATTATAATCACTTCACCACCGAGCTTCTAGTCCACTTCGGTTGCAAACAATTACACGGTACTTTGGGCAGGATTGTAACCACCCCACCCCTACCCCCCCCCCCCCCCCCGTGTGCTCTGCATGCTGTGGCTAGGGTTTCCTGAGTAGGATTAAATGTCTTTGCATGAAGTATTACTGTCTGTCAATCATCAAATTGTGTAATTGGGCAAGGAAGAAAATCAACTGTATATTTTTACCGTGACCAATTCGTGATGGTTGTGCACCGAAACTGTTGTGTTTTGTTACAGAGCGAGTGAGTTCATACCTTTTCAGGCCTTATAGTATGGCTCCCAATTTGTTAAGAAATAGGTTGTCGTATACGGCCTACTCTAGGATGAGGGACATAGTTATAACTATGAGAAGAACATTTTCGTTTCTCTATATGCATATCCATTAAGTTAGGTCCTTGTCCGTCAAATGTCGTGGGATAAAATTGTCGTTTGACGTGGCATTTGATATTTCTATATCTTTTAGTTGATTTCATAACATCTTGTAAAAATACACCACCAATGACCGTCGGTTGTCGTACATGACTCATAACATGTTGTAAGACCGCTCAAAAGTACTTTAAATTTGATTTTCTTCCAACATCAGCCCTCGGATATCACTCCGTCTGATTTGAGCTCATTAAAATACAATTTTAATAGTGCATGTAAGTTTGTCAAAACAGCCTTAACCTGGGGATTATTCATTTGCATACTTAACGTTGATCAAGACGTCGTTCCTTCTGTTTCCAATAGGCCTATTTAAATTAGATACTCCCCTCTGAATGGGTTTGATGGCAGTTTGCACCGACCATGGAAGTACTCCCATGCACTGACAGCGCAAATATATCGAGTACTGTATTTTATGCGTCGTATCACAAAATAGCCGCTAGATAAGTGTGTCAAACAAATGCGACTACACATTTGAACCATGCATGGAAACCATGAGCTTTCTCTCACATACCGGTATGCCATTACACATTTCCTACTGCATGCACGTTATTTACGGTACACTGGCAGTTTTCAAATAAAGGGAGGCTTTCTAGAGTAGTGGTAACTGACAAAAATTGGACAAAACAATCGAGTAGGAGAAAGAAGGAACTCTTATTGAATGTTCTGCTATGTCATTTGATATACAGGTGACAATTGGGAACATGCTTGAATAATTATCAGCTTTCGGCACACCTTAGTAATTCAAACGAACTCGAAGCTCTGTTGAAGCTAATTTCATTCATTGAAATTCATTGAAATTTCACATATGCATTTTCGTCATCGAAATTTCATGAAACCAGGACACAAAATCTGGGGTCTCCTTTGACGAAAAGAACCAAGGTCAAATGTCATGAAGGGTCAATAACCGCTACAATATGAAAATCTTGAAAGAAGTTTCACTTTTGTTAGGGGCTTAGGAGTCGAAGATCTGACCAACAAATTAAAATGAATACATAAGATACGTATGCAATATATTTTATTCTGTTATATAAATTCTGAAATTCTGTTATTATTCATGCATCGTTGAGCATCTGTTACTGTGGCGACCTGTGAAATAAAGTCATGTAATTATTTTAAAAATGCGAGATTGATTCACCTTTTCATTAGTTTTTTGAAACTCTATTGGTGGCCCAATAGAGAGTCCTCTATTGGGCCACCTTCCCTCTTCGACTTTCACATACGTTTCGATAAGATGTTACACCCGGATGTTTGTTCCTTTCAAAAAAATACCTTTCAAACCATAGAACTGAACCAAGGAATTAATATCATCCTTAAAATATCTTGATCTTAACAGGACCACATTTCCACAGAAATGTAAAACATGGTTTTGGATGGAAACATTGAACATTTCAGTGCATTTTGGCTCTTAAAGGGGTGAAGTAATCACCCCAAACTCATTCAAATTACCAACGGCTTTATCTAACAATTTTCTGTAAATTTCTCTTCGAAGTATCTTTCGTAGTACATTGGACTAAACTGTTGCATGTTCAAGGAAACCAAAGAGTCACTCCTAGATGCCTTCTTACTAAATAATATTGTGGTTCTGGTGAAACAGAATCGTTTACTACAAGAACTCAAGATGGGGGACTGCATATTCTCTTCAATTGTCGACCACAATTCAGAGATTTCGAATTACAGTCAAATTTTGTATGGGTTTTAGCTGAAAAAAGTCTACATCTCTGGTTGGAAACAGTCACAGTCTTAACCTTCCCCACCTGTTTAAATGTACAATTTTTAAAAGGGGGATTACAAAAAGAAATGGTGTCGTTACTTCAACAGACAACGTTTATCTGACAGGCGCACAAAAAGACTGTCAGTATTGGTTTCATAACAAATACCGCTCTGCTGGACGAAATAATTGATATCATGATAGCAAAATATGGTTAATCGTAAGGCAAATTTGAATCGGTTCTCAATTTAAAATAACCGTTCTTAAAGCAAAGTCTAAACAAACAAACAAGAACTATTTGCTCGTTTAAAATATCGGATGGAATTTCGGACTGAAAATCGCTGCAGTGTAACTGGTTGTTACAGCGTAATTTATCTATGAAAAAACAGGAGACAATTTGCAAGTGTTAGCTTATTTTCCTAAGCAATTTTGGCCTGTTAGCTACATGTAAGTCGCACATTCCTAAAATGGATGCCACTTCGAAGAATTTGATTCCGTCACAACAAACTTATTGTACCTCATGGTACCCAACCATGACGGACGCCAGCTTGTATGGTTTATCCTCTAAGCTAGAGATGAATAAAGTATGATTCCCTGGTGTCACATCAGTGAATACTTCATCGATGCGAAACGCATGTTTAGGCCAGGTACCATACAAAAGCTTTGATTTCTTAACGTCACCGTCAAGAAATACCAAAGCTTGTCCGCAGTATCCACATACGACGCTCGCAAGGGACAAGACTGCTGTTTGGTTAACTTTCTTTGCTATCCGAAAAGGGAATTCTAATATCTGTGTGGTTCCAGTACTAGTAAACCAGTTCTCGCGATCCGAAAAAATCATTTCCCAACCACCATTTTTGGGGAAAGTTAGTTTGTAGCCGATTATGTGTTGTGGCAAAGAGGCAGGCCAACATTCTGTCGACAGAAGCCATTTCGCGGGCCAGCGTGGTGGCGGGAGTTGTGCTTCGTAATTTGGCTGCATTCTGAAGGAGTTAAATGTTGCAGTGTCTCTTTCAGAGTTCCTTTTAAAGACATCATGTAATTCAATTAATACTTTAATGTATTTCTCGTCGCTTTGGGCCTTGTGGATTTCTGCAACAGCAACGCGATCTATGACCTTTCTCAAAAAGTTGATGAAGAACAAAGAAGCTTGTTTGTGAGCAGTGACGCTCAGGACATGTCCAGCATGTATCAGCTCATTTGGCATGAAACGTGCAGCTCTGTAAATACTCGAACAAACTGCAATTCCCCAACTGATGTTTGTAATATTGTAATGTCGGGCCAGATATTTCCCTGCAAATTGTTCTGAGTTCAAACAATCTCTATTTTTAATATCCTGAACGGATAAGAAGTTGTAGTAAAGAATATACGGTTTATTCGGGAGGGACAAGAGCCTGCGTGTGAGCTCCTCTTGAGGTTGCCCCGTATTATTGTATCTGGTCTTAGAAATTAAGTTTTTATATAGAAAATCTTCCACTGAAACCTCCACAATGATTATGTCCATTTTGGAGACGTCCAGGTGAGGTTCAAGGCACCATGAATAATACGAACTGCTCGAGAGAGGTAACGCAGCGTTATGGAGGAAGACATTGACTCCCAGAATTGACTTCAACCACTCTACCACTAGATCTACATAAAGGCATTTATCATTCCCACAAAGAGGGGCATTCGATTGAGCGCCACCTATAAGTCCTATTGAGATGCTTCTATTCGTCATGAGGACATTTGCTATAATAGCTTCCAGTCGTGAGATGTCCCCTTCATTTGTCACCGACTTGTACCTGAACATTTCGTGCTCTAATTGCAGGTATGACGCTTGCCTCCGGAAGGACGGCATGTAATCTAATAAATTGGACAGTGTGTTACGCATTTTGTTGTAAGCTGGGAGATACTTGTGCCTGTTTTCAATCTCGCTCCATTTGACTCCATATCTGCCACTCTGTATGTTCTGTCGCGACTCATTTTGAGCTTGGTTTTTCTCGTTAAACCCATTCACCTCTCCATTTTGCCAGATTTGGCGGATTTTCTTAAAGTCTGTCGTCTTGGAGACGGCAACAAAATTCATATAAAGTACAAAAGCATTAAATATCACCAAACATAGTATGAATATATGTCCACGTTGGATCGATGTGAAACGAGCCATATTTTCATCGTTACCACGGCAAGGTTGCTGGCTTACTGTTGCTTGCTTGATCATCGACTGTGGATTATGTCCAGTACGTTGTGTTCAAAGTCACGAAAAGATGATAAAATTTTTGAATGTCCGGATTTGATCCTTCAAGCTCTAGTGATCACGCTCATTCTGACGCCATTTGGCGATGCCTGAAACAAGACAGAAAGCAATTCATTATTGAATGGAAGGTAATAGTCAACATACTGTATACTTTAATATGATAACAGCGCCAGCCTGGATTGCAGGCACAGTAATTGAAGCTACGGTAAAAACCTTTTCGGAATGGCGATTGCTCAAAAAATTGTGGAATGGAAAGGGAGATGTATACGGAGCCCGTAAAGGGACATGCAATAAAAAATTGTTTCGTATGTTCGTAATAATTATTTCGTGTAATCGAAATAACATTATTTTTCTTTCAGGACGATAAAGGACCAGAATATTATTCGTCGTTGCGAAGCCATACTTACGCGTACAACAGAGCTCGAAAAGGGTCATGCAAAAAAATCTTAGGTCTTGTGTTAAAGGGAAATACTGTGTGTACAATGCTCCAACAAAGTGTACAAAGAAAATGGCTCAGACACTATCCAACAATTCAGTCTAAAATATAAACGCCAGCAATAGCTACATCTGTTCCAATTTCTATGCGCAAGCAGAGCGATGGACATTGTATCATTTGGAAAGTTGAAAGTTTGGGTGAACAAATGATTCTTGAGCAACAAACAACTGAATGTCTATCTGTGGGAAAGTTATTTCTTTATAAGAAGGCTACCATTCTGCAATATTTTTGATAATCAATCACCCTGTGTCAGTAACGTTAGCTTCAAAGGGACTTCTTTCTGGACAAAGAGCGTGGCCGGCCCGACTTCAATCGGTTAACCTGAAACTGAACCGTAAAACTCCATCTATAACAGTGAGGTTGGATGAAACTAATTAAATAATAGACGCTAACTCAAAGCAGTGATGAAAAGGTTCATTTCATCGTCAATTGTGAGATGCGTAGGAAATCACTCCTCAAAACGATCGCATAATTCCCGCCAAAGATTGTAACAAACTACTAAGAGAAATGTATCCTGGGTAGTTTTAAAGCCAACCTACCATAGGCGAGAAAACAAATAAGACACCATCGTAGTAACTTTGAAAAACTGCATTCACAATGGGATCCCCCGCCCCTTTCAATGTTGCGTCCTACAGAACTGATCGGAAGAGAGGGAAAGTGAACTGTTTGAACATGTACTTTTATGTAGCTTTACCTGTCACATTGGCATTTCTATTTCCTCGTTATGTCATCACAATTTTTAATGACCATTTCTAAATGCGTTAACTGCAGAGAAAGCTACATATTTTGAAATGTTAAGTGGTGATATACACAATGTCAACATATGTAATCAAACCCCAAAGAGGTATCGAATTTCATAATCAAATGGAATCTCACCTGCTCACTTAAACACTAAATAACCCCGATAGATACAGCAGGAAGAAGCACCATTTATAGATTTTTTCTGCTCTGGTGTCACTTCGGCTACAATTCAGCAGTGGCCCATGTTTTAAAATGATGCTTGGAGTTAGGTTTTTCTAAACACTTTTGTGTCCCCACCTGGTTAACACATTTTAATGGTAATTGCTAAACACGTGTGTCTTTCATTTGTTAGTTTGTGGTTTTGTTCTTTTCTTGTGTTTGTTCTGGTTGTGAAGCGGCAGTGAATGCTTTATTAGGTAGTACTTAGCGCTATTTTAAATTCAATTAACTTAAGTTATCCCTACACATTTTTTTGAAACTGGCTAGTGTGTAGTAGGACAAACATGTTTATAAGTTAAGCGTGTTAAAAATGGGGTAAGATAAGTATTTAGGTGCTGAACACGTTTTTTTAGAGTGAAGTGAACAGAGACACTCCGTTAAATTGTACCTCAAGTCGAAAATTTCGAAGAAAAAATGTGCTAGAGAGCATGAAAAATAAATTCCGGGCAAACAGTTCAACTTTCATCTCCGTAAGATATTACTGAGCTGAGATATAAAATTTTAAAGTTTATTCACTCAATTTAAAATGGTAGAGGGCCCAATAATTTGTGATACCATTGGTGCATTGCTTAAATTAGAATCTTTGTTGTTGTTTTTTTTTCTAAAATCTATTAAACCTTTGTACCTAAACGCGATCCAATAGCCGTCTTACTGTTGTGGGTAGATGTGGTTAATTGATTGAACAAACCATCTCTGGAAAAATGCTACTGTACGCGAGAAAACACGGAGCGTTCCACGTCATTTCAAAGGGATCCAAAAGCAGGCAATGAGTGGTGTACAACAAGAAAGTACCAAATTATTGCACAATGAACTATTCTGATTTTAACGTATTATTATTAACTGTTACATTTAATATCTCAGCAATGAAATAAGCTATTACATTGTTAGTTGGATGAATAAGATTCATTTTTCAACTTGTAAAATATGTTTTTTAAAACTCTAGACTTCAAGTACACTTTGAAAACAAATATTGCAGTAATGAATTTTAGGATACTTCTCCTCCGCGAACTAGCTTCACATCCTGTACTTTAGAACTAGTCTGTTACTTTGGGTAAGATTACGTTAGATGGAGTTACGGCCCGAGTTTCTAAGTAATTGGTCCAAGTCGAGCCGGCCACGACCGTTTTTCCTATTGCAGTTATGTGGCTTATTGGCTTGTTTTCCTAGCTAGTACTCCATCGCTTAATGCACGTTGAGCACCAAGCAAAACAGGCAAGTTCTGTTTTTAAAGTCTTCGGTATGACCCGGCCAGGACTCGAACGCCCGATCTCTCTACTTGTCTGTTACACAATTACTATCCCGGTTGACAATCATGTCGAAATTTATATGTAACTGCAAATCTACAAAATAAAAAATGAAGTGTGACATAAAGATTACAGAAAATTTCTTGCATATCTTTTCTAGAATTTTTCTGTAATCTCTACCTACCTCTTTATTGCGTGACTGTTCTGTAAATTCACAGCTACTGTATACAGTTTAGCCTTTCTTTACCGTCAAAATGAAAGAGGCAAACACATGTTGGCTACTTATTTACAAATAAAAAGAATTCAATTTATTTGGTATGAAAATTTCTCAGTGAAACGGGTTTTACATCACATCATGTATTAC
Source organism: Holothuria scabra (assembly GCA_037179385.1). Lineage (NCBI taxonomy): Eukaryota > Metazoa > Echinodermata > Holothuroidea > Aspidochirotida > Holothuriidae > Holothuria > Holothuria scabra. The sequence goes on along the minus strand of CM074192.1, from coordinate 6,587,353 downwards.
TAGTGACAAAATAGCGATTTTACCTTGTGCTCTCCTTCAAAACCAGAAGTTAGATTATCTTTTGCACTGTGGTTGATGTCTGTGATGCAAAAAGTACGCGAACATCCAGTCCCGCATCAGTTGCTTTTCGTAAGCTGGTGAAGTAACTGGTGAAACTCTAACACTAAAGAACAACTAAGCCATATTTTCGAAAATGCAGACTGAAAAATTACAAGCTAATCCATATTGTATGTACTCATTTTCTGTTCATCATACACGTCCATGTCCGATGATTGTTAAGTTTGATGTTGAGTTTGTTCCGTCTCCTTGAATTTTACGTTCCTGTTGCGTCATTTGTTACTCGTCGTGCAGTTTGTTATGGAAGGCTCAGCGTTCAGCGTATAGTGTTACACGCAAATAAGCAATCACAAAGACCACAGTCTATACCTAGAAACGACCTCCATTCGTTTCAGGGTCCTAATTTTTTTTGATCGATACGATTCTATTCATATCAAACCATTGATGGAAAACCATGAATGAAAGTCGATAAAAGAGACTGCTTTTTACAGACGAAAATCTGCAACTGCGAACGAAAACTGGTGGAATTTGCTCCTGCGCAGTATGTGGTCTTGAATTAGAATGACTTCATGTAACATTCTGAAGTTAAAAAAAAAAACTAATACTTAATGGGACGCCTGTGCACGGTGTACAGGCTGGTAGGAAAAAAAATATTCACACAGAACTGGAAAATAGGAGAAAACCGGCATATTAAGAACAAAGTGCGTATGTACAAAAAACATGCACATTTGGGGAGGATGCTGCCGTTTCTGCCATGTCGGCCAGTGAATCATCTATCATTTTTGTCTCGTAGTATTGGTTTAAAGAAATACGATTTTCCCAGAAACAAACGAAATCTCTCCCTTTGAAATTTTAACATGTTCCCTCGTAGTTTGCGGCTCATACCATATAACTATGCACTGTCATTAGTTATTATGGGTACGTATTCAGGTAAGTAGTTTTATGCTTTCCATCAGAGTGAGCTCACCTGTGCAGTGGCTTAGCCACGGGGTTGTTTTGGGATTGAAGCCCTCATGACCCCACCTTGCAATGCAAAAACACCTAAAATAGCCGGTTTTTCTCTTCCCCTTGACTTTTCCTCATGTCGTGCCCATACACCCCCCGTGACACAAACCTGGCTACGCTACCGTCCACCTGTGTCACATGATCCTGTTTTGTCCCGGAGGCAGCTCAGTCTGTCAGTTGGTTGTGACGTTATATTGTCATACTTGTGAAAGTTTTGCCGTACTTGTCGTTGTAAAAATGGAAAAAGTCCGAGTGGCGTAGCTACACTTTTCCCAAAAGGGTGGAGTCAAGTGCCTAAATGTCCCATATTATTTTAAATGTTTTGAATTAGAAAATTTTGGAAAAAATCACATGGTAAAGTCATTTGAGTATCCGTTCTCACATAGCAAATCTCTTAGTTCTTTTCATTTCCGAGAGCCAGATAGAATTCTCCCACCTTTCCCGCCACAATTGAAGCTACGCTATGCTATTACTTACAGTGTTTTGTAGATAAGGGTGGGTAAATTGGGTTTTTGGGAGAGGAGAATTCAGGTTGTACTTGCCTCTTTCTTTTCCCTGTTCTCGTTTTTCTTTTCTTTTTTCCTTTTCTTTTTTCCGTTTTTATAGGTGACCTGATGTCAATGTGCTCTGCTTTTAGCAGATCTCCTCCAATTAAATTAAAGTTACAATGCAATTACTAGTGGTGGTTCTGTTTCGTTTATTTACATCAGCAATGTTGTGAACCTTTATGTATCTACTTCCTTTTAGATCCGAGAATCATATGACAGGGGGGATTTCGTCATATTCACAAGGGATCAATCACCTCATGATGTGGGGGCGCTGTTGAAGGAATATTTCAGGGACTTGCCAGAACCTCTGTTGACGCGCGATCTTTACAATGTCTTTGCGAGCAGTACAAGTAAGTACGCTTTTACTTCTCTGTGTGTAAAATGTACCTCAAGTCAAAAAGTGAATATAGGTCCCGATTTCCAGCAATCCAGCTCCCATCTTCCAGGACATTGGACCCGAAGTATAAAATGTTGAAGTTTATTCACTCAAATTAAAATGGTACATTCATTGCGCAATAATTTGTGATGTCATTATTGCAGTTCTCAAATAAAAACCTTTGTATTTCTTTAATTTTCTGAAAGTTGCTGCATCTTTTAACACGTTGTTATAGCAGTCTTACTTTCGCAAGGACGTAATTAATTAGGACCTGTCTGTGCAACATGCTATGCGAGCAAACAGGAAGTGTTCAAGGTCATGCTACTTTCAATTTTAAAGGGAAACAAAGCAGGTAATGTGAGTTGTAGAACAATTACAGCCATAAATTATTGCGCAAAGGATTTCTTCATTTTAGGTGAATGAAATTCAACATTTTATATCTCGTTCCAAGAATTTCGTATAAATGGAGTTGGATTAATAGAATTCATTTTTCACGAGCACTGATTAATATATATTTTTGCATTTATTGACTTGAGGTACACTTTAACTTTCTAGAACGTTATCAGGTTATAGACAACTGTCGGGAGGTTTTAAAAGTACCCAACATTTAGTTGATCGTTTTAGTTGTTTCGTTTTTCCGTGTAAATCCATCGTTATTGTAAATTCATTAGAAGTGAGTTAAATAAGTACGGTATAAACGTCTTGGGAAAGTTTGTAAAGCATGGACGAAGCTAACTGTTTTATCACCTTTTATCGCAAATTGGCAATGATGATATTGTAGTTCTTTCCATCTTGTGTTTCTCTTTATTTTTTAAACCGGATGGTAACCTCTGTGAATTGTTTCATCTTATTACCAACCAACCATTGTTTCCACAATAACATTACTGTATCACCTTGTCTTTGTCTTGAGACTTTCTTCATTTGAATAAATAATCGAACTACAACCTTTTATTTTTTACATCAAACATATATGTGACAAATGTGCTTTAATAGAGGTAAAAACAGGGGCAGGGATATGAACATTTCTGCTGGTGGTTGAATGGTGGAAACTATTACACACCATGTGCACCAAACCATGTCGCAGTAGTACCCTTTTCCTAACTCAGAAAGCTCACTTTAAAGACTTTTGTTGCTCTTAAAGTATACCACTTTTTAAATAAGCCTCAGAATGTTATGTTATGTGGGCACATTTCAAATTCCTTTTGTAGATCTTTAAACTTGAGTGTCCTGTTTGTCCTTGAAATTTGATATTGTTGGAATATATTAATATCTTCTCCCCGTAGATCTAGGACCACCCTACAGCAAACGGGTATTGCAAGCAATGCCTCAATACCCCTCAGCGACACCAAAATTATAAGTAAAAATTATAAGTAAAGTGAATGTAATGTCAAATTAATGTGTCAAGGATGACATCACAGATTTTCCATAATGCCCTAAAAATGCCTATATAAAAATGCTTATGTTTAGATACAGTTTTGATCTCCTGAAAGAGAAAATGGTTCTGCACGTTTGAAGCCAATGAATGCTAAAATATTGTGTCCATAACACGCATACCTCTAAGAGGATTGTTAGACTAGCGCTTATGAGTTTTACGGTTGATTTCACACTAGAAAGTGGTTTTACACTAGAAGCCAGTATCATCTGCCTTAATACATGACGACTAATATTAGATATTGAACGTTGAAGTTGTGTTCCAATTAATTCTACACAAAAAAGTGTCACACTTAAACCATTAGACCGTTATAATACTGCCCTATTTAGGTCATTCGAAACTACTAAACTATTACAATTCAAGTAAGGCCTACAAAATCTAATAAGTTTAGGATAGCCGATAGCCTTCGTGTTTTCAATATTTCCGTAAATATTTAGTACGGGAGCAGTGAAGTGTAATGCATCCCGGAATTAAGTTGAAACTTGGACTCGAAATAATCCTTGCATGTTCCTTCTAAGTAAGTATTATCATGATTGATAAATTTCATCTTTTCCATATCCCCTGAAAATCATATGAAATTTGTAAATCAGAAAAGATGCTTAAAAATGGCAGGATCTATTCTTTCCCCTAACTCTTCCTCTTGAGAATTTTTTTCAACGCTTAAATGACCATGGACAGATGGACCCATTGAAACAATTAAAACCTTCTTTTTTGCAAAACAAGGTGATCTCTGTCAAAGGTAACTGTGATTACCAAATTCTAGTGTCTGAAATAAGAATTCTATTTATACATTTATGGACTGCGTAACGTCTGCTTGCAAACTCCATGTCGCTCCTGTAAACTTATACAAAATTTGGAACGAATTGTATCGCGTTTAATAATTGAATAGTCTGGCCGAAAATGAATCTGTCTGGCCTGATCAACTGACTGATTTTTCCACTTTCGAAACAGTCCAGTATATAAGATTGTACCCTTCAATATTTTTTGAATTGAAGGACTGGTAAAAGACTGATATTTTTGGGTGGGATTGTGGTTATGAATGGAAATAGATTCTGGTAATGGAATTCAATCAAAATGAAAAAATATTGGATGGTCTTATTATGTTACGATCTGACCAATGTATAATGGTGTAAGGTGCTTCAATTTCATGATAGACACGTGGGTGGCAGGTAGCCTATAATGAGTTTGATTTTGCTACAGAATAAGGTTGTTCTACTAGTCTGAGAAAAATTACTAGATAAATGATCCATGCGAAGCGCGTCAAAACGCGGTACTTTACCTACTGTGCCATGAGAAACGTTTTATTGTACTTCTTCACTTTCTTTACGGTTTGTTTTGCTCCATTTAAAAAGTAAGGGCAACCGTTATCCATTATAGATAACGGTTTCCTTTCATTCTCTGCAACCTCGTAAGTTTCTTTATAGTACTAAATTTTAATCAGAGTTTGTGGATTTGATATCATCACAATGCTGTAAGTCGTAGTTTATACATAGGTAAGGTCTAAGGAATCCATTAAAAGTCAAGTGAACATTTTACCTGTGTCTGCATCTTCATAGGTTGTAACCGGTTAAACAATTTACTCGTTACGCTCGAGGAGGAAGTTACCAGATAGTCACCGCCAGTTTTGTTTCTGATGGCTGGTGCACAAATTGCTGGTAATTACGTAAACAAATACAGACGTCCTTAAAAGCATATTTTCATCATCCCAAACAGTTTCAATTCTCCCAACCTACTTACTTCTAGCCCCTCCCACATTTATCTAAAACTCATCTTTATCCAGACACAATCCTAGTTTATTGCTTCATGGCTTGTCCCAGTGGCCATACAAGTCCATAATGTGTAATCAAGACACTCCCAGTGCCCATGCTGTGTAATTTAGCTATGATGCATTGTCTGAATGTGATGCCAATCAAAGAGCTGTACCAGTTGAGTGTTTTGATATATGTATACTAAAACTGTAGTTTGGGGTGACGAATGACTGCCTTTAATGTGAAATATTAGCAAAAAGGTTTTTAATGACAATGATAGAAGATCACGTTAATATTAATATAGCCTTCGATCCAACATAAGCACTGCACTAGCTTTTGGGGAAAGTGGTCAGCGAAGCGGGAAGGGGGTTTCAGAAGGGGTGCGAAATTTGCGGAATGATAGTTGCGTTCAAGTTACCCTTTAAAAGGTATAATACAGAATAAGTACTGAAGGAGAGCGCGATCTATGTTGAGCAAGCACGAAATGAACATTTTGTTTCTTGAACACAGTCATTGCATTTCAAATTGTGCATGCACGTATCACAGTACATGGCACGACTCACATCGTGTGATCCACTTTCACGGATCCAAATTATAAAATTTGTTGGCCGATCCGAAATAGATCCAGTGGAGATAATATACTAAAATATTCAACAGCGATCGTCCCCTGGCATGTTCAAAAAGAAGAAAATAAATATATCTCTGGCTGTTGTTTCAAAATAAGTTTGGGCTACTACATGAACCTGTCCTTAAAAAAATTTGTCTGTAGTTCCTCTGTGATTAAAATCTTATAGCATTGCCTTTGTCTTGTTTTTCTTTATTTTATAATATCAGGTTTTACTAATTTTGTAATTAATATCCACAAAACGTGTGCTACTCTAAGTAAAGTCGTCAATTGTAAATTTTGGTTTAGCCAAATCTAACAATGTACTGCTGTGTCTGTTTCTCTATGCATCCCTTTACCCTATTTGCCACGCTGCCCTTATTGGTTAATGGTTTTCTTCAAAATGTGAAAATGTTTTCAACTCCTTTGTATTCCACAGAATTTGATACTCTGGAAGAAAGAATAAATGTTGTCCGATTGGGAGTGTGCCTTCTTCCAATAGTTCATCGGGATGTTCTTTATTCCTTATTGAGGTTTTTATCAAAGGTGGCAGCTGAAGCCGAGAAGGATGTCGACAGCCAGGGCAACGAGGTAAATTATTTTTACGCCCTTTTTGCCTTCGACCAAAACAAGCCTTGACAAAATATCTTAACTTGAGACCAACTCACGAATAGGCAAGTGTGGTAAAAAATATACTCTCTGGAAGAGTGATATGTGACCAACTTTGGGGCAATAGCTTTTAGGCCATGTGAGGTTCAAAAAGCAGTGTAAATTAAGCTCACCATCCCGACCACCTTGAAAAAGTAATGGCGAAGGTTTTTGTCGATGCCTAGACGAAACTCTGGGTCTATATGAGAACTCAATAAGTGTTGATTAAGCCAAGGGTTTCAGGATGTTAACTTAACGAGAAATAAACATGCTAGTGACATTTGCATTTAATTACTTTATAGCGGGCGTCAGATATTCGCAAATGACATTAAATTCACTAGTCCATAAATTAACTAGAAAAAGCAGTAATGAAGCCAATGCTTTTTAATTTATTTCCAGTACTTCTTGTTTCTACGATCACTTTTTTCCTCTAATTTACCCTTCGAATAAGTGAATTACGATTGGCCTGTAAGATACACTCATATTCTAGCCCCTTTAAATCGTTAATATTGAACATCAAAAATCAAAGTCAAGAAACCTTTACTCATTTATTCACTTTCTTTATTGAGTAAACTGTGAGAAGTAGAAGTGTTAATTTCATCTCCAACACTGTACATTGAGCCCGTACATCTGTAAATAGGAAATAAATGCAAATTCCTCCAGGCTTAGAATGCTTGATTAACTTTTTTCACTTGAGTCTATAATTTTGGGGAAGAACAGTTTTGACTTGGCACCGAAAGTCTCGGCTTCGTTCTGACACGGGTACGTTGAAAAGCTGCGTCATATTTGAGTTCGGTGATGCCGGAATGGTGTACATGCACACGATAAATCGGTCAAAAAGGATTCAGAGAAATGTAAAATATGACCTTCCGTTTGGCAGGAATGAACCAATAAGAGTCACATAATGTCATAATCCTCGTAAAATTCACACTGAGAGGAACGTGAAGACGAATAAAATGGTTTTCCGTCTTTTCGGAGTTACATTGTTTACAGAATTCACTGCGTGATGAGCACTTTGCCAAGGTCATAAAAATTTATTACATAGTGACAAATGACTTTAGTAAGATGAACTTAAAGCATGGAAATAAGTAAAATAATACTTTCATTCTTAACTGGCACATGTAGCGTATGTAGACTAAATATTTCATGCTTTTTATATTTTATGAAATTTATGGGCATTTGTTACATTTCTTTCTACAAGTTGTACAAAACTTTTGGAACTCTCATATACTCTATCGTTCACGTCGGTTAAAGTAACATACATGGATATTATATTCTAGACTGCCTCTCTTACAATTTTTATTTGTCATCTGCTGGCTGAGTAAATTTCAAACAGAAACTCATCTACGACTCTTGCTGGTATGCATAACGAGGGACTGGAGTTCTTAAAGGGCAAGAGCAGTCGCCCCAAACAGCTTAATCCCGCAATCTTCAAAGTCGTCCTTCGTAATACCTCAAGACTTTAATGTTACACATTCAAGGTATAACAAACAGTATCTCCTACTTAATTTCATATTTTATGAGGAAACTAGTGTCTCGTGTCTTTCAAGAGCCTATCTTGAAACAGGACAGAGTAGGCCTATTACACTGACGCAAGTTTCGGGTAATTGCATTCTCTCTTTACGTTCGCACGCCGTGCACACAAAGAAAACTCAAGCCTTTAACTTTAAAGATAACCGATAGGCCTACATTCCAATACCTTCTTTTATCTTTACATCATTCTTCCCATTCATGTCTATTCAATATATAGATATGCACGGGTAGTTTGAATGCACTGGGAATAATTTTTTTGAGTTTGACCAGGGAGTTGTTATGATACCCCTTTCGAGGAGTGGAGATTTGCAGCCATGAGTCTCCTTCAATGTGTCATTGCCGGTAAGGACTTTTTAGCTTCGGGGATAGCGTAGGTGAACCCTCGGCATAAGGTTATATAGAATAAGAAGTTTTGATAAAATATGAAACTGAAAAGGGTGTGATTATGAAGAGAAACTGTCTTGTTTTACTGTCATCTCAGTTGTGTTCCACATTTGTTGTTATTTTTAGGTGGCTGGTAGCAAAATGAACGCTCAAAATCTTGGAACCCTTTTCGGGCCGAACATTTTGAGGAAAACGAAAGGTGGACTAGCACCCGAGAAAGAGAAGGACCTTCATGCAGATGCTGCCGCCCATGTGGAGAGAACGAGAGATGTAATATTAACAGCGTGCCTCCTGATACAACATTATGAAGAAATATTCCAGGTAAAAATGCACTGAGTCGAAATTTAAATTCAGTGTAGGATTTTCCTGGGTTACGTGGCCATGAGTATTTAAAGCTAATGTCCGGCCCCAGATGCTTCCACTTATCTTTCACTTTTCATAATTGATTAAAATTACACTCCAAAGAGAGGAATCTATTTTTGTGCATCTGGCAATGCTCCCCGGTCCCTGGTCCCTGCCTGCTTCTTTATTCTTTATATATATTTTATTGATTTCGACTTTTCCAAGACAGAACTGTACACAAGCTGACTACAAAAAAGGATATTCATTTTACCTATCATTTTGTTGCTGCTAACCAAAAGAATAGGTTTATACGACCCCAATGGATAATAGATACGAAAGGGTCACGAGGTCTGATACGTCTCTCAAGTTTAAGCAGGGTGCATTGCACCGTGGACGTACCACACTGCTTGACTAACTTGTTCACCAGCTGTCAACTGGAAATGATACATACTCGATTTCCAAGTGAGCACTAAATCCCAATGGCTCCATCACTTCTTTTGCAGTAATGTAAAAAGCTAATTTTTCTTGCAGATAAATTGCAATTTGATCCTTTCCTTAGGTGAAAATATCCCACCACGGGCTTGTAAAAGCAATTGAGATCTTTCGGTGATATACGATGAAGGTTTGAGTGAACAATTAATACATAGCTGTAAATAGCTAATGGTAAATTCCAGGGAGGTGGAGATATTTTTCACGCTAAAACTGTCTTGGCCAAAACCCCTACTAGTCCGTACAGCATTTGTGACTGATCTCTTCGGTACTCCTTCTATTTTCGTCAGGAATTCTTACTTCTGCTATCACCAAAGTTTCAGTTTTAGGTTTAGTTTAATCACCCTTTATACTTCCGCAGGGGTTTTAGTGTCGCCGTACCAATTTAATTATACAAACATGTTTATATTAAACACGAAGAAGAGGGAAAATGCACAAAACAATGCACAATTTAATTTACAAAACAGAGATACCTGCCTCATGCGAATAACACTCTTCAAAAGTTGGGTAGAATTTACACCTTGTTGTGGCACTAGTGTACCTGTCTCGGAATGTATGTAAATCGCAAATGTTTGTGTAATAAATTAACATGTTGTTTAAATTTATTACACAAACATGTGTAATTTATACACATTCCGAGATAGGTACACTTGTGTCACAACAAGGTGTACATTCTACCTAACATTTTTAGAGTGCGTGCAGTAAATTGGAACAAGTTACTATTATAGAGCATCAAATGTAATCTTGTCACCAGCCCCTACATAATGCTAAAGAAAAATGAAACGGCCTTCATACATATACTGAATAGGGTACCGTACCCCGTACTTCACCCCAAGGTTCTACTCTTTGATTCACATACTTGTACAGGAGATGGATAGATTATTAAATCGTCTGATAATAATTCCACAAAAAGGAAAAGTTTTCCTGCAGTTGCGAGAAGTAATTGGTTCATTTTCAGAGTGTTTGGGCCAATTCTATCTTATCCTTTCAAGTATAGATTTCTTTCGGTTTTGCCGAACATTGGAAGAGTTAATGAAATTCATAGCCAATTGAACCTTACTGAATCACTTACATCGCCTCTCGTTTAAACCTATAACTTCGAAATGCCCAGTAATTGCAGGTCTCTTCATATCCACACAAAGGTTGGATAGTTACGATTACCGAGAGTCAAAAACTGATTTTACGCATATCTTTTAACCTCTCGTTTAATATTGCCTTCACCCTGTGAAAAGTTTCTTTGTTCGGATCATTCGAAATATATGACATTCCGGCACTATACAAGGTTTTATTTATTCCTTGCCAAAGGCAGGCAAGGAATCTATGCGATGGTGATGTCGTGTGTGTGTATGTGTGTGTGTGACGCCTGCTTGTAAACACGATATCTCAAGAAGGGTAATCCCCAGGGATCTCAAACTTGGCATGTAGATTGTCCACATTGAGTAGATGGTTCCTATTCTTTTTAGTGGAGGTCAAAGGTCATTTGGGGTCACCAGAGGTCAAATTGTAAATTCCTTGGAAATTGCTTGTAAACACGATACCTTCAGAAGGAAAAATGTGAGCGATATCATACTTACCATGCTGATTGTCCATATTGAGTAGATGGTCCCTATTGTTTTTTATGGAGGTCAACGGTCATTTGGGGTCACCAGAGGTAAAAAGGTCAAAACCTTGTAAACACTGTATCTCAAGAAGGGTAAATGTGAGGGATCTCATACATAGCATGTGAATTGCCCATATTAAGTAGATGATCACTATTGTTTTTGGTGGAGGTCAAAGGTCATTTGGGATCATCAGAGATGAAAAGCTCAAAAAATTGGATACACCATATGTCAAGAAAGGTAACTGCCAGGAATCTCATACTTACCAAGTGAATTGTCCATATTGAGTAGATGACCCCTATTGTTTTTATTGGATTTCAAAGGTCATTTGGGGTCATCAGAGTTCAAAACATCTAAACCTTGCAAACACTACATCTCAAAAGAGTATATAACTGTTGAAGTTAACATCCATGAGCGGATAGGGTGAAAAGGTAAGAATAATTTGGCATGGGTAATGTTATAGGCATAGGTACTGTATATAGTTTTTTTTTGGAACAGTTTATAAACTTCACTATGTAAATTCGTTAGTGAGGTTATTTTGAAAATGTATTTGTAAAGTACTGAAGCAAACTCATAGGAAGAAGATCTCAAAAGAAGGGTTTAAGGTCACAACAGGATTTGGTATGTGAGAGGAGTACTTATTCTGAGCATTCTGGTGAAATTTGCATTGAAATCGGATGTGTGGTTCTCAAGATATGAGCACGTAAAGTTTGGGGACATAGTCTGAAAATATTAGAAGATGCTTCTATGCACACTAAGTAGATGACTGATGTGGAACTTCATAAGTGTAAACTTTGAACAGAGAGTACTCTGTGTGATGCACAAGAATCTCATTTATAACATACTTACATTGCTTTTTCAATAAACCTTAAAGAAAACCTGAAGAAAACATTAAATTTAGTGGCAAAAATTGCTAATATTTGGCAAATCTTGTGCCTACTGTCCTCATGAGGACACGTGCATGCAAGCATGCATGAATTGGAAGTGGGAATTGATTAATTAGATATACCACAGTTAATTAGTTTTACAAAAAAGAACCTATACCCTTCAGCACACATGAACTGCCATTGCCTAATAGAGTGAATCAAATTGTGACTGACCCATTCTTTGCCATTTGGTCACAGTTATCTGGCATAATTTTTCACAGTTGACTGCCAGTTATCCCCACAGTGTCCTGAAGTATTACCTCATACAAACATACAGCTCAATTGACTTAAGCTTTTTACTATATAAGTGGTGTTAATTGACTCTAATCAGGCTCTAATAAACCCTCTGAAGAAAGCTTATTTTTATCTCAGTACATAACAACCATGACAGCCCATTGTTTATAATGTACTCCTGTTCCCATTCCCTGCAGGCATTCAGTCCTCTATTTGTGGTCAAAATGTCAGACTTCCATGAAAGTCACACCTCTGCTAAATTAAGCATGAAATAACTGTCCACGTTATCTTGTCTCATCTGACCACAAATAAATGTTGTTTGCCTAGCCATTGTCTGGAGATGGAGAAGTTCATTTACACTTGATCAAGTTTCTAAACTGAAAGTCATCTTAGAGCAGGGTTGTCCAACCTTTCGCAGCGGTGGGCCACATTTAATGGTTATGATGGACGAGGGGCCGCATTTTATACTCGTTTCTTTTTTCAATTTTTCCCGACGCCCAAGGCAACAAAATGCAATCATTGGGCGTGGGGAACACTGATTCATTTTCGTTTTTGATTGAACAAATAAATAAATTTTAGCGAAAATTGATGGTGTTGGGCAGAATATTCGGACGAATTTTTTTTCATATTCCTCCTGAATCATCCTCAACCCGTCCCTATGGACAACCCTCCAATGTAGCTACATGTAGCAGACATTTGAAATGAATTATTTCATTCAAAAGTAAGCATGCCATAGCGGACGGCGAAGCCTAAAGTTGTCATCAGTTAATCTGCTTATTGAATAATTTTGCAATACAGATTATTTCTCACGGGCCGGACGCAACCTTTTCGCGGGCCGGATTGTGGCCCGCGGGCCGTAGGTTGGACAACCCTGTCTTAGAGATACTGTAGCTTGACACCCTTCAGAAATAGTGTCCAGAAGCTGGTGGAATTGAACAAGTGGTGTGTTTGTATTAGGAATTTTGTTGAACACAACTTTAAATATTGGTGTCTGTATAGATTGGTGTTTCTGCTTTACAGTTTCAATATGCTCTATGATTATTTATCACTCAGATTCATTCTAGAATATGTTTTAAATTTTTGATAGCATAAAATGTATCAGCATACTACTTGCCTCGTCTCTGCAAATATCTGGATAACCGCACCAAAACAGTAACCCTTGTATGAAGGGTTATAGTTACGTCAAATATCATCACCGAGTGGGAAGTTTTGTCTCAATTTCATTTTTATCCACGTCACTATTCCTCCACCCCCCCTCCCCCCCCCCCCAAAAAAAAAGTATATCATTAAGCTGAATGTATAGAACCATTGCTTCAAGATAACCCTTAATGACACTTTTTAAAAGTATTGAGATTTTTTTGTGCATTGCTGCTGTCGTTTAAAAGTAGTTCAGGTTATAAGAGCAAGCATAATGTTGTATACTGTGTATCAAACAAGGAAAACTTGTACTGTGTGTTATGCTGTACCTACAGTATAAGTAGGCAAAAGGCAAATTAAAAGTTTTTTTAAATTACTGATTAATAGGGATATCAGCTTTTGTTAAGACAATGGGTGGGGCATTTCCCCCATAAAACAAAAATAGCTACCACTAATGGTCAAGGTTACACATCTCTGTTCAGATGTCTCTTTGATCCAATGCATGTTGGAGAGTGTTTGGATGAGGGCTTGTTTTATTACTTACCTCAATGCAGACTTTTGGAAACATAGAGGCATCAGAACAGAGACTTCAGAATGGAGAGCTGTCCCTATTATCCAAACTTTTGATTAAAATGCTTTAAAAATACCCCTTTATCAAGTAATGAGACAAAACATAATTTTCTGGCATATTGAAGCTGTGTTAGAAATTCCTCTTGTTTGTGGAGATCAAGGGTTTGGGGTGACAAAAGATCAAACCTTGTAGACATAATATTTTTAGGGGGATAACTGTGAGGGATCTCATACCATGGAGGTAGTACTTCCATGCTCATACTGTACTAAGCTTTTGAATTGCTCATGTTGATGGACGTGTTGGTGAGGTGATCACTATTGTTTTAAATGGGGTCGAAAGGTCATTTTGGGTCACATGAGGTCAAAAGTTTTGGCCTTACTAGTATGATATCTCAATTAAGTAGGATAATTGTATGGGATCTCATGCATGTCATGTTTGTTGCCATGTTTGCTACGATGTATCATATGGCAAAGAATCTCTAAGCCTGTTGGCTTTCTAGTTACTTTTAGCACTCAGGTAGAAGTATACAACCCTTTATCAGGCGTAGTTCGACCAAGACTACGGTTAATACAGATCCAACAAATGCTTTGAAGTAGTTAACTTGGTAACCTGGTTAGCTGTCGTAGCTAGGTAGCCCTCTAGAATTTTAGATTCAGCGTTTGCTAGGGATTACTGAAAAGTAATTGCTTTACAGGAAGTAGTAGTCGGTTGAAATGTCGCAAGTTAACACATGTACCGTAGGCCATTGCCTGTAACTATCAAATTCACAAGAACAATAACATATCAACAAAAACAATGAAACATTTTGCACCATATTTTAAGATGTTTAGTCATCAATGTCATTTGAGAGGACACTTATTTGACGGTTAGTACTTTGAAATTCCTTCTCCTTGGCTTCTACTGTATCAAACCGTTGGAGGGCTAAATTCAGCTGCTCAACATTTACAAAAAGACCCAGATTAAAAAGAAACAAAGCTGAAGGTTGCAAAACCATTTTATAATACAGACAGCTGAAGAGGATGTCAGTGGCAATGATATGAACATAATTTTGACTTCCTTGGTTAGCCATGACGGAGATATTAGATCCGTTCTACATGCTCTCCTCCGATCTATGCAACTTCCAGGGTAATATATGCGGAAGGGGTTTTGTGTCACAGGATGTGAAACGTTTGGTTTTTACTTTTTACTTCATTTAATAGATTCCCGTTTCTCTCCAAGAAGAAGTGCTGAGGATGTTGACGGAAACAGATCCAGATGCCCTCGACTTCATCATGAATCAAAGAAACTTGGAAATAAGGTATAGGACTGATAGATGTATAAGACTTATCAGCGTTGACTTAAACTAAATAGTCTCCATTATGGATGAGGTTTCCGAGATTCCTGACGAAGGGAATATTCCCTCACTGGCAATTATTCAAGATCGATTTTGTTCCTAGCTGCAACGGAGCCTACATTTACTTTCGAATGCAAAGAGCAACGAAATTTGCATGTTTATGACTGTATTATGCTGTTTAATTTCATATGGTAATTGTAAGATAAAATACCCAACATGCCTCGGTAGGATATTAGTTTGTATGCGAAAACAGAGAAAAAATATTGCAGGAACGACTTTAACCCGGCGCAGCTGTTCATAGAAGGTTTAGCAAATTGCTCTCAATTTGCAAACAATAATTCTTCGTGTCAAATATGTAAATATACATGGTTATCGTTTAACCTACACATTTGTCAAGGAAGTAACAGAAGATCACGATTGTTACGTGTAAGGAACCTTTGCATGTGTAGGATTGGGACTGGCAGTATAAAAAGTCCTGAACCAAATTTATGTTCAATATATGTGAGAGAAACATTGCCCATAATCTGAACATTCTTGTGAAATTTCCATTCTATCACATGTTCGATTCTCTAGTTGTTAGTATTTGAAGCTGACACATTTCTAAAAAGAGTGAAATTGAAGTAAGCCGGTGTGATATCACAGATCCACCACAATGATAACTAATGCTTTCCCTTTCTTTATTTTTTCATCAAATTGTTTTCAATTTGGATGGGTTAGGGATGATATCTTTCCCCTAGGGTTTATAGAGTTTTAAAAATTCCCTTGCTTAAGATGCACTTTTGGTATCAATTTCAAAATAATGTTAGCTGCATAAATTGGTAGTAAATTTTATATTTATTCTTTCAACCAGTCTCCCTTTACTTTGTACAGCTTCACAGAGGAACCACTGGAGGAAGAACCACTAACGACTGACTTTGGCACAAACCCTGTCGACACAACCTCTTCGTCTTCGGGGACTTTTCCATGTGTCATTGAGGACTCAAGTCTGGCATCCTTATCAACAATCGAGGATCTTGTGAATGAAAACAATTTGTCGGAATTTGATGGGAATATGGCTTCTCAGGGATCGAGCGATAGTTTGGATATTCTCGAAGAGGAAGAGGACTCACAAATTTGTGTAGATTACAAAGACAGGCATAAAAGGAATGATCCAATCGATACCCAAACTCATGGCATATCACATTTTAACTATGCTGGGCAAAGTAATATTTGCAATGGACCTAGTGATAATGTTAGGGATATATCTGCAGCTCAAAATATATCAACTGGAGGAGGGCGGGATGATACCTTAGCAAGCAAAACATCTCAGAGCCTTAGTCCTCCCCATCCACCTTTGAAAAGGGGAAGTATTGGATTGTACGCAGAAACGATGATGGCTCTCGGGATGGAAGTAGATCACCGTGGAAACGATGCTTGTATGAAAGATGAAGATGGAGATGTGAATAGAAACCATCCGAAGATGACGTCATGCCAAACCTGTAAAACTAATTCCAGTGAACGCCCTACGCTGCATTCTCCACCCCATCGACAGGGGCCGAGGTATAACACGGGAGACGAACAATCATCCGGGGTCGTGTCAACCCCAAGTCCCATATCCTCATCACTGTCAGGCAGCACCTCTTCTTCGAATGCGTCTCTCGCTTTGTCAGAATCTGGAACAGAATCGAAGAAAAGACTACCCAACTACGACGAGGTCTTAAAAATAAAGGAGTTAGGGGTTAAAAGTTACGTGACAGTGAATTCCAGCAAATATTTTGTTCCAGTGCCCCCTATGGCAGAAGAAGAGGGGTTATCTTCACCAAGCGAGGAAGTAAAAGGCCATTCTTCACCTGAAAGAATACGTTTAAAGTTGCACAATGAACGGAAACTTACAGATGATAAATCGTTGCCTCCTTATTCTAGGCTATGTCGCCGTGAACATGTCTCAAAAACAAGGAACCATCATGAATCCCCTCCCGCATACAGAAGGTCACCTTTGCCTCCAAACGACAGACCTTCAAAGCCGTTCCCTGAAGATTTAATGAGAAAGGCTCCACCTCGTGCGATTTTGGCAGATTGTCCTCCCAAGATAAGCCTTTATCAATCTTGGGACTTCCTTGACTTAAATAACGAGGATGAGGGGGAATTTGATGGCCCTGAAACGTATGTCTAAATCTGGTCTTATTTGCAAAACGACCTTACTTCATTGCTGGGATATATGTGAGGGTTTTGTACTTGAATAGTGACTTTGGTCGGGAACTGATCGTTTTAACTCATTCCCGCGATGCTGCAGGCCAGCAAAGAAAGACTGGCTTCTCAGATAAAATTCTGGCAATCGCGTACAAAAGATGTAGAGAAATTATTACTTATTACTTACAGTAATTGTTATTTATTCAAACTGTAAATAAAGTGTACTTGTAAAGAAGAGAAACTGTCGAATCGCCGGCTAGTAGAGGTTGACCAGCCAATCATTGGCTAGTGGCTTGGTCGCGATCAAAAGATCAAATTTATACGGAATTAATAGCAGATTTAACTCGAATGGAAGCTATTGTCTCATTCTTGCCAAAAGTATGTTTATTGATATTTTTAAATTCGTGAGATACGCTTTCAATCTGTTCGTGCGAACTTTTATAAAATACAATATTCATCCATGAACGGAGTGGAATTATCCTTAGTAACCATTCCTTTCTAGTTCATGCTGTGTTGATATCGTTAATCAATCTGTTTGGTTGATACCTCACAACCGAATGCATGAAAAGAGGGCTTATAATGTAAGACCTGTCATGTTTAGTCTTTGGCATCTTAGTAAGTTATATTTCTGAGAAGCAATTATCCATAATGATGTTGCCCCAACACATGCAGAACGTCCTTCAAACAAAGTTCAAATTTAGCACAACTGTGCACATCTGTAGACAGCTTAATTATGGTGACTTCAGAGAAATGCTTCATAAAATTTTAACTTTCAGTATTATTTTGAAATGATCTTTCATAGAAAAAACATTCTGGGGATCACTTGTTCCAATTAATTTGTATTTCCTCGTACCAAAATTCAATATCCAATAAATTTCAGCGATGACTATGGGGCTTTAGCTGTTGTGCAGCGGGTTACAATTTGCCACATACTTTATCAATTTAAGCATGCTCCTGGGTTTTGCAGGGAAGGCTCAGGTGATCTGAGAGCTTCGTTTGTTTGGATAAATAAGCTAACCCCAATCTGCAGACGGTGAAGTGTGGGTGGTCTGAGTAAGGGGCTTCGTCGCAGGCCCTTAACCAAGGAGGCCATGAGGACGAATTGCCTAAGAAAATTTTGCCCCAGAACATTTCTAATATGTCATTGACTTTATACATTTTAACACATATTGCCACCCTCCTCTTAAAATTATTGTCCCCCTGGAAGCCATTTAAACCCCTCCCCCATTTCAGTAAATTTCCTGGCTACGTGCCTGTCTATATCCATATATTAGTAAATGAATAGTGAAATTTCTCATCCATGTAGTCCGTAAATATCTTTCTTCGTCAGAAAAATTAATACAGGATCGATCCTTCAAATACACCAAGAGATCACGTGTATGACCAGAATATTGTTTTTTGGGGGGGGGGGCAATTCAGTCCGCAGTGCGCTGGAAATCCGCCAGTATTCTGATCTGCAGAAGTTTGGAAAATTTGCCAAAAACTCTGGTGATTAAAATCTCAATCTGAAATGCCAAGGTTGTATTTCGTTTGTGAATTGTTTCCTTAATAGGAACCGAAAATAAGATTTTTACTGAGAATATTAACCTTTTGTTTCATCACATCGTTTTCCCAACTGATTGATTGTTTACCAGATTATAGACTCATTGGAGAGGTCTTTCAGGCATGGACGTCCCCGGGTATGGGCAAGGGGGGGGGCATTAGAAATGCCATTTCTGGCAATCTGGGAGGCATTTTGGGCTGAAATTTTCGCGTGCTTTGTGTCAATTCATGGTGACTTGGAGGTTTTGCCCCTGCCTAGAAATTTTGCCCCTTGACTTTTTTTCTGAGGACGCCCATGCTTTCAGGTTAATAAGAGATGTTAATTTTGTAAAAATTACTCATGAATGAAAACGTTTGAATATTTATTTGTAGGGTCAAAAAATGAACACAGATGCAAGACTAGACATCCTCCTCTACACCGTAACCAATAACGACGTTAGGTTGTGATTGCTGATCTTATTTTGTTAGTTTTAAGTCAATGAATCAGTGTGTTGCAGAATTAAAGTTTTCCTCAAATAAAAAAAAACATATAACGAGCATGAAAAATGATTGTTAACAGTCCAACTCCCATCTTCATAGGACATCCGTGAGCCAAGCTATGAAATGTTGAAGTTTACTCTCTCGAATGAAAAATGGTACAATGTGCAATAATTTCTGTTGTCATTTTTGTATTACTCAAGTTACAGTCTTTGTAATTTTTTTGCTTTTCGAAAGTTACTGCATCTTGTACCAAGATGTGATAACACTCTTTCTTCTATGGGGTGATGTACTTACTTATAAGCCCTCTGTGTGCAACATGGTATGGAAGCAAGCAGGAAGTCTGCTAGGTCATAAAACATTTTTAATTTTAAAGGGAATCAAAGCAGTAAATGTAAAATCAACAAATTATTGCGGAATGGACTAATTTGTTTCAAGTAAATATATTTCAATATTTTATATCTCGGCTCAAGAATGGCCTATAAAGATGGGAGTTGAACTGTATGAATTCATTTTTCTTGCTGCTTAACTATATATTTTGTAAATTCCTACTTGGAGGCACACTTTAAGATATTAAGTTGTGAAAGCACTTTCTAATTGCCGTTTTAACATTCGTATACCGTCGTATATGAAAGTAAGTATGCATATAGTATACTTTGTTACAATGTGCTCTTCGCATGACCATCTGAATGTGTTGCTTTCCTTCGAAAATTTACAGGATGCAATTTTTTCTTCCAGGATTATGACTTAGTCTTTAACTTTAAAAGGCCCAAATCGGCAGGTAGCCTAACTAAGAGATTTTCCGTCTGAAATATACAGACTGTCTTGTATTATTTCAGGTTTACCGAAAGTTCTTGCTTTTATGCATCACGTGAAACGAATCTCCAAATTAATTCCTTGTTCCACAAGAATTGCTAAAATTGAGGTGGGCACTTCCGGTCCGCGGAGCATGTGCAAACCAGCATATCCATTTTGATCGGTCCCGCTGGATATTTCTAAATTGTCTTTCAGAAACACTCGAATGATGCTTTAAAGTGATTTTTGTTCTAATCACCACTTTAAATGCTTTCCGTTTTACGGTATTTCGTAGACATTCAGATCAGTGGATTTCATTGGTCAAAAAGCTTGTCCCTTTAATTTATTGAGTTGAAATTAAAATAACTCGATGATTTTGCAGTATTCAACGTGAACAAAATAGACAGGTTTTCTACATCAAAGGTTCACTTGACCGAAGGTTCATTAGATCGAAGATTCACAGGGACAACGGACATTGCAACGAAGGTCCACTAGACTGAAGGTCCGTTCCTGTGTATTGGACGATCAATCTGGTGAATCCCTCTGTATTGTCAAAGTCTACATTCTATGGACCTTCGCTGTAAGTGAAACTTCAGCATTAATACATTACAATTTCTTTCAAGCTGCTTTTGGAGGGCTTCGCACCATTCGTATCTGTCTGTTCATCATACATAAGGTAACTAACTTATCAACTGCATCACCTACCGTTAGAGTTTAAGTATTGGCGATTGGACAAATTGTTTCTAAACATACTGGCGCTGCGCGCTCAGTAACATTTTTTAGGAGTTTCTTTGCTCCGTTCTAATACTCATAACTTGTAGATACTCCTGACTTTTCAGAAGCTTCCCATGGTAGGCCTTCTTACCAGGAGGAATTCCTCGAGACGCACGTTATGGCAAGACTGGTCCCATGTTTCTAGCAGCTAAGTAGGGGGGGTTAGAAATTCCCGCTGTTCTGACCCTAGTGTTGTTGGGACTATCAACGTGGTGGGATGCCCTTAATATGACGAAAGGTCTCCAGTCCTGCTCTAAACCAGCGAAAAATAGCCTTTTTGTGAATAGGTAAGTGCCGGCGTTATTTTATCGTGGGTCATGTGATCACCAACTCTTGTGTATGTAGTAGGACCATATGATATTTCAACAGACCTTACGCATTGACGTCTCAAATGAAGCACTTAGTACGCATGTTGTAGCTAGTTTCGCACGCTCTCATGGATCACTACTCGTGTATAAGTCAGTTGTGTGTATTTGTTGGTGTTTACTGCAATGACATATGCTAACCTTGTTCTGGGGGAGTGAGGTCTACAGGCTTGCTCAACAATGTGATTACACACTTTCATGGTATAACTTATTTATTGCAAATCACCTGTCAAGTGTATTTCAGATGGAGTGCAATTTTCCTGCTCGTTTGAAAATTAGTAGTACAACTTTTTGTATTGTGAGTAATCAATGTACACAGTGTAAATACATATAAGAGTTCGGCGGTGCCGCTAGCTATATTATACCGTATTATTGTGGAAAGAAAACATTTGTAACGCAAAAAGAGTGTTTCGTAAAAGCGTGGAAATAAAGCGAACGGCGATGATAACAGCAAATGGTTTAGTCGTTTCTTTTGAGCCTCTTTTGGTGGGGATCCGGGGGAGGGGTCACGACCCCAGCACTCCCTTTTCGCCAGATCAACAATAAAACATACGAGATTAGCAGTGCAGCTTCCTCACTTCCCTGCATTCCTGCATTCTCTTAAGCGCCCCCCCCCCCCTTTTTTTTTTTTTTTGGAATGTCTGGATCCGCCCCTGTATATCTTGATGGTGGTAATATGAATCTGGTGTACTATTTCAAAAATATATGTTACTGAAGTTTGAAAATTGAGTACACATGGTTGATACGTTTTGACTTAATAAATGCCAAAAGGCATTCGGAAGGACCGAAAAAACATATATGTCAGTTGACAAGGGATTAGTGGCTGCTTTATGGTCTACCTGAAGATCAAAATTACTACGACTTGCTTCAAAAGATTTTTCCGAATATTTAAGGTCAGTGGCGTAGCTAGGATTTTTTCCAGGGGGGCAAAGGTATGAAATTTCCCCAAAACTTTTCCCGGTCAATGTGTATGTATTTCATATAAAATATGCAAATTTACAAGTATAACAGCATTACCATGTCAGTTTATAATATTACCTGCATTTTAATCTTAAAGTATAACATAGAGCAAAGGGAAATAACACAGTATATTATTTTGGTAAACAATATCTGGTTTATTTGTATGTAGTAACGCAGTGGCGTACGCAGAATTTCTCTGAAGGGGGGGGGGGCATGCAGTATGGTCTAAGGAGAGGGGATGTCCGGAAATTTTTTGACGTTTTCAAGGAGCCTAGATGCAAAATGGTGCAATATTTTCGACTTTGACAGGAACAGTGTTAAAAGTTAATCGTGGTGGTTCATGAGGATAAAACTGAAACTTTTGTGTCTTTACATGCATTCTTATGCCATTTATGCTACCCTACGAAGTAAAACTTGTCTTTAAGTTTGCACACTTTTAGGAGTCAAAATAAAAGAGCATTGATCGGTACAGGATTGGGGGTTTTCTTGGCCACAAAACGTTATTTTATCTTAAAGATTATCTAAGCGGAGCGCCACCATTGGTTGGCGAGGAGCGTAGAGAAAATTTCGAAAATCAGACCCCTCAGGTGGCCGGAAATAGCATTTTCCTGACTTATACGAAGAATCTAACGAGTCGCTTTCTTCTTTTGTCTTTTGCAATAAAACGCTCACTTCAAAATATGTTCGCAAACTGCAAAGTGATCAGAGAGTTAAGAGCTAATTTGACCCTACAAATGTAATTTTGCCCAAAAGACTGAACGAAGCGCCACCGTTGGTTGGCGTGGAGCGTAAAGAAAATTTCGAAAAATTAGACCCCTCGGATGGCCAAAAATAGCTTATTCATGTTTTTAAAGAGAATCTAAACATGTTGTCTTTTTTTATCGATGCCACCAGTGTGAAACAGAGTCTACCATTTTAGGTAAAAATTGGAATTTGACAGAAATTGCCTAGGTCTATTTATAGGTATTAAAAAAAAATGGCATCACTGAAGGACCTTGCAGAGACAATCCTTCCCCTTTGAAAATTCTTGAAAAATTGGGTGTCCTTATAAGCAATCTGGTGACACATATGCTATCTTTTGAAGTAAAATCTGTGTTAATAAAGTTAGACTACGTATTTTTAAGAACAAAGCAAAAATGGCATCTGTGATGGGGGCATGGCCCAATGGTCTCCCCTTCGCACGCCACTAAGGAGGCCTAAGAGTGGCTCGATCACAGAGGATATCCTGTAAGAACCGCAGTCTGTTAAGTGAAGAAGGCTACAAGGTACTCATTGACCCGTTTATTGTTACAACCCAAGTGAGCAGAAAGCTATTTTCGCGAACTAGAATGTAAGCCTCCAAGGATAAGGCTAAGTAACAAAATCTAAGTATGCCAATGGATCCCTTTCATTCTAATTTCTAGACTAACTTTAAGTTTATCGTTGGCCATGGGTTGTTTCAGCCCCATCCATCGTTACGAACACAGAGTAAAATCGGCATAGCTACTAATAGCTTGTAGAACAACATAATAACCCCGGGGGTCCATGGTAGTGACTTGTCAGTTTTCACATCCTTTTACTGAATTCCCAAAGTGCACAACACGGAGACTGTGTACAAGGGGATAAGTTCGGGATTACAGCCTGTCAGTGTTAGTTGCACTGTATCAGCTGTTGTTAAATACCTGAATGTGTGCACTGAAATGCACTGATCATAACCCTAGTGCGTATACAAGAGAACATTCAATCTGCTACGCGGGGAGGACATTTCTGTGGAACACGAGTAGGGCCGGTTCATGCGACACTGACAAAATCTGAGTTAAATTTTTGCATGAAAATACGAATTACGTATGAAAAATATCTCACAATTTCTTATTCTACCAAAAATTTTGAGAAATTTTTGTAAGAATAAGAAAATTCATCAAATTTCCCCATTTTCATCGAATTTCCCCCAAAATTTTTCCAGGGGGGGGGCAATTTGCCCCCCCTTCCCCCCCCCCCCCCAGTAGCTACGCCACTGTTTAAGGTAGTTAGCTCGAAATAAAACCCTCAATGGCTTACAACAAACCAACGTGAGTAAGTAAAAAAACTTCTAAAACCCTCGTCGAGCTTTCACAAAGTCTAGGCCAACCCGCACGAAAGACTGACATGTTATCCAGTTATGTCAATTCAATTTATCATAGCCATGTCCCCAGCCTAGTTTTGCTAGCGGGTCTCAAAGTTTCCTACCCTTATCTTCTTATCAGGCCTATATGTTTGCTTGCTCAAAGAATAATGTACGGTAGTCAGTTTTAATCCCATAATTTCCTCAAAATTGCTTAAATTAGGTTACACTTTGGCATCAGACTGTCAGAAATCCTGCAGCTATAGTCAACTTCAATATCAAATTGACAAAAGTCCCCACCCCATTTGGTAGCATGTCATTGGCAAAATATGTCCTAATGTGCCATCTTGATGATTTTTTGGTAGGATACTGATGTACTACCTTGACACGACAAGCCTTGACTACACAAAGGGAGACGTGGTCACAGTGGGCAGGTGGGGGCGATGCGCACTGTTAAACAAGAAATTTCCTAACAGGTTAACGATTACCATAACCCCTAACCTAGTACCTAACCAGAACAAAGGATGCAATCGACACAATACAATGGCAACAGCCAATCAAGAAACACCCTGGTAAACAGTGCGCATTTCCCGCACAGTGGCGTAATAAGAGGGAAACGGGGGAGAAAGCCCCAGTCAAACGGTTTCCCCACCCCCTGCATCCCCATGAAACTTGAAGGTAATACATGCCGATAGCCAGCTTTTACCTGGGGGAGGGGTCGTCATTCGCAACAGGGACCATCTAAGATAGCGCCACCATTCGTTGGGTGTTTTACTCCCTAGAATTTGGTTTGCCCTCCAATGTCCCCTTCCCCCCGGATCTCATGCCCGACTCACCAGGGATCCAAGTGTCCTTGCCTTCTGCACATACAGATTGTGCAGATTTTTTCTCAGAAGAACTGAAGAAAGAAAAAGTCTTGATTTCTCATCTAAGTCTTTCCTTACAGGAATACTTCCCAGCATTAAAGTTATGTCTCTTAGGCTTTCTCAGAACCCCGGGAAGATTCTCTTTTCTCTGAAAAAGACAACACTGTTATGGACGAGGGATTAGAGAATCGGGATAAAACACCCCTAAAAATATATAAAATAATAAAAAATAAAGAAATAAAAAATAAAAATAATATATAAAAATATACATTTATATCTGCATATCTGCAAGAGGATTAGCTACCGACTAACCTGCACTTTTACTTCCATGAACAGTGGCGGATCCAGAATTTGTCAGATTTTGAGGGGGTGGCAGATCAGTTGCTGCAGAAAGGAATATTATGAGGGATGAAAGCCAGCAGGACAATCTACACAGAGGGTGCGGAGCCTACAAGAAAAGTTTTGACTTTACCCACCTTCCAGATGGCCGAAAACGGCACTTCCGGAATGAGAATAATACGAAAAAAGGGTGCAAATATTTTTGCTTTTTCACGTGAAAAGGCTACAGAAATGTCACATTTCAGACCAGGACTTGTCCAACAGAGCAACAGACTATCCAAAACGGAGCGCCACCATCAATTGGCGCGGGAACGTTGAATACCAAATCACAACCCCTCAGACAGCCGGAGACGCTATTACTCAGGCTTTTAAACAGAACCTAAGCAGTCATTATTTTGCAATTCTGGAGTAAGGACCATCCAAGTGAAGCACTTCCATCAGTCGGTCAGTTTGATACACAGACGATTTGAAAAAGCTGGCAACCACTTGAACAGTCTAACAGCCAAAAACGGCGTTGCCTGAAAGCAGAGGCGTAGGAAAGCATTTCGATTTATGGGGCAGAAGATTTTTTGCAAAAAAAAAGAGTTCTGTCCGAAAAACTAAGCGGAGCGCCACCATCAGTTGGCACGGAGCGTAAAGAAAATTAAGAAAATAATACCCCTCAGACAGTCGAAAATGGTATTTTCAGGCTTACAAGGATGATAAAAGCAGTTTCGAGTTTTGGTTTGTTTAAGAACGTTCACTTCAAACTGAATTTTAGCCAGAAAGACTATTTAATCGGAGAGCCACCATTGCTTGGCTTGGGGAAGGGGGTGGGCGCACAGAAAATTTTGAAAGACAGGAAAACTCAGACAGTCCGAGATGGCATTTTCCAGGCTTAGAAGGAGGATCAAAGCAGTTGCTATTTTGATCAGAAAATTACCAGATAAAATTGGATGAAACGGTCTTGTATCTCTTCATGATAAAACTATACAACGGAAATTGAAAGCATGCTATAATGTATTTAACTCCCTTGCGACTCTTGGCTAAATTCAATATATATTGAATTGATGAAATTGTCTTTGTGACTGCCTGAACTCCCTACTGTAAATGATTTTACTTCTATTCAGGAGCGAAGCTAGAAATTTTTTCAGAGGGAAGGCAAGCACCAAAATTTTCCATTTCTTTAAAGCGTTCTGGCTCACTGGTTTGTTTTCCCTACTCCATCACGCACAACGGCAGTAGGTTCCTCTTTTAGAGTCTTTGGGGAGTAGTTTGCGGCGCGCCAAGCGCGCTGAAATTTTTGCCGTTTTTAAGCATTTTTTCGCAATACGGAGCTTGTATTGGTAGCTTGAAGGGGGAGGCTTGTATTGTTGCACTGCTAACCCGTCTTTGGAATTCCTTTTGCACTAATTTCCGACAAGACTCCAAAACATAATT
This sequence comes from Holothuria scabra, assembly GCA_037179385.1. Taxonomy (NCBI): domain Eukaryota; kingdom Metazoa; phylum Echinodermata; class Holothuroidea; order Aspidochirotida; family Holothuriidae; genus Holothuria; species Holothuria scabra. Next base: position 6,560,602 of record CM074192.1, on the reverse strand, counting down.
TCCGCCATGTGCAGCTTTGCTCTTTCTTGATTCAACTTAGTCGCATTCTTGCAACCTTGAAAATTCAAAATCAGAGCGAAACGCAGACAGGATGCACGAGTTTTCCTTCTGTGATTGGCACTTAGGGAAAGTTGTTACTACTTTGGTCGCAAAGGCCTAATAAAAGCCCATTGGCATGCTGTCAGCCCTCACCTCAGAAGTCGGGAAGTCGAGTCTTGGCCGGGGCATACCGAAGACTTTTGAAACGAAACTTACTGTCATAGTGCTTGGTGCTCAGCATAAGCAATAGAGTAGGGAAAACAAGCCATTGAGCTACAACTGGAAAAATTCCGTGGCCGCCTTGACTTGCACCAATATTTTTGAAACTGGGCCGTAAAACTCCTTAAAACCTAACCTACCTTCCAAAACTTCTCGAGCTCTTCCTTGTAAAGATGAATATTTTATTACGTTGTGCGCAAAATTATCCTCCGGGCTTCCAAGTCCATAATAGTCAGTGAATTCTTTGTGCATGTTAAATAATGGGAGGTACCCTGCACCTTTTGATCAAGGATCATTCAGCAATTGAGAAGTTTGTTTTCTTCTAAAAATATACTCGGGGTGAAAAATCACCACTTTCCACTACTCCGGACCTATCTTTGAGACACTTATTTTCTACACAATATGATGTTGTGTCTAAGAAAACCTTCCCAAACAGTAGCAAAAAGGAAATTTTTGTCGAATAAAAATAGTGTAGGCCTATAGTTCGGTAGAATGACTACTAAATAGACTGTTTGCGACAACTATACTTTCACTCTATCAACCTACCTGAAACGAGCTGTAAAGGTTTATCCAAATGTAACCATGGAGAAAAACGCACGTAGCACGCGAAAATTTGCTCAAATTCCTGAACGAAATGCTCCAAAAATTAACACTACCTGTCACATCAATAGGAAAAAATCGACTGATTACAACTGAAAAGTTAATCAGCTTCACATTTTTTCTTCACGCCTCAGATATTGGAGGGGCATTATTGTGATACGATGTTCCCCTCGAAAAAATTGGGGGACCCCCCCCCCCTCTCCTTCGCGTGATTCCTGCCCGTGCTACCATTACGGAAAATTGGTTGTGCTAGAACGCGATGAAGTGATGCAGGGTAAAAATTGTTTTTCCATGCATAAACTGTCAGAACGCCTACCGAATTTTCTGTAATAGTGCTACAAAAAATAAATGTAAAAGTCTCAAATACTTTTGAATTTTCATCGAAACTTCACAATGACAAAGATTGTGCTTTATTTTGAACAAATTAATTTTGAAAGAATGTGGACATACTTAGGAGTATTCTGAGCATTTTTTTCAGATAAGAACTGGTTGCCCCAACTTTTCCAGGCTCTGCTAAAAATTAAGGTCTTGCATAACTTTGCAAAGGAGTCTGCCCCCTGCACCCCTGCCGCTTGCGACTGTGGTCTTGACCTTATATATAACACTATTGCCACTTTATCTGAAAATATGGAACAATGTACTTTGGCATTGTTATTATGCTGTTACAATTAAAATACGACATGATGTACAAACGAGAAGGCCGCTCACACATCTACGAATGTAAAATAAGCCCTGGTAAAATGGGGTGGGGGGGGGGGGCGAGAGGTATGCTACCTCTAAATTCACCACTGGTTGTCCGTTTTACCATATTTAAGAAGTAATTCCTCTTGTATGATCCAAAGTGGTGGAAATTACATCAAAGCAGGCATGGTAGATTTGAAATATTTTTCGGGGGCAAAGGAAACAATGACAGACACCATTATTATCTGTATTGGCAAACATTTATTATCTTGAAGTTTTCATATTGACTTATCACTAGACTCAATTACATAAAGCATAGCTGCATCAATCACATCAATGGAAGAGACTCGCAAACTTTGGAGCCTCCAAGGAAGGTCATGTGCCAGGGTCCACTTACCTTTAAAAGTTTTAAAACCGGTGACATCATGTGCCTTGAAAATTTGGCAAGGATAAGTTAGAACGTGTAAATTCCTCTGAAACACAGCAGCTCTAACCATCCAGTATACTTCGACATGGCTAACGAAAAAAGATTCAAAAATTTCTCACAAACATAAGAAAGACAGACGTGATCTGCAAATGCTTGGACAAAACTCTTTGTGACAATTTGACTGCTGTTAGTTGTGAACTACTGAGAAGGAGTAGCTACATGACATGCATTGTCGATAGAAGAGTCATGAATGTATAGTCAAACATGAAACAGAGTGAGTCTAGTAAACATGAACACTCTCTTCCAGGGCAACGACTTGAACAAGTACTGCCAAGCACATGACCGACCTCCATTGCATCATATTAAGTATGAGATGACTGCATTAGCTTATACAAAATATGGGCAGTTCTTGCTGTGGCAGTTCTCTTAGCAGCAAATGATGGTGGCACATACTATTTGTGACCTTCCCATTCAGCAAACCAGATTAGTAAAACTGTTGCCAATGATAGCAAACTAAATTTAAAATTTACCTTAATGTCAAACATTATTTATTGCCAAAAATTGGAACAAGAAACGTACATGCAATGAAGCCACTACAAAAGTTGAAAGGAGGAACTGTGTATTCAACAACTTGCAAAACTCAAATTTCACTCCATACAACCTTATTACAAAGAATCCTGCCAGGTCATACTACAGGAATGGAATGCAGGTTACAACATAGCTTTCCCATACTGTACCGCCACGTTAGGTTCCCCCATTATAACTGATGACCCTATCCCATTTTTTTAGCAATAACATCCTTCCACTTCCCCAATCTCACCCTGTCTTTCAGGACATGAATCCTGTTTGTGCCCCAATCCTACTAGACCAACATGAATTTCCCCACCCATTTCATTTCTCCCATATCCCCCAAAACACTTCCCTCCACTTCTCATTCCCCATCTCAATATTAATATTCATGATACTCCAAACATAAAACCCCTGCTGTTGAAAGCAAAAGCATACAGAAGTTTCATTTCAGTTGATAAGGGCTTAGTCGCATCACAAAAATTGGGATCCAGATACCCCTTCTCACTTCCCAGTCAGGTAATGAGTGTCCAAACTTTCAAAACAACTCTGAAAGTGACAAAAAAGCACAGTTATAAGGGTGAGAGCGTATTGTGTTTTAATTTATGGCACATGGAGCAGGACTGGCCTATAGCAGTTCCATATACATATAGCTGTTTCATGATTGTTTTGACAGTCAAGTACCTACCTGTTTTGTTAATTTTAGAGTTGGGTACCTGTATGTCAACTAAGGTCACCCGACTCAGCCTTACACAAAACCAACTGACTGACTTATTAATACAGCCACATCACCCTACAGGGATAATTGCACATTGTCATATAAAATGAAAAACACATATCAAATAATGAACCAATCATTTTCACTTTCCACAGAAAGTGATCCTAATAATAACAGAGATTCTTAAAAACAAAAGCTCAACTTCCATATATACATATCATTGAAAGAATAATCAGACAAAAAATAACTTTTAACGTCACATATGATCACTTCTTACAGTACCTTGTTTTCACATTTTAATTCCAGCCAGAACTGAACACCATGGAATGTGCTAAAGAAGTAATGGATTATGTGCTAGATGACATGTAACATACATAATTTTAGCACAATTGCTGCACAGGACAATGACTCAGAAGACTGGTTAACCAATTGCAGTGAGACATCAACACCACTGACTTTGAAAGTTGCAAATAATTTTAAAAATTTTCATTGAGATGTCTTTTGTGTTGTTTTGGTCGGCTGCAAAGTACCCAGAAATATTGCACACTATGAAAGTCTGAAGACGTACTACACTTTGTGTGTTGAATGCTGGCTCAATAACACATCAATGACACAATGAATACAAGGACAATAGATATGGCATCTTCTTTTATAAAGTAATGTTTTCAACAACCTGATGTTTCATAAAAGAAACCTTTCAAACTTTGTATGACTTCATCATTTAGCAACCATTAAGGCTTAAATGTCACCTCCCTCATAAACAAAAGGATATTGTAAAATATTTACCCAACCCACTAAGGTTTTATCTCGTTATGCATCAGGCTTGGTAATATGCTCTACATCAGGCTTCCTCAAATAGCAGCGCGAGCGCCACAGGTGGATCGTGACGTGGCTTGGAGAGGCACAAAATGTTACTGGGAGAATCTTGAAAAATTTAATTTTTTCATAACTTCTTTGACAAGAATTCTTCTGTCTCAAAAATAGGTACTGTAAATAAATCTAATACTTCCCACAGACTGACGTCACACACCGACAAGGATATAATAACGTCCTATTTGTTCTCACATGAAAGTAACTGAAAACTCACCGTCACTGTTTACATTAATTAGAGTAAGGGCTCTGTCGATCCACCACTACCGGTGAATCAGAAAAAATTGTAAAGTTTGTGAATAATTGAACAAATTTTGCACCATTTTGCATATTAGCTCCTTTTGAAATGCAAAAATTTCCCCTCCCTTCATACCCCTCCCCCAGGACGGTGATCAGTGACGCATTATATCCGTAACTTTTAGCAATGTGGTGCTTCAGAAAATTGAATTGAGGAAGCCTGCTCTACATACTGCAAGTACCTTACTCAATCTAAATGAAGCACATGGATTTACTTTCAAACAGAGGTAGTACAACTATACCTCACATATAACTGACAGTACCTCAAACATATGCAGTCCCCTCAGCATAATGATACCTTTCAAACGAACGAAAACATATCAAATTTTCCAGTACCAGCCAACACGACTAGAGTACTAAACAGAGAATTAGGCTTAAAGTACTGATTAGTGTACAATATCTTGAGAACATGTGACTACTCTGGTTACCACAATGCATAAATTGCAAAGTGTACAGGTACAAGGAGAGGAATATTTTTATTTCAAGTTTGACAGCAGATTTCAATGTCTTAATAGTCTCATACATTACCTTCCATGAAATATTGCTCTGCTAAACACTTTTTCAACTAACATTTTATGAACCTTTAGTGCTGTGGAATGCACCTCCCATGTCTTGTGTCCCCCTCCCCACTGTCTCCTGTCCCCCTCCCCACTGTTCCCCTGTCAAAGTCTTCTACTTCTACCCAAAACTTAACTACTGTTTAATGCTCACATCAACAGAATGACATTTTCATTCCCATGAAACAACCCAATAATACTGCACCTACCAAATTTAAACATTAAAAATTTTACATCCATGTTTTATAGACCAATGCAATGTATGCTAGAGTTGCTTCAATTGCACCTATATATCAACCAGAAATATTTACAAAAATCAAGAAGAAAGAACAATAGGACTGTAATTACTTAGTTTGAAATAAAGGAAAGTGACTGTCACAAAGCTGTGGGAGTAAGTACTCACTGTGTTTTATTTTTTAGGGTATAGATTACATTTGTAATGAGTCACTCAATTTTGAAGCTGAGCTGAATGGTTTGTTTCTTTTAATGTGACTCAAGTCAGGTCAAAGACTCAAGTCAATGTACTATTTCTATGAGGAAAATGACAATAAAATTCATATACCTTTTAAAAAGTAGTGAGTCTGGTTTGATTTAGGTACAGCAACAGGATTTTGCGTGACTCATTACAAAAAATTCCTTCAAACCACACATATTTTTTTTTATTTCTACTTCATAGACTTAGAATTAAATAATAGTTATAAAGCTATTAATCCCTCTTTCTTTTGTTTCTCAAGGGAAAGGGGAGGCTTAGTCCTTCATTTACAGTATTTGGTCATAATGCAACAAGGGATTTTTTTTTACAAGTTCCACAACATAAAGTTCATCCATGTTAGTTGGCAAAACAAAAAGGTCATTCGGGTTAGGATGCTTGACAATTGTCAAATCAACCAATAGTAAACAAGCAGGACTAAATAACAAGACCAAATGTCATTAGGGGCGGTGTTGATAACATTTCTCACCATTCAACCAATTTTACACAGGCAATCTGTAAAAACTACTTTATACATATCCATTACAATTAAGAAGGTCATTAAATGTGAGGTTATTTAGAAATCATAGTCCAACCAATCATAAATGATTAACACAAAGCCCGTAGCCTAATACAAACACATTCATTGGGACAAAAGGATGGTCATGAAGAGCGGGGATATTTAAATTTCTTACCAATCATCCAATTACAATCAGGCAACACATAGCAAATATTCTACTTGAATCATATTTATTCAAACTCAGGATGGTCATTAAAAGAAGGGATATTTAAATTTTTCATCAATCAATAAGTTAAACATGGGCAACACATAGCAAATATTCTACTTGAATCATATTTATTCAAACTCAGGATGGTCGTTAAATGAAGGGATATTTAAATTTTTCATCAATCAATAAGTTAAACATGAGCAACACATAGCAAATATTCTACTTGAATCATATTTATTCAAACTCAGGATGGTCGTTAAAAGAAGGGATATTTAAATTTTTCATCAATCAATAAGTTAAACATGAGCAACACATAGCAAATATTCTACTTGAATCATATTTATTCAAACTCAGGATGGTCGTTAAAAGAAGGGATATTTAAATTTTTCATCAATCAATAAGTTAAACATGGGCAACACATAGCAAATATTCTTCTTTGATCTTATTTATTACTAAAAAAGGAGAGAGATTAGAATTTTGTACCAATTTACAAATTTTAAACAGGCAACACAAAATATACATAATAGTTTATCCATATTCTTTAGGGGTGGGTTTTACACATTTCTTACCAACAAGCAATTGCTAATTCATAACTGTACTATGTTTAACCATATCTTGATCAGTTAGATGAATAATATATCACATTACAAAATAAATGCGCAGAAAAACATATACCATACTCCATCAGGTTAATATTGTAAATATACTTTAATTGTCATGTTAGCACCAAAAAAGTGAGATAGGAATGGCAAGGAATATTTCTATAAGACTAAATAAACTTCCAATGTTGTCTTTACAAGGAAAGGTATAGTAATGTTTAGTTTTTGCCATTAATCTCTTTGCCAAAGAGTTAAGGCAATTTTTATGAAATAAAGATAAAACATGGCAGAGATTCTGTTCATTGATATACTGTACTGAGGGTTCCTGGATTTTTCAATATTCATGACTTTTCTATATTCATGACTTTGCCAGGACTCTCAAAGACAAAATAGAGAATTTCCATGACATATCTTGAGACATTTACATAACATTTGAGTTGAAGAATGTACAAACTTTGAAATCACAAGTCAGAATACACTTTGATATTACAAGTTTGAATGGAACAATGTTTCTTTGGGAAAATTCCCTTGACTTTTCCAAAGCTTAAAACAATTACCCTCTTGCTGAGTTCTAGGGCTTTCTAGATTTTGAAATGCTTTATTAAATTTCCATGACTTTTCCAAGTTTTCATGACTGCAGGAATCATGAGTACTATTTGAAGATCTGCTTTGGCCTCTCTGCTATGACAATTTTATCTGTCTTTTTAATTGTAAGTCTTTGGTAGCTGCAAAGACCTTCTTCAAGAGCAATAAAGTACACCTTAAATTAGAAGTTCTAAAATATTATAGACTCTTGCAGAAGTAACATTTACAAAATAATTGGCTAAGAACTGGCTGGGTACTCTGTTTTCATGTAAACCTTGTTTTGTTTAGTACTGAAACAGATTGAGTTAAACTTTAATTACTATTTATTTATTTACTACACTTGCGTCACGACCTCACCATAGTGACCATACAGACCAGACCATAACATAGCTCGGTGAGTGGTTAGGTTTTTGAAGAGCTCTGTCAGTGTGATTCCTAAAAGTGATTGTGATCAATCACCTTCCTGGAAGAAACCTTTTAAATCTACTGCTGAGAAGTTCAGGTGGAAAAGCAAATGGTGGCAGTGTTTCAAGGTATTCAAATTCTTTGATACCCATCGTAACAATGGAATAAATTTTAAAATGATAGCATATCAAAGATCTGAAATTTGATCATATTACAACCCCTGCCCCTTATTACAACCACCTGCCCCCTTTGCTATATTGCACTTACCATCAACTTAAACATGCCTCTTAATCACATTAAAAATTTTCAAAACTGCTTTGAATATGACTTGCTCACTCTCTTATTAAAGTCTTCACTCTTTATAAGTCTTCATTTAAACAATGAATAATGCCAATAAAATGATCTCCACACATATATTTCTAACTTACATTTCCTAATAATATCTCACCTTACGACACAAATTTCCATACTTAGGTTCTGTGTCACAAAAATGGTTTAAATGTTACGTTTTATACTCTTGCCGTCCAAGCTCTCCTCATACCTTCCACTCTCCTACCTTGCCCCACTGCAACCCATTGTCATTACAAATGTCTTGGTTTTCAACTGGTTACATTACAATATGCTCATAGTGGTCATTCCGAGATGGCAGCTATTCAAGAAAGAAATACACTTAAAGTTAAGCTGATGATAAGCAACTTTGGGAAGGAGAGACAAACCCTTTAACAACCATCAAGCTTCAGTCTCAGATGATGAGTCGTAGTGTGAGAATGTCTGACTTCTCAAGATCCTGTTACAGAATTTTTATCCCCCAGTGTTTAAAGTAAACTCCATAATAATGACATATTCACAGCCTTTCCAGGGTACTGTTTATTTCACTTGCCAAGATAAATATTTGAGTTGTGAATATTTTAGAAGAATACATTATTTACTTATAACATCCATAGCAAGATGAGATTTTGATCCAACACTGCATGACTACAAATAATCGACTTTCTGTCAATAAAATTACATCAGCAGGTTGAGGCAGTCTTTTGAATTAAAGAGGTAGACTTTTTTGAATTGGCTCATTGAGTTGATTGATGAAATTCAACAAAATTTTCAAAACATGTGAAGTTTCCTTCACAAACCAATGACAAATGGTCAAACTTAGACAATCCCCATATCCTCATAAACAATTGACTGTTTTATGAGAGAGTTCTTAACGTTTCAATTTGGTTTTCAAAAAATCGTGACCAGACACATTTTAAAATTATGCACAAAACGGTAACAAGTCAGGACACCACGAAATTCAAGATTTTTACTTTTACAGTAACTACTGTTTTAAGTAATGTGACTAATTTTGCTAATTAATAGGCATTGTAATCTGGTAGTGTAATTTAAAACTCTCATTAAGTTATTGATATCAACTCAATCAGCCCCTTTAATACCCACATATAAAGATTTATCTCAATAAGAGAGGATTACTGCAACCAATCTCTCTTAATGTAAATTAATAACAAAACCTAAGGATGAGTAGTGGGGGAGGGGGAGATTATTTGTCACATCCTTTTCAATGGCATTATGGTTCTTACCCTTACATGAAGTCATCTCCCCCATCTCTTTGCATCTCTTCCTCATTACTATCTGTGTCCTCAGCAGATGATTCAATCTCCATCCTAACTTCTTTCCCCACCTCTCCTTCATCACTCAATTCTGCCTCTCCATCAACACTAGTAGCTCCAACCTCTATGTGTTCAAATGCATCGTAATCTCTGGCTGTATCTCCCATTGAATCTGAAACTATTCCTGCTTCTGCTTCTGTGTTTCTTTCTACCTCTTTTCCTTCTTCTATTGTCTTCTCCTGTTCTTCATTTCTCGTAGCTTCCATATCAGAATTTTTCTTCCCTTCCGTGGCCTTCTCAAGCTCTTTCTTAGCTTCAAGAGCAGTTTCATCAGCTTGACTAGAGAGTTCTTCATTACAATGTTGAATCCCAGAGCAATAATGTAACATCAGCATGGCTAATGTTTGCATTCTTTGTTCACTCTTTGTAAAGGCCTCGGATGCCCTTGCTTTCTCCTTTGAGCTCGTTGTATGTTCTTTCTTCAAGAAAAGGTCAGCTTGTTGTTCTGCTTCCACATCAATCTCCTTCTGAAGTTTATTAATCTGTTTGAGATGATAAAAGTAGAAGCAATGCTAGGTTTATTCTGAGGTACAATAGAGATTCTTCACTCACGTCAAACGGGATGTCAAACTTATCACACACAATATGTATTCTGGAAACAAAATTTATTTGTCAACACTAAAGATTTAAAGTTCTGTCCTTTCAAAGAATGTTTCATTGATGCTGGAGACAGTGTGTCACATATTATTCAGGAAAATTGCAGGTCTTTCAGTTTTATAACTGATTTCTAATAGGTATGTGACAAAAAGCTGGGTGGGTTCTCAAATTGTTCAGAAGAAATATTGGACTAAATAAATTGCACAGTTACTGCTTCATATTTGGTTAGCAACTGACGATGTTATGAGGCAGTTCATCGTTAGTTCTACAACATGCATCACATGTTTAATAGCTTCTTACAACCTACAAAGACTGAAGAGGCATCTGTTTAGAAGTTTCTACAGGTTTTAATTCCAATAAAACTTGTCCCAGATTGTGACCAGTAGGCCAATTGCAGCAGATTGACAAAGGGAAGTGGTAGACTGGAGGGGGTCCAGAAGACTCCTAAAATCTCCAAAAAGTGGCTTATTAATGAAGAAATGTGTACTACCATTAATTTAAAGCAGAGATTAGGGTGAATGTGACTGCAAGCTAGAACATTAATAATCTCTGTCTTACAAGATAATTTCTGAAATCATTTCAGACCTCAACAACTCTTTACCAGGAACCTTAATTTTTTTGAAGGGTGATGGTATGCATGGGAAGTAACATGTTAAATGAAAATGTTTTATGGGTAGGGCTTGTGGAGTTCTGTTTTTATTTTGTTTTTCCACTTTATGTAATGGCATATCTCTTTAGTATGCTGCAGGTTTGTGTTATAACCACATAAAGTTCCAAAGCAATATCCTACCTAGTTTACACTGGAAAATTAAATGTGAACACAAACAACAGAGGTTTGATTCCATTACACTGATTTCTGCTCTTGCAGTATATTAAAATAGGCAGCTAAAGACAATTCTTTGAGCAGGCTATTTTTACTACATATGTCAATTTATACTAATCGTGGTGTTGAAATTAAATCCTGCTTTACATTAACTGTTACAAGACGTAGTTCTACTTAAAGGGAAAACAATAACATTGAACTATCAGTATATTAAATTGCAAGTTACCAACATTTTAAAGAAAAACATGTTTCAACATGTCAAAAACTACTCAAAATTTACAAACATGTTACAACTTGTCAAAAACTACTCACAATGGTCTCCAATTTCAGTTTTCTTTCTGCAGTAGGAAGATTGAGGAATAGCTCACGGCCCATCTATGATGAAATAAAAGGATGCATCCTTTAACTGTGCTACTGAAGTTATTTCATAATTGTGAGACTGGTTACCATGGCAATACATCTAATTCTAAAACAACCAATGTTCCTGTTGTGGTGGTAGCTACAATAATGTGGCAGAAAAACCAAATGAGCTTATGATACGCAGCAAGAACTAGAGCAGGGTTGTCCAACCTACCGTAGCTACATTGGAGTGTTGTCCACAGGGGCGGATTGAAAATGATTCAGGAGAAATATGAAAAAATCTTTGTCCGAATATTCTGGCCAACACCATCAATTTTTGCTTAAATTTATTTATTTGTTCAATCAAAAACGAAAATGAATCAGTGTTCCCTACGCGCAATGAGTGCATTTTGTTGTCTTGGGCGTCACGAAAAATTGAAAAAAAAAAGAGTACAGAATGCGGCCTTTCATCCATCATAACCATTACATGTGGCCCACCGCTGCGAAAGGTTGGACAACCCTGGACTAGAGTTATTTGCTTTTGCAATGTCAAACCTTTCTGTAAGTACCTTGGTTTACGGAGGGTCATTCATTTCAAGCAGAAATTTTGTTTTATCTTTAAAATTGCTTAAAAACTCAGGAGTCTTACAAAGATTTCTCTTCTTCACATTACAAGTACCTCCAGTGATGTTTTTGAACATGATTATTACAAAATGCATGTAAAACAAGTAATTTTTCTCCCTCAAGTTCAGAAATAACTGATGCAATTATTGTCATATGATTGTAAGAAGTCAATCCTAAGTTAGTTCCATAGGGTATGATAATTTGAATTGGAAGAATTGCCCATCAAAGTATCAAGGGAGCATTTTGTTATGTACAAAAAAATGATCATTTAGCACAATATACTAAAGTTGCCTTCTTTGTGCTTCTGAGTTTTTACAAAAATTCTTCCAACTTTACATGTCTACAGATTCTGCTGCCAAATTTATATATAAATTGGAACCCATTACAAAGTGCAGATACAAGACTACTTTGGTAAGAGACAAACCTCTCTGGCCACCGTCATGACCATATGGTCCACCTCTTCCTTCTTAGTGACCTCATTTTGACGGGTACTAAGGAGTCTTCTTTTGAGACGATTTAACCTTCTCACCATTACCTCAATGTCTTCATCATCTTCTTCTTCATCAGAAGAAGATGAAGATAACTGAGGAGATGGTGGTGGTTTGGGAGGGTCTTTCCTGGCTACTGTTGGGCTGGATGGTACTGATGAAGCGGCCTCTGTGTGGAGACCCAAGTCAATTGGTTGTTTAATTTGAGGCTGTGGTTGAAGCTCATGGTACTTTTTAGTCCTGAAAAGTCAGATAAAATGGAAATTAATCAAACCTGTCATATAAAAGATGGCTAAAAAGCTAAATTTTGCTGTGCAGAGGAGAGCAGGATGTGAAAAATGTCCTAACCAGCATCCATAGGTTTTCCACATCGTGCACACTTGCTTTGTCAAAGGAAATGCAAAAGTTACTTTAAAATTCCCATGTTAGAAGCCATTAATGAAGAAAACATAAAAAGAAAGAAAAAAGTTTCCATCTTCAAACTACAGTTTTGATCTTCAAATCGTTGACATAATTGCACTAATATTTAATACTCAGAAATACACTACACATGTGTACATATTACATCTTTCTCATTCCTTGAATTTTGAGGCATATAAGTGCAAATGCACACCACCACTCCCCCTTAAATCACTGTGAGAAGTGTGATTATTTGCACACACTGAAACAAAGAAAACTCACACAAACAGTTAAATCAAACAGCATGCCTATCACAAACCTCAATTTCCTAAGCAGTATCATTTGCAGTACACCTGGAAAATCTACAACTTAAGGGCTGCTCTAAATTAGTCTATAAAAGGCATTGCAATTCTCACATTATGCCATTTTTACTTTCAATTTTTGAAAATATGTTTTTTCTACACAGAGCCACTTATGTAGTTTCAGAACAAAATAAGTTCAAGATTTTGTTCCAAGATCTACTTAATCAAACAAATGTTGACAATTCTATTTGCATAGACACCCAGTCCCTAGGTTTGTATAGTCGACACTGAAATTTATAAGCATGTGCTTCAGGAACTGTTAGATACAGTTGATACAGTTGAACGATTTACAGGTTAAACAGATAATTAAGGTTAGTGACTTTGAAGTACTCATGGTACAATAGTACAGAAAGCATACTGGATACCATGATAGATCTATGATGCAAATAAGTCTGGAGGCTTTGAGGTGGGTCAGTTTGTTATTGTATCCTTTGAGAAGAAAGCTCCCTTGAGAAGTAGAACACAAACAGTTACTCTTCTTTTTGAAAGTAAATTTTTTAGTTCACAGAATGTCTTTGTCAGAGCTGGAAAGACTTAAGAAAAAGTATAGTATCATATCTGTCAGGAGTTCCTGGTTTAATTCCACTCAAAGTTCCCCCTGTTTTTTTTTTTTTTTTTTTAATTTTTAGGTTTAAGGGTAGTTCTAGGTCATAGGGTTGGGGGAGAAATTCCTGATTGTTATATGACACCACGCTAGTAGCCCAAGACTACCACAGTTATTACTAGGTATGGTCTTCCAACATCTTCAGTAACTACTGTACACCTAATAAAAATTGCGTGGCACAGAAAATGGAGACATACCTGTCACATGGAATGGTAAGCTGGACTTTATCAGAGCATTTCTTGTGACAAATGAAATGACAACCCTGGCATTGATAAGCAAACTTTGTCCAGACCTGTAAGATAAAATGTATCTATTATTCCACATACAAAACAAAATTATCCACTAATTCAAAAAAAAGTTTTGTAAAGAATCACAAAAATATCAGAAGTTTTCGTAAAATATAAAAAGATATTTAAAATTTGGTTTTCTTCATCTTTCTTTTGTTTTTTTTAACTAGAAGAAACAAATGCAATTACAATTTTCTGGCACCAACACTAAAATGAAGAAAGCATTTTGTTTCTTTAACAAAAGTTTGAAAATAACAATTACATACTTACATACAGAACAGTGATGGCTGATGGCCAACATCACAATAACCACATAATTGAAAACTAATTGCAACTGAAGAAACAAACAAATGAATTACACCAAATGCAGAGACTTCAATATCTTACCTTTTTGGTACAGAAGTCACACCTAGTGGGCAGTGAAAAGTGTGTTCCCAGAAACACATGAAGTCTTCTTGTCCCTTCAGCAATGTTATTACCGCCACTGTATAAAACAAGGAAAATATGTTAAAAATAACAGCAATGGCCACACCTTCCTAAAATTTAAATATATTCCATCAAATCAATCAGATTACTTCTTTCTTTCTCAATTACACTTAAGTCCACCCCACCCCCCCATCCTTTCAGCAAATATTTTCGCACCAAATAACCACTCTTACTTTTACTGATAAAGTTCTTTAATTTTCTATTCCTTCACTTTTATGATAGTTACACCATAAATTCTATTGGTTCGGTAAACTCACTTTTGGTTGAGAGTCCTCTGGCTTTTCCTATCCCCCTGACGAGGATGAGGCCTGACTGCCTTTTCAGTCGCCCCCTGTATCTGTGTCTTTCTAGAATCAGATGGTTTCTGTTTATCAGAGAAAGGAACCTTATCTTTTACTTCGGCTGGTTTCACCCCCTCTTGTGGTTCATGATGAAAGAAAAGTGTAATGTCTCCAAAAGATAATCTGTGTTCATATCCTGGATGTTTGAACACCTTAGCTTGATCTGGATTCCTCCTACAAAAATAAGAAATATCACTTTAATGTACAATGCTCCATACCAAGGTTCTAGCCACCCCAGTGGAACTGGCCAGCAGTAGCCCAAACAGACACATGTCAAAAGATCAAATGACCAGAAAAAAAAATCAACAAAAATTCCATGAGAAATGTCAGAAAACTCATGGAAATTTTTAATATTGCACTATAAAGCAACCTACATTTTCAGCTGGTCATGTGATGTAAAACAGGACATTTATTATTCTGAAACAACAACTAATATTGCAAGCAAAACCTTCTGAAAGGCCCCTGCCAACCGATGCAGTACTGTACTACAGTACAACTTTCAGAGGGAACAGTAAAAACCTGCCTTCCCTTTTCCACAATACACACACTGACACAGCACTAGAGTGACCAGTCAGACTTCTGAAGCTGAAACCTTGCCTAGCCTCTAGGGTGCCTACTGTACACCTAGTTCTCCTGTAAACTTTTTACCCTGAGCAAGGCCTAAGATCTCAACCTTCATCTGATTTCCCTTAAAATCACTGTGAGAATAGTTTTGTCTGCATAAGGTGTTAAAGTGATTTTGTGGACCTGTGTCATGCACTGCAGTAGGGATAAAGTAGGTTTGAGTATCAGGCCTACAATCCTTGACAAAAATGATGGGACAAAACAAGCAAAACAAGCAATGTACGGAACACCATCCCCCCACTCCCCCATTCAATGTTGCAGCAGCCCAAGGCGTCCTGAAACTTCAACATTGATACGGGGAGAGGGGTTTGTCCCATGTACTTTTGTCGAGGATTGTCGGAAGCCTGTACAAAGGTATAGGAATTTCCCAATTTTCGTTTTAAATGCTCTGAAACGAGTATAGTTGCCTTTTTACTTTTCAAGCTACAGGAAAGTAGTAACAGTTGAATTTGTCCGACCAGTATACTGGCGTGTTAGATTAGCGATGGGTGCTCGAATAAAGATTTGTCTTCCTCAAGTAGCTCACACGAGAAAGGGGGAGGGGGAAATAGTACTCTGCCTGGTGAGAGATTTAATTTACTTGAAAAATTTCATGTACTGTAATGGGGAAAAAACAAAGAAGTTTTTCCATCTTATTTTTCGTGTTAGGGGTTGGGGGTAACATATTTCACGATATACCCAACGGTTAACCACAAAATTCTCTCTTTTTTCATATAAATAAACATTGAATGATGATTCAAACTACAATCTGGTTAAAGACGAAATTATATGTAAGCATTAGGGGTAGTGAACGTGACAATTAACGTCAAGATTTCTCGAAAATGAAACGGTTAACCGTTTTTGCACAATGAAAGTTCCCTATAAATACAGAGATCTTCTATTTGCACGATTAACCCTCGACAGTCATTGAAATAGTGTGTAGGTCAATGGTTAATCGTGGTGAGGTCAACGGTAAATCGTGGCGCTAATTAAATATTCTTAGTAATGGGGAGCAGTGACGAGTTCTACATAGGGATAACGAATAAATTAAGCGTTATAAAGCCTACTTTCGGAGCTTTCTATAGCAGTTCGGTTTCAAAAATTTAAAACGCCGCGTTTGTCCTGTATTTTATCTGCAAAATCTGTTCCTCCCCTCAAGGTTGTTTTGATCTGCCCCCTTCCCCGAGAAATATTTCTGACTTGAAAGCAACCCCTCCCCCTCCCTTCGGTACCCTGCGGCAACGGGTCTCTGACTAGGTTAATGACAAAATAAACGACGTTAAACCAGCCATGGGTACCTTATTTTGATCACTTCCCGGTCCTAATTAGAAAAACCGAATATGGACAGAAGTCCGTAATGCGTGATAATTAGTTACATTTCTTCCCCGTGAAATATTTAAAAGCCGCATTTATTGTCTTGTCATGCAGCAATTGTTCTTCATAATGCTAACACCGTGACATTTGTCTTCTAATCACTCCTTCCAAAGTACACAACCTTTATTCACCAACTGCCATTACGTTGCCCATGACCGAAAACTTCTTCATATACATTTGTACAGGCTTCCGACAATCCTCGACAAAAATGATGGGACAAAACAAGCAATGTACGGAACACCATCCCCCCACTCCCCCATTCAATGTTGCGGCAGCCCCAGGCGTCCTGAAACTTCAACATTGATACGGGGAGCGGGGTTTGTCCCATGTACTTTTGTCGAGGATTGTAGGCTACTACTGTATGCCACAATAGCTTTTGGAACGGATGGCCTAGAATGTTTTGGGAGCTGTTATTTGGAAGGAGATGTAATGGAAACTTTAATTTACGCTAATACTTTAAGGCCCACTTAAAGGAATGAAGATAAAGTGTAAAATTGCCGTAAAGGTATTTCCCTCCTTTACTGGCAGCGCCGCTTCAATATCATTCCTGGGACACCATCTCATTCAAGGCAACTAATCCTTAGACAAGTGGCTCATGCAGAACAATGCTTTGATAGGTAGGTTAGTACCGCCAACAGTTTCAAAACAGATACAATCTCACTCGAAACGACTGGTCAACTGAAAACATGAATTCAATTGGCCCTTCCCTCTAGATGTCATGATATGCATATAAGTTGTAGGGGGAAAAGTTTAATTTTTTTGACAACAATATCAGACGTTTCCTGAGGTTTCCAGAAATAGCCAGATGTAAATTCTTGTTCAGATTTCGACATATGACCGAGCTGATATTTTTTCATACGCGTCTCCGAGATCTGAAAGACCGAATTTTACGTTTATTTACCTGACGACTGGCAATGCTGTGGCAGTGCAAAAAAACCTGCCGGTCCTTCTCTAACCGTAGCAGACGACAAATGCCTTTTTGTGTCTTCTTAATAATCTCATCCAAGCATAATAGAAATGCCAAGAACGACACAAAAGACGAATTACTGAGTGGCCTTGATGGCGTAAACCTCATTTCAAAGCGTTTTGCCTCCATCCAAATAGCAGCTCACTGGTTTTATGACTGCATGTATGCATGTGCTATGTCAATAGCAAATGTATACTGTGCTATCTCACAAATTTGTCAACGAGGAGATTGCAGATCTAGTATGGGAAGCATACTAGGACAGAAGACTGCAGACTACTGTAGCTACAACCCTGCTTCATACACTATAAAAGCACCATTTTCCAGATTGATCAACTATGATATATTTATTTTCTTCCATGATCTGACTTAATCCTTTCCAGATGATAATAATCAACCCAACCTGCTTTTATCATAAAACTAAATTTAAAGTTGGATGAACAAAGCCTTGAATTTTACATCCTGCTTCATGACATTACCCTTAAATTATTTTGGCTGTCTTCCTCTCTTTTAAAAACTTTTAAGTAAAAGTCTCCCCAAAAGTCCCAGACCTTGCACTTACATATATTACATTAGCCTAGAAAGGCATAAATTGACATTGATCAATATTAACCAGACTGCACATCATTGCCACTCATTTTTCACATCAATTTTTCATACATGAAGGATGCCTAGAATATTGTAAAGTGGCAAATATCACAGCCACCTGTAGCATGCATGTCAAAATTTATAATAATGTAGCCACTAAATTATTGCAAAATAAAAGTCACGTATTTGTTCAGTATTCCAATGAGTTATTAGAATGCAACAATTTTGCTCTTTGGTTTGGTTTGGTTCAACCAGGCAAGATATGAAAAAAACATGATTAGCCATAACTGCTTAATATCTTAACATATTTGAATTACATGTGTCATTTCCAAGGCGACTGGTACGCAAACTGCGATATGATTCTGTAAAACTTATCTTCAAGCTTTACAACACCTTCCTTGAATAATTGTTCTTCAAAGGTTACATACCTTCAGACATTTCAATTTGAATTCATGTATTAAAAAAAGGGGTAATTTAAATATGTCCTCTGACACATTTCTGAGGACACTTTTTAATGGTGGTCAATTAAAAATGATTTTGAACAGTACTGTATGAACTTATGATGTATGAAGTAACACCTGATATGACCAAAAGAACATAGTTACCTATTCTTATGTTTATAAAATAACAAAGAAACATTTTAGACATATGTAAGATGAAAGTAAAACTGCTTTTGCTTGCATTCAGACTGAAAATATAACTATGTCCTTTCCGTCAAAGCAAAGTTAAATCAACTGGGCATTTGTCTTATGAATGCATTTTTACTAGTTATTTTACTATTATTATTATTCAAAAAAAAGATTTGTTTTCTACAAAGCAGGATACTTTCTTTGAGAACCAGTGTAATCTTTTCCATACATACAACTTTCTGATTTTACAAGTTTAAATTTGCTTTTCATGTCACAAAATACTACAGGATGACAATTCAAAAGTAGTTTCAAAGAGGTCTCTTCTGTTTGTGAGAACTTGTTTGACCCCATGAATTCTTAGCTTATTTGATATTTCTGCAAAAAAACATTCATTGTTCCCATGAGTAAGCTACTTTGTATTTTCTTTCCTCTCTGTTGTTAAAAATTCCAGGAAAATACCGTAGAATAAAAAAACAAAGGTGAAAGAAAAAAAGCAGTGCCAAAAATTAAATAATTAAACAAATTTGTGATAATCTGTAAATTGTTTTAATGCAGAACACAAGCACAAAAATTTTTGCTATAAATACTTCATACTTTCCAAAGTCAAAAACAAGTTTACACCATGATGTGCGATAAAAGTTTAAGATTAAAGAGAAAATAAATATGGAGAAATGTCACTTACGATGCTCCACCCTGTAATTCAGGAGGCTGAAGTTTGAAAAGTTCCAAGAATTCCCCTGACAAGGTAGTTAAACACTGCATAGCTATATCAATTAAAGGGACTGATGTATACCCAAGGATAATATCCCTCTCTCCAAATGTGCCCTTTATCCTGTTCCAAACACAGACGTTGATGTAACAGTCAGATTCTTTGGTTTGAAAAGAGAATGTCTCATCCCATCTTGGATCCTGGGAAAATAAATTGATACTTGGAAGGGTCTAATAAATGCATAACAAAAATGCAAAATGCAAAATCAGATTCAAAATCGAACTGTACTTAAACACCATTGGTATTTTCTGAAAAAAGTTGAGTGAACCAATATTTTCAAGAGTAATTAAGAAGCAGAAAAATGTCTCAAGTTGTGAATGCCAGAACATAAATGTTACATGTGCACAAATTACAAATTTTTAAAATTATCATCAACCCCTTTAAATACTTTAAATATCTGTGAGTGTTAGTACATGCACAAACCCATTCTCATGCATAGACAGTAAAGGTAGAAAGAAGTGCAAATGAATACATACTC
Source organism: Holothuria scabra (assembly GCA_037179385.1). Lineage (NCBI taxonomy): Eukaryota > Metazoa > Echinodermata > Holothuroidea > Aspidochirotida > Holothuriidae > Holothuria > Holothuria scabra. Next base: position 6,540,425 of record CM074192.1, on the reverse strand, counting down.
ATCAGGTGCTTATTTTGTCATTCTTTTACCTGATTAAGACTGTTTACACAATTCTTCCTCAAAATTCATTAACTGTATAACGTTCAACTTTCCCCAGATATCTTTATAGAGCAAAAACCATTTCATCAATGTTACTGATAATTGCTAACACCACCTTCTATGGCATAATCATGATTCCATTCCAAACTGGCGATCAACTTTGGGGCCAGATTTCTCTCAATAATTTGTGATAAATTTTGTATGACAAAACTCATTTAACAAACACAACCCAAAGATAACTTTAGACAAGAACAATCAAACTAAACAGAACATTTCTTATCAGTGAGATTAGTACATAACGATTGCATGGTTCAACTTCACTGTAGGTTACAATTGTAATGAAATAATCTGCATGTGAAATCACACCATCTGCTAACATACTGAGGATCAATATGGGAAACTGATCAAATTTCAACCAAAATGCTTGACAAAAATCTCCCCACTATTTTTCTAAAGAAAACCTGCATTAGCCTTGCATTTCTCATCCTTTCACACACTTGACTAAAACCAATTGGTTAGAAACTGTGCCATTAAATCTCATCTAATTAACTCACCCTTTTAGCTGGTACTAATGTAGTCTCCTGGGTCCTATCTTCTTCTCCTAATGATATTTGTTCTGCCTGCTCAGTCTCACCAGAAGTTACATCAGGTTCGTCAAATTGTGACAAACTAGAAAGACTCACTGTATCTGGGTCCACTTCAACTTGAAGAATGGGTGTGTCAACCTTTAAATTATTCTGTTTATTACTGGCCTTTTCATTTTCAAGGTGTTTAGCTCTTCCCCCTGCCCCCTCCTTCCTGGCTTGCATAGACTCCTGAATCATTGTTTTTACATTTTTTATCTTATCCTCGGCTGTTTGTTGTAATTTTTCTTTGAGTTGTTTTGCAGTTTCGTAATCCAAACTAGATGAAAGCCTACGCCCATCATCAGTTGTAGGTTGCTTGGAGCTGCTACGGCGACGCAGGACTGGAGACTCATGGGAAGGTACTTCTAGTTTGCTAGGGGAGGAAGGTCTCTGATGGGATTCAGCTTCCAAACTTTCAAAGGTGGCAATTATTGGACCACTAAACTCTTCATATTCATTATCATAGTCCGGTTCATCAACAGGTACTACCATATCCTTTGGATCCTCACTAACTTTAGTAGTTGTTACCATACTTTCATTCCAAATAAAAGGTCTCTGTACTTTTAGACGGAACCTGTAATCAGAGGATTCCAATTAATTTTACAATTTGGAATTCAATCTTCTATTTCTGTCAATATAATGAGCAATAATATTGCCTGCTTTAATTAACTGGTTTACTTGTAAAGTTAGTTAGAGTTTTACGGCCCAGTTTCCGACCCATTGGTCGCCATTGGCACAATGGCAGTAGGTTCCGTTTTTAAAGTCTTGGGTATGGCCCCACCAGGACTTGAACTCCCAACCTCCCGACTGCAAGTTGGATGCTCTAACCACTTGACCATGCAGTCAGTATACTTGTAAAGGAAGTATTGACAAAGAAATGAGGAAATTAAAAGCACAATATGAAGCACACAATTACAGATCAATGGCCTGGGAAGAAATAAAATAGTAGCTACTTGGATGAGGTTTTACAGCTCAGTTTGGAACCAATTGATTTTACTCAGGCCTGTCACGACCTTTTTCCCATTTGTGGCTCACTGGTGTGTTTTCCCTACTCCATATAGCCTATACTGAGCACCATACACAATGGCAGTATGTTCCTCCATTGTTAAAGTTTCTGGTATGACCAAGCCAGGATTTCAACTCCTGACTTCCCACCTGGATGGTCAAGTGCTCTAAGCAATTACCTATGTAGTCAGACTAACAGTAATGAGACTGAAGATAAAAAAGACTTATTCTAAGTAACCTGTTATACTCAACAAAACTTGCAAAGAGTTTTTTTTCCAACATCAGTTTGCAGCATTCTATTAAACTGGCATAACCTCAACAAGTGGCGTTCAAAATCCAAACAAGAAATACTAAGAAAGGAAATACAAAATTGGAGTAAGAGGGCCACTGGGTGTAAAGAGTTACACTGGGCATGGACAGCATGGGTGTAAGAATGAGTGTTTGAGATGCTAATTGCATTCTTTATCTTTCTTAAGCAATTTTGTAAGACAGACGTTTAAAGCTGCCACACCTGAAAAATGGGAATGGGTTAAGTAAGAATGTCCCCAATCAGGGCATACCAGTGCTAAGAAGTTTGGCAAGGCACTAACTGTAGGCAATTACGAGAATACATTTGTAAATGAAAGGTAACAGAGGAGTGATATAGATCCTCTGGCCTTGTTGGCAGGGTATAAAAGGACATCAGCACATTACAGCTTTTAAGAGAAGAGAACCAACTGCATGGTCAAGTGGTTAGAGAATTGGACTTGAACTCAGGAGGTCTGGAGTTGAACTCCTGGCCAGATCATTCCCAAGACTTTAACCAGAATGCAAAAATGCATTGAGGTTTCGATGATACATACATGCTCTTTTCAATAAAATGCTACATTTCTTGTAACAACTGGTGACCCAAAGTGACCTTTGACTCCACCTGTAAGTAACTGGTTTTCCTTTTAACCAAAACATTTCTATATTCAAAAAGCCAAATTTCATACTGTGCCTTAAGATATTCTGCAAACAAGGTTTTCAGAGTTTGATGCCAGGTGATACCAGATGACCATTGACCTCCACCAAAAACAACAGGTACAGTACTTTCAAACCACCATAACACATCCACATACTAATTACAAAATCCATCCCAGTTTCCTACCTTGAGATATCCCATTTTGACAAGTTTTTGAAAGTTTGACCGATCATGACCCCAGATATCCTTTCACCTCCACAAAAAAACAAACTTATACAGACAATCTTCTCACCGTAATTCATCCACATACTAATTATGAAAGCCATCCACATTTCGTACCTTGAGCTATCCTAAACAGGTTTTTCTGAGTTTGACCCCCTATGACCCCAAATGACCTTTGACCTTAACCAAAATTAATTGGGTTGTACCTCACATCATAACGCATCAACATATCAAGTTTGAAATGAATTCAAGTTTCCTACCTTGAAATACAGTGAAAACAAGGATTTGAGGGTTTGACCCCATGTGACCCGAAATGACCTTTGACCTCCACGAAAATGAATTGTGTTCTTTTCTTACATTATGACACATCAACATGGGAAGTTTGAAATTAATCCAAGTTTCCTACCATGAGATATAGTGTAAATAAGGATTTCGGGGTTTGACCCTATGTGACCCCAAATGACCTTTGACCTCCACCGAAATCAATTGGGTTGTTCCTCACATCATAACGCATCAACAAATGAAGTTTGAAATGAATCCAAGTTTTCTACCTTGAAATATAGTGAAAACAAGGATTTCAGGATTTGACCCCATGTGACCCCAAATAACCTTTGACCTCCACGAAAATGAATCAGATTCTTTCTTACATCATAACGCATCAACATATCAAGTTTGAAATTAATCCAAGTTTCCTACCATGAGATATCGTGTAAACAAGGATTTCGGGGTTTGACCCCACATGACCCCAAATGACCTTTGACCTCCACCAAAATCAATTGGGTTGTTCCTCACATCATAACGCATCAACATATCAAGTTTGAAATGAATCCAATTTTCTACCTTGAAATATAGTGAAAACAAGGATTTCAGGATTTGACCCCATGTGACCCCAAATAACCTTTGACCTCCACCAAAATTAATTGGGTTGAACCTCACATCATAACGCATCAACATATCAAGTTTGAAATGAATCCAAGTTTCCTACCTTGAAATATAGTGAAAACAAGGATTTCAGGGTTTGACCCCATGTGACCCCAAATGACCTTGACCTCCACGAAAATGAATCGGGTTCTTTCTTACATCATAACGCATCAACATATCAAGTTTGAAATTAATCCAAGTTTCCTACCATGAGATATCGTGTAAACAAGGATTTCGGGGTTTGACCCCACATGACCCCAAATGACCTTTGACAGCCACCAAAATCAATAGGGTTCTTCCTTACATCATAACGCATCTACATATCAAGTTTGAAATTAATCCAAGTTTCCTATCTTGACATATAGTGTAAACAAGGATTTTGGTTTTTGACCCCCTGTGACCCCAGATGACCTTTGACCTCACCCAAAATATACAGGGTTCTTCCTCTCAGTATGGGGTATCTGTGTACCAAGCTTGAGAACTGTCAGATCTTCCCTTCGCAAGATATCGTGTAAACAAGCAAAGTGTAACAAACACACACACATACACGCACATACACACATACACACACACGTCCACACACACACACGCACATACACACATACATACACACACACGCCATCATGAATGCATAGGTTTCTCTTTTCATCAAAACCAAAAATGGAACCTTCTACCATTGTGCTTGGTGCTCAGTATATGCAATGGAGTAGGGAAAATAAGACTGTAAGCTACAACTGGAAAGAAGGCCATGGTCCTACTGAAACCAACTGGTTAGCTGTAAAACTACATCTAAACTATCTTTAGAGAAGGGTGAAATACATAGGTGTGACGTATAATTGAAATATATCAGTAAATGTAAATAATATTCTGAACTATGGTTAATATTTCAAGCAAAAATGTCTCAACAGTTGTGTATGGTATGGAAGGCACTGTACACATTGATAATATGCTTCATATGGTAAAGCCTAATGCAATGTAGGAAGGTGCAGCATGGTGTCAATAAGATGCATATCACTATGAGTATGAAGTATGAGTGAATGTTTTCCGCAAATTTTAAAATGATATGTAAGCTTACTTGTCTTTGGCTTGCTTCACAAGTCTTGCAACCTGTTTTGGTGTTTGTGCTTTTACACCATCAACATACAAAACACGATCACCCTGAAAAGCAAAAAGACATACTGTTCAAGCATAGTTTAAGCAATTGAATGTGATGAAAGTGAAGGATCTGTATTTTGAATCAGTTTCAATCACAGAACCATAAGGTCTGTACCCAAGGGGACAGAGAGGCAATGCCCTTTGAAAAATTTAGGAAATTTTTCAAAGGACCATTGCCTGAACTTATTTAAATGTGACACAGTTTTTTTCATGCCCCCCCCCCCCTTCTACTGTGCTTTATCTGGCTACAGACTTACAAAACACGAATCTTCAACAAAAATACAATTGTTACGAAAGGCTTGCAATATTAAATACATCCATTTCAATCTTAGATGAATGAAAAATTTTACTAAGGTTGTACATGTATGGAAAGTTTTTATTACTTAAATCGCACTGAATCTGTTTTCAACATTGTATGGTAACTACTGTATAGACCTCATCCTATACCATATATCAAGGCCAATACATCATTTGGAAGACAGAATGACATGGACAGAGTTTTGGGCAAGGGAAAAAGGGAGATTTTTGTTCTCCCTTGCCACAAGAAGGTAAAATCTTTCTTTTTCATTTCCATAAAGGAACCACAAGTTGTTAATATCTTGGTTTCATATTTAAGAAAAGAACACTTTCAGAGCAATCTTTGAACTTAAAAATACCCTTTAAAAATTTTGAGATTGCACCTTAAGAGGCCTTGTAGCATGTTTTTCCCCATGAACCCACTTGTAACTTTGGCAAAAGACAGCATCAGTTTGGACTTGGGGTTTGCAGTATTGCAACATTTCACCTCACCTTTGAGTTTCTGGAGGACACCCTGCAAGAGACTCAGTGATGGGGGTGAAGACTGGAGAGTGATGCTCTTAGAAAAGGACACAAAGGTATCTACCTATACAACCACACGTTCAAGGAAGGGTTTGGGGAAACTCATATAAAAGCTGCAAAGGTACCCACTTAGCAGCAAAATACGAATGCTTGTCAGAGGACGGGTTGGGGCTCTCATTAGATAACTTAGCAAACTGACTAGATCCCCTACCTTCTCAGAGCTTTTCCTTCATAAAAACAAATATTAAAATTTCATTTTTCCTCTTCTACATATGCAAGAAATGACCTCAGGAGTTAAGCCCACACCAGATATGAGCCCATCTGTTTTATTTTCAGAGATCTCCTCTACATAACCATTACTTAAGAAACTTCCAATGTCTTTTCTTATAGTATTTCTCATTATAACATGTACATTTATGCCTGCATAACCTTTCTGCTACAAAAGAAACCCTGTAAGCTGTTATGTGAAAGTATACACATTCTTACTCTCTCAAGAGTCATAAATATTCTCAAGTCTTAAAAGGGTGAGGGTAAGAGCTTCTCAACACAGATTGTCAAGCTGTTACACATATTGTATACTGTACAATAGTAATACTTTGAGACAGCTTTGAGCTGTCATGTCTAGTCTGGTCTTGCCTTACCTCACCTCACCTCTTCTAATTTCCTATTGTCTTAATAGCAGCACAAATCCCTGACAAGGCTTTCCCATGCTGATAAAAGCCTAACTAGGGCTAATCGAGTCCTATGAAAACAGGCTAACTACAATGACTTTGGTCAAGGGCTCAGGAGTTGATTGCTTAAATTATCTACTGATGGGACCCAGCAAACAAGGTCTGGTAACAGGATTCAGCTAGGTATGGTCCAAGGATAAAGAAAAGTTTCATAACATTGTCTGTTTGTGGAGGGATGGTGATGTAAATATCTACAACTGGTACAAAAAGTAGTAGTCCAGCATGCTGTAAATGGTCAATGAGATCATACAATGCTTGGGAAAGGGACCATGTGTTTTTTTGCACATAACAAAAAGGCCAGTCCTATGTCCTCAAGCCTCTAGTCTGTCCCATTTAAGCTGATTAATTATTTCAGAGACACTAGCCTGCTTCTTTGTTTAAGATGAATCTGGCAGTCACTGAATGTCAAAACCTTGCAAAATTGAAACTAACAATACAGGTCAGTAACATGTGACCTTACAAGTTAATATCATGTGACCACTAAATGGTAACAAATACACATTTTGCAATTATCTCAGAATATAAGCCTTAAGTACCTGTCTCAGATTTTTATTTACAGCTGGCGATTCTGGACTTATGGACGATACCAGAACTTCTTTCTCATAGCTTCCTAGTTGAAACAGTACACCCACAACTTTAGTGGGTCCTTTACATATTTCAACCTCAAATATTTCCCCAAGAAATTTCTTTTCGATGTCTTCTTGTCTCCAAGCAATGGCATCTATAAAAAGGACATAATTATCAATCAGTATGTGAAGGGCTGTTACATTTGCTCAAATAAGTAAAACATTTAACTTCATTTAAGTCACTGTGTTCAAGATGGAAAAAACTGATTGTCCGCAAGAAAAAGGAAGTTTGGGAGATTCCCAGATGTAGAAAGTTGGCCCTTTCCCGTCAACATCAGGATTCAATATAATGTCTGTGGCAACATTTACGATAAAAACACAAAGCATTCTTTGTTTTATTGCTTGAATGTATTGTAACTTGCCAAGAACGAAGTTGGTTAGGATTCACATATGACAGACACCAGGCATCCAGAAAAATACCTGAGAATTAGCAAAGATATAAGGAGGATTTTTTTAGAAAATTCCCATAGACGGTGATCCAAGGGAAATGTCCCCCCACCCCTTTCCAATATTTGACAATTTGCTCATTGATTTTGATTTTTCAAAATGTTTTTGGGGGACGTGAATTTAAGTTCCCCACCTTCCAATATTGAGAATGAATTGCCATCCTTGCCCCTTTTCATCAATAAACACAATGATACTGACTAAGGAGAACTGCACACTAATAAGAAAGATCTAGTGCAGAAACTAACAATGTTTCTTACCAACTGATAAGCTGCAATACATCTCTGTATTTTCAATTTCCTTTGAGAATGGTAATCGGCTACATTCAACAACCGTTATGTGCATCACACCAACTGTAAGCTTGGAGTTCTCCACAAGGACTTCATCATGAGAAAGAAGGGGTTCAGGCTTGATGAAAAATGGTTTGTACCTCAACTTGTACGCAGGCAGGATGTGCTTCTTTCTAATAGTTTTCTTAATCTTGAAGCCAAAAACAAAACATGAAAAGATGTAAAAAGAATTGTCACAGAATAAGTTGACCATGGTAGCATGAGGTCATGAACTCTGCCTATAGAAAAACAGTCAGAGATTACAACCTTCCAACTGTGGATTATCATCTGGAAGGGGGTCAGGACTAACTGCAGAACTTTTCTGCGTTGGGCATTTCATGCATTTAGGGAGAGTTTGATACAAATTTTTTTTATATAAAGTATATTCATAATGAACAACTCATTATCATACCATTCCTTTTTTTTCTAAACCTCCTATAGAAACATTTGATTATTGTTAGGGTTAATTAAAGAGACAACCAAAACAATGTGATCCTTATTTCCTTTTGACTTTTTCTTCTTTTTTTTTTGGGGGGGGGTACTGTGGTATTTCATCATGTTATACTTGTACTTGCAAAGAAAAGAGTCTACAAGAGTTGCACAATGGAAAAAGATCCATGTAAAACTTGAAGAAGAAATTGGCAGGGTACACACAGAGTGTGGTAACTACTGTTGTACCTGACTGCCATGCACGTAACTAAAAGTCAGAGGGCAGCTTTAATCCTTTACTTCTAATTCCCTTTAACACAATTTATACTGTTTTAGGACACCAATATACACAAAGATCAAACTTTAACAAGCAAGGGACACATGACTTTCCCCTTTTCTGGTCAATTATCATCAATTTGGTCATTCAATGGTTGAACTTTTTTGGTGTGAAAAGTAGTCATTTGGCCATCCCAAAACACTTCTCTATTATAATGGCAGTATGACAAGATCTCAAATTTGGCTGAATTTGAAAGATGTGTTTTAGCTTTAAAGGTACCTCAAGTAAAAAAAATTCAAAATGTTTATATGACATTCTTGAGTAGAGGTATAAAATAAGCTTTCACGGTAAACCGGTTTTATTACCGATACCGGTAATAACCGGTTACGGTTCGGTTCGATTATTGCCTTGAAGAATAATCGAAAAATCGAAAAAATCAGTAATATCGTAGGAATCAAAAATAATCGTGAATAATTGTGAAATAATCGTAAAAATGTAAGTTACAGCACTATCTCGTCCTAGTTGACAGTACAACTCATCGGCGGCGGGATCCTTTGTGTTTCCATGAGAGTAGATCATTTACGATGTGTTTTGCAGGGTTACCGGGGTGCTCGCGCGCCATCATATTACCTGTCCCAAATCTACTACCCAAATCTTTGAAAATATCGTATGCAAAAAGAATCACTTCATTTACATGATTGCCCCCGATAATGGACTAATATTTTTGGCCAATTTGGTAAGCGTTCTCCTAGTCTGAGAATGAAGAGAGTCCTTAGATATTATGTTTAAGTTGGAGAGTTGTTTGCACTTCGTTTTCTGAAGTTGAAATTTTCATCGGCACGCGGCCCGAATTTGCTATCATCATGTAGTGTGCTACAATACTGCTCACATATGTGTTCGCAGCAATATGTACATCACTTCTTGCACGCAAGCTGTCTGACAGTGATTAATAGTAACGTTTTACGCAGAAACTTGCAGATATCACCCCGCCCAGCTTGCAAAGACAGTGCCCGTAACGTTCGGCACGTAAACTGAGCATAGCATGTGTGCGGTCTTTCATTTCATGCGGTATGCAACCTCGAGTAAAATGACAAAAAAAAACACAACTCGAAAATTACACAATGATTAAGCGTGTCACTTGTACCCAAATCAACACTTTGCCGCTATGTGTAAAGTACTAAGATATCACTGTAATGACACCGAAAATATTCACGATTTTTTAGACAGGCCATTACATACACGTTTGGTAGACCCAGAGAAGCATTCGTGCATACTACGAATTTTACGAATGAAAGCTATGTCAGCATGCCCGGATGTCAACACGAGACTAGCTGCGTAAGAACGTTCATAGCCCTTTAGTGATATAGGCATTGGAGAGAATTTTTCTTACTTGGCTCTAGTGACTCTTGTCTGTTAAGATTGTCATTTTTTATTTGAAACAAAAGAGACGATACAACCTTGTGACACGTGAAGTATTATTGAACTTGTGAATGTGATCTCGGAAAATATTATGGATGTACTATGGAACATGCCTAACAAAATGTTGTCATGTTTTAGTCACCATAACACCGGGTATGGCGATTAGGTACCTAGTTCCTATTTTTGTACCCGTGCAAATACTAATACAATTTATACAATATGAGCTGTAATGCGCAGCTTCCAAGTTTTCGGTCAAGCGATCTGTACTGTGCAGATAGGGTGCTCCAAAATCTACTGCCTGCATTTATTGGCTATTTTATCGTACAGTATTTTTCGGGGCTCAACGTCATCTTGGTTCGCTGGTACAGCCGAAGTTTCTGTCAACAGGCCGTCTCGAAATTATCCATACGTAATGCTTTTTCTAATTCGTTGTAACTCAAATACCATCGGGCATATCACAGTAATTTGATTGATTTTAACATATATATTCTACCTTAAAGTCCCCGCCATTTATTTATTAAGGAAGCGCATCTGGCTGTTTCATTAACAAAATTCTAATATTTATAAAAAGGACAAAGATTTGGGAATCCCTACATCGATCGCCTAGAAGAACGCTCAGTGTAAAGACGTCACATCAACTGACACAAAATTAACCAATCAGAACACAAGTGCAATTGTATTCTCTGTTCGGTAGCAATCCTCATTTATAAACAGTACTATGTACACAACATCTCTCATAATCGCTCGCGATAGCTTCGCGAAAAGATCGAGGGTGGACGTGTGGCTTACGGTAGTACATTATACAGGAAGTTGCCACGTGGCCAACAGCCACGTGGAAGCAAGCTGTACATAAATTTATGTACTTATTTGCATTACATTCGTGGCTAACTGGAGTGCACCACTTGCGTTATTTTAGTATGGCTTATACTACCGTCCCTACCGACATGCGTAGTTTCGTCGATCCCTGATGTTGAAATCGGGCGACCCGTGCAAATCCCGATGGTCCATGTAACTCTCATTCAAAAGTGTTAGAATTATCGTTGAGTGAAAGCAAGCATAATTTTAGGACTACAAACGAATAATGAAGGGATATAACACTTTGGTGTACAGCAGGTTCTACCATAAAAGTTCAATGCTTTTGTTTTATTAGCCAAGCAAAAAATTTTAGGGCTCAGTTTGTAGAAGAGCAGACCCGCGCACGTAGGGGAAAAACACGGACAATAAGCGCAGCCGGATTGTTGGCAGGTTAAGCACTGATGGAGAGCTAGCCAGCGGGAGGGCCAGGGCGGGGATTATAAACAAAAAATTCAGTTTCCGTTCCTGATTTCCATACATTGCGGGCACATATTTCATGAACATTGTTTGAAGTTTATATTGCTGAGCCCGAGAGCATAAATAAAAAGGGTTCTTTGCTTTTGATAAATTGTAGTATAATAATTACCAGTCAAGTACCGCAACTGAGGCATCCAGTTCCGCTGGTTTACGGATACAAAGATGTACGTAACTTGCTTGCTACAGCACATATGTAAACTTAGGAACTTAATGTAATATGTGCGGGGAAAAAAACGGTTATAATCGAAGTACAATTATCAGACGTCCGATTATACCGGTTATGTTTTTTTGGAATACCGTGAAAGCTTAGTATAAAATATAAGTTTACTCACTCAAATTAAAAATGGTACATTGTGCAATACTTTGTGATGTCATTGTTGTACTACTGAAGTAACAATCTTTGCATTTCTTTGTTTTTCCGAAAGTTACTGTACCTTGCACCAAGTTGTGATAGCACTCTTACTCTTATGGGGTGATGTAATTTATTAGACCCTCACTATGCAATATGCTATGCAAGCAAACAGGAAGTGTTCAGGGTCATAACAACATTTTTGATTTAAAAAGGAAACAAAGTAGGTTATCTAAGTTGTACAACAAGCTAGTCATATATTATTGGATGGACTAACGGACTATAGGCTATTATATTTGTTTTTTATGTGAATAAATTTCAACATTTTCTATCTTGGCATAAGAGTGTTTTATGAAGGTGGGAGTTGGACTGTTGAACTGCATTTTTTGTGCTATTTAATATATGTTTTTTGATTTTTTTTTACTTGAGGTACACTTTAAAGGGAAAAATTTCACTGAATATCTCTAATAAGTGTACCTGTTCTTCAACCACCTGACAGATTTAGAGTACCAATGTTTAATACAAGGCTTCACACAATTTCCCTGAATTTTAAGACCTTTCTAAATCTTAAAGCAATTTTCCAATTTTTCATGGTTTTTCCAACTTTTCCATCACTGCAGGAACAATGTTAACACCCAAAACAATGCAAAGCTTTGACCGGAAATAACTTCTGGAGCGGCGAAATATTTTGCTAAGCCATACTATTTTCTTAGAAGTTTTGTTGTTTTTAATAACACTCTAATAAATTTATATTTTCTCCCATCATATTCGAAAATGATATATTTATACAGGAAAAAATTCATCTCATCATTTTGTGCATCAAAAAATAAACAAGTTAAGATGTAGTGATATAACATATGAAGTAATGAAGTATGCTTCTACATCAAATTACACAGTCATTCTAAGTTAAAACCCTGCCTAAGCACAGGTCCTGTATACCTAACTTGCTTTATGGTTTTAGTAAGATAGTATGTTTAGTTAGATGGAGTTTTACGGCTTAGTGTCTAAACAACTGGTGTCAGTCAGGCCTGTCACAGTCTCTTTTCCAGTAAAGTGGCTCACTAGCTTGGTTTCCCTATGCTGTTGCTTGAGCACCAAGCACAATGGCAGAAGGTTCCATTTCTAATGTAATCAGCTAGGAGTCAAACTTCAGACCTCCTGACTGAAAGTTGGATGCTCCTAACCACTTGACCATGCAGTGGTGGCTCATCAAGGTAATTTTACTGACAAATTCAGTGTTAACAGACACACAATCTTAAAACAATCACAAGTAGACCATAAATTCATCACATGCTGCTGTTTAATCATCACCCAATAGACATAACAAAAACTTGTTCATAATCCTGATAACTTTGTACTGCATGCATTCCTAGAAAGCTACAGACCATACCGTCATGATAAAACGTGAACTTTTGATGTCAATAATCTTCAGGTGTTAATAACAAGAGAGTCCTTTAACACACACAAGCATACCCAGCAAATACTCTTCTTTAAACTTCATACCATGTAATGAAGGTAAGAGTATTTAAAGTGGATGGTTGATGAAAAGCTTTGACTAAGCCTGGGGTTATGTCAAAGACTAATATCCAGAACCAGCACACAGACCAGTATTTAAAACTAATGGAGTAATGGGTGTTTGAAAATTTGAGGTATGACTTCTGAAACCCCTTTGGTTAAATGTTTACTAACGTCACATAATGGTATTTTCACTTAAGAGGGCTTTGCTTTTCTCCAATCTGACCAGCTAAATTGCAAAATTCTGCTTCTCTGTCTGTATGACAGGAATTTGATAATCTTGTACATGTATGCTGCAATATGATACTTATCTAGCCTTCTTCTAATCTGTTGGGCTCAGTAAACCCATGTTTGGAGCTTTCTCAAGCTAACATCCCTTAATATCATACGATGTCAACCTCAAAGGATCTTCACTTAAAGAATAACCACAGACTTTCTATATAAAGGGCACAGAGCATGTACGTGTACATCCTATTTGTAGATTATCAAGGCACACCAAAATGGTCGCTGTGAAACTATAACTTGCAAGATTTTATTACCAATCGGTAATATTTTAAACAAATTTCTAACAATATCATGTCCTTGCAAAACGTATAGTGATTTGACTTTACCTTGCATTATTTCGGAAATATTTCAATTTTGTTGCAAAATCTATTGATTTAAACTGAAGCAAGTCCAAACTTTCACACACAAAACCATAGCACACAACCATCTTGCTATGCCTATACTCACACACACACGGTAGCGGCAATCTACGCATGTAGTATGCTGTGTCCATGTACATAGAAAGTTTGTGAGAATAACACATACACTTACCTGATTGATAATAAGACCGCTCAACTGAGGGACCACTCGTCCTTCAAAGTGACTTTGTGTGGAAAACTCCAGCTCTGGTTCCTGGACCACAAATAAAAGGGTTTATGATGAAGACCAAATTTTGGCAAGACTAGTATTTGGTCATTGTTTTTATATGGGGACAAAATCACTTTTTCTTCCCTCCAATTATTTTTTTCAACCTATACATAACAGATTTTGCATGAATATGCTCTCCATCAGAACTCGTTCTTAACTGACAATAATAATGCTTGTTCTTCATGACATGACCTTCACACAAGTTTTCAAGTTAAAAATTTTCCTGCTTTATGTAAACTGTGAAGTAGGTTCCCATCAGATTTGATAGAAATCAAATCATGACAACTTTGCAATCACAAATACCACGCATCATTTCTTTCACAATGTTAGTTTAGAGTGTTGGAAGGTTTGTCAGTCCAAGCTGAGTTGCTATTAGGGCAAACCCTTGACACACACAAGACAAGGAGTAAGACATGAACATTGCATGTTTCAATGTTAAAGGAGTTTTGAGTTGATATCCATAATTTAATGAGAGTGTTAATGGGTCACTACCACATGGCAATGCTTATAGTTAGCGTAATGAGTAAAATTTTTAAATCCAATAGCCATGGAAAAAGTTAAATTTTGAAATTGGTGGTGTCCTGACTTTAACGGTTTAATGCATAATTTGTCTGGTCACAAATTTTTTGAAAACCAAATTGAACCGTTACGTACTCAGTCACAAAACAGCTATTTGTATGTAGGATATGGGGATTGTCTAAGTTTAAATTTTTTCATTGACATGTGAAGAAAACTTTACTTGTTTGGAAAAATGTTGAATTTTATGAACCAACTCAATGAGCCACTTTAAAGGAATAATGTAAGCCAAAATTCCAAAAATTTGTAAGATGAGTTAAGATGCTGTACTGCTGTTACAGTCTAGTCTTTGAGCACCAGTCCTTTCATACTGTTCTTCCCTTCTTTATCTTTTTTCCTGAATATTAATCACCCCTATTCACACTTAAAAACTCAATAAGTAGAAAGATACAACAATATTATCTTCAGAGTCAATCAATTAATCAGATTCACTTACTGATTCCTTCAGAAAAGAAAAAAAATAAGAAAATGCAAGGAGCATTTTGCAAAGTTTTTGTGAGGACTGATCATTGCTAAGGGTCTCACATTTGTAAGTACTAAACCTATTTTGAATTTTGAATATTCATGACCTGTACAGCTTTTCTGGCAGTGCCATTCAAACATCAAAAAGAGTTGAATCTTACCTCAAAGAATGAGAAAGACCAATGAGTATATGGATGACGGGTGAAGGAAAGTCGGCCTTTACCTTCCAGTTTGGAGACAGTTATAGAAACATAAGCTGACGTCCCAAAGACAAGATCAACATCAACAGATATTCTAAAACCTCCTGTGTACTTTAAACTTAATGCCACATCCACTTCCTGCAAAAAAGGGAAATAAAATCTCAAATATTAAAGGATTTTCTCCTCATAGTGGCAGAATCTACTTGGGGATAAAGCTGACTCTAATGTTACTTATTCACTTCTAGCAAGGAATATCATTTTATTCAATTGATAATGTTTATCTTTAAGAAGGTGATTAAGGAAGGCATCATTGATATTATTAAGTTTCCTTGATGAAATTGAAATTATTCTTAATATCTTTCAAGTATGCTCCTGATAATTTTATAATTTTTCCAAATGTAAGTGCATAATACAGAGACATGTCATAGTTATGTTTGTATGCTTTTTGTTTGTTGTTTGTTTTGTTTTGTAGACGTAAATATCTTTTATCTTTTTTCTTTGTTATAGGGAGTCATCCACTTTGTTAAGCAATTTTGGTTTTCTGGATGACTTCCTTTCACATCATATTGTAATATGTAATGTGATAAAACAAATAAATGAAATGAAATAATACAAAAACTATGATAATACTACAGGTAATAGACAAATAATATTCATTTCATGTAAAAGCTAGAATTTCACATTCAGCATTTAAAAATCAACAATCTGTCAGAACATGTTGTTTATTTCTGGTAGACAGAAATTTAGCATTACATGGCGATTCTGCTAGCAGAGTACTGTTTGACAGTAATGTAACATAATGAAAGACAAACATTGTTTAATATTCGCAATATCAGATCTCGGTTGGCTGCACACCTCCTATATTACCATGGACTGCATTCTACCATTCCCTAGAAGTAATGAATGACATGTCTCTAGCAGTGTGTGAGAGTTCATACCTCAAGAGGACACTGTAATTAAATCTGAAACTTGGTCTCTGTCAATAGTATGGTATAAAGTACTGCACTTAAAATTGATCCAAGTTACGATAAGACCTCATACTGAATGCTGGACTGTACATACTGCAAGCAGAAGCTACAACTCTCTTTTGATCCATTTTCTTCATCAAATTATCCAGCTGTATGAAGCATAATTTTTCCTTATTATGGTCTGTTCAATGCACAGTAATGAAAAATTGATGTGAGATGCAAACATACCTGCATGAAAGCCTCATACTTTTCCGGATTTTATTTCCCTTATAGAAATTAATGTAACTGCACAGTATAAGGAGTGTTATGTTGCATCTGCATACTTATTTGTTGCCTGTGCCAAGGCACAGGCAGTATACAAAACTGGTAACAAACATACATACAAAGCTGACCTACATGTCAAAATGACACTAATTCACTGGAAAAATTACTTAATTGCAAAGTGCCCTAGAATCTAGTGATTACATGCCTTGTAGAGCAGTAGTTTTACATGCTAAGTAGCCACACATGTGCATAAGAATCACAATATATCATTGGGTGACTAACAGATTCAAAAATTAATAGAAAACTTAGTTTCTTTTGGTTAGTTAGTTAGTTGGTAAGTTAGTAAGTAAGTTGTGAGTTTTACGGCCCAGTTTCCAACCTATTGGTTCAAGTTTCTTTTGAAAAACCAGCTTAGATGTAATACCATCAATTTCTCTTGGACTCTCAGCCAACAGCAGAGTTAATAAATGATGCCAAACATTTATTTTCCAAGGGTATAATGCTTCAAAAGGGAGCTTTGTCTCAAAAAGGCATGGCTGTATGGGATGCGGGTAGGGGGGAGGGGGCTGCAGCTCCCCAATTGACTGAAACCTTGCTGAATCAGGCAGACTTTGGTGTCTCAGTTGGGCAGAGATTATGCCCTGGGAAGGGAGCTGGGTTTGGGCAAAAGTCACTGTATCCCCCCCCCTCCCCCCACTCCCCCAGGAAGAGGGAGATGCATATAGTCATGCCACAAGGACACAACAAAACTTCAGCTACTTGAACTACAAACTTCTACATCAAAGGGATCTCATGCATCGATTGCTCATTTTTAAAGTGGATGAAGAAACAGTAATTACAGATTGTTCTGTGCAAATGACTTATTCACCAAAGACAATGCAATCCCCTACATCTTGCACTCATAGCCTCAGAACTTTTCTTTACTAAATTCCTCAGGATTCAACCTCTCTCTTCTCCAGTCATTAAAAAGAATGTGACAGTTGCCAGTTGTAGTCAAAAAACATACATTAACAATCATTGGTTTAACGGTTCTCTTGGTTGAGAAAAAACACTGCACCAAATCCTGTAAGGATTACAAGTCACACTGTTCAGGAAACAGAATAATTATGATTTTAACTTACTTCAGGAGCCTTTCCCGGAGCACTGGATTTACATGTTATCAGTGACATGTTGGTTATGGTTGGAACAGTTGAACCAAGGCAGTAATCACGAACCTGCATTAAGAGAAGTGTGACACAGTGACGATTGCTTGTGTCACAAAGACAATATGAAATACTATGCACCAGTATCTAAGAATGAGTGAGCCTTTCCCATCCTTCAATGAGCTGCATCCAATTTGTTTTATAGCCTCAATGAAAAGTTCCACTGAGAAAAGAAGTTTTTAGTTTGGTCAGATAAAACGACACCATTAAAAAATAGCATGTAACTTGTACAATAACTTCTGCACTACAGCTAAGGCAATAGGAGCATAATATGTTATATGCTTGACAAAAGTCATAACCACTTCCATGCCAAGTTTCATGGTTTTTTTTTTTTTTTGTTTTCCAATTATTCTAACCAAAG
Source organism: Holothuria scabra (assembly GCA_037179385.1). Classification (NCBI taxonomy): domain Eukaryota; kingdom Metazoa; phylum Echinodermata; class Holothuroidea; order Aspidochirotida; family Holothuriidae; genus Holothuria; species Holothuria scabra. The sequence goes on along the minus strand of CM074192.1, from coordinate 6,522,299 downwards.
AAGGAATTATGCTTCATTCTTTTTAGTCCATGAACAATCCCATTTCTTTCAGTTTAAGACCAACCTTGATAATAGTTTTATTTGAAATGTGATTGATTAATACTGCTACACACAACGTATACTTATTACTTCATTACAACATGTATCACTATATTGACAAGTTGCTGTTTTCGTTTATGAAAATGAATGCTCTTCATGTTCAAAATCTCTTCCTGATTTTTGTGAGGTAAGTATAGCATTCAATGAACATTCTTTTTGCTAGAGGGGAGGTGAAGAAAAAAGAGTGTTTTCAAAATGATTGATACAAAAAGTAATGAAACCTACTTGTGAATTGAATGCCATATCATTCAGACCTGTTACAGTGAATGACTCAAAAAAAGGATTTCAACAAATCCTACACAAGGAAGAGTTTTTGGCCAGGCCTTTTCTATCCTTCTAATGCATCAGACATATAGAGTATGAAAAATGATCACCACTTTACTGTGATATCATGTTTACCAATAACTATTTCATACACAAAGAAAATGCAATGTTGGCATTTTTTTTGTAGACCTAATTATTGTGAAATAATTGAATGTATGCATGCTTCAGTAGAGAACCTCAGTAACAATATTCGTACAACTCAAAAGTCTTTTGTTCTGCTTGTAAACTACAAGCACTTCAAATCAAAATGGAAAGCTATACTTAAACACATGTGCATATATACTGTACATTAACATATACTGACTGTTATTTGTTCCAGAACCCTTCCTGCTGTCTTTGTGTGTAGCAGTTCTTCTAGTTCCACATTTAATTTTCGAACAACCCATCTGCGTACGTATCTAGTGTCCTTTAGTTCTCCAAACAGAAATGCAAAGATTGCATTGAGACCATGGGCAGTCTCTTCTTGGCCCAATTTCCCATCAAGGTTTCTCAAGTCCTGCCAAAAACAAAGGGTTAAAGGAAATATTTCAACAGCGGCATCACATTTAGTGCAAGATTTTGCCAGTAATAGAAATGGTTGCAATGAAATCAAGAACTAACTTTCAGAAACATTTATGATTTATGATACAGACATCCATTCCTCATCAATGAATACACTGGAATTTAAGAACTGCATTCTCCATTGGCTTTACATTGACATTTAGAGTGTACAAAAATGCACGGTTAAGTAACAATACAGTTGATCAACTGTAACGTACAGCAACCCATCAAAATAAACTACAGTGTTAGTCATAGCTATGGGCTTTAGTTTTTGCAATATACTGCTGGTAATGATTCAAGCTAGCTGGGATATTTAGCTATCACTGCTTCTAAGTGTGTCTTAGTAAAATACCTGACACAAAAAGGTATTTTTTTATGTCAATGAATAATGCCAGCAATGGTGACCCCAATCATAATGCCAATGACCATCCAATGCAATAATGATGGCATGAACCCAGTCCTTCCAGTCATACAGTAATAATACTAAAACAAAGAGTGATGCCAGTAATGATGATCTCAGTGACAGTGATGCCAGCAATGGTGATCCCAATGATAATGCTAGAAACCATCTGGACATGATGGTATGGACACTGTCCTGCCAGTCATTCAGTAACGATGCTAAAACAAGGTGTGATGCCAGTAATAACGATCTTTGTTACAATGATGCCAGCAATGATGATCTCAGTGATAGTGATGACAGTAATGATGATCTCAGTGATAGTGAAGCCAATATTAAATGATCCTTATACAAATAATGACAGAAATAATGCCAATTAGAACAGTTGATGTGATGCCAGGGACAGTGATAATACACTGATTCAAGTAATAAATTTACCAAAAATAATAACAGTAGGTAACGGTCAAATTAAACTGACACCACCAGCCAATAATACTGATAAAATGAAAACAATCAATCAAACGGCAAATGCCAATACAAATGATTTATGCTTATCAATGACAGTACTGTCATTCCAAACCCTGAATTTAAATTTCCAACTGTAATGCATGGAGCACTTACTGCAATCTCTAAGGAATACAAACCAAACACCAAAACCAGGTTGTAACAAATTTGAAACTGTTCAAAGTTGTTTTTCTAATTCTAAAATAATGCATTCATCATGCAACAAGTGTTGAGGATATACCGTAAAGGTTGTATAGCACCTCCTTGAAAGGTACTGTTCATACAAAATTATATAAAATTTTACACATTTTTTCTGTGGGACTGTAATTACTGAAGTTAGTGAAATCCAAAAGTTCAAGACAATCTTGCCACCGACAATGTTTACTTGGTATTTTTTCACTGCCTTTTCTTTTTAAAGACATAATTAACAGTGTTTAATATTGATGAAATAAGAACATATAAGGAAATAAATAATTCACTTCCATTAAGATTTTATGGAACCTTACTTTTGAAATTTTAGGCCTTTCATACTGATGTCGTCTGGGGTTCTGAAGACGAGGTTTGCTCTTGATATAAATGCAGAACAGAAGGAGCTGCAGTAGGATTGCACCAATAGCCCCAGCCAGAAGGGAGGCAAAGATGATGAAGAACATCCTCCTTCAAATCCAGGAGAAACTCTATTAATCACAACTACATCTTCTGTTAAAAATAAAAACAACAAAAAATAAAATGGTTACTGTGCTAATGCTATGTTTGGTTGATTTAAACTTTATAATTCTTCAAATTTTATGCAAGAGAAAAAGCCTTGTATGATACAAGTTTCTTGTGTCAGAACTATGAGTGAGTGTGGTAACATGAATCACCAGACATTCCGTAACGAATGACAGTGCTGTTTTTCACCCTTCTGTTAGTAAACTTGTCCATATACTGTAACATCACAGCTCAACAAAGGCAATGTGCCACAAATACTGGTGGGAGGTCTTTTGCAATACTGTGTGTACTGTACTGTGTACAGTATGCAATTAATCAACTTAAGTAGCAAAAACAACTTGCATCCTATACTGTACACAAAGCTCCTTTCCATGGAAATGATTTACATGTTTGATGTTGATACATATATCACATCTTTTCTTCTTTTTGTCCATCTCACCTATCTATGTGTCAATATACACACAGCTGGAACACTGACAGACTCAATTGAGCATACTTGGGGATACTACACTATAGGCCTACATACCGCCAATTATTGCAGGAAAACAACTCAACTGATACTGTACAGTATGTTTTACAGTACTGAGGTAAAAATTACTGTACACAGTAGCTGAAACATGATCTCCAAAAAGGTTCCCTGACAGGCAGGAATAGTAAAGCTCACTGCTAAACCCATTCACTCTACATGACACCTGTGGAGGTGTGTATAACAGGTTCTTTACCCTCATGATAATAAAAAATAATATTCCAATAATTCCCCAATTAAGATAATTTTCCTGAAACAACTCTCACGTAAGCTTCCTCTACTCTTGAGTGGACTAAGAGAGAGGTATGTTAGTTGATGATAATCAATAATCTTTTTTTTGTCTCAGTTTGTTGCTCATTCACTCTGTAACTGCTTGAGAGATTAATGAAAGATCACATGGTAACAGAATACAGTTGCTTTCATTAAAGAAAGAACAGTGCACAGGAAAAGTTAATATTTTCAAATGAGAAAATAAAAGAAGACCACACAAAGAAGAAAGAGAGACTACAGTACAGGGCATGTTTATTTCAAATGTCCTTTTTTCACAAATTGCCATATTTCCATTCGAAATATTGTATCCTCTCCAGCAAAAATTATCACAACAATAGCCTTATAATTTTTGTCATATCATTCAACACTAGTAAAAACTCTAGAGTAACTCTACTGCACCATTAAACTGTACTTATACTTACAAGTTTTAGAGGATTGACTCTGCCTTTGTCAATCATTGTACTGTACTCAAAAGTGAGGGTCAACCACTTAAACATGTAAGTGCTCTTTATTACTGTAGATAACTGACAACATAGCCTAATTGCAAATATCCAAAAGGTATAAACAGTGTTAAGAATATATACTAAGGCGCTATATAAGAACTGTTATATTATTATTATTATTATTACTATAGATGCTATGAAAATGTAACAACAGTGGGAGAGTAAGTATAGCATGTACCATATGGTATAAAATGCTAATCAAGGGTAGGTTATCATAAGTGGTTCAGTCACTAAATTTTACATCAACAGAGCACCCTGCAAAAATTTCCTGATGTAGGCACAGTGTTATCATTGTAATATACATGCATACACATAAAGGTATGATCACAGTATCATGTAGGCTTACAGCTGCATCCTTGCCTTTGTGTATAGTTTGCAAGTGGTTCAGTAGCAAAAAGTCATGTAAGAAACAAGAAAAAAAGAAACAATTTCAAGAAAATTTTAAATAATTAGAATTAAAAACTAATATTTTCCATGTCTTCATATTTGTCCTTTGTTTGATATTGCAGGCTAATTACCCACAAATTACACAAATTTATGACAGGCATATCTTGAAAAGCTGAAATTTGTTAATATGGTGGTGAACACTTCTGGTCATGTGATTCTCTGTCTGTATACAGATATATAATACTGCAGGAAGTCAGCAGGTTCAGACTTTTCTTAATTGCATACTGTAGAAAGAAGCCTAAACTCTTATTTTTATGTTCTGCCTTAATTTCATGTACAGTACATATCAAATTGAGATTCTATGGATTCTTTTTTTTTTCTTTCTTTTTTTTTTCTTTTCATATTTTGTCTTTACAGTAGTTGGATCCACCAAGCTAAAAGTACACATCATACACTATTTGGATGCAGTGTTCAGTAGAGTGACCAGGGAGATGTTATTTGAAAAGAGATACAATGGAGATTTTAATTTATGCTAATACTTTAAGACCCACTTAAAGGAATGAAGAAAAGCTGTATAACTGCCATGAAGGTATTTCCTTCCTTCACTCGTGGCGCCGCTTCAGTATCATTCCTGGGACACCATCTCATTCAAGGCAACTCACCTTTAGATAAGTGCCTCATGCAGAACAATGCTTTGATAGGTAGGTTAGTACTGCCAACAGTTTTAAGCAGATGCAATCATACTCAAAACAACTGTTTAACTGAAAACAAATGAATTCAATTGGTCCTTCCCTCTAGAAGGCATGACGTGCATATTTGTAGGGCAAAATGTCTAATTTTTAACAACAAGATCAGACGTTTCCTCAGGTTTCCAGAAATAGCCAGATATAATTTATTGTTCAGATTTCGACAGATGTCCGAGTTGTTATTTTTCATAGGCATCTCTGAGCTTTGAAAGACTGAATTTTACCTTTATTTACAGTACCTGACAACTGGCAATGGTGTAGCAGTGCAAAAGACCTGCCCGTTCCTTCTCTAACAGTAGCAGACGACAAAGGCATGTTTGTTTCTTCTTTATAATCTCATACAAGCATAATAAAAATGCCAAGAATGATACAAAAGACGGATGACTGAGTGGTCTTGACGGCGTAAACCTCATGGTGTGACGTGGGTACATTTCACTTTGGCCAGCTTAACATCACAGTAAATGCAGGTGAAATGAGTACTTACTGATGATAATCAATGCATAACAGGAATCTACAGTAGGTACAATTGTGTTCATACAATGAACACTGGGCCTTCAAAATAACCAACAAACAAAGGGACCTTCACCACAGTTAACATTCAGAATGTAAAGTACCTCTGCACAGGTAAATTGAAGTATGTATCTAGGCCTACATTTTACACCACCTGCATCTGCATATGAACATCAAATTTAGTGCAATGCTCTTCTGAGAGTAAACAAAACTTTTTTTTAAAAAAAATAACCTATTCTGCTGTCCAGACACAGCAATTGTAATTTCAATGTAATCATAATTTGTGACAAAACTACACATTCCACATTTCTGTGAGTAGTATAGCTGGAATGGTCAGATGTGTAAACCTGCAAGATCTCCAATACAAAATGGGTATCTGGTTATGTTTGCAAAGCACTCATTGATTGCCATTTAAGATACAGTAACTATCACAGAAGAAAGAGTTTCAAGGGATGCCGTGAGATTGTGAAAAGGAAAATACATTAAAAATTTCAGTTTAAAATTTAAGTCACTCATTTAAGACAACCACTTGAACAATAAATGCGAAAAAGTAAGGTCTATGCTGCAAATTCCGGCATCAGCCTTTAAATTGTCGTAAAAATAAGCTCTAAACTTGAGGAGTTAGAAAATGTGCTCCACACAAACCCTATTCAAACTCTCATGGGCCATCTGTTGAGCAGACCAATCAGAAAGAAGGTGTAAACAGCTGAGTTGGCACAACGAACACAAGTGAACAAGACTAGCATTAGTGTGTGGTGGTTTACACTAGGGAGTTGTCTAATAACAATTCCCTGCCTATGTACACCCTGTACCGTGCCTGCTGTCATACTTTCTCACAATGACTGCGCAATACGAGTTCACGAAAACATCATAGTAACTTGGAGAGAAAGGGGGTCATTGGCTCTAAGAAGGGCTAGAAGAGTGGTAGCAGTAAGTACCAAAGAGTGGAAGACTGTGACATTTTCAGTTGTAAGGGAAAGCAATTTTTAGAGTACAGAAGTAAGTCAGTGTTCTTGAGAGCTTGCTGTACAGTGAGAGATAGCCAAGTCTAAGCTGTATGGAATGTTTTTAACCAGATTACACCGCGATACTATTTCATATTCAACACCGGGTAAGTCTATAATGAGGGCTGTTTTTCGAAAAAGGGCCTTTAAAAATTTACCGATTTAAGCTGTTTATGTTGGTTCCAGACACTATAACTGTCAGTTTGCAGTTTCGATTTGTATTCTTCAATACATAGATACAATCGCTGCAATTTCATGGATAAAGAGAAACATAGGAACATTCATATAGTTTTTACCTTTTGTACTCAAATATATTTGTATTTTTGATGCTTTAGTGTTTTTTTTTCTTTTTCTAATTTTAACATTTTTTTTAATTTTTTTTTTTCATTTTTTGATGTTGCTAATTTTATTAATTATAGATTTATATTTTTGTAGCACGTAGGACCCATTGGTCATTGTAAGCGTATGAGAAATGCGGAATAATAATAATAGGAAGAAGTATAATTTAATGTTTTTCCTTTTTGTAGACTCACAACATCACTTTAAAGCTGGATATAATGAATTTTGGAATGATATGCTACATTTTGTAATTTGTAGAATTTTGCAAGGGAGGAAAATAAGGATGGGTCAGCTAATCAGATCTCTAGCAGCCGGAACGAATTCTGGTCACACTGCACTCTTGGTGCAATAACATTAACTCACTTTGCTCATACTGTAACAGATGTGGCAATACAAACTGTACATAGTCTTGAAATGACTAATTCTGTGGTGTTTAATCTTACAACTTTTAAACACATATACCTGTAAAATGATATTACTATATTATTGCAATCCTCTTCCATGCATGTTCATGGCACCTACAGAACCACAAACATTATTTGTTTGGCTGCCACGATAAATCTGAAAAAGCGTGGCCTGCACTGAACAAAAGTAATACCTTGCTTCTGAACATGTAAAACAATTTTGTTATTTTGGACCACTTCCTCAAGTCACATCTTTCAGAATCACACAATTCTCATAAAAGAGTACTTTTTGATTAAATAGTGTACCAAATTTACTAAAACAAGCTAAATTTTTCTCCTTTTAAATGTTTGTTCATGGCACTGGCTGGTAGCCTGTAATGAACCTACAGTAACATATTTTTTGCAATATAACATATAAATTTGTAAGCAAGTTACACAAACCCTAGTGTACAGTACACTCCACAGTTGACAATGCAAGGCACTGCACTTTGCACAGAGCATCTTATTTACGTTATATTTATATCATAAACTGTGCTGCTGGTAGGATATACTACAATATGTATGGACAGACTTAACAAACAGTGACAAGTCAAGTACACAGTAACAGTTATACAATTCATGTACAGTACTGGGCATTTTATTTTATGCTAAAACAAAATACACCCATGAGAAACTACTTTCTAATTACTGTAGGCCTATAAAATAAGAATGCAAGTATTCAATTTATAAGCAAATTACTTCCACAAAGATCACCATGAACTACATTGAATATCAATTCAACATTGTTTATCAACTAGTTCATAGTATTTTCAGCTCAAATGTGAGTAAACCCTCCCACTTGAAAGAGTTCCTTTTGAAATCAGGTTCAAAATTAAGTTATCCTTAATTTCAAACAACAGTCCAGTGCCAAGTTTAATAGCCAATCAAAACACATCATAAGATTAACTTCTGGGAGAAGGAAGTATTCAAAACAAAGGTCACAATTTCCAACTTTGGGAAGCTTTATAGTTCCACTGTACAGTCAATTGTTTGCTGTATCGTTCACATACATGTGTGTACATGTATGTGTTGACTACTAATTACTCTGACTATAACCCTTTACTGTTGTGCTCCAATCGGGGCATATTTGCGGGCCTCGGGAGTGGGCGGAAAAGCAGACGTAGCACGAGCCGCATCAGCTGCCGCAGGCTATTGACCCCGCGATCTTGAACTATTGTCTCTCTTGTTATTGTGGCCGAATTTTCGGGTAGCTTCTCGCAGTTTCGAGCTCCGTGTGAAGCAGTGAAGATGGGTGACAGCCGCGCTCTCCTCATGGGTCCAAAAGGACCTTAACAACGGTAAAGGGTTAAAATAAGCCTGTGGAGTGTGTTTACTGCAAAGCTGATACTGCTCTCTCTGCGTGTGTGCACAGCCGAGTTGTGCAGATACTTTAGATTAACCCTTTACCGTTATGCTCCAATTGGGGCATATTTGCGCGCCTCAGGAGTGGGCTGAAAAGCGGAAATAGCACGCCCCACATCAGCTTCCGTAGGCTATTGACCCCGCGACCTTGAAGTATTGTCTCTCTCGTTGTTGTGGCCGAATTTTCAGGTAGCTACTCGCAGTTTTGAGCTCCGCGTGAAGCAGTGATGATGGGTGACAGCCGTGCTCTCCCCATGGGTCCAAAAGGACCCAAACAACGGCAAAGGGGTAACAAGGTACAGTAGCTGTTCTTTGTACTTAAATACTGTACAAACAGTCGTATGTGCAATGGCAATCCTCATTTGAGAGATTCAGATCTTTCTTTGGCAGACACAAGTATGAATGCCTGAAATACAGGCACAATAACTATCCCCATATTACACAGTAACATGTAATGTTGTATATCAATTGCTATTTAATCTGGCGTGTGTAAGACACTTTGTCTTCCAAGAATCGGAAAGCAAAGTACCAACGAAGCCAACAAATGAACAGTATACTGTATGTTTCTGGGTGGAAATAGACACTGTGGTCTAGCTAGGTGTTCATTCTCAAAAGTGTAGGGGAGTGGTTGTGTTAAAAAAATGTTGGAATCAATCCAAATAGAAATGGACGTCTATGAAATGGAAAATGATGAAGTGGAGCATGCAGGGAACTTGAACTTTCACATGGAATTTTTAAAGCGATTTGCTCCCTGAAAGAAACAAGAAATCTGCAGTCTGGATATATTTTGGTTACTGTAAAGGTGGAGATGGAAAACCAGAGAATTAATTATGAATGTGCATGATTGTAAGGAAATGTGGTAAATGAAGTCACAGCATAGCTTTCTGCATGGTGATTAACGTAATCATACACCCAGCTGAAGGCACCACTTGATTTAGAATTTGGATATATTTCACATTCTACTTAGCTATAGGCTACAAATTTATAGAATTTCAAACCATATCATGATTCACAACATAGCACTGCATGATACAGTACAGGAGTCTGTAGGACTATGATCATATGGAAAAATCACTAGTTACAGATGCATAATCAGGAAACTTTGTGATCATTTAGATGACTGTGAAAGCTGAAACAGTATCATGCAATACCAACCACATGTAAGTAAAAAATATCAATGTTGTCTCTTCCCACAACGACAGCATTTCATTTAACCTTTCACAGTTGACAGGACAAAACATATTTTATGTATGCCTACATGTTTATTTAAAGGGCCAACCCTCTCATCTCAAACTAAACTTCTTGTAGGGGGTAACAGAATCTCTCAATTGGCCCAGCTATTTGATTGACTGCTAATTCATACAATTAATTCAGAGAGGAAGGATCAGACCACACGGCGATCAAAAAAACAGGTGGGAACACAACAGCTGATTAGGGTGACACAAGATCAATGAAATACTTCTGCAGCTCAGCTTGCATATGAGATCTTAATCTTCCTTTAGGTGTGCAAAAAATCACACTCCTCACATTGATTTCAGGTGAGTTACGATGGCACTCACAAGCCTCAAAATTCAAGGCCTGAATAATTGTTTCAACAGCCTAGTTCCAATACTTTCACCTTCTTGAGGATTGCTTCTTTCTGTTTTCCCTGTTCTTTTGATAAATTTACGGTCGCCATCTGCAGCCTATACGAACATAACATAGAGTGTACGCATTGCTTCAATAACACTGTCTGAGCTCGCAAAATATAGCCGCGGGCAGCCAGTCCAGCAACTAAGGTCATGTGTGATTTATTTTGATAGCTCTGAAAACTGCATCATTGAATGAATGTAAAAAAGTTGTAACATGTTGCTTTTATGTTTCACTATTCAATTGAGCATGTCCCTTTAAAATTTGGCCGTCTACATAACGTTTTGGCCGTCTCACTGACCGGGAGACATATCGCTGGCTCAGGTCCTGTGCAGTATACAGCGCTGTGGCTAATTACGTGGTCTTGTTATGTATGTGCAACATATACTGTAAAACGCTAGGACGACCTGTGGCCTAAGTTAGACATTTGGAATTTTCAAAGTTCAATCCAAATTTTGGACCGAGCCGCCCAAGACTAGACTTAAATACTACTTGAACAGGACCCTGAACTATGCTTAACAGTGGGTCCTACTGATGGGGTACAGTACATGGTCCTTGTCCACACGCCATCTGAAATCACAACGATTAACATGACAGTGTGCAACTCTTCAACTCCTCACAGCTACTAAAATGCACCTATAATTAACATACTTGCCATAAATGATCTTTGTCATAGCATTTAACTTTCTTGACCGGTCTTTCTTCAAATGGAGGTGAGTAAGAAGGTGAAATCTGGTGGTTAAAACTGTCAGTCATATACAGGTCTTAAGCAAATAGTCTGCCTGCATAGGCAAGCCAAAGCAGTCACATGACAGACTGTGACTGTCAAAAAGCACATGCAGAGTTGGTCATGCAAAAGTGACACAAAGTGTCATAGCCTATGCATATCTTTGTAAATTTTGGACTTTGGGAAAAATGTGTAAAATTGAAGGAATTTCATCATTTCAAGGAAGAAGAAAATGATTTTTACATCTGTAACATGAAAAGGGTACAATTATACAATACCTCACCCATACCTCCCAAGTGACCCGCATTTCGTGGGTTTGACCCGCATTTGAACACCAAAAACCGCAGACCCGCCCAGCCCGCTGAAAAACCTGCATTTCAAATCTCCTAATTATTCTGAGTTAGAGAACCACACAAATTAACAGATAATTCCGATAACTACGTATACCGTCAGCACATTCAACTGCTCGAGCTGCTATAGACGAATCCAATTAGAGCTTGTTTTTAGTGACTGCAGGCAGCCATTAGTGGGGCCCATCAGCCTTTAAATCATCTTCATTTATTGTCTGTGTGGATTTCAAATCCTCATATTCAGTGCAGTTGAGAAAATCAAGATACACTTCAGTGTACAACTATCCATGGAACAGGTAAGGAAGGAAAGAGCCCATGACATGACTTAGTAACAATGATTTGGTGTCATTCTCTGACACTATCTATCAACAAAAATAGCATTTATTTTAAAAAGTTCCACCCCACAAAAGAGAAATGCTCAAATGAAATGGTATCCCTTCCAGCACAACTGCTGAAAAATGTAAAAGTGTGTTGAACCAAAAATGACATCATCACAGGAACCCAACTTCACAGTGTGTGTACTATAGGGCACTTGGAGTATACCCTGCTCGGTTGATGTTACAGAATCTTGCGTGTATAGATGGCTTAAAAGGATTGATATAATCAAAAAATTATAATTATGAAACCTATGTTTGCTTCACAAAATTAGTGAAAAAGGGGGTTTCAACACCTAGAAATACCCCTGAATATTCCGGTTCAACAGATGGAGTTTTGTGACTACTCAATATTCCTTGAGCCAACTAGCAGGGGAAATTGCTTGGTATACATCATACAAGTGTTTGGAAGTTCCCTGGTTAGAGGTTATAAACACAGAAAAATACCTCAGGCTCCTGGGGATGTGACTGCATCCGTTTGTCCTCCAGTGTTATGTAACTATTACCTTTATTGGGGAGGAAGCAGTGATTCTCTCATTACACAGGTCCATATGCAATACGGTATGTATATATACCATTCTGCACAGTGACTTAAATACTTGCAACAAGTTCTGTGTTGTTTTGGATGCATGTGCTAATGCTGCAATTTGATTTGGCTGAAAGAAAAGGAACAGTGATTATGATGGGAAAGAAGACTAGCTGGTACAGTATTTTGGTTATTTAAGGAAGTATTCTTTATTTTTATCAAAAGTTGGCATGAAGATACTAATACCATTTCAACTTCATGCACTTTGAAGGCTATGCTAGTACAAGATCCATTGTATGATTTGCACATTAATGTTTGTGACAAATTTACTTGGAAGCAATGTCTTTCAAAGGAATCCGGGTGAGATATCAGTCTTCTTATTCAACAATCTGATTGAATGAAAGTTGAAATAGGTTAGTAGGTAAGGGCCTACCTACCTCAAAAAAATCAGTACTGTACTGAACTTTTTGGAGGTAACCCAGAGAAATTGTATTGACTGATTTGCCAAAAAGGTACTACCATTTTGCGTGTAGACACTTCTAAAATTAAAAAAAATTTCAAAACGGGGAGGGGGACAACCCTCCCCTTATTCCCCTCCCCCAGGCTGGCGAACCCGCATAAACCCTCTCGGAACTTGGGAGCTATGCCCACCTTCCAGAAGGTCTGTTTTTCAAGCAGAGTGAGAGTTGCAGTCAAGCATGCATGTTCAAAGTATTTGAGGGGGCAAGCCAATTTTCCTGTGACTCCGACTCCACTTTCAAATATCTGACAGTTGCTGCCATCCACTAGGCTAAGTTAGATGCTGTCACTGCAACTCTGATTCCACTGTATCTTAATAGTTGTTATCACTGCAACTCCAACTACACTTTCAATATATCTTGAAAGCTTCTTTCACTGTGACTCCTTCTCCACTTTCTTGAAAACTTCTGTCACTGCAACTCTGGCTCCACTTCCAAATATCTTAAAAGCTTTAGTCCTCAAACCTCAAACCAGTGGACTTAGTGGACTTTTAACTCTCTTTCACTGCAACTCTGGCTAGGCTACAAATCAGTGAACTAAGAAAATTTTTAAAAAAAAAAAAGATCACTGGGTCATATAGCCACATTTTTTGTCATTCTCCAAATCAGACACAAGTGTATAGGGGTCAGTTAGTTTCCTCCCCTAGAGGAAGTTAGTTTCCTCCCCTAGGTACAGTACATTAACAGTTTACATAACATAAAAGGTTTAATGGGGGCAAAGGAGAGCTGTAAAGGCCCCATAAGATGCCCTGTAATCCAAAAACCCCCCAAAACAAAAGCAAACCACCAATATCTAATGAGCCCAGAAAGATTAAATTCTACCACGGTCATGGAAAATCTTGTCAATATTTACCTTAAGGTGCACTGATGTGGAGTTAACAACCCACTCGGGCAGGCCATTCCACTCATTAACAACCATATGAGAGAAACTGAACTTCCTAATGTTAAGCCTAGCAAAAGACTTACAGTATCAAGCTTTTTACAATGACTTCTAACCTGAGGAATACTTTGGACCTAGTTAAATAACTACAAGCTAACAAAGGATTCCTTCAGACTTGTGAAGATGTGATGCGTGTATGCCTCAATATTATTCAAAATTGAAAAAGAGTAGGGGAGGAAACTATAATGTTTCATACGGGAGGAAACTAACAGGTTCTTTAACTAATGGTAGGCCTAACTGAGTAAATCACAGCCTTAGGCCAAGGCCTAATTAGGGTCCAAGGCCTGGCCTGTATAAAGTTTGGCCTAACGTTAGGCCTACCTCACTATTCAGTGATGTCTGCTCCGGTAGCCGGTTGTTTCGCCCCCATGCCAGTTGGCCCCCAAGCATTAACTAGTTCGCCCCCTAAGACCTCCCAGTTTGCCCCCAAAGACCTGCTGGTTCCCCCCCTAGTCTTTCTGAAGCAGGTCCCTTTACAACAACTTAACAAGTGAATGTTTTAAAACAAACGATGTCAACGAAATTATTTAATTCTCTTTCAGGATGAGATTGAGTTCATTTTTAAAGGTGAAACAAGTTGTTCATTTGTACTAAATCACGTACGCGCAATTGCTGAGTGTTAATTGTGTTGATAGCACTGATGTAACGTTACACTTTCTATCCGCATTCTCATTTCTACATCATTCATGTGCTTCTTTGTGTAAACATTCGCACATCATATGTTGTGGTTGTTTTGTTTGGTTTTATTTATAATTTCCAGTAAATGGCGCAAAAATCGAAAATGGTTTAAAAAAAAGCTAGCTTACTTGCTTGTGAAATTAATTCTGGAAGTGCAAGAGAATACCAGGTCAACCTACAACATACGACTGGTTGGTGCGTCAGATAGCGCACCGCCTACCCTTACTTGACTTGGTTATTGTCACATTCTTGCCAACTTTGAAAATTACGGTTATGACAACTACAGAACTGCATTTAAAGGCACCCTAAACTACAGTTTCAGTACATAGTGGTTAGTTCTAAGTTCGAACACCTCATTTAAATGGAATATTTATTCACTGATCGATGCAAAATAATTGACAAATTTTACCATACCATATGGAGCCATAATTATTTCTTCATGGTGTTTCAAGTAATTGGAAAAACTACTGTCTTATGACTGATATATGAATAATTTTTATTAGGTGTTCGAATTTAGAACCTGTTCAAACTTTGAACCAACCATTATACATATATATAATGTATAAGCAGTTGGTAAGACCCCATCTTGACTATGCAGCTCAGGCTTGGAGTCCCTTCTATGAAAAGGACAAGTTTCTTTTAGAGCAGGTTCAGAGGAGAGCCACTCGCCTCATTCCTGAGGTGAGAAATTTGCCTTATCATTCTAGGCTTAAACATCTTGCACTTACCACCTTGGAGCTGAGAAGGATTAGGGGAGACATGCTCCAGGTTTTCAAGTTCCTTTGTGAAAGGAATCCCCTTCTGACTTGTGGTTATTTAAGGGTTCAGGGTAATTCTCGGGTGCGTGGGCATTGTAAAAAGCTTGAAAAGCCTTTTGCAAGGCTTGACATTAGGAAGTTTAGTTTCTCCCATAGAGTTGTCAACGAGTGGAATTGTCTACCAGATTGGGTAGTTAACTCCCCCTCAGTTCACTGCATTAAGGTTAACATTGACAGGTTTTTCCATGGCTGTGGTAGAATCTGATTGTTTGGGGCTGTTGCCAAGCTTTGGTGGTTTGACTTTTGATTAGGGCTTGGACTTCAGGGCATCTTATGGGGCCTTGGCCCTCCTTTGCCCTTCAACCTGTTATGTTATGTTATATCAAAACTCTCAATTGGTAGGCAACAGCTCTTTGATTGGCATCACATTCAAACAATGTATCATAGCTAAATTACACAGCATGGGCACTGAGAGTATCTTGATTACACATTATGGACTTGGGTACTAATTTAGAATCCGTGCCCAGAAGTAGACATAATTTTACTCACTTCACAACTTCTAAAAGAGGGCGCTAAAACTTTAAAGTTTTTTTTTTTTTTTCTTTTTTAAGTAAAAAACCCTTTTCTTTTTTTCCTCACTCGAGGAACAGCGCTATGAGTGTGTGCTGTGGAAAGAAGTGTATGGTTAATGCTGTGGAAGAAAGAAAAGCATTGTTAGCAGTATAGCGATTCTATCATGAAGACCAGCGTGCTTGCCTACTGTGCTACGAGCGCCGTTGCCGGTGGATGGGTTAAAAATAATATAAGTACTGTCTAATAATACTATCTATTACATATAGCTATAGGTATACATATATACGTATATCTAAAGCTAACTGTATGTACTTGAGAGGGTACATATATGTACAGTATGACATACGTATACGTAAAGCTTTATATACCCCTACGTATACAGTTCCTATGCATGCGTACACCTGCATATGGCCCACCCTAACCCTATACCTATGCGTACCTAACCCTTATACTATGCGTACGTAACCCTAACCTTATTACTATGCGTACGTAGTGTTCGACCGATCATCTGTTAGGTAATCGGCATTGGGCCGATTATTGCGTTATCGGTAAATAATCGGCATCGGTAAAATTCTGCCATCCAACCGATCACTACCACCGATTATTTGCAAACTGGAGAAAAGGGGCTAAATTTACTTGAAACCTGCTCTTAATTTCGTTAAAATTCCCCTAAATACTCAATCCTTTAACTTCCCGCCAAAACGGGATGCATTGATAATCACAAACGTATACATTTTACCCCTGCCATGGGAATGATCGTTTGATGTTTTCCGCTATAACCCGGTAGTGTTACTTGGAATTCGATTTAGAAGTACATTCAAGGTGTATTCTTGCTGTCTCGCAGAAAGCGCTGCGTAAGTTGCTGTACAAACTGTTCTGCACAAAACACATAGTACAGACTATCTAGCTGCAGTGTTTCGCCGTTTTTTCAAATCCCCAAGCTTTGCATATATATCTGTGCACGTTTTGTACACGTAGCACTTAGAATCTTGTGAAGTTTGGTGGTTATTACCTTGCATAAATTAAGTCATTCCCGGCATTCCTTCCGTAATGTTATTTACGGTAGGACTTCAGCAATGTTGTCATACGACGTCATTGCAAGCAAAAACATTAATGCACGTGGTCTCTTGCAGCAAACTTCTTGGCCCACGCATGCACTAGACTTGCGTGCGTGTCCCTTTTTACCGCCAAACAAAGCATCATATTTAGTTTGGTGACATCATATGCAAAAGATCCATTGCAAAATTCAAATTGGCCCCTGCTTCGTGATTGGTACAATTGCGTTGATTCTAGGCAGCCAATCAAAACACGCGCCTTCGCCTATGTGATTTAGTGTGTGAAAATACTCGCTCTCTAGACAAATTTTCCCATTGAGTTTGTGTTACGACCATCACGCTTGTAATGCCGGCTAGCGAAGCCGGGCGAGCCCCGTACTAAATTCACCTAGAGACGGCATAACAAATCTCTGCGTACGTGGATTTTTTGGGGATCGGACTTACGTGCATTTCAGTTGCAGATTCTTTTTAAACAGGACGGAAGTTTTGGACGAGAACTGCTAAAAATATACGGGGATATTTATATCGGAAAGGAACCATAAGATACGTTATACAGGTGCCCAGAACTGCTAAGATTATGATGATTGCTTTACATCGGGTTCGTTAAAGCGGGAGAGTAGGTACAGTACATTAACGCAACTACAAACCAGTAAAGTAAAGGAAAGCAATGTTCCAACATGATTGGGGGATGAAAACTAGACCGAGCATGATGTTGGCCTTTGAACTAAATTATCAAAGGGCATGTGACATCGGCTGCAAACAATTGTACAGAATTCAGGGTTGATTTGTATCTCCACTTTTGAAGTGAAAATATTTCGCCTACAAAAATGATGTCCCGTTCGTGAAACGAACAGAACTATTCCCAAAATTTTACATCCTATACTGGTTATGGTTATACGATATGCACGAAGCAAGGGGCACGTACTAAAGTGACAAACATGTGACTTCCCTCATTCTAATAATCGGTGATCGGTAATCGGCATCGGGCCGATTGTTAAATTAAATAATCGGTAATCGGGTATTACCGATTATAGCATAATCGGTCGAACACTAAACCCTATTACTATGCATACGTAACCCCTAACCCTACAGCTATGACGCAGTTCCCGGCACGGATTCTAAATTAGAGCCTGGACTTGTATGGCCACTGGGACAAGCCATGAAGCAATAAACAAGGATTGTGTCTGGATAATGATAAGTTTTAGATACATGTGGGAGGGGCTAAAAGTAAGTAGCCTAGGTTGGGAGAATTGGAACTGTTTGGGATGATGAAAATTTGCCTTTAAAGTCATTTTACTGTACTCTATGTCATACTCTTAAGTATTTGGGGGCGAAACGACCTCCTCTTTGGGGGCGAAAGGACCTCCACTACGGGGCGAACTGGCAAGGGGGCGAAACAACCAGGGTTAACTGGTTGGCGGCGAACTGGCAAGGGGGCGAAACGACCGGTAACCGTCTGCTCCCACCTCATCTTGCTGTGTTACATGCAGCAAGCCTCGGCCTAACTTTTAGGCATAACAGTATACCTAGTTACACAAAATAAAAACACCGAACTGAAAGTCTAAACAAATAACGTTAGGCCGTCATTAATTAAGGTAAGCAATGAAATTAACGTTCGGACTAACGTAAGATCTAACGCTGAACGTTAAACTTGAAATCAGTGAGGCCTAAGTTAACGTTAGGCTAGCTAACGTACTAAAAATAGAAGGAAAATCGTTCGTTTTGTTTCAGATAATGGTACTGTTGTTCCTTCTTTTACGAAAACTTGCCTGGACTTCCCTCAGTCATAGAAAAGAGACTACACGATAGAGAGCGGATTCTCTTCACTTCAGCAAAATTTAGGATAGAATTGAAAGAAAGATAACGGCCCTGACCAGTTAATGTTCATGATACCGCACTCTCCACATACACACAGTACGTAAGACGTATACATGTTGTTGACTATTGTGATTATCACTAATCACCAATTCCGCTGATCTACGTAACGTAATCGTAATTTTACATTAGCCCAAAGCCCTGTACGTTTCTTTCCACGTACTCTACACCAACTAAAAAAGAGACACGGCTTTGCAGATTCTTTGTAAGCTCTCTGAAGTTATCAAGACAAACGTTCATGATAGTATTCAATATACGGTTAGCTACGGTGGTTTAAAAGAGACATGGGAATGAAAAATTCCTCCTGAAAAGTCGAAATTGTGACTTTAAAACTCGACGAAGTTTTGACTTTTATTTGCACACTACGACTACGAAGGTAAACAAGGAGTGTATACACCTGAAGTGCTTCCACTTTCAGTGAAATTTCCCGAAAATACTGATGCAAATGTCGGGAAGTTGGGATGATTTCGGGAGATTTTCCGGGAACGTAAGAAAATTCCACAAAATTTGAGGAAAATGAAGATCGCATTGACTTTTCTGAATAAAAATGGCCTATATGTTTGTCAATGTCATGATCAATTGTGGCAGGAAAATACCCACAGCTTCCTTGGGTGGGGATGAGAACCATTACATAAAGTAGGCCCAAACTCTTACCTTCATCAATTGATGATGGCTCTCGATCCGCCTAGACAGTCTTTCGGACAGGCCGCCAGCGAAAACAGCGGAAACAGAAAATAGCAGCGATCGTCAAAAAGGTGGCACTATTAGAACCAGGTTGTTCAAACAATTCTGCTTCGCACTTGTGTTTTGATACGGACTTAGGTATGAACAGTGCTTGAACAGTGCTATGCTGCTTGTTAATGTGAAGTTCTCGCAATCACAGATATTTAGATGGTTACAAACAAGCTGCGCTGCCGAAGTACGTCATTGATTTCGGGTCACCTTGATCCGCCGTTAGGTTTTTTTTTTTCTTCTTTTTTGATCGCCACCTCGCGGTCTGATCCTCCCCTAAGGAGCGATCAAGCCCTCGGGATCTGATCCCGGGAACAAGAGCGTACCCTTTTGGGAATATTTATTTATCTCCTGCGCGGGTTCTGAACCGGATATGATCGCCTGAATTTCACAAATGTCAGGAATGTGCAGTTCTACTTATTTTAAACAAAAAAGAAAACGAACAGGCATTACTTAGGCATAGAAGCAATTACCGGAGAAAAGAAGGCAAGGACTACAAGATTTATCAGCATGTTTCATGATGTATGCTCTGCAAAATGCACTGAATGAACATTGGGTTTTGACGAGGAATATACATCGCTTATGAATAGGAAAACACTTCAGATGTTGCTTATAAAGAGGTTGGCCAGTCATAATCTGCTCTGAACCGGTTCTCGATCATAGCGTGAGAAGAGACACATGGAGACAAAAAGAAATAATTGAGGTGGCACCCCGCCCTCCCAAGTTACACTCAAAAATCTCTCTTTGACAAAATCCCGGCTACATCCCTGTTCTTTGATCGCCCCTGCCGAGGAAACTATTTTATGAATAGCTCAGTTGTATGAGCATCACTGTTTTACTGAATAACGAATTTTTACACGGAATAACTATACCTACTTTAACTATACTCACCTTAAATGGGAAATTTAAGCAAAAATTAATTTTCACATGTGAAAGAAGATCGTAACTAACTCAGTGTGGTAAAAATTACCGCTCAAATCGGGCATGTATTTCTCAACTCTCGACCTACCCTCATATTAACAAGGAATGCTTTGCTCTTTGTTTTTTCAGACTAATTTGTTGACCTTGACAGTTCTAAGAAACTGTACGAGAAATTATTATTCAAAATTTCTAGAAAAACATAAAAATAATGTAAAGGAAACGTGGAAAGAATTAAAAAAGGTCATTGATAAAACAAAAAGAAATGACAGTTATTTTCCAGATACTTTCCTGGATGGTGACAAGACGTTATGTGATAAGACTGAAATTGCTGAAGGTTTTAATAAGTTCTTTCTGGGCATAGATCCTTCCGTAGCATCCAATATACCGCGTTGTAATGGTAAGATTCACGACTATTCAGGTGAGAGTAATAAATGTTCCATGTATTTGTTAGAAACCTCAAAAAGTGAAGTATTAGATATTATACAAAGTTTAGACTGTAAGTTATCTGCTAACCATAATGGGGTAAGTATGGCTATTGTCAAAATGGTTATTCACCAGATTGTAAAATATTTAACTTATATTTTCAATACCTCTTTTATACAGGGTTGCTTTCGAGATGGCATGAAAATTGCCAAAGTAGTACCTATTTCAGTATTTACAAGTCTGGTGACCAATGTATGTTTACTAATTATAGGCCAGTATCTCTCTTATCTCAGTTCTCCAAGATTCTGGAAAGCTATTTCATAAAAGATTGACCGATTTTATCAACAAATGTAACATTCTTTGTAGCAGTCAGTATGGCTTTCGAAATGGCTGCTCAACCTCTCATGCTTTAGTGAATTTAATTGGAGACATAACGACTGACCTTGATAAGAAAGTGTCTACATTGGGAGTTTTTATCTACCTGCATAAAGCCTTCGATATAACCAATCATGGACTTCTCATTCAAAAACTTCAACATTATGGATTTCGAGGAATTGTACTCGAGTGGTTAAAAAGTTACTTAAAAAATAGAAAGCAATATATAGATTATGAAAATACAAATTCAATGCTGAGTGAAATTACATGTGGTGTACCACAGGGTTCAATTCTTGGACCAAAGTTATTTATCTTGTATGTAAATGATTTTCGTTATTTTTCAGACATACTCCAGTTGCCGTAATATTTGCAGATGATACCAATATTATTCACATTATGACTACACAAGAGTGTCACTAGTGAGTTGTCTAAGCTTTAAAATTGGTTTTTACAAAACAAACTGACATTAAATATATAGGAAAAACAAATTATACGTTATTCACCAATAAGAATATCGAAAATTCTAATTTTGAAGTTAAGATAAATGATGTACACATCAATGAGGTAACCTGTACAAAATTTCTTGGTGTTTTTATGGATAAGGAACTCACCTGGAAGAAGCATATTTCTTATGTATGTAATAAACTCTCAAAAAGTATTGCTATCATTCATAAAGTCAGCAACCTTTTAAGTTCAAGTGCGTTATATACCTTACATCACTAGTGATTCTTACCATACTTGAATTATTGTCTGGAAGTATGGGGTAATACGTAAAAAAGTAATCTGACAACAGTATTTTTAAAACAAAAGAGAATTGTAAGAATTGTGTGCTATGCAAAGCTATTAACCCACACGTACATTTTGTTTCAAAAGTTAAAGGCCATGAAATTATTTCATTTAATCAAGTATAAAACGGGTGTCTTCATGTATAAGGCATATCATACTTCATTACCTAGAAACATTCAAAATTATTTCTCCTTCTCGTCAAACAACTTAAGTGGGAATCTTAGACAAAATCGTGTCAATACAACAAAAAACAGCTTTGTATATCGTATTGCGGGTAAACCTCTGGAATTCCATTGCTCTAAGTCAGTGGCGTAACCAGCAGGGGGAGGGGGTGGGATCCCCCAGTGAAATTTCTCCCCCCCCCCTCCCCGCTTGCCCGCCCCCCCCCCCAATGAAATTTCGCAGGTTGAAAAAAAAACAGGCAAAATTTTTATGACACAAAAACTCCACAAACACTGATGACTATTACGATTTTTTAGTATTTGCACGGAAAAATTCTTACTACAATACAGAAGTTCGGATTTTAATAATTAACTTCTCCAGAAGTCCAGGGCACCATTACGGTGACTTGAAAGTTGTATTCGGAATAGGGATCTGACTAGTTTATTTAGCTCCCTGTTCGGATGTAGTACTTTCATGCACCCACAACACATTAGCGGTCTGTTTATGTTTCACAGAACACATGCCGGTTGGAACTACGTGCACAGGAGAACCGTCTCAGCACCATAGAGCCAAATATAAGACCTAGATAAAGGGCGGATTCTCCAAATGATCTGCAATCGCAAGGGGAGTCGGCTGCCATATTTGTGAGTGGCAAAAGCATCTGTACGAACGCAGAGTTTGCATTGAAACACGTACAAATTACACCGATTTTTCTTGTATGTGGGCTGGGTGGGGTAGGGTGGGAGTAGAAGTTTTATAAATGAGTGAAGATAATGTACAGAAGTTACCGAAATCTAGGTTTTGTGCCTACTAATATATTTTTTCTTAAAACAGAGAGAAATAGCCCCAGCTTAATTTAGTTCTTTACTGAAGAAAAGTTAAGACCAAAATAAGCAAGAATAAGCAAACAAATTGTTAAGGTCCCCATATAATAGCATTTTGGATAGAAAAATGGCAAATCGTAATTCTGATTAGGCATCAATCAAACTTTATGCAAATAAAAAACATGATTCATTTAATTGAGAAATTTTGCATGTGCTTTTCTTGACATGTGTATGATTAATTAAACATACACTCTAAAATCAAAAGAGTGAACTTAGTCACTCTTTGATCGAGTGAAAAGTGTAAATTCGCTCCATTAGAGTGATAATTCACTACAAGAGGAGTGAAGTTCCCTCCAAAAAGAGTGAAGTTCACTCTAAAAAGTGTGAAATTCACTAGAGAAAGAGTGAAAATTCACTCTTCCACGAGTGCCTGCAATGATCGCTCTTTTTTTTTAAGAGCGATCACCGTGGGCACTCCATCAAGAGTGAAACTTCGCTCGTTTTAAGGGAATTTAACTCTTTTTGGAGTGAACTTCACTCTTTTTGGAGGGAACTTCACTCCTCTTGGAGTGAATTAACAATTCTCACTCGATCAAAGAGTGAATAAGTTCACTCTTTTGATTTTAAAGTGTAGTTCATGTGAAGGTTTCAGATTTTCACAGTTTAAATTAAGGCATGGTATGACTATTTCCACAGGTACAAAGCGGTAAAATGGTCAACTTACGCAATAAACGGAGGAACAAGCGACACTTTCACACCGTGGAGAACCTTTTCGACCAACCTATTAAGACTCTAGTAGGCCCCTCTTTGGCATGTGGCAAACATTCATAGTGGAAGTATAAATTTCCAAACCTGTGTTTCAAAAAAAGGATATTTTGCTGAAATTCACAGGGACAAAGATACTGGGAAGTGCCATTTCCGACAACCTAGGTATTTTTAGCCAAAATTTTCTCTGTACGCTACTCGCCAACTGATGGTGGCGCTCCGCTTAGACAGTGTTATTCCTGCTTGCGACCCCCACATCAACCCCCCCCCCAGCCCCCAAAATCAAAAAGTCAGGTTACGCCACTGCTCTAAGCATTAGAGAAAGTAAAATTATAAACTCATTTGAATACAGTTTCAAGAAGTTTGTAATTGCTCGATAGACTTTGTTACCTTACTTTTTTCAAATTTTATATCTCATTTTACCTAATATTTTTCTAGCATAATGTCGTCACCTTTTTGTAGTTATTCTGTATTTATGGAACCATTTGCATTATTCTAGGAGGACATGTTAATAAGTCTTGACCTTTTCCCTCCTTTTTTAGTTATTATGATACACTAATTAATGTATACAAACTGCACGTAAAGTATTGTCCAAAGATGCTAGAAAAAACATTAATTTGAATTGCAGTAATAGGATTAGGACCTCCCCATGGCAATTGAAAAGTTTGAAAAGTTCTCATGCTCCTTTTGCAATCGCATTTTGATAATATGGGGCTGTAAAGGAGAAAATAGGCTGTAAATTTCCCTTCTTTTAAATATTCACAACTGGGAAAAAGCCGTGGCCAGGTCGACTTGAACCAACAAGTTGGAAACTGCATGGGCCGTAAAACTCTAACTGACTAACTCTTTTAAGCTAAAATATCTGCATTGCTCGGCCAAAGGTTTACGTGCACACACGCAGAGACAGTGGCATCAGCTTTGCAGTAAACACACTCCACAGGCTTAGTTTGACCCTTTGCCGTTGTTTGGGTCCTTTTGGACCCATGCGGAGAGCTCGGCTGTCACACATCTTTACTGTTTCACGCGGAGCTCGAAACTGCGAGTAGCTACCCGAAAATTCGGCCACAACATCAGCGAGAGAGACAATAGTTTAAGGTCACGGGGTCAATGGCCTACGGAAGCCGATGCGGGGCGGGCTACGTCCGCTTTTCCGCCCAATCCCGAGGCGCGCAAATATGCCCCGATCGGAGCACAACGGTAAAGGGTTAAATATTCAGTTATACGGTTCTTATATATCATGAATGTTACTTGAGGGAAATAAGAATTACATGTGATTCATCTGCTGTCTCAAAAAATGTTAGCTGGTCAGTTTTGCCATTTTGAGGATGAAACCGACCAACAGTCCAGCAAAGAATGTTTGTTACCTACAAGCGACAAGCAGACTAAGTTCCCGGGGACCCAGCAACCCCAACGGTCAGCCAGAAAAGACGGATTCCCGAAAGGACACGCGGGCGCAGAAGTTTAGACGCGGAAAAGTTGAGGTTATGTTCAAGAAAATATTGAAAGTTCGATTTTCCCAACAAGGGACTTGCAACTCCCTGTACCAACTAAGTTATGCTGGATATCCGTAGCGCCGTTCTCAAACAGTAGTCCAATTGAGACAAGTTTTTGGTGCAGATGTGCGGAGGCAAACCGTGCTACATTGTTAATATCCTGACTAGCATAAAAGGTCAAAATATCTAATCAGAACTTGCACAATATGTGCATGTTGTATAATCACTGACGGTAAGGGGGTGTGGTATGGCTAAACCATATGGTTAAACCGATAACAGGGGCACGGCCCGTCCCCCAAATGACAAGTGCTCCAAGAGATGAGGTGAATTCCGAAGTGGATGCTGAACATAATCGCGCCATCTTGATGTTTTGGAGGTTTGTATAGTCTTGCTTCTTTAATAACAGATTAAAGGACAAATGGGGTTAAGGCCCCATCAGATGTCCTGCAGTCCAACCCCTCATAAACAAGCAAATAACCCAGTCACTTACTGACACTAGTTTCATTGTAACCTACCAAAGTCATGGAAGAATTTGTCAATATTAGCCTTAAAGCATGGCACAGACGGAGAGTTTACTACCCACTCTAACAGACTGTTCCGCCCATTGACAACTCTATAGGAAAAACTGAACTTCCTCATATAAAGCGTTGCGAAACGGTTAACACTTTTTTACTGTGGCAGTGTGGCAACGAACGCGAGAATAACTATGAATCTTTAAGTAACTACAAGATAAAAGAGGATTGTACCAGAATGGAATTTCAAAACCTGAATAATATCTCCCTAGTCCTTCTCATCTCCAGCCCAAGGTGCTGAAGTCTAGTATGATAAGGTAGATTCCTTACTTCTGGTATGAGGCATTTGGCTCTTCTTCGAACTTGCTCTTGAATTTATCCTTTTCAAAGCATGATTGGCATTGTCAAACATAGGCGGTGGAAGCGGGGGCCAGGGGGATGGCCCTCAATAATTTTTATGAGATTTTGGGGGGATCCCCCCCCCCCCAATAATCGAATGTCGCAAAATAAATCGCAAAAGTAATTAAACAAATTTAAGATGCTTTTATTACGAATTATTATTATGCTATTCTTTGGCTCAAATATCACTTTTCAGAGTGCAAAAGTTGCAAAGCTTCCGGGGGCTTCGCCCCTGGACTCCCACATTATTAACGATAACCTGTAGGAGAGTTTATTTTCGCCCTTCAAACAGTTGCAGAGTATTCTGCAATTGTGCCCCACTCCGAATTTCGGAATAAATTCAGGTAGACTGTGACAAGCCTCATATCTTCGGAATCTCTTGCCTTTTTACTCGTCGGGTTTCTGGATGGATAATTTTCTAACAGATTTGGAGTGGCTAAAATTGGCTATACCGTGCTGTGGATTAAATTGTGCTCCTAGCATCTGACATGTTTCGACCTCCTGTAGGGATTTTTTCAATTCCTGGGTATGCACAAAATCGTTCCAAAATCATACTTGGTGTGGTGGGTAGAATATTTGGGTATATAATGATGGAAGAAATTTGCACGGCCATTGCTGCCAGTCACTGGCCAGTTCAACCAACAAACCTATATTGGGTCAACGCAGTCTCAAGGGTCGCAACCTTATACTCCCTTACCACTATTACCTCACGGGACCTCACTTAGCTCTTGACTGAAGTGGACATACCCAGTGGCGTACCAGACGGGGCAGGGGGAAGACTGCCCCAAATTTCTGCAAAATCTAAATTTGGGCAGGAATTTGGAAATAATTCCGACAGGACATAAATTTTGAAAAAATGGGATGGTTTTTCAGAAAATTCCTAAATGTGGACGGAATCTCAAAAAGATATACCGGGAAAAAGGAAAAAAAAAAAACGTCATACATAGTCGCAATAAAATTTTCATGAAAAACCAAGTCAAGATTAAAAGAAGTCGCTAAACCTCCGGGCAGCTCAAAAAGCTATTATTCGTGACCGTTACTTCACAAATAATCACAAAACAATGCCCGAAATTGTCGAATATCCAAATTCTTTCAAGCATTTGCCCGAAAATGGGAAAGTATTATAGCAAGGGTAACATAGTTACGAAAAATTAAAGAGATAAAAAAATCGCGACACATTTGGGAAGCATGTGGCTTAAAAGAAACAAATATTCTTGAGACTGTTTTTAAATCTTGTATAACACAATACCCGAAAAGGCCGATAATTTTAATAGCTTCAAATCTTTGCCGAAAAACAGAAGACGCTATATTTAAAGTACAATTTTCATAGAAAATAAAAAAGATCTGGGACACATTTGGGGAGAATGTGAATGTGAAATCATCCCAACTTCACACTGTAGTCTTGCAAAAAATTAGCCCGAAATGGTTAAATGTTTGGGCAAAGATTAAAACAATGCTGGGACGTTTTCAATTGCCAAAATTGATTCAACGGATAGACAGGAGGGTGTTCAGGTGCCCAAAGGTTTGCCATCTATCCTGCTTTAGAGCCACATACGGGCAATGGTTATGAGAATCGGGAGAATCGGGTTATGAGAATCGGGAATTTGTTTTGCGATACTTTAATGCTGCAGGGTGAGAATGTCTTCCCGTAAGTCTGCTTGAAAATTCATTTCAACACACCTTGTAACATGACAATTCTGGCAATAAGTGTTCCTAATAGAAGAAAAATTATTCATTTCATCCAGTGGTAGAGGTACATTTTATCTGATTCTTCTGATCAAAATGGCGACTGGTAAGATCCCCATAGGCCTACTTTTTTCTAAAGTAAAATCATATATAATCGGAAGTTCGGGCACACAATTTTTTCAATATACTGTATATTGAATTTAGCCAAGGGTCGCAATAGAGTTAAATTCCTTAACATGTTTTCAATTCCGTTTTGTAGTTTCATCGATTGATAGTGATGCATTTTATCTGGTATTTTTCTGATCAAATAGCGACTGCTTAGATCCCCCTATAAGTCTGGGAAATGTCATTTTTGAATGTCTCGGGGGTCCGATTTTTCAAAATTTTCTGTTCGCTTCGCACCAACCAGTGGTGAAGCTCTGCGCAGATAGTCTTCCTAGCAGAATTTCAGTTTCAAGTGAACATCTTTTGTGCAAACAGAAGCTCGAATTAACGATTTCTAAGACCCCCTATAAGCATAGGAAATAATATTTTTGACTGTCTGAAGGGTCAGATTTCTCAAAACTTCCTGTACGTTTCGCCCCAACTTCTGGTGGTGCTCCACTTAGACCGCTTCATAGCAGAATTTAAGTTTTTAGTGAACATTTTTAACAAACGGAAACTCAAAATAGCGACTGCTCAGATCCCCATATAAGCTCGGGAAATGCCATTTTCAACTGTCTGAGGGGTCGGATATTTGAAAATGTTTTGTACGCTTCGCGCCAACCAATGGTGGCGCTTCGCTTAGTCTTTCTGGCTGAATTTTAGTCTGGAACGAACGTACGTTTATCTGCAATTAAAACTCAAAAAAGTGACTGCTTGGGTCCCCTTTACAAGCCTTGGAAATGTCATTTTCGACTGCATGAGAGGTACGAATTTTCAAATTTTCTGGACGCTCCGCGCCAACTGGTGGTGGCACTCCGCTTTAACTGTCCTACGGGCAGAATTACATTTTTTCGGGCAAAAATCTTCTGCCGCCAAACTGAAATGCTCCCCTACGCCTATGGAAATACCTTACTCAGGCGTGTACTGGAACACAGCTGCTTGCCACATTCAGCAGGATTCTGGATTTGCAATCCTAGGATACATAGTCCATTGGAGTAATGAACTCAGCTAATCAGTATCTGAAAAGTGTGTTTTAATCTTAGAAACATCATTAATTTTTCTCACCAGAATTAAAGACAATTAAGCCTGGCAAATGCCATTTCTAGCCATCTGGGAGGTTTTAAAATCCAAAATTTTCTTTGTACGCCAACTGATGGTGGCGCTACGCTTAGATAGTAAACTACAGCCACACCCTACAAAAGTATCCAGCCCCCCATAAGCCCCACAAAAAAATCCTAGCTATTCCACTGCCCTGGACCCATACCAGGACTTTGCCCCTGAAACCCACCAGGGGCACTTAAGCGGGCCCCTGGACCCAACGCCGATGGGGTTTTGAGCTTCGCGGAAAACCTAACGCCTTACGGCGTCACCATCATGTCCGCTGCCGAAAACTTGGGGCCCCCAATAAAAAACATCTTCCGCCGTCTATGTCAAATTTAGGTCTTACCAACTGCTTAAAAAACTAAGAATATTAACTACTAAAATTCCTCGTGTTCAATCCGAACACCCCAGCTATTAGTATTAGCCATTGCAGCAGTAGCTGCACACTGCAGAGATGATTTCAAATCCCCTGTAATAACAGCGCTCAGATGTTTCTCAAAAGCTACATTACTTAAAACACTATACTATTCATGCTATAATCATAATATAATCTTCTTAACTTCCAATATCATAGACGTATGAAACCGGGGCTGGGAGGTGGGGGTTGGGCCACAACCACCGGGGAAAATGAGGGGCGGAAGCATGCTTCCTCCCCTTCCCACTTCTGGGGTCAGAAAACCCCTTTCATATTTTACCAAATCTCAAAAAAGCAATCTTTCGGCGCGCTTCGCCTGCCGAAAAATATAACATGCATAAGTTCTCTCTCATAAATCAGTTTGGTAAACTTTTCCGAGCTCTGGAAATGACAAAATTGGACGGTGACACCATATCATCAAGAGAATCCGGCAGTTATATTGCTATACGTAAACTGTCTTTCATAAAATTCCATATTTTCTCCAATGAAAGCTCTTGATTTTGAAATGATTTGTCTAAAAAGGACAACAAAGTTTGGGAAACTTTTGAAATGTCATCGGAGAGTGTCAGCTCGTAGGCCTTAGATAGCACTATGTAGCAACAAAGATTCAGTCGTCGTGCAATCATTTAGCCTGCGTAGCGCCTCTGTAGCTGCACCCCCCTTTAGGCTGCCACCCCTCATTTTTTCGTAGCGATGAGCTGGAAGAAAAAATTCGTCCGCCCCGCGGGCTAGCAATCATTCTCAGATTTGCCACCAATATATGAAGAAAGTGCAGAAATCCCCCCCCCCCCCCCCAGTTCTTTACATATCCTTATAGGAAACCCAGAATCTAACGCTTTCTGCAATACAAGCTCCATATCTACGTATATTTGTTTAAAAAGGGTAAAATTGCGGCGCCCTTCGCGCGCGGCAAATTACGTCCTGGATACAGCCTGATGTTCAGTCGGAAATCTTAGCTACAACTTACAAGCCAATGTAAGCTACTACATTGCACCTTTGGACTTCGGATTTAGGCCTCAGGCCCTTTCACCACCGTGGACTGAATATTGAGGCAGATAGGCCTACGTTTCTGCAGGGCCGTCGGAAGCGGGGGGATGGGGGGCTGCAGCCCCCCCCCCAATAATTTTGCCATATATAGTTTTTTTTTTTTTTTTTTTTTTGGAAGTGAGCATTTTATTACAACGAAAGGTCAAAATAAGGACTGCTTAGATACTATTAACAAGCCCAGGAAATTCATTTCCAGCTGTCTGAGGGGTTGGGATTTTTCAAAATTTTCTGTACGCTCCGCGCCAACTGATGGTGGCGCTCCGCTTAGATAGTCAGCCCGAGTCAGCCCCCCCCCCCCAATCGAAAATACCTTCCGACGGCACTGTTCTGACGAAATATGCTGCTTAAGAAATAAGATTCTTCCAGACAGTCATAAAACAGATACAGAGGTATGGGCCGGGAGAGCAAAGGGAATTGAGTGCCCCATCGATTTTGGAGGGATGATAGCGATGCATCTTTTAAGGATCGCACTCAGTCTATTGACCATTAGGAAGACCAATAATTTAGAATGCTGTTAACCACATATTCGGCGAATGAGACAATTGAACGGGGACCCTGCGCTTATACCAACTACCAAGTACAGCTGGAAGTTACCCAAACGTAAGCAATTTACTAAGAGAGCCAATTATTCATCTGACTAAAGCATACAATCTTCCTGATGGTAGAAAGCAGAGGAGTAAAGTGGACTATTTAAGACCATGATAACGGTTTGTGAACTTTAAAGGACATGTCTATCTCACTACATGAAACAAAACGAACTGCTCATATTCTCACTTTTTAGAGCTTTGGACATCGATCGGGTATCATTTTTTATTCTTTTTAATCCTCCGTCGCAACCTATCAATTTGGGACGTTCATAGTCATTCTCACAGGGTTGCATGGTACAGAAAATCTCCAAGCTGACGAAAAACTTGGGTTAGATGTATATTTTTGAATTAGAGCCACTCAAAAATCTCGTTTTGTTCGATCACGAAGAACTGGCATTTCAGAGAGGCAATTGGGGACAGACATCTCACCTGCTTCCCCTCCAAAAGGCAGGTGGCCACGGGGGGGGGGGGACACGGGGGCACGTCAAGGCCCTGCCCCCCCCCCCCCAAAAAAAAAATTCAAAGTGTGGGTCGATATTTTACTGCTATGGAAAAATGGAACACACACTCAAACAACTCGAGCAACCTACCGGTGCAGCACATATCTTCAATCATGCCACAGTGCCCTCTCAAATAGGCAAAAATTTTCCAAAGACCCTCAATTGACTCCCCCCCCCCCCCAGGACGGCGATCACTAATCCGTTGCAGTTGCGTAGTCACGTGGAGGGTTTTGACCCAACCTTGCAATGCAAAAAACACCTATCCTTAGACTTTACCTTCATATCATGCCCCCCATGACACCAAAACCCTCCCCATGACACACTCCTGGCTACACGCCTGCGATGTTCCCCCACCCCACCCCCCACCCCCTCAAAAAAACGCCCGCACCCTGCATGGCTAACAGCCCTTCCCTCCCAGAATTTTATCCAAATGGATTTGAACTTACTTTGGCCACGGAGTCACCTGACTCTTGAGTTATTAGGATCAGCGAGTTGCAGCTCCTTGTTTTCTACAACGGTTCCATTCGAGCAGAGGGCTGATTCGAGCAACTATTGCATTTGTGCTACTCTAACAAGACACCATATTTATAACCGTTAAAGCCGTATAGGAATAGCGTCCTCTCCCACTAAAAGCAAAACCATCAGTATGACGTCTCTATTTTCATTGATGACGTAATTTTGTTGACTCTTCGACGCTAGTGGAGTTGGTGTAACGGCAAATCTGTACACAATGAACACATTCAACGTGCAGCGCAGATGAATAGAAGCATCTCGTTTACATATGCCGATCACGTTTTGTGTACCTAACCTGGCTAGCCTAGGCCTCTTGTGCAGTTGGATACCTTCTGCAAGTGCAGTGTAACCACGATCTGGACTGAAACCAACATAACAATAACAGACAAGAATAAATAAAAGCAACGGCATTTGAATTTAGTGTTTCAGGTGAGGTTATTGCAAGCTTCTAGTCGAAATGACCAAAACTTATTGGGAATCCTTGAGTAGCTTTTGTTGTATTGTTATTAGTGCGAAGTTTTTAAAGTTAGCCTAGGCCCTACCACAGCACAGGTCGTCCTAGCAATACAGTATAGGCCTAGGGCCTAGGCCTTTATAGGCCTAGCCTAGGCCCTAGTTTATATTTATTTAAAAGAATTTAGCCTACTATATACTGTATTACGCTACATTACCTAATTCATGAATTAACAGGCCAAGTATAAATTCTTTTCGAAGAGGTTTCACCCAGTACTACATAGCTTTGTACTAATTCTTCAGTTGTCTTCATCATCATTTTTTATAAGGTTAAAACTTCATGGTTGACTTTTCATACTGTTCAAGTGCATGCATCATACATGTTTTTGTCACTATGTGCATTTTGTTTGTGGGAAGCCTAGGGCTTTCATGGGTGGGAGGGGGGCCGGGTTGTTAAGAGGGGTTTCGTAAGGGTTAGTTCTGGTCTTGTATTCTTATTCATTACCTTTCCCTTTAGTTTTTTGAATTTTCTGTCCTTTTTTCTTTTTCTTTTTGCTTATTTGTGTTTGCTACACAACTACTTTAGGTAACTTGCTTTTGTTGTTTTGGGGAGTAGAACTCTGGACAAGCCCCTCAGGGTTTTTAAGTTCAGTGTTATGTATGTACTGTATTCATTATGTTTGTGTATCCATACATTTTGATGATGTAGAAAAACAAATAAACGAAACGATACGAAACGACAATCGAAGGCTGAGCTAGTAACAATAACTTGGTTAGCACACTCAACAAATCCGTGAAATTGCGAAGCACGTAGCAATCACACTGTTAAACGTTAAGACTATGGTAGTTGGATTAAACCATTTTAACAAGCGAGTGTAACGGTTCATCAGATGAGTGTATCATACAATATTTATCAGTAACTACGGTCATACAAAATTTTAGGAAGCCCTCCTGGTGTAATGACGTAGGCCTAGGTCTACTTCACCCTTACCGCACACTCACTGCGGTATGATAAGCCTGTAGGGCCTACTGAATGCCCTCAGGCCTAGGAACCAGTATTTTTCGCATAAAAAGAGAAAATGAAACCCAAGAACATAAGATTTCTTAATTTATTCCAAAATCTAAAAAACTTACTGATTAGGAGGCCATTTGCAGTTCCTTTTTAGCCCTTGGGTCAACTTTAATTTCACTTCCCAGCAGAAACAGTACATAACCCAATGGAGCCATATCGCTACCAATAGATCGTGTGCATCTTTAGAGTCCAGTAATGAACTTTTTCCAAGAGCTCAAAATGCTTTTACCTGTTTACGGACAGTTACGGATGCACCTTACGAAAACGATGAATGTACATTGTTGGAAGCTTGCATAGAAGACATCCGATCATGGTCCCTTGCTAATGGTCTGAAACTAAATGACAACAAAACAGAACTTATTCACATTTCTTCAAAATTTCGAGCCGTATCTCCCGTTCAGTCATTCCAGATAGGACCTGCTCACATTGAACCTGTTCAACATGCCAGAAACTTGGGTGTAGTTTTTGATCGTCACCTCACAATGGATCTACATGTTAATAATGTTTGCAGAGCTGCATCTCTGGCGCTCCATAAAATTGGAAAAATCAGAAAACACCTAGATCAAAGAACCACTGAGATTCTAGTTCATGCTTTTGTGTCTTCAAGACTCGATAACTGCAACAGCTTACTCTATGGGCTTTCAAGTTCTCGTCTCAAGAAATTACAACATATACAGAACTCAGCTGCTAGATTAGTTACACTTACAAAACCAAACGATCATATAACTCCAGTCCTCCTTAGCCTTCACTGGCTTCCTGTTGCTGATCGGATTAAATACAAAGTCCTCTTGCTGACATTTAAATGTTTACACAATTCTGCACCTGTTTACCTACAAGATCTCGTCCAAAATTACACTCCTACCCGCTGCCTTTGCTCCAGTTCTAAACTGCTACTCTCCTCTCCTCCAGTTTGTACTAATTATTACGGTTGCCGTTCTTTCCAATACTCTGCTGCTTGTCTCTGGAATGACCTCCCTGTTACAGTTAAAGAAGCAAGAACACTCGCAAATTTTAAGACCTTACTTAAATCTTACCTTTTCTCCTGTCTATGACTTTCATCTTTTCTTTTCTCAGCGCAAAGGGACTTCAGTGTGTTTTGCGCTTTATAAGAACTGTGTATTATTATTATTATTATTACATACAGCTTCTACGTCTGTGCATATACTGTACAGTGTACGTACAGTAGGGAGTTTCCAAACCACGGAAAGGTATAATAGCTATGGTTTGACTTAGGCTAGCAAAAACCCGCATAAAAGAAGAGGCACTCACAAAATTGTCAATTAGTAGATGAAACCTAACAACACCCAGTGAGCATGCCTTGAATGCAATTTTTCCCTTAAAGTAGTACCTTGTGTTTGAACAAAGGGATGTATATGTTAGCTAAATTTTTCTGAACAAACTTTTTACAGAACATTCAGACAGTCCATTCAAACAATGAGGATGAGTAAATAATCCCCAACCCATACATTCTGCCAAATCCATTTCCTTTAAAAATAACAAAGAAAAACATAAAAAATGATAATAATAGGTTGCAAATTAACCTTTATTCCAAGTCATCTCACCCCTCAGTGTCCCAACCAATAAGAGTGCACTTATGTATGAATATTGAATATACCAAACAACACAAACACACTCTATCAACAGTAGTGCACCCTGTGGGAGGGGGGTTGCAGAATACACCCACAGTATTTTCTGCCTGTCATAACAGGTGACTTAAAGAAAACCAAAGTTGAACTTGAACCACAGTTGAAAATTCATTTTAATTTTGAACATTTTATTGAGTTGACTGACACCTTGTTACATACAGTAGTAGTAGCCATTGTTGGTGTGTTGTTATGTCTTTTCCAACTAGCTACAGTATCTATATCAATGGTGGTATTGCTTTAACTACCAGTATACCATATGCTCTGTTATGCAAAGATTAATGCAATCCTTCTGCTTTCATTAGCATCTATGCGACAACAAAATGAAAGAAGTTTAAAGTGAAAAAACAACACTTTTCAAACCTTATTTCAAAAATGGATAGGACTGCCTCATAGATCACTTTAGATCAGAATACTGTCCACAGTTGCAACATTTAAGAAGATTCTCCCAAGGTACTTAACAAAAACCCTCACTGTGTAGGTATGAATGTTTCAAATATCTCATTACCTAGACTATTTGAGCCTGGGACTGTTGTTTTAATAAAAATTAACATTCCTGCAGGCTTTAGTTCTTGTGAGCACTGTGTTTTACAATCATAACAGGAACTTGGAGAATGTACAAAGAATAATTTGTTTTTAATCTACTGAACAAGTGGGTAAATTTTCTTTTTATTTATGACATGGAAGTAGGTAGTACTTCAATGGTTAGGCCTACTTAATGCTAAACCCTAGTCCTAATTGATTAGTATTCAACCTACATAACATCCTTCTCATCCCAAAGCGGAAATGTCTGCTTACAATGAAATTACTATCTACAGTATGGCTAGTTACTGTAGGTACTTGAAATTCCATCATCCAGGTGTTTATAAAACGGTTATACTGCACTCCAGAATCTTGAAACATAGCTTGTGTGGCGCTTTGAATATTTGTTCTAAAATAGGCGTCGTTTAAGCAGCTTATAATGACAAACTTGCGTTTTTCAAAAGAGCTTGCAAATTTTCAGTATTTTCCTGGTTTTTGGCTAGCTTAAGTACTCTTGTTGTCTGGTTAATCGAGATATCGAATGATTGCCCAACTAGAGACACACTTACTAGTTTTTTTTCCAAAGAAAAATGAAAAATTTGTTAAAGTGTCTTTATTACATTGTGCCTATCTACATAATCCATGACATTGCAAATTAAATGCAACTTCCTTAATGTTAAAGTTTTACTGATGACTATACACAGAGGATTATCCTAAAGTTCTGCACAAGTCAAAAGTCAATTTTGGAAGGAAGAGCTTCAGAAAATTACAGTGGATATGTGAGTTGACATGTTATTAGAGCAAATGGTACCACATATCAGTTCAATGTTACCAAAATATTTGCCTAATGTTAGAGTTATTTTGGACAGCTTGCATGTTGATTTGATCTAATGGCACACTGTGCATTGTGTTGAATAGACTGCAGAACTGTGATGATTTTATGTGTGATAGAGAACATGAAATGATGTCATGTTATTAGAGCAAAACTCAAGAGGATTTTTCGGTGGATTGGGAATACTGTGCTGCAAGTGGAGGCAAGATCCAAGTGTGATGGTGTTGAGAGACATGTGATAATGACATCGGGATATGAAAAGTGGACTCTGACCACATTGATGAAGAGCTCCTTTTCCAGACAGAGGAACCTTCGTAATACGATGGAGAAGAAAGAAATGACTGTGATATCATGTTAAATCGGAATAGAATTCTCTGATAATTTTTGCAAATAGAAAACACTGTGTCCCAGGCAGAGGCACTGTCACAGGATATGTAACGGTTTTAGAGAGAGGGGACTATGATGTCATCATGATAAGAGTTATTTTGGACAAAGTTATTTTTTGTTGTCTGGCATGATGTGCATTGACTTGGGTGTTCTACTGTAATCAAATGATCTCATGAACGATCTCATTAATCAGAAAGTGACAGTCCTAAAAAATGGGGTAAAAATGGGGCAAAAATGGGATTAACCTGTCCTTTTCTGTATATCTTGAATGGTGAGAAGATACTCAAAGAACAGTAAAGTATTTACACAAGGGAGTACATTCACTTGTAGACCTTAACTGGGAAAAGCGTATTTACAGCAGTGGCAATATTGTATTTTTCTGCAAATTAGTGATGATGTTTAATGATTAGGCAGGAGGGAATGCACCTTTTCCAATGTGTACAAAAAGGGGTAGCAATATGTTATTGTAGTGAATCCAAAATTATTATTGTCACCATAATTTTAGCTCCAGGGGAGATGATATTAGAACTTGAATTGTGGGGACAGTTTCTTGTGAAAAAAAAATAAATTGAATATTAAAGCAAATTTACATGTTTCTTTCTTTACTGTTTGGGATCTTCCTTTTATTTACTCATTTGCAAATTTTTTTGCTGCTTTTTCCTTACATTTATCAACATACAGAAAGCAAGTGCACTCTGTCAACATGTGATCTCTTTAACAGTTAAAAAGTTAAAAACAAAACAAGCCAAATAAAAAATTCAATGATTATCATCAACTTATGTACTTTTCTCTTTGTCCACTCGGAGTAGAGGAAACTTACATGACACTTGTTTCAAAAAAGTTGTCATTATTGAATAATTGCTATGTTTTTTTATTTGATTATTTTGAGTATTGTCCAACACTAACATACAGGTTTTCACTTCTGGTACAATATTTCTGTACTAAGGTGGTCACCAACCCAGTTTGAGTGCCCATTAATTTTCTGATCTGGCATATGAGCCTCACTGTATCCCTATGAAATCCCATACTGTAGGCTAGCCTGTGCCTGCTAACTAATGCTTTGGATATTGTGGTGGTATCATGATTTCAAATCTTTCCGAAGTTTTCAGCCTTTCACCAATTCACACTGCTAAAAATCAGTTTCACTTGATAATTTGTGGGGAATTGTGGGTATAATTCATGCACAAATTGTATGTTCAAAGTTTGCACCATTTCATTCATTCAGATTGTGATTTTCTACTTTTTTTTTTCTGATCATTTTTGTGCTGGTCAGAAGCAAGCAATTTTAGCTCTGTGTCGGTCTGCAGTTGCCAGTTCCCATTAGGGGCCATCAGCGTGGGGACAACCCCGTTCTGTATGTACAATACAGTATTTTCTTGTGCATGTTGATTACTGCATATAGAGTAGAAAAAGAATTAAAATTGAACCCTGGGTAACAGTAGTCCATATTGTCCGCTAGCTTTAACATAGTCACCAACAAGAATGTGTCAAATACTGTATGTTACATACAATTATCACTAGCATTTCCTTTTTTTATGACAATGGATATAAATCTCCTGTTCTGGTCAGTGGTTATTCAGGTGCTGTGGTAGTAATAAGGGAACTGCACATTCCCTTCTCATCTATCTCTCTCATCTAAGATCTCTTGTATGTTTCTCACTCCTTCTGTTTTGGTTGGACTTCACTACAGAGCTACTGTTCACTTATGTGACAGGTATTTTAAAGGAACTACTTTAAATATGTCTTTGTATGCTCAAATTTACACTGTATGTGGTTGCAGGGCTTTATGAAGGTTACAACCTCTCTAGAAACAACAGCTGTTAACAAAAAAAGAGTCTCTGAGAGCTGATGTGGAAATGTCTGCAAAGTTCAGTTCTGTACATAAAAAAATGGGGATAAGTTTATTGATAACATTAACACTGTACATGCAGCGCAGATACAATCTTACCCTCAAGGCTGATTTCAAGTTTCGACAAAGACTCCAATCTGCTAAGTACAGTTAAACATTCAAATCTTGCAGTGTTCTTTCCTATCCATTGTAGAATTCAATGCCCTCTACTGTACAGTTTCATTACAGTGTCACATGGTCACTGCAGAATATGCAATGATCACTGTGTCTTAGCCATTAAAAATTTTCAATTCTGAAGACAAAAGGTACTGTAGCTCTACAGTTTGTTGCTCATTTGTTCCAGTTATAGTTGGTCTATTGTGAAGTGCGTTCACCCGTACAATATGATTGCTTTGCTGTTTCAAATTATGAGCAAAGAAGGGTTCACAACATTTTCTAAAAGAATAGCAAAATTCAAGCAAGAAGGGTTACCAACCTTTTCTATTTAGCAAGTGACAAAAACTGTAGATTAGGTACCACTTAATCCTTTCCCTGACCAGGAAGGTGTTATATTAGAAGGACATCCACAAAACCCCTTATTTCTGCTATCCAATTGCATTGAGTTCAGAGTGGAGACTAAATCCGTTAATTGGGGATAAGTGGATAATTTAAATAATGTGTATTGAATTGCTCTGTCTTATATATGTAGGCAACCTCATCTATACTTACAGCATTTTCTGGGAAACGGATTATTTGGAACTACTGTACTGCTGTTTTCTGTAACTAGTTGAGTGACAGCCATTAATTAGTCAATTGTGTAATTGAATATTTTGTTCGATTCATCTATAATTTACTGCAAAAGTGTTTCCATCCTGGAAGTCCCCCCAAACTGCACAAATAGCCGAACTTCAAAGACCAGTCTCACAGATACAATCACTTATGTAGCTCATGTATTAAAAAGTAATTCATGCTTATGTAGACACAGTTTGGGACAATCTTGTTTTGAAACTTTTTTCAGAAGTAACAATATCAAACAAGTGAAGGACGAACTATTCTTTACAGTTAAATTGGAACTAAACAAGTCAGGACTCTCCCCCTCCTTACTGTGAGTAGAATGTAGGATTCACACAACTAACCGTAATGCCAAACACTCCCATTAACATATTTTGTGAACCAGTTTACAAAACCAGGGCAAAAGGCCATAGCTAGAGCAGTGAATAGGGTATCTGGAAAGTAGATTCATTTTGAAGGAACAGTATTTCTATCTTAGAACATATTTACACCATAACAAAAATTGGAAAAAAAATAACAATATGCTTTCCTCTCCTCTCAAATATAGAACCTGAACATAACAAGCCATGCAGTGAGCTACAAGTGGAAAAAGACTGTTGCTGGCTTGACTTGAACCAATAGGTTGGAAACTGGGGCATAAAAATCCATCTAACCTAGCCTTTTTTACTTTTATCACAGAAAAAAAAAATGAGGCATATATGCGGTCAGCTGGCAATGCTGTATGAAATGCAGTTAGACTTTTGTTAGTATACTGCAGCCTACACTATTGGTTTCCTGCTGAATGCTTGTACTGAAATAATTTGACTTGTACAGAATTTTATACATTGTAATGGTGTTCAAGAGAATGAATGGTAAACATGAAAAGTAGGCCTACATGCATGTCCTACCTTTCTTTGCCTGAACTGAAATTGAACAATTCATCATGAGTTAGTTCCATGTTTTTAGATTAAGCTTAATTGGTATTTTATGTGTTTTGATTGTATATCTGTCTACAGTATGTCTGTATGGTCTGTGTGGTAATATAAGTATCCTTTGAAAAATGAAAGAAAGAAGCTTTGAATTGCTAAAATAAATGAAAAGTTGACATACGCTATAGATACTTAATGCAACAGGTGGCCATCTGATGAAAGAACTTTCTGTTCTTAAAATTATAAACATCTTTTGTTTGCTGGATACAATTTCTGGTCAATGCCAAATTTTTTACAGGACAGTACAATCATGGTACTGTACAGTACATATTGGAATAGTACATGCAGTTGGTATGTACAATGTACAACAAACTGAGAGATAATTGTAAAGTACAGTATGATCAACTGATAATTAGGTTTCAGTTAATTCAGGTCTCAATCGAAATGTATCTATTTTAATACTGTGAAGCAGGTGTACAGTGCCATTCAATTTAAGACAAAACGTTTAGGGTTTCAAATTCAGGATTTTAATTGAGCTACTGCACTTGACAGCTGGAGCTTTCAACAGCTGTGACACCCAGCCTCTGTCTGTCTTTGTGCAAGAGGTTTTGATTCAGCATATAAGAGCAGCAATACAACAACAAGAATAGGCCTATAAATAAATGACATTCAAACACAAAGTTAAAATGTGAAAACCAAATTATTCTTTTATCAAGATTGACTCCTGAATTTAAAGTTTTTTATTCATACTGTGAATTTGTACAGTACAGTAGGTCCAATTGTGTCCACAGGACTTCTGTATCTGTTTTCTATGTGTGAAGCTAAAAACGTCAGTTTTCATGCCAATTATGTTTGACCATTGCAAATACCCACTAAAATCATTAGACATGATACTGTATTAAATATGAGAGAGCATCAAGGTAAAGATTAAAAAATGCATTTCTTAAATAAAACAGGAAATTATTTTGACCTTAAATTTCATGTTAGATATTTTGTTATTTGGCAGAAATTTATGGAATCATATTTTCAGGGAGTGCATGTAAACTTCTGAAATTTGCTAAGCTTAAAATCCACAAATTTAAATATGGTCCTCACATTTATCCTCATTAACTCCATTTGGGTCAATTGGGTGAAGTATTAATCTACTGCAAGACATAGTGTCCAATAGTTAAGAAAAGATCCCCCCATCTTGCCCTTCCCCCTTCCCCTCCCCCTACCTTCATAGCAAGTGGTGAACATGAATTTTATTGAAATAGAAGCACACCTGTGAACAATGACAAAAATCAGCCAATTTTGCTATGTATTCATGAGCTCAAGTTACTCTCAACTGTTGGTTAGTTTCGATAAAATTGAATTTATAAACACAATGAAGCATCAACTGTGACATTGTTCTGTGACTGGAATGCTGATTTATGCAGAGCAAGTCCATTGGATTTCTACATCAATTGTGTGAGCTTGGAGCATACTAAACCCTGTCGACAGTTTGTATGTGATGGCGAGATTGAATGGTACTGTAAAAATCAGAATTAATTGCTTTGTATTGCTTTTATTGAATTATTAGTGATTTGTGTAAACTTGTTTTGATCATTATGATGTTGTTTATACTAGCACAATGGGGGGGGGCAGGGGAGGGAGGGGGTTGTAGCCCCCAGTTGAACAATACATTGCTGAATCTGGCAGACTCCCGTGCCTCGGTCAAGCAGACATTATGCTCTGGTTGGATATGACTTTCTGAAGTCAGTCAAAAGGTCTGGATTAGGTTAAGTTATTAATTCTATCGACATTTGATCATGCCTGTATGGGACTCTTTGGGGGGGGGAGGGTGGTGACCTTTTGCCTGAGTCCAGATCCCCAACCAGGACATAATCTCTGCCTTACTTTGAAACCAAATTATACCCAATTCAGCAAGGTTCT
Source organism: Holothuria scabra (assembly GCA_037179385.1). Lineage (NCBI taxonomy): Eukaryota > Metazoa > Echinodermata > Holothuroidea > Aspidochirotida > Holothuriidae > Holothuria > Holothuria scabra. The sequence goes on along the minus strand of CM074192.1, from coordinate 6,479,895 downwards.
GGCCAATTTGGGGCCCCCAGCCCCTGTCCTGTGGGGTCATGAATATGATGTAATAAAATGTACAAATCAGTGCAGATGCACTCTTGGTGGTGTATGTTATTTTTAGAGTATAAAGTTAAGTTAAAAGTTTAATTTTGGAGTTTTCCAATGCAACATGTACATTCGGTCTTGGTCTCGGATATGCTGGTCTCAACTACAACACTGCATGTGACGATATTTTTTCTCCTCAATTGTGAACCATAGTAGGAGTAACTGCTTGGTATACCTTATTTGAATGTGTAATGTGGAAGTTTTAAAATAGTATGAAAGATGCTTAAAGATAAGCAGTAAAAAATTTTGAGATTTAGCTCGTTGCTTATAAAAAGTTTAGGGCAACTGCTCTTGCTCTTTAAGTCATGCAAGCTGACCAATCTAGATTCCATTGTCAATACATGTGTGTTTCTTGGTGTCACTTAATATTGTTAGTGTTCTTAGATTAGATCATAGCAAGAGAGGAAATGCAGGTTTTCCTTCTATTGGCAGACAGTACCCTTCCAAGATCTATTGTAGCTTTGTAAAATGAAAAGGATACTGTAATTACTGTATCCACGTGCATGGCTAATATGGTAATGGAAGTGGTCACAAGAGAATAACAATGTGTGCTTAGTATTGTAGGGAGGGTTAATACAGAATTTGCGATGTAATCCACCCGTGGGTGAGTCAATCTGTTGACCTCCCCTATTACTATTGGGCTCCTGTTAATTGAAGGGAAATACTGCATTTTAAAATTTGCCAACATAGCATGCAAAGGAAAAAGCTCACCAAAACATTGCTAATAACTTTATCCCCTCAAAATATTAAATGCATCAGAAGAAAAATGTGGGGGTTGCATTATTTGAAATTTTGAAAGTTTTGATAAATAAATCACACTCAAGCAGCAATACCGTAATTGAATTTCCAATGTTCCTTAGAAAAATTCATTTCTTGAAAAGATGGCTGCAGTAATGCTTTATGTTTGAATAATTTATCTTTCAGTATCTTTAAACAGTGGTTTTAAAAAGATGAAAATCTTGTGTAAAATAGTGAAATTGATAGTCTGGTATCCAGCTTGGGATTTAAGGAATTGATCAAATCATGAATGATATAGATGTTAGGTAACCTTCTTTGAACCACTGTCTCAAGGATACAAGTATTCACTTTCCTTGACATTGTCATTTGCAGCGATGAAGCTAAGGGACCCGGTCTGGAGTATGACTTCTTGCTAGAAGTCAAGTGGGTTTTTCGTCCAAGAGCAAAGTGAGCAATCCATGGTTTTCCAGTCTGAACTGGCCTAAGTTAAGAACATTTCCAGATTATATCTAAATTGTTGAGTTGGTCACCACATGACAGGAAGTTGTAATTCTCAAGCCACATGCTTCTCCCTTATTTGTGCTTATCTTCTGAAAAAAAACTGCCTTCCAAGGTCTCTTTGTATTATTGCAATCAAAATCCCCCAATATGGGGGAGAAGAAGAGCTGATATGGAAGGAACCATATTTTAAAGGCATGATCCTCTCATCCCAAACAATTCCAATTCTCCTAACCTACTCACTTAATTTGTTAGTTGTTAGTTAGATGGAGTTTTACGTCCCAGTTTCCAACCTATTGGGTTAAGTGGAGCCACCCTCCCACATAATGTTTAAAATTCATCCTCCCTTTCAGATACTTGCCTCACTTTATTGCTTCAAGGTGACTATACAAGACCCAATACACTCTCAATACAGTACAGGCTCTGTAATATCAGCTTTGGCACTTTGCATTGATTAAACTAGCAAGTCTAGCAGGCAATCAAAGAGCTGAGCCAACTGAGGATTTCTATAGGCTACTACAAAAATTGCAGTTTGGGTTGAGAGGTTTATCCCTTTAAGACCTATTTCTTTTGTCACAGAGCAACAGCCAGATTTCATTCATTAGCTGTACTCTATCATTTTGTAATTTATTGATTTAGGAATGCATCTTTACATACTGTATGCTGCTCCCTGCTTGTGAAACTTCCTTGCCATATTTGGCTCTGATCTCTCTGCATTTAAGCTAATGTCAAAACTCATTTCTTTACTTGTTCTTTGAATGTAAATAATTAGTTGTTTCAATTTTTTGTCAAGAATTTACAGCAGCTACACTTTTGTTTCTGGCACAATATTCAATTTCATAGGTTATTATTATTATCTTTTGGATTGCCTAATTTGCCTTCTTGTTTCACTACAAGTTGTCATCTATAAACTATAAGTTACAACTGAATTTGAATGTACTAACTGATCCCCTTGTTCAGTACAGAAGATTCTCCTAGTTGAAACTGCTACTAGTAATTACAGAAATCGTTTATGGTACATGTCACACTCAGTATTTATACTACTGTCTTTGTGTGTTATATCAGTGTGTGGCTGACTGACCTCTCAAAAGATCAAATTAGTTTTGCTCATTTTCTTGTAGTTTTAACAAATATTGTTTCTTTGGTGTGATGAACACTACACTGAAATTTTAAAGTGGAGCTATAATGCAAACTTAATAAGAATGCAAGATACAACCCCATGGGAAGTCTTTTTGTGGACACATTCAATTACAGTACTTTTTACTTATTAGAACAAAATTAAACTCAGTTCATCATCAGGAGTTGAGTGCCAAGAAGTACAGTGGGTATACTGTACTGTACTGTACATACTGTAGTGTCATCCATGCATCATGAATGAATTAACAGAATTTTTACTGGGGAGGAATAAGAGCTGAGTCAGTGGAGCACCAGGGATTCTGCCAGACACACAAAAAAGGGGGGGATTTATTACTGCTAAACCCCAAGTCCAAATTGATGCCATCCTAGGCTAAAGTTATGAGTGGGTTCAGGGGGACAAAAGCTTGCTTCAAGGTCCCTGTAAGGTGCAACTTGAAGGTTTTAAAGGCCATTTATTTGTGTAAGTTCAAACATTGCTGCAAAAGAAACCAAGATATTGACAGTTTTCTAATTTTTATGGAAATGAAAAGGGGGGGGGGGATTTTACCCACCTTCTTCTGGAGAAAGGGGGAATAAATCCTCCCTTCTCCCCCCTTCCCCCCTCTGATGGAAACCCTGAGCACTGGAAGGGCCGTACAGTTTTAAATTGGATGTACACTTGTAGGTGTGACTACACATTGATTTGAGATGCATGTCAGTTTGTTAAACCCCCTAATTCTAACTCCCACCCACAAAGTGTAATGTGTTCTAACTTTGAACACCTGTTTGTGACTAGTCCATGTAGATAAAGTGATACAGTAGTTTTATAATCTGCCAGGAATTATCACCTTTGAAGCACACAGTAGGTTTTACAGTCTTTATCCATGGCATTCAGCTGGAATTATTGCTAATTTATTTGGTTTCATTCATGACATTGGGTTCAAGTTAGAGTTAGTTTTAGTATCCTTAGACATTAAATTACCTGCATAAAGACAGAACCCTCCATTTTATCTTGCATGTTTACAGCATAATTAGTACTTGCAACTGATTAGTGATTAATTGCCGAGGATCCCAAGTGGATTAAACGTTTATTAAAAAGTTACCTGCAATTAATCAAAAATCCTGCTTTTTGTCTACCTGAATTTCTGCAAATTTACTGTCTTTTTTCCTTCTATCAAGTGCTTCCGACTTGTGATATGGGCAAGGATAACTGATTCATGTTGTCATAATGTGACACATGCGTTCTGATGGCAGTAGGCCTACATACAAGCATTTAACAGTGATGTTACTGTAGGCAGGTTGTTATTACTATTTTTTCATAGGACTCTATGCAGGACTGCTGCCACTGCCCATGCAGTTGGGAAGAGCTTGTAATGTAATTTGCATTACTGTATTGTACATATAATACATTACCCAATGGAAATTCTCAATGCTACTGTATGTGAAAAACAGCCACACTTGACTTTTCACGATTAATCCCTTAGAAACGATCGGAAAATTATGCAATAAAATGTTCAGTAATTTTACTAAAAATTCTCAGCCCTAATAAGTACCCTCAATGCATAATCAACAATTATTCTTGTACAACAGTGCAGTTAATATAACCAACTGAACTACCAATTAAATTAATTCAGTTCTAAATCATAGGCAAGGAATCACAAAGCTGAAGTACTGCTTTCTCTTTCATTGTTGTTTCTAATTCAGTACAGTACCAATAAATGCTGCAGTTGCTGCTACGGTATTGGGGCCTGCTCTGTAACATTTGTGGAAAAGAATGGTCAATATTCTCAATATGCTGTGCATCAGGCCTACGTACATTTAGCAGTGCTACAGTGGGTATGTTTGAGCAACTATACAATAACCTATTTTGGAGTCATGTTTGGGGCTCCAGACCATAACAGTGGTATCATAAGTTGGGAATCCCTTGATGCAATATTGAATTACATCATCCAAATACCAGTAGTCACTTTAAATTTTCAGTAAAGTGTGCTTACTGTACACAAGGTTCTTCCAGTCATATAGGTCGACCTTTAAGACAAAATTCTGTGATATTGAAACTGACTGACTGAGTAAAATGGTTCACTGGGTTCTGAATGGCCCTTCTATTCCTGTAAACTTCAGAAGGAAAGAAATTTTGCCCTCAAAGTATGCTAATGATTGGTTTTTGTGTAAATATTTCACAGTTCAAGAATTTCTTTTGTCTAAATTTCAAAAGGAGTGGACACAAAACTTATTTAGCAGCAGGAGTCCTGTCTGGTTGATTCTCATATCCCACTCCATATAGGTTATTAAAAAAATTTCAAGTTCAAAGTCTTGGGGGGGGGGGAGGGGGCAGTAATAAGCCAAACAGAGAACTTTCTGCCCACTCACCTATTGTCAGGCTCATAGCCAGCCAGGGTTGTTGTTTTTGGGGTCACTGGATATATTGATTGCCATTTTGGGGTTTGAGAGGTAGGCCTCTTAAGGAGAGGTAAATTGAAGAATTAAAAAAGGTTCCCTACTCTGATATTTTTGGGGAGGGGAAAATTGAAGGATTAAAAATGGATCGCTATTCTGATATCTTTGGGGGGAGGGCATGATTCCTACTGTGATATTTTTTTTTGGGGGGTACAGTTCTCTCCCCCCTCCTTCCAGGGAAAATGCAGTCACCTCAAATGGTATTAGTCAATCTCTGATATCCTGTTTTATGAATGTCTCCCTCAAATCCAATTGCAAAAAATTGTGCAAATTTATTGGAACATAGGAAAATTGAAGGGACAAGTTTCAAATTTTCATAGGTTTCTACAAATACAGACATTTTTTCTAGGGGATAAGGGAGCTGTCTCAATCAACACAAGAAAATAGGATGACATGTCAGTGTTGAAAGGTGAAGCTGGTATCGTATGCAAAATGAAAAATGTAATTTGTAGACATATTTAAAAGTTTTACATCCTAAGGTGTTCAATAATTACTGTTATTTAAATGGTGCACACACAACAAATATTTAGGAAAGGAACATAGGTGGAGAAAGTTTGGAAAATGGGAGGCTTCTTCCAAGGAAATTTGGACTTCTTATGGGATTTTTTGGCAGCTGGAGGGAAATTCCTCTTTTCTATACAAAACTATGAAAAGAATTGTGGAAGTTTTTCTTTCTTCCTTGGAAATAATTTTTTCCTCCCTTCATGCAAAACAAACATTTTTCCGCTCCTGGGAGGGATATAGTTATGCAGAGATTGTATGAGGCATAAATGCTATTTTATAGGCATTCCCCTTTTTTCTCACATCTCTTGTGGTGCCCCCTTGTGGTATCCCCTAATTGGTTTGTGAATTCCATGATTTTTTTTGTCACACTGCATGGTGAATTTTAAAGGCTAAAACTGGTCACTCCAAACTTATTTTGAACAACATCTAAATATCACAACTTTCATATTTTCTCTTCAAAGTATCTTCCATACTATTTCTTGAATTCAGTATTGCCAAAGGGCAAGAGCAGTCACCCCAACTTGAAGTAGTGTAGTAGACTGTCCTGTTTCATGATTAGCTGTTGAGAGTCATGTGACAACATTTTTTCTCTTCAAATGTGAAATTTAATAAAAAAGTAACTGTGTGTTTAACATTGAATATGCAATATTGAAGTTATAAAATATGATGAAAGATATTTTGAAGAAAAATAAGAGGAAAATTGTAATATTTATCTGTTGCTTCAAAATCAGTTTTGGGGGGGGGGGAACTGCTCTTGACATTTAATCAAGTCTTTGTGGTACAGGATCAAAGCACTGTAGGAAATTCTATGTACTGTATTTACTGTAATGTAGGCTTCAACTTTTAGAGCAATAATATGGTGATTATTGATGGAAATCGTTGGTCACACAATTCTGGATTGTGGAGTCATATGCAACCACCTGTTCAAATTAGGACATTAACCAACAAATGAATGTTACACCAACTTGATTGACAGGTAGGCAGCTTTTTGTAGGAACATCTGTTGTGATCAATGCTTCTGTTGTACTATATGGTAGCATAGTCAAGAGGCTGTTCTATCAAAGGCCTTCTTCAGCCATTGCAAACTACAAGCTCATCCAGAAGGCCCATAGAACAGAAACACCGGCAAAGCAAGACTTTTCCATAGGGAAGGGGAGCAAAGCAATCAAGGTGTGTTGTGAGTTGTAACAACACAGACTACCACACTTAGTTGGTGTGTATTGCACAAAGAATATTTTGGCTACAAAAACCTCTCACATTGCCAGAAGTGGAGCTACCAGTCTCTCTGGTCTTACGTTCATTCCATTCTGCATTTTTTTGAAGAAAGGAATGGAAGTTTACCCTTCCTCTGTGGCACTATGACTGGTGCCTTTAGGAAATTTCAAAGGTGGGAAAATTAGTTGCACAGTTTGACAGTCAGGCATTTATTTTGGTGGATACATGTCCTCCTGTGTTATGAACTTAAGTTAACCTCAAGCCAAAAAATTCAGAAATATTTATTAAACGTCATGAAAAATGAATTCCAACTCTTGCAACTCTCATCTTCAAAACAAGCCAGCGGGCCACAAGTGGAAAAACAGCAGTAGCTCGATGGACTTGAATCAATAGGTTGGAAGCTGGGCTGTAGAACTCTATGTAACTAACCAACCCATCTATATAGGACATTCTTGAGCTGAGATATGGAATGTTGAAGTTTATTCACAGTCAAATTAAAATGGTACATTTTGCAATAATATTTGATGTCATTGTTGTACTACTGTACTCAAATTGCAATCTTCGAATTTTTTTTTTTGAAATTTACTTCACCTTGCACCATAGTGTGATAAGGCTCAAATAATTAAGCTCTCTCTGTGCAACATGCTATGCAAGCAAACAGGAAGTATTCAAGGTCATAAAAACATAAGGGAAACAAAGCAGGTTATGTGAGTTGTACAACAAGAGAGTCACAAACTATTGTGGAGTGGACTTATTTGTTTTATGTGAATAAATTTCAACATTATATATCTTGGCTGATGAATGTCATATGAAGATGGGAAATGAACTGTTGGAATTCATTTTTTATGTTGTTTAATAATTTTTTGACTTTGGGTTCACTTTCAGCTATCAGCCTGCCTCTTGTGTATGGTCTATGTTTGATTCATGATTCAGATATCATAAAAAGCTGGCTCATATGTTTATATTTTCAGTATAAATACATCATGTTATATGTAGCCCCTTTTCAATAACTCTCTGCAGTACAGTTTAGTGTACAGTACTTTGGTTGCTTTGTAACTGTATGTCACCTTACTGAATGATATCATACCTCCCAAGTGACCTGCATTTGGCGGGTTGGACCCGCATTTGGACACCCAAACCCGCTGACCCGCCAAGTCCTCTGAAAAACCCGCATTTCAAATCCCCGAAGTATTCTTAGTGAGAGAACCACGCAAATTAGCAAATAATTTAGCTTACCAATAACAACAAATTCAGTAAATCCTTTCTTACAACACATTCAACTACTCGCGCCGCTATACAATGCATAGGCCTATAGGTACGTACAGAACTATGTTTGCTGTCGCAACATTGTTATTGGCTAAGGTATGGAATATATTCCTGTCACTGCGAAAATAGTGTAATAACGTTGTGCAACACCACATTCAATAGGGAAAATAATTGCCCACTTTGCGGGCCACAGGGGGGACTTGTCCCAGAGCTGCCCGAATGTTCTGGACTGTCTTGACAGTCCTTGACGTTCTTGGCTTATGTTTTCATGGCTAGAATGCCATGTGAGATGTACGGATATATTGGAAATCACCGGCAGCATGTACGGTATGACCGCCGGTGACATACTGTACAGAGCTGACGTTGGTGAACTGTGTCAGTACCGCACTAAAATTTACCTCAACAATAACAATTGAATATTGTGACTAGGAGAGGTTTTAGTCATTGGGCATTTGTGAGATTCTGCATAATATTGTTTTGGCAAATCTCTCAAAACAATATTTTTCTAAGTTACTGCAAAAAATTCAGTACTGTACTGAACTTTTTTGGTGGTAACGTAGCGACATTGTGTTGACTGATTTGCCAAAAAAGTGCCACCATTTTGCATGCAGACATTTCTGAAATTCAAAAATTTTCGAAAAGGGCAGGGGGACACCCCCTCCCCCAGGCTGGCAATCCACCAATGTACAGATCCGCATCTAGCCTCTCGGAACTTGGGAGCTATGATAATATAGTCTTGTAAATTAAATTGCCTCTCAGCAGTATGCAGTCAAGTAGGAAAAGACATTTCTGTTTTGCATGGTTATACAGTAGGTTATGAAATTATGATAGTGCAATATATCTTTTAAGAAATGTGAAGTATGGTTCCAAATATTGTCAGTACAACAAATATAATTTTCATGCATTTAACAATATGAAGACAAAGAGCTGGTTTTTTTCCTTAATTTTCAAAAGGATAACCACCCAATAATTTTTCTTTTTTTATCTTGTTTTTGTTTTCTTTTTGTGTGTAGTGTGTGACCTAAGCATTTCTGAAAATGCTGTCATCATTTCTGAAAAATCAGTAGGACTGCTAACCACATACCTAGCAGAACAACCACTTTTCTGCTTAATCGTTTTCCTTTGGTCAGACATCAACCATCTAAAAACTGTATGTGTTTGTGTAGCTTCATAGGACTTGTATTTTTCCTTAACCTGTACATATGCATGTTGTAAGCTAAGCTGCTACCTTTGCTTGTACTTAAAGGTAAAGAGCAGTCCCCCAAACTTATTTTGAAGAAAATGCTAGATAGCACAATTTTCGTCTTAGTTCTCTTCAAAGTATCTTTCATTACATTTCATGATTTAACTATTGTAATTCAAGGTAAACCAAGCAGTTACTTCCAGTAAATTTCACATTTGAAGAGAAAAAACATTGTCAAGTGACTTTCAACAGCCAATTATGAAACTGGACAGTCTATTACACTACTTCAATTTGGGATGACTGCTCCTGCCCTTTAAATAATGTTAAAAGTTTGTGTGAATTATGGTTTCATTTCCAAGGACTGGGCTAATAGTGAAATTTTGGATTTTATTTTTTTTTCTGTTTATTTTTTCTGGAGGGGGGGGGGGGGAGAGGGGCATCCTTATAGTGTTGTACAGTATACCAATGGAATCAGCTGTCATCAATTTCCAAATACTGACATACTGTATTGCCATAAATTGTAGTGTGACTGGGAACTTCAACCCTGGAGTGACAGATCCCTGAGTGTGATATGTTATTAACAGGCTTTATACTTTGTTGCATGGATACATGCATTACCCCTTTAATATAGTTAGTTAATTACTGTGCAATGGTACCAAAGTTAGGGAAATGGAACAAAATGTCAACCAGCCCCTTCTTTCCCATTCAAAAGTTGCATATATGTCAAGGACAGTCTTCATGCAGTTTTCACACTGTAGAGGTTCATACCGGTATGTACAGTAGAACTCCACAATGTAGTGTACTGTAACTGTAAACATAAAACACTGATTGCAATTAATCTATCAGACATACAGCATCGCTTGGTGAATGATGATAAATCTGACATCTTCCCTGCACAGTTGAAAGTGGGCAGTGTTGCTGGTATATAACTGCTAATTAAATTTGTTGTCATCTCTATATTCTATTTATTTTCAGGTTTGTTCACCTTAGGGGGAGAAATCCCAAATTGTGTTGGTAAAAGGGTCTTGCGAAGCCGCACCGACATGGTCATCAGGTTTTGAAGAAATGTATGCCAGTCATCACCATTTGCCATCCAGGAAGGCATACAAACACCATTATAGGGTATCTGGTGTCAGTGTAAGTCACTATTAACTATTTGTGCTGATGGAAAATAATAGCATTACCTAATTTCAGTTTAAGTCCAGAAAGAAAAAGTATTTTCTCTGTTTTGTTTGTTTTAGTACTGTGAAAGCATTGGGAAGGCGGTGAGGAGCAGATCTGCAGATTTGAAAAATTGCTTAGGGGCCTTATTTTTAACACATTACCATTTCAGCAGGACTTGTCTGTACTAAATACTTCCTTGGAATGTCTTATTACATCTGCTACATACTTGGTATTTAGCGGCTTGTGGTGTAGTACAGTAGCACTACATGAGTATCACAAAGTGTCACTGCATGTTTTGGTGCTTCTTTCATCTAACCTCAGTCAGCTGCAGTGAATACAGTAGAACTACCCACCCTTTCACCTTCGTTCAAAGGATATTCTCAGTCCCCAAACGTTTCTGAAGCAACAGCTAGACCTCTCACAAATATCCTTCCATTTCCCTCCAGCTACATTCCATGATATTTCAGAACATGAATGTTGCATTCAAGGTAAACCCAAGGGGTTAGTCTTCTTGAATTTCACATTTTGGTGAGATCAATAATGTCATATATGACTTTCAACAGCCTTAGTGAAATGGGATATGTGTCAACAATAATACAAAATTAGTGTGACTGCATGTACCTTTCACACAAATTTTACAATTCACAATGGTGAATACCATCATCTCATTAATATACTGTAACCATGGATACTGTATATTACTTGATATTCCATGAACTTTGTCAGTTGAGGTTGACTTTTCTCTGCAGAGATTTCACCAGAAACACAAAAAGGGGAGGAGGTATTTATTACTGCTTAAGTGCGTAACCCCAAGTCCAAATTGTTGCTTCAAGGTCCTTGAAAGGTGCAATTTGAAGGTTTTATAGGCCACTTATACTGAAATGCAAGTTATAGTGTTTAAATTGACTGTTTCAAAGTGTAACATTTCTGATGAGGAAAGCTGTATCGTGTTGGAACTTCAAGCTTTTCAACCTCTTTTTTGTGAGGTTCAAGTGATTTGTTATTTGCTCAAGCTGCTTTGACATGACAGCAAATTGCATAGTAATCAATCCAGACCATCATTTGAGGTAGAGACTTCAAAAATTAATATTATGCAAACTATTGAAAGGTTTAGTTCATTTGATATGATCTCACAGAATGTAGTTAACAGTATTATGTACTGTGATGTTCCTTATTACATACATGTCTGCTGGTTTGCATTCATGATACGGCAGTGCAGACTATTTATTGATTTTCAAAGTATTTGATTAAATTTTCCCCTCTACTCTTTATCTGATGCAGACAAAAAAATACTTGAACTTTAAAAAAATTGATGAAGTGGCAAATGGTTTTCAATATTCCTAACAGTGTGGGGAAACTTAGGGAAAAATTTCCACATGTCAAAACTTAGGACAAAATAGGAAATAAGGGAGTAACAATACTTGAAAAAAGAAGAGACTTGTTTTCTCAAACTGCAGCATTGATCCTCTACAAGTGTCTGCATTGATGAAAATGGTGCAAAAGAATTACTTTTCTTTGAAGCTGAGTGCATAATTGTTAGTTTTGTAAGCATTTATGCCAGCACTTTGAAAACTAATAATTTCCTTCAAAGTGAGCTACAGTACTGGTTACCATATGTATTGATGAGAAGTCAATTAATTAGCTGCAGTATTGGAAGAACTTGGTATCTGATGTCAAGTAACATTAAGAGGGAAAATGCAGTCACCGCAGTTTAATTAGTATAGTACAGTATATATGACTAGCCTATGTTAGTTCCCTTTTGAGAATAACTTGGCCGTATTTTTCTTTCAACATTGAGAAATTAATAAGGAGTCCATAGCTTGAATTAGCATGAATACCATCTGTCAACATGAACAGTACTGCTCTAACCCAACTTTACTTATGGTGGACAGTTGGGAGTCTGGGGATTTCTGTTCTGAAATACAGTAACATTTAAAAGCACTTGGAAGAGAAATAAATAGTAGGATTTTTTTGAAATATAGCTGTTGTTAAGAAGTAGACTGTACAGGATATGGTGACTTTTTTTTTGTAAACTAATGCAAAGTCAAAACAAAGTCACAATTCATTTGAAGAAAAATTTCCTTTTAAATGTTGAAAGAGGTATGCATCAAACTCATATTGTACATTTAAAATTAATGGTGTGAGAAAAATCAGTTGTATTATAGTGCAGTACTGTAGGTTTGCAGTATAAATGAAGTGCAGTACAGTACATATACCTGTACCAAACACATGTTTTGATTACTGCAGAATCATATAAAGCTAAAGTGCAAGTCACAAACCTACTAGTGCAATTTGATTCTATAGTTGAAGCAGAAAAACCTTGATAATTAGTTGCCTTGAGCCAGTATAGCTAAGGTTTGGTTGTTTTACTCTCCTGCACTCAATGTGTGAATGCAAAACAGGAAAACGGCATCATGCAATATTTCTCATTTTTAAACAGAGTCCTTGGGGATATTTCCAAAGATTAACTTGTCTGCAGTGCTGCATGCACATATTTTCATGAAAAATAGACAATTCAGCAAGATAAGCGAATATCAAATAGCTTTCCAATGTATAAATAACTATATGCACTGTCCTACTGTAGGGCATATTCTTTTAAAATGCAAGCAGGCAAAGTTACAGGAATGTCACTCATTATTGGTATGCTTGGGCACGCTGCTTTTTAACATCAAAAGTATAGTAAGAATACGAGTATGTTCATCACAGATGTATCTTCATTGTAAATCTTCAGATTTTCTTACTTGCTTTTGAAGTGTAAAAGTTGCCAACAGAAATCATTTTAAATGTCATCTAGTCTCATCACATGTCAGGGCCAACTATTAATTTTCATGTGATATGAAAGACAGCAAGTTCCAAAAATGCAGAGTGCCAGAGCTCATTGTACATACTGTAATATGTGCTGTACAGAGAGTGTTTTGAGTACAGGATATATTCTGTACGATGAGATTCAGGTAGTGTTTTGAGACCCCATGTTTGGTCTAACCGTAAGAGCATCTGCAGAGCATCCCCCTCTCATGCAGGAGGCCCAGTGTATTCCAAGGTTGAGTCATACCAAAGACTCTAAAACTGGAACCTATATACTGCTGTTGTGCCTGATGCTCTGCTAAGCAATGGAATTGGGAAAACAAGCCAGTGAGGCACAACTGGAAAGAAGGCAGTGGCTGGCTTGACTTGAACCAGTAGGTTGGAAACTTGGCTGTAAAACTCTGTCTAACTAACTGATTATACATTGGGGTCTTGTATATTCACCCTGACAAGCAATAAACTGAGATTGTGTTTGGATGAAGATAAGTTTTAGACAGTTGTGGGAGGGACTTCAAAAGTGCAGAATTGGAACTGTTTGGGGTGAGACGATTCTAAAGGCCTTTAATGGAAATTCAGTGCATTTGTGATATAGGTGAAGTTGAAAATAGCTTCAAATGTCAATGATTTTGGCCCTTTACTCAGTGTGCTCCATGTCTGAAAAGTGTGTTATAGGTTTCACAGATGTGAAGACTTTCCCATAGGTGGAGTTTCCATGCCAAATGGCTACAATCCTGATACAAAATGTCTAACTTTATTTCTGTTTCCTGTTTCTAGAAAGAGAAGACGCTCCATATTGCCTTGACGATATATGGCACCATCGTATTTTTCATATTCTTTTTTGTCATCCTTGTGTCTTTTTCTGGACCAAATGGGGGTCACAGATATGCTAACAACGTGAACGAAAAAAAAGTATTTTCCAAGATATCAGTGAGAAAGTTGATCAAGGCGGGTGGCACTGAAGACGAAGCATGGAAGAAGGACCTTTTATATAAGATGAATGAGAGTGATATCACCAGATATCAGCAGATAATAAAACATCATGCCACAGAAATGGCCAAAGAATTTGTTGGACTTAGAATCAATCAGGTATTTGCATGGAAAATATTTACTTATACTATGTTGTTCATTTTCAGACCTAAACTTTTTAATATAAAAAATTGGTCCCTTTTGTACAAATGACTGATAAAAGTCAGATAAGTGGCTCTGCTACAATGTGTACATATTTTTTTTTGAAGTGTCCTTCCTTTTCTTCCCCATCTTGATCTTGAGATAAAATGTCCTCTATTCCATAGTTGCTCGTGTCAATTACAAATCAAACATCTGAGTAGTGGGTAAGCCAACACAGGTGTGTCAGTCAGAACTTGTTTCAACTTTTGGAGAGTGCTGGTTTCTCTCTTCACCCCAAGAAAATGTCTTTTTGCTTTCCAGAAAGTGGCATAAGGGTTTAACAATTGTCAAAAGACTGTGTAGTGAGCACACGGTCCTGTACTTCTACTATAATGGCAAAATGGGACAGTATGCAAATCCCTTTCATGTCAACCCCCCACTTACCTTCAAATCACTATGGACAGTTATATATCAAAATGCTTGCAATTGTTTCAGTACAAAGGAATCCAGAATTAACATACGCCCATGCTGACTACCTTTAAACATGGAAAATTTTCAGAAACTGAATTTTTTTCCAGATGGTAAACAATTCCCAAAAATTTGAGTTAAACCTTTTAATTGATAAATACAGTAAAAAATCTTAAGATATCTGTGGCTGGAAGGCAGTATTGTTTTTTATGCCAGTTCTATCACACTGGTAATAAAAAGTGCTCTTACCATCATGAACATGGAGGCTAATCTGCCTAACCTAAGCCCTTCCATGTAGGCCTACCATCATTTTTCCAGATCTGTGTGTATTATTTTCACAGCCTCATTTTTTGTTATTTATTGATACTCTACTACGCTGTAGTCAAATGTAATGAAAATCATAATTATCCCTGTTTACATGTACATACAATACAGTATACAGTAGGTTGAAATTGCAGGCACTGTTCACACAATAGATTCTTTGTAGTAGAAGGTGCAGTACATGCATGATCTATTTCCCCCAAAATGTTGTTGGGGTGGGACTCAATGTGAGTGCATAATGGTAGTACACATCCCCTATCAGTGTGGATGCTGCATACAACAGTATATCACAGTAGCTTTATTTCACACTGCAGTTTTAGGAAAGCTTTTAAAGTGAACAGAATAAATCAACATAACATCACAATCAAGGCTTGCACTGTTCCTTGATGTGCTTTATCAGTATGTACTTATGCATAGTTAGAACTGTAATCCGTTGACTCAGGATTATTTAATTGAAGTCCAACTCAGTTTGCAGTATGTAGAGGATTTTTGGGTTCACACTTCTCACAGGGGTCCTATCTAGGTTTTTAATCAATCAGGGAAACTTACAGTCCAAGCCTTCACTGTTTGCTATAGACCAATTGGTAATAGCAGCATGCATCTTGAAAGGATTGCTTCTCAGCCTAGCTTTTGACCAAGGTTATGTAAAGTGGCTGTTTTTTCAGCAAGTAGGTGACTATGCATAGAGTTACGTAGATGTGGGGAATAGTTCTCAACTGGGACTAAATGTTTTTTTCAGGCTGCCATATGTGTCCAAGAAGAGGGGTCAATATCTTTGATTTGGTGGAACTAATAGGCAAACTGCCACAAATTTTGACACTTTTTTAACAATTTTAAGGATTAAATAACTTGGTTTTCTTCTGTTCACTTAAGGGAAGGGATGAAGCAAACTTACACCCCACCACATTTTCAGTGGGGAAGGAAAACCTCCCTCCTCTCCTCTCCTTGTCCATGTTCTTTGTGTCAGCTTCATTTAACACCATCATGAATGTTAGCCAGATCTGGTGGCAAGTTAAGTTAATTATGTTTGGGAAAATAACTCCTGTTTCTCAGCAACGGATTGAACTTATGAAGTGTAGAATGATTTATTTTCTTTAATCATCCATTTGGTGTGGTTAAAAATATTTGCCTAAACATCAATTGTGACTGTACTTAAAATGATAATGAGAAGTTGAAAGACTCAAGATGGCAGATGCTCTGTCTCTTTTGAATTTTAGACAGTGTTGGCAACAGCATTTTATTTTTTCTATTTTTATGATTGCAAAATGTTCTTCTTTCAACTTGCCTAATTTACTTTTCAAAAATGCTATTATCCCTTTATAAAAAATTGTCATGATTGTGTGGATATCAGGGGAAATTTTTATGGCAAAGTGCCTTCAACCTCCCTGCACTGACCTATCCTCTCTGAAATTTCCTGCACACCTTTGCATACTTTTGTGAAAACCTTACTTTGTCTGAGACATAATAAATAATACACTAGAAGAAGTGGGTAGTAAGCAAAAATAAGTTCCTATTTACTTGAATGGCTTGTGTTGGGTTCCTTCTACTTTGCTGTGCTTATAGTGTACCTCAAGTCAAAAAATTCAAAAATAAATATTTCAGAGAATGAAAAATGAATTCTAACAGTCCAACTTCCATCTTCATGTGACATTTCTGAGCTGAGATATAAAATGTTGAAGTTTATTCACTTAAAACAAATTGGTCAGTGGTGCAATGATTTGTGACTTTCTTGTTGTACAACACACATAACATGCTTTGTTTTCCTTTAAAATTAAAAATGTTTTTATGATCTTGAACACTTCCTGTTTGCTTGCATAGCATGTTGCACATGGAGGGTTTAATTAATTACATCACCTCATAAGAGTAAGAGAGCTATCACACCTCGGTACAAGGTGCAGTAACGTTTGGAAAAACAAAGAAATACAAAGATTGTACAGTAATTTGAGTAGTACAAGAATGATATCACAAAATATTACGCAATGTACCATTTTAATTTGAGTGAATAAACTTCAACATTTAATATCTCAACTCAGGAATGTCCTACAAAGATGGGAATTCACATCGCTGACATATACTTACCCCTTGCTACATCTTAATTGCATATTACCCGCGCTCCGCACGCTACTCGGAAAAGACTGTTAAAATGTATTTTTCATGGTCTTTAATATATATTTTTGAATTTTTTTTACTTTAGGTACACTTGAATACTTTCTTTTTTCTTCGACCCCACTCACATTCCTTAATATAAGGCCTTTAGATTTGGAAGATTAAATTTTGTTGTGTTGTACCTTCATAACAAAACTCCCATTTAAACCTGTAAGTACTTGCTTTTCTTTCTTGGCCCCATTCACCTCCCTTAAAGGCCCTGTCCTCTCACCCCAAACAGTGCCAATTCTCCTAACCTTCTTACTGAAGCCCCTCCCACAATTGTCTGAAATTTATCCTCATCCAGACACAATCTCAGTTTATTGCTTCAGGGTGAGTATAGAAAAACTCAATTTACATAATCAAAATACTCTCAGTACCATTCATGCTGTGTAATATAAGCTTTGGTACTCTGCATTGTTTGAATTAGCTGTCAATCAAAGAGCTGAGCCAATTGAGAACTTCGGTACCCGGGTACCAAAATTGTAGTTTGGAGTGAGAGGCTTGGCCCTTTAATAATAGGTCTAGAGATTTGGAAAACTAAATTTTGCATTGTACCTTCATAACAAAACTCATATTAAAACGTGTATCTATGCAAGTTTTTCTGTTTTGTCTGCTTGCTCCTATCATGAGGGATAGTCTGTTTGTTTTCCTGTAGTCTGTGGATAATTTCAAGTTGATCCTTCCACTTCTACAGTTTGCGAGTTAACTCTTACACAAAAACTGGTCTCAACAATGTAATTTCCAACCATGGTTGGCAGACATGTGTAGCTCATGGTTTTTGCAGTACAGTTATTCAATCCAGGTATGTTGAACACTTTTAGGAAACTTTTCACACTTCATTTGAAGCAAGAAATCAGATCCAGATTCGGTCCACCAATTGATCAACTCAATAATAAAGCATTTGTACTCTGGATGAAATTTTGAGGTGCTTATCTTCCTGTGGGGACAGATCAGATCTTGAGAGGTGGGAGAAGTTCAAAAAAACTGTGCTGCAAACTCCATGAATCAGTGTGACCTAAGAACATACAGTACAGAACGTCATTAAGTCCTTACTTAGTGTATGTAGTGAAGAACAGGTAGTGTCAAACATAGGAATACGAGGCGGGGGTGCAGAAAGGGGGGAGGGGCATTCGCCCTCCCTACTTGGGCAGGAGCAGTTGGTCTAATTGGGCAAAACATGGGCCAAACATGATACACGGTGACATTATTTGGGCAGAAAATGCTCCTCTCCTCATAGAATATTACCCCTGTACACCTACAGTATCATCCATAGTGCCAAATCTGCTGTACTTTATAAAAGGTATGATGCCACATCAGATAAAAGCGTAAAATTTAATTCATGGCACAGGTTTTTGTTGAATAATGAGGGTGATGCAAATCTCTTCCCTAATATCCTATTATCTAAGTGGCTAATATATGTAACAATGAGTTTACTTACAAATATTGTCCCTCTCCCAGATTGCTGGAAATGACCTTTTCCAGACCCAATGAAGTTTCCACACCTCAGTACGATTGTATGGCTAAAAAATTTTAGTTTGTGGAAATACAACAGACTGCCACAAATGGAATATATGCCATTTTTCTTTAAATAACATACTGTAGATAAATGGCAGGTTATTGCCAAATTTCAACATACAATAGTAGGAGCAGAAATTCTGTACATGGTCAAGCCAACTTGCTGGGACATAGTATATCATGTCCATATCTGCTAATTTGAAAGTTGGTAGAGCTGCATTCTGCTGTCCTACAAGGGGACATGTTTGCAGTGATGCACAGGTGCATTCCCTTTCTCTTTTTGATTTCTGTAAAATCAGTGGGAGAGATGATGGAGGTATGATTTAGATCTAAAGATGTACGGACTGTGTTGCTGTTGTGGGGCATACAGGCCTTCCCCCCTTCTCCCTCCACCTCCATCTCCCTCATCTGCATAGGGTTTCAGCAATCTGGACAAGTCATGAAATCTTGTTTTCATTATTCAGGCATGGAAAAATGATAGACTTTTTTGAAAATGGCAGAAGTCAACAGTCTTAATATTTTACAAAATTAACTCTGCTGACTTGCAGGAATGGAGCACAGAAGCTACATTTTCCCCTCATTCCCTTCTTTTTTTGAACAGGAATGTTTCAAGGTTAACTTGCAGTGAAACAAAGAAACTAATTTTAAATTGCAGTGGGATTAAAATTCTCATTCATTGCTTTTACATATGTAGATTGTACCATATGGACGAACAGTGATAAGGAATGGGGTAAAACAAGTATCCCCATTGTTAAAGGAAGGGCAAAAGTTGGTAAGTAAGAGGCCAATTATGAAGTATCATGGTGCAACTATGCGGTTACATTTTTGCTTAGCTTTCCCTGTTGCCATTTCATCAAACAATTTTTTTCTTTCTTCAGTGACATTTACATTTTCCATCAGTTCATTACCACAAATAGTACCATGACTATACTGTACTTGTACACTGAATTTTGAATGTGTTTACACAAAAATCTCTAGTTCCTTCACATACTGTAAACTCAGCATACTGTAGTCTTGTAACTATTTTTCTACATCAGCAACTATAACAAATGTTAATACTTCCAGCATATTCCATGCCACTTTGTCTCTGATTTCTTTCTTGAAACTATTTTTAACATTAAGGGGACAGGGTTATCCCTGAGCCTGACTGTTTGCTGCTGTAGATATGTAGACACAGTTTTGTTGCCTTTAAAATCATATGACTTGTTCAATCAAAGCATTTGGTAAAGGGAAGGTTCACTAACACCCTTTAAGATTTATCTTGGAATTCATGTTTTCCAACACTAAGGAATTATTCAGAAAGTATTTCTTCCTTTTGTGTCATACAAATAGCAAGTTCCTTTCCCTAGACAGCAATATGTAAATAATTGCAACAGGATCAGCTTCAGAAATTTAAAAGACAAAAACTCACCAACATAATTATATTTTCTTTTGCGGGAACCAAAATTATCAATTTGGTAATGCTGCTTTTTGATTGACATCAAATTGGAAAGATGCAGAGAGAATGTTCCGATTGCACATTATGGTGGTCGCTGCATTCATGCTCACAACAATATACCCTCAAGTAGCAAATGAGGTTTTTGTCTGCACAAAGGGCAGAGACAGAGGCAGTTGTAGGAGGGGCTAGAAGAACCTAGTTGGGAAGATTGGAAGTATTTGGGATGACAGGATTTGTCCTTTCACAGTACTGTCCTTGCTGTGTATTACTAGAGCACTCTGGGAGGTTGATTTGATGCACAATTTCTACAAGGGTTCAAATGAAAGTTTCATTTCTTGGCAAATCAAACATCCTTTAAATTATTCATTTGAAAGTGTTTTGTTTGAAAAGAGTAAATGTACTGTATATTAACAAACAAAAAATGTGTTCAGTAGATCATGTTATTGTGCTGAGCTAGTTGTCTTTACTAACATTGCAAGTTTGCGTAGTCAGAGTGTCCAGCCTTGGAGCTTGTCAAGTCAGGGTATTTAATGTTTGTCAGGCAGACATTGTTGAAGTATATTACTGTATATTCCCCTTTAATGTGCGAAATGTTTGTTGATCATCTAAGAAGATTGTTGCCAAAAATTTCTGCCAGACTTTTTATGATTGGTGGTATCTAACCCTGGAAATTGATCAATGAAATAATAGAACAAGTTCAGGGCAAAGACTATTTAAAAGACCATGGCCCTTCCATTAGGGTAACATTTCAATTTTGTCCAGGGGCCTTACTGGGTAAGACAATATATACGTGACAACATTCTGTCAAACATGGATGACCTGCCTGGTTTTGCTCTCAGAAAGGGTAGACTTGAAAGAAACCAAAATGATCTAATTTTCCTTATTAAAAGTTTTGATTTTGCAAATTTTGCTCAATAAAACCACCAGTTTTCAATTTTAATATTTTGGCCTGTTTTCACCAAAGGGTTGTACACTAGGCATGATTTTGTCGACCCTTTGCTTTTATCAAGACTTCAAGTTACTGTCTCCCTCTCCTTTCCCCATCTCTTCCCCTCTCTCTCCCTCCCCCCTTTGTCAGGCAAAAGCTGGTACTAATGCTACTTCTATGAATTTGTTCCATTTTAGATGCCATGTTGAAAAACTTCACCTATCTTTAATTCATTTTTGTAGGGAGGAAGGGGATTACATTACATACAGTACTGTGCAAATGATCAAAGTCTGTATTCTGTCTGTGCTAAGATCTAATCAAGGGTCTCAAGTAAATCAGAATGGACTCTTAATAAAAGATTGGATGGTTGGACACTCTTTATAGTCTGTGATTGCTGTAATATTAACACCCTTTGAGGGCATGATGGAAGGTCATGACCTTTTGTAGGACCACTTTTTCTGCATTACATATTAATACCTACATTGCTCTTAAGTAGGAAAAGGATGGAATAGTATCACAAAGAAAAAAAAAATGGAAAGTGTCATGTAATCTTTCCAGGGTTTTTTGATTAAGGACTACCCCAAGTCTTCAAGAGGAGTGAAATCATGATTATAATTGCAAATATCAAGATTTTAATTGGAGTAGTTAATTTAAATTTTATGTGATATAAACCTTTCATTTTTTAAAATTTTGATTTTTTAAGAAAAGATCATGCAACCCCTGATGTTTCAACTTGGCATTCTTTGTTGCCATAGTTACAGTACAGCAGTGTACATTAGATCACCTGTTTAGTGTACTGTTAAGGTTAACTTCTGCCATCAACATTGTCTCCTGTTTACCTGAATGGTTGATAATCTTTCAAATTCTTATCATGAGAGCTAATGAAAAGAGAGAAAGCACCATTTTATCTGACGTGGTGCGATGTTCTTACAGTACTTAACAGTATGATATTTAAGCCACCATTTAACACAGCAGTCCTGTGTTTTTGATTCCTTGATACAGTCAGATGGAGGAATCCATGCGATGGTGATGTCATGTGTGTGTATATGTGTGTGCCAGTGTATGTGCGTACAGTATGTGATGTATGGACCCTTATATTGAGTAGATGTTCCTCATTGTTTTTGATAAGAGGTCAAAGGTCTTTTGGGGTCACCAGAAATCAAATAGTCTAAACTTTCAAACTTGCTTGTACTATAAACACTCTGTCTAGAGACAGGTAACATTAATGAATCTTAAGCCATATGGTCACACTACAACAAATTCGGATCGGAATGCCATCCAGTTTTTTCGGCTTTTTTGCTAAAATCTTCTACATTTCTGATCCAGGAGGGCCAAAAATTTGTCAAACAGTGTAAATATGTTTTGCATCTGCTTTCCATAAAAATAAAATGCCAACTCACTATTTCATAATGTCACACTGACGTACAATTTTTTAGTGGACATCAATGTCCGATAAAATCTATGTATCAATGTGACATCAAGAAATGATTAGCATAAATTTAGTTTTCATGGTCTTTTAGTACATTAGTTAGTTATTTAGTTCGTGACATGGAGGTTTACGGCCCAGTTTCCAACCTATTGGTTCAAGTCTAGCTCTCGGCCACTGTTATTTTTCAGGTGTGGCTCACTGGCTTGTTTTTCTTACTCCATTATGTGGAGTTTCATGCACAACCGGAAAAGGTTCCATTATTAGAGTTTTGCTAAGACTCCACCTGGGAATAGCGCCCTGGGCCTTCTGGGTGAGAGGCGGATACTCTTACCATTAGTCTTTTGGTACAACTCATATATTTTCAAAGATTGGCAAATTTTTTGGCTCTTTTCTACCAGAGATCTAGATGGTTTAGCAAAAATCTGAAAAAATTGTATCCGAATCCCATCCAAAGTCGTTGTAGTGTGACCTGGGCTTTAAACTTAGCATGTAGATGGTCTTTGTTGAGTAGATTATGGTTTTAGTTTTTGGTAGAGGTGAAGGGTTATTTGAGGTTTTGTTGGAGGTCAAGGGTAAGATGGCATCACAGGATCAAAGTCTCAAAACCTTGTTTACATGATATTTCAAGGTAGGAAGTTAGATTTCATACAGTACTGTATGTGGATGCAATGTAGTGCAAAGAATCTTGTCTTTCTTGGTGGAGGTCAAAGGTCATCTGGGATCACTGGTGTCAAAGTTTCTAAACATTGTGAACCCAGTATTTCAGGAAGGGCAACATAAAGGGTCCTCATGTTTGACATGTAGTTAGCCCACATGGTATTGAGGGAATTGATCACTATCCTTTTGGTCATAGGTTGTCAAAGGTCCCCAAAGTTTTGAAGTCCCAAAATACAGTATGGTTTACTCATTAGCCCAAGGTAGAAAACTTCGATAGATATGGTACATTCTATGTGGGTACAATATTGTGGTTAGAAAAATGTTCTTATAATCGATGCCAAAGGTCAGTAGGAGTCAGCAGCTGTCAAACTTTCAAAATCTTGTTTACACAATAGATCAAGATAAAATCTGTGATAAACTTCATATTTGGGAATGTGAAGGCATCATGATAAGAAACAAAACCCCAAATCATTTTTGGTGGAAGTCAAATGTCATCTAGTAGGGTGGTCCAAGTATCATTACAATGTTTACACAATATTTCAATTAAGGTTGGAGTCTTGGATAAATTCCATTCATGGGCACAGTATGTGGATGTGTTTGGAGTGAGAAGACCCCTCTTCTCTTTGATAAAGGTGAAAGGTGATCTGGGTTCACTCAGGGTCAAAATTTCATCCTTTTAACATAATTCTCTTAATGTAGGAAGCTTGGGTACTATACATATTTTGTACGCACTATGTGGATGCATTATTATGAGAAGGAGAACTTTGTTGGTTTTGTTGGGGGTTAACAATCATATGGGTTGTCAAATTTTAAGTCCTAAAAACTTGTTCACACAATATCTTAAGAAAGGAATCCTGGATACATGTGAAACTTGGGACAGTATGTGGATGCTTTATGAAACACTGTCAATTTATTAAAAAGACAGGCTGACATTTCAGGATCAAGGACTTATTAGCCTTTTGGCTTGTTGGTCAGTCACTATATGCTGTGGAAGAAGTGAATGTATTGCAGTACCTGCATATTGTTATGGATTTGAGAGCTTTTTGTGTTTAACTTACAGTATCTTAAGATCAGTTTATTATATTTAGCTCCACTTAGTAAAGTTAGTGGTTCTTGTTACCATCACAGCCACAATTCACTTTACTCTGGTGTAAATGAGTATTAGAGACTGCATATGAAAGATGCCTACATTAAGTCTGAAATATAAAAAATATGCAGTATGAACAAAGCAAGAAAACTTACAGTAATCCAAAACTAACAGCCATCTCAGCAGCTTGTTTTTGATCTATCAAAATTTAATCACTCAATTCTGAAGTGAAATCGTAGATTGCGCAGTAATTTGCGACATCAACCTTGTGTCACCAATTTCCTGTCTTCGTATTTCTTTGTTCCTCTGATTCAAACTATTGCACCTTTTGCAATATGCAATCATATTCTAACTGTCACAGGGTAGCTTAACAATGCAAACCCTCTCTGTACTGTAAAACATGCCAGGGTAGTAAGAGGGAAGCAATCAAAGTCATCAAAATAAAGGGAAAAATGAAAAATATTTTACCCTTTCACAGCTAAAATGTTGTAATGTACATATATGCACGCTGGGAGATGAGGCAACATGCCCCTGTTAGCAATACAGTACAGCCCTGGACTAATGTTTGTAACAGTTACAATGCAGTATAGTATTACTGTCAACACTAACATTAACATAAGGCATAATGTTTGTTTGTTTGTTTTTTTTTCCTAAAAGATTTTGACGGCTATAAACTGTGCTTTCCCCGTTACTCGGCTTTCCTTTATAACTTTGACAAATCTATCTGCTAAATCATTTTCTTTCTTACTCTTACTTGTTTTCCCTTATTCTGTCTCCCAAGCTGCATGGAAATGCAGCAGGGCATTGATCTAAATTTTTCTCTCCAGGAGGTTGAACTATTTTAGTTTTGAACATACAGTAACTGACCTTATATGATGTAAAATAGCACCTTCTTTACATTCTTTATTCCCATAGTTTTTGGTTCCTCGCGGTAGCAAAGGAACCTATGTAGTCAGGTTGGCGTGTGTGTGTGTGTATGTGTGTGTGACACTTGCTTCGGTACGCTCTAACTCAACAAGGGAAGGTTGGATGGAACTTGAATTTGGGTACATAGATTCATCATAGGGAGAAGGTGTGCCCTATCGTTTTTGGTGGAGGTCAAAGGTCATTTGGGGTCACCAGAGGTCAAAAACTAAAAACCTTCTTAACACGATATTTCTAGTTAGGAAACTTGGATAGATGTTATACTTGGTGTGTGGATGTGTTATGGTGTAAGGGTGAAATTGGATATGTTCGGTGAAGGTCAAGGGGTCATCTGAGGTCACCAGGGGTCAAACACTGAAAAATGTTTTAACACAGTATTTTAAGGTAGAAAGGACAGATTTCAAATCAATCTGTGTTTGGTTAAGGTCAAAGGTCATCAAGGTCACTGGAGGTCAACCGCTGGAAATGTTATTTAGAAAATCTTGTAAGCTAGATAAAGATAGTTTCAATAGATTTTTTATCTCACCTGGTTTTGCATGCTTACGCACCCAAACACCTTAGAAAGTTGTCCTTTATGTTTGTTCAGTAATGATTCCTTCGGGTTGTACACATATTTTGGATCATTCAAAGTTTTGAGAGGGCAATAACTGAAATCTGTAGATTTCACTGAGCACAGGTCACTCTGCATTATTTAACTGGTCTCTCTGCCAGTGGAAGCAATGCATGGATTATATATATATGTCTCTTTAATACTGCTGTGCTCTGTGGGGTAACTTTCTGCTTAACTGCTGAATAAACCCTGTTTTCTGTGTAGAGTTAGCAAACAGGACAAATGGTAGATTGTTGTAAAGTAATAGCAAGTTTTATTTGAGAGCAGGTAAAAATACTGTAACCTGTGAGAAAACTACAATGGGTGTTTTTCTCTCTCTCTGACCACATTGTGTACTGTTTATTGGTGATAATATCAAGTTTGAAATGGAAATGAGATAGTGTTTTTGAAGGATCACCAAGCATTACAAAAGTTGAATGTCAGTAAGGCCACAGAAATTTAATCTTTGATTTCATGTAATATTAGTACTAAAATACCCCTGGTGAAGATGTTACAAACAATATTGAGTATGAACTTTTGCTTAGCTCTATTTCACAGACTGGCTGTACAGTTCTTACAATATCCAGCAAGGAACCATAGTGCCCATTGGGCTCTTGTTTTTTTTTTTTTGGTGGTTAGGTTTCAGCTGGTATTTAATAGCTGAAAGCCTAAATATTAGTTGCATAATCATGTATAAAGTATTCGTAGTTGGTGGACTGCAAAAATATTGTATCAATTGACCACCAGGTAAATGTACTTACTGTAGGTGGGGAGGGGTTAATTTAAAAAAAAGTAACAAAAGCAGTTAATGTGAGCTGTACAACCAAAACTTCAAAAAATTGTTGTACAATTGATTTTTTCTGATATGGGTGGATAAATTTCAATGTTTCATATCTCAGCAGTTTAACTTCTACATGCATACTTCATACAAATACATTTTCAGCAGCTGCTGAATTATAGCTTTGACCTTTATATGTTTGTATTCAACTACTGTATCTAAGTTTGGTATCTTGCAATGTAGAATTCAAGATGAACATGACAGTTTGTGTAGTGCATATCATATGCATTGTCAATATAGTCAAAAGTACTTGCAGTTTGAGTTATGTTTACAGTATGCATTAATTATGAGTCTATGACTGCGGAATAAATAAACCAGCTACATCAGCATTATGCTACTGTTCAAATCGTTTGTGTTTACAGTTACACGTAGCTCTGATTTCAGTTAATTATTTCAGCTTGTTTATAGATCTATACTTGTACGCTTCTTTTTCTGCTGTATAACTTTCCACAGTAGTAGAGGAATAGGCATCACATTCTTTGTCAAGTGATTTTCATTGCAGCTCCCACTGTCCCCTACCCACCCCCACCCATTGAAGTGTGGTGTGGAAAAGTATCTTTGGAGTGCATGGGGACTATTTGGTTCTGATGATAAATTTAATGGCATGTAAAAATATTCATAGCCATCATATGAAAGGGGCTGCATTAAGTTGGTTCGCGAATTCATGATTTTATGTCACACGGTACCTGTTGAGGTTTACTTGCAGATCTTCACTGTAAATGGTCAAACTAAGAGTCTGAAAATTTGACATCCAAATGAAATGATAACAAAAAAACTTAGTTAATTCATGACGAAAATCAATTATTTCAAAGTTTTGACCAGAAACGTATCAGTTTTACATGAAATATAAATAATCTCTCATTGATAACTGCAATTTCTCTCACCCTTTTGATGAATATATATATGAACCTCTACATAAAAAGGTTCTATGTAAATTGGTTTTAAGTCACAGCCTTTTTTCCATGCAGTGTGGCTCTGTGGTTTGAACTACAGTAACACTTATGCTGAGCACCAAGCACAGCGGTACTGTATAAGAATGGTTAACTGAAACTTTGCTACAAAAGTCACGCATGTGAAATGATCCTTTGATCCACAGCATTGTAGTTAGGTGCATGGCAAGGGCAAATTTGTCAGTTTGGTCATGATGAAAAGGAAATTAAACATGTCCCCTACAGTGCATAGCCCATACATCTTGGTGGCATGTGTTGCTCAGGGAATTGTGCTGAAACAGCTACTGTAGGCTTTTTTATGCAGACAGAAATTCGTCGGGTATCTTGTCTCAATTGGAGGGTGTTTTGCCTCCATTGGAGGGTGTTTTGCCTCAATTGGAAGGTGTTTTGCCTCAATTGTAGGGTAGGTTGTGTCCATTAGAGGGTGTTTTGTCTCCATTGATGGGTGTTTTGCCTCCAGTGGGGGATTTTTTGTCTCTGCTGGAGGTTGTTTTGTCTCCATTTGAGGATGATTTGCCTCCATTGGATGGTGTTTTGCCTCCATTGTAGGGTGTTTTGTGTCCTTTGGAAGGTGTTTTTCCTCCATTGGAGGGTGTCTTGTCTTCATTGTAGGGTGTTTTGTCTCCTTTTGAGGGTGTTTTTCTTCCATTGGAGGGTGTTTTGCCTCCATTGTAGGGTGTTTTGTCTCAATTGGATGGTGTTTTGCCTCCATTGTAGGGTGTTTTGTGTCCATTTGATGGTGCTTTGCCTCCATTGTAGGGTTTTTGTCTCCATTGTAGGGTGTTTTGTATCCGTTGGATGGTGTATTGTCTCCATTTGAGGATGTTTTGCCTCCATTTGATGGTGTTTTGCCTCCATTGTAGGGTGTTTTGTCTCCACTGGAGGATGCACTTACTGCTTAGGGATGTAGAGACTGGTCTGGCTGCATACAAGGAATCAGTGCAAGAGATATTTGCCTTTCACCCATCAAAATATGGTTTGATCATGTGGGCTACTGCAAACAATGTTTGTGGCATTTCAAACATTTCAATTATGGTAGTTACCAAGAAAGGTACTAATACTTGCCTATTGTTACAGTTTTTTGGTGTAAAATAGGCAGGGTAAAGTGGCAAAGATTAGGTTTTATAATAACATGCAATAGTTTTCCAGTAAATGTTGTGGCAACTTCTGCTTTGGAATGGACCATTGTTTTTTGTGTGTCATGTTTTTGTTTAGTTTTTTGGGTGTTTTTTTTGTTGTTTTTTAGCTTATCATATAATACAAAAACGGAGATGGCTTTTTCATACTTAGGAATTTAAATTTAAAGCAAGTACAAAGGCAACCCTAGAGGACTAGAGAGACATGCACTTCCTAGAAACAAGAAAAAAGAAATGAAACAGTAAACAAACTGCTTCTACAGTAGCACATACAAGTGATCAAAAGCAAAGCAGGCCATAGCCAGACAAGGCAAGAAGTGGGAGAGGGGGGCAATACTCTCCTGGCGGGCCGGGGAGGGGCAAAAACTTTTCTGCAGGGCCAAATGTGTACAAATGTTTTAAGTCAATGGCAAAGTTCAAAGTATCTGAGGGTCAAAGAAATTTTCAAGGGGGGGGGCCTTAGTCCCCACCATCTTGGCTACGGACCTGAAACAAAGAGAAAATATTAAAAGAATAGAGTGTGATTTGTTATTTCACATAAATTAGGCTGAGGGGTACTTCCACATGTCTGCTAAGTTTTACATATCAGAAATAGTTTGACCAACCTAATTCAGAGGAAATACTGCAGTTAAGTAGTTTTTAATTTTATTGAAGGGTAAAAGCCCCAAAAACCCTTTCTTGTCTAAAAGAACAACAAGTAAATGCATACATACCATTATAGTGTCATAGTTTTGGTTAAAATAAGTTTTAACAGTAGTCTTATCATGGTTAAGTGGATGCTTTAAGAGGGAGAGATGGAAATTTACGATGACTTACATCCATTAGTGTCTGATGTGATACCCTCTAGCCAATCATCAAGAAAGCATTTTGACAGGCCATGGTAGGCTGAGGAAATTCCTATGGGAAAGCTTCATCTGTACAATTGGGAAGAACTTGGGGCCACACCGAGAAGACGCGTAACCTTAGTTTCAGTTACTTTATCCCTGTTCATTAAATTTTAAATAAAAGGAAGTGACTTTCAAGTAGATTCCAAGATTGGAGAGCCTCTATCCAATATTTTGCTTCTTGACTGAAAATGCTTCATACTGTATGCCTAGATGTGAAGAGCATCAAATTTAAAAAGTGACAGTGTAATACCTTTTTGCCATTAGGATTTGAAATGGCATGCTGTGCCTGAGAGGTACATGCATATTACTTCTTTATGGAGTATTGATTACAAATTTGAGGTACTGTAAGTTTAGTATGGTAACATTGGAAGTTCAAAATGACTTTAAGGATGTTGTAGCAAATTTGCACACAACATATAGATGTGCTTAGTGGAAGTTAAAGGTAGACAATATGTGAACATATGAGCAAGACATTGCCATATTATTTTTGAAGCCTCTGACAGACACATTCCCTACCACCTGTCAGGCTGCAAGCTCTTAGACCAGTGGCCTATGATAGATGAGTAGGCTAATTTCTGCAGTGGCCTTTTACAATATGTGGTTCCTTGTTATTACTTTTGTATACTGAAGTGAACTCATTGCAATCAAAAGTAGGTAAAGATTAGGCAAGCTTCTTCAGATATGTGAAAGTTGACTCAATATGACCATTATGCTCAAATTACTCTGGGGCCAAATCTATTATAAATTGTGTTAAGTCAATGGTAAACTTTGAACTTTTTCTTGGGGGGGGGGGGGGAGGGGGGGCATTTTCCAAGAGGAGGCTTTTCCTTGGCTGTGGTCCTCAATGTGTTTGTCATTGTGTACAGTATTAATTTTCAATTTTTTAGCTTTTGTGCTGTAAGAGGTACCATTAAATAATATTTTCCTTTCCTTTTTGTAAACATAGGAGCTGTCCTTTTTTATTATTATTTTTATTTCTTAATTTTTTAATTTATGGAAGAGGTTGTTTACGAGGTTGACACCAGATTTCTTCCAGAATTTATTATAATAGTCACTTCATAGCTCTTAAACCATTACATTACATGAAAACTAAATTCCATACCACTTACATAAAACCAATACAAGGGTGCTAGGGTGCTACAGTATGTTCCCAAATGAAAGAAAATTTTCTTAAAGAGACCATGAAATGACTTAGTAACAATGATATGGGGTCATTCTCTGACACTATCTATCAACAAAATAGCATTTATTTTAAAAAATCCCACCCCATGAAAGAGAAATGCTCAAGTGAAATGGTATCCCTTCCAGCACAACAGCTGAAAAATGTAAAAGTGCATTGAACCAAGAATGACATCATCACAGGAACCCAACTTCACATTGTGTGTACTATAGTGTACTTGGAGTATACACTGCTCTGTAGATGTTACAGAATCTTACCATGTATAGATGGCCTAAAATGATTGATATAATCAACAAATTATCATTATGAAACCTAAACCTATGTTTGCTTCACAAAACTAGTGAAAAGGGGGGGGGGGTTTCAACACCTAGGAATACCCCTGTTCAGCAGATGGAGTTTTGTGACTTCTCAATATTCCTTGAGCCAACTTGCAGGGAAAATTGTTTGGTATACATCATACAAGTGTTTGGAAGTTCCCTGGTAAGAGGTTATACACACAGAAAAATACCTCAAGCTCCTGGGGGATGTAACTGCATCCATTTGTCCTCCAGTGTTATGTAACGATTATTTTTATTGGGGAGGAAGCAGTGATTCTCTCATTACACAGGCCCATATGCAATACTGTATACCATTCTGCACAGTGGCTTAAATACTACCAACAAGTTCTGTTTTGTTTTGGATGCATGTGCTAATGATGAAATTTGACTTGGTTCAAAGAAAAGGAACAGTGATTATAGTGGGAAAGGAGACTAGCTGATATTTTGGTTATTTAAGAAAGTATTCTGTATTTTTATCAAAAGTTGGCATGAAGTTACTATTTCAACTCCATGCATTTTGAAGTCTATGCTAGTACAAGATCCATTGTATGATTTCCACATCATAATGTTTGTGACAAATTACTTGGAAGGGATGTCTTTCAAAGGAATCCAGGTGAGATATCAGTCTTCTTATTCAACAATCTGACTGAATGTGAGTTGAAATATTTTCTCTTTTCTGGTTGAAAGAATTGCTGTCTAGATAGTCATAGATCGACTAGATTGCTGGAACCAAAAATTCAAACTGATAGGCCTAACATGATGGCATGGGGCAGGACAAAATTCCTCTTTTGAGGAATTGGGAGTGAGAATTTCAAATTTCGATTGATATATTTTTGGCTTTATACTGGGACATTCTTCAGATATAATTCAGAAATTATTTGGCCAGTCTCATGCTACGAAATCTGTGAGCAAAATGTTACTTAAAGTCCCATAGCATTACAATACACACACTGTGAAGTTTGGTTCCTGTGATGATGTCATTCTTGGTTCAATGCACTTTTGCGTTTTTTACATTTTTCAGCTGTTGTGCTGAGAGGGGTACCATTTCACTTGAGCATTTCTCTTTTGTGGGGCAGAATTTTTTTAAATAAATGCCTTTTTTGTTAATAGATAGTGTCAGAGAATGACTCCAAATGTTGTCATTGAGTCATTTCATGGGCTCTTTAAAGATCTCTTCTCACATTTATTTTTCCCTTGTTAATGTAATGCTATCATACTTACAAACGTGGCTAGAAAAAACCAGCAATGTGGGAAGCTCATTGCAGGGAAATTCTGGTATTTGGAAGGAAATTTGACTACTTTTGTTGTAAACATGTGAAATCTTTGGGAAATTTTGATTGGCTTGCTGGGAAATTGGTTTGCTTGCAAGGAAAGTTACATTTTTTCCAGCCCTGCTTACAAATAGTGCAGTAGTGGGGTATTGCAGACCACACAAACTCTGAGAGGTCAAGTTGACATCCCTTCACTTCACTGCTGGGTAACATATTATCCTTGTCCAAAATCATTAAAGTGTACCTCAAGTCAAAAAATTCAAAAATATAGGAAAGAGCTTGAAAAATAAATTCTAACAGTCCAACTCCCATCTTATAGGACATTCCTGAGTTGAGGTATAAAATGTTGAAGTTAATTCACTCAAATTATAATGGTACATTGCGCAATAAATTGTGATAACATTCTTGTACTACTCAAATTACAATCTTTGTATTTCTTTGTTTTTCCTAATTTTACTGCACCTTGTACCAAGGTGTGATAGCACTCTTATTCTTATAAGGTGATGTAATTAATTGATCCCTCCTTGTGCAACATGCTATGCAAGCAAACAGGAAGTGACCAAGGTCATCACAACATTTTTAATTTTAAAGGGAAACAAAGCATGTTACGTGAGTTGTACAACAAGAAAGTCACAAATTATTGTGCAATGGACCAATTTGTTTTAAGTGAATAAACTTCAACATTTTATATCTCAGCTCAGAAATGCCATATGAAGATGGGAGTTGGACTGTTAGAATTCATTTTTCATTCTCTTAAATTTGAATTTTTTGACTTGAGGTACACTTTAAGTTCCACACTTATAATTGTACAAATGAGAAGTAAATGTCTGGCACGCTGCCCTCTGCATGGTCCTGATAAAAGCACTACAGTATTTCATGTACATACAGTACCCAAAATGAAGGTGATACAGTATGGTGTGCTTAGAACAACATACAATTGTTAAAAGCAGACATTCTCCACCCCAAACTTCATTTTACGCAAAGTCTGTTAATCAAAATCCTCAAGTGACACTGCTCTTTGATTGATATTGAATTCAAAACATACATAGCAGCTCATATTACACAGCATGCACTAAGGGTTTTTAATCACACATTTTATAGGGACTTGTATGCTCACCATGGTATGCACTGAAGCAACAAACAAGGATTGTATCTAAATGAGGATGAGTTTTAGACAGCCATGGGAATGGCTAGAAGTAAGAAGTTTCGGAGAATTGAAATATCTGGTGTGGTGAATATACAGTTAGGCCTCTAGTTTTGGAACAGTACTGTACCTTCGCTACTTACTGTATTAGGCTTTGCATACCAGTATATGATTATTTTGAAATGAGATTGGAGTTCCTTTTTGGTTTCCCGAAAGGGAAATCATTTGGACTCATGCAGACTACACTTTTGCAAAACATGTGTAGGATTGTGCATTTTGGTGTTGGCTGAAGCTATGGTTTGTAAGCTCAACGATTGAGAATTATTTCTTTGTTTTGTTTTGTTTTCAGTAGAATAGTACCAAGCCAAAGACTGTCTTCATTTTGGATGATGGAGTTTGTTGTTGCTAGGGTAGATCATTTTTAAGAGGGACATCTGTGTGAATGGTATTGCTGGACACTTAATTTTACCAAATATATATTGCAATGTTTGCCTGTTTGTTTCTTTTTGAAAAAAAAAAATGACTTTCATCGGGTATATTTGTAATTTCTGATTGCATGATTGCATAAACATCAAATTTCCTCTAGAAAATATGTCCACATGAGGCCGTCAGAAATATTTGTACCTTCTGTAAAATGTAGCAATCTTGAAGAAGCTGTGTTTTGCTAAGTGGTTGTACATTACTTGATAGCAGGGCGTAGTCAAATATTTTCATGTTTTCACAAAGTGACTGACATTTATACATCACTACTTTGTCAACATTTTTGCTTAGAATTATAATTTTACTACTTGTTATGCATGGTAAAAGGTACTTCGATGCTCTTGCAAAGAATTGTGAGGTTTTTTTAGTTCCAGATACAGCTTTACTCCCTATTATTTAAGTGAAAGGCATTGTACCGTCTGAAAGGTCACACGTCCGGCTGGATTTTCGACCGCAGTTACGTAATAGCATGCACAATACATTCATTCGGGTCAGTTACTGGTTGTGACCTTATATCAACAGAGAGCAAAGTAAAATATTACTGTGTTTCTTGCATGGAGGGCTAATATTTATTTTGATTTATACATCAATACTTCCACAAAATATTGTTTAAATCATTTTTAAAGATTTGTCTCCCATTTGCAAACTTCAAAAATACCTTTGGTACAAATTGTTAGGAACTTTTTAGCCAAGATACACTCTTTACTCCCTATGATTTAAGTAGAAGACACCTGCACTTCCTAAAAGGTAACTTATCCGGTCGACCTTTCTATTCTTTATCGCAGTGACAACACATCCGTGACTTAATTCGTTGAATCATTTCGTCTCGTCACTTCAACCGGATCGTAGTAGTGTGTAGGTTATTACTGAGTCTCGCGTGCTATTTTCACAGCCTGAAATTAGACCCTAAGAAAAACTTTGCAATTAGGCTACTGAAGGTTGTTTTGGACTGCTCAAATCTAAAGAAATATCTCTCCCTTCTTTCGGGAAACTTTTCACACTTAGGTTTTGATTGCATGTTTTTGCCAAACATCCTGTATATTTCTGATCATCATACATCCTTGAGTGTTGTGTTTGTAGAACAAATCAACAGTAATTTTCATTCAGCTTTCATTTATTTTTACTCAACACAAACAATGGATATTGCAGACACACCGAAATGTGGTCCATACCAAATTTGCAATTCTTTCCTTACATTTCAGATAAGTATTTACACAGTAATTTAATATGAGTAAATCCACCTGCAGAAAAAATATGATGTGCAGTATTATTACATCCTTTTACATTAACTTATGCTCAAAATTTTGTCATATTCTTTGTGTTGGTACAGGATAAATATAAAAAGTTGGGTATAGGAACCCTGCAGTTAATGTTTTGAAAAAACATTTCATTGATAAATGTCAAGCTTTTTCGCAATTATTTTGTAATTTTCTACAGGAGGACTTTAAGCAGCATTTCAACACTTGTGCTCTAGTGTCGAATTCTGGCCAGCTCCTGAATTCTAAAGCCAGCGATGAAATTAATAAAGCAGAATGTATTATTCGTATGAACAATGCTCCAACGGTGAATTATACTGAAGATGTGGGAAACAGAACTACTATAAGAGTATGCAGCTTTCAAGCTATAGCAAATGTTAATAAAGAGTTGTTTGCAGGGAAGGAAAAGTCTAAATATGTGAGTATTTGTCATAAATATTCATTTTGTTATAATGTATATTCTAAATGTTCATCAGGTAAACAGGTGTTTCTGTGAATAGGATGTACAGATGATTTTTCATACAAAACCATAAGTGTCTTTCACCATGAACATAACTGTACTCTTTATTTTGCAGCGCAACTTTGATTTGCAGTACCCTGTCCCAGGAGTTAGTTTTTTGCCACTAGACTATTGAAAACAAAGTATTAGCTTGGATGCCGGACCCAATGGGTATGCCAAGCCAACGTACCTGTGGGTTCACGCCCCCAGAGTGTACATAGGAGTTACTTATATGCCATTGTGTGGATTACTTGACTTGATTCACTTTTGGAATTGTCCCCGAAAACTAAATGTGCCTCAAGTGAGTTTCTTAAGTGCTGCTTCAGTGCAGTTCATAACAATTGCATTATCAGCAGAGAGTAAACAGCTTACAGTGAAAATGCTGAAACAACTGCCCAACTTTAAAGGTACCATGAGAAGGAACATTACAATAAATATTGTTAAAGTTCAAAAGTGGTTTGAACTTATACACTGTATTGGTCGGTTGGTACACTTATTGCACAACCTAAATGGACAGACATTGTGCTGATTTTTCCATTTCAAATGATACATGCATGTATAAGAATACTGTATTACCCATGATGTGCACAATTTTGTTTTCAATTGTATTCCTTGTAGTAAGTTAGTTAGTTATCTGATGGAGTTTTGCTGCCCAGAATCCAACCAATTTATTAGAGTGGAGCTGCTGGCCAGTGCTTTTTGGTTCCTTGTGTAACAAAGGAACCTATGCAGTCACCTTGGCGTATGTATGTGTGTGTGTGTGTGTGTATGTGTGTGTGTGTGTGTGTGTATGTGACGGATTGGAATGCGAGGTATGTGGTGCGATAACTCAATAACCGAGTGATCAATTTTTTTCAAACTTGGTATGTATGTAGATGTTGTGGAGTAGATGTGCCCTATCGTTTTTGGTGGAGGTCAAAGGTCACTGGTGATCACCAGAGGCCAAAAACTGAATTTCTGTTAGTAGCTGTAACTCAGTATCCGTTGTTCAAGCAGTGGCATCATTTTAGGATAAGTTAGATTGGTAGGAGGTGAAAATGTTGGTACATTAACCAAAATAATTGGAAAGGGTCAAAAGGTCAAAAAGTAATGTTTTATTGATATCTTGCCACTGAAACATTTTATAGGGGTGGTGTAATGGAGATTTTTGTTCGTTTAAGTGAAATGCACGTGATGACCCCCCTTGACCTCACTTGACCTCATTTGACCTTTTGACCTTTGTGACTTTTTTGTGACTTTTTTGTGACGTCAAGATTTGTCTTGATCAGACGAACCAAAAAGGCTATTACACTACCCTCCTACAATGTTCGTTACTTGAGTTACTGACATTTAAAGGACAGGCTAGTGTGTACATGTAGGTCATATGTAGGCCTATTGCAATGCCAGGTATGCGGTGCAATTACTCAATAACCAAGTAACATAGTGGAAATAATGGAAAGTTGTGTTCGTCTAAGTAAAGTGCACGTGAAGACTCTTTGGGTCTTTGTTCAATTGGTTTAAAAGTCCAGCTGAAGTTTAATGCCTTTAGACAAATGCAATGTATAAAAGAAAAGAAGAATTATAACCGGCTCTCAGTCTAAAAGCAGTTTAGTTAACAATCAGGACAGTAATGCAATTATTATTAAAAACAACCTTTTCCTCACATACAGTATTGAATAGGTTATTCACAGTGCAAGCTAAGATTCCAAGTTCAATAGTAAAATATGAAAGCAGTTTCTCTTCTTTACCTCTGCTTTTACCCTAGGGACTACAATGCTGTTTCTAACACCCTCTTTAGGTTAAAAGGTCAAGTTGAAAGTCATTTATTAGATTCTACAGAGCTATGTTTGTTTCTTGGTCTTCTAGCCAAATTGTGAAGAAGTAATTGGTGGTAATAAATCACTATCGGGCTGCCTTTAGTAGCAGAATTGTGGGCTTTTCCTTATTTTTGCTTTTCAGGCAAACACATTGGGTAGTCTAAAGGACAACCATGACATAATTGCAAGTCATCCATCATAAATTTTGGTGGTCAGGAATGACCAGATGACTGTTAAATTTCTTTGGTGCAGAAGAG
The DNA here is from genome assembly GCA_037179385.1 of Holothuria scabra. NCBI lineage: Eukaryota > Metazoa > Echinodermata > Holothuroidea > Aspidochirotida > Holothuriidae > Holothuria > Holothuria scabra. The sequence goes on along the minus strand of CM074192.1, from coordinate 6,442,237 downwards.
ACTGTGTTTATTTAAAATCAGTTTTGATCTACTTTGACTGTATTTGACCTGTGTGACTTCTTTTTAAGGTCTGGATTTGAATTGTTGAGATTGACCAAAAAGGCAATTAACTAACCTCCTATACTACCCCAAACTCAGGTAAATGACATTTTAGTGAAAGGTGATGAATGTATTTGTCGCATGGAAGTGGGCAGTGTGCAGTGTGATAATTTGAAAAGTTAAGTGTTCCATTTCTCTCAAACGGCAAGTGCTTATATGATTTTGAAATTTAATGTGCCCCTATGTTTTTGGGTGATGGCCAAAAGTCATTTTGGTTAAAGGTGCAAATTATGCCTTACCTTGGGACTACCTTAATACAATATCATCTTTAATGCAAGGAACCATAGTGCCCTTGGGCTCTTGTTATCCAGTTGCAGCTCACTTGCTTGTTTTCCTTACTATGTTGCTTTGCTGAGCACCAAGTGCAACGGCAGTAGGTCCCATTTGTAAAGTTCTCGGAATGACCCTGCCAGGAGTCAAACATCCAACCGTGCGACTGCAAGTCTGATGCTCTAACTACGTGACCATGCAGTCAGTTGTATTCTGTGTAAGGTGCATACATGTAAATTTGGTGACAAGTCCTTGAACTGCTTGTGCTTGGAAATGTTTAACCTGTAGGAAGACAGAACCCAACTGCACTGTTATGTTTTCTGCGCTAACAAAACACATTGGAAATTTATTTTTGTGGCAATATTAGTACTGGTTTGGTTATTGGTCACCATCCTGGAGAAGAGGAGAGATCTTAGGGAGGTCTTTGAAGAGTTTTTGTTGTTCAATAGTTTTTTAGGGAATGAGTAGGGATCGGCTGTAGACAGATCGATGTAAGAAATCGGAAATGTACTCACCCAAAAACAAATCCGAAGTCTGTGCAAATAATCACTCTGGCTAAATCCGTGGTCAAGTATCCAGTCCGGGTCGATATCCAAATGTAATGTAGAATGCGAAGTAATCCAATGAAATAAATTAATACGAAACTTTCAACTCTTACTCTCCTGTCGCGAACCACGTGGCTTTGCTAAGGTAGAGATCAAAGTGAGTTCTCCTTGAAGTATTTGAACGGGTATTCACGCGGCAATGCTTAATATAAATTAGGAACACAGATATGAATGTTCTAACTTCGGGAAAAAGTCGAATAATTATTGGCGTCAATAATTACGGGAATATTGTAAACCTCAAATAGGACGGAGGCTCGTGCCTTGTCGTGTCGGTGGAGTGAGAAGTGGAAGTCAACTGAATCCTTTGTTTCTCCCTACACGTGCCGTAAAAGTCTCAGGGATGATGCAGACTTAGTCATGGGTGAAACAAAGGGATTCGCTGAAATTTGGCCCATCTCTTTTCCAGGAAATGTCGCAGGGAAAGAGAGGGCGGTCTTCTAAAGTGGACTTCTGGATGAAGCCACTTCAGTTTCTTTATGCAGAATGGTGCAGTAATGGTGTAGTATTCTGAGTTTCTGTAACTTAAATGAAGCAATTTTCTTCTAGAAATTATATTTAAAAAGTCCCAAATTTCAACTGAGGATACTAGTACTGTATTTCCTGGATCTTAAGCAGTAACAGTGATATGTTGTGATGTCTAACCAAAGAGCTGGTGTGGACCCCCTGATCTAAGACAACAATCATTTAGGCACAAAAACAATTTTATAATATTCTCAGATTCCTGCACTGCACAATACATACTTCCCCTATGTGTTACTGTAGTTTGTGCAGTGGGCTTATGTAAATGCTCTGGAATTCACTGTTGATTGTACTCCCTTGGCATTATTCAACTTGACATATTTTGTTCCAGTCATAGTTTACCTATCACTTTTGCTTCGGATATGGCATTTTCATAAGCCATAGCAACCCTTTTTAAAGGTTTCACAGAAAAATATCCTCTGCATGTATGCTTTTCGTGTAATTACTTAACTGTCAGCTATGATGGGGCTTCCTGTACTGTAGGTTTGACGTTATGAAAAGTTGGTTGCTTGAATGGTAAAAAGACAAGGTGACTTGATTAATGGGATAAATTATGTACATAGTATTTTGAAATGATCTTTTGTTAAAAAATAAACCCCAAATTTATGTTTCCCAGCATGTCTTGCTGTTTATAATATTGTTAAAATAATGCATTAATCGCCCATGGGTAATCTTGGAACCGAAGAGCCTATACAATTAGATGTACAGTATTCTCCTCACTGTTATCATAAATAGTCTGAAAAATATTAGCACATTGACACTAGCAAATGATGAATGTCAGGTAATAAATCAAGATGTCTCATGTAAATATGGAATGATTCATAGTAGCAAAGTTCCATTGTAATGTTGAAGATGTGACTCAGATTTTGGCTCCCTTTAATTATCATAAATGCCGCCACAGTTGTCCATGAATTTGACACTCAACTCAATACTTTGCCCACTTTGATTATGTGATATGCAGATATGCAGGTAAATTAAAAATTAACTCCCATTTACATGTAATCCCTACTAACTATACAGTACCTCTAGCAAGTCTATGGCAAAGCTTGTAATGTACTGTGGATCTACATCACCCCTTCACTTACCTCCTATTCCTATATCATATGCAAACCAAGTAGTTTGCGGGTGGGGGGGGAGGGGGGCCATGTGTCCTCCAATAGAAGGACTCCCACAATAGTCCCCTGTTGTCCTTACCAGTCCAAAGACATCATGCAATTTTAACCCTTGTACTGTTTTTGCTGTTTTTTCCAACTTATCTTCCATTGTTTTCTGCTATCTTTCGTGCTTCAGTATTTTTGTTTAAAATTGAGATCAAGGTGAATGCTTGTCTACAGGCAATTGTACAAACAGCAAAGATGGTCAGATGTAGATGGCCATAGGTGGTGGCCATCATCCTTAAGCTTACCATTTCTTTTGTGTACAGGCTTCTCTAACCTGAAGGCAGTCATTCTACCAAAATTCTCAATTAAAGCAGCTCATTGGTTGACATCGAATTCCAAAATGCACTTAGACAGATATTACACAGCATGCACTGTACAGTATTTGGTCTTTTCTAGTACTCTGGAAAAATTCAGGCAGCCATCTGAATCTGGCATCCCATGTTTTTGGGTACCTACAAAACTATCAGGCATGCCTGAATTCTTAAAAAAAAAAGGCTGCAAAATAAAGAAATATTAGTTAGAGTGATATTTTAATAATGGACAATCAAAAATTATTTTAAAGGCTGCTAAACTGCACTGCACATTTAGTCAGCAAAAACAAAATGATTGTCCCTGTGGAGCCTCACTTCATGTAGTGGTGTGCAACATGATGCCCTAAATGGGACAGAATATTGGGACTCTTTCAAACATTTGTCTGAAAGCAAATAATGATTTTCATGAAAAATCAAAGAGAGTACAAAAAATGCCTCTTGTTATCTGTATCGGGCTGGCAGATTAACAAATAAGGGATATTGGAGGATCTGGCTGCCTGAGGGGTTGTGATTCTTCAAAATTTTCTATGTGCCTCTGGCCAACCAATGGTTGCACTCTGCTCCGGTAGTTTTTCTGCCAGGATAAGAAAATAAGAACTTCTTAGATTTTGCTCAAGCCTGGGAAATGTCATTTTCAGCTGTCTGAAGGGTTGCAATTTTTAAAAATTTCTGTATTCTCCGTCCAAACCAATGGTGGATGCACTCAGATTGACTTTTGGGCATGTTTGCAAAATAGTAACTGCCCGTCTTAGGATGTGTCAAAAGTTCCTCTACACACCACACCACTAAATCAGAATACTCGATTTCACAATAATTTGTGACATTCATTTTGTACAACTCACACCACTTGCTTTGTGTTCCCCTTGAAATTAAAAATATTTATATGACCTTGAAAGCTTCCTGTTTTCCTTGCATAGCATAATGCAGAGATAGAGGGTTGGTGGTATTGTCAAGTCATCCATAACAAAAGCAAAAGATTACTTTTTGGTACATACATAAATACATACCTTACATACCTTACTTTTGGTACATACATACATCACCTTATGTTACAAAGTGCAGTAGCTTTCAGAAGAAGAAAGAAATGCTAAGAATATAATGAATAGTGTTATAGTGACATCACAACTAATTGCAATGAACAATTTTAAATTGACTGAATGAACTTGTAGATTTCATCTTTTAGCTTTGGAGTGTTATTGCAATCAGCCATTTTAAATTGACTGAACTGAACATTTTATCTCTCAGCTCAGTATACCTTATGTCAGTTGGACTGTTTGTTCTTATTCTAGCTTTGAAATATATATTTTCATTTGATACTTTGTGCACTCAAAAGAAGTAATGGACTGTCTTGGTTTGCCAATAAGCATTGACTTCACAGATCTGCAGTATCCCATAGGCACCAGACACCTGTCAAGCCAAAAAGGTTGAATTTGAGAGCAGGAAAAAACCCATTTTTCAGGCTACTTACATACATGGCATGAAAGTTTATCAAATTTCCAAGTAGAAAAGATTTCATGGGAAACTCCTTTCCCCCACTTGCAAAATGTCTTCCCTTTTTTTTTAGACCTTGATGGCAACTTAACCCTACACATACATTTGGTTGTCCTACTGTATAGAAGCGGGGATTGTGTATGATGTCATACCATGAACATGTAAGGCAATTGCATTATACATTTATTTAATGATTATCCCAACAACATAAATACTACAAGGTCTGGCAGTTAGCAAAAATGATATGTAGTATTGCGTTTTTCATTTTTCTTTTGCCATCCTTGTATAGAATACTTTCACGTGATGTCACAATCGATAAGCCATATTCACTGCTCGGCAAAATTCATTAGTGTTTTAGAGCAACAGTCACACATGGTTCATCAGCTGCTTCTAAGCTAGCTACACTTGCTAGCACACCAGCACTGAGTTTTTGCCCATCAAAACTTCAAAAGGGGGTGAGGCTCTGGGTGTCTAGAAAAGTAAGACCTAGAAACATAAGACCTAAGACCTAGAAACATAAGACCTGGAAACAAAAGACCCTCAAAGATACTCTGATGGGTGCATGATTTTTTATCAGGGTCTTACTTTTCTAGACACACCTTTTCTAGACACCTGTGTGGGTGTCTAGAAAAGTAAGACCTGGAGAAAAATTCATACAGTACTGTAATGCCATTTTCAGGAACACTCCGGGATACTGTAATACATTTTGTACAATATGATTAATGCTAAAATAAGTCAAGAACGGGATGCTGCTTATTTTTCATCAGGGTCTTTCTTTTCTAGACACCTGTGTGGGTGTCTAGAAAAGTGAGACCTGGAGAAAAATTTATAATGCTGTTTTCAGGGATGCTCCGGCATACTCTAATACATTTTTTACAATATGATTAATGCTAAAATAAGTCAAGAATGGGATCCTGGTTATTTTTCATCAGGGTCTTACTTTTCTAGACACCCACACAGGTGTCTAGAAAAGTAAGACCCTGATAAAAAATCATGCACCCATTACAGTATCTTTGAGGGTCTTATGTTTCTAGGTCTTAGGTCTTATGTTTCTGGGTCTTACTTTTCTAGACACCCGTGAGGCTCTGCATGATGTCAGTGAAACCACTCACTTTTAAGCTTAAACTGTGGGTTTCTACATTTTGTAACTATAAAAACTTTACACTAATCCATCACAAATTTGCAAATTTATTCAATGGCTCATTTTCTGCACTCGCAACCAGTAGTTGTTTTTGTTAAGCAAATGTACAGTCTGTTTAAAGTGTCAACAGTAAGAGCTACTTTCCAATTTGCGCAGAATGTACAATTGAGAATTTTGTGGTTGAGAAACTCAATTAAATGTGGCTGTATCAATAAATCTTGAGAAAAAGAGTGGTCTGTATATTAAAGGTGATCAATATAAACTGCATGTAAATGTGACAAGTGTATCTTGATAAAAGGTTTTACATTCTTGGCATGGATTTTAATATTTATAAGTCCTTTGCACCTTCACACATCACACTAAGTATGGAACACAATTAAGGTGAAATACTTTCGATTTGTCTTGAAATTTCTCTTTAAAGGATGTTATGATAATTTATTGAAAAGGAATTGTCATGGATGAATGCTTAGTAGGGCTGTCACGTTTAAACGTTTAAACGTATAAACGAACGATCGGCCGTTTAAACGGCGCTTTCATAGCCCAAACGTTTAAACGATATGAACGAAGTTTGCTCCCAAACTTCTTCGAGCTAACACCATAACAGTGTGACTAGTCAGTGTAGCACACTGCACAATAACTAACGTTAGGCCTAATGCCTAACTACATGCATAGGCCTACAAGTCGAATCTGCGACGTTGATTTTACTTTCAATTTTCATTAAAACTAAATCCTTAAGTCTACAATTACAACACCGAACTTTCGGTAATAATATGCCCGTTAGTGTACGTATAATTTTAATGCCATGATATCGATCACTTAACGTTGCGCGAGCTCAGTTTAGCTCGGCCAGGTATGTAGTCTGTTCAGTGAAGAAGCCTGCGCGGCAGCAATTAGCTGCCCGTGGACGGCAAAGCCGCCGTGTTCAGACATGCATTTCCTGTACTACATACATAATACATATCGGGTACGCAGGTATCCAAAGAGCCAGCAACGCATGTCCCGGATGTTTTGTGATAATAGAGGGCGGCATGCCAAAAATATTGTCTCAAAGCCAGTACTAGTACATATCATCGTGTTTACGGTAGATTCTAAGGGAAATCAAGGGCGGTTATATTTGGACATCGTTTAAACGGTAAACGAACGTTTATTTTGACCGTTTAAACGTTTAGGCAATTAAACGGAAACTGACAGCCCTAATGCTTAGCATTATTAAGTTAAGTTAATGGTGCTAACCTTTTTTAGGGGGAGGGGGGAGAAACAGGGGGGGAACAGAGGGGGAAGACAAAGTGGAATACAGGTTGGAGGGGGTGTACTTCTTTCCCACCATTCTGTGTACTGCATACAGGCCTAGAATGTGCTTAAAGTATTTTCTTGAGTGTGTTTATAACTTACTATTGTCTGAGACTCATGTTTCTCTATAAATGTCCCCTCATGTTCATCTGAGCATGCCTAATTGCAGTGCTAAACTGGCTTTATTATCACAATTAGATCACACTGCATCAGTTGCAATGGAGAGCCTTAAAACCAGGGAATCTCTGATGCAACCAAAGGGTGTCATTAGCAAAGACGATTTTGTTTGTCATAGTATCAATTTTATGAAAAACATAACGTTTAGGAAAAAGATTTTTTGTGATTACATTAGTATTAATCATTTTACAATCTCATTTCCATTTCTGGAGACTTTTTCATCCTTTATAGTGACTACTACACACCCTTTGTAGTGACTACTGCATACCCTTTAGAGTGACTACTTCACACCCTTTATAGTGACTACTACACACCCTTTATAGTGACTACTACACACCCTTTCTAGTGAATACTACAGAAGGATTGCGATTTGTCATATTTTCATGTTTTGACTTCCTGAGATGGTGTTGCTCTGTTCAAGATTGCAATAAATGAGTGATAGTGATGATTCAAAGACATATGAAGAACCCCATCAAATTGCCTATTGGTCTCCTGGGAAATTAAAAACAGCAGTCAAGCAGCTGAGGAAAGGAAACATTCAGTTTAGGTGAAATGAAGACAAGTAGCCGGCATAAAAACATGGGAAATTAGTTGAAAATGATAACAACTGTAAAAACACTCAGATTTAACCTTGTCTGTTTTGTGTTAAGCAAACAGAGCACATGTTTAATAAAATATTGGTGAGATCTTCCGATCTTCCTGAGTTACTAAATATTTAAAGAGGTTGAAAGAGTGTTCCTTTGCAAAAAAAAGCAGACATTCAGTACTGCAGGTCATAATTTTATCATTGATTGTCTCCAAGTGTTGATTATAGCCTCTTCTGGATGATTATAAAGGAAGATATTGATGTATATTTATTAGGAATATTTGATGGTTCCCATCACTTACCATGTATTATTAAGGAGTTTGTTTTTCCTGAGATGGGCTCTACATCAAACTATAAAAGCAGAATAATAAAATTTCCTGTGTTAATGATTTAATAGGCTTAGACGTATTGCCAACAATTACATTTCAGCAGGAAGCATTTAATTTAACACCTTCAGTAAACTATGAATTAATGGTCAAGTAGTTTGAGTGTCTGTCTTCCAGTGCTGGGAGATCTGCCAGTGGGGTTTTACTCCTGGCAGGGTCATAAGTACATTTTAAAAAATGGAACCTACTGCCATGGTGCTTGGGATGGAACCTACTGCCATGGTGCTTGGGATGGAACCTACTGCCATGGTGCTTGGGATGGAACCTACTGCCATGGTGCTTGGGATGGAACCTACTGCCATGGTGCTTGGGATGGAACCTACTGCCATGGTGCTTGGGAAAAGCATAAGCAATGAAGTAGGGGAAACAAGCAAGTGAGACAAAACTGGAAAACAGGACATGGCTGGCTCTACTTAAACCAATTGGTATTAAACTGAACCATTGAACTTCATTTCACTACTGTAAACTGTGCTTGGAAATGTTCAGCCAATCTTTGAACTCTTTGTGACTGATGTACTTTTATAAGTACAATTCATAATGCCCTACAGTATGTGAATATTACGAGCTATTGAAGGTTTTAAGGGAACCACAACTCAGGAATAATGTAACACACAGAGTATTTTTACTTTTGAGCCTTGCAATTTGACCAGGTGGTCAGCTCAGTCCATTCTTTGCCAAGCAGGTCACAAGACTTGGAATGCACCATACTTACATGAGCATTGTTGGCAAAAAACTGAGGGATGACATAGTTTCTGCAAATTTTTTCAAATCTCCCAAGTTTTATATTTGCTGAAATATCCTGCACAAGTTTAAGTCTGGGGTTATGACCACGCTCTTGCATGCAAATTAAAATCACCTGGTCGTGAATATGATCTTCTATTAAAAACAAACTAGGCCTTTCCTGTCAGGAAGAATGAGGTCAAAATCACCTGGTACCTCCGTAATCAAGGGCTGGGTGCCACTTTTGGAACATCATGGTCTGTTATTAGGATATTGTGATGTGTTTGAACTGAGCCAGTCAATGGAAGCATTTTAGGTTCCCATAAAATGCCAGTTTTTGTATTGTAATTGATCCTGAAGACAGGGAAAATTAAACTTTAATTGATTTGAAAATTAGGGGCTTACATATGTTTAAAACTGATTTTATCTTTTGCATCCAGAGGTGTCAATATATTTGATTTTTATGAATTTACATTACCTTTTATGGTCATACCATGCATTATACTGTAGGTATTGGGTCATTGTAGTTTTGTGTGTACATGCTGTCATGATGTGTCAATGGAGTACAGTATTTATCATTGACCTTAAAAAAGGTCTACAGTAGCCATATGACCAAAACATCTGTTGTACACAATGAAGATTAAAACAAAAATATCTGGATATATTTCTTTTCCACTTTTCAAGATGTACCTCTTGTCCTCTTCAAACTTTGACCCATTTCTGAGATTTCTTATATAGACCTTGCAAAATTTTGTTATCTGTATAACTTTGCACTCAGTCTAAATGACTTCAACATTTTTAGTTCTACAGCTCCCTTCCTTTCCTCCTAGTGGGTCTTACCCACATTACAGTATTCAGACTGGCAAATGACAGCCTAGTTTAGAGTAAGGGAGCCCTCAAGAAGGTCTACGCATTCTATCTCAATACCCAGTCAAAAGTCTGATGCAGTTTCTCCTTACATTAAAGAGTTTGTCTGCTTGTGTCTTGTGAATGATTTTACACTAACATACAAGTTTCTTATTGCCGTCAGTTCACTCAATGTGAGGGTTTCAAATTGAATAAAATGATGATGATGGATAAGGCTGAAGGACCCTTCTTATGGCCACCTTCATCACTAGCTGTTGGGACTAGTCTATACAAGATTATGGTTAATTATATGCATTGTACTTTACAGACATCACACTAATCTTGTTAACTTGGCTGATTGTACTTCTTGCTTGTGAAAAGTTTTCAAATGAAAACTGTCCACAAGCAAGAACATCCAAAGTCATTTTAAAAATGACAAAGAAGCATTCGGCATGAAAGTATGGTACTTTTGGAAGATAAATTTGTGATGCAACTTGAGCTGTTGGCCTCAAAATTTCAGTATGTCCCTTTTGTACAAGTGTATGTTAATATAGACATGCAGTTTATATGCAGTGGACAAGTCATCAGAATCAAAGGTGGCCACATGGAAACTTGAGAATTTGTTGATTTGGTACGAAATTTCTGGCACAAGCTTACAAAACACCTTTGCATATATATACTTTACAAAATTGTAGAAAAAAAATTAACTGAACCATCAGTCAGTCAAGCACTGTAACAAACAGTGTAACCTATTGTGCTCCTACTGTACTTTAATACCTCACCTACAACCACTATAAGCTAGTTCTGTAATTTGTTGCCACATGGAATTGTGGGGCTCAGCTGGAGATACATAAAAAGAGATCATCACATAGTTTATGGCATTCCCTTGTTTTCATCAGTACATGCATACAGTACCACACTATTTAAGTGTCTATCCAACTTGAACAGAAATAGGGGACTCGGTCCTTCTTTGCAAAAAGTCAGTATAAACTCAAACCACTACACAAAACGGGTGTCTAGAAAAGTAAGACCTCGAAACATAAGACCTAAGACCTAGAAACATAAGACCTAGAAACATAAGACCTAGAAACATAAGACCTAGAAACATAAGACCCTCAAAAATACTGTAATGGGTGCTTGATTATTTTTCATCAGGGTCTAATGAATTTTCTACAGACACCTGTGCAGGTGTCTAGAAAAGTTAGACCAGGAGAAAAATTTATAATGCCGTTTTCAGGAACGCTCCGGCATACTGTAACACATTTTTTACAATATGATTAATGCTTAAATAAATCAAGAACTGGATGCCGGTTATTTTTCATCAGGGTCTTACTTTTCTAGACACCTGTGTGGGTGTCTAGAAAAGTAAGACCTAGAAACATAAGACCTAGAAACATAAGACCTAGAAACATAAGACCTAGAAACATAAGACCCTCAAAAATACTGTAATGGGTGCTTAATTATTTTTCATCAGGGTCTAATTAATTTTCTACAGACACCTGTGCAGGTGTCTAGAAAAGTTAGCCCAGGATAAAAATTCATAATGCCGTTTTCAGGAACGCTCCGGGATACTATAATACAATTTTCATGATATGATTAATGCTAAAATAAATCAAGAACTGGATGCTGGTTATTTTTCATCAGGGTCTTACTTTTCTAGACACCTGTGTGGGTGTCTAGAAAAGTAAGACCCGGAGAAAAATTTATAATGCCGTTTTCAGGAACGCTCCGGCATACTGTAACACATTTTTTACAATATGATTAATGCTTAAATAAATCAAGAACTGGATGCCGGTTATTTTTCATCAGGGTCTTACTTTTCTAGACACCTGTGTGGGTGTCTAGAAAAGTAAGACCTAGAAACATAAGACCTAGAAACATAAGACCTAGAAACATAAGACCCTCAAAAATACTGTAATGGGTGCTTAATTATTTTTCATCAGGGTCTAATTAATTTTCTACAGACACCTGTGCAGGTGTCTAGAAAAGTTAGACCAGGAGAAAAATTCACAATGCCGTTTTCAGGAACACTCCGGGATACTATAATACAATTTTCATGATATAATTAATGCTAAAATAAATCAAGAACTGGATGCTGGTTATTTTTCATCAGGGTCTTACTTTTCTAGACACCCACACAGGTGTCTAGAAAAGTAAGACCCTGATGAAAAATAACCGGCATCCAGTTCTTGATTTGTTTAAGCATTAATCATATTGTAAAAAATGTGTTACATAATGCCGGAGCGTTCCTGAAAACGGCATTATAAATTTTTCTCCGGGTCTTACTTTTCTAGACACCCACACAGGTGTCTAGAAAAGTAAGACCCTGATGAAAAATAACCAGCATCCAGTTCTTGATTTATTTTAGCATTAATCATATTGTAAAAAATGTGTTACATAATGCCGGAGCGTTCCTGAAAACGGCATTATGAATTTTTCTCCTGGTCTAACTTTTCTAGACACCTGCACAGGTGTCTGTAGAAAATTAATTAGACCCTGATGAAAAATAATTAAGCACCCATTACAGTATTTTTGAGGGTCTTATGTTTCTAGGTCTTATGTTTCTAGGTCTTATGTTTCTAGGTCTTAGGTCTTTTGTTTCGAGGTCTTACTTTTCTAGACACCCTACACAAAACCACACCTGAGATCCCTCCTTATGGTATGGATGGACTAGGAAAGAATGGTTTTACAAAGTTTCCATGGAAACACAAATTTTTCGGTATGCGTTGTAGGTGCAGGATTGGTTTATCCTGAAGATTTTTAGGATGTGCACATGTGCATAGCCAGCAAATCAAATAACCAGACTCACAGTAAATTGGACAATCCATCTACTGTTGAATGATCACTGGTAATGAAACCTTTGACCATTGGCAATATGCCACTTCCTACAGCTGAATTAGTATAATACACTAAAATATACTTAATTGTATTCTACCACTTGTAGAGTCAGATTTACTGAAGTAAACATCAAGGAGATTGAGAATCTAAGGTAGTAGAACATCTCATGTCTTTGGTTGTTTTGTCAGCATTTATCTGTTTAAATGTTTCCTCCACAGGTATTCTTGTGGGGAATGGATAACCCCAAAAGGAGAGCCTGGTCCAGATTACGTTTAAGAAAAGTTTCAAATTTGTTTCCTGATCAACAATTTTATACTCTTCGAAATCGTGGAGAACAGTTAGCTGAAATAGTTTACCAGTCAGAGACAGGGATAGACAGGTAAAATAAGTTATTGTTTAAGAAAAGTTTCAAATTTGTTTCCTGATCAACAATTTTATACTCTTTGAAATCGTGGAGAACAGTTAGCTGAAATAGTTTACCAGTCAGAGACAGGGGTAGACAGGTAAAATAAGTTATTTTATGCAATTTTGTAAATTCAAATTGAAAGGTAATGAATGTGTGAGCAAGATAGCTTCCATGTTGGAAGAAAAAAAAAACATTTTAGGAAGGGGTACAGATTTTCTGGAGACTCACTGAGGTATACAAAAGTGCCTTAAGCTTGACGCAATTTTTCAGTATCCTCTCATGGGTTGAGTTGAAACAAAAAATTGTTCTTGGGACTTCTTAAAGGTTTGTGTGTGTATGTCATTTTTTTTTTTTTTATTTAATTATGTTTAATGCGTTCAAGACCCTATTTGATTTAGTTTTTATTCTGCCCGAAGTAGTTCAATCTGCACCTTTTGTCGCTCATAGACCCTTTTCCTAATAGTAATAACAAAGAATTGTGGAACACCATTTCGGTGTGTGTGTGTGTTTGCACATCGATATGACATAGCTCTGAAGTTCAGAGAGGCAATATGCAGTGCCACTTCTGTTCACTGGGGGACTCTTATTTGGCCTGGGGGAGGTAAACTTTTTACATTTTTGTCTACATGCAAAATGGTAGCACATTTTTGGCCTATCACTCAACATAACTTCTTTAAATTGTTGCCACTTGCATCTCCACTGATGCTCACAAACTCACAATTAAACCTTTTCAAATGATAGCAATGATGGGATGTTTATTGTTCCCTTTCATTTCTGATGCAGCACATGTCAAAATGGCACCACAAATTTTCCATGGAGGGAATTTTTCTTAAATAAGTTTCTTTCACAGAGATGTATACGTTTATGCAGCCATGATAGTATAAACGTGAAGATAGTCACAACTTTTAGCATTGGACTGAGTGATTTTGATAAAAAGTTCACTCAAAGATTTCATTTGTTGGGTTGAAATTTTTTAGAGAAGCCAAACCTCTTACCTGCAGGACTGGCATTGGTTTTTGGTTTTGCAAGTCTGTTTCATTCCTCCTTACTGTACCTCCTATTTAGGTATGCATTTCCCTACTTGCCAAACAATACCCATCTGGCATTTGTTTTTGGTTTTGCAAGTTGAGTTATATTGCCAGACTGGATTGCTCCCATTAGGATATTTTCAGTACCTGCAGTGCTACAGCAGTTAGGTTCAGTATGTTGCAATAGGTTCAGTATGTTGCAATAAGGGCACCTTTCTCAAGGCAAGCAGCAGAATGCACTAGCTCTGATGTGATTAGTACTATAATTTCTTAAAAGTGTGGTTTAGTTGGGAGGTAAACTTTTGAAGGCAGGGCTTTGTTTTGTGGCTTTATTCTGCATATTTGGATTATAGTTTTTTCAAAGTTTGAGTGGGTCAGCTTGTTTGAACATGTTCAAATGTGGGTAAAACCTGTTAAGTGCAGTTTACTTGGGAGTTAACACATTCTATCCCACAAACCCTTGAAATAGCTACCTATATCCAAAAGGGTCTTTTACCTAACCATACCCTCCCTTGTACCACATTGATTTCATGCTCATTTGGGCATACTTTTCAATCATGAAAGTGCTACACAGGGGATAGTATTTTGTATATGAACACATGTCAATTGAAAACTACAGTGGGACTCCCTCATGTAACTCAAAGGAATTTCTAAGACAGTTACCACTGCCAAAATAGTGTCAAATGTGACACCACCAGGTCCTGTACCTTTCAATAATTGTGCATTCCTGCAGAAAGGCTGCATCATAATACTTCCTTCGTTGATAGCACCACATAGTACCAGTGTGATCACCTTTTGGGGAATTCCACATAACACATTCAATTTCATGGTCTTCCCTAATGTATTCTAGTGACTTTACTGCTCAGTTAGAATGCAAAACAAAGGAACAAATCTGGAACAGGTGGTCTTCTGCTTTTAAAAAATTAAAAGTAATGAAAACAGCAGGGTAAAAATTTGAAAATCAAATGTACAGAACTTTCAAGGTTTGCAGGTTCCCTGTTTACTGGCAAAACAGTATGGCTCTCTGAAAAAAAATTAATCAAACATACACTATTTGCATTTTTTGATAGTGTTTTTATATAATTTACAAGTGGTATCATTGAAATAGGCTCAAGAGTGCTTCACATGAAGTAGACTACACTCTTTATTTAAAGAGAAAATGCAGCATTTACAATAAATTTGAATTCTTGTCAATTTAATCATGTGCAAACCTCCCAAGTAAGCTGCATTTCATGGGTGTGACCCGCATTTGAACACCCAAACCTGCTGACATGGCCACGCCCAGTCCTCTGAAAAATCCGCATTTCAAATCTCCAGAGTATTCTTAGTTAGGGAACCACACAAATTAACAAATAATTCAGCTTACCAATAACTACAAATTCAGTAAATCGTATCTCACAGCACATTTAACTGTCCACGCTGCTAAACAATGCAGCCCTACTTACCTGCAATAGTCCTCTGGCAAGTTACAGTATCACCATGATGGAATAGACATAGGAAAAGCCTCAAGTGTGCCCCCTCATTCTTTACCTGCCACAGTAAGTAGGATTACATAATGTAAATAGCATGTAAGTATCGGGCTTGTAGATCCCCAAACCAGGGAGTTTTGTGGAGTACATGTATGTTGGGGTCTGAGAAAGATAAGCTGATATCTTGGGATGAGAGGAATGTTTGTAACATTTACCCAGCCTTCTTCCTGATTGTCTCTTCTTTGTAGTAGTGTCAATCTTTATTCAAATGTGAAGGAGAAATGACCACCTCTAGAAAAATTTGAAAAGCAGATTTGCAATTAAATTTCAAAGCTTTACAAGTTCTTTGTATACTTGCAAAACATCATGGCTGTCTGAATAAATTTAATCTGTATTTATTGTGCGTTTGCATCTAGCAGAAAGTATTGTAAGTTACAAACAGAATCATTATTAAAAGGGGTTTTGGAATAATCAACACACCATTTTAAAAAGGAAAAATGCAGTTACAACAATTTTGTGAATTATGTGACAACATAAGCTGATATTTGGGATAAGCAAAATATATGTCTCTTCACTTACAATTTCTTTGACTTTAAACATTTTGCAGTGTTTAAAGTTGTTGTAAGTATAAACTGGCAGTATTCATTTTTGGTTCCTTGCGGTAGCAAAGGAACCTATGTAGTCAGGTCGGCGTGTGTGTGTGTGTGTATGTGTGTGTGTGTGTGTGACACTTGCTTCGGTACGCTCTAACTCAACAAGGGAAGGTTGGATGGAACTTGGATTTGGTACATAGATTCATCATAGGGAGAAGGTGTGCCCTATCATTTTTGGTGGAGGTCAAAGGTCATTTGGGGTCACCAGAGGTCAAAAACTAAAAACCTTCTCAACACAATATTTCTAGTTAGGAAACTTGGATAGATGTCATACTTGGTGTGTGGATGTGTTATGGTGTAAGGATGAAATTGGTTATGTTCGGTGAAGGTCAGGGGTCATCTGAGGTCACCAGGGGTCAAACACTGAAAAATGTTTTAACACAGTATTTTAAGGTAGAAAGGACAGATTTCAAATCAATCTGTGTTTGGTTAAGGTGAAAGGTCATCAAGGTCACTGGAGGTCAACCGCTGGAAATATTATTTAGAAAATCTTGTAAGCTAGATAAAGATAGTTTCAATAGATTTTCTATCTCACCTGGTTTTGCATGCTTACGCACCCAAACACCTTAGAAATTTGTCCTTTATGTTCGTTCAGTAATGATTCCTTCCAGTTGTACACATATTTTGGATCATTCAAAGTTTTAAGAGGGCAATAACTGAAATCTGTAAATTTCACTGAGCACAGGTCACTCTGCATTAAACTGGTCTCTCTGCCAGTGGAAGCAATGCATGGATTATACAGTATGTCTCTTTAATACTGCTGTGCTCTGTGGGGTAACCTAATCCTCATTCTATTATCACACTTCATTAATCACTTGCTTTCTGCTTAACTGTTGAATAAACCCTGTTGTCTGTGTAGAGGTAGCAAACAGGACAAATGGTAGATTGTTTTAAAGTAATAGCAAGTTTTATTTGAGAGCAGGTAAAAGTAACTTGTGAGAGAAACACAGGGGGTGTTTTTCTCTCTCTGACCACATTGTGTATTGTTTCTTGGTGATAATATGAAGTTTGATTACAAGCATAAATACATTTGGAAATGAGGTAGTGTTTTTGAAGGATAACCAAGCATTACAAAAGTTGAATGTCAGTAAAGCCACAGAAATTTAATCTTTGATTTCATATAATATTGGTACTAAAATACCCCTGGTGAAGATGTTACAAACATTGAGTATGAACTTTTGCTTAGCTCTATTTCACAGACTGGCTGTACAGTTCTTATAATATCCAGCAAGGAACCATAGTGCCCATTGGGCTCATTATTCATTTATATTTTTTTTCTACATCATTAAAATAATAGAGACGGAAAAAACATAGAGAATAAGGTGAATGGAGAGAACTTAAAATCCTTTTTGGCTGAACAGCAAAGGCCAGTCCCATAAAAAAGGAAACCTTAACAAAGATTACTAAAAGATTACAAAGTACCTTTCCCACTTGCTTCATCCATTCACCACCCTCCCCCTAACCTAGGCTACCCATATGATTGAAATAATTTAAAGTGTACTGTACTTCAAGTAAAAAAATCAAAAATATATATTAAACAGCATGAAAAATGAGTTCTAACAGTCCAACTCTCATCTTCATAGGACTTATTTCTTGAAAAGAAGGCTACCATACTGCCTTATTTTTGATAATCATTTACCCTATGTCAATACGTATTAGTTTTGAAAGGATAAATTTTGCTTGCAAAACAAATGCAATATTTCCCTTTAACATTAAAAATATTTTCATGACCTTGAACACTTCCAATTTGGTTGCATAGCATATTGCCCAAAGAGGGCTTAATTCATTACATTACCCCATAAGAGTAAGAGTGCTATCACACCTTGGTACAAGGTTCAATTACTTTCAGCAAAACAAAGAAGTACAAAGATTGTAATTTGAGTAACTATAGTACAACATTGACATCACAAATTATTGCAGAATGTACCTTTTTAATTTGAGTGAATAAACTTCAACATTTTATATCTCAGCTCAAGAACGTCCTATGAAGATGGGAGTTGAACTTAGAATTATTTTTTATGCTGTTTAGTTTATATTTTAGAATTTTTTGACTTGAGGTACACTTTAAATAAGTGTATACCCTTTGATTGTGCTGGTGGAGTTAATGACAAATAAAAAGAGCATTTAATCACTTCAATACTAAGTTATCATTCTACAGACATTTGCTGAAAGTAGAAGCAGGTTTTTAATGATCAATAGTTGCTGGTAATTGATTTTATAGACAAACAGACTTATAAATATTTTTCCTGAGGCTAAACTGGCTGCAAGATTTACAATGGAAGGCGTGATTGTAAACCGAGTGATAACATGCATAAAAAGAGGAAAGTGAGGAAGGAGTTTGTTTTGTCAGCAAGTATAAAAAAGTTGTTTCATTTAACATAGTACCAGTTGGCTAAGTCATTTTTGATTCTTGCCCTACTGTAGGGACTTAGGGTTACAGTATGTTAGACTGTAGTTTTACAGCCCATGCTGTTTGTAACTAATTCTTGCATTAGGAAACTATTTTTCCATTTATTTTTACAATTTGAATTTATATCACCTTCGACAGAAATCCCAGAATGAGAAAGACCCTCCTCCCTACTTTAAACTTGTTCTCTCCTCTAATACTGCCTCCAGTAGTCTTTCATGTACAGGACATACTTAAGAAAATCAAAATAACAGTCCGTGGTCAATCTGGGTGGAGGGGCAATCTGTGTGCCCCCTCCCTTTTGTCCTTCATATACATTGAAAGGGGCATATTGAGTTGATAATGACAACTTAAAAAACAAGGGTGTTAGGGAGCTAACTGCTACTTAACAAATTTTATCATTGGCATATTTAGTCAATTTTCTTATTCAAATAACTATGCAAGAGGTGAACATACTTCATATTCTCTTGCATCCTGGCTTGTTACTGTTTGATGGCCCTCTGAGGAGTGGGGGTTGTAAAATATGCTGATGGTATTGCCCGCCTGTCGTAAGAGACCACTAATGGGAGGACTTGCAAAGTATTTGAACTGTATGACATTTGTGTTGGTTATGTTGTTAAACCTTATCAAAGTAACCAAGTTACTCTTTGGTGCACTATTTGAAAAGGTGTCCGGTCCCAAATTTTTAAAAACCAAATTGAATGTTTACTGTTATAACTCTTTCATGAAAGTTTTATTGTTGCAGATGGTAATTGTCTAGGATTGGCCATTTGTCATTAGTACTCTATGTGAAGAAAATGTGCTAAATGTGCTTCAGAGTGTGCCTAATGTAGCAGTTGGGTTCCTGGGTCCAGGACAGTTATCAATTAAGATTGTACTACCTTTAATAAAAGATTGTACTCCCTTTATGGAAAGATTGCACTCCCTCAGTTGAAACTTCCTGTATATGCCCAGGTAGCAACAACAGCAACACAGCAACCACAACAAATTATTAAAAGAAAGAGATCCATCTAAACAATTCAACTTCAAATCAGGATTTCTTGCTTTTCAGAAATTTTCTCTCAGTATCCTTCTCCTTTATGAACATCCATAAGAGAAAGACATTGAGAGGATAATAACTGTAAAGAGCAGACAGAAATTGCCTTGTACAATTTGTAAAGGTTTGATTGGAATTCTGTCAATGATTTCTATTTCACAATTAAGGCAACTTTCCTGCATTTCTTTATGTGACATTCATTAATTTTACATGAATGTGATCCATTTTGTAACCTCTAAAAATATATACAGTATTTTTAAAATTCTAGACTTGAGGTGCATGTACAACACCCTACACAGTACTATATGTGATTCTCATGTAGTATACTATGAAAAACATGTAAGGCATGATATCATGTAGAGGTTATCCACGGCTGTACAAGAACAATGTATACAGGTTTTTATGAACCATAAATGAGAGCAGAGACAGTGTCTGAAATTATTGGAATGCAGTAAAGGAGTGATAACACCATGATAAAATTGTTTTACAACATTATTTTAGTTGTATCATCTCAGTATATACATCATGAAACATGGTGAAAGAACTGCACTGCTATAGAACAACAAGTCTGTGCATGCTGAACATGTTTTAGTTGTTTGAAGGTGTATTGTAAATGGTTAGAAGTCATGATCAATGTGATAGAATGTTGTAGTAGTGGAGTTTGGGGAACTCATGTAGGTTGACTTAAGGAAACAGTTGTTGCTTCAGTGGTCATTGTTGGGTAGCTGTACCTGGCGCTAGATATTAACATGAATCAAACCTCTCCCTACCCACCATAGATCTGCCAAATGTTACCTAGCCACAGATCCAAGTTTACTTCCTTGTAAAGTGTCGTAAAAATGGAGTCCTAAATAGAGTCCTCCTTTCTTGGTGTGATTATTTTTTTCTTTTGTTTTCACTCATTTCTTTTTCATGTTTTTTTTTTGAACTTTCATACTCCAACTGTAAATACTGTAAGTGGGTACAGGTAAATTGAGAGGTACATGTAAGTGTCAGTGCAAAAATATTCCACAACTTGGACACTTTGCAACTCAACATCTGTTAACAGTGACTAGCCTCAATTGTACAAATCAATGGGAAAAGCAACCTTTAAAGACAAATTGAATTCCAGCAATGAATATAATTTGTACTGTTTTATTTACTTATTTGTGTATTTATTTTTGTCTTTTTCTTCAGAGACAAGACAAACTCTTGGCTATCCACAGGTTGGTTCACAATGCTATTGGGGTTGGCTATATGTGATGAGCTCACCATCTATGGCCTTGTAAGCGAAGACTATTGTAGGTAGGTGTAGACACAGCACCTGTCAGATTTGTGTGTCCTGAATTGCAAAGAAATATTTATGTGGTTGTTTGATTCTAAAGGTTTAATTGATGGAAAACTGTCATTTAGTATTACCTTATATTATTTTTGTTTAGTTTATTTACAGATGGTAATAATGCACTTGTCAATTGTAAGACACATCCTCTGACCCCATGGAGAAGTCAGTCAATGCTCATTTGAGCCTCCGTCACATAATTAAACTGACATTTTGAACACTTTGACGCATGATGTTTCCTGTAAAATATTACAGAACCATTGCTGCACCTATTATGATTATTTAATGGAACACTTGGAAAACTTTTGAAACATTCCTGTGTCACTACTCCGGCAAATGTGATATGCGTATATTAGATCCACCAGTCACCAAATGCCTAGGGACTCAGAGGATACTAGACAACTTACAATTGATAAAGGCCTGCATAAGTGTATCAGCTCATCAGAGCTAATCTGACAAGGAGATTCTCATCAAATCATTAAGTGTTCGTTAGAAGTGTAGTATGCAGATAAAAATTAAATTGAAGTTTACACAAATCATGCTGACTCTACCAACTGAAGAAAGATGACAGAAAGGTTGAAAGTGATGAGGGCAGTATACAGTGAGAAGAAAGAGAGGTTAAGAGAGATATGCAGGATATGTTGGTGTGATTCATGCTATAAAGGAGTGGCATGAGAAGGGGGGACAGGTGTACAGCAGGTGACAATGTGCTTCTGAAACATTTCAGCCCTTGCACACACATAGATTGGCCAGCTGGTCAGATAGATGTTCTTTAATTGAATGTCGGAGTAATTGTCTTCAATTTCCATCAAATTTAATAGTTTTGTTGAATTGTAACATTACATTTCTTTAAAGAGAGAAACTTCTGTGTAATAGTTAAATTGTACATTATTCTACTTTTTTCAACAGTTCCAGGGCTACTTTTTTATTTTATTGGATATAAGTCACACAGCTTGTAGGTGTTGGTCTTTGAAATGTCACTTACCCATGACAACATCATGTTGAAGTGAACCCAAATTTTTGTGCGTTTTCTTCTCATACTGTAGTGCAGGGATTGTTTTACTTACAGAAGTATAGTGCATTTAGTGTTCCCTTGTGGTCATACTGCAGTCACTTTTTGTTTTTTCTCCAATGTTGCTAGGGTTACGAAAGACCAACCAACCCCATGCAGCGAAGTTGACTAGAATCTTGCATGTGCATAATTTAATGTTTAATATTGTAATTTACCTTCTGTGGACCTTTTAGTTCTTTTGATTCTTTTAGGAGTTTAAGTCTTGGCCGGGTCTACCCAAAACCTTAAAAAATGAACCTTTTGCCATTGTGGTTGGTGCTCAGCATAACCAATTGGGTAGGGAAACAAGTTAATGAGCCACAACCAAATAAAAGGCAGAGACCAGCTTGACTTCTAATAATTGGTTGAAAACTGGGCTGGAAATCTCCTTACCATCTTTTAATTCTTTTAATTTTCAAGACATGACTTCAATTTGTTTTCTGTTTTTCAGAACTCACAACAATACCAAAGTTCCATACCATTACTATGAGGAACAGAAGTACGATGAGTGTGAAATGTACAACCAACACGAATCACAATTTGTTCAAGGCCATCGTTATCTCACAGAGAAGTCTGTCTTTCATAGGTTTGCAGTGCTATTCAACATAACATTTAAACATCCTACCTGGAATCTAAAAAATTACAACTACAGCCAACTATACAGCCCATTTTTGAAAAAATGGAAAAACGAAACCAAAAAGAAAGGCAGGTGATGACAGAGGGAGTTAGATTACTGTGAACTTGAGATGAAAAAAATGAGAATTAAACATTCTTGATGTTGTTTGCATATGCTTTTTGGATGCAAAGGAATTATGAACCAGCAATTTCACAAGCTTTATTTAAACTTTGCTCTTTTAAGGTGATGTCATCAGATATGCATGCAAAGACTTAGCATCATGGTTGTCTCTGGTAACAAAGGAAGTCATCTCTGCACCTTTAATGATGTTCACTGAATAATCTACTCTCTAATGAAACCATAAACAGGATGCTTCCTCATCTTCCTCCTGGCAGTTGCATTGTGCCATGAAATGCTTCAAAGGTGGCTATTGCCAAAATTTGCTTCAGGATAAGGTAAAATAGAAGCAAGGAGAAAGATAAAATGGAAGCATGGAGAAAGAGGTTATGATATTGCTAGACTGAAACTATCAACTTGCCTTGTGGCTCATTTGGGATAAAGCAACCAAGGGAATGATAGGGATGTAAAGAGGAGATGGAAGTTTCCAGCCAATGTGCTATCAATAGCAAATATTACATTTTTAAGATAGCAAGCTCTATTTAACACTAGTCTTGCCAGTTTGGGGAATGATTCTTGAGCCTCCAGTAAGTGTAGACCATACTATAGCACACAAGTTGATGCTTATGGGCCTAAATTATGTGGTCAGACCAATTAGGTTTGTATGCTTAGCAGACTCCAGAAGACAAATAATTTTATTCATCTGGTGCAAAGAAAGGGCTGTTTTCATTGCTATAAAATGTACTCATCTTTCCACTGGATGAGATTTACAGAGCAAAAGATCAGATAGGTAGGTGTCATAGTAATTTGTGTAGAGTAGTTTGACAGTAATGTATAAGTAACACTGAATTACATGGAAGAGGGCAGCTTGGGAGGGAAGGAGAGGAAAGCTGATGGGAGGGATGGGAATGGAGTGAGTGATTGAGGGAGGGGAGAAAAGACATCTGGTATCTACTTTCCCTAAATTGCTTATGCTACTGTCCTACACAAACTGGTCACATGTGTGATACACTATGACTTTATAGCATCTAGTTCTTGCCCTCCTGGCAGCAAGGGGATGAACTAGTCGTACAGATTTATCCATGACACAGTCCAACTGCTAGGTGAACCATGTTTTCATGCTGTCCAGCCCAACTGGAATCATCTGGCTATGTATTAAGTGTACACCATGATACTTTCAAGATAAATTAAAAGTTACAGTAGACTAGTAACATCAGAAGGGTTGAGCGGCAGTAGCTATGCTACTCTAGTTGATAACTTTTGATAGTCAATATTGAATTTACAATTGAGCCGTTACTCTCAATTTTTTTTTTTTTTTTGAAAAATCGAGGAGAGTGACTCCATTGGTTTCTATTTCATAACCACAGGGTTGTGGCAATGGAATCAAATAAAAGGAGACTGCCTCACCAAATATCTCTATGACAAACATTTAATAATGGTCATTTTAGTTAAAAATAAAAAGTAATGTATGGAAGTCCTAGTCCACTCATTGCCAGGCCTAACCCATATAGTTTATGTTAAATTATTTGAATTTTGCAAGAAAGTATCTTTTGAGTTAAGGGACAAGGGACCCTTGGTGTCAAGAACAGCTGTACTTGGTACTTCTCATGGAACTTGTGAATCAAATATAATTCCTTGACAAATGCAGTGGAGGGGGGGGGTGGTCCTTATTAAATCACACCCACACAAAGGCTGAAATATGCATGTATCGGGAAGTTGCAATTGATGAATATAGTGTTAGAGAGTTAATGTGAGTGTGCCAAAACTTGCAAGATGCACAAATTTTAGTATGAGACTGTGTGATTGGTGGATTCTTATGTGATCTACATCACCCCTCATTATCCGAGGCTGGGTTACTGAGCATGAGTTAGGGCAAAGATGTTTTTGTAAAGTCAAATTATTTGGGAATACGCTTTGTGGGTAAAGGAAGGTAAAATATACTTCCCTGGAATATTAAATTACAAAGTAGAATTGTTACAAAACCCAGAGTTTGGCAAAAAAGCTTGTAGATTATTGTTTAAATTTGATAGAAGGTGAAAACTTGCTTCCTTTTTTGTCATTAATTTCTCTTCCCTGTGAATATAAATAACATTTTGGTAGAAACTATCCATTTTTGAAAAGAAAAATAAGTGTGTGCAAAGTTTAAAAACTGGGACAGTTGGATATATTTTCACATTATTCAGACTCATCACAAAGATACATCTAAAAGAATATCACAGTTGAAGTGTTTCTGTTTTATATGAACTAAAGTCAGAAGTGGAATTACAAGTAATGCTACTCTTACAATGATAGAATTTTGTAAAAGTGACAGATGGAATCATGTTAAAAAAAAATACTACATATTACAGTTAGATTTAAATTTTGTGGCATTCATTTTCTTCTTGGAAGAAGTTAAACATATTTTAAATTGTCTTAGATGAACAAGGACATGAGGGTCTAATGTTTTATCGTGGACCACCATGTTTTTACCCCCATGGTACAGATTAAAACCTTGAAAAATATGTCAGTAGCACCTAAGTCTGCATAGGATAGCCTACCTGAAAAGAGCACATTAGGTTGAAAAAGGTAAAAAAATTCATAGTTTCAGAATGTAATCTCAAAGAGTCAGAAATATGTACCAGTCAAATTCATTGTTCTCAGTGTTCGAAGACAACGTTCCCTTAGCCTTCAATAGTCATTTGGAAAAAAGGCCCTGGTCAGCTAGACTTGAACCAATTGGTTGGAAACTGGGCTGTAAAACTCGATCTAACCTCACATAACCTCAGTAGTCATTTAACCAGTGGGCCTAATGCTTATGATATCACAATACTGTAGAAGCATGTACCTTTTAAAGGAGACAAGTGTGTATCATTGCAACTTCCACCAAGAAATACTGATTTGTGCACCATTAGAAAATGTGCATATATTTCTGTGCACTCTCACATAGAGTTGTGCATGTGGTCTCCTCCATTAAATTGCATCCGCCATATTGGCGTGGCATGATGTTGATGTAGGAGGTCTTGAACTGCACAAAAGTTTATGATCCTGCAAACTGTATGGGCTGATACTCCTGTTCTTAAAAAAAATATATGTATATATATATATATATATATATATATATATATATATATATATATATATATATATATATATATATATATATATATATATGTATATATATATATATATATATATAATCATCTTGTTAAGGACTGTAAGGTTGGCAATGTAATGCTGCCTCAATTTCACAATGAAGAAATTGTTTTGATTATTATAGTAAGCAACAACTCCAAGTTAGTTGTTGACAAAAGTTTGCTGCTTTTGAAATACCTCATTATAAAACACGTACCACCTTTGAACAGTTTCTTGTTCTCTGATAGATGTTTGTTTCAGTGCATTGCATTGTGTGAGACGGTTCTAGCTCAAGGACTATTATGGTGGTTGTAATGCTCTGTCCGTGTGTAGTGCACATAAACCAGTAAAGCACATTATCTTCCAGTGGTATCCTGATAGGTAAAACACTGCCGAGGTGGGAGACAAGGTCTTTTCAGTTTTCTCCAAGTTTTATTGATGAATTGACACTAATGAATGTCTTATTTGCATTAATGACCAGGTAAAAATGTATTATACTGCAATTAGATAGTACAATAAATTTTCAGACTTTTTTTTTTTTTGAACTTTGTTGGAATTTTATGCTGGCTAGTTGTCTGGTGGTATGCTTTTCATGCCAGTCTGCAGGCATCTATGCTGGTTACATCATGGTCAGTGTGGCTAGAACCTTAGTATGAGATACAATGCATTTTCAAAATTCTTGTTCATTTTGTAAAAAGTGTGAATGTTTTACACCTTGTGTTTAAAGTGAGGATTTCTACCTCCATCAGTCTGAGTTGTAATCATGTGACAGTTTAATACGTTGTGCCACATATCGTTACACACTTAGATCACTGTTTTGTTCTACTGTTTTGTCAACAGCAGGAGTTAATTGGATGTAGCATTCCGCATATAGTCATACTAAGGTGTTTAACATGACACATAAGCAGCTAAATTACAACACAACTTCCAAAGAAAAGTAAAGTTATTTGAGGTGGTGAAAGGTCATAGTGCAAATTATTATTATATTCTTAGAAAATTGACATGAATATGAAAAATGAAATCATGTTCTTCCCAATTGGAGGCATTTATATTTTTTCTCTTAAGTTATCACAGTTATCATGTATTCATTCAAATTTGCTAAGTAATAACAGGCATAAATACTTGAGTTGGGCTTAACTGTATCACTTAAGTAAAGCAGTTTGAATGAAAGGCAATTATTCATCACCATATACTACAATTTTACCTAGAGTCTACCAAAATTCTCAATTGGCCAAGCTCTTTGATTGATATGAAATTCAAAAATGCAGAGTAGCTCATATTACAAAGCATGCCCTGAGAGTATTCTGCTCTGATTATGCATTAGGGCTTTTATGCTCACCAGGGTGTGCCCTGTAGCAGTATTTAATCAAGGATTGTGTGGATAAGAATGAGTGTACACAGAGGGGGAGGGGGAAGGAGCTAGAAGTAAATGGTTTGGGAGGTTTGAGCTGTTTGTGGTGGTGGACTGCATTTAAATATATTTGAGTGAATCATCTCTTGTATTTAAGATTGATTTGAATTGAATTGAGATTGATTTTGATTTGAATATTGTATC
This sequence comes from Holothuria scabra, assembly GCA_037179385.1. Lineage (NCBI taxonomy): Eukaryota > Metazoa > Echinodermata > Holothuroidea > Aspidochirotida > Holothuriidae > Holothuria > Holothuria scabra. Next base: position 6,415,031 of record CM074192.1, on the reverse strand, counting down.
ATGCAGATAAATTGTATAAACTGAACCTGTGAATACAGCTTCAGAATAATGTTTTCCAGTTAGCTTTCCTTTTATTTCAAATAATTAAGAGTGATACGTTTATGGAGTTTGCCTAAGATTGAATCCATTGAGTGGATCACCATGTGCCATTGTGTTAAAATATGTTTTAACTTTTCATTTGACATTCCAGATTTTAGAATCCAACTATGTCTTCTGAGAAGACTTCTTAATCATGGCATCATTTCTCAACTTTAATTCAACCTGTGCATGATGTAAACACAATCTGTCTAAAGAGGAGATGTTTTGTAGTCATGTTTTGAATGACATAGAATAGCCAAGATGTGAAAATTGTCTTCTGTCAAAGCTAAAAAAAAGTATTTAAGTAACTTTGTTGAGTATTTGATAGTTGATGTGCCTTAAAAAATTAAGTTAGTTGGATGCAAAATTTTAGCTTCTACAGTCAATTTCTGCTAATGAGGATGTCTGTGCATAAGATTTGCTTTGCTTTTCGATTAGAAAGCTGTGAGCTTTAATCCTTAAATGTTGAAGGCAGACTACATAAAGTGGTTAGACCCTCGACTTGCAGCTGGGAGGTTGTGAGTTGGACTCGTGGTCAGGTAATACAGAAGACACTAAAAATGGAACCTATCACCATTGTGCTTGCTGCTCAGTGTAAACAACAGGGTAGGGAAAACTAGCCAGGGAGCCACAACTGGGGAAAAAAGGTCATGACCTGCAGGACTGAAACCATATTAGTAGAAACTGAGCCATACAGTAAAACCTTATCTAACTAATTAACCCTGAAAGGGGCTCTTGTCAAGGATATAATAATTTGAGGCATCAGAAAATTCTTCCCCTGCTTAAAGTGCTCCTAAAAATTGCAATTCATTGAACTTTGTATTATGATGTTACCTGAATTTCTTTATAAGTGGGGCACATGATCCCACAGCCCCACTGCAATTATGGCATTCGTGGTTGTGCTTCCTCTAGACTGCATGTGGTCATGATCATTCTAGGTCTACACTAAACTCATGGTTACAAAATGGGGAGAGAAAGGGTTCCCCTTCTCTTCTGCACCTCATAAAAGTGTAGCGTATCAAACAGCTTTGTGAAGCAACAGCTTCACTACACCCCAAATTGTTTCTCTTTGCAACTGAGCCAGCATTCCATCAATAATGGGAATTTTCAGTAGCACTGTTCAAGTGTCTGGTAGGATTGAAGACTTCATTTCTTTTTTTTTCAGTTTTAGAGATAGTTCAGTATACCTTGAATTTTTTGTTCCAAATGATCATTGCACATTAAAGTGTGGCTATATTGTTTCAAACTATTCCAGAGATTTATTTGTTCCACAGTTTCTTTAATGCAACACTTGTATCAGTTATGTTCACCTGTAATATGCCTTCAGTTTTATCCAGGACATGAGTTTGTTTTAGTATAGTTTCAGATTTCATCAGTTTTAGTTTGATTCGCTTGAAATGTGGTCCAAAATTTACTTTGGAATAAATTAATTGATTCTAATCTTCAGTGAATCATTTTTTCAGCCTCCCTTTGGTAATCATGACCAAGCAAAATTATGCATATTGCATAGTTAGATACCAGCTGTGACCAGCAATGAATGAAAAGGTTTTTTCTCGTGTTACTAATGGTACTATATATATCATGAGGGGTGTTACTTCTTTTTTTTACCAATGATGGAAGTCCTTTCATCAATTTAAAGGCTAACAAACTTTTTATGGCAGATGGGTTGGGAACCAACAATATTTTGTGGTCATTTAGTTTAGAGTTAGCTTTTGTCTAAAGTAAAAGCACATTTTATTTAAAATTTAAATGTATGATTTAAATACATTGAAATCATGTAATTTATGAAGATTCTCTTTGTACACAGTCATGCATCATGTTCAAATAGATTTACTTGGAAATATTTACGGATCATTTAGTTTGTTTTTGTGTGTTTGTGTGTTTTGGTTTTCTTCTTCTTTTCAGCAGAACTGCGAGATTTCTGACTACTCCCAACAGCAAAGAATAAGATTTGCTTCAGTTTCTTCTCACAAAAATATTACGAGGAGTAAGCTTTTTGGCGGAAAAGACCAATTAATAGGGTTTTAAACAAAAACAATTAAAAACAGTTACAGTTACTCAAACGACTGTAGAGTATGCAATTTGTTTCTTGTGTAGGCAGTCATTGGCACTTTATGAATATTCATTTATCAGTTGCTTTCAAGGTCCATTGTCGCATCGACCACATTGTCAAGATGCAGCCAGTGTAAACTGATGCTGTACGTAAGCAATGGCAAACCATATTTTCATTACACTAATGAATGGTGAATGTTAGGCTAGGATGTGCTTACTATATGAAAAATGTATAGTTATAGGGCCTTACTGTTCATTTTCATACCTGTAGTCTTAAGCCAGCTGCCTTTCTGTGTCAGACAATGGTCTCCCCTTATTCCACTTAGGATTTAAGGTGAGATTTTCCTCCATTTTTATGTTATTGGGCAAAAATTTCGATTGTGTAGGTAAGGTTTCTTACTACACTCATAGGCATAAGCCTAACATTGCAATAGTCGTAGCTTGTTTGTGTATAAACTATCCGTCGAAGATACAAACAAATGCTATGCACTGTTTACATATGTATGTTCGTTTCTCTATAAGTTGAACATGAACACTTGACACCTGTAGTTGTTTATTCATGAATAATCATAAACAAACATACTTTCATTGGTTCATGCTCCTGACTGATGGGCTCATTACAGGGCAGAACTCGAATTTTATTTGGCAAACCAAATTCAACAACTGCACTTCGAACAAAGCCAAAAGAAGCTAAGACTGTCATCCTAAGTATGTTAGAACCTCTTAAACAGGTTCCAGTTTCAGCTTTCTGGCTCTCATGCTATCACAAATTTTGGAGGTTTAAGAATTGCCTTCTAACAATCTTGTAGTTCCACTTTAAGTTTTTGGAACATTTAGCACAGGAATCCAATGTGCAGTATCATTTCAAGGGGCACATTGAGTTAATTTGTCAACTTTTCCAAATCAGTAAAGTTTCCTTCACATGCTAATAACAGTGGTCCAGCTTAGTTTAACCTCATATCCCACATACAAATAAATGTTTCATGAATGCTCCTGGACCCCGACAAGGTGTCTCTGGCACCATGAGTGGTGTGTAGTAGTGCCCCTGCAAAATCGCTGTGGTCTCCAGTACCCCTGGAAAAAAGTCACGCAACGCCACTGATGGAGGGTTATGGGCATGGGCATGGGCATGCGCACGCATTCACCCCACGTAGATGGAACAAAGCCACGTATGGAGTTTTAACTGTGGTAATTGCAGCAAAGCCGTCTGAATCAGTGTTGTAAAGTGCTGTATCTTGGAAAGTTTGAAATGCGATTGAGACTTTACTAAATGAAACAAAAAGAGCCGAAGACTCAAGTGCAAGACAATTTTGGCATTTTGGGAAACGATGTTGGTAGAAAACAATAAAATGCTTCTGAAATTCTTTCAGAAGACACCTCGTCGTATATCCTTAAAAACGTAAAACACTACAGGTATTTTAGGAATATGATAGGCCCTGTTGTTCCCCATTCAAGTTTAACAGAGTCGTCGTCAAATCATGCAAATTGGGCCTTTACTAGCTCCACAGCGGCCATCATGGAAAACATTTTTCGCAGGCGGTGGCGACAGTCTACGCATGAGGACACACGCCACGTCTTCTGTCCATGTATAGGCCTCTATAGGCAGTCCGTGGAATAGTGTGTTAGATAGAATGACACACCAAAACATGAATGTGTTATACAGTGTCATACTGTTCAAATATTGTTCTTGTCCTCCCATTTAGTCGCCTGTTACGACAGGCAGGGGATACCGTGGGTATATTCTATTACCCCCAGCCTACAGAGGGAGCACACCAAGCTCTTCATGCACAGTTTAAAATTCAGATTGTAACTGAAACCTTTTATTTCCCTGACTTAGCTGGGCTTTGTTATGTTAGGACTGGCGACTTAACACTTTGTAGGGGGAAATTTTGCAGTGGCGACTTGACTTCCCCCTGCAATACACATTTTAGGAACCACCAACCCAACACACGTGCCGACCACGGACACGTGCCGACCACGGACTTCCTATACATGGACAAAGCAAACTACACGGCACATTGTCGCTACCGTACGTGTGAGAAAAAGCGCACCAAAATGGCTGTCTGCTATGGTTTTGTATGAAAGTTTGGACTTGCTCAAGTATATCACCATATTTTGCTAGAAAGTTTAAATATTTTTGAAATATTGCAAGGTAAGGTCAAAATCACTTCACGTATTGCAGGAATATGATATCTTTCCCCATTCAAGTTTAACTTTTGCTTAAAATATTACAGAGTCGTCGTCAAATCAGACGGGGGGGGGGGTCAAACCCCCCCCCCTCCCCCGTGACCCAACCTTGCAATGCAAAAACACCTAAAATAAGATTCGTTGGAATTATATGTCAATACTGAGCCCATTAAACCTCTTCAAAGTTTGTATGTATCTCGTGTAACTTCGTGGTTATGCAAAATAACATAATTGCTATGCAAAAATAATCATATGGACTGCTTCACAGTTTTGGCATATCTTTTGATAACCTTACATTAATTGTCTCTTAATTACTCATCTTTTGGTTAATGTAACTGATGTTTTTCAAGGTCATAATGATACTTTCAAAATAAGTTGGCCTACGGCAGGACATACTAATGTTACAACTGCCCTTGCATAAAACCCAGGATACTTGTAACATTAGCCATGGCATGTCTTTCTTCGTACATCACAAATTTGCATAATCAGCCCATGTTGATGTATGGGTAGGTGTAGGCCTTTTAAAATGTTCAATATATGGCGGATTTTGATGGGAACTATTCTGATTCTCAATGCTTTTTACCTCAAAGACATCAGTTGACCATTTTCATGTCACAAGATGAAAAATGAGGGCAACATCTTATCGATTCAATAATCAAAAGTATCAAGCGGGGAAACATGGAATAATAGCCTAACCGTGGATTCTTCCCTTAAAGGGATGGTTCAAGAAAAAATTTAATTTTCATATGTGAAAGAGGAACCAAATCTACACAGTGTGGTGAAAATTTCATTCAAATCGGACCTGTATTTCTTGAGATATTGAAAATGAAGTCAGTAGAATTGTGTTTAAAAGTGAGTTTGAGGGCAGCATGACCTTTTATCACTTCCTCACATTGACTAGGAATGCTTTGTTTCACTTTGTTTTATCAGACTGTTTTGTTGACCTTGAAGTTAATAGGAATAGGACCTCCTTGTGGGGTTGCAAAGTTTGTAAAGTTCTCATGCTACTTATGCAATCACATTTTAATAATGTGTGATTGTTAAGGAGAAAATCAAGTCTATAGTTTAAAGAAAAACAAAAGACTGTGCTCTAATGTGGGGATGTGATGTCATATGTGCTTGCTTCAAGTTCACTTTTTGTTGAAAATGTGACAAATTTACATGCTCATGTCTTGAGAACCACACATCGGATTTCAATGCAAATTTCACCAAAATGCTTAGAGTGAGTACCCCCCTAACATACCAAATCATGTTGTGACCTTAAACAGGGCCGTCGGAAGCGGGGGGCTGGGGGCTGCAGCCCCCCCCCCCCAATAATTTTGCCATATTTGTTTGTTTGTTTTTGTTTTTTTTTTTTTTTTGAAGTGAACATTTTATTACAACGAAAGGTCAAAATAACGACTGCTTGGATACTATTAACAAGCCCTGGAAATGTCATTTCCGGCTGTCTAAGGGGTTGCGATTTTTCAGAATTTTCTGTACGCTCCGCTCCAACTGATGGTGGCGCTCCGCTTAGATAGTCAGCCCGAGTCAGCCCCCAATCGAAAATACCTTCCGACGGCACTGTTAAAAGGGCCAAACCTCTCACCCCAAATTACAGTTTTGGTACCCGGGTACCGAAATTCTCAATTGGCTCGGCTCTTTGATTGACAGCTAATTCAAACAATGCAGAGTGCCAAAGCTTATATTACACAGCATTAACGGTACCGAGAGTGTTTTGATTATATAAATTGAGTTTTTCTATACTCCTCCTGAAGCAATAAACGGAGATTGTGTCTGGATGAGGATGAATTTCAGACAACTGTGGGAGGGGCTTCAGTAAGAAGGTCAGGAGAATTGGTACTGTTTGGGGTGAGAGAACTGGGCCTTTAAGTTTATACAACCAACATATCAGAAACGGGCAGGTGTTTAAATCAGGGTTGGCGCCAGGATTTGCCTGACAGGGGGAGAGCAAAGCTCCGTGAATCAGCATTTCCGGAAGCCCCGACAAAGGCAATGAGGTTGTACATGTGGGAGCACACTTGGCCCAACATGAGGCGTGCGTAGCTCGCCAAAATTCTGGGCCTTCTTTTTAACAAATAGGCCTATTTAAAAATCTGGCTCGGTTTGTTTTAAGGTAAATTTAAAATTTTTGAAAGAAATCTGGCTCTTTGTAAAGACCATTCAAATGAACGGGTGTTTATTGATAAATCTTCCCTTCATACGAGCAAATTAAAAAAGTTGGAAGTATGTGCGAGTGCTGAAATTCTTTTGGGGTAACCTATTTTATTCTAGGCCTACCTACTGTGGCTCTCCGACGAAACTGGAAATTTATCTGAAAACTTATTAACATATTTTTTGGATAAGATTTGAAAATTTAGAGCTGGGGGGGGGGGGGGGAGAAATTTGGGAATTTAAGAAGAGAATCTGTTTTTCACTTGATAGAGCGATATTGAAAAAAATGTGGTTTATATTAAGTGATCTGCCTTTCAAGAACAAAATTAAGTAGGATACCGGGTTGATCTTTCTTTTGGGGGGAGATTTTTGCCCGAAAAATGTAATCCTGCCGAAAGACTATCTTAGCAGAGTGCCGCTATTGGTTGGCACGGAACGTACAGAAAAGTTTGAAAAACTTGAAAACCCCCAGACAGCAGGAACTGGCGTTTCCCGGGCTAGTGATCATTAACGAAGCAGACGTTTTATTTAAGTGTTATGTAGTATGGTGCACCCTCCATGACCTTTAACAGGAACGCCATCTTGTTGTTTACGAGTAACTCTCCCTTTCTTTTTGTCCTACATTTCCAGAGCCGTCACGTGAACGTGACAGTCTACTTCGTCCTAGTTCCACGTGTATGCTGTATCCCGTATTTTCAAGGTGTGGGCAATTTCACCCTTTACAGCCTCCTCGTTGGTCATTTAGATCAGCACATTCATTAATATTTATTTAATTTGGTGCGTTACAACTTTTAACCAATCAGGAGACTTCATGTGTTCCGATCTCCCCGAGATATGAAAGCTATCCGAGCTTGCAAGTTTTGCTGGCTGTTACTCGTGCGACAGACTTCAGACGAGAAGCACTGAGCAACATGTAAATAGTTCATTAATAATGATTTTTTTCTTTTTTGCCGGCCGAATAATTAAATCTTGATTATTTTTTTAACTCGATCAACAAATAAATCATTTTAAATCAATTGTAACTCTCGTTTTTTCTGTATTTCCGGCTACCCAACATCCCGTACCTGCATGAAGCCCACTAACCCTACTTTACATGCTGGAGTCGCGGGACTTAATCTCGTCACAGCATTACTTTATATTAGCTTTCGTTTGCGACAAAATTTTTACTTCAATAGAAAACCCAGCAACTTGCTACTTGATAGAAAATTACTAGATACATTGCACTTATGTCATTAGATTGCCATGCTTTCAATGAATAATAATTCCTAATTTTGCCCCCAAACAAAGAATGATTGTAGTTATTAGTTCGACTAAACACTATTCAAGCATGGCGTCCCCATTAGATTCCTCGGAGCGTATAGAATTTTTCTAAAGAATCGAACCCATCAAACAATCCGAAATCTCATTTCCCAGACTTCAAACAAAACAAAACTACCTGCTAAGAGGTCACAAGACTGCCAGATAAAAGAAACCACTACCATTGAATGAAATGACATTGTCTCTTTTCGGGAGAAAACTATATCAACGAAATTGAAAACATGTTAATATTTTTTGCTCTTTTACGACTCTTCGTTGTATTGAATTGGAAGGTCCATGAAATTTTCTATATGACTGCCCGAAGTCCGAACATAATTAATTTTACTTCCAACGTCTTTAAAAATGTAACGTTGCAAGGTAGGCTCGAATGACTATTCAGTCAGACTAATAGGGAAACTACCACTGTTGTCTTTATGTGAAACTAAAAACAGACTGGCCGATTTTCTTTACCGTTGCTTGAATTTGGCTGTCGAGGCATGACAGATGGCGAACCATCTGAGTCCGGTCATTGCATGCATGTACCCTAGCAACCTCCCGTCCGTTGGTAAAATCCCAGGATCTGTTCTCAACCTTCGTCATAATATTTTACCCTTTCTTCCAAAGTTCTTGCAAGACAACAGAATGTATGAAATGAGACATAATTTTTTCCATCAACCGCTCGAAGGTTTCGCAAATCTTCGTAATGATTTTATGTTTTGAAAGTTTTACTTTGAATATACAATATAGTGTTTTTCAGGCAAAGATATTACAGAATTCAGATAACAGCCCATTTCGGGCATTGTGTTGCATAAAATTTAAAACAAGACCTATGAATCATTTATCTAAAATAAAGGCTGCCCGAATATGTTGCTTTGCCATAATACCTTTGCTATTTTTTATGAAAACATTTAAGACTATAACATTCTTGTTATTTTTGTAGAGAAAGATTTGGAATAAGCATATCCCTCTGTTAACATCACAAAATTTGCACGATGGGTTCATATTTTTTTGAGGACTAAGTGCAAATCAGAAATTTACTTTTAAAATGTCAATCTTAACTAATTTTGATGGGGATGCGGCTATTTTCTTGCTTTTTACATCAAATACCGGTACCCAATTTTGTTATTTTCATGCCGTCACACGACCTTTAAGTCTCCTGCTGCTGCCCACTACTGTCTAAAATTCATCCACATCCAGACACAATCTGTTTATTGATTCAGAGTATGTATTGAACCACATCACACTCTCAGTGCAGTATACATGCTGTGAAATGCTTCATTTTTGAACAACAGCTTTCATTCAAAGAGCTGTGCCAATAAAGAATTTCTGTGGACTAATACAAAATAGCGTAGTTAGGGAGCTAGATTAGGTCTTTAATAAATATTGAGATGATTCATTTAAGCTATTCTCATCTTCATTCCAAATGGACAAAATAAGAGATTCTGTTCATATAGGCCTCCTACTGAAGTTTGGTAGAATTTTACGGCCCAGTTCAGTGCAGTGTATTTCGTTTATAAACACATTTACAAAGATGCATATAAGACAAGATTGCATGGTGACATTTAGAGTCGTAAACAGGACGCTAGAAAAAACAGTTATATGTTTATTATAGATATAGCGACCTTAAAAGTAAGGAAAAGAAAGATAAAAGAATAAGAAAACAGAACACCTAACATGTAATTAAGCCAGAAGGAAATGGCCAAAGGGGGGTCCTACTTGGCATAAAATTTAAGTGGAGAAATTGCCTATCAAATGAAATGTAACTTTGTCTTTAAAAGTTGCATGAGATCTGGAAAGTTTAATATCATTTGGAAGTTCACTCCAGATTTTGTAGAGATAATTATTTAACAGTAGTTTCCCATGTTAAGAGTTGTGCCATGGTAACTGAAAAAAGTGCATTACTTCATGTGGGATTCGGAACCTATTGGTCAAAGTCGAGTCGGTCACGGCCCTTTTTCCAGTTCTGGGTCACTGACTTGTTTTCCCTACTCCATTCCTTATGCGGAGCAGTCTTTTCCAGCTCCCTGTTCGGAGCATCACCCACAGCGGCAGTAGGTTCCATTTTTAGAGTCTTTGTTATGACTCGACCTGGGAATAGAATCGTGGGAGAGGCGGATGCTCTGACCGTTAGACAAAACACTCGGGTCTCGCCTTCTACTGAAAACTGAGATTACTTATCACCAAGTTCAGTGCAACCAGACATTTTTCGTTCTCTATCAACTTCTGTTTACACTAATGTACAATGTTTCACTAGTTCCATAAGTCTTTCTCTATGCAGAGCCATGCCTATGAGGTTTTCGGCCAATAAAAAACATTTCTATGACATGATTTCCCCTGTGGTTTCCTTCAAACTCGTCACAAAGCAATCGATGTCAAATTAATGACGTCCTCAAAATGCATCTGCAGATAAAAAAAAAAAAAATGTGTTTCGCTTAAACCTTGCCGCTAAATAAGAGCGTGTAACTTTAGAACAAAGATTTAACAGTTAAACATCCGTTATTGGACGCTTTCTGAGATTACTCTGGGTCAAGTAGTCTATCCTGGGATCCTACCGGGCATGGGCGTGTATCAAAAGCGGGGGACGTGGGTGGAGCCTCCTCTTTTTTTTTCTTTTTTTTTTTTGAAGAGAGCCCATCTCCAAAAAAAAAAAACCACCACTTTTTTTAAAACTCTCAGGTCAATTGTACGCATCGCACTGACAAATTTCAGGCGCACGTTGTCTTTACTATACACAAAAACAACACATTTGTTTGAAACTGTCTGAGCATAGGCGTAGGAAGCGGGGGGGGGGGGGGGCAGCCTCTCAGTGGAAAATGAGGGACGGAAGCATGCTTCTGCCCCCACTTCCCAGGTCAAAAAACCCCTTTTTCATTTTTCCAAATCTCGGAAAGCGGAAAATTTCTGGTGCACTTCGCGAGCCGCAAATAGTGAAGTATAAAATGCGTTAGTTCTCGCACATAAATCAGTTTGATAAACTTTTCCGAGCTCTGGAAATGACAAAATCGGATATTTACCATATGTGACACCACATCAACAAGAGGCACCACTAGCTATATTGCTATTTTTGTAAACTGTCTTTCACAGAATTCCAAATTTTCTTCAATGAAAGCTCTTGATTTTGTCAAGTTTTCGCAAAACCCAGTGCCCAGCTCGGGCTTCGCTCCCTCGCAAATAGTAAAATGTGAAAGAGTCATCCACTTTGGAAGATGGATCCACGCCGGAATACAACCGAGGTCGCCGTTAATATCCGTGGTTATATTTAAGTCTGTCAATTTCCCCTGTTGAGTGGTTTGCACCCCGTGCCCCAATTTCCTGTTGTCTCGAACCAAATTTCAACATTCAATTTCCTAAAATACGGCCCTGAAAACATTTATTACATAGCGCCCTCTCCCCGCTGTTTTCAAACCTGATTCTGTTTACAAATTCTTCGTGTCGGTTCTAACAATACAGCGTTGCGTTTACATTGTTTTTCCTCTTCATGTTGTTAAATTGGATCTGAAGGATCAGAAAAGCATTTTAATTTTTTCTACGCCTATGGCCCTTAATTATTTTAATTTTATTCCAAAGATTGTCATCGCAGAATGGGTTACATAGGCCTAAGTTTTTGAGACGCCTAACGATAACACAGTGATCCTGTGGAGAGAAACCGTATCCTACCGTTATTTTCACCGCTTGTATTAACACTAGGCGAAGCCTATGCCTCAGCACTGTGTTATTACAATTGAGGTTCGAACATATCTAAATAGCCGGATCTTTTAAGTGATATGTAAACACCTAACCATTTTTGGACGTATCCTGGATGGCTTCAAATTGTGGAGACTGTATAAGTGTAAGTAAAAAAGTTTTAGGGGCAGAAAGGGGTCCGCAAATACTGAGTTCCGGTATTATTTGCCGGTTTATGCTTGTAATGTAATGGGGGGGGAGGGGGGCATGACTTCAACGATACCGAACAGAATCATTTCCTTTTCACCAAAAATAAATGACATCCAAATAGGCCTATCTGCTACTAGGGCTGCCATGATATCGCGATATCGTCGATACAGTTTTGCCCCGACGATATCGACCAATGTTTTGTCCAGATGTGATATGGCAACAAATCAAATTAATGACTAAACCACTGTGAAATCCCCTTTTTTTATTGTCTTAAGTCAGTAACCTAAAATGATCATAATTTATGATGTCACAAGAAATGAAAAACTGCACTTAACCCACCACAAGAAAACATGATATAAAATCGGAAGCTGTTTCAAAATGCATGCAATGAATACTGTAACAGCTCACATACGTTCCAGACTTGTGAAGAGTTCTGCACAATCAATATTGTTACATGCACGCATAATCAATCTCCCCTCACTTTTGGTATGTAGTCAGTAGTGGCTGCATGCAGTAAACAGCTATTTTGCTTCCTTGACGCTGATGGAAAATGTTAAGACTAATGCGCGATATCGTTGCGGAAATGCTGGCGACATCGATAAATGAAAAATGGTTATCGTGGCAGCCCTATCTGCTACCCTGAAAACTTGGTGGATATAGGCTACATTATTTTGTGGATGAAAAGGATCAAATCCATAACAAGCATTTTTTAATACTATCTTACACATGTCTTCACCTATGTTAGGCAAGGCTAGGCCTAGTTCAGAGTTCTACTGAGGGCCTACCTGAGTGCCACGTGAAAAATGCCCTGCTTCAACCTGAGTTCTGCTTAAAAAGTAAACTGACATACTGTACATACGTATATTGGTGCATACCATAGCAAGTGAACACTTGACTGCAGTCAATGGACTGTCCATGGTAAGGCTTAAAAATGGCAATTCCATTTTTATTCAAATACAATCCCCAATACTGTAGAGTCATCAGTTTTACAGAAAAATGCCTTCTTGAACCAAATTTCCACTCTTCAAAATAAAATGGACCATAATATTCACCATTATTATTTTATTGCCTACAGTTAGGTAACCTTCAGTTCTCTTATTTCAATGAGCACCTGTTCGGCACATTCCATTTCTGCAATGGAAAATACCACATAGTAGCATCAGAATGTACTGCACAGTTTGTTATTCACCACCCTGGTAACTATCATTGGAACAACTAAACTAGGCTGGAGCGTACAGTGCAATTACCCTGCTCTGTGCAGTAATGCTCATAGGCGTCCTTGGTACGCCACAATTTTTTGTCTAAAAGTTCCCATTTTATAAAGGAAAAAAAATTAAGTTCTTATTTGCTCATACTGTAGTTCATGCATGCTTAATAATTATTTTAAGAAATGAATGGTTGTAAAATGGAAAATAGTATCATTAAAAATTACCAAGACTTTTCCAGCACAATGCAATGGCTGGTGAGGAGGTTAAGAAACTGTAATTTACAAGAAGATTGGAATAAGCATGAGCTGTAGTGAAAAGACATATTATTTTGAATTCATTCAATACAGAATTATGAATTCATACACCTGTATGTTAGGGAACTGCTCAATTTAACCTTTCCATGACACTCTTCAAAAGAGATCTTTAAAAATTAGGTACAGAGTCACAGTACTTTGATGAGAAAACTTTAGAAAACATGTACCAGCCTACCAGGAGAACTTCATTTTAATATTTTACTTGGAACTATGTGGGAGGTAGGGAGGGGATGTCAAATAGTTTTAATAAGGAAAATGCAATTGGGAAAGGGGGTTATTAAAATTTTAACTGAAAAGGCAGTGTTCATCCAAAAGAATTTAAGTGTTTTAGTAAAATAAAGGTTGAAAAATTACCTCTTTATATTGAATCATCCAGAGGGTAAAGTGATTGTACTGAAAACACCTTATAAGATCCCTGCCTCTAAACACATTTTCTCCTGAACAGACTGCCACCCCACACACTGTACTGCAGCAACTAATATGTTCACAGTACAGTGTGTGTGTAAACTTCCAAGAGCACTGCTTTAATATACATTTTAGAGCTTTACAATGCATTAATAATGTTCAACAAACTGTGCATAAAGGAAGTTCCAGTCATGAAGTTTTACAGTAAAGCGGCTCATTGAGTTGGTTCATGAAATTCAACAAATTTTTCCAAACTTGTTAAGTTTTCCTCACATACCAATAACAAATGGTCAGTCTTAGACAATCCCCATACCCTACTTACAAATAACTGTTTTATGAGTGGGTACTTAAAGGTTCAAGATAGTTTTCAAAAATTGGTGACCAGACACTTTTTCAAATTATGTACAGTGTACAAGACGGTTACAAGTCAGGACACTAGAAGATCCAAAATTGTAACGTTTTCTGTGACTTTTGGACATGAAAATTGAGTTGTTATGCTAACCATAAGCATTGTTTTGTGGTTGTGACCCTTTGAGACTCTCCTTTAGTTAGATAAAAACTCAATGAGCCGCTTTAAATTTGTTTGAGCAAAACACCAGAACCACTTTTTATTTTTCAATGGTAATTTGCAACATATTACTTAAAAGATTAGACTACTCATTGATGATATTAGCCTGATTGTTTTACCTTTACTTTAAGAGGATTTTATGCTTTTGTATTTCAATTAAAAGACAGAGATTTTATGGTCCTGTATGTCACAGTGGCTTTCAATTAAGATTCGAACTAATTAAGGCATTGCAGAAAGTTTTTACAAGTTGGAAATAAAAGTGTTTGTTCAAATTATTATGGAAACATGAAAATTTTCTGGAGTACAGTACCAACAATTTTGTACCGTTCTGTAATCTGTTGCATTTATCTCTGAAATGTCCCATAGGTCACAGTGCAAATATCTTGGACCTGCCCACCTGTTATGTTATGTTATGTTATGTTATGTTATGTTATGTTATGTTATGTTATGTTATGTTATGTTATGTTATGTTATGTTATGTTATGTTATGTTATGTTATGTTATGTTATGTTATGTTATGTTATGTTATGTTATGTTATGTTATGTTATGTTATGTTATGTTACGTTATGTTAAATGTTATGTTATGTTACGTTGTGTTATGTTACAGATTTACGTTTAAACGTTGTACATGCATCATTCACAGTATGTTCTAAAACTTGAAGAAACACCTCTCCGGCATAAGGCATAGGCTCTTGACTGGTTGGCAGGGTTGTTTGATTTTAATCACACAGAGTAAAATCATGATTAAAATTGTGATTTTAATTGAAAAAAAAATTTAATAAAAAAAAAATCTGACTTAAATCGAATTTAAATCACTGATTTAAATCATGATTTTTTTAAAAAAATAAAAAAAATCAACAACCCTGCAGGTTGGACCATTAAGCTTTACTTGCCCTTACTGTTCATGGAAAATATTTCAGAATGATTGATGTACATTGATGTACACTACAGTATTTAAATTTCTTTCTTTAGAATTATGAGGTCTCCGGGCTGCTTGGAAGGGGAGGATTTGCTTGTGTCTACAGAGCCAAGTGCATCAAGACAGGGTTGGAAGTGGCTATCAAAATGGTAAGGATTGGAACATTTTATCTAAGCTGTTGTAACCATCACTGCAGGAAGTGTACTGTATGGTGCACATTTAGTGCTAACTCTACCGATCGTAGTTCGTACATACCAATCTATTGAATACAAACAACAGACAACAGGTATGTAGCTACAATAGAAAGACCTGAGTGTGGGATGCAGTGGCGTAGCCACAGGGGTGGCTTTGGGGGGTAAGAACCCCCCCCCATGACCCAACCTTGCAATGCATAAAACACCTAAAATGGTGGTTTTTTCTCTCTGTCCTTAGACTTTTCCTTCATTTCGTGTCCCAACCCCCCCCCCATACGACACAAAACCCTCCCCATGACACAATCCTGGCTACGTGCGTGTTGGGATGCAAATTGCATCAATAACCTCCTAAAAGCATAGCACCATCCTCAGATAGCATGGAGTGTACATGCAAATTTTTGACTCCGACAAGTTGAGAAAAAACTGGTTTAGAGATTTAGTGATAAATATGTTGCTCTTTTATGGTAAGAGTGGAAATATTGAATTATGAATCTCATTGTTCCAGCTCTCATCTTCAAAGTGCTTTTAATTTTCATGTTTACCCAGCTGCTAAGTTCATTGCCCAAAAGATGTGTGTTTCCCTTGTGGTACAATTAGCACTCACCTACTGCCTGCTTGGGTTGTCAGCCTGTGTTGGAAGATTGGTGGAGCTCTCTTCCTTGCACCATGATTCAAAGAATTATAAAAAATCAGCTTTTCAGTCATTAAATATTTTTCATCCTGCACAGATGAAAATGGAAATTTTTTGTAACTACACCAGCATAGTTATATTAATACTGTGTCAAGAGTGCAGAAACTTTCTCTTTTGAACAGTAAAAGACCAATTTGAACTTTCCCAACATACTTATTTCTAGCCCACAGCTGTCTTAAACTCATACTTATCCAGACACAATCCAAGTTGATAACTGTAGGGCAGGGTTGTCCAATCTTTCGCAGCGGTGGGCCACATGTAGTGGTCATGATGGACGAGGTGCCGCATTCTACAGTATACTCATTTTTTTTTTCAAATTTTCCCGAAGCCCAAGGCAACAAAATGCAATCATTGCGCATAGGGAACACAGATTCATTTTCATTTTTGATTGAACAAATAAACAAATTTTAGCAAAAATTGATGGTGTTGGGCAGAATATTCGGACAATTTTTTTCTCATATTCCTCCTGAATCATTCTGAACCCGCCCCTGTGGACAACACTCCAATGTAGCTACATGTAGCAGACATTTGAAATGAATTATTTCATTCAAAAGTAAGCATGCCATAGCGGACGGCGAAGCCCAAAGTTGTCATAAATTAATCTGCTTATTGAATAATTTTGTTGTATAGATTATTTCTGGACCGGACCGTGGCCCATGGACTGTAGGTTGGACAACCCTGCTGTAGGGCATACATACCCTTGTGAGCATAATAGAATACGTAATCTACATCACTGAGCACTCTCATGCAGTTTCATGTGAGCTACTTGTTGATCAAAAAACTGTGTCCACTGTCCATTAAGAATTTCTGTAGACTACTGGTAAAATTTTGCTCTGTTTGGGTTGACAAGTGACTGCCTTTTAATTGTGAGAGATGGTCATTAATTTGAAAATTTCAGAATCAATCAGAAACAGGGCACCAAGTTACAACATTTTGAGAGACCCCGAATAAAGGCCTAATCCTCTCAATCCAAACAGTTCCATTTCTCCTAATCTATTGACGTATACCTCCCACAACTGTCTAAATTTCATCCTCACCCAGACACAGTCTCAGTTTATTGCTTCATGGGGAAAAATACCAGACCCCATTGTGTAATCAAAACTCAGTACAGTACATACAGTAATATGAGCTACAGTACTCTCCATTTTTTGAGCTTGCTGTCAATCAAAGAGCTGAGCCAATTTCTGTGGACTATTGTTAAAATTATAATTTGGGATGAGAGGATTAGGCCTTTGAAGCATCATTCTAGTCTGATACAAGAATAAGATATTTTAAAAAGTTTTGGCCAATTTTAAAATTAAATGTAATATTATACTAATATACGATATTGCATATGACCTTTTATCCTTTCTTCTGCCAGATTGATAAGAAGAAAATGAAAGTCTTGGGAATGGTGACCAGGGTCAGGAATGAGGTAGAAATCCATTGTCAGCTGAAGCATCCATCCATTCTGGAGGTAAATATTAAATAGTACATTTAAACAAAAGGTGTGACATGCTATGAATAAGACAAAGCAGAGATTTGGTTTCAAAACAAAAAAAAGTCATATTAATCTGTTAGTTAGATTGGATTTATTGCTACACCAATGCAAATGTGTTACAGTGTCAACTAGATAAAAACTTGAATACAATTTCAAGTTTGGTTCAAGTTGAAGTGGGGTTTCAGATACAGTTCAAATACTGTACATACAGCGCAAAAGCTTCCCTTTTGTCGCCTCTTACATCAGGCAAGAAATTCACATGATACTTTTGTAGTGTTACTAGCCAGCTTGTGAATGAGACATGCGACAAGCACAGCATATACTGTGCTGAATGCTGAAAGACATTGATTTAATACTAGTATTTTACAGGCATGAGATACTTCCTCTTTTAGAGGAAATTTCCTCTTTTTTAACTTTTCCTCATTTATTTTCATTCATTCTTCTTTTTTGTGCCAAGTACCCTAATATCTTATAATGTCAGTTAAACTTGTACAAACAGCCATCAGAGTTCTACAGTGTCCAATCAGAAGTCTGTATTACAATGACATTAATGCCACTCGGTGCCCGGGTGCCTGCCCCTCAGTTTTCTTTTTTAGAGGTACGAGGCTCTCTTTCTTTTTTTTTAGAAGTCATGGACTCATCCCTGATTTTACATACTTTAAAGGCACATTGTACACCTGGGTTCTCGTAAGAAAACAAAATACCACACCGTGTCCTTCAAATCCTGTCTCAATACCCTTTTCTTAACTCAATATATATTGCTTTCAAGGTTGGATATTTTTGTTAAAAATACCTCTGCTTTTCATCAAAGCCACAGAAAGTTAGATTATGTGGGCAAATTGCCTCAGATTCCTTTTGTTTTGCTTTATGATTGAATATCCTGATTGTCCTTGAAATTTGATACTGATGGAATGTTTGCATATCTTTTCCTGTACAGTAGGCCCAGCATTACCCTTCAGCATACCTAGATTTCAACCAACATTGTTGCTAAATATTGCCTGCTGCGGCATCAAAGTTATAAATAAATTGAATTCAATGTCAAATGAATGTTCTGTGATGATATCACAGATTTCCCATGATGCACCAATCTCAAAAAAATTGCATTACATAAAAAATTTGTAGATCTTCTGGATGCTATTTATGCTGTTGAAATGCAGTTTACACATATAATATTGAAAGAGAAAATTTTTCTGCATATTTTGAAACTAACAAATTTTGTATCTGGAATATGCCTTTAAATAAGAACAGACCTGTATATTTGCCCTGTAACTTGTTATTTGCTATCAAGAATCTTGATTCAAGATGTTCAGGTGTGAAACCCATACAAGGGTTTTGACTCAAACTAATTTTAGGAATTAATGTGCTTACTGCTAGAGAACAAGTGTCATTTTATCTGGTTTTTCCCATTTGGGGATAATCTTGTACTGTACAAGAAAAATGTTCTCCACTTAGAGTAGGTGTGTGAACAAGTATTTTACTGTACTTGCACAAATGCATGGTAGTTACTCTATGCAGGTAACTTTTTAATTTGATAAAATTTCAATTTTGACCTTTGCACTATGCCTGGTTTTAATAATTTTTGAATTTTTATTCCTTCTACTTAGCTGTACAGCTACTTTGAAGACGAGAACTATGTCTACCTTGTATTGGAGATGTGTAGAAATGGAGAACTACATTCTTATCTGAAAACAAACCAGAAGCTTTTGACAGAAAGTGAAGGTCAGTCAAGTGAAATAAAAGTAAAAAAATAGTGTTTGCACGGGTACTAAAAATTAGGACCCAGGTACCCGATCGCCATACCCGTCGGGTACCCGGGTTACCCGGTGTTACATAAGGTGACTAAAAGATATGAGCATTTTGTAAGGCATACTCCATAAGACATGCATGGTAACATTAACATCTGTATTGGATAGGTATAGCGATCACAGTTCCCACGTTCAAAAACATTTGATTTGTTAGAAGGTTTAATTGTCTCGTTTTTTTTTAGATCAAAATGACAAGTAAAAAAAAAAACGTAACAGTCAAATAAGAAAATTATACTTCCCAAGGCCTATATCAATTTGATATTGAATTTTGGGACGCTTTCCTACTCGAAAAGCCAGCATAGTAAGAGCTCGAAGCTTCTCCTTTTAAACCACTGATTTAAAAATATCAACTAATCAGAGCCCTGTATTATGGTATTCTCTTGCACGTCAAAAATTACTGATTGTAAACAAACGATGTCATGTTTGCGAACTTCCCTCATACTACTTTGCAATGTGCGTTGAAATTATCGCTAATGGGGTATGTATGTTCTTACGTAGCTAGCCTCGTGTCGACATCCAGGCACGGTAACATAACTTTCACACATAAACTTCGTAGTCTGCTCGAGCGCCATTTGGGGGCGAAATAACGTAATATATACTGGCCTATTTTAAAAAAAAAATTTTGTGAATGTTTACGGTGTTATTACATTGATGTCGTTTTACTTTGCAGATAGCGGCAAAGTGTTGATTCGCGTAAAACTGACACCTTTAACCATTAAGAAATATTCGAGGATTATACTCGAGGTGGCATACCGTATTGATAATAAGATCGTTTATACATGCAAGGCTCAGTTTACCTAGCATGCTGAACGTTACGGGCACTGTCTTTGCGAGCTGGGCGGGGGTGATACAGTATGTCTTGCTATGTCTGCGTGAAACAGTTCGATGTGATTTTGAATCGGCCGTCAGATAGCTTGCTTGCGAGTAAGTTTATAGGCGATATACATGTGATGTGTGAGAAGTAACCCACTACGTGACGATAGCGCGATCGGGCCGCACGCTGATAAAAATTTCAACTTCAGAAACGAAGTACAGACAACTATCAAACTTACACATAATTTCTAAAGGCTCTCTTCATTCTCAGTCTCGGAGAATGTTTACCAAATTGGCAAAATATTTTGGTCCATTACCGTGGGCAATGGCGTAAATGGGATGATCCTTTTGCATGCATTTTTTTTTAAGATTCGGGTAGTAGATTTGGAACCGGGTAATACGATGGCGGGCGGGTACCCGGGTTACCCGTGCAAACACTATAAAAAAAAATGCATAAGAGGAAACTTTTGAAAAAAATTCAAGTGGACAATACTTTTCATTTTATACTGTACATGTTTAATCTCTGGTCTCATAAATTGTTTGCATTTTGAAGTAAACGGCACATATTCTTTGAAAATAACCAAAACTCCTATCAATATCTGTGATTAGCCCAGAGGAGTTGCTACTGTAGTTTCACAGACTTAAAGGTTGCTTTGTTTGTATTGAACTTCAAATCACTTTCTAGCTAAATATATTGCATTTACCAAAGAAAGTACTAACATCTGCTTTACCAACCTGCATTACTTCTGTTGTATGTAGTATGGGTTACTTTATGTAAGAAAAAGTGAAAGGTTGAAGAGGGAAAGCTAGAAAAAAGTGAAAATGTGGAAGTACTTCTAACATAACTTTTATCAGGGTATTTTATGCCATAACTGTAACCTAGAGCAACCCTTTAATTGCATGTTTCTGTATATTTGAGGAACAAAGTGTACTAAGTGTTTCCCCTGGATTATAGTGATTTGGATAAAGTGATGCCAGCTTTGACACCAAAAGGGATGGAGAACTTTCACTTTTTTTAATAGCTAATGCAGTGCGGAAGTGGCAATTAGAGCAGGCTTCTGCGGGGTGATAGCTAAAATCTGTGAGGTGGAAGCCCCACAAAAATAATGGTACTGGTGAAAAGGTGCAGTTAATGAATGGTATGGAAAGGGAACAAACAAACAGAGAATTCATTGCTAGCAGACCTTTCTGAATGGATTTTTTTTATTTTGCTTTACAGTGGTTAGGCCAACTATATTGTAAATAGAAGATTTTGCAATTCTTAGTGGGACCTGATCATACAAGATGTTATCATAAAACTTCTAAGGTGAAAACTTTTATAAACAGTTCCATAATTGTCATGGTGACATTAAGTTGAACCTTTTAACAAATTTAACTATAAAGAAACCAACTTATTTCTGCTATAACTTCTGCATGTTTTGTGTTTTTTTTTTTTATATATATATTCTGTAGCTGCTCATTTTCTGAAAGAAATTGTTCTTGGCCTTCTCTATCTTCACTCCCATGGGATTCTTCATCGAGACTTGACCTTGGCTAATATGCTGCTCACAGAAGATATGCACTGTGTAAGTATCCATGCAAGGTTAACATATCCATTGGTACAGACTTCCACTAATAAGATAAATGGATATCATACTGTATAAACGATTGCCAAGGTCCCCATCAAGAATTGTCCAACTTCATGGAGCATACATGTGCAAGGGGCTAGCCTTCAGTAATATTTTCAGAGGGTTACTTCCATATTTTTCCCATGTTAACTTTGAAGTCAAAAGAATGACTCGGTCACCTCAGATAAAGAATCTGTATCTTGATGAGCTGGAGAGTAGAAATGAGTACAGCTTAATCCCTCGTCACACTATTCCATGCAGGCTTGTTGCGGGCAAGGATTTTGTTGCATGCAGGGAAATTTCTGCTAGCAGGCCAAGGTTTGCATTATTTTTTCATAGAACTTGCTTGTTTGATGTGTGATACTTGCATGGGTTTTGCATGCTCTCCATGTGATTTACATGCACTACGCGAGAGAAATCTGTGTTAGCCTAGGATCACTGGTGGACGCTGTGGGTTTCCTGCATGCCAGTTACATGTCACCTACTTGTGAGTTGCCTGCAACTCACAAGGTTTACCAGTACCAATTGTGGGCATATTCATATGGCAAAGGTTGTTGCAGAATGCCAGCAACTTGCCCATAGCAAGCCCTCAGATTACCAGTAGGAAGACAGTTATTTGCTGGCAACATGCCCTCACTTCCCTAGCTCTGTAGCTAGAGAATTGATGCTCTGAGCACAAGTTTGGAGTACCAACACCTTTCCTTGCCTGCAAAATGCTTGCTCCATGCCCACATCTGACACCAGCTTGTGCGAAATAGCCACACGGGCCCACAACCAACCTATGTTAGACGGCAAGTTGCACACATTGCTTGCCTGGAATAGTGTGACATAGGCTTTAGTTATGTACCAAACTAAATAGAGCAGCAAAGTTCTTCCAGTGTATGAAAGAAATGTCTCTCATGGAATTAGGTACAGTGAATGAATAGAATGTTGCAAGTTACTGACATACTTACCTCTGATTTAAAAGAATTCAAAAGATTTAAGCTGTAAATATCATACACTTGTTTTTCATTATTTTACACAGCAACAATTACACTACCTTTTAAATTATAGTGTAAGGAGCATAACAGCACTTAAGTCACCAGCCTTAAATTTTTTACAAGCTTACATATTATGTGATTATTTACTGTGATCATTCCTCTCAATAGAAAATTGCTGACTTTGGTCTTGCTACCAGGGTGACTTTCCCTAGTGACAAACATTACACCATGTGTGGGACACCAAACTACATCTCACCAGAGATTGCTACACGAAGTGCTCATGGTCTAGAATCAGATGTATGGTCGTTGGGATGTATGCTGGTCACATTCTTTACGGGAAAACCCCCATTTGATACTGAAGGGGTGAAAACAACTCTGAACAAGGTTGTGTTGGGAGAGTACAAAATGCCCAAAGGACTCTCCGCAGAGGCAGTGGACTTGATACAGAAGTTGCTGAGAAAGAATCCAAAGGACAGAATCACATTGTCTGGCATTTTAGACCATCCTTTCATAGAGAAGGCTTCTCTGGCACTTCCAAATGGAAGCAGGAATCACAGGAATTTCCGTAATGTAAGGGTAACTATAAAAAGTTGTAATGATGAGTGATGAAAAGTTTTGGAATTTAAAGTGTACATAAAAACTGAAATTTCAAAAATATATGTAAAAGATCATAAAAAAATGAATTCAAACAGTCCAACTCTCATCTTCTTAGGACATTTTTAAGCTGTGATATAAAATTTTGAAGTTAATATGCTCAGTTTGAAAGGGTAGCTTGCACAATAATTTGTGATGTCATTTTTGTACTTACTCAAATTGTATCTCTTTGATTTTATGAGTGCTACTGCACCTCTTGCCAAAATGTGATCACAATCTTGCTGTTATGGAGTAATTTAACCAAATAAACTTTCTCTGTCCAACATGCTATACAAGAGAGCAGGAAGCATTTCAGGTCATATGCACAATTTTAATTTCAAAGGGAAGCAAAGTGGGTCATAAGAGATGTACAACAAGAAAGTCATAAATTATTGAGAAATGGTCTGCTTTGTTGTTAATGAATACATTTTATTACGTAATATCACGGCAATGGAACAAGCTGTGACAATGGAAGTTGGATGAATGAGATTGATTTTGCAGTCTCTTAAGTATTTCCAAACTCATAGACTTTAGGAACACTTAAACATTTTACTAAATAACATTTGTATACATGTACAAATGCTGATGAGGTTTTAACAGGGCTCCTGCCATCATGTAACACCTGAAAAAGTTGTGACAACTTGGAGAATTATTTTTCGGATTTGGAAATGTCTTGAAATTCAAGGAAATTGTGTGAAGTTTTGGAAAGTCGTTGAAATTTTCACAAAGTTACATTTTCTATTCTCACTTGTAATATCAAAATGTGTTCTCACTCACAATATGAAAATTTATTTTTATCTTCACCTCAGATTTTGCTGTTTTAATTGAAAACTTTACGTAAAGTACTGTATTGAGAGGAAGCTCATGAATTAGGTCTTGAGAAATTCATTGAAAAGTCATGAACATTGATCTCACAGAAAGTGCCTTGTTTTAATAATTGACTGGTGTCCAGTGATTTCACCAAAGTAAATCATATCAATGGAATGCCTTTTGTTTTTATTTTTTTTTACTTTCACCTCTTAATGGTGCATTCCATTTGTTTTTATTCCAGAATGGAGGAGGATCACAAGATAGTGGTCGTGCTACCATGGCAACTGAATCGACTGCGCTGACTGGTGGGAACCAGCCATCATCACGAATGAGACCAATGAGAGCCCTACCCCTGCCAAACCTTACCCCAATAATATCAGAAGATGAGAAGAACTTGAGTCCAGTTGAAGACTCTGTGTTGCAGAGGATACAGGGAAGTCAAGAGGATGTGAGATGGAGAGATCCATATCAGAGACATCCTCCATCACCACCAGTCAGAGAACGAGATTATGTACTTCAAAGTGAGAAACAGGATATCTTCAAGCCAGCTGGACAGAAAGGTTTGTAGCATTGATTTGTAAATTTTGTCATATTAAAGCCAGTAGATTAAAAAAAAGTTAAATTTTCAGTCAAAGATAATTTTGTGCATCACATTTTTTAGGTAATTTTGTACCTGTAGGAATTATGATAAATTTTTTTCCAGGTTAAGCTGGACTTTCTTCATATACTTAAAAATGGTACATTGACTTTGTTTGTGAAATTCACCAAATTTTTCCAAACATTTAAAGTTTTCTTCCTATGCAATTGATAATAGTATGAAAAACATGGGGATAAATCATGCAAAATCAAAATTTTATGAAAAGTTTAGCTTGATTTTTTGACCATCTTTTGTTCAGATTCTTCTGCACCCTCTAAATTTTGACATATTCTGTCCCCTAAAATCCTCTGAGATTTGAGTCTTTCAACCATTACAGTGCACCTAACACTTGTTAGTAGTAGTACTATAGCACTAGTGGTAGCATTACGATACACTGTTCATAAGGCATGCTGTTGTAACCTATGTTAGAGTTGTAATGTTGAGTATTAGAATACTTGTTGTTTGAAAAAAAGTCTTGGAGTGCCAACCATTTTAAAATAACCATTGAAGGAGATGGGAAGGAAAGAAGTTTTTACCCATTTCAAATTCTTTCAAACACCACAAAAAGAGCAGCATGAAGAAATTTTGCACTGGCCCTAGGCTACTGTAAATTTACCCATGAGTAACCTGTGACAGTTCAAGGAACTGTAAATTGAAAAAAAATTCTTTGCCTAATCTAAAAAAGATTTAGAAAAAGGTACTTCAAAATTTGCCTTTAGCTGCCAAGCCTCTCCATTTCATGGGAAAATGTCAGCTTAAGTTAGTAGAACTCATCCCAGCATAAAAACCTTCTGAAACTGTCTCAAGTGTCCCTGCTTTGCAGTTCTAAAAAGCCGTATGTTTTTACTGTACCATAACAAAATAACTCTCTTTTGTCCCTTTCATTTGTTTTAAGATTTGGAGACCCAAGCAGAGAAAGCATTAACAGCACAAACTGCAAAGTTCCTTTCAGACCTTTCACAGAAGGATCTGGAACATGAAACAATTAGTCATGCTAATAGTCACCTGGGGAATCATCAGGTGTACCATGCAACGCAACATCCTTCGTCCATTCCATCATTTGGTAGGAATGGTCAGCCAGAAATGTCTGATAGCCACAAAAAATCTTCTGGATTTTGGGAAAACAGCACAAGTGGTACGTCAGGGTCGAAGAATGCTGGACACACTGCTGGAGAAACCAGTCATTCCCACACATTTGGACAAAAAGTTCATACTAATGTTTATGATGTTCATGCACAAGATAGCCAGACTTTGCTTTCTGGGATAAATGGTGCCAAACTTTTGAACTCTGATGGCAACTATGGGAAGTATCATCATACCAGACATAGCAAACAATCAGCTCCTCATAGTCACAACTATTTAGGAAGGCAAGAAGGTGATTATAGGGAGCCTGGGGGTTACGTGGAGGAAAATCAAAGGACAGAAAGCAAGTCAGCTCACAAGGATCCACCAATGGTACAACGAAGATTAGAGGCAGGGGAACCGCCAGCTGGAAGGACAGGTGGAGGACATATGATGTCAGAGTCCAGTCAAAGATATCCTAGAAAACATGAGAAGTGGGAAGGAAGGATTGATAAAACTGAGAATGGTGTAAAAAGTTTAACAGATCTTACACCCCCTCTGAATGCAAGTAGACTCAGACCTATCAGACAACAAACTAGAAATGCTGTGGTGAGTAACCTGTGATCTTTAGCAGAGAAAGAATGTTGTCTTTTTCATTATAAGCCCCCAAAGAACATTTTTGGATGACTCTAAGTAATGACTTGAATGTGCTATACAGATTTTTAGAAGTGCAATAAAGTCACAAAGTTTCTTGTAATTTCACTGACAATGGTTATTTCATGTTCGTGATAGCAAAGAAAATACAGTTCTATTTAATTTCAATGCCATCAATTTTCCTCAAATGTGTATTTTATCTGTAAGTTTTAAATTAAATCATCTAGTTCTATAACATGGCCTTTCAAGAGGTTTTGTGGAGTGAATCTTTGAAGGAACATGTTGTTCATAGAAAGTGATGTGATTCAGTGACTTTGTCTCTCCCAAAGATTTCTTATATCTCATTAGTATTTGTTTATTTATCCATGCAGGTGAGCATTTTAGTTGGTGGTGAAGTCTGTGTGGAGTTTCTCAAGAGGAAGGATGGCTGTGATCGAGTTGTTGAAGTACAGAGGATATCTCCAGATGGCATGAAGGTGATTCATTACATAATTCCTATGAAATTGAAAGTAAAAAATTTTTAAGTTGAGTGAATTTTTTGTTTTGCTATATTTACTGTTTTCAAACACATTTGTGACAAGAAGCAATGTGTGATGAGTTAGAGGAAAGGCTTAGTGGTTGCATTGGTGCAAAAAGGGATTCTATGTTTGCAGGATGGAAAAACAAAATTCACAGACTGGTTGGAAACTGGGCAGTAAAACTCCATCTAACTAACTGACTAACTAACAACATCTGATGGAGTTGAAATGCCCCCTTGCATGAATAGTAGTCAAAGGTAGTCAAAGCAACTTAAAGTTACAGGGTCTTGTTTAAGTTAGTTGCCCTTTGTTTTTTGATTGAAAACTTATCACCCGTATGTATTCCAAAATTTAAAACTGAATTTGAGTTAATAAATGTACTGTTTTAGATTGCTTTGAACTTTTCAATAGACTTAGATTGCTTTGAGTAGGTAAATGGATTTATATTGATCAGAAACCTGCAGTATATAACATACAGGGCTTGTAAAATTCTGACTTTTAAGAACATTGACTGAAATGCCCACGTTTTTGATGATGTGTGTGATGGGGAAGTTCTTCCTGTAGGTGTTTCTTACACAGACTGTTTTTTCATACCAAGCCAAAAAGTGCTCTGAAATGTTGGTTTTTACAGAAATTTTGAAAGCAAAGATGTGGAAAAACATTGCAGTTCTTTCATCATCATTGTCTCTGGAAAATGAAAGAAATCAAATTAATGAAGAATGGTTTCATTTGCAGCATTTATATTTGCTTGTTGTAGGATTTCACAAGTAAATGTACAATGTCTAGAACTTGTATTTAACTAAAGGTTCCTTACTCAAGCATGCATGTCATCTGCTTTGATACTGCTGATGATATTTTTACATTGTAACTGTAAAGAAAAAAAAGAAAGTTAGTAATTCTGATAAATTATTTTCCCTTTGATGACATTATAAAACACACTCCTGTTGTCATGTCGTTAAACTACGTGTAATTAACTAACTGATAAATTATACTATTTTCAGGTAATGATGTACCTTCCTAACAATGGCAAAGGATTTCCAGTATCAGACAGACCCCCATCACCTCCCCCTGAGGATACTGTTTCACATAGCTACCACAATTTGCCCTCAAAGTACTGGAAGAAATACCAGTATGCTGCCAAGTTTGTACATCTTGTCCGCTCGAAGACACCAAAAATCACTCTGTATTCAGACCAAGCTAAGTGTATGATAATGGAAAATGGACCAAACCCAGATGTAGAGGCTTGCTTCTATAATGGTAAGAGAAACGGGGGAGGATTACAGTTGGAATAAAAGGTGGACTTATCTCCCATATCATGCCATACCCCCTTCTTATGTATGGTTTTGCTTAGAAACCAAAACTTACCATTGCTCCATATGATGGTTTTACCGCAAAGCCATTGCACTGTCGCACCCTGGAATAACTCCTTATAGACCCTACGTTGTACTGCATTGTGATTTGGACACTGAATAGGCTTGAAGAGGAGATACTTTTACATATGTCCACCCTCTTCGGCTATATCCAACACAATAGTGGCCGCCTCCATGCAAAATTTTTCTTTGCAGAAGTCATGCCTAAGTACAGTGTATATTTAATGTATTGCTTAGTGTGATGGGATGAAGCCCCTTCTGTAGCAGAAAGGTTTAGTTGATGGCTCCAGCATTTGTTAATAGCTATGTACCTCCAGTCAAAAAATTTAAATATATATATTAAAGAGCATGAAAAGTGGATTCTAGCAGTCCAACTTCATAGGACATTCCTGAGCTGAGATATAAAATGTTAAAGTTTGTTCACTAAAAACAAATTGGTCCATTGTGCAATAATTGTGACTTTCTTGTTGTACAACTCACATTACCTGCTTTGTTTCGCTTTTAAATTAAAATGTTTTAATGACCTTGAACACTTCCTGTTTCATGTTTGCAAAGCATAT
Organism: Holothuria scabra; assembly: GCA_037179385.1. Classification (NCBI taxonomy): domain Eukaryota; kingdom Metazoa; phylum Echinodermata; class Holothuroidea; order Aspidochirotida; family Holothuriidae; genus Holothuria; species Holothuria scabra. The sequence continues at coordinate 6,386,162 of CM074192.1, read as the reverse complement.
TGCACAGAAAAGGCTCAATTAATTACATCCATCCCAAAATAGTAAGAGTGCTATCACACCTTGGTACAAGGTGTAGTAACTTTCAGAAAAACAAAGGAATACAAAGATTGTAATTTTGAGTAGTACAACAGTGACATCACAAATTATTGTGCAATGTACCATTTTAAGTTGAGTGAATAAATTTCAACAATGTATATCTCAGCTCAGGAATGTCCTTGAAGATGGGGGTTGGACTATTAAAATTAATTTCTCGTGGTCTTTAACATATATTTTTTAATTTTTTGACTTGAGGAACACTTTAATTTCTTTCCATATGATTTGAGAATTGGTAGTCACATGCCATCGGCTATTGGTACTAACCCTTAGTCATGGGTTACTGAAGACTGATAAACAGTGATGTCAGCCATCATCATAAGATCAAATTTTGACCAAAATCTTTCTCAGAAGTTAAATGTTATATCAAACAAATAGTGAAAATTGACGTAGAAACTGACATAAAGACTTAATGCAGAGTTGTTTCAAAGCTTTCTAGGCTTATTATTATGTAAATGAACAGGAAATTTATATGTGCTAGTTTCCTTTGAGTTCATTGTAAGTGACAACAATCACCCCTTAAAGGGCAGTTGTTTTGCAATGCTTAGGGACCAAAAATGTGGGAGAAGCCATAGGGTTATGAATTAAAACTTCACATCAGTGGCAACCAACTCAACAATTTGAATCAAATTTGGTATTTTTTGAATGACCAGTTCAGATGGGAAAACTGTAGATTGCTTTTATATGAAAAACCCGCCTTACCTTGACCTGGCCAGGCATGGAACTCTAGACCTTCTGGTTGCTAAACTTCATCGCTTCAATTGCCACCTCCTTTATTCACTTGGCCACAGCATTGGTATAAGTGGCAGTGAATTGTTCATTGTGCTTACTCAAAGTCAGTATCTACATGTAATGACATTAAATGTGAAGTTAGAAGCTCTTCGTTATTTAAAGCATTGTTCACATAGTTAATTGGTGTAATGTACTGGAGCATAGTGTCCTACCAGTGATATATTTTGTGATTGCTTTGAGTTCATTTGAGGACATAAATTTTGATTTCATTCCAACATTATGCCAATTACTTGAGTCTATCTCACATCTCTTCACCTTCTATTTGCACATTTTAATCCCCAACTTGCCTGAAAGTCCATCTGGCATAAGATACTGTAGCACCAGGATAGTGCCCTCTGTCTTCAGAGGGCAGTCTTTCTCTTTAATCCATCTTGCCTGCTTCAAGCAAGACATGTGTTTTGTTGGATCATTTCAGGAGGAACTGTTCACTTATCATCCGAGGGTGTTACCATCGAGACAGAAGATGGAGTCAAGCATAGTCAAACTGACATGGAAGAAACTGAGGGTTTACCAAGGGACGTCAAACCTTTGCTTGATCATATCAGAGATGTGAGTGTGCTTTCATGTAGTCATCATTTAGAGTCATTGAAGATTTCGAGAAAGAAGAAGGGAGGGAAAGTATGACTTGATACAGACCAATCCGATCAGCGCTTGTGTTTAGTGACTGTAGGCAGCTGTTAGTGGGGTTCATCAGCCTTAAATTGTCTTTATTTATTGTCTCAATGTAATTTCAAATCCTCATATATGGTGAAATTGGGGATTCGAGAGAGGTTTCAGTGCAAAATTATCCATGGTGTAGGTAAACAAAGAAATTGAAAGATTAAAAGGTGATAGACCCCAGTTATGGCTGATTAAAATGAGACCATCACTTGTGGGTCTGGATTCCTCTATATAAGTGATGGGGAAATTAAAGCATTCTTCAAATATTTATTTTGTGTTTAAAGTTTCTAAATTCATGACCAAAAGTGGTCATTACAGATATCATCTTCTCACATTGTGTAACAAGGCTATGTGAAACCTACTTAAAATGTTTTTGTTGTTTTTTTTTTCCTTTTTGTCCAAGTTATACACATAAACTTCCTGTTTGGAATTGCAAGTCTGCAACATTGCCATTTGCATTATGAGAACAGAATATGGAAGCAAAACGTTGGTTGTAAAGCAAAAGATAGCCAGTGTGAGGTTATGATATCACATGGCTTGGTTCAAGTTCACTTGAGTTTAAAAATGCGGCAACTTCTTGAATTTCTATTTAATCACAATTGACTTAAAGGCCCAATTTTCTCATCCCAAACAGTACCAATTCTCCTAACCTTCTTAATAAAGCCCCTCCCACAATTGTCTGAAATTCACCCTCCTCCAGACACAATCTCATTTTATTGCTTCAGGGTGAATATAGAAAGCTCAATGTGTATAATCAAAACACTATCAGAACAGTTCGTGTGGTGTAATTTAAGTTTTGGTACTCTGCATTCTTTGAATTAGCAGTCAATCAAAAAGCCAAGCCAATTGAGAGTTTCTGTTACCCTATACTAGAAGTGTAGTTTGGGGTGAGAGGATTGTCCCTTTAAGAATAGAGATTCTTCTAACAAGAGAATAGTTCCTTCAGCTTTTGTTGACAATGAAGAGAAATCTTCATATATATTTATCCTGTTTTTTTTTTTTTTTGCATATTAAGTGCATTGAAGTAGTTGAGGCATTCCATAAGTCCTGTTTCAAGCATTCTATTTGTTTTCTATCTCGCCACATATAGCTGTATTACAAGTGTATGGAGGTTGAATCTACAGTAGCCACTTTGGAATCCAAAATAGGCCATGGGCCTTACTTTCCTATCATTCTCAATAGGTAAGTATGGTAATTCAAGTTCTTAATTAGGGAATAATTCCAGACATGGGCAACAACAAAGTTCTTATTATATGCCATGAAAAATGTGGGAAGTCTCTGAAAATTTGCAATGCATTTTTCAGGTCTTGACAGTCATGGCAAAGGGTCATGGAAAGTCATGGAATTTAAAATTTATGCAACTCTTTGTTCAGTGTACAGCTTTACAGCTGACAAGGATGAGTTGGTCAAGCAGTATCCATTTTGATTTAACAAAGTCATGCAAGTGTCATGGACTATTTGCTGTAAAGATCATGGCAATTCATTGAATTGTGGATAGAAGAAATTATAGGAACACTGAACAACATTCCTCCTTCCCCTGAAATAACAGTGGTTTAGGAGTAGTTATGGTGACAGGGGTACTGTAGGAACACATGTAAAAAAAAAATACTTCATTTCAATTAGGGGTACAAGATATATTAGAGAAGTCTTTAAAACAGCGCAGGTTTTGAATCACCATTGTTTTACAATGATAGGAAACGACATATGTAGAGGAACCCTGTGACATAAATTTAAGAGTCACATTAATTAGCTGACCAACTCAGAAAAGCTAGGGTAAAGTATTTTTCTTTGTTTTTTATTTTTGAAAATTGAATTCAGAGCCTTGGAGCATAGATAACAATCACAGGACAAAACCCCTCTGACCCAGCCAAAGGCCATTTCGTGAACCTTTCAGAACCTCATTTTCCCAAAAAAGCAACCTCTACCTTATTTTAAGAAAAATTAATGATGATGACAACAACAGTGATGATGAAGACTATTATAACAACAATCATAATCATAATCACAAAAGTAATTACAGCAACAACAATAATAGTAATGATGATCTTGTATAGCACTAAATTCAGTTGCTCAAGCGCATAGTTCAAAGCGCTTTACAGAAACAACTTACAAATTACACTAGTCATAGGAGTGCGAAAACAGCTAAATTTTGAGTCTTTTCTTAAAAAATGGAAAGGTGCTACTTTGTTGCAATTTTTGCCACAATTGAGTCTGTTTTATATGTGCCCTGTTTGTATTAAGAGTTTAGCTACTTCTATCAGGGGTGGAAAAAGTTGGCAAGCTGGGATGCTCCTTCCTTGGAAATTTGGACATCTGGAGAGAAATTTCCCTTTTATGTACATGTAAATACATGGAGAATGATGGGAAATTTTACTCCATTCCTGGGAAATAATGCTACTTCCTTCCTGTGAAATGAACATTTTTTCCATCCCTCTACTTCGTACACATTTTTGACACTGTAAAACCTTGAGAGTGCAAGAATATTCTGGGATGTCCTATCTTAAGTAGTGGGGATGTTAACATGCCCTCTTGAAAAATGTCAAATGTTGTACAAAAGATTTTTTTTTTCAATATTAAAGATAAGTGAATGATGGTTGTTCATACAACTCTCTCATATTTTAGGAAACCTAGTGCTGAAGAATTGGAGCATAAGAAAGTCCCTTCCAAAGGGAGACAGAACCAAATAGAATCTTCCCCAAAGTCTGCACCACATACCAATCAGCTGACATTAGGTTCCACCACCTCACCTAGTGCTGCTCCATTAATAACAGCATCAGTTTGTTCATATGACGGTACAGTCATCAGTACCAAGAGTGGCCGTAACAACCGAGTGGGTGACAGAGTTATTGGCACATCAAAAAGTACTACAGGTAAGAGCATAATGAAACAAATCTAGAAATTTGTTTACAGAAAGGCTAGAAAATGACTTGAAGTCATCTGAATTCAGGAATATAGCAATGAAAACTTGCTGTCTCTGGATTCCCCTATCACAAAATAATCAAAAACTCATATATTTTGTGTATAAAATTTGCTACACAATTTTGCATTTGTATAGCAGTGTGTTTATTTTTTGTAGCAAAATTCAAAGTGATACAGGATAAATTATTTTCTGTAAATTGTAGTTAAAAACTGTTGATTCATGTGGTTTTATTAACAAAAAAGTGCTAAATATATGGATTGCCCTTATCTAGGATGTCATCTTGTGCATTATTGCTGCCATCATCAAAAAGATGTAAGCAAAGAGACAGTTTTTTTTAACTATGTTGCAGCAGCTGCAACAATGCTCAGCTTAGGATTTCCATGCAAAAGGGAAAATGCAAAACGTCAGAAATTTTGTCAAGGTCTCGAAAATTCTTGAACTTTGCTTTTTTGGTTTGGAAAAATTTCCACAAAGATCTTCCTATTTGAAAGCTCATTTTGGTCATCGTGATCTTGTTAATGCATGTATGAATTTCTGTATCTTTCAGTATAAAATATTTCCTTTTTAGTCTTTTAAAATTCTGGAAGCAGTCCTTGAATTTCATTCCTTGAGAAACGTGGGAACCCTGTCTTCTGATCTCACAGATTCAAACATGTAAGATCCCTTATGGGGGTGTGAGTTGCAGAATGTGTCCATAGATTCACCATCTATTTTGAGAGAAACTGAAGGAGAGGACTTGAACCACATTTGAATCGTACTTATAACTGAACTTCAATCATAAGGGAAACTGTATTGTAACTTTTTTATCCAGCTTACACTATAAAACAAATTCTTGTTGGTGGGTTGTCAAACCATCTAAGTAACAGATCAAATATTTTTGTGGACATCCAGCTGGACAGGATAGAGGATATATGTCATCACTCATAGGTTGTGAATTAAAAACCATGCTCTCAATGCATACAGCAACATTAAAAGCAGGAATGTATTTTGCAATTATGATAGTCCGATGTAGGATTCTTATTTGTCACTATATGAAATTAGCCCCTGCAGTCTTCCACCTGGGATGTGCAAAAAATTATAAATTTAACATGCATTTACAGTGAAAAGAACAGTATTATCACATAATTTGGAGGTGAAATGAAAAGTTCTAAAGTTGACTGATTCTACATATTTTCCAATGTATAGAGACCAACAGATTTGTAACAGTCTTAGGTCTCTGTTGTTGTCTGTGTACTATTTGTTTTAAAAAATCTACTTGCCAGTAATTATATCTTCTGGTCACTTTGAATTTGCACAAAAGCTTTTGAACTTCTGTAAAGATAACTAGATGATATTTAACAACACACCAATGTAAATGTAAATAAAAATGTCAACTAGATAAAAAAAAAATTTAAAATAAGTTTCAAATACAGTTCTGGTTTCAAACAAATGCAGTTCAGATATAGTGCAAGTCCTTTCCTTTTGTCATCTCTTGTGATAGGCAGGAAATGCTGTGGGCATATTTTGCACATTTGTAGATACTTTCATGTGTGTTTCAATGTTGAGCAGTGCACTTGTCTGAGTGTTTGTTTCATTGCAAGTATTTGTTCCTTGTCCAGCTGTGAGCTTTTTCAATTAGATATTTTAATTCTATTAAATAGTTAGTCTTAGGGTTGATAATGTATCAAAACCAATCTAACGTACTTTTCATAACTACTTATTTGTAGAAAATAAGCATGAAATAATTCTACCTCGGCCTTCAGATATAAAGAACTCAGTTCCCCAAGCAAAAGATGATGTCTTGAAGAGGATCTTCGTACCAAATGTCGGCTGGGCATCTCAGGTAACCGTTTTGAGGGATTCACTAACTCCTTCTGAAATTTTGATATCCTCCTGCTGTGAAATTTATAGCTCTTCATCAACATAGAATATGGATTTTTGCATGAACTTAAAAACTGAAATGTTTACATGTTTCAGTTGTGCTACATTAAATGTAACCTTTCATGTGAAACAATAATTCTGAGAAATAGGACATTCTGCCCTCCAATGGCTAGTTTAATTTCATGTTATTTTCGTTGACTGCAGGTTTCTTCTTTCCAGCAGGATTATAAAAGAGTGGATTTTCTACAAAGAGAGTAAAAGATCTAAAAAAAATGTTCCATATTGTCATGTACAATAAAGTCTGATTTCCCCACTAGTGCTAAAATTCCCCTTAGATGCAGGAGAATTTTTACTTTCTTATTCATCCATTATCAATGTCTATATTACCACTGCACAGGTTCTGTATTCAAATTTATACTTGCTTGACATAGATTACTGCATATCTTCTTGCTTTTGTCTTTGTTCAGTGGTTTTGTAATTGTGCTCTGTTATAACTCAAGAGGGTGTACATGTGTAAAAAATCTTCTCTTCAGTCCTGTTCTGTACTCAAAAGAGAGTTTCACAAAGTAGGTTTATACAGAGCTATTTCAGGTGCAGTGTTTTTCTATGAAAATCCTGTGAACATATGTAGTAATGGTAAATTAGGGTGTTGTAGCAAATCCATGCCCTTGCAAAGGGGTTGAGCAAAGAAGTTAAATGAATGTTTTTGTTTTTGTAGATGGCAACTGGTGAAGTGCTGGTACAGTACAATGATGGGTCACAACTAACAGTAAAAGCATCTGTAGCCATTGTCACATACCATGACACAGATGGCAAAGTCAATGTGTAAGTAACTTGTAGCAGTTTGTTGCAATGTTTAAGAAGTTTTAAAGTATGTAAATAATGATTGAAAGAAGTACAATTTTTTTTTTTTTAAAAAAAAAAAGGTAATGGGCAGCGAACACAGATTTGAATTTTTTGTGGGAAGGTTTACTGCCATAGTTGCAGTTTCATGGAATGAAATGTAAACTTGTGAAAGCAAGTCCGTGCTGCTAGAATTGAACAGGACGTTTTTAGGGATGCACCGGATATCCGGTCCGGCCGGATTGTCAGGCCGGATAGTGAAAAAATTTCCGGTTCCGGCCGGATTTAAAGAAAATCCGGCCGGAACCAGATTTTTCTGTAAACTTGGGTAGCATTATGTACATGAGTTAAAACAAACATGAAAACTGTGCAGTAACTGTCTCAGAATTAATTTAAGGCTCATAGATTATAGCTTATCAGTGCATGTTACAGTACTGTATACAACATTTGAACACCTTTATTTAGCCCTTAAAAATGACTGAACCAAACAGGCAACAAAGTTATAAAAGTAACTGGTTTCCATGTACATGTAACAAATATGACTTCAAATTCCTCCAACTGTGTGAAATAAACTGAATGGATGAAAAGACCTTTCATGCAATTTAAATAAGTCTACTGCAGTGCACAGTAGTACTGTACAAAATGGATAATCCATATTACAGTTGTACCTGAGTCACATCATTCAAGCCAGTGTTTCAGTTTAATTGCATTGGGTTGTCTATAAAATACACACTTGAACACTTCACTTTACTTTTCTTTACTTTTTAACATTACTTGCCCATTAAAGTTGTGTAGTACAAGCAGGAAATGTTTCATCTTGAATTTCAGGAGACATTACTCATTACAAATTAAAGTTGCCTATGGGGTCAATATTAATGTTTTCTGTCCCTAATAATTCATCACACACACTTAAGTATACACAATATGATTAGTGTTCGACCGATCATCTGTTAAGTAATCGACATCTAGCCGATTATTCCGTCATCAGTAAATAATCGGCATTGGTAAATTTCTGCCATTCAACCAATCATTGCCACCGATTATTCACAAACTGGAAAAAAGGGGCTAAATATACTTAAAAAAGGGCTCTTAGTTTCGTTAAAATCCCCGTAAATACTCAATCCACTAACTTCCCGCCAAAACGAGATGCATTGATAATCACAAACGTATAAATTTTACCCCTGACATGGGAATGATTGTTTGATATTTTCCGCTATAACCCGTTTGTTTTACCTGAAATTAGATTTAGAATTGCATTCAAGGTATATTCCTTGCTGTCTCTCAGAAAGCACTGCATAAGTTGCTGTGCAAACTGTTCTGCACAATACGCATAGAACAGACTGGCTTATATAGCCAGCTAGCAAAGCTGGGCGAGTCCCATGCTAAATTCACATAGAAACGGCACCACAAATGTCTGCCAATGTGGATTATGTGGGGATCTGACTTTCTTGCATTTCAGTTGCAGATTCTTCTTAAACAAGACATAAGTTTTGGAAGAGAACTGCTAAAAATATACAGGGATATTTATATCTGAAAGGAACCATAAGATACATTAATCAGGTGCAATTGTTTTGCTGCCCAGAACTGCTAAGATTATTATGATTGCTCTACATGGGGTTGTGTAAGACGGGAGCTCGAGAGTAGCTACAGTACATTAAAGTAACTACAATCCAGTACAGTAAAAAAATGGAAATGTCCCGACATGATTGAAGGATGAAAACTAGACAGAGCATGATGTTGGCCTTGGAACTAAATTATCAAAGGGCATATGACATCGACTGCAAACAATTCTATTGTATTAACAGTTGATTTGTATCTTCACTTTTGAATTGAAAATATTACCCCTACAAAAATGATATCCCGTTCGTTAAACGAACGGAACAATTCCCAATATTTTCTATCCTAAACTGGTTGTGGTATAAAAGATGTGCACAGAGCAAGGGGCGCGTACTATAGAGACAAACATGTGATTTCCCTCTTTCTAATAATCGGTAATCGGCATCGGGCCGATTGTTTAATTAATTAATCGGTAATTGAGTATTACCGATTATAGCATAATCGGTAGACCACTAAATATGTTATCAAACATGTTATACGTAATGTCAGAATGTGTGATGCACAGTATCTCTGCAAAAAAAATTATTAATGATAAATGTGCTTCAGTTTTTTGATATCATGGCATGGTTAAATACTAGAAATGGTGTATAAAACTATGGTGCAGTGCATAATTAAAAACCTTAACCCTTGAGTCTTTTTACCGTACATATGAGCTTTCCATTCAGTAATCACTATCCAAGGACTCTCTTTGCCAAGTATTCATTTTTTTTGAACAAGTGGTGATGTACTCTAGTTCAAAAAGAACAAACTGATATGCAAAACAACTTTCAAGATTCCCTTAGGAGTTTTCTCTACAAATACTCTTTTAAGGAGGGAAAATACAAAGAGCTCTTACTTGCCCTGCTTTGCAACAGTTTTGCTGTACTTCTGCAGGAACAGTTGTTCATGCCTTTCTTCTATTATATTGCATTATTTGGTTAAAAAATTTAGTTAAATACACTTGAACAACACTTGAAGACAAATTTATAGACATTTCCCATTAGTCCTTCACAAACATTACGTCACAAAGCAGAAAAACTCCTATCCCAGAGTTTCTCTGCTTTTCTGGATTTCACATTCATCTGCATTGCAAAAATCTGGTTCTGGCCGGAAAAAATCCGGCCGGATTTCAGGTTGGTTCCGGCAAAATCCGGTTCCGGCCGGATCCAAAATTTTGGTTCCGGTGCATCCCTAGACGTTTTAGCCAATGTTACCCGTGAAAAAGGCTTTTCTTTTGGGTGAAACTTCCAGTAGAAAACCCCGTTTAAACCAACCTTGTTGCTCTATTGAGCAAATTATCTTTGAATGGGGCCAATACCTTTAACTTTATTGATTTCAGTATACCTGAACAGGAAGTTCTCTGATAGATTCTGGATTATTAGTTGCCAGTTTGAGATAACTAAAACTTGCTATTCGCTTCTAGCGTCATGCATCAACATAAAAGATTACTAACAAAACTTGTCCTTGCTTTAAAATGTGCTATATTGCAGTATTTTACATCAGTTAGTTGAGAAATAAGGGAGTATATCAAATTATTTTCATTGGATGTAAGCAGTTATTTGCATAAATGTATCTGCTAGATGTTTGAAGTTAAATAATTTAGTAAGGCTTTATGATATTTAGCAAACAGCTGTGATTGACATAGTTTTAAGCACTCCTTTAGACACTTTTCCAAACTACTATTACACATATTGTGGGATAGAATGTTGGCGTGTGTTGCTTTTAGCAACAGTAAAATGTCATTGACAAGAGAAGAGGTACTCATGGACAATTAGGAAACATGTACCAAAACCCTATACCACAATGCCTTGCAATTGCTAATTAGAAAAGATTCTATGACCTTTTTGCTATAGACGAATCCGGACAGCAAGTGATGGTCTGATTTCAGTCGACCATAACTGGGGTCCATCACCATTTAATCTTTCAATTTCCTTGCTTACCTCTATCATGGATTGTTGTACACACATTGTATCTTAATTCCTTCAATTTCACTGAATATGAGGGTTTGAAACTCATGAAGACGATATATAAAGGCAATTCAAGGATGATGGACCCCACTAATGGCTGCGCACAGTCACTAAAATCAAGCGCTAATCGGATTCTTCTATAGATTGAAGGTGTCATGTATAGTGTAATAGAGAAGAGGTAAAGGTGTACTGTATGCATAGATGCAGTGACATTGTATATAATTAATACTCCAATTTGGTTGTAAACTGAATGCCACCTACTCCATGTACAGTTTTGTCCACCTGTACAACTGCTGAGTGGTTTAAATATCTAAACTTTTCAGTTTCCAATTATTTTGTACTTTTAAAAATCTAGAAAAGGACTATTTTTAAATCTTTTGAAAAAACTCTATTTTAACCTAACATTTACAGTAAATGTTTGTATCCTTCAGGGCTGTGTATATTAATCTTGATCATTTCTTTTCAATATAGTTAGGGGGTGTTGGTTTTGGTATAATTTGGATGTTTCGCCCTACCCAACATTTTGCAGCTGATATTTTCTCTTCAGATATTTAGGCTACTGCAACTTTCCAAATAGTGTTAATATTCTTGTTTTTCTTTCTAGGTATGGAAAGCAGGACAAACTACCTAAGGTAGTCAGAGAAAAACTAGCGCAGCTTTCAACAATTGTTGAAATGTTTGTCAGTAGCAGTGAACCTCCGGACTAGACTGGTCTGTTATCCCTTCATAATAGCCATTCCAGTATGTCATCTTGCCTGCCACACAGTCAAACAGTTTGTTAAGTTATTTCATATGTTTGATACTTTGACTTCATTTGACTGAGAAAACAGTAAGCAAGTATCTCAGGACTTGTGAAAAACTTTTTTTTGGTGTTCAGTTTTGTAATTTTGTATAGTGTACATAAATGATGACTACCCACAGCATTTATCTTTCATATATAATATTTGTATACAGAATCACAAACAATGCAATTGTAGTGTTCATCTCGATCCTTTTACTGCTGCTGCTGTAACTGGAATTAAATTGTCAACAGAAAGCTTTAGTACTGAAATTACATATTTGTTGAGAATATGAAGTGCAATTACTATCACATATGAATTCAAAATTTATAAGAAGGGTCTTTTGAAGAAGGGTAACACCCTTACTTTATCCTCATGACCTCTTTTTCAATGCCTTCCCACCCTGTACTGACATGGATCCATCCTTCCTTAGAAAACAAAAATGATTGCAGCTGAGCAAAATACCAAGTGTAAACATCTGATGGTGGTCAGTACTTCTTGGACTTTGGTATCAATCTACGTTTGAAATAAATGTTCACTTTGGTAACATAATCATCTCACAGATTTGAAGATCTTTGTAAAGAAATTTAGTAATTGCATCAGTACTACTTGAGTTCTTCCTGGTACTCCAAGCTGCCTTCCCCTAAACATTCTTGTATAGTAGACCTTGGTTTAAATGATGCCTTCCAGTTCACCTGTAATCAATCAGTCTGGTGCTTGCACAAAGATTTTGGGCGTAATATGCTGCATAATTTCCATAGATGAAAGATGGTTTCTCAATAACACCAATAAATTTTCATCAGAGTTTGGACATATAAAGATTTCCATAATTTGGGTCTTTGAAGGACACATGTGGGGATGGGGTTGAGGAAAAATTTGTTCTCAAGTTGTGATAAGTATTATCATCATATTTCACACTCCTGGAATGTTTAAGTTTGGAATACATTGCTGTAAGTAGAAATGTTGTCAGCCATAAGCTGTCTTCCAGTGCTTGTATATGTTTAAAAACAATCCTCTCTCTCCATTTTCAAATTGCTTGAATATAACTTTTTATATTGCCTGCCAGTTTGATCAATGATAACAGTTTGCATTCACGAAGATGCCATTTTGCTCCAATTTAAAATTGAAAGTTAATTACTACATCAACTTACATTTGTTAGATTAAATTTTCTATGAGAAAATTCGGAAAATATGACCCACTCTATCATAATCAGTACATGTCTCCAGGATAATAATTGGAGGGAATTATTTTCACAGAAATTTGTAGATAGCTTCAAAATGATACACAAGGTATCTATGTTGGGTATACATAAGTAGAGTTATGGGAGATAGCACTTCTCAGAATTTTGATGATCCGCAATATACAATTCTGAGGAAATTAGCATTTCAAGTCTTCATTTTTATACAAACAGTATGGAATTAAAATCACACAAATAAGTTATTCTTTTCAAATTTTTGGATGTTTCCATTTTTTTACCTACAAATTAGTAAAAAGTAATCATCATATAATAGTAAAATCCAAGAAACAAACTTTTATAACAATATAACTTTCCCCAATTTTGAAATTGAGTGCATTATTTGCAACATTTCCCCTATTGTGGTAGAGTGGGTCACAACTTGGTGAAATTAAGGGGCAAAAAAGAGCCGTTTATCAGTATTGAATAAGAGAATATAGATTTTAATGTTATGTGATTTCTATATGTGTAGATACAGAAAGGTACAAATTTAGTGTAAATATTTGTAAATACATGTACAAATCCCTTCTCTTTGTACATAATGGCTGAATTTTGTATGAAATGTCACTAGATGCCTTGATATACAAAACTCTGTGAGAGTAGAGACTCTTAGACTCTCCTTTTGGAATAAAATGCCAAAACTAAACCAATGTATTTGCTCAAGTTTATTTTTTACCATTTCTTATTTATGTACATCAAAACTACCTTCTTACAATGCATACTTAAACAGCTTTTGTTATTTCTAAAAATGTTGACGAAATGTGCTGGATGGCTTTCCATTATTTAATCATAGAAGGTAAAAACAAACAACTGTAATACTGTTAGAGATAGCAGATGCAATCATCTACCTACTAATGCTTGAATTTCTAGAAATATGAAGAATTTGAGGTATTATAGGAATTAGGGTTGGGGAAATTGTCAATAGTGGAGTAAAATTCAGAATACCTTACATACCAGAAGAAAAGTAATTAAACCATGGTATTAGGGAAAATTATTTAAAAGGTTTTGAAAGTTTCACATAAGTTAGCTAAACAATGTCAAAGAAGTAAATAGAGTGACCTTAAGGAAAAGGACCTTCAGTGGTAATTATAATATCCACTATGTTATGATATTAGTAGAAAGTTACATTACACAGGCTTTTTTATATAACATCATCATACTCCCTGGCAGCAACTACATGGTAGACCAAACTGTGTAGTGTGTACAGCACATAACCATGTGCATTTGGCATGATTTTCTTCCAGTATGGCAAATTTTTAATGTAATTGCACAGCCTATAGAAATGATAGAATTCAGAATATTCCCAATAACACTCTGTGTATGGTATGATATTGTTATGGGGGATATAGCATAGGAATGTCACAAACTAGAGTATACACAATAGCTTGTATTTCATGGTTGATACTGTTAGGAAGATACAGTATGAAAATGGATCAAATCAGTGCAAGGTGGACAACTAAAACATACATCATTCTTTTACTTAAATAGTAACATTGGACCATCAGGATTTTCACTGCAGGTTACCAGTCTTTGCAAAGCTTTAATTGGCATCTAACAAACTTTTCTTGAACACAGGGCTGCTTAAGGCTAACTATCTTGGTGCAAACATGCCTTAACATTTTCTGATTTTTGGTTTTTCTAGTAACAAAGTAACTTTTTTTTTTTTTTTTGAAAGTCAACAGTCTGGCCTACTAAATCACACACCATATAAAAAACTGCTTAATTGAAGCTTCAAACTTAGAAGCAAGGTAGGAGAATAATTTCACACACATGATATTAATATCTGAATAAGGTATAAAGAAAAAAACAATGGTGTTAATGACATATAACATGATAAAAGCTACTTAAAAAGCTAAACATGTCAAAATACTGTGACATACACTAGTTGGAAAAAAATTGTAGATAGCAGAAGCCCCTGTATTGCTCTCAGCAGCAACAATTTAATACTAGACATTTAAAGATGAAATGTTAGTAAATGCAAAAACAGAGGTAACCTGAGTAATACTAGTGGTATCTACACACAAAACTGCTAAATAGCAAATGATATATATATTTTTTTAACTTTGCTTGAGGAATGCATAAGTTCTCAGTCACATATATGTACAATATAACAAATTACAGCATTATAGTAGTATTGAAACAATTACATAGCTGTACACTTTACATTGGTATTTACATATATCAGCTCGAAGGTGGCCAGAAGATATTAACATGATGAAATCTTTCCCAATGTACAAACATACTGTTCTAGTAATTATGCAGTAACTAAGTTAAGACATCAGTAAAACTGTCTTGAAGATAATATCCAATTGTGAAAGGACCATCAAATCTTATGTACAATACATTATGCTGTACCATCTTTTCTTACAGAGAATCTGAAAGCAATATGTTGTTCAAAACATTGATAATATCCTCCCCCCCCCCCCCCCTCCTTAAGGATTTAATTGGCAACAGTATTAGGTAAACACTTCAAATAAATTTTTGTTAAACCCTCACCATCCCTATCACAGTAATCTGGCCAAGGGCATTTTTGATTGATTCTGTTACATCACTGTTCTTGATTGATTCCGTTATCAGATATAACCGTTTACAAAGTTCATCTCAGTTCCCCCAAATCATTGGTCTACATTCTCCTTGAGTCTCATCCACTAATTAATGGAAGAGTACCACCAAATTCCTTCTTTTAAATCACAATATTTTAAACACTTTCTATAAACAGCAAATGGTCTCATAATTTTGTACGATACAGCAATTATTTTACATTCCAAGGGATCAAGGTTCATCTCTGTACATTTATTGTTACATATAAGCCAAGAATGATAACCCTTTTTAGCTTTTGTACCCTTCTTTTGTATTTTTTTTTTTTTTTTTTTGAGGGAGAAAATTGGTGTTTACATTTTAATTTTTATCTCCCTTCATTTTTTAAACTGCATAGGCAAATCTATCTGTTAAATTTACATCATGAAGGCTTAAAAGATTATTGATAAAGGATTTGGAGCAAGTATCTTGTACAGTCCATTCACACACTTACACACAGCGATAACAACTTCTATTTAAAGTAAGGAGTATCAATTTAATTTACATTTCACAAATTGTAAAAGCTTAAGTATCAAATGGCATTCTTGAGTTGTGCTTAAAAGATCTGACTTTCAACAGTTCATACAAAAAAGTCTACATGTACAAAAACATATAACTGTTATCTCAGGTTACATGTTAAACAGGAAGCCTGGCTTATCATTTCAGCTAATTATTATCTTTTGTTATATGTACGGTAGGTTCCTTCAGAGTTGATATGCCAAACTTCCAACAACATTACAAGATGTTGCTAGATAAAATTAATAATACTTCATAATTCACACACAAATGAGTCCAAAGAGAATTGAAGACCATTTTGGGGCATTAATAGAATTAAGCAATTTAATTATTGAGTAAATAGATGTATGTTGTAAATTTGATTAGGTGTAACACTGAAAAAATTGAAGCAATTTATGAGGTGACAGTTACTGGACATTAAACACATTTAAAAAACTGAGTTTTCTGGAGATTTCATTCACAGCAATTATAATAGTTACTTTAATTTCTACAATGGGTTTACAATAGAAGCCATATCGCCCTTGCTGATCATTTAATACAAAGTTGAAAGTTACTGATTAGTTAAAAATTTGGAAAAACTGAAGGAAAAGGCAATATGTTTCATTAATAATACTATGAGGTTTACACACACTTGAAGGTTTGCTTTGTACTTGGACATAAACTGTTGAAATCTCCACTGTATTTCATATCTGACATGGACAAAATTTACAAATTAATCAAAACATGAGAACAAGTCATATTTTTGTCAGTTAAATGAAAAATACTCCAACTTGTTTTGGATAGAGGTTAAATCCATTATAGATACACAAAAAACAAATGTCCTTACAGAAAGTTACTGCCATATTTGGTCATATTAACTTGGTCTATAAAAGTATAAGGTTTGGTACACTTTTCTAAAACGAGTATCCCTTAGTGACTATGATATGTGAATTAACACACAATGCATGATGTTAACACTTACTGGAATTTTATTAGAAGGATGGTGTATAAGTCATAAAGGGACATTTTATCGATCTGGCACTCTTGGTTTGCAACGACAAACCTATACAAATTTTCCAGAATGTATACAATATTGCTTAATAAATTGTATGGCAAAATGCACCTATGAAATATATGCCCCTTCCTTTCCCACCACAACACCCCTTCAATATGTGATCGAAGTGAACATGTATCCTTAATGTTCATTAGCAGCATCTTTGCATTATGCTGGCATTATTTATGTCTATTGTAAGGTCTCTGTAGTTAACCCAAAAAGACTTTAAGTGATGTTTACTTAGTATCGGAAAAAATTACATTTAAGGTTAATATCTTATTGTAGTGAGTTTGAATCAAAGAAGAAAAGGTTCAACAGTTTACTTCAAAAAAAACAGGAGATGATTTGTAGGTAAAGACAACATTAATAATAATACTTTTTAGTTCACACACTGTAAGGTTCCTGGAAGAATATCTTCTGCAATGCATGCTGGGAAATGCTTCTTTTAAACAATTTTTAAAATGGTTCAGTAAATTAGGCTGTAACTCTTCTTCTATCTGAAAAATTCTCTGTTGTGATTTATGTTGAAGAAATTGTGTTGCAATTATTCACTTTCACTCCTTGGAAAAATAATCGACTTTGAGGTAGGGTCTTTTTGATATGAGTTGGGTCACTGACTCAGCATTAGACGGAACTACATTATGCACACTGAACTCATCTAATCTAATCAGAAGAAAAATTTGTCCGACATAAAACCAAAGCATTAGTAAAATTTTGAGATGATATGATCTGAAAGTTGATTATAAAGGATGCATGAGAAAATCTGCAAAAAACATTGGCAACTAGGTCCTTTTCTATAATAGATGAAACACTAGTAACAATATTATTATAATACTGATGTGTATGGCAAAATTGGTAAACAACCTGAGAAAAACAGATATTTTTTAGATTAAGTGGTTTTAATGTAACTGGAATTAATGGCTTAGAAGCTTATTAGGGCTGGTTATTGCACTATGTATTGGGAAGTAGATTAATGGCATTTGAATATTAGGGTCTTACACTTGTTTACAAAATGTGATCAATTCTTTCATTCCAACAGTAGAATGCTTACATATGTAGTAATTTAGTTAGATGGGAGTTATACAGCCCAGTTTCCAACCTAATGGTTCAAGTCGAGCCGGCCACGGCCTTTTTTCCAGTTGTGGCTCACTGGCTTACATTAAGATGTGGACTAGTGAGTGTATTGCATCAAATGGAGATTAGGCCCATTTAACAAGAAATTGTATGAATTTAAGCAAAACTGAGGCTATTTTATGGAGTAACATGAAAAATTTATGTTTTTGTTATGCTTTTGATTTTTAGCTATAGTCATGTTTTCAGCTTACTACTTGTACAGTGTAAAATTATCAAAATGAAGCAACATGTATAGTAATTACATTTCCTCATTTAAACCTGGTTCCCCTTTTGTCTTTCAACTCTGTCCCATACGCCCACTACCAAATATACGTTGAATGCAAGGCAGCAGATTGATAAACTTTCAATATTATCACTAATAATACTAAAACAAAGGTATTTTAAACAGTGCAACGATTTCCTGCCTTGTCTCATATACACAAACAATGACCTACAATAACATGCAAATCTATGTCTGTTCTTGATGTATAGGTTATTAAGATCTTGAAACTGTTAATCAAAACTGCAGAAATACAACACTGAGCCTCTTACTTTCCTCGAAGAATTTGAAAGAGAAAGCATTATTCTCAATCAGTACATCTCCATATGAAAACTGAAATGCAGTTCCAAAAGTATTGCACAAAAGAGGAATCTTGTCCAGGGTTGAAAAATCTTTGATGAGAATTTTCTGGATTTTATGCAAAGATTATTTCAAAATATCATCCTCTCTATATCCTGGATTATTCTCTGGTGATCATCATGATGGTAGTATCGGTAATCCCTCCTATTTGGTACCACTGGAGTCGGTAAATGCAGGAACGTTGTGTTGTACTTGACCACGACAGAATGTTTACTGCAAGATAAAGAAAACGTGACTGGAACAATTAATCCATGGATATATAATGCACTATTAAAGTGATTGCTCGCCGTACTCTTGTACACTGGATGGGTATACAAGTGTGAGGGGGGATTGTGCCAAGTGAGGGAGGGTTGATTTAGAATTAGGGCAGGGATGACGCATGATTGATACAAATGACTAATTTCCATGAGAAGTTCTATAATTTTCAATGCCCATTACTTTGTATGTCTTGCTTTGCAGTTTCATTTTGGAGAAGTCTTGCCATTCACTTCTTACTTGCTTTGTGTAATTACACTTTCTTTGTTTAGTTTGACTTTGCACAATGCATGAAACATATCTGGCTGTGTAAACCCAATTGAATTGAAAAATATCACATGACCTCCCTTTTAGGAAATTCCATTTGAGAAAAAGGTGGAATGGTGTGAATGCTGTCACTTATTTTGAACAGGACACTCTCTTCAGTCACTGTCCCATTCAATCAGGGATATATGCAATGGGGACCATCAATTCATTACATCGACTTGTTATTTCACACTTATGAGATACATATATGTACAATTTGGTTACGCTTGATTTGTAACATAATCAAGCAGTTGTTAAGCTGGCAGTGCTTTAAAAAAAATAAGAAACTTTACAAAGTAGGACATTCTTTGTACCATGTAAATTGTTCTTGGTAAAAAAAAAAATGCAAAGGCAACAAAAAACCAGTCAACTCCATTTGCAGTTGAAAAGAGTTGAATGAAATATGTGCAACTTGAAAAGAACTTTTCTCCTGGGATACAATGCAGAAGAAAATTTCCTATGGAACACTATGTATTCCTATGAAAATCCTGTTTAATTCCCATTAATTTCCAATAAATTCATTACGGGACTTAACATGGAATTTGGACAGTCACAACCTAAAATTCAAAGTTGATGCAATAAGAAAACCATCATCCCATCAATTCAAAATGGAAATTAGACGTCCCATTAAATTTCATTGAAATCTCTAATGAGACTCAATGGGGATTTTTTTCCTGG
Source organism: Holothuria scabra (assembly GCA_037179385.1). NCBI lineage: Eukaryota > Metazoa > Echinodermata > Holothuroidea > Aspidochirotida > Holothuriidae > Holothuria > Holothuria scabra. The sequence continues at coordinate 6,366,299 of CM074192.1, read as the reverse complement.
GGTAACAAAGTTGACATAACTTACTTGCGTCCCCTGGTAACTTGGTAGCAATGTTTTCCATAATCTCTGGCCAAGATGTCAACGAATGTTTCGTTATGACTGATGATGATTAACTGGAAGTTTGACTGATTCTCACATTCAGCAATGATGCTACAAACATGAACAGAAAAATACAAAAACATTATAATCACATAGGACATTTTCATCTGACACTCCCAGTGGGATGTTATCCTGGGGGAGGGGGCCTAACTTTCCTTTGTAAAATATTGAGAGATTAAGAAATGGCAAGTGTCAACAAATTTTTACCAGATGTGTAAAATTCATTTACCAGCCAAAAAAACACTGAGAGTCACCACTAAATAATAGTTTTCCCAATGAAACAGCTGATATATTTGGCTGGAGACCAATTTGCACAAAGTTAGCCAAGTGTGTTGGAATCCCAAGAGTGCCTGGAGAAAAAACATGTAGATATAGCCTGGCATCAGATATAACCTAGCATCAAAACTCATAGCTGTACATGGTAGCTAAACCACTCATCGTCTCACAATAGACTCCATTTATCCTACCATTCTATTCCTTGTGAAACACTGGGGTCTCAGTGTGCTAAACTCTAGACTAGGTAATACTTGTAATAGGTAAAGAACCAAAACCTTTCCTAATTACAACAATTTAAAGTAGAGGAGATTAGAAACGATATTTTTCAACAGCATGAACTGCACAAAAACATTCTGGAAAATGTAAATAGTGTACCTTTTAAGAGCCTGTGCAAGTGCCTTGACATTTGCCTCATCTAGGTTTGTGGTGGGTTCATCTAAAGCCAACACCCCACATGATCCTCCGAAGATCCGAGCCAAGGCAATCCTTATGATAAGAGATGCTAACACCTGAGAAGCAAAAACAAATTGAGTTAAACCATTTCTTAAGGCTAGAAATACTTTTGTCGAATATTTTACATGTACGTACAGTCCTCTGTGACATTTGAGCTTTCATGGGGATAACAAGTCTTAAATTAAAACCATCTCTTTCGGAGTCTTTCTACAATTATTTCACCTTTGCACATTTTGGCTGGACCTAATATTTGCACAACAGCATCACATTTGAGGGTGTGGTCAGCATAATTGTACCATGTTTACATTGAACACAGCATCAGTTTAAGGGGAAATACAGTCATCCCAGCCTAAAGTAGTGTAGTAGACTATCCTGTTTCATGATTGGCTGTTGAGAGTCATGTCAAGGTGGCAATATTACTTGTCCTCAAATGTGAAATTTACTAGGAGTAAACTGCATGGTTTACCTCCAATATGCAATATTGAAGTCCTGAAATATTATGAAAGATACTTTGAATTGGTTTTTATCAGTTGCATAACAAGCAAGGACTTCAAGGGCTGAATAAGTTTGTCCAAGTTTCATTACACTGATTCCATGTGGCAAGGCCTATGTCAACATATGAAATAGTTTGCTAATTGCAGTTCTAAAGGTGAAGGATAAAAGAAGGTTTTGTGCTAAAACAGCTGATTTTGGTATACACTCAGCTATAGAAAGTTTGACAGAGACCCGTAATAATTACTAACTAGATTGTAATCATGAAGAAAAAGTCAAACTTATCGAATTTAAGAAATCTTACCTTCTGTCCCATACTGCAACGTTCCCTCATGTTCATCCGTTTGCGGCCTTTCACCATTTCCACCTGAGAAAATTTAAGTATAATTCAAAAGTGTGCTAGAATGAATTATCTTATAGGGGAAAAGTGTTCAATTAAAAAAAAAACAATGGGTGTGTCTATTTTGCAGACCTGTAGCCAAGGGGGCACAGGGAAGAGACATGGAACTCACCCCTCAATTCCTTCCCCCCCCCCAGAAAGTTTCAAGCTGTCATTTACTTCAATAATTTTTTACACATTTTCCCCCAAGAAGCTCAATATTGCCCCCCTCCCTCAAAGCCAGACTATTAGCCTGCCTGCTAATTAGACCAACACATACATGGAGATGAGTTCACCCCCTTCCCATTTCTTTCTGGAATTCACACCTTTTACCAGCAAAATGTTAAAGTCATGATCACTTCCAAATCATCTCTGGAAGCTGGTAAACAGTTTCCAGATGGTGAGGTCTACATTCTTGTTTCCAAAACTGTAAATGTTTACCTCTCTTAGGAAGTTGCTAACACTGTTAATCAGGAAAGGGATATCAGGCCAAACCTTGTACGATAATACATGATAGGTCTCCCAGCCTCCCTCTCCCCACCCTTCAGACCATACCCCCTCAGTGACTCTCAAAGAAATATTTGGCCAGAAAGACTTTGAAATATATTGTCACATGCACCTGCCCCACCCTTATGTGGTCCCAGCTACATGTAACTCCAACCTGTGTCAGTGACCATGCTTACCCTGTAGTTGTATGCTCTCCTCCCATCTCGTTTATCCACAGCAGCCTCAATTTTAATGGAATCGATATCTGTAACAAAAATGGGAGATCTTTCATTTCATTTTTCTTTTCCCACAACGTTATATAATGAAGAAGAAACTGATATGAAATAAAGAAGAGATGAAGAAAGCCTGGAAAAGAAGAGTTAATTGTAAAGACCTGTTTAAGAAACAAGGGGAATAAGTACTGTAATGCAAAGGCAAAATCAATGAGATTGACTGAGATACAACCATTTTCCCTTCCCCCTCTCCACCCATAAGCACACCCACCCACACACATTCATACATTCAATGATTACAATGTAATGATCATTATGTATGCATATCAGTAGAGGAAGTATTTATCACATTTATTACTGTGAAATGAAACTTTTGTTATAAGGTCCACTGTTTACAGCATCAGTGTCCCACTAAAAGTTACACCAACAATGCCATGTCCTATTTTTGTGACTGCCCTGTTCAAAACCCATAGCAGCAAGGGGGCAGGAGAATGGAGGTTATTCAGACATGTTTTAGTGCTCCACACCAAAAACTTAAAGTTATCATTGCCATAAAAAAAAAATTTTAAACATGCCTCTTGAAAAATACCTTTTCTCCCCTTATCTTTTTTGCTATACCCTTGTATGTGCTTTATATACATTTAGGGACATTCTAGGCCAAGTGTAAGAAAATAAAGAAATGCAGAGCACCACTTTGACCACACTAATGAGCCTGAACCCTGGCATGAATTTGATTCTGTTACATCTGTGTTTGGGGACTCCTCTTCAACCGGTCTCTCTTAGGACCCATCCTGCTCTGGATATAACTACATCTACCCGATATGAAGACACACTCACCATTGCCTTGGTAAGTTTTCTTCCAGAGTCTATCTGTTTCTTCATTTACTTCTCTTAGTTTCATCTTATGGAACTTGACAATTGCCCTGGGAGGAAAATAAAATTATATATCAGTTATATTTATCCAGGACATCAATTTGATTACATTTAGTGATAAAAATTAACTACGGTACAAGCTACACATATTTGTATGGAGTCAAAAGTCACATTTTGGGCAAATATTTATATTTACTAGTCAGGACTGAATATGGTGCCAGCATGAAGAAATACCCCATGCAGCTTCAGTTAAGTTAACATTTTTAAACCAAATACTGTATGTAACCAGTCAGTTCACCAACTACAGCAGGTTTAAATACAAAATAATAATTCTTGCAAAAGAAACAGTGAAAAATGTAAGAATCAAACAATCGGATGAACCACACAACATAAAAGGGGAAAAAAATAGCAAATGAGCTTAAATATGAGTACATGATCATGCTATGAGAAGCAATACATCTAAAATGGAATTACAACTATCAGGAGTTCAACTATAGTTACAGACTTATAGTCAACTATAGTGACAGACGGAATCCGATTAGCACTTGATTTTAGTGCCTGTAGGCAGCCATTAGTGGGGTCCATCGGCCTTTAATCGTCTTCATTTATTGTCTACATGAATTTCAAATCCTTGTATTCAGTGAAGTTGAGAAAATCAAGATACAATTCAGTGTACAACCATTCATGGAACTGGTAAGGAAGGAAATTTAAGGATGAAAGGTGATGGACCCCAGTTACGGCCGACTAAAATCAGATCATCACAACCTGTCCAGATTCGTCTATAGTTTATTCTTATATGAGGTTTTATGGCTCAGTTTCTAACCATCTGGTTTGAGTCAGGCTGGCCGCAGCCTTTTTTCCAGGAGTTACTCACTGGCTTGTTTTCCCTACTCCTTTGCTAATGCAGAGAACTGAGCACAATAGCCTTTAGGTTCCATTTTTTTCAAGTCTTTGGTATAGGGGTGATCTTTGTTATGATGTAAGGTAACTCAAAATTGAATTTGTAATCGTGACAAATGTTTTGGAAATGACACTATGGCTGTACTTTCACAAGTGTTTATTAAAATTAGATTGTAGGTTGTTTCCATTTGAACATTAAAATACAATAGTAAAGATCTTACTCATCCAGGGCATTCCTGTATTGTTCTAGGTCATGGTTGACGTCTCTCATTGTCTGTGGAAACAATGCAGGAAATGAAGATTAAACATGGAGAACAAAGAATTAAATGAAACAAATGTGTTATCTTTTGGATGTAAACACAAGTGTTTATCTTTACTCTCCTAGCTCCTCTTCTACTCTCTAAAAGTAAAAAGAGTAAAAGTTCACTTTTATAAAGGACAGGTTACATTATAGCAATATCCAATCAGATTACACTCTGAAATTTGTGAGTTTTACCTAAATTCTTCTCCTTCTTTTGCCTGAGAGAAACAAAAATTTGTCCATGTGTGGAAACATATTATTTGCATCGCAGGACTACAAATTGAAATTATAATTATTCCAAGTCCGTGATATCACATCCACAGACAGCTTTCATTACAAACATGTAGTCCTGTAAAAGCTGATTGTTAACGTGACATCATGAAATAATTAGTTTACATTTCATTTTTCATTTCATCATATATTTATACAATATGACAAACTTTTGTTTCTTTCTGACAATGAACAGAGGAGATTGAAACTAAAAATCACAATCCGATATGGCTGTAGTGTGACCTGTGCTAAAGAGTGAAAGTTGTAAAGTTTCCTTCAAAAGAACAGAAATTCACTCCAACAAGAGTAAAATTCACTCCATAAGAGGGAAGTTTCACTCTTGATGGGGTGGCTGCAAGGACCACATTTAAAAAAGAGTGATCCCTATAGGCACTTGCTTAAGAATGAATTTTTATTTTTCTTAGAGTGAATAAACACTCTTAAGAAGTGAATCCACACTTTCACTCTGTTCAAGACTGACTTAATATTATAAAAGATACTTTTGAAGAAAAGTGAGAAGATAATTGTAATATTTAAGCTTTCAAAATAAGTTTGGAACAACTGCTCTTGACCTTTAAAACAGCGTCCTTCAATCCAACAAAACATGCACAGTCTCACTATCTGCATACAGGAAGACAGTTCTTGCTTTTCACCTACTATTTTGAGAGATCCTTCTCCAATGCATTTGTGTACTCTGACTGGGTGGCTTACTTTCACCCGTTCCCCTCCTCACGCACGTTACACAAAAATTCATACCAACAGGGAGAACAGCAATATGCATAGAAGTAGTGCTAATTTGACCTCTAAATTATCAAACAAAAATTTAGCAATTTAGGAACTATTTGCTTAAACTGGGGTACCTACAGCAGTGATTTGTAAGCAATTGACCCTGATAGCTTAAAAAAATTAACACACAATCTCAAAATGCAAAGTTTGTATTGTATGTCCAATTACTTTTCTTCATTTACTTTCAGACCTTATACTGTCTACATGCTATAGTCAGGTTTTTGCCTTCTAAACTCAACTTGCAAGCCATCCATAACTTGAGAACCTGAAAATTTAAGCTACGCTTAAATTTATTTATCATTTTTGTCTTAGCCTTGATCCTCACCATTATATTAATAGAATTATCTCTGGATTCCTTGTTCACTTTTTCTTCCATTCTGTAGTACTCGGCTGTGCGTTCCTCAATCGTCTTGGTCAACTCAGCTAGCGTTCCCTTGTACGTGAATTTTTTGGAGTTGATGTTTCGTTTGTGTTCCTTTAGTCTTTCTTCCTCCATCTTGAGATGTCTCAATGATAAGTACTCTTTCTTCTTTTTCTCTTCTTGAAGTTTGGAGTCTGTTTCCATCGTCAAAGTCCTTTTGCTATTCAAATCTGCTCGATCTCGGTACTGTTGCTGAAATTCAAATGAAATATATGTTGACAGAAAAAGGAGAGCAATAATAATATTTACGTCCTTACTTATGCCAACTAAGATTGGTTTATGGAAATCAAATCATACAAATTCATTTCCATCAGAAAACAAGTGGACAGATCATTTAGCTTCTCTGCATGACTTACAAAAACTTCCAGGAGCAAATTATATTTTGAAAGAGGAAAGTCCATGGAAGAATACACTGCAAAAGGTGACTAAGTGGTCCCACCTTGAGTTACAGTTTTGTGAAGCCAAAGAAATAAGTAAGGAAGCGATTCTTCTGCCATGAAGGTTAAGGCACAAGATGAGAAATTATTTCTTGCCTGTCTTAAAAGGACACTAAAGAACAGGACACTGTGACACTGATAAAGGTATCACAATGCCTAACTTCATTCAATTCACAACAAATGGAAAAGTGTGGGTTTTTTCAACAGTGACCTCTCTTTTGGTCCCTGGCTACTGCCCCCATTCCTCTATACCAGGGAATATTCCTCTGGCATCTATAAACTGCTTGGTGAAGATCCAATATGTAGGAACAGTGTAACACAGTAACAAGGACAAAGGCTACAATAGTAAATATTTATGCTAATTTTACCCGTTTCTTTTCTTCTTCCTTCCTGAGGCCTGACAGTTTCTCAAAGCTCTGCTTCAAGTTCTCATCAATATCAGAACTATACAGAAAAATACAGAATAGAAAATTTAGTAAATTTTAATAACTTAGGAAACCTAACAAATGTAAAGACTAAATTTTTAATTTTTAAATTTAGTGAGGTAATAGCTAAATCATAAATAAAATCTTTTCCCACACCAAATCACTTGCTTGAGAGAAACCATTCTGCGATTCATATTGTCAGCCTGTCATACATGTGCACACAATCAATTTATACATTTGAAATAAATCACTGCAGGCCAAGGGAAGGGGACTGGTTGCATAGAGATGAGGGTAGGGGAATGACATGGGATTAAAGGTATGACAAAATCTGAATTCTGTTTTTGCAACAGTTTCCAAATCATAAATCTTACATTTTCTCTTGTAAAATCTGATGTTCTTTTGCAGCCTCTTCCAGACTTTTGAAATTTGCTGTGACAGAAAGAAAGAAAAACACCAAAATGTAATTCCAAAAGAAGCAAAAACAGACCTTGTAACAAGACAGATGGCAGACTTTCATGATCCCCCAAAATACAGCTGGTGCAAAATATATCTCTTGCATGTGTGTAAGTGACTACAACACTGTGATTGACACAAAAACAGGACATATTCAAATTTTGGATTATAGACAGCTCCATATATTGCATACCATACTTTGGGTCACAAAGAGTTACAATTAAACAATTTTAGGCATATTTTCAGTAATTTTAATAACCATTTGAATTCATCGGGGAATAGTTTCAGTGGCGGATTTAGGGAGGTGACTAGGGTGGCTAGCCACCCCCCTTTTTTGACCAAAAAAAAAATAATAATAAAAAGTAGGCATTGTTTTCACATGCTATCGTCTTCCTATTATTATTTCCTATGGAACGCGAACAACACTGAACTTTAAAAGTACATATTTGAAAGTGAATTAATTAAAATGTTAAATGCATTAACACCAAGGACTAATTTAATTCTGGCACTCTGGTACGAACATAGAATAGAGCTTGAAGGTGCAACCGTATTACAGGCGATATACTTATTTTTTCTGAAATATTCAAAACCCAAATCCTAGCCACCCCCCTTTTTAAAACCCTAGATCCGCCACTGAGTTTGTAATTTTGGCACTCTTTCCTAAGAGGTCCATAATCCCTAATTTATGCCAATACATGGAATTTTATTTTGGGAGCAGGATTACATCTTTTGGGCCAAAAAATCTGCTTCCCAAACTGTAATTTATGTGTTTGTACTAATCATCTGTCCCATTGTGTTTAATAAACATTGTTTTATCATTATTTACAGAGATTAGTGCAAGCTGAGTATGAATGATAAACACTGTTATTTTGATAAACTCCTCTATAATAAGTTTCTTCAACTAGTCAAAAACTAACCTTCTCCACAAGACTTCTGCTGTTTAAGAATCTCCTCGTCCAGCTCAGCGATCTCTTTTAGGGTTTGATCCAACACATACATATGGCAAATCAATTTTGTCACTACTTCCTTGTCAAAATCCAAACTCTGCTCCTGAAGTTGAAGTTCTGCATTCTTCTGTTTAAGCAATAAATATCAAAAATTAAAATAAAACAAGAACAAAGATGTTAGGCTGTGCATGAGTAGCCATAACGGTCATTGGTAATACTGAAGTTAATTAATATGTCACCATATTTTAAACAGAAAAATGTATCTTTTCTGGTTTTTCATGTTATCAATATAAGCTTTTTGCCAGCTGCAGTGAATTACTCTGGCATAATATTTAATGATCTTTTTGACAACTAAATTTTCCAAATCAGAGTCCATTTGGAGACAAATAACTGAACTTCAGTCAGAATATATATAGGCTCACATGATCATTGAAATAGCTTTCATAATGTAGATTAAATAGTAGTAACTTTCAAATTAGGTTCAGATCAAACAACTTTAAGTTGACCTTTGACCTACTCACTTGCCCAATTTGAGCAAAGATTACCCAAAACCAAAGTAATTGAAACCCTTTTCAAAATTTTTAATGGCACATTTCTGTTTCCAAAAGCAGATCTGCTGTCTTCCCCCTTTTCACTCATATTAACGCTAATCTTTCTTAAAGCATGCACTCCCTGAATGAACACTTTAAACCTTGAGTATTGAGATGAAGGCATGTACCATATCTTTGTTCTGGTTTGGTTGTGAAGAACAAATATCATTATGCGCTAAAGAGTGTAGGCCAATTAAATAATAAATGATTTATATGATAGGTTAAATCTAATGAATAGTTAATAGTACACAATTATGGCATAATCATTTATGCACAAGAGCTTCTAGATGAATTCACACAGCTAGTGAAGCTGGCCATTGGTGAGGTCCATCAGACCAAAATCGTCTTAAAGTTTATACTCTACATCCAATTCTAAACCTTTATACTTGGTGAAATGAGGAAATTATGATTTATAGTAGCGTGCAGCCGTCCATGATACGGGTAAGCAAATAATTTGAAAGATTGAAGCTGATGGACCCCAGTTATGCCCGACTAAATCAGACCATCAGCTGACCAATCAAAATTGTCTAAATACAACTGTAACAAATCAAGCCTACTTTTTAGAAGGGAATTAAAATCTTAGTATGGTGAGCATTAAAATGGTTTATTAATCATATATGTACATTTTTAAAAAACATTTTCAGCACCCTTAGACAAATTTGTATTTCAACAAATTTACTCTTGTTAACTTATTATAATGAATATTAATTCTTGGATTTAACCCTCTTTCAAATAAAGTATTTGTTCTTACCTTCTTAGCACTGAGTTTCTGTGCCAAGGTTAGTCCTTTAGAACCACTCAACTCTTCATTTATACACTTTACTTTCATCTGAAGTTTTGCCATCTGTAATAATTTTGAAATATCAAAAGTTACTATCACATTAGAAAACAAGATTATCAAAAGCTACAAATCTGAATATGTATTAAGTAAACTATGAAATGACTTGATAGAAAAAACACCCCAAACCTACTACCATATGCATAATAAATTAGAAGAATTTAATAGTACACAATCGTTCAAATCGTACTAACTTGGCACATTTTTATGCACTGAAATAAAATATTGCACCGAGTACTTACCTAAAAGGTTTCAAATTTAGACAGTGCAATAATTTGCATCAGTACTTTTCTATTATTTACAATAACTTTACATTGTTTCTCTCAAATCCATTGAAAGAATATGATCACTGAAAATTGTTACTGTAGTCAGATATATATCAAGTTTTTTATTATGTTTGGCATAAAGGCTAGTCGGGATAGGCTAAAGACCAACCCCCTCCCCCTCCAGGTTTATTTCATTTCATTTCCCCTCCCCTAAAGTGAAAAGATTTAAATTCTATGCAGTACTCACTTTCTCTTGTATAAACATTCCAATCTTTGTTGCCTTTTCTTTAACAGTGGACAAGGTTTCTACTGACTTCCATACATCTTCTTGCATCTGTAAGGTGGAAGAGAGAATTGTTATTTCATGAAATAGCCTGCAGCTAATTTCAGGCCATTTTTCTGGGAAGGTCAGGGGAAAAGTCCCCCTAGAAAGATTTTGTGCATCCCTTTGAGAGTTTAAAACTGATATTGACTTGAATATTTTTCTACACTTTCTTTTCCCCTTGAAAATACATTTGGTCCCCCTCCTTGAGGCCATTTCTACCCCCTTCATAATGGTACCTTGTCTGGTTAAACGCATCGGCCTTGTCTGGCATAGCTTACTGTGGAAATTACCATTTACAAAATAGGCTCATGCAGAAGAAAAAGTAAAAGAAGGATACTACTGACATAAAAGCTGTCTGTGGCAAGTACTGCTTACCTTCAACATCTGGCCCTGGATACTACCGGTACCAACAATTGCCAAAGCACTGGGGAATGGATGAAATTGATAACGTTTCAGTGAAAGAAGTTATTACTTATGTTGTTCAAAGTCTATTGGATGTGTAAATGGCTAGTCAGAGAAAATCACTCAATTGCATAAAATCCATCACTGATCTAATACTACTTGTTATCAGTATTATGGAAAATTTGTCGAACATGGCAAATAAATTCAATTTTCACCAGAATGGGCAGCATTTTTGAGGTATCACTTAAACAACAAAAAATTGTTTTTAATGTGATGCTTTAGGATGCTTTCAATTTCCATTCTAGTGAGTATTGAATTTATTTAATGAGCCATTAGTTGACTTCACGGTGTTAGGTCTTGGACTTACCCAATTAAAATGCTCATAATGTGGTCAAGATCTTCCGGTAAAGTGCTGCAATCAATCACAACGTTGTTCTCAATATCTTTTAATTCAGTCTTCTTTTCACTTAGCTCTTGCTCTCTGCATTTGTGAAACAAAAGAAAACACTTTAAAATATTGCAAAGAGTATTTAAATTGTAAAGTAATGCTGTGCCTGAATAGGAGAATTTCGCCGACAGTTGTGAGGTGGAAACCACAAACAAGGAATAATTTATCCAGTATCGCATCGCAATTTGCTACACAAACAGGCCAAGTTGCAACACAAATGAAAATTTGTGTAGCAAATTTTATGTGTGCATAACCCTTGCATTTTCACAAACAATGTGTGAAAAACCCCAAAATCTTCAAAACTGCTATGCAAAATTTGAATGCAAAATTATTCCCTGCAAAAAAGCAAACATATCAGTAAGATAGACTGATTCTTTTTCTGACTTGCCATTGGCAGGTCTGGTAAGAGGAGCTAATGGGCTTGAACTGTCTTGTCCATCTTCAGGCATTTAATATCTGTCTCCATCAACATAACATTCATTTTCTTTACAAATTTCACATTATTTAATGGTCAATAGCAGTCCTTCACAATTATTTTGGAGCAAGAGCTAAATATCACAATTTTCTTCTTATTTCTCTCCAAAGTATCTGACTCTCATCATATTTTATGACTTTAATATTGCATGTTCAAGGTACAACAAGCAGTTACAACTAGTAAATTTTGCATTTGTAAAAACAATGTTGTCACATGACTCTCAATACCCAATCATGAAAAAGGACAGGCTACTTCGAGTTGGAGTGACTGCTCTTGCTTGACCTTTAAGGAGGTTATGATTTAAAAGTATCGCACTTATCTGCTTCGCTCTTTTTCTATACAACCAATTAATTATTATTACTTTCAATTTGAAGTCTGCAGAAATTAACAGTTTAAACTGAGAGTATCACACCAAATTGCATCACAAAGTGATGAACAATATGAAGAAAGCTTTAAGGAGCCTATATCAAGAGGACAGTGTGTGGACATGGGTAAGATTCACCTTTCTGGGGCTAATATTCACAAGAGACATCAGACCATACTCAGATCCACTTTTATAGATAAAGGCTGACAGAGTGGACTAGCAAACCCTAAGAATTGACAAACAGAGTTGCTTTGCAATCTGAAGGAACTAAGATCTGCATCTCAGACAACCAGAAATGACTTTCACATTTTCCCAATTTTTAACTTTGCTGCTATCACTATGAACAGCATAGTTGAATGAGCAGAAACTTTTTGAGTACATGGCACTGACAGCAGACATCAAAATTTAATAACATTGTATCATGCATGGATGCTAATGTCACCTCCAAGGATGCTGATCAATTCATCTGTCTGATATCCATTGTATGTCTAAAGAAAACTGGCCATCAGTCAGGCTATCTAAGGTCTTTTTTTAGTTTGTATATCTTAACATCTGTTTTTTCTCCTGTAATAATTTTATGTATTAATCTGCAGTTCAACGTTTAAAAAATAGTTACTGGAATCTCCAACCAAAGGACTCTCTGAGTATAGAAGATAAGTCACTTACAATAGGCCCAGTTCATGGTTAGGACCATTTCTGGGTGTTTCCTTCAATCCCAGAATATCTTTATGAACCATTGCTAGCTCCTTTTCCTTCTCCCTGTGAGGAATTAAGAGATAAAAAAAAAAACTCATATTCAGTCAGATAATGAAGTGAGCCAGTTGCTGTACTATTGGGGACTAGGCAGCATTTGCAACCTCAGTTTTTTCCCTTTCCCCAAAGTTGCCTTCCCCCTCCCCTGTTAGGTCAGTCAGAAGTTTCGTCAATCAGAAAAACTCATAATATACCTCTACTGAGACTTAATTTCTAACCAAGAGATATGCTTAAACTCCGGCCCTGCTTCTGTGGGCTTCGCCCCAGTATACCCACTAGGGCTTTGCCCATGGACCCAATCTTTAGGAGCACACACTTTGAGTTTGGCTTGCTCTGCAAGAAAAAATTTTTGCCTCCCCCCCATTTTCCTTTGCACCTAGTTGGCCCCCAATTTTGACTTGCTTGTGCCGCCAATGAAATGAGTAGATTTTATTTGAAAGAAACACAAATGCAATCTAAACTTTGAAACACTGAACAAACCATTAATATTTGTTTTAAGATTGTTGAACAATAATTAACCTCTCCACAGAATTTGATGACAATGACATTGCATAAACTGTTCTGCTTTAAGTATACATACAAATTTAATCTTGTAACCTCACATGTTGTGGCTCTTAAATATTTGTACTTGTGTATGCAAATTTGTCATTTTCTTTGAAAAATATGAACATCATCAAGATATCTTTATGTTATTTAAAAATTCAGTAATAAAAATGTTATCACATATTTTACAGCAATGGACCATTCATGAAGTAACAGTAGAATCATACTAATATTTCACTTGCATAATTCAAGGCAATGCAACTTTATCTGTCATTTCGCACAAGGGAGAATAATTTTTAGTCTGTCAGTGATTTTACTGGACATATTATCAGTGGACACAGCATATTGCATACAACTCCATAAGAGAAGTTGGACAGCCAGCCACGTATCCCCAGGATTTCCTATGAAATCCCTGGGAGCTTATCTTGGCTCATGCACAACTTGTGCCTTCTTCATTTCATATTTGTTTGTTTATCACAACAGTAAATGAACAAGATAATATAAACACATAAGAAGAAGTTAGTAAAGACAAAAGTTGTGAATGGAAGTACTCTTAAAATCCCTCTGGACTTGAGAAACAAAAGCACTACCAAGGAGAGGGGACACAAATAAACAGAAACAACATAAATTGATATGTATGCTAGCTTTGTTAAGTTAAGTTTGTTAAGCTATGCTAAGTTTGGTAATTGACAGGCAGTGGTTGGATTTTTAGCTGTAACATACAGGTTGCTCTACTTTGCAGACAGTAAAATTCACCCAAACATACCCCCCCACCCCCCCCCCCCCCGGAAAAAAAAAAAAAAACTTCAAAATGTCATTCCAATGGTCTGGCATGACTTGTAGATGAAGATTTATAGTGAGGCATATTAATAACCCACTGTTGCAAAGAGTTAGCAAAACATAGCCTTAGTAGCTTTATGCAGGAGGAAATTTTCTTTTTTAATCTGGGGGAGGGGTCAGAAATAAACTGAGGCCTTTAATTGCATGTACCAGAGAAGAACATTTACCCTCAATTCAAGTTACTAATTATGAGTTCATGGTAAAAAGTAACCCCCACCTCACAAAAAAAAACAAAAAAAAAACAAAAAAAAACAAAAAAAAAAAGAAGATGATCCATTTTTAATTATCTAAACTTTTAAAGAATACCTGCAAAAATGTAGCATTTAACCCCAAAGTTAAGTACCCAAATTGATACTCTTTAGTCAATTCATTTGAACAGACATAATGAATACTTACTCAAACACTTCATTCACTTTATGGTAAGCTTCATGAGGGGGGACATCATATCCACACCACTCCTTTAGCTGATGGTAGTGTTGTTTATACCTGCAAAAGTTTTAAGAGCCAAATTCTCTTACCCCAAACAGTTGCAATTCTCCTAACTTTCTTACTAGGGCCTCTCCCACAAATGTCTAGAAATTCATTCTCTGCCAGACACAGTCTCATTTTATTGCTTCAGGGTGACTATAAAAGAGCAATGTGTATTTATAAATCAAAACACTCTCAGTACAGTTTATGCTGTGTAATTTAAGCTTGATCAGTTGATACTCTGAATTGTTTGAACTAGCTGCCAATCAAAGAGCTGAGCCAACAGAGAATTTCTGTAGACTACTACAATAATTGTAGTTTGGGGCTAGAGGAAAGGCCCTTTAAAAGCTATTTACCAACTTACTATTACTACAATAACATTCTGGACAGCCAAAAAAAATTACTGAGACATTTGCTCCCACATTTTTGATTGTAACAAAATGGTGTTGTGTAAGCTAAATCCCATACTGTATTTGCACTGAATTTAACCTTGTCATCTTATCACAAATTTTATTTTAATTTACTCTTTTTAATGTAACTTCTACTTATTACTAAAACTTATTTTAAGGAACCGTCTTCTCTGGCTGCAGGTGATTTGCTGAAGACTTAAAGGATTAAAATTCAAAGTCAGTGCTACTTTTGAGTAGAACTTTGGCACTTTGCGGCAGTCTTCAGGTTTTTGTCACAGGTGAGTCAGCCCTTGCAACAGGGCTATCCAACACAGAATAGTTCCATTAAAGAGACTGACATTTTCCTGTTCTTTGACTTCCACAAAATGTGTCTTAGCACTATAAAAATAAAAGATTGCAATCCACTCCAAAAAGAATGGGTTAAAGGACCACTCCTAGTATGAGGCCAACTTCATCTCAATTCAAGTGAAAAGTCACTCCAAAAGGAGCAACATCCCACATGTGTGAAACTTCCCTCATTTTTGGAGAGAATTTTTACTTCATAATGGGTAAAATTTAAAGGAATGGTTTCTCATCACACTCTTTTTGGAGTCAATTTTACTCTTTTCTTTTGAAAGTGTAAAAAAACAACTGGAACTTATGCAAAAAAAACACAGAAAAAAGGTAATTCCTATTCATTCAATACTTACAATTCTTCTGCTCTGTTTTGTTTTTTCTCCTTCTCCTCTTGCAATCTCTTCAAATTTTTTAAATGTTCCATCTCTTTCCTGAATCAAGGGGAAATTTAAGAAACCTTAAACGTAAAAATAGGGGCATTGAATACTCCAGTAAATTTTAAAAAAAATCACATTTTTACATGTACCAAATAAAACATGCATTTTCTTTTCTTTTACCTCTGTTAATTGTACATAAAAATACTATATGCTCTAGTTTACAAAAATTTTCAGTACATCTCTCAATAGAAAAGTACTTTTAGAGGTTACAGTTTGTAGTAATTTACCTTATTTCCAAAGATGTCATCTTTAAAAAGAAATATTAGGTAACTTAAAATCATTTTAATTTAATTATCACTCAAAAATATCTTACCGTAGTGACTCGGCTTTGCCTTGGCTAATCTTCTTGAAACGTTCAAGCTTCTTTATTCCAGCTAAAGTAGTAGCTACCTGATATCGGACAAAAAAAATATATATCTCACCAACATTTAATCCAATAATTTTAAAAAACTGGAAGTGAGAAGTATTATCACAGAGGTATAGAAGCACCAGGCCTATCATTTACGATCCACTTAAGCCTATCTACCTGCTTTTAATGACCACACATCACTCATTTTATGTTGAAACATTAACCAAATAGTTTATACCAACTATTTCACTGGTTATGTTTACACAAATCATAATAAGATATTCCACATCAACAACACCTGGTACAAAGTCAAGAGGTTTTCCAGAGCAGCAAAAACCCCTTCCCCCTACAAGAAAATTTAAAGGTTCACAAATGTACAGAAAGTATGATTTGATGTCCTTTTTGAGCCCCCCCCCCCCCCCCCATGAAATTGTAGATCCATCAGAATCCTGACTGCACACATTTTTTTTTTTTGACATGGAACTGTGTACAAGAGTAGCTTTGCCATGTCCAACATTCATTTTACTTGAAATTGTTTTATTTTTACGCTGTGTATTTTGTTTTTACTGCCTTTCTATTATTCTGCGTCGCACGAAAGAAACAGAAAAAAGCTTTTTATACCTTAATTATGTCATTCAGAATCTCCCAATCAAATCATTTCATATTAACCATATAAACAATAAAAAAACATGACCATTGCTGCATCTTTTTAAAATTTGAAACTTATGAAGAATGAATTATTTTGCAAGCTAAAAATTAAAGTAGTGACTTTTTTCTATGAAATATAAGTTAAGAGTGACCTCTGACCTCTTGCTGGAGATCATTGGATGACATCATTTGCGAGTACTCTCTTACTAGTCTTTCTTTGAGTTTTACACGATCTGTGTCAAGATCCCGTCTTCTGCCTTCAAGATAACCTGCAGATATAAAGAGTTTCAGAGTTTGTACTTGATTTCAACCTGGTAAATTACATAATTTACATACACCACATATCAGGGCTTTAAAAAATAACATTCAAAAAGGGCATAGCGAAAATGAGCAAAATGGCTACTGATCTAAGTTATTCCAATGGGGCATTTATAGGAAGACAGTTTGCTTTGGCACTTGGTTTACAACAAAATACCTGGCGAATCAGGCATTTGGACAGGGACCCTGGATTAGTATCAATTGCCAAATGCAGATAGAAGTTTCCCAAGCATAAGAAAGGATAAGAAAATCAATTGTTCTGCCATCCGAATTAAGCAAACTTCCTGCTCATTGCTCTTTGATGGGAGAGAAAGCAGCAGATTACATGGGACTATTTTAGGATGGTAATGCAATGGTGAAAAGTTATATACATGGCACTAAAAAAAGAAATCCTTTCTTTATTACAATCTAGAAAGGAAGAAAAAAAGATGTAACAAAACACAAAACCTATCATTTAAAGTTACTGTCACTGACTTAATTACTCGAGTTAAAGACAAATTTAACTGCTTTAATGCTAGAGTATTGCAATTCAGGAAGCAATTCTCAATTCAATTCATTAATCTTAATTAGTTTTTGAATAACATTGACCTTTGTCTCTTTTGAATCATTCAAATTTTTTATCGCTTTTAACAACTTCCTAGAGATACATGTAACCACAAATATTTCCTTCATATCCTGTTTCTTCTTAGGTAATATGTTTATTACTTAAAATTATTTACAATGTAATCAGTCCAATTTTGCTACCTATTTCAGGGTAAGTTCATTTTATGTATATTAAAATTTTCTACCTCTTTTTACCTGACGATTTTCATAGTCTTTTTATTCAATACTGTTTTCAATTTGCTCCATTGCAGCCTTTTGAGTCACATCTCTGCAGCTATAACTTTAAAAATATAACTTTAAAATGGAAAGACCGTACCAATACCGCCCTACATGAGGGGCCCTTTGAGCACTGGCTTGGCTTTCAAAATGATGTTAAAGAACCATATATTAGTTTTTTCTAGTAGGTTCAGTGATACTCATTGAAGTATTAACACTCATATACAAATATTTTCTTCATTTCCTGTTTCTTTTTAGATAACATGTTTATTACTTAAAAATATTTACAATGTAATCAGCCCAATTTTGCTACCTATACCAGAAAGCTGGTGAGCTGGGGGTCTCATCTACTTACTGCTGTAGCCACTTCACACTTTTTTTTGTTGCAACTTGGACACATAAAAAAGTGATTGTATTGAGCAGAAATTGTCATCAATCAAGGTATTTATTATGGAAAAATTTGTCTCTTAATAGGTAAAAGCCAAATATGTGATAGATGATAATATAGGGCCCTAGCATTTGAGGATTCTGGATCTCTCTTAGGTAAATGTTTCTAAAGGTCCTTATTGCTTTGATATCCTTTCCCATGGAGGGAGCCTCTTCCTTCGCTTGTGTGGAGGTTGCTCAGGCTGCTGTCCCATGCTAAAATACTAATGCTAATGTACTTTCTATTATTAAGACCTATACCAGTACTGTTTTTTCATCTAAATAATTAAAAATTTCCTTACTTATCTCTCTCTTGATCTCTTCTCCTATCCTGATCTTATCTCTCACATCTGACAATTCCTTCTGAAATGGGGAAGAAAACCATGAAGTGAGTGCGTGAGATGAGATTCAATGGCACACCAGCACGAATGGGTTGTATAGTGTCGGTCAACTGGATAATTTCAAATTTAAATTTGTATTCAAGTATGGTTCAAGTTCACGTTTAGTCTCCTTTTGGTCACCTCTTACGACAGGCAGGAAATACAATGGGCATATTCTAAAGCCCCCAGCCCACAGGGGGCAAGAAAACCATGAAAAAGACTTGAAAACATTTTAGAGCAAATTGGCGACACCATCCAGACCAGAATTTGACATTTATACCTCACTGAACAAAGAAACAAAATAGGAATACATGGTACAAGGTACCTGCTGTACACTGAAAAATCTTGTTTTCCTCAAAACAAGGGGAAATCACTGCCACTAAATCACACTGGACAAAATATCGCCTAGATTGAATTCTTCTACATTGAGAAAAATACCACGGGGTAAGGTTTAAAATAAGTATCAGCCTAACTAAAGAAGGTTAAGAGCTAAGCAGAAAGTGACCTGTAAGGAACTTTTATCCAAGGAACTTTTTGTCAGGAGCTGCAGAGTGAATTATGAAGTCAGGGCTAACCACCAAAGTGGCCTAATATGTTCAACATTATAATAGTAATGTAAGGCAGCACAAAATGCCTATGGCAGAAAAAGTGGGACTTAGCCACCTAGATCCCTGTTTTTCTGGTGAGACTGGGATCAATTTAGACAAAGTTCTTTGAGACAGAAGGTTGTGAGCAAAATAGAATGAAAAAGAGAAACAACTTGAATATAAAGAGCAAGTGCACATCCTGTATACATGAATGTGGCTACTGTGGTGTAGTGATTCCTTTTTTATCTGTATAAGGTTGGGCAAAGTTGAGGGACAAGGAATGCACTTCAAAGAATTGGGAGGAACTGGGTGAGAATAACCTTTTACAGCGTAACACTTGGTAATAAAAATTAGAATCAAATGCTATCTAAACCAAGATTCTGCTTGCTTTGATGTTCAAAATGAAAATATGCACTGAAACTTTCCAAGCAAACCATTATGAATAAATGCATTTTTTATTGAGGGGGGGGGGGGATGAAATGTGGTGAGCATCTTTTAAAATTAAATGTAAATTAACAAAGTAATAAGAAAATAGTAAATAATACATACCTCAGCTGCAAGAGCCTTTTCTTCAAGATCAGCTATCTGCTGCTCAACTTGTTCTTTTTGAATTTCTTCATCCTGTATCACTTTGGCTAGCTGAAGAAGAAGAAAGCAGGAGCAAAAGGGCTAATATCAGTGAAAAATTCATGAAACCAAGCAAACATTCTAGTTTCCCTTAAATGTTTGGAAGAAATAAAAACCAAACAATTTTCCAAACCAGTAATGGAAAAAGGGTAATGCTGAATTAAACTCCAAAAACCTGAGGTGAACCTCAAAATAATTAAACAGAAGAAGGAATTTACCTTAAGAAGTTTGCTATTAAATATTGGACCAAACATACTATTGAAATCACATTCAAACTTCCCTAGCCGTTTGATAATGTAACACTTAAAATATCCTTATCTTAACTTTAAGACTCTAAATGATTTATTTAGCTGAACTGATGCATGTTAGAAGCAAGCATTGACTTGTTTCCTTTGAGAAAACTTTCTTTTTTTTTTTTTGTAGAAATTCTCTCTATCAAGACATTGGAAGCTGCTCATTATTGGGCTCACTCCTTAAATTTTTTTTGATAATTTTAAGTAAAGGCTTATACAATTGACCACAAAAATGCAAATGGTTAATTCATATTTCTAATCCATTTACCCTGTCAACGTTTTCTCTGCTTTCTTCAATGTCTTTTGCTTTGTCTTCATACCAGTTTAATTCACATTTCTGTAATAAAGAATAATAAAAAAGGATTAGAAGACTTTAACAACACCTACAAAATTTTGATACAAAACTTATGTACCTGCCATTAACTTCTCATGAATGGCAAGCTTGTAATTGTAAAAAACCATTACACCTCCATTAAAATTTTAAATGATTACCTGTTTGTTGATCATAGTTGTTAATTCTGCCAGCAATTTATTATACCTGAAAAAGCCAAAAATTTTCAACTTTGGTTAGATTCTATGGATTGACATTTCCGTACAAGTAAATAGGTACAAGGTGATGATGTATTTGGAAATAGGAATTAATGAAACATATTATGGAAAGTCCAAAGATTAAAGAGTTGGTAAGGCCAACCAAAATGTTTTCCATCAAAATTCAATATTCTTGGAAAGATATGTTGGAATGGAAGGTACCCTGTGGAAATATTGAAGCATTTTAAGTTTTTCCTCACAATTGTTTGAAAAAGAAAGCTTTCAAGATCTTGAATAAAGTATTTCAACACATTATTTTTCTCTTACAAAAATAAGAAAAACTTCATGGGCACAGAAATTATAATGACCCACAAATTCATCTATGTGCATAGTTTCTTTACTAGATAATCCACCTATAAGAAATTTCTATGACACAATAAAAGCTTGGCATTCAAGAAAATTGTTTAGCTTTCATAGTTATTCTCTTTTAACTATTCAGAGGTACCACAGAAAATGATAACAAACTAAACCCAACTGAAATGAAATGAAACTTAACTTAAATCTAAACTTAACTAAACTAAGCTGAATTACAGTAATGACAAAAGTACACATTTTTAAATCAGAGTTCTTTTCAGACGGCAAAAAAAAAAAGAAAAATCCACCACTCTCTAAAATCTAATAAGTGAAATTTAGGGATGATTTTATAATTAGGATTGAATATTACCTGTAAAAGATTGAGAAGGATTCTTTTTTATTTCAAAGTTTTCACCCTTAATTAAAAGTGATCCCTAATTAATTTCAATCTATAAGGGTGATTTTCACTTAAAGGATTTAAGGAGTAATGAAAAATACCTGAAAAATTCTTAGAGCACACATTTGTAAATAGAGAAAGTCTGCATCCATAGAAAACCCTTCCTAAATGTTGAAAATATATTACACCCTCTTAAATCCCCAAAGCCTGACTAAGCACACTTTTGTACTTTACAGTGTCATAATCAACTAATTCATGATCACCTACGAAGGAATGCATGTAATGAATGAAGATTAGGAAGTCAATGATAACATCACATTATAAGAAGCTTGTTGATCATGTGCCTTGATTACTTCCTCTGTATACTCCTACACCAAATCTGATGTTTCTTAAAACAAACAATCATTCGATACAAATCTACTGTCCTTCAAATCAAAATATTCTGATCGTGCTGATTGCAGTGGTAATTATTAATGTAAAATTTATGTTTTAAAGTGAAAATGCTGACCAAAGTTTTTCAACAAAAAAACAAATGAACAGTGAAGGAATTTAAGATTGTTATTCCAAAAAGTTGTGGTTAATAAATCTAAACTTTGAAGTGGAAAAAACGGTGTAAATCATTTACCTAAAAAAATTAAAGTTTCTGTAAAAATTAAGTGTTTGGGAAGATGAAAATCTTACACAGCATTTGCTTTTCCCCTTTACACACTACATAGCTAAATATTACAATTTTTTGGAAGACAAGAAATTCAAAGTATGGAGTTACAGTTTTTTTTCTCAGAATTTTCTTAAAGGATGCAAGTTTTGGCAAAAGGATTTTAAACAATTTTCCAACCACTAGATTTTCATTCTCCACATTATCTAATTTTATTGCAATATGTTAATCCGTCAGTTACCATTCTGGACAAGTACACTTTTATGGATTGCTTTAGTCTACTCCTAGCTGGGTCATACCAAAGGATTTTAAAACAGAATCTACTGCAATTGTGGTTGGTACCGTCCTAGTGGGAGCAATGAAGTAGGGAAAACAAGCCAGTGAGCCACATCTGGTAAAAACACCTTGGCCAGTCTGACCTAAACCAGTTGGTGAGAGAAAGTGCACAGAAAAGTTCCATGTAATCCATATATGAAATAAAATGGAGAAAGTCAACTCACTTTGTCACTTCAAAGAATCTGTCAAACTTTTCTTTCAGGGCCCTTTCCTTATCAAGAGGCCTATAAAATTTTAAGACAGAAATGCATTTATTTTTCCAAAAGCTTCTGAAAACAAATCATATTTGATAACTGAGTACTGTCTGAAATACTAATTGATTTTCCACTACATGAGAGAGCATGAAATTCTAAAAATATAAAAGTAAGAAAACTGACATATAATCACAAAATTATATGATACAAATTTACAACTAAAATATGTAAAAAAGTATATATTTCTATATCTCTGCATGTTCATAAAGGTTACCGATTTTTCCATAACTTATATATTATATTACCGCACATGTCTTGGAGAATGGTCCCTAGCCTGCCTTCAGAATATATGCATGACATGACAAATAAAAAAAAAAAAAAATTAAAAAAAAAAAGAAGAAATAGAAAAAAAGTAAGAATACAACATTGTGGAGAGACCATTTTGTGTAAAATTACATGTTGATACTTCTAAAAAATTTTTGTTCCAAGTATTCATTAATTGCTGTTCATTTTTAATTATATGTCAAGCACTGTTCCTCTGAGGATGTGATAGAAGTTGTGCAGTTATGCATGAAATGCTCATTTTTTGAGGCATGTCCAGTTATACTTTCATATCCTCTCAGTAATTCTATCCTTTACTGTCTCTCTCCAGAAAGTCCTAGGTACACAGAAAAGCAGTGCATTACCACACAGCTTGCGTACACAAGACTGATAAAGCACCTCTGCATCATGTGCTGAAGGTGGTACTCCAGAGTAAGTATTGTGCTGGAAAACCCGACCAGAGGGCCATATATTGGGTTTTTAGAAGTGGGTGTTTCTGTAAGTGGCCCTGTCATGTCATGAATTATAAATTATGAGAATCACTTACCAGCAGGATTCTGCTTGATGACAAAATAAGACATTTGAGAGGATTGAACTAGAGACACCCAGCTCATCATTCATCTACAGTTTTAGCAAGAAAGAAAAAACACGATGAAAAAAAATTAAACAAAATATTCATTTAACTTTACTTCTAACAAATTTGATCTCAAAGAGACAACAATCCATATTTTCTAGATAATGTAACTACTGCAGTAGAGCAAATATTTTTTAATTGGTATTTTTAGCTGAGCAAATACTAACCATCATGCTTAAATCTTTCTTGCTGGTGACAGGTTGCCAGTGGTCCTGTAAATAATGAAATAAAAGTTAAATTGCTTAACTAGTAAGTTTTATCATGTGAGGAGACATGATAGCTAGCCATTCACAAATAAAGCATTAAGTAAAAGAAATATACTTAGCTTTTACATATACGATCAGTTTCACTACTTTCACTATTATCACAGTAAATAAAAGGTAAGGGCTGATGATGTACAAAACTAACAGTTAGTCAAAGTAAAGAATGGTTATCACAGAATTTTCTTCAACTCAATATAATTTGAAGTGCCCTATGTCATCAAAAGTTCATCAGGGTACCAAAGGAGTTCTTTGCCATCTTTAATGATACCTACCCTTTTATAAATGAAGGTATCATATCATTATACTGCCTCCATACACTAATACACATTGTGCTTTGTGCTCAGCAGAAGTAATAGAGTAGGGAAAACAAGCCAGCGCACCACTACTGGAAAAAAGACTGTGGCTGCCTTGACTTGAACCAATTGGTTGAAAACGGGGCTATTAAACTCCATCTAACTAACTCCCTTACACCCTGCATCCCTCTCCCAAATCAATCCTATAGATTGCCTCACCACACTATCTTTAAACTTTACTAAAAAGGTAGACCCAATGAATGCATCCTCTCTCAAAGCCTTTTGAGGTCAAAGAACATGTTGAAGGTGACAACAGCATCTATTCTACACTTACCCCTAATTTGTACCATCCTTCCTGCTGTCTCTTGTTTTCTTTCTGTGGAAGAATCAGATACAACCTTCACATGATAACTAGAGCTATTTACTTTTAACACTTAGTTGGAGTATTTAAATGAAATATTTCTCTTCAAGTCCCAGTTCAATGGACGGAAAAGTAGGAATTCACTTCATTAGAATGTTATTTCACTTGGAAAATAGTGAAATTCACTTTGAGAAGGGTGATAAAATCACTCCTCACAGAGTATCTGCAGGCATCACTCTTTTTTTTTTGAGTGGTCCCTGTAGTCACTCCATTAAGAGTGAAACTTCACTCTTTTGGAGTCAATATCACTCTTCTTGGAGTGAATTTCCCTCTTTAGGAATGAACTTTACACCTTTCACTCTTTCATTGTGTGTCTAAAAGTTCTTTACAATTTACCTCCCACCGAACAATGATCAAGTTTTATAATGATTGACAAGACTTACAACTGTAACACATCTTCTGATAGCCACATTCTGGTTTCCCTTGTTTGTAAAGTCTAGTTGAATTTCCCCCTCAGCTGATTTAGGGTCTGCAACCTGTGTCAGGTGACATTGGAAACAATTAACTTGATATAATCAGCTGAATTTGAGACTAAAACAAATAAAAGTTGCAATTGATATAAGCTGAAATAGACTGGAAAACAAGCAAAAATATAGTTGGTCAGCTAAGCATTAAATTATGGTAGTAACATTTTATGAAATGCCTTCAAATTTCCCACATTTTTTACCAGGAGATAAACACTAAATTTGGTGTATACTGTGTGGTCAGAAAAAGCAGTAACATTAGAGAGATTAACTGAATTTTAGGATGCATATTCTCTTCAAATTATGGAAAAAACAAAACAGAAATTACTGAGTCACTATGAGACTGGAATTGCAAAATTTGGTAAAACATATGTAAGTTTGTTTTTAGTTATGGCCAGCACTTACATTAACTTTTACAAAAAAAAAACTCATTTATAAAACCCATTTTTCTACTGATTCAGATGAATCTGTTTGATAGTAAATGGTCTTGGAGAATGCAGTGAAAATTGAAATAGATTCAATAAAATCTGTCACATGTACAATTTAACATCTTTCACATAAATATTTTACATCCCATTCCAAGCTATTATTATAAAAGGGATGTTTGAATTGTTCTAACAATCATTCTATTGTTTGGCAGATCAATCATGCTCTTAAATTGAACCTACGCATTAAGTTACCTAGCAACACAATTAAATTACTTGAGGAAGTTTTAACTCGCTCAAGTGTGATCCAAGCTCTTTTGTCAAGAAATCAGCAAGGGCTGATTCTGGGAATGTCCCACCCTCTATAACAACAAATCCACAGGTAGCTAAAACAATGAAAAACAATGAGAGTTATAAGAACAATGAAACAGGGGTTCTTGATTTTGTTTTGATCATCATACAAAAATTAATCTCTACAGAGAGCATCACATACACAGAAGAAAAGTATACCCAAAGGTATTTGGAAGGAATGTTTTGGGAAAGCTGCATGAATCCATGCAAAATGATTAAAAACAATCACATAATATCTTATGGATACCTCTAAACTGTGCAGGAAGGCTTCTCTTCCACCTGGTGGGTATTCCCCAGAACATGCGTATCTCAAACATTCAATGATAGACTGTTGGCATAAAAATAATAATAAAATGAACACAAATTACCAACAGAGAAACATATTTCTGATGTCTGGGTTATGATACAATAGACCTACATAACAATGCATTTGGTTTCGGTAATACAGGTCTACAACCTTCTTATAAATTTGCTCATCTGTAAATCTACTAAAAAGTTTTTAACAATATAGAAACCTTTTGTGCAAGATACAAGCTGCACTGGTGCACCCCAAATTAAAAAAAAATAGAATTCAAAAGTACTCTTATAATATCTGATAAATCCTTTGTCCTCAAGTAAATTAAAACAATTCATATAAATTCACTTTGCACTTTTATTTTTCTCTCCCCTTTCCTGACATTTTCATACACGTCATTACATACACATATCACAATCTGATGTAACCATAATTAATACCATCGATACCATGAGAAAAAGTCTTTAAACAATAATTCCACAGTGTTTTCTTTCATTCATAGCAGATGCCAACTTCTAACGGTTTCCTGTAAGAGTCTTTCAAACTTTACTGGCCATCTTACGTATTTGGAATCACTCCAAAGTTCAATCTGAGGTACTTGCCAAACGTTTATTTTCATCAAACACTTTCCATTGATGTCATTTGTTTGTCCTTTGTTGGCATTTTTTAAATTTTAAAAGACTGTCAGGATTGGATGTAAGTTTTGCTTCTAAATTCTGTTTTGAAATTAGACAGTCTCCAAATAAGCAGCCGGCTTTAGAAATTTTCAAGACAGAGTGTACTGCTCTTAGTACAAAATTTTGTATTAAAATTTTGTATGAAGTCATTATGTTAAACTTGTTTTTGTGAGTCTCAGTAAGAATTCTCCTTTAAGAGACGGTTTCCCACTTTCCTTCATGATCCTGAAATGTTTTGACATATAATTTTTTTCTGTTTGTTTGGCACAAAGGTTAAATAAAAATTAAAGTTGTGCTTTTGTTTTCTCCATGCATGATCAAATTGACTGTAAAAGCAGTGCCCCTTTAAAATGGAATTTGTAAAAAAAAAAAGGTGTGCTTACCGTCTTTCCAGTTCCATTCTCACCCAGGATGACTGTTAGGGGTGTACCGAATTCTACAATCTGTTTTTCCTTCTCCTCCGGACTAAAACTCCGGATACCTTTAATTGTTATCCTTTTGAAGTGTGACATAGTTAGCTGAAAGTATATTTGAAACTACACCAGAAAATGTTTCATACAATTGAGGGAAGTATTGGATTTATAATACATCATACTGTATAAATATCCAGCAGTGTACATTTCTTTTCACAGCATTTTCCTATTTTAGGGGACTACAACTTTTGTATTCATAATGCTGTGTGGATTCAGTAAACCACAGTTTCCAATGTTTGCCATGTTTAACCCCTAACCAGCTTTTATTTAAATTTGATAAGACCTTATTAACTCAAAATTTGGTTTGCAAAGCAATGTTTGGCTGATCATTGCAGAATTAAGGGTTGATTTATAGCCCCCCTCCCCCCTCCCTCCCCCCCCCCCAAAAAAAATGACAATGTTGCAAGTAACATAGACCTGTTTCACATTGTTTTTGGACTATAGGCCTACGAATCATTCAACTGGCTTGTAATAAAGTTCTACATACATTCTTTGTTTGAGCAAGACTAGACTATTGAATATAACTGACAAAACAAAAGCTGAAATAACACACGACAAAACAGGAAATAGTGGACAATTCATTGATCACTTGGAGTTTGCATAACTAGTGAAAAATTGTTTTACATGTATACAAGCAATCAGAGTATATGGTACTTGTTTGTCAGTATATACAGCTGTTTCTGGAGGGCGTTACAACAATCGTTTATAAGTACAAACAACCATGACCTGAAAAAGTGACGTGTTCAATATTACACAATTGATTCATGCACACATACTTCCAGACAAGCATGAAAATTTATTTCCTTAAAGGGGCAAATTGTATGAAATATTATCATGAATGTAAAACAATTGCTGTGAACTTTTTATTAAACTTCACTGACTCAGTATAATCAACTGCATGTGTTACGATATATGACCTAACTCACTCAATACAAAGTCTGTCCCCAGAGTAACCTTGATAAAATCATTGAAAATGTTACTAATTGACTGGATGAATCATCAGAAGTGTTATATTAGGGCATGCATTCAAGATAAGGGGAGGGATTAGGGCTCATCGTCTTCCCAACTAAATTTCTCTTTGACACGTTAGTTTCTTTCAAGCCCCTTCCTTTGACTGCAAATATTTGGTTTTATTCATTTCTCTACTATATCACTATTAATCTGCAAAACAGAACTTGGTAATCTGAGCATTTTCAGTTTGCACGCTCTGCACTACTATTGACATAATTCTAGTACAAATGAGTAATTCTGCATCTTTTGAATTTTGAACCAGAAATTTCCATTGTGTGAGGAATGTTACTTTGTTGAAATGCTTATTAATCTCAATTCAATATTGTACCTGCACATTTAAGCACATTGCATCCTAAAACTGAACATGATTCGAAGATGAGAATGACGTAATTCCTCTTCAAAAACAACGTACATACCGTAGGCAATGTTTTAGTTCTAGTACAGTAAAATAAATTAAACTTTAATTAAGTGACAAAACAAAGGCTCAAATGTCAATGGAGGAAGAACTAACAATTGATATACCAAAATTTAGATAAAAAAAGGAAATCACTATAGTGTAGCTTTTGTTCTTACAAGAGTATGTTTTGAAATGAAGCGCAAGCTGATGCAGTTTGTAGAACGACTGACATTTTAATGTAAAATGTAAACAATATTATAAAGATGATCAAGGCATCTTGAATGTCATGCCAGAATTAGTTGACATGTGTGCCTGCCAGTCGAGAAGGATTGAATGAAGGAAAGCAATATTGAAGCCTGCAGATGAATATGCAGTGTGTGCTGCATATTCATATCCTTCCATCATAACATGTAACAAAGCTAATTCTGCCAGCAATAGTATACGTTGCCACCGATGACAACTTCAAGTGTGTTACGTCATATGCCACTATGTCAATCCTAATCAGACTCAGTTCCACAATCATGAAACGTGTTAGGGTCACTGCGCTGATGACAACATATCCACATCTTGTGTATATAATCCCCAGTGCAAGCTAAACAAGTTATGTAAGTGACAATTTTTGGGGGGTCAATTGTGATGTGATATTACAGTATAGATCTACTGAACTGCATTAACTGAAGCTATACTTTGGACATGACATCATAGCCTATAGCTATAGATACTGGTGTGTGCAGGGTAGATAGATAAATAATGAGCAGTACCAGATTCATAACTCCATCCTCCTTCCTCCTAATTAGGCTTCAGATAACCATGTAATTCCAACATGGGAAGCGGATAGGACTAAGTATGGGCAAGGGGGGAATTATATGTTATGTGATCGAAGTTGAATGAGAGTAACAAAAAATAACAAGCTTTGACTATATAGCTACCAGCACAAATTTGTGTTGTATTCACTAGATAGAAAAGGTTATTAGTTCAGCTCTCATAATTTGAAACATAGAAATTAGCAGAATTTAGTCTCAATTAATGCGTCAGCTCATGTGATGCAATTTCTTCCCTTTAGTCTCCTCTTACACGCGCACAACAGGCATGGAACGGGCATGTTCTACAACCCCCAGCTCATGGGGGCTGGGGGGGGGGAGAAAATTTGGATTGGCAATGGGGTGGAATATTTGATGCTACAGATATTAAAACATGCATGAATTTAGGCATGTATTAAAAATAAGCTTTACTGTTATGACCTGTTGGCCTATTTTCTGAGCAGGCTCAACTCTAATTATTATAGCCCCCCCTCCCCCTCCACCAGCAGACACTGGCCATTTTGCCCCACTAGCATCCATCCTATACCAATATTTGAGCTCAAAAAATTGACAAATATCACATTGCAAAATGTTAGAGTAGGCCTAGGCCTAATTTGTATCACTTGGCACACTCAAGAAAATTTTGCTGCTGGTACGTGGCACACTAGGTGTTTAATCATTGGTGGCTAATTGGCCAGCCACCAAAAAATACCCAGAATGAAGTAGATTATTAGTCTATTCCAAATAACGTAACTACTTACCACCCATCCCCCACCCCCTCCTCAAGGGCTTGGGAAATTTTTGACCAACCTAAGTTTGGCTTAAAAATATAGCTGTCAACATTTACAACCTTGTCCCTTGACTCGGAATGAAAATGCAATCATTGTAAATTGACACACAAACCATAGGGTACACCCGCTGCGGTGTAGGCCGGCCCGAGCTAGGCCGGAATAGCACTGCAACCCTGACATAACCTAGGCTAGAGGCCTAGGCCTAAAAATGGATCATTCAACTCCTGCAGTAATTCGAACCTCTGGGCAAAGTCTGCAGTGTTATCTTTAACACCCACGTACATTAATAAACCTAGGCTAAGTTTTTACTTCCTAACTTTATTAAAATGAATACTGAAAATCCAAATCGAAAATGAATTTTATTTCCTTACCCCGGGTCTTCACTGGTTGTGGTCCAAACTTCCTTTCCGATCCTAACGTTAGTGTTTCGAATTCGAGCGATAGCTGCACTTGAGCTTGTAAGATTTAGTCGGCGACTCCGAGCTCCTCCAGATTTATATAAACTTTTCATGCAGGATCCTGTAAATGATGCAATTCCCAGTAATTATTAAATAAACCATTGAAAATACCCAGTATCGATCGGCTAAACATTGGTAAAATCAAACCACAACTAATTTGGCTTCATCTCGTCGGACCAATCTGTTGCCATTTGAAAGGCAGACCCCTAGCGAATGAAAACTTTGAACTTACAAACAGTTACACGAACCATATCCCCGGCCCCTGGCATGCCTCCAATCACTTAGCAACGACCAGCTAGCTAAACGTCTATTGTCAACATTTCTAAAAATAGGCCTAAGCTTGCTCAGTGTTATCTTCGAGATATTTAATTTCCGCGCCAGTCCATTATTTTCGCCTTTGACCTCGTGATGATGCACAATGCCACAATACCCTGGGCGAAAACCAAGTTAAATTGTAGAAACGCCTCCTTTTGTTATTTCCTTGTACAGGATCAGCATACATTATTGCATAAGATATCACGGAATTAATTTCCTTTTGTTCTAATTTCCTGCTCCTATAACAAAGACTTTCAGTCTAGGGCGTCTTCGCAGGCTTTGTTATCCAGATTTCATGATTGTTTTCGAGTTGTAAAGCTTAAGATGTTGAAAATTTCACTCCAAGCTCTTTATTTATTTCTACTTTTGAAAAAAAAATCAATTCATAGCAGGTAGGTTGGTCTGTTGATATAGATGGCGAAGCCTAATTCAAAACAGGGAGTGTCCATGAAATTTGAATTGAGGAAGCTATAGGCTAAGGACGTCATACGTGATTGGTTGATACTTAACCGTCATGGGGAGGCGGTCGATGTTAATCTTTTTTAATTTTTTTAAGGGGGCTGTAGTGTTAAGATGCAAACCTGTGACCAGGTCGACTTGGGTAGAAGGACGCAGCGGGGTGGGGGCGGGAAGGGAGGGTCTCCACCTCTAAAAGTATTCGATGGAAATCGGCTAGTCTGGCCTAAAATCGGAAGTAGTCTGACCGAATCTTACCAAGCATAAGGAACGTATCTGCTCTTTATGCGTCATGGGTGTTTAGATATTCTTCACTGTTTACGGTAGACCTACCATTTGCTCCTCAGCCTCCCCCCCCCCCTTCCAGGAAGTAAAAATTTTCTCAGATTGAGGGAGAGACCACCCGGTCCCTAAGATCGACTGCTCCCAAGGACAGTGAATAACCTATAGGCATATCGGTTCATGTTTTTTGCAGTGGCGTCTCGTACCAGCGGCGAAAGGGGGCATACTGCCCATACTGTCCCCTCCCACCGTCTGAACCTTTGCCCGCCTCCGCTACCCACTCAGCTCCCAAAATGCAGTGGCCTGACATGAGTTTTCTGGACAAAGTGATTAAAAACAATCCCGACTCCAACAGGTTGAACTTGAACATTCCGAAGTTTTCAAAGTGAACCGGTCATTGACACTTTTAGTGCAGTACAAGCTTGTGTAGTACCTATTTCTACGCTACCTACTGGTCAATTAGCCTCAGAACAAAACTGCTTCACTCCGTGCATTCATCAAGCATGGCTTCTGACTGTTGCTTTCAACCGTTTTTCCTATTTTCAGAACCGTACCTGTTAAAGCAAGTCAGCAACACTGCTTGAGTCACCGAGAGTAAACTTTTACTAGAAGAGATTCCACGTTAGGCCTACGTGTAAAACTTCAAGGACATTTTGCAGTTACATATCACATGTATATTCATGCCCATGTGACGACAACAGGATAGACTAATTTATTAGTAATCCTTTGATCATTGCATTGAATGGTACATTATGAACCAGCATATACCTATCCTGAGGCTTCATATTTTACTCAGAGATATGCTAAAACATTGGAGCTTGCGGAATCTTCGTGCCCTGAACCCCAGCAAGTGCCCTAAGGCGCCACGGTGGACCCAACCCGCATAATTTCGCAATTTCCGGCTCCGTGCGAAATTATTTGCCCCAAGAGTATCCCATGCCTACCATTTGCCCCACACTATAAAATTCCTGGTGCCGCCACTGGTTATCATGTAGTTTTTTTCCCAATTGGTAACCAAAAGCAACGGTTACCAACCTATAAAGTTCAACATATATCTTTACAGATCGAGACACGATTATGCGTCAGTTCGCCAGTTTCGATGGTGATAACTGTAGGGACCAAAGACGACCTACCTGCCTACCTATGTCAGTCGGCCGGCCCGCAATTCACCGTGTGGTACTCCAACGTCTGACCACGCCACTGGTGCAAGAGGGAAAACCAAGAACCGTTCCCTAACTTTCGGTAAAATATGTAGTTACGTAACACGGCCTTACTGTATGCCGGTTCAATAAGGAGAATCTAATGAGCCTATGAGTGGGGCATATGATCCCCATAAGTTTCAAATTACCATTGAATTAATGCATTTTACTTATTTAGTCGGAATGAAAATGATCTATAATGATCTATACTGTTATATAGGCCATTTCTCCCCCTATACCCTCTCCGTACCTTGTCTAGTTATGGACCTGTCACCCAAATTTTTTTAAAAATTAGCGCTTTTGAAAATAAAAAGTTTCTGCACATGCGTAGGATACATGCATAAATCTGAGTACCCTTCACTTACATATTGTTGTGGATTGAAAGTTTCTCTACTCCAAGGTATGGAGTTAGGAAAACAAGCCAATGGCCATCTACTGGAGACGAAGACTTACCGCGAACAAAACCTTCATAATTATGTTGCGCTCCCGCAGCGTCGCCCACACACGCACTTTGTGACATGTCGATGCTCCCTTGCTCCCCATAAAATGTTAAGGTACAAGATACACAGATTTCCAAAAAAAAAAAAAAAGGTACGAAAACCCTGTACTTTGGCTGTCCTATAGGCCTATTGGAAGACCCCTATATCACAAGAAGGGAAAGATAGTTTGTGCCTGCTTAAAACTGCAAGGATACAGAAACCACCGAAACGGATCAACTACATTGTGTGCTTCAAACATAATAAGTGTAGGAGAACTGTATAGTTTTGTTGCGCTTTACTTACTTGCTTGATGGGTCTTCTATCTGTCCGAAGCACCACCATCAGTTGGCGCGGAGCATAGCCTACCTTTAACTAGACTGCATGAAGAGACACTCCCATGTACATGCTGCATTTTATGGCGACCATACTTAGATGGCGTTTGAGATCATTTGACAATATTAAATACACCATAAAATCAAAAGAGTGATCTTAGACACTCTTTGATAGAGTGAAAAGTGTAAATTCACTCCATTAGAGTAATAATTCACTCCAAGAAGATTGAAATTCACTCCCAAAAGAGTGAAATTCCCTTAAACGAGCGAAGTTTCACTCTTGATGGAGTGCCCACAGTGATCACTCTTTAAAAGAGTGATCTTGCAGGCACTTGTGGAAGAGAGAATTTTCCCTCTTCCTCTAGTGAATTTCACTGTTTTTGGAGTGAGTTTCACTCCTCTTGGAGGGAATTATCACTCTAATCGAGTGAATTAACACTTTTCACTCTATCAAAGAGTGACTAAGTTCACTCTCTTTTTAGAGTGTAGTGTGACATGTCAGCAAAGGACCTGACTTCACTTGACAGTTACTGAGTGAACTTTTTTGTGTAAGGAAAAATCTGTTGGATTTATTTTAATATCTTTTATGGATCTCAAGATATATTTTTTCAAAGTTTTAGTGTTTCTGAAGCAACTTGTTTATAATAATAATGTGGAGTGTTGAACAGTGTTGACATTTCTTTTTTTAACCCTATATAAATTATATCTTAATTACTGATCAGAGAGCTTTAGGTTTGGTAATAGATACTGATAATTTTCAAGGACACATTGTAATTAACTTCCAAAATAAAACCCCTATCATATACTAATGTTGCAAGTGGCCTTGAAATGAAGAATGTAAAGACAAAAGATAACGTTAGCCATGTATGGCATGTCGCTCTCATAATATCGCAAGATTTGCATATTGATCTCATATTTATTAATGATCAAGTGCAAAATAGAAATTGCCCTGTTGAATGGGCAATGTCTGACAGATTTTGGTGAGAATTGCGGCTATTTTATTGGTTTTTAGTACTTTTAACATCAAATAAAAAACTTTATCATTTTCATGTCACACGAACATAACTTTCCGAATACTTTAGATATTCTGTATAGCCCAGTCATAATACCTCCCTGAAAACAAAAACTAGCCAAGATGATGCCTCTACTTACTAAGTATAAATTAGTCTGTGAATTAGTAAGTGATCGCAAAGTAGTCGGTTGATTGGTGTGGACCACACGGACTCAGTAATCCACTGACTAGTTTGTGACCACCGAACTAATCCACTGACTGATCTTTGAGTGCCGACCAGTAAACCGACTAATTGATACTCTAGTCAGTAAAATTAGTCAGTAGAGACATTATTCACACTCAGTTTTTATATTCAGTGTTTGGCGGGTTGTGGTGCAGATTGTGTTGTGGCGGTGGGTTGTTTGATGGGTTGTTACGGATTTCGGGGGAGGGGGGGGGGGTGGGATGAAGCATGTTTACATACACACTAGTTTTGAAAACCAGTGAAAAACCAGTGAAATTGGGAAGTTACTTTTGTCCCACCCAACCCCCACCCCTTCTTGAAAGATTCGGCAGTGTATACTATGTGCATGGTAGGCCTGTAACTTTGAAGAGTGCACGGTTGTGTTGATCATATTTTAACCGGGGTCAGTTGATGAGCGCGCTGATTCGATAGTACTAAAATCACCCTGACTGTATAGACCAATCCGATCAGCTTTTGTGTTTAGTGACTGTAAGCATCCATTAATGGGGGCCATCAGCCTTAAATCATCTTTATTTATTGTCCACAGAATTTCAACCCTCACATTTAATGAAATTAAAAGGAATCAAGATGCAATTCAGTGTAAAACCATCCATGATAGAGGTAAGCAAGGAAATCGAAAGTATAAAGGTACTGGAACACAACTATGCCCGACTTAAATCAAACCATCACTGTCCGGATTCATCTATAGGTACGTGCTTCTTTATACTACTTAGTTTAATCGCGGTGTGCGAAACTATGAAGAAGACAGGGAAACCCGGGGCTAGTAATGGATACAGGGGTGCATCACTCTACCATCCTCCTCTTCTCCTCACCGCAACTAAGACATCAATTAAGGAAGAAAAATTGTAAATAATTTTCAAAAAGGAAAGAGAAAAGGAAATTTGAGAACAACGTAAAGCAGACTTTTCAGAACCAGTTGCATTCTTTGTGGATTTTTAGATGTCATATAAATTATGGTTAAATTCAGTATTACAACGAATGGCAGTTACTGCAGTGGCACATTTACCGACATAAATCAATTCAAGAAAAAAAATTATTTTAACTCTCTAGTTCACTAGTCCAACATTTATGAAGTCAAATATTTTCACTTGCTAACTTTTATCTTATCACTGATAATGTTCTAGGGGCTTGAACTTAGACAAAATTTTTACCAAGAAGGTTGTAAATTTTATATAAAAGCTCAATTTTTCCATACCGGTACATACAAGTTCGCCTCCAAAAAGGTGCAAGTTGGTCCAAGTTCTTACCGTTAGTCGCCTCTTATTCGACAGACGGCGAAAACAGGAAGAATGTTCTACAAACCTCATCCCACAGGGGTTCCACGCGGAGGATAATAGCGCGCACCCGTGTTAGAGGTCGCCGTTTAATAGTGGAGGCGCTACGGTGGGGCATGGGGGCTTCCCCTCACATTTTGGTCTCCCCCCTTAAGTCAATTAGCTGTTGGGTTAACCGAAAAAAAATAATACACCTCTTCAAAGATGTACTTTCTCATCCAGAGATATACTAAAACCTCAGAGATCCCGAAGCCCCTCTGTATACCCCCACCCCGTTTGCCCCAAACATTATCATCTGCCCCTAGTTTCCACACCCCCTCCCCCACCCCAATTGTGACAATCTGGCGCCGTCACTGACGTTAAAATAATTCGAAATGTGTCAATATACACATATTACTATCATTTGCGTCTCAGTCCTTTTGCAAAAGAAAAAATCCTTAGGGTATATGAGAAACATCTTCCCTAAGAACTTCCCCAGGTCAACATTTAACAAACTGTGCGCTCTTATACTGAAACTTCCTGGATACGCCTTTGCCTGGAATTAATACACGTACACTGCCTTCCTATTATGCTCCACGTCACAAATTTGCACGTGTAGCTCATGTTCATGTTTTTTGATGATGTAAAAGATGCCAAAACAGTACACGCCTTGTACAATCCCTGGTATAAGGGTCAATGTTTCATGGTTTTTGAAGGGAATTGTGGCTTATTTGATGTTTTCTTTTGCTTTTAACGTCACAGAAGGGCCGTGGTATTCACATGTGTAGGCTATAGACTTTCAAGACTCATCTTAAAATAACCAGAGTGGTTGAAAATATCGAGGGACTTACGGTGCATGTGAATGATTTTTTTCGTAAAACCCTTGATTAAAGAACATGCATGTTATTGACGTAACAAAAGGATAAATTCTGTGAAGAAAGTGTTTCTTTTAAAATGTTAGTTTTATATTGCATGTTTTCACGAATGTGTAAAACTTTCTGGACGTTTTGATTTAAGAAATAAAAAATGTGCTTTTTGACATTCTGCCAGTCACACATGCGTCACAAATTGTTGACGTACCCGTAGTTACTGGTGACTTCTATTTGAAAGTCAGAAAAGACAATACCCAAATCAAATGTCGAAATTTATACTTTCTGAATATTTTACTATGATGTCTGGGACAAAACGGTGCCACGATAAATGTATGTAATTGAGTGGCGGGTAAGTGAGTGGGGTAGTAGTCACGGTAGTAAATGAACAAACTTGTCAGTATATTACATAGGCGTAGGAAGCGGGGACTGCGGGGGAGACAGCCCCCCCCCCATTGAAAATGAGGGGGGCGAAAGCATGCCAGAGGACCCCTTTTTTCATTTATGTCATATTCTCAACTCTTATTTCTCATGAAATTCCTAGTTCTCTTCAATACAAGCGCCAATTTGTAATTTATTGTTTCATAAAGGCAAAATTTTCTTTTATAAAATTCCAAATTTTCTCCAATATTAACTCTTGAGTTTAGTTTGTCTAAAACAAATCCCCCAAATTTTCAAATTTCCCTTTACAAGAAACCCAGAATCCAAAAATATCTGCAATACAAACTCCATAGTCATAAATATTTGTGTCAAAAAGGCAAAAATTTCGGCGCGCTTTGCTCGCAGCAAATTACGTCCAAAATACAGTGGTATTTAGACCAAAGAAAACTTTTAGGGGGTCTAGGTAACAAGTGTGTGTGTGTGGGGGGGGGGACTCGTACCTCCTAGGGTCAGGCGCGGCAAGACTATCAAAGCAGAGCGCCACCATCAGTTGGCGCGGAGCGTACAAGAAAATTTTGGGCTTTAAAAACCCTCCAGGTGGCCGAAAACGGCATTTCCCTCGTATTCAAAGCTGGATGTACCCAGCCTTGAAATACGAATCTCATGTCTGCCACTTCTCAAATAATGAGAATAAAAAGCAATCTATGAAAAATGGTAATACATACACTTTTAAGGGACACCAAAACTGGGCATTTCTTATCTGTGGCCTGGGGGATGAGACTAAAGGGAACCGATATCTCGCTTTCTCTTGGGAAAAATTGTAAACTTCAGGAGGACGAAGATCGCAAATGTGGCAATATTTGAATGGATTTCAGCTTTAATAGGAAAACCAAAAGTAGTTGTGTCCCCCTCTTAGAAACCTTCTTTGCTTTCGTTTTAGGATTTTCCTTTTTTGGGGAGCATGAAAAATGTCAAAATACTCATTTTTAGTCTTTGTAGAGGTATTTCAAGTGACACACATACTGCCAAAGAAACAATGTTTTCCGGTTTTCAGTGGTGTCTAGATGCAAAATAGTACAGTATTTGTTCAGTCATCGGTACATTACGTAGTAAGAATTAAAATACTACGAGTAAATCTCTCAAAATATTTAAACCGCAAAGCAGAGGTATGGATCATGTGAGAAACACATGAAATCCCGACCTTGTGGACATTTAACAAATCCGCCCGGATGCCAGTGCAGCTAGTAAAAAGAGCACATGTCGAAAAAATCGTTCTGCAGTGGCACTTATAATGGGCCTTCTTGTTAAGGATGGAAGGGAAGAATGGCAGTACCTTACCCTTACGGCATATTTTGAGCATGATAAAGTATAGAAATGGTCATGTAAGACTGGTCTCCAGTGTATGATTGCCTTGTTTTTAGTAAATCAACCAGCCATCCGAAAGGCAGACTGGCAGAAAGGGTCTTGACCCTTTACCGTTGTGCTCCAATCGGGGCATATTTGCGCCCCTCGGGAGTGGGCGGAAAAGCTGAAAAGAGGACGTAGCACGCCCCGCATCAGCTTCCGTAGGCTATTGACCCCGTGACCTTAAACTATTGTCTCTCTCGCTGTTGTGGCCGAATTTTCGGGTAGCTACTCGCAGTTTCGAGCTTCGCGTGAAACAGCAAAGATGGGTGACAGCCGCGCTCCCCGTCTGGGTCCAAAAGGACCCAAACAACGGTAAAGGGTTAACCTACTACAAAGTCACATTCGAGTTTGTCGTCGAGACGTTCGTTTCATCTTCGAAGTGAAATGCAATAAACAACAGTGCAGATTACATAGGGTATCTAATTTAGTGAACGTAGGCATTTTGAAGTTATTACTTGATTTCATACGTGCGCACAAAATGTGTTTGACACATATTAATGCATGTTTTCTTAATTGTTCCACATTTTATTTATTTACTGTTTTTGAAGGATATACTTCAAAGTTTATTTCCGTTCAAACCTTTTATTTTTTCTCAATTACTCTATCAGGACGAAAAAAACTGGGGGTGGGGGGCTGGAGCAAATCTGGGGGGCCTAGGCCCCCAGACCCCCGTGGCTACGCCACTGACTATGTAACATAATGTTTATATATCTTTGGTAAATTGAACTCATATTCAAATTGCACAGTCTTTCAACATCAGAACAGGACTGTTAATGTTCAAGTTTATCGCAGCCTAAAGGAGCTCATTCGGTAGGCTACGAAATGTGGTAAGCTAGTATCCTTTCCTTCCTAAATTTTGGCATTGCTATTGATAATTTATAGTGACAACGGTACGGGGGGGGGGTAAGAGGTCCCCTGCCTTCGCTCCAGTTCTAAACTGCTACTCTCCTCTCCTCCAGTTTGTACTAATTATTACGGTTGCCGTTCTTTCCAATACTCTGCTGCTTGTCTCTGGAATGACCTCCCTGTTACAGTTAAAGAAGCAAGAACACTCGCAAATTTTAAGACCTTACTTAAATCTTACCTTTTCTCCTGTCTATGACTTTCATCTTTTCTTTTCTCAGCGCAAAGGGACTTCAGTGTGTTTTGCGCTTTATAAGAACTGTGTATTATTATTATTATTATTATTATTATTATTATTATTATTATTATTATTATTATTATTATTATTATTATTTAGTCCTTGTCCCCCACATGCCTCTACCCCCCCCCCCTCCCTCCCCCAAGTTAGGTCAGTTAGGAGTAAGGTTAACCAAAATATAAATAATATAGCTCTACTGGGACTTAAATCATTCAGAGATACGCTTAAACCTCATGGCTGGCCTCAGAACCTCAAGGGCTCCCCTCTGGACCCCATGCACAGGAACGGAGACTTCATGCAAGTTCGAGCTGCGCCGGAAATTGTTTGTCCCAACATTTTCCTTTACCATTAGTCCCCCCCCCCCCCCCCACTTTGACATTCTGTCGCCGCCGCTGGTAATTTGTGACGTTTTCAGACAGAGCTAATGATAGTTTAGGCTACCGAACAGTTGTGGGTTTCATATCATTTAGAAACGTAGCTCCTGTCAGCAAGCGGAATTCCTTTAGGAATAAATGTTTGGTGGCTGGTTGGCCACTCTGCTCTTGGCCAGAGTGTCGAGGGTTTAATGAAAAAAGATAATCGTTCATCCCCTCTGTGTAGAACTCTACATGTGAGGATATGGTGCGATATGTGTTAGCTTCAAGTTCACTTTTTGGCATGATCATGGGGTTCGGAACGCAAATTCTGGACTTTTGGCAAAGTTCATCTTGGGGTAGACTTTTTGGAACAAGTGTTTCAAATTTTCTGGGAAGAAACAATAGACATATCTTGGAATAATGGTTTATCTATCTTATCCACCTTAGTAGAAGAGAATGCAAGGGAGGCCAGGGGTTACTGGTCTCCCTCGACGAAAAATACACTTTAAACAAAGAAATAAAATAATTGAGAAATAAGGAACAGGGTAAAAAGAATACGGTAATGGTCAACAACATGCATGAGTGGAATCAAGGGGACAAGGGGATCACAAAACCCCCTTTTCCAGATGAGTAGTAAAAGTATTTCATTTATTACATCAACCTGATGCCATAAAAATAATTGAAAGGTTTTTCAAGGTCGCACGCATCCTAGAGAAGCAAAGTAAAGATCACTGAAAGTGTTCTATTAAGGACAACATGGTGCTTGCAAACATAAACCAGAAATCCATCTAAATATGAAGATATACCGTAGCCTATTTTACTTCTTTTGGTTCTACATGCTTCGTTCAAACCTAATCATGTTTGATAATTTAAGATCGTGGGTTGAAACCAACGAAGATGAGGGCGCAATACAATTGCATCCTAAGATAGCATTGAAAATGCACTGTCCGTTGCCGTTTAGTTTAACCTATAATTCATTCATGCACAACAAGAATTTGATTACAAAGATTGAAAAGAGGTGAAATTTCGTTTGTAAATAATCGCATTAAAACTGCGCATGGAATAGGGTAAGATGACTGGCTTTACAGTAAGTTTATCCCGGGATAACAGGCAACCCCCTAACCGTAATAAACCAACAAAAGTGAATCATTATACCTAAGTACAAATTACCAAAATTGAATTATGGAAAGATGAACTACAATCATATAGAGTGCATTCTTTCACTTATGTCACAAGCCCCGTCTCTTTTGAGAGAAGAAAACTTAAACTAGTGCAGTTCGCTGTCTAGACTTGTAGCTACACTTCCTGCAAAAGGAAATGCAACAAGTCACCTTCCCCGCTCCCCCTTTCAATGTTGGCTACAACTTTTTAACTATCAGATAGGACCCAACATTGAAAGAAGGAGAGGGGTTTTTCAAGTGGATTTTGAGTGATGGTGAGTGCAGTTTGTCACGCTATCAGCATTTTTTTATTGGTTTTGTGGGAGAGTGTAGATAACAAGCACCTACAAGTGTGGCGCACTAAACACCATCAGTGGGAGTGACTTACCAATTATGACGTCATGTGAAAGCATTCTACAGGTTCCCCAGTCTTGCGTGTTTTATGAGAAAACCTCCGCCTAACAAACGTAGAAGAATAATGCGACACTACTGCATTTAACAAGATAGAAATAAGCTTTAATTCAATGATTATCAAATACTCTATTATCTTTGGCGCATTTTTCTCACACCTAAAAAATGATTTTTCATTCATTAAAACTTCATTCAGAACATTTCGTTGGAAAAAGCTTTGTGCAAACTCTTTCATTATTTGTTATCACTACCCCACTGCAGAATAGTAGTTTTCGCCTCAACATTAAATATTTTTCAAGGAAACTGTTCCCTTCGATCTAAGGTAATTTGTATATTGTTAAGGACAAGTAGTGTAATTTTTGTAACAGTAGTGTGAGTAGTAGGTAAGTTAAGCAAAACAAAAGTATAATTTAGCATTATTGTACTCTGCACTATTCAGATTTTGTTGAATGTACAAATTGGAACATTAAATTGTTGTTTTTATGTATTATATGTGTATTATATTCATATTTCTTTAATACTGATAAGATAGAAATGAAAAGGAGAAAAAAGTGGACAGACATTTAAAGAACGACCAATATTTGGGTATACTTTATTTTGCTTTCATGTTCTCATGTCCTTAAGAATTCTAAACAGGGAGTTATCAACTCTCTGCTCTAAAAAATTAATTTTCCGAAGTCTAAGTCATTCTCGTACTGCCTTGAATTCTAAAAATTATTGTACCCAAGCCATGTGAACCTTCACAATAATCTATTCGCCCTTAATTCCTTTCTAGGATCTAGATTAGACTTTGACTGTGAAAAAACATTAAATTGAAAACAGTGTGTGCTATTAGGTACTCACCCAACTGTTGAATGACGTATAGAAAATTGAAGCAAAAAAGCATCGTTTCAATGCTTGATTGTATATTATGTAATACTGCAGCGATTTCTAAAAAGTCCCTGTCACTTGAAAGTTTAGGCGTCCTTACGGGATTTCTGTTGAGACCCCCATTAACGAAGTATGAGGGTCCTGCATAAAGCACTGTAAAGTGGAGCGCCTCGAACTCTCGAGGATTAGAAACTGAGCCGCGAAAAATCACCTAACTCACAATACAAGGGGTTGGTATTGCCCATAGGCGTGAGGGGGTAATTTTTTGTGGGAAGGCACGAGGAATTTCTTGCCCGAATACTGATCAGTGGCACCATTTATTTTTTTGCCCATGTTTTGCCCGAAAGAACGAACTGTTTTGCCCTAATTGGGAGGGCGAGTGCTCCTGCACCCCGCCCCACCCCGCCCCGTACGCCTATCTTCAATTGGTATCTCCGCTGGACGTATAAAAATTTCGCTGCGACTGCTATTTTTAACGGTGACACTGAAATTTGCATTGGTTGGCTTTTCACGATTACACCACTTTCGTTTGCACAGATTACAGAGCCTAGGGGAAAAGCATTGCGAGAATGTGAAACAACGTAATTTTTTCGATTTTCTCAACTTTTCTCTCGTTTTTATCTTATCCTTAATTAATTAATACGGTATTAATACAATATCTTCGTTGATTACTTGATGGAC
Organism: Holothuria scabra; assembly: GCA_037179385.1. Lineage (NCBI taxonomy): Eukaryota > Metazoa > Echinodermata > Holothuroidea > Aspidochirotida > Holothuriidae > Holothuria > Holothuria scabra. Next base: position 6,322,740 of record CM074192.1, on the reverse strand, counting down.
TGCCAGTGATTTCACAGATTACGCAAGTAAAACTACTGACGTACTTGAGATGAATGTTTTAGTTATCGAAATAGATTTTAACAATTGAAATGCCAAATGGTAGGAAAATAAACTCACCTAAATCGGACATGAAATATTATGACAACAAATGTAATATAATCTAATAGGAAGTCTTACACGTCATTGCATTGTTGTAAATATCGTTTGGTGACTTTCAATCGGAGGTTATTCTAAACAATTGAGGTACAACGTTGTAAGAATGTGAATTCATTTGATTGATCTAGGTTGCCATAGTAACCATGTTTTCTACATCAATTCAACCTTTCGCACGAGTGATATTCGAGCCGTAGTTCAATTGTTCCTCCGTGTGTATCACGTGGATGAGAGTGGACAACATTAAACAATTGAAATCAATCAATCAATCAATCAATCAATACAAACAATATTGATGAAGTCCACTCATACTAATTTGAAGACGAAGCAATATCGATTGTTCATGATTCAACCAAGTACTATCTATACATTTACAATCCTAAATGACAATATTTTGGTAGGTCCTAGTATTTCATCTTTGCAATATTTTAGTATGGAGTTGTTTTAAATTCGCTGTTTGTTTCGGTTTCTCATCGTCGCAAAACAGTTGAGATTTTGGATGGAACCTGCTTTCTAACCCCAGTTCCTCTTCGATACAAGCTGAACGGGCGAGTATCCCCCTCCCCCGTGGTAAAAAGACACGACATGCACTTTTAAACCAGCCGTCTGGGAGGCGTTTCGGATAAACTTTTCTGGTAAATCTTGGTGCCAAATATAGTTTGTCTACCTGCCATACTTCTTTAATTCCTTTCTTGGCAAAATTTATGACTGCGCAACCATCTCCTGGATAGTATGGGGTCCTGCGTATTTGCCAGCCCAGAAATGCCGCAAAAAATGCCCCGAAATCACGAACCTTAATTGTTCTACGTGTAATCACATACAATATTCCCAAGTGTAACCCCTTACGAGAAACGAGTAGACTTCTGACTCGTTTGACCATTGCAGTTGGTATTACGAATAAATTTTGCGTTTGCATGGGTTCCTCGGCTTTATTACAAAAAAGAAAAAGAAAAACACCTTTCGTGGAAATGATGGTTGATGAGTGTTATTTTCGAATCTGTTTTGAAATTAGACATTTATCGGTATCAATGTTCTCCAAACCACAAATAGCAGCAGCTCCGACAAAACCACTATCTGGCCTCTTCAGTCCGTCTTGTCTTGTGATCTAGTTTCGGTTCCTAAACGGAGGTTTTTTGCCCCAAAAAATAAAAAGTAAGAATTCAAACCAAAGTCAAAGTTAAGTTGAAGGGGGGGTGGCTCACAGTCTAGAACTTTGCCATTGTGTTAACTTAAAACTAAAGAACTCTAGAATAGGCAAAGCAGCATGTATAATTTATTCCAAACGAAAAATGTATTTTAAGAGCTTCTCTTCTGTGTGTAATGTTTAAGTCAATTTGTCCCAGCCATGTTCTGTAAGCTATCATTCCATGGTATACGAGATGTGAGCCAACGATTGCATCTCCCTTTTCTATTATTTTAAAATGCTAGGTCTTTCTAGGTCGCTCTGACAACGTCATCTATATTCCATTGACAATGTGCAGTTATCATTATGAAGTTGAGGATAAAATTTTGAGTCCTTACAACTTATCTGACCTGGCTGCGAGAGTGAGTAGGCTCATTCATTGGCAGCATTTCGGATGTCGTTACTTAGTAAGATGGAGTTACACAGTTTAGTTTCTAACCGAGGTAGGATCGGCCAAATCAATGTCACCTGCAGAAAATGTTATAACAATGTTTCTTTACCGGGGACGGTACTCAATTTAGGAAAAAAAGGAAAAAGTTTGGTTAAGAATCAATGGACCAATGGTTTTATGTTCGGCACAATAGTGGCCTCACATAGAATATATATTCTCAACAGCAAGTAGCTAAGGGTATTTCAGCTATGGTTGAAAGAATATTGTATTTCCTCTATTCGAAACAATATTCTATCGAATACGATGCTTCTAATTCAGGTAGTTGTTTTGAAAGGAGGTAAATGTCTCTTTTCGAATAAGAGTTTGCACAGTCAACGTCAGATGGTTGTTTGTTACGTATCTCATTTAAGGAACATCTTTATACGTTACACAAGATTAACAGACAGCACGGAATGAACATCTGTCGTCTGCTTATAACAGAAAAACGAAGTTACGAAGTTCAAAAGTGCGAAGCCTCGATGGGACCGGGAGAAAACGGGAAACCGAAATACTATCTAGTGTTATCTTGGCATCTAACAATCAACACTCGTAAACATACAGCTTGTGTTGTAGCTCTTGAACCGTCTCAAACATAGAGTAATGTGAAATATTTATAGAGAGTTTAAAATCGTCAAGTACCACCTTTGGACCCAGACCTGGCATCGGCATGAATAACATTGGTCCAACCGGTTTCATTTTTTTCAAAATGACGATGAAGTTCTAATGACAAGCTAGAGTCGATGGGGCTAGTCTGTTTAATTATAAAATAAAGACTTACCCAGTTCCTTGCCAGACAGGAGCCAAGTTTCGGAAATTTTCCATAGCTCCCGAACATTTGATTTCGGTGGCTTCTTTAGTCAAGATTGACAAAGTGAATTATGTTATTAGAAAAATTTCCGCTATTCAATGATAAAAAATGAAATTTAATCGGACACCGTGTATGACACCTTTAGGCATATGAAAAATGTCCATGTTGTCTCATCACAATATCCTCATTTAATTGCACATTGTGTATTTGGCATATCTGTATATACAACGAAGTTTACTTACTCCATTCAGTATCATAACTTAATTTCACACTCTTTAAATAGATATATAAAATAAAATTGGTTAACCCCTCTCAATATCCTGGCTTAACTGCACACGGTGTGTTTGACCCAAACAATGAAATTTGTTTGGACTCCCCTTAATATCATACCATTAATTTGATTGCACATTCTTAATTAGATATATGAAGTTAAGCTGGTTAATATCACAATATCCTAGGTTTGATTGCACTAAGTGTGTGTGTGTGGAGTATACAGCAAAGTTATCATACTCCCTTTAACAAATTAAAGCGGCTCATTGAGTTGGTTAACGAAATTCAACAAATTTTTCCAAACCTGCTAAGTCACATAACAATGAAAAATGGTCAAACAATACTAACATTCTGCCTACAAATAACTGTTTAATGAGTGAGTACTTAGCGTTTCAAATGGGTGATCAAAAAATCGTGACCAGACAACTTTTCTAATTATGCACAAAACCGTAACAAGTCAGGAATGCAACTTTTTTTCTTAACTATTGGATATGAAAGCAACTTAACGTACTATGCTAACTATAAGCTTTGTCATGTGGTAGCGACCCTTTAACACTCTCATTAAGTCATCGATATCAACTCTCAATGATCCCCTTAAACACACGCAACTGCGCACTTTATAACTCTATTTATGCACTGTTATACGAGCTAGTATGCATGCGTGTTTTTTTTTTTTTATTTTAAGTCCATCAAAGGGCATTGCAGGCGCGTAGCCAGGATTGTGTCCTTAAGGGGGGGGGGGGGGGTTGGTGTCATGGGGGGGGGGGCTTTGAGGTACGAAATGAGGGAGAAGTCTCAGGATAGAGAGAAAAAAGCTATTTTAGGTATTTTGTGCATTGAAAGCTTGGGTCACGGGGGGTTCTGACCCCCCCCCTTCCCGTGGCTACGCCAGTGAGGCAAGAGAATTTTGTTATTGTTTATTAAGTAAAGTTGGGGAAAGGAGTGGCAGTCTTTAATGAATTCTTTCCATATTTTTGACATTTTTTGGAAGGAGAAAGAAGTAAGGGAGTTTCTTCCTTGATTGTGTGATTATTAAACAGAACTGATATCCCTTCTACAAAATGAAAGTTGAATATCCTGCTAATGTTTTATCCTGTTTGTTAATACATTGAATCCAACAAACGGAATTACCAGTGCCGACGTAGCTAGACTTTTTCCGGGGAAATGGGGCAAGCACACAAATTTTCAGATTTTGTTCAAAGTGTGAATACTACTATATTAGGGACTTAATTTGCCGGCGGCGGAAGCGCGTTGAAATTTTTGTCCTTTTTAAACAAATACTTGAAAATTTGGAGCTTGTTTTGCTGAAAAGTTTGGATTCTCGGTTTCCTGTAAGGACATTTGAAAGTGGGTGATTATTGAAGAATCTGCACTTCTCGTTGGCGAATTTAAGATTGCACTGAGATTAAATATAGTTGCTGCTAAATATTGTTACCACTAAAGCCTTCTAATTGAGCCTCTCGGCGACATTTTAAAAGTTTTTGAAAACTTGATTGTCTTTGTTAGACAAAATATTTCAAAATCAAAGGCTTAGCCTACATTGTAAAATAATTATGAAAGAGAATTTATTAAATAAAATTTAAGACAACAGTTCTGTAGTTGCCGTTTTTACTTGATGAACATGGTGTCGAATATGGCAAATTCCAGATTTTGTCATTTCCAGAGTTTAACGAAACTTATTTATGACCCAGAAGAACTGCATTAGGAAATACAATGGCAAATGTTTGCATTTAAAAAACAAATAATTGCAAATGTGGAACTTGAATTGGATAGAATTCGGAATTTCTTGGGAAGAAAAGTTGAGAAAACATTTCACAAATGGCAAATTTCCGAATGTTCCATTTTAAGAACCAAGGAGCGATCGTCCCCTCTGACCATGTATCCACCGCGGTGTACCTTTTTTCTGATAACTTATCCTCATTTTATATTCCTGCATGCAAATACTTTTCTTCCTGCACAAATGCTTGTAGCAAGTCAATAATTTATAAACGTAAAACACTTATTTACAAGTCTTCAAGTTTGTTCTTATTGTTGTTACTTCTATCAACTTGTCAAGTCCACTTCTAACACTTAAAGACGCGTCATTTTTCAAGATCTATAAGAAAACATTCTCTGTGATACTGTCGTTTTTTTTAGAAGCACAGTGAAATGGCTAATAAGTTTTCTTAGTGTTAAAACGTACGACATATCACAGACTGCCGATCGTTTCGAGTGCAAGGTAAATTTTAGTTCATTTTAGAGGTGAGCATTCGACGACACGTCATAACCAAGCAATCCAAGATTTCAACCACCGTGATAAGACTAGCTCCACAGAGTAAGCCCATGTAGCCTCCCACGTTACCTATTAAAAGAATAAAAACCAGAAGATTGACCTTGAAGGACTGAATTCCACGTACATTGGAGGGAAAATATTCAATTACAGTGAATACTTTATACATTGATCCTGTCAAGTCTTGTGAACTTATTACAAACGTCAATATTCCTTTGGTATGCACTTAAGTCTCTTGCGGGACAACGACGAAGCGTATTATGTTATTATATCAAATATGAAGCAAACGTCCCAGAAAACCTAAACATGGGTTCCTCAAAATTTTGTTTGGTGGCCCAAATTTCTTTCACAAAATCTTGGTTTTCTTGGATGAGAGTGAGCCCTTAATTAAGTACAGGAGAATTATATTGACTTGATTATGCATGATTTTATAAAACTGAGTTTTTCGGAACATAATTTGTCCGTGAATTCGATGTAACAATAAAATTTTCAACTTACACAACCAAAAGCTTTATACAACGGATTTACTGTGGAAACAAGATCCTCTCATGGGGAGAACCATTGAAATGGAAGATAAGTCTTTAACAAAGATCCCTTCCAAATAGAAATTACAAAGACATGTGGGATAACGGTTTGATGTGCGTCGCGTTTGGCCACGGTAAAATTACGTTGAGGAAAACGACATTGACAAAAAATTGGTCCCACAATCCTTTGTAACTTGCTTTTTTGAAAGGGTCTATTTACAGATTTATTAAACAGACACTACTTTCTCTGAATTTTTGCTTTTCACTTCCAATCCTTTTTTTCAGGGACATAAAACTCCCCTCTGTTTTTAAACACTTTTCGGCTCTCCCGAATTTTCCCCAACTTCAGCAATGAGTTCGCCAACCTAATAGACCAAAATCTGTCTTGCTTTTTCGTGTTGATTCGTGACGCACTTCGGAGGGTCTGATTGAAAAAAATACGAATCGATGGGAAAAGATGAAATAATAACCCATGCAATTACCACAAGAGATCCGTTTGGCCTATGGAGCAAGAAAAAATAAGTAAAAATATCCCTTTAAATTAAAAATCTGGCGAAGGTGAAATAAACACACAACTTCCACGTTTTAAGTAAACTTTTCCTCGAAGAGTACTAAAACTACAGCTGCAGCCTCTAATCATGTTCCAAAGGCACTTTAATTATCTGAAATGGGCTTTAATGTTAAATATAGGAAAAATTCAACAAATTTTAGTGCTATTTTTGATACGTGGGATTGAAAACGGTAAAAAGATGTGGAAAGAAAAAGGACACTTTTTCGCGAACGAGGAGCTGTGTATGTCCCTGCTACGTCGGTTTCGCGCGTAACGTCAACTGCGAATGAGTAACTCGAGCTGGATACCGATCCAAATTGTGTAATCTGCGTCACTCCGATCTCTGAAAAACGAATAATACCCTTCAACCCATCTAGTATCATTTTTGTATCGAGGAACGACGAAATCTGGAAGGTTAACAATACGAATACGGGCGAGAATGTCACCAAGCTGTATTTCGTGTAATAGGTTCTAATAGGCACTGGCATCTGGGGTGTGTTGGTTCTCAAGTTATTAGGGAATAGTTGTAGTTTTAATTCGGCTTAGCAGTAACTTACATGCTATCTAAAAATCCTAAACCGCTAAAAACTTACTTAAAATTTTGTGGTCGAACTGTTATTAGCGGCTAAGAACGGTTTTCCTTCCGAAAATTATCGGAATTCGTGTACTAAATTTTCTGGTCCCAATATGAGCCTCCGAGCTCAGTACTAGTGCCAAATTGAATACGGTACACTGACCATATTTTGTAAAAAAACGATCAGCCCTTTCCCGATGAAATGCTTGTTGCGACACTGGACGAAGTAGCCATGTATTAAAATTTTGATCTTTCTGGCAGAAAATCTCATCAGAAATTCCTGCCCCTGGAGACTTGGTGTCATGACATGGCCGATAGCTTTAGACAGGGGCTGGTTTTTTACAGAAAATCGCAAGCAGACCTTGGTGTCTTTCATGCTTATAGACGTCGACCTTTCAGGAGTGGGGATAGGGGGATTGCACTCCTCCCAGAGCAGGGGAAGTGCTTATTTCAGGGCACGACATTTACATATATTTTAGGGCAAGGGGTAGCCTGTAGTAGCTAGTCACTTCGGCCTGCAGCGGACCGTGTTGACATGCGGCCGGGAAAAATAGGACTTGAAAAATATTCAGTTCACGGCGAATAGGATCCGCCTCTTCCCGTACGCCTTTGTGTATTTTTTGAAATGACGGTACCTGATATGTTTTTTTTTTTAATTTATCAACTTGAAAAAAAATTTACATTCTATTTCCGCATTTTTAATCTTAGTTTCAGTTGAACATAACTTTACTAAAGTTGGACCGACTTCCTTGGTTCAAGATCATTTGGTATCTAGGCCTAATTATGATTGAATTCGATTCCGTCAATATTCAGATACAAATCAATTCTTGAAACTCGTTTGAACTTGGTGCGGGTGCGGCAAAGATATACGGAAGGTCACTGCAAGCGCTACTCTGGATTCGATGTCCCGCATGTGGTGTGTATGAGAACATTTGACTACGGTAGGCCAAAGCTTCCCTGCCTGGAATATGAAGTCTTTCTCGAAAGACTAATTTGTGCGGAGCGTATACAAAATTTTGAAAAATCGCGACCCCGCAGACCCCGATGACGTTTCAAAAGTTTCCCAAATTTGTTGTCCTTTTAGACAAAATATTTCAAAATGAAGAACTTTAATTGTAGGAAAATTGGAATTTTATGAAAGACAAGTCACAAAAATAGCAACATAGCTGCCGGTGTCTCTTAATGATGTGGTGACACACAAATGGTAAATATCCGATTTTGACTACGTCCAGAGCTCAGAAAAGTTTACCAAACTGATCTATTAGTGAGAACTGGTGCATTTTATGTTGCATAATGCGGCGAGCAAAGCGCTCCGGAAATTTCGCTGTTTTTTGAGATTTGGAAAATTAAAGAAGGAGTTTCTGACACGGGAAGTGGGGGAGCGGAACTGCTTCCGCCCCTCATTTTTCACTAGGGGGTTTCTCCCCCAGCCCCCCGCTTCCATATGCTTAAAAAAGTTTTTTTCTTTTTACTTTTTGAAAGGTAGGCCTACCATTTCAAAACAATTGTGCTCAAAGGGTTCCAAATGGAATGTTCACCAATAAAACACATGCAAAATACCAAGCATATGAATAAGTGGCAGGTTCGAACCACTGGTTGTTGTGATTATATCTCTAAGTTCTGCTTTGCCGTAAGGCCTGTCCATTAAGGCCTATCCTCTCAAGTTAGTTAGATGGACGGAGTTTTACGTGACGGCCCATACCCTGTTAGCAAAAGTCGGCGGTCCGCCGGTGGCAAAATGGCCGACAGGGGGACGATGGAGGTCCGCCAGCTGAATCCCGACTTCCATGACGTCATACAGTTGTTTAACCAATCAGCATCGCTGCCATCGGCGGACCGCTGGCTTGCCACCGGACAATCCGCCCTCGGGCCGGCGGAGATGCCTACAGCGGACCGCCATCGGGCCGACCAAATTTTGCTATCAGGGTATGGCCAGTTTCTATAACCAACTGGTTTATGTCGAGCCGCCACGGATCAACTAGCTTTTCCACTTGTGACTATCTGGCTTGTTTTTCCTACTCAATTGCTTTATACTGAGCACCAAACACAAAGGTGTTTTTACAGTCTTCAGTATGACCCGGCCAATACTCGAACCCCCGTCGACCTCCCAACTGCAAGCTAGTCCAGGCACGGATCCGCACATTCAAAAAAGGAGGAGGGGGGTTGACCTAAGGGAAAAAAAGGGGTGATAGGGCGTTGCACTACTAATTGTCCATATGTTTTATTGTCGATGTGGCGAAAACTTGAGGGAGGTCTGGGGCCGTAAGCCCCCACCCCGCCTGAAGTCGGATGCTTTAACCACTTGACCATGCCGTCGGTTATTTACTCTCTCATAACTCAACTACAAACCAGACTTGACTGAACAATATCATGTGAATTATCTATTGGTATCCTTACTGAACGCATCTCTACTCTCTGTTTCTTGTTTTTTCATGTCATGTGTGTTTGTTTTCTTCCTCTTTTCTGTTCCAAATTCTTATTCTTGTTTTGTCCTATTTCATTTTCCTTCAGTATTCGCTATCCCTTCGCTATCCTTTCTCGTTCCTGTTCCTGATTTATTCAACTTTTCCTCAGATGAGGAGAAATTCGTCCTACTCCCTTGCTTCACCCCTCCCGTCAATTAATTGACATAAAAGTTTATCCCTATCAATTTTACTGACCACTGCCCTGTGCACTATGCACGGCATTGTAGAGATTTTGTACGTGTCAGAAAATTCGTGGAACTAGTATATACAATGAATGTTGGCCAAAAAAAGCCAACAATTTACCCTCAAATTTCTCTTCGTAGGCCAACTCGTTCGCTTGTGGTAATTGATATGATGTTCAAAAGGTTAAAATTGACCTTCGTGGGTAATTTTTGTGCCGACCCTCAGATGTGCGTCACGAAAGTTAAAAACGAAAGCACTTTTTCGTGTACGGCCCGCTGCCTATAACTTTGCCGACCCAAGAGCGTTTCTTAACTCAGTTTCCCTTTAACAAGATAAAAATGTTACCTTACCGACAAGACTAAAGCCATCGTATGCAGGAAGTTCCACTATTTCTTCAACTCTCACTTCCTCAAAATAAACATTCAGTTCTAGCATGTTCTCCCTATAGATAAAAAAATAACAATTCATTAGAGATCCGCCAAGAGGTAATGAACCCCCATTAACAATTTGTGTCATCAGACTTTACGGAGTCACACTACAGTTGAAAACGTTTAGTGGGATGTACTCATCAAAAGGAAGTACTGGGCCTCGCAGGGCTCTCTAGAAGTTGACATTTCAGCACGGGGACCCATTTCAGTGTTTCTCTGTTGGGATCTAAGGACGCAACTGTCCTGAAGGACGTCCAGAAGGAGAATTTAGAAGGCTTTAAATGTGAATTACTATTTGGAGAGAAGCATTTCATTTTATTTTTATAATTTTATTTTCGCACTAAACAGGCCACGAAACTATATGCTACAATTTGGTCATGTTTGTGAGCTTTAATCGAACTAAAAATATTTTGCCAGTATGGAAGGAGAGGGAAGGGAAGGGAAGGAAAAGTAGGGGATGTAAGGAAAGGGACGGAAGAGATGTAAGGGAAGGGAATGAAAGAAAGAGAAGGGAAGGAGAGGGAAGGAAATGGAAGGAAAGGGAAGGAGAGGGAAGGAAAGGGAAGGAAAGGGAAGGAAATGGAAGGAAAGGGAAGGAAACGGAAGGTAAGGGAAGGAAAGGGAAGGAAATGGAAGGAAAGGGAAGGAAAGGGAAGGAAAGGGAAGGAAAGGGAAGGAGAGGGAAGGAAAGGGAAGGAAAGGGAAGGAGAGGGAAGGAGAGGGAAAGAAAGGGAAGGAAAGGGAAGGAGAGGGAAGGAAGCAAACTAAAAAGTTTAATATTTAGTTTTCTACACCCATTCAAGTAACCAAATAAACAAAACCCACTTCCGTAGACAACAGTGTCTTCACCTTATGCTCTCCTTTGTAGTGTTATATTTGTCAATAATGGATTGTGCGAAGTAGTTTGATGGCCACTGAGCTATCGATATCTGCGAGTCATACGTCTCTTGATCACAGGATTCTGGACAATCACAGCCAAGGGCGGATAGGTTCGAAAATGCCTCTGAAATGGTTTGAAAGAGAACTGTTTTTATACAATAACAAAAATTATCCTTCATCTAGAGGATTTCCTCTTTTCTTAACATTGTTTCAACATATCGAAAAGTTGGTCTCATCTTGAGGAGCGCTTACCTTTTTGTCGTTTATTGCATAGACATAACCCGATAAAGGACAGGAAGGATCCAATGGCACTGAACTTTGGACAATTCGTCGGTGCACACCACTGCTGAATACAGGTAAACTCCCTCATTTCATGCAAGCAAGGAAATTAGTCTTAATCTATTTCCCTATAAGACAAAATCAGTATTTGATACATGTCATGAACTAAATCTCGGCTACTTATAAGCCACAAGAAGCCCCATTTCTAGCAATATGAGGGAACTTACTTTCTGAATAATTTCTTCATGAATATTATAAAAATTTATTGTCGCCTTCCATACCATTTGAAACCTTCCCCACGAGCCTATAAGGTTGATTCTCTGTGGGATAAAGGAGTCTTGACCAAATACACATGATCATAGCCTAATGAACAAATATTCTGTTGTAAAAGGGTCAAAATAACATCATAGCAATTCAATAGACCAGTTGAAAAATTTGGCGCTTTCGACAGTTCGACTAGATCACAAAGTCAAATGAGCCAAACCACTTTGCCTGTGTGTGCATGCGCATACACGGCACTTGAAGTCCTGTATTACTTAAGGTGGAATAGTAATATTATTGTGCAACTCGATTCGATAGTGCATAAACGGGCTACTACCGCGCAGGTAAAGGAAACCCCTTTGGTCCTTTCCCAAGATACAGTGCCTGTGAGGATGTGAATTGGTCTACAATCAACATCGATTGAAATTTAGTTTTCAAATCTTTTGCCAAAATAATAGGTTGATACATATATGTGGAAGCAAACGTATAAAGAATAGCAGCAAATAGAGAAACTCCATTGCCAAAGCAGCCGTCATTGCTTAGAAAAACACACACACAAACACAAAAACAGGACATTACAAACTTGCACATAAACTTCTTATAACGCAAATGCAATACAAACTAAAGGTATTATAGCAGATGGGATGTGAATCAGAAGAGAAAGGGGAAAAGAAAGAAATTAAGAACTGAGTTATGTTCTGAGTCTTTCTGACCTTACGGATTTCAGCTATGCATATTCCTTGTTTTCAGAAAAAAGGTAGAGAAACTGACACTTTAATTGTGACAATATGACTGTTGTGCTGATGTGGTTAGAAATTTAGGTATATAATTAGAGATTTAGGTTTATAATTAATACATAAAAATAAGTGCCATCACTTTTTATGCTGCATGCCAAAGAATAACCTACTAGAATCTTACCGTATATAGGTTTCAGTCATTACTCAGCCATACGTCCATCGGACTGTTGTGCAATTTGACGGTCAGGCTTTGACAGAATTATATATAGACGAGTCCGGACAGATTGTGATGGTCTGATTTTAGTCAGCCATTACTAGGGTCCATCACCTTTAATCTTTAAATTACCTTCCTTACCTGTCCCATGGATGGTTGTACATTGGAGGGTATCTTGATTATCTCAACTTCACTGAATATGAGGATGTGAATTCCACGTAGAAAATAATAAGACGATTAAAGGATGATGGACACCACTAATGGCTGCCTACAGTCACTAAAAACAAGCGCTAATTGGATTCGTCTATATGTTTGATTTATGATTCACATGTCAAAAAGGCTGACGGATTTGTTCATTTTCATTATACATATAAATGGATTTCAATTGCTCAAGTATATTTATACAGTTTTCCCTTTTTGACAGTCTTTCTAGTGGCATAAGCGTCAGTGGCGTGTACAGGATTTCGAACGAAGGTGGGACGGACAATCTGTGATCCCCCCCCCCCCAACTGGAATGGATTTTGATGACTTTTTCCTTTTGCTTTTCTGTACTTCAGTTCTTGGCGACCTTGTGCTGGTGTGTGGTTAAGGTTTGAATGCTCAGTGTGCCTCTTCAGGCTTTTCCTCTTCATCGAGCCCGTAAATCCCCCGACTGAGTGATTTTCCCACGGATTTGGGTGGTTGGGGAGCTGTGTCCCCCGCTTCCCCTTTAAACACGCTACTGATAAGCGTACCGGGGCATTTCAGTTAAGGGGGAAGAAGATTTTTTGCCCGAAACTTGTAATTTTGCTCAAAGACTATATAAGCGGAGCGCCAACATTCGTTGGCGCAGAGCTTGAAGGAAATTTTGGAAAATCGCAACCATCAGACAGTCAAAACTGGTATTCCCCGAGCCTGACAGGGGGATCTTAACAGTCACTATTTTGGTTAGAAAATTACCAGATGAAATGTACCACTGCCATTGGATACAATGGTCTTTCATCTTTTCGGAAAATGCTATAAAATGTTATTGAGAACATGCCAATGCATTTCACTCTACACGACACAAGGCTAAATTCATTTTACATTAAAGTAATGACGTTGTCTATGTGACTCCCTAAGCTCCGGACTCTAAATGATTTTACCAGGAAGCTGCAATTGACAATAACAGCTCCCTGATTTTACTTCTGTCATTTATTCCTTATGAAAAAATGTCACGTTACGAGGTGGATAAAAATGAATTTTCATTCAGGCTTATGGGAAGATATTATCACAATGTATAATGATAATATTGAAAAGAATGTTCGATTTTCATAGCCATTGTCCGCCGATGTTGGCTCTTGGGGCATTATCAATGACAAACTATTGTGTACTGCACTGAACACCCTCAGATTTGTCAAAACGTTTTGACGTTTGCAATTGCCATATTTTTTTAATTTGGCAATTGAAAACGTCCCAGCACCTTTTCAACCTTCATCAAAATATTTTACCATTTCGGGAAAAGGTTTTGCAATACTAGATGAGGAACAGCCTTTTATTATAAGCTATCCGAATGTGTCGCAAATCTTTGTTATCATTTTCATTTTCTATAAAAATTTCACTTTGAACATAGCGTCTTTTCGCTTCTCGGACAAAGATTTGAGAGTATTAAAATAATCGGCCATTTCGGGCATTGTGTTGCACAAGATTTAAAAACAGGCGGAATAATGATTGTTTCTCTTAAGCGACAAGCTTCCGAAATGTTTCGCGGGTTTTTTTTCCTTACTTTTGCCCTTTGATTTTTCGTAAATATGAAACCCTGACTATGATCGAATGATAGCTCTTTTGCGTAGCGAATTTTGGGATTTTACCGCAGCAGTGACGATTGTTTCCTATTTTGGGGCATGTCTTTTTAACATTACAGACACGCTTAGGAATTTTCTGAAAAGCTTAAGTGGCTGTCCGAATTTTTCCAATAAATCTGCCCGAATTTTAGACAATGCGGAATGTTCTGGGGCGGTCCCTCCATGACCCCGGTCCCCGCCATTTATGCCTGTGTACAATAGTCAAATACAGCGGCACAGTACCATCTAGAATGCATGGAGCTAACATTTAGACAATTTTAAAGGCCCAATTCTCTCACCCCAAACATTACCAATTCTCCTAACCTTCTTTCCTACAGACTTAAGCCCTTGTACAATGTCTAAAATTCATCCTCATCCAGACACAATCTAAGTTTATTGCTTCAGAGTGAGTATAAAAAAAGCTCAATGTGTAAATCAAAACTTTCCCAGTACAGTAAATGCTGCGTAATATAAGCCTTAACAGCTTGGTACTCTGCATTGCTAGAGTTGGCTGTCAGCCAAAGAGCTGGGCCAATAGAGAATATTAATTTAGGTAAAACCTAAAAAAAATTGTAGCTTGAGGTGAGAGGATTGGTCTTTTAAAGGGGCACACCACTATTAGCGGAACGGCCTTCCAGGGAAAGTATATTTTCAAAGAACACTCTTAATTTTAGGTTCCCTTTAAGTGTAAACTGCTCATATTAGCACAAAACAGTTGCTGCTTATCTTTCATGGATATGAATGAAGATGGGTCAATGTGTGAGTGATACCAAATTTGGAAGTATTGAAGGTAATTTAGGCCATTTAAGTACTGGGTGTGAAAAAGAGGTAATTTCCGTCACTTCGCGGATTTATAAGGGAGGGTGCACAGCCCGAAAACTTCTCCCCCTGTAGCTCAAAATCTAAATGGCCATGCTATGGTGAATTTGTGATTCCATGATTGGCCAACAAGCCCGTATCATGGGGGGTTCAGGGGGTTCGGGCGACCCCCCCCCCCTTCAAGATCTGGAATTCCGCTCAGCCTATGATATAAGGCCTACGTTAGCAACATATATAACAGTATAATGAGTTTTAATTTTGAAATGCTTCAAGTTATGCCTATCTGATGACTATGTGACGCATTCAGTTTAACCTTTCTTTGCATGTGTCTTCGGCACTACTCGGTCATAATTGTCGGGTAAAATGTTCCACTTATGGCAAAATCGACCCCCCCCCCCCCACACACACACACACACACTGAAAAAGCTGCATACGGGCCTGGCCAACTCATTGGCTCTTATGCGAGGGTATCTCTAGTTGGATGTAAACTTTGACAAGGCTGTGGGACATTTAATTAAGGTAATATAGAGATTAAGCCAAAGGAGCAGCTAATGGTTGTGTGCTCCCTACACAATTTAATGGCATACTATGTTACACTTTGCAATATACGTTATCCTTCAATATCGCCGAGTCAAATATGTACAAGTCAAGTCGCAAGTCATTTTGTTTGATCGCAGGAGTTCACTAGCCAGCTAGCCGCAAGTAAGAAAAATGCGACTCGAGTCAGGCAGTCAGATCTGAGTAGTTTCCGAATTAATGACTCGAGTCAAAAACCATCCATTTTGTCGAGTTCATATATGCCAACTTGAAAATGGATCTATTAATAAGCATAAAAAGCTTTTCCCAACCAAACTATACACTTTTCGCAATCATGCAAGGCAAAGCGTGAATCCATCATACAGGAGGATTTATGACAGTACGACGCTGGGTTAAATTCCTTATGGAACGCAAAAAAGGCAAATTTGTCGATGACAGCGGTTTATAGATTGATAAGCGTGAGTTGACTTATGAACTGGTTGCCCTAGCTAACATAGTGATAGCTTCCACGTCCGGTCATGACGACGCAAATTCAATCAATGAATAACAATTTTTACATTGCGACACAAAACGAAATGACATGGCAGCAAAAAACCCTGACTTAACCTTGCAGTAAGTTAGGAGTGAGCTTTCCTGAGGAAAACTGCATTAGAATTATGTCATCATCTTTTACCGTTCTCAAGGTACACCTCTTCAAAGCTTTTTCTTGGTTTTTAATGTTTTTCACATCAAACAGATCAAACTTGGTCGTTTTCATGTCACCAGAACTTCAAGCCTATTCGCTGTTATTGACAAACTTTGCCCTTTTGGTGTCCCTTCATGGCTACACTTTCTACCACGTGTATCTTGGCATCCCCTTTACATAAGAATATGTGTGGCATATTGCAGATTATTGGTAAAGGCATGCGGCAGCAAATGATGGGAAGCTTTTCGGTAATTAACTTCTCATGAAAGGCAAAAAACAGAGAAGTATTACTTTCTTCTTTGTTTTGGTAGGATATATTGTATATACAGCAAGAATGATTCCGTGTGTAATTTTTACAATTTGAGGAAATTGAAAGACAACAAAGGAAAACGTGATTTGTTTTTGAATAAAAGGACTCACTTGTTCCAATAGTCTTTATGAAAAAAGCTAAAAGGAGTAATAAGAATAAATAATTATTCATTTATTGGTAAATACTTCGTGATTTCCCCCATTAGGACGTTTATAATTTAATTGGTCACAGGCAAGTTGCGTTCCAGTAGGCCGTAAAACTCCATCTAACCTAACTGCCTAACCTAACCTCGTGAGACAGACCGGTTAGTCACTTAATGTACAAACATCACCGTGAATATTATCTTATGATGCGAACTGTTTAACAACGTGTTTCTTGATTGGCTGTTGCCATTGTATTGTATCGATTGTATTCTTTTTTATGGTTGGGGATTAGGTTTGGAATTAGGGCAAGCTTAAGCCAGTTAACAATTTTTTTTCAACAGTGCGCAGCACCCAAAAAGGGTTGATGCGCACTGTTAAAAAAGAAATTTCCTAACTGGCTAACGATAACCATAACTCCTAACCTAGTCCCTAACCCGAATAAAGAATACTGTTGCAGTACCCTTTTCCTTACTCAAGATATCTCATTTTAAAGACTGCTTATTTTTTGTTAAAAAATACATCTGCTTTTCAACAAAACCACAGAGGGTTATGCAATGTGGGTACAGTATGGGCCTCAGATTTCTTTATTTTTTTACAGTTAAAGAGTCCTGTTTGCCCTTGATATCTAGTACCGTTGGATTATTAACAAATCTCTTTCTGTAGATCTAGCATTACCCTTTATATTTAATAGAGAACAAGCAACATTTTTTTCTTAATATTGTCTACAGCGGCATCAAAATTATAAATTAGTTGAATGCAATGTCAAATTAATGTGCCGCGATGACATCACAGATTTTCCATGATGAACCGAATCACAAGAAAAAGTTGCATTACTTTGAAAATTTTATTTCTTCCAAATGCTACATACTATTGAGATTCAATTTTCACCTCCTGAAAGGAAAAATTTTTCTGCATGCCTTTAAGTTAATGGATTTTTCTCCAGAATATGCCTTTAAGTTGTTAAAATATAATTTCAAACACTTGTTTTAGACTACTTTATTAAGCAAACTGTTGTTTTTTTTTTTTAAGAAAGAGGCCAAAGTATATTTATATGCATTAAATTTTATCCTAGGAGATCGATACTTTACTGATTTGTTCAGTTTGATAGAAGATAGGTTCCCTTTGATTCTTTTACCTCACTTCTTACTCACGTGACACCAGATCACATGTAAGGACACCTAATCATTCACATTTACCACTAGCCATGCCGTCGATCACTCAACATATCATATAACCTTTTCGTTCCTTATTGCTGCTCATTACAGCAACACATTTTGCATGTTTTGAAGTTGAGTCTGCGCTGATCAAGGCAAAAAAGTTTGAATTCTTACAGATTGAATTTAATTAGAAAAGGATTGGACCCAGAAGTCTGAAAAAAGTGTAAGTGCTAACGTTAGTGTTGTACATTTATCACATTAGGCAGTTACAATATTCCCGACCTCCTCTCTTCTAGTCCTGTTTCTCAGCTGCCTAAAACTCATCCGTATCCAGACACAATACCCCTGCTTGAACCAATACCCTTATGAATATGCAAGGACCTAATGTATAACAAAACACTCTCAGCGCATGTTGTGTAATATGAGCTATTCTTCATTTTTAACGGGATGTCAGTCAAAGAGCTGTACCAATAAAGAAGATTGGTAAGCCTCCGGTAAAACTGTAGTTTGGGGTGATTGTCTTTGTAGTCTAGATTGATGAATAACTGCCTTTAAAGTACGAATAAAGCACATGAGCACGGCGCGAGAACGAAACTTTAATTCTTTTAATTTTTTTTTTTTTCCTAAAATAAAAGGAAAGATTGCAGAGAGATCCAGTGAAAAGATACTCCAGCTGATTCTGACTGAAACCATTGCCTTATCTAGTGCCTGACAAGAATTTATCTTGTCGATAATAGAGTAAACAACTTGGTTGGGATTACACCAGAGCGACCAGAAGGTGTGCGGTGTCTTACCGCCCCTCCCTCCCCCCAGAAAAAAATCAGAGTGACGATAGTTGAAAAATCTGTAATTCCAGTTGAAATGTTCTCATATTCGGTCTAGCACGTCTTTTCCGACTTGACATATGCCGATTTTTTACAAACTAGATCAAGTGTCGAAGACTTTCGTGTTCCATTATTTACATTGGCACCATAGAGCCTCATTTTTGTGAAACTGTCAGAAATTGTCAATCCCCCCCCCCCCCTCTTCGCCATTTATTCTCATTATTGAAGGCCTAATTGTCAATAGCATCTCAAATATATAAATTATGCATCAGACGGGTTATGGTTGATTGTTCGTGTGGAGAGGCGTCATTATGAAGGTGCCCAGCATAACAAGATGGTACAGAGGCACAAGATTTCTTGCCTTTCTCTCCTCTAGTAAAGCCATGTCAAATGAATGTTAAGAGCTTTGTCAACTGATCAGGTAGCGGATTCACCTGAAATTTCAAACACATTTTTAGGGAACTGAAGATATCTTGGCGGAATATCTGCACAAGACGTTTGTCATGAAAATTAATGATTTCTAATGCAACATTTCGTAAAGCCTATGGGGAATTCCGGAAATGATTCTCACTTATGACCATTATTACTTAGAAAATAAAATTACGCAAAAGAGATATGGCTTAGACACTTTTCAAAAACTAGAAGTTCATCTCCATCATCTCTGTCTACATAGTACTGTTAGGTGTCTTTTGGTAGTATATTGAATCATTTTTATTGTTTTCTATCAAAACTGTTTATCAATTTTGGGCTTTGGACTTGTTTATTTTTTTGTACCGTCTCAAATCGCTTTCAGATTTTTCAACGTTGTGGGTTTTACATGACTGTTCTAGGGCAAGAATTGGGCCGGCTATGCTCTCGGTTACCACCATTTACACTCCACATGCAATTCTGATTCATCGACGTCGGTGAGGTGAATGAGTGCGCATGCTCCCGTCGGTGTGCAGTTTTCACACTAAAGCATTCCAGCTATATCGCTGTAGAGTTAGGGTGAGACGAGCTTTCGATCAAAAATTAATTTTTGCCTTGTTTTCTTACAAATGGGTACCAAACAACAAAGTCAGGCAGACTCATAACAGCCAATTTTTTTAAGAATAATGAGGAAGAGGAATCGCATTTTCACCTCGTGACTTGCAAAAGGTTTTGTCAGTTTGTTCTGAAGTAAGCTTTCTCCATAAAGACTTTGAATGCAGTAAGTGAGCGAGTCTACATTGGTCATGCCTGTTAAAACATGCTATCTAATATAGGAAGTTACGCATATTATCTCTTCAACAAAAGCAAAAATTTTTCAAGGGCAGTGCTGATCTTTACCCTGGATAACGATCTATCAACTTGGAGCAGGGTGGGGCCAAGTGTTACGGGATAGACGCATGGTTCCTCTATTTGCCATCATGAGTATTTAGATACTGGAAATACACGTCTTCAAGCACTAACGTTGCCGTGGGGGGGGGCACTAGACCATGCAACCTCTCACACAGGTTCCTTTTTAGTTCCTTAAATACGTAAAGTATTTAACACAAATTTCAAGTCAAAGGTAGCTTATATGGCATCAGGTTTCATGTAAAGACACCTAAAAAATATCATAGGAGAGGGGTGCCTTAGTCCATGGGGGAAGGGGAAGATTGCCTCCAACATTTCCTCAAGATGTGAATTTTGGGCAGAGATAAGGAAACATTCGGGTAGCCACTTAAGATAATTCTTCAAAAATCTAGCGTGCTTTTAATTACACAGAAAGCTATTACGCGTGTCCGAATTCTTTCAAAATTTTCACCATAGTCATGCATTGTAGGATTTTCATGATATATCAAAAACATGGTGAATATTGGTCATACATTCTGGAAACCCATAAAAACCAATTATTACTCAGCCTCATTTCATTGCATGGGCATCATTCAGCCCGAAATGGTAAACGTTGTTGTGGCTATAGTTGCAAAAAAATTATGGGATGTTTTTTACTGCCAGATTACTTATGCGGACGAGAGGTACTCGACTGACCATGGAAGTACTAGTACTTCAATGGAAGTACTAGTATTTCCATGGGCTGACAGAGCCCAAAGTTTGGCTTGAAAAATATATATGTCTTATCTGGTAGTTTTCTACCAATCGTACTGAAATTTGTTAATTACTTATTGTAATGAACATTTTATTGCAAACAAAACTTCAAAGTAACGGCTGCCTATATTCTTCTGCAAACCTGGAAAATGCCATTTCCGGCTGTCTGAGAGGTCGTGACTTTCCAAAATTTCTGCACGCTCCACGCCAACAAATGGTGGCGCTCCGCTTGAGATCTTCAGTAGGGTGATTACATATTTTGACAGAGAATCCTCCGTCCCCAACTCTTCTTTGTGCTAACAAAGAAGAGTCGGACTTACTGTTCGTGCTCATAATTTTGTTGCTGTGAAAACGTTTTAATATGAATATTAGCAACTACTCTCTCTCTACAAGGTCTTCCTTTTCACCAAATTCGTACGTTCACTAATCTCAATCAGTAAAAAAAGTAAAATTTCATGTGTCTATTTAAGGCAAGGTTATTATGAGAATCGCAACTATAAAATGAAAAGAACTCTTAGGCTTTTAATCCTTGTTTTTCGTATTACTTTATTAGTCCTACAAATTTTTTGTATTTTTTTTATGAAATTTATATTTCACCACGTGCGATCTACCTTCAAAATTTACAATTTTCGCCAAAGGTCATGGGGTATCCCTTCCTGTAAGTCTCAAACCTCAAATTCTCCACGTTTTACCTACCCCCTTTCAACTTTTCAAAAATGCCTTTGTACGACCTTGCTTATACATGTCTGGAATTGCCATTTTCAGCTATCTGGAGGGTATTGATGTTCAAAATTTTCTTTTCGCTCCGCGCAATCCCTTGTTGGCGCTCCGCTTAGACAGTCGTATGGGCCATAGCAAAAAACGTAATAAATGCCCCTACATTTGAATAAATTACAAGCAACTTTGAAGAAAATTACTATTTTCTTTTTCAAGCCCACTGGGCAAGAACTTTTGTGCACTCCCTTTCGTTGACCCATGTACAATAATTACTCGGAAATAAAAAGCCATCCTTTTTGTTAGTATATTTCACATGTTTAAGCAAAAGAGGGAGAGAAAAAACCTTACGAAACAAAACAAAGAATGCTTCAAATGTTTCAAACATAGCCCCAAATGCATTTTGAAAGGGGAAAATCTTTCAAAGGTGGACACCACTCCTCTATTGACCCTTCCCCCAAGTCGGCAATTACTCAAACAGTTCCTCCCTTTTTATTTAAACTTCCTGGATGCATGCACTGGCAGCTTTACATTTTTTTTGTGAGAAACAGATCTGGGTCATTCCATATACAAGGGAGCGGATGGGTTTTGGTGTCCCATTTACATTATGATATTTTCTTACCACAGTCTTTGTTAGTAGATGTACAATTAATCTTCCAATAATAACTTCAGATACATCTATCTGTTGGTACCTTTCAAATAGTATACAACAAAACATTTTAACATTTTGCATTTGGATTTTATGTTACAATATACTGTCATGTTTCAAGTGTAAATGGGACACCAATTTAGCTTTGGCATGAAAAAAAAAAGTCAACTGGTATTTTGTTTTGAAGTGTATGGAAAGCTTTAACATGCTTGATTTATGTTCTGCATTATTACAATGTAGGTACATTTTATATTTCCTCTTAATAAGTTTGCCTGTAAAAATGCTTAACGAAACAAGTACATTTGAGCAGAGGTCATGGATTTACGTTTAAAGAAGAAGAAAATTTTACTGTCCCACTTTATTGCTTATACACGTGTCTGGATTTGGAAAAGAATTAATGACTTAAACATACTTTCTGGAAAGTTTTGGAAAATGTTTCACCCAGGACACCGAAATGGTGTCTCGTTATTCACAAGACCATAAAAATCGCAATCATAACCAAAATGCACATAATTTTTGCAACTGATTGAAATGTGTCATTGGTAATGAACGAAACATAAGCTTCGAATGACATGTATTCCAATAACTGCATGGTATATGGCATAAAATTTTAAAAATTGGCTCTGGTGTTTGGTTTACACGTGAAACACAAACGACATTTTAATCCAATATTTTTATTTTCGTGATGCAATTAGGCTTTAATTTCGGGGTATATACGGAGGAGTGACATTATCTTTCAGTTGATATATAACTTCTTTTGCCTTTCCTCTTTATTGCAATATTTCGATTTTTACCTAAAATGTCATAAATTGGGTCCCTTATTAATTGAAGTAACCATGTGACAAGAGGCGCAATGGTTGAAAAAAGAGAGGTGTAAGAGAGAATTCGATTTCTGAGCCGATTTCTCTTTTAAATAAAATGGTATACAGTTGGAAAACATACAGCCATCCAGCCAATCGGAATTTATGGAACATAACACCCATTCTCTATATGTGAAACCCTAACCACTCTTGAACAAAATACTAAAATACTACTTGAATATGAACACTACCGGGGATGGCAGTCACTTCCCACCCCAAACTACATTTTGTTAAATTTTACAAAAATTCTCAATTGGCACAGCTCTTGGACTGACGGCAAATTAAGGAAAGCAGAATTGTTTGGCTCATATGACACAACATGCACTGTACTGAGAATGTTCTGAATTGCTCATTAGGTCTTGCATATACCCACTTTCAGTGGCGGAGCTATCATATAGTCAGAGGGGGCGGTCGCCCCCCTTGACGGGACCAAAATTGCCTGTCAGCGCCCTTTTCACTCTTTTAACCGTATTGAGGCATATGTATTTACTTACATAAAAGCTCCCCTACAGCCTATCCCCCCCCCTCTGACTAAATATTCTTGCCCTACAAACTTGAAGCGCCCCTACAGGCAATTCTTGCCCCCTCTGACTGAATTCCCTTCCTCCGCCACTGCCCACTCTGAAGCAATAAACTGAGATTGTCTTTGGATGAGGATGAGTTTCATACAGTATGGGAAGGACGGATTCAAGTTAGTAGGTCGGGAGAATTGGAACTGTGTCGTGTGTAAAAATTTGGCCTCACTGTACTGGGAAGGTTTACTGTCAAACAAATTTCACATAGAAAAGTTCTTGATCGGAATTTTGGATCAATTCTGTCAGGCAGTATCTACATATGCAGTATCTAAATATACAGTATACTATCCCGTAACTGTAATCTCGATTCTGTGTAATGCACGACACTCTAAAAACATCCCGGTCAAACTTTAACCAAGATTGTTGTCACCAATTTTCAATACATTTCCTGGTTCAAATGACCAGGAAATCCTTGTCATTTATCCAGAAAATGCATGATAACTGTGACTTTTACACAAATCGTGGTTAAAATGACCAGAATTCCCTAGTCATTTTTAACAAGGAATGCTTTGTGATTCCATACATTTACCTGATGCTTAAAACTGCCAAGACGAAATCCATGTCATTTTAACCAGGTAATGTTTGATAACCGAAAACTCGATACCTATCCTGTTTAAAATGACTACCAGGAAACCCTGGTCATTTCTTACAAGGAAATGTATGGAAAATTGGTGACCACGATCCTGGTTAAATTTGACCAAAATGTTTTTAGAGTGAGAAACTCTCTCATGCATAATAACCGATGACCCAATATTTACGTGGAAACACATCGAAGGAAATTCTTACCTCTAACTTGATGGACACATGTTATTTGCTGTTTCGGATCACACGGGGGTGCATCACCTGATAAATAATGAGAAATGTAAGAGAATAAAGAACAGTTTTTTGGAACAAAGGATGGCTAGAGATCAAGATCTAAACTAAATGTCTTGTATACAACGTTTGGAAAAATTGAAATCAAGTGTATGAAACGAAATCGTTTATCCTCATAAAGTCAGCCGTTTCTCTGTAAGAATCAAGGGTTCTTAAAGTGGCGATAACAGTCAATGCAGTGCTTTCCTGAAGTTCAAGTCCGAATAATATTTTTCTTTACACTTCTTGTTAAGGAAGGAAACAATCGTACCTTTTGTTTAAACAATGCTCAAATAATCAATACATACTCTAAGCTCGCCAAGAGCCGTAATATAAGACTCTGGGTCCCCTAAAAAAGTGCGCCCTGCCCTCTGAAGTCTGTTTTGCCTTGTCAATCAGACTACGTGCATCCTGAGGAGTTTCCAGTGATGTGGCTAATGGGGAGAGAAGGAGGGACTAATGATAGGGATAGGAGGGACTAATGGGGAAAGAGGGAGGAGCTAATGGGGGAGAGGGAGGGGATAATGGGAGAGGGAGGGGCTAATGGTGTAAAAATTCAAGCTTCCTTGCGTACTATTGTATTTTATGTTTGGCTATTCTCAACCTCGCTTTAATAAAGTCATTAATGAAGAAATAGGCTGGCCCCACTCTTTTTTCCTAACGCTTACATTAACATGGCCATTGATTTTTATATTATACTGCACTTGGGGTATCACAAGAGCACAACCCTCATTATTCTGCTTGGGTGCAGCTTTGTAAAAACAGGGAGGTTGCTATTTGATCAATTACAGATACCGGAATGTGGCTAGGTTACTAGTCAAATAACAACTAGGTGATAAAGGCAGGCAGAGATGTTAAAACAAACAACAATCCTTAAATTGATGATTACAAATTTCCATGTTATGAAAATTCCAGTCCGTGTCTCGCCTCATATTCTATGAAATTTTTTTACTGCCAGTACCTTAAGCGTGTAATGCTTTTAGGCTTATGTTTGAATCAAGTAATAAACAAATAATAACATCTTGCAGAATGGTAATTAATATAGCAACAGCAAGGTCTCACTAAGTTGGCAACATTTACCGGTATTTGTCCAACTGTGTTTTAAACGTCTACCATACCCGTTCATCGCTCTCAACGCCTACTACGTATTTATTTTATATTTAAACGGGTACGAATTCATGAACAAGTTTAAAGGACAAGGGCCTTATCTGTAGCAGTGTAGGACATAATATGCTGTTGAGAATCTTATTACAACATTTTTTCTACGAATCTGAAATCTACTAGAAGTGACTACTTGGTTTACCTTGATACAGAATATTGAAGTCATAAATATGAGGAAAGATAATTTGAACAGAGAAATAAGAAGAAAACTGTGGTTCTTATCTGTGGCTTCAAAATAAGTCTGGGAGACCGCCCTTGTCCTTTAAGTGAAGTTCACGGAACAAAAGAAAGAACAAAAGTACAAAAGAAGTGTCGTACTCCGGAATTATAAATTGTCACGCAGATTCGAGCATAATTCATTGAGTTCACGAAACTAAGAAGTAGACCGTTGTTTTAAAACTGAAATGCGTCCTGCAACAACATCTTAACACGTCCACAAATTTTCATCAATAGAATCATGGAGCTCTAAGACATAGAACCAAGACTACTATGTTTCAAATTTGACATCTCGTTATTTCATAGACCGTTGATCATACAATACTTCATCCTTCACCTATGTACTACATCAGTTGAAAATCTCATACGAATCACAGGCGTTCTTCGAAGATACATCATGTTTAAGATAGCATGAAGTGACTTCAGATAAGCTTTGACATCAGTCACAGGGAGAATTTAGTTCTAGTTTAATGTAAAACATTTACATTCAAAGTATGAGATCATTCGAAGTTACAGTTCTTCGGATATCACGGACGTTCAAACAATTGACTTTGAGTAACCTTAAAATGTTCCTAACTCTGAAATTTCAAAAAAAAAATATTAAAGCGCATGAAAAATGAATTCGAACTCTCTAGCTCTTTCATCTTGTTTGGTCTAACGGTAGGGGAATCCGCCTCCCACGTGGAAGGCCCAGGTTCTATTCCCAGGTCGAGTCATACTAAAGACTCTAAAAGTGGAACCTATCATGGGTGTCGATTTGGGGGCGGGCGACAGGGGGACATGCCCCCCCTTTTGGGTGTAGGGGACACTAGCGTTAAAGTCCCCCCCCCCACACACACACACTTTTTGTGACCTAAAACTTAATAGTTAGATTCCACCAAAATGACTCTACATGTAGGCTATGAAAGGTGTCTCCTACCGATTATGATCGATTTTCAGTATCAATAATACTACATGTTTTCTTTGCAAACCCCCAAAATTTTCGCTCGCCCCCCCCCCCCCCCCGCGCTTGCAGTCTGATTGAAGTTCTTTTTTCAGTTACATAACAAACATACTAACATTATTCATCGATCTCTATGATTATGTCGATTTTTCGTGTGTAAAGGCCAGCAGGTGTAGTTATGAAGGAGCATAATGTTTAGGAATTTGAAGAAGAGGAATCGTCCCCACTATGTTATGAAATCTGTAATCTTTAGTGAATGCCCAGACTTGCAGGCTGAAATACATTTTAATGAAACTGAAAATGTATCAGTGCACAATCTGCATGCAATTTTTTAACAAAATAAATGATTTCTTAAGCAAAATTTCGACAAGCGCACGTAGCACATTCGTATAACGATTCGACCACTTCGTATTTAGACCATTAGCCTATCAGAGAAGTAAAATTACCCTGTCGTTTGGTAGATAAGAGACTTCAATCTGGATTTAGCTAGAGGTACACCTCAATCCTCTGTATGCAGATAGTATATGATGAGATGTCGTTCGAAAGGACTTACAGTATTCTAAAGTTTCTGTATCAACAATCTGCCACCGGTGGGCCTATATGCAACGGTGTCTCAGCAGCACCAGTGGGTACCATCCCCCCCCCCCCCCCGCGGTCTGTGATTTTCCCACAGTAGGTTAAACTGTGCTCTTGATCAATTCATGGATCTATTCTATCATTTTCATTAAGAATGGTTCCCAACCAGGGGTGGCGCCAGGATTTCCCCGACAGGGGCCATCATTTAAAGGCCTCGACAAAGGCTTTGAGTTAGTCCCGGTGGGACGTGACTTAAAAGATTTTGAGGCGCGGGTAGCGCTCTGAAATTTTTGGTTTTCTTCTCAACAATAAATTAATATTCTTGAGTTTATTTTGAAGAAAAAGATTAAAATTTTGAAAGAAATTTGGCTTTTTTTAGGACCATTAAAAAGTTGGGGTTTGTATTGAAGAACCTGTCCTTCGTATGGGCAAAATTTAAACCATCATGTAGGAGACACTTGAAATTCTCTTCGGATTACATATTTAATCGTACTAGGCCTACGTAGTAAGGCTTCAAGTCGAGACTAAAAGTTTGCGCGAAAAGTTTTTCCAAGTTCAAGTTCAAGAAATTTATATG
Organism: Holothuria scabra; assembly: GCA_037179385.1. Lineage (NCBI taxonomy): Eukaryota > Metazoa > Echinodermata > Holothuroidea > Aspidochirotida > Holothuriidae > Holothuria > Holothuria scabra. The sequence goes on along the minus strand of CM074192.1, from coordinate 6,295,084 downwards.
GCGCATTATTTAAAATAATTATTCTAATGCGCCTTACAAGACACAAGTTGTTCCCTTTTTAAATGAAGAATTGAAATTTAAGGGCTTTTTATGTTGGAGAAATTTTGGGAATTAAAGGAAGATTGATAAGGTTATTGTTGTAGTCACAAAGGAGAGAGTCGTTGCTAGTTGTGATAAAGCGCCCTAACTCCAATCAGCATTGAATTAACCCTTGACAGCGGTTCTGTATTAAAGTATTAAGCAAGCTTTTCCAAGTTCAGCTATTCTAACGCTTATCAAGTAACGTCTTAGCTTATCATAGGCGAGCACTTTTCAACAATTTTGTTTGCGGTCTGTTCTACCTCATCTGTGTAAATGATTTATTACCTGCTAATAGTCACTTACAATGTCCCTGTAGATAGGCTCTGTCCCGACCTTCCAATCAGTTGCACTGTTACATTTGCTTTACGCACCGACCAATCAGCGCAGTTGTACCATACATCGTGTCTTTAGCCATGACAGGCCGAGCATCAAACACCTACCTGTTATCTTAGTTGACTATAGGAAGGATCCAAGTATCCAATCGGATGCGACGTAATATAAGCTAATTTACTGACCAATGGGTATGATTATGTTATGCCATGCTGTCCTTATTTCAGTTGCAACAGGTAGAAGATTAATAGCCCACCAGCGTGACCATGGGTGTGCGATGTCCGTAATAACCAATCAGAAAAAGCTTACCATTTTCCTGTCCTTTTTGACCAACCAGCGATCTTTTACCATTTCGGCTGCAGGAGTTTCAACTGTTTGCATTACTTGTCAACCTTAGAAGTAAAACCCATAAATCTTGACAAAGCACAGGACCATATTGGAAAATTTTCCCGCCGAAAAAGTTTGGCTCCCATATATTTGAAGTTTTATGTTTAATATATTGACATAGACATACGGGAGTGTTTTACTTTGGGAGGGGCAAAATTCTCTTTCTTCTGTCCAAAAAATGTAATCCTGCCCAATAGACTATCTCAGTGGAGAGCACAGAAATTTTTTTAAAAATTGAGAACCCCAGACAGCAGGAAATGGCAGTTCAGGGGCTCGTAGCTAAAAACGAAGCAGTTATTATTTTGAGCTTTCTTTCGCAATAAAATTTTCACTTCATAATACTGCCCCAAAGCAAAGACTTTCTTGAAAGCATGCTTTGTTCTGTAAAATAATCTGTTCGACCAAAAAAATAATCTAAGCGGAGCACCCACCGTCAGTTGGCGCGGAGCGAAGAGAATATTATTAAAATATCTTACCCCTCAGACAGCCGGAAATGGCATTTCCCAGACTTGTTACTAGAAATGAAGCAGTTGTTATTTTGAGCTTTCATTTGAAATGAAAGTTTCACTTCAATAGAAAAAACCCAACTTGCTGAGTGATCAGAAAATTACCAGACAAAAGGAACTGCTACAATTTGATGCAATGTTCTTGTCTCTTTTCGGGGAAAACTATGCAACGGAATTGAAAACATAGGATAGGTACAGTCTTCCCCGACGGGGGCATGACCTTGCGAAAATGGAATTAGGGATAGCAGAGCTAGGAAAAAGTGATTAAAACCGATTCAGATATGCATTAAATTGTCATTTCGAGAGGAAAAACTAGTTCACAAAGAAAAAACAGGTCATGATAATCCATCCAGTAACTATGATCCCTAATGATCATTTTTAGGCCTCCTCAAAGGAAATTGCCGTCCTTCCCGGACGTGAGAGAAGATAGGACAAGGTACATGGAACGAGGTATAACGGAGCTAAAGAGAAGTGATACAAAATCCATTCCAATATTTATTAAAATAGCATTTCAAAACAAAAATACGTTCAGTATCACCCATCCAATAATTTCAGTCCTTTTGTTTTTTTTTTGGTTAATTTTTTATTTTTTCAGGGTTCCCTGACGAAACCGCCGACCTTCCCCTACGACGGGGGCCAGTGTTCCCCGATGGGGGGAATGGCCCCTCTCGCCCCCCCCCCCCCCCGTTGACGTCGCCCCTGTTCCCAACTATTACCTAGAACTTTTGCATGAATCCTTCTCAAACTTTCAAAATTTTTGTTGTGATTCCATGCTATGGCTATTCGGATTTATTACAGTCTTAGTGTATAATATTCAACATTTAATATCGACTATCTCAGGAACAAGTTAGTGTAAACCTTATGCTTATGATGTTACAGAGAAAAAAGTACGCCCTTCTTTGGAGGCAAAATAATCCAACACAGGCAAATGCAGACAGCTGATTTGTCAACCAATAGTCCGCTAAAACATGCAAAGCGAGTTCTTATGCACGCGGTCACATGTTCCATTGTTTTGCCCCAAGGATAAAACCAGTGTGTGGTCAATGCATAGTCCTAAGGTTATGGGGTCTCAGGAACGTTTTAAATCTGACAATGGGAATAAGACGAAGCGTCATTTTGCAAACTGTGAAATATATTTTTTTTGACATTCCATGCTTTAGGAAAACTTTTCATAAACTTTTATCTCCACTGAAAACACTCTGGATTTGATGTCTCTCATTTGCAACAGAAGTGCGATATCAAATACCCTCTTCAAATATCTTGCTGACGACTTAACTGTATAGTTTAATGTGCCAAGCAAATATATCCAAAGTAAGAGATCACTTGAAGTTACTTCCAGAGGGAGTGGAGCGCTCTCAAACTCTAAATCCTGAAAACACATCTTTTCAGTGGCGTAGCTAGACATTTTTCAGGCAGGCACCCAAATTTTCCGATTTTTTTTAAGTGTGGACGCCATTTTTTGTGGGGACATAATTTGCGGCGCAAGAAGGGCGCCGAAATTTTGCCCTTTTAAAGCAATTTTTTGAAAATATGGAGCATGTATTGAAGAAATTTTGGATTCTGGGTTTCCATATATGAGGAAAATTATTTAAAAGTTGGGGAATTAATGAAGAATCTGTATTTCTTATTGGCACGTCTGAAATTGCACGACGACCAAAGATCGTTGTTTCTACACAATGTTATCTAAGGCCTACAAATTGAAACTTTCCTGCTATAAATTTTAAGAGTTAAGAGCTTAAATTGGAGAAAACTTGGAACTTAATGAAAGAAAATTCATGAAAAATAGCTTTAAAGTTGCCGACACTTGATGATCTGGTGATTTTGTCATTTCAAGAGTACAGAAAAGATAACCTATCTGATTTAAGAGCAAACAAACACGGCTGCATTAGTAACTGCAAGTTGCTGCGCGCGAACAGGGCGAACAATTTTGCAATTCTGAAACAAAAAGTAACAAAATCGGGGACTTTTATTGGAGAGAATTCGGAATTTCATGAAAGAAGAGTTGGGAAAACACACTGTAATTGACTGGTGTAATAAATGGGAAATTTCCAAATTTTTCACTTTGAACAGCCAGGGGGCAATTTCCCCCAGTAAACCCGTAGCTACGTTACTGAATCATTTGTATGGTTATGGGTTCCAAGACAGTCAAAGATTTAAACAATGTGACCTTTGCGAAAAGTTTGTCCGGACATTTCGTCACCTGCGACGTTTCGCCTTTTCGGACAACTCGACACAGGGAGCCAGTAGCGTAGCCAGCGGGGGGGGGGGGGGGCAAGGGGGGCGGAGTGCCCCCCCCCCCCACAGAAATTTTGGGGACGCGATGGGCGATGTTGAAAAAATGAAGGAGAGCCAAAAAATAAATAAAAAAAAAGATAAACGACAAGATGAGGGAGGGAATCGGGGGCATTTTTACAGTTTTTCAAGGGGGGCTCTAAGTCGTTACGATAAAGTATGCAGTCCCCGACGGCGAATAGTCTACTCGATGGTTTACCTGTTTTTTGCTCTCAAGGGACAATTTCCCAAATAAGAACCCCAAATTTTCGTCGCGCTACGCGCGCTGTAGATTCATTCCAGTTTTTTCAGTACTTCCATTCTACATATCTAGGGATTGTAAGTCCTGCCAATTTACCAAGTAACGAGTAGGCAGAGTACACAGGTTTTGTAGAGGTCGTAAATTTCATCCCATATCACAAAGCCTAGTTGCTGTTCTCTTGTGTGTGTCTGCGATAGGTCAGTTGGTGAGCGACTCACGGAGCATAGTTTGGCTATTTTATCGGGTATTCCAGGTGGTTTCGACACAATGTATGTTTTCCCCGATACGGTCTACAGCAAATACAGTTTCTGCTTTTTTTCTTTTTTTTCTTAATGATTACATAGGCTATGTTATTTTTGTAAGCCTACCAAAAATTTTCGCGCGCTTCGCGCGCTTTGCAATTTCACGATTCAGACCCAAAAGAACACTATCAGTGCGCAACTCGGCTTTTAAAATATTAAGTGATATGGTGCAAAATGTGCTCCAGGTTGCAATGACATGGGATAGTTAGGCACCTTCCTATCCCCTTCTCACCACCCCCTCGACATAGGGGCTGTCGGCTGTTCTGGTCGCTGGCATGGCCCGTCCCTCTGTCGGGAATAATCTGTCGCCTTCCCATAGTCGGTTTGGTTATTTTGGCTTTCAAAAGAGTTATTTCTGCGATAAAACCCAAAATGTTCGGTACGCTTTGCACACTCTTCCTCAGTTCCGTTACCTAGAGCTAATAAAGTTAAACCCTTCCCATCTTTTTAAGTAAATTAATAAGTAGAATAAATGGATTAATGTACATGTCGGAAATTTCATCCCATTTCGCTAAACTTAGTTAATTATCTCTTGTGTCAGTTGTGCGGTACCGACTCGAAGAAGGAAGTACAATATAAGTTGTGCCCGATAGGACCCAAATGCCGGGACAATTGACCTATATACGCTTTGTACAAATTCTTTTCTAGTGCGCAATTACTCCCGCCCAGACCTTAACACAATTCCCTGGGGCCCCATTGACTCGTACAGTAACCCTCTTTCGGCCACACGCTTACTCTCGAGGGAATAAGGAAAACATTGATACAAGATTGAAAATGTCAAAAAATTCCAGCTTAGGTGTTCACCAGATCGCTGAATTTTGATGTAAAATTGCAAAATTTCCTTGGGGAAGGAGGGGGAGAACCATGTTCGCTCCCCGTTCCTTCGCTCGGCTCCTCGCTTGGGCGCTTCGCTCCCTCAAGAAAATGTCGCACCCCAGTGGCGGCGATGAAAAATAAAAAAGTGGGGGATAGAGGTATGTTATAGGCCCTTAATATTTGTCAAGTGCTCCAATTAAGAAGCGGGGAGAATTTCGAAGTCTGGCTGAACATATCCTTGCTAAGAACACCCGGGAAGTGCCATCTGAGGGGTTTGTAAAGCCAAAAATTTACTGGTACGCTCTGTGCCAATCGATGGTAGAGCCCCGCTTAGAAACATGTATTAACATGTTTCATAGACTGTTATTTTTTTTTTGCATTAAATGAGAAATTTCAGAAATGAGATCCATATTTCCAGGCTGGTAACGTGCAGCATAAAACACTCGGGAAGTGCCGTTTCCTGCCGTCTGAGGGGTTTCTAAAACCCAAAATTTTCTTGTACGCTCCGCGCCAACCGATGGTGGCGCTCCGCTTAGATAGTCTTGTCGGTCAAGATTGGGGACGATGAGTCGACTTTGCCCTCCCACAAGAAAATCCTGGCTACGCCCCTGCAGGGATCATTTCGGCAGAGGAAACACACGTCCCTGTCAGTGGTGATTATGAAACTATACATATGTGACTATTTAAAGCTATTGTTTTGGTATCCATAATTGTAACATTAAGCGTTTTTCAGTTAGTGGTGTCTTATGTCGAGGATCCTTATTTGTTGCATAAACCATAACTAATAATCTATTTTCTGGATACCATCACATTGTGACACTATATGGTCCATTATTGGTGAACTTGGTTCGCGACGATACAACTGTCAGTAGAAATGGCATTCTTCTTCTGGGAGAACCCTTGCTAAACGTCGTAAAGCATTTCGTAATCACCCATACCATTTTCCAAGCTTTCAAAAACATAAGAAATTCATCAAAAGTTATGCAAATATATGAAACTGCTGTCGATATATTTACCCGGGTGTCTGTAGTCTTTGCATCCGCATTTTTCTATAATAATATCAACCTCGCACTCAAATCGGCAAAGTTCAGCGTTGTATACGTGTGAATATTTCAAAGGCTTTTCTTCACAGTAAGGCTCGTAAGGGTGAGGCAAGTTTTTTCTCTGTGAAGAAAAAATAAATGTTGGCAATGTGAGAACGACAAAATAAAGTCTCATAAACGAATAGTGTCATGAACATATTTTCTTACGAAGGCTTACATATGTCAGATCAGTGTCCTGTCCACGCAAAGAAAGTTGTGAGAATTTAAACATTGTTGTGCAACTAATCCACCTACCGTATCCAAAAAGTTAGAAATTACAAATTACACATGTTTGTGTAATAAATTTACACATTTGTAACTGAGACATGTGTTGTGTAAATATAATGCAAAAACGTATAATTTCTACACGTTTCGGGATAGGTGGACTAGTTACACCACATTGTGTAAATTCTACACAATTTTTATAGAGTGTAACGTGCGCAATGGGGGTGGGTGTGGCCACCTATGAAAGAATTTGGGTAAAAATCAGCTAGTCGGGGAAATAACTCGGAAGTAGTCTGACCGAGTCCGACCGAGGGGCAGCAGAGCGCACCTATTGGTCATCATGCTTGTTTAAATATGCTCCAAACTATTTTTAAGAAATGTCAACAGCTTGCATTTCAGTCCTCCTGAAAAAATCCAAGAAGGAAGATTTTCCCTAAGACCCATCCCCCAGGACAGCGAATGTTCAAATCATGCCAACCCTCTATTTAAACTTCCTAGAAACTTAACTTTTCAATCGATAATCACATAAAAACATTGGTTCCTGGGATTACAAAGGTACACCATGTACCTCATTACATATAGGTCATTATAGGAGGCACCATTTTGCGTCGGTGTAGACAGTTTCGATATTTCCCTGCGAAAATTTCCCTGTGCCTCGGTAGCCTTGTCAGTTGGAGGAAGTTATGCCCCCCCTCTCTCTCACAATCTCTGCGCACGACACGATTTGTGTGACATGTCCTGTAGTCTCAGCATCTAGTTTTAAAACATCTTACTTTAAAAAGAAAGTCTTCTCAAATGTATATGTTTAAAGAGCTTTCGAAGGAAAAGCAGGTAAGCCTATAAGTACACATTGACGCATTATGTGGAACGTTATTCAAATAAGACATCGTCATAGAATGAGGGTAGGCCTATATTTGACACACATGATGTATTTAACAAACAGCTATAGACGAATCCGGACAGGTTGTGATGGTCTGATTTTAATCGGCCATTACTGGGATCCATCACCCTTACTTACCTGTTCCATGGATGGTTGTACACTAAAGTGTGTTTTGATTTTGTCAACTACACTGAATAAGAGAATTTGAAATTCACGTAGACAATAAATGGAGACGAGTAAAGGCTGATGGACCCCACTAATGGCTGCCTACAGTCACTAAAAACAAACGCTAATCGAATTCGTCTATAGAAGGTAATCCCTTTAAAATAAGATCACTCCTTATTGTTCTTAAAGCCATCAACTCTCACACCAAACTAGAATTTTTGTAGCAGTTTAGAGATTTTTTTTTTCAAATTGGCACAGCTTTTTGATTGACAGCAAGTTCACAAAATGCAAAGTACTGTAGCTCATATTACACAGTATGTTTCTGTACTGAGAAGGTTTGGATTACACGAGGGGGTCTTGTATACTCTCCCTGAAGCAATAAACTGAGAATGTGTCTGAATTAGGATGACTTTTAGACAAGGCAAGGCAAAGTCGGCTACTTAACTGGTCCACTGGAGGATGCTTCTGTCCCACTCGCAACCAACTTTGTCGGTTGGAAGTTTTAGGCAGTTGTGGGAGGGGCATAAGTAGGTTAGTTGGGAGAATTCAAATTGTGTGTATTGAGAGAATTGGGCCTTACAAATTGTATTTAAAAAACTATCACACAGCTTCGAAAATGTGATCCTTTTCTGGTATTTTCCACTTTCCAAACGCAACTTTCAAATATCTTGCAGCAGATCACATTAATTTCATGAAATTCTGACAGAAAGAAGCAACATCTACTCAAGGAATAGGCTCATTAACGAACGATAATGAGACATAACGCGGAATATACGGTACGGCACTGAGATATTGGGTCATCACTTTGAAGCCTGTCTTGGGTGAAAAGATTTGGTCGTAAAGTTATATGTAATAGACTAGTATAGTTTCCGCTTTGTACAGTTCAAACATTGCCTTGAAATACTCTTTGATCCTTAGTCATAAATATTAATTTTGCTCATGGTTTTAGAAGGCTATTCTAGACTGATTAACTCAAGTTTATTCGGACCGCCGTCCTGGGGATCCAAGGAGATAGGCCACCCTTCCTTTGGTTAATCTTCAAATATGTGAGCGCCCGGGGATTCATCTAATCATTTTGGTGTATGTTTGCCCAAATTTGAGTAAAATTACTGCAACTTCTTGATATATTTCACAGAGGGAACAAATATGGCCTGTTTGCAACAAATTTGAATATTTAAGGGCATTCGAAGCAATCTGGTGAAGTATATTTTGACGCATTCCACAGGGTACTCCTGTTCAACCACTTTCTTATCCTTCCCCTAATCGGCCCCTTCGACTAGTACAACACCGAAAAAAGTTGCAGGTTACCCTTGTTATTAACCACTGGCATGATGAGCGTCAATCCTGGAGGTGTGCAGGGAAGACACGTCCCCCACATTTTGGAAATACAGTGATTGACTTCATAGTTCTCAATAGAAAACTTTTGACAGAAGTGGCCATGCCCCTCCCTTTAAAATTCGAATGAATTCGTACTGTCCTCTGAAATAGGCCGTTGTACGGTTTTTTCCTGTTCTTTTTTAAATGTAGTGAGGTTTGGGGTTGTAAACAATGTGATTCATACAATTCACTTACTATCTGGTATTTTAGTGTGACATCGGTTTCCAGTCCAGGTGCTGCAGAAAAGCCGTGCATCTTTACCAAGGGTAGTTCACCTTGAGGGTGGATAAACAACTGTTTTGAAAGGAATAAATAAGATATATAACAGTACATCTGGAGTTTAGAAGCTTGCAGCTATTTATTTCGGCCTTATGGAATACCGTTTAAACATTTATTCGGGAATTTCAGATATCTCGAATTAATTTCAGATATCTAAAAACATGCACTATTTTAGATATCTGAAATAATATTAGAAATATCTAAAATTGAATTCAAGATATCTGAAATAGAATTAGAGATATCGGAAATTGAATAAGAGATATCTGAAATTGAATAAGAGATATCTGGAACTGAATAAGAGATATTTGAAACTGAATTAGAGATATCTGAAATAGAATTAGAGATATCTGGAATTGAATTAGAGATATCTGGAATAGAATTCGAGATACCTGAAATTGAACTAGAAATATCTGAAATACTTCGTTATTTCGAGATATCTAAAATTATTAAAAGATATCTGCAAATCATTTGAAGATATCTGTAATTATTTGAAGATATCTGCAATTTATTTAGAGATATCCGAAATTGAATTATAGATATCTGAAATTAATTGCAGATATCTGAAATTCCTGAATAAATGTTTAAAACGGTATTCCATACGGCCTTCTTCAGTACGAATAAAGCAACTTTACAAAAATTCAGTGTTATAAAATCTTTTCTTACGCTCTAAATTTTTAGGGTGTGTTTCTCCCTTGTACCATTTAACCTGCTTGTATATCGTCTTAGAATTCTTTTAACTGTTTGACTTTTACAACATTCTTTTTAATTCAAAATTCTGCTTATAATATGATATATGATAATGAAAACAAAACATTGCATCAGAAAAAAACTTCAAGTATTCACAACTTTCTCAGAGTGGAGGGGAAATCCCCATAGCAACCACAAATCAGCAAATGTGCACATTGTAAACTTCGGGCCACATTACTGCTCTGCAATAACTGTTGCAGATCTATATAGACAATAGAAGTAACTCAACGCAACAGGTGGAATTTTTTTGATTGATTACAAACTCAATTTTCAAAATAAATGAAACATTTATCAAACTGCACAACAATTTCGATATGGGCTGTTCATGGTTTTTGTTTACATTTTACAGGCCAACATCATAATCTGCATTTTTCTTAGGTAGAGTAAAAAACCCGCATATTTCTCTTGAGCCTATACAAAAGCCCTACTCCACACATGAAAAATAAGGCTCAAAGCTGTGAAGTATGTTGGCTTGCGGTGTAGTACATATGAAGAAAAAATATACAGCATACACAGAGACCCTATATCTTAGCGTTATGATTCTCACTTGCCTTTAAACCGGCTCCGCCGAACGCACTAAATGTGTACTGGTCTTGCTCAATTCTCATGCGCAAGGTCAGTCCATACGAACTGCCTGCGTGACCGACCTTCAGTGGGTTATCTTCATCCCAGTTGAAGGTGTAACACAACTGTATGTAGGAATAACAACGATACTTAATGATAGATTGTACGTATCTTGGGTTGCTACTGTTATACATCTTGTTTACAATATAGTTTACATATTGTTTACAATATAAACAGTATATTGTAGAATGTTGGTGTAGTGTTTCATATTTTCACCACCCAAAAGATGGTTTATAAGATATGATCTTCAACTCTGAGGCCGGGTAACCTTGACCAGCGAGGAAAAATTGTTTTTTTTTTTCTTATGAACCAATCAACTTCTTGAAAATAGGCAACATCTTTTTTCCAACATAGTAGCTTTTCGATCCTTTCTTAGCCTTTATGAAATCGAATTATAAAACAACATGCCAAATATTCCTGGTGCAAGCAGCCTAACCCCAATCATAACTTTACCACGATTTTGAGAAAGATTAAAAAATTTATGGAAAAAACGAAGTTCTTCATTGCAGTCCTAAGGAAAGAAAACTCGAAATCATGGATCGCATTCCTTCATACTCCCTTTGTAAATGTTGCCTCAGAATGGATTGGCTAGACACAAAATGGCACTACTTTGGATGAAAGATTTAAATCAACTGCCTTTTTATTTTCCGTTATCTTCCTTCCTTTTTGGTTTCCCGAAAGGGAATACCTATTGAGTCATGCAGACGTAACCTGTGCAAAACTAGTGTAGGATCGTGCATTTAAGTGCTGGCATAAGCTACGGTTAATTAGCTTAACTAAGGAGAATTATGTGTGTGTGTGTGTTTTTTTTTTTTTTTTGCATTGCTTTCAGCTGCACAGTACGAAGCCAACGCTTTTCTTCATTTTGGATGTTAGAGATTGCTGTTGCTAGAGTAGATCATTGTTTAGAGGGACAACTGTATGAAGGGTATTGTTGGACACTAAATTAAACAAAAATATATTGTATTGTTTGGTTGTTTGTTCTTTCTTGGAAAAAAAGGATTGAGATTTTCATTGGGTATTCCTTTTTCTTTTTTCTAAAAGTCCCCACGACTCTCTGGCGAAGAGCCAAGGGGCGAAAACCAAACGATTACTCCCGGAGGAGTTCTGCTCCCTTAAGGAGCTTAACGTCCCAAATGGACAAGTACGCCCTCCAAAGGGCAAACACTGAGTGGCCCTGCTCTAGACTGGCTGAATAGAACAGAAGCCACAACCTGGATGCAGTTTAACGTCATGCCCATGGGTATTTCTATAACATTTGGTTGCATAAACGTAAAATTTTGAAAATACGCTCACCTGGGCCGTCAGAAATATATATGTGTACCTTCTACAAAATGTAGCAGTCTATATATAGTTTGGACAACTTGGTGGTTTTACATTACTTAGTAGCAGGACATAGTCAAATATTGTCATGTTTTTACACAGTGACTGACATATATAAATCAGTACTTTGTCCAAAATTTAAAGAAAACTGTGAATGTAACTACTCTTTCACCATGGTAAACTTGTACGATATTTTCGCTGAGAATTATGAGGTAATTTAACCAAGATACTTTTACTCACTGTTTTTTTAAAGAGCAAGAGCAGTAATCCCACATTGAAGTAGTGTAGTAGACTGTCCAATTTCATGATTGGCCGTTTGGGGTCATGTGGCAATATTTTTTCTCTTCAAATGTGAAATGTAATTGAAAAGACTGCTTGGTTTACCTTGAATATTCATTAGTAAAGTCATAAAATATGATGGAAGATACTTTGAAGAGAAATAAGACGAAAGCTGTGTTATTAAGTTTTTCTTTTAAACAAGTTGGGGGGGGGGGAGGGGCTGCTCCTTACCTTTAAGTGGAAAAAATTGTACCTTCTAAAAGGTCAGACTTCCGTCGGCCCTTTGACCGCAGCTACGTAGCACAAACACAAAGCATGCATTCGGGTCAGTTAGTGGTTGCGACATTATTCGAAAAGAGGGCAAAGTCAATATTGCAGTGTTTCGTAAAAAGTGGCTGACATTTATTCATCAAAACTTCGACAAAAATTTTGTCTAAAATCGTTTTTTAAAGATTTGTCTTCCATTTGTAAACTTCAACGATACTTTTGCTACGAATTCTTAGGTACTTTTTAGCCAAGACACAGTTTCACTCCCTATAATTTAAGCAGAAGACTCTGTACCTCTTAAAAGGTCACCTACGCATCCGGTCGGTCTTTCGACCGCAGTTATGTGGAAAAACTTCCCTGATCGTTCCACTTACATCACCTGTGCCACGACTAAAGCAAACGGGATGAACGATTTCAATTGTCCCAACTTGAGTCTCCTCATTTAGGGAAACTTTTCTTAATTAGTTTTTGAATTTTCTTCCTCTTTTCCCACTCATTTCCCACTCATGTTTTTTTTTTTGTTGAAGAGTGAGACCGCCCATATAACCAACATGCTACGCCCATAGAGTTATGCTACGCCGTTGCCCCGGAGATCGTGCGTTTAGCAGTGGTTACCAATCATTTTTGGCCCAGGTTATTGTGACATCCATTGTCTTTTTGTGTTGGGAGAGCCCTCTTCTAAGTGAAAAATAGTATATAAGTGAGCTATTATGAGGTCCGCATTCGCTAGGGAAGATATTGAGTGGTACTGGGTGTTTTCGTAAGAAACGTATGGTAATGTATAACGAGATAATAACCTCATAAAACCATGTTTGATAGATTAGGAGTTGATCAGTGAACACTTATACAAACAGAAGCTTCACTCTGATTGGTCAATGATGATTCGTTCAGTTAGTTGTGCTCCTAGCTATATAAAAAGGTGTCCCCTGATGGCTTACTAGATTGGGGAGTTCAGTCAAGATCTGAACCACCAGGTTGAAAGAGAAATCTGGAAACGAAGGGGATATAGAAAAGCAGAGCAGAGCATTGAGTCTGACAAATTCTGTCCCTTTTTCTAAACACTTGAAAGTTTCAAGTTAAAAAATACATTCTATCCCGCTGAATATTCTTATCAGTTCCTTTTAAACAGTTCCGATTGTTTCACCTATAACATATCATGCTACTTAGACCTTATATACAGTACTGATCATATTGTACTCAAGAAAACCAGGAGTTGCCCATTTTTTCCAAGTTAATTTTACCATTGAAAGATCTAAATACGTTCGACTCCCACGTGCAATGCTTGTCCCATTTGCCTTTTTGACAGAAAACCCTACTTCTCAGATCTTGAAAGTCAGAAGTTACATCAGAATAGTTTCCAGACTGAAAAGTCATGCGACACTCCTTGGGACTACACATTTTTTAATCTATCATGTAATTAATGTAATCAAAGGGTTTTTCTTTTAATTTACAAACGTACTCAAACCTAACATGCATCGATCTTAACTCTTTACTTGACTAATCAGAGCACTGAGAGGTATACATTACACATGCAAATGGATTCCTCTGGATGCACATAATTATGTCATTCATTCTGAAATTCAACCCAAAGCATGTTTGAGATTAGAGAGCAACAGAAATCGCTCTAATCTACATTTCAAAACAATATTTTATTTTCAGTATAACTTCTGTTTTTTTTTATTATCCTTGTACCTTTCAACAGCAATATATAACTTCCTATAAATTGCCCAAGTCAGTGGGAAAATATCGTTACATAATTCACAAGAGCCATTCATGATGTACGATAGAACAAAGGCTTTGCAATTACGTCACGCAACCACCATGCTGGAGGACATTCATGCCAAATACACGTGGTTTTGTGCACACCGCGCGCAGTGTACCCTGTGAAATATATAATGTGGTTTTTGTGCATTCAACGGGCAAGTGCGTCAAATGTGGCGGTCTACCACGAAGGTACATGACATCCAACATGGTGCCATGGAGTATTACGACGTCATTTGAAAAGCCTTTATACTAATCTAATTCAAATGGGCATTACAACACTATCCCTTCAAGTTTCATCAATGTAAGTCACACAATAAAACCGGGGAAGTTTGTAAGTAGGCCTACCAGGTGGAGAGTAATTGTTGACCAGAGGTTGTCATTCGTGAAATCCTCACCTCTCCCAGCTGTACTCGAGAGGTGCACTTACATGTTATAACTCATCTGTATCTATAAGCGACTTCGGTAATTCGTTGTCGCATGGAATTGTGGTGCAAAGCCCGGGATAAGCAAACCGAGCTCAGCACATAGCGAACAGCGTTCCCTTATTTTCGTCAGTGCATACAACACTATCTAAGTGTCTAACGAAGTCGAACGAAAATAGGGGTGAAAGTACTAATTGTCGGCAGATTCAAATGCAATTTTTACACCAAAAAGACAATTTAGATACAATCCACTGCACAAAACCACACTTGAGATCCCTCCTCATATTATGGATGGGTTAAGAAAGAATGATTTCACCAAATTTTCATGTAATTTTAAATTTTGGAATACATGTTGTAGGTGCGAGATTGGTTTGTTTATCCCGACGATTTGGATGATGTGCGCATGTGCATAACCACCAAAATGAATTTCCGAAGTGGCTGTCGGTTGTCGGTTTTTAACAGTCTTGTGGTTTTCCCTATATGAACTTACCCCGAAGTCTGTCATAATCTTCAGGAAGTCTTCTGGCGAGCAATGCTCGTGTACCTTCCATTTACATTCTATAAGCATGTCTTCTATTTGGTGGCCATCATCTAAAGCCCACTGTGTGAGGTTCCACGTATACCCTTCGGCAGTTGCATTGTCGTAGTCTTCCCAATGAATAACTGCATCTTCATTTACATTTGCTTCCATAAGCTACAAGTTAAGAAGATGTGTTAATTACATTACACTTTAAAATAAATGGGTTTTGCTTACTCACAAACGTTTTGCTGCACGGGCGTTAGGTTTACCCCTTACAGGTAAAGAGCAGCCCCCCCCCCCCAACTTATTTTGAAGAAAAAGCTAAATAACTCAATTTTCATCTTATTTCTCTTCAAAGTATCTTTAATTACATTTTAAGACTCTACTATTGCATATTCAAGGTGAACTAAGTAGATATTTCTGGTAAATTTCACATTTGAAGAGAAAAAAACATTGTCACATGACTCCCAACAGCCAATCATGAAACTGGACAGTCTTCTACACTTCTTCAATTTGGGATGACTGCTCCTGTCCTTTAAGCTGAGTAATTTTATTCTTAAAACAGGCCTCCGTTAGACCCACATGTGGGGTTATATACACAAATTATCACAGAAACATGTTTATTTGTCTCCATTTAAATTTTGCGTGAAAATTTGCCCAAATGTACATCGCATTTGGGATTAAATAGCATTTTTCAGGGGTAGACATATTCAATATGTATAGGGAAAATGTAACGCCCGCCCAACATTTCGCTCAGCTTTTAGGGTGAAGAGGTGAGATATGTTTATTTATAGGGTTAAGGGGTAAGCGACCGGTTATGTTTTATGTAATAGAATGTCAGAGGTGTTTGTTCCGGTAGACCATTTCCTATAGATAACAATTAATATAACAAAGGATAACAAAGGATCATTGGGTGGACTTTTGTGAGTAATTTTATCAGTAGCATAAATATTGCTAAAATGTCTTTTCCATAATCCGTTGAAATTGTTTTTGGGGAACTATGTTTTACTACAATTAAATTGATCTTTCACAATATGTAATATCTAATGCCAAGTAAATTCCAGGTAATTCATACAATAGAACAATAGAAAATTTATTTTTTCTTAGTACCGTCAAACGTGATACATTTCTAAAACTTAAAGGGGTACATTTCATGATCTATAAATGCATTCTGTCTAGCTTAGTAGCGCAAAATCTGACCGACGTTCTCATTATAATTACACTCGTTGTTTCTTCATGTTTATTCATAACCATAAATAACATCGAAAGATAATGCGTGATTGACTTGAGGGAGACATAGCAATATTCAATACAAAACAATCAAAATTGAAAAAGTTGATCAATAAATATCGATTTGGCAGTTTTTGAAATCAATTGAGAACAGGCAATGTCACTAATCCACACAAACGACAATCCAGAAAGTCCATAAAATAATTGAGGAACCAGTGAAGGTATGTTTTCTTCGCTTGGTTAGAAATACGGTGAGTCATTAGCTTCATTGCCCCAAATAAAATATCAATAAAACTATGAATTATCAAGTCAAGGGTCTAGCACATGAAAGGTTAAGAGGTAAGGGAAACGTATTTTAATTTGTGGACATTGTGGACATCCCCTTTAAATGGGGTAAGAAGAAAGTCACTTTAACATGTAAAAGAAACAATACATTTAGTAAAATGGTCTAAACCGGTTTCCTTTTTAACGAAAATGGGATTCTTTAGTGTCGGTTTTGGAAAGCGCTGCCTTTCTTGTGAATAAATCAAGAAGACCGGGGGTGGTGTCTGAAGCAAATCAGAATTATATCTTTTATCCCGCGCATTAAGGATATCAAACAAAACCGAATCATCCCCGACGGGGTCGGGGCGATGATCGAGCACTGTTTAACAAGAAATTTCCTGATTATCGATAGCCCTAATCACCAACCTAATACCTAATCCTAACTAAGAATATAATCGAAAAAAAAAACAAAAACAAAAAAAAAACAATGATAACAGCCAATCAAGAAACACTTTGTAAAGCCCTGGTTACACTACAGTGATATGGATCGGATTGCTGTCCGAATTTTGTTAGGTTAGGTTATAATCTTCTCCATCCATTCTCGGAAATAACCCAAAAATTGCCATCCTGTGTAAATGTATGATCAATATATAAAAGGACCAAGGAAATGAAATGTAAACTATTTACTCCGTGACGTCACATTTACAAACAGCCTTTATCCCACTACGCGTATCCGATGAAAGCTGTCTGCGGATGTGACGTCACGGAATAATTAGTTTAACTGAGGTTTTCGTAGTCTTGAGATACAAATCATATACTTAGGCAGGATGGCAAATTTTTGTCCCGTTTTGACCAAAGATGGAGGAAACATTAATAAAACTCACAAAAATCGGAGCAAAATCCGATCCGATACCGCTGTAGTGTGACCTGGGCTGTAAAGAGTTCTCAGCAGCCAGAAGAGGTCCATGGACATCATGCACCTCCCTCTAGAACCACTCTACCAAGCTAAGATCCAATCCAGGTGTGATAAGGGAGCGTTGGAACGTTTAGGAAACTTGTGCTTGGGATATAAGGTCTTTTTGTGTTAAAAAGGTGACACCATTCAGTTCCTACTTTTAAATGCAACTGATAAGACTAAAGACATGATTATCTTTTAACTGAGTTCTAAAATTATTTTTGTTTTTTCATTTATTTCCAGACATATGGATCTTCAGATGATACCTGTAGCCATTAGTCGTATCAATTCTTTTAACGAAGAACATGATAAGAAAGCAATTTCTTATATGTAAGGCAGATATAGTTCTTTTGTTACATGTACCTTCTGCGCAGCAAAATGTGTAAAAAAATGCAACATGTTGATTTGACAATCAAAGATGAGGAGAGGAAGGTTCTAACTCCCCACCCCCCCCCACCCCACCTCCCCGTTATTGTGCTTGTATCAAGTGTGTAGGCAGAAAAAAGGTATTGAAGGGGACAGAAAGGCTTCTAGAAGTCAGATGATACCTTTACAAAGGGCAAGAGCAGTCGTCCCAAACTTATTTTAAAGCAACAGCTAAATCTCACTTCTCTCCAAAATACCTAAATCTAAATGGAGAAATTAATGGAAATTAGAGGAAGGGTTGCCCCTTTTCACTTCAGCCGAAAAGAGTGGAGCTCCAGATAAGGGTCAAATAAGATCATCGTCCTTTCAGAAAGCTTGGAGCACTAGGTCAGAGAAGGGGACCAGAAGACGACCACCTACCTGCCTCCCCCTTTAACTAGTAACGGTAGACCTGTGTACTCCCCGAGCACTGGTGATAAGTTTTAGTGACAATGGGAGAGGTGTTCAAAAAGAAGTAACCTTGAATCCTGACATATTTAAAACGGGTGCACGCGAGGCGTGTCGAAAAAAAAAACAGCGTTGAGAAATTTATTGGAAGAATTTTGTTTTCATTTAGTTTTCAATGCACTATATGACCTGTTTAAACATTATGCAACATGATTAAGTATCACTCGCGTAGCTCTGTCAGTTCCAGTTTGTATTTTGTAGCAAAAGCAACCAGACTAAGGCGTAAAAAACTAAGTTCTGGAAAAAGTATAAAACAAAACAAGTATAAAACAAAAAAAAAAAGAAATGACTTGTGACTGACTGATTACGGTTTTGTTTGTTATCGCAGACACAAACTGTCTTTAACATGATAGTCCTAGCCCATTAGCTCCTCTTATCACTGTATCAGACCTGCCAGGGACCAACCAGGGAAGACGAAACAGTTTCTACTACTAAATTTGTTTGCCCTGTGGTTTCCTCCGTCCTCACAATTGTTGGGGAGGCTCTCCTATTCAGACGCAGCACAGCTTTACAGAGTGTCATGCATGAGTAACTTCTAACACTTAAATATCTCAGAAGTAAAGATAAAGTTCATGTCATCCACATTCTATTTATTTAGAGCATCAGTTGTGGTTGGAGTACTTCTAAAATCTGGGTAATTGTCTTTTCCTCTAAAAAATATTCCTCTCAAACATTTCCTCTGGAAAAACTTTAGGAGACAAGGAAATAATTTTATCAGAGAACTGCAGAGCCACCCAGTTCCCTGATTCATGTATGTATTGGTCGTCCATTGGCACGGCCAACGGTACCAATATTACATTGGACTGGGACCAAAGAAGTTGCTGTCCCGCAGGCGCGTGGCCAGGATTGTATCTTTGGGAGGGTTTTGGTGTCATGGGAGGGGGGTTGGATCACGATTCGAGAGAAAAGTCTAACGATAGAGAGAAAAAGCCGCTATATTATGTGTTTTTTGCATTGCAAGGTTGGGTCATGAGGGGGTTCTAATCCCCAAACCCTCCCCGTGGCTATGCCAATGCTGTCCCGTGATTGCACCCTGCCGAAAGGACGAAGTCTTATAATGAGTTATGCCCGTACTCATGACGAGCGCAGGGGCCGGGGATATTGGAAATTTAACAATTCTCTCCTTAATGATACCGATTACATTAATATTATTCACGATCTCTTCCAATCCGACTTTCCCCTTTTGCATGACCTAGACCCTTCTTCTCAATGGGAAAGAATTAAATATACTATTCGTAATGTCACAATTAAGTATTCCATGAATAAGGCAAAGAATTCTCGCAAGTATGAGAATGACGTTTTGTGTAATATTTCTACTCTTGAGCGACTCTCCTATGAGAACAACTCTGATGAGATTCGCCGTAAACTCTCTGAGGCTCGGGATGAGCTTATGTCCATTTATAACAACAAACTACAGGGTATCATTGTAAGATCAAGGGCTAGATGGGTAGAGCATGGTGAGAAAAGTTCTAAGTATTTTTTGAATCTGGAAAATAGAAATAGGGCTAATAATACCATTTTTCGTTTACAATCAGATAATGATGTATACATCCATAAGAATAAGGAGATTTTACAGGAAATCCGTAACTTCTACAGTTCATTGTATAGGCGCTCTTTAAATCATGATTACGATTTCATTTCAGACCTTGTCGATTTTAAGGAACCAGACGTTAATATTGATATTTGTAATAGATCTCTTTCCCTTTAGGAGTGTTTCCAGGCTTTATCTTCTATGCCGAATGGGAAATCCCCGGGTACTGACGGTTTATCTACCGATTTCTACAAATTTTTTTGGCCTGTCATTGGTCAGTATGTAGTTAATTCTTTGAATTATGCTTACAACCGTCATTATTTATCCTCTGAACAAAACAGAGGTATAATAACCCTTATTTGTAAACCCGATAAAAACCATGATCATTTGAGTAACTATAGACCAATAAGTCTTCTGAATACAGATTACAAAATTTGTGCTAAGTCTCTTGCTAACAGATTATCACTGATATTATTGGTGAAAATCAAACTGGTTTTATTAAGAATCGTTTTATAGGAGAAAATATTCGTTTTGTATTGGATGTTATTAATTACACAAGTAAGCATAACATACCAGGTTTCCTTTTTCTCATTGATTTCGAGAAAGCT
The DNA here is from genome assembly GCA_037179385.1 of Holothuria scabra. Lineage (NCBI taxonomy): Eukaryota > Metazoa > Echinodermata > Holothuroidea > Aspidochirotida > Holothuriidae > Holothuria > Holothuria scabra. The sequence continues at coordinate 6,274,714 of CM074192.1, read as the reverse complement.
TTTGATCGTGTACATTGGGACTTTATTGACCGTACGTTGAGGTACTTTAATTTTAAAGATAGTTTTCGTTGGTGGGTTAGGACTCTTTACAATGGCAGCACTGCATGTGTTTTAAACAATGGTTATTCAACTGGGTTTTTCCCTATTGAGAGGGGAGTTAGACAAGGGTGCCCACTAAGTCCTTATCTTTTTATTCTTGTTGCTGAAACGTTAGCTAGGAAAATAATTCATGATAACACACTTAATGGTCTTAATGTCTTAGGAAAGGAAATAAAAATTTTACAGTATGCCGACGACACCACTCTTTTTTTAGATGGTAGTCGCGATTCTCTTTCCGATATAATTAATGTGCTTAATAATTTTGCTTCCGCCACTGGTCTAAAAATCAACTTCAGTAAATCACATCTGTTCCCATTAGGCCCCTTTGTTAATAATCTTCCAGTATATAGTGAGGATTTTGGCATCAATACGACCAAAGGTCCAATCAAATTCTTAGGGATCCTTTTTACCCATGATGGCAACGATCTATTCCGCCTAAACTACTTAAAGAAGCTTTCAAGGTTAAAGAATCAACTCAAAATCTGGAGTAGCAGGGACCTTACCCCGCTCGGTAGAAACACTATTGTTAAAGCTTATGGCCTTAGTCAGCTTGTATTTCTCTTCCAGGTGCTTCCAAATCCCCCGAGAGAGTTTTTTTAATAATTTACAGAGTATAATTTTCGATTTTATTTGGAGTGGTAACCACGACAAAGTTAAAAGAAGTACAATGTATAATAGTATTAATAAAGGGGGTCTAAAGGTTATTCATATCCAGAGTTTTGCCTTTGCAATAAAAGCCTCTTGGGTTTGGAGATACAAGGATCCAAGTAATAAAGATTATTGGAAATTATTTTTTGACCATTTTCTCTCACCTTTTGGTAAAGATTTCATATTTCACTGCAATTTTCGTGCAAAGGATGTTGAATGTATTACTAATGACTTTATTACTGATATTTGTAAAGGTTGGAGTGAAGCTTCTTTTACAACCCCGAGTGATAATTATGGTTCCCAGATTCTTTGGAACAACTCTTATATTAAAATTGATAATTCAATTGTTTATGACGAAAAACTTCATTTGGCCGGTGTCACTTTTGTTAAAGATTTGTTTTGTGCTGGTGGTAGTAAAATGTCGTATGATACGTTTAGAAATAAATATAAAATTTTGAATTATCCGTTTACTAGATTTTATGGACTACTGTCAGCCATTCCACGTAACTGGATCCACCCCATTCATCATTCAGATCACAACAACAGTGATCACCTTATCAATTTTATTAATAGTAATACCGGTACCAAGGTTTCTCATATAGTGTACCCTTTGTTGATTGATAAAATTACTAGCCCGCCCAAAGCTTGTACTAAGTGGGATAATCAATTTAATCTTACATCCGATGATTGGACTGCGATTTTTAAGATGACCTTCTGTACTGTTTCTGAAGCTAAGGTTAAATACTTTCAATTCAGATTTATTCACCGTGTCTTAGGAACGAATAGGCCGTTATGTTTAATGGGAAAGGCTGAGACCGACCTTTGTACCTTTTGTCATATTGAAACCGAGACCTTGGAGCACCTGTTCTGGTCATGCCATGTTACCTCAAATTTTTTTTTAGATTGTGAGTTAAAGTTTTTTGGAAGGCAGTTCATTTTTTCTAGAAAGGACCTGTTCTTCGGACGTATATATGCTGGTTATGATCCTATCAATTTCATCATTTTGCATTGTAAATACTATATCTATAACTGTAAGCTCCATAATTCCATGCCCGACTGCAACACTTTTTTCCATAAAATGAAATTTATTATTAAAGTCGAAAAACATATAGCTCTGAACAGAAATACTTCAAAGTCCCGAAGGAAGAAGTATAAAGCGTTACAACGCTGTCTCTCGCACTGCATCGAAGACCTGGAAAATTAAAATTGTAGGCTTTTACTGGGTGGTGGTCTGTAAATTTTGTGTGTAAAAGAAGTTTATGGGTATCCTTTCCGGGCGGCCGTAGTATGTTTACTTTAAGTTATTTGCTTACAATTTCCCCGTTGTATTTATGTTTGTATAACATGCAAAGTTCTGATTCCCATCTAAAGTAATTGTAATTTTTAAAGTGGATGTAATGTTTACCATGGTTCTGAATGACATTGATCCGAATATATACTATTGATATAATGTAAAATGCACAAAGTGTTTAAATTGAACGTAATGTAAATAATTGTATATAACTATCATTTTATGTAAATACTGCATTTCCAATTCTGAGATTTTGTAACATTCGCACTATTTGAACAATTTTTGAATAAATGAGATGGTCAAAAAAAAAAAAAAAAAAGAGTTATGCCCATCTCTGCGATAAAATTAAGGATGCTCGATAGCCTAAGGGAACTTGAGAAAGTGAGTCACCATCGTTAATTAAGCCTTTGTTTCCTTCCACTATAACTATTACAATAGTGGCGTGGGTTTTAATTAGGTCATTATACTTCTTCATTTTAAGCTGTTAAACTTGACAGTTTGAAGTACGTTTAAGCTCGGCAAGTTTTAGGTACGTTTAAGCTTGGCATTAAAATCCATGAGTTCAATTGTTTTTAATGGTATTGTAAACCTTGAAAGCTAAAGTCATTTTTTTTACATATGTACACCCACAACTCGGTAAACAGCACGCTTTTCGATTTTCTGTGAGTTGGTTGCAATGACTTGTTGCTAAGGCGAGCGGTTTGCTTGTTATTTCTAAAAAAACATCCATTTCATTTCATTGAATTTTCTTGTTCAGTGAAGCAAGGCAGAATATTTTCCTGTAAACAAAAGGCTATGATGTTCGCTCTCAAATGGAGTCTGGTATACACGGTTATATCTGCCCATCATTAGACGAAATGCTTCTTATTCGCCCCTCCCCTAGCAAACACATGCACAAACAAATGTATTATGTAACTAGTCCATTTTATTTTGAAATAATACAGGCTTTAGTGGGACAGAAATCAGGGGAGAAGTAATCAATTGAAGTTAGTTCCATTTCAGTGAAAACTTACGTTTTAATTGAAACCTTAGAGACTACATTTGTCAAAGGTTGTTAATTCCCAAAGTTGATCAATCCTAATTAAAAAATATCACCAACAATGCATATCAGACAGTTTAATATAGCTTTCCTCTTTTACAGCAAACTTTAAATCCGGTAAATTAGTGATGTAACTACCACAGTCACATTCTCATTAAGTACCTGTTCTTATATGCGCTTCGTCTTTCACAAATTTGGAAGACAAGATACGGGGTTACGAACTTGAGGCTTCTGCACTGAGGGGAATTCGTTTTCACTACGGCAGCTAAAGTAATCAACCGTACCTGCACAAGAAAAGCTGGACGAAATAAAGGCAATACAGTATACGTTTTCAAGTAGTTTGAAGCGGACACATTGTCCGTTTTCTATGTCCTTTCACTTTTCTGACATAATTAGCCCGATAGTTTGAAACGGTCCCCCCCCCCCTCCAAATTTTAGGATGGACGCTTCTTTCGCCATCCTCACTCCGTAAATATTCGTTACCGTCAACACTGTCAACCATGCCACAACTATTGAATTGAAATGTCACCTTTACGTAGTTGTCAGTTACGTATGGTGACGATGACAACGATAAAAACTTCAGTTGATGCAACCTTAACCCAGTTACTTTCACTTGTCAAAGTCACACATTCTGTTCTAATGCAGTCACGTGGACTTCTTACGTAATAGCTCCATGGTAGGAAGGATTGTAATGGAATGAGTCAATGAAATGCTATACGAGGAAGGGGTCTTGTGAGAGCGGCTATCTCTCTCTTTCGAAAAAAAACGTTTTTAGACCTCTATATACGAAATGCTGTAAGGCTTGGGTCCTCAAAAGTAATTAAGCCACTTTGCCATTTCGGTCAATTTAACAAAGTTCATAGCAGGTGTCGAATATGTAACCCCTCTTCTGAGGTAGCATACACTTAATATTACTAGTGCAGAAGTGATAATACACGTTCGTCGAGCGGGCAAGGGGTCAACCCACCAAATTCTCCATGGTAAGCGCATGTTCACTAGACTGGAAAAAATGTAACCAGAATGCTGAATTTCAATATTTCAATTGTAAATCATGTTATAAATCTGGAGGTGTCAATTATTGAGGGTAGGCCTATGGATATATTTAAAAATTTGATATTGTGGTACTGTTGCTATATTTGATAAACACATCTGAAATTTAAAAGGTAGTTATTCATACCCCAGACATTTCCAATTCCCCCAATCTATTGTCTTCTAGCCCCTCCATCAGATGTCTAAAACTCAAATGCAGATGCATTCTGTGTAATTTTGCGTTCTTTGAATGTGATGTCAATCAAAGACCTTTGCCAATTGCGAATTTTGGTAGACTTCGGGTAAAATTGTAGTTTGGGGTGACAAAAGGCTGCCCTTAAGTTTTCATGTTTAAATCTATTTAAAGGACCAGGTATAGTGTAAAATTTGAAAATCCTCCTTCTTAATTTAACTTAGATTTCCACGCTCAAATCTCAAAACTTTTACAACCAAATTTAAGTTGACAATTCGTTTAGTGAACTTCTTCGTTGAGCTTATCAAGATTGCTATAAAACGGCTAAAATTTTGGGATATATTAACTGCAATGCTTCAGATATAGTGACAGTGCTATCTTTCAAAATTTGACTTTGGAGCCTGTTCAATGAAAACACATAACGAGTGTTTTCGTGAAGGAAAACTGGGAGTTCCGATTGTCCGTCAATTTATTTAGGGCAATAAATGAATTTATCCAACTTACTTCCAGAAATATGCGATGCTTCTCTGCCTTATCTGCTCTTATCATATTGTGATTACAGAGAGTTATGGCGGGAAACGTCACTTCCGCAACGTGATTGACGGAAACGATTGTCACTACCGGCCGTTGGAAGAATTTGTGTAGACTGCCGTGCAGTTCGATGAACAACCAGATGTAGAACCCAAGAAGAAAGAGTACCCACAAAATCCTAAATATTAGAACAAAGATGTATTTTAAGATACATAAAGTGCTACAATTTACCATTGTTGATTTATTCTAGTTAAAATTACTCTTAAAAATCTATAACATTGTTACATTTTGTATTTTTCTTTTCAAGTTCGGAATATAAAGCAAATCAAAACGAATTAAAGTTGGAATTGAAACTATTGTCAAAGGATTACAGCTCTTACAATTATAACGAGTAGGTTTGACACGAGGACGTATAAACATGGACAGGGCATGTAACGTGTACGTCGTATCCGTAGATGGTCGCCTCCGTCTGGGACAGAAAAGGCTCTCCAAGATGGCCGTCGTGAACCTATAAATTGTCTGATTTGACGACGACTCTGTTATATTTTGAACAAGAGTTAAACTTGAATGGGGAAGAATATCATATTCCTGCAATACGTGAAGTGATTTTGACCTTACCTTGTGTTATTTCGAAAATATTTCAACTTTCTTGAAAACTCTGGGAATTGATTTGAGCAAGTCCAAACTTTTATACAAAACCCATAGCAGACAGCCATCTTGGTGCGCTTTTTCTCTAACGTACGGCAGCGACAATCTACAGTGCAGTATCCTCTGTCCATGTATGGAAGTCCGTGGTTTGACAATAGTTTCAACTCGGGCATCGGCGAAGTCATGATGCCCACTTTTCAAGAGGTAGAATTCTCTTCTGAGTTAGCTTTGTTTGCCGCCTACTTAAAAGCATCAAAATGTTTCATACCTTGCGGAGAGGAGGGACTTTTGGCGTTTGGTTCATTGTTGCATAAACAAAGGAGGGCTTCAGCTTAGAGGGACGACATTCACAGAGGCGCTAACTCGACCACAGATATATCTGGGTAAACCATAAATCGGAGGGTGATACTAACCCTCTTAGTAGAATCTTTTAAAAATCGTCATTCATATTAAGAAGAACGAGAAAAGGTTCGTCGTTTCTCCTGTGTGGTCCATCCCAGAAAGACGTCTAGAGTCAAATCTCTGGTCCCATTGGCAGGTAAAGAACACGCACTTTTTTCGTTTATTAATATCCTTGTTGAAAAAATGATTTAGAAGAAAAAAAGACGATAAGGTATAGTAGACAGCCTGCGCAGCGCCTCTATGGTTGCCGCTTCCTTAGGGTGCCGCCCCTCAGTAGCGATGAGCTGAACGAAAAGTCTTCCTCCGCTCTGCGGGCTAGACAGTCGACAGACAAAGTAATAGAATCGGAGGTATAGGTAGGATTTCTGCAGTAGTGGTGATGGAGGTTCTTGGACTGGATTTTTTTTTTTATTGGTTATCATGATGATATGTCCAAACATTTTTAAGTCTTGTACTAATGGTAAAAGAGACTTCTGGTTCACTGTAAATAAGAAATCCCCACATCTTTATTTCTAATTACTCACTCAGTAAAATAGGCTACGTGTTCATAATTCGTCTTCAAGATTTGTATACAAGCACAATGTGTAGTCCAGTTATGTACTTGATATGTCTTAAAAGGGATCGTTGAGTTGATATGGATAACATAATAAGGGTAATGCCCTTACCACATGAACAGTCATGTTAGCATATATGTAATTTTCTAAATGGAATTTCCGTCTTTTTCTTTTGTGCCTATATATATATATATATATATATATATATATATATATATATATATATATAGTAGGTTCATTAGGGCTAATGCCAATGCTTGGGACTAATTTCAATTTCAAAATCGAACTTTAACACTCCTTTCGACCTATATATATATATATATGTATATATATATATATATATATATATATATATATATATATATATATATATATATATATATATATATATATATATATAAAACCATAAATGAAAAAACAAGACAACTTGTAGTTTCAGTTTTAGGAATCTATTTCAAATTTTCAGCAACACAGTGCCTTTCTCAAGAAAACAAACCAAAAAGCGTTGGGTTGTTTTCTTGAAAAAGGCACTGTGTTGCTGAAAATTTGAAATAGATTCCTGGAACTGACACTACAAGTTTTATTGTTTTTTCACTAATTTTTTATACTGAGTGCTTCTGGTAATGTTCCTGTTTGGATTTATTACTCTATATATATATATATATATATATATATATATATATATATATATATATATATATATATATATATATATATATATATATATATATATATATATATATATGTATATATATACAGCAATAAGTCCAAAGTAGTTGTCGTCAGCGTTTATTTTCACTTCATCTCTGCTTTCACAGGTTCCTGTATCTCTTCGGAGATCCGCTGGCGAATAAACAATTGTGTTCAGCTGGATGGCATCAACTTTGATCTTTGGTTAGGGCTTGCGTCAAACGAGAACTAGTGCTGTTCCAAAAAATTAGGCGCCTGCTCATGAGGTGAATTGCGAGTTGCTTCATCTGTTATTTGAACAAACCAACTTGGCTTCATGGCTCAGTGGTTAGAGCGTCCGCACTAGAAAGCGGGAGGTCCCGAGTTCGAATCCCGGTGGAGTCAACATCGTTTTTTCACCTCAGCCAGATTTTCCAGCTTTACCAATTTGATTTATATATATACATATATATGTATATATGTATGTATATATACATATATACATATATATATATATATATATATATATATATATATATATATATACATACATACATATATATAGCAAATCAAACTGAAAATCTGACCCGACGAAAAATTGACCGTCTCCACTGGGACTCGAACCCAGACCTGCTCTACGTGCAGACGCCTTACCAGTTTGGCTATGAAGCCAGTCCTGGCTGTTCGAGTTTCCAGAAAGGAGTCAATGATTCGCCGAGAGGGCGCTACATAGAGTTGTGGACATATATCCATTTCAAACTCCGATCGGCCTTTTGACAGAGATCACTTCTGGAAACCAGATTGATGCAATCAGTTCGCCCTCTCGGCGAATATATTTACCAATTCTGATTTATATATATATATAGATATATTTAGATGCACATCTGTATATATGGGTAGGTTTTCCGGGAGTTAAAACTATTCTTTCCATTCTTCACTTATTCAGAATTTATACATGTATATGTTACGGACATTGGGATTGTTGTTTAAAGGTAAACGCTGTAGGGAAAAACTTGTCATTTTCACGTAAAGAATACCTAAATCCAGCTGAAAGCTGCTTTACTATAGCTCAACGCTTCAATAGTTCAAAACCTTTGAAGGCGTTCCATATTCCCCCCTACGCTTTTTGACATCAAATTCAACCTTACCTGCATTCATGTTATGCAGTTATTTACCAAATAAGGGGTGGGTAAGCATCCAAATTTTATGATTTCTAGTGACGTAATTTGCTGCGCACGAAGAGCGCTGACACTTGTCCTTTTCGAATATTTAAAAATATGGAGCTTGTATTGCAGAAAAGTTTGGTTTCTGAGTTTCCTGTGAGAAAATTTGAAAAGTTGTGGGATCACCGAAGAATTTGTGTACCCTGTTGGCAAATCTGAGATTGAGTGGCGACCAGAGATCGTTTTTGCTACATAATGTTATCCAACGCCTACGAAATGAGGCTCTCCGTCGGAAATTTTTGAGTCAAGAGCCCATCTTGGAGGAAATTTGGAATTTCATGAAAGAAAATATATATAAAATAGCTCTTTAGTTACCGTTGTCTTCTGATGATCTGGTGTCACATGTAGCACATTTCCAATTTTGTCACTTCCAGAGCTCGGAAAGGTTTACTACTGGCAAATTGAAAGTATGAACGAACACCTCTGCTTAGAAATTGAAATTTGCGGCGCGCAAAAAATTTTGCTTTTTCGAAAAAAACTTATGACGAATTGGGAGCTCTTATTGGAGAGAATTTGGAATTTCGGAATTTCATGAATTGTCAAATCCACATTGTAGACTGCTCTCACAAATGGCAAATTTCCGTATTCTTCATTTAATGTCTGGGAAAAGTGTGCCCAGATGCAAAATGGTGCTAAATGTTTCAATATTTTGAGTTATTAGGAAACTATTAAGTTTTCAAAACATGGTCTTGAAAGTGTGGATAATTACTTCAACGGACTATACGGTCAATGTGAATTTAAGTACCGGGTATACTCTGTAAATAAATAGAATCACAACGAAAATTGTGATAGTTTGCGAAGGATTTGTACAAAAGTTCTAATAGTAAGGAACTTTAGATGAAAGAAGGTAAAATCCATAAACTGATCAAAGCACACTATAATATACTGCAGGAAAATCACAGATCGAGGGGGTATGATACCCACTGATTTTACTGAGAAGCCGTTGCATAGGCCTACCGGTTTAAGATTGATGATACAAAAAATATTATCATACTCCCTTTCAAAGTTTAGAACGACACCCCCTCATACACTATCTGCAGACAGAGGATGGAGGTGTACCTCTAATTTCATATTGAAATCTCTAATCTAGAAAAATTCAATGTGATTTTACTTCTCTAATAATGGTCTAAATTCGAAATGGTCGAATCGCTCTACGAATGTGTGATGTGCTCGCGTCGAAACTTTGCATTAGAAATCATTTATTCTTCTGAAAAAGTTGCATGCAGACTGTGCTCCAAGACATTTTCCTTAAAATGTGTTAAGCCTGCGAGGCTGGTCATTCACTAAAGATCACAAATTTCATTAAAACATAGCAGGGGACGATTCCTTTTTTTCAAATTCCTAAATGCTGTGCTCCTTCACAACCACACCAGCTGTCCTATGCACTCGAAAAATCTACATAAGCATGGGACAGATAGGCCTAAATAATGTATGTTTGATGTGCAAGTGAAAAAAGAACATCAATGAGTCTGCAAGCGCGCGGAGCGTGCAAAAATTTTGAGGATTTGCTAAGCATAAACTCGTATGTATTGATACAAAAATCGATCGTAATCGGTAGAGCACATCTTTCATAACCTACATGTTTAGTATTTTTGGCAGTACCCATCTTTTAAGTTTCAGGTCACAGAAAGTGTGTGCGTGGGTGGGGGACCTGTACGTTAGTGTTCCCTCCAATAAAAAGTGGGGGGACATGTCCTCCACTCTAATCGACGCCCATGGCCTCTAGGCTGCTTTAAGCAAAGAAAGAAACTTTAAAAAAGACAAAGTAGTTCCTGCATTACCTTCGAAGGAAATGAATACCTCCTCCAGTGACGAAACGCATTCCATGTAAGGTTGTAGAGTCGCCAAATCCTCGTACCTCGTGAACAAATGTCACCTGGTTCCCGTTCTCCGGTGCATAGCTCGTTTCTTCAAAATTATGTTTAGGCGATTTTGTAAATCTGTTTTGGTTGGGATCCATCATGTCTAAAAAAACAAACCATAAATGTCCTTTTAGTGTATAAGGGTATTTTAGTTTCATGAAATGGCTTAAAATCTAGTTTTGAAACTGATATGTACTGAAAGTTGCTACCTGAGAAAGGTTACGGTTTCAAAATAATGTACAACTTAGTTTACAACACCATTTTTGCTGGTCATTGTCAGCAACGTATGGACATACATAGATCGACTGACTGAATGATCAATTGACTGGACTCGCCTATTGATGAACTAATCTATCGAGTCTGCCTGACTGATAGACCATGGAAGTACTACCTCCGAGGTAGTACCACCATGGAAGTACTACCTCCGAGGTAGTACCTCCATGGATAGACGGTGCTGAATAGCTAACTGATTGGCTCGCTTACTGACTGGCCCACCCTCTCGCTCCATGAGCCTAGCTCACTGGCACCACACGCGTATCCAGACATTCCAAAGGGGGGGGGGTGACCTAAGAGAAAGCAGTGATGTGAGGGAGTTGCACTGTTAATTTCCCGTATGTTTTAAAATATTATATGTTTGAAAATATGTATTTCTGAGGTTGCAAAATTAATGTTACCCATCAAGTTCAATTGTCATATCTCGTTCCATTGTTGAGATATGAAATTTTGAAATTTATGCACTGAAAAAAAATAGTCCATTGCGAAACAATTTGTGACTTTCTTGTTGTGCATCTCACATTAGCTGATTTGTTTCCCTTTAAAATTACAAATGTTCCTATGACCGAACAGTTCCTGTTTCCTCGCATAGCAGCTTGCAAAAAGAGGACTTAATCAGTTACACCACCACGTAATGGTAAGAGCCTGGTGGAAGATGCAATAACTTTCAGAAAAAAGAAATACAAAGATTGTAATGTGAGTAGTACAAAAATGAAATCACAACATTTTTATATCTTGGCTCAAGAACGTCCTATGAAGGTGGGAGTAGAACTGTTTGAATTAATTTTCCATGCTCATATTGTGTATGTTTTAATTATTTGACTTGAGGTAAACTGTAATTTTTTCTAGAGACCACGGAAAACAAAATTGTTCAAGGGCTATAAGTCCATGAAGCAAACTGATTGTACAGCCCACCTATATTTAAGGCTTCCCATGGAAAACCGAATTCACATGCGTCATAGTGGTGTCGTTGCTTCGAGTATCCATAATAAATATCTGTCTCGGCGTATAGATACTTGAATAGACGGAGAATAAAGCTGATTGACCTACCCGCGTACCGGGAAGGTTGTTTCAGCATTTAGAGGTAGTTATTGATGGCACCTCAGGCGATTCTAATTCTCCCAACCCTACTTCTAGCCCCTTCTGCAACTGATTTTAGACTCATCCTCATCTATAGACACAATTCCAGTTTATCGCGTCATGGCATACGAGGCCCTAATGTGTAATTAGAACACTCTCAGTACATGCTGTAAAATATGAGCTATTCTGCATTTTGTGAAATTGATGTCAATTTAAGTTTTGTGCCGATTGATAAACTTTCTGTAGACTACTGGTAAAATTGCAGTTTGTGGTGACGAATAACTGGCTTGAACCTCCTGTTTTTCAACTCCACCTTTCCACTGAACGAGTTTACTGCAATTCACATGGATTGAACGATATTGAAAGATGTTTTAATCTGTGTAGGATTGCCATCCTGTGGATGCAATCTCAGATAAAGTCACAACATGGTGACGAATTCCGTCCCAATTTACGACGCAATACAGAATTTCACAAGTCTAGTTGACTATGGGCGTGACAAGCTTCTCAGTACAAATCTTATACAGTTATAAAAATGTTATCAATATACCTAAAGGCTGCCAATATTGGATGAATGCATAAGCCTACCTGTCACATTTGTGTTACAATGACAAAGTCTGTTGTTTCTTCCTCTTTTAGTTTTAATATTTATTATTTTGTTGTTTTTTATGATGGTCAGTACAATTCCAGACGATCTTTGGTAAGAATAACCGGTGTAGTAGTAACTTGTGGATTCTTAATTGAACAATGATTGTTGGACAAAGATTGTCAGGTTTACATGCTTTTGTCTGTTCGTGGTCATTGACTGACCGTGAAATGTGTGTGACATTCTCCAGTTTAGGTGAATAATATGTCAACATATATACAACCATGACAGGTCGAGGACATTCTAGATAGTACATGTATAAACGTAACTGTTTGTACCTTCTCGTAAGACAGATCGAAGTCCCCGCTAAGATTATAGGAAAATACGATAAAACCACTGACTTCCTTTATACGTCCATGTTTAAAGCCGCGATCACACTACAACTAATTCGGATCGGCTTCGATCCGATTTTTCAGAGTTTTGTGAAAATCTTCTTCACCTCCGGTAGAAAAGAGCCAAAAATTTTTCACCCAGTTTAAGTATATGATTTTTATCGGATTTTTAGAGAAAAAAAAATTAAATGTCAATTGATTTCTATAGTGACGTCTTACCGACGATTATTTTAGACCGGGTAGTCCGATAAAATTTGTCTTTCAGTGTGAATCGCCACGGAATAATAAGCACAAATTGCATTTTCATACTCCTGGGGTTCAATTCGTATATTTTCACAGGTTTGCAAAATTTTGGCTCTTTCCGACCGGAGAAAGGGAAAATTTTAACAAAAATCCGAAAAAATTGAATCGGAATACGATCGTTGCAGTATGACCGAGGCTTAAACCGTGGTGCAACAAACGTGATTTCCCAGCATGAACATCACGGTCTATTGCACCGTTTTAGCGCATGTTCCACGGATATGGGATATTCCGCAATAATTTAAAAGAATAGTCCAGAACCAAATTTATGTTTGACATGTTTAAAAGAGGAACATATTGTAAGCATTCTGGAAAAAGTTTCATTCATATCCCATGTTCGGTTCTCAGGATATTAAAGCAATTGAAGTTGACACATTTTCTATGAAAAGTGAACTTGAAGCAAGCAAGTGTGATGTCATGGACATTGGATTCACAATGTTGGCCAAGGTGTTGTTTTTCTTCTATTATTCTTCCCGTTAGTTTGACCTTGAATTGATTAGGGACGTTATCTTGCGCCCAAGGCACATGAAGTTCTAAAAATCTCATTGCTCAGGATGCAACAATGGTATTTATATATAAAAGTTTTGTCGCATGAAATTGGTGGTAAATGATAAATAAATACAAAACATAGGCCGACATTGTAAAGCCTGGCCCATGACATAACGCCTGCTTGTTCCAAGTTCATTTTATTTAGAAAATTTGCCACATTTAATCGCTAATATATCGAGAACCGAACATGGAAAATGAGTAAAACTTTCTCCAGAATGCTTAGAATATGTTTCTCTCCAACATATCAAAAATTAATGTGGCTTTGGACTCAGTGGCGTAGCTAGGATTTTTTCCAGGGGGGGGGGGGGCAAAGGTATGAAATTTCCCCAAAACTTTTCCCGGTCAATGTGTATGTATTTCATATAAAATATGCAAATTTACAAGTATAACAACATTACCATGTCATTTTGTAATATTACCTGCATTTTAATCTCAAAGTATAACATAGAGCAATCGGAAATAACACAGTATATTATTTTGGTAAACAATATCTGTTTAATTTGTATGTAGTAACGCAGTGGCGTACGCAGAATTTCTCTGAAGGGGGGGGGGGGGCATTCAGTATGGTCTAAAGGGAGGGGATGTCCGGAAATTTTTTGACGTTTTCAAGGAGCCTAGATGCAAAATGGTGCAAGATTTTCGACTTTGACAGGAACAGTGTTAAAAGTTAATCGTGGTGGTTCATGAGGATAAAACTGAAACTTTTGTGTCTTTACATGCATTCTTATGCCATTTATGCTACCTTACGAAGTAAAACTTGTCATTAAATTTGCACACTTTTAGGAGTCAAAATAAAAGAGCATTGATCGGTACAGGATTGTGGTTTTTCTTGGCCACAAAACGTTATTTTATCATAAAGATTATCTCAGCGGAGCGCCACCATTTGGTTGGCGGGGAGCGTAGAGAAAATTTCGAAAAATCAGACCCCTCAGAGGGCCGGAAATAGCATTTTCCTGACTTATACGATGAATCTAAAGAGTCGCAATAAAACGCTCACTTTAAAATATGTTCGCAAACTGCAAAGTGATCAGAGAGTTAAGAGCTAATTTGACCCTACAAATGTAATTTTGCCCAAAAGACTGAACGAAGCGCCACCGTTGGTTGGCGTGGAGCGTAAAGAAAATTTCGAAAAATTAGACCCCTCAGATGGCCAAAAATAGCTTATTCATGTTTTTAAAGAGAATCTAAACATGTTGTCTTTTTTTATCGATGCCACCAGTGGAAAACAGAGTCTACCATTTTAGGTTAAAATTGGAATTTGACAGAATTTGCCTAGGTCTATTTGTAGGAATTAAAAAAAAAATGGCATCACTGAAGGACCTTGCAGAGACAATCCTTCCCCTTTGAAAATTCTTGAAAAATTGAGTCTCCTTATAAGCAATCTGGTGCCACATATGCTATCTTTTGAAAAAATCTGTGTTACTAAAGTTAGACTACGTATTTTTAAGAACAATGAAAAAATGGCATCTGTGAGGGGGCATGGCCCAGTGGTCTCCCCTTCCATGGGCGTCCGCAGAAATTTTTACAAGGGGGGGGGGGCAAGGTCATTCATGGATGATTGAATTGTGTGCACTATCTAAGCGGAGCGCCACCATCGGTTGGCGCGGAGCGTACAAGAAAATTTTGGGTCTTACAAACCCTCCAGATGGCCGGAAACGACACTTGGCGAGTGTTATAAGTCGGATGCCATATGCACACTACATACTTGACAACTAGTACAATTTTGGCATAGTTTTTACAATTACAAATTTCCAATAGATATCACGAATGATGGTCCCCAAATTACGATTTCACTATTCAGCATACCATCTTCTCTTTTGCTGTTCCTGGTCAAATGTCCGCATATTGCAGTAGAAACTGACGCTGTGAGTGAAGGTATTTGATGATCTATTTTTAATTTTTTTTTATTTTAATTTTTAATTAATTTTTTCACAAGTTTGATTTTCCAGGGGGGGGGGGGGCAAGTGCCCCCCCTTGCCCCCCCCCTTCCGGACGCCCATGTCCCCTTCGCAAGCCACGAAGGAGGCCTAAGAGTGGCTCGATCACAGAGGATATCCTGTTAGAACAGCAGTCTGTTAAGTGTAGAAGGCTACAAGGTACTCATTGACCTGTTTATTGTTACACCCCAAGTGAGCAGAAAGCTATTTTCCCGAACTAGACTGTAAGCCTCCAAGGATAAGGCTAAGTAACAAAATCTAAGTATGCCAATGGATCCCTTTCATTCTGATTTCTAGACTAACTTTAAGTTTATCGTTGGCCATGGATTGTTTCAGCCCCATCCATCTTACGAACACAGAGTAAAATCGGCATAGCTACTAATATATTTTTAGAACAACATAATAACCCCGGGGGTCTATGCATAGTGACTTGTCAGTTTTCACATCCTTTTACTGAATTCCCAAAGTGCACAACACAGAGACTGTGTACAAGGGGATAAGTTTGGTATTACAGCCTTTCAGTGTTAGTTGCACTGTATCAGCTGTTGTTAAATACCTGAATGTGTGCACTGAAATGCACTGATCATAACCCTAGTGCGTATACAAGAGAACATTCAATCTGCTACGCGGCGAGGACATTTCTGTGGAACACGAGTAGGGCTGGTTCATGCGACACTGACGAAATCTGAGTTAATTTGTTGCATAAAAATACGAATTATGTATGAAAAATATCTCACAATTACTTATTCTACCAAAGATTTTGAGAAATTTTTGTAAGAATAAGAAAATTCATCAAATTTCCCCCAAAATTTTTCCAGGGGGGGGGGCAATTTGCCCCCCTGCCCCCCAGTAGCTACGCCACTGTTTGGACTATTCATTTAACCGATCAAATTAATTGCTATAGTAGCAGTCACTATAAACTGTGTGGAATGAGTCAAACTCTGAAAAATTTCTATTACAGGCCTAAATTTTCTTCACAAATATTTTTCATGGTTATACAACACCATATGTTTCATATGTTCAATGTAAAACAAGTTTTGCATTCTACATGAATTCAAGTCCAGAATTAAAAGAATATCTAAATACAGATTGGAAAATTTGTCTCATTCATTTAACGTTAATATTCATAGTTTATACTCCGTGGTTAATATGTAAATTGTTAAAAAGTACTGTCTTAAAATGTTTCAATCGATTGCACAATAAATGGTTATGTCCTTTTTGCACAACCCTCTTTATTATAAATAGTTGAAAAATATACCGGTATTTGTTGTGCGTAGTCAAATTACCCAACAACAGTGAGGTAGTGATCTCCGTCACGTTGACGCCAGGTGCAGTGAATTTTTAAGAAAAAAAACACAGATATTTAGATATTGTAACTTGATTAGCCTAGAACAAGGAGTGACACAGGAATTTATTGCACAACTTCTGGTGGCCTGCCAAAATTTTTCATTTTCTTTGGGGGAGGGGGGGGGGTGGTTGCAAAGTATTCAAGTGATGTAGAGAACATTAACAACACTATCTAAGGGGAGACAACAAAAGTATGTTTGGCTTAAAATACCTCTCAGGTTGCCGGTGCCGGATAATGCCACTTTTCAGTTTATCAGTCCTACTGATTTTCAGCTTAACTGTTCCTTACGTTTTAGATAATATGTAGAGACTTTAACACTTCCCCTTTTTTACAGTGCTCTTTAAAAACATTGGGACTTCCACTGACACTATTACTGTTGTATAGGTAATTTAATAGCCTTCATAATTAATTCATGAATATGAATATTCATGAATACAGATGCAGTACCAGTGCCAGTACGCATGGCAATGTGTGTTCTTCTCTCTGTTTTTGTAACGATCATATGAGTATGACATGAAGCATCGTAATCCTCGTTTAGTTTACCCGTTCTCCCTCTAGCCTTAGTTGTGTATTTGGATTCAAAGTTGTTTTGTTCATTGTCACCGAAGAAAGCTTCAGGTGGAGCAGAAATATTAGCCGCTTACTCTAAAAATCTTTAAAAAATTTTGATTTTCCCCTTACCTCACAATTGATAAGCCACAGCCACAGCTGGGCAAACTCAATAGCGTGTCGTCAGCTGCTTCTTAGCTAGCTACGCTGAATGCGTATTACACCAGTTGTGTTGCCCGTCAAAAGGAGCGGGGCTTGTGATGTAGGTGAAAGCACTCTATATATCGTACTTGGAAGGCATTTTTTGTTCTCTTAGACCGTATTGTCATTTAGAAAACACCAATGTCTCCCAAGTTCTGCAGGTACTTTTCTATACATTCTCTATTATCAGATACATGTTTAGAGGGCCAAACCTCTCACCCCAAATTACAATTTTGGTACGGGGGTAGCGAAATCCTCATTTGGCTCAGCTCTTTGATTGACAGCTAATTCAAACAATGCAGAGTACCAAAGCTTATATAACACAGCATGAACGGCACTGAGAGTGTTTTGATTATATAAAATGAGTTTTTTACACTCACCTTGAAGCAATAAATTGAGATTGTATCTGGATGAGGATGAATTTTAGACCATTGTGGGAGGGGCTTCAGTAAGAAGGGTAGGAGAATTGGTACTGTTTGGGGTGATAGAACTGGGCCTTTAAAACAGTGATCAGTTTCTTCCAGAAAAGTAGAAGATACCGGAAGAAACTAAAAAAGTTGTGGAAAGACCATTACAAAACTGAGGAATAGGTACTCAAACAGTAGCGTAGCCAGGATTGTGTCGGAGGGGGGGGGGGGGGTGGATCACGACTTGAGCGAAAATCTAAGGAGAGAGAGAAAGAACCTCCTTCTTAGGTGTTTTTTGCGTTTCAAGGTTGGATCATGGGGGTTTCAACCCCCAAAACCACCGTGGCTACGCGCTTGTATTCAAACAGGTGTCCCAAATTTCGGATGCAACTAAAAGTATAAAAACACAGTCAAAAAACAGAAAATCAATTCTCGTCAAATTCTAACCTTATACCATGAAATCCTAAAAATAAACACACTTCAGTAGTCATTCAACCCAACAGAGATATGGAAATTTTCTGGATGAGATATGAAGTAATGTGAAAGAGTGGGATTGTGTATTTATTTGCCAAGTCCTCTGGCAGCAGGAAGCTCATTGCATCATTTACACATATATGGTGATTGCACAACTCACTCAGAGCTCTTACCAAGCAATGTTTAATAATAATTTGTGCTAATGTTTGAATCCCTATTACAGCTGTGCCTTTAATTCATGAATCCTGGATGTCAAATGGTGGTTAGCAACATAGTATGAGAGTCGATTATGGGTGAACTGAAGGCCTACACTTTAATACTGTATGCATATAGTACTTGTATCCTAGCTAGCGAAGGGAGACCCTAAGAAAATTTCACTGCATGTTTATGTTGTTATTAGACATGATGGTAAATTTATGGGAATTGTTGAATTACAAATTAAACACCATTTTTATTTATATATTGAGTTTCTTCCAGTCTTTTCTGTTGGGTTCAAGAAACTGGAAGAAACCTTTTTCTTCCAAGTGGAAAAATCACGGTGGGTTTTTCCGCGGTTTTTCCACCACGCGCACAAAATCTTCGAACAATTGTTTAATATGTTCTTTGACCATTAAATATAAAATATTGATAATTTCTGAATTAGGGTTATAATGTAAGTGTGCGTATGGTTGTGTGTATATACTAGAACAGCAATGCTGTTGTGAAGCTCACACGATTTCTAAAATCTGTTAAAACAGGATCTCAAAGAACCAAATGTTATATTTTGTTTATTTGCTTCCCCTTACAAAATAAAAAAACCTTCTTTGAGGGCATTACAAAATTAAATTCAAGAAAATCAAGAAGAGTGAACATGGGTCGTAGTGGTCAGGAGGCCGGGTGGCTCCAGTCCCCCACCCCTCATTAACCAAAAACTTGCTGAATCGTGCAGACTTCAGGGCCTCAGTCGTGCAGAAATCATGTCTTGAAGTGAGATTTTTAGTAGGGCACGAAGGTCCCCCCCCCCCCCCGAGAGAGAGAGAGAGTGTCCGGTACGGCCATAAGGTTGAAGAAAAAACTCTTGTGATTTTGCATGTAAATCTGCAACTGACATAGTTTTATGACATATCTAAATATCAATGCACGTTTTCTCAAATCATGAGCCTATACTTCCCTTCATGCGTTAAACCGCACTAGCTGATCATAGCTGATTATAGAGAAGACCCCAATTAAAAAAAAAGATATCAAGTATGAGTAGATGCTTATCAGAAAAATGTTAGGAAAACTGAACTCAGCACTCAGCTACATCATCAATGACGCGATAAAACCGCCTGCATAACGACTTGCAAGATAAGAACTCAGCTGCACACAACCAAGCACACCGTGCAATAAATAAACAGCTAAATGCTCAACAGGCACAGTGAACTCAGCCCTACAAAAGCAGTTTTAAAGGACAAATGCAGTCACCCCAATTTGAAAAAGGATAGTAGCAGCGGTCACCTAGCTGCACTTTGATAGTCTTTCGGGCAGAAAAAAAAAAAATTTCGGATGAAAAAGACAATTTTGCCCATTCCCAAACTGAAACTCTACCGTACGCCTATGTATAAAATATTAAAACTCCAAGTGTATGGGAAGAGAAACTTTTTCCGCAGGAAAATTTTTTTTAATACGGTCCGAGACCCTTAACCTGAATGATGATATCAGGTTACCCCAACAAAACTACAAATCACCTTTACTTTATTTTTCTTGCGAGAAGATTAAGATTCCATAAACACCCAAAGTCTGTCATAAAATTACAACTTCTCTCCCATGTAAGCTCCAGTTTGTTAAAAGTGGCAAAATTTTTCATTTCGTTGGATGCTCCGCCCGTAAAATTAATAACCAAAGGCAAATGTGTTAATCGCCCTTACATTCTACCTAATCTTGCTCTTGAAAGGCATATCGCATAATAAAAAAGCCCAAATTTTTCATTATAACTGTACCAAAAAACCAAATTTTCTTCCGTTAAAGTCCAAAATTTCTACAATGGCATAAGCTCTTAATTTTCAAATCTTCGTTCAAAAAAGGAAAAGAATTTTTTCGAAAACTTCTAGTGTCGTGTTGAAGTCTTAGTACGTAGGCCTAGTGCGATTAAATGGGTAACCCCAAAGATTTTCAATTGTCGCCTATGTAACGTTTTTGATTTTGCTCATATGAAAGACAGATTCTTCACTTAACACCCCAACTTTAATGGTCCTCACAAAGCCAAATTTCTTTCAAAAATTTTAAATTTTGTCTTTAAAATAAACTCAATATTTTAAGTTTTTGTTGAAAAGAAAGCCATAAATTGCGCGCGCTACTCGCGCCTTAAAACCTGCTAAGTTACGTCTCACCGGGACTACTTCAAAGTCTTTGTTGGAGCCTTGAAATGCTGGTCCCCCTGTCTGGGAGCTTGCCCCCCCCCCTGTCGGGGAAATCCTGACGCCACCTCTGGTGAGCTAATTACATGAACAGACAGAACAATGCCTCTTGTCACCAACCAACGGAAAACAAATCTCTAACAGTTACACAATATCTATACCGTTTGGTTAACGTTTCGAACCGACTTGTTCTTCGTCGGGAGTCCTAATGGAATTGCGCAACAACATTACGAAAAGAAAGTGCAGGCGACCTGATCATGCAGCGGTCACTTTTATTGGATAGGCTATAAATGAGAGTTCACGGTTAGGTCTTCGACGTCATTCTCACACCGAAAGATTAGCCTTAATTGTCTCGGTTGTGGGAAAGCCTCCCATTAATATAGCAAATTTCAAGTTGAGGAAACTGTTTGTTGAAATGGTCTGCATCAGGAGTCGAGTGCTTTTGTTGCAAACTTTTTCAAGCCCTTCTGACTCTGATAGCAAAGAGCCGTTCGGAGAAACCAGACTATGAAACTGCACGCCGAGGAAGCTACGTCCACTAAAGGACAACGGCTAACTGACCAACCTTACGACCATCAGACCGTTTACATCATTGGTCACGAGAAACGCGGTAAACGAAGGCTCCCTTACACTTTGCGTTTGGTGCAACCGTTGGTTCCGTTTTGGTTGTTGAATCTCAGTCTAAATTTGGAGGAATTCTTACTGATGTGTAAGAGATCGCGAGGCACTCAAGGCACAAAGAACGTAGTCAATTGAAATAAAAAAATTTGGGCCCGCTGGTATATCTGAATACCATGGAGGTGGGGAGGGTGCATTTGACGTTCTGTGATTAAACAGTTGCATACAGTACTTTGTCAACGCGTATTACCGCAAGGGAAATAACTTTTTGATTTAGTGTGGTATGCGCCAGGATTACACGTAAATGGGGCGCGGTTGCTTGAGAGAAACGGCTCCATGGGTACTTTGAAAATATCCGACAGCGAAATCCATGCTTAAATTACGCCACTATGTCTTAAAGGCCTAGTCTTCTCACTCCAAAGGGTACAATTCTCCTAACCTGCTTACTTAAGCTCCTCCCTTGGCACAACTGTCTAAAATTCATCCTCACCCAGACACAGTCTCAGTTTATTTCTTCAGGGTGAGTGTACGAGACCCCAACATGTAATCAAAACACTCTCAGTACAGTACATGTTGTGTAATATGAGCATCAGTACTCTGCGTTTTTTGAGCTAGCTGTCAATCCAAGAGCTGGATCAATTAAGAATTTCTGTGGACTACTACAAAAATTAAAGTTTAAGACGGGGCGATAAGCCCTTTACTTTTTAAAGGTTTAATCTTCTTAACCCACATATTTCTAGTTTTCCTTACTAACTTGTAAGCAACTGTCTCATATACTCATCCAGACAATCGCATATTGCTTTGGGAGGAGTATTCACAGGATGCAGCCATCAGAACACTCTCTCAGTACAGAGCATGCTGCAGTCACGGTGCAATATGAGGATTGAGAGCTCCTGTAGATTACTACAAAAATTGTACTTTAGGGCAATAAATGACGACCGTTAAGTAAGGAAGAAAGTTCACGGCTATAAGTAACTATAATGGGGCTTCGTTTGTTTACAATTCTTGTAGCAGAGCAGCCTGTTTCTTATGTTAACGGTATTGCGCAAGTTCCATAATGCATTATAACTGATCGGTTTCAGCAGAGGAAATACGACACGCTAAAAGAGCATTAGCTTATGCCCAGACTCATTTTGAAGCAAGAGCTAAATCTCACATTTTTTTCTAATTTTTCTTCGAAGTATCTCACCCCAAACTACACTTCTTGTAGGGGGTTAGAGAAACTGTCAATTGGCCCAGCTTTTTGATTGACTGCTGCTAATTCAAACAATGCTGAGTATCAACGTTTATATTACACAGCATGAACTGTACTGAGAGTTCTTTGATCAGTCATACGCATTTAACTTTTTTATATTCACCCTTAAGCAATATAAACTGAAACTGTCTGCATGAGGATGAATTTTATACAAATGTGGGGAGGGAGCTTTAGTAAGAAGGTTAGGAGAACTGGTACTGTTTGGGGTGAGGGAATTGCGCCTTTAAGTAGGGTAAATCTCCAATTTGTTAAGTCAAGGGTAATTAACTTAGCGAATATTCTCTCCTTCCTATTAAGCAATGCCCACTGTTGAAATAATCTAAATTATGTTGAATTAAATGATCTTATAAGAATTTATTGTCTATTTAATTTTACCACCAGTGCAAAGGCAGAATTTGCTTTAAAATGGTCATTCATACCAGGCCTGAAATTAATACTTTGGCCCACTTATTGCAAATTTCAAATAAGCATCGAATGAAATAAAGAATCAAACCCGAATTTAAAGTAGTATCACGATATTATATTTAAAAACATTATTAGCATTAGTACTAGTGATGGAATCTGAACAAATGAGAGAAGCAAAAGCTTACATCTTTACATCTTTTCCCAAATACTTTCTCCAAAGTAAAAATAAAAAAATCAACAACCCCGACTTTCAGGGTGGGTAGCAGAGGGGTGAAAATTCAACGTTGTGTTACACAGGTGACTTACAATCACATAAGGACTTTGGGAAACGTCTACCTCCCGACTCTCTTGCAAAGAGCTACTCGGCGAAACCAAACTTAAAACTGCTTCCCAATGAAGCCAGTACGTCCACTGAAGGACAACCCTTGACAAACCTTACAGTCCTTACACTATTTACAATTTTACATCACTGGTCTTTTTTGTCACATATTCGAGGTGGTTTTGATGCCCGGTCGTTAGCATTTGCATGGTGTTTGCGCAAATTCGCTCTACACAAAGTACGTCCCAAATAAGGAGGTTTAAACTTAAATTAATTATGGGTGAGCTTGGGATTGCAGTTTTCATGTTAATAAGTTTATATACAATTAATCGTTTTAAAGTTTGTTTTAAGTGCCGGGAGATTGTTTTCAAGTTTCCTAGTTTGATTAGGGAGCTACCACTAGTAGTAGTAGTGGCAGCTTCCTGGTTTGATAAAGAACAGTGGCGGCGAGAGGTTCATTTGCTCCTCAGATTTTACACTTTCTCCTTCCCTTAATTTCTCCCCGAGTTAGGCCAGCTAGGAGTTTGTTTAACCGAAAGAAATGAATAATGCACCTCTCCTGATATTTAGTTTTCGTTGAGAGCCATGCTAAATCATCAGATCTTTCGAGGTTTCACCCCTGGACCACACCCTCCGAGCGGGCGTTTTGGACTCAGTTTTGCACTGTGGCCGAAAATGTTTCCCCCAACATTTTCTTTGCCCCTAGTTTGCTCATCCCAATTTTGACATTCTGGCGTCGCCACTGATGAAGAACCTAATGCACAATCAATTAAAAGTGAGTTATTTAGACCTACGACAGAATCACAGATAGGCTACCATAGCCTTGGTGTGGTGTGGCCTGTTACTACACTCTAAAAAATATTGGGCAAATATTTGCCCAACTTTTTACCAACACTGGGTACTTATGTGTCCTCCCAACAATTGGGCAAACTGTTGGGCAAATGGTGTTGGGCAATGCAACTACCCAGTAGTTGGGCACTACTGAATGACCAACTTTTAACCAACACTGGGTATATATGTGTCCTCCCAACTGTTGGGCAAACTGTTGGGCAAGTGGTGTTGGGCAATGCAACTATCCAGTATGTTGGGTGCTTATTTGGATTTCAATATTTTCAATATAATCTGATATATAATTACAAAGTACCCTAACACATAAAACGTTTATCCTCCAAGAGTGGCTGGGGGCTCCATCGGCGATGCACTTGATAGGTAAACAGTGAAATGTGTAGTTTAAAGTATCAAACTCAATCGTAAACTTTGTATTTCTTCTCCCATTGATTAGGTAGCAATGAAAACTTCTTTTTTCTATGCGACCATTGCTCTTTAAGTACTTTCGTCCAGATTTTTACTGCTATTCTACCGTTAGCTTTTTATTTACCAAATAAAACCTTATTCAACCATGAGATTTTATAATGAATCACTTATATTACAATAATTATCTGTAAAACTTAACTGATCTTTAACTAACCATCTGATTGGTCAATTACATATTACCCAACTGTTGGGTACTTTAAAACTTGCCCAACACCTTTTACCAACACCTGGATTTTGCCCAGCCTTAATTTGCCCAACAATATGGGTACCCATTTGTTGGGCAATAATTTGCCCATGTTGGGCATTTTGTATTTTGCCCAACACTTTTTACCCAACAGTTTTTAGAGTGTAGGCATGTAGGAACTTCGTTGAATAGTGTTTGAATAGGAAATATTGTAAAAGTACTCACATGTCAGTGTGTTATTCCAATAGCTGTTACTTTGACGAATACTCTACTCTAGATTTACTGTGTTAAATATATTGTAAACCATTAACGTACACCCGAAACATGTTGTTAGGCACGACCAGTTCGTAAAATTGTCTGTTTCTTAGCATACCAGCTTGTCGCAATTGATATGCTGAATTGCTTGCTTGTAATAGCATTCAGAGTTGAGTCTGCAGGTTGCATAAGACGCAGATTAAGGGCGCTGTTTCTTGAAATGTAATGATTAGGCTGGTGTATAACTAAAAATATCGTTGCTTCTCCTTATGCCTAATAGGGTGTAGTATACTGAGCAGATCAGTTTTGAGAGTGTGCATGATTAATTTAAAGGCAAAGTCTCACCAGACGACAGTTCAAATTTTCCCAAAATGTTAATTGCCAGCCATGCACGCAGCTGTCAAAATGTTAAAAATATCCTGAAAAAAAGCCTTAAAAATATCCTGATAAAAAATAAAGCCTTAACACGGACTTCCTGTATACATGGACATAGCACGTAACGCGTAAGTCCTATCCGTAGATTGTCGCCACCGACTGGGACAAAAAGGCGCACTAAGATGGTTGCCGTGAAGCTATAATTTGCATGATTTAACGACGACTCTGTAATATTTTAAACAAAGTTTAAACTTAAATGGCTAACAATATCATATTCCTGCAATATATGTAGTGATTTTGACCTTACCTTGTATTACTTCGGAAATATTTCAACTTTCACACAAAACCATAGCAGACGGCCATCTTGGTGCGATTTTTCACACACGTAAGGTAGCGATAATTGCTCTGTTCGTGTAGGCCTATAGGAAGTCCGTGGGCCTTAATAAGTAATCAAAACACATTTTGTGCATGTTTTATAATATGAGCTACTGCATCTTTTGGTTTGAATATTTTAGTCACAGAGCAGGAAAAATAGAGAATTTGCCCACCCCCTTGCATAAATGTAGTACTACGACGAGTATATATCTTTAAAAGAATATGACAGTGCCATTTTGCAATAGAGAATTTAAATGAAGGATAATTTTCGAAACATTACTCTTTAAATAGCGCGTCACATCCCACGCATATGATTTTACCTTAGTTATATTTCAGTTAGGTGACAAAATGTCCTGTTACACCGAAAAATTGCTTACATGTTTGTTTTGAAAAGTAAAACCAGTGAACCATTTGGATAACATTTGTTTTACAAAACTTATTAGAGGTTAAATTTTGAAAGTGTCTTCGTATTTCGTTGACATGTTTCAAGATAATAAACAAATACAAATAAAGGAAACTAGCCACATTCTGTAGTGTAGGAATCAATTTAAATAGGCGTATGCAGTTTCTTTGAATGTGGGTTAGCCTGCGTGTGTTTTCATAGGTTTGTACTTTTGAGTTTGCGCATAAGCACCTTTGTTGGTTCTCACGCATCTATACTTTTTGTGGTTTGGCTACTCTATTTTCAGTGGGAGTTGGTGACTAGATTTGAGTTTTCTTCTCTTTTCTTTCTTTGAATGTATAATTTTTTTTATTGCATGTGATTTTCTGCTATTTGAACAATCTCCTGTAATATTTGTTGTTTGCATATCAATTGTGACAATTGACTTTAACACCTCCTGGGAGATACACACGAATCCGATTAGCGCTTATTTTTAGTGACTGTGCGCAGCCATTAGTGGGGTCCATCAGCCTTGAATCGTCTTTGTATATCGTCTGCATATGAGTTTCAAACCATCATGTTCTGTGAAATTGAAGGATTTAAGATACAATGTAGTGTACAACAATCCTTGATAGCCGTGGTAAGAAATGAAATCGAAAGATTAAATGGTGATGGACCGCAGCTATGGTCGACTGAAATCAGACCATCACGTCCGGATTCGTCTATAAAGAGTAAATAAACGAAACGAAAGGGAACAAGAGATGTTCAATTAGTCTGTTCGCTTTTACATCACAGATTTTCCATAATGAAATACAAATTCTTTGTTAATTTGCTCTTTATTGCTCATGTCTCTAATTTAAAATATTTTGTCTCAACAACAAAATGCATCACTACATTGAACGAGTCTTGAAATGAATAAATTAAAAACACATGGAAGAGGAGAGTACGACTTAATTTACAAAGATATGTACATCATTTTTGTTTAACGAAATTAGACACGAAACATATCCATCAAAGGTAGCCAATATTTCTCCCAAAATTTGCTCTTACATATTCTTTTGAAAAAAAAAAAACACTTTTGCAAGGGAATTTTTTTTAAATAATTAAGGGCCCCATGATCATTTGGATTCACATTAACCTCCCTGCAACAAAAAATACAGATTTTTACCAATACAATTATTAAATAAGATATTCGATCAATATTACTTCTGTTTAATAACGTATACTCATCATTAAAGTCAATAAATATCTACGTTAGAAAGGGCATCCAGTCCTTAAGGTGAAGCCAAATTTTTCGGAAGAAATAACAATGGGAAAGCAAATGAGGGTTCGTCTCAATAAAAACTGAACAGGAAGTGCACATGTTTGAGAGAGCAACCTTAATGCAAACGTTAGCTTTGAATTTTTGAACTTGGCCTACCCGAAGATTTTCCATTGACACCGTAGCGTCGCAATCCCATTATGCCCTCGAGTCATTTCGTGGTGTCAATGTGGAAACATCCCAGAATAAAGGGCAGTGGCATGCACGTGCCCCTTTAAAAACAAATTTCCTTCTTGACAATGGGATATAAAACAATACTTGAAATTATGTTTCTTGTAACTTCGATTCCTGGTTTCCCTAATGAGGAGCGGCTAGCCACGTGTTATTACCCTTGTGAGTGTTATGTTCTTTTCGCTGCAGTTGTAACGGCCTCCCCTATATGTAATTTTCTATGCTTGGCTCAAGTTTTGTATGTATTCGCCATCACAACAGTTTAGCTGAGGCTTGGATGACCTCTTTTCAACGTAGGCTATCAAGTCAAGTTTTTCTGCATAAATCCACAATGGTCTCATTTGGTACGTGGGCCTCATGTTTGCAGTGTCCAAAATATACTGCCATACGGAGTGGTGTAAAAGGGAGCTGTAATAGCTATCAGCGAGCCATTGTTAAATTCCAATTTGTTTTTGTTAAATTTCTTTTGCCCACATCCTTCATCATTTAACTCTTCATCATCACGTGTTCTACCGTACTTGCTGACCATCTCAGTCCTTCACAAAAGGGAAAGTGATCCACCCGATAGTGCTTAACGCCGGTGCGCAATCAACTTCGTCCGCTTGGCACGCATTTTTAGTAGCAAGCCTGTGCCAAATAGGAAAACCGGAGTACAGGAGAAAGGTCCATATACACAAGCGGGATTTGAACCCATGCACATGTTAATTAAATTGGTGCATGGCAGTTACAATAGACCACCGAAGACCTAATCATTCACGTAGCATCATCGTTGCTCTTGCTTGTGCTTGCTTCTGAGTGTGACCGCCTTATGGAATTTGTCCCTAACGTCGTTCTCTCCTGACGCATGCGTGATAGACAGACACGAAACCATTCAAAGGGTATTGCAAGACATGTGCCCCAAGAGAAGAATTCCAATGAAAAGTTTTGGTTTTGCACTGAGGGATGGAAAATATTATCTTAGTAAAACACTATGTGCACAACTAATTGACTACCCTCCAGGAACAATTCTGTCATAACTCGAAACTTTGCAACATTAAGCATCTTTACAGATTCCTTGAAAAAGTCAGAAAATTTTCAGTATTTCAACTATCCCAATTGGATGACTAAACTCCTACATTGATGAGCCACCTCAAAATGGTAGTTGCCGGTCAGATGATAGATACATGCGTTTTGACTATTGGGTGCTGTCACTGACGTCACAGAAGGGCTACTTTTGACGGACACAAACCCGCGCAGTATCCTAGCTAGTGTAGCTAGCTGAGAAGCAGCTGTCACAGACTTACCAACTGACGCCCGCCTTAGGGCCCCTGGTAAGCTCCAGGGGGCTTCGCTCCCTAGAGCTCAGCGATTTTAGTGATTTGAGAGGCTCCAAATGGTCGAAAATTTTATTCAAATTAAGGATTCTAAACCAAAAATTTAATTCAGGAGTGAAATGAGGTAAGGGAGGAGAATAGAAACGGGAAGTTCTATGGCATTTGACTACGGAAAAACATTCTTTAAAGTAATTTTAGGGGCAAAGCCAAAATGTTGAAGCTACCCAAAATTGAACATGTGATTTATAATTTGAGACAGGGCATTTTTAAGAGATCCAAAGTGTTTTGGGGCATTTTATCAATAAGGAGTTCTATTTAAAATCCCGAGGCAATATGCGTGGGGCCCATGGGCCCGCAACAGGGTCTTCGGAAGCTCTGGCATTTTAGACTTTTTTAGGGGATTTAATGGGAGCAAAAAAAAACTTACTACCTTTGTATAGGTATTACTAATAATCCTAAAAGGGACATTATTACTGGGGCAAATGTGTGCCATTGGGGATAATAAGGGCACTGGGGACATGTCCCTCGCTCAGTATTTTTAAAAGGCCCTGATTTGAGAAGAAGAAAAATAATTTGAAAAAGAAAGATAGCTTGCAAAAAGTTTCGCTTTAACTGTTTGAATAGCGAACGTAAACTCTCCTTCAGGTTATCGTAAATGTGGGGATCCAGGGAGCAAAGACCAGGAAGCTTTGCAACTTTTGCACTCTGAAAAGTAATAATTGATCCCAAAAATAGCCGAAATAGCCGCAACAATAGCAACTTAAAATTTATTTTGCGACATTCAGTTATGGGGAGGGGGCATGGTCCCCCAAAATGTCATAAAAAATATTGGGAGCAGGCCCTTCTCCTCCCCCCCCCCCCTTCCGCCACCTCTGCATTTCTCTTCAAAGTACGATATCTGTTATGTATTAACGGACTTCAGTATTGCATATTTAAGGTTAACCAAGCAGTTACTCCTGGTAAATTTCATCAATTCAGTAGAAAAATATTGACACATGACTCTCATGAGCCAATCGTAAAAGAGGACAGTCTGCTAAATTACTACAAGTTGGGTTGACTGCTCTCGCTTGAAGATGGAAGGTATCATTAATACTTTCCTGTGGAAAGGCAAGGTATGCGTAGTAATCCCTTCATAAATAGAGGGCGATCTCTCAGAAACTCACGAAATTAAGATTGGGTCTACGCTTAAAATTTGAAGTTTATTTTCCACTTTAACGTATCCTGATACTTAATACTTAACATAACAACATCACATAAATTATAGAAGAAGAAGGGGCGGAGACCCAACAGAAGCAATGCTTATCGAGGCTGTGCCACTTACACAAGTTAGAACAAACAACAATTAACACTTGAATCACAATTACTACAAAGAGGAGACAAAAGGAAAGGGAGGGGGATAGAAGGAGAAAGGGAGAACAGAGATAAAGGCACAACGGTAAATACTAAGCAGGAATATCTAATCTGTTTCGTAGAGGATGCATCTTTTCATTTTTCTTAAACTTTAACAGAGGCTTAGAAAACAACAACGTCCAACTCGGGGGCATTCCAAAGTCTAGGGCCACAATAAGGAACACCAGAGGAAGCTGTGGAGGAGTGGGTGTGTACGGTACATAGATCGATAAATTATTTCGCCTAGAATGCAGTGGGTATGTCTAGCAAAGGTAAATAGATTAGAACAGTTTGGAGTGGGGGTAGTAAATTCTTGCACCATTTAAAAGTAAAAATTCCTGGTTGGATCTGTGAATTCAAAAATTGTAAACAGTTAACTGGTTAAAATTGGGGTGTTGTATGCTGATAATTACGGAGCTGAAGGAGATAAAATAAAAAAAATATTATTTCGTACATTCCAAATAGTTATTTCGTATATTCGACATAATATTTCTTATCTTCGAAATATTATTTCGTATATCCGAAGTAATTACTTGTATATTCAAAATATTATGAGTATCCTGGGGAAATCGCTTTGACTAAGGGAAATGGTCCCTACGGAGCCGCGGCTGCACTGACCCCCGACTGGCACCACCCCTAATTTTAAGATAGGTGGCCTTAGCCATTTTTCTTTTAAGATAGGTGGCCTTTGCCACTTTCTTTAACTAAGATGTTAGATGGGCGGCACTTTTTATAGGAGCAAAAGATTAATTTTGAAAATATCTGGGGGTTTCAAAAATAAGTTGGATAAAACAATATTGATTGCCGTCCGTTAACTTTTTTGCTTTTTTAGGAACAGAGATATACTTTTAATATACAGTTTTCCACCAAGATGCATAATAAAGCCTCACATTCTATCACTCTTTCGGGAAGAAATCATGCAACGAACCGTATAGCGTTTCTTGTTACGACTGCTAGAAAAGTCTGAGCATAAGCGGGTTCATTTTTATTCTTCTTCACTAATTACATTAGTGTAATTACCACACAGAATACAAGCGCACTGAAACTTTGGCTAGGAGTTACACAAAAACGACTGGAACTTCAAACATTGCAAAAATGAAAGTGATGACAGAAAATGATACAGTACCACACAAGGTAATAGCATTGTATTTTCGGAGACAATAACAATCCTGAAAAGAGAAATAATTGAAAAAAAAATCATTAAGTATATTAATGATAGGCCTATACAAACTTGGATGAATAACCTGATATCATTTTATATGAAATTTATAGACATTCTTTGATTCATTGTCATAAATCTTTTGAAGCAAAACTGATTTGTGCATATACTAGTTTATATACGTAATATATTTCAACAGAAATGACACAGCTGCTTAGAAGGAAATATTTTCAGCGTAAAATGTAAACTGATTGTAAACGACAGGAATGGGTATGAGGGGGTGGATTCCACGCAAAACGCCACTGTAAACTGACATACATGTACTTATACTGCCGTTGGGGGCACTCACATGTTTCCACATTGTCTAAAATAGTAATTTCTGCATACTACGAGTTCCACTTGAACATCGTTATTTTATTTTACTTTATTTTAAAATCTCAAAACTTTTGATTGATTATTTAATTCAATTCTCCATGGAAATTTGGATAGAGGAGGGCAAGTCTGTGGGTTCCTCGGAGGAATCACTTACTTTCTTGTCGGAAAGGAATGCACCTACAATCTCCTTAAAGGGACACACTTCCCATCTCCGTATCCAAGAAAGACACACTTTCATAAACTTCCCATCTTCCTTTCTGAGAAGTACTCACCTCTCATCTTCTAATATGAGAGAGACATTCTTCTCATCCTCTGTCTGATGAAAAGGCGTGTTTGTGTCACATGTTGAAAGAAGTTCTCCTTCTTAGAAACATGTCAAAAGAAAATACTTCGTCCACCTATATAATTTCTCAACTTCTGGAAACCTCTCAAGTGAACTTGCAAAATGATGTACCCTCCTCACACCAAGTGTTGCTACAACGTCACTGACATGTGCTTCACACTGGACACCCTCCAAACTAACATTAATTCTTGCTTAATAACAGTAAGGACACTAAACTTACATGAGATCTTTCGTACAGAACTTAAAATGGTTTATAGAGATCAGAGAGTAATTACTTTTTTTCACTTTGTCTATGTTCATCTCTACACCACCCAAGTTTCCTTTTACACACCAATATAACACTATACATAATAGTCAATTGCAGCACTCTCAACAGGAGAAGAATACACTGATCACATGAAGCATATAACACCTTAACTTCCCTTATCCTTTACTATTTTGGCACAGCCAGTGGGTGGCTATCTCCCCCCGATGAATTCTGAAACAAAAAAAGTGTAATGGAATAAACAAAATGACTTCAAATAATGTTAAATGTTGTGACAGATTCGAGTTGAGGGTTGTAAAAAATGTCAAAAATTTCTGTATGGAGACCCCTTAGACCACTCCCCAGGCTAGCACCTAGGAAGAGCAGTTTTCTAACACAAACAAAAATCCTGCCGCAAACACAAATCCTGCCTCAAACATGCCCTCAGTGTGATTGGAATTATTTACGATACCCTGGTAGTTCTTTTTTGACTTCAAAAGGGACCAAAATGTTCCATGAACAGAACACTGAGCCCACTTTGCCCCTATCTTTCCTACCGAACAAATTTACAGAAATGTTACCATTTTCATTTAATACCTAGTTTTTTCTCATATATTTCAGAAGTGACTGACAGAAATAACAGACACAATTCAAATCAGAGATTGATTAAGTACTCTCTCAAAATGACATTTCCCATTCAGTGAAATTCCCAAGGAGAAAAAGAATTGGCTGATACATTACTTATTTGGAACAGTCAACTGTGAGAGATAATCTATGAAAAACTTCAGCCATTAGGTCACAGATACATAGCCTTAATATTACCATGAAAGCATTGCACTGTTACAGCAATAAAGTTTCAATCTAAAGCTTCTGTCTAAGATTGAATTATGACATAAACAAAGTATGATGAGAATTGCACTTGTAAGCAATCTTTACCACCATGCAGGGATGTAGCTAGCCAAATTTTAGTGCCGGGTAACTGTCTGATCTGGAAAAAGTGCCTCACCCCACCCCATGGCATCTACCCCATTTTTCAGCCATTCATTTTTCATTTACCTGGGAGTGAATTTGAGGCTATTTTTAGGTCAAATTAGGAAGGTTTAAGGTGGGTCAGGAGAGGTATATTTGCCTGGACTGCTGGGTGTCACCACCCAGCACCACTCACTGTAGCTATAGTAAACCCTTGCCACCATACATGAGATTTCTATCCTCTGGAGTATTCAACCTAGAACTATGGCTTTGTGATGACTGCATAGGTGTATGAAACCCCAAACTGAAGAAAATGTTGATGGTGCCATCATTATTTTCATAGCAAAGTTTAATGCAAAAGCTTGGGATCTTAGGCAAAAGTGCATGAAAAGAAACTGTCCACAAAATATACAATGCTAACATTGCCATGAATATTTGATTTTATTCACACAGACAATGCAAACTGTGAAGTTGTAATAACCACTATGAAATATTAAACCACTGCACTGTGACTTGTTCTTAAACCAGGGTAATTAAAATAGAATGCAACCTGGGACACCAGGACAGCATACCAAACCCTCAAACAAAAAAGTACAAAACTTTATGGGTGAAATTTTATTTCAAGAGACTGCCTGGTATAGCAAATTAAGTATTACACACAACAGGAGCCGCCCATACATACATCACACAAAAATTTATGATTATCTATCACATAATAAAGAATCTTCAGAGCAAGATACATAGTCACTTTTTCTAAGTCCTCCCGACCCTCTGGCAAAGAGCCGTTCGGCAAAACCAAAACTTTCACTGCTTCCTCAAGAAGCAGCACAAGATTCATTCACATTAACCTGATTTTAAAAGCATTGCGTTCAATATAAAGTTTTATTCCACTTACGTTATTTATGAAACATCTCTGTTGTTAAATACTGACTCATATATCCACTGGAGTTGCATTTTGTCACCCTGCTGGGTTATTATAATGTGAACACACTACTGGCAGTTGTCCTTCAGTATGGTGACCTACAACCAAGCAGATTTTGCCTAAAATATCTTCATCTTCACACATTTCACACAAAGAAATGTGTCTGTCTTCAAAGTTTACCCTCCCTCCCCCCCCCCCCCCCCATCTTGAATGTTCACCTCCTGGACAGGTAATACCAAAGACTTTAAAAATGTACTCTACTGCTATTGTGCTTGGTGCTCAACACAAGCAATGGAGTAGGGAAAATAAGCCAGAGAGCAAACACTGAAAAAGAGGCTGTGTCTGGCAGACTAAAACCAATTGGTAAGAAACTGAGCTGTAAAACCTCATCTAACAGACTTACCAACCCTCTTAATTATTTCTCATATTATCTTGAAGTTGAAAGATTAACTCAACAGATTCTTCAATAAATTCAATTTTTTAAATTTAGAACAGGGTAAGTATATTGATCTATTAAAATTAGATTAATCAAAATAAAGTGGCTTTTTTTATTCCTTAGCTCCATCTTTCTTCATCTTTAATACTTTCTTGTGTGTTGTTATAAATTCACAATCTCTTTAGAGATACATATATACAGCATAAATTAATAGAATTACTAATCACGTTACCACACTCTTTCTTATGTAATGTTTTCTCATACCAAATAAGATGTAAAGGCAATATAAAAAGCATGAGTCTGTTGGATTACATGTCAACTTTGTACATTTGTTGCTAATCAATCAAACAGATGTATGGCTAAAAACCGAATGAAGATTTTCAAATGGGATTTTGTTTTTACCTTTCCCTCTTTGAAGATATTTTTCCACTTGCAATGAGAAATTAAGTTTGTTTATAAAGTGATTTGCTCTTGGAATATCAGCATTCATTTTCTGGCTGAATACATAGTACTTCAAATGGAGACTAAGTGGATGGCATGCCAGAAGATTGTAACCAAAAAAGATATCTTGTTTACCCAGAACAAACTGCCTACCTTGAATAAGTTGTTCTACGTCTAAAATGAAAGAAGAGGTATGCATACAATCCCAGAACAAATGTTCTATTGTCTCATCTTGAGTACCACAGAACGTACATCGAGGGTTTTCAGTAATATTCATTCACAAAAGTAAATAATTGGTCCCTAAAATGCGATGAAGAAATTGAAACCGAAAACATCTAATCTTGCTCTCAGTACAAGATGCAAATGGAGTATTGAATATTGTCTGCCACTGTACATTATCAAACTGAAACACAGTATTCCATTTGCGAACTGCAGCAGGTGATACAATGATACCATTTATTAGTGACTTGTAAATATTTCGAGATGGGGGTCAAAATAAAGTTAATCTTTGGTAATATATTCCTGCTAGATACAATAGCAGTAAAGTTCAATGAAAGCACTTGCTTAAATGATGGAAATCTAATAAGTACACAAGGTTTTATGTAAGGTGACTTTTAAGTACCACTATAAACCTGTCAAGTTCAATAAGTACATAGCATTTAAAACTTGAATTCTTGAGAATTCAGTTTTGAAAATTACAATATATATATATATATATATAAAGAGAGATTTTTTGAACTGAGTATTGCACGTTTTAGTTTTAATTATTTATTTACTGTTACACAGATGCCAAAGATTTATTATTTTAAAGTGAACTAAGCTACAACCTCAAGTATGACACACTCTGTCACCATTCCTGACACTTTAAACTGAGTGTCTTCTCTTCCAGATATGTTCTTTTTTTAAAAAAAAAATGTTCTTGGCTAGCAGGGCTAGTGGGGTTTGACTCTCTCTTTACAATGACCAGCCCCATTTCTACAAGCACTTTCATACTTTTCTTTAAGTCAACATTATGGCGTGTAAAATGTTGTATAAACCAAACATAACTAAATATTTCCGGAGCACTTTTCACCAAAATGAAGGAGCAAAATATTGTTTGAAGAAGAAGGGAATTGGATTAGTTGTGGAGAAACATCTACAAAGTTCAATGAACTGTGTTTACTCCCAATGGTTATCTCACTTAACCTTCTCTTAAAACATTGACTAAAGGGGAGGGGGGGGGAGTGTGCAATACAATTTCTTAGTGGAGTGCTTCCATGGGTTGACACAAAACATTTAAAACCAAATGAAAATTCCTTGAAAATTATAGGGGGAATGTTTAAACCCCAATACCCACCCTGGATCGACCCCTGGGAACTACCAAGAAATATGACTGGTTTATA
Source organism: Holothuria scabra (assembly GCA_037179385.1). NCBI lineage: Eukaryota > Metazoa > Echinodermata > Holothuroidea > Aspidochirotida > Holothuriidae > Holothuria > Holothuria scabra. The sequence goes on along the minus strand of CM074192.1, from coordinate 6,238,111 downwards.
CAAGACAACTTCCAGGACAAGTAAAAATATCTTACCCCTTCTCTCACTTGGCTTGCAAACTGTACTTTTCCTGTTCTGATATATCATTCAACTCTTCAAAGAAATAACCAGCTACGTGATATATCACATGTTAAAATCACATTTTCCTCATTGGCATAATGGCTACCTGTACAGTATTCTTCTCATGACAGTATTTCTTAGTCACTTAGCCAATAAAAGTCCTTTCATTTATTTTCCCTTTGACTTGTAAGACATCAAAGCTTTGGTACAATTACAATCTTAAAAGTAGGAGTGGGCAAATATGAGCAGGCCCAGGTATTAGATACAAGGGGGAACCTCAACGTCCACTTTTCCCTAATTAGAGTATATTCTGTACACAATGATGATGACCAAATAGGGTAAGAATAGAAAACAGCATGAGTTCTCAAACTTTTTCACTTGGTGGCCCCAATTTTCTACTTTGACATCTTGGTGACCCTCAATGGTAGGTAAGGGTAAGTAAGAGCAGTTTAAGCTGCCTTAGTTATGAAGTCTAGAATTGGAATTTTGGTATCATCATTATTACTCTGTAAACTTAAAACTTAAATTGAAGCAAATGTTACCCCCTCCCCGTGAAGTTTTTTCATGAGCCTCCGAAATATTTTTTGTAACCTTTTTGAGTGTCCCAGTTCTTAGTTTTCTGAACATGAGATTGCAAAACTCCCATTGTGACTCCATCTGATACAAATTGCCTGTGATATCACACAAAGATGCAAGCATTACTACACAACATATACAGGGCAAATGCAGAGATGGTTGGCACATTGGAAAGAATTATCTAAATGATAAGAACTTTAAAGGCAACATATGGTGAAGCAAACACTTGAAAGTTATTGCCATGAGGATGTCACATTCACTGAGTAATTCAAAATCCAGTGGTCTGATTTGCCAATGCCCAGAAAAGAAACCAAAAACAGATTTTGAGAGCCATGAATAACAAATTTAGCAGGTAATTTAGTAGATGTGATCATATTTTTCATATCACATTGTACTTCAATCTCTATGCTGGTATCAAAACATTCATTTAATCCATCTAAGATTACTCCTGCTCTCCTCCTCCTCTCAAAAATTGACAAGCAACGATGAATTCGATGGTGCTTAGACATCTTATTAAAAACTCTGGGATACACTGAGCTGGACATATTTTGCTCATGTTGTAGTGACTTATTTGCAATTGTATCACAAATACAAAGCCTGCCATCTACTTTAGGATCAGCACATTTTTCGTATTTACTGAAGCGGGTCATGCGCTCATAACCTGTGACATTAAATGTAGCCCTCACATGCCAATCAATGCTGATGCTGAAGTAGAATACCTCATTCTCTTCTTGGAAGGACAAGCCTGGTTTCGTGGAAACTTTCAACTCGACCTGAGTTGTGTTATGCTGTAAAAAAATCAAAAGCAAAAGAGAGTCATCGAATCTAGCTTAAGCACTACCTCTCTTAGATATTCAGTCCAAAATTAAACATAGCAATGTGAATGACAAAGATAGATAATATTTCAAAGCCTGTGAGGCTAACAAGGGTATAACGATGCAATGTGAAGCACTTCATGCAACACAATTTCTGACAATTCTCCTAAAAGTTAGTGTTTAAGGAACACTCCCAACAAGAGACCTTTAAGCCAGAAAAATGAGATCTTTACACCATACAAATTTCTAAAAGGTTTAAATCATACCAGAAATTGAAGCATTTTTTGAAACTGGGAAATTAAAAAAAAAATAGATCACCCTTCAATTAAAGCTGTCTAGTCTTCTTCCACAAGATAATTTTTTACTTCATTTATTATTATAATTATAGGACCTAACTACTTGTTGATTTTCTGACAAGAACAAAAGTTCAGGGAAGTCTCTCACGGACAAGCAGCATTTTCAACAATTTCAAGAAATTTCTGTGAGTTGCCTTTCCATGTATTACATGAATGCAAACACAACACTGGGGTATCAAAAACATCTTAATGTAGGATGATTCATAAAAGGCAATTTAAAATGACAATATAAGTGGGTGGAATAAATTTGCCCTTACCATTTTCCCATCACCTGAAAATTTTAACTGAAAATTTGACAACATGAGTGTCTCTTAAAGAGAACTAAATCCTTGACAAACATCGATTCCCACTGATTTAATTTTTTACTCCCTAGCAATGCTACTGTGAGCATCTCATTCTTTAGAAATAATACACATTTCTTTAAGAGAATTTAACTTTTCTTGTCAACTCAAACGAAATTACTCTTTACTCTTTTATTGACTGAACAATACAGTACATGTATACTGAATACCTCTCTACATACTTAGAATTTATCTATTGAGCCAGCTGTAATTCAAATAATGATGTTATTTTCAAATAATTGGCATGACCATCTGTCTGTTATTCATATTTTTCCTTTATAGCATGTTAACTCTGTTTTATAATCTTCTGCTACCATACTATTATACAGAAAGTAGCAAATAACAAACAAGTATTAAGCAATGACTATTACATGTAAATAAAGTGCATACCCTTCCTAATCTTTCTGTGACATCATTTATGATGGCGCCCTCTAATTTCTTGCAGGAACCAAAGGTCACATTGCTGTGAGGGTGAGCTGTGTGGTACTGCAACTGAATCATGTTGTTTAGCGTTCCAAGAGCAAAGTCCGCAAGAAGCAGGTGGCTAGATGAATAAGTACTGTTCATTGAAGAGGCTTTACAAATGCACTTTGTGTTTGGAAATAAGGGAAGTGATAGACAAGTACGAGCTGGAGATATTGCATCCAGTAATCCTCTAGGCTCAATGTCATAATCTGATGAGCTTTTATCAGCAGCCTCAGTTGTACCCAAGGTTAAAAACATAAGCATGTAGTGTACATCTAACAAACTCACTAATCTGTGTTGATTCAGTCTTAAAGCCTGTATACCAGATGCTTTGACAAGTTTAGAAATCTCTCTTGGTGTGATGATAAACATCACAGGATGAAACATTTCTAAATGTCCTTCCTCGGTTTGTGACGCAAACTTTGTGTAGGTATTACCATGATCTGAAAACATGATGGTCAATGTGTTACTCAGTGCAGAGAGATACTCCATGTATGCAGACAGGTCCCCATCTAATGTTTTTATCCGCAATCCATCCTCATCATGACCAACGTTTAACTCTGTGAATTGTAAGAGTGGCTTGCCAGCCTGACTGTAGAGTGTCTGTGTTTGTCTCAAATAATCTAGAATATATGAATGATGGTATTTTCCATTGTAACACACCTTGTCTAATCCATGGAAAGGGTCATTTTTACCATTTAGATTCAAAATTTCACATGCAGCTAAAGTCGCACCAATTTCATCGATACCATTGTGGTGGAGTGTTTCTTGGAGAGCATGCCAGCGTTTTTGTAAATCACTCTTTTCTTCATCAAAGCCAAAATTCCTGGACATACCCCACTCCCATTTCCAACAGAGATCTTCATTCCAAATAGTAGTATAGCCTTTCTTTTTGAGAGCTTTGAACATAGGGGCAGTCTTCAATAAACTTTCACCTCCTTCAAAAGACCCTGAAAACAACACCTGCTGGTTCTCGAATGTTCTTCCTTTCAACGACTGCATTAAATCGAAATTGAAAACATGAAGATTAGGATTCTTGTCTAATTCTTGAAGTTGCTTTACAGTCATTGGAAGTGATCTAAAAAAATGACTGTGGGACACGGAATCTAGAAATAGTATATTAATATTCAAATTAGAGTTTTTCTCTTTGGAAGATGGTAAATGCTTTGATATGTTTGGAAATAAAATCAACTGTCTTGATCTCTCATCAACTGCATTAAAGTCCGACCCATACACTTCTAGGATTGAGCCAGTCTCCTCCTGATAGTCCACATAGTCACTGCCTAATTCCTTTTCATAGTCTTCCCGTCTCTTCCTTGTAATATTTTTAACTCCACATTGGACAAAGGCCATACCAGATTCAACAGAAGGGTCCCTCTTTAAAAGCAGCTGTTGAAACTTTTTACCCAGATGCTCGAGTGATGGAAATTGATTCCAGCTGAGTTGTCCATTTGAGAGATCAAATAAGCCAAGAAGTACATCTCCTTCACCACAAAGTTCTGGATTGCATTGGACAGATGCCCTTGTTTGATTGAACTAGACATAAGGAAAAATAAATGATTTTTGTCAAAAATATTGCAAAGTTCAGTTAAGCTTGAAATAAAACAGATGGTCGGTATTTTATTTTAATAATACTTTCATAAGTTATGCTTGAAAACCTCTCCAATACACACCTGACCAACCGTCAATACATTGCTGGAAACAGGTTCACATGTGCAAAGAGTTTATTTCAATTCTTGTCAAGTTCTCAAAATATCTTCCTGATTTTCATGTAACTATTTGACAAAGATTAAATAGGTAGGCCTAGTCTTGGTTCTGAATCTGATTAACATGGAGAATGGCATCACAATGATTTAACTATGCACTCAAACTTGAAAAGATCTCTGCAAACATACAATAATTAAAAATGACAGTTCCAAAGACTGTGAAGAATAAATGCATCAATCCATTCCCCCATTTAATAAGAGTTTACTGGGTAAAGTCACTTAACCATGTGATTTCCAAATGGACCAAGAGGAGAAAAAATATTTATTTCAGAAACATTTGACGGCTTCAATTAAATTATTGCAGCCTTGTTATCACAATTAAAATTATCAATTAATGTTGTACTTGGAGGAGTTGATGATTGAAGTTGATGTTATATTTGAACATATCAAGGATACAATTGGAGGTTCATTTAAAGTGACCACTAGATGGCAAGATTCACCTTCTACAGTACTGCAAAAAGCCTGCAGAGAATAATGGGGTTACTTTAAGTTTACAGTTTTTTTTAGCCTGCACCCAATACAGCTATATGAACAGAGTTGTTACTGAGAGCAGATGTTGATTTCCCAGAAAGGGAGTAAACTTTTCCACAAGTTTTTTTCTGTATTTCCTGTTCAAGAAAGAGGGGTTTTCTTCCAATTACTCTATTTCCCTCTAAATGCCCAGACTTCCAGAGAAAGAGCCACCCAACTTCCCAACTTTTCCACCGATGCTTGTAAGATTTCAATTTAATGAGCAGGAGTGTATTCCTATCCTCATGCCTCTCTCCAAAGGCTGGGAGGGATGAAATGATATCTGCTGTACTCTATCAATCAACAACTAAACTGAAAAAAGACCTCAAGCATCCTACTTTCTGCATATAAATCCATACTTAGATGACTCGAGACCAACATTAAAACTCCTGAAATATTTGCAGAACAGACTGTTTCCATGTCACCACAATATTTCCTGAGGGCTGTACATTCTTCTTTCATCAGAGAGACAGACTTACACTCTAGTTTCTGAAGTTTGTTAAGTTCTCATGAAATTTGGTTGAATGAGTGTAAAGTTTACAGAAAAACAGGACTGTCCATTAATGTGAGGATATGATGTAATATGTGCTTGCTTCAAGTTCACATTTTTAAAACAATGAGACAACTTTACCTGTTCATACAGTATCTAAAGAACCACACATTGGATTTCAATGCAACTTTCCCTAAAATGCTTAAAATAAGTACAGCTATAACATATTTAAACTTGATTTGACCTTTAACCTTTTTTAAATCCTTGTCATACAAAACAAGCTGTGACCCACAAATAACATGGCCCATCTTGTCTACCTCATGGGTGAACATGACAACCTCTCACCAATGTTTAAAGGCAGTCAATTCTCAACATAAACTATGATTTTAGCAGTAGTCTTCAGAAATTCCCTGCTGGCACAGCTCTTTTTTAGACAGTTGTGGGAGGGGTTACTAAAAGTAAGTAGGTAGGGAGAATTAGAACTGTATGGTGTAAATTAACAATTGCCTTCAATACTGCTTGCCATCTTGACAGACCACAGTCCACATGGCAACTTTGAAGCACTCTAACAAAACATGTATGTGTATAGACGAATCCAGACAGATTGTGATGGTCTGATTTTAGTTGGCCATTACTGGGGTCCATCACCTTTTAATCTTTCAATCTCTTTGCCTAGATGTATCACGGATGGTTGTACCTTGAATTTTATCTTGATTTCTTCAATTCCCCCTTATATGAGGGTTTGAAATTCATGTAGACAATAAATGAAAACCAATTAAGGCTGATGGACCCCACTAATGGCTGCCTGCAGTCACTGAAACCAAGTGCTAATCAGATTCATCTGTATAAGAAAGACAAATTTGTGGACTGGATTTTAAACTGGTGTCAAAGTGTAGGCAGGAGATGGTGACATATTCAACTGTGAGTGATAGACTGAACGGGAGGAACTGGACATGATTTTTGGACATGCTATCTGTTTTGGAGAATAAACCAATCATGTACCCATCAGAACTAAGGAAAGGTCATGGCAACCCACGAGAGAGAAAGGACGGAAAAACCAAGAGTAAAAACCTGTTTTAGGAAGAATTTTCAAATGAATAGTTGTTTTGCCTGTGATTGGGTGATAGTGATCCAACTTTTGATACTATATATAACCAGGAGACAATTGCCCCAGATTTTTCTGTCATCAATGAACTGACCTATTAAATGATAAACCCACCCCCTTGGCATGCTATCAACTAAATGGCAGAATTTGGAATATATGAAAAGATTTGAACAGAATAGATGAATGCTGCAGTTTCCCATTTGAAAAAATTGTCCCAAAAAGACACTCCCTTTAAACTGATCGCTCATCTAACTACAAAATACAAACATAAATCAGTCTTATCTTCAGTTTCAATGTCCATCCAAACAATTTCAATTAAGAGGTGCACAAATCATCACATTTTTTGCTGGGTTAAGTAAATAACCAGCCTTCTTTCCCTTGGCTAGGGTCTAATTTTACCAATGAAGAGCATTCTAGGCTGTTAAAGTTGACAAAGTCATGTACTTTACCAATGACTAAACAGACAATACATTAGTCTGTTTTAAAATGTATTCGACTATCTTCAAATAGTTGTCTCCAATGATCATATTTTCAGTAGGCAAGTTTTCTTACTCTTATGTACTAGAAACATGGGCAGAATATTAAGCAGAGAGAGGATACCTCCAGTTTTCTAGGTTTTGTTTGCCTAGCATAAATAGCCGGCCAGGAACTACAGAAGGCTCCATAAGGTCCAAAACCTTCAGTGACCCAGTTGGTTTAAATGGGCAGATAGTTGAGATCCAGTGATTTGTTTACATTGTAATATTTATATGTTGTCATTCCCAACATCTGATGGTACAGTAACTCCAGTACCTCCCATAGCCAAGGGGGGTCAGAGTAAGAAGCTGCATGAAAAAATTTCACCCTCCTTGAGACTTTGAAGTTCACCTTTGACTTACTGTAACACCTTTTTAAACATTTGGCCCCCTGAAGGAATTAGTATCTTGTCTGGCTACAGGCCTGAGAATTTCAGACTTCTTTCTTACCTTCAATGTACAAATTTCTTTATGTGGACCACACTGTGCTGTTTGTTTGTTTTCATACAGTTCTTTAGCTTTCTGGCAAGAAGCCGATGAAGGTTCCATCCTGTGACACTGTACTCTCTGGTCATGTTGACTGGTGTGATGGAACTTAGGTATGGGGCATGTAAGAGGTTTACTGGGTTCTTCCAATAGCATCTAAAAAGCAAATACAAAAATTGTCACCTCTTTTTGCAAACAACCAAAATATATTCATGTGCACCAAGTTATGATACAAGTGAATATAACATAAACTGCGCACCTGCTGCATTCAGAATAATTAGGATTCTCTGAAAAAAAAACAGTATGAAGACTGGGTCTCACTGCAGCAATTTCTAATAGGAAAACAGCCAAATTTTTGTGACTTCAGTTAAAGTTTTTCATCTCTAGACAGAGAGAGCAACAAATTTGCTCACCTACATATAAATATATTAATTTCTGATGTCAGAATTTTTTTCCATCTGTAACAGACTGGCTTGTTTTCCCTACTTCACTGCTAATGCTGATCACAGTGGCAGTTGGTTCCATTTTTAAAGTTTTAGGTATGACTTGGTAAGAAATTGACAAGTCAGTTGTTGGATGTAAGGTGAGATGAAATTAAAGGACACACCAACATGAATGACTTAAAGTATATACCGTAGGATGGACTACAGTAGATAAAAAGTTACAAAACTGTTTCAAATATGGTTCAAGTTCAAATGTTGTGTCAAATACAAACACATGTATAGAGCCTTTCGTAACCTTTTACAACGAGCAGAAAATACCAAGGGTATACCCTACACAACCACCAGCCCACAGGAGACTGAGCTGTGGAGGTGTATATTATATGCTGAAGTGTGCAAAACTGGAGGTAAGGGCCAAATTGCAATCCTGTAGATGTAATTATGTAGAAAATTCTGCAAATGTGGAACAGCAAGATGACTTGCAGCCAAAGCATAAGTAGTTTGAATTTGTACACTAGCACTTTTCGAAAGGTTGTAGTTAAAAAGAAATACAGTATTAAAAATATAATACCCAGAGTAAACAAGATAAGTTGGAGATTTCTATCAAAACAATAACAAACTTATTTTAATTGAAAAAAAATAAAACTACTATCAATGTCATTGCTTTGTTGGAATTTTCACATGTATTTAATTTTGCTGTTTTCAATCACTGAAATTTATAGCACAAATTTGACCTTGCATGCATCACAAGTACTGGGAACCACATTCACCAATTACAACTTCAGATCATTCCACATGCCTTGGAATCTACTATAAGCCCTTTTCCAATTATTTAATAAAAACTTAAAGCACTGTCTGAAGCATAACAGTGAATAAAACACAACAACTCTTTCTTACTGTATACAGGTAGTTTCTTCCCTCATTATGACCTGTGGGGACATTCTTCGCCTCTTTGAATATGGTTCAAATATTTATCACAAAAACTTTTCAAATGCATTACTTGTAAATGAAAGTTGACAGCCATGTAAGTAATATTATTCAACATGGGCATGTAACCACATATAATAATACAATATAATTTATCATAAGCAATACACATGGCAGGTTTCTCAACAACAACATCACATACTTCAGCATATCTGGAACCTACTGTCATTGTATGTGATGCTCCTATGGACTTACATACATGGACAGAGCATGTAACGTATACATCCTATATGTACAGTAGATGGTCGTCACCGGCTGGGACAAAAAAGGCATACCAAGATGGCCGCCGTGAAGCTATAAATCGTCTGATTTGATGATGACTCTGTAATATTTTCATCAAAAGTTAAACGTCAATGGAAAACATTATCATATTCCTGCAATAGGTGAAGTGATTTTGACCTTACCTTGCAATATTTAAAAAATATTTCAATTTTCTTGCAAAATATTGTCATATACTTGAGCAAGTCCAACCTTTCACAAAAAATCATAGCAGATGGCCATCTCAGTGCTCTCTCCATGTATAGGAAGTTCGTGGATGCTCCACATTAATAGCAATGGAGCAGGAAAAACAAACCAGTGGCCCACAACTGAAAGAGGCCTGTGAGTTTAGCCAGATTAAAGCAGCTCATTGAGTTGGTTCATGAAATTAAACAAATTTTTTTAAACCTGCTAAGTTTTCTTCACATACCAGTGGCAAATGTTCAAACTTAGACAACTCCAATGTACATACATATAAATAACGTTTTATGAGGAGTACTTAACAGTTCAATTCAGATTTCAAAAATTTGTGACCAAACACTTTTTCAAATCATATACAAAAGTGTTATGATTCAGGACACCACAAAATTCAAAATTTTAACGTTTCCCATGACTATTGGATATGAAACTTGACTCATAATGTTAACTATGAGCATTGTTATGTCATAGTGACCCTTTAACAATCTTATTTAGTCATCCATATAAACTCAATGAGCCCCTTTTAACCACAAGGTTAAAAGTTCAGGTTTCATATCCCTTCTATGGTGCTAAAAAAGCATATCTGGATCAAACACTTTACCCACTGCATGTCAATAAATTAGATAGATAGGGGTGAGGTGTTAAGTCCTAACTTATTAACCTAGCTATATTCGAATCACTAACTTATTAACTTAGCTACATGCAAATAACTAACTTGTTAACCTATATCTATCTTCAGAAGTTATTAACCTAGCTACATATTCAAATCACTAACTTTTCAACCTAGCTACATTCAAATCAAACATTACTCATGCATACAGTATCTGCATCCAAAACTACAGTACCTTGATATTTCCACATCAATCACTGTACAGTATCTATGCTAAATCACTGGATACCCAGTAAAAATTCCAGCTGAACCCAGTTGACCAATTCAACTGGGTTCAACTGGGACCCAGTTGAACCCAGCTGGTCTTGTTCCAAATCCCATATAAAACCAACTGGGTTGAACTGGGTTACCAGCTTTCAACTAGATTGACTACATTCAACCCAGTTGAATTTGTTCCATTTCTCATATTAGATTAACTGGGTTTAACTGGTTTTCAATTGGTTTCTAACGGGGTTCTAACTGGATCCAGTTGAACCCAGTTTAAAGGGGGCCTTGGCCCTCCTTTACCCTTCAACCTGTTATGTTATGTTATGTTATGTTAACTGGAATTTTTGACCAGGGTATCCACACTATAAACATTTTTTGTAGGGATAGTATAACTAATCCAAACCCAACATCTATGAGTATATCCACACCAACCATCATACCGTATTGAGACATACCAACCCAGTAACAACCCTTGGTACAGTACTGCATATTCACATGAAGCAATATACTGAGAACATCCATGCAAACGTAATACAGGTTTATCCACACCGAATACTGTCCTGGGCATATCACACCAAAAACTGTATCTAACCTGCATCAAACATTATCCAAGTATATCCACATCAAACGTAGAGTAATACCTAGATACACCCACACAAGACACTACATCATATCTGCACAAAAAATACCTGTGTACAGTATATCAGTGTCTCATACTGTGCCTGGATCATAGACTTCCTATACATGGACAGAGCATACTGTATGTTAGATTATCGCTACTACATGGAAGAAAAAGTGCACCAAGACGGCTGTCTGCTATGGTTTTGTGTAAAAGTTAGGACTTGCTCAAGTCAATTCCTACATTTTGCAAGAAAGTTGAAATGTGACAAGGTAAGGTCAAAATCACTTAAGATATTGCAAGAATATGATATTGTTTTTCATTCAAGTTTAACTTTTGTTTAAAATACAGCTGAGTAGTTGTCAAATATTTGGCGGCCATCTTGGTGCGCCTTTTTTGTGCCAGTGAGTGGCCACAATCTATGCATAAAACGTACACGTTACATGCCCTTTCCATGTTTATAAGTGTGTGGCCTGGATATACCCACTCCCCAAAACCTATGTCCTATCTGCATTAAACACTATACCTGGGTATATCCACGGAGGATATCAGTCTGCTTTTGTTTTCTCCTTTCTTGTTTTGAGGAGTCATACCATGACAGGACAGTCTGACCAAACACCAGAGTGACTGCTACAACTACCAAGATAAGGAGCATTGTTCGATAGCTCCATGGCAACAAGCATCTCTTTGTCTTCCTCCGCATCACTGTGTAGCATCACCTGAACATGCTCTGCACTGGTCACAAGTGTGAGAGATGTCTGAAAAAAATGACAAGAACCAGCAAAGTTTATCCTCTGCTACACCTAAGCACCGTACTTTGTGTGACTCAAACTATCTCACATTTAATGTGATTAATGACTAAACAATCCCAAATTTTTGCAATAAAACAGTCTAGTGATTTTATTACACAATCACAGCCTTAAAGTGTACCTCAAGTCAAAAAATTCCATAATGTACATCAAACAGTGTGAAAAATGAATTCTGACTGTACAGCTCCCATCTGCATTGAACATTCTTGAGCCAAGAGTTGCAATGCCACAGTTTATTCACTTAATATGAATTTAAAGTCCATTGTGCAATAATTTGTTGATTTCTTGTTGTACGACTCACATTATCTGCTTTGTTTCCCTTTAAAATTAAAATATTTTGTGACCTTAAACATTTCCTGTTTCCTTGCATAGCATGATGCACAGAGCGGGCTTAACATATTACACTACTCAACAAGAGTAAGAGTGCTATCACACCTTGGTAAAAGGTGTAGTACCTTTCAGAAAAACAAAGAAATACAAAGATAGTAATTTGGGTATACAACAATGACATCACAAATTATTGCACAATGTACCATTTTAATTTGAGTGTACATATATTTTCAACATTTTACTGTATATCTAGGCTCAAGAATTTCCTATGAAGACGGGAGTTGAACTGTATGTCAAATTCATTTTTAATGCTCTTTAATTTATATTTTAGAATTTTTTTACTAGAGGTACACTTTAATATGATGTGATGCTGTTGAGGGGAGGCTACTTTTACATCAAACCATACATACCACTTTATAAGAATAGATATCACTTATCCACCATCAAGTACATTTCATCTTCTACTACTTTTTCAAAGTTCTTCTCAAAAATATTGAACAATTTGCATAAACCTTCATCTCCTTTGTTCTTCATCATATGATCCGACCTGCACAAACCAGCATGCAGAGTAAACAACTTCCTAGGAGAGAGTTTGACAATTTTCTCCCCGAGTGAAACCACAGGAGAAGTAACATGACTTTGTACTACAAGCATTGCTCTTCGACTTTTGAAAAGCCTTGAGATGATTTTTTTTTTCACATTGTTCGTGCAAACTACAGTATCATATGGGGAAAGGCAAGTGTACATAATTGGGAGAGCAAAAGGTTTTCTCTACTAGTTAAGCTTGCTGTGAAAAGTAAACGGAAGCATAATACATAATGCATCTCCTTGCCAAGATGGACTGGCCTTTTCACTAGACTGAGGGTTCACTACATTGAAGATTACCTTGGTTGAAAATTTTGAAAAAGGGTCCTGAGGGTCCATAAGACCAATTATGGTTCACTAGCTCTAAGGTTTACCCAACCTCATTACGCTAACTTGCCAGATACTCTAAAAAAAACGGATTTCATGGCCTTTTTTCCGGGTAATTGCAGATAGGGTGCCAGAAGACTCTACAGTATGAAGATACAGTAGAGTCTTCTGGCACCCTACTACATGTACGTAACCCTGCTACACCCTAACTACATACAGTAAGGGATCTTTGTTCTGTTATCTCAGTATAGTCAGTCAATAAGCAGAGTAGTCACTGGTCAGTGGGATATGAGAGCATTATTTACACTGTTGCTATATGGTGAGCATCATGGCTAGATTTTGTCATGTTGATCATGCAGTTACATAATGAAGTAAATAAACTCTTCCAAAAACTTACCTATAGATGCCTCTTATATTACCCATGCCATTCAATACTCTTTAACCCGATACACTCATGAGAATTAACTCTGACAGTTACCCTTTCTGAGATGTAGTTTTTGCAAGGATTTGAATTTTTTGCCTCTGATGATCCTCCACCAAAGACAGCAGAGATTACCTACTCAATATGGACAATTCACACCGAGAGTATGATCTACCTCACATTTATCCTTTAGTGATATCGTGTTTACAATACATGCAATTTCCAATGTATTTACTATATGACTTCTGGTGAGACCAAATGACCTTCACCATCTGCCAAAAATGATAGGGATCATGCACTAAATATGGGCAATCTACATGTCAAGTATGAGATCCCTTGGGGTAACCCTTCTTGAGATATCATGTTTACAAGCTGGCATCACACACAAACATACACACACACACAGATGACATCACCATGGCATAGATTCCTTGAATCAAATACAGGGAATTATCCCTCAATTCTAAAGAAATCTAAGACTTTTATCCAATTAGAGTAAAGAAATTTGTGCTGTGCAGTATTGATTGTAAGTACCAGGTGGAGATTTTGAGACCGAAGTCACACTGCCTGGTGCCTTCCAGCATGGTAACAACCCTGGTTACAACAATCATAACTAACATCAGAATTTGTCCATTCATTACCTTTTTCTGAAGTGTGGTAGATAGTGCAATTAATCATTAACATGAGTTAAACTCAACATGTGGGGCAAAACATTCTAATTCACAAATCAATACATCCCTTCCAATCCGTGTTTACATTAAGGTGCACAATAGCACCATTCCAGCTACCAATTTTCAAGTCCCTCAAAGAAAATATTTGTCTACAAAATTACTACACTGTTCCCTATTTACCCTCTGAAATCTGCCCCAAAAACTTGTAGCTGGATGAAATTTCCACACATTATTTCAGTCCTAGTGTAAACATTGCTTGCAATAAGTGGTCTTGACATAAGCAGGTCCTATTGTTAAATCTAATAGAACCCATGATCATGGAACTGAACTTGGCATAGCATGCCATTCATATGCAGAAAAAGCACCAAGATGAGCTGCAACATGTCCCTAGGTGGGCTGAACACTGTATTGATGCAAGCCTTCCACCGATCTCACACAAATACAAGGAATGCCTTAGAATCAAGAAATGAGACAGGGAAAGAAAGGACAACTGTCATAACACACACCCACTTTACAGTAATTATCTCTCAGAACCAATGTTAGTGACATAGCCTAGAGTCAGATTAATAATGTGAATGTAGGACTATGTTTGTTGGAAGTTAAAAAAGAACATCACTGAGACTGCAAAGTAGTAGGCCATTCTGGAATGTAGGGCCTTTCACAGAAAAATCTTTGGCGTACGGAAATGTACGCCAACAAATTTGGCGTACGGCGTACCCGGCTGCTACAGGGAAAATTACAACGTTAGCATACAATTGCAACACTTGGAGTGGCGTATAATTCCAAACACCTCCACCTTGGGTGAATGTGATTCTTTGGCGTATGGCAAATGTACTTTCCAGTGTGAGTAGTAGGCTACCTACCTTTTACTTTCTGTTCACAAAAAGGGGGGCTGGCAGGTTAGTTCCCCATTAGCCCTTGAACAGGACCCAGCATTACGTTCCTATGCTATACACTTCATTTCTGGGCCCTTGCCCGGTAAACACAAAAACACAGCTCATTTGCCTACTCACGCGTGAGTAGGCATCCCTCACGTCCCCAAAAAGATACCTTTTCCAACCAAACTTTCCACAAATGATCTTTGTCATCACATTCACCTTCCACACAAGTCTGTTAACGAAATAAGACCTTTAAAAGGGAAATTTTGGCAGGATAATTCTGCGAGTAACGTTAAGCCTGTGCAGAGTAATTTTTCAGTTGAAGAAGTCAGTGTTTGTCATGTGATCTCATATAAAATGGGGAAACCTACGCAGTGACTGTACAATTTTGTAATGTACAGAGAGCTTACTATATGAAGTACAAGTATTGACTAGCCGCGCTTACTAATTGATCTTCGATAGCTTGTCGAGCGGAAGTCCTTCCCATCATGCAACACAGTAGCAGACGATCAAGCTGTCAAAATGTCGATGTTACTGGGAAGGATGGCACCACATTTTTCCTGCCTTTTGCTATGAATTCACTGGTATTAAACATTCCAGGAGATATAAGTGGTATTTAAGAATGCTCAAAATCATTATGTTACACGTAACTCAAATCTGTTCCATGAACCATACCATCGTAATTAGAGCTCAGTTTGTTGTTTTGGCTTAAAACGTCGTTACCTTTGTACATATAGGCCAGTGACCGTAGTAAGGAGTGACTACAAGGAAGGGATTATACGGTCACGTTCAGTGACTAGTTCCCCATTGGCCTCCTCCACTTAAAATAAAATGTGTGGGGGAAGTGTCCCCCCAAATCAATGCCCATGAATATCACTCATGAATTTTGGGATTTTGGAGTACACCTGAAACACTGAATGCCCCTACATTTCAAGAGTTGAATTTCTGTTGTGACCTAAGTATAGGCCTAAAGGTGACTAGGCTGTAAAAGTAAAACGTGCGGGCTGTTAATTTTTCATGTTTCGCAGAACCAATACTTACATCAAATCTAGCAATAATCACAAACGAAACGGAAGAAAATTATTTTTCTTTCCGGAAAGGAAAAAAATGAGGACAATTTTCCTTCGGCTCCTCATATGAGCCAAGAGAAGGACTATATATAATATCTTACACCAAAATGCATAAACTGTACTATGGTTGAAAGTCATGAACTGGTGAGTGACATCAATCCCTGCCACAAGTCAAATCATTGCAATCAAGCTTACGTAGCTACTCGATTCGCAGTTAGCAACCACCAGTACTGTACTTAGGGTTTCTCAACCACTGTTCATGCATTTAAAAGGGCCACTACTCGAAATACCGCAGACACACAACAACGAACTCTTAATCCTATTATTATGTACATGGTATTGAAAAACAAATTCGATATTTATTACCCGAATTCGACTTGGTACATGATAGATGGTAAACCATTGAGCACTGCACCTGAACAACCTCCCATGAACACCCTCCCATTGTTGGTCGACATTAGAGGCTCGCCAAAGGGGCACGGGGGGCTCTTAATCTGGGCAAAGTATCCCAGCCTTCTCTCTCATACAAATGTCATATATTATTTGTGTAGTGTGCGTAATTGTCAAGGATAAAGTTCGTAGTTACATCAAAATTTTTTAAAAACTTAATTTGCCTTACTGAGGGCAAGATAGCAACCCCAATCAATTCAAGATCAAACATCAGGATCAAAAATAAATAAAAAACAAAACTAAACATTGATATGACCATCAATATGAATACATGACATAGCACCTGCTTGGTTTAAGTTAACCTTTTGTAGAAAATGTGTCAAATTCGGTTGCTAATATCCGTCGAGAACCGAACATGAGAAATGAATGAAAACTTCACCAGAGTGCTTAGAATATGCTCGTCTCTGACATATTAAACAAAATTTGGTTCTGGTCTATTCTTTTAATGGAGATTTTACTTTGCGACAAAGAAAATGAAAAAATGTCACATCGTCCTGTCAAGGCGCCAGTACATTTTATCTGGTAATTTTCTGATCATTTTACAATTCGATTTTCTTTTTATTGAAATGAAGATTTTATTGCAAAGTAAAGCTAAAAAACGACTGCTTAAATTCTACTAACAAGCCTGGCAAATGCAATTTCCGGCTATCTGAGAGATCGCGATTTTTCAACATTTTCTATACGCTCCGCGTCAACCGATGGTGACGCTCCGCTTAGATAGTCTTTCGGGCAGTCAGTCACCACTTTTCATGCACCCCCCCCCCCCACAAAAAAAAAAAAAAAAATTGCACGACATCCCCTGATACTATTTGAGACGTCTTGGACTCAAATTGAGTTTGCACCTCAAACAAATTTCCTTATATCCGCCCTTGTTGGTCGAATTAATTTGGCAATTGAAAACGTCTCAGCACCACTGCCCGCGGCGATCCGTCCTTGAAAGTGCGGGGGGGTTATAGTTGTTGTCACTATCTAAGCGGATCGCCACAATCAGTTGTCGCGGAGCGCACAAAGAAAATTTCGGCCAGGGGGCCTGGCTCACCAATATTTTGTATGAGATTTGGGGGGCATGCCCCCATAACTGAATGTCGCAAAATAAATTTTCATTTGCTTTTATTACATTTCGGCTATTCTTTGGCTCAATTATTACTTTTCACGGTGCAAAAATTACAAAGCTTCTGGGGACTTCGCCTCTGGACCCCCACATCAGTTTTGAAGTCGAGACGGGCACTTCCGAGACCGAGACCGAGACCTAGACCAGGGGATGTCGAGACCGAGGCCAGGGGTAAAATTGGAGACCGAGACCGACAAGGTCCGAGACCGAGACCGAATGTACATTTTGCATAGGAAAATAAACTGTCCAAAATTTTGAATACGTTTTTACCTGCTGTGACCTTAGTTACTTTACGCTCTAAAATGACATGTAGGAGCAAGTGCATCTCATTGATTTTGTACATGCTTTACCATATGTATAACTGTATGCAATAGGAGGCCAGAGCCATCACCCCGAATTGGCCAAGACCTTGCTTGCTGAATCGGGAAGACTATAGTGCCTCAGTGGGGCAGAAATAATGCCCTAGTTGAGGATCTGGAAAAGTGCAAAAGGTCACCGCCCTTAGGAAAAAGTTCTTGTTTTGGTTATGGTCATGTGCCAAAACAGGGAGCTTCCAGTTGCCTGGCCAAACATAGAATAAATAACTTTTAAACACTAATCCAAGTTTTTTTTTTCAAATATGGCCATCATTGCCGTACAGAACTCTTTCTCACAGGGGGTGGTGACTCTTTTCCGACTCCAGGTGCCCAACCAGAGCATAATCTCTGCCCCACTGAGGGACCAAAGTCCGTCCGATTCGGGAAGGTAATGGCCATTTGTGGGGTGGCAGCCCCCGTCCAGTACGGCCCAGGTGGCCCTACTCATCAAATCAGAGCCAGTGAGTGCTACATGTGTTAACTCACAGGAAAAAGATAAAGGGTGTGTCCTCTCACCCAAAACTAGAACAATTATCGTAGTAGTCTATACAGAAATTACCTCGTTTTTGGTATAACGGTGAGAGCATCCGCCTCTCACGCTGGAGGCTCGGCTTCGATTCCCAGGTTGAGTCATACCAAAGACTCTAAAAGTGGAACCTACTACCGTTGCGTGTGATGCTCGGCATGAGCAATGGAGTAGGGAAAACGAACCAGTCAGCCAAAACTGGAAAAAAAGGTCATGACCCGCTCGACTTGAACCAATAGGTTGGAAACTAGGCCGTAAAACTCTATCTAACTCAAGGAAATTGCCGTGTCTGTGAAGTAAACTCAATCTATGAGTTTATAAAGGTAAGGTGAGGTTCAGTGGAGTAAGCAATTTTTCTCTGAAGGGGGGGGGGGGGCATGCAGTATGTTGACTGATTGCCGGTAGGAAGAGGGGTCTAAGGGAGAGGGTTTCCCTTTCCCCTTTGAAAATTCTTGACATTTTCAAGGAGCTTAAATGCAAAATGGTGCAAGATTTTTAATTTTTCAGGAATAGTTCTAAAAGTTAAATTGTGGTGGTTAATGGGGTAAAACTGAACAGTTTGTGTCTTTACATGCAATCTTATGCCAAACGTTACTGGTACCTATTGGAAGTGAAATTTGTTTTTAAATTTGCATACTTTTAGGTTTCAAATGAAAAAAGCATCAGTGATGGGCTTAAGGGCTCGGGAGCATGTCCGTTTTTTATTTTTATGCATGAAAAGGTAATTCTACCATAAATACAATACTATCTAAGTTAAGCGCCTTTTTCAGTTGGTGTGGAGAGGAAAGACAATTTCGAAAAATCGCTATTTCTCAGATGGCCGAAAATTGTATTGTCATGCATCAGGAATTTCATGAAAGAAGAGTTGGGAAAAGCACACTGTAGTTGACTGATGTCACAAATAGCAAATTTCCCGAATTTTTCCCTTTTTAGAGCCAGGGGGATTCCCCCCTGCCCCCTGTAGCTACGCCAATATCATTGAGTATCATTCATTTCTTTTTATTGTGTATCTTCCATCCCCACAGTAATATTTAGTTATTTCAAGGCGTGTCGGGGCACATCACAGCTTTTTAAGTTTCTTGTCGACACTCCTCGGGCTCTTTTAAGATGCATAATGAATCAATTTATATTTTTGTGTACACTGTTTATAATCACGTCTCTTTTAAACTTAAGTAATTGTTTATAATCATTGACTTTTTATGATGGCCTAAATACAGTGGCGTAGGAAGCAAAATGAAAGTGGCGGGCGGAACAAGTTTGGACCATGCACCTCACCCTACCCCATTCCACAAAAAGTACGTTTTAATATTCTAAATTTTTTCGTTTTTTTCTGCGAGCAAGAACATTTTTTTTAATTAAAAAAATCTGTTTTTTTCCTAAGTGTGAACACTACTGTATTAGTAACGTAATTTGCGGTGGGCGAAGCGCCGAAAATGTGGTTCCTTTTACACATTTGTCAATGTAGAGCTTGTATTGCAAAAAATAGTTTAGATTCAGGGTTTCATGTGAGGAAATTTGAATATTTGGGGGACTATCGGAAAGTCTGCGTTTCCTATTAACATATATCTGAGATAACATGTCGACTGAAGATCGTTGTTGTTACAAAATGTTATCTAAGGAGTGCGGATTGAGGCTTCTCGGCAACATTCAAAGAGCTCCAGAAACTTTGTTGCCATTTTAGACACAGTATTTAAAAATAAAAAACCTATATGGAAGAAAATTTTAGGGAAACGTCAGTTTAGCGGCTGGGAAACGTTTACCACTGACTGTTTTATGCCGAGTGAGCACTCACTGTATTAAGGGTTGTAATTAAGGGCGCGAAGCGGGCGGAAAATTTTGCCTTTTTACAACTAATACTACAAATATGGAGCTTCTATTAGGAAGAATCCAGAATTTTATGGAGGAAAATTTTGGAAACCGAACTGTATTTAAATTGTGTCGGAAATGGGAAATTTCCTAATTTTTCACTTTTTCGAGCGATGGAGCAATCGCCCCTTGCCTCCTGTAGCTACGTCACTGCTCTGTGACTTTGAACGTTGATAACATTTTGTCCCTTCAATAACTAAAGAATCCATCTACACAGACACAGACAGACTACACAGACAGAGCTGAAAGGTATCTTCTGATAGGTGAGTGCGAGGGCATTTGAGTACAATAGGCCAATGGTTCCCTGCCTATATGTATAAAGTCTTGCTCGAAAGAGAATCTTCAGTTGGTGCGGAACGTACAGGAAATTTGGAAAAATCACGACCCCTCAGACCGCCGGAAATTGCATGTTTCGGGCTTGTAAGAAGTAGCTTAGTTTTCCTATTTTCCTTGAAGTGTGAGCACCACTCTGTAAGAGCCTTTATTGCGGCGAGCGAATCGCGCCGAAACTTTTCCCCCTTTTAAACAAATACATGTAGATATGGATCTTTTACAGTAGAAAGCTTTGGATTCTGGGTTTCCTGTAACGAAATTTTAAGAGTTGGGGTTTTACTGAAGAATCTGCATGTCCTTCATATAGTGGTTGCCAATCTGAGGAAGGTTGCAAGACGACTGAACCGTTGTTGCTACATTATGTTATCTAAGGTCTATGATATGGATTCTGGGTTTCCTGTAACGAAATTTAAAGACTAGGGGTTGCAAATCTGAGGAAGATTGCAAGACGACTGTTGCAAGACGAATGTTATCTAAGGCCAATGAAATGACACTCTCAAATGACATTTCAAAAGTTTCCCAAACTTTGTTGTCTTTTTTAAACAAAATATTTCAAAATCAAGAGCTTTCATTGAATAAAAGACAGTTTAGCAAAATAGCAATATGGCTGAAGGTTTTTCTTGATGATGTGGTATCACATATCGTACAGATCCGGTTTTGTCATTTCTACAGCTCGGAAAAGTTTATTTAACTGATTTAGGAGCAAGAACTAATGCATTCGCGTGCCGGAAATTTTGCTACTTTTGGAGATTTTATATAATAAAAAAGGGGTTTTCAGAACCGTGAAGTGGGGCGGAAGCATGCTTCCCACCGCTCCCATTTTTCACTGGTTCACTTGGGGGCTCTCGCCCCAAGCCCCCTCCCCTTTCCTATACCTATGCCTAAATATTCATTAATTTTTTATGTTCATCATTCATTTTCTGAACTAAATAATGCTAGTATTTTTTTAAATAAGACTGAGAGAAAGTCGGTAAGACATATCGAAAAGTTTTGTACAAAAACGATCATTTGCTCATTCTGTATTGAAATTTTTAAATGTTCTAATTGAGGTAAATAGTAAATCGATTATGCTTTGGAATGATATGTCAAGGTAAGATGAACTCATGAAATGCCGATTTTCATTCGAAATACATGATTTTTCACGATTTCAAAATGTTGTGACGTCATAACTTGGGGAATTTCCCCAAAATAATGGGCCATTTTATGCCTTTACTTCACGCGTTTTACGTCAAAAATATAGATCCAAATAAAACCAATTCTTCTCCTCCTGTTACCTTTGACATGCAGCTCCCAGAAACGCGTTTAGCCGTGTCAATTAATTCGTGGCTAGAAGTGTTAATCCTCTAAATTATGTAAAATTGGGATGAAAACGCCTTTTTAGCCCATAGACATCAAATCCCCAAATTAATGATTTACGACAAAATTAAGGGGTGTGTCCAAAAAAAGCATTCACTATATGGGCAATAGTATGAACATCACAAATCCAGTTTAGCCAGACCTTAAAACACAACCCGGAATACTACATAAAGCGAAAAAACTAAAAATGCAAAATTCGCCCGCACACTGTAACGCATTTGGGAGGTTTATGATCGAAACTTTTCAATGTGCTGAACCGAAAGAAACAAAACTAATAACAATGATTTTCAAAGTAAAAAACACAGCAAAAACCGTGTGGATCTTAGCTATGGTTTAATAAAACACATCTGGAGAAGCAGAAATCCGAGTTGTAACAGAATTAAATCTTTCCGAAAAAAATGTTACGGAGCATCGGGCAATTATGTAAAGTCTTTTGCAATTTTATGGCATTTAACTATTATGATATTCTTTCATTGAATATAAAAGTCACCTTATCAGAATATGTATTTAAGAAATGTATACTGTATTTCTATTTCAAGCAGAGAAATAAACTTATGAATAACCACTTTCGAAGGTGCTAGGCGAGTGAGGATTGAGGATACTGGTGCATACTGGTGCATATGTGTAATATGTTCATGTTTTAGTTACTCCATATTGGAGGGTGTACAGAACTGTCAAGCAACATCCATACGTTCCCTTCTATTTTTATAGAAACGGTTTTATACTACATTTACATATCACAGGAAAAATTACACGTTTACTACACAGAAATTCCGTGCTCATGTACCGTAATCGCCATGTTTCGGCATTTACCGGCTGTTTACTACCGTACATGATTATAAAATTTAGAGCGTGGTTTTTTGTAATCTTCCATTTTTTATAATAGCATACATAACTTTTTACATAGTTTCCGAATATGAAGTTTGGTGTTCATGGGGGATACAGTGTGCAGTATCCCCATCCAATTTCATGGGGGACACTAGTATCTCCCCATTCTTCCCAGGATCGCCGCCCGTGCCCAGGACCTTTTTCACCCTTCCCCCGAATTTTACCATTTTGGGGCCAAGTTCCTGCAAGACTACAGCATGAATTCGAAGCTTAAAAGTGAGGCTGCCGAAAAACTTTCACAAGCTGAGTGCTGCCCTGCGTATTCCCTGTGGCTGCCACCCCCTTGAGCTACTACCCCTCGTAGTGATTAACCGAAGGGGAAAACTTCGTCCGCTCCGCGGACAATCTGCCTGCATGTGTCGCATAATCTTTGTTATCTTTTTTATCAGTGGCGGCACCAGCGGGGGAAAGGGGAATTTTCTCCCAGCCAGAGTCCCCCCTCCCCCGTTTCCCCGACTCAGCTCCCAAATTACAGTGGCCTGACATGACTTTTCTAAGCAGTAATTAAATATAATACTGGACAAGTTGAACCATTCACAAAGTTCTCAAAGTAAAACAATTTTTTACAGCTTCCAATCATTCAGTGGCGTAGGCTACAGAGAGGGGGGGGGGGGAATTGCCCCTGACCCTGAAAGGTAAAAATTCGAAAATTTCTAATTTGTGACACCAGTTGACTACAGTGCGGTTTCCCAGCTTTTCCTTCATAAACTTTCGAATTCTTTCCAATGAAAGTTTCATATGTGTAAATTATTTGTTAAAAAAGCAAATTTTCCGGGCGATTCGCGCCCCCGAATTGCAATCTCTACAGATTCATAAATCATTCGTTCATTAATCATCAGTCTGGTAAACTTTTCCGAGCTGATACAGTTCAGTTTGCTTAATTTTTTTCAATGTGGGCTCTTACGTTTGAAATAATTTATCTAAAAAAAGGCAACGAAGTTTCGAAAACTTTTTAAATATCGCCTCCTCAATCCGCAGGCCTTAAATGGCATATGCAAAAGCAACGATCTTCCATCTCCATGCAATCTCATATGTATGCTAATACGAAACGCTTATCCTTTAATAATTCCCAAAACTTTCAAGTGTTTCTACATTAAGACACAGAATCTAAAATTTTCTGCAATACAAGTTTGATATATTAACAAATATTTGTATAAAAAAACCTTAATTTTCGGCGCGCAAATTTAATCCCCAACATATAGTAGTATTCAAATTAAAAAAAAAACGAAAAATTTGGGTGCTAGTCCGCATGGAAAAGGCCTAGCTACGCCAGTCATGAAAGCGTTTTAGTGCAGCGCAAGCTTGTGTCACATAGTGGCTTTTCTACACTACTCACTGGCCCACTGGCCTCAGTCCAAAACTGATCCACCCTATACGGTAATCCCGCATAGACTTTTGATTTAGTTGGTTGCATACGATATTCCTGCCATAACAGTACCAGTTAAAGCAAGCCTTAGTCAACAGCGCTCACTCACTCAGTAATTGTGAGTACTCCAATACTAGGACAGATTCCACATTAAGCATTATGTAGACTAAAAATTCACTTCAAAGACATTTGGCACAGTTACACTATCTCATGTATTTGTATACGTATAAATCATGGCAGTAAATGATGGATTATGAACAAAATACACCTACTATCCTGAGGCTTACTTTGACTCAGAGGTATGCTAAAACCCCAGGGCTTCCGATGCTTTGCCCCCTGGACAACACCACGGGCCCTATATACCTATATACGGCGTGCCCACCGGCATAAACTCGAGTTTCGCACGAAATTGTCTCATGTCTCATGCCCTCTGTTTGCCCCCCCCCCCCACACACACACACCTTTGAATCCTGGAACTGCCACTGGTTAGAGCATCCGAAGTCTGCAGTTGGGAGGTCTGAACTTCGGCTACTGACTGGGTCATACCGAAGAATTTACACTCTAAAAGTAAAAGAGCGAACTTAGTCATTCTGCTTCGATAGAGTGAAAAGTGTACGTTCACTCTATTAGAGTGATAATTCACTCCAAGAGGAGCTGTGAAATTCACTACAGGAAGAGGGAAAATTCACTCTTCCAAGAAATCGCTCTTTTTTAAAGAATGATCACTGCCCTCCATCAAGAGTGAAACTTCGCTCGTTTTTAGGGAATTTCGCTCTTTTTGGAGTGAATTTCAATCTTCTTGGAGTGAATTATTACTTTAATGGAGTGAATTCATGCTTTTCAATCTGTCAAAGAGTGACTAAGTTCACTCTTTTGATTTTAGAGTTTAAAAATGGAACGAACTGCCATTGTGTTTGCAACTCAGCATAAGCAATGGAGTATATAGGCAAAATAAGCCAGTGAACCACATTGCAACTGGAAAGAAGGCTGTGACAGGCCCGACTCAAACCAATTGGCTAGAAACTGGGGCCCACATCTCCATCTAGCCTAACAACCCCCATTCCAAAATGCCTGCCGATTCGCCCCTGGTAGTAGTTTTGTACTCAATAAAATCTTACTTTAAGTTATTTAACTAATTCTATACCAGTGCTTAGCCAATGGATTTCCCCTAAATGACGATTTTTAATTATAATAACTCACAAGTAACCTAATACTCAAGAGCTTCCGCGGATTCGTCCTGTGGACCAACGGGGTTTGCCCTGGACCCCACCGGTTAGGTCCTCGCGCTTCGGGAAAGATGGCGCCTGTGGCGCCGTGAGTGTACCTATAGCAGTGTCCCTTCCATTTCCTTTGCCCAACCCAATCAGTGCTCCCAGCGTGAAAAATCTGGCCACTCCACTGCTTGGATAGCCCTAGACTTCGGAAGTGGACGCCAAGAGCATGATTTCGAGAAAAACTTTGCACCCCAGCAAATTTGCTAGTGAGTTGTGTAAGAAATGTTAGCCTATCACATATTGTCGATTTAAGAGAGTCATATATTACCTTGGTGTATCTCTTTAATATATTGCAGCAGTTGCACGACATCTAGACGAGTCGATATTAACGTAATTTGAGTTTCATATCTTCCATTTAGCTCATAATAAGGCGATGTGTTACAAGGTCATTTTACGACAGCTGACGGACACGGCGAGCAGATAATAATTTAATTTTAGTCTTTTTGTTGCTCTACGCAACGCTTGTTTTCGTCCACTTTAGGTAAACACGTGTGCTATGCACGGAAATCGAAAAAGACAGATCCATTTAAATTACATAACATCGTCGTTTCATTCTAAAGAGGAAGACAAGCCAGTTCAGACGAGTTCGAACAATCATTCCCCATTTTGTTCAACTGCTAATTATTTCTTGAGTTCTTTGACTGTAAGGCAAGTTACACATACAACGGTAATATAATCATAAAAGCACCTGAGAGAACTAACAGAACCAGCCGATCTCCTCTGAACACTTCTAACTTTAGTTTCTTTCACATTAAAAGCGTATCTAGCGTCCTAAGATTAAAGGCCTAATCCTCTTACCCCAAACAGTTTCCATTCTCCTAATTACCTACTTTAGCCCCTCCCACATCTGTCTAAAATTCATCCTCATCCAGACAGAATGATGAGGACGAATTTTAGCATAGAAAATGCTGTGCAATATGAGCTTCGCTACTCAGCTTTTTTTTGAACTAGCTGCCAATATAAAAGCTGTACCAATAGAGAATTTCTGTGGACTACTACAAAAATTGTAGTTTGAGGTGAGAGGACTAGTCCTTCAAACCTCTGGACGCTATGTTATCATTTTTACCAGGGAATACAAGGTGTTAATTGGACCGTTTTCTTCCTCGATGTACTCATATATGAATGTAACATCATATAGAGAGGCAGGAACAAAAGTGTGGCTCCTTTTATTAGCATCTTGCATGCACCGAAGGCTTTGGGTGCATCATACCAACACTTTGAGGCACAACATGAAAAGTAGAATCACCTTATGAAGAACTTGAGACAAAACGATTCCGTCTATATACATCTAGATACTTGGATCAGTTGCGTCAGCTAATTCTTAACCATAGGCAATGGAGGTATATTTACTATATAGGAGATTAGATCGCATTTTGTCGGACAAGCATAATCAAGCCTTCCTCCCCTGTTACCATATTACTGTGATTAGACTATGTGCTAGACAGTGATTTGAAGTAATACCGGTACGAAATATCACCCGGAACTCTTTGCAAAAAAACCCAAAATAAATCCCTATTTGCATCTCAGCCCATCGAAACGTCAACAACTTTTCAAAAAGGGGAGGGGGAGGGGCACCACTATTCTTATACCCCACCCATGAAAGGTTATCAAGAACGGGATGATGACTGGACTCCTCCAAACAAAGAAATTGCTTTGTCCCTTCATTTTGTCTTGTAATTTACTGATAAGTTTGCAATTTGCTCATTTATTATTGATGGGAACTTAATTGCAAAAGAGAGCTCAAAATGGCAAATGCGTAGACTTTGTAGATTCTGATCTGTTCTAAAGCCTGGAAAATACGATTTCCACCTTTGGATGCAAAATGCTGTCTCATAAACGTCTTTTGCATTATTTTTCAAACTTGAGTGATGAGGGGTTTCAAGGCCGCCCCTTGCCTACGCGTCTCACGGGGAAGTGTGAAATTTAGGACACTACCTTTCTAAACCTCATTCAAGTTGGAAGGATTAATATTCACTTTTGGCTAAAATGAATAGACTCAAAACGTTCCCAGCTCATATAGAAAATTTTGACATTGTTTTGAGTTTCAATAAGCATTAGGGCTGTTTTTAAGGTGTCCAATATTTGAATGGTTGAACCATTACTTAGCAGCTCCTTAATTTTGGTAGCCCTGCAGGCTATGGTATTTAGTGCTGGACCCTTCTGAGACTCATGCGAATCGAATAGTCAAGGGCGAAGAGGGAGATCTCGCTCACATTTGAACATGCTTTAATAAATAACAGCAAGTACCGGACGGAATTCCAGATTGTGGAAAATGAGACCGTGGGAAGGGACGTGCCATCATTACATGCGGATGACCTCCTTGAGTCCTGCATGGGAGTGACAAATACTGGTAAAAAACGTAGCGCTCCTCAGAAATAGGGACCCTTCTTATCCAACTCTGAAATATAAATGGAAGAGTGGATGATACCCCACACTCTCTAATTCAAGAAGTCAAGTCCTGGAATTCTGGAAGAGTGAAGTCAGGTTTGTGTCTCATTCAACTTATTAAATTATTTGGCTAATTTTTCTCATGTACCATCAAAGTCAAATCTAGTTTCTGAAAGAGTCCCCCGGCACAATATTATTTTGACAGGTTTCAATTTCAGAGTCACATGCAGAGAACCAGGATGTACCGAAATAATCGAAATAGCATTGTAGACCTTTACAGAGCAGTATATAAGACCTCACGAAAGCGACGATTCAGGGAGGTGACTGTCCAATTAAAAGTTCTAAATGGTTTTTTTTGGTGAGAAGAAAGAAGAATGTCCCTCGTTGCAAGAGACAGCGAATTTCTGGATTTTTAGAACTTTCGATCCGAAGAGAATCCTCCTTCAGTAAGTTGGTCCCGTATTTGTAGAATATGCCCACGATATAAGGACTTGCTCTGTCTGAGCTGTATTTCAAACCAAACTTTGAGCCGTACCGTATTTGAAACCATGTTTTAAGTTTACCTATTTTACCAAGTGGATACTATATAACGCATTCATATGACGTGTTCCTTTAATTTTATTTAAATGACTGACTGACTGACTGACTTTCTGACTGACCGATTAACCGAAGAGAATATACTAAGACTTACCTTTGTGATAGTCGGTTATAGTGTAACCAACCATTCCATGCAAGACCCCGATTCAATACCTACACAATTATACTGATGTTCTGAACATCTTTTTACGAGAGGCAATTAAAGCGCCATGTCATCATGAGCAGTTTGTGGTCACGCAAATCATTTGTATATACCTACTTGATAAATAACCCTTTCATTTTTTTTTTTCAAAACGATTTTCATCAAGAGCACATCGCTTTAATTATTGGCAGTGGCTATTGATGCGTAACGTCACAATAGTTCGTAGGTTAAAAGGAATAAAAAGTCTCTGTTCTGAGAAACCGAAAGATGCCTTTACCTACAAATGAAGTCGTACAAGACGTACCGCATTATTACGTGTACTATTGTAAGTAGCTGTAAAGGTGGTTTTTAGTATGCATATGTGCTGTATGCCGATAGCATTTATACATGAGGACATTAAGAAGTCTTTTCATCATTTTAAAAGCGGTTTCATCCTCATAAAAATTTTGTGGTTGCAATTTCACTGGTTTTCACAAGAATTGGCAAGGTAAGATCATAATTATTGTAGACTGAATTTATGAGCTGAATTCAAATATGCTCATATGCTTATGAGCTGAATTCATATATGACAACTATTCTCTGTTTATAACCTACATGAAGCTTATTTGCCAAAGGGCCTACCAATTATCTTTTAGACAGAACTTCACATATAAACTTGCTTTTACTTAGTCTTCCCATGGTGCAGTGCTATGTACTTTTGCTGAATACTACACTTCCAGGCTATAATGTGATTTCGCCGAATAGACTATCAGTATATTCCCTCCTTCGTATGTACTATGACAGTGTTAATGTGCCGAAGTTTCACTTTACAGCACAATTACAAAAGAAAGGTAAGAAAAAATAATTGAAAAATTGGTTTCCTCTGTAAAAAGTTTTTGACCAATTAACAGAATGATCATATTACACGGTACCTTCATCTTCACACCTCAACCATCACTTTAATACCAAATAAGGTAAAAAGTATATGTGTTTCGAATGCCCCCCCCCCTCCATACCCACTTTACATGTTACGCGCAACATTTCTTGTGTATAACATATGAATATTTCCATTGATTCCTGTTTGATCTACCTACCGTAACTTATCTTTAGTAACTGAACGATAATCCTTAAAAGACTAGTGCTTTGAAAATAACCATGTTAAAGCTGTGATAATAACACTCGTAAAAAGTATTTAGGATGTTAAACACTTTTCTAAAACGCTTTCCTCAATTTTTACACTATAAACACGTTTAAAAACATACATAACGTTTAGGAATAACATGTGTGTTTAGCATTGTGATACTTCCCCAAAGTGGGGACATTATAAGCACGTTTTGTACAGTGATAAGTACGTATATTAGTGGCAAGTTGATCAGATGCAAGCCGCGGTTTCATTTTTCCGTTGTAATGTTTCTTTACCGTATTTTGCTTGTTTGCAGTAATAGATCGGAGGCGAAAGGAGCTTGCTTGGCCGGAAAATGAGTAAATGCTAATATTGATATCATATCACATATAGCCTACTGAAACTTGAGAGTTGTATTATAAGGTATGAATTTGAAGGTCATGCCCTTAATATAATCACATGATATCGGAATGCATCTATCGTTGTTCAATGGATGGCACACGAGACCTTTTGTAACCAGAACGATTCGTTCTTGTCAAATAATTTATAGTTACACAATTACGTAGTAATAAAAGTTCAAGTTTACAGAAACTTTGTAAGGCTCTTAGCATTGGAAGCCTGCATGTAGTTGGTTAGAGTTTTACGGCCCAGTTTCCAACCTATTGGCAGACTGGTTCAAGACGAGCCGCCCACGGCCTTTTTTCCAGTTGTAGCTTGTTTTCCACACTCCATTGCTTATGCGGAGCATCACACACAATGGCAGTATAGGTTCCACTATAGTATGGAACGCGAAATCTGCAACCATCATGTGACCACATCGGAGGGGAAGGTAATAACGTGATGTGACTACGTAAACATGGTGTGACTACATGAACTCATGGTGTGACTACGTTAGTACATGGTGTGATAATGTAAAAACATGGTGTGACTACATTAAAGCATGGTGTGGCTGCATATCATGGTGTGACTTCATAGCATGGTGTGACTTCATAGCATGGTGTGACTGCATAGCATGGTGTGACTTCATAGCATGGTGTGACTGCATAGCATGGTGTGACTTCATAGCATGGTGTGACTGCATAGCATGGTGTGACTGCACAGCATGGTGTGACTTCATAGCATGGTGTGACTACATAGCATGGTGTGACTACAAAAAACACGGTGTGGCCACTTAAAATTGTATTGTGAGTGGCAATAGGTGATGTCAACTGTGCATATGACTGTGGTTGTGATGAGAAATCTGTACGTGAATGTATAAAATGGCGGTGTGAGGAGAAGTTGGCCAGTGACTGCCTAAAGTGAGGGTGTGATGATCTGATACAGGGCATTGAACTTTTCCTGGTAGAGCTAGTCTACTCAACATAATTATTAATACCACGTGTACCGCAATGCTGAATTGGAAGAATTGTTGGAAGAATTTTTACTGAATAACAACCGAGGGAGTAACACTAGAGCAAATGTGCCCTTGCTAGGTTTTGGCGCGCTGTTCGTGCCATGTAATTTTATTAAAAAAAAAAATCCGCCACCTTCGTGGACGAGGCCTCTGGGTTAGCTAGTTAGGTGGAACGTTAAGACTCATTTTCTAATGATTGGCTTAAGTCTGGCCGACCACCGCATTTTCCAGTTGTCGTCCACCGGCTTGTTTCCAGCTGGCGGAGCCAGAATATCAAAAGTGTGTTGGTGTGGGGGGCAAAGTAAGGGCAAATGATAGTGTTGGGGGAAAGTTTTCGGGCGCAGCGTGGAACCGAGCCAAAAGCATCCGTGTTCCCGGGGGATGGGATCCAGATAGCGGAGCCCCAAAAGGTCTGAGGTTTTAGCATATTTCTGGATGAAAAATTAAGTATCTGGAGGGGTATATTTTTTATTTTTTCGGTTAACTCAACACCTAACTGACCTATCTGGGGGCATGTGGGGGCAAGGATGAAATGGGGCGTAGAGTAGCGGTAGCGCCGCCACCGCTTGTTTTCCCTGCTTATGCTGAGCACCAATCACAATGGCAGTAGGTGTCATTTTAAAGTCTTCATGGCTTGTCCAGGAGTCGAACTCCAGAACTCCCTGCTGCAAGCCGGATGTTCTAACCACTTGCCCAAAAACTCCTCTGGGGCTACGTGCGATCGATATATGGCAGCTTAGCCTCCCCATTCTTCGTTTCCCTCATAGAAATAGTTGTTGATCGACCACTTCGGACAAAGATGTTTAGAAACTGGCCCTGGCGTACTCAAGTTAAACTTCTAAGCCTACTGTATTCACAACAGAAAAAAAGTATCAGTGACAGTATGAACTGTCAGTGCGCGACTTGGCGAAGGCAACTATAACTGTGCTAATAAAACCACTTTGCAAGGTAATAAGACTAGATTTCCATTATGTGGTCCTCAATTAATAAGTGGCACCATTCACTGAGGATAAAAGCAGATACAGTGCAAACAGGGGTCCGGGGCACGCGACCTCGTAGGGAACGTTGGCGGTGGCATTAGAGGGCCAGGCCCCTCCTCCTTGGATTGGCACCCCTGTTCTGTGTTGGTGTTGCTAGGTCTATATGCAATACCATACCTGGTCAGCCTACCTGCTAATTGGCCCGCAACCCCGGTCCTGCTCTTCAAGTCTCGGATACGGGCCTTTTTTCAATTGGCATTCTTAAAGGTATTTTTGACCGTTCTCTAGCACACGGTTAATTATAATATTCGAAGAAAAACACGAAAAGCTCAAACTGCAAATTATTGGGATGAATGTAGCCCTTGTAATCCTTATCCTAACTAGCCATATTTAAAGGTCTAGAGCAGTCATCCAAAACGTATTTTGAGGTAACAGCTAAATCTCACAGTTTTCCTTTTTATTTCTCTTCAAAGTATCTTTTATATAATATTTCGGAAGTCATTTTTGCATTTTCAATTTAAACCAGGCCGTTACTCCTAGTTTATTTCACATTTGAGTACACCAGGAAAAGTTCAATGCACTATATCAGATCATCACACCCTCACCTTAGGCAGTCACTGGCCGACTTCTCATCGAACCATCATTTTATACAGTCACGTACAAATTTCTCATTACACCTACAGTCTACATGCAGTTGACGTCGCCTGCCTCACAATGCAATTTAATGGTCGCACCGTGTTTTATGTAGTCACACCATGCAATGTAGTCACACCATGCTATGTAGTCACACCATGCTACGTAGTCACACCATGCTATGAAGTCACACCATGCTTTTACGTATTCACACCATGTTTTAACATTATCACAGCATGTGTTTACGAAGTCACACCATGTGTGTATGTAGTCACACCATGCTTTTACGTAGTCACATCATGTTATCACCTTCCCCTCCGATGTGGTCACATGATACTTGCAGATTTCGCGTTCCATACTATAGAGTCTTAGGTATGACTCCATGTGGGAATCGAACCAGGGCCTTCATGTAGGCTTTATATTACGCAGTGTTGTAGTCGAGACCAGCATATCCGAGATCGAGACCAAGATCCGGACCGAATGTACGTATTAAGTAGGAAAACTGTCCAATAAACCGTCCAAAATTTTGAATACTTTTTACCCATCAATCACCTTATGCTCTAAAACGACATATAGCACCAAATTGCACCATTATTGAAGAGTTCCATACGGCCATGATCATATGCCAAACACAAACTTTATGGCTTAACCTTATCCGAGTATTTTTCTCATGTGGCCTACATGAGAAAACGTGTCCCCTTCCACTCTCTTGGTGACGTCATTGTATAGAACTGACATATATATTTATTTTTCCTGTTTTTCAATTTCGCCAGATTAACGGACCAAGGACAATTAGTAGCCAGATTGAGTAAAATCCATAAAAGGAAACGGATAACACTGAAGACTCAGATTTTTTCTCGGGCAATTAACACACACATTGAACATGCAATGCGGCCCAGTACCGGTCTACCACTAGTGATTACACTGCATATCATTGTAAAAATGTGTGATTGTACAATGCAGTACCGTGACATGTTACATTATCTTCATTGACCAAGTTAAAGACCCACTCGCCAACTCACAGATGAGTTGTACTCATTAGATGACTTCTTTCCTCAATGATTACGGTAGCTAGTTCAAAGCAATCGATGTTTTTAAAAAGTTAACCGTAAATTTATAAAAGAAAGGTGAGGTTAGATAAAATCCATTTATATCAATGATAAATAACAATGGACAACAAGCATGGCTTACTTAAAAATGAGAAAAAAGGTTATCTAGGCATGAATACACAATCAATCATAATATACGTAACACTTCAATTTTTATTTTTAAACATTACCGTATTCGATTTATTAAAGAACAAAGTAAAAATAGCCATTTTTACCTGGTCTCGGAGCTAGACCAGAACAATTTCCGTAGGTTCGAATATTTTTCACTTAAACACTAAATTAGCTCTGTTTGAGGCCCTAATTGCACATTTTGAAAACGTGTAAATTGTAAACATATTTAGCCATTAAACACTAACTGTTCATCTATTAAACGTGTTTAAAGACGAATTTGTTGGGGCAATGCGCACTGTTAACAAGAAATTTCCTAACTGGCTAACCGATGCTAATCAATCACTATAACCTATCCCCGTACTGAACCATGTATGTGTGTAGGAATTTGTCAGGTGTTCTTAACATCTAAAAATGTTTACTATCGTAGGTGGGGTAGAAATAGTGTTTAGAGAAGCGTTTGATCACTAAACACCGTTTTTAAGTGCATCATGTACAAGTTTACAGCCACGGGCGTGGATCGGGGGGGGGGGGAGTGGGGAAGATATAACTCCTCAATATTTGACTGGGGGAATGGATGGTCAATGTAGGCCTAATTGTCCCCAAATGTTCAGTCTACAGATACGAGTAGCCTAGGCAGACATTTTTGCTGGCAAGTAGAATAAACATATACGTTTATTTTCTACTTGAACATGATTACGTGTTCATGTGTAATAATTTTGATACTGTCTAGGGTACACAACATTTGAAAGTTTCCTTACTTTTTTACATTTCTCAAATGTGTCGAGCTATAAAAGTCACATTCCTTAAGCTTCTGTCATTTAAGGTTGGTACTGTCCCATATTCACTGAAACACCGTACTCAAGACCGGTCACATATGATTTGTTTCACCTTGTCTGGTTCCTCTCGGAGACGTGTCTGCCCGATTTAACTCCTAGTTACCGGGGATAACCCTATGAGTTCAAATCTGTATTTTAAAGCTTTACAGTACAATGCTGCTCTTGTTCAATTTCAAACATATTAAAGAGGTTTATGCTCAAAAGAGGTTTTCCTAAATGTATAAGTGTGTCAATACCGAAGAGCATTACCATACCTCTTAAATATTCCCCTAAGAGCAGTCTCCCCGGGGGCTTTGAGGCGTTAAAATCCATGAGCTTCCGGGGGCTTCTCCGCTGCACCCCCATCTGAGATTCGCTGATGGATCCCACCAGGGACCCACCCTAAGGCGGCCCCTGTGGGGTGGAGGTTGTAAAATATGCTCACGGTATTTCCTGCCTGCCATAAGAGGCGCTTGAGGCGTACTTGAAAATAAACATTTTTTTTAAACTTTTTATCGAGTGGATTGACACTATATTTAACATTCGTATACACTGTTGGTGTGTCGTTAAATCTTATCTAACTAACTCACTGACCAACATAAGCCGGGTCCCTGGACCCTAACCTAGATGGGTTTCGCGCTCGCCATGCTTATATCTTCTACGTTTCTCATAATTCAAATCACCCGCAAAGTCAGAAAGTTGAAAAGAAATCTGCGCTTTCGTTCACAGCTTTTTTGACGGAGCTACCCCCTTATTAGGAAGTGTGCCAATAATTGCACTACGAAATTTCCATACCATCGATTTAGAGGGAGTCTTTTCATGAGGTAAGCTCACCAG
The DNA here is from genome assembly GCA_037179385.1 of Holothuria scabra. Taxonomy (NCBI): domain Eukaryota; kingdom Metazoa; phylum Echinodermata; class Holothuroidea; order Aspidochirotida; family Holothuriidae; genus Holothuria; species Holothuria scabra. The sequence continues at coordinate 6,202,523 of CM074192.1, read as the reverse complement.
TAGCGTAGCCAGGATTGTGTCATGGGAAGGGGGGATACGACATGAGGAAAAAGTCAAAGGGGAGAGATAAAAAACGGCTACTTTATGTTTTTGTGCATGCAAGGTTCGGTAATGGAGGATTTCAACCCCCAGACCACCCTGTGGCCACTCCACTGACACTCACCCAATCCTCTTACCTAAAAAAAATGTCACTCGCTGATATGAATTTTAAAAAGGCATCAAATGTAATCCATCCCAAATTTTCAAAAGTACACTTTTAAAAGATTTCTTTGAAATTCATAAAGTTTCATTACGGCCCGGTACTAAACTACCAATGCATTTTGTACATTTGACACAGTACAGAAATTATGTGGCTCACACTCGCTCCTATTTCCATACATGATACTGTTTTCTACGATCAATGAGAGTTTGGTTTGTCGGAGTCTTACACCCCAAGTCAACTTGTAACCTTCCGCGCCCTTATCCAGCCTGTCCCTGTGGGTCACTTGGTTGCTTTCCTACTCATGGACTTCCAAATGCGGAATGGTATAAGGTTCCATTTTTAAACTCTTTGCAATCGAATCCGATAGTGGAATGTTCTACATCTAGAGTGCACGGGTGTCTATAAAACGAAGACCCAACTAGCTATAAAAGGAAGACCTATAAAATGAAGACCCAACTAGCTATAACACGAAGACCTATAAAACGAAGACCCAACTAGCTATAAAACGAAGACCCAGAAGTAGTTTAACCCAGCGACCATTCACCCAGTGTCTCTGTTTTGCTCTTAATGACAGAGACTCATCACCCGAGTACATTTTGGTTGATAGAAAGCCAAATTCTCATTTGCTGAATTATCTTCCATTGACATCAAAATCAAAAGGTGCAGAGTAGTTCAAAACTATACATACACAGAAATTGTTTTGGTTACATATTAAGGCCTTGTTTGCCCCTGCAAGACAGTGGCGTAGCGAGGATATTTTCCAGGAGGGGGGTGGGTAGGAGGGCAAAGCTCGAAAATTTCTCCAAAACTTTTCAGTGTCAGTTTCAGTATATTTTCAGTTTCAGTATATTTTCAAAGCCAAGGTGCATGTATTACATACAAAATACGTAAATTTATGACGTAAAGTAATGTAACCTAAGTTAATACATGGCCTACAAGATCATGAAGCGGCCTACTATATAGCCTACATAGGATTAAGACAATGTCATCATGGGCCCGTTGTCACCCCTATCCCAGTGTTTGACTAGATTAATTTTCCGGACAGATTAAATAGATTAATTTTCCGAACCAGCCCTTTACAAATAAGGATAACATCGTACGTTTTTCGAGGTTTGCAGGGTTATGTCTAGACAACGGTAAGCCAGGGAGTTTGCAACTCCCTGGTTACACACAGAGTAAGTAAGATCAGTCTATAACCTGTCTACTTAAAATACTTTCGTGTCTTCGTTTTATAGCAAGCTGGGTCTTCGTTTTATAGGTCATCGTTTTATAGCAAGTTGGGTCTTCGTTTTATAGGTCATCGTTTTAGCAAGTTGGGTCTTCGTTTTGTAGGTCTTCGTTTTATAGCAAGTTGGGTCTTCGTTCTATAGGTCTTCGTTTTATAGCTAGTTGGGTCTTCGTTTTATAGGTCTTCGTTTTATAGCTAGTTGGGTCTTCGTTTTATAGCTCGTAGGTCTTAGGTTCTTCGGTCTTTGTTTTATAGACACCCAGAGTGCACAGACTAAACACCGTGCGTTTATGAGGCATTTGTAGCTTGTACAAAGTGAACGACGGTTGAATTGAAGTTTACGAATGTTCTGTTTCACTGTCGTGACAATGATAAATCTAGGCCGACATTGAAGAACAATAAATTTCTAAAGATAAAAACATTAATAACAAAAAACATCTGAAAGAGAGACTTTTCTAGAATTTGACCTCTGACCTGCTGAATGAGTATGCTAATCGAGCTCTTTCCACCGTGACTACATCATCTGTACATATCATTACATACATGGTATTAATGTACATAATCACATCATCCCTTCAAATGTTCAAATTGAATTAAGTCTTTGAAGTAGCAATTACATTGTGGGAGGATATTGACTGTCAAGATTGTTCTGGGCAATTTTGTTATGTTTCTGCACATACATACTACCCTACCTTGTCCGTTACAGTTTGTATGTACCGCCCCCTCTCCCGATGTCCACGAATGTACAGTGGGAAACCAACCACCCGACTACTACTACTGTCCTGTACTGTCAATATAGCTCTTGAGAATGAAGTGACAATATTCTTTTCTCTCTTTTGTGAAACTGGCGAAAAGTAAATGCTTGATTTACATTCAATATGAAGCCCTGTGAAATATGGTTTGACAGTTCGAAGATATGTTGAAGACAAATAAGAAGAAAATTCTGAGATTTAGCTGTTGTTTTAAATAAGTTTGGACTGGGGTGACCGTTCTTGTCTTTTAAGGTATTTTCGTAGTTTCATCTTTAATTTGATGGCCTTAAATAAAGTTTGACCCCGTACAGTTGCATCGTCTAGCCTAAAAGCCTATATTGAAGAAAATTTTAGGGAAACGGCAATGTAGCGGCTCGGAAAAGTTTACCACTGACTGCTTAATGAGCGACCATTTACCGTATTAAAGGCCCAATTTTCTCACCCCAAACAGCACTTCTCCTAAACTAAGTTCTTACTTAAGCCCCTCCCACAGTTATCTGAAATTCATCCTTATCCAGACACAATCTCAGTTTATTGCTTCAGGGTGAGTATAGAAAAGCTTTACGTGTATAACCAAAACACTCTCAGTACAATTCATGCTGGGTAATATAAGCTTTGGTACTCTGCATTGTTTGAATTAACAGTCAATCAAAAAGCTGGGCCAATGGAGAGTTTCTGTACCCCCTACAAGAAGTGTAGATTGGGGTGAGAGGATTGGCCCTTGAAGGGATGCAATTAAGGGAACGCGAAACGCGCGGAAAATTCTGCCTTTTTCAAAACGAATAATTACATATATGGAGTTTTATTAGGAAGAATTCGGAATTTTATGAAGGGAAAGTTGGCAAAACTGCACTGTGTTTGACTGGTGTCTCAAACGGCAAATTTCCGAATTTTTCACTTTTCCGAGCCAGAGGGAAATCGCCCTGCCACCGGTAGCTTTGTCACTGTTCGGCAACATTGAACATTGATAAAACTTTGACAGTTCAATAACTAAAGCATCCATCCTTACAGGCTACTCAACTGACAGGGTTGAAAGGTATTTGATGATAGGTGTAGTACTTCCATGGTGTGTATGAGAGCATTTGAGTACGGTAGGCCAATGTTTCCTGCCTGGGATGTGAAGCCTTGATCTTCAGTTGGTGCAGAGCGTACAGAAAATTTTGAAAAATCACGACCCCTCAGACAGCCGGAATGGAATGTCTCGGGCTTGTTAGCAGTAGCTAAGTTTCCGATTTTTCTTCCAGTGTGGAAACCACTGTATCAGGAATGTATTGCGGCGGGTGAAGCGCGCCGAAATTTTTTACCCTTTTAAACAAATGTATGTGGAGCTTGCATTGCAGAAAGCTTTGGATTCTGATTTTCCTGTAAGGAAATTTAAAGAGCTGGGGGATTACTGAAGAATCTGCACTCCCTTCTGACTCAATCTGAGAATGACTGAACGACGACTGAATCGTTGTTGCAACATAATGTATTGTAAGGCCTATAAGTCCTGACACTTTCCGATGACATTTCAAAAGTTTCCCAAACTTGTTGTGCTTTTTAGACAAAATATTTCAAAACCAAGAACTTTCATTGAAAAAAAATTGAAATTATACGAAAGACAGTTTACAAAAATAGCAATAGAGCTGCCGGTGTCTCTTAAAGATGTCGTGTCACGTATGGTCAATATCCGATTTTGTCATTTCCAGAGCTCGGAAAAGTTTACCAAACGATTTATGAGCGAAAACTAACGCATTTTACATTGCATTTTGCGGCGCGCAAAGCGCGCAGGAAATTTATCTGTTTTGAGATTTCGAAAAATGAAAAAAAAAATGTTTTCTGACCCGAGAAGTGGAAGGGCGGAAGCACGTTTTGCCCCGTGCTTCCCCCCCCCTCATTTTTCACTGGGGGGGGGGGGGGCTGTCACCGCCACAGCCCCCGCTCCCTACCCCTATGCCCACCATTGAGAAATATACTATTGAAAATTACGTTTGGCTTTCAAAACCTTCCTGGTATAGATAGGCCCCTAGTTCTCACACGACGTCAAAGCGGCGTTTTCCGTGGAGTATTTTAGTTATGTTTGAGTACAGCCTTGGTATGTACACACCATAGAATATGACGGTGGGAACCTACTATCATTCTCTATATGGTACCTACAGGTTTGCCCCTAGGCATGGTCGTCGCCGGCTCGTCTTAAAATCAATTGGTAAGAAACTGGGCCGTTAAACTCCGTAACTAACTCAGACATGACGGTTGCTATGTAGGCTGGTTGTGACGTCACTGAGAACTATCTGTAGTAAGCCTCACATTATTGTAACTTGAAGCTTTCAAGTTGAAAAGAGGGTTACTGAAAATAATAACACACAATACCCATAGCCCGTTTGGAAAAATCGAAAACACCTGTGGGTGTTTGCAGGGAATCGCAGTTCTAGATAAATTTTTCGGCCTTCTTCACTTGAGCATAATTTAAAGTGACGTCTCGTTATCAATTTGAGTCATACTGGAAAATACATTTAAACTGATTTGACTTCTATCGAGTTGACTGACATAAAACATTCGTGTTGGTGTGTCTTAGCAAATTACTGTTGGGTGTGAAACAACTTTGGTGGATTGCCTCGGGTGTCTAGAAACATAAGACCTCGGAACATAGGAGTCTCAAACATTTTTTATTTTTCTGGACACCCGGATTGCATCCTCTTTATTTCCTGTGGGCCTGCGTGGAAATTACTCATTTTAAAACCTAGGAATCTCTTCACCACCGAATTCATGAAATTAACTGACGGCAACAAAAATTTGTAATTATCATATCAACATGTTAAGAAAAAGAGCATTGTGAAATACACCTATACACCTAAAATAAACCTACATGGAAATGAAATGATGACGGAAAAAAACTGTCAAACTGAAGAAAACTTAGGAATAGACTCGAGGCATGGAATTTCATTTGCGGGGAGACTAATTTCCGGACCCCCACCCTGAACAATCTTTGCAGACGTCCCCTTCAGAACAATTCAAATCTGAAACGTTCCCACGTCGCACTCAGGGTAAGTCCATATTTCGTAGTTTATAGAATTTTATGATTAAGAATTGGCACATGCAAGGATGGCCCCAAGATTTGCCCAACAGGGGAAAAGCTACCCGACGGGGGAGGGGAACATTTGGAAGCCCCGACAAAGGTGATGAGTATCCGATGGGACGTGACCAGACGAATATGAGGGGCTCGAAGCGCGCCGAAATTTGACTCTTTCTTTTAACAAATATTTAAGAATGTGGAGCTTGTTGGTTATCTGTTGAAGAAATTGCCCTTCATATGATCAAAATGCAAAACGTTGCGAGGGCAACTGAAATTCTTTTGGGTGACGCATTTCATATAGGAAATTCAAAAAAATCACAACCTCTCAGACAGCCGGAAATGGCATTTCCCAGGCTTGAACGTATATCCAAGCAGTCGCTATTCTCAGCTTTCGTTTGAAATAAAATGTTTCACTTGAAGTAAATTAGCTAAGTGACCACATATAATTCCTGATAGTGATAACATGAGCGGAATAAGATGTGCAAACCTGCAATGTCCTGTTCAGTAAATTATTCGATTGAAACACTATAGCTATGCGGGGCGCCACCATTAGTTAATACGGAGCGCATATAGAAAAATGAAAAATTGGGCCCCTTTAGACAGCCGGAAATGACATTTTCCAGGTTTGTAACTATAGGAACGAAGCAGTCGTTATTTTGAGCTTTCGTTTGCAAAAATATGTTCACTCCAATAGGTAAAATCAGGAACTTTCCGAGTGATCAAATAATTAGCAAATAAAATGTTCCATTACCATGGATGAAATAGTTTGTACATTTTCGGAAAATACTATACAACGTTATTGAACGTTTTTACTCCTTGGCTCCATCTAAGATGTACTTGATTGAAGAGGTCTAAAGTATGTGACTGCCCGAATACTTTCTTTCCAGAATGTTTAAAAATGTGGAGATCATATCGGGAAAAAAAAAATCGATTTTTTGTAAGAAACGTTGGGAATTTAGAGAGATTCTTTGCAGAATATAGTCTTCTCGTAAGCAAAATCAAGAAAATTGTCGGATGAGCGGTGGGGAGACTGAAGTTAATTGGGCTCACATCTTTTATCGTACGTATGAATGCTTCATGAAGAAATTGGATCTACTCCCCGACGGGGGTCATCCTTTCCCGACGGGGAGGAGGAAATGGCCCCTCGACCCTCCTCCAACTGGAGCTACTCTTGGTCAAATTGTTGGGTATCTGGGTTGGAGCTGTTTGAAACATTACATTCTAAAAAAGTTGGTTAAAAAAACTTACCAACACTGGTTACGTATGTCAAATACCTGAAATTGGTTAAAGTTTACCCAGTAATTGGTAATTAATGGGTTATCCAAGATGTTTTCACCACTTTATTGGGTAACCAGCCTGTGGAGTAACCAAATAAACAACACATACTGTATTGGGGAAAACTTTACCCAATTTCAGGTATTTGACATACGTAACCAGTGTTGGTGAATTTTTTAACCAACTTTTTAAGAGTGTACGACCCCTCAGATAGGCGAGAATAATATTTAACAGGCTTGGAAACAAGGTCATACACAGGAAGTTTGGAACATTGCCCCTGGATCCCCGCCAGGGGCCCTGTAACGTTCCCCGTTTCGTTCCCAAAATTTTTCTTTGTTCTTCATTTGCCGTTCTGGTGCCGCCATTAGGTCGGGTGTGCTTAAAAAGAAGAGCATTGTTGATTTATTTGGTCTAAGATGAGGGATTTCCCTCTTCTTATTTTGCGAAAAGGACGTAGCCTAGATCAACTATGGTGAAATATTTGAAAGGATATCAGCTGAATGAAGACGAAAGGTGGCGGTGACGAACACCGCAAACACAAATTAGTCAAGCAGTGCCTGAATCGATCGATCACGTTAGTCAACAACATTGACTAATATTTGACCCAGTTGAATTAGTTTCTAGCAAGTATGAAGCCTCATTGACTTAGTTTTGACTGGTATTCTTTAGTCCATTACTACGAAGTTAGTCAGATATCATCATTAATTAGTCAAATACGCCTGACTAACGTGGTTAGTCAATAGTCAGGCACCACTTGACTAATTTGTGTTTGCAGTAAATGTTTTACTCTGCCCAAATAATATTATGATGAATCTCAGAAGTCTTTTCATTTTATGTTGCTATTGTCCCCACCGATAGCTTTGCCTTATAAACTTATAGGCCTGTATTTATCTGTTCATATTGACTGAGAGTTCGAGCAATTGGATTTGCTGAAAAATTGAAACTTGCAGGTGGAACTGGTGGATATAATAAATGTTAAATAATGATGTTTTTTCGCGTTTTCGGCAACATCTCCAATAGCATGAGCGGATGCCGTGCAATTTTTTTTTTTTGGGGGGGGGGGGACAGGGGCATGAGAAGTGGTGACTGACTGACCCGAAAGACTATCTAAGCGGGGCGCCACCATCAGTTGGCGCGGAGCGTACAGAAAATTTTGAAAAATCGCGACCTCTCAGATAGCCAGAAATTGCATTTGCTAGGCTTGTAAGTAGAGTTTAAGCAGTCGTTATTTTAGCTTTACTTTGCAATAAAATCTTCATTTTAATAAAAAGAAAATCGAATTGTAAAATGATCAGAAAATTACCAGATAAAATGTACTGGCTCCTTGACAGGACGATGTGACATTTCTTCATTTTCTTTGTCACAAAGTAAATACTCCATTAAAAAACATAGACCAGAACCACATTTTTTGTTTAATATGTTAAAGACGAACATATTCTAAGCACTCTGGTGAAGTTTTCATTCATTTCTCATGTTCAGTTCTCGAGATATTAGCAACTGAAGTTGACAAATTTCTACAAAAAGTAAACTTGAACCAAGCAGGTGCTATGTCATGTATTCATATTGATGGTCAATCATTAGTGGCTCGCCATAGGGGCACCGGAGGGGGGGGGGGCACTTGCCCCCAAACATTTCCAAAGCATGGTCTTCAATTTTCCAAAAATAACGTTATTCGATATGACATGAATAAAAAGTGCATCCCGAGCAATGGAAGTTTAAAAACTTAATTTGCCTTAAGGGTAAGGCCGGTAAGAGAGCATCCCTAATCCCTAATCAATAGTGAATGCTACCTGAATGTATGGCGATTGAATTGCAATTGTGTCGTTTTTCAACCCTGAAAATGCAACTGAAATCTTGATAATTTTTACAATCCGGGCCACATTTTGAACTAGAGCGCGCTTAGAGGTTTTCTGTGTAATTGAGTGCATGACGGCATTTTGCCACCGTTTGGGGGAGATCGCCACCGGAGCGAACAAAACTAATTGCCTTTTTCTCCAGCGTACAGTTCCATATGTTACTCATGAGTTACAATATGAGCATACAATCGTTTATGAAAGTTTATTTTTCAAACTAATCTTGGTTAGGTTAAGTCTAAAAAGTGAGGTGTTCAGTCCGAAAGTTATGCATCCTTCAGTCAAAAGTATGACTACTGTACCTTTACATTCCCCGTGATCTTGTGCCCATATCTTCGGCCTTGAAAGCGTTCATGCTAAGTACTATGCTCAATCCCGTGGTTATGCGCCGTAAAGGTGACTTAAGAACAATAGAAGTTGCAATCATCCCCCTGCAGATCACACTGCCCTAGATGGAACGTATCCCCAGGTCAGCCTGTATGTCCTGCTAGAGTAGAATGGAATTGTCTGATCGAAGTTTCGTGTCAATCATTGTTTAACGGTCGTTGTCTTTTGCAACGCTCGAGTATGTAGTAAACCATTGTTAGCGCCATGGTAAAAACGTACATACAGAAAGTCTCACAGTGTAATACATTCAGCTTTGCTGCTATTTACTTGACTCACTTGACTGCCGTATCTGTTTACATGCAAGCCGCGGCTGGTATCATACAACTATTTGCAAAGTTATCCGAGATTTGTTTCAGCAGTTGGCAGTACTTTCTGTGGTGTCTGTAGTGTAACATGAACTGCTGTCGGTAACTACCATATAACTCCAATTTCTCATCTCTATTACGTTAGCAGTAAGGGCAGTGTGAAACAGCTTTCCGATCAGCTGGTTACAGATTTTCGGTGAGATTTAGTTTTTTGACCCTTTTCAGTTTGCTCAGCAACTTCCTGAGTTAGCTAGGCATAGCCTATGCCTAACGTAAGTGACTTCGGTGGGTGTGCGACGAGAGCCTCGACTAACTCGAGTATACGGCCAAGTGCAAAGACGAAAGTTAGACTAAGTTAGCCTCTAGGTCTAACGTTTGGTAGCACATAGCCTAATTATTTTCAGCGAAGCGAACTTAACCTAGGCAACTAAATTGTGGTCCCACTGTAACTCAGTGGGTTCATGAAGCATGGCCTTAGCCTTTATGTACATAGGCGTAGGGTAGGCTAGACCGACTAGCCTAGATCAGGCCTAGCCTAGGGTAGGTTATGGTAAAAATTCTGACGTTAGCCCTAGAACGTACTGATCATGAGGCCCCAAGCGAAAAGCAGGGCCTAGGCATATAACCATATAACCATAATTCCATCTAGGGCCTAGGGCTATAGGCATAGGAAGTGGGGGGAGGCACTAGCGTAGCCAGCAGGGGGGGCAAGCACAGAAATTTTGGGGACGCGATGGGCAATGTTGAAAAAAATGAAGGAGAGCCAAAAAATAAATGCAAAAAAAAAAAGATAAACGGCAAGAGGAGGGAGGGAATTGGGGGCATTTTTTAGTTTTTTCGGGCGGAGGGGAGGGGGGGGGGCTCTTAGTCGTTACGATAAAGTATGCAGTCCCCGATGTCGCCTAATCTCCTCCATGGTTTACCTGTTTTTTGCTCTCAAGGGACAATTTCCCTAATAAGAACCCCAATTTTTTGGCGCCCTACGCGCGCTGTAGATTCACTCCAGTTTTTTCAATACTTCCATTCCACATATCTAGAGGGTGTAAGTCCTGTCAACCTTACCAAGTAACAGGTAGGCAGAGTACACAGGTTATGTAGAGGTCTTAAATTTCATCCCATATCAAAAAGTCTAGTTGCTGTTCTCTTGTGTGTGTCATGCGATATGTCAGTTGGTGAGCGACTCACGGAGCATAGTTTGGCTATTTTATCGGGTATTCCAGGTGGTTTCGACACAATGTAAATTATCCCCGATACGGTCTACAACCCCAACAGTTTCTATTTTTTTTCTTTTTGTTCTTAATGATTACATAGGCTATGTTATTTTTGTAAGCCTACCAAAAATTTTCGTGCGCTTATGTGCCCCAGGCTACAATGACATGGGATAATAAGGCTCCTTCATATGCCCTTCTCACCACCCCCTCGACATAAGGGCTGTCGGAACTTGTGGTCGCTGGCATGTCCCGCCCCCTGTCGGGAATAATCTGTCGCCTTCCCATGGTTGGTTTAGTTATTTTGGCTTTCAAAAGAGTTATTTCTGCAATGAAACCCAAAATGTTCGGTACGCTTTGCACACTCTTCCTCAGTTCCGTTACCTAGAGCTAATAAAATACAAACCCTTCAAATCTTTTCAAGTAAATTAATAAGTAGAATAAATGGATTAATGTACATATCGGGAATTTCATCTCATTTCGCTAAACTTAGTTAATAATCTCTTGTGCCAGTCGTGTGGTATGGACTCGAAGAAGGAAGTACAATATTTCTTTTTTCTAAAAGTCCCCTCTACTCTCTGGCGAAGAGCCAAGGGGCGAAAACCAAACATTTACTCCCGGAGGAGTTCTGCTCCCTTAAGGAGCTAAACGTCCCAAATGGACAATATAAGTTGTGCTCGATACTAGGGCCCAATTGCCGGGACAGTTGACGTATATAAGCTTTAAATAAATACAGATTCTTTTTAGTGTAGGCTAACCCCAAAAATTTTTACGGTTAAATCAGTGCAGAAATATCTTCCTCCAGCATATACAAATTTGATGTTGTATATGACTCGCAATGGCAGGTATAGGGCACAGGTTTTCTTCATATCTCCCTTATCAACTCATCGACGGCATCCTGGCTGTCGGGGCTTGGGGTCGCTACCCACCCTACCCCGTTCGGAGAGTGGCCCTTCATCGGGCAAATCCTGGCGCCAAGCCTGGAGGGAAGACAAATTTTACCAGTTATGACTTGTACATGTCCCACACCCTCTCCCCGTTCGGTCGCTCGGCTCCTCACTTGGGTGCTTCGCTCCCTCAAGAAAATGCCGCACCCCAGTGGCGGCGATGAAAAATGAAAAAGTGGGGGCTAAAGGTATCTTCAGCCCCTCAATATTTGTCAAGTGCTCCAATTAAGAGGCAGGGAGAATTTCGAAGTTGAGCTGAACATATTCTTGCTTAGAACACTCGGGGAGTGCTGTTTCCGGCCATCAGAGGGGTTTGTAAAGCCAAAAATTCCCTGGTACGCTCCATGCAAATCGATGGTAGAGCTCCGCTTAGAAACATGTAGTAACATTTTTAATAGATTGTATTTTTTTTTCTTCTTTGCATTACTTGAGATATTTCAGAAATAAGATCCATATTTCCAGGCTGGGAACATGCAGCATAAAACACTCGGGAAGTGCCATTTCCTGCCATCTGAGGGGCTTCTAAAACCAAAAATTTTCTTGTATGCTCCGCACCAACCGATGGTGGCGCTCCGCTTAGATAGTCCTGTCGGTCAAGATTGGGGACGATGAGTCGACTTTGCTGAAAGCCGAGGCTATTTGTGAGGGTTGATATTTTATTTTTGCGAAAACTTTAAAATCTGGCCATGACCAGGGGTTTTGCTTTAAACATCCAAAATATGATAGCAAATAGTTGATTTTGGTGTTTTTGAAGAGTAAGCATTGTAGGTTTAATTCCATCATTGCAATTACATTACACTATACCCTGCACTGCATGGTGTTTAGGAGGCAGTGATTGACTTTTGGTAGTGATCGACTCATGATTAATTTCTGTATAGTAGTAGGCCTAGGCTAGATCATAATGGGTCTTTGAATTAGTCTCATCAATAGTGTTGCAGGGATAGTCCTGTAGATACTGACCAGGAATGAATGAACTTGTCATCGTAGACCTTTTTTTTCCAGTTGTATCAGTCCTTGAGTTTTAGATTCTTCAGGTACAGTATGCTGCAAATCACTCTCCTCAGAAAATTCAGGAGTTCGGTAGGTGTGTTGTCTTATTAAACTAATTATGAGCTCCAAATCTTCATCTACTGTACATGTGTGAAAAAATAACACCCCTCACAGTGATCGAGGTGAGTGATGGTGTGCAATTGCACCCAAATGCCTCAAAATCCAAGGCCTGTTGTAGCTCTCTGGCTTGTTTTCCCTACTCTATCAGTTATGCTGAGCTACAAGCACAACATTTGGCAGCTTGATGTAAGCAGGAAGTACAATCATACATGGACCATGCTGGCTATCAAAACTGATGGGAATGCATTTAGTGGGTATTGTTATGGATACCAACACATTTTGGAGTTCTTCTAAAAATTCCATGAGAGTTAACTGGTTGAAGGTGAATGATTCTGGGTGAACTGTCATTTCATCACTGTGGGAGTGGCCACAGGAAAAAAATGTATGCGACTGGAGCAATTCTTTGGATACACACACTGCACAATGTATGAACGTACTGCATACAGCCTATGCATGAACTTCTGCTCCAAAAGAAGCTTGAAAAAGGGCACAACCAAAATGAACTTGGTGAAATTTGGCTGGATTGTGACATATTTACTGTATGGCATGTTGTTTCATAGTACATTTCTATAGGTTTGGGCTCATGTACCCTGAGTCATGTGTTACTTTGTGTTTACAGAAAGGCAACAACTGCAGGTTTACCCCATTTTCCAGTCTGTGTTCTCACAAACGTACTCCATGTTTCGTTCATTGGGTAGTGTTACCATAGTAATGAGGTCAAATATTTTACATACCAGTTGCTGTTAAATGTTAGAAAATTCCTGTCATTGGCCCCATGCAGAAACACCTGTGACATTACATGGCATTTAAAACTGCATAACCTTGCAAGGTGGATTGGAAGTCCCATAGGCATACGGGAGCATTTCAGTTTGGGGGGTGGGCAGAGGATTCTCTGCCTGAAAAATGTAATTCTGCCCGAAAGACTATCTAAGTGGAGCGCCACCATCGGTTGGCACGGAGCGTGCAGAAAATTTCTAAAAATCACAACCCCTCAGACAGCCAGAAATGGCCTTTCCCAGGCTTATAAGCAGAATCAAAGCCGTCGATATTTTGAACTTTCGTTTGCAATAAAATTTTCACCAAAAATGAGCAAATCTACAAAAAGGTCAGTGACTGTTCGTGTTTAGTAGTAACGATATGATGCTACTTTTACACAAAGTGTTGATAGGGGCATTGTCGTGGAGGGCGATAGACAGACTGTCAGCGCTCCGCGCCACCATGGCTTGGCCCGGAACGCTCCAAAATTTTGGCCCAAAACGCCTCCAAGATCGCTGGAAATGGCACTTCCAAGGCTATTTAAGAGTTCCCACAACACAGTAAGTTGAATCAATACGGTGAGATCCAGCAATCGGTAACTGAGGTTCGTCCTTAAAAACATTTGAGATGTGAAAAAAACATGATATAATGATATACTGCACCTGGGAATGTATAAAACATTACCTGGTCTTGTTTCTTTCCGGGGAAAACTGTAGAACGGAATTAAAAACATGAGTATCTGAGTACCGTATGTCTGTGACTCTGTTGCGACTCTTGCCCGAATTCCAGTTCCACTGAATTGATACAACTGTCTATATGACTCGGCCCGAACTCCCAACTATATATAAATGATTTTTCTACTAACCCCGTTTGAGAAAAACCTGGCTTGTCATTTTGCTAGATGTTTTTACATGAATTTGTGGGCAGACTTACTGGCAGATTTGTTCACACTAAATTCATATGAGTGAGCAAACAAGCTGCACTGATTTGCTTACCATTGCCCTAATTTCGGTTCCACAGCACCGCAGGTTAAAAAGTTTCGGGTTCCATAGCACTGCAGGTTAAAAAGTTTCGCACAATTTTAAGAGGATCGTTTTAAAAAGTGCAAAATCGTCATCTCATTCGTATGCTCCCCAAATACCTCTCCACCAAATACGTTTCAGCCTTCTGGTGACTATTGGTGATTGTCATTTAGTAATATGGTGCGTCACAAGATAGCTTTTGATTGATTTGTTCGGGCAAAATTTGGGGGACTGTATACATCCTCTCTCCCCTTGTAATCTGGCAATTAAAAATATCCCAGAACTTTTTTGCATTTTTTGCCCGAAAATTGTGTCATTTGGGGCAAAGGTTTGCGCAAGTATATGAAGTGAGGCTGACAAAAAAATTGTTTTTTCATAAGCTGCCTGAATATGTCGCAATTTTGGTATCTTTTAGAGTTTTCATGAAAATTGTACTGTGACTATGATGCTTTTTTATTATGTTTTCGCCCAAGTGTTTGAAGGAATTCGGGCACGCCTAGGAGTTTTCTGTGTAAGTAGAAACAAACCAGGTTTTAAGACTCAAACGGGTGCCCGAATTTTTCCAGATCCCTGCCCGAATTTTAGGTCATGAGAAAATTTGGGGGGGCAGTCTGCCACCCCTGCCCCCCCACCTCGTACGCCTATGGGAAGTCTGCATTCCTACGTTACTCAAGGGCAAGGTAACACAGTGTTACCTCAAGCGTGGGGTACGTGTGACCACAGTCCAAGGGACAGCTCATTGTCTTTATAGGCCTGACTGCTAAGGCTGTTGGTTTTGTTGGTTATTTCCAGTCCTGCATTACTCTTTTTACCTTCGGCCAACCCTCAGGCAATATTTTTGAATTCTTTTGTCAACTCTTACACACATGTACATAGTACACTTGAGTCTACCCTATAAAGAGTAAATTTAACAGGCACTGAGATTGTAACACCAACAGTAGCATTTTCGATACTAAATCCAGCTTAGGACTGACGCCAAATACCTGTTAACCAAGCAATGAATGTCAAGGGTTAAAAGGAAGTCCAAAGTCAAATAACCACATGCAGTATCAATTCTAAACAAAGACTTACAAACTAAGACTTACAAGACTGAATTTAACGTAGGCAAATCTTTGTTCAAATCTCTATTAACTATTGACACAATGGAAAGAATTGCCACTGATATTTATTGACTAAAGCCAGCATGGAATTTAAGTACAGTAATCTTCCTATGCTACAGTACTGTAGTACCACCAACTCTTCAGCTTCATGTAATGCAGTGTAATTATGAAGGTTTGTATTCTGAAAGTAATTAGTTGAAAAATATTAACCATGCAGGTTTATAGTTTTCATAGTTTCCTTTGATTATTATGACATACAATGCCAATCAATGTTTTTTGTCACATGAGGCTTTATTTTTCTATAAAACACTGATCATAATGTGACTGTCTAACTGGCAAGATACATGTTTAAAGTAATTATCTGGCTTTCAAGGAACTGACAGCCAAAAATTCATACTCTAAAGTTGTATCATGTACAGTCAGTGACAGTCTACTCTCATCCCAAACTACAATTTTAGTACTTACTAGTCCAGAGAAATCCTCAATTGGCACAGTTTTTTGATTGACAGCAAGTTAAAAAAACAGCTGAAAGCTATTTATAAGCTGATAGCTGAAGCTGAAAGTAAAGCAATGCCCTAGGTGATCCGTCCTCCTCCCCTCTGATTAAATCATAGGTGCAAATCTAAGTGGGTATGAAAAGATCAAAGTACCCATTTTTGTGTCATTGGTCTAAAATGGTTTGAATTTGTTACCATTGGGAGATTGTTGAGTAATTCAATCTTACAGCCACAATTTTGTAAATGTAACCCCAGAGTCATCAGGATTCCTGGACAAATTGTTCCCTGAACAAATTGCATGGTGCCTTCAATTCCCCTATTGGAGGGCTTTGAGTCTTCATCGTGACACCTGGACAGACATGTGCAGTTCCTCGTTCATTTACTGTTAGCTCCTTTGACACAAGTTCCATTCCCCCTGTTTTGAATAGTCTGGCATTGCTATTTCCATCAAACAATTGGGACAGTTTCATTAACTGAAGTAAAAAGAGATAGCTATCATGATGACAAACAGCTATCATATGTTTCGGGTTCATTATCCGACTAGCCATGTACCTGAATTAAAACGTAGGTCTTCTGTGTGAGAATCAACCCTACAGTTGAGAAAAAGATTAATTACATTTTAACTGAACTTGACAACCATGAACAGGAGTGAACCCTACTGTACTTTCAAGTTGGTTGAACAGGTCATTAGGGGCTATGGCAATTGCTTTCTGTTCTCGGGGCATTATAAATACATTCATGTGAAAATGGTAACAAATTTCTTCAGGGAATAAGAAACAAATGATTAATTATTCAATGTAACACTCTTTGGTACATGAAGAAACATTCAATGACCTTTAACCCTTTACCGTTGTGCTCCAACTTGGGCATACTTGCACGCTCCTCAGGAGTGGGCAGAAAAGCGGACGTAGCACGCCCCGCATCAGCTTCCGTAGGTTATTGACCCCCTGACCTTAAACTATTGTCCCTCTCGTTGTCGTGGCGGAATTTTCGGGTAGCTACTCGCAGTTTCGCACTCCGCGTGAAACAGTAAAGATAGGTGACAGCCGTGCTCTCCGTATGGGTCCAAAAGGACCCAAACAATGGTAAAGGGTTATATGGCCATATCATGACCTAGAAGGGAATAGCAAGTTTTAGCCATCTCAAGCTGGCAACTAATAATCCAGAATCTATCAGAGAACTTCCTGTTCAGTTATCTTGAGGTCAATTTTAAAAGTTAAAGCCTCCATTCAAAGAGTTTTTGCTCAATAGAGCAACAAGGTTGGTTTAAATGGGGTTAACTGTCACAATTGCAGAGACGTACTTCACCTGCGAAAACGCCTTTCTCTCGGGTAACATTGGCTAAAATGTCCTATTCCATTCTAGCAACATGTAACTCACTGCTTCACACTGTATTTGCTCAGCATGAATGAAGGAGTCAAAGAACTTGGAATCATGCTTTGTAGCCCATAAGGTTATAGTTTTACTAGATCCTTTCAAAGAAGCATAATTTTAAAATTCACTTAAATTGATCAATATTTGTGTAATTTTACATACTGTAGGTAATTTAGTGTACAGTATTTTGAGAGAAAATGAGATTGTGGAGTTCTACAGGACAGGGTCAGTATAACCAAACAAATAGAATAAATACAGGTTAAAAAAGTTGTGCACTACTTTATACATGTATTCTAAGCATGAGTATAACTGTACTTTAGGAACAGTCATTTAATTGGAAAAAATTAAAGAAGTGAAAATTGAAGTTAAAAAAGAGAGAAAAGAAAGGATTCCCAATTTTTGCAAAGTATCATAATCAGTTTCAAAGTAGAGAATCATTAGGGAATGGGATGTCTTTAACTTACAGGCTAACCTTAGGCAGCATCCTTCTATTTGGAAGAAAATCTTGTTTTATGCAGCTGACTTGTTTCCCTTCCGCATGATACCTTAGCTACATGTTGAATATCCCTGCCTATAAAAACCCTGTCCACACCTTTTTGCTTCAGTGGACGAAGGTCAACAAAAACCAGATAAGAAATTGCCCTACTGCTTGCCTTTCACACCTCGCAAACAGTGGCACATATGGCTGGTATTATTCAGCCTTTGTTCACATCTTCCTCTAGCTGCCTCTTATCAAGCTTGTGGTTTCTTGGAATATGCTTGAATGAGTTAAGCAGGAAGTTGGGTAAAATTTGATTACCCCACCAAACCACCCTTTTGGTGGGGACTCGGGTGAAATATCTAATAGGGTAAGAAATTCCTCATGTAGTCACAGGGTTATTGGGTAAATGTAATCTATTAATCTAACTTATAGGGTGGAAAAATTAAACTATAAAACATGTTGATTCTCTCCATATTTCAAATTGTGTTGCATTAAATGTGTAGATAGATCTTCATGCACTTATTAAAAAATTTCAATTGTTTTATGATTTCATGTGTGAAAGTTACCATTTTGTTTTAAATGCCTAAATTTTCCTCCAAATACTGCATCAAAATTTCTGGAAAGGAGCATGTCAGATTCAATTTTTTTCCCCTGTGTGTATAAAACTTCCTTTACTTCAAAATCATGGTTTGATTGCATCCTGCTGTATACTGTGTGAAGTAAAATATGGTGTGACTGTAGTAAGAAATGTTTTGATAAAATTGTTTCCCAAGTATGCCAAAAAACTGAAACAGTTGGTCAGATTTCAGTTACAACTTAATGACACTGTTTGGGGGTTGGGACCGCTGTGTTGTCTACAATAGGACATTAAATTTTTGCTCAGTATATAACATTACGCAAGTCGTATGCATGGCTTGAAATAACCAATGGAACTGTCCGCCATTGTCGTCAGGCCCTTTCTGATATCCATGATTCCCCTCAGTAAATGTTCATTGAAATGACATAGACGGACGGCCATTTTGCTCATTTTGGCCGTGTCCTTTTTCAAGTTTATTGTGACCTTTTGTATGATCTCATTTACAGCAGTACCAGTTGGGAGTTGTTGCTACTGTACCTTCAGAGTCGTGACCGTTTAGGGCCTAGGTACATGGCTTCAAAATATCAATGTTGCCCAAGCAGTTGTATTACATTTGGCACACTTTAGTTCCACAGTTGGACCTCATCTAAAGTAACTACTGTATCCAGCAAAGAAGATTAGCAGGCCTACTATACTTCAATATTTGATAAATATTCCAGAGCAATCATTTGCAGAATTGAAAATTATGACTTTGTTCATTGTGCAAACACTTTTTCATAAGACCTGAAGGATGAATTTCCTGCAACATACAGGCTTTAAACATTGTTGTAAACTATTTGTATATTTATGAACAGGAACATTTTAGACCTTTTCATTGTGTCTGTTTGTGTATAAATTGAGTCCATCCAGACTGCAGGGAATTAGTGAAAGACTTCATTACTTTCAACCAGTAGCACAAGTGATGCTTCATAAAATAGTTTGCTGAAAATAATATTGTACATATCTCTTTCAGTCATAATAATACAAGACAATTATTCCTTTTTTTTTTTTTTAATCTGACAAGTTTGAAATGGATTTCAATTTTCAAGAGAAGCATGGAGTTTCTTTGGCATATCATACCAGTTGTGGAAGGGGGGATTCAGGGATTGTATGTTATTTATTGTACACTTTATTTCGCATGTATTGTATACATTAAACATGGTTGAATAATGTTTAACCAAAGGTTTTTGAGAATGGATGCTGTGTGTCCCTCTCCCCCCCCTCCTTCAATTTTTGTTCAACAGCAAAATTTGGACAAAATTCACAAAAAGTTTGGCAAAGTTTGAAGAAAAAGTCGGATCCATGTGGGTCATACAAACATGGGATTTGAAATATACCGTAGGTAGCTGTGGCTCCAAGTTAGTTCTAATAAGTTCCCTAAAAGTTGGGAATAACACATGTAATACATGTGCCTATGAGCATGATTAACTTTACTTGAAATTTCATTCAGCACAGGCATTAACCCTTTACCGTTGTTTGGGTCCTTTTGGACCCATGCAGAGAGCTCGGCTGTCACCCATCTTTACTGTTTCACGCGGAGCTCGAAACCGCGAGTAGCTACCCGAAAATTCGGCCACAACAACTAGAGAGACAATAGATTAAGGTCACGGGGTCAATGGCCTACGGAAGCCGATGCAGGGCGGGCTACGTCCGCTTTTCCGCCCACTCCCGAGGCGCGCAAATATGCCCCGATCGGAGCACAAGGGTAAAGGGTTAAGAGGTTTTGATTGAAATAAAAAAATGCATAGATTGTCCTCACCCATCCATTTGGATTTCTGGTTTAACTCATAAAAGTAATCTATGGGATTTGTTCATATTGTGAATACATTATTGCTGGCATTATGAGTTGCAGTACCCATAGGTCAAAGCTGCTAAAATGGTGCTGATCATGTGGGGAAGGGGGGGGGGGAGGAGGTGGGAGGATTTATATCAAGGGTTGCTTCTTCCTTATACCTTTAACAGTAGTGGGGGCAGTGCAAAACCAAGTCCAAATTGCCCATTCTTTGGGATAAGGGGTTTATTGCATAAAGCCCCTGGAATCTCTGAGGTTTTAGCATATCTCTGGATGTAAAATTAAGTTTCTGGAGAGGTGTATTATTGGTTTTGATGCCACATGTTGAGAGGAAGGACCCTGTTGTTTTTACTAAGTCAAAGGTCATATGAGGTCAACAGGAGTCAAACTCTAAAACCTTGTGAAGGCAGTATCTCAAGATAGGAAACTTGTATAGATTTCATATTTGGTATGTGGAAGCATTGTGGTCAGGAGATGGTCCCTATATAGTTTTTGGTGGAGGTCAAAGGTCATCTGGGGTCACCAGGGGTCAAAGCATGAAAACTTTGTCAATGTTATTACTCAAGGTACTGTAGGAAACTTGAATAGATTGCATATTCGATATGTTATAAGATTACGGTCAGAAGATGGTCCCAGATATCTGCCTGTTTGTCTGTCTGTCAGTCTGTCTGTCTATCTGACGGATTGTCTGTTTCATCAGGGAAAACAAAATTATTTCTGAAACATTCAAAACTTGTGTATTTGGAGAACTGTAAAAGATATTGACATAATCCAATGGAGTTGGTAGAAAAATTCATTGCATAACTTTCAAACTGTACTCAGTTCTTAACAGAGTTTCATCTGAAAACAAATATTGCTTTGTAATGGGTGATTTCAATATTGACTTTGGTAGTCCTAAAAACTCTGGTTTTATAGATACTCTTTCAGCCTGTGGTTTCGATACAGTGATAAGTGAACCTACCAGAGTTACGGGTAAAAGTAGTTCACTTATTGACAATATACTTACAAATATAAATACTGTTGATGAAGTTGCAGTTGTTTCCTCTGGGATTTTACTAACAGACATAAGTGATCACTTTCCTATTTTCATGAATATTTCCCTATGTCCTAAGTCACACATTGCGAACAAGGTACGCTTGAGAAACTATTCCCAAAACAACATTCAGTTCTTTATTTCGAAGATTGCTCATACTGATTGGCAAAGTGTTTATGATGTAAATGACACAAACTCTGCTTACAGGCTATTCGATACAATTTTTCATAAAAATTATGATGAAAATTTCCCCTGGATAGAGCTTAAAAGAACCAATAAAAAGAGGCGTCCTTGGATAACTAAAGGACTCATTCAGTCAGTAAAACACAAACACAAACTTTATAAGGATTTTTTAAAACAGCCTACACAGGAAAGGAAAACACTCTGTCAACGTTTTCGGAATAAATTAAATCACCTCCTGCGTATCGCTAAAAAAATGTACTACAATGAGAAATTCAATAGCTGCAAAAATGATGTTAAACGTACTTGGCGCAATATTAAGGATATTCTGCATAAAACTAGAAATGTGTCACAGTATCCCGATATATTTGAAGATGAGAACGCATCTTTTTCTGACCCACACAGTATTGCAAATGCTTTCAATACTTTCTTTACAAATCTTGGTCCATCACTTGCCGAAAAGATAAACAATCATTCGAGTAATAAGTATTTTCCTTCAATCAATCCAAAAAGTATGTTTCTCCATCCTACAGATGCTGATGAGGTTATAAACACAGCTTCTAAATGTCTTGACCCAAAGAAATCTGATGACTATGATGGTATTCGCCCTTCGATTGTTCGTTATGTTATCCCATACATTTCTAAACCTCTATGTTATATTTTTAACTTATCTCTCCGAGAGGGGAAATTTCCAGATGATCTAAAAATAGCCAAGGTAATACCTGTATATAAAAAAGGTGTCAAAAATCATTTTGTTAACTATCAACCGATCTCAGTTTTGCCTTGTTTCTCAAAGATATTAGAGAAACTAATGTTCAACAGAGTTCAAACATTTTTTGCTAAACATAAACTTATATCAGATAATCAGTATGGTTTTCGTCCTGGTAGTCTACTGAGCTTGCCCTTATAGACGCTACCGACAAATTGTATCGAGCTATTGAAAACAAGCAAACTTCACTGGGAATTTTTTTGGACCTATCTAAGGCATTTGATACGATTAATCACGACATACTCCTTAAAAAACACTCACACTATGGCCTCAGAGGTAAGCCTCTTAGCTGGCTTAAGAGCTACCTGACAAGTCGAAAACAATTTACTTCATTCAATGGTATAAATTCAGAAATGAATGACATTACATGTGGTGTCCCACAAGGCTCCATACTAGGGCCTCTTCTCTTCATTATTTATGTTAATGATCTGAATGATCTTTGTAAGAATGCGTCACTTGTTTTGTTTGCAGACGACACGAATATTTTTTTTTGCAGTGATAATCAACAGCAACTTGGAAAGACCGTCTGTTATGAACTCTCAATTTTCTGTGACTGGTTTGCCTGTAATAAACCATCCCTCAATCTGTCTAAGACTAACTATATTGTGTTTAACAGTTCATCATGCATGATGGATAAGACTTTTAATATTGTTGTAAATGGTCAAACACTTCAACGGGTCAATAATACTAAGTTCTTGGGTGTGATTGTTGACTCAAAACTAAGTTGGGTAGACCACATTTCTTACATCTCGTCACAGGTTGCAAAGGGCATTAATATTATTGGAAGATTGAAGTATATTGTCCCTAAGAATGTTTTGCGTATGATTTATCTATCTTTAATCTATCCTCACTTAACTTACTGCTCATCAATTTGGTCTTGTGCTAGCTCCTGTCATATTCAACGTTTGTTTATTTTGCAGAAGAGAGCTGTTAGACACATTTCTATGGTTGGATCTAAAGATCCAGCCAGCCCTATTTTTAAGTCCTTGTATCTATTGAAATTGCATGACATACTAGATCTTGGGGTTTTGTGCTTTACATAGGTTTTTGGGTAATCTCTTACCGAATAATTTTGTGAATTTTCTTGAGCAAAATAGGTTGAAACATGATTACGACACCCGTCATGCTCATTTGTTGATTCCTTGCCGAAGGCAGGCAAGGAATCTATGCGATGGTGATGTCGTGTGTGTGTATGTGTGTGTGTGTGTGTATGTGTGTGTGTGACGCCTGCTTGTAAACACGATATCTCAAGAACGGTAACCCCCAGGGATCTCAAACTTGGCATGTAGATTGTCCACATTGTGTAGATGGTCCCTATTTTTTTTGGTAGAGGTCAAATGTCATTTGGGGTCACCAGAGGTCAAAATGTAAATACCTTGGAAATTGCTTGTAAACACGATATCTCCAGAAGGAAAAATGTGAGCAATCTCATACTTACCTTGCTGATTGTCCATATTGAGTAGATGGTCCCTATTGTTTTTGATGGAGGTCAAAGGTCATTTGGGGTCACCAGAGGGAAAAAGGTCAAAACTTTGTAAACACTGTATCTTAAGAAGGGTAAATGTGAGGGATCTCATACATAGCAGGTGGATTGCCCATATTAAGTAGATGATCACAATTATTTTTGGTGGAGGTCAAAGGTCATTTGGGGTCATCAGAGATGAAAAGCTCAAAAACTTGTAAACACCATATGTCAAGAAAGGTAACTGCCAGGAATCTCATATTTACTAAGTGGATTGTCCATACTGAGTAGATGACCCCTATTGTTTTTATTGAATGTCAAAGGTCATTTGGGGTCATCAGAGTTCAAAACATCTAAACCTTGCAAACACTATATCTCAAAAGAGTATATAACTGTTGAAGTTAATATCCATGAGCTGTTAGGGTGAAAGGGTAAGAATAATTTGGCATGTGTAATGTAATAGGCATAGGGTATATAATTTTTTTGGAACAGTTTATTAACTTCACTATGTAAATTCTTTAGTGAGGTAATTTTGAAAATGCATTTGTAAAGTACTGAAGCAAACTCATAGGAAGAAGGTCTAAGGTGCACAAAAAGGCACATCACATGGTAGTTACTGTACAGTATGTTGATTCTGGCATGAAATTGTGCCCTGTTATTACATTAAGTTCCAAGTATTAATACATGAAAAAGTGGGCAGAGCAAAATATAAAATCTTAAAAGGCAAACTCTGCTCATCAGGCTGGCATACATGCTTCAATGGTCATGGGTATGCTGATTTTGCAGCCACAAGTAAATAGATTTTCATGAAACTGATGTGGAACATGTGAGTTTAAACAGTCTGTATATAAGGGTCATTTAGGGACATAGTCTGAAAATATTAGAAGATGCTTCTGTGCACACTAAGTAGATGACTGATATGGAACTTCAAAGGTATAAACTTTGAACAGAGAGTACTCTGTGTGATGCACAAGAATCTCTTTTATAACATACCTACATTGCTTTTTCAATAACCTTAAAGAAAACCTGAAGAAAACATTAAATTTAGTGGCAAAAAGTGCTAATATTTGACAAACCTTGTGCCTACTGTCCTCATGAGGACATGTGCATGCAAGCATGCATTAATTGGAAGTGGGAATTGATTAATTAGATATACCACAGTTAGTTAGTTTTACAAAAAAGAACCTAATTTACACTGATCATTTGGTATCAAATACCCTTCAGCGCACATGAACTGTCATTGCCTAATAGAGTGAATCAAATTGTGACTGACCCATTCTTTGCCATTTGGTCACAGTTATCTTGCCCAATTTTTCACAGTTGACTGCCAGTTATCCCCACAGTGTCCTGAAGGATTACCTCATACAAACATACAGCTCAATTGACTTAAGCTTTTTACTGTATAAGTGGTGTTAATTGACTCTTATAAACCCCCTGAAGAAAGCTTATTTTTATCTCAGTACATAACCATGACAGCCCATTGTTTGTATATACTCCTATTTCCTGCCATTCCCTGCAGGCATTCAGTACTCTTTTTGTGGTCAAAATGTCAGACTTCCATGAAAGTCACACCTCTGCTAAATCCAGCATAAAATAACTGTCCACATTATCTTGTCTCATCTGACCACAATTAAAAAGTTGTTTGCCTAGCCATTGTCTGGAGATGGAAGTTCATGTACACTGATCAAGTTTCTAAACTGAAAGTCATCTTAGAAATACTGTAGATTGACACCCTTCAGAAATTAGTGTCCTTTACATAGAAGCTGGTGGAATTGAACAAAAAGTGTGTTTGTATAAGGAATTTTGTTGAACAAACTTTAAACATTGGTGTCTGTCTAGATTGGTGTTTCTGCTTTACAGTTTCAATATGCTCTACAGTGATTATTTGTCACTTAGTTTCATTCTAGAATTTGTTTTAAATTTTTGATAGCATAAAATGTATCAGCATACTACTTGCCTCATCTCTGCTTATATCTGGATAACTGCACCAAAAAACCCCTGTGCGAAGGATTATGGAGCTATGTCAAATATCATCATCAGTGGGAATTCTTGTCTCACATTTCATTTTTATCCATGTCACTATCCCCCCCAAAAAAAAAAAAGAAAAGTGTACCATAAATCTTAATGCATAGAACCATTGCTTCAAGATTACCCTTTATGACACTTTTCAAAAAGTATTAAGATTTTTATTTTGCATTGCTGCTGTCATTTAAAAGTAGTTCAGGTAATAAGAGCAAGCATAATGTTGTATACTGTGTATCAAACAAAGGAAAACTTGTACTGTATGTTATGCTGTACCTACAGTATAAGTAGACAAAGGTGAATTAAAAGTCTTGTTAAATTATGGATTAATAGGGATATCTGCTTTTGTTAATTTGCAAAGGATACCATAGACAATGGGTGGGGTATTTCCCCCATAAAGCAAAAATTGCTGTCAGTAATGTAGCCAAGGTTACACATCTCTATTCAGATGTCTCTTTAGGCTTGGTCTCACATACCCCAACACCCAGTGTTAACTCGTGTTTACAATCAGACAAAACCACAGGCTAACCCCTGTTTTCCAGTCTGTGTTCTCACGTACCCAGTGTTTCGTTGATTGGATAGTGTTACGGTAGTAACGAGACCAAATATTTCACACACCAATTACAGCAAAATGTAAGAAAATACCTGTCATCAGTGCTATAAATACCTGTGACCTTGCTTGATTAAAACAAACACGATGTTTAAAACTGCTTAACCCTGCGATTTGAGGTGGATTGAAATTTAAACACAGACCCCACGTTAACCCGCGTTCCCACGTTTCTCGAGCGTGAGGTAATACAGTGTTACCTCGAGCGGGGGTATGTGAGAACACAGTATTTGATCCAATGCTTGTAGGAGAGTGTGTCGATGAGGGCTTGTTTAAACACTAACCTCAATGCAGACTTTTCGAAACATAGAGGCATCGGAACATAGAGACTTCAGAATGGAGAGCTGTCCCCATTGACCAAACTTTTGATAAAAATGGTTTCAAAATACCGCTTTATCAAGTAATGAGACAGTTTTCTGGAATATTAAAGCTGTGTGAGAAATTCCTCTTGTGTGTGGAGATCAAAGGTTTGAGGTGACAGTCAGAACAAACTTTGTAGACATAATATTTTTAGGGGGATAACTGTAAGGGATCTCATACCATGGTGGAAGTACTTCCATACTCATTCTGTACTAAGCTTAATTTTGAATTACTCATGTTGATGGACGTGTTGGTAAGGTGATCACTATTGTTTTTAAGGGGTCAAAAGGTCAATTTTGGTCACATGAGGTCAAAAAGTTTGGACCCTACTAGTATTTTATCTCAATTAAATAGGATAATTGTATGGGATCTCATGCATGTCATGTTTGTTTCCATGTTTGCTATGATATATTATACGGCAAGGAATCACTAAGCCTGTTGGCTTTCTAGTTAAGAAACCCTCTCACCCTTTCTCGTTTTTCACAAAGATCTCTACGTTACCGAGCAGTAAGGGCCTGGAACTCCTTACCGGACACTATGATTTCTCGTCCAAGTTTACAATCATTTAGGAAAAATGTCGTTACTTATTATATGAGCAAGTATTAATTAATTAGTTACATTGCCCTATTCAACGTCTCTACAGTGCTAATTTAGGTGCGGTTCCGAAAATTAACTTATCAAGTGGCATGTATGCAACTATAGGTTGGAGTGGGTGGTGGAGGTGGGTGGTGGTGTGTGGGGGTGGTGGGCTCTTTTTGGGCATGGGTTTTTTGCAGGCTTTTGGGATGGTATAAAATTATCTTTGTTCTCGTTGTCTTTTGTGCAGTTATTGTGCCTTCGTCTTCCTTGTTTGTCTGCTCAGGGAGTAAGCTCTCGACAAGCCCCTAGGGGTTTTTTTAGCTTACTTCCTTCACATCATGTATTTGGATTTTTGAATTTGAAATTATTCTGCACAATACCGAAATAACATGTTGTGGAAACAAATAAATGAAACGAAACGAATGAAACGAAACTTGTGAAGACAGGCCATTTTGCTGACATGTCACACTCTGTAACTTAGTTAAAGGTGAGTAATGGATGTACTGTCAAAAACATGCATTTGTAAAGTAACTAAACTCAAATGTTAAAAATGCCAAAATCCAGGCTACCAAAGTGCTGTTAGAGCTTGTTGTTTTTTTTAATCTGTACTGTGACAATAGCAAAAATCCAAGGTCATTGCATAAATTTGCTTTTGAAACACAGATATGGCACCTTGGCCCAATGGGACTCAGTGAAGTCATTGAATCTAAACAAATGACAGACCTATTCTATCAGTTTGCCACCTTATGTTGTTTCATGCCATTGTTCATGTCACCTTTGATGGCCTGGATCCTTCATACCACAGGGTTTCCCATAGAATCCTGCTGTAAGGAGGCTTACCTGAAGCACAGTTACAGTATCACCCGTATGTAAATACTAAATGACTTAGAAGGGTTTAAAGGGCCAAACCTCTCACCCCAAACTACAATTTTGGTACCTGGGTACTGAAATTCTCAATTGGCTCAGCTTTTTCATTGACAGCTAATTCAAACAATGCAGACTGCCAAAGCTTATATAACACAGTATGAACGGTACTGAGAGTGTTTTGATTACATAAATTGAGTTTTTCTATACTCATCCTGAAGCAATAAACTGAGGATTGGGTCGGTATGAGGATGAATTCCAGACAATTATGGGAGGGGCTTCAGTAAGAAGGTTAGGAGAATTGGTACTGTTTGGGGTGAGAGAACTGGGCCTTTAAGGTCATGTAAAGTTTAGAAAAGTAATAATTTTAAGCATTTTGGTGAAATTTGCACTGAAATCTGATGTGTGGTTCTGAAGATATGAGCAAGTAAATTTGTCACATTTTCAACAAAGAGTGAACTTGAAGCAAGCCCATATGACATCATATCCCCATGTTTATGAACAGTCTTTTTCTTCTCTTAAACTTTACAGCCTCTGTCTTCTTGAACAGTCCCCATATTATCAAAATGTGATTGCATAAGTGGCATGAGACCTTTCAGACTTTGCATTCTTCATTAGGAGGTCCTGTTCCAGCTAATTCAAGGTCAATACAATAGTCGGAAAGAACAAAGGGAAACAAAGCATTGCATGTCCATCAAAGGAGGTGATTTCAATCTCTGCTGCCCTCAAACTCACTTTGGAACACAACTTCATTTGCTGATATCTCGAGAAATACAAGTCTGATGTGAATGGAAATTTTGCCACACTGATAGATTTAGTTCATCTTTCACATGTGCCAAATTGATTTTTTGCTTAAATTTCCCCTTTAACTACAGTATATACAGAACTAGGGGTGGGAATAAATTCCATCCAGGTTTTGGTTCAAGATTTATTATTTATGGGGTCTGCAATGAAGATTAATGCAATAGCTGTGCTGTGTGGATCAACAGGGTTTACTATAGTTCAAAGGATTATCCACCTACACAGGGTCAAAGGTTGGACTGTTCAACTATGTTTACATGCACTTTATGGGTTTAAAGTTTGTGAGGACAATGCATGAGGTTAGTATACTGAATTTTATATTTTGCAATCCTATGGAATGTGTATTAACTGCATGCATACCATGCATACAGCTACACTGGCAGACTGGCAGTGTGGAATAGCTTTTATAAAATAGTTGATTGTTGTAAAGCACTTTGTACATGCAGTCACATGTTTAGTGGATACAAAAGACAGTTTAACCCCTTAAATCTTTTTCAATGTTAGTTTCTTTTAATACTGCAAGAGGTCTATAATCAGTGACACTACTAACCCATCCCCCTCCCTACCCTGTGCCATTAAGGAACTAACTTTTGACATAAAACTACAAAACATGTAGACACTTACTATAGTAGTTAAAATTGTATGTACCCCAAGTTAAATAATTTAAAAAAAATATAAAACAGCATAAAAATGAATTCTAAAAGTCCAAATCCTGTCTTCATAGGATGTTCTTTGGCGAAGATGTAAAAATGTTACGAAGTTAAAAATTAAATGGTACTGTAATGGCCGAAACCAAAAAATGAGCAGACAAAGTCTTTGTGACAAGTCAACGTCTTCTGTTTTATTTCTCTTCACAACAGGAGTCTAACGAGCATACATACGCTCACAAGTAGTTGACAAAATGTCCTGCTATCTCAAAAATGCAGTCCACAGGAGATCTATTCCCTACGGTAGATACTTATTTCCCATGGAAATTTCAGTAGCGATAAGCATACAAAGCTCTCCTACTTACACTTCGAAGTCCCCTTTTTCGTAGAGTCCACTCACACAATTTCTAGGCACTTGACAATACGTATAGGCACTTCTGTAGACTCCTTGCTGAAGTAATGCTTCACTTAAACCTCAGCTGAAACTTCAACTTCAAACTTTCAACTCTTTCCTCTTCTTCCTTTTATTTTTCTTTTCTTTTCTTTCTTTTCTTTTCTTGTACAAAGAATAATGCCTCCTCAAATCCTCTGGTACAGCACACAATTAGCAAATCACTGCTTAGACACTTTCTCTTTGACAACTCGTAGCCCTCTGACCCAGAGGCTGGGAGGCTCTTAAATATATATCATAAAATTTAAGAACATTACAGAAGGTTCTAGAACAATTGAGATCTTACTACTATAGGAACATTCCAGAAAACTCCTGAAGGACCCAGAAGTTACCAACATGAAGCACTATGAAAAGGAAATCTAGAACATTCCACCTTCTTCCAGAAACTATAAGAAAATTCTAGACTTTGCTAAATGGTTCAGTAATACTTATTAAAGAATACAAATCTAGTTCTTGCCTTTTCTAGAATTTACACTACAGGTACATTGCACAATAATTTGTGATGTCATAGTTGTACTGTGCTACTCAAATTGCAATCTTTGCTTTTGTTTTTCTGAAAGTTACTGCACCTTGTACCAAGGTGTGATAGCACTCTTATGAGGTGATTCAATTAAGTAAGGAGGGTGTTCCCCTCCAAGTCCCCTTTCTAAAATTTTTGAATTTTGGAAGTGTCAATACCCAAAATGGTGGCACTTTTAGGCAAATCAGTCAACACAATTTCACGAGGTTACTTCCAAAAAAATTCAGTTTGGTACAGAACTTTTTGTGGTAACTTAGAAAAATTGTGTTAAATACATGACACATTTGCCAAAATACAGATACTCAAAAAAAGGCAATTACTTAAACGTTGCTGAGTGTTGCAGTAAATTTTGGTGCGGTACCGGCTGGTACAGTTTGTCAGAGGCCGAGCACTGTTTTTGTTAACGTCAACTAAAATATGTCACCAATGGTCAGACCATGCTGCAAGTGCATGATTTCCAATATTTTCGTACACCTCACATCACATTCTATAGCCATGAAAACACATAGTCAAGAACGTCAAGAACTGTCAAGAAATTAACGTTTGTTTTTACAAGTTGGGAAACTCTGAGACAAGCCCTGCCTCAAACCACAAAGTGGGCATTCATTGTTACTATTGAATGCTGCATTGGATTAAATACAGGTGACTTTGGAGGTATGAGGTTGTCCAAGTCAGGACATCCACTTTCAAGGATCAGAATTCTCTGTGGCTTGGTATACAGTTAAAGATTATCTAAAGTACATTTGTATTTGGGGAAAAAACTCTCAATTGGTGCTTCTTCTTTTATTGACAGATTCCCCAAAATGCAAGGTATAGGCTCAGCCAGATCCTTTTATGTGGCATACATATATATGGAGTATTCTTCGATTAGACAGCATGAATTGTGCTACTTGGAAATTATGGACCATTTCACATTAGGGTCTGTCATGAAGTAAAAACTGCTCTTTATTCCCTTGTCTTTTCAGTCCCTAGCTGTCTGATTAGTCCCCTGTTCACCTTGAATTGTTAAACCTAATTGCTGCACATCCAGTTTAAATTCTAATGGAGTCAAATGAGCGCAGTGCTGCAAAGTGTACTTAATTCAATCTTCACTACAGGTACAGTATACTAGCTGTGGTATGTACCATGTCCCTCTTTCTTGTTTCCCTTCTTCTTTTTTTGAGAAAACAACTGGAAAAAAGGCCATACATTGGCCAATTGGAAACTGGACCATAGAACTCCATCTAACCTAACCTAACCTTTCTTTTTTTGGTAGTACTGTACACAACACAGTTATTTCAAACCTCTTTTTTAATTGCCAGAGACATAGCCAGAAAAATAGTTCATGGGCTTGCAGAACAAGGGGAAGGGATGCTCTATGGCATCATTATTTCATGAGATTTTCCACTAATTCATAAAAAAGTAGATTGTTTTCACCCTTGAGTATATTAGAGTCAACTGGGGACAGCTGGGGGGGGGGGGGGGCAATAAGATGTGTGCACTACTGTAGATTAAGAATTCTAACAAAAATGATATCATTGTCATGATGGTTTGACATTGTCATTGGTCACCATGTGGATGAGGCTGTCTATTCTTGCATGAGTATTTTTTCACTGGAAAATATTACAAAATTCCCATTTAACAGAAATTAAAACAAAATCATCATAAATTTCTTCACATTTGAAAGACCCCTTCAATGATGCCTTTTGATTTTGGTAAAAATATCAGTTAAAAAAAAAGTGCTGGAAGAAAAGGTTAGTAATTTAAGGGTACATGCCTTATGGTAGAAGGGGGAGCATGTTTCATGAACATTGTGTTTGCAATATGGCAGATAATATGAAATAACTTAGGTGGCAAAGCAAAATGAGCTACTTTTAGCTCTACTTCTCCCCTCCTACCTTCCCCCTCCCCACGAAAAAAAAAACAAAAAGATGATTAACCTTACTGGTGACCGACATAACACATAGTAAAATCACTGTGTGAATTAAACAAAAAAACTTTGCACTTGGTGCAAATGGATGAAGATTTTCAGATGTAAAGGAATGGAATGGCATTTTTAAGAGGACTATGGTAGTGTTAAGTCCCTGAAATATTCCAGTTACTGATTGGTCATATGGTCTTCAATCTTGGACATAATTATTGAGACACTTCTGGGGCCCGTTCTACAAAGAGTTACGCACGATCTTAAGTATGATTTACTGTTGGCCTAAGTATGGTGAATCAAACTTAAGATTGTGCGTAACTCTTTGTGGAACGGCCCCCTGGACCTGTCAGATTTTTCCAGCATGTTTTTCCTGTAATATGCAATGGTAAGAAAAAGGAGTATTGTGCGTTTTGCTGAAGTACGCGACTTTATTCACCATCCAAACCAACATCGAAATGGGAAGGGGGGACCTGTCCCAGATAATTTCATTCAGGGTTATAGCTATAAATAAGATTGTAGAATCTTGTTATTTACTGTATTGTGTTCATGATCCACCGATCCAGACATTCCAAAAAAAGGGAAAGGGGGCTGGCATAAGGGGAAGCAGGGAAGTGAGGGAGTTGCACTGTTAATTTCCTGTACATTTTATTGTTGATCTGGCAAAAAAGGGAGGGTTGAGGCCCTAGAAGCACCCCCCCAAAGGATCTGTGCCTAACGTTGGTTACATAAAAAAGTGGGTGAAAGCTGGAATTATATCACCCCTTTTATCATGTCACATTAAATTGTACTTTAAATGTGACGGGCTTAATAACATAGTTTATTTTGAAACATAGTTTTTAACTTTTTATTTTGTCATTTTGCATTACAAAATTGTAAAATAAAGAAAGTTGGCTAAGAGCTTTGCCAAAGAGTATTGGTTTCACTGTATTTCATTTTGTGATTTTATTTCATTTTAACATGGAAACAGTGCAGCAGTTTTAGTTTATCCAATCTCTGTCTACTGTTTTCTAGAAACCTGCACACAGGATGAAAGACAGATGGCTTGATTTATATTTATTCCAAAGTTTTGATCATAAATTTTTCTTATCTTGTCAGGTATCTTCATGAGCTGTAAATTTGGTCTTCAATTGTCATCTTCTGTACTACTATACTGTTTAATAAATTTGATAGTTCAGGGACCACCATGCAATATAGTGCAAATGCATATCATGGAAGTTATGAGTCATTACGGTGACAAAACTTCCAATTGTCACATAATTGGATAAGGTTGCCTTTCAGCTTTTTTAAATCTGGGTACCTATTGATAAGGGTGCTTGTAAAACTCCCAGTATATCAGTATTTAAAAGCCACCCCAAGCCATAATTTTACCATAGTCTACTGAAATTCTTTGTTGGCACAACTCTTTGATTGGTGTCAAATTGTCAAATTAAAAAAAATAAAAGGCAGAGCAGTGTATGTAGCTCATATTTCACAGGATGTACTGAAAGTTCCCTGATTACATACACATCAGGGCCTTGTATGCTCATTAGGTATATCCTGGAGCAATGAACTAGGATTGAATCTGGAAGAGTTTAGACAGCTGTAGCATGGAAGTACTACCTTGTCCGAGGTAGTACTTCAGTGGTTGTAGGAAGAGCTAGAAGTATGAAAGGAGAATAGACTCTCTGGGTAATTAATAAATGTGTAGAAGTGAAGGGAAAAGGTAAAAAGTTGTTCAACTGCATTTTGGATTTGTTTACTTACGGGTATGCCTTCCAAAAGCTACCCAAGTTGTAAAGTCCTGAGATATCTCTCTGATTTGACTGATCAAAGAGTGAGACAAACTAAATGGAACACTGGGCAATCACTTAACTGATACTGAAGGGTTTGCAATAATGTGTGGGATTGTAGGACTCCCACAACTGTTATTAAAATTCCCCCAAAAGAAATTGCAAAGGGGGGGAACTCCCCTTTTCTATTTATTCAAAGAAAAATAGCCCATTTGTTCAGTTCTGCACAAAACTTGGAGCAATCTAATTTTCTCTTACAAGCTAAATAAACATGATGAAACTTTTGTTCTTTTTGAAACATTATCCTTCTCTGCTTGCAACTTGTCAACTCAGGGAGGAAATTAAGCTCACTGCACACACACACTTGATATTTAAGTCCAATTTCACACCTAATTGATTGACTGACATTTAGATGTACCAAAGTACACAAAATTAATATTTTGGGTTGGTCAACAGGCCTGTCAAATCTGTCTTTAAAGGTTTGTTTTTCATGCAGTGTGAACTCAATGAAAGCATAGAGTACCTGAGGGCATAGATCATGTAACAAGCCCAGATATCAGTTACACCCCACACCTCTTTTGATCTACTGGGGTGTCTTTATTGCATTCTTAAGAAGCAATGTGATGGCATGACATACTCTGCAATGATACTCCGTACGTGAATTTAATTGGTCCTGTAGCGGACATTGTTGAAACTTGACCCATTTATAGCACAGTTATTGTGCACCTTCCAGTATTGTAGAAGGGTGCAGTGTGCACTCTTAGATCATTTTAGCATACCTTAAAAGCTAAATTTTAGGAAAATTTTTTGTAGAGATTGGACGGTTGATATTAATACCATATTTATCCAACTCTCATTTTTATAGCCAATTGTTCCATTGCTGGTTTAGAAATAAATCATTGAAGTTTGTTCAAAAATATTCCACTGCTCAATATAGTTTGTGATGTTCTCTTGTACAACTTCCATTACCAGCTTTTATTTTCTTTAAAGACTGAAAAAATATATATATTTTTTTATACAGGTTTGACATTTGTATTATTTTCTTGTAGGCAATCATGTACAGAAAGGGTTTGGATGCATTTATCTTACCTGTCATGTTTAATAGTGCTGTAGTAAGATAGTGATAGTGACCAGCATGTTTTGTGCAATGGCTTTTGGGAAAACAAAAATTCTAAACAAAAACTGTAATTTGAGTAATGAACTGTACAGGAATGTCTTTACAAATTATTGCATTTCCTTTCATTTACTTTATATTGAGTAATGTTAATCAATGGTTTGGATCTGAGTCCAGAAATAAAATGTGAAGTTCAGTGGATTCATTGTACAGACTTGCCCTAAGTCTCTCACATATTCCTTTCCTCCACCTTTCATTTTATTTCTGTTTCTATTCTTCACTGTGATTCCATCACATTGTTCTGCTATGCAACTATTCATATTCAACGGGGCAACTGCCCAGTTGCTACAATTAACTTCAAGGAGCTAAGGCTGTAACACCTACAACAGTTCTTGAAGACTGTACACAGCTCACACACACGAGCCTGCTGAGGGCCAGTTCAAACTTACGGCTTGCCATGAGACACTTGCATCTTTTTAAACTGTTTACGTCATCATCTTTAACTACTATATTGTTTTATTCATCTAATAATTAAGATGAATATTTTTCAAGATAGTTTACTGTATTATCCAATTGGCTTTGGCATTTTGCGACTTTTGCTGAATATTCATTAAGATCATCATGTGATGAATGGTGCTTCGTTCTGTCTGTTAAATAGAACGCTTTTCATTGGCTACAGAGATTAGCAAAAGGGACAAGTCTCTGGAGCAAGCCAGGTTTCTGCTTGTTGATATGTGCAAAGGGTACTATAAACAGGAATCTGCCAAGCACAATTCTTTCAATGACTCAGTGTAGAAACCTTTGAAGCGGTGTGTGTAAGAATTAATTAGCAGACATAATGGGTCAAGGTGTGTTGGTGGATGTGGGTTGGTTAGCTCAATGTGTGTTGGCACTATAAAAGTAGCTAGTACTTCTCCCAAGTATTTTTTTTTATATTTTTGCAAACAAAATAAGATTCAAGCCAGAATCCTTTTAACTGTTATATGTCCAGTAAAATTCTTACCATGCCACATACCATGTTAACACCAACAATTTTTCTAGGTTATAGGCTTACTGCCAAAAAATGCAGTACCATACTTAATTTTTTGGTGGTAACTGAGCGAAATTTTGGCACATCAGTTGGTGACTGTTGCATTCATAGACATAAATTCAAAAGATGCATGGTGCTATACTGTACTTACAGTAGCTCATATTGCACAGTTTGCACAGAGAGTGCAACTTGGAGATTTTGAATACACTTCAGAGTCTTGAACTGCTTTCACTCTTTAGAGATGAACTTTAAGGGACAATCAGATCTGGATCATTTCTTGCCCTTTAAAACAAAGAATATTCCTCAACTCACACTTGATCTCCCCGGGTAAACTAAAGCCTGATGAAGCAACAGAAATTTACATCTTCATCTCAAATGTCCTTGATTTTCTGAGCTTTTACATTCTTTGTTTTAATGCATTGGTAGAGATCTGATCATGTCCCCATGGGTGGATCAAATAACTGAAAGTGCTTTTTTTAATTTACTGTCAGTCAAAGAGATCTGTGCCAATTGGGAATCTCTGTGGACTAAATTGCAAAAATTGTCAGGTGAGAATGGACTGTCTTTAAAAATACAGGATTTACTCTTGTGCTAGTTTTACACTGGTTTAAGTCCTGCAGTCTTTAAGAGAACTTGACACTGCAAATGTCTATTTCTTCTTAACTTTTCTTTTTAAATTAATTCAATTCACAATTTTTATTTTTCCTATCTAAAAAGCCAGAAAATGATGTTTATGCAGATCTATGATCAACTGATAGTACAACTAAGCTGACTTTCACCAATTAATCTCAGGTGGTACATGACTGGCCACATGTAAATTCCCAGCATGGATACATGGCGAGGAGACAAGTTCACATAACATCATGCTGTTAACACCTGGAACAGCTGAACAATTCCTACAAAAATAACAAAATCAAACCGTAAAATTTCACATCATTCTGCATTGTACTCATATATGTCACAGAGCTAGAGTAAAAATGTCAACAGTTGAAATGCTGTTTTTCAAATTAAAGTACTGTATTTCATCAAATGATCATTTCAACTGAGTCTGTACACAGGTCAGCTTACTTGTTTCAGAAGAATTTATGGTAAAGTGACGAGATTTCTATTTCACAGAAAAATGGCAAACCACAAAATTTGAGAGTTAATAACTAGACTTTTGTACTCATTTCCAATTGGATGCTCATATCAGTGTCAAAAGGATGTCTAGATTGAAAGAAAAAAGGATGAAAGTAAATCTTTACCTATCGATGTGAAGAGTTTATCTGCATGCTTGCTTCAAGTTCACTTCATATTATTAAGGTGTCCACAGATCATCTGTTATTTGGGCTGGAAACTATTCTAAGGAGTGTAATTAAATTTCTTTTTAGACTCTTTAGATTTATTTCCTCTCGTTGTTCAATTTAAAACCCCTTCCTTAGCAGGATTTTGCTTCCACCCTTCATAGTACAAGAGGTTGTCACCAAGACTGGAGAAATGTTCTCTAGGGGGAGCTAATA
This sequence comes from Holothuria scabra, assembly GCA_037179385.1. Classification (NCBI taxonomy): domain Eukaryota; kingdom Metazoa; phylum Echinodermata; class Holothuroidea; order Aspidochirotida; family Holothuriidae; genus Holothuria; species Holothuria scabra. Next base: position 6,164,956 of record CM074192.1, on the reverse strand, counting down.
TGGAACAGTTTTCTCTAAAATATGGTATTTAAATAATAGGCTTATTCTGCAAACTAAATGTTATCATAATTTTCTCAACGTTGCATGTATACCCTCATATCCTGAGTTAAACCCAATTACTGTAGGGATCTTGGCTTTAATAACTGAATGGGTTCAGAGTACATAATGACATAGGCAACCTGTCATCCTATTCAGAGATATGGTCCCTGTCATGCTGTATTTAATGTTGATGTATCCCATAGGAAAAAAATTAGGATTTTAGGGGTATGCTCTGCATGAAAAGTTTGAATTGTGGAATGGAACATGTTTTATGAGTGAAAGTTAAAATGTCAACTTCACATGAAGGTTTGCTAGACTATAATCAAATGAAGAGTCATGACATATTCAGAGAATTACATAGGCTATATTTAGACCAGCCTCAATAGGCTTCATCAGTTTGGAGATAATTTGTATGTATATCTCAAGGGTGTTTTTAACAGGTGATGGTAAAATCCTACCCAAGGATAGTTAAAACTATATGTGAAAGCCACCACACCTGCGCCTTCAAGAGTTTATTGAACTATGTACCAGGAACATGCTACCTTTCAGATGATAGGATGGATTACTTGCATTGGAAATACAGTCGTTAATTTAAAGTCAACAATTGAGGTGTGCTTTATCGTGCAATTCATATGAAATGTTTTCATGAACTATTTGCTCATGGTCTGTTTATTTAACATTATGGAAGCTCATGGTTTTATTGTATTATTCTTAGCAATATTTATTTTGCTTTGACATCATTGTACCATAGATGCTTCCTTTGGGAAATCACAAAGAAATAGGGATATCATTCATCATATAAGTAAGTAAGAAGTGGTATTCAAAGAATGGAAGTACTACCTCGGAGGTAGTACTTCCAAGTACTACCTCGGAGGTAGTACTTCCAAGTAGCATCCTTTAAACTTGGAAGTACTACCTCGGAGGTAGTACTTGGAAGTACTACCTCGGAGGTAGTACTTCCAAGTACTACCTCCGAGGTAGTACTTGGAAGTACTACCTCCGAGGTAGTACTTGGAAGTACTACCTCCGAGGTAGTACTTCCCGAGGTAGTACTTGGAAGTACTACCTCCGAGGTAGTACTTCCAAGTACTACCTCGGAGGTAGTACTTCCATGTTTAAAGGATGCTATTGAAAGATGTATAGAAGCAAGGTCAGCCGCAAGCAGTGACCTGATGTCAAGCTATGAAATACTTGTAAAGTATTATTAAAAATGTATATTATGTAGACCTTTGAAACAAACTCCAAGAAGGGTCGTGTATGAAGCATTATAGACATAGATTGATTTGGGATATATACTTTGTAGCATGCGTTCATCCTACGTTGGGAATGTCACTGCTATAACCATTATGGTGTTGATGGTCAGAGGTTATTTGAGTCAACTTGAGGGTCATAGTATGGACAACCCTGAGGAGGATATCATGCTACTGTTGGTTGATACAATAAAAAGTCATTGTAAAAAGTGCTAGACCAAAGCTGACATTTTAAAAAACAGAGAGTAAACTTTGAAATGGCCATAACATGAAAAACCTTTCCTTCATACTGTTCTTTTTGAAACATTATTCATTATTCTCTGCCTGACTATATATATTTTATCCCTCAGGGAGGAAATGCACACTACATACACTTGGTATAGGCAGGTTTCACATCTTATTAATAGGTTTGCAGTAGTACTGTACCAAAATACGCAAAAAATTACATGACATTTGGGGTTGGCTAACAGGCCAGTCAGGTATGTGTTAATCAACTTTTCATTCAATGTGGACATAATGAAAGCATTGATGACTTCAGGCTGATCAGTGAACAAACTTAGATAATATCAGTTACACCTCACATTGCCTTTGATCTACTGATCTAATAATGAATGTTTGCTTTAATTCTGAGGAAAAAGAGATCAGTTACTGTCAGGCTACTTATTAATACATACTGTAGAGTTCTGTTCCTCCAAGAAGTAAGATGGGCACTTTGATGACAGCTTGCCCAGTGCATGAGGTCACTCGGCAGGGAGGACAAACTTCTGTTAAAGCCAGCAAGAATTATGAATATACCATCTCTGTTCACCAGAAGTAGTGCCAGCAGGATGGGAAGGGGAAGTGAGTCCATGACTTCCCTGTTCAAGGGAATTGTTATGTTGGACATGCCTTCAGGAACTGGTCCCTCTTATCAGGGATTCAGGTTGCTGCCCCCTCCTCATTGGCCAAACCCTGCCCCTTCGATTTGCTGGTTGCTCAGTTGCTCACTCACATTACTAACTCAAATTATATTCAGCCATCTCAAGAGTTAGTGATTGGTCAGTGTCTTCAGCACAAACTGAAGTTTTAAATGAGTTGAAATGCTGTAGTTGATTCCCCACCATACATTACTCTGGCCTGAGCTTTTTGTCATACAGCAGTAAGGGAAACACAATTTGCTGTGTTTTTGTATATATACCATACAACAATAAAATTGTCATTAATCTCAAGGGGGAAGTACAACTCACTGTACTATATAGCACATCTACTGTGTGTTATAACTCTTCCATAACTCATTATGCAGACTGCCATTTGAAATTTTGTTTGATTTATGTACAAATATTCTTTATATCAATTGCACTCGAATGACAGTTTTATGTACAGTATGACTAAATAGCACTATCAAATATTGTATAATAGCTCATGTGTGATCCTGTGGAATAAAGGTTTTGAATAATCATAAAAGAACCCTTTATAATACTTCACATTATGAATAAACATGCAGTATCTAAATACATAGCCAGCATAATTGCTTGAACTTTTTGAATTTTAATTGAAGGCTGGTGCAAGGTACTGGTTCAAAGGAGGACCTATTCTTCTGCACACCATAACTTTCTTAACGTGCTAAAACCTCAAATTTTCTGCAAATGAATTTGATATTGTTGAATATTATTGAACATGTTTATTGTTTATAGTCTGTTTATGGTCTGTTTATGGTCTCTTTCCCCAAATGTTCAAATATTTCAGATAAAGCTCTATTTCTTACAACAAACAATTGTTGGTGAAATTGTTTTGAGTCACTGATATAATAGCCATATCAGCTCACCCCAAACAGTTCCAATTCTCCTAACTTGACTACTTAAGCTCCTCCCACAACTTTCTAAAACTGATCCTTATCCATGCATATTCATAGTTTATTGCTTCAGGATGGTTAGTAACACACACATGACTGCAATGTGTAATGAAAACACTCTCAATACAGTATCTGTTGTTTGATATAAGCTACAGTACTGGCTCTGCATTTTTTTAACTTGCTGTCAATCAAAGAGCTGTGCCTGTTGAGAATTTCTGTGGACTATAAAAATTTCTGAGATACTACAAAAATTACAGTTTGGAGTGAAAGTTGAAAGTGCCTTTAATTTCCCAATACCATTACCATTTTCAGAGCCTTAGGTCAGTCCCTGACTACATTACTAAAACTGCCTACTACCAAACAGTCTAAAACCCAACTTTTGGACAGTTAAGTTGGGCTTTTACTTGAAATTACTTGATGTTCCTACTTACAGTTTGTAACCACTCCAACCCAAAGCCATAAAAAATGGAGTGGCTATAAACTGGGGATGCTTAGGCCTACATCAGGTAAAAACCCGACTTACCACCTAAAAGTTCTTTAGTGGCAGGCAGTTTTAGTAAGGGGTATTTTACGTAATGTCTGCGAGCTAGCTACCACTGTATGATAATTTATTTCTTGAGGAGTGAGTTTATCAGAATGCTTAAAATATTGCTTGGTATTTGATGATAATTTACAGCCAAATTTAAATCCAGTACGAAAAATTCTGTATAAATACCAAAATTTCTCATATTGGCCCAAACCTTCCCTGAATCCTACACAAATTGCCATCTTTAAAAGCCTATTTCATTGTATAAAATTTGATTGTCTGCTTGTGCAATTGTATTAACATACTAAAGATACAGGTAGAGTATGTTGTCAAAAGACATCTGTTCACCATACATCAGTCATTATCTAGATACTTGGATAGTTGTTAGAATGGAACAAACTAAAAAAGCAAAGGTATTGTGGGAAATACAGATGCTTGAGTTCACCTTCTGCGACTTCATTGATGCAATCAGAGCGTATTAATAATGTTTCAACGTCAAAGACATTTCAGTGAAGAATGAATTTAAGCATGCATGATATGTTTATCCAAACTACCAACATAATTCAGTGTGATTTTGGCCACTGTAGAATGAGCTGTACATAGTGAACTGCAGATAAGTAATCATACACCCCCATACTGGTACATTGTTTAATTTTATTGGAATCTTATCAGAATAACCCTTCTACTCCCACCTGTCTGATCTACTGGTGTATATTGTTCATACAATTGTCATTTCTTTGAATCAAGTCGGTTGTTAAATAGTTCATTGGTCTTGAAGTTTGAATCAAGGCAGTTGTTAAATAGTTCATTGGTCTTGAACAACTCAGGAAGCTGTTCAGTTGTATTAGACTATTGACAATGACTTTGCTGTGGTATTTATATTGCTATACCCTTTAATTTGAGGCAATTTGAGGTGAATCCAACTTTTTGGTGTTATACAGGCACCTTGAGTGAGGGACTATACTACCTTCACATGGTATTTCTGCTGAGGATTAACTAGTCATTGTACAATTGAAGGCTGTTACTATTTTTGGCCTGTTCAAAACAGTAGAGGATCAAGCACGTTTCAGTTTCATAGTACAGTAATTTGTATTCAGAGTGCACTGGTCATTTGGTTGTACAGGTATTTTTGGTTTGATAATCTGGTTGCTTGGGAATGTTTACCAGTTTAGTTCAACAGTTTTATTGTTTGGATGAGGTGCATTTGTTGATTTTTCGACTGTTATATGTACATAGAATCTATAAAGGTGTGTTACTGGCTTTCTGGAATGTAACAAGGTAAGTTACAAAGTTAGTTGTGACTTGAACAGTTGGCTTGCTGTGTACATGAGTTCAGCTTAAAGTTAACTGTCTGCCAATGCGGTCAGTATGTCGGTATTTTGTGAATGAACCCTTGTGAAATGTGAAATTATTAGAGGAATTAAAACAAGGCCTTAGTTTTGTATGCACCATTCAGTTGTAGGCTTTATTTTGGCAGACCCTGGATGTACTAGTAGGAATTTTTCATGCATGGTGACAACATTTTGGAAGATTAAAAATGTAGTTAATTTTAAAAACCTTTGTTTTCAAGATGTAATCCTGAGAGTTTTGGTTGTCCAAGTGAAAACAATAGACAAATAATCATATTTGACATTTTTCTTAATGAAAACAAACATTTTATTTTTATTTTGTAATTTCTATTTCTTAATATGATGAATGATAGGCCATAATATTAGCTCAAAAGCCATGCCGTGACATCTCTTCTTGAGAAAGCAACATAGACACCCCAGTACATCAAAGGCGGTGTGGGGTGTAACCGTGTAACTGACATATGAGTTTGTCACATGATCTGTGCCCTAAAATAAGCTAAGCTTCCGTTGTGTTCACTCTGCGTGAAAAGCAATTAACACCTGCTTGATTGACCTGTTAGCTAACCTCAAATGTTACGTAACCTTTTGTGTGTTTTAATGTGTCTGTTACTGTCAATCGATTAATCAGACGTGAAATGTGACTGTGTCAAGTGTGGGTGTAGTGAGCTTCATTTCCTCCCTGAAGTGATAAGAGGGAATGGAGCTGAGAAGGAGAATGTAACAAAAAGAAAGAAGGAATGTTTCATCATGCCTACCACTTCCTTTACAGGCATGACACTGATTTGCCTCAACTGTGCAAACTCAATAAAGAAGAACAGTCGTGAACAACATAACCAAATGTACAAATAAGATGAGCACTTTCTTTAAATAATATACTACACAATTTCTTATTGTCACAGATGTTAGGACAAGTTCCAATTAATTTCAGCCCTGATGTACAACGTACTTTATGTATGCATGTCATTTACCCATCGGTCATAAGATTTTACCATTATTTCAGAATTTACTATTGTTTAAAAAGTAGAAGTGTACCTGCATATTTACTGAAGTTGGAAGTAAAAAATAGTACTTGAAACTCAAAGAAAACAATCATTCAAAAAATGATTATTTTAATCAGTGTGTATATATACAGACACTGATGCAGGGCTGTATGGTTGCATGACATCCGAGTAGTTTAATCTTATGGGACCCACTTTATCAAGCCAAAGGAGCCTGGAAAATATATTTCTGTATAGTGCATAAAACTGTACCTGTTAGTGTATAATTGCTGGGTGTATCATAAATTTGGTGAACATACAGTAGGCCTATATCCTTTAGTAAAGGGCAAGAGCAGTCATCCTAAATTAAAGTAGTGTACATATAGTAGACTGTCCAGTTTTATGATTGGCTGTTGGAAGTCATGTGACAATGTTTTTTTCTCTTCAAATGTAAAATTTTCTAGGAATAACTGCTTGGTTTACCTTGAATATGCAAGAGTTAACTAATAAAATGTAATGAAAGATACTTTGAAAAGAAATAAGATGAAAATTGTTCTATTCAGTTTTTCCTTCAAAATAAGTTTTGGAGGACTGCTCTTTACCTTTAAGATTAAACAGAGTATAGACAACTACCGTCCAATGTAGTTGTCCATTACTAGGGTCCGTTAGCTTGAATCTTTCAAATTCTTTGCAAAACTCTATCATGGATGGTGGTTCACTGAAAACTCCCTTGATTCCCTGAATTTCAGTGAGTATTGGTTAAGAATTATGTACAGACAATAAAACTATGGTCATTTATTAAGGTTGATGGACCCCACTAAAGGCAGACTCACCACCTACCTGGATTTGTATGTGCATGTGGCCTGGATTGGATAAAGCATAAATTTTTGACAGCACCGTCCAGCTGGGATCTTTCCAGGATGGGGCTAAGGGAGCTAGGTTTTTAAATTTTTTTCATTCAAAAATTTACCATTGATATGCAGAAAATTAGGTAATTGTGATATAAAGTATGCAAGTATCCTTCAAAATTTTAGTTACCTCAGAAAAAAATAAATGAATGCTTTAACATGATGAAACTTTCCTTCTTACTTTTGGAAACATCCTTCTCAGAAATCTGGTCACCTCAGGGAGGAAGTGAGGCACATCAAATATGCCAAAATACACTAAAAGTCACATAATTTAGGGTTAGTTAAACGGCCAGTCAAGTATGTTTTAATTGCTTTTCACACAACATGAACACAATGACAGTGTTGATCACTTAAGGGCACAGATGATGTAACAAACACAGATATCAGTATGCCCAACACTGCTTATAATTGATCTACTGTGGTGCTTATGTTGCATTCTCAAGAGAATCATTTGCAATAATAGCACCATCAAAATAAAAAATAGAAAAAGAATTGCAATCAATCTTCAATCTTGTTAGAACTTTGAAAGTGCAGATGTGTGATTTTAGGGATTAATGGACATTTATTCAGGATCATGTAATCATCAGTTAGAAGTATAAAAAATAAATGTATCTGAGACAAATCTTAGAAACAAAAGTAGTTTATTTCAAGGCAGTTAATATCTATGATATTTGTTTTCAATTAGAATAATGCAAGATTGATGATTCTCTCCATCATGAAATTGAATTACTAATCTATTATTCAAAGCTTCCTCATGTTAAGTATTGTACAGTATATTTCGCTTTTGTCAGTTACGTGGAAGATGTGTACAAGACGGAACTACAAAGGGTATTTGTCACCTGTACAGTGTATACCTCAAGCTTTCATAGTCCTTCATTGATGTACTGTGGAATGGGACATCCTGTAGGAAATAATACATCTTATTTTTTTTGTCAGTATTAAGAAAGATGATACACTAGCACTTGTCACAGTCTTAGCTTTTAAAAGGTCATAGGGTAAGGATACAAGATTTCATGATATACTTGAATTAAAGGTCAAGAGCAGTCCTCCCAAACTTATTTTGAAGCAACAGCTAAATATCACAATTGTCATCCCATTTTCATTCAAAGAATCTTTCATAATATGTTATTACTTCAATATAACATATGAAAGGTAAACCAAGCAGTAACGTCTAGTAAATTTCACATTTGAAGAGTGAAAATGTCACATGACCCTCAACAGCCAATCATGAAATTGGACAGTTTACTACACTGCCTCAGTTGGGATGACTGATCCTGCCCTTTAATGTGGATATTCTATAGTATTATTCATTCTTCCCTGAAGAAATACACCTGTTTTACATTTTCATTATGTTGTTAACTGTTTTATTAATATTATTCAGATGATGTTTTACAGCTAAGTCTCTAAACAATTGGTTTTAAGTTGGGTCGACCTTTTTCCAGTCATGGCTGACTGGCTTGTTTTCTTTACCCCATTTCTTATGCTGAACACCAAGCAAAATATCAATAGGTTCCATTTTTTAAGTCTTTGGTATGACCTAGCCAGGAGTTTAAATCTAGACTCTCCAACAACAATTTGGATGCTTAATTAACCACATAATATCACAACAGTTCTATTTGAAGAACTTTCAATTCTTAGATCTGCTTTTTGTAGCTTTTAAGTTTTGATGTTTAGAATCGTTGTTACTCCATTATTGAATTTTGATGTTTTGTGTGGTTTCCTTTGATTTGCAAATCTCAGTTGTTTTATTCTCTTTAAATGCTGTGGTTGGGTACTCTATTGTTTGTTTTTATTATGGTACTGCTAAATGCTTTGACCTATAGAGTAGATATTATTTGTATATAAAATCATTTTCTATTTTTGAAATATAAATCCATTCTACATATTGACTGTCCATGAATTCACCCATAATTTTATTCTGCCCTTAATTTGGGATTTTTTTTTTCATAGATAGTCCCCTCTCTCATTTGTGCTCTGTCTCCTCTAATCCTGTACCTTGCCCTAGTCTTAACTGTAACCTTAAGAGGGAGAATGAGACAGAGAAGTTAAAGCTGGGGGACTTAAAAGACATGTTGTACTATTGTGAAAAATCAAGCATTTTTAATTGGGGAACAGTGAGGTGGGGGAAGGAGAGGCAGCTTAATGAGGTGAGAGACTAAAGTGTGGACCTAGATGATATGATACTTGCTCAATTCTACATCTAAAATAACAAAATGAAATCATAGAGAAATGCAGTAAACAAGTTCTAATGTCAGAAAGACAAAAACATCAGATTATTTGCAAGTACTATTTTAAGCTCAGCTTATATCTAACTATGAATCATGATGTATAATACTACATAGCACAAAGAGAGAAAATTAGGTATTACATTGGTCATACCGTAATTTGAGTACCTTCAAGAACTCCATTTTACTCCCAAATGCAGCTGCCTTTACTTTGACTAACTTTTTTCTCAATTTATTTTTATCCCACAGGTCCAAAGCTAAGGGTGCCAAAGAGGACCATTCATGCTGGCAGTCATTGCTGATGGAGTGGACCATTAAGTACCAACTTTAAACAACTACAAGACCAGTAGATGAGTACTTGTGAAAAGATGTCCAATTTTCTGATTACAGTTTAGGTATGAATACATGATCTATAAACACAGCAGACAGATTGTGTGAAAAATATTTTAAGGCACTTTCAGCACCTGATCGATTCGTATGAAAGGAAATGAATTCTTTCTAGCTTAGTACCAGTAAATATGATACATTCCTAAAAGGTACTAAGCTTGAACAGTACATATCACAGTTAAGAAATGTGTTTTTTCTAGCTTAGGAACAATGAAATCTGACACCCGTATGCATATAGTGACTTTTAGATTCTGTTTTATGCATACTGTTTGTTTTTTTTTTTAACTCGCCAACAGTTACTGTCTGACAAGCAATAGCACTGGGGATTCTAATCTGTACCAGGGGAAGGGGGGGGGGGCTGTGCTATGTTGCAACTACTCTTTCTCTATTTTCAATGGTTTATCCATGCAAAACATGTTAAAACCCTTTTCAGGAGAAAGCTGATGTGAGAGACATACTTTTTTGAACATTAGAATCAATGCTGATCTGTAGTAGTGGAACCATCACCCAGGACCCTATATTGCATGAAGGTGTCATAACCTACTGTTTCTTTTTTAGTTGTCATTAATTTTTCTATTTCTCAGATAAAATGAGTTTGTGTAAAGAAGCAATGACATAGCTTTTAATTCTGATGTGACAAAGGGCTGATATGTCCAGCCAAAGTTGTTCCTTATCTATACCTTCTTTATCATGCGTTCAGTGTATTGGTTTTATGTGATGGTTCATTAGTGGTGGCTCCATTTACTCTCACCCCAAACCATTTCTGGAGGTGATGCATTCTGGGGAGTTTTGTGCTGCAAATTCATTATGTACACCGAAGGGTACATCTTTGAAGACAACTGGTCTATAAAGTCACAGGAAAAAGTTCTTTAAGAGGGGAGGGAATCATATGGGAATGTTTACCTCTAAAATCGCACACAGCAGGATTTTTCGCAGAATCTGTCTGTGGGTTCGCACGTGGAAAACTTGTGTAACAAAGGAACCTATGCAGTCACCTTGGTGTATGTGTGTGTGTGGGTGTGTGTGTGTGTGTGGATGTGATGGATTAGAATGTGAGGTATGTGGTGCAATTACTCAATAACCAAGTGATCAATGTTTTTTTAAACTAGGTATGTATGTAGATGTTTTTGAGTAGATGTGCCCTATAGTTTTTGGTGGAGGTCAAAAGTCACTGGCGATCACCAGAGGTCAAAAAGGGGAATTACTATTAGTAGCTGTAACTCCGTATCTGTTGTTCAAACAGTGGCATGATTTGAAGACAAGTTTGGTAGGAGGTAATTTTTGTGACACCCGGATTCGTCTTGGTGAGACAAACAAAAAAGGTAATCATACTACGCTCCTATGATGTTCCTAACGTATGTGAGTTATTGTCATTTCTCAATGTAAATGATATTTTAGTGAAAGATAGTGAGTGTATGTATTTGTCACATGGAAATGGGAGGTATGCAGTGTGATGATAACTTGAAAAAACAAGTGTTTGATCTCTCTCAAACTGCCAGTTTTTGTGTGATTCTGAAATTTAATGTGCCCCTATGTTTTTGAAGAAGGCCAAAAGTCATTGGGGTTGAAGATGTAAATGCCTTATCTTGTCTTAAATGCAAGGAACCATAGTTCCCTTAGGCTCTTGTTACAATTTGATGTCAAAATGATGAGGGTTTTCTCTGTACAATCAAACTGAATATTAAAAAAGTTTCAGGGAAAGATATGTAAATTGTTATATCACTTGAAATTATTTGACCAATGACACTAGGCAAGAATAATGCCAAGTTTTGCTTGCTACTATCGACCGAAAATGCCCTTAAATCTGTGTTTCCAATAGGAAATTCATAAAACATCTTCCTTTTAAAACTGGAAATTGAGAAGCCTTTTTCTCAAGACATGGAAATAAGACTTATAAAAGTTTAAAGGGAACTGGTTAAGGAAATCAAAAGTGAGTGAAATGTGCGATTTTATTATGTGTTTGGGCAGGAGGGGCTCAGTTTGTCGGAAAATGTACCATATTTTCATAGTGATTCACACAATTAAGCCTGTACACTGAATACATATGCACTGAACATTCCCATATGAAGCAGGTTGGTTGAAAGAATTAAGATTCAGTCTTTCTTGTCTCACTCCTCCCTTTTAAGTAAAGAAAATGGCTACTGCGCTTTATGTGTTTTCTTCACTAGTGTGGGAAAAAAATTCAGAGGTCTATAAAAAGAGATTTAAGAGAAGAGAAAGGAAAAAAAGAAAAAAAAAACCTCAGTTCCATTACTGTATTGTATTCTTTGAAGGTCCTTGATAGAGTTTCTGACGCATTGTACAATACTTTGTCCCTTTGTTTACACTTATTGAATTGTGAGAAACCAGTTTAAATCAGTTCACACAATGTACTTTAATCAAAGGATAGGTGTTCCAGTCTTTGCAATTATTCTTTTTAAAGTAGAGATAAATGTGTCATACCTACAGGCTACAGGAAAGAATTGGTAAGCAAAAATTTATTTCTGCGTAAAAGGCAACAGTAGTTGCCCCAAACATATTTTGAAGCAACAACTAAATCTCACAAAACTTTTTGTCTTATTTCTCTTCAAAGTAACTCCTATAATATTTAAGGATCTCAATATTACTTATGAAAACCAAACAATAACCAGGCTTGGGGGGATTACATCTCAATGTAATCAATTACCATTGCGATTACTTCATATTTTACAATTGCGATTATGATTATGATTACAGCTAAAATTGAAAGTAATTGATTACGATTGCGATTACATTGCAATGTAATCGTCATTGCAATCGTGATTACATTTTCTTTCCACATAAACAATGTAGTAGGCAAAACAATCCAGTTCCCACAACTGGAAAAAAAAGCCATGGACATTGCTCTAGATAAGCCTGGAGAGAACCAAGTCCTCCCAAAGTAGAGATTATTGAACCCATGCACTTCTCACTCATTTTAAGCTGGAACATCCAAGAAAGAGGGACAAATAAATTTTGTCATTCCAACAGAAGAACCAAGCACTGAAACAACTGTTTAGTAACTTTACTTCTTTGTTCAATTCAACTTCAGTGGAATCAGAAATGAAACCACGATTGCGATTACTTTGCCATTGTAATTGATTACGATTGCAATTACTTTGCAATTTTCACAAAAGTAATCGATTGCGATTACAACTACTTCAAAATGTGTAATTGATTGCAGTCGATTACGATTACTGATTAAGATTACCCCAAGCCTGACAATAACTCAGAGAAAATTTGCATTTGAGAAGTACATGGGCTTCAAACCTTCACGCCTGGGCCTATGCAAGTACTTAATGTGTAAAAAATGGCACCAGCAGATGTGTTGTGGTTTAACAGAACATATAATAACTTGAAGAAATACAAAACCATGTTGAAAATGTGTTGTCAATTCTTAAAAAAAAATTTGAGACCTAATTTTCTGTTTCCCCTTTATGTTTTGTTGAACTGCAAATCATACAGATATTTTTTTTACAATACATACTTGTCTGTTCAATTTTTGGAAATTCTGGTTGCAAGTTGAATATTCTTAGTGAGATGAAAGTAATATAGTGTCATGAGGTGAAAAAGTGCTCTGAAGTTTACAAACCCTGATTATTAATCTAAAGTCCCCTGTTGATAATCCGTTGCTTTCTCCCATCAGTGAACAGGAAGATTGTTTCAACAAGCAGAGCAATTAGCCGTGTTCCCATTTGATCCAGGGAGGTGGATCTTGATCTACCAAGGTGGATCAAACACTAATGGGAACGCAGATCAACAACACTCACTCAAGATCAAGATCCACCGATTTTGATCGACCGTTCGGGGTAGATCAGATCCACCGCGCTGGATCAAAGTTTGTAATGGGAACACATCGGTAGATCAAGTGACCCTGGATCTCCGGTTACACTCATGTATGTTTTTGTGATACATCGATACGAAATGCATGGCAGGCCGACTTGTAAACATTGGTGACCTTTTTGCGCTTGGGCAATGTGTTCATAAAACACGTTTGATCTACCGCGCTCACTCAAATGGGAACGCGAATCTCGATCAAGGTAACTGATGTTGATCCACCTCGGTAGATCAAGATCCACCTCCCTTGATCAAATGGGAACACGGCTATTGATTTCCCTAACTTTGCTTGTGCTCAGGTGACCTCCAAATGCATGTGGTAATTGATACCAATCCAGGGTCCCCATCCAGACACCTGATTCACCCAGGAATGTGCACAGTTAACAGCTAGTTCTGAAGCAATTACTGTCCTTATATAATGAATGTAAATAAAGCACTGGATATAGCATACTATACAACTTAAGTTTTTTGAGGTGCTTTGCAATATCCTCAAAGTATTGAATGCTTCATTAAACATGTAGGTTCTACCTTAAATATTGCAATACTTGAACTGCATTTAATGTTGTCTGGCAAAGCATTCCACAACTTAGGAACATGGACAGCAAGAAGCCTGTCAACAAATGTGAAATTTCATAGAATGACACAGCAAGGGATGTTGACTCATGGTCATAAGGTGGTAAGCTGTATTTCGATTTAGGGGCTTCCCACAGGCAGTTCTCTAGATACTGTGGAGTGTCACTCACCCTTGAGAGATTTGAATACTAAGGATAGCACCTTTATGTTTAAAACTACATTGAATAGTTGGAGGCCAATCATATGCAAAGTTTTTAAACAGACCTTGTAGAGCACTGGTGATTTCACTTTTACAAAGTATTATTTTGGTAGCACAATTCTGAACATGTTGTAATTATGTTTAATCAAATGCTGTTAATCCCATAAATATTGAATGATTGGTGTACTCTTGATATGTGAGATGAGAAGATGTAGGCCTAATGGAAGGAAGGTATATATCTTGAGGTACTGTTGAAACAACTTAGAAAGTTGAAAACTGGAAACTTGAAATTTATTTATCCTTCATGAAGAAGATTAATTTGTACAACTGTTTCAGTGACTTTGTTGGCAGTCACCAAAATGTCACTGTTCCTGATGAAATTTTAAAGGGACGTATTGAGTTGGTATCTGTAACTTAAACAGGAGTGTTAGAGTGTTTTCCTACATGACAAATTTTATTTTCAGCACTAATAGCGAGTGAAGTGAACCATTAATTCAGAAGTTTTCTCAACAGTTAAAATATTGGATTATTTTGTATCCTTCCTCAGATCCAGCTTTGTTCAGCAGTTGTCAATGATTTTGTGCATATAGAAATTTGAAAAATCGTCTGGTCATGAACTTTTCCAAACCAAATTGAATCGATAATTTTTTCTGTCATGAAACAGTGATATGAAGGAAATGAAAATTGTCCAAGTTTGACCATTTGTGTCTCAACTTTTATGTGAAGAAAACTGCTGGTTTGAAAAATCTGGTGAAGAACCAAGTCACTGTGCCACTTTAATAACAGCACTGTTAGCAAAACATATGCAAAAGCTGTACCTTGCCATGTGAGGCTCTCTTATAGCATTAATTTAGAGAAATAATAATTTGAACATGGCTGTGATCCCAAAGGACAATTTATTCTGCTGCAGGGTGGAAGGATACGCTGATAAATTTGTTTTTTTACAGTACCTTGCGAGGCAATGAATTATTTTTCTCTGTTTTTATACATTTGATTTTAGAACACTCTTGGGATGTACAGATTAAACATACATTAGCCACTAGCAGTGGCTGATTTATAGCTTTTAAATTTACATAACCTTTAGAACTGAAAACTCTTTCCAGGTTTTTTTTTTCTATCACAAGATGCAAGTAGTTTATTTGTATAAATTTCTGTCTGTTGTTCTGAGATCAAGTTTACATGTATACTTCTGTGACACTGTTGATTCTGCAATGTTGTTCTGGCTGACTTGTTGATGCTGTCAATTGTAATATGGTATCAAGATGATATAAAATAGCAATTTGAGTTGTATCAAAACAGATAAAGGACTTTTTGATTTTTTTTTAAAACAAAAGTCCTTTTTGAAGTTATTTACAAGGTTTCACATAGCTCTACAAAACCTTCCCTGGCATACTGTGACATTTAATTTTGAAGTGAAAAAAAAAAAAAAATTATCAACGGGGGAAAATTTGTAAAACAAAGAGATTCTTTGTGGGTTTATGAAAATAACAATGGGAAGATCTTTTCCTTTCTATTCCCTTCATGGTCAAGTGGTTAGAGCATCCAACTTGCAGCTGGGAAATCTGGAGTTCAAGTCCTGGCTGGGTCATACCAAAAACTTCAAAAATGAAACCTACTGCGTCCTGTGCTAGTTGTTGCTCAGCAAAAGCAACAGAGTAGGGAAAATGAGCCAGTGAGCCACCGCTGGGAAAAAAGGCTGTGGCTGACTCGACTTGAACCAATTGGTTAGACATTGGACCATGAAACTCCATCTACAATCTTGGACAAAACTGTTGGAACACCTCACGTCATTGTGTTGTTTATGGTGTCGAGTACTATTTCCACGACCTCTATCCCCTTTTGAAAAGTTGTGTCCTACAGAAAATAGAGATTATTGAAACCCCGTCCCCCAGTACAATGTTGGGTCCCAAAGAAAATGGTGCGTCCCGAATTGGCTTTATTATCTCCAACATTGCACGGGGGAGCGGGGGTGTTCCAACTAGTTTTGTCCAAGATTGTCTGAGTTTTGCCAGCTAAAAAATTGGGACTAATGGTAGGATATTTGTTATTTTGGCACACTCCAAAGAGCATTGGGGCCCTGTAAGTTGGCTATAACATCATTTTCTACATGATGAGGTCACTAGGGCATTGCATAATATACCTAAGGTAAGGGCGCTCTTACATAATTTCACAAATCACGACAGTGAAGGCCTTTATGGAAGATAGACTCTCTTGACGTTTAACATATGCTGAGTTTGGCAGAACGAAATAGCGCCACGATAAACAGTACTTTTTCAAAGAACTCAGTGCGGTGAACTTTTTTACTAACAACTGCCGTTTATCGTTGATAGCTCACCCAGTTCGGTTTAAAGCCTTTGCTAAGTAATGGGTATAAAATTGTGGGGATCGAAAATACTTCAAGTTCATTTTCCTAGGAGTAGGTTGACTTTTTCTTTTCTCAAACTTAACATTTTAATGAAAGCGTCGCATAAATTTGTGAAATTCTTTAGCATTGGCTATTGTTTATCGTTGAATCAGGATGCGTTCAATATATATTTCTTTATTTTTTATTTTTATTTTATGAGCAGGGAAAATCATGCAATTCTTCTAAATCTTTATTCTTCGAAACAATGAATTCATTTTTATCTATTTCTCGACCAAAATTCATAATGTCCATATTATAACTTATTGTAATTAAATGAAGTCCACACTTAAAGGGCCAAACCTCTCACCCCAAACTACAATTTTGCTACAAGGGTACTGAAATTCTCAACTGGCTCAGCTCTTCGATTGACAGCTAATTCAAACAATGCAGAGTACCAAAGCTTATATTACACAGCATGAATGGTACTGAGAGTGTTTTGATATATAAATTGAGAGTTTCTATCCTCACCTTGAAGCAATAAACTGAGATAGTATCTGGATGAGGATGAATTTCAGAAAATTGTGGGAGGGGCTTCGGTATTAAGAAGATTAGGAGAATTGGTACTGTTTGGGGTGAGAGAACTGGACCTTTAAATGAATTTTGTGATGACCATATGCTCAGATCAAGAGTGAAATATGCTCAAAAAAGTCAAAAAGGCGAGTATTCTTGTCAAATACAAAATTGTAATGCAGTATAAACTTGGGCCAAACTATTTGTGCAACTGCTAGTATATTTTTTCTGACATGTCAAACGATGCCTTTCCTTGGCTGCCAATGTATGAAAAGTATGTCACCGCCTTTGAAGTGTTACGTCACAAGTTGATAGAATGCTATATTGTCTAATGTTGTTCTTGTTGTCGAATCGGCCAGTGTAATTCACCCTAAGAGATAGATGATCGTTATGACTCGAAATATGAGCCCACAGTATTCTTCTGCTGAAGTAGATTCTCGGATAATCTTCGAAAAATGTGCCTTGAATTTTCAGACAATCTTGGACAAAACTGTTAGAACACCTCACGTCATTGTGTTGTTTATGGTGTTGAGTACTATTTCCACAACCTCTATCCCCTATTGAAAAGTTGTGTCCTACAGAAAATAGCGATTATCGAAACCCCCATCCCCCAGTACAATGTTGGGTCCCAAAGAAAATGGTGTGTCCCGAATTGGCTTTATTATCTCCAACATTGCAAGGGGGAGCGGGGGTGTTCCAACTAGTTTTGTCCAAGATTGTAGCTTCCAATCTCCATAAACTTTGCTCAAATGAACAGTACAATAATAATATTGTGTGCAAGGGAAGCATCATCCATTGTGTCATTCAAAATAATGTAATGTCAGTTTAATGTTAAGTCTGAACCTGTTTTAATTTGCTTTTCCTTTGCTTGGTGGATGGCAAGAGAACAAAAAAAAGGAAACTCAGAAAGAAATTATTCCAGTTTTACAAACTTGACATGGATTCCCCACACTGTATACTGTACTGCTATGTAATGGTTGTATTTGAAATAATTCATGGCATGAATCCTACTATTGTAAATTAATTTTTAATTAGTTATCGTTCTGGTTTTTGTGCACTTAACTTGTAGGCCCCATTTAACTGCAGTGAGTTTAATAGAGATGCTGTAGGAAAAGTTTTACCTTTGCTCTAAGGCATTGGAATTTTTCTGCAAAGAATGGTTCAGAATTTGTGTGTGATATAATTGTCAAAGAAGAACATATTTTAAATATTCTAAGGAAAGTTTCATTTGATAATTCCCCATGTTTGGTTCTCAAGATATTGACAATTGAATTTGACACATTTTCTACAAAGTTTGAACTTGAGGCAAGCAGGTGTGATGTCATGGATTCACATTGTTGTTCTATGTTTTGCTTTTTTCTTTATTTTTAGTCCTGTTAGTTTGATCTTGGGCTAATAAGAAGAGCAATCTTGCCCATAAGGGATATAATGTTTTCAAAATTCCAGTGCTCAGGATGCACTTGTGGTATCAATGTGGAAGTATTACTGCACAATACAGGGTTCTAGCCAGGAAAAATGTAAAACCAGTTGCATCATTCTCACATGATGTTGGCCATACAGTATCTCAAGGTCTAAATGACATTGTCTGTGGTCAGTTGCTTGATTTTTGGTTATTTTCAATGTCAGTACAAAATCATTCAATTGAATGTTAATGTGTCTGATACTGTGAAGTGTATGCATATGATGAAATTCAAACTGGGCAGTGATTCAAACTGGGTGGTGAAATTTCAAACTGGGTGCTGACTTAAAAAAGTAAATTCATACTGGGTGCAGCACCCAGTTTGAATGTCCTGGCTAGAACCCTGCAGTACCTCTAAAGTAGTACTTCTGTGATATCAATATATCAGAGTTTAGTTGAATAAAATTGGTGGTAAATCATAAAAAAGAAAACTTCACATTCAGTTGCTAATGTCTTGAGAACTGAAAAATGGGAAAGGAATAAAAATTTCACCAGAATGCTAAGAATATGCTCCTCTTAATATATCAAAAATAAATTTTACCTGGGGACTATTCTTTTAACAATTCAGGTTGGGACTTCTTTTGACAATCCCTTTAATTTTATCTTTTTATCAAGTACTTACACAGTACTTCTTTTGTGGTTTATTGATCATGTTTCTGTCCATTCTGGTTGATTATTTTTTGCATTTGATATTTCTTTATAAGGCAACTAGTGTTGTTGTTCAGAGGTCATCTGCTTCATCCTGTAATGATTTTAGATAAATACCTAAATTTCATATTTTACTCTTTTAACTTTCTAAGTTACATTTTGAAACATTTAAGGTGATCTCTTATGTGAGCCTTATAGCCTGTAGTTTTCCCATTTTTGAAATTATTCTGGTCCTAAACACAGTTGAAGCTTGAAAATACCATGACACACTGAAAGGAAAATGCAATTATCCCAACTTTGATATAGAGCTGCCCTGTTTAATGATCGGCTCATAGAAGTCATGTGACAACATTTATTTCTCCTCAAATGTGAAATTTATGAGGAGTAACTGCTTGGCTTACCTTGAATGTGTAATATTGAAGTGCTATTTTTGAAAGATACTTTGAGGAGAAGTAAGGAGAAAATAGGTGAGATTCTGCTCTTGCTTCAAAATCAGTTTGGAGTGACTGCTCTTACCCTTTAAAGGAGGGTGGAGGCTTGGTCAATAGATCTTTGTTTCAAAAATAAAGACATACACCATAATATCACTATGGCACAGTAAAATTAGTATGCAAGATTTTTTTTAGGATGTTTGGATATGTAAATTGATTCTTTTTTAGCAAAATGCATCTTCACTGTCACAGTCTGTGTTTTCAGTATTGCACATCTTCAGTGATATTGCCTAGACCTACCCTCAACTTTTGTGAAATATTTTTGAACTAACCTTGAAAGCTAAAATTCACTGTCAGTGGGCATTTGATTTTCATACAGATATAGCAAGATATGAAATCAAAGTTATAAGAGGATGATTCCTATACTAAATTTTCAATACCAACCCCCTAAAATAATTCTACCGGCAACTTTCAATGTACAGTAGCAACAGTTATATATGAGGTTTGCAGTTGTTAGTGAAAGGAAGTATAAAACAGAGACTATGCAATACTGTAGTTAACACACAAGGTTGTTTTGTATAAACAGTTCTGTGGGAGTACTTTAAAGGTCAAGAGCAGTCCCCCAAACTTTTTTTGAAGCAATTACAGCTGCTATATATCACAATTTCCTTATTTTTCTTCAAAGAATTTAGTTACTCCTAGTAAATTTCACATTTGAGGAGAAAAATGTCACATGACTCTCAACAGCCAATCATAAAACAGGCCAGTCTACTACTCTACTTTCAAGTTCAAGTGACAGCTCTTGCCCTTAAAAGTCAAAGGGACTTGGGCGGGGTTCTAATAGGGCTGTCAAGTATCAGCTTGCCTAAACAGAACAAAATAAAATGATTTCTCCTTTGGTGGCAGGATCTTTTGGGTTCTCGCAAATAATCATTTTGGACCGTGGTTTCCCACACCTGAGGGGGCAACCCCTCGCTGTTGGGGTAGTCAAGCAGTTTATGCAGAGTAGCAGGATGGTTTCAAAACATAAAAAACTGTAAAGCTCAATATAAATGATGAATAGCTTATATCAAGGGTTAATATTCCTTGCTATTTGAACTTTTGTAATTCAATCGGTCAAATGCACAAACTACACACTGTGAATTTAGTGTGATGTTGGGGTGAGATACTGTACTAAAATGCTATGGTGCTATAGCTACATATTGCATGCAATATTGAAAACACTGATCTAGAAGGCCTAAACATTCTTCTGCATATTGTAGGAAATTAGGGTCATGCTCAGATTGCCGTACATGAAATATGAAAAGTTTGGGAACCACTGTGTCCCAGTTTTATAGGTTAAGGCCACTTGTGTTTGCACTCTGCATAGCTATTCATTGGATCTTTCTAATTGTATATTTGTCATCCAAATGATGTATGTAGTCCTAAGGGGAATTCTGGGGGAGTGAGGTAGGGAGACTTCTACCCATCCTCTAATATTTGAGAAATCAGCCTTTGACCTTGTTTTTCAGAGGCTAATGTGAAAACAGTCACAGTTATTGACACAGTTATTTGAAAAAGAGGTAATGTTAGTTCTTACTGGTATTGAAATGTAATTGCCATCCTTTGTCATATTCAGGACTCTGTTTGATTTTGATAAAGGCACCTTTTCTAAAGTCCTAAAAATGTGATTTAGACAAGCGATGATGGAACAATTTGTGTTTCCATCAAAGGAGATAAGTAGAATTTGTCCCTTCCTTTCCAGCAGAAGGAGGAAAAATCCATCCCTTTTCATTACCATAAAAATAAAAAAATGTCAGTGTATTAATATCTTACTGAAGATGACACTTTTGCAGCAATGTGTTTTAGCTAACATTAATTAATAACCTTTAAAACCCTCCAGGTTTCTCCTTATATGGTCTTCAAAGCAAGCAAGCTTTTTGTCCCTCTGAACCCACTTGCAACTTTCGCCAAAGGCACCATCATTCTAGTCTTGGGGTTTGACAGTAGTAACCCCCCCCCCCCCACATCCTTCTTTTTTGAGTTTCTTTAAAAATCCCTGACAGTACACATGACTTTTTAACCTTTGGCTCTAATGGTCATTCTAGAGTGGCAATGTTCACCTTTAGTTTGCCTGATTTCTCCAAGTCTAAGGATTAAATCAGATTTGCAGCTGTCAGATTATATCCATGGCATATTGTAGTGTTGACTTTCTTTATAGGACATATGCATGATCAGCCTGGAAAAGAATACTAGTCTAGGAATTAAGGTCAAGTGGAAAGTAAAGTTTGTAGATGGGGGTTGTCAATATTTGCAGAAGGGGGTGTGTGGAGATCACTTATCCTTTCTTTAATAGTAACGTTAATGCTTGAAAAAGAGTTTCTAGATATGTGACCCTTAAAGGAGGAGGTAGAACACGGGAAATGAATAGAATGTTCAGCAGTTAGTGTCACATATCAAAGTGGGGGAAAGGCAGTGGAAAGGTGGCAGATTTAAAAAAATTGGGAAAATTTTACAAGACTACTTCAAGTCATAATGTCAAAACTTTTGCCCTAGATTTTAGTACTTCTCTCTCCCATAAAAAATTTTAGTCCTCAGTAGGTATGTCCAAACCCCCTCCCACCCCCAACCCCCACCACCATCTTCAGTACCTTGCCTTGTTACTGTTACTGGTTTGACTTGTCTCCACAAATTTTAGGTGGAAATATAAATGTTTTGGAAAACATGGAGAAAGCAGTTTTTTCTGTCAAGATGGACCTAGTCCATACAAGGAAAAATTGCTGAAAGTGTCTATGAAATCAGATAAAAATCATGGACAGATAAAAATGTTATGTGGGATGTCAAGTATTGTTTGTTTGTTTTGGTCATTGTCATTTTAAATGAAATAACCATGAGACTTTATAATACAGTAATGCATAAAAATGAATCTTATTTTGTATCCAGATACAACATGATTTGAAGATGATGTCTCAGAAGAAAAAATGGTCAACCATAGCTGTTCAAGCTGTCAAGAAGAAAGATTCCCGAGATGAGACTGATGCTTCCAAAGATGATGTAACCAGTAACTTAGAGAATGCTGAACCAGAGCTGTGCATCAAACTCCTCCAGGTTCCTACCATCCAGAATTACTCAGGTTTGAAGAAGAAAATATCAGAATCTGATGAAGAATGGATGAAACAGTTTTTGGAGCAGGATGGTCTTGGTGTACTCTTTCTTGCAGCAGAGAGAATTTGCGATCGCAAGTAAAGTTTGGGTTTCAAATTTAACGTTTTTTCCTTTTACTCAGTTGATGGGGAGGGTCCTTGTACTACTTCATAAATATTATGCTTTTGGGTCTATCCATTCCCTGCATGGATACTCTACTAAACACCACCCTATAGGGGAGGGAGGAAGATACAAAACTGTCCATTTCTAATTTTTTCCATTCCGTATATTTCTTAGAGCCTGCCTGATCAATTTATAAGACTTTAGTACTGTAATTTTGTCTGCCACTAGTACTGTTGTGTAACTGCAATTTGATCAAATTTCTCACCATTTTGAATATTGGTTTTCCACAAAATGGCTCTTCAGCATTATGGATTTCTTGTCATTGAATCATCAGTTGCTTTGTAGGGGAATGGAAAAGAATGATGATGACAATGTAAAGTTTCCCCTTTCTGTAGTGGTGTTAAAATTTCCCCTGCCCCTCCCTGTTTATTCCTGATCCCATCTAATCTGAATTTGTCAGAAAAATTTGATTTTGGCCCTTTTTTGTTCAATGCTTACTGTATAGATTACATAGCAACTGGCAAAATACTGCATGCCAGCACTATTGTTTCCTCATTTGCCCCACCCACTGTCACAAGTGCAATTGGTGGTGCTGCTAGCACTGAGAAGGGGGTTTCCCGCGAGACCGAAGGCCCGCGAGACCGAAGACCCGCGAGACCGAAGTCCCGCGAGACCGAAGGTCCGCGAGACCGACGGTACCAAAGTACATTTTTCATCGGCGCCAAAGTACATTTTTAAAATCGGCGCCAGAGTACATTTTTTTTACATCGGCGCCAAAGTACATTTTTTTTCGTCGGCGCCAGAGTACATTTTTTTTTACATCGGCGCCAAAGTACATTTTTTTTTACATCGGCGCCAAAGTACACCACCCCGTCGGCGCCAAGTACATTTTTTTTACATCGGCGCCAAAGTACATTTTTTCGTCGGCGCCAGAGTACATTTTTTTTATCGGCGCCAAAGTACATTTTTTCGTCGGGCGCCAGAGTACATTTTTTACATCGGCGCCAAAAGTACATTTTTTCGGCGTAAAGTACATTTTCTTATCGGCGCCAAAGTACATTCTTACATCGGCGCCAAAAGTACATTTTTACATCGGCGCTAAAGTACATTTTTAAAAATCGGCGCCAAAAGTACTTTTTTTTACATCGGCGCCAAAAGTACATTTTCTTACGTCCGGGCATAAAGTACATTTTTTTTTTCGTCGGCGCCAAAGTATTTTTTTACCGTCGGCGCCAAAGTACATTTTTCTTACATCGGCCTAAAGTACTCTCTTACATCGGCACAAAGTACATTTTTTACATCGGTACCAAAAGTACTTTTTTTACATCGGCGCCAAAGTACATTTTCTTACACCGGCGTAAAGTACATTTTTAAGTCGGCGCCAAAGTACATTTTCTTACATCGGCGCTTAAAGTACTTTTTACATCGGGCGCCAAAGTACATTTTTTAAGTCGGGCGCTAAAGTACATTTTCTTACATCGGCGCCAAAGTACCACACATCGGCGCCAAAGTACATTTTTCGTCGGCGCCAAAGTACTGACCACACATCGGCGCCAAAGTACATTTTCTTACATGCATCACATCCATTCGGTATGATCATTTTCTGAAATCATGGTGACCGGAAACATCCAAATGAGTAATTCCATAACGATGGGACAAGAGGAATGCGATGACCCCATTTCCATACGCCAACCCCAGTGCATGATAGGTTTGGTATCAAATTGTCCCCAAATCAAAATAGACAAAAATAACATAGCAGAGTATTTCGGCATTTTGATCGCAAGTATGAAGTCCGTTTCCCATAAAAGTCATTAAATTAAAAGATATGAGCGTTTCAAAAGGGCTAGATTACGTCCCCTTTTGTAACAATTGACCAAAATGTAACAACTTGGTCCAAAATGTAACAATTTTCGGCCAAAAATGTAGCAACTTTCTAGGTTGTTCCAAAATGCAACAACTTTCTGCCCAACGTGGGTGTGTCTGTTGCATATTGCGGTAAGAGAGATGAGGAAAATGAGCAATAAGTTGGGGACATCAATGTGTTTCGACATCTATATGTTCCGATGTCTCATAATTCCGACGTCTCTATGTTCGAAAATAATGTACTTCGGCCAATGTAAATGTACTTTAGCGACGGTGAAAAAATGTACTTCGGTGCCGATGCTAATGCACTTTGACGCCGAAATAAAATGTATCCATGGCGCCGATAAAGTACACTCCTTACTGGCCCAGAAGTACATTGGTGGGCGGCGCCAAAGTATAGCCTTTATCGGTGCCGGAGTATTATATTTTCGGGGCGATGTAAAAGAGCACTTTTCATACGCCCTAAATTACACTTTTTCAAATGACCCATGAAATTCGTCATGTGGGTACGATATTTGCGGTACGCTTATGGCGAGCTAAATAATTCGAAAAACTGTGTTTTTCGCCGATAAATTGTGTTTATCGGCTGAAAAACACAGTTTTTCGATTAACTCTGTTTATCGAGAGAAAAACACAGTTTTTGATAAACACGGTCTTTCGATGGATTCTGTTTATCGAACGAGAAACTGTGTTTATCGGTCGAAAAACACATTTTTCGCAAAACTATGTTCATCGGCCGAAAACCGAGTTTTTCGATAAACACCGTTTTCAACCCTGTCAGTTGAATAGTCTGTGAGTAAATGAATTCTTATAGTAACTTGAAGAATTAAAATGTTAGCAAATTGTTTCTCAGTTTGCAGAGGGCATTGTTATAGTAAAATTGTTGTCTCCGTACTTTAGCATGGCTGGAGAAAAAAAAAAAAGAAAACGAAAAATTTTACCTTCTTTAGTGCCCACTTTCATTTGAAAAAAAGAAAATGATCTAAAGCGTACAATTTAAAAAAAATCCTTCTTTAGAAAAAAGCGAAAAATTTAACTTTGTCAATGTCAATGTGGTAGGGTGAGGTGCATAGTTCAGTAATTGCTCCCCCCCCCCCCCACTTTCAAGTTAATTCCTACGTCACTGCAACGTGGGGCACAGTTAGCCTCCTGGGGGCCAAATTCAGTAATTACCCGATGTAGGGAATCAGGGGCGAAGCACCGGAAACCAAATTTTATGCACCACAACGAAGAATGAACTCTCTGTAAATGACACTGAATACGCACTGAACAGACCGAGATATCTCAATCTGTTTCTCTGTTTCTCAGTTTGGTCTGACCATAGGACTCTATAGTTGTTTAAGAAGCATCGGAATAGATGGTAGGAGAGAGTGGTAGAGTTTTCTGTCGAGTTTTGCAATAATTTTAATTTGTTACATGTGAAGCCTATGATAGAACAACAACAGTAAAAGATGATTGCGCGAGTAGCGCGTCGAAAATAACACTTTCAGGGACATTTTGGTTGATTGGCTTCATTTGAAGCAGCAACTATATGTATAGTAACAATGAATATACCTCACATAAACATAAAAATTGCAGTTGTCCTTTAGTTTCACGATGGACACGATCGACTTACTACCATTAGATTTCCTTATGAGGTAGCCAGTTTGAGGGTTGGGATGTATGTATACAAGGTTGCACGGGATTTAGAAATAATCCAAGTCACGCTCCGTCCTTCTTGAATTAATATTTTGACGACTGCGGCTCATAAAGCATGCGCAAGTGCCCAAAAATGGAATTTTAAAGGAGGTTTGGTAGAGCTTTGTGCATATAGTCAGAAAAGCAAAATTCTTTCGCAGACGTCGGAATGCAAACTGTACTCACTTTTAAGTGTACAGCAAATGTAACGCTTCGCAACTTCATGATTTTAGTGGATGGAAAACAAGCGCAAACTGCACCGACCTGCTGAATTTTACACTACAGTGAAAACCAGTCGGGTGGCAGACGGGATGGTTAGCTGTCTATCAATTTTCTTCGACTTCTTTGGACATACCAAACTCTTTAATATTTGGAATGAAGTCGGGGGGGGTGGGACATTGAGGGTCTTCGCAGTTTAGTAAGGTGAGTGTTAAGTAAGGTGGCCGTGTACAGGTGTCGTCAACCCAAAGGCAACTCATCTTTTAATGAATTGGCAACTAAAGAAGCCTTTGCAAATTAGGCGACGACCCAATGTGCTCGCCCTTTGTGTGACTAATAAACATTACGTAACATTTTGAGTATAGGCTGCCAACCTCGGCAATGTGTTTGCGGGTATGGTTAAAGTGTACCTTATTCAAAAATAGCAATATATATTTTAGAGATTTGAAAATAAATCCCATTCATGAAACTCTCATCTTCAAGGCTTATTCTGTTGCTGACATAAGTAGGTTTTCAGTTGCGTAGCCAGGATTTCAAAAGTTATGTGCACAAAAATGATTGTGAAATATTTGTCAGGAAGCTAAGCGGAGCTCCGCCATCGATTGGCGCGCAGCGTAGAAGAAAAATTTTGTCGTTACAAGCTCTGCATGTACCAAGCCTTTAAATATGGATCTCTTTTCTGCACTTGGGGTCTGAAGATAGCCTTAGCCTACTCACTTTTTCTCATTGGGGTTCTGAGCCCCCAAACCTCAGGATTCGTCATCACTGTATAAGTATGCACAGTGCAACCCCGCTTTAAAGGACACTCATCTAGAAGGCCACCTTGTGAAGTCCCCAAAACAAAAACGTAATGTTTAGTTGAGTCACTTAAAATGACAACCCCACTTAATTGGCAGAACACTTTATCTGGCCCTTGAGTGTCCTTTAAAGCGGGGTTCTGTATGTCACTATATCAATGTGGTGTCTAAATCAGTCACATGGTGAAGCACAATGGATCCCTCCCTTAGACCCCTCTCACCGATGCCAATTTTATTCTTAGTTAGTTCCTCAGGCTAAAAATACGTAAGTATTTTAACACCAATTATACTTCAAAATGTATAATAAATAGCACCAGGTAGGTGACCTTATTTGTCAGAAATTTTCAAAGACCGATGCTGGTCAGCCTAGGGTTGCTGGATCTTTAACGGGAACTACAGTGGCGTAAACAGCGGAGTGGTCCATGTCCCACCTCACGGATGCCAACTTTTTCTTTGGTTCCTAACAATACGTAAATATTTTAACACAATATTTACTTCAAAATGTACCATCACGTAACATACTGCATGGCCCTCCCCCTTCAGAGAAATACTGGGTGCGGCACTGCTTGCCATAGTATGTATGGACCTTGGAACCGTTATCGTGGAGACAATTTTAGCTGACGGCAAAACATGAAACAGAGTGTCCATGGATGAAGACAAACTGGGCAGATGGTAATAATAATACGCTGCGAGAGGGTTACTACTTCAAACCCCATCTTCACTACTAACAGATGCCGTTACTACTTAAGAAATGCATATATACAAATCACCCCGTAACCGCTGTTGACAATATTTGCACTTTTCGCGTTCCATACGCTGACGGGGAAACACGTAATTGGTAAACATATTTCATCAGACACGTGATTGATAACCTGAGTTTATAGAAAAACCGGCGTGTGTATCGAAAAAGGGAGTTTCGCTCGATAAACTGAGTTTACCGAAAAAGTGTGTTTTTCGGTCGATAAGCAGAGTTTTTCCATCGAAAAACCGAGTTTATCGGCGAAAATCTCAGTTTATGGAATTATTACACATTCAGTTTTCCATATACGCTACAGTGCCCCCCTAAAACACACGTCCAAAAAACGTTTTTAAAACGTCCGACATGTTTTGAAAACGTTTTAAAAAAGTATTAATATGTAAACTAAGTTTTCTAGACGTACTGTGTTTGCTGGGCTAGGCCTATTCCACAAACCACATAGGCCCACGAAAAACTCCCGCCCATTAAATGGTTACAAACAAAATCATATTCATAACTTTAGCTGTGTGAGGGTTATGATGGTAAATGAGGTATCACCAGATAGCTAAAAAATAGCCCTATTGGACTATAATACTTAGAATTGCGCAGCTGCTATTGGAAAGTCAGATAGCTAGACATACAGACAGACCGATCTACCGACCGACCAATAAATAAACTAGAGCACCAAGGGTGCTGATGACTCAAACCTATTGACGGAATTAGTGCACAGTGCCAAGAAAATCATTCTCCATGCAATGGGTACAGGGACTGTACCGTCATGCATGGCTATTATTTCCTGAACAGATATACCCACAATTTAGAATGTTTTATTTTCTCTCAGGTAAAATGACAAGGAACTTAATACTTTTTAGAATGATTAACTTTCTCTTAGGTGTTGCTTTAAAGAGAGAAGCCTCTGTTACCTTGCTTTCTGTTTTACGGAAATCAGAAAGTCTAGTTATTAAGGAAGTCAGCAAGTTTAATGAGCTATGACAACAATTAGTAAGGGATGACTTCTTCTCTGGGCACAAGAAAAAAAATTGAGACTCTTCATCCTCACCTCAGGCAAGTTTAGTTTAGAAACAGTGTAAGATGACTCGAAACCCTTAATTAATCCTCCTAACGTTGAGTATGTCTACAAAGCCCGTTCATGCACTCACAATAAAACTAATGTTCCCTTCACACTAACCTAATCAACCTCAAATGATTGACAATGTTGTACCTAGACAGTTTTAAAGGGAGTTAAGTTCAATGGGAAACACTGAAGTTGTGAGATTAGTACAAATAAGGGAATGAAACTAAACTGGCCAGAAAGGTGTTGCATATTATTTATCTAAAAACATACAAAAAATTGTACTTGTCTCATTCCATCCACCCATTGGAACAATTTTGAGAACAAATTTGCAATGCATGTAGGAGAAAATAGCATTTCAAAATATTTACGCCCATGACCTCCATGACCTCGGATAAACAAGAAAAGTGCAAGATTCAACAACCACACGAAGCGTTATACTATGGACAACTTTCAGAACTTCAGACACTATTTGTGGGAGAAGTGGCACTTAAAAATATTCACAAAACAGCCAGTAATGTCCCCTTCATGACCTTTGACCTCAACTTTTTGAACACAACATGTAGCCCTGAGTCCAATGACCGATGTGTACAAGTTTCGTTACAAGTCATCGACAAATGTGCCCGTGAGAGCACTAAAGGCAATTGTGAACAGACATGATAGATAGACGGATAGACAGAGTGACTGTGGAAGATCACAGTAACTAAAACAGCTCTTTGAGCTGGTTTGAGCTTGTAAATAACACATAAACAAACAAACTCAACTGTTGCCATGGCTCTTTCCCACGGACCGCGGTGGACCTACGGAGGTAAGTCGAAATGGGCCACCAAAGTAGTGTAACTGAAATGGGTGGGGTAGGCCACTTGTCAACTTTTGGCCCTCATTGCAACTCGTGGCAGTAGAAGGCTACCCCGCCAACACCATGATATTATCCTTGCATGTGTCTTATACAACATATCTATCAACTTTGGCCACGCCCCCTTCCCTTTCGACACGATGGCCCTTCTATGGAGGCAAGTCGACATGCACAACAAATTAGTGAATGTTATCTTCGTCGTGCGTGTAAGGGCGCTATAACAATTTTTTTCAAATGAGGGGGTCTAGTTCACAGCACCACAGCACTTTATCTGGATCTCCGAAACACCATCTCCGATGCCCCACTTACCAGATAAGAGAGATTTGCAATTAAAAATTCCTCTTCAGAATATGTGTGCAAAGTTTCGGCAGATCTGGAAGATGCCACCCCCGGTTGAAAAAAAAGAAAAACGTCGATGGGTTGTACAACCAAAGGCATCGAATGTCACCGAATCGCACCAAACTTTGCAGAAAGGGTAATTCGACCACCCCCGCCACGAATCTGAGGTTAAAATTTGCATATCTCATTGCCATTAACCCCCCCCCCCCCATTTTTCTATGTTTGGAGTATTTTCAATGCACCATATCTCAATATCTATCACCCCGTGCCAAAATAAACATCAAATTTGTAATCGTAACC
This sequence comes from Holothuria scabra, assembly GCA_037179385.1. Lineage (NCBI taxonomy): Eukaryota > Metazoa > Echinodermata > Holothuroidea > Aspidochirotida > Holothuriidae > Holothuria > Holothuria scabra. Next base: position 6,134,301 of record CM074192.1, on the reverse strand, counting down.
ATATCCATCCAAAGTACCTTATATGCTATTTTCAATCGTTTTCGTGATATTCGATTTTGTCCTAGTGGGTGTGGGAGGAGGAGTCCGGGTATCCGTGCTTTCAAACATTCAAACATGTATGAAATTTAAGGATCATGACAGGTCGGATCAATGACGTAAACATGGTATCGATCGAACATGAAACGACTGAGTTATTACTTACACTTTCTCCCAAAAATGTTAGAACCTATTGTCGTGATGTCTTCGACAAGACAAGTTCAACGGTACAAGAATTTTAAAATCGGACTTCGGGAAGAGGTTTGAAAAAAAACAAAGAAATTAATACATATTAACAAAATGAGTCCCATGCCGTGTAGGTTCCAAAGTCCCTGAAGAGCGTACAATATGGGAAGGGTCTGGTCAATGGTCACGAGTGTCCTCTAGCATCATTAGGCGTCAAAAATCGGACACCACACTCCCCACCCTCACTATCCCCTCCTATCTATAGTTATAACGAAAAATGGAGTAGAACTCTATACAGGCCTATAGGGTCTTGAATTCTGAGGCGTTTTCATTTTTTGACAATTCGGAAAAATAAAACAAAAATAGGTGTAGAAAAGATCCTATGGCGTTGAAATTTTCATGGCATGTACCATGAACATAGGGAACCAGCATACTAAAGGACTGACCTACCATTCAAGACCTCTGTGTTACGGTGTCTCAAAGCTTCCATTTCGCAATTCCTGTTAAGTTCAATAAAAATCAGGGTAGTACTTGACTTCACCTTTAACCGCATGCAAAAATTTCCAAAATCGGAGGTCGATTCCAATGGTCAAATTTAGGTCAAAATTAAAATTTGTCACAAAATTCGATAAATTTTACGAGGTGAAGCGTATGGAGGAAATGCAGCACATGAAAGTTGAGGACATTGGCTTTCCGAAATCCAAAATAGGGCGAGTCCAATTTTTTGCTAACCTTAGCCAACCCTATAAGGCAACACTCAGAATCCTCTGTCGTTTAATATTCGTTTTCCATTTGAAATTTAATAAACACATCTCCTACGGCAATACATATCAATTAGTGCAATTTTTATTCTTATGACGTCATTTCCGGTTTTTAGAAGCCAATAAGGAATAACATGGGGCAGAAAAACTCTGTATTTTGTCAAAATGCTTTTGGGTATCTCATGCACAACATATATGATGTGCTAGGTGCTGTTGTGTCTTATTTGCATAAACCGAAAGAAACGTTAATGTAATTTTGAGAAAAATAGAGCAGCTTGACCCTTAATTCTTTTATCTGTAGAGGATTAGAATATCATACTTCTTTGTACCAAGTTTCAAGTGTCTGCATTATCTGTAGACAAAATGGCTGCTAATCAATCTCAGTAATCAAAACAAGTAGAAATTCATTATATATAAATAACTAAAAGCATTAATTATCTCAAAATGACTTTGCAGATTTTGTGAGAAATATGAAGGCGCAATTTTCAAATCAATAGGTTTTTTTTTCTCGAGTTATTACGAAAACACCGGCAAAATTTGTCGGCTTCGATTATCAATTTTTCGGTTAAACATGGATAACTCTATAACGGTACATGCTATTGAAAAAGATACCGTCATTCGATTAAGACAGACATTTTGCATCAGGAAATTTTGTTTACTACATATGGCTACTTACCCTTCGCTACCCTAGCTCTAGTTTCAGACAGCCCCGTGTACTAAGTGTTGAAAAAGAAACCGAACTTTAATTTTTTTTTTTTAGGCCCTTGGTAACATGGAAAAAATTGTACTTTGGCGCCGATGTAAAAAAATGTACTTTGGCGCCGATGTAAGAAAATGTACTTTGGCGCCGATGTAAAAAAAATGTACTTTGGCGCCGATGAAAAAAAAATGTACTTAGACGTCGATGTAAAAAATGTACTTAAGCGCCGATGTAAAAAAAATGTACTTTGGCGCCGTTCTAAATAAATGTACTTTGGCGCCGACATAAAAATGTACTTTGGCGCCGATGTAAAAAAAAAAAGTACTTTGGCGCCGATGTAAAAAAAAAAAAGTACTTTGGCGCCGATGTAAAAAATGTACTTTGGCGCCGATCTAAAAAATGTACTTTGGCGCCGATGTAAAAAATGTACTTTGGCGCCGACGTCAAAAAATGTACTTTGGCGCCGATAAAAAATGTACTTTGGTACCGTCGGTCTCGCGGACCTTCGGTCTCGCGGACCTTCGGTCTCGTGGACCTTCGGTCTCGCGGGCCTTCGGTCTCACGGGCCTTCGGTCTCGGGGGCGGTAACCCACTGAGAAGATTTGTTACCAAACACAGTAATTGAAACCTTGCAAAATTTGAGGAAGGAAGTGATATTGTGGATCTTATATATTTAGCTTTTCACCCCATGCTATGCCTTAACAGAATTGTGACCTTATACTGAACTAGGTTTATGTCATGTGTAAAAAGGTTTGAAAGTAAATGTCTATAAATCACTAATCATTATATCAAGGTGGTAGTCATGGATTTGATGGCTAAGGAATGTTATCAGTGTAATAAAAACAAACATTTCCATTTTATTTTTTTAAAAGTGGGGTATGCCTGATTATTCCTTGTCCCAAATTGTAGGGTAGAGCATGCTTGCTCAAAGTACTGCACACTGTACTTTATTTGCACCCAAGAAATCACATGCTGATGCCCAGATGGTTGAAGGGGCTCCAGCTACCATCCCACCTTCTTGCATATAATGGTTCATTCATTCATTCTTTTTACAATGTCATACAGTAACTTCTGCTTAAAAGTACCTTTTTACCTACCACAAAAGTACCACCTACAGTGGATAGCTATGTGATACCATCATACAATCATGCTTTAAAAATGAGATGAAATAAGTAGATGCATTGCATGACAACATCAGACCAACTGCTGGAATGCAGCATGTTTTATTTATCATATTACCAACGTTTTGGTTTCTTTGCAGAATGAGTTTCACAGATGCGTACCTGCAGCTGGAGGTGGTAGCATGTATCAAATCTGTCATGAACTCAAAGACTGGTTTAGATTTTGTAACCAATCATGAAGAATTCACAAGGAAGTTAGGAAGAGGTAGGCAGTGTTTATTTAGGACATGTCTTGAAATAATCAAGGCCACCTAGTCCATAGCTTTTATTCTTTTGGTGATGGGTGCAGTGCCTTAGGAAACTGGCAAACTTACTTAGGATTCCTTGGCTTTAGTGATGCTCCTAATGAAACAAAGTCAAATCGTTATCCTTATACACAAAACTCTGTTTGGCTGAATTTTCTTTGAAAATGCATTATTAGTGTGCGGTAATAGCTAACAGTAAGACAAAAAAATACGAAAATGACCTGTAGTCTTGATGTGTCTTATTTCCAATAAAGGAGTGCTTTCACACTTGATCTTGAGCATGGGATTAGATCCTGATCTGATTCAAACTTGGAGGTCAATTTTTGGAGTCTGAAAGCTCTCATACTCAGTATTAGATCTGGAAGATATGATTCACCCATAGGCAGATCAGATTTTGAGCAGGGAATCAAAAACTTTGTATGAAAGCTCAGAGAATAAAGTTGACCCAAGATCAAGATGACCAATGATGCAACATCCCTTAGTTTCTTCCTCAAAATATTAACAAACACAAAGCATGGAGTGGAACAGGGGACAGTCTTGCCCAAGACATTTCTTCTCGAGAAAGCAACACAGACACCCCAGTAGATCAAAGGCGGTGTGTGGTGTAACTGGTATCTGAGTTTGCTACATTATCCAGCTGTGCCCCCAAGTGATCTATGTTTTCATTGTGTTCACCCTTGTGTAAAAAGCAGTTAACACATGCTTGACTGGCCTGCTTGCCAACCTCAAATGTTACGTAACTTTTTGTGTATTTTAATTTATCTGTTACTGTCAATCATCTAATCAGACGTGAAATGTGACTATATCAAGTGTGTTTGTAGTGAGCTTCATTTCCTCCCTCAAAAGCCATCAGAGGTAATCATGCTTAGGAGGATGTAACAAAAAGTAAGCAGGAATATTTTGTCATGTATTATCCAAGGTATCATTACAGTAAAATCAAATGTGAAAGCTAAACCATTGATCTTGAAGGGAGGATCTGATCTGAAACTGATTTCCACCTTAAATCAGCTCTCAAGAATGAAAACGGCAACTTAGAAGTAGCTCCTTTGGTCGTCTGGTAACATTACAAACTTTCTAGGAACAAAATCATAGAGAGGGCATTTCCTGATAACCAGGTGTGCCCTACAGAAAAATCTGTATGCTTGAGAACTTTACCTTAACATCATTTCCAACTGGCCACTTTTAAAATTTGTCCGAACAAAGTTCCTGAGATAAGTTCCAGAGAGCAGTGTGCAAGGTTTGACTGTTTGTCGTCCTAAATTGGAAAATGTTTGCTTTTTTAAGAAGAATGTGATCCAAAATGGTGCATAACTGACAAATTTTTAGGAAAATTTAAACATTTATGATAGCCAGCAGAGGGTGTCCTCCCCCTCCCTTCCTTAGTGTCTGTCAGTGAGATACTTCTCTTTTGATTAGGTATATAGGTCCCCTAACCTTCTAATATCTGTTGGAGTTAAGGCAGGCCATGTGACTCAAAATATTTTATGTAGCTTGTTTGTGCTAAATTTGAACAATTGCGGCTCTGAAAGTTGTCGTGTCTTCAGCAGGCATCCCTTACAACAGCTTTTATAAGTAAACTTAAATTACAGGCTTCGAGAAAATGAAGTCATCCTAATGTTAATTAATGTAGTAGTCCTGTGTACCCTATTTCATGAATTGTTTTGAGAATCATGTGAAAATATTTTTCTCACTGAATTGTGGCATCCGTGAACAGTTACTTTTGGCTTGCTTTTGGTATATGTGCAATATTTAAATCATTAAATAAAATAAAAGGTACTTCGAAGAGAAATCAGAAGTAATTTGTGAGGATAAGCTGTTAGTACCAAATGTGTTTGGGGTGACTGCTACTACCATAAAGCATGGCTGTACAGAAACCTTTTTCTCTGTGGGGGGCTGTGACTTTTTGCCCAACTCCATATCCCCTACCAGGGCATAATCTCTGCCAGACTGAGGCACCAAAGCTTGCCCAATTCAGCACGGTTTGGGCTGCAGTCCCGTGCAACTGTTAAGTACTGAATTACCATTAACATCAGACAACTGTGGCAGCCAAATGGACAGAGAATTACTGGTCATAAATGCAAGCCTATAAGAGCACAAAGGTATTACAAGTCTGCACTTCCTTGACAATACCAAAAATGCCATAGGAATTGCCAGGTAGCTGCTAACCTAGACAACTTTTGACATGGAGGTGTGGCTCTGAAGCAGAAGTGGGCATAACCCCTCCCAACTACAATTTGTACAGAGTTTGGCAGAAACATGCTGGGTTGCATTTTGAAGCCCTTTAAGGTCTACCAATAAAAACTAAGCAAGCCAATGTTTAGTCAAATAAATTGTGCTATCCCTACCTCAGGCTCATATAGGCTAGTGCATCTTATGTTTATGGTGGCTGGTCATGCAAAAAATGTCGATATGATATTTATATGATAAATGATATTTCTCTGAAGTTGTGAACATATGTTTATCTAATTATGCAAACTGTCAAGGTATCCTGTATTGGTCCAACCATGTGAAACATGACAAGAGCCCTTCATGGCTTTCATGCTCAGGTTCTTAGATAGGATAGAGTCTCTTGAAAATTGCTTGTAAGGTTCCTAGCATTTCCTACTAAGCACTTAAATTTATGTTGTGACAGAAAATAGAAGTGTTAAGAAGTTGTGAACATGTTTATCTAATTATGCAAGCTGTCAAGTATCCTGTATAGGTCCAACAAAGTGTAGCATGACAAGAGCCCTTCATGGCTTCCATTCTCATTTTCTTAGGAGAGACTTAAAAAGCCAAACCTCTCACCCAAACAACAATTTTGGTAGGGGAGTACCAAAATTCTCAATTGGCTCAGTTCTTTGATTGACAGCTAATTCAAACAATGCAGAGTATTAAAGCTCACATTACTCAGCATGAACGGTACTGAGAGCGTTTTGATGATATAAATCGCGTTTTCTATACTCACCTGGAAGCAATAATCTGAGATTGTATCTGGATGAGGATGAATTTTAGACAATTGTGGGAGGGACTTCAGTAAGAAGGTGAGGAGAATTGGTGCTGTGTGGGGTGAGAGAACTGGGCCTTTAAGTTTCTTGAAAATTGCTTGTAATGTTCCCAGCTTCTCCTACTAAGCATTTAAATTTCTGCTGTGACAGAAAATAGAAGTGTTAAGAAAGAGTTGGATAGCCACTACATTTTATGTGTGATGTATCCAAGAAAATACAGAGTAGGGGAATAAGAAAAAAAAAACTGTTGATGAAACATTTCTTGTGGCACAACCTGACAGAGCCATTGCAAGGCCAAAGAGACGATATTTTCATGCAATGAATTCTCAGAAGCCTATAAATCCCACCCAATGGCACTGGGGATTTTTGACAACTCACAGATTGTTTGTGTCTGGTAGCATTTTAGGAAAGCAGTGAAAATGGGAGTGGGTGTGTTATCTTTGGATTTAGGAGGTTCTTAATGAAGCATGTAGTTAACAACAGATGGATTAAGACATACTGTCCTTCTATCAAAGCAAAAAGGAGTGGCTGTAAGTGGTAACTAAAATCTAAAACAGTTTTACAGCTAGAAGTGAAAGAGTATGTAGTAAATCATTCAAGGGAGATAGAATGGTTTTGTGGAAACCTTTGTTACATAAGGTAGTTTGTAGGGAGTTGAATATAACTGTGAGCTCAAGTCAAAGGTTGACATTCCTGCTATTGTAAAATGATCTGGATGGTATGTAAGTTGTACAGTACAGTGAAGTATCACACAATGAAGTAAGTCCCTGTAAAACCTGTGAGAAAGTTTTTGAATCAGTGTAGTTAGTACCACAGTTAAAGCTACTAAAGTACTTAAAGTACCACTTCAGTTGGGACAGTATAACATGTCATAGTGGACTGAAACAATAGTGTCTCCAAGAGATTTTTTATTTAATTGAAACAATCAGGAAATTTAAATCTCTAGCTCAAGATATTGTTCAGGTATATAAAGCTGGATGACATGATAAACAAAATGGCCTCCTTTTTTTATTCATTTTTGCAAGAATACATGAATTTTGTTCCTGTTTGAACAGGGGTTGAAATAGACTTCAAAGTTTGGGTGAACAACTTGAGGCCTAGGTCATGAAATGCAGGAGCAAAATGAGAAATCAATGCAGGGACTTAAAAATAAAAGTGACTGACAAACTACACCAAAAGTAGTTTGTCCACACCTTCCTAGACCAGTAAGTTACAGAGCATTGTATTTTCATGACAGGGAATGTTTATGCTGTAGCTGAGTACACGGAGTACATAGGCTGTGCAGTGCATGGAGAGGTTGGAAGAAAATGGGCAGCTCTTATTTAAACTTGTTTCAACTCAACATTGCTACAGTGCGGGTTGGGGGATGTTCCGAAGAGTTTTCTCCAAGATGGCAGGTACTGCATGTACTTAAACTGTTGGTAGTGGCATCACCAAGCTTTTCATTCTAGGGGAATTACTGGGGAAGCACAACAATTTTGCAGGGGGACACTGCTAGCCTCCACTCATGATGCTGTAGGTGCCACCAAGCGTGAAGAAGGGGCCCTACGGTGGGCTCCTGGACCTTACCCACTGAGCCTAGCGCTAAAGGCTCAGTGGCCCCGCCGAGCCTAGCGTTTCGCGCTCGGTAGCACCGCGGTAAGGCCCCTGGACCACACTGACTGTTGGAAGTGGAAATTAATGGGATTTGAGACTACCAAAGACACTTGTTCTGGTAAAATTAATTACACATAAATATACAAAATGCTGAAATAGTGACAATTTTGTCTGTCAGCCACCAGTTTCGTACATACTGTGTTGATCTTAAAGAGGTTTTTATCATTAACTTGCCTGCAAGTAGCCCATAGAAATGTCTAGTTAAGTTATAAATCATAAAAAGTTTTGTTGGGTAAGAGACAGCTTCAGGTATCACACACTCTATAAATCAAAGAGTCGCTGGTTATGAAATTTCCATAGGAAGTAGCTTCCAAGGGTATACCACACAAACCTTAGCTCACTTTGCAAAATTGTATTATGCTGCAGAAGAAACAAGTGTCTGAGGTTTGTAACTGAAAAGGCATGTGAGCCTATGTAAGTTATCCATATGTCAGTTAGATATTTTATATGCGCTTAAGATATGTTTGTCAGAGGGAAGGGGGAGGGCGGTGATGCATAATGATTCTAATGAAAACCAGGTTGCTTTGGTACTTTGTCAAGTAAGTTTAATATTGGAAGAGAAGTCTATGCAAAATGTATACTTTACCCTTCTGAAAACTTTGAGTGACCTCATCTGGGACTTGGGAAGGAACAAAGCATAGAGCTTTGGCACATTTAGTCATAACAAATGATGGCTAGTCTTCTCTAGCTGTCCAAGGTACTATAAATGATTAGATGTGCCTTACTGTAAAGACTTACCCTATACCATTACGCAGTTCCATGAATTTTTAAAGACAATTCTGTCATTGCTTCAAACTAGAAATTTGCCCCTTATTTGCCAAAAACCTCAATTGTTACAGTTGTTGATTGACATTAAATTAAATAAAATTGGAGAGTAGCTCACATTATACAGCATGCACTAAGGGTGTTCTGATTACACATTGTAGCTTTGAATGCTCACCAGAATATGCCCTGAAGCAAAAAACTAGAACTATGCCAGACTGAGGATGAGCTTTAGAAAGTGGTGGAAGGGGCAAAGAGGAAGAGGGTCAGGGAGGAGCCTTAAGTTGTAGTTGAAATATGTTTCCAGGGCTAAGCAACAGCAACTCATTAGGAACATTTTGTGTAGGCCTATATTTCCCTTCTAAGCTTGGGGACATATCCAAAGTAAATAGACCATTTGAACATGGCACAAATGTAACTGGTGTTTCCATGCCAAGTTGGCTAAATGCCAGTCAAAGATCTGTGCCTGCTAGCCACATGCAGTTAAACTAGGAACAGATGCAGACAGAAAAATAAATTGTTTGAAATATTCTGTTATGTGTCTCTGGAAAAATACCTCACATATTTAATCAAAGGTGAATTCAAGATGTCAAGTTAGCTCATAATCTGACCTGGGGGGAGCTTTTTCCTGCCAAAGGCTATTATGTTATGCTTTTGGCAGACTGATTAGTGACTGACAGTCAGCTCATGATGTATATTTACACTATATGAAATTTAATGGTGAGATTTGGTAAATGAGAAAAGGAAGGTTTGGAAAACGCTTTCTTGGTTTGAAAAGTTAGCATCTGTTGTAAATATCTCGTGGACTGGATTAATTTGTCTGTCAAGTCGGAAGTTCCTCATCCCTTAAAGGCAGTCAACTCTCACCGTAAGGTACAATTGACACAGCTCTTTGATTGACAGCAATTTCAAAAAGTGCAGGGTCCCAAGCTCATTCTATACAGCATGTAATGTACTGAAAGTATTTTGATTACACATTGGGGCCTGATATTCTCACCCTGAAGCAATAAACTGAGATTGTGTCTGAATGAGGATGAATTCGACGAGTTTTAGACAATTGTGGGACAGACTTAAATAAATGGGGGTAGGAGAATCGAAGCTATTTGTAGTGAAAGGAGTTGGCCTTTAAAGCACTATTGTTTATCCAAAACATAAGACAACTCAAGTCAGTATCTTATACTTGGTAATAATAAAGTGCACAATTCAGTCAACTATTCTCCGAAATGTTCTCAAATCTTTTTCTTCTTTTTTTGTGGGTTGCCCAAAGGTATTTTTGGTAATTTTGCCTGATTCTATTTCCTTCAGTAAATAAGCTGTGAAGTAGGTTATACCAAAAGATGTGGTTAAGGAAATTTGATTCTTCTTTGCCTTGAGCTTATTTCGTTATTTTCAAACAGCTGATGTGTAAAAGAAAGTCAGTGCCAGCTGCAGAGTGCAGTGTGACCCAAAAGAGTTCCACATGCAGCCTAATTTTTATTCAAATGCTAACTTTGCCATTTTCACCACCTGAGCTCTGCAGCCAATTTAATATTTAGATTTCCCCAAGTTATTCTACCCTGCCCCAAAGATTGTTTCATTTAGATGCCCTATTACACTAAATATTTCTTGAATTATCTGCTTAGGTGGTCTGTCACCTCTTTTGAAAGTTCCCTGATAGTCCTATTTTCATGCACCATTACTCTCAATGTTTTTTAAATTATCTGCTTTAGGGTGTCTGTCACCTTTTATATATAGTTTTCTGATTGTCTCTGCACGGGTGGAATGATGTGTCAAATAATCTTAAACTGATTAACTGACACATGACTCACTGGATTAGGCATCTGTAAAACAGTGAATAAGCCAGCCTGTGTTTGGGTGACAAATGTAGTACAATGCAATTTAATGTCATCTTCTTCCCCCTAACCCCTTTCAACCCCTTTCTTAAACCAAGTAAAGTATGGGTAGGCGGTGCACCATCTGACGTCACAAGGGTAGTCTGCAAACTATAAGCACATTTGATGGAAAGGTCCGAAATCTATAGTGTAGATTTCATACGAAAGACGGGTGGCATTATAGATTATGTGCCGGGGGGTTGATTATTGTTGGTTTGGTCTCTGTGACCAGAAGGCTAGACTGGTTTCTGTTGCTTTGGCTCAATTTATGGCCCAACTTCATCAGTAGCGAACCGTTAAGAGGGTTGGGGTAACTAATCAACATTGTCTCATGGTGCGGACAATATAGTAAAAGTAACAGCTGAAAAATTTCTCGTAGATCCCATAGAGTGTCGCTTTTGGGAGCGCAACTTGCACTTATCACAGAGACCTTACATTGGCCGGGATAAGATCTTGGGGAATACATATTTGTAGGTTGAATAAAATGCCATTTAATTATAGGCCAGTTCATAACATAAAAGGTATAATAAATGTGCCGTAGACTGTAACAATTCCCGGCGGGTGTTGCCTTTATTACCAGTAGTGTGGAAGGGGAGTGTAACAGTTAAATTCTGTATCCTCTCCACAGTAAATTCGGTTTACATGAGACAAAGATCCCACGAGATACAACATTTGACGACAATTTTTATAGTTCCTTAAAGCTTTTTTGCAGGAGTTTAGGATCGTCATTCTCAAGAAGTCTAATCCCTCTGGTACGATAGACCGAGGGTTAGGTGCCGTTCTCTCAACGCAACCCCTTTTAAATTTTTTTTTGGGGGGGAGAGTTAGAGAACAGCACAATCTCGTAGGGTCCCACAAGGCGTGAGGTTATGAACTTAATTAATTCGGAGCCTTAATTTGATAGGCTCGGGTTTGAGTCTTTGTTACTATCAAGAAATTAATCGTGAGGTACTTGGGACTCTTTCGCCAGTTTAAAGGGTTATGGGCAGTTTATGACTACGTATAGTCTGTATTTCCTTATAGGCAAGATAATGACACTTGTGTAACTTTATGGTTACGGTTAAGGATAGGCCTTTATTTCAGGCGGGTTTTAATGCTTAAAAATAGTGAAGTTCCTTAGAATAGAAGTACACGGACACAGAGCATGTTTGAAGAGTAGAGGAGCCCACTCTTTTTGAGTGAGTTGGTGGCCCTTAGAAGAGCCGTTGGGTTTAGACATCTTGTGTCGGGGTTTCATCTCTTATAGGGGTAATGGTGTCTGGATGCTGCCTTTTGTTGGCGGTGTTTTAAGGTTTCCTCAGTTCTCTTTGCAGACTTCTCGAGGAGCTTCCATAATAGTTTCTTCGCCTCCCCGTTGTTGTCTAGTGTGTCCAGTTCCTGACGAGCCCTTTGTTCTTTCTCAATGAAGCGATCCTTCTGCTTCTTGGCTTGACGAGCCAGCTCTTGCCGCCAGGCTTGTCCGAGTTTCATACCAGCTCTTTGAAAGAGGGAGGCAAAATCCTCCCTTACCTCCTCAGAACTATGTAAGAAACACGGTAGCCTGGATAAGCCTCAGTCCACCTGGAGGTGGTTGGGAATATTGCCTTTGGCTAATTCAACATCAAGTTTGGTTATTTCCTTCTTCGGTGCGATGGCTGTTCTTTGAAGTTTCGTCAGGGCATCGAGATGATACTTCACTCTTTCAAAGCTCTCCTCAGGTAGTTTGCCTTCTTCCGGCACTCTTTTAGGACTTTTAGGCCCTTTAGGGGTGGTTGTTTCTGTATCAGATGAGTCTTTGTAGACTGGGGATGCTGGGATGTCTGGAATGAGATTCTCCATTGCGATACTGATACAAACGTACCGGAGGAAAGGCCTCTTATAATGTCGTTTGGACGTGAAAGAAAATACCTTGGATTCTGTCTCCTGATTGGTCAATTTTAGTGGCGCCAAAGCTGTCGTGTTATACTGTGTCAAAATCAAGCAAAGTTGTGCTAGTTTGAAAGGTTATTTTTGAAAATTTCTACTTTTAGATCTCCTCCTTAAGGTAGGAAAGGACTTGAATATTTAGTCCTTATGTTAACATCAGAGATTCCACAGAGGAATTCTCGGTGTATCTAACCTATATCCCAATTTTCCGAAAAAGACGGGAAGCAAAATCAAGTAAAGTAAGGTAAGGGTAGGCGGTGCACCATCTGACGTCACAAGGGTAGTCTGCAAACTATAAGCACATTTGAAGGAAAGGCCCGAAATCTATAGTGTAGCTTTCATACGAAAGACTTGGGTGGCATTATAGATTATGTGCCGGGGGGTTGATTATTGTTGGTTTGGTCTCTGTGACCAGAAGGCTAGACTGGTTTCTGTTGCTTTGGCTCAATTTATGGCCCAACTTCATCAGTAGCGAATCGTTAAGAGGGTTGGGGTAACTAATCAACATTGTCTCATGGTGCGGACAATATAGTAAAAGTAACAGCTGAAAAATTTCTCGTAGATCCCATAGAGTGTCGCTTTTGGGAGCGCAACTTGCACTTATCACAGAGGCCTTACATTGGCCGGGATAAGATTTTGGGGAATACATATTTGTAGGTTGAATAAAATGCCATTTAATTATAGGCCAGTTCATAACATAAAAGGTATAATAAATGTGCTGTAGACTGTAACAATTCCCGGCGGGTGTTGCCTTTATTACCAGTAGTGTGGAAGGGGAGTGTAACAGTTAAATTCTGTATTCTCTCCACAGTAAATTCGGTTTACATGAGACAAAGATCCCACGAGATCCAACATTTGATGACAATTTTTATAGTTCCTTAAAGCTTTTTTGCAGGAGTTTAGGATCATCATTCTCAAGAAGTCTAATCCCTCTGGTACGATAGACCGAGGGTTAGGTGCCGTTCTCTCAACACAACCCCTGTTAAATTTTTTTTTTGGGGGGAGAGTTAGAGAACAGCATAATCTCGTAGGGTCCCACAAGGCGTGAGGTTATGCACTTAATTAAATCGGAGCCTTAATTTGATAGGCTCGGGTTTGAGTCTTTGTTACTATCAAGAAATTAATCGTGAGGTACTTGGGACTCTAAGTTCGCCAGTTTAAAGGGTTATGGGCAGTTTATGACTGCGTATAGTCTGTATTTCCTTATAGGCAAGATAATGACACTTGTGTAACTTTATGGTTACGGTTAAGGATAGGCCTTTATTTCAGGCGGGTTTTAACGCTTAAAAATAGTGAAGTTCCTTTGAATAGAAGTACACGGACACAGAGCATGTTTGAAGAGTAGAGGAGCCCACTCTTTTTGAGTGAGTTGGTGGCCCTTAGAAGAGCCGTTGGGTTTAGACATCTTGTGTCGGGGTTTCATCTCTTATAGGGGTGGTGGCGTCTGGATGCTGCCTTTTGTTGGCGGTGTTTTAAGGTTTCCTCAGTTCTCTTTGCAGACTTCTCGAGGAACTGGGCCTTTAAGCTGTGTTGGTCAAGGTCAATCTGGGTTTTTATTTGTTTTGGGATTTTTTTATAAATTTGAAGGAAAACCTCTCCCACAGGAAGATCTCTTCAGTGCAATACATTCAGATTGTTGTGTTTAAAAATCCACACACTCCTGAGCATCCCATACTCCTGCATGGTCTGTTCAGCATGAAGAAATGTTGACAAAAGCGTTTTGCCACCTTATTTTGGTCACCCTTGGACACAGTGATCAGTGGTGGTCAGTTTTGACCTTCAGGAAGTGAAGGTCAAAGGTCAGCTTCAAAAATTGCTTCCTTTCTCACCCAGCACCACCATGTCATACATTTACCAAAGCATCAAATTTTTCTTTTACGATTGGATATTTATGTTTGTATGGTGTAATACCTACTAGAACACCATCTTACTTGTAATGTTCTCAGACTGTTAGCTTGGATTGAGATAAGACAAGACTGAGCTTCAGCATCTTTACTGCTCTTGATTATTTAAGTATTCAGGGCCACTGTTCAGTTCATATTCTTTGTGAGTAACTGGACTGCTCAAATACATTTCCCAAGTTAGAACTTTGTAAATAAAGTTGTTACTAGTGCGAGCGACCTCACTCAGTAATCTATTCCATTTTCAACATTTCCCGTTATTAAAAATTGATTGTTTGAATGAAGATCTGTATGTGACCTAAATAAGACATAATATCAGATAATGATATCAGCTGATGTAATTTAATTATTGTTATGTTGGATTTTTTTGTGCAGTGAAATTAACATTCAAACTGTTTATGTGGCAGTCATATGATTTGTGTGCATTTTGTGACATACATGTAGTATTTGGAGTTGAAATATCACTCAATTTCCTATTAAGTAAAATGTGGAAGAGGGTCTAGGAATGGAGACTGCACATGTGGAAATTAGTGCCATGCATGGTGATATGTACATATCTTTAACACACATTATCAATACTTGAATGTTGCAATGACGTCATTCATCAATGTATTTTCAATACTTGTTACTTAAACATTTCTTCTTAGTAATAAAAATTGATCATTTGGAAAATAGATATTTCTATTCATAGCATCAAAGCAGACAAATGGCCTCACATTGTGATGTAGGATTTATTGATTACTCCACTTTGGTTGGCTGCCTAAATTATGTAATGCAAGTAGGACTGTCTCCATACAGTTAGTCGGTGCCACTTGAAGGTCGGTAAATGCACGGTAATGTAAATAATTTTGTCTATAAAAGTCTCCAAAGTGTAATTTGATGTTGCTGTGTATGTTGTGGATGTTAGTGTTAGATAAGGGAGTAGTTATTCCTGTTGATGTTATGCTATTTTATAGAAAACATTTCAGACAAAGTGATGCAGGGTTATAGTCATGAAACTAATGAATATTCATGCTGTGTGGAAGTCAGAACTTGAAGTAATTTTAAAATTATGTCAGTTTTTGTTTTTTCCTGTTTGCACAGTATTTCTTGGAGACCAAGACACTTTTTTACAGTTTGTGTTTTTAAGTGAGTTTTGATACTAATCATTGGTTAAAATATGATAGCACTCCATGAGAGCCAGCTACTCTACATTAGAGAATTCTGCCCCTTGAAAGTGGACATCACAACTTGGCCAATAGCATAACAACTTGGCTGATTTTAGAACAATTGAAAACTGCAGACAACAATAGGTGGTATGTCACTGGACCATGTAATATACAACAAGGTTCCTTTTTGTCAGTTGTGTAACAAGCAAGTACTTCAAGGACAAGATAGGTGTGTCCAAGCTTCAAGGGAGTGGATTCTCTCATGAAATTAAAGGTCTGCAAATATGTACATGTCCCACCCATCTAACTGATATTAAGAGCATTGAAAATAATATTTTTTCTTCCCTTCAAAATTCATAGGGTTACCATGGATTTTTCATGAAAATTTTCTGTTTTGTTTAAATAGTAACTCATAAATAAACATGAGACATGCCAACTTATTGTGTGATATGCAAAGATGGACTCATGGTGTGTGGATTGCATTATCTTCCATCTGTTTAACCTTCATTTTAAGGACAGGTACTTCATGCTGTTTTTATTTGTAACTGCTATTTTTAAGGGCAAAAGCAGCCTTCTCAACTTGAAGTAGTGTACTAGACTGTCCTTTTTCATGATTGGCTGTTGAGAGTGTTGTGTGACAATTTTTCTCTTCAAATGTGATATTTACTTGAAGTAACTGGTTCATCTTGAATATGCAACATTCAAGTCATGTCTATGGTAAAAGGTTACCTTAGAAAAGTATAAAGTGGAAATTGTGAGATTCAGCTGTTGCTTCAAGGTACGTTTCGAGAGGGGGGGGGGCTACTCTGCTCTTGACCTTTAAAGGACCAACCCTCTCACCTCAAACTACAATTTTGATAGGGGTGTACCAAAATTCTCAATTGGCTCAGCTCTTTGACTGACAGCTAATTCAAACAATGCAAAGGTATTACACAGCACAAACTGTAGTGAAAGTGTTTTGATTATACACATTAAGCTTTTTTATACTCATCCTGAAGCAATAAACTGAGATTGTGTCTGGATGAGGATGAACATATTGTGGGAGGGGCTTAAGTAAGAAGGTTAGGAGAATTGTTACTGTTGGGAGTGAGAGAATTGAGCCTTTAAGGCACTTGATATTGTCTACATGAGCACCAATTTAAAAACCAGCTGATAAGGACAGATTTATTCAGGGAAAGACAAAAACAAAGTATTTCCACATCACCATTTTTGCAAGCTGGAAAGAAATCTGAGAAATGACAAATTCTTTGAGCTATAGTTAAATGGATTTAACACCTCAGCTTGTGACCTGGGTTAAATCCAGCAGTGTTCATGGCCCTTTTTTTCCAGTTATGACACACTGGATTGTTTTCTCTACTCCATTGCTTATGTTGAACACCAAGCACAATGTCAGTAGGTTCCATTTAAAAGTGCTTGCTGTAACTTTACCTGAAAATTGAACCTAGGCCTTCTATTTTAGAAGTGGATGCTCTATAACCAGATAAAACTTGTGGTTTTAGTAAATATATTTAGAAAAGTATGTCTTGAAAATAGTACAGAATATTCAAATAATTCCAATAGACTTTCATTAATCTTAACAATTATTTAGTAGACCGTTCTTTGGTTACATTCCTACACCTTTCAGTGTCTGTTGATAAGGATTTTATGAGATTTTGTTAAATAATGCTCTAAAATTATCTGAAGGAATAGCTTTTATTTTGCACATTTGGCCATGAAACCTTCAATGGGAGATTTCATGTGTAAAATATTTTATCATAATTGAGCATGACTTCAACTAACTGACAGGTTTTTTAATATAAATTTTTCTTAGATTAGTACAGTTATCTTTTTTCATCAACTTCAAGGCAGACTTATATACCTTGGCTATATTCTATCAGATTCTATCAATGTTGGCATTTTTGCTACAAAGCCTTTCACTCAGGATTCCTCTTTGTGGTTGGCCAATATTGTAATCTTGAAATCTGAGGGACTTCCTGATTGGAGCAATAGGAAGGACATAAGGTGTCATATTTTGTTCAGTATCCATTCTGTTATGATATAAAATGGATATGGAATGATTTGATTACATCCCTTGGGATGGAATTGCAGTGTTTTGAAAAGGAGAATAAAACTTATTTAAATATGGTATCACATTATACAGCACTGGTAATCTTTCTTCAAATATGAACATTTCACCCACAAATTTTGCCTTACATTACACTTTTGTAATGAACTGTTTGTGAAATATTCAAGCCTACCAATGTTGTCAAAAGCTTTGTGAATTTTAAAGCTGTAATGCACCATTTAAAAATTTGTTAAATTGACTGTAAGTGAATTGTTATTACCTGAAGTGGGAAATACTACCCATCATGCTCTTAGTCATGAAGGTATATTCTCTTTATAGTATTTACACCTGAAAATGCTTTCCAGATTGCAAAAGTTTGCTTGGATTTCTTGGCAAGTTAAGATGTCTAATTGAATTGTGTAAAATTTTAAGGTTCATTTCAACTGTAATATAAGCCTTGAGTGAAGTAGATTTTCAGCAGTGTGTGGCTCTGATGTCATCCAATCAATATTTTATGTTTTCATTAAGATTGGCAAGTCTGTTCAATATGAGCGCTGTAAACACAATACTGAAGCACAGAGTTTTACATAGACCTATTTCCAAATAGCAATTACAAAGGATTGTGGGATAGAGTTTCGGTGTTTGTCATTTATGTCAATGGCATTTTACTGTGGTGAAAACTGACGCACACCCAAAACTCTATTCCACAATTCATTGTAATTGCTATTTGGAAATAGGTCTATGCTGGTTATTGTTTAAAACGTGATATAAATTAAAAGTAGTATTTGTTCTCGAAGGTTCATTACAATTTACGTTTGCTAAACTAAGGATATATTTTGAGGATGTAGTATTGTTATTGGATAGGACATAATCAACTAAATCTTCAAATGAAAATGCAAGAATTTTGTAACTTCTTTACATCAAATCTCACTGAAGTTGAAAAGCCATGTTTCAGTAGGACTGTGTAGTTCAATTAATATAAAAGAGTAAGTTTGAAAACGCCAAAGTTTAGTCTGAAGCCTGAAAATTGGAAGAAATTTGGATCAGCTGGATCAGGACAACTGTTTCTCCTCAAGTTCAAGAAATTTATATGACGCATTATTTAAAATAATTATTCTAATGCACCTTACAAGACACAGTGATACCATCAAAGGCACAGCTAAATAGATGAGTTTTTAATAAGGGCATGCTGTCTTAACCATTGAAGGGGGCAGATCATTCCATAACTTAGGGCCTTGGACAGCTAGTGCATGCTCACCAAATATGGATCTATGTCTAGGAACAACCAGATTGAGAGTGGTCTCAGATCTGAGTTCATATTTTGTTTTCTTAAAGGAGAACATGTTGGAAAGGTAGAGTGGTGCTGTATTGTGTAGGGATTTATAGACAAGAAGCAAGATCTTGAATCGATTCCTGTGAAACACTGGGAGCCAATGGTGAAACAGAAGCGAGTTTTCCTTGTTTTGTTCATGTAGAATGCTACATTGAATTAGGATCTCTGAAAAAAGACAGAGATACAGAAAAAAGACTAGAAAAAAAGGCTTGAAAAAAAAGACTAGCCTTTAATACCAGTTCCTTTTAAATGAAACAGGTAACAAGGATTTCAAAACTTATAGAAAATAGGTGTTCATAAAAACTAATGTAACAATATGTACAAAAAAAATAGGTAACATTTGGGCTTAGCTTGCGGGCCATTCAAGCTGATGTTTATTACTTCCCATGCAATGTGAACACAATGAAAGCATCTATCACCTTTGGGCACAGATCATATAAAAAGTCTGATACTGGTTATACCCCACACTGCCTTCGATCTGACGTGGTGTCTTTGTTAAATTCTTAGGAAAGCAGCATCATAGCAAGTTAACATGACACAAGAATCCAAATTTGTACGATATCAATTTTTTGCCATCACTGTAGAATACTTGCCTAAAGTCACCTCATGGTGGAGAGCCTGTTGGCAAAACAACTTGAAAACAAACACTCCCAAAGGAGTTGGCCATTCTAAGGTACAGTACCTTTTGCTATGATATCACCTACTTTGTAACAAATCATAATTTTCCAGAGGAATAGTGAGCAATATTGTACACGTAAAAGTTGTGGAAAAATTGGTTTGTATGTTGGAAGAAGTTGACAAAACAGTCCAGTGTGTTTTGCTGTTCAGTTTCACAAGGACTCACAGCCTTTGATATATGAGACAAATAGGAATATGTATTTCTTTTGATAAGTTTTGAAATGTTTAAAAAAAAAAAAGGAAAAAGAGTATCGACCTTTTAATCCAAGGATAGTGATACAATTTACTTGATTAAAATATTTTTCCTTTGGTTCTTTCACCAAAATCCATTTCTACAAAAATGAAACTAAAACAATATAAACATCATGTTTAGAATGATGAGTCAATTACTCATGCAAGTAACCGTAAATGAATTGGTATGAATTTTTGTCTAAATAGCAGTGAAGGATTCCCTGTCAAGGTCCTGGTTGTGCTTCAGCTATTAGCCATGAAGGACATAGACTGTTACACGACAATAAGTTTTTCTTCCCTTAGTATGAAATGGAATAATCTAATCTACGCTGATTGTCTTGTTGGTTGAACAGATATCAACACAATGGATGTGAGTGGTATATAAGTCATTTTTGCCTAGTAGTTTTCTAAAATTGCTTTCTAGTGAAATGCATGCTAATTTTATGTGGCTTACACAAATTAAAGGTCATGTGAAGATCAAACAATATTTCATGAGGGTGTTTAATTATAATGTGCAAGCAGATCTATTTCATCTCTTATTGAACAACATCTTAAATTGTTTGTTTCAAGATTTAATTGGTAATTATTATGAGCCTGCAAACTAATATAGATTAGATTTGTTTAGATCAGCAGGTGAGTGGCAAGTCCAGAAATATTCTGGCATGTTTGCCTCTAGAGTGGATGAAATTAAGTTAGTGCAAATAACACTACAAATTAAAATGCACTGAACTATGTTGCAATTGTTTTGAAGTTTGCCAATTGTAGGTTTGACATTAAATAAACAGATACCAATGTCTCCATGGGAATATCATTACAGAATTCAGCCCCTTGAATGGAGGACATTTAAACTTTTGACTTTGATTTCCGAATCGAGCTGTCAAATGATGTGTTTTTGTGGTTAACCTTAATACACTGGGAGTCCACCTTCAAAAGGTTCTTAAGGATTGATTTACTTTGTTATGTATAACATGACTAGAAATGAAATCAGTGGCTAAGTTATTTACCATATGAATCTTGAACCATGAAAATGGGTTCAGATTTAACAAAGTTATCCAAAAAATGAAATTAGAAAAGGAAGGCCGGATAAAATTGAAATTTTGTAGACAAATCTATGATATTGATATTTAATTGGGACAAAAAAAAAAATATCAAATAGGTACTCCATGTTCCAAAATTGTTGAAATATGTGATACTAATTACAAACATGCATTATTTCTTAACATTTTCAGCAGTGAGGTGATGAAATGTTCCTTCTCACTTTTTGTTACATGGTTCTTCTCTGCCTGATGGCATTTTATTGCTTCAGGGAGGAAATGAAGTGCACTTTAAAGCCATATTTCACATTTTAATGATTGAAAGTAACAGATATGTTAAAATAAAAGCATAGTTCATTTGGGGGCACAGATCTCGAAACAAATTCGGATATTAGTTACACACCGCCCTGCCTTCGATAGACTGGGGTGTCTGTGTTGCTTTCCCAAGAAGAAATGTCACAGCATGTACACCCCTAGTCATTGTTTGGGTTGTTCACCTTCAATAGAAATCTTCAAGTCAGTTTGTTATTTGTGGTTTTCTGTTGTTGAAGAATGAGCCAAGTCATGGTGGCCAGTTTCAAGTGGATGAATTTTCTAATGTGGAGGAAACTAATTGCACAAATCTTAGATAATATCATGCTGTGGTTTGTATGTTTCAAAATTATTGTGCTTTGCCAAGTGTGGTGGCTTCAGTGGGTTAAATATATGGTCACTCTCCTAAATCAGACTGCACAGGAAAAAGGTAAATTGCATAAAATACTGAATTTTGAAAGTACGCAAAGGATTGGTTTTGATTAAAAGTGTAAATAGACTGATGGATAGAATCAACTCCTGAAGTAGGGTGATGGTTTTACTCTTATTCAAATGAAAGAATCAGGGGGGGGGGCGACTTCATTTTCCCTTTGAAGGCATTTACTCATCAGGCCAGACAGTCCCATTTCTCCTAACATGTTTACTTTTAGCCCCCTCCCACAAGTGTCTAAAACCTATTGTCATCCAGTCCACAATCCACACTTAGTGCCTCAGGTTGGGTATACATACAAGACCCTGATGTGTAATCAGAACACTTTCAGTTCAGCATGTGCTATGTAATGTGAGCTACAGTACTCTGCTTTACTTGAATTTGCTCATAGGCGTACAGGGGTATTTTCTATGAGGGGGCAGAGCATTTTTTGCCTAAAAAATGTCACTGGTTACCATGTTTTGCCAATGTTTTGCCCAAATTTACCAACTGCTTTTGCCCGAATTGGGAGGGCGAGTGCCCACCCCACCTAGTACGCCTATGAATTTGCTGTTAATGAAAGAGCTTTAATGCCAATTGAAAATTTCTGTAAATTACTGGTGAAATTTTAGTTTGGGATTGATATTGACAGCTTTTAAGTTATATGTGGCTTTATACATTCATATTTCTGAAGCATTTTCAATCTCCTTGATCATGTATTTATTAGCTGTTCTCCCCTTATTCCCTATAAACTTACAAATACCTGAAAAGTTTTATTCACTACCAACAGAAATCTTACATATGTGGACTTGTTCTAATTATGTCCCTAGCTAATACTGCAATTTTATTGTGATTGTCTGTGTTGAAATGCAATACTGTTCATAATGATGCTTCAGCTTTTATAGGCAAGACATTTAATTAACTACATACACTTCTGTAATTCTGTAAGGAGAAAATTGATAAAACCACATAATTGTCTATGCAGTGTGGCTTAATCTGCAATAACAGTAGGCCTATCCTAGAAGCTATAGAGTATCACATATAACATTTGTCTGTCTGTCAACCATAGATAATAAAATTTGAAGACATCTATCTAATTCTTACATTTCTGTAAGCATTTGTGTTACAGGTACGACGTAGGTCTAACTGTATGGTATTCTTGTATTAATATGAAACAACGCTACAGAATAGTCAGATGTGAAGGGTATTCATCGTATTGTGTGATAAAACATGAAAGAGTAGTTCCCTTGAGTGGATTGATTTATTCATGTTTGTCTCAGTGTCAACATAAAACTGAAAAATAAAAGGAAATTTTGCTGGCATCACTGGGGTATAAAGTCCCCTGCTTAAAGTGATGTTGTATAATTGTTTAAAAATGGGTGTTGTATGTAAAGGAGTACTGCGTATTAATTCTTACCACCCTGAAGCCAAGGGTGCAGAGGTAGGGTAAAGCATCCCTATGAATTTTAAACCCCTAATTAAGGTTGAGGTTAACTACTGTCGACTGAATATGTTTTACACTTTACACCCCAGCAAAATTTTTGCCCTCCCTTGAATCCATTTTGTCCCCTTCAGTGCCTAGTCTGCATGGCAATAGATCATTGTATGCCTTTTTTATTTCTTAATTCAAGTTACTTTCCAAGTCCCTCCCCCCCCCCCCCCACATACAAAAAATTGGAGAAACTTGATCATTCTATTTCTGTAAAAGTGTTTTATGAAGAGGTGATCAAATGCCCGAGGTGAACAATACTCCCTTTTTTTGAATTAAACAATTTTTACGAATATTTAATGTTTTTGCTAGTGTGGACAGCTAGTGCTAAACCCAGTTTAAATTTTGTAATAAATTTTATAAACTCTTAGGAATCAGTTTAATATTGCAAATGAAGATGTTTTGTGTTGGATGGTGAGAGTAGCTGGTATATATATATATACCTGATACAGAGATAAAAGGGTTCATCACTCTTCCTTTCACTGGTGATTCAAGTTAATGATATTGGATATTGTTTCTAAAGTTTATGGGATTATATGACATCGGCCCTAAATATCATATTTTAAATATGGTTATACACAAGTGAGCAGGTGTATTCTGTATCAAATCCTCCTTGTGGACTGGGGTAATAGAATATGCCCATAGTATTTTCCGCCTGTTATAAAAGAGGCAAGCTGTTGGATTTCAAAAATTACAGGAACCCATTTGTAGGTTCCATCATTTTTCACCATGGTAAACCATGGGAACCCACTTTTGGGTTCTGTTGAAAAATGCATGGGTGGTAACTGATTGGTGGTAACCAGGTTTTGGGTTCAGTGATTTCATCACCATGGGACCACCACTCGATGGGGAACAATCGTTCCCGTGAAATCTGACAGCCTGAAGAGGCAACTAAAAACAAGGAGTTGTACCATAATTGAACTTGATTTTAAACTAAACTTGAAGAATTTTAACTGCTTGAAACCAGATTTTAAGTTTGCCCTTTTATTTAGTGGACACTCTATGATGCATTTGGTGCATCAGAAAATCTTTTCTAACCAAGCTACTCTATCAAGACACCATTGTGACTTAAAAGGAAAACTGCAGTCACCACAATCTGAATTAGTGTAATAGTCCACCCTGTTTTATGATTGGCTAGTAAGAGACTTGTGACAATATTTTTCTCATCAAATTATGAAATATAGGAGAGTAAACTTATTGTTGTACCTTGACTATGTGTGGCTAAAATATGTGAAAGCTACATGGATGGAAAGTACTGTAGGAAGAAATATGTTGGACCTGGCTGTTGTTTAAAGGCCCAGTTTTCTCACCCCAAACAGTACCAATTCTCCTAACCTTCTTACTGAAGCCCCTCCCACAATTGTCTGAAATTCATCCTCATTCAGATACAATCTCAGCTTATTGCTTCAAGGTGAGTATAGAAAAACTCAATTTTATAATCAAAACACTCTCAGTACCGTTCATGCTGTGTAATATAAGCTTTGGTACTTTGCATTGTTTGAATTAGCTGTTAGTCAAAGAGCTGAGCCAATTGAGAATTTTGGTACCCGGGTACCAAAATTGTAGTTTGGGGTGAGAGGTTTGGCCCTTTAAAGGGCAGAAGCAATCACCCCAAACATATTTTTAAAGGAGAATTGGTACTGTTTGGGGGTGAGAGAACTGGGCCTTTAAGCCTGGTGAATTCTGTCATTTGGCAGATGGTTGGAAATGATATTAGACTGATGGTTTAACTTGCCAGGTAGATTTTGTCATTGCACATGTAGCAGAAACAGTTTGTGTCATAAATCTGAGATGCCTTTTTAAGGTTAGGACAAAAATATTAGACTGCATAAGAATTAGTACTGTTAATAGTGTACAAGTTGTATACTATATTTAATGCAAAGCAAGTCCCATTACAAAGTAGTATTTCACTTTTTACTGTATTTCCTGAGAATATCATTTATTGTTTGATCATCTTCATTTTTTTCTCTCTTTTGACAGTTCTAGATACCAATAATGTCCTTGTGAAGAAACAGGTCTTTGAACTTCTATCTGGTCTTTGTGTATATTCACATAAGGGTTACATGTTAGCAATTGATGCCTTGGAAGACTATAAGGTTAGTCCATTGCAAGAATTAATGATGACAATAATGTACTGAGGAGCTATTTTATGTTTATCTTGCGGACAAGTATGATATTGGCAGATCCAGGTAAGAGTACGTACCCCCTCCCCATCAATTGGCCATCAGACTTGTTAAAATATGCTTCAAAATTCATCAAATAAACTATGATATAAACCCCAAACTTTTGACCCCAATCATTTAACTTTTTTCTTTGTCATTTCTCTGGCAACTTTTTGCCTTTGCAGTGATTTGGAATTTACCCCCAGGTGGGAAAGGTTGGGAAAAGCTATGCCCCAAATAAAAGACAGTAGAAGAGAATTGACATAAATGTGGTGGTGATGAAACTAATCCTTGCTGTCATCCAATATTACCCATTTTTACCCCATAACTAATTTAACTTTTAATAATTTCCGTGCTACATTACAAGTAGATCAGCCTTCAACTCTTCATACATCTGCAGCTATAGAGATGCTGTGTATGTCTGCTTTATTTCCCTGTATTATGGTATATGAGGTAGAATCTTCTAATCATTTTGTTTCAATCAAGAGAGATCTCTCATGTGTTTTGAGTTGATGATTTACTGGGTATTTCCAGTATCTTAATGTCAAGGGGTATCAATAATTGCCACCTTTCATCTCTTCTCTAGCGAATGTTTATCTCAACACCAACTGTTTAGCGTTGTATTTCCCATTGAAACCAAGATTTTCTCCAAGTTGCTCTTTCAATAAGATTTTGGCTCTTTTGACAAGTTTAAGAGCAGGAAAATAGGAATGAAGCCTTTGAGGAATTTAAGCTGAAAGTTTGTTGCTGAATCACCAAGCTTGCTGTGGTAAAGTTCATTTATTTTAAAAATGAAACTGCTACTTCAGCAACTTCAGCAAGATGTAGCAATTTGTTCTTATAGTCTTGCACCATCTCCTTGAAATCACCCTGCCTAAAGAAGATGATTGGTTCTTTTCAATGTGTTTGCTTTAAGTGGTAATAAATTCAGGACATTTATCATTCTTGTAACATCTTTGTGTTCACAGAGAACCAAAAATCTAAGGTATCGTTTCAGTCTGATTATAAACGAACTCAAAAATGCCGAAATTGTGCCTTACAAGACAACCTTACTAGCCTTCATTAATGCCATATTGATTTCTACCGAAGAATTTGAGATACGAGTGAGACTAAGAAACGAGTTTATTGGTCTACAGCTGCTGGAAATCCTTGAAGATCTCAGGTAAGGAATCTGGCTGAGGTTTACAAGAGATTTTGTTTTTCATTTTGGTTTCAAAAACTTTAACCTGAAATGCCTCAGATTAAATTCTTTCTTTGTATATCTTGAGACTAAAAACTTTCATAAAACGTAAGTAACCTTGTCCCTCCGAAGGTTTTGTATCAGATCCTGATTCCTCATTGATTCTGTCCGTCAATATGTTACTCCCAAGAGAAACAATAGTCAATCAGGATTTGGGAGTGATTTGTGCTGAGCAAAACTGTTGCAACTCTGCTAACTCATTCAGTGTCCGAGCTCTGTAAGCTTTTCTTTGAGAGGAAATCGATAGTTTCTTGGGAAAGTGGAAGTTTATTTTTAAATCACAATTATTGAAAGTGTTCAAACTTGCCTTTATCTACAGCCTACTTTTATTGGAAGTTTTTATTGAAGAAACTTAAGTTTTGCAGTTTGAAGTTGGTTTTGATGAATTGTCATGTTTCCCACCTGTTACAAGAAATTGGTTCTGCTCGGTTACTGGAGATATTTGTGTGATATAAAATAGCTTCCGCAGTATTTGTGACTCCATAAACAACATTTTGTTGTTTGGCATTTTCTGTGTCAAAATATATTGGTAAGGAAGGATTTCATTTTTGTTCCTGCTGTAGTTAGTTTAAGTCTGATGTTCATGTTTCGATCAAAACCAGTGAGAGACTAGGATAAATTTCATTTATAGGGGAAAGTACTGACTTGTCTAACTGCTGATATCTGAGTTGTTACATCTTTTTTTTTTGGAGGGGGGAGGGTTGGCCTTCCTTAGCCATGGCCATATTTCAGGAACTTGTTTTTATTGCTGCCAGTTGGTTGGCTCAAATAAATTGCAAGTAATTGTTGTACTTCCTCAGCTATATATATGGGAAGGTTTTTTTTTTTATTTTGATTCATTTATGCAAATTTACAGGACACATTGCATCTTTTGGTACCAGCAGTTTTCCTCACGTTACTAAAGTATTGTATATTTATGCTTGACTCTTCAGACATCATGTCTGGTTTGATTTCCAATTTCAATGTGAGTTCATAATAAAACAGGTCTTGTCATGAAGACAGTACTTTATTAAAAAAACCCACAATAAAGATAGTTCTCACATGGGAGCTTTCCATGTGGTGTATTTCAGCTGTGGTCGAGGGAATCAATATGTGCATATAGATTTGCCCTCAGACACAGAAGTGGCTAATGCATACTTGCCAACTGTTCCATTTTTTGAGCTTTACAACCCATAACATTTAGAACAACACATTCTTCTGACTTTTAAATATAAAATAGCAAAGCAAGAGCTTGTCAAAGATAAAGTGATTTCTTGCATACATCTATGTGGTTTCATATGTATTGTGAAAATTCAGATAGCTAGGAAAAGAGGAGTTTCATTTTCTGTACCCCAACCATTGAGGTAAGCCCTTGTGCATGCACCACAAATGGTAGATCCCATCCCCCCACCCCACATGGTAGGGTACGTAGTGAAGAAAGGATGATAGAATAAGTAATATTCAGTAGTCATGTGATTGTTTGACAGCTTTCATACCCTCTGTTCCACCTTATGTAGGTGTCAGCAAACTGGACTCATTGATTTAGCTTATCAGCTTCAGATTGAACTAGAATTAGTCCCAAAGAAAGGATCTTTGGAAAGGAGATCAAAAGCAGTCACCTCAAACTACAACCTTATCAGTGGTCTACAGAAATTCTCAATGGGTACAGCTCTTTGATTGACAGCAAGTTAAAAAATATAGAGTAGCTCATATTAAACAGCATGTACTGAGAGTGTTTTATTTAAAGGCCCAGTTCTCTCACCCCAAACAGTACCAATTCTCCTAACTTTCTTTAAGCTCCTCCCACAGTTGTCCGAAATTCATCCTCATCCAGAGACAGTCTCAGTTGATTGCTTCGAGTCAAGTATAGGAAAGCTCAATGTTTATAAACAAAACACTCTCAGTGCAGTTCATGCTGTGTAATAAAAGCTCTGGTACTCTGCATTGTTTGAATTACCTGTCAATCAAGGAGCTGAGCCAATGGAGAATTTCAGTATACCCCTACCAAAATTGTGGTTTGGGGTGGGAGGATTGGCCCTTTAAGCTTTACAGGACATTATAGGACCTTGTATGCTCACCAGGGTATGCCCTGAAGCAATAAATATCGATTGTGTTTTGATGAGGATGAGTTTAAGACAGTTGTGGGAGTGGTTTCAAGAAATAGAACTGACTGACTCGGGTGATGGAAAACTGCATGTACATAAAGTCATGTAAAAAATGATTCAACTTAAAATATTTTTTTAATTTTGAACTTGTTTTCCATTCTAAATGAAATGATTGATAGGAATAAGGAATATAACCTCCTTACAGACCTCAATAGTTAGAAAATACAAGTCTCAGCTGTAGATATGATCAGATCAGGTTAACAGTTAAGTATTATCTCCCTCTGCTGCAAAATAAATAAATCAGTTTGAACTGGTATTTAGTGAGCCACTTTTTGTGATGACACTGAAAGAGGATCTCGATTGCAGACATTTATTACACTACTGACAAAGCTTGAGATATTGTAGCTTGAAGTAGGGCCTACCTTTGATACATGTTGCAATGTCAACATTTGATGGTACACTAACCTTTATAATTTACAGTTCTGTGTGTAGACTACACTTGGGTAGATTTCCTTGTATGTAATGTATTTGATGAGATGCAGTATTAAATGTTGCAGTCATAGCAGTATAAAGTCATTCTACCATAAACTGCAAGTTCATAAGGTTGTTTTATTTTGTGATGGTTTAAAAAACAATTGAAATTTAGTCAAGTGGGAACAATGACTGTTTATGGATACATACACTGAGATAGGTTTAATGGCAGGCCTGCATTATTAAAGGTTTTCATTGCACTTTAGTGGGGAAAAATAATAGTTTGCAAATCTTGGGGAAAAATTTATATAACTTGCTTTTATCATTATATAGACCTCTTCCAAATAGTGATTACAAAGGTTTGTGGGATAGATTTTAGGTGTGCATCATTTTTGTCAATGCTATTTTACTGTGGCCAAACAGGACACACACCAAAAGGCTATCCCACAAGTCTTTGTAAATGCTTTTTGGAAAATGGTCTATTTTGGGTGCTATGGCAGGATGAAAACTTCGTAAGTTGGTTGCATACATGTGTGTTATCCACAAGATTTCATTTGGGCAAACATCAAGGTACATTCATTTGATTGCAAGTATCGAAAGTTACAAGCTTCATTTTCAAGGTTTAATAGTCTTCAATTTTGCAGATCTACATTTTAACTATATTAAAAGGATTTAAATAAAGTGGTGTCAGGAAGCAAACTCAGATCAACACTGATTGAAAACTATGTTGACCACATTGCCTTCAAATCAATGGCTGGCAGCTGAGGACTACAAGAGGAAAGTGGAATGCTACCAGATGCAAGAGGGTGTGGATCAGGGTGGTGTGATGTGTTCAATATAAAAGGGGAAACAGGTCATGTTGAAAATTTCTTAACAGCTGGTTTTGCGTCAAACAAAGAAAAGGAATTGAAAAGCGTCAAACAAAGAAAAGGAATTGAAAAAATAACTTTTTTTTAATTTAATCCACCATTGTCCAGTGTGTGTGTAGTTTCAATTGCATGCTGATAATTTTCACAACATACACAATGCACTGTATGTGCTATAGCAAGTACATATTGTGTTCTATAGTTATATTGTAGAATGAGGTCTAATGGTTGGGTTCTTTCATATATAAATGTAAATTCCATCTGTACACAGCTTATATAATAGGTATACCATTTACATCCCTTAGTGTATCACTTTGTAGTATCAACTGAAGAAACTAAATTACTGAGAGTATTCTAACAGACTGTTTTGACTTTATGATTGATCTGCATTCTAAACTGTGACATGTACAACTGCATCTTCTTCCTGATAGTTGTGTGAATTTGTTGGCATGGTTCACCTCTGATCTTGTTTTGTGTATACTTCAGGGATTAGCACGTCCAGTCATTTTGGCATGCTGTGGTGTTTTCTTATTCACAACTTACTATTACATGGAAGACTGGTTGTTTGTACAGTTGTACAAGCTTTAATATCAATGTTATCATTGGATCCTAGGGAAAGTTCAAAAATTAGATGCAGATGCTGTTAAGGATCCCAATCCTGAAGATTATACAAAACTAAAGACTAGCACAGTCACTCATTGGTGTTCTGAAAATAAGAAACTCTCCCCAAAATAGTTAATATCAAGCTTTAGATTGCATGACACAGATTTTAGCTTTAACATATTGACATCACCTTCCGCATTTTTGCTGACATTTCACATTTTGATGTAGCATGGTTTCATGTTGTGCTCGGAAGTAGCTATAAAGAAACAGTTGACATCATTTTGTTGTAGAGTCATTGTGTTGTCTGTGTCATGATGTCTGAAGCTCCCTAATTAGTGTGTTCTGGATTAGTATCAGAATATTCCCCCCAAAAATGGGTAGGAGTGAGGACTTCTGGATTTGCACAGTGGGTGAAGCATTCAAAATTATTTGGAATCAATGGAAAAACTGTACCATGTAAATGATCAAAAGCTTGAAGGGAAAATGTGCAGTTGTCATTCTAATTTGGAGTACAGTATCCAGAGTTAGAGATCAAATGACAATATTTTGAAAACTGAATTGTGAAACTCCTAAAAAAAAGTTACTCATTGCATTATCATAAAATTCCAACATTTTATGTTGAAATGTCAAGATATTAGAATGAAAATACAAGGATATTGTGAAATTTTGTTGGGGATCAGATGCAAGGACTTCCTCTAATTTTGCACTTTTTCAGACGAATGCCATTTTATCCCAGTATGTCATATTCTGTATGTAGGAAGATCTTACACTCTGTTAATCTGTAGTTACACTTATCAAGCAGATGTGGTTTTGGTTGTATAGGATTATGCTTGCTTTGTAATTCACAAAACTGTTCTCCACTTCTGTTATTTTGATAATTCGATTATCTCGCTGCTGACGTCATTGGTCTTATCAATGAAATGACCTTGCATGTCAGGAATGTGTAGCGCTTCTACTTAATAGATTAATTGCAAATGTATTTTATGAAGTTATAGCAAAACTGTGTAAGTAAAATCTGCCAAAATCAAGTACTAAGTTACAATGTTCACTTTGCTCAGGGTACAAAACAAATGTAAAGACTTAGTCCTTGTACAGCATCTGGAAGAAATATTGCTTTTCTAGTTGTCATAGTAACATTGTGTTTTCAGAAGAAAGGGGATGACCTGATTTAAAAATAGTAATTAGTGCATTTGAATTGGAAGCACTGATAAGAAAACAAATAAATTTTGTATGGACATACTGCTCAAATTAATTTGGGTCATTTTTTATAGTACGGTACTGAATGTAGTATGTTAATTGCTGTTTGTAGTACTGTACCCTTTTAGTCAGTTCATCAAAGTTGAAATGAAGTAATCTCACTGTGGATTGCAATCCACTGGCAGTATAAAGGGGAAGTGCAGTCACCCCAATTTGGATGAATGTAATTAACAACATTTTTGTGACAATATTTTCTCAATAAATTTAGAAATTTAGGAGAGTAAGTCATTGGTTTACCTTGAATATTCAATGTATAAGTCTTGAAATATCATGAAAAGACACTTGGAAGAATAGTAAAGAAGAAATCTGAGGGGCCGGGTTATTGTCCTTAAATAAGTCTGTGGTGACTGCTGTTTTTGCCCTTTAATCTAATTTTAAGTCCCAAATTTCATTTGTGTATGTGCATTTTTGGCCCACAGGCCTTGAATTTCTGAAAAATGTATGGTTGTCTTTAGGGCAACCATTTACTAGTTTTGGTTGTTCACAAGGAAATTTGGTTGCTCAACACATTTTTCACACAATTAGAAACCAGTCTTGTGTTCTTGTATTATTGGTCTTGAAGTATAAAAAGAAGTGATGTTTGAGAGACAGAAATACTTGAAGTTAGAAACATGGTAAGACGGAAAAACTGAGTCCAAAGAGTTGATCAGTCAACTGTATACTACTTCAATCAGAGAGAAAAATGGTTGTCCACCGGACAACTAACCTTTGACTATTTGGTTTACAAGTCTTCTGTGCATTGTCTCTATGTTTGGCGTGCAATGCCTTTACAGCGCACATGTGCATTGTAAGTGGGATAAAGCTGTTCAGCATGCAGTATTCGCTGCTGAAACTGCTTGTACCACTTGGAGTGGCTCTGCTGGATTATTTTGGGTGAAAGGGACTCAGTGAGTCAACATCAATAACTAAGTGAGAGTGCTAAAGGGTTGCTACCACATGACCGTGCAATGCTTGTAGATAGCAATAAAAGCAAAAATAAGTCAAGTTTCATATCCAATAGTTGTGGATAAAGTAAAAATTTTGAATTTTGTGTTGTCCTGACATGTATCGGCTTTGTGCATAATTTGAAAAAGTGTCTAGTCACAAATTTTTTAAAACAGAATTGAAGCATTAAAGTTTGCACTCATTTAACGGTTAATTGTATATGTAGGTTATGGGGATTGTCTAAGTGTGACCATTTGTCATATGTGAAGACAGCAGCTTTGGAAAAAACTGTTGAATGTCATGAACTAACCAGTGAGCCGCTTTAACAAGGTAATCAAATAATTCAGCCCCTAGCACAATAGCAGGACTAATGATGCAGTCAATTATGCAACATCTGCTGAAACCAACATTGCATCTGGGACATTTGTTGGAACCAGTCTCTCTGGGACTGCTACTGTGAAAAATGGTGCAAGAAAAATTAGGAAAGAGATTCAAGAGTCATGGCTTACAATGTGAGCTTGGTTGGAGATTTTACTGTAACTGTCTTCCAAAATTTTTGAAATTCCCATCCAGAAATTAAGAAAGGGGGAGAACCCCACCAGATTTTTGTTGCTTGTTTTAAACATGGTTTCATGTAAGCCAACTAATCCCAAACTGAAGTGAATAGATACCAGCTAATCGTAATCACCCCAAGTTATTCAACCTATTCATCTTCCTTTCAGTTACTACAATCCTCAACAAAAATGATGGGACAAAACCAGCAAAACAAACTATGAACGGATCACCATCCCTCCACTCCCCCATTCAATGTTGCGGCAGCCCAAGGCTTCCTTAAGCTTTAACATTGATACAGGGAGCTGGGTTTTTTCCCAAGTATTTTTGCCGTTAACAACACTATTTGCCCTTTGCATGTTCTACCCCAGTCACATGAAAAGGGCTAAACAGAAATGACAACAGCATCTTTAGGTTTGACAGTGACTGGTTTTTATGCAATTGCTACCTACTTTAAAGCAATAGCAGCTATGCCAGCTAATAGTGCTACAGTATTTGGGGTTAAATAAGTCTAATTTTTTCTCTCAGTACTCACTCTCAAATCTTTTTGTGGTTTTTCCTACTAATTAGGTCCGATTTGGATGGGTAAGTTGTGACCACTGTATGTTATGTTTTGATGTCAATGCAATTTGTAGGCTGCACCCTTCATGAGCAATTGTAGAGGTTGTGTTTGCTTTTGTGCACTGTCGCTTTTTCTAAATAATAGTAAGTTGTAGGTTCAAAAATCATCCTTGCTTCTTGTGACAGTTTTTTTCATGCTTTAAAGTCTTACAGTTAGGCCTTTTTTGGCTGTTTCTTGTTTATATCCAAACTTTCTTTGCTGGTAGTAACCAGGTTCGCTGTTCTCAACATGAACTCCCTCTTCATGACAAAATAAGCCAGAAAATGTGAAATCTTAGAAAATTTGAGAATTTATGAAAGCTTGAACTTTGCATGTCTTTCTTCTCAACCTCCCAATACTCTGTGTACCTCTGTTTTTAGTTAAACCTTTTCTCCCTCCTGCAGTATGTGGTACATTAAAATGATGCCATGAAAGCACTTAGAAATACAGGTTGCAAAATATTCCCTGTATCACCTTATACTTAAAAATTAGATGTGAAAAGCTTGCTCTGGAATCATCACCTAGAGGCAGAGAGCATTCACAAAATAGCCATGGTCTAGAAAGATGTTTTTATATTTCACTATAATTATAAGATTTATTTTAAGAGAGGAAGATTCTTGTCCATTTCATTTTGATGAGCTGAGAGCACTTCTCTTCTTTACCCATGTCTGCAGTAAATATTCAGCCAGATACAGAAACATTTCAGTTTGTTTTCGTTTTCACTTTCACAACATCTCTCTATGCCTCCAAAATAAAAGGTGATTTAAAAGTCCTGCATTTCCTTCTTCAACCATTTTCTGAATATAATATCCAGCCCTTACATGAACATGATATAAAATATTCACACATTCCTTCTGCTATCAATTTCCAACATGTATAACAAAAATGAGACTGAAAAAGGTCCCATTCCGGGCCAGTTTTTGTATGAGTATAAAATATCCATGTCTCCTTTGTGAAATCAGAATTTATGTGAAATTTACATTGACATACCTCTCCTCATCTTAACCCCTCTCTACAGATATACTGTACATTGCTCCTCCTCCTCCTCATCTCCTATTTACATTATATATCTCTTTTTACCTGTCGTAATCCTTTGGCAAGTCTGTAGCATGACAGGATGGCTATAGAGGTTATGCACCCAAGTCTTTGCATTGTGTGTCTATTTTTTCCATGCAGGCACCCGTTTTAAAACAATTGTTACTAAAGTGCTTTTGCCAGCACGTTTCAGTAACACAATGACTGTTATATGATAAGTTCCATCCAGTGTTGCAAATTGAAATGGCCTGCCTCATATGCATAACCTCAAACCTAATGGTTGCCCCTCATTTTTACTTGACACCAAAAAGTTTTGGAACATATGGTACCTTTGGTTTGAAAGATTTTTCCTACATTTAGATACCTTATCATTAATTATTAGCATTTTTCCCGCATGTAGGATGGATCCTAAGAAAGAAATGGACAAAGAAAAGTCCAATAGCACAGATATGATGAGTATGAATAAGGGGGCGTGGCCCATCAGGTGTTTCTGTACAGCCATCCTATTACACTGCAGACATGCCAAAGGATTACCACAGTTACAAAGTAGGATAACATAATGTAAACAGGAGGACAGTATCTGGACTTAAAGATCCCCAAACCAAGGAGTTTTTTGGGGATTATGAATACTTTGAAACAAATTAAACATAAGAAAGAAAAGAAAACCTTTTTTAATTTGATGCATTTTCTGCTGTAGCCTCCTTCTCCCCCATTATAAAATAATACCCTAGTAAATGTCCTTCACTTTAATTTTAGATTCTTGTTGATTTTTTGCAGCACTTTCCATCCTGCATCCCTACCAATTAAAATTATTGTAAGGACATGTTTCTCTTTTACATGAAACCTCTCTAAAGATATATCCATGTGTTTTGTAAACTGCATTAAAATTTGATTTCAGGAAATCACAAGTGTGCTAGAAATTTCTAACACGATGAAAACATGTATCAGGTTCATTTTGTTAAAACTATCCATGAAATGTGATGAGGAAATGTTGCCAGTAGAAAATCTGTGGTTTAATAGTTGGAAGTCATGAAAATTTCATATCTCATTACCAACAGCACCAGCTTAATTTCATCATAAGGTTTGACAGTAATGCACAAATTTCCCTGTGCGTTTGGCCCTCGTAGTTTTCAATGATATTTTTTATGTGTGTGTTGAGGCTGTGAGGGAGCAACTTGACATATTTGATGAAAGTGTTTGTTCTTTGTGATGTTCCTGAAACCTTTCTCAATGATTGGTATATTCTGATATTGCAAAGAAGAAAACAAAATATAAATTGTGCTTATTGGAAAGAACAAATCGCATTATGCAGTATTTGAGTAATGCACCTTCACAATTCTTCATGAAAGCTCTAAATTGCATAGATCCTGGTTCAATAGTATAATTTCTAGACCACAAATGCAAAAAACCCTTTAATTTTACATAATTTATTTTCATTTGCCAAATGTAGTACAGAAATTGGGTTGGGGAAAGAGTACAATATTAGTGGGATCTACAACACAGAGCAATCCCATTATTTGGAAACTTAAAATGCACCTCCCTGGATTGAAAGATACAATCCATTTCATATATCCCTGGCTACCATTTGAAACTCTCCTCTTCTGTCATTTGAAGTCTTCTAGCCACTTATCCACCCCTTCATAGTGATAAATCATGCATTAGGATTGATGGATATGCACACATCCAACCCAACCTAGTATGCCTGCATAATTGGGTTAGAACACATTTAATACACCCACTTTCATAGAATATTTTGCTATGCTCTGCACATTTGAACTACCCATTACTGCAGCAATCTTATGCTTGGCCTGGCTGCTGTGACACTATAGCTACCAGTTTACAACATTTTACAAAGAGAAGGGATAATTCAGTGCATAAGTGTTAAGATTCAATTGCACTTCCTTATACACAAAATCAAATACATAATAGTTAGCTTTGAGAGTCACAAGCATAAGTGGAATCAAAAGACTGTCAATCTGAGGATACTTTTGTCCTTTATTTTGTAAGCCCACAACTTCACTGTGTTCAAATTGAGGTCAGGTATCTCTGCCATCCATAGCCTTGCACCCTTGCCATCAGAAAGAAACAGTTGTATTTTTGATATGTTATATGCACATCATAATTTTAAACTTTGTTCTCTTATTTGAGTAAAGTCTTTCAACGTTCAGAAGATCGTGCTGCTACAATGTACATTACTGTAATGCAGCACCTTCTGGAAACTAAAAATCCCATTGTGTAGTTGTCTTGGCAGGGTTTTTAATGAAGTTTATTTGGAACATTTATTCTGAAATCTTGTGCAGTGGTGCATATCTAATCTCTTAAACATCAGACTCAATTGGTCGTTAAGCAGAAAGTGACTCTGACAACTTGGTGATAAGGAAGTTATGTTCAATGGGGACTAATTTGGAGCTTGCTTGCTTAGTAGATTAGTTAACAAGAGATAACTCAAACGATAGTTGGAGAGAGCTGCAGGGGTGCTGCATGCAACTAGTGGGTCCTGTTACAACATTTTAATTCCAAGTGTGCTCACACTAGTCATGCCCATTATTCTTATAATGAAGGCTCTTTGAACAATATTATTTCTTTGGAATAACAATTTCTGGTGTTTGTATAGACCATCAAATAGTCTGTGGTTTGTACAGAAATTCATTGCATTTTAAATGGAAAATGAAAAGGGCAACATAAGTTGTGAAAATTTCAATAATATTGGGGATTGCTGCATGTACAACTAATGGTTGTGGCATCAACATAATTATACTCATTACTGTATTATAATGTTATAATTCATGTACTGGTCTGAAAAACATTTAACCATGGTGAAATTTGACTGCAAAGATATATTTTTGAAGTTTCCATGCATTAAACAATATTATTGAAATCATCTCCCTTTCATGTTAAGCATTTGCAATGGTAACACGAGAATAAACTATCAAAAATGATGGTTTAGGGCTATACATCTAAAACAAGGGTTGAAGGTCACATCAAGTTTGATATGTAAGAGGGGTACTTAGTCTAAGCATTTTGGTGAAATTTGCTTTGCAATCATTCTGATGTGTAATTCTCAAGATATGAGCAAGTAAAGTTGTCACATTTTCAACAAAAAGTCAACTTGAAGTAAGCACATATGACTTAACATCCTCACATTAATGGAAGGTCTTTTGTGTTTCTTTAGAATTTGTTACAAATTTTATCCAGGCTCAATAATCCCATATTATCAAAGGGGAGCAAAGCATTCCTTGTCAATGTGAGGAAGTGATAAACCTCTACTGCACTCAAGATTACTGTGAATACAAATCTAGTGACTTCATTTACTCATATCTTGGGACATACATGTGCAATATGAATGAAAGTTTCACCAAACTGTGCAGATTTCGTTCCTCTTTCACATATGAACATTAAGGTTTTGCCAAAACTCCCCCTTCAATGTTGCTAGTACAGACCAATCTGTATGATATTAGTAGACCTGTAGTACAGTATTTAATCTTTATTGAAGCAAACCTTTAGGCATGAATTGATTTGGTTGCCTAATAGAGTCAGTTAAGCCATGTGAAGTGTACTAGCTGCTGTTTGCTGCCCTCTGTAATTGACATATGCTACATAACTAGCTATGCCTCTAGTTTTGTAGATTAATGTGTCTGGTTGCTACTAGTTACCAAACAAGATGTTTGTAGTTTTGTTGTTGGTCACAGTAGCTGCTGCAGCCTAGTACTAGAAAAATGTTTGTAGTAGCTGTAATAAGTATTTCTTTTTGATGTGAATGCACTGTTTTATCTTGCACTAATATGTTGTTTGTAATAATCAACCAACAATTTCTAGTCACGCAAGAAAAATGATTTCATATCACTTGTGAATACCAGCCTCCTTATAATCATTTTAATGATTAGT
Source organism: Holothuria scabra (assembly GCA_037179385.1). Classification (NCBI taxonomy): domain Eukaryota; kingdom Metazoa; phylum Echinodermata; class Holothuroidea; order Aspidochirotida; family Holothuriidae; genus Holothuria; species Holothuria scabra. The sequence continues at coordinate 6,095,752 of CM074192.1, read as the reverse complement.
GCACTGAGTTCATGTTAGTCATAATTAATGTAAATCTTACGTGCATATGCTGGAGAAACTTCAGTTTTGCTCAAAGAGGAAAGATTGACCCCATGTGAGAATCAGATGAAAAAGGTGAGTGGCCAGTATATTTTATTTTAAGTGCATTGATGGAAGTATTACAGTGGAAGGTATTGAAACTGCTATTATTTCATGGATTATAGGGAACTGCCTCAGTAGTGCATCAAAATAATCTTTTGAAAGTTTCTAGAAGGAAGAAAACAAATTTTTCTAATTATTTTTGAAGGAAATTGATGACACCTTGAACTTCCACTTGGGTACTCCATTCTATAAATCACTACATAGCACCTTCTTTTAAAACCAGTTCTTACAGTCGGAGCTTTGAAACCACATTCTATCCGACATTGGGCACTCTACTAATCTTAATACATACAATGAAGTACCGTGCATCCTCTTAAGAGTTACAGTACATCTGTTAACCCTTTACCGTTGTGCTCCAATTCGGGCATATTTGGGCGCCTCTGGAGTGGGTCACGGTGGAAAAGTGGACGTAGCACGCCCTGCATGGGCTTCCATAGGCTATTGACCCTGTGACCTTAAACTATTGTCTCTCTCGTTGTTGTGGCCAAATTTTTGGGTAGCTACTTGCAGTTTCGAACTCCGCGTGAAACAGTAAAGATGGGTGACAGTCAGGCTCTCTGTCTGGGTCCAAAAGGACCCAAACAACGGTAAAGGGTTAATTAAAAGGCTTCCTCTTAGTAACTTGTTTGTGTTCCTCTCTTTGTTAAGTGAATGGAGATGTGCCAATTTTGTCTTATTAAGACATCTTTGCACATAATTGCATGTGCAATATGGTTTTCCAAAGATAAACAATTATTGTTGTAATGTTACTGAAAAGTATTGTGCAATAGTTGGGCCCTTATAAATTTGACTGCAAAGGAGTGTTCTGTCATTTGTTCAAGACAATACACTGTTTTGATTGTTGAATTGTAAATAGCTTACATCAATTTAACTTTGTCCATGAGCGAGGATTGCTGTACTGAAACGTACCATAGCATCCAGAAGAGCTGAACTGAATGGACTTAGGCAGACAAACATGATGCCAGATTGTGCATCATTCTATAATTGTTCTACTAGTTCTGTGTGGTGATATATTTTGTGATGCTTGCTTACAAATTTTCCTCAATAACCAGATAGTTTATATCTATATATGGAGAGAGATAGTTGCTGTTGAATTCCTTTAAAAAAATTTCATAGCCAACTTACTATTTTGGTGTGAAAAATTATCAGTTTAAATGTTTTCCCCACAGGTAAGTTATTGGTTAAATGTGCTGAGGCATTTCTCTTCGCTCATTTTTCAATTTCACTTCACATTTGTTTGAAACTGTATGTTGTCAAATTGGCTCACATTACTGTATGAAGACAGTTGCATCAGAACTCTGTTAACCACATACCTGACAAATCAAGCATTTTGGTGGGGACCCTGGATTAGTATCAATGCAAAGCAAAGATTAGGAAATCAATTGTTCTGCTGGCTGAAGTAAACAATCTTCTGGCAGGCTGATGGGAAAGAAAAGAGGATTACAGGGGACAATATTAGATTAATCGTAGTTTTTTAAACTCCAAGCTGATTTCTTAAGGTATAAGAGAAATGCTAAAAGTGATTTAGGTGACTCTTGGTCAAAGTGTAAAAATTAAATCTGAAGGTGTCAACTTCTGTTATCATACTGTAATTGAATACAAATTTCCTATTGCTTTCTTACACTCCAAGAATGTGTCTTCCCTAATGGTAGAACACACAACAATGACTATTGCTGGAGATATTTCTTTTTCAGTGAAATTGAGTTCAGCTTTTGTCAGTTAAGTTTTCAAGTCAAGTTGATTCAGTCTAAGTTACAGTAGCTTAGTCCAGAGCTGTTGGGAGTATAAATGTTTTGTCATAGCTGTGGTGGCCACAATTAGGGCCATACTTTGAGCCATACTTGGCAACAGCATCTGTGATGTCCTCAAGTTTACCTTGAGTCCAAAAACTAAAAAAATAACCTCAATTCAGTTCACGTTAATATGAAGTTCCTTTAAGTTCTTGGTATTGTACTAAATGATTAAAGTACACCATAGAAAGAAAGCCCATTGAATAACTCCTCCTTCCCCCACGCATGCATCCCTGCTATTCCTATTTGATATACTGCACACCAGCACTCTATACTTAGACTGCATAGTGCTTGCACTAGGGCCACCCACTAAGTATGTGAAAGTCCTCTGTAGTAACCACTGAACCGTAAATGTCCGCACAGGAATTCATATGATTGCCATAGTTAGTGTGGATTCAGGGAAGGGGGCAAATTTGCTTGCTTCCAGGCTCCTACTATACAAGGTGCAATCTAAAGGATTTGAACTGAAGGCTATTTATTTGTGTAAGTTCAAACATTACTGCGAAGGTGTCATCTTCTTTGATAAGAAATGAAGATACTAGCTAAAAAGATATATTTTTTTTTTTTAGAGAATTTTAAGTTCTACTGGGAAAGGGGGGGGGGGAGAAAAAAATTCACAATTTGCTCCTCTTGATGGAAATGATGTGGTGCTTTTAAAGGCAAATTTAGCATTTATTCTCATAAGTTCTGTGCTTGCTTATTAATGTGTGGTTCCCTTTTTACCTTTATAAGATAATAATTATTCAGTGTTCACTGCCATGGGTTATATTGTATACAAGGCAGTGGCAGGGCCTGGAGGTTCACAAATGCCTCTGGGGATTCTGAATTTGGCGATTTTATGTATTTTTTAGATGTTCTTATATACCAGTACTTGAACATTATTGATGCCCTATGCTTTACCAATTGCACAAATTCAGCTGAAACAGCAACATAAGGTTAAAATGATTAATTTAAATATTGCAAGTCATAAGGTGAACATCTCTGTAAAATTTGAAAGTAAACTCCTTCCTGTCAATCACAAAACTAAGCACTTTTGTTCATTAAACTTAAATAAGCATGACTGATTAAGCAAGCATTCATGTGACTTCCCCAGTGAAGGACTCAAAGACCACAAGTCCTGCTTGTTTCTTCTACTTCATATTGAGCAAGAAACTTCAGTTAGTAATCAATCAACCAAGCAAACAAATCAATTAGTATGTGTGAGCTAGGCAGAGATGAACCAAGGTAAGCTGCAGCCCTGTAGGACAGAACTGTATGTGCCATGTCACATTCCAGCAAATTTACATATCTGATTTCTTCTTCACGCAGATATGTCAGTTAAGTTTCTCACCATCTTGGTGTAACCTCAGCTCCAGGTGATATTATATATGCATGGTGTATTATGTGCAGAGTATTTAAAATATAACTCATAAATGCATGTCATGAAAATATAGTCCAATTACCAGAAAGCTTTAGCATGATACCCATATGTGAATGAAACAGCTAGGTTCTTGTTGTTATTTTTCATATCAGATTGTTTGCAGTATGAGCATCAGGATTGTCTTTTTGAAATTCTCTTTATTTCTCGTAAGATAATGTATATGATTGTTCATTTTTGGTATATGAATAATTAAATTCCAGTTTTATCTTGGTCTGGAATATGCAGTGATGTGATTTGGATTTTCTTGGCATTTCACTTAATATGGCTGACATATTTATAAAGAGAAAGAGAATGAGAAAAGATTTTTATTTCCAAATGAAAATATTGTGTTGAATTAATGACTGCAGTTTGAATGTTTGAAATGTGAGTGACATATTTTAAACAGAAGTGGTTTACTTGGGAAGTATCAGTAGTCTTCCAAGAGGCAAGCTCTAAGAGGATGCTTCCATGCATAGGTCATTTCAAAGAAAAGATATTCAGCTGGACATTTTAACACTGTTTTATGCAGTTTATCTAAGGTTTTTGAGCAGAGGCTCAGTAATGGGCTATTTACCTTGTATGACATGCACAAAACATGGTAGTCAAAACAGGACCAAAATTTAAAAAAAAAAAAAAAATTACTGTAGACGATTGATTTCCAATGATACCAGTTATTGTAAAATAAATTAGAAACAATACAGAAGATAATTATTGAAAATTTTGTTTCTCAAATGCATGAAACAACTGATGTGTCTTGCATTTGCAAACTAACCATGCGATCAAATATTTGGAGTTTTTTGAAGAATTGCAATACTGTGTAGTAAATTAATATGCTCCAAAAAGGTTTTCAACTATAGAATTTTGTAGATGACATCCACAAGTCATGAAGATGGTTTTTCATCATTTAAAGCCTATTTTTAAATTACAGAGAACAGTGAAAAGGTTATTTTTATTTTTTCCATCTGTTTATATATTAGTCATTTCCCTAAAAGGGCAAGAAATTGTATTGTTGAAGGTGATCGACTTAGTCAATTGCCTGAAATATATTCCCAGAATGACCAGGGTCTTAACTTATATTTAAGCTGTACTGACGTTCTTCACATTTATGTGCCTGCTGTACAAGTTATTACTGCTTAAATGACAACATCTTAAAATCATACAATAAATTGGTTGCGGTCGTAATTACATTTCATTTAAATCTTGTTAGTGGAATTGCGGTGTTTCAGTTATTACGTAGATGATACAATAAATTTAATTATAGGGTTAGTAGTGCTCCTCCTAGTCAAAGAGATTTGCATGCTTGAGAGTTCAGTAGAGATTTTACTCTACGCATTCAGAGTAAATTGATGTACATGTATGTTGATTTACCACTTGTGTATATCTTTGACAGAGATGCATTGATTTATTTTGAGATTTTAATAAGATAACGAGGAAGATTTTTGGAACATTGTAATAGGGCTAAAAAATGACTGGACTCAAGCATTGCTGTTTTGGTGTGATTTGTGAATTACTTTTTACAAAGTGGTTTCAAGAACTGGGTACTTGTGAGGAGTGAAAAGTGATTTTGACAAAAAATTCACAAGAGTGTATTTTTTAGAGTAACAGTGACACATATGTGGTATTTTTTAGAGTAACAATGACACATATGTGTAAATGTGGTATTGTAGATGATTATGGGTTATGGTGGTAAAACACTGCAATTTATACTCGCTAAAGAATTGAATGTTGCCATGGTGACAATTGCAAATGGTGATTTGTACGTGTTTTAGTCCAATAACTTGGGAGCATTCACTTGGTTTGTCTTTTCATGTGATGATATTTAAGAAAATTAAAAATAAGACTAAAAATAATTTTTTTTCTCAATTTTAACCAAATCAAATCAAGTCTGAAGGAGTTTAATGAAAATAATGAATAAAATTCCTATTTAGCACGCTGACTGAAATAGGAGTTAGGATAAATACTTTGAAAAAGGTTCATCAACTGTTTCCCACTGATAGTATAGAGGTATATACAGGGCTCAACATAAGCTTCAAAAAGGGCACAGCAAAAATGCCATCGGTAGGTATGGAAATTGAAGGGCATCATGGCAAAAGGAAGGGGCATGACGGCTAAAATGATTGTGAAGATAGGGCATTATGGCATTTTTCAAAGTTTGCATTTATTTAGGCAAATTGGTGGAAAGATGATTTCATCATGGAAACATGGGACATGAAACACGTTAGAAGGCATATTGGCAATAATCTTTATACTTCCGATTATAAAATATTGGCTTAACGAAAAACTTTTCACCCACGCGGTTTGCATCTAGACACTTTTTCACATATAATTATTAGCCTGTGAGAGAAAGTAAAAAACACTAATTCATTTCCCCCCCTTTTAAAATGGAATGTTCCATCACACTGTACCAGTTTGTTCTTGTCTTCCTCACATTAGAAGGTACTACTTTATACTGGGGATGTTCGTATTAACATTCCCTCATATCTAATCAATGAACACCGGAACCTGAAAACGACTTAAAGCAAGTCTGATTGCAGGTGATCTCGCGACAATTTCAATAGGCCTTCAGTGTGTGTTTTTGTCCGCTAAAAGAACAAGATTGCCACATTGATGTAGTGTACTCTGAATCGTAGAAGCAACGTTTGTCCAAGAAAGAGAGACATGGTGATGACGATCGCTGATAGAAATGTTGTGGTAAGGAAAGAAACGCTAGTTTTGTGCTCTCAATTCTGACAAATGACTGGTTGCTTAATTTTACACAAAACAGCAATGCGGTGGACGATTCAAGGCAATATACAACGAAAAGTTTGTGCTGTTACTTCATGCATATACAGACACTTGAAATGCGCATTTCTGAAAGGGAAAGTACCGACGGCAAATAGAAAAGGGCAAGACGGCAACTTTTGCTGTTGATGGGGTGTTTTTTTCAGGGGCACCACGGCAAACAACTAGGGCACGGAGGCTTTTTGCCGTCGGTGCCGTCGGTTATGTTGAGCCCTGTATATATTAACCTTGTATAGTATTTAATCTTTGAGAATAGACAACTAAAACTAGTAAAAAACATTGAATAGTCCATGATTCTTAACCTCTTCTTTTTCAGAGAAAAATGATTGCTTTCATTAGTCATTTATCTGCTTTGAGGATCAGGGGACAGTATTTTTCCACTATTTTATGGAACCTGTTTTGTTCCATTTTTTAGGAGGGATGAGGAGAGAACAGAGGATCAAGATCTATCTATTCAGTTAGACTGTTTCTTTGATCACAAATCTACAGATGATGAGGAATTAGAAGTCTTGTTTCCTGATGATGGTGTGGATTTAAACAGCCCAGTCGATGTCTTTCATGCTGTTTTCAAAAAGGTACTTACAATGGAATGTTTTGAAACTGTACCCAGATCAATAGATCAAATTAAAAATACTACCACTACTGAAAGGTCAAGAGCATTTGGCCCAAATTATTTTGAAGCAACAGCACTGCTAAATCTCACAATTTCTGTAATATTTGAGGACCATTACTGCATATTCAAGGAAAACCAAGCAGTTACACCCAGTAAATTTCACATTTGAGTAGATAATTGTCACATGATTCTCAAGAGCCAATCATAAAACAGGATAGTCTACTAAACTATAAATTTAAGTTGGGATGACTGCATTTTCCGTTTAATGTAACTATTGGTTTCAATGAAAATAGAATTATAGTCACAAATTTTTCTGAGTTTATGTGCATTGTGTATTTGTTTTGGGACATATATCCATGAGGTGAAAAAAATTTGGGAAGCTGGGAGGCTGCTTCCCAGGAAATTTGGACATCTGGAGGAAATTTTAGTACTTTTAGGGGAATTTTCCTTTTCTGTTCATTAAAATAGAGGGAAAATTGTCGTAAAGTTTGCTTCCTTTCTGGAAATAATTGTACTACCTTCCAGGGAAATTAAAATGCTTTCCAGCCCTGTACCTATAGCTTGCTAAAGTGATATAGTAGGTTGTAGTGGCTGGTGTGGAGAAGAAAACAAAATTAGTGGACACTTGCTCCAAAACAAATAAAAAATGGTCAGGGACAAGATTTTTTAATTTGTTTTCAAGTTTATATTGATCAATCAAACTTGATTGATCATTGTAAATAATTATCAGCACATGCATGATGTAAGGATGGATTGACATGATTTACCTTATACATTAGGTGCTAATTGTGTTTTGAGCATGTATTTCCATTGTGCACTGTTGTAAGGACCCATGTAGATATACTAGTCACAATTTTTGGAGCATTTGGCACCTTATTGAAATTATTGGTTGCATTTGTGAATGTTTAGGTGAATTTTTTTCCAGTTTGGTGACTCTGTTATTGCACTTAGTGAGAACAGTGTTTTTTTTGGGGGGGGGGGGAGGGAGAGGGGGCACCATGGTGGAGATCAGGGGTCAAATTCTAAAGACTTTCTGAACAAAACATTTTAAGATAGTTCTTGGGGATGAGTTTTGGTTTTTTATTCTTTTTTTTTTTTTTTTTTTTGAAGCAGTCCTGTTACAATTAGGATTTTTATATGGAGGTCAGAGATCATCAGGAAACTGCAGATTAACCCTTTACTGTTATTTGGGTTCTTTTGGACCCAGATGGAGAGCGGGGCTGTCACCCATCTCTACTGTTTCACGCGGAGCTTGAAACTGCGAGTAGCTACCCGAAAATTCGGCCATGACAACGAGAGAGACAATTGTTTAAGGTCACTGGGTCAATAGCCTATGGAAGCCGATGTGGGCGTGCTTTGTCCACTTTTCCGCCCACTCCAGAGGCGCACAAATATGCCCCAATTGGAGCACAACGGTAAAGGGTTAAACAGTTATATTTTAAAAAGCCCTCAATGCCACTTTTTTTTGTTCCAATGATAAGGGTTAACAAGACACATTATAGACTCATAAAGAAATGTAGACAACTGAAAATGTGTTTAATTTTGTTGGGAATGGGAGACATTTGGGGTTTTGAGGTTCCTACAGCTCAATAAGCAAAATATTTGCAAAGAATTTTCAGGACCAAATACAAAAACCAAATGTGAATTTTTCCTAAGCCTTAAGATCTAGCATTTGACAGTAAGAAATCATCAATGCATTCTGTGGAAAGAACACCATACTTGGGAACCTTGATGCATATTTTTGTAAAATGAGTTTTATGTTTCATTCCTTGCTTTTAAATTTTCATTTAATGATTTGTGTCACCTTATGAACAAATGAGGCACTTTTTTTAGCAGATATCAGATGTATATAACAGAAAGTGACTGTGCTTTTTTTTTTTTTTTTTGCTCTCAGATTGGAGATAGTCCCCATGCAGCATCCTTACTTTCCATACTTCATGCCTTACTGCAACTTGAGTCTTCAGATCCTCTTTATGACAAAACGTGGGAACTTTTAGAGAAACTTGTCATTCAAGGAATCTCACTGGACCAAAGCCAAGATATTGCAACATTACTGAATGAAGGTTTGAAAAATTTAGTCAACCTGAAGAAGGTTAAAGAAGCAGGGGGCAAAGACGAGATTAATCTTACTAAAAAGAAACCATTGAAGGCTGTTAGTACTCAGACAGAATCAACCATTGAAATAAAACCAATTGTGCCTGTAACCCAACAAGAAGTTGCATCTGTGCCACCTCCTTTCCCTGGTGCAGTTGCACTTCCCATTTTAGGTGGTGGATCCCCTCCTCCACCACCTCCTCCACCACCGCCACCTCCATCTGGGTTTACTGCTGTGCCGCCTCCACCGCCGCCGCCACCACCACCAGGAGGGCCACCTCCCCCTCCACCACCTCCACCACCAGGAGGGGGACCACCACCACCTCCCCCACCACCGCCACCAGGAGGGGGACCACCACCCCCACCACCACCTCCAGGAGGAGGACCTCCCCCTCCACCACCTCCTCCAGGGGGAGGACCACCCCCTCCACCACCACCACCAGGAGGTCTACCTATTCCACCACCACAGTTACAACCTGTTACAATGTCTTCTCGTCCAAAGCCAAAGAAGAAACTCCGTACCTTAAACTGGTCTAAAATTCCAGAGAGACGTGTGATGTCTCCACAAGGAAACACAGATGAAGGTAAGAATACTTTGGATGACTTAATTTGTGGAAGTCGTTTCACCCAAATCTCGTTAATAATGGCATCATTAGTAGTTAACAGCGTTGTACATCGAGTTAACAACAGCATGATTATCATTAACAGCGTAGTAAATTTTGGTAACCACGGCAAAGTTTTTAGCAACCACATGCTAAATTTTGTTAACAGCGCGTGATCAGGAGTAACCGTGTACTACAAGATGTTAACAACGGCGTAAACAGTTCTAACAGCCAGCTAAAAATAACCTCCTTGTTGTGATCAACTGCCAGTGTTAGTACAGGTAACCATGTAATTTCAATCAACAGTGTGCAAACAAGAGGTAGTGGCGCTGTTCCTGTTAACGCAAATACAATTAACGATGATGTAAACGGTGGTAACCATGTAAACTTAAATGGAGTACTTCAACTTTGGCTTTGATTTTTTGTTGTGACTGAATTATGACATTCTAAAGTTATATAAGAACAGTGACACAACTTTTTCATAGTTTGAATGCACATGGGTGTATTCTGACATTCAGATGATAAGCAGTGACTCTGTTGTAGTCCTTAGAATACTATGACATTCTAAAAATTCAAGTTTGTTTTTGGAAAGTACACTCTCATCTCTGCTCATCAAGAAGGATTTTTGACTTTGTTTTTTTGTCTTCCTAAGCATGTTTGTGACCATGTGTTTGGTCAAATGGTAAGAGCATCCGCCTCTCATGCGGAAGGCCCAGGTTCTATTCCCAGGTTGAGTCATACCAAAGACTCTAAAAATGGAACCTACTGCCGTTGTGCATGATGCTTCACAGAAGCAATGGGGTAGGGAAAACAAACCAGTGAGCCACAACTGAAAAAAGGTAGTGGCCGGCTCGACTTGAACCAGTAGGTTGGAAACTGTGCCGTAAATCTCTATCTAACCAAGGAACTTCGAAGTATGTTTACTGAGAGGACGTAAAGCAGGTACCATAAAGTTTAAGCTTTAAATTGTACCTCAAGTCCAAAAATTCATAAACAAAAAGCACAAAAAATGAATTCCAATAGTCTAATTTCCATCATCATAGGACATTCCAAAGCTGAGATATAAAATGTTGAAGTTTATTCACTTAAAACAAATTGGTCCATTGCTCAATAATTTGTGAATTTCTTGTTGTACAACTCACATTACCTACTTTGTTTTCCTTTGAAAGTAAAAATAATTTTATGACCTTGAACACTTCCTGTTTGCTTGCATAGAATGTTGCAGAGAGAGGGCTTAATAACTTCACCCCATAAGAGTAAGAGTAGAGTATATCACACCTTGCTTCAACATGTAGTAACTTTCAGAAAAACAAAAAAATACAAAGATTGTAATTTGAGTAGTACAACAATGACATCACAAATTATTGTGTGGTACATCATTTTAAGTTGAGTCAATAAACTTAAACATTTTGCATCTGAGCTCATGAATGTCTTATGAAAATGGAAGTTGGAATGTTAGAATTTTTAATGCTTTTTAACACATTTATTTGTTTGAATTTTTCCATTTGATGTACACTTTAACAGTTCTGAAAATAAATTAATAGTTGCCAGAACTGAAGATTCATCCAATGATATGAAGATATCCTCTACCTCCCCTCCTTTGCCTTCTCAGCTTTGACCCTGTATTAGTTTGGTACAGATTTCCTCTGTTCAGGGTATTTATTTGGAAAATATGGTGAAGACCTTTAGATTGTATCACAATTGAAGAAAAGTATCCTGTCACCTCAAATAAATTTATTGATCATCCAATCAAGGTATGTATCTTGACATGAATTTCTGAGTTGTTGCTTAGCAACAGGCCAAGTAAATATGTTTAAACTTGGATTCCTGTTATCACTCCATTTGTATCGCTTATAGAATGAAGGAGGTCGAAAATTTTGGAAACATTTTTGTATTACTCTTTTGGTGAACAGGAATTGATGCAAGACTTATGAAGGTGTCACAGATTTGCTGTTCAGTGTAACAATGGGAAGTGAGAGGGGTAGATAAAGTTTTACGGCCCAGTTTCCAACCAATTAGTTCAAGTCAAGCCAGTCACGGCCTTTTATCCAGTTGTGACTCACTGGCATGTTGTCTCTATTCCATTGCTCATGCTAAGCACCAAGCACAATGGCAGTAGGTTGCATTTTTAAAGTCTTTGATATGACCTGGTCAGGACGAACTCCTAACCTCGCTACTGCTAGTCAGATGCTCTACCACTTGACCATGCAGTTGGTCAGGGATGGGAGAGGGGTGTAACATGGTGAATGCTGTCCATAGATCCTTTATCAAGAAGCAAGGCAAAGAATTGTGGGAGAGATTTGCGGTGTGTTTCAGTATTTGCCATGATAGAATGTGATGGACCAAATTAACAAGCACCAAAATTCTATCCCATTAGCCCTTGTAATTGCTATCTTGAAAAGGGTCTTTTCATATAAAGGAGTTCGATGTGGATAATGATGTACTGCTTACAGTCAGAACAAAGTTCATTTTAAGGCACATATAGATATCCATCAAAGGAATGGAAATTATTATTTTTGAGTGTCTGTTTAGGAGATACTTAGAAATAACAGCAGTGCTTGGCTTTAGTGATAGCATGTCTTAGCAACGTTTGAGAACATTCATTACAAAATTAAGTTTGAGAAGTATGAGTTTGGTTATAAATATGTCATTTATTGATTGATGTAGAAATGGAGGTGTACGTGTGTTGACTAGGTTGTATAACTGGAAGGGTGAATGTGATAAAAACCGCAGAAGAGATTCCTTGGTTGCTAAGGTGTGATGCCAGGGACTTGTTGCAAATTCATAATCAACTCGGGAAAATTGAACTGAAGATTTTAATTTTGGTGGAGCACGGAGGATGAGTATGTTTGCTGATAAAATTGAAATTTGATTCTCCTCGCTGTTACTATAGTGGCCATTAACTCTTTGGCAGTTTGTGTTAGGGTGGGAGTTTGCGTACCTGGTAGGAATCATTTTTCATCTGAGGTACTCAGAGGAATGGACTTCATTTCTGCCTGCCCGTTGTAGATTGTGAAGATAACAGCCTAATGATAGCTATACTTTGAGATTGCGCAAGTTTCAGTGTTGAAAAAACAGCCTAGTGGTAGCTATACTTTGAGATTGTACATGATGACAGTGTAAGCTGGTTTTAATAAGGGATTTTCACTTTCACATTTGCATGTGATGTGAATTAGATTTCAATGTGATGGATGTTTATTCGGTGATATGTATATGTCACGAGAACTTCTGATTCTACTCATTGTTGTTTTACAGGATATTCAATACTTATATGTTGGTGCAACATTATTCCAACAAAAACACTCATTATTTCTGGGTTGAAAAATAGAAAGGTCATTTGACAGTTCTTGTGACCTATTTTGAGATAGTTTTCTCCTGAATGATGGGAGAAAAAGAGGGTTGAAAGTGTCCTACATGTGCTCAAGTTTTATGTTAATTGAACATAAATATAAATTATACAAACAAAACAAAACTAAATTTTATGAATATTGGTTGGTGATGAAAATCTTATCATTTCACTGCATACAAAGTCTGATAGACTTATAGTGAAAAAATCTTGCCATCAATTTGGAGCTGTTATTGAAAGACTACTTTGTTGATCTTTATCAGTCACAAAATCTTTTGTCAGTGGGAGGAGACAGTTTACAGAGAGATGGAGATATTTTTGAGTTCTGAAGATTTCTCTTAAAATGTTATCATTCTTCCAAGCAAAAGTTTTATTTGCAGCAGAGTGAGAAAAAAAAAACGGACAATAATTGACCATTAATTTTGCCATTTTGTAATGTACTTACACACAAAGCCTGGTTTTTATAAGGAGTAATTTAATTTGATGGAAGACAGTCATATCACTAATTTAGAGCTAACATCTCGAGGGTATAAAAAGGCGTACCAATCAACAATGGACAGATACCAATAACTGTGGTGCTAATAGTCAGATGGCAGCAATAGTCCTCCAAAGTTGAACTTTATTTTCATTCTTTCTTCAGTGAAAAACATTTGGCGTAACATTAGTGAAATGCCGATGGAAGTGACCCCTGAATTTGAAGTTTTGGAGGATCTGTTTAGTCAGAAAACAAAGTCACCAAAGAAGAAGGAAGAGAAACCAAAGAAGGTACCTCAAGAGGTATGTCATAGTTTTATTTAACCCCCACTTTGGGGCTGGGGGTTGTAGGATATGCCCATGGTATTTCCTGCCTCTCATAAATGAGGACTAAAGGAAAACCAAATTCGCATTTTAACCACACATGAAAATAAAGTGAAACTTTTAACTTTTTATCGAGTTGACTGACACTGTATAACACATTCATGTGGTGTGTTGTTAAATCTCATTTAACCAACTAACTTGTTTCATAATGCAAAATAGCCCTTACTAAAACTGCTTACTACTAAAAAGCCTAAAACCCAACTTTTCTGTAAGAAGTCGGGTTTTCAAATTTATGTTAACACCCATAGTTTATGGCCACCCCAGTGCTTACAGACTTTTGCCATATTTTTATTGATTTTAAGGTTAGAGTGGCTAAAAACTGTAGTTGAAAACATCAATCAGAAACCCAACTCAACTGCCCAAAAGTCTGGTTTTAGACTGTTTACTGGTAGGCAGTTTTAGTAAGGGCTATTTCACATAATGCTGGTTTGAAGGTGAAGACAACATCTCCCAAATTTATTTTGAAGGAACGCCTAAATATCACAATTTTTTTCTCATTTTTCTTCAAAGAATCTTTCATAATATTTTACAACTTCATCATGCAAGGTAAACCAAGCACTTACTCCTGGTAAATTTCACATTTGAGGAGAAAAATTTTGTCACCTGACTTAAACAGCCAATCATAAAACAGGATAGTCTACCTCACTAATTCAAATTGGGGTGACTGCTATTGCCCTTTAAAGTAATCATTCATTAGATCAGGAAGATGCATGTATTTGACTTTATTTGAAGAAATGGTCACAATTGAAATCAGCTATAAGACTATGAACCCTGTTCAAGGGTGAGTTTACTGTATCTCATGGTTTTTTGAGTTGTGACATATGGGTGTGTCAATGTTTGGTCAAAGCTATTGAAGATGTTTCATAGTTGCTCCATATTCTACAGGAAATCTGGGTGTAAAGTCTATGAAATGTTGGGTCAAATGCATGATAGAGAGGTGTTTCATTGTCAAAATGTTTGAGAGTCCTAACAAGCATTGGCAAACAGTGCCTATATGGATCAGAGGGGGTGTCTTACAATTGATAAGCGCTTTACAGTGTTTCTTCTGAATCTAATAAATAATATAAGAGTTTAATTAACCATTTTTCAGTCATATAAGTATTTTAATGTAGCTTGGTTAATTTATGTATGCCTTGAGGTAGACATTGAGGTTTAATTATTAGGATGGGTAAGGGTGAATCTGTGTGGTTCAATAAGAAAGTTGAACTAAAAGGCCCAAACCTCTCACCCCAAACTACAATTTTGGTATGGGGGTACCAAAATTCTCAATTGGCTCAGCTTTTTGATTGCTTATTCAAACAATGCAGAGTACCAAAGCTTATATTACACAGCATGAACAGTACTGAGAGTGTTTTGATTATATAAATTGAGTTTTTCTGTACTCACCTTGAAGCAATAAACTGAGATTGTCTCTGGATGAGGATGAATTTCAGACAATTGTTGGAGGGGCTTCAGTAAGAAGGTTAGGAGAATTCTCTCAGTTCTCTCACTGTTTGGGGTGAGAGAACTGGGCCTTTAAGGAAGAACCCACTTTAAAGCTGAATAAGAAATGTATGTAACTAGTTAGTTGGAGAGGTAACATTATCAATTCAAACTCTAGTATAGGATGTGATGTCTTCATTTTTTAAACCCTTTTGTGTAGCTGCATCATAAATGAACATCAAGTTCTTCATTTCTGCCATGCATTAACCACAGAGAATGGTTTTACCTATAGACTCATCCACACACCCTTGTCACTGGCTGGCACTGGTTGGCAAAGATTATGCACAGGAACATATGTCTGCATGTTCAGTTTTGCATTTGCAGTGATCTTGTGATTGCATGCAGCATATAGTTGAATTAGAATCTACATCTTATTTTGGCAAAATGTATGGGTACCTCATCAACTCTGTTGCCAAGCAGCTGTGGCATCATTTGTTTGTAAACATGAATGAGACTATACAGGTACTCCATAAGAATGAGTTTTTTGCTTACTCTGCTATTGCAACCTGCCTTTTCAAGAATTTCTCCTGTTGATATTAGAAACTTTTGAGTAGATATCATGATGGGGTGAGTGATAGGGAAATAAAAAACAAAAACCTTGTTAATCCCCTATTACAATATTTTACTGGCAAATCATGGCACTGCAACCGCACTCTTTTAACCTTGCCCTGGACTTCATAATTCTTACATCAAATGTTCACAACCTCCTTAGGAACTTAGAAAGTAAAAGACATATTCTGGTGGCTTTTCACCTAGATCTTGTTAGAGAAACAAAAATATTCCACACGATGTCTGGCAAACCCTGTCTCAATACCGTTTTCTTAACTCTAGAAATCTCCCATTTAAGATCAATGTTTTTGTTAAAAAATATATCTGCTTTCCAAAAAAGCCATGGAATGTTATGCAATGGGAGTTCATTGCCTCAAATCCCGTATGTTTTTCTCTATAACTCAATGTCCTGTTTTTCCTTGAAATTTGATACTGTTGGAATGTTTGAATATCTTTTCCTGTAGGTGTACCATTACACTTCAATGTACATGGAGTACAACCGAAAGATGTTTCTTAGTATTGCCTGCAGCTGCATCAAAATAATGAATAAATTAAATGCAATGTGAAATTATTGTGCTGTGATGACATCACAGATTTCCAATAATTCACCAAATTGCAAGAAAAATTGCATTACTTTAAAAATTTGTATGTCCTAAATACTATGTGCTATTGAGGTGCAGTTTCATCTCCTGAAAGAGAAAATTTTTTCTGCTTATTTTGAAATTAATGAATTTAGTTTCCAGAAAATTTCTTTAAAGGATAAAGCAGGTGAACAACACCTATTCCACAACAACAACTAGATCTGACAAATTTCCTCCTATTGCATCTTTCAAATATCTTTTATGGTATTTCGTGACATAGATATTGCATATTTAGGGTAGTATAAACCTTGTGAATATTGTGTGAGAAATATGTCACATGATTCTTAAGAGCCATTTATGATATCCGATAGTCTCTTACACTTTTCCAAGTTGCACTGTTCCTTTTAAAGTTCATACAATTACAAGTATCCTACTGCCAATTTTGACATCAAACCTACATGAGATTTTTTCCTCATTTATGGCTATATTAAAATAAATTCATGAGATTTATGGTCAGTTTCACCATTTTATGAATAATCTTTACTGGGTTTGAATAATGCAGGAAATGTAGTAGCCTTTAGGTCTCATTTTGTTGGGCTTGGAGATGGACTGTAAAAGTAATGGAAATGCAGAAGCATAAACAACCATAAAAATATTTTTTTCACCTGTTACATATAAATTTTTTTGTAGTGCATAGTGGGTGGTAGCCATGGTGAAATCTTGCTAACAGGGTGCCACATAGTTAATTAAAAACTGATTACTTGAAATACTGAGAACATACCTGCCAGTTTAAGTGATGTATGCAAAATCAATTTTTAGAGGTAGGATGGGGATCTGAAGAACACATTTTGTTATTTGAAAACTATGGATATATCAAGTTTGAACATTACAGGTGTGTAGAATGATTTCTGTCTTCATATGTTACAACCTGCAAACAACGTTATTGCCATCACAGAAAATGCATCTGGCAGTGTTTTTGGTGGTGGATATATAGGTGGTATTACATTCTAAACTTTCTAATCATTAACATCTTTGTGGCATCATTGCAAGGCATACTTTCACTGTGGATGTCTTCTGGACTTATTGGATGAAAAATCTGCTGGTGTATAATGTAATTTAATTTGAAATTTTGACAGATCTGCTGATACTGTTTGAAGTATTGATCTAAAACTATGTAACTTAATTTCAAGAGGTGATATTCAGACTATTACTTGATGGTTGTAACTGACAGTGGAGAAATCCTCCTGTAAATATTGATGGTATTAAAAAATTTTCCATGAAGATAGACATTATCTATTAATTTTAACTAATATAACATATGAATTAATTTAAATGAGTCTTTCAGCTCCTAGATAATGGTGAAAACAATTAAGTATGAATAGCATTGCTATTAGTTAAGGTATAAAAGTTATCAAGTTGGTGTGTTGACACTCATGATAATTACTGCTTAATACAGTATTGCATCCCCAGTATGAACCCCTATGCTACTTTAATGCTAACATGTTTCTGAGATAGTTAGCATATATGTCCCTCTCAGATGCAACAGTTCAGAAAACTACTGAAGTTCAGGAAATTGCAAGTCTTGAGCAAAATTCTCATCAGGAAATATATTTTGCTGGACAAAACGTCATGATGAAACTTTCCTTCTTACTTTTTGGTACATCCTTCTTCTATACCTGATTACCTCATATCACTTCAGGGAGGAAGTGAATCTCACTACAAACACACTTGATGTAGTAAGGTTTCATATCTGATTAATTGATTATGTGTTTTTGTGGCTGTAAAATGGGAGTGATCTGCCTCACAAGCCTACAAAAGTTTGTTAGACCACTTCCATTGGTAAGCATGTAATCAACACCATATAGTCTGTCAGTTCACTTGTAACTATTGTACATGTAATACTTGCTTCATGCTACAAAGAATTAAATAAATGAAATAAAATGAAATTGATTAACAATAACAGATATGTTTAAATGCATAAACAGTGTAATACACATGTGACATGTGGGGTTAGCTATAACTGGCCAGTCAAGCATGTATTAATTGCTTTTCATGCAACCTGTGAACGGCACAATAAAAACCTAGATCATGTGAGGAGACAGATCATGTAACAAACTCAATACCAGTTACACCCCACACCACCATTGATCTATGTTTGTCTATTTTTGTCTTGCTCTTAAAACATTTTTAATGCTTGAAAGGAATTAAGTACTGAAAACAATGGTCTCTGTTGTCTGCTACATCTCAAAGACCTATCATGATGATTTCATCCATTGCCATTACATTGCCAGTCGTCGAGGAAAAAAATCTAAATTTAAAGCTTGTGTCCCTTTTTGTTGCATCAAATGTTTATTCAAAGAGCTGTTTCACAGATTTTTTAAAATTCCCCTCCTCTGGAAATACTTGATTCTAATAGGGGAAATTATCAAAACTGTGATTGTTTGTTAGGCTTGAACAGTGTGTCAAGGTCGCAACTCATAAGAATTTTAGACAGACAAAAAGTGTATGGTAGTTAAAAGTGAAAAAGACAGTCATTTTACATCAAACCTTTATTGAAACTTAGCACTTGTTGGCAAAGACGTAGTACTACAAAGACACAGTAAGCAATCACCTTTGCTTCTTGATTACTTCAGTTTGAAAGGAGTAGGCCATCGTTACGATGTGAAAGTCAGAAAGGGCAAACCAATGGGAATAAAAGGACCTGTCAATTAAATTTTGTTGCCTGAAAAGGGATTACAGAGTTTCAAGTACATATTGTCTGGTAGATTTGCAGTAGGATCTCCTTCCCTGACAACTCCCTGCTCAGACTGCTGACTATAGCATATTTCCAATTGTCAGTCTCTGAATCTACAGGTGATTGTATGCATAGTTCTGGCAACTGATCATTACAGCAATGCATACTTTCACTGTAATTACCCTTGTTACGACCAATCATAAAACTGTGTAATTTATAATACAATAATGTACAAACTGAGTGAATGTGTGGACTAAGGAAATATTACCCATAATGTTCTAGTTACATCCTACCAAAGTGTACTAAAAATTAACCAGTAAGTTGTAAAGTATTAAACAATATTTATTTAAAATAACGTAGTAAAAAATAAGTTGTGAAATATTAACATTATTAAATCTAATCATATGAAAGAAGTTCTAATTACTTTCAAATTTCATGTATGTTTATGCTAACATTCTTTATTGGTACGTAGATTTACATTTAATTTATCATCATGGGATTGTATGTATTTAGGAGGTACTGCTATTTATCTAAATGCTTAATACAGTTGAGATTGAAACAATATTTGATAGCTAAGATTTCACCCATGATTACTCTCACATTCCCGGATATAAAAACATGTGAAGTAGTTAGATGAGATAAAAACAAAACACCAACATCAGTTTGTCTAGAGTTTCACTGTGATTACCCTTGTTACGACCAATCATAAAACTGTGTAATTTATAATACAATAATGTACAAACTGAGTGAATGTGTGGACTAAGGAAATATTACCCATAATGTTCTAGTTACATCCTACCAAAGTGTACTAAAAATTAACCAGTAAGTTGTAAAGTATTAAACAATATTTATTTAAAATAACGTAGTAAAAAATAAGTTGTGAAATATTAACATTATTAAATCTAATCATATGAAAGAAGTTCTAATTACTTTCAAATTTCATGTATGTTTATGCTAACATTCTTTATTGGTACGTAGATTTACATTTAATTTATCATCATGGGATTGTATGTATTTAGGAGGTACTGCTATTTATCTAAATGCTTAATACATTTGAGATTGAAACAATATTTGATAGCTAAGATTTCACCCATGATTACTCTCACATTCCCGGATATAAAAACATGTGAAGTAGTTAGATGAGATAAAAACAAAACACCAACATCAGTTTGTCTAGAGTGCCAACTAGGTAAAAGGGAAGGGTTATAAACAGTTTTGAATACGGTTCAAGTTCAAGTTTGGTTTCAAATACAGTTTCGACATATGGATAGCCTTTTCCTTTAATAGTCACCTCTTGCGACAGGGGGTAAGTACAGTGAGCATATTCTAAAACTTCTAGACAACAGAAGGGACAACCATGGAGGGGGTGTGCATGTCTGTATAGATGTATGTATGTAGACAGACATTGGGTAGTTATGTGGGTTATCGACATTCCAGTGCATATCGCAGGGACCAGTTGCAACCCTGCAATGTGGCCCCTTTAAGGGGCAAGCAAAGTTTGACAGAGAATATTAAACTCTTGTACATCCCAGCACCTGGTTTTTCCTTCTCTAACTAATTTTTTGCCAGAGTATGAAAACATGGAGAGGTCTTTCAGGTTAGAAGAAATTTTAAACTTTTTGTTAATACTTGCTGGAAAATGAAAATTTTCAGGTAACATAATTTTACACAGATGCACATCAGATGAAAGACTAGAAAATCTCCACTAAGTTGTAAAAAATCATGACATTAGACTGTGATCATGGCTGTGTCACTTTTAGTTAGTGTTATGTCAATTTACAAAATGTGGTGCCGAATAAAGTTTGTGACAAATTGCAAAAACAAAGCTCTCATTACCCCTATAGACATTCTCTGTCCTTAGTGCTGTTACCCATTGCAAATTAAAGTTGGTTCCCATAAATTCATGACAACTTAACATGGCAAAATATTAACCTTTAATCATGACTACCACAGTTTTTGGGGGAAACTGCAGTTTCCAATTAAAGTGCCTGACCACTGCTGCTTCAATGAACAACAGCTTTCATTACCATTCTTGTTCAAAAGTGTCCTAACAGTTATGGGTTCAGGTAAGTGCTGGCCAGAATAAGTGCTGGCCAAAATAAGTGCTGGCCAAAATGGGATCAAATTACTGATGGTGCATTGAAGGATTAGATCCCTTCAGTTTTCAGTTTCATCGGAGATAAATTGCTATCAAGTGTTATCATTCAAGGCTACTGTCAAATGCTTGAATTGGCATCAAATATGTATTGATAACATTTCTTGACAAGATAAAGTAAAGGATAGATTTTCTGAGTTGAATACTTACTAACTCACTTCAGTCCCTGAGTTTTGTAATGTTAAGCATTGTGCATATAGTGTGTTTTGTTTTGCATTATATGGAGGAAAAAGTTTGCACTCTCCAAATTTTTTTATAACTTCCCTACAACTAGTAATTGACTCAGTATCTACTCAAATCCTTGTACAGTCATGTTTTAAGACTCTAAACAATGTACGGTGATTTCCTCATAGAATCACTTCAGAAGAATAGTAGGAAATTTGACACTTGAATTGAAGGGAGACTTTGTTGGACTTAAAACAACTTTGTTATCATGATCTTTGCTCCAGCTGACATGACTAACAGCCTATATTTACAGGCTGGACATAAAATTTAGGTATGTCACACACTGAGTATGTATACATCATAAACATGCTCAACATATCTTGAGAGGCTGATCATACTGCCCTCGCAATCTTCTCATCTTTTAAGAAATTGATATCATGTGAAAGTAGACCTAATACATACTAAAGCCATTACTTGTTATTTTCTCTACCTCAGGGATAAACGTGGGGATGGATAATTATATTTTCAAGTTGGTTTGGGTTGATGTTGACCTCATCCACTCTCTCACTTTCATGCTCTCTGGCTCTCTCATGCTCATGCACAATACATTTTGGTATCGGTAGAGTAGTTTTCATATTGTGGTGTGTACTTCCTGGTATTATGTTGCTTTCATCATCGTGTATTTTGATTATATCCTACTTTTTCTTTTGAAACAAAGGTTACGCTCCTAGATGGGAAACGCAGTCTAAATGTCAACATCTTCTTGAAGCAGTTTCGTAAAACCAATGAAGAGGTGATAGCACTCCTCAAGAAGGGTGATCCTGTAGAAGTGGGAGGCATCGAAAGACTTAAAGGACTTGAAAAAATTCTTCCAACTCAAGAAGAGGTATTTTGTTACGTTTTGAAAAGTTTCTTTTTTATTTACTATTCATCCTTGTGTTCCCTTGGTTTGTAGTGTTGTTTTTGGTAAGTCTAGTTTGTGATGAAAATTTCACAACATTTTGCATTTTATGTGTACTTTATTATTTTAAGTCATACCGGTCCTGTAATTGTTTTAATATGTACATGCTTCTCTTTTAGAAAGGCCTTTAAACTGAATAGCATCAGACATGCAATTGAAATTGCAATGTTGCATTTTGATAATTAGCCCTTGAGTCTGCTGCAGATCAAGTTTTGGCTGTCAACTTTCACCAAGTAGTACATTTTTTTCGTAGTAGTCTACAGAAATTTTCCATTCGCACAGCAATTTGATTGACAGCAAGTTCAAAAAATGGCAAAGCACAGTTGAGACTTTTGATTTACACGTTAGGGTCTTGTATACTCAAACTGAGATAGTGTCTGGATGAGGATGGATTTTGGAAAGTAGTGGGAGGGGCATAACTTGGTAAGGGGAATTGAAACTGTTTGGGGAGGGAAGACAATGCCTTGAATATTCATAAACAATTATTCAGTATCCCTTACCGAAATAAATAGCCTTCGAACACCCTTCATATACCCTTCAAAAGAGCATTCGAATGCTAAATGGAATGGAGTGCTAAAACGCAGTTGAATGTATGTGAACACCCTTCAAAATACCCTTCGAATGCTATATACCCTTCCAATAGCCTTCCCCACGGACGAATTATGCAAATGAGTTTTGAATGTGAAGGCTAAAATGAATGCTATTCTGAAGACTATTGAATGCTATTCCGAATGCTATCGAATGCTATTCCAAATGCTCTTGAATGCTATTCTGAATGCTATTGAATGCTATTCCGAATGCTATTGAATGCTTTTCCGAATGCTATTGAATGCTATTCCGAATGCTATTGAATGCTATTCCGAAGGCAATCGAATGCTGTTCTGTATGCCATTTACACCAGATGAAGACTATTGAATGTTGTATCAAATGCTATTAAATGCTATATGCTGAATTAAATGTTACACCAAATTTAATTTAAAATAGTAAATGGCTTGTCAGTATGGTCTAGTAATAATAGGCAGAAGAACCAGGTTGAACAATTCCCAGGTCGAGTCAGACCAAAGACTGTGCACAAGGAACCTGCTGCCCATGATGCTCAGGAGTAGGGAAAGCAAGCGAGTTCCCCACAACCGGTATAATGTCATTAAAATCTTTAGATTGATTTGAAACTTCACTGCAATCCACCTGCTGTGGTCCTTGTTACGGAAGTACTGTAGGGGCATAGGCTAAAAGGAAGCAAAATGAATGAAAGGTCAAACTGTGTTCTACTTGTTCAGTAATGAAGTTAATTAAATCACAATATTACACAAACAAATGCTAAATGTTAACTTGATGACAGCTGTAAAGGATATTCTGCGTACTGTCAGGCACATACTATATACACACTGCATGACAATCAAAACTGAGACATGATCAGTTTGTGCATATTTTCCTGGGCCCGTGGTTTAATAATTTGCATGCAGGTGAATTAACATTGAATTTGCACACTGAATGTGTATATGTAACCTCATCCATGTATGACAAATCTGTTTCTACTTGTTAAAAATTTTGTAATTTGCTGTAGGTATAAAAATAAGGTTGTTTCTAAAACCCCCACATCCCCCACTCATAGATCATGCATGGGTCGAGGTAGTATTAGTATCATAATCATGCAACCCACAACTAATTACACACAGCTTAACTTACAGGCCTGGCGCAAGGTGATTAATGATAAAACTCGCACAACTCAGACCTTCAGTTTAAACCATCAGGCCTTTAAACAAGTTTTAAGTAAGTGGATGTGGGTTGCAGGGTCATTTTAATGACCGTGCATTAATGTTACTATACTAAGCATAACCTCAACCACCTCAACCCGCCATTACCTATGGGTCAACCAAGGTTGTTGGTTGTGGGTGGTTAGTTGTTGAGTCTCTTGCGGGGAGCTGTGGGGGTTTCTGAAACAACCTAAAAATATTCAGCGTTATTGTTTCCACAAAGAAAGCAATGCAAATTCTGACAACTAAAATAGAAAAGAAAAAAAACTTAATCCACCAACTAGTTGAAACTACTGTATTCACTGTCAAGCTTTGTCAATTTTTTCTGGCAATTAATCCCTAGCATATTGTTGTGTGCATGGGTTCCAGAATCTACTGGAGAACTGATCATACACTCCAAACTGGAAAAAAGCTGCGGCCAGCTGGCCCAACCTAAACCAGTGGGAAAGAAACTGAGACTTGAACCTTATCTAAAGCTAAATTTATTTAAAAAATAAATTTATGAACTGCATGCAACTTTGAAAAAAAAACTTAATTTATGCATTGAAACAGTATCTTTGATCCCTTTAAAGTTTAATAAGCAAGATGATGACACTTGTTGACATCTACACATGTTAATATCTGTAATCTGTTTACATAATTCACACTGCTCATTTGGAGTCAGCTGGCCTGCTGCAGGTGCAGATCCTGTACAGATAACAGTACTGTATGTACAGAACTGAAAAATTTAAGGCCCAATTCTCCCACTCCAAAATCCAAACAGTACCAAGTACCTTAAAGTTCTAGAGCAGTCACAGTGGCCCTAAAATTATTTTGAAATAGCTACTAAATTTCGCTACTTTTCTGTCATGTTCCTTCAAAGAAATTTTTAAGATATTTTAAGGTTGAAACATTCAACATTCAAAGTAAACCAGAGTATTACTACTTGTAAATTTCAGTGAAAAATACACTGTCACATGATTATCAAGAGCCATAACAATTTTGATTATTATCCCTGCTTGTTCAAATTGGGGTGACTGCATTTGCCCTTTAAGTTTTTTTTTTTTTTGCCCTAGTAATCCCTGCCCACAGAAGTCTGAGCATGTGAATATACACTAAGTTTATGGCTAGAACTACTGTAAGCAGTGCATTCATGCAGCAGTGGCCTATATGTGCAATTAATTTCAATAGGTTCAAAGATATCTTTCAATTTTTAACTTCTAGTTGCAATGTATGCTAAACCACTAGCTAGTGGCAATTACCTGTAGTAGTTGCATCATTGCATGCAAAGTGTGTGACTGCTCTACTTTACACATCTATGGTAGGGGGAAGGCCTACACTATAGCACACTGTCCATACAGCTTAAAAAATAAAAGAAGTAAATGCTTATGCATCATCTGAAGGTTAATTCTCTTCATAAGTTTCTCTAAATGTTACTGACTCACAATATACTGATAGGGTGGAAGGATTATTGT
Source organism: Holothuria scabra (assembly GCA_037179385.1). Taxonomy (NCBI): domain Eukaryota; kingdom Metazoa; phylum Echinodermata; class Holothuroidea; order Aspidochirotida; family Holothuriidae; genus Holothuria; species Holothuria scabra. The sequence goes on along the minus strand of CM074192.1, from coordinate 6,070,293 downwards.
TAAACAATTACTCACCTTTTACCAATCAAACAGAAACTGTTCTCACAAACTATAATGTACAGTATTCTGCCACAGCTAGCTCTTCAAAATGGCAGCACAACTGAATTCAAACTGAGTTACCTAAAGGTGCACAACCAATTACAAAAGGGCTCATATGACTTCTTTCTTGTTTATCAAACCATTTGATTGGCTGGTTGCAGCTGTGGCATTCATTAAATTCCAAAATAAATATTTGACCTCCAAACTGATCATGTGAATGCTAAAGCTTGGGTTGAAGGGTATTTCGAATGCTATAGCTTTCAGATAGCATTCAAAATAGCATTCAATAGCCTTCAAAAGTTTGCAGCGAATGCTATACTAAGTGTGAATGGTATCGAATGCTAAAATATCAGTTTTATACCATTCGAATGGAATTTGAAGGGTATTTGAAGGCTATAATAGCCTTCATATTTGGTAAGGGATGTAAGCAATAAATCTGAATATCTTAGCTTTCTGTTTGACTGTGCATTACAAGTCCAAGAGACAGATATGTGGGGAAGGGCATTGTGGTTGAAACCAACTATTATATGAAGGAAATAAACTTTCAAATAGGATATACTGAATGGCTACCTACAGAGCTTGAGAGGAAACACATTTCAAAAAGGTGAAATATGAAAAATGTAGAAAAGGATGCAAAACTCAACCATTGTATGGTGGAATGGTAACTTTAATGTGAACAATATGGGGGAAAAGGAACTGTCACGTTGTAAGTGACTCCTTTGTACATTTTGCCAATTTAAGACTGCTTAAAAGATGTCACCTTATTGTATAAATTGACCCAGGGTTCAAATCCTGAAATTGCTCTTATATTAAGCATAAACACTGGAATGCCCAATCAGAGTTTAGGTTAGGTTAGGTTAGATGAAGTTTTACAGCCCTGTTTCCAACCAATCAGGGTTAAGTCTGTTTGTTTGCACACAACAAACAGATACACCAAAAAGTGATGACATACATGTGTAATCAATCATATGTTTATTTACTTTTCAGATTGACATGATTAAAGCATATAAAGGGGAAGAATCGATGCTAGGTGTCGCAGAGAAGTTTTATCTGCTATTAACTAGGCTTTCAAAGTAGGTATTTTTGAATTCTTGTTTACAAATTTTATATGCTAGCAAGTTTGCTGACCCAACTTGCCTTATCTCGATCAGACACACATAAAAATATGAGACTTTGGAAACTATCATGCCATGATGCTACTTCATGAGTAAGCAACATAGACACCCCAGTAGATCAAAGGCAGTGTGGGGTGTAACTGGTATCTAAGTTTGTTACATGATCTATTTCTTCCAATGATGTGTGCTTTCAGAGTCTTTGCACTGCGTGAAAAGCAATTAACACATGTTTGACTGGTCTGTTAGCTAACCCCAAACATTATGTAACTTTTTGTATATTTTAACATATCTGTTACTGTCAATCAAATGTGAAAGGTGACAATATCAAGTGTGGATGTAGTCAGGTTTATTTGCTCCCTGAAGCTATAAGAGGTAATCAGGCAGAGAAGGAGGATGTAACAAAAAGTAAGAAGGAAAGTTTCATCATGATCCAGGAGGCTGGAGCTTCTGGTACTTACACACTGATATTTCTGAAACTTGTTGGTTATTAAAGATTGACAAAAATCTCTCAACCACATTAAAAATGCACTGTGGGGAAATGTGAATCTCTTTATTTAATATTTGTACCTCCATATGGGACCTTACACTTTTATCATGGAATTATATAAAGATTCGTGACACCCTCAGACTTTTCCTTAGATGCTTGCAAAAGTATATCAGGCATTGTAGGGACTTGTGCTTTGAGCTCAAATGAAAGCACAGTGCTCTATTACTTTCCTTCTTTCTGGGTGAAAGACAACCGAACTCATGTAAAGACAGTTCCATATTCAAAGTTGCTGTATCTTCGGCTGGCATGTATCATGATCTGACGCTAGTATAGCACATCAACAATGGCTGTTTATTAGTTTTTTTCCTCCCTACAGAAATATATCTTACACTAGCTATGAACTCGCATAGCACAGTGAACACTCACCGTACTTTGCATGTACACATGTGTAAAAACAATAGACTTTTCATGTATTCAGTGTATATAGACCGGTGCTATGGCAGAGTGGATAAAGGTGGTGGCATTTGAAGCGATGAAGCTTAGCAACCAGAGGTCTGGGGTTTGATTCCTGGCTGGGTCAAAGTAAGGTCGGTTTTTCATCCAAGAGCAATCTACGGTTTTCCCATCTGAACTGGCCTTTCAAAAAATACCAAATTTGATCCAAATTGTTGAGTTGGTTGCCACCCGACGTTAAGTTGTAATTCATAAGCCAACGGCTTCTCCCACATTCGTGGTCGCATAGCCTCGTAAAACAACTGCCCTTCAAGGCCTGATTATTATTATTATTATAAAGGTACGACACTGTACATAATTAACCAAGGTGCTCTAGGTTGTACTGAGTTTGCATGCATGCAGGCTATCATGCTCAGTGCAGGGTATGGCAACACTCTAGCTAGCTGGGGGAGAAAGACACTTGAGTAGATCTGCGTCATAGCTCTGACTGTTTCAGGAAAATTGATGAGTCATGTTGGCAACTCCTCATTGTGAATTGTCCTCTCAGGTGAAATGTCACAAATGTTGTCAATGGCTGTCTACCAAGACAAACTTCCTTTTGAGAGACTTTTGTCCAAATTCTATTAACCAAAGCATTTTGAATGAGTTTCAAATGGTTTTGAACTGCTTTGAATGCTCTTAAAAAGGTTTAGTTTATGCAAAGGCTATTTTTTACATTCCCTTTGTGATTTTTCCAGTTTTCATTAACAACCAAAGGCGGACTCTTGAGTGCAGTTGGTTTTTCCAAAGGCTTCCATTTTAAACCTTTCAGGTTCAAAGAACTCCCAGGGTTGTCCTTCAGGGTGTCCAAAGGTACTTTTCAGCTGGAATTCAGTTGGCAAATGGTTTCAGTGATAATCTATGTAATACTTACGCCATGAATTTGCTATCATGCTCAGTGCAGGGTATGGCAACACTCTAGCTAGCTGGGAGAGAAAGACACTTGAGTAGATCTGCGTCATAGCTCTGACTGTTTCAGGAAAATTGATGAGTCATGTTGGCAACTCCTCATTGTGAATTGTCCTCTCAGGTGAAATGTCACAAATGTTGTCAATGGCTGTCTACCAAGACAAACTTCCTTTTGAGAGACTTTTGTCCAAATTCTATTAACCAAAGCATTTTGAATGAGTTTCAAATGGTTTTGAACTGCTTTGAATGCTCTTAAAAAGGTTTAGTTTATGCAAAGGCTATTTTTTACATTCCCTTTGTGATTTTTCCAGTTTTCATTAACAACTAAAGGCGGACTCTTGAGTGCAGTTGGTTTTTCCAAAGGCTTCCATTTTAAACCTTTCAGGTACAAAGAACTCTCAGGGTTGTCCTTCAGGGTGTCCAAAGGTACTTTTCAGCTGGAATTCAGTTGGCAAATGGTTTCAGTGATAATCTATGTAATACTTATGCCATGAATTTGCTATCATGCTCAGTGCAGGGTATGGCAACACTCTAGCTAGCTGGGGGAGAAAGACACTTTATCTGCATCATAGCTCTGACTGTTTCAGGAAAATTGATGAGTCATGTTGGCAACTCCTCATTGTGAATTGTCCTCTCAGGTGAAATGTCACAAATGTTGTCAATGGCTGTCTACCAAGACAAACTTCCTTTTGAGAGACTTTTGTCCAAATTCTATTAACCAAAGCATTTTGAATGAGTTTCAAATGGTTTTGAACTGCTTTGAATGCTCTTAAAAAGGTTTAGTTTATGCAAAGGCTATTTTTTACATTCCCTTTGTGATTTTTCCAATTTTCATTAACAACCAAAGGCGGACTCTTGAGTGCAATTGGTTTTTCCAAAGGCTTCCACTTTAAACCTTTCAGGTTCAAAGAACTCCCAGGGTTGTCCCTCAGGGTTTCCAAAGGTATTTTCAGCTGGAATTCAGTTGGCAAATGGTTTCAGTGATAATCTATGTAATACTTACGCCACGAATTTGCTATCATGCTCAGTGCAGGGTATGGCAACACTCTAGCTAGCTGGGGGAGAAAGACACTTTATCTGCGTCATAGCTCTGACTGTTTCAGGAAAATTGATGAGTCATGTTGGCAACTCCTCATTGTGAATTGTCCTCTCAGGTGAAATGTCACAAATGTTGTCAATGGCTGTCTACCAAGACAAACTTCCTTTGGAGAGACTTTTGTCCAAATTCTATTAACCAAAGCATTTTGAATGAGTTTCAAATGGTTTTGAACTGCTTTGAATGCTCTTAAAAAGGTTTAGTTTATGCAAAGGCTATTTTTTACATTCCCTTTGTGATTTTTCCAATTTTCATTAACAACCAAAGGCGGACTCTTGAGTGCAATTGGTTTTTCCAAAGGCTTCCATTTTAAACCTTTCAGGTTCAAAGAACTCCCAGGGTTTTCCTTCAGGGTTTCCAAAGGTACTTTTCAGCTGGAATTCAGTTGGCAAATGGTTTCAGTGATAATCTATGTAATACTTACGCCATAAATTTGCTTTTCGTTCTTAATTTAATTATTTTTGTCAGTACCTACATCAATTAGGAATCAGTGACACACTGTTAAAATGACTTTGAAAAGACACACCCCTCAATTGATTTTCCACCTTTTTCATTGCCATGGTCATTGTTTGTAACACTTATACTATTTTGCCTACAGTTCTTTAGTTCAAGTTAGTGAAGAATTTTTTGCAGCTCACAGTTTGGATGTTGTCTCAAAAATGGAAAAATCTACTGAGGACAGAAAAGTGTGTATAGTCTTAAAAAATGTTTCTTTCAGATGGAGCTTTACAATGTTGGAGGCACAATTTATGAACATTATTTTGCTTTCTGTAATTTTATTGAAAATCCTGATGGCAGAAAGAAACCTCCCTTTAAGGCATCAAAACCTAATATTCTTGTGTAGTCTCTGGATAACTTTGAAAAGAAGTGGACATTATTTTCAAAAGGGTTTAGTCAGCAGCAATGTAACAATTTATAGAGGGAAAGAAACCTGGAAATCATACCGTGGCACCTTAAAATAATTACTTCTTTCAAGTTCCTAATACTGGGCACACTCTTTGCAGTCTCCTAAACAGCCCTCTGGTATCTTATGAATGTGCATTGGAAATAAAAAGCAGTGGAAAAAGAAGAACAAGAAAAATAATCTCTATAAGAGAGTATGAGTCCTTTATAGGAGAATATCTTTGTTTCCCCACATTTTGACATTTTTGAGTATAGAACAATGATAAGCCTCGGTCATTTTGTTATTATACTGATCTGCCTGAGCAGTGTAGGCCAACAGACCGAAGGGTCTAAGAAGAAGAGATTTTTTTAGAAAAAGAATTCAATTAGGAAAGCAGGGTGCCATATTTTGCCCAGTATCACCTCTAATAGTAGGTTTGAATAATTACCAGTCCTCCTTCTCTCAGGTCACCCCTTCCCATACCCTTACTGCCTCCAAATCTCTACCTTTTGTCACCACAGCCTTTATGGAGATTAATATTTAATGAGAACTGTTCCTGTTGAATTGTTCTCAACATGTTATGATAACATTGTTACATTTTTTTCTTCAGCTACCAGCTACGTATTGATGGAATGGTTTTAAAAGAGGAGTATGCTTCAAATATAGAATTCCTGAAGCCTGCCATCGCTACTCTACAGGAATGCTGCAAAGGTAGCAACCTTTTCAAATTTTGAAAAATTGAATCATTGTACCATAAATCTCTGGTCATACTTAGTACCAATTAGAACTCATCAGAAGAAGTTGCAAGATGCATTTAGGTTCCTCTTCCACCGTAATGAACTTCCTTTTGGTATTCTCCTTCTCAAGGAGGCTTTTTCATACAGCATTCTAAGTCAATCATAATTTTATAGCCAATAAATGCAATGCATGAAATATACACATTGTGACAAGTTGACAACAGACTGGTTTGCATGTATTAACCATATGAAGAAGCAGAAATGGAGAAATGGCACATTTTTTACATAGATCTGAGCACAAAATAGATTTGTAAGTGTAAAAGTCCTCCTTTCGTTACTACTTTTTGAAATTCATTTTTTACCTGTGCCTTTATACATTATGCAAATTCAAGTTTCAAAATTTTTTCCAGAATTATGAATATAAGATACAAAAAACTTCATTAATGAAGTACCAGTCATGATTATGATGGTCAGACAACTGGTCCATAGATTATAATTCCTGATTGCTTTATTCAGCACAACCAACTATCCTCTTTGGTTGCCATGTCTTTCATTAAGATAAACTTTGACCCTAAAGAATACCACCGAACATCCCTGTCGTTTGGCCAAAAACGGGATATTTATTAAATATCTACCTGAGTTGGTACTTAAGTTCTATTGAATGCTCTTCTGCACAAATTGGTTCTTAAATAACTGCAAGTTGATTTGCAGGAGTAATTAGTGACCAATTTTCTCACATTTCTACAAATTGAAAAATTTATAAAATGTCTAAAAATTTTGCCTGACATTTTCAGCAGTGTTTCTTGAATTATGAGGTCCACTTTTTGGTTTCGATGAAAAGAGAAACCTATGCATTCATGATGGCGTGTGTGTGAATGTGCGTGTGTATGTGTGTGTGTGTGTATGTATGTGTGTATGTGTGTGTGTTTGTGACACTTTGCTTGTTTACACGATATCTTGAGAAGGGAAGATCTGACAGTTCTCAAACTTGGTACACAGATACCCCATACTGAGAGGAAGAACCCTATTTATTTTGGTTGAGGTCAAAGGTCATCTGGGGTCACAGGGGGTCAAAAACCAAAATCCTTGTTTACACAATATCTCAAGACAGGAAACTTGGATTAATTTCAAACTTTATATATTGATGCGTTATGATGTAAGGAAGAACCCTATTGATTTTGGTGGAGGTCAAAGGTCATTTGGGGTCATGTGGGGTCAAACCCTGAAATCCTTGTTTACACGATATCTCATGGTAGAAAACTTGGATTAATTTCAAACGTGGTATGTTGATGCGTTATGATGTAAGGAAAAACCCTATTGATTTTGGTGGAGGTCAAAGGTCATTTGGGGTCACATGGGGTCAAACCCTGAAATCCTTGTTTACACAATATCTCATGGTAGAAAACTTGGATTAATTTCAAACTTGATATGTTGATGCGTTATGATGTAAGGAAGAACCCTGTTGATTTTGGTGGAGGTCAAAGGTCATTTGGGGTCACATGGGGTCAAAACCCTAAATCCTTGTTTACACGATATCTCATGGTAGGAAACTTGGATTAATTTCAAACTTGGTATGTTGATGCGTTATGATGTAAGGAAGAACCCTATTGATTTTGGTGGAGGTCAAAGGTCATTTGCAGTCACGTGGGGTCAAACCCTGAAATCCTTGTTTACACGGTATCTCATGGTAGAAAACTTGGATTAATTTCAAACTTGATGTGTTGATGCATTATGATGTAAGGAAGAACCCTTTTGATTTTGGTGAAGGTCAAAGGTCATTTGGGGTCACATGGGGTCAAAACCCTAAATCCTTGTTTACACGATATCTCATGGTAGGAAACTTGGATTAATTTCAAACTTGGTATGTTGATGCGTTATGATGTAAGGAAGAACCCTATTGATTTTGGTGGAGGTCAAAGGTCATTTGCAGTCACGTGGGGTCAAACCCTGAAATCCTTGTTTACACGGTATCTCATGGTAGAAAACTTGGATTAATTTCAAACTTGATGTGTTGATGCATTATGATGTAAGGAAGAACCCTATTGATTTTGGTGAAGGTCAAAGGTCATTTGGGGTCACGTGGGGTCAAACCCTGAAATTCTTGTTTACACGATATCTCATGGTAGAAAACTTGGATTAATTTCAAACTTGATATGTTGATGCGTTATGATGTAAGGAAGAACCCGATGTATTTTCGTGGAGGTCAAAGGTCATTTGGGGTCACATGGGGGTCAAAACCTGAAATCCTTGTTTACATGATACATTTTGGTAGGAAACTTGGATTCATTTCAATCTTGATAGGCTGATGCATTATGATGTAAGGAAGAACCCTATTGATTTTGGTGGAGGTCAAAGGTCATTTGCAGTCACGTGGGGTCAAACCCTGAAATCCTTGTTTACACGGTATCTCATGGTAGAAAACTTGGATTAATTTCAAACTTGATGTGTTGATGCATTATGATGTAAGGAAGAACCCTATTGATTTTGGTGGAGGTCAAAGGTCATTTGGGGTCACATGGGGTCAAAACCCTAAATCCTTGTTTACACGATATCTCATGGTAGGAAACTTGGATTAATTTCAAACTTGGTATGTTGATGCGTTATGATGTAAGGAAGAACCCTATTGATTTTGGTGGAGGTCAAAGGTCATTTGCAGTCACGTGGGGTCAAACCCTGAAATCCTTGTTTACACGGTATCTCATGGTAGAAAACTTGGATTAATTTCAAACTTGATGTGTTGATGCATTATGATGTAAGGAAGAACCCTATTGATTTTGGTGAAGGTCAAAGGTCATTTGGGGTCACGTGGGGTCAAACCCTGAAATTCTTGTTTACACGATATCTCATGGTAGAAAACTTGGATTAATTTCAAACTTGATATGTTGATGCGTTATGATGTAAGGAAGAACCCGATGTATTTTCGTGGAGGTCAAAGGTCATTTGGGGTCACATGGGGGTCAAAACCTGAAATCCTTGTTTACATGATACATTTTGGTAGGAAACTTGGATTCATTTCAATCTTGATAGGCTGATGCATTATGATGTAAGAAATCACCAGATTTATTTTCATGGAGGTCAAAGGTCATTTGGGGTCACATTGGGTCACACCCCAAAATCCTGGTTTACACTGTATCTCAAGGTAGGAAACTTTGATTCATTTCAAACTTGATATGTTGATGTATTATGATGTAAGAAATAACCCAATAAATTTTGGTGGAGGTCAAAGGTCATTTGGGGTCACATGGGGTCAAACTCCGAACTTCTTGTTCACACAATATATCTCAAGGTAGGAAGCTTGGATTGATTTCAAACTTGATATGTTGATGCGTTATGATGGGAGGAAGAACCCTATTGATTTTGGTAGAGGTCAAAGGTCATTCGGGGTCACATGGGGTCAAACTCAGAAAAACTTGTTTAGGATAGCTCAAGGTACTAAAGGTGGATGGATTTCAAAATTAGTATGTAAATGAATTATGGTGAGAAGATGGTCTGTATAAGGTTTTTTTTTGTGTAGGTGAAAGAACATCTGGGGTCATGATCGGTCAAACTTTGAAAAACTTGTCAAAATGTGATATCTCAAGGTAGGAAACTTGGATGGATTTCCTAATTAGTATGTGGATGTGTTATGGTGAGTTGAAAGTACTGTACCTGTTGTTTTGGTCGAGGTCAATGGTCATCTGGTATCACCTGGCATCAAACTCTGAAAACCGTGTTTGCCGAATATCTTAAGGCACAATATGAAATTTGGCTTTTTGAATAGAGAAATATTTTGGTTAAAAGAAAAACCAGTCACTTACAGGTGGAGACAAAGGCTATTTTGGGTCACCAGTTGTTACAAGAAATGTAGCATTTTATTGAAAAGAGCATGTATGTATCATCGAAACCTCAATGCATTTTTGCATTCTGGTTTCAGAGGGAGGGGAGAGGAAGGTGGCAAACTGTAGGGGAGCAATACCTCCCAAACATTTTTTAAATACACTTATGAGAATGAGCCTATATGTAATTCCTTGTACTGAAGACTTTCATCACAGTTTCCTTTAAGCTTTTTGAATAAATTTGATTGCTTCTTCAAAGAAGAGTTTAAGGTCATACCAAGTGTTGATATGTTGTAGGAGTACTTATTTTAAGCATTTTGGTGGAATTTGCATTGGAATCCAATGTGTGGTCAAGATATGAGCAAGTAAAGTTTTTCATTTTCAGTAAGAAGTAAACATAAAGCAAGCACATATGACATCATAGCTCCACGTTAATGGACAGTATTTTGTTTTTCTTTAAAGTTTACAGCTTATTTTCTCATCAACAATCCCATGTAATTAGAATTTGATTGGCAAAATTTGCATTCCTGTAAGGGAGTCCTACCCCTATTAACTTAAAGGTCAACATAACAGTGTGAAAAAACAAAGGAAAGCAAAGCATTCCTTTTCAACGTGAAGAAGTGATATTACCTCTCACTGCCCTCAAACTCACTTTTGAACACAAAACTAACTACTTCTTTTACTGATATCTCAAGAAATATATGTTCGATTTGAAATGGAAATTTCACCACCCTGTGTAGATTTGGTTCCTCTTATAAATATGAAAATTATTTTTTTTTTTGTTAACTTCTCATTTAATCAATCCACAGGTATATTGGATAGTAAGCTGCTTCAAGAGTTTTTAGCTCTTGTCCTTGTCACTGGAAATTATATGAATTCAGTGAGTATTAGTAGGAATTTTGTCACTGTAATTACATTAAGTGATGATTAAATTAACCTTATGAGTGTGAGATAAATTTCATAAGTGCTGCTCAGAATTTGCTATGGTAGTAATTTAATTTAGTAATCATTTCGATGAATCAAGAATCACATGTACTCAGTGAGTACAAGATGGGTCATCCGTTTGTGCGAATTAATTTCATTTCAATTCACTGAGCATTAGGCAAACTTGATGACTGTATGATACACATCGTTAGTTAGTTAGATTGAGTTTTACGGCTTTAACCAATTGGTTTAATTTGGGAAAGCCACAGGCCTTTTCCAGTTGTGGCTCATTGACTTGTTTTCCCTACTTCATTGATTATACTAAGCACCAGGTACAATGACAGTAGGTTCCAGTTAAAAGTCTTCTGTAAGATCCAGATACGAGTTGAACTCCAGACCTCCCTGCTGCAAGTTTGATGCTCTAACCACTAGACCATGATAAATGTGGTATATATTTTGTGAACTGTGGTATACATTCCATGAACTCGACTGTGGAAAAATAGGAAAAATATGGTTTGTGTAATAAAAAATTTATAATCATCTGAATTCAGTGGTTACTCTGTGAAATTGCCCCAGTTCTTTCTGAAATCATTTAAAAATAGATATTAATTATTACTCTATAGAAATGAGGGGGATTTCCATCCAAGAGCAGTCTATATCTTTTCCATCTGAGCTGGCTTATTAAAAAAAGAGAAAGTAATTTTCATCTAAAGTGTAATTTGTAAACTTAAAGATGCCACCATTTTCTTAGTATTTTGCAAACTCCCTTCAATGTCCCAAAGTTTAAATTCATTTAGTATGATAAAAAATTTAATAAGTGTTTCATAAAATCAGTTAAAGGTAAAGTCTTTTAAAGGAATGGAGATCCTTAGTTGCAAAAGTATTGCATAAAATCACTGAGGGAGGTAGTTCCATCAAGTCGTATGCAATATATTTGAAAAATTTAAAAAAGATACATGTGTGTTGAGCTGTTATATTTTTATGATTTTCTTCAAATGTATTCAAGTCATTACTACACAAATGTCCATGTAAAGCGTTCTTGCATCATTACTTCTCAAATTTCACAAACTTGGGTGATCGCAGGGATCAAATGTTTTCAGCCTGTATTTAATATTGTACATGTGACAAAGTATTAATCTATATAATTATTAACATTTACACAAAATGTACAGAGAATGTGTTCTTAGTTTAGACTTAGACTCCCTCCCCACTTGCACATATGGGTTGATTATGGTGTTCATTAAAAAGTACAGCCTTTAAAATTCATCCCGCTTATCCTAAACTAAATTTTCTGTAGGCAGCAGTAACCTGGAACTGTTGGACATGATGTTATCTATTACCCCTTTTTTCATTTTCTCATCAACAGGGGGGTTTTGCCGGAAATGCTGCTGGTTTTAAAATTTCTTCCCTCCTGAAGCTGCAGGACACCAGGGCCAATAAACCTCGAATGACACTTATGCATTATATAGTAGAAGTAGCAGAAGAGAAAGATGAGAAACTTTTGTCATTTCCTGAAGAGATTCGCAACTTGCAGCAAGCATCCAAGTAAGTGAAAATTACATGTCAAGCTTAAAAATTGGGGTAAAAAATCATTTGCTCCTAGGGAGAAGTGGTTGGAAAAATCCTGGTAGCCCCTCCAAAATTTAGGTTGCTTTATTATAAAATAGTATTGGCGTTGTTGGAATTGAATAGTGTTGGTGTAGTTGTATAGAATAGTCAATGAGGGAGTTGCACATTTGAATGGAATCCTGCTATTGCAGAGTTTGCTTTCAAGCCTTAACTTTTAACATGACACATGCTAACATGCAGTCTGTAGGTAGATACACTCTACAGGTGTAGGTTGTTTTCCAATGGACAACTAGGGAGTAAATATTGGTTTCCCTGGAAAAAAAAAAAACACTTGCCTAGGTCAAGCACACAACTGTCAATTTTGAAGTGTGTGTGGTACTGATATGACATTTTGTGTTGTAAATTCTCTGGTTATCTGATTCTTTTACTTTTTTAGATGTAGAGCAAAGAAAAAAAAACCAGACAAATATAAATTAGCTTACCATTGTATTCATTTTTTATGAAATAAAAAAAAACTTTACCAAAGAAAAATTGGTAAACTTAACAAAGCTGTCATTGGCCAGAGTTAGGTTTTGTTTTCCATTCTCTGTTTGTTTAAATAAATCCATTGGTGAGTATATTTGACAGAGTATTTTTGTTTCATTATCCTGGGATTTCCTGTCCTTGTGTGATGTGTTCATTCCCTTCCCTCCCCATTCTCTCCCAACCTTTCTCCTACCCTATTCATGCCCAAAGGTTCTTGTCCTGTTGCTCTTCACTTCTGCAAGTCTCACAGTGATGATGTTAATGAAATTGTATAGTAGGTTGTCAATTGTCACACAGGTGTACTTCCAAATTCTTCAAAGGTTAACCCACCATCTATGAAAATATTTTCATTTGCTGTTAATTTCATTTTGAATGATAGATAGATGATGTACAGTACCCTTTAAAGATACATTTTTTTGAAAACTATGTTCACATATGATCATATTTATACAGTGAAACTATTAAATGAAACAGGCTGTGATTTACAGAGAGAATAACAGATCTTCTTTCAGATATAATGATGTGTTAGTTGCTTTTGAAATTTGTAGGCTGTAAAAACAAAATTTAAGGGGTTGGTTCATTCATATTCATGTCTTTACACAGATTATCAGTTGATCATTTGAAATCTGAAATCAATTCATTGAAGAAAAAAGTTGGTAAACTAGAAAAACAGCTGGAAGAAGCAGAAGAGGATGTGAAGGATCAGTTACAACAGTTTTTAGAGGTAAGACATTAATGTTAAGAATGGTTATGTGGTAATGAATAATATGATGGGAGTCAAGAATTAAAGTATACCTCAAGAAATAATTCAAGAATATATGTGTAAGAACACAATACTGGCTTACAAAAGTGGGACATTTGGGTCGAAATCAAAAAATAAGAGTGATTAATGATTTAATTGCTGCAATTTGTTGATAAATGTACTGGGAAATGTCATGGAAATGTAAAGCATCATGTTTGTTGGATGACAAAATTTTGTATGTCACAAAAACTGGTTGTAATATTTCGTTAAGACACCAAAGTAGAATTAGGTTTCAAAAGTAAAGTTAAAAGACTGAAATTGGTTTAATTTAACTATAAGTTTGTTAATATTACAAGTTGCAATAATATATTAATATATCTTGACTAAAGATCCTCACATTTTGCATCCCTGTCTTCGTAACCAACGTTAGATTTGCATTTAAATTTTCCTGGTCAGCCACCCAGAGTAAAGTGTTAGGGAAGAGTAGTTCATAAACATGGTAAATTTCTATTCCAACATATTTATAAGCATTTCACATTAAATTACATTATTTACTAGATTTTTGGTGCATAAATATGATTTGATGCAAGGTGGTGTCTTCGTAACTAACGTTAACATTTTGTAGCCATCCAATACAGCATACAAAAGAAAAGACAAATATGTTTAATGTAGAAGTATAGACCAGCATATCACCAAATCACAGCATCAAAAATGAATCATGAAATTATGAATTACAGTCACATTTAAGCCCAACAAAAGTAAGGAATGCTATGTTTTTATGCCAGTATTGTGTTCTTGCACATATATTAAACAGCATGAAAAATGAACTCTAACAGTGCAACCCCAATCTTAGTAGGACATAGCCAAGATATAAAATGTTGAAGTTTATTCACTTAAAACAATTTAGTCCTTTGCACAATTATGTGTTGACTTTCTTGTTGTACAACTTTCATTATCTGCTTTGTTTCTCTTCAGAATTAAAATTGTTTTTCTGACCTTGAACACTCTCTGTTTGCTTGCATAGCATGTTGCGGGACAGGGAGGACTTAATTAATTACATCACCCCATAAGTACAAGGTGCAGTAACTTTAATAAAAAAAACAAACAAACAAACAAACAAATACAAAGATTGTGATCTTTTAGGTATACACTTTAATGGTTGTTTGGTGTCCATGTGAAAGGATCTAAGCCAGCTGTCTTCTCTAACACTGAAAAAAAACTGCAAATTAACTTGGTGACAATGAGAGAGTGTTTGTATACAAAGTAACAATTTTCTGTTTCTTTTTTTTCCTCTTAGTCACTTTGCTCTTTTTGTAAAAGCTGTACCCCTCACTAACTAAAGAATGACTAGTTCCAGTGCTTCCAAGTAACAAAAATTGTGAATAAAGAAAAGCAATCAATGTTATTTGTCTCCCTGATACTCCCATTGTTTTAAGGTAAAGAGCAGTCCCCCAAACTAAATTTTAAGAAAAAGCTACATAACACAATTTTCGTTTTTTTTGTGTTCAAAGTATCTATCATTACATCTTATGGCTTACTCTTGCATATTCAAATTATATCGAGCAGTTATTTTAAGTAAATGTCACATTTGAAATGAAAAAAAAAACTGCCACATGACTCCTTATCCTGAAACTGGTCAGTCTACTTCACTACTTCAATTTGGGATGACTGCTCTTCCCCTTTAATAATACAAGGTCATGTATGATATTTCTTTTTTTTTCAAGACTGCCAACAAAGACATAGCAGAACTCCAGGCTGACATGGAGGAGATTGACAACTTGAGTCAGAAATTGGCTTTGTATTTCTGTGAAGATCCAAAGCAGTTCAAGCTAGAAGAATCTTTAAATGTGTTGAAGACCTTTGCAGAGAGGATCAAACAGTGTCGAGAGGTAAGGAAATCTTTGGCAAGATGGATTAAGCAAAGAACTGTCTTTTTCTCCATAGTATAATTCTGAGGAAAACATGAACTAAGTAATTGTCATTGCAGGTAAATTTTCCCCCTCTTGAATTGAGGTAAATGGTCTTTGTTGCAATGTAGCTTACAGGAGTAGCTAATCCCCCCCTCTCCGGAGAGATAGCTCCTCCCTGCCCCTACCTTTCCCCAAACTGAGTGAAGTGGCCTTTAATCATTGTGTTTGAAATTTGTTTTGAATAGTACATAGATATTTCCTATTCAATTTGGTCTATGGAAGGTATCAGCACATTGAGTGTATACATAACTTTAGGTAAGGGTAATCCCCTTATATTCTCCCCACCCCTTTTCCTACTACTCCATTCTAGTACCACCAGAAAAAGTGACAGGTTACTCTGAAGATGCTACTTATGAAAGACATGTGTTCTCTTTTCTTTATTAAGTTTTATTACATTTCAACTACTCTGACAGGAAAACAACAAAAGAAAAATTCAAGAGGCAAAGGCTGAAGCTCGACGATTGAAGAAAGAGGAGCAGGAGAAAGCAATAGCTGCTTCTGGGGGTAAAATAAAGAAAGGCAAACCACCTCCAATTCAAAATGAAGGATGTATTATCGACAACCTGCTGAGTGATATTAAAAAGGTAACTGTATGATTTAATTGATTGAATATGATTGAAAAGTCAGGGTTCATTTTAAGTGTCATCAAAATTTTTTACTGCAGTTTTATTTCAAATTGTCATGAAATTTTTGTAAATGTTACTCATTAGATAGGCCCCTGCTTAAAAAAAGCAGAGGCTGGGTGTAATAAAATCCTACTTTTTAGCAACTTTTCTTTGTCGTAAGAAACCAATATTTCTTCTAGAATTACATCTGGCCAGTGAGGAACTGCAGTTGTGTTGGTCACAACACAGATTGGTGTTGGTTACAACACAGATTAGCACTAAGTTTACAACTGAAAAACTTTGTTTATGGTTATCCCAGAAAGTCAAAGATGAGGCCCAGTTGGATTTGGAAAGAGATCAACTTTTCAAATGGTTCCAAAAAACAGGATCTGAATTTTTAAGCTGAGGAGTTCGTAATGCTGAAAAGCAAAGTGTCAAGGAAGAAAAGAAAAAGGGAAGGAAAAAACTGTAAGCTCTTTGAAGTTACTCTAAAGATAATTGGTGATTTTGCTGTTTATAAACATATGAAATAAATTATAGATATATATATGAGTGGAAGCATCATATTTATTAAGGAAATGCGATGTTATTCTACATCCATGTTTTTGTGAATCCTTAAGACTTACATGTACTGTTAAATGGCTTTACTAATGCAACATGGTTAAATTAATGTTATTCCACAATTATTTTCTTTAAAACAGGGATTTCCTCTGAGGAAAACACAAGTCCATTCACCCTCTGGAACAAATGAAGACTCTAGACGGGGAACAAGAATGAGTAGTCGGTGTAAAAATGCATTAGATCAAAAAGATGGAGGGGATAGCTCTCCTACCAAGAAAACAGAAAATGCCCAGACTGGTAAAGACATGGTAAAGGAGGAGGGACTGGGACCAGCAGAAGAATTGAAAACAGTGGATGGAAAGATGGAGCAGAAGATGAATGAATCTGAAAAACATGATGATGATAAAGATAGAGTAGAAGGAATTAATGGAGGGGTCATAGATTCTGTTTCTTTGGAGTCTGCCTCTCAGGTGAAACAGGTTGAGAAACCAGACAAAATTAATGGTGAGTTGAGTGGTGAGGGTAACCCTGAAGAAGGGGTGAGTGGGGAAAGAAAGGTAGATTTAAGTGTTGGTCCAGGTGATACTGACGACACAAAGAGGGAAGAATTGAAAGAAGAAGAAGAAGTAAAGAGTGGGTCTCCATCTTTGGAGGTGGACAAAGGCAGCAGTTTACATTCCAAGGAAAAGGTGGAAAATGGTGGTAGTGTAGAAGATGGAGATGCAGTGGTAGTACCCTCAGAAGGAAAGTTAGACAATGACATTCAAAATAGAAGTTTGGATGAGAGGACTGCCCCCTCAAATGAGAAGGAAGAATATAATCATGATGATGTAAGAGGAACATTGGGTGTTGATGTACCTCAGATTATCACCAGTGGGGAAATTGATGATGACTTGGGTAACTCTAGTGTGGATGCTAGTCATATCAAACTGGAAGAGGGTCATATAGGTGAAAGCTTGACAGATGACAAAGATGTAGAATCCAAAGATGACATTAATAGTGGAGAAGGTGACAAAAAGCTGAATGATGCCGAAAATTTAATAGGACTGATGGACCAGAAATCTGACATGCAAAAGCCATCAGGAGGAAGCATGGCTTTAACTGCAGGGAATTTGAATAGGACAAAATTAGACATTGAACCTGAAAACAGCAGTTGGGATCAAATTTCATACGATGAAACCACAGAGCAGATAGATTCTAAGGAGCAGAAAGATTCTGTCTCTGTAGGTGCAGATAACACCACCACCAAGATTGAAAATGGAAAAGTAGAAGATGGTGAAACTACTGGACAAGAAGCTACTGCTTCACCAGAGGTTGAAGAAGTGGCTTCTCCGTCAGTCAAGAAGAAGAAGAAGTTTCATGGTTTGAGAAGTTTCATTAATGGGATCAAAAAAGGGTTTTCAACTTCAAAACTTGATGAAGGCAAATTAGAGAGATCTAACAGTTTTGGAGTTCAAGATGTCTCACAGCCTTCATCACCAAGTAGGAAGGCTTCAAATCGCCCAAAGAGATCCCAGAGCCTTACATTTACAAACAAATCCAAGTCCAAGTCCAAGCAGAAAATTAAAAACAGTGAGAGCTTTCAAGAGGAAGCTATTTCTAAAGGTAAGGATGTATCTCCTCATAGTCCTAACACAAATAATAATAATTCAAGAACAAAATTTCACTCTCAAGCAAAACATCATCTCCCATCAGATGGGAATATCTGTCCCCAACCATCTCTTGGAACCCAACCTACTTCAGGTCTTTCAGAGCCATCTCTTAGCTCCAAATCCAATACAGATGTAATGGAAGGGCTGAATCCAAGTGTGTTTAGAAGACAAAATACCAGCAAGGATGTTGTAGCTGAAAGGAGAAAGGTCTTTAAGATGACACGTTCAATAAGCAACTTGGATGATAAATTTAATGAGCAGGAATGGAGAAAACTGCATGCACGGTACAGCCTAATGAAATCAGACCAAACCCAGGAAAGCAGCAGGGACCCAGAGAGTGTTAGTATAGGGGAAACGGAAGAAGTAAATGAGCAAAGAAAACAAAAAAAGGAGGATGCCCCCAGTTTAACTGATTCAAGTGTTGGTCGCTATGTTGTAAACAGATATATTCATGATCCCAACTTGCGAAGGAGATCTCCAGCTCCTCATCCACATATGAGGCGGAAATCTGTTGGTATTACATGGCCATCAAAAGAGGGGTGATAAACTTCTTTTTGTTGAAAGAATTCAGAAATCTCTCTGAAAAAGGCTCAATATAGTTGTGAGCTGGTTCCAGTGGTTTGAAATACTAAAGGTGAATGAGTTTCCTGGTGCACATAATTGTATAGGATGACCAGTCCAAAATGCTCATCCAGAAAAAAAATACCTCATGGTAAAATTTAAAAGTCCCATCTTCTTGTAAAGATTCTTTGTCTTTGGAGAGAAAAAGATGCTCAATTTCACAATATATTAGGTAGATTCTCTTTCATTTTCCAGGATTAGGAGCATGTGTTATGAAAATGGTGGATGTAAGTAGTTTATACAACATGCATGTCACTACAGCATGTTTATTTTTCTGTCTAGCATGTTTGTACATCTTTACATGGCTCTGGATGTGTATGTAAGTACTGTAAAACAATTTCTAGGTCATACCGCCCTAAAAAGGAGTACTGCCCAGCTGAACATTCCCTCTGGAACCCTTTGGATATTACCCTTTTAACCCAAAGGGTTTCAGGTTGTACCTGTTGAGAAACCCTTTGCATCCAAACTGTTTCCTTTGGTAGTTGATGGAAATTGGACAAATCTTGAAGGGAGATATAAAATTACCCTTTGCATAAACTTGACCCTTTTGAAAACCATTAAGAAGAATTTGGAACCCATTGAAACCCCTTCGGTTAATAGAAATTAGACAAAGGGTTGCTCTAACACAGAGTGCCACTGCTGTAGAGATGTCATCTTTATTTTAATATTTACATAAAAACAAGTATGGTGATTGTCCATATGGTATTGCAGTATGGTAACCTAACAGATTAAGCTGCACTCAAAGTTGTGCTTTGTAAAATGCACCAGAACAAAAATGGAGGCATTTGATTGATAAATTATCTCTCAAATAAATCGAAATAAATTGGACTGATATTGTACATTATCATGGTATAGGTGTAACATGCACCCTTTTTGCTGAGTATGCAGGATATTTGAAGATAATGCGAAGATAGGATGATCATTCATGTTTAACTGTTTCACAATTTTTTCATTCCATTTTCATATATTAATTGAATTGTTATTACTTCAAAGGAAGGTAACAGTTTGGCTATAGCCAACTTTGTACACTCTTTACTTTTCAGTTCCAGAGGAATACATTCTGACTTGGCAGCCATTAAAGCAACAGTGCAAATAATTCTTTAAATTATCAATTCATCCTGAAAATAAGCATGTTTATGTAATCATTCTTATATTGTATCAAAAACTTTTCTCTTGCTAACCATTTGGTGGAATCAATTGAAAATGAAAAAAGGGAAAAAATATGCAAAACAGAAACCCTTTAAAACTTAAAAACCTGGAATGATAGACTTATTTTGTCATAAAAGTTTACTCTTTGCTTTTTGCTGCATTTTTATCTTGTTTCTGTAAAGTCATAACAGCAATGAATGGTTACTGAAATTTTTCTTTAATGAGTCATATGTGGATATTGCTCCCAATTATGTATCTCTGACGGAGCATTTTCTTCCTCAAAATTAAGTATGAATCTCTTCTTTTCTCCTTTTTATCTCCTTAAAAGAATGTGCAAGCTTATAGCACTACTTCTATACTCTAAATATCTTTGCAAGCAGATCTAACCTGATCTAAAATCTTTATTCATATTTTTCAGGAAATTATCACCTTGTGAAAGGAAAATGATTGGTCAGGTTTGCATGATTATTGTGTTTCATTTAAACCAAAATAAAACAATGCACTTAAAATTTAACTGCTTCTAGAAAGCTTATTAATAAGCAGGCAAACAAGACCAGAATCTTTGAAATGGCGTGAAGTTTTTCAAGGGTGCTAGAAAATTGTAACCTACTTCCCAGTCGGAAAAAAGAGCTGTATTGCTAGATTTTGGTGTTTTCTTATTTTAAACTACTTTTCTTGGGTAAGTTATTTACTTTGAACTGCAGAGCAATTCTCCCTCCATGAAGTGAAAAACAATTTTTTTTTATATATGGAATTGTGGGAATGACTTTCTATGACTGAAGCATTCTGGGAAGTGTGGTACAAGAATTTCCATAACAAATTGGCATCTGTTATCATACCACATTATTTTCATTCACTCTTTATTTAGATGGCGTTTTTAACTTGTTGCAAAGCTACATATTTCTGTAGTAAACTTTGAAAGCTTAAGATAACCTGCTGAGCCATTGCTTGCCTCCAAAATTAATAAATCTCAATAACATAGTTTCCAAGCATCTTAAGTACTAACACATTCTAGGAACCACCGTCCTAAAAGTGAAAAGCAGCGTAGGTGGTAAAAAGGCTTGTTATTGCAATACTGGCGACACACTAAAGAAGGTTTGATTGATGATTAAAAGGTGCCATTTCCCCTCGCTGTTTTTTATACATCTCTGCATACTTAGCGGCAAGAAGACAATTGTGTCAGTTATGAAGCCAAAGGGCCTGTAACCTGTAGTGTTTAGGTGCTTGCACATCCAGCGTACAATTGCCAGATCCCATGTACACTTCTATGTGATACGCAAATCACCTTGTCAGATTTATCGTTTAGTAGTTCCGTAGATCCCTTTCTCAACGTGTTTTTTGGTGCAACATGAGACACACCAATAGAACTTGTAAGATGAAGCATATTATCTGTCATGTTTGTTTCCTACACATTTCTTTTGTTGGTTTTGTTATAAAACTATTTTGGTTTCACTTCAACAGTATGTGCTCATAAATTCTCTGAAATGCATTTTTTTGGTACTTTTTGAAGTGCGTTGTGTATATCACTATACCTTTCATTTTTAAATAATTTTATATTTAAAGGACTTAATAGGTCAATAGCACATCCTTTTACGTCAAAAGTTATTAGCCTGTTTTGGTTTGTTTTACCATTATTGTAATGTGGTATTTTAAGCTGAGACTGATGGTAATTCAAATGTTTGTTGCTGGGTTTCATTTTTGTGGGTACGACAGTGCTCATGCTAAGGATTTTAACTTGGTGGGAATTCCCAATGCCCCCCCCCCCCCAAAAAAAAATAACGAAAAAATTGGAAGGAATTTTCAATTTTATGGTGGTACGGAATTTCCTCCCATAGTGCTTTATTGAAAGGAATTTTAAACAGGAGTTTTGCAATATGTGTGGTGTTGGTGGGTGAACCGGGTGTATTGTCTGCTGTGTTTATTTGAATCAGAAGTCAGGTTTATAGCAATACATGGCCGGGAAGATTCTATCGTCAAGTACTGTGACCTTATTGTACTAGGACGTGCACTTTGAAGTGAGGGGGGATTTTCCACATTGCATTTTCTATTGGACGAAATTCTGAAGAAATAAGAGTGATTCCCTCAATCCCTTACAAAAATTCCCAGTACATTTCCTGTAGGAATCCTGTAGGAAAAGCACATTTCCTATAGGAAGTTTGCCATTTCCAGTAGGAATTTTAAGATTCCTACAAGAATTTCAAATTTCCTATGTGGGAATTTGCTATTTCCTATATAGGAAAGACCATTTCCTGTAGGAATTGTCCAATTCTTACAGGAATTTCAACTTTCCTACGTAGGAATTGGAGAGTCTATTCCTGATACACTGACCATTGCATTCATTGGCACATGAAAGGAAGTCCATTGTCATTGGTCAGTAAAGCCTACTGAGTCACAACAAAGAGCTTTTCAAACCTGTCCTTTGTATGTGTTTTGTGCTGTGTAAAGGTATGGACTTCAATGTTGTAGTATAGCAGTACAGTGTATTGCTTCAGTGCAGTAATAGGCTTCAGGACTTCAAGCAGCAAATAATGTGAAGTGGTTCTAGCAGAGATTGTAATGTTCAGAATATTACTGTTCCTTACATGGTAGACACTCATGGATAATCTGAGGAATATATTTGCCTAGGACTGTGCAGTACAGATATATCCATGGCATGTTTTGGTTCTTGATATTGAACATTTCTTTTGAATAAAAAGCTGGGATAACTGCAACGTTCTGGACATATCAACGAGTGAATAACCTGGTTCTAGCTAATTTTAAACTGCAATTGCTCTGTCTGAAAAGGCCATAGCAAACACAGGGAACATGTTCTTTTTTTCCTTCTATTTTAAAGTTTTGGAGATAATTTAGCTATGTTCCTTTTAACCGGAGCAAAGGCATTGAGCAGCAATTAATCATGGAGTTCTGGATATTTATTTATCTTCCTCTACCATAAAGCCTATACCACATGTTTCCTTGGAAGATTGGTGACCTGTTTCAGTAATTGGAAAATGCATGCAACTACGGCCATGGCACTATCGTCTATGCACAAGTCCCCAGCAATCAGTACCATGATGCTCATAGCCCCAAATGTTTATTTATGAACAAAGATGCTAAAGATACCCCACAATATAAATGGAATGACCCATGTGGGAAGTGATTTCCTATGTAGGAAAGCCATTTCCTACGTGGGAAGCATTTCCTACAGGAAATTTGATTTCCTACAGGAAGATGCCCAAAATCCTATACATTTCCTACATACCGATTTCCTGTAGGAAATCATGTGGGGAATTTTTGTAAGGGATCCCACCCCTTAGGTCGAACACTGGGATATGAAAGTTATAGTAGATTGAATTGGCAGATGCAGTACATCATTTTCTCGTCCTATTCCAAGATGGAAATTTTTTTGATTCTAAGAAGAAATGGATGGGTCCCAGGATCAGGCTTACCTTTGAATTCTGACACAGATCGAGCTGGTAGAATGTATATTATTTTTATAGTCATTATTTTAGCTCAACGTATTCAAGAGAGTTTCGTTTTAACCTTTTAATACTAATTCATGTTACAACATAAGAATATGAAATTTTATACAAACTGGAAACTCATAAATTTTATCTAGATTTTACTTGAAACGATTTCGTAGTATATTTCTTGTTTGTACTCTGAAATATCATCACCTCGGTGGTATTTGTGAATATTGTGGCGGTTCTAAGTAGAATGATTTAATTGCAATAAAATTTGCAAAATTTATTGCAGATATGTATTATTGAAAATTAAAAACAATTATACTCTTTATCATGCATAGCTAATATTTTATCATGCCAACCATGTAATAAAAAGTACTAAAAGAAAGCTATTACACAATACTTGAAACATTTGTTTAACTGAATTCATTACTACGTTTCTGTTACGTTATCATGAAAGGTTAAGCTGTGATTGCATGAAATAAGTAAAAAAGGATCGTTATGGGGGTTATGCCGAACGTTACTACCATCACTGTTTCTATAAAACCTCCCTTCATGCCATTTCATCCACTCCCAGTAGAGACAAAATGAGATAACAATTAAATACTCTCATTCAGTGAAAATTGACGGCTCGAGGTCAAAATTGCAAAGATTTAACAAGAAGTATAGAGGGTAGGTGGATCAGTCATTTAAAATGAAACTTATTAAACAACATGTCCTGTGTGGAATTGACGAAAAACTATGAAGAAGTCATGAATCACAGCGCCTTCGTATTGAAAGAAATCCGTACGGTCTCTTTCTTTGTGGCTCTGCATCGCTCATACTAGCAGGAGGCTTTTATATGACGCCTATGGGATGCCATATGGTCTAAACCGGGTATTTCGTACTGCTGTAGTCGTCGTAAACCATGCTGCTTATTATTCAACTCATTCCTTCGGCGATTTACTCGATCGAAATGTCAAATTTTTGAAGTTTCAATCTGGCACAACGGTACGTATGTACGCACCTGTTAAATAAACCTCCATATATATACTCCTGAAAAGTTTGAAAAAGCACAGAGCTGTTATCCAAGTAGCCGTACGCCTTATACTAACAGTTCCATGGAGATAGTCAATTGAGGTGGGATAGCTTTCTCATCTCATTAAATTTCGAAAGATGGGAGAACGTAAAACAAAGTTCTTTTGTATGTTCAACACCCAAACTCGATTACTTACTTGCCATTCTTTCCGTGCCACAATTCTTTCTATTATGTAATAAACGTAGCCAAAACCTAAGCCATAATTTCACTTTTTTTTTTTGACTTTTTGTTTTCAGTTGCCCATATATCTTTAATCATCACTTTTCTTAAATATCCTTCGTCTCCCGTGAAAGTTTCGCACTTTGCTTTAGGTGCAGGCCTTTTCTCAGAGGCATCAGTCTTAATTTCATTCTCATTTTTGGTTTCATGGAACTACTAGTGGTAACAAACTCCCGGGATTCCTTGTCTTTTTCGATTTGTTCGTTTACCTTTCTCGTCTTTCTGTCGGAATTTAAAAAGGGAAATTTGATTTTCAGCAATCTTGTGGTCCTGTTGGAGGGTTCATGACTGTCATTTGGCGAAATTTCTTTCTTTCTTCGAATTTTCTTTTCTCCTCTATAATCCTGTGTCACGCAACTGCGCAAAGGTAAATGGTTACTTGGCCGTAATGTGTCGCATCCAGGTGAAGGTTCTTTCGCGACGCAGTTAATTGTCGAGTGCCCCGATTTCTGTACTTTAATTTCACCATCTGATTTACAACTCCCACAAGTGTTTTCAGTAAGACGACGATCATAAACATTTTCTGAACTTGCTTCTAGCTCTTCGTGTTGAAGGTACGATCGTTTGCTTTCACGACCGATTGGTTGGCTAACAATTTTTTGTTCTCTATCGGTTCTACTTGAAGAGAATTCGGGGCTCTCTTTCGAATTATCTGATGTTACCACCACATTGATGAGCCTTTGTGTCTCCGAAGTGGGGGGTGTGTCGGCATCAGCGTGGTTTCCATCGACACCTCCTCCGTTATCTTTGACATGCTTGTGATGGTAATCACCTTGGGTTTGCCTACCCCCTTGGACGTCTTTCTTCATATTTACAGAAGACTCATGCGCCTCTTTGTGAGAACTCTGGACTGCAATATCGCTAGGCTGATTTTTGTAACGATTGCAACTACGAAGATTGAAACTGTGTTTCTTTTTTGATTGAATCGACGCGCCGTACCCTCCAGTATCTGTACCTGATATTACTGACGTATTCGTGGTATCTTGCGAATGTTTGTTCTCGTAATGCCTTACATCTTCTGCTTTCATTTTTATGTTATTCTTCGTGTTTGGTGAGATTAATTGCGACATACTACGTAGAACTGTTCGTTGCTTGGTAGGCTGCCGTTTGGTGTGTTTCTGTTCCCTCACAGGCGTGTTGGTCTCACGTCGTGTATTCAATGATGACTGATTCCTGCCTCTCTTTTTACTATCGAAGGATGGATCGACTCGGATTTCATTTTCTTCTTCTCTGCTGCAATTCTGATTTGTATTCACATCTCCAACATAGAGCGTTGAACCTTTTCGTCGTTGCATTACATTGCTAACGATAGATGATGTGTCTGGAGTCGATCGTTCCACGTCATCATCATGTTTAGCTGTATCTTGAACACTGTCGCCGGATTGTCGCATAGGAACCGTCCTATCTGTGATACAAGTGGACCCTGGTGTGTTCAATGTACGTACACGCAAGGATCGTCTCCTTCCTCTGAGCGATGCTGCGTTAACAGTACCTTCGCACAGACGCCTGGCAGTGCCAAATGCGGCTGTCTCCACCGCGAAATTGTAAACATCTTTGTCATTTTCGCCTAATACATGCATTGTGATTGCACTTCTTCTATTCTCAGAATAATAATCATGATCATGTCCCTCGATATAACCATTTATCACGTTACCTTTCCTATGAAGATTATTTGGCAAATCGTCCTTGTTTTCCGAAATAACCGAAGTTAAAACGTCTGTCACTGAAGGTGACTTTGACAAGCTGTACTGATGATCAGCTAGTTCTACTGGACGTGCAGACTCGTGTGAAAAAACTTTTTCTTCGAGTCCATCTGCTTTAAAATCTATTGTTTCGTCGGCTACCGGTGAAGAAAATACAAGTTTGTTAGGACTGGGTTGGGACGCCCTCGCCATAGGGAGTCGAGTTGCTTCCCCAGCCTCTTTCCGCGTGAAGCTGAGTTTTTCAATGATCTCTGACTTCTCGGGTAGGGAATTCCCCATTTCGTTACCTCCCAGGCTTCCCTCCATGTTCATTTCTGACAAAGGTTCTCTTTCCTTAGCAAGCTCTGTTTTGCTTTCTTTTCCTTTGGGTGATTGCAATTGCGTTTTATTTTTAGTTTCTGTTACGAATTCCTTTAGGACAGGTCCGATGTCACCACTTTCGGCAGCAAACCACTCTTCAAATGGTGTGTCGTCCTCACATAGAAGTGCTGATAGGAAATTCTTATCGGGTGATGGCAAGTAGCTAGGGAAACCAACATGTTTGGACAACTTAAGATACGTTGGGTTGTCATATTCCAGTGGGCATGCATTGTTAGCATGAGATTTGTTGATACGGCTTTGAGGTACCTTGTGGGGAAAGGTTGACAAGTGTGTATCGCCGTCTTCAGTTTTCGTTTGATCGTCTATACAGAGGTTGGCACTACTAGGCCTACTTCTGAAAATTAAGAGACAAATAAGTCGTTAATTGATAATTTATCTAGTCAGCCCAAAAACTTTATGCAGTCATAAGAAAATAATAGCGATTTGCTTGGAAGGATTGTTGCTTCGGGTTACCTACCAAAGACGCAACCTTTAAGAATCAGACTGCACTAGTGATAAAGTGCGACCAAACAAGTAAAACAAAACACACAGACAAACTTAAAACAAATATCAAAAATAAATAAAAGTTAAAACCTACGGTTACCTGCCTGGTGTTTTACATTTGAAGAACACAGTAAGAAAAGTTATTGTGCTTTGTGCACAAATTAAATTTTAGTTTACCTCTTTAGGAACAAAAAGGTCAACACTTACGTCAAAAGACTTGAATCATCATGTTTGACGTTAGGCTTACGTCTCGAAGTAGGAGAGCGTTTGAATGTGGTTGCGATTAGAATATAACGTTTACTACTCGAACCCAGCATTGTATACTGCTCTTGCATTTGGCACCCAGTTGTATAAGGTATTTCATGACAAGCCTCATTTATCAAACTGGACTTCATATTTACGATTCCGTTATATTCATCAGAACCATTCCTTTCACTTTGTTCGATATCCTTCCTCGTCGAGTTGGTGGTTTCACAGTGTTTGTCGCAAAATGGTTTCTCAGTTATCTGCATTACTAATTCTTTGTTAGAGTTGTTCATGTCATTGTTTAATTCAGCTTTAGATTCCATGCGCGGTGTTAAACTCGTCTGATCTGTAGCAATTAACGATGGTATTTGTTCACGGTAAGTGCGTGCTTGCCGCAAGGTTGAGGGCGCTATGTAATTTATGCAGTTGTTTGTTAAATCTGTGGCCCATTTTATGTTACCCTTCTCTTCAATGTATCTATTTTTTGTGTCTTTCGAATTCATCTGCCCATGGAATTCAGCGGATGTGTGCGCACCCATGGACGTGGTCCTGTAAGGTTCTCCTGCTACGCTTTCATCGGCTGACTTTAGTCCCCAGGCTGGACTTGACATGACAGTCTTAATTTTTTCACCACAAACATCAGAAATGAACAGCTGATCCGAACCATTGATGTTACAAGGAAGTGGTGGTGTTGTATAATTGCATATGCGATCTGTGTTAACGTTTACCCATTGTGGCAAGAACGGCGACGACATAGGTGGTATAGACGTTGAAGTGACCAACGTTTCATCGGTCAGAACTTCAAAGGTCGGAAGAAGGGAATTTAGCCTTTCTGGTGTCGGAACTTCGGGCAAAACATTTTCATGGCAGGAGGTTCTTTTTCCTGGCTCTCGAATTTGATGTGAATTTACCAAGAACATCACTTGACGGTCATGGTTTCCTTCATTTTTCCAGGGGTTGTCCCATTTTTAAAGGGACACGCCATTTTGCTGTAAATTTTTCTGTATTTAAGCCCAAACTGAGATGATGTGGTAAGTGTGATATCTGCGACAAAGAACGTGAAGAGTCTCCTGACACATCTGCGTGCACACGCCTTAGAAAGAAGAAACATAAAAAATGGAACATTATAAAAAATACTGGGTTTCAATCTTGGGGCCAAGTCCCACCGGACATAAAACATTTCGAATAGACCGTCAACATTTTTTTATTTGTCATTTCACGTGGCGCACCACTATAACGAAATTGTATTTACGGTGAAAATTGTTGACCTACAAACATAACACCCTAAGGGATTAAATCTCCGTGGATTTTAGCAATGTTTAGATCGTTGATGATGTGGTGAGCGTTAGCAAAAGGATCGAAGTACCGATTATACAAAAAAGAGAAGCTTGACGTGTATAAAACCCCGGCTGTTCACAATGACATCTTGAATGGACTTGCATGCAGGAACCACTGTCCACTATTAGCAGATTAGTTTTCGTGCATTCTTGCCTCAACAACAAGTTTTTGTTGTTGATGATGCTGTTGTTGTCTTTGGACGCCTCTCGTATGCTGAAAAAGCGGTAACTTCATTGAGGGAACTTATCTCGCCACTTTAAAGTTATTTGTATCCTTTAATGGCGACATTTTCAAGCGGATGTCACACAACAACGAATTCGAATCGGACGCCGATCCGATTTTTGTGAGGTTCCGTTGAAATCTTCCACATCTCTAGTCAGAGAACCAAAACTTTTTCAAACTTTGTGTAAATAGCCATGATAACATTCATCTCATGTCTATGAAAATAAAATGCGAACTGATTTTCCGTGATGTGAAACCTACATACTCCATTTTTCGACATAGTAGTCCTATAAAATTTGTCTGTTCATGTGACGAAATAACTTGTATAAATGTACTTTTTATAGTTCTTCGTTACAAATCATTCATTTTCACATGTTGACAAATTTGGGATTCTCTCCGATCACTAGAGATAAAAGGTTTTCATAAAAAAAAATTGACAAAAGTCGGATCGAAATCGAATCGGAAACCGAAAACCGATCCGAATTCGTAGTGTGAGTGTGACCGCGGCTTCGTTGTCCAAGGTATATGGACTGATCTGTCTGGTCCTAAAGTTGAGATGGATTTCGTTGAACGTCATTTTTTATTTTTTCTCGTGATGTTTAAATTGAAGGATAGATTTAATCTAGGGCGTTGTTTCGGTTTTGGTTGGAAGGCAACATATTTTCCAACAGCCAGAATCCAGATTGTAGATAGGACTCTTTACATGCAAACAAACACGCACATACCAGGAAGCTGTTCCAAATAACATTCCCCTGCACATACACAGAATACAAAGTTAGCCTACTGCATCAGCATCATTGATCGTTATTCCCATACAGGCTAGGACGCGTCGCTGTCGACTGATCCAGAACCGTCAGGGTGGAGGTAACGCGTTGTGAAGAATCCCAATCCGATATGACTTGGCCTATTTATAAATTTCGGGGGTAGGGGTACCGCAACTAATTTCTGGAAAGAAGGGCATGAATGGTCGTCCTGGAGGACAGGTCTAAAGTTCTTATTTTCGGGGTCCAGTAGGCGGAGTCTTCGGAAGCTCTGGAGTTTTAGCATGTCTGTGGATGAAAAATAAGTCTCAGGGGAGGTTTATTGTTTATTTTTCTGGTTAACCCAAACCCTTACTAACCCAACTTGGAAGGACACGGGAAGGGAGCAGGGCAAAAAAACGAGGAAGAATGACACATCCCCCCCCCCTTCCGCTTAGCACCGCCCTTGTTAGGAACTTGTACAGCATTACTGTTGACAAAGGGCCAAAAATTTATACTCTTTCAGAAGGGTTAGTTCTCTGGCGACGAGGCAAGGAACAAAATCCAACTGAAGGTTACCCCCCGAAGCCCAGCCAACATGCCCAGCTGGGCCCCAACTGGGTTTCAGCTGGGCCCCAGCTGGGGCCCATCCGTGTTTGTCAGGTGTCTGCAACCCAAAGAGGCCACGCCCTGGATGAACAAAAAACTTATATCGAAGGTTGCTCTACCCAATCATGATATAGAGTCCTGGAACCTGCGAGGTAGTCTAAACCATTTTGGCGATGTGTAGTGTGTAGTTTGAAATAACAAACTCAATCGTGGACTTCGTATCTCTTCTTCCATTGGTTACGTAGTAGTGAAACTTTTTTTTCGTACGAACATTGCTCTTTAAGTAATTGCGTCCAGATTTTAGCTGCCCTTCCACCGCTAGGTTTTTATTTACCAAATCCAACCTTATTCAACCTAAGTGAATAATAACAATAATTATCAGTAAAACTTAACTGATCTTTTACTAAACATCTTATTGGTCAATTATATTTAACCCAACTGTAGGGTACTTTAAAACTTGCCCAACACCTTTTACCAACGCATGAATTTAATTTGCCCAACAATATGGGTACATTTGTTTACCCATTTGTTGGGCAATAATTTGCCATGTTGGACATTTTGTATTTTGCCCAGCGTTTTTACCCAACTGCTTTTACAGTGCTGTTTGAAGATAATTAGGCCTAGCCTACGCTAGTTAGTTCATAGATGGGTGGAGTTTCCCGACCCTGTAGTGTCTAACTAACTGGTTTAAATCGAACGACCACGGCCTTTCCTGTTCGAAGAAATACAGAAACAACTCACCTGAAGCATGCGAATTAGTGGTGAAGGGTGATCAGAACAAGCCAAAACTATACTGAAATATCTTGGTTAAGATACCCTACATATAGGTCTCCATATTATTTTCAGCAGTCGTATGTTTTTCAAGCGTTGTTTCTGCTGCATTTTTTAGATCCTACTTAGGCGCATACCATGGTCAAGTTGTCATGGTAACCATTATGCGATAAGCCCACATTTATGCAACACAGAGCACGCCAACGGAAACGTGCGAGTCAAAACTGACGCAACTGAGGAGTCACGCGACGCGTGAATGCAGCTTTATGGGATATGTTATTATTTTATGCACCCGAATAAAACGCAATCGCACTAAGCGCTGTTTTTACAGGCGTGTGGTATTTGGGTATGTTGTCACAAATAAAAGCGGGTCAAGCAGATTACTTTAAAGAGCCGCCCGGACAAGTTTGGCCTTTTCTTTGGCACAACCTAATAACTATTTTTTGATAACCGAAAACGGCGACAACATTTTGGCACTTTTAGTAATTCAAGAAGAAGCATTTTCTCTCTCGTATTACCTGAAGACTGAACGAACAGTATAATTTCAGTGTTCGTGTTATAAAGTGATGGCATGTCGTCTATTTCTGACTTTTTCTACTTTCAGGGTAGCAAACATAGAGCAGGATGATAGGTTCCTATTATCCGGCTCTGTGGTCGCAACGCACGGTAATTAAGAGATAATCTGTTGCCTACTCAGCCGCCTCGCGCACGCGCGACTAGACCTGTTCACCCATCGTTACATTCGAAACATACATAACGCATAGGTTGAAGTAACCCGTGGGTAATTAAACGTTACCTAAACAACAGGATTCATTACTGTAATTCTGCTCGACGATCACGAATAAAGAAAAGTGTGTCGTCTTACATAGATAATAAGCTCACCTTCGCTTGTCTCCTTTTAAAACAAGTCCAATGCCAAGTAGGATATATCGAAGATGTTAAATTTAGCCTACATATACTGAAGAGTGGACATGAACAACAGCTTTTGCACAAAGCACATGTACGGTATATATACCGGATTTCGCGCTGTGCCAAATTTCGCGCACCGGTGAATATTCTTCCCTTTCACTGTAGCAAAGCATCAGCCTAAGCTGTTGAACGGCTTTCCAAACCAAATGCATTGCTTTTGTACACACTCAGTGGCGTAGGAAGCAATTTGAAAGTGTGTGTGTGTGGGGGGGGGGGGGCGGAGGGGCCTGAGCAATTTTTAGACTATACACCTCACCCAACCCCTTTGACCAAAAGTCAGATTTTTTATTCTAAATTTTTGGGGCGCGCGCACTGTTTAACAAAAACAAACCTTACTGGCTAAAGACAGCCCTAATCCTAACCTAATGCCTAACCCGAACAAAGAATACAATCGATACAATACAATGGCAACATCCAATCAAGAAACACCTTGTTAAACAGTGCGCATCAACCCAAATTTTTCGCTTTTTTACCAGGAAGAACGTTTTTATAAATAAAAAGATTGCATGCCGTAAATCATTTTTTCCATATGAAACTGGGCACTAAACAGTAAACTGCTAAAGAAGGCAGAATCCTTCGTTTTTTCCAGCCGTGGTACAGTATACTCCAATTCAATTATATCTATCCCCTCTGCAAACTGAGGAATATCGATAACATTTTAATTCCTCAAGTTACTAAGAATCCATCTACTCACAGACTATTCAACTGACAGGCTGACAGGGTTGAAAGGTAACTGATGAAAGGTATATATGAGTGCACTAATAGGCAAATGATTCCCTGCCTGAAGTCTTGCCCGAAAGGCTATTTAAGCGGAGCGCCACCCTCATTGACGCGGAGCGTAGAGGAAATTTTGAAATCTCGGACCCCTCAGACAGTCGAAAATGGCATTTCTCAGGCTTGTCGTAATAGTAGCTAAGCAGCAGGGAGGTAAAAGTACTTCTTCAGGGAAAACGGGCAAGCACCCAAATTTTCCGAGCTTTCTTTAGAGTATAAACACCACTGTACTAGCGACGCAATTTGCCGAAAATTTGCCTTTTTGAAACAAATAATTGTAACTATGGAGCTTGTATTGCAGACATTTTTGGATTCTGGGTTTCTTGTATCGGGACATTTGAAAAGTTGGTGGATTACTAATCGAAGAATCTGTACTTCCTATGGTGGCAAATCTGAGAATGATAGCACGGTGATCGTCTGAAGATTATTTTTGCAACATAATGTTATCTTGAAGGTCTACGAACATAAGCTCTCCAATAAAAACTTGGTTGTTTATTTTAGACAAACTATTTTAAAGTCGAGAGCTCATATTGGAGAAAATTTGGAATTTTATGAAAGAATGTTCACCAAAATAGCTTTGAAGTTGCCGGTGTCACTTGAAGACCTGGTTTCACAAATGGCAAATTTTGATTTTTTTTTTTCATTTCAAGAGATTGAAAAGGTTTATTAAACTGATTCTTGGAGACAACACTTGTGCATTAGGAATTGAACGTTGAAGCGCTTTTTTGACACAACGAATTACAAATTGGCGTCTGTGTTGAAGAGAACCCGGAATTTTATGAGAAAGAAGAGTTGAAAGTATCACATAAACGAAAAAGGTGTTTTCTGACCCGGGGGGGGGGGGGGCGAAAGCATGCTGTCGCCCCCGCAGACAACCCTCCCACACCTCTTCCTACGCCTATGTACACACTGAACCCAAAACAGGTCGGTACATTTTAATCTTTACTCAAATTAGTTGCATTTAATCTTCACTGTATAGCCAACGGTTGATTCTAGTAAAATTGAGGTCAGGGAAACACACTTTTTGTTCCATTTACCTTGGCTGTTATTAGCCGGAGTGTGCAAGCTTACTCAGTGGTTGATCAGTTGATAACGGGAATCCTAACGATATCAAAACTTGATAAAATATTTTGCACTTCCCCATAATGGGCGAAATTTGGCAGTTTCACAACTAATAACGACAACTTGTTCCAGCAGTCAACATGATATCATCAAGTTAAAACAAAGTTAGGGATATCTGATTGAAATTTCAACAGATTCAAGTTAGGATATTACAGATTCAGCATACATACTTTTAAGTGACATTTTATCTTCAGTTTTAGAATATTTTCTAATTTTTAAAGTTGCATGCGCGAAATTCCACCCATCCATGCTGCACAGTGTTTATTTTAACGCGCGCTGAAGCGCGTACGTCAGATCTTATCCACACGCGTATTTCGTTTCGTGAAGGACTGGCACGTGTGCTCGCTCACTGAAAAGTGATCAGTCTATGTCAAGGGAGTCCACGCGCTGCACTTGTGCGCGCAAGACCGCACGCATTTCGTTTGGCATATGAGACGCGATACCCAGCAATTGGCTCTACATTATTTTGTGCCCACCACGCAGAAAAAAAGGTAAAAGGCACGCAAGTCAACGGAAGTACACACAAGAAAGGAACGACTGGTTGTTCGAGACACTGCAAATTCGGAAGCTAACTTTTGCCTCCATGCTTGGACATTCCTCCATTTTGACCTGGGCCTATTGTCAATAAATACTTTTAGGTTTTGCTCCCAAAGGAGGGCGTACTTTCCGCTCTGTGACTATGAGATTTTTTTGACTAGGAGCCAAGGTCTAATATTGGCCCTCTACAAAATTTTGGCCAATTTAAAAGCAGAAGCTAGGTCCAAAATGGTTAAGTCTCCGATGGTCAGTCGTTGTGCTTTGCGCATCAAGTTTGGTGCAACCTGATTACTGTTTTGACAACTGCCGGCATACGCTTAATCGGTGAAAATTATAGCTGTAAGTTCTAGGTAAATTGCAATGACCTTTGGACCAAATTTCTGTTTGTGTTTGTAGAAATGTGGGTTGAAATGACCGGCTACTGTTTACAAATCACTGCTGAACATATCTGCATTTTAAAACCCACACTGGGCTTGAAGAGGGTGAAGGTACCGCTTAATGTTAGTTACACGTACTTAACCCTAACCTTTATCCCTAAACCTAATTCCTAACCCTAATTTAGTTCCTTCAAAAATAAACCCTTTGTTATAACGCATTGGGCAAAGGTTTAATTGTCAAGAGCAGTCCCCCCAAACTTATTTTGCAGCAACAGCTGAAGATCACTCTTTTTCTCTTATTTCTCTTCAAAGTATCTATCATTAGTTTTTATAACGTCAATATGGCATATTCAACATAAAACAAGCAGTTACTTCTAGTAAATTTCACATTTGAAGAGAAAAATTGTTGTCACATGACTCTCAACAGCCAATCATAAAACCGGACAGTCTTCTACTCTTCTTCAGGTTGGGGTGACTGCTCTTGCCCTTTAATTAATGCCTTAACCATTGAACCTATACAGAATCCGATTACCACCACAATTCTAACATACAAGGCTTAGTAGCTCAAAAGTGTCTCTCGGTTTTTTTTTTCACCGCATAAAGCAATTATGCTAGGTTAAAAATATATATATATATTTTTTTAATTCTATCTTTTGTTTTTTATTTAGTTATTACAATTTTTTCTGAAATATAAAACTTCAACTTTGTTTCAGTTTAGGCACGCATATTTATACGATATTTATGATGAGTTAAAGCTCATATCATTTTCACGTGTGAGAACAGATACCGCGTTAACTGAAAAATTTGCTAGTAGGTTTGCCGTGGGCTTAATCGGATGTAAGATTTCTCACGATGTAGCACTTTTTCAATGTATTGCTAAAGAAAGGCGTCCTACCTAGCACGCCTGGTGTCATCTCTGCTGACACCCCGGCCGTCCGCGTTTCATGCAACCCTTAGCCTTGCTTGTGACAGGGGTGGCGCCAGGATTTGCCCGACAGGTAGGCCAGCATTTCGAGGCCCCAACAAAGGCGATGGATGAGTGAGCCTCTGTAGGACGTGACTTGAAAGAATTTGAGGTGCTCGTAGCGCGCTGAAATTTTTGGCTTTATTTTTTACAAGTAAGTTCTGGAGTTTGTTTTGAAGAAAATTTAAATATTTTGAAAAAAAAAATCTTGGTTTTTGTAAATACCATATAAAGGTTGGGGAGTTTATTGAATAATTTGTCCTTCATATGGGCAAAATAAAAAACGTTATATAGGTGACTGCCGAAATTCTTTTGGGGTTTCGCATTTTCCTACTAGGCCTATACGTACGGCCTTATCGCGGCGCGCGAAGAGAGCCGAAATTTTTGCCCCTTTTTACAGTTTAAACAAATATATGTAGATATGGAGCTTGTATTGCAGAAAGCTTTGTATTCTGGGTTTCCTGTAAAAAAATTTATAGGAGATTACTGAAAATCTGCCCTTCCTTCATATACTACTGGTGGTAAATCTGAGAATGATTGCAAGACGACTGAATCCTTGTTGCTACATAATGTTATCTAAGGCATACGAACTGAAACTCTCCCAAGACATTTCAAAAGTTTCCCAAATTTTGTTGTCCTTTTTAAACAAAATACTTCAAAATCAAGAAATTCCATTGGAGAAAATTTGGAATTCTGAGAAAGACAGTTTACAAAAATAGCAATATAGCTGCCGGTGTCTCTTGATGATGTGGTGTCACATATGGTGAAGATCCGTTTTTGTTATTTCTAGAGCTCGGAAAAGTTTACCAAACTGATTTATAAAAGAGAACTAATGCGTTCTATGCATATATTGCATTTTGCGGCGCGCACAAAAAGTTCCCTCATTTTGAGATTTGGAAAAATGAAAAGGGGGTTTTCTGACCCGGGAAGTTGGAGGGGGGCGGTAGCACGCTTCCGCCCCCTCATTTTTCACTGGGGGACTGTCGCCCCCGCAGTCCCCCCTCCCCGCTTCCTACGCCTATGTTTTTTTTTTCTTTGTACATGTAGAATATCAATTGACACTGGAACATTTTGTAATGTTTAGCAAATATTTGAAAACCTGAAGCTCATACTGAAGAAAAAATTGTATAGTGGAGAAAAAAATTGTAATTTCATGGCCGCAGAATTATTTGAAGTTTTTAAAGAAGAATCTGACCTTCTTACCGTGTATGAGAAAAAATCAAGCAGCGGGCTATTTGAGTTTTGTGGGGTTGCTCATTACCATCATGCATATGGGTAGACATTCTCACACTGCTGTTTATCATTATGTGTAACTGAAAACGGCTTGGCCGATTTTCATATACCGTTGCTCGAATCCGCCTGTCTGGGCAGGACAGATGGCAAACAGTTGGACACTGCATGAACATGAACAACCTCAAGTCAGGATAGTAAGGAAACTGGGAAATGTGAGAGTTTCCTTGAAGAATATGGTCTTAGGCTAGAGTAAGCAAAATCAAGAAGATCGTCCGGGGAACTAGTGAAGTTTATCTCGCTTACATCTTTTTATCGTAGGCCTATCCAAATGGGGGTAAAACAGAGCTACGCAAAAGTGGTTGAAAATAGATCCCGATGTGTATTAAAATAGCGATGCAAAAGGAAAAATATACGTTCAAGACCACCCATTCAGTAAATTCAGTATTTGTAGGGTTTTCATTATTTTAATTTTTTATTTTTATTATTTTAGGCCTTCCGGACGAAACCTCCGACCTTCCCGGGGAAGGGGAAGTGTTCCCGGACGGGGGTCCACGGTGCATGCCCTGCCCCTACCCGTTGGGGCCTCCCTCTAGGCTAACACAAAGTGTAGCTGATGGATGTCCGATGTTGACATTTTTGCAGATATTTCTCCCTACTTAAAGGAAACTTACGTTTTGTGATGGTATTGCTGACTGCTTTTAAAAGCAATGATGAATGTCTAATTCAACAATGAGAACCCTCTTCCAGTGATAGACTAAGGCTATTGTGAGTATCGTGACACTATTGATCCTCATTTTTGACGCACCTACACGTACTGTGCTGTACATGCATGTATACAAACATTCCCGGGTGTCATTGTAAACACCACAACAAAAGAAACCGTGACAGCGGTAGTCTGACATACTGTAACGTACGAGATCGTAAAACACAGATGGACTTCGATACGGAAGAAAAGGAATAATGAACGAGTTAGTAGAAGTACATGCTATATACTGTATGTCTAATTGCTATCAATCAAAGAACGTGGTTATAGAAAAGAATTTTATATCCTCGCAACTAGTTTGGAACAGTGGAATGCTCAACTTTAGAGACAACAAGAAAGGACGACGTACTCCCGTAGCTACAAAGTGGTCATTTACTCCAACTTGATCAAGACAGCATCGCTACCATAGATCTCGCGTAAAGGATACTGCGCTCATTCGCTAACTGGCGATATCTTTGCAATGTCGAATGTCTTTGCACGGGCGCCAATGACTTTATCCTTCCTTTCTGCCTAGATCTGGCAAATAAACGATTAGAATCATGTTTTCCTTAGGTTCTTATTTGATGAAGAGCATGGTCGGGGACAACGCTGCAGCCGAATCCAGGTAAGTAGTAAAGGACCAAACAGTGTACAGTCCAGCGTATATAACATCGTATCGGTATATGTTTCATTGTCTCGGAAATGATATGTCGTACCGTTAGTTAGATGGAATTTTACGTTTTAGTTTCCAAACAGTTGATTCAAGTCGAGCCGGCCACGGCCCTTTTTTCAGTTGTGACTTATTTGTTTTCCTACTCCACTGCTTATATTATGGTGTGCCGCAGCTGATGCCGTATGGTGTGTAGCCTATGACCTGAACTTGAGGTTATGAAGGCAGTGGCGTAAATAGATTTTTTCTAGGGGAGGGGGAAACAACCAACTTTTCTATTTTTCAACGTGTGAACACCACTTTAGTAGGAACGTAATTTTCGGCCAACAAATTGCACCGAAATTGGTTGACCCCTTTAAAAGTAAACAAATATTTGAAAATATTGAGCTAATTGTGTACTGATGTAACTGGTTTGGATTATGGGTTTCCTTTAAGGAAATTTGGAAAGTTGGAATTGTCCGGGGTGATGAGTTACGCCATGAGAATATGGGGCCTACCGAATACATGGTTGAATGTGACTGCAGTGGACTACAGTTTACTTTAATTTTTAATTTTGCTTCTTTTTAAGAGATCACAGTACAGTACTTGCGTAACGTTAGGCGCGTTTCAGTTACAGTTCTGTGTTGAGTTTGGCGTCAAAACGTGCACGCTGCCCTAAAAATTTGCCGTCAAAATTGTGCTTAGTCGTCACATGGGTGCACAATGAGCTGCCGCAAACTACGTAAATAATACACTTACGAAATTTCACACTTCCAATGGCAGAAGGACATTTCTCTTCTCCCTAAGTTTTTGCACATATAGGAATATGCCCGTAGTAGCCACAGTATGAAAGAGACGAAAGATAGCTACTTTTAGGTTGAGGGAGGTGGGTGTAATGAAGGTTATGTAACGGGTTCTCAGAGGTAGGGAACTTGCGCTTCATGGATATGGAATGCCGGGCAAATAAATATTAAAGTGGCTCATCGAGTTGGTTCATGGAATTCAACAAATTTTCCCAAACCTGTTAAGTTTTCTCCACATACCAATGACAAATGGTCAAACTGAGGCAATACCCATATCCTACATACAAAGAAATGTTTTATACGTGAGTACTTAACGGCTCAATTCGGTTTTCAAAAATTCGTGACTAGACACTTTTTCAAATTATGCACAAAACCTTTACAAGTCAGCACACCACAAAATTCAAAATTTTGACTTTGTCGTAAAGTCTAAAACTTGCCTGATGTTAATTAAATGCATTTTCAAATGGTTGTACCCTTAAACACTTTCATCAAGTTATCCATATCAACTCAATGAGCCCTTTAAGTAGAGTCAAAAATTTTCAGTGCGTGTGCCGTGACGGCACTACGGGGGAGGGGGATTTTCCCCTCCAAGTTTACCCTTTCCCCCATTCACCCCTCCCAGAAGACGTCAGTTATAAGTTAGGTAACCCCCCCCCCCCCCAAAAAAAAATAAATTATATCCTGAGACTTTTTTTCATCCAGAGGTATATGCTAAAACCTCAGACAATTAAGGGCTTTGCCCCTGAACCCCCCTCCCCCCCCCCCCGTTTTGACATTCTTGCGCCGCCACCTGTACCTTGGCCTCTCTCTCTTCTTAATGCTGTTTGCCAAAACACGTACTGCTGAACGGTATGCGTTTTAGTTACACATCCGTCTAACCTGCTGCTCATCTTTGCACAAGCCCAGTTTACTGCTTCAGTCATTCCCTGGTGAGTACTAAAAGAAGGCCCTAGCAGTGGTGTAGCCAGGATGTAATTTTTAGGGGGGCCTAGGTAACAGGTGGGGGCTGGTACCTCCGAGGGCCAGGCGTGGCAAGACTATCTAAGCGGAGCGCCGCCATCGGTTGGCGCGGAGCGTACAAGAAAATTTTGGGCTTTCCTAACCCTCCCGATGGCCTAAGACGGCCCTTCCCACGTGTTTCAAGCTGGATGTACCCAGCCTTGAAATACGAATCTCATGTCTACCACTTCTCAAATAGTGAGAATAAAAAATCTATCTATGAAATATGGTAATACATACACTTTTCAGGGACCCCAAAACTGGGCATTTCAGATCTGCGGCCTGGGGGATGAGACTAAAGGGAACGGGTACCTCCCTTTCCCTTGGGAGAAAATGTTAAGTTCAGGAGGACTCAGATTGCAATTGTGGCAATATTTGAATGGATTTCAGCTTTAATAAGAACACCAAAAGTAGTTGTGTCCTCCTCTGAGAAGATTTCTTTGCGTTAAATTTCCTAGATGCAAAATGGTGCTATAATTGGCAAAACTTTGAACTGGTTATAGGCCTGCGTTTTAGGATTTTTTTCGGGGGGGGGGGGGGGGAGCATGCAGAATGTCAAAATACTCATTTTTAGTCTTTGTAGAGATTTTACAAGTGACATACATACTACCAAAGAAAAAAATTCCGGTTTTCAGTGGTG
This sequence comes from Holothuria scabra, assembly GCA_037179385.1. Taxonomy (NCBI): domain Eukaryota; kingdom Metazoa; phylum Echinodermata; class Holothuroidea; order Aspidochirotida; family Holothuriidae; genus Holothuria; species Holothuria scabra. The sequence goes on along the minus strand of CM074192.1, from coordinate 6,029,360 downwards.
TCTAGATGCAAAATGGTGCAGTATTTGTTCAGTCATCGGTACATTACGTAGTCAAAATTAGAAAACTACGAGTAAATCTCTCAAAATATTTAAACCACAAAGCAGAAGTATGGATCATGTGGGAAACATGTGAAATCCGGACCTTGTGGACATTTTACAAATCTGCCCGGACGCCAGGGCCAACTAGTAAAAAGAGGACTTGTGGAAAAAATTGTTCTACAGTGGCACTTGTCATATGTAGGAGTAAGACACGACAAAACCCTTCTTGTAAAGGATGGAGGGGAAGAATTATACGAAGGCAGTACCTTACCCTTATGGTATATTTTGTGTATGATAAAGTATAGGAATGGTCGTGTAAGAATGGTCTCCAGTGTATGATTGCCATGTTTTCAGTAAATCAACCAGCCCTCCGAGAGGCAGAAAGGGTCTTAACCAAACAAAGTCACATTCGAGTTCGTCGTCGTCAAGACATTCGTAGCATCTTCGAAGTGAAATGCAATAAACGACAGTTCAGATTGTATACGGTATCTAATTTAGTTGAAGTAGGCATTTTGAAGTTATTACTTGATTTCATACGTGCGCACAAGATGTATTTTACATACATTCATGCATGTTTTCGTAATTGTTACACATTTTATTTATTTAGTGTTTTTGAAAGAAATACTTCAAAGTTTATTTCCTTTCAAACATTTTATTTTTCTTAATTACTTTATCAGGACGCAAAAAATCGGGGGGGGGGGGGGGCTAGGTCCCCCAGGTCCCCCCCCCCCCTGGCTACGCCACTAGGCCCTTGTTTGTAATCAGAGATCTTCATTACATGTTGTGTAAAATAAGCTATACTCTGCAGTTTTTGAATTTTTGTGTCAATCAAAGAGCTGTTTAAACTGCTAATTTAGGGTGTCAATAGACTAGTTGGTAAAATTCGGCCATGCGGTGACGACTGCCTGTATCATTTACATTAGACACCAATAAACAATCATTCCATAACATTTATGTTAGTTGAAAATATAAACAGAGACTCACACTTTTCTTCATTGGAGACAAATCAAGGTAAAGAAAGTTATAATTCAGTGACTTTCAATATGGGAGCTTATTATTAGAAATTAAAGATAAGCTGGGTCCAGTGACGATAAGGCAGGCTCGTTGTGGGCCAGTATGATTTTGATAACATGTACCAAGGAGCTACTTCTTGTCTATACAAAAGTAAATTCCCCGAATGAGTCCAAGGAATGGGCTAACATGGAGAGGACCATGAATTAAAAAGCTCTAAACAATTCAAAATTTCAGGCGGTAATCATAGTATTTCACTTTGAAAGAAATCTTTAATCTCTAGAAAAGCTTAATATTTTAATGAATTCCAGGTACAGTACTAATAATGATGAATCTAGGATTTGACCTACTGTACTACAGTAAAGTCCCTTGCTGACTCACGGTTTCCTGATTACTAACTTCGAACCTTTCCTAGCTTTGGCTTTAAGAGTTCATTTCAACTTTTGTTCTCAAACTGTTTGTAGGTGGTACAATTTCATTCTATTTTTCACATCACTCACGGAGAGTGCTGAAATTTGTACTGTATAAATTTGCCTGACATGACGAAACCTACTTATCTGACTCAGCAAGGATGTAGGGATCCAGCAACCAGAGAGGACGCTTACCGTATAACTCAAAGGATGTCAATCGCTAAATTAAGTCGCTAAAATCATTGAGATATAAATTCCAATTATATTCCTAAGTTGTAGAGATACTAATTATTGGTTATATTAGCCCTTTGACTGGTAGGCCTAGGTCTGTAACAGGCCATCGCTTTTTCGTAATGCCTTTTTATATTCCAATTTGGTAAGGTTTTTGTCCCCTCTACACGGTTGTTTCAAAAGAAAATGTAAATGGGCTGCAGAAGGGGAAACACTCTACTAGTCTTTTCAAGAAAAGAGGATAATAACGTTTTTTCCAGTTACGCATTCCCTAAAATAGTAAGATGTATGACAGTTTGACACACGTGGTGCAGTAAAGTGGTTTCATCGGCGTTTTGAAGAATTTTCCCCGCAGTACTTTGTCGAATTACGAAGCCATTAAAGGCCCAACCCTCTCACCCCCAAAAAGTTTCCATTTCGTAACCCTCTTAATAACAGCAAATCTCTCACACAACTGTCTGAAATTCATCCTCATCCAGACACAATCGGGGGGTCGCTTCAAATGCCACAGTCTTTATCCACTCGACCGACCACAGCACCGTTCACCTCAGTGAAAAGTGATCAAAAGCGCAAACTGATGCTTAAATACGCAAATGCTAAGGAAATTGAAAGTTTGCACTGCCCTTGAACGCAAGAACTTCATTTATTTTTCACAACGGTGTACAAGTTCAAAGTGATATTAAATATGCAAAAAGCTATGCATGGATCCTGCAAAAGCAGAATGTTTGCACAAAGGCCATCTGCAGAAAGTGAAGGAGAAGAAGTATAAAACAAAGGCAAAAAACGATAATACTACTCTAAGTAACAATCCCGCGTGTTTGGTTTAGCGGTAGAGCACCCGCCCCTCTTGCGGAAGGCCCGGGTTCGATTCCCAGGTCGACAGGTCGAGTCATACCAAAGACTAAAATGGTACCTGCCAGTGAGCCACAACTGGAAAAAGGCCGTGGCCGGCTTGACTTGAACCAATAGGTTGGAAACTGCATGGGCCCTAAAACTCCATTTAACTGACTAACTAACAATCGCCTTCCCCACTCTCAACCACCCACCATGCTATGAAACCAGACAAACCAGTGTGATTTTGCCAATACAACCGTTGCAAATACACACCACAGGATTGTAAAAATAGAAAGCAATCTACAGTTTTTCGTGACGTCACGCCTATAGACGGCTTTTATCGGACAATGCGATTCCAGCAAAAGCTTTTATCGGACTATTCGTGTCCGAATAATCCGTCTGTCGGTGTGACGTCACGAAATAATTACTAGTTTTCTTTGTCGTGCGATATGAAGCATGTGTTTACATAGATTGTCTTTCCGACAAGCGATCGAGTCAACAATATCATATAAGCAATTTGCTTCTTTTTTTCGTTTCACGGGAGAGTTGCCATGGTTTCACTTTAAAACACGAATAAAGTTTACAAATTATTAACTTTCCTGGCAGTACGATTGATATAGCCTCACCTATCCCTTAAGATCTCACCAGTTCTGTGCAGTTTAAGCAGTACGAGTTAGACAGCTATCTCTATCAGCCAATGTGGCTACATTGCAGCACACTCTAGTTTTTTAAGAGTTTGGTTTACCTTCCCGTTTTGTATTTCGATTTTGTCTTTCACTGACTTGTTGTTTTTTATTCATATTTTCATTTGCGAGATGGTACTGCATGTAAGAGGCAAGTCCTGTAGATAGGATGAGACTCTGACGCGAAAACGTCATATTTGTGGTAAATTTCAGTAGGCTAATTAAACATTTTTGTACATATCACGTCGGCACATGACCCTGATTTGTGATTGCAGTAATGCCTGTATGGGGAAGGAATTGATAGGTCATTATTTATCACATTTCTATGACATCATTGGGATCTAAACGCTCTCAGAACAGTAAAACCTCTGTAATGTGAGCTTCGGTACTCTGCATTGTTTGAACTAGCTTTCAGTCAAAGAGCTGAGCCAATTGAGAATTTCTGTAAACCACTACAAAAATTGTAGCTTAAGGTGAGAGCAGGGAGTTGACAACTCCTTGGTGAAAGGATTGGCTCTTTAAATGTCAGATAATAAAATATTCGGTAATATTTTAAGGGGTGAAGAGGAATGTTAGATCTAGTCGGAGGCAGTTTAATAATGTTATTCATTACGAGCGTAAATTTCAAATGATACTATTTGGTTGATGTTCAAGTACAATGCTACTGTACAGCCTAAGTGTAGCAACTACGTAGAATATCTGAGTTGTTGTAACATGGACAGAATTTATGAGGGGGCCCACTGTGAAACCACTCAAATGGAAAATAACTCACCCCAGCTTGAATTAGTGAATTAGGCTATATTATTTCATTGCTGACTCTTGGGAATATGTACAATATCTTTCCTCCACAATTGTTAAATTTGTACTGTACAGTAAGTGTCTGGTTTTATCGAACGGTATGCAATATTTACATTGTGCAATGCTGTACCACTAAAAATACTGCACTTGATAGAAAAATAAGAAGAAAAATGTGAGGTTTAGCCAACAGCTTATTCAAAAGAAGTTTGGGATGACTTCTTTTGTCCTTTTAAGTAAATTCGAACAATGCATTAAAGAACATGTACAGTATGCATGAAATTGGCATCAATAGGTTGATTACTGTGGTAATCCACTCGAAGTCACTCAATAAGCAGGATACCAATACAAGTGACATTCATATGTACTGTAAAACATATCAGTTGAAAAGTTAGGATGGAAATAATATACAGTGTACCGCGATTTGATATTTGGAGTAAAAACGGTTAATTTTTTCATCAATATTCCGCTGTTAGATGTAGTACCTACTACCTTGTAGCCTACACACTGCAACAGGCAATAAGTAATTTGGATGTAGTTTTCCGGCCAGTTTCCGACAGATTGGTTCAAGTCGGGCTGACCACAACCTTTTCCCAGTTGTTGCTCACTGCAAGCTTGTTTTCCCTGTATTCCATTGTTGAGCACCAAGAACAATGGCAGTAGGGTCCATTTTAAGTCTTTGTAACAGTATGACGCGACTGGGAGTCTAACTCCAGACCTCCCGACTGCAAGTTGGATGCTTTATCTAACTACTTGACCATGCAGTCGGTTACAGAACTTTGGTGGTTCCCTGCGGAGTATGTCAAGCCATTTAATCTCAGTTCAATGTAATCATACCTTAAAAATGTATCGTCCGTTTGTAGTCATTGTGAGAATCTGGACCATTTTAGGTGGTCACTCGATCTTTGGATTGGCTTGCACTGGAGATGAAAGCCAAAGAAAAGACATTGTGGGGATACTGTAGTTGACACTTCTTGTCTGATGCGGGCGGCCCATATGAGTTGCTCATGGACCAAAACTATAGTTCAACGTTTTTGTGGTAATATATTTAGCTGGTCCTCAAGGTTTCCACATGGGAATAAATTGGGAAGGCCCATATGCGACACCACCCTTGTCGCTGCATGGGCTGTTTTTTGTTTAGTGTTCAATGGGTTACATGCAGGAGAATCCCTTATGATGGGCCACGGCACCCTTCCACCCACATACAGTTCCCATATAGTTTACCCATATGAGCCAGAACCTGTTTGTCTCACTCGAACATGTCCATCAGATTTCTTTGTACGTGTTCCAATTTTACATCACTGTTATAAATATGTTCTTCTCAATAGTTGAGAGTGGAACGGAATGTGCTCAAGCACACTTCTTGGCGTCCATCTGGCATATACTATTCGTCGATTCCAAATCTGCTACAAAGAGACAAGCAATCACATGCAGGCCTACAGAACACAATGCTTGTTGGACGACAGACGCGTTTGGCCTTTACTGTGCCCTCTTTCATTTGAACCAAATTATGCATTGCAACAGCAAGTGACCTTTGCTAATTGTAATAAAAGGAATGCGTTGACTGTTTAAAGGCAGTCATTCGTCACCCCAAACTACAGTTTCAGTATGCATAGGCCTACATCAAAACTCTCAATTGGTACAGCTCTTTGATTGGCATCACATTCAAACAATGCATCATACAGTAGCTAAATTACACAGCATGGGCACTGAGAGTGTCTTGATTACACATTATGGACTTGTATGGCCAGTGGGACAAGCCATGAAGCTATAAACTAGGATTGTGTCTGGATAAAGATGAGTTTTAGATAAGGGTGGGAGGGGCTAGAAGTAAGTAGGTTGGGAGAATTGGAACTGTTTGGGGTGATGAAAATATGCCTTCAATCTCTGAGCTTTGACAATGGCATTAGGTCTACCAAGTCCATTTTTTGCTTCGTAGGGTCCCCTGCATTAATCCATAGAAATTGACACACATGTTAGTTGAGTGGTAATGAATTGTTTCTGTATTATGAATCACCTCAACATTGTACTTCGCATGCGCGGTATTTACTAGCCCACTTGAGTCTGTAAGTAGTATTTGCCAAGATATTGAAGTATGTAAACACTATTTCAAAGCACTCGACCGTGACGTAATTTTACAGGACTACGTGTCTATATGTGTAACAGTATTTTGTACAAAGCAACGTAGACTTTTAAAAAATTTACATGCTGTTATTATGCTTACAATACCTGGTAGTGCTGTGAGACATACCGGGAAAGCATTGTTATATTTGTGAACAGAAGTTCAAGTCGTATAGGTACTGTAAATGATTCATCTCCTGCTTGCTGCATTGGTTGCCTTTTAACCTAGCAAAATCATATTTTTTATTTGCAAGGCACCACGTTTGGATTAATATCAGTATCAGATTCATTAATTGGTACTGCGTGAACATTGTACTGTATAGTTTACACAGGAACTGAGCCACTACAGAATTGGTTGTGCACGTAGCTCCTGGGTGCAGATAAACAGAACTAGGATAACACTGTACTCCCCACGGTGGTTGGCAGGTCTCGTTACATTCAAATTCGTCTGGATTTCTTCTTACGTGTTTTCGATTTCTTGACGAAAAGAGGAACGTCTAGGCTTGACCTCGAACTTTCGTGAATTCCAAATGTTTCATATTTAGTTGTCCTGTTTTGGTCCTTTTCAAGAGAATGACGGTTGTGAAGATCAGCATGTGTTGTTGTGAGTCACAACCGTTGTAAAACCTTAGTCACAAAGGGAAAAAAGACCTGACGTTCCTGCAGGAGTTGTTTTGACACTAACCATAATGGTTCAAATTGACAGTCTCCACTCTGACATACATAGTTAAAAGTACTGAAATGGAACCATACTCTACAAGCAGTTGTCTGTCGGAATTAACCTTGGCTGTTTCCCGGTGTTAAAGAGATCATTTGTACAAACAACTTCAGAATAAACACAGTATATGGCATTAGTTTGAATTTCCTCCAGGCAGGCTGGAATTATTTTCCTCATACAGTACAGAATGGATCCATGTTACAGGTAAGAAAATCAAGTGGTCCATATGTTGTGAAACATCTAATGATTCCAGATAAATAAAGGATACAAATCTTTGTTATCCATCATACTTCATCACCAGTTTGCAATGTAACAACTCATGTTTCTTCCCCTTGTTTGTTAAAGGAGAACATAAAAAATATTGTTCCACGTATTGTTTAAGACCTAATTCTCTCACCCCAAACAGTACCAGTTCCACCTATGTAAGCCCCCTCCCTCTACAACTGCCTAAAAATTATCCTTATCCATCAGGCATAATCTCAGTTTATTGCTCCATAGTGAGTACAGAAAAGCCTAATGTGTATCATCAAAATACTCTCAGCACAGTTCATGTGTAATATAAGCGTTGGTTTTCTGGTCTGCATTTTTTTAGACTAGTTGCCAATGGATCAAAGAGCCGAGCCAATAGAGCATTTCTATGGCTTACTGCAAAATTGCATTTTGGGGTGGGATGACAATTAATTGCCGTTTCAAGTCATTATGGTATGACAAGGAGTTGTAAGATGTAGATGAACCATAATGAAAGTAGGTCTGCCGATGTAGTACTATAAAGTCAGGCCTATTGCACTTGCTGAAAGAAACTGGTGTGACTAATTGATGGGAAGCGGTCTTTCTGGATTGGTCTCGTGTGAGTGCATGCACTTCTGATGAAGTGGCGGCGGGGGCCAGGAGAGAAAATTTGCCCCCTTAGATTTTTGCCTACCCCAACCCCCCCGTTAGATCAGTTAGGGGGTTAAGGTCCACCAAAAACAGCTGTACCTAGTATATCCTGAGACCTATTTTTCACCGAAAGATATGCTAAGACCTCAGTGCTTCCAGGGGCTTCGCTCCTTGGACCTTGCTGGGGCTTTACACCTGCGCCTTACTCGGAGGAGCGCGCGCTTCGTTTTCGGTTTTGCGCTGCGCTCGAAAAGGTTTAATTGCCCCATTTCCTTTTCCCCGATATTAGTATTCTCCCCAGTTACATTCTGCAACTGTTCTGATGGTTCGTATTCTTCATTCTCTTTCCGAAATTTGTCATGTCGATATTGTAGTGTCGATCATATTTGCAAAGAGGTGTGAAATTTCCAGTGAGGTTCCCTTTTCTTTCGACTGACTCCAGTGCTCTAAAGGATGTATGACCCCATGTGCTAGGGATAAGAAAGCAAAAACTGTCCTTGTCCTTTTACACGGAAAAATCTGAGTCAGGAAGGGGTCTGTCGCACGATGGAACCTCTGCATTCGAATGACTCTGTGCGTACAGTATATACACTGTAAAAAAAACTTAAGTTTACAATAAATTCCTGTAAAATTTATAGCATAACTTCCGTATTTTGTGTTTACCACAAAAAATTGTTTTTCAATTATGCAAATTAGCAGGATATCTAACTTGTTAAAGGTTTACTTTGTAAACACTCTGCATGGTATAGTTTATTAGTGATATCACAATAAAGCACTGTGTAACCTTCAGATAAGTTCAAACTGACCTTTACTCCTGTTAGCTACTTAAGTGGGCGTGGCCAAAATTTTGACATAAAAATTGTAAATTTATGCTTAGGTCAGGCCTATACTTAAAGGATCTGTAGGGAAAAACAGTTTTGGGAAAAGGAATAAGTAGTCTATCAAAACAGGTAAAGAAAATTGAGATGTATGAACTGAATTCTTTATAATCTGTAGTAAAATTATTCACAATAACCAACTTGTGATAGACGTGGTAAATATAGCATAAAGCTACTTTACACAGTTAACATAATGTCTTCAAACCCAATTATGAACGCCGCCCGTGGACTTTGGATCTCATGTCCGAGACACTGGGGACGTTAGAATAAAAATGTATTGTATTTATTCTGCTGGGTGCGGCATAACAATCACAATGCAAAACATTTTTATGGTCTTTCTGTACTTCTGCATAGTACAGCTGACAAAATTTTTACTGTGAAATTTACAACTGCATCACGGTAAATTCTACAGGATTTGCGTTAGTTATTTCGTTTACAATTGACTGTAAAAATAACGCGTTTTTGTTGGCAATATTGCTGACAGCGGTTTCACTGTAAAATCCACTGTAAAACTTTTTTACAGTGTAGCTGCACTCCCACAACCTCACTTTGAAACAGTAGCCGAAACCGCAGTAATAAGATATCCATATATATATTGGACCCAACATTACACCGAAGAGATGTACTCGCAGAACCCACCAAACATTGTGTGATAGTGTTACATTTCGGGTTACTACTGTATACTTAACGCACGTTTTATCACTCGTTGCAAAATGTCAAACAACTCCCAGTAGTCCGACTAAAATTTGACTAGGTTGGATGTACTGGTAGATTTTGACAGTCATTTGTAATTGCAAAATCAAATTGTGTTTAACTTGCGTTAATTTAGGTTACTCCTGCGCCTATATGGAACTGCCATCCACTTGACATGCTAGAATAGCAGCAAGGCCGTGAACAGCGCGGGACGGGGAATATTGCAACCAGAATTTTTCAAGGTATTAAGGGAAAATACGTTGCGAAGAAGTACTTCGCACGTAACCAATTAAAAAAAAACTTGAAAAGGCTATATACAGCATGATGTGTCAAGCATGGTTTCTGAATCTATTTTTAAAATTACGTACAGCAGCTGACCGACAAAATGACGTTTATCATAACTTTGCGGTGTTTAGAGTCTTATAGAAAAAAACTTAAATGCCAGTGCGTCACCTCCATATCGTCCTCCGTGTACCAGGGCCTTACTCTAACAAGTAGAATGGTAGTTCATTCTTTTACGAGAAATGCCCTGTGTGCAATGTGATTTTTATTGTCAGAGCAGGGAGTTGCAACAGAGCAGGTCGGCGAACGGGCCGCAAGAAGTGAACTTCAGGCATATGCATGGTCGCGAAATGTCCGGTCAGCCGTTTGACTATTTGAGTCAAAAAGTTGCAATGAGTTGCATGATTTTCATAACACATACCAACTCCTAAGCGTGTCCGTATCCCCCCCCCCCCCCCCAAAAAAAAAAAAAAAAAAATCTGACAGCGGTTTCACTGTAAAATTTACAACTTTTTTTACAGTGTAGCTGCACTCCCACAACCTCAATTTGAAACAGTCGCCGAAACCACAGTAATAAGAAAAAAACTCGTTCAAATATTGTCATCTTTTATTTTCTGTATATTACACTCTTCACATTTGGTACCGAAGGTTTCTCTTAACAAAATTTTGTTTGCTTCGGTAACAAGCAGGAATCCGGGTAACTAGGTAACATTCCCATATGGGGCCTTATGGACCTAATTGTTGGCCCTTAAGGAAACCATATGATTTTGTACCCTGGAACAAGAAGAAGGAACCCATATGGACCAACCCACGTGACCATGGTCCATGTGGAATAGTTCTGGGTCCATGTTAACAACTGATATGTGGGCAAAATATGGGGTTAGACGAATTATATCCCTCAGGCATGTGGACTACCCGAATAGGACCGTTATTTATCTTAAATTCACAATTAAATGGGCCCACATGGGTTTACTCATATGGGACTCATATAAGCTTGCTACGGTAATTGGAACAAGGGAATCTTTTATCAGAATATAAAATGCCTGAATCGAGTGGCAAATCCCTGGATGGAACTTTTTAAATAGCTTTGCTGTCATAAAAGAGTGGATAGGTCAGTTGTTCAAATATATTTGGTAAAGAAACTGCAAGGGGAAGAGGAATACCTTATTTTGGGGAAAGTCAGAATCGTATCCCACCTTAAATGTTTTGAAACTGATACCGTGTAATGCCTAATGTTGTATCCTATGTTTCATGGAAAGTGAACAGCACTTGATCAACAAAAAGTTGCTACGGCCAATGTAGATGTGCGAAAAAGTTAGTTCTATTCTGGCTTGAAATTACCTTTATTTGAATCCCAATTATCCTGATCCTGCTGATACCAAGTATATTGGTAACCTTAAAAGTGTTTGCAGATGTACTCGGCTGCCTTATAGAGTAAACAAACAAGGTTCCACTTTGAACTTCAGCCTGGTTTTAAACATGTGTTATACACGCTATTTTCCCAGGGAATAAATACTCTAGCCTATTCAGTAGTTTAACGCTGGTACAAAATTGTTAAAAGTGATAAAAGCTAGTTGGACTTATTCTAGTGCGTTACTCTGTATCCATGAATACACTCCATGTTATAGGAGGACTAAATCATCGCGTCATCTCTACATGAGCTGTGACAATGAATTAGTCACTATTCACTACAGTAGCCTTACGTGCAACCACATGGGCTGTATATACTAGAAATACTTGCAGGTTAGAATGAGTTAATTAGTCAGTAAGTTAGTCAGATGGGTTTCATGGCACATTTTCTAACCAGTTGGTTAAAGTTGGGCCGGCCACGAGCCCACGACCTACTTTCCAGATGTGGCAAGCTATGGCTTGTTTTACCTACCCCAATGCTTATATGCTGGGCGTTTAGTACATTAACAGTTGGTTTCATTTTTAAATTCTTCTGTATGACCCGGCCAGGAGACGAACTCCAGGCCTCTCACCTGGAAGTTGGATTCTATAACCACTTGACCATGCGTGTGAAGATAGTAGGCCTACATTAATTACTTCATCATGCAATGTATGAGCTGTTTGAAAGTTTAGATTCACTTGCCATCAATAACCCATAGAGGATAGTCGAAATTTAGAAGATATGCTGAAACAACCGCCCAAATGCTGTTCACCCTACACCAAGTACACACAAATCGTTGTAAAGCATGCGAGTAACCGGGCAGTACTGTTAACGTAGTCTAAATTAACAATTACCGGATCAGAAAATTTTTCAAAACGCAGAAGTCTGCCCACCTCAAAATATTACGGGTAGTTCAATGAGAACACAAAAAATTCTGTCCACGTGTAAAATTCACTACGTATTCACCTTTGCATTCTACAACATGCTTTGTATTTCACCTTTTACTTCTTATTTGACCGGCTAATTCCAAACCTGAGACCTAAGGCTACAGTATCTTGGGCCTATGAAATTACGGAACATGAATTGACTCTCCATAAGTATGAAGGTTACAGTATGATTGTTGCTCGTTTTTTTTTTTTTTGATAAGATTTCCACAACGATCTTGTGCTTGACATGACATTTGTTCATGTTTCATGTGCCCACACTTTAATCGTTTATTCATCAAATGTTGTTTCCTTGTGTGCCTGCTCTACTTATAGCCTAATTTGTTCAATATTTAACATCGTATAATCGGGTTATCTTTTGGCAAACTCTTGATAGATAGAATTTTGGAATATAACGATCGATAAATCAATTTATATATCATGTAACGTGGTTTCAAAGGTGTTTCATCTGTCTAGACCAGGATTGTCCAACCTACGGCCCGCGGGCCACGGTCCGGCCCGCGAAAAGGTTGCGTCCGGCCCGTCAGAAATAATCTATATTGCAAAATTATTCAATAAGCAGATTAATTGATGACAACTTTAGGCTTCGCCGTCCGCTATGGCATGCTTACTTTTGAATGAAATAATTCATTTCAAATGTCTGCTACTTGTAGCTACATTGGAGTTTTGTCCACAGGGCCGGGTTGAGAATGATTCAGGAGGAATATGAAAAAAAACTTTGTCCGAATATTCTGCCCAAAACCATCAATTTTTGCTAAAATTTATTTATTTATTCAATCAAACACGAAAATGAATCAGTGTTTCCTATGCGCAATGATTGCATTTTATTTCCTTGGGCGTCGGGAAAAATTGAAAAAAAAACGAGTATAGAATGCGGCCCCTCGTCCATCATAACCGTTACATGTGGCCCACCGCTGCGAAAGGTTGGACAACCCTGGTCTAGACCCTTCATGTGTTCGTGTATGACAAGAGTTATGAATGTTGTGTTTCGATTGAATGTGGAACGTATATGCTCTCGCTCAGCTCACATGCTCTCAATCTCATTTTATTGCTCCTTACCCAAATACTTAATCAAAACACTCTTAGTACAGAACATGCTGTTAAATACAGTATGACCTGTCAATCAAAGAGCCATGTCAATTGAGATTTTCTGTTCACTAATTACAAAATTGTAGTTTGGGATGAAAGTTGACTGCGTTTAAATAATAGTCTTAGATTATAGTATTGAGGAAGGACAAAATCTCTCTTACGGTATGTTGTAGTATTGTTGTGGTGTAGGTCTGTGAGAAGAAGCTGAGCTTTCTTCAACGTATGGCTCTCTTCATATGTTTCATGTCATTGTGGGTTTACTGATATCATATTTGTCATGAAATCATGAATGCCCTTTGAACCACATCGCCATAGGTCTAGCTGAAAGATAAACATAGCGAACAACGCATAATTTCACAATGAATTGTAGAAATATGATATGGTACTAGCTCATACACAATCATTACAGTAGGCCTAGACAAGATGATGTAGTAAATCGTTTCTCGTTGGCAGCACTCTTTGTTTAGGCGTAAGAGTTACTATGAAACAGAAAGCTAGGACTGGTATTTGTTCAAGTCGAGGCGGCACAAAGGGGATCTTTTGCCTCCTTTTATCAACTTTTAAACTTTGATTCTAGTTAAATAGTGCAGTAACGTTGACATACATGTAGTCAAAATCAGTTCATATCACACTACGATCTTCGGGACTTTCATCTTAGGGGCAATGTTCACGTAAATTATGCTGGCGGATACATAAAAATAAGTCCGGGACAAAATTTAAAAGCAACAATGAATACCTTCAACGTTAAGCCAGGGAGCTGCCACTCTATTGGCAGCTCCCTGGTTAAATCACAAAGCGCCAATATATACTAAAAAACAGGTATAATTTTCGGTTACGCCCTGTTGACTAATTTCGGCCATTTCTTAGCTTCTGAAACAGGGTCAAAGCTTCGTGTTCAGACATTGGAAATAAATAGAGGAGTGGTAAAAGGGAGGGGAGTAATACGTATTGGGGCGCTGGGTGAAATAGAAGGAGAGGGTTACGTCGGACACGGGAGTAGGATTTCGTCCTGAAGGGACTTGCGGATTCAACATACTTTACGGTACTTTCAACGAAGACATCTGGCATTGCCAAAGGGCATTTCCATTGGTTACAGTAGCCACAGCGGTCTGCCGGAGCCCACAATGATCTGTAAGAACTCATAAGATAATAGTAATGTTTTGGCCCCTCGGATACCATGATTTGAAAATTGCAGGCATTTGAATGAGGTATCAACTACCCAGAGAGTCTTTCTCTGAACGGAAGTACATGAGAAGTATCGAAACCACAGAATAGGGCAAGGGGTGCACAGTGCACTCACTTCTCAGTGAGTGTTTCAGATCTCTGGTCTATACCCACTTACCTGGTACCTTCACTTTCGTTTGTACCAAATGTGTAGTGTAATGTCATGTAATATCTTGGATGTTTCATGTCTGATTCTTAACCAAAGGTGTAAGCAATCAGCGCAATTACGGTTTTTGTGTGAATGTCAGTGTGCGTATATTTCTGGTGCGAATCGGGACATGTGCGGTTTTTTTTTTTTTTGCAGGCAATTGGGGATACACCTGCAAGTGGGGATATCCCAAAATGCAAAATTTGCCATGATATTGAATTTTTCACCCTTCAAGGATGTCCCCAGTGAGTTTGAGACATTTTGGAGCTTTCCTAATTTTCCATGTGTCATCAACCTACAATCATTAGGCACCGTAACACACCACGCGCTGGTGCATTAGTGTGTGTGTGTGCGTGGAGTACGAGTAAATTGGGGAAATACGCGTCTTTTGCGTGAGTCAAGTAGGGATGCACCCAAGTAGAGATGCACCCAAACTGGGGATATCTTTCACTGGTAAAACCACGTGCCCCCGATTGATGCCAAACATGTATGTGTGGGTTGGTGGGTTTCAATATTGGAAGAACATCATTCTCTTCATGGAAATTAGCTGTAAAATTGAGGCGCAATAGGCCAAAAATTTCAAACAATGATATTTCACGGTAAGAATGCTTCATGCTGTAATACTTCCTATCGAGATTTTTGGTATTGACCAAATCTTTACAGCTTTTCTGACGGATTTCAAACGTCACTGACGTCACAAAGGGCTACACTGGAAAACTAGATAAATTATTGCAAACTACCGTATATATCAAGCAGGGCAAGAGGTGTAGAACTGTTGATGCTTTTATTAAGTGAAAGAACCCATTTAGGAGGACAAGTAGGTCAAGTCGTAAAACGCTTGTTAGCCTGATGATGGGTAATCTTGAGGTAGTCTTGAGGGATCTAGTTGTTACTGTACTCACGCATGTGTATGTTATCATAAGAGTGGTTCGTTGCTGAGGGTAGTGCACAGCCTTCTTCAGACCGGACGAAAAGTTCTACATTTTTTACTTAAAGGGCAAGAGCAGTCGTCCCAACTTGAAGAAGTGTAGTAGACTGGCTTGTTTTATGATTGGCTGTTGACAGTCATGTGACAAATTTTTTCACCGCAAATGTGAAATTTAAAAGGATTTACTACTTGTTTTACCTTGAAAATGTAATATTGAAGTCCTAAAGTATGGCAAAAATACTTTGAAAACAAATAAGAAGAAATGGATAAGATTTAGCTTTTGCTCCAAAACAAGTTTTGGGGACTGCTCTTCATCTTTAACTCAAGAACGTGTTCATTCTTCAACTGAAAGTGGTCTCTAACTTTTATCAGGGGGTCGTAACATCCACCGGATTTGTAAGCGACAAATGAGCTACTATACCCACGTTGTGTGCGTGTAAAATGCTCGAAAACATAAATTTTGAAGGCATGTTACATTTTAAGTAATGCTTTCCTTCATTTCACATTTCAAATGACGTCCACAGTGTTTCCGAGATTTCCCTTATTTTTCTTTTACTTTACTATTTAATGCTTACGTCGAGGTATTTAGGCATATCCTTATATCAACTGTTTCGTCCCATCAAGTTAAACGGAATGAACCGCTTCTCATACCTTAGGACACATGCCTCCCCTGCATCATACAGGTATGGTCCGAGACTCACAAGAATGGTTCTCACACTGAATTTGCTACCTCGTAATCGCTGACGGTTTTTATCAAAGACCCAGTCTTCTCACACCAAACAGTACCAATTCTCCTAACCTTGTTACTGAAGCCCCTCCCACAATTGTCTGAAATTCATCCTCATTCAGATACAATATCAGTTTATTGTTTCAAGGTGAATACAGAAAAACTCAATTTATATAATCAAGACACTCTCAGTACCGTTCATGTTGTGTTATATAAACTTTGGTACTCTGCATTGTTTGAATTAGCTGTCAATCAAAGAGCTGAGCCCAATTGAGAATTTCGGTACCCCCGTACCAAAATTGTAGTTTGGCGTGAGAGGTTTGACCCTTTAAGCAAAGAGGGCGTTTCCTTCAAAATTGCATTCAGCACAGCGGAAGAATACAATACATAGAAGCGCTTAAATGCCATTGGCGTTCTTTAGTTTACGAGTGCTATTTAGGTAACAATGTTTCAAGGAAAAAGAATCTATCACTTTTATTAACCAAGCTCTGCCGCCCAAGTCTGATGGAATGGTAAAGTATTCGTCCCTGAAAATCTGGGGTGTAGGCCTACCGAAAGATGCCTGAAATAAAATGAGGGAGACATCATTTTTTCACTAATTTTGGGCATGTGTGAAGTAGTAACTCTCTAGAGAAATGTTAATGTACATCGTCCCTCTTTCACCTTCCCCATGCCCTTACCCTCAACAGGGTACTTCACCACACTGGCTTTCTGCCTCAACTAACCCTGTTAAACTAATATCACAGTGCAAAAGACCTCGTCGCACCGCTATCCTTACCGAGGGTTTCTGCATTCTGTACAAACCGAAAGTTTTATTTAGTGTAATGCTATTTGATCAAATTACCTGTGGACACGTCTTCATTTAATGACCGGTTGTTAGTTTAGACTTTTGTCTAAAACTAACCTGCTAACAGTAGTAACAACTTGTTCGCGATATCCTTTTTTGTCAAAGACTTATACCATGAAAAAGGATTATAGGGAGTAATCATGACAAGGAGTTGCTGCAGCTTAGTGTCAATTCTTAGTAACAGCACGGAAGACTGACTGGTCCCAACGTGCAGCCGCAAGTCTTTCCCAGCCTTACTGTGGTCCCCTCACCAAAATCATGATGCCATTTTTCTACCTGTGGCGCTCTTCGAGATTGAGCAGACGGCGTGAACCTGTGTGTCTCGTTTTGTTTTCATTCAATCATGCTTTAAGATTATTCGTTAGTTAGTTAAATGAGATTTAACGACACACCAATTGTTATGTAAAAATCCAAAAAAAAAAAATAGATACACCATGGCAGTAGCCTGCGGGGTTCCCCCTGAAATAGCCAATACTAGATGCACCAACGTTCTACGTGGTTTGGCGTTCTGAGTTGGGAGTATTTTATATATTAGCTGCCCCCCCCCCCCCCCTAAATGGATTTTGTCCTTTAGACCGTGCGTGCATTCGTCTTCAAGTTTTGTAAAATATTACAGTGATAGTCAAATGGGACCAAGGGGCCCACTGTAGAGCAGTTTGGTTCCTAACCTGAAATTTCTCTATGTATGCGTTTCGGTTACCCCTTAGTCCCTCATTTTATCAACTGAAGTGCTAAGACTGCGGCACCGAATCTTATTAACGAAACGACACTTTATGGCATGTGGCCGGACCCTCAGTACGCACAATTAAAACACTTGACATGCCAATGCCGCATTCTAGGTTGTTCAGGCCGATTAGAGTGAGTTATTAAGATGGGTGGAATTTAACGGTGCTCCAACACGAATATGCAACAAAGTGTCAGTTGGATAAAAAGGGAAAATACAAATACTGTTCAGTTCAAGCCTTGAGATAAGTGTTTCATTATACTTTCCACTGCATTCCATTGCTTTGCTTTCACCCTGTATAACAGAGCTTGAGCGAAGTTAACGTTTCAAAACCTCTTGAAAGTCCCGCATACCACCTTCTTTCCTCAGCACCTACCACCATTTGTATTAATTTTAATGATAGTCATTCTCAAGCATAACGTCAGCATCAGCTAAAGCACTTCATTAAGATTTCAAATACCATATGTGTGACACATTTCTATACTGGTTTTACACAGTTACAGGGAGCTACATACTAGTGGCACCTCCCTGGTTTTCAGGTGTTTTCGATGATGGCTGCCGTTTGCCGTTTTTGTGATGCTCCTCGTAAGCAACGGACTAGGAAATACTCCATTGATCCTCTATGAAAAACAAAGGCCGTCGGTGCCACTAGATAGAACCAAAAGAAAGAAATTGGGATATAAAATTACCAGAATATAAATAATAATAAATGTCATAAAATATTCGGGATCGTCAACGAGGAAACACGACCTCGATTTAGGCTTAGCGCCATCGAATGAGCTGTGATAACAGCTTTGCCATTCCCAATACACACTGCTACGCAAGGACGCGTTTCTTAGAAAGGTTGTTACCTGACAATAAAATTTTAAGTGGACTCCGCACTCTACATTGTCATATCGACGTATGAACAAAAGTGTCTCATCCAAAATCCTTAGTCTTCTTCAAAAAATACGGCGTGATCTAAACTTTCGGAAAATAAAAACATAGGCCGGAAAATATCCCTGATACCATCGAAAGTACGGTGGACTACGAACCTTCGGAATAACGATCCTTATCCTCTATTTGGAAAAAAATAACCCGTCGGAATAACAATCCTTCGGAATCACGAACGATAATCCGAGGGCACAGTTTCGTGTGTGTATGTTCAAAATTTAAGTGCATATACAGGATACAGGTATTCCTTTATCCACACTTTGGTTCATAGTTTGAAGAACCCGAGTTCATTATACAGCATGTGCACTTGCGTAAGTGAATACCGTCTAAGGTCTCAAATTATCAGCAGCTTAACTTTGGCGGAAGGTGCCCCGCCTGAAAGAATGGATTTTGTGCTCCCTTTAAAATACAAAGTATCATTTTGGGTGCATAACCAGCTAGAACACCGAAGCCATAGTCCCCCGATAGTTCTCCTCAGAGCACATATACAGATATAGGAGTCGCGTCAATGAAAAAAGATACACTGTTAAGTTTTGAAATATAACAAGAAAACTCAAACATAGCGTTAGTGTAAGCTTCAGGTTGAATTGCACCTAAACTGGGATTATGCAATCAAACATGAAACACAATAGTTAGATGTAACCTGCACACAATGGTGGATAATTAGGGTGATGTGGGCACACTCCAGTTGATAAGAAGATGCGTAAGTGGAAAATGGAGAGATTATATTAAACCGACATCGGTTCAAAACTACGAAAGTTTAACTTCAGTTGTTACTTTATGATTTCATTTCGTGGCATATTTCTGAAATTGATAACAGGATGGCAAAGATTGGAAGCAGTGGTAGCAGGCAGGGCCTGGATGAAAGAGAGTCCTCTCAAAATAGATTTGCCAGATGCACAGTTGGACAATTTGTGGATTCATGGAATTTGGGTCCCATATATCGGGACGTGTTACGTCATTGTTTGGCAGATGCCGCAATATGTTCCTTGTTTACCAGGTAGATATTACAGAGGAGTGATGAATATAGCTTTGGTACGACACGCCTCTCTCAATGAAATTTAACTACTGCAAAAGACGACCCATACTTAATGAAAGGGAATAACGTTGCAGGCTATAACACTGCGTTGCAGTGCCATACCACTGACGAAAAATGAAAAATTAGAAGAAATTCTAGACTTTATGACCAATTTCATCGTATACTTGCAAAGGAAGGGATCTCATCTCAATTAAAAAGGGATCTCAGTATTGGTATACTGAAGTACGTAGTGTATACATGTAGGTGCATGATAAAATATATAATCAAGCGTTATTTCAATTTTTTGTAAATCCAGAGATAACGACTTTTCAATGAATTCATCTGTTGCGAACCATGGAAATTGCTTTTTCTGGCAATCTGGACAGCATTTATTCGCAAATTACTTCGTAGACCACACGTCTTCAATGGTGGTAATCCGCTTGGACGGTCCTTTTCGTACTTAAAAATTCTTGGTGGAGATAGACTCTGTTCCTCAGGGAGGTAAAGGAAGAATCTGTTCGGCCGGGTATCAACCTACCCTCTACTGATGACACTACACTGGAACTATTATAAACTTCCTGATAAAGAACTAGAAATTTTGCGCCCGCTGTTTCTGGTGCCCTGCTTTTCGTTTTGTAGTTTGAACTTTTATACGGTACCTTGATTATACCAGACAGTGAGGAGCTGAGGCGAGTTAATTAGAGCTCCAGAAAACCAAACAATCCCATGAAACTTCCGTCGTTTGAGCTCCATGAGTTCTCATTCACTGTAAACACAAGTTAGTCAAGTGTTGTCTGAATTGACTAACCGCGTTAGTCACTCACATTTGACTAGTATATGATGATGTCTGACTAATTTTTGTAGTGATGGACTAACGAATATCAGTCAAAACTTAGTCAGGAAGTCGTAGGAACTAATTCAACTGGATCAAACTGTCTAATATTAGTCAATGTTGTTAACTAACGGGATTAGTCGATTCAGGAACTGTTAGACTTATTTGTGTTTACAGTGTTCGATCACTACAAGTTGTATGAATAATGTTATTTCGGGTGGAGGAAATATACAGCGATCATTATCTGTAGCATTGATCCCATTACATGTGCTTCTATTGTGTATTCTTTTCAAATAGTATTCAATCAGTAAGGTTATGCCTGTATCGAACAATTGCAGAGTATTTTCTAAAATAGGCCCATACTACTGGTTCAAATGATAGTAAAATTAGATTTGCGTTCATATTTGATCTATAACGTTATGCTAATTTACACAGAGGGTAGATCTGTTCACCGACAAAAATACTTCCATAACTTTTTGTAGAGGAATTCTTTGCCCTGTCATTACGTACTTTTTATTTGTTTGTAGATGACCTATCGCATTTAACTGTTTATAGACATAGTTTACTTTCCTTGATAACATCGCTCGTGTCGTCAAGTTGTAAGAGGATCAATCCTTGTTTCAAGACCTAAATCTGCTTGTCTGTTGCACGAGTATTCGATCTGTGATTACATGTTTGAAGTCTTTACTATGGACACCGTCCTATGCTAGTTCAGAAGGCGGCAGGCCTGTATGTTGTCCTGTGTGGCTATTGTTACACCGTAAAGGAAAATATTTGTAAGAGGACAGGATATTAACATTGCTTTTTTGACCGTAAAAAACGAGACTAGTTTTCCATTTGGAGCGTTTCCATAACAATCTTGAAGTTTGTAACAGATAATTTTCTATAAAACGTAAGTATCATACACTGAAAATTTTCGATTTAAAATTTGCATTTATGGTTGCAACGATCTGACGATTGCTTAAAAGTTCCCCATGTCCCTCTGTCAGTGATACACTTTGTGTTGATAACATCGCAATCCAGAACAATATCATGGAGGAGCCCAAGCTTTGAGAGCTCACTCTCCGTACCAATTGCAAACGTTTTGTGTGTGAGGTTGAGGAGCAAAATTTCTTAACGTCACTACGATATTGGTCTACCTAATATGACTAATACTAATCTCTATGACCAATATTGATTTCTCTGGCCAATACCAATTACTATGACCAATATTGATGTCTATGCAATACCGATAACTATGACCAATATTGTTCTGTATGACCAATATTGATCTCTATACGGCCAATTATTGATATGTACGATTTACATTAATTTCTGTGGCCTTAATTGATAGACCGATGTTTATATTGTCGAATGACAACTATGTGACTAATATCTTAATTAATCTCCTGTTATGCAGTACTGTTGTAGGCTGTAAACCATGATTTTTAAAGCTAAGCCCCTTCTCGTTCCCCGTACAGCGATCAGCGTGACTTTTGATCGCTTACCGTGTATGAAGCAGTGTGGTTTTAGGACACCTCAATGTTTGATGAACATTAACTGAAGTTAATATAATGAGCAGGGACAGATAAGTTTTGGCGGAAAGGATAAATATGTGGGGGTTTCTACGCAAACACGAGCATCACCAATGGACGCCGCAGAGCGTCCAGAAAATTGTAGAAATCGCAACCAGTCGACACTCGAAAATGCATGGCAATCCCCAGGACTTGTAAGCAGATTTTAAGATGTCGTTATTTTGGTCTTTCTTTTGCAATGAAGTCTTTAAATCAACAAAAAGAATGAAATATGCAAAATTATGAGAGATTTGCGTTACAAACTTCAGAGGTAATTTGGTATGAGGAAGGATGTCATTAAGCAAATACGGCACACTACGAAGGCCGATTGTATTTAGAATAGGGCCTTACTTTTGTTTGATGAAGCAAAAAAAAAAAAAAAAATACTTTTTTGGAAGGGGGTCTGGGTCCCCGCTACCTAAATCCGCCCTGATGAGGTTTGATAAATAAATGTAGGCCCCTTGTCAATTGCTCTACATTTGTATAAAATATTTTGGAGTGAAAAGCTTAGGTAGATAGATAGATTTAAAAAAAAAACCACTCCCATTCTTAGGCCTATATTAGAAGGTCAACCGCATCACACGGACGGTACAGTTTGAAGGCTCGTTCCTTTCGTGATACATTTTTGGGCCTCTATATATTCATTCAGACATACAGCGTGCCTGTAACCGTAACAGCCGTATTACGATCAGATAATAGTCATATAACACAATTATACTTAGTCATAGCTTGGAATAATAACGCCTATATATTATGCCTACGCATATGGGTTGGAGGAAATAGCATAATTAAGATGTCATACCCGAATTTGGCTATACATCTTTGTCGCATTGCCAGTTTGATTGAATACATTGCTTTTCAAAACTTTATTTGAATTTAGTCTGCCTAGTATACCACTTTATGCAGGATTAAATGTTTGCTTTGTGTAGGCGTATTTTCACGGACGGAAACCTTCAACAAACATGCCAAAATATCATTGTACCATTGATGAGACACTCTTTTACTATAGAATCAGACCTGCAAGAAGCGTCAATATTTAAAAGTTGGTGTATGCGCTGGGAAGGGGAAAGTGCTCTTGGTCATTTTTTTTTTTTGGGGGGGGGGAAGGGGTGTAGTCATTTTTTTGGGGGGGAGGGGGTGTAGTCATTTTTAGGGGGGGCGCGGTCATTTTTTCGAGCCAAGCGGAGAACGTTGTTGCAAACCAACCTCAAACAGCTGTTTGCTCTCAAGCCAAGGAAAACCGATGTTGGGGCTCCGCTTGCACGGTATTTCTTGCAGTTTTACATATTGTAACGCAACTCGGGGAGTGTTGTCGGGGGCGCTTTAAATCCAAACACCCAAAGGTACTCAAAGCAGGCGCGATATTCAAACGACGGTCGGAAGAGGTAGAATAACAAAATTGACAAACAGATAATAAGAAACAGAACAGGGGAATACGGTTACAAAAATCTATTTACAATTATTTACCAGCAATCGTACCCAGTACGAAATATAAACTTGTCCGAAGACAACGAAAAATAACGAAAAGGACGAAACAAAGACAAGACGAATACGAAAACACAACCTACCGAGTCGGAGACTAGTTCTCGACTGGCGAACCACGAGGAGGACAGGTCGAAGATCAGGCCAGATACACGTCTGCTGACCTCCGACCTTCCGGCTCTAGGTCGCCCTGGATGATCACATGGGCAAAGCATGAGAACTGGAGGTCTCACCCCTGAAATCTACGGATGCTAAGAAAGGCCTACAAAATGCTGTCTTAACGGCATTACAATATTTCCAGATTAGGTTGCAATGAAGTTTGTAAGATATTTTGCTACACTATATCCAGCCGTACGTTTCAATTCATCCGTATTGCTCGAACTTGTAGATATGTGACAGCTGTTGCGGAAATTCGCGCACATTTTACTATTTTTCGGGCAGATCCGGTTGTGTCTCAAATTTTAAGGGGATTATCTCAGCAACTTTTAACATGGAGCTTCTACGTTAAAGGTTCATGCTCATACTTGGTGAGTTATTGGTGCAAACTGTCAGCTTTGAAAATTTTGAAAAATCGCAACCCCTCAGACAGCCGGAAATGGCCTTTCCCAGGCTTATAAGCAGAATCAAAGCCGTCGATATTTTGAACTTGCGTTTGCAATAAAATTTTCACCAAAAATGAGCAAATCTACAAAAAGGTAAGAAAACTCCCAGAAGAAATGTACCACTAACCATTGGATGACTACATTAAGCTATGATCATTGGAAAATGAGTTTGCTTGCGCGTTCTACAAACTATTTTACGTCATGCAGCATGAGATTATCATCAATATAATTTTGAAAATTGAAAAACTTCAGAAACCCTCGAAAATCCCAAGGATTCATAATATAATGATATACCGCACCTTGGAATGTATAAAACATTGCCTGGTCTTGTATCTTTCCGTGGAAAACTGTAGAACGGAATTAAAAACATGAGTACCGTATGTCTGTGACTCTGTTGCGACTCTTGCCCGAATTCCAGTTCCACTGAATTGATACAACTGTCTATATGGCTCGACCCGAACTCCCGACTATATATAAATGATTTTTCTACTAACACCGTTTGAGAAAAACCCGGCTTGTCACGTTGCTAGATATTTTTACATGAATTTGTGGGCAGACTAAACTTGCAGATTAATTCGCACTAAATGCGTATGAGTGTGCAAACAAGCTACGCTGATTTGTTTACCATTGCCCGAAATTCGGTTCCACAGCACTTCAGGTTAAAAAGTTTCGGACAATTTTAAGAGGATCATTTTGAAAAGTGCAAAACCGTCATCTCATTCATATGCTGCCCAAGTACCTCTCGATCAAGTACGTTTCATCCTTCTGGTGACTATTGGTGATTGTCATTTAGTGATATGGTTCGTCAAAAGATAGCTTTTGATTGATTTGTTCGGGAAAAATTTTGGGGACTGTATGCATCCTCTCTCCCCTTGTAATCCGGCAATTAAAAATATCCCAGAACTTTTTTGCAACTTTTGCCCGAATATTGTGTCATTTCGGGCAAAGGTTTGCGGAAGAATATGAAGTGAGGCTGACGAAAAATTGTTTTTTCATAAGTTGTCCGAACGTGTCGCAAATTTTGGTATCTTTTAGAGTTTTCATGAAAATTGTACCGTGACTATGATGCTTTCTTATTATTTTTTCGGCCAAGTGTTTGGAGGGATTCGGGCACGCCTAGAAGTTTTCTGTGTAAGTAGAAACAAACCAGGTTTTAAGACTCAACGGCTGCCCGAATTTTTTTAGATCCCTGCCCGAATTTTAGGTCTTGAGACGTGTCCCCCCGTCCCCCCCCCCCCCGCTTCCGCCGCCAGTGCATCAAAACCCTAGCTCTGCCTTCACATGACTAGCCCTGTGCTGCCTTTTCTATTTCTACACTATCTTGGCACTACGATAGGTCTATTTCACAGATATCTCAGGATAGGAAAGTTGGACAGATTTCATATGTAATATGTGGATTCGCTTCTTTCAGGAAATGGTTCCTGTTGTTTTGATGGAGGTCAAAAGTCATCTGGAGTCACCAGGGGTAAAAGCCTCAAAACTTTGCTCACGCGATATCACAGGATAGGTAACTCAGTAAGGTTTATGTGGAAGCGTTATGGTCAAAAGATGGTCTCGATCGTTTTTGTTCCAGATCATCCGGGGTCACCAGAAGTCAAGGCCTGAAAACTTGGTTAACGCGATATCTCAAGGTTCAGGAAACATGGATGGATTTCGTATTTGGGTATGTGAATGCATTTTGGTCGCTAGATGGTCCCTATCGTTTTTGTTGGTCAAAGGTCATCTGAGGTCACCAGCGGTCAAAGTCTGAAAATATTCTTTACACTTTATTTCAAGAGAGGAAACTTGGATTGATTTCATATTTGGTACTTGTATGTGGAAGTGTTATGGTCAGAAGACGGTTCCTATCGTTTTTGGTGGAGGTCAAAGGTCACCCGGGTTCACCAGATGTCAAAGTCGGAAAACATTCTTAACACAATACCTCAACGTAGGAAACTTGGATATATTTCACGTTTGGTTTGTGGATGTGATATGGTCAGAAGATTGTCCCTATCTATCTGACTGCATGTCTATCTGTCTATGGTTCCCTGTTGCCTTTTCTGGAGATCGAGGTCAAATTTCATCTGGGGTCACCGGAGGTCAAAATGTGAAAGCGCTGTTATCACATCTCACGTCATTTGGTATGTGGATGCACATTATTGTGAGAAGATGGTCCCTTTTTTGTTGGTTTAGGTCAATGGTCATTTGGATAAAAAACTTTTTTCTAGTATAACAGAGTAAGAAGATATTAAATTTGAAATGGAACATTCATCGAAACCTCAATGCATTTTGGATTCTGGTTATACCCCTGGATGGACAACTAAGTTTCGGGATTAGTATGGTATATTCGGTTTTTGGTCTGAGTAGGGTTGCATTAGGGGAAAATGCTGTGACTGCCAACATGCCACCCCCTTGGTGCCGTCTTTGCTTGTGTGTTACCTTTGTAGCCAATAGAAATGCCTTAGATATGGACGGCCTACATTTTCTGCTTTCATACAGGTCAACCACGTTGTTGGTGTCAGTGGCTAATGTTTGGCATCGTTTAACCTTTCGCCCAGCTACATACAACAGGGTGCCAATGCATACTGTCCTTCCTACTTTGCTTACAGTTATAGTGGAAGCACATGGAGCTCTCTTTAAGTGCTGTCAATGTAGTATAAACGGAATCATAGTTGAAAAGATGGATGGACAGAAGTATCTCTGGGTGACTACAAACGACCTTTTCCCCTCTCACGAACAGGTCGAAACTTTATTCACTGCCTTAAAACTCATTTCATTCAGGCATAATATCATTGCATTCTTTCGGAAAGGGGTATAAAGACCAAATGTGTAATGAGAACAGTTACCAGTACAGTACATATGTTGGGCAATATGGGCTACAGTCAACTGAACTTGCTGTCAATCAGAGAGTTGTGCCAATTAAGAGCTTTGTATAGACTATTACAAAAATTGTAGTTTGGGTTGAGAAATAAGAAATGACTTCATTTAAGTTTCTAAAGATTTACGTTGTTCCTTAATGAATTGACGTTTACCGTACGGTTTGAACACTTGTAACATTTTCTGATGTTCATTTCATTAAAGTATCAACCAGGTTACCTTACTGAAGATATGCAGCTCATCAGCATACAATCCCAAGGGATCCATGCCACTAGCTGATTGAAGTTTATCGCGCAAAATGAATTAAAATTTATATGTATTCATTTTATAGTTTGTAAAATGATAACTATAGATAATTCTTAGTGGCGTCACAAACTAGGCCTTTGCAACCGCTTTGTCTGACAGCAAGCCTGTACGTAAATATGAGGGTTGTCCTCAAATATGGTTGGACCACGCCACTATGACGTCACGTGAGAACTATATGTTCCTATTGATTCTGTCGGTCTAAAGAACGCCACATCCGGTGCGAAGAGTCAATCACGTGACATGTTGGAGTGAAACAGTTGTGGTCGCGCAGTAAAACAACAGTGCAGACATTTAGGTTTTCCGTGTAACTGCACCTTGTAAACAAGGTGCAGCCTTTTTAAACTTGTGGATAATGACCTATTTTTGTTGAAATATCCAGCTTTCATAATCAGATGGTCGAACGAGAACTTTTCGCGGCGAAATTCACTGTATTCTTTGCGAGATGGCCTGTAAACGCAATGACCAATCTCGCACAATAGGCCTACTCCGATAAGAACGGGTTTCTCGTCGTGCGTAAGAGAGTGGTTTGATACTTTGATACTTACGACCAATATGGTGATCTTGATTTATGTGGCCATGGAAGTACTGTACCACCCTAACTTTCATAGTGTGACTCAGATTTACTGACACCTTTTGAGGTCCTCAACAAACATACTTGCCCTTCAGCTCATGAAATAGTTTTGTAAGTAAATTCGATTTATGATCTGTTTGTATTTTGCTTTGATGTCGCATGGATGTGGACATTTTTGCCCGTCTTTAGATACTAACGCCAGAACATCCAGGGTAACTGATTTAGCAGCTCCCCATTTTTTCAACCACACAATTTTATTTCCGTAGCGACGGACCTCTGAAGAGCACATTTTTGTTCGTACCATGTGGTACCTCATAAACTGATAAAGGCTAAAGGTTAGTAGGATAAATGCAACGATTTTCAGTATTGAAACCGAAGGAAGTTCACATCATGTTCTGCGATGTTTACAGATAGTGCTTTATGAGGTTAGTGTGGAAGGATTGATTGCCAACCTGCGACAACTGAGGCAAATTTTTTGAGAATAACTCAACCACTCACAATTTTCCGGCCAAATTTTAAGTTGCCGTAGTCACAGAGCAGTGCTAGCACTTCTAATCATGCTCGACCATAGACATTTATTTCTTCAGACCCTTATATGACATAAACGTGTAAAGCGGAAAGTACTGCGTCACCTGAATTTTGTTAAGTATGCAAAGCAGGGAAGAACAACAATTTCATTTGACTAGTACATTTTTCGACCAGAGGAATTTCATTTCATTCGTGTATTTTCGTTATTTTTCGTTATTTCTTAACGTATCCATGGAAGCGTTATCAGTGGTGTATCAAAATAGACATTAACTAAACGTGAATTGTTAGCTGCCGGCGCGGCAAACTCGACTATCGATTTAACTGCTCCACAGAGCTGCGTTGTACTGCATAATAGTTGATACAGTTTCTCATACTGGATGATGCGCAGGATGTCCTCAGTTATAAGTTTAGAATGTGAAAAGCTGAATTTACCAGAATTTTTATTCTGTTGGCGACATACTTACCGTGCCTTGAAAACCTTGAAATTCCTTGAATTTAAATCAAGTAATTTTCGAGGACTTGGAAGTACTGTACACTATTTGATTTTTTTTTGAAGTCCTTCAAAAAGAATTATTGAACTTTATTTCAAGTGAAAAGTGTGCGAACCCTGTCATAAGTTTTATTTAGAGGATGTAATGAAGGAAAGGGCAGAAAGAATATTTGTATTTTTAGCAATGGGTATGTGCTCACCGACTCATTAATTTTCATGTTAGTTGTAAACTCTTATAGACTGACAGGTTTGTTAATATAGAGCCCGAGTTGAACCTGCGTATCAAGTAGGCCTAAATATAGTTACGTGGCACATGGTATCCTCTGATGTTGGAACCAGTATTTTTTCCGCACTGAAGATTTTGTGAATATTAATACGTTTCTAAGTTTATGATGGTATTCGATTATTATAAACGTTTACTTATGCAACTAAACGGAAATAAAATGGCATAGAACGATATTCGTGGAATAAATCACGTGGAAGATGGTTCTGCCACATGCAACAGTACGGCACTAAGGCCGGTAGTACTTCAGTACATCGAAGGACCTTTGCAATGTGGTGGTGCTCTGCAGTAATCCACAGGCAGCCCCCTGAAGCTCCTTATAAACGTCTTATTATGAAAGAGCAAACTTCTGTGAATAATAGTAGCGGATTTGGTACCGAGAGGTCTAGTGTTTAGTATCTGGTCTGACGGAGATTTGTTACATCTTTTCTTTTGTATTCGTGCTAAATCTATACACAGCAGTCGTAAATCCCGTAGCACCTCTTACCTCTCACAAGAGTGCTCTTGCGTGCAAGTTTTCAGTCTGTGACCGAGAAACTGTCTTCACGGAATCACTCAATCAAAGAAAATAAACGTGCTAGTTTCTACCGTATTTCTGACTTCCTTCTTCAGTACTGGTTAACTTACTTCTCAAAGTGTTGTATGAATAAATGCATATAGGTACTTTTGTATATTATTAGAGAGTTGCCACGGGCAACTAAGGGAGACCGAGAATTTGGCTTTCCTTTCGTCGTGCACCTGTTCGACGGAGTGTTCCCTTTGACATGAAAGGTATCATCCAAAGGTTATTAATGTGCGACTTTGGCATGAACTCGTTGTACTTTTCAGAGTGTTGACCTCCACGTTAGTAATCAATGTTGTGAAGGCATGCAGGGAGAAGGTGTTCATGGAAGTGACAGCGCGGTTTACATGTAGTTGTTATAAATATCGCCAACTACCGGTACCTTGCCCAGTTTGAAGCGTACAAATATTCACTGGAACCGCGAAAGTTTTTTTTTCATTGCTGCCAAACGTACAAAACAATTTCTTGTTTCATTTAAGACTGGCCTGGTTATTATATCTTCCTAGTTCGGAGATTTTCATCAAGAAATCGCTTCGTTGTTAACTGCAAGATAAATTTTGCCCTTTTCTAAAACATCATACAGTAAGATGAAATGCGAAATGCGATACTGACTTTGAAGTGGAAGTTGCGGCATCTGAAAGTGGGGCATCACCTGCCAGGACACCATTTTTATCTTGTAAAAACGAACGAAATTTATCAGTATTCAACCGTTTGTTCCTCGTTGAAGATAATTGCCATCCATTTAAAGAAGTTGCTCTGTGTACTTAAACAACAAACGAACTTTAAACAAACTTCTCGACTAGGAGAAACCTTTTACTTGATGAGAGGAGCACAACCTTACTTCCGAGGAACTTCGAGTCTGTGGCTGAAATTAATTTTAGCTTGCTTATTCAGAGGAAACCGTTTGCAGTAAGTTGTGTTCGTCAAATGATATCTTTAAAGACTTAATTCTTTTCAAAGCTCCTATCCGGACCAACCGGTGGTGGAAAGTAAGTCTCCAGGCTCCTGGGAGTTGACCCAATTGTAAACACTCCAAAGTGCTTAACAAGCACGTTCAACGGGGGAACTTTGCCCTTTGTATGTACACACTCTTGTACTGACTTGTGATCGTGAGAATGTACAAATAACCATAAAATTTATAACAATTACCTACGGTTTACAGTGGACGTTTCGTCACAAGTGGCTGGTCACTGCTATGTGTTTGAATGAAGGTGATCAAGCTCAATGGTGCTACAAATATTGAGGGGACGAGTGCTGTTTAGTTACTCATACGAATTTACCGTCTTCAAACGTAACGTATGCCTTTAATGCTCAGTGTTCTATTGGGTAAATTGCTAGCCGGTCAATTGGACCATCTCAGTGGGAGATACTGTTGCCGTAGCATGATGGAACTTCAGGATTTTGAGATAAGGAGCAGGTTTTGCATTTATTGCGAGGGTACTCTAATACTTACTTTGGTCGACATTTTTTAAATAATAAGAGATGAATCCACTCATGCAGATTTACATGGCGTTTCAGGCTGTGATTGTTGCAGTGATAGAATTCCTGAAATCAGTCGGGGACTTGACGTTTGGAAATCTTTTTGTCGGGAATCAACTTAACACGGCTATACAAGCGTAAGTTATAAGTCGTAGTTGATTTGCATAATAACAATAAAATGTAAACACCATTGTTACGGCCAGACAAAAACAGATTTCATGCAGTAAGTGCACTAAGTCTGAACAGAAAGCAATCTTCCTGGCGAATTTTTTCATCATGTGTACTTTCTACACATTTGTTGATTGGTGGACTATTCATTCAATGTTGTGTAAATTTTTAGAGTGTAGCCCTATGCTCAGATCGGAAATACGACAAGTGTAGACTCTTACGACCCTGGTATTACTCCAAGGGATAGTCGCCACCTCACTGATAGTGCCATATGAGAGTTTAAAGGGCAAGAGCAGTTCCCACAAACCTTGGTTGAAGTAACAGCTAAATCACAGTCCTTCTTGTTTCAGTTCAAAGTATATCTCAAAATATTTTAGGACTTCGGTGTTACATATTGGCATAGCCAAACAGTTGCTCCTGGCAAATTTCATACTTGAGGAGAACAAAATATTGCAACATGGCTCTAATTAAGAGCCAACCATGAAACAGGACAGTCTACTACACTACTTCAAGTTGGGGTGACTGCCTTTTGCCCTTTAAAGTGTCAATTTTCTCACCCCAAACTACAATTTTGTTGGGGTTATCAGAAATTCCCAATTGACTCAGCTCTTTGATTGACAGCGACTTCAAACTATGCAAAGTGCCATAGCTCATATAACACAGCCTGTACTGTACTGGGAGTTTTTAAATTACACATTGATCTTGTATACTTACCTTGAAATAAACTGAGGTTTTGTCTAGATGGGAGGGGCTTAAGTAGGTAGGTTAGAAGAATCGTAACTGTTTGGGTTGAGAAGATCAGGCCTTTTAAAGAGCCAAACCTCTCACGGGGGTACCGAAATTCTCAATTGGGTCAGCTCTTTGATTGACAGCCAATTCAAACAATGCAGAATACCAAAGCTTATATTACACAGCATGAACGGTACTTAGATTGTTTTGATTATATAAATTGAGTTTTTCCCCTCTATACTCACCTTGAAGCAATAAACTGAGATTGTATTTAGGTGAGGATGAATTTCAGACAACTTGTGGGAGGGGCTTAAGTAAGAAGGTTAGGAGACTTGGTAGCCTACTGTTTAGGGTGAGAGAGCTGGATCTTTAAAGGAAAATGCAGTCCAATTGCACCCCACTTTCAGAGAGAGTATACAGAGAATTGTTATGTAGGGGCACGACAAGACTCTAAATTTGAATTAATGATTGTAAGGGACGGCATCATCCTGCTCTTCTCAAAATTTCTATCTAAACGCCCAAATCAAATTGCATCACTGATACATTATTAAAATATAGTGATATTAGGTGCAATCCTAGTCATGACAGAACGTATCCTATGTTACAAGCTATAAAACACTCTAAAATTGAGCGCGATCCAGAGCCTGATGGGTTACCACATGCAACCAAATATAACTAGCTACTTGGGATATGTTGCATCACGTGACGCCTGATAATGTACTGCATGACTGGCAACTTGGCACTGTCGCTACTGGCTTGTGGGAGAGTATCACCTGACCACGGAGCTCAAAGGGTATTTTTCACAAGCAATAACTAACTTTCTGAAGAAAATTTTAAATGGTCTGCACTCTGCAAATGTCCATTCTTCAAACATACTTTATAGATTGAAATACAATTAGTGTCTCAATTGAGATTAACAGATTGGCATAGGCCTGAGTATTGGTTTGTCACTGGTGACGTAAACCTACTCACTTTATTTTTCTCAGTGTTGATAAAGTCTTGGTCAATTTAAAGTCCGTATACTGGTAGCCTGCGTAGCGCCTCTGTGGCTGCCGCCCCTCAGATTTTTTTACTTTTTCGTAGCGATGAGCTGGACGAAAAAACTCGCCCGCCCCGCGGGCTAGTGTACCGGCTGTTGCTGCTCTGTCCAGTGCGCTGCTGCTCCTTACAGAGACAGTTCCCTGATTTGTCTGTAAGGGTTGCTATACAGGGGTTCTTCTTCGAAAAATGTTTACTTAACAAACCGTTGCGTGCATAATTCCTCGAATGTTAGGGAGCATACATTCATTTATCTTTACCACTCATTCTTAGCTAGTTTGATAACTCGGTGACAGGTAGGGGGAGGGGATGTTCAATGTCGCCCAACACATTCCTCCGGTAGGCAAGTGCCACCCTTACTATTTATTAATCTTGACATCTGTAAAAGTCAACCACTTTGATCGTGTTGCTTTCAGTTTTGTATTACAATATGATGGAACATTAATCATTAGCAAGACTGTACGCATCATTAAATCCAGTTTGATAATTCGTTTTTGTGGCTCTGAACATGCGCACATCCTCCAAATCGTTGGGCTAAACAAACCAGTGCCGCACCTTCGACATGTATTTCAGAAATGGAGTTAACATGAGAATTTGGTGAAATCATTTTTTCTTAGTCCATTCATTACATAAGGGGAGGTCTCAAGTGTAGTTAAGTACAGTTGACCGAATAATCTTGTATTGGTGTATACGTTTGCATTTTAATCTGCCGTTAAGTAGATCTGAGTCCCCTATTTTCGCTTGACTTGACTGGACAGATAGTGCTGTTTGCACATATTGACGAGAACAAGAAAACGATGTTCGCTACGTGCTGAGCTCGTTTTGTATATCACACGCTGTGCCCCACATTTCCATGCGCCAACGAAATACCGAACTAGCTCATTTCATTTTACCATCAATTACCGTAGCCAATTTTTAGCAACACCCTTACACAGTCTTTTTATGTCTGCATTTGCGTCTAATCTAGCTAGGTGACGAAGGTTTTTGCTTCGAGGGAAGTGCATCAAAAATTGCCATGAATGGGAAGTTATGTTTTAGGTTGCATATTAGTTTCGTGGAATTCGAGACCGGTCTCGAACTAGAAACCGCGATCCTTCGTGGTATCGGTCTCTCTCTCGACATCCTGTGGACCCGGTCTCGGCCCCTTTGCGGTCTTAAAATTTTGCACATCTCTGTTCAAAACCGATCAAAAATTGTCTTTTTTAGTTTTTAAATAAAATAAAATAAAGTTAAAGTTTAAAATTGTTAGATTCAATAGGTAGATTATTTATTCATTCATTTTTATGTGAGGTGCGTGAATTCCAAAATTGCCATTTTATGATGCATATCTCACATACTGTACCTTGAAAAACTCATTTTTATTTCAAGAAAGGTCATCGCTTTGAAAAAAAATAATTGAGGAAAATTCATTCTTCTAAAGAGTCCATCCACTATATCTATATGGGTTTTGACTTTCTTTTGTGAGCTATTGAATGTGTCTTATGCAACGGGGATAATGTATACAGTGCATTGGACTAGCACACAGTTTCGAGTACTAGTAAAATCCGTAGTAACTGTTCGGTATTAATTAACCAAACCTCCATCTTCAGCAGTCCCCGATTTTATATACAAATGTTATACCATCGCTCAAAGTTGATAGTGCGCGTAGGGAATAAACTCCATGAAATCTTTACTCGAGATCGTACTTCCTTTCTGCTATCTCAACAAAGTTAAAGCTACTCATTGAGTTGGTTCATGATATGCAACAAATTTTCCCAAACCTCTTAAGTTTTCATCAAATAACAATGGCAAATGTTCAAACTAAGGCAACACCTATTTCCTGCATGCAAATAGTTTACATGGGGAGTACAGGGGAATACTTAACGGTTCAATTCGGTTTTCAAAAATTCGTGACTTTTTTAAATCATGCTCAAAACCGTTACAAGTAAAGACTCCACAAAGTTCAAAATTTCAACTTTTTCAGGAACTATACAGGGTGTGAACATTGAAACATTGTCATGTGGTACAGAAGTGACCTCCTAATAATCTTATTGAGTTATTGATATTGACTCAATGAGCCCCTTTAACAGTTTAACCCTTTACCGTTGTGCTCCGATCGGGGCATATTTGTGCGCCTCGGGAGTGGGCGGAAAAGCGGACGTAGCCCGCCCCGCATCGGCTTCCGTAGGCCATTGACCCCGCGACCTTGAACTATTGTCTCTCTCGTTGTTGTGGCCGAATTTTCGGGTAGCTACTCGCAGTTTCGAGCTCCGCGTGAAACAGTAAAGATGGGTGACAGCCGAGCTCTCCGCATGGGTCCAAAAGGACCCAAACAACGGTAAAGGGTTAAAATAAGCCTGTGGAGTGTGTTTACTGCAAAGCTGATGCCACTGTCTCTGCGTGTGTGCACGTAACCCTTTAGCCGAGTGGTGCAGGTATTTTAGATTAACCCTTTACCGTTGTGCTCCGATCGGGGCATATTTGCGCGCCTCGGGAGTGGGCGGAAAAGCGGACGTAGCCCGCCCCGCATCGGCTTCCGTAGGCCATTGACCCCGCAGCCTTAAACTATTGTCTCTCTCGTTGTTGTGGCCGAATTTTCGGGTAGCTACTCGCAGTTTCGAGCTCCGCGTGAAACAGTAAAGATGGGTGACAGCCGAGCTCCCCGCATGGGTCCAAAAGGACCCAAACAACGGTAAAGGGTTAAGCGTGTCCTATGCCAAAATAAAGATGATTTGTTTAGTTATAGCTTTTCTGATTAAAATGATTAGTCGCCAGATATATTTACTAAGACTCGAAACTACAGAATGAGCGACATTCCATCTAGCTATGCTAACGTAGTGTAATTTTGATGCAAAGTGTTAGTGTGTTACCTCTCTACTATCAATATAATAGCGTAATAATGATATTTAAAGGAAAGGCCGTATCCACGCCACACTGTACAGGTTTGAAAGATAATTACAAGGAGTTTGTGGTGTCAATTGCAAAGTTAATTCAGCTTCCTTTGCTTCACCCTTGATTCCTTTTTTTTTTCTTTCATTTACGATACCTTTTACCTGAATTAGCTAGCAAAAACTGTGTGAGCCTACGTATCTCGACTGTCACACGACAGAAATTATATAACATTTAGTGTCAGACATATCCTAGAAACATTCCTTTGTACCAGGACCTTTTCCTCATTGCCACGGGTTCTCTCTTAATAGAGGGGGTTATTTCCTGCCCGTTCCCGGCCGAATTGACGTGGCCGGGGTGCAATCTCCCTCCCGTTGGCCCAGCTGGTGAATCGGGCAAACTTCGGTGCTTCAGTCGGACAGAAATACTGTAATGCACTGATTGGAGATCTGGAGTCGGGCAAAAAGTTTCCCCTCCTCCTGAAAGAAAAAGTCCCATGCGGCCATCTCTTCATCTCGACATCATCCTGCCATACAGTAAGTCTCCACGTTGGGTTTTTCCGAGCACTTCAGCTTTTAGGGAGTAGGGGAACAAGCCAGTGAGCCACTGCTGAAAAAAAAAACCTGGCCGGTTCGACTTGAACAAATAGGTTTAAAACTGGGCCGTAAGACTCCATCTAACTAACTAGCCTACTAACTTGAGCTTTTATAACACCATTCTCTTTGACCGTAGTTTCAGTGCACAAATAGTCTACTGTATGCTGTAACGGAGATGAGTAAAGGAAACCTATGGAGACTAAAGAATGAACACCTTGAGTTCACCAGGAAGCAGGGACCAGGAATTTTCTGACATAAATTTGGCCCAAGAAAAAAAAAACAGCTTATGTGACATCATTTGAAATGATTACAAAAAAAGAAAACATCGTGAAATGCTTTTAAGGTTAATCTCCCATTAAAGAAAATTGCCCTAGTTGGGTTGTGGGGATTGCCCATTCAAAGTAAGCAGCTAGTCACCATACCGCTTTCCCGCGTCTTGAAAGAAATCCTTGCTTTACCTCTTCAAACAGAAGTGCGGTTCAATTAGGTAGCTGTTCTAACCAGCTTACGCAGCAACCTCTAGAAATTTGTGTAATGCTAAGAAAGCATTTGTCTACGCAAAATTGTACTAAACCTGCCCTGCAGCTGGAAGGAATCAGAGGTGTTATACGGTCACGGGTGATTACACCAAGTTATGTGTAATCTGGGTTGAAGCTATTTGAGGAATTTGGCAATCTTTCACCGTAATGGAATAGGCTAACGGCGACAATGAATGTAAATTGATACCGTCGTCTCTACTCTTCTGGCTCTACTCTGATGACATTTGCCACAAACCTTAATTGTTTTCCTCCCAAATCCGTGAAATGTTCAATTAAGGTGCTTGAAAACCAAAAACATTGTTGGAACCTATGAAGCTGTAAGGCAGAGACAATTATTTTATGGGGGATGGAAGAGGTTCTCGTGCTGGTATATAGATTTGTCATGCTGAGAGAAAAAACTCTATTTTGGCGGAGGTCAAAGGTCATTTGATTTCACCAGAAGTAAAATTTTGAAACCGTTGTTAAACACAATGAGAGTAAAAATTTGAGGTTTGGTGGAGGCCAGCCAGGCCACCAGAGGTCAAATGCCAGAGTAACCAGAGGTCAAATGTCAGGTCACCAGAGGTCGAATGCCAGGACACCCAGAGGTCATATGCTAGTCCACAAGAGTTCACATGTCATACGAGATTAAAAATTAATTTGTCAAAAAGATACCCGGGTTTAAAAGGCCGGGGTTCGATTCCCAGGTCGAGTCAAAGACTCGTAAAATGGAACCTACTGCCGTTGTGCGTAATTCCCCACATGAACAGTGGAGTAGGAAAAACAAGGCACAACTGGAAAAAGGGTCGTGGCCGGCTCGACTTGAACCAATAGGTTGGAAACTGGGCCTTAAAACTTCATCTAATTAACTACGTAGCTAACTAAAAAATACCTTCAAGTCGGAAAGTTGCAAGAATGTCATAGCTGCTTGTAGATAAAGTACGATTAACAAAACGTTTCTATTTATTTGGGGGAGGTCAGAATTACGTCATCTGGGATCTCCAGCCATCAAAAGGTATAATTTCACAAGAAATGCCAAAATTATCATCTGGGGTCACTAGTGGTCAAAAACCAAAACATTCTTCTCGGCAAGGAATCACTTAGCCTTTCGGCTTTCTTTCTGTTCATGAAGTAGGTTTCATTCAGAATGCTACACTTTCAAGTTGCGACAATGAAACTTTAACCAAAAATGTCACAAGTCTGGATACACCTACATTTGTTTTGATGAAAACAGAAACCTATGCGGTCATTATTGTATTGTATGTGTGTTTGTTCTTATGCGGTTGTACTTTACGCTAATTAGATTGCCAACGCTGTATCGCAAGAAGATGAGCTTTGGCTATTTTCAAAGTCTGTGCATTAATATCCCATATTGGTGGAGGTCAAATTTAGTCTTGGGGGTCAATGAAGTCAAGGACGGCAATTCGATTTTGAGACATGGGGATACATGCGAAATCAACCACACACGCTTGGCGAAATCTACCGCGTGTGGACACTTCCTTCATTGTTTTCCTCCAAAATGACAGCATCACATCATTGCATACGATTTGCAGACCTTCTTGACTGAGATCACTTTTGGAGGAAAAATGATAAGAACGTAGCCGCATTACCGCGGATATTTGTTAAACAGCCATAGACCGATGGGTCACACGCAGTAGAATTCGCCTCACGTATGTAGACTAACGTTCGTATCCGATTGGTTGACCAATCAGTTGTCTGCATTTAGGCTACCGTCTTTGATCTGATATTTCTTCAAAGGAGGGCCTAGTTATTGCATTATGATATAATTTGCATCAAATCGATATCAGAACCCTCATTAGCTATTATGACGCTTTGCTCTTATATTATCAAACAATTTAAATAAATAGACGGGGGAAGTTGATTACCGTACAAATTGATGTGGAGGTAAAATGCTCAGAAATTCTGGTCTTTGCTTGAATGCATTCATTTCTAACCCAAACTACAGTTTTTGCAGTAGTCAACAGAACTTGTCAATTGGTACGGCTATTTTATTGACCGAAGTTCAAAAAATGCAGAGTAATTGTAGCTTATATAAGGTAGCATTAACTCTTCTGAGAGTGTTTTGAATTTACTTTTGGGGTCTTGTATGCTCACCGTAAAGCAATAAACTGAAATGGTGTTTGGATGAGAATGAGTTTATAGACAGTTGTGGAAGGGGCTTAATCAAGTAGATTATCAAAATAAGAACTGTTTGTGGTGAGAGAAATAGGCCTTTAAACCAACACTTCTCGATAATTTAATCATGAAGATATGATCCCATCACTTTATCAGTGTACCAAACATTAATGACATGAATGATTGATCAATTGACATTTTGCCTCCTGGCGTAGGGTAATTACCAGAAACATTGAGCGTCAAGGAGTTTCTTCCTAAATTTTAGCACAACCTGCAAATATGTCATGTTGTATGTTAATATAATATGTGGTATGTATGTATGAAAGATTTTCGGCATTTGATCCACACCAATAACAATTGCAAGTTACTTAATTGAATGGCATCATTTTACATTCCAAGTACTGTATGAGAATTACTCTCATTGGTCATTCATTTTTCACATCTTGTGGAAATTGTTTTTGTGTTGTGTGTAGCTGAACTGTTTCCCAGATTGTCCTGTAAACCTTAACAGTAAAACGCCAAAAGTCATATTTTACTTGAACTAACGCGTCTCTTTTTGAAACTTCAAAGGTACTGAAAAATTGGTTTAATCAATATGTCCACATGAAATGCCAAATTTCTGGATCACTGTAGTAGTACAAAGAGAATCATTCTACGTTGAATTTCGATGCCTTTAATTTTGGACATAAAACAGCATTCGCAGCTCAGTATAATGTGTACACCGTATGATTCCATAAAACTGTGATTCTTCGCTCGTGGAATTCCATTTACATGCACATATATCAACCTGAAGTGAAGAACAGCTGAGTGTATTTTTTGGTTTCAATTGAATGTTCCTTTCTCTCTAGTCGGTTTCCTTCACAAAATTGCTAAATAATGCACAAAGTAGGATTTTTGTTTATTAATTTTATAAGGCGACAATATTCCCATTTCAGTACTTGTAAGACTGCAAAAGTCTATTCAGATTTGATTACACGATAGCAGTATTCTCACCCTTTCTTTTCTTTTCTTTTCTTTTTTACAGTTCCTCAGATGACCAATATGAAGCTGCCAGCAAGGAGGATGGTACTGACATAGATAATCCAGGCGAAGGGTACACTAAATCTTCCACGGCAGGCTACTCAAACAAAGAAGAGGAAGAGGAAGATGAAGACTCCTCTTCAGGCGATGACACGGTTGTAAATTCAGACTCCTGGGAAGATATATCCGAGGATTCAATAAACGGTGACACAGAAGATCCTGATGGCAACGAAGGTCAAGTTAGGGTAGACGATCAACAGGAATCGGATGACAGTGGTGATGAGACTACTAATGTAAACACTTTCGAGGAAATTGAAACTGCTGAAGACAGTCCAATCCAAACTGATGACGAACCCAGGGAAAGATCGGGGGAAAAAATTGACTATTCACCAGAACATGTTGAAGCATATGTGAAAAACGTTATCACAAGTGCCCATGAAATTGTGGTGGATAAACCTGGAACTGAGGACATCTCCCAAACAGATCGGTATCCTAATTACCCAGTTGAAGATGTTGGTGTTAATGATCAGACAGCTGAAATTCCAGCAGATGTGAAGAAGCTTGTTTCTGACGATTTCGATACAAACATCATGGGAGAAGGTGCTTCAAAGCTCGAGCCCCATAACCTGGCAGAACATCCTTTAATACCGGCTGATATAAGTGATTTAACTGCAGGTGAGGCCAAAGGACCATCAGGTGACAAAATAATTATCATAGATTACAAAAAGCGCAGGAACGATCAAGAAGCAACAAATGATCCCAGTTCCCGCGAGGCTGAAGAGGAAAGTGACTGCATCAACGGACGACAAAACGATAGTTTGGCAAGTGATCCAGGCCAATCCTCGAACGATGAAAGTCAAAACAGTATCAACGATGAATGCACTTCATTTGAACAAATAGAGCAACTGCCCCTGTCACTCGAGAGGAACCCAGAGGAGAATAGAAGAGCGGCGAAAACAGAGTTGGTAAGTGATGGAAGCTTAGCTAGTCACCCTTATGACCTCGCGGCTCATAAAGACGAGGAACCTCCATCATTAACTAAGGTTGACAAATCTTCAGATAATGAATTAAAAACTCAAAATATTGAGGGCACCCACCTCTGTCAGTCACAGAATATTAAAGGCCCAACAACTCTTGTTGAGGACAGCGAATTTACACCAGTCGTGACAGAAAATGACCGAAGTTTAAAAGATGAAGCTTCCGATAAAATGGAAAATGGAAAGGACCATGGTGATGAACGGAGGAATTCAGATAATGAAATTAAAAGAGTATTGGAGAAAGTTGCAAGTCAAGATATTCAACAAATAGAGGAAAGTTTGGCTGCAGAAAATCTGATAGGTTTACCGAATGTTGGAATTGATAATATACCAGTTACGCAAGAAGGTAATGTTGTAAATGACTCAATTGATATGTCGGAAGATGACGATAACCCTAATAAAGATTCCACAAACGAGCTAGAATTATTAGGTGGAGAAATTCCATCTACAAATACTGATGACTGTGTTCCGGAAGACTGCTCCTTTACCAAAGTACACGATCACGCCAAAGAAGAGGAAGAAATCGAAGATTTGCCAGCACAAGTTATCAGAGACGATGGTGATTACAGGTCAACAGACCACACTAATGAAAAGGGCGAACTTAAAAAGGCTGAGGAAGAAGTTTATTTGCCTATAACAGCGACATTCGAGCAATCGTCCTTTGCAGGAAATTTTGACACTGGTCAAGAAATCAACGATGGGACTGATGTTCCGAATAAAATCCATGTGGTGACCGGAGATATGAAATCTGACGACGATACCTCAGAGCAGGGAAAGCCTTTTGGTTTGGTCTCTGATGACGATAAAAGTATGACAGAGTTTACCCAAGATGATAGTGACGAAAGGTCATTGAACAACGCCTTTGGAGAAGGAGGTGAAAGCAAAAAAGAATTTGAAAGAGAGGAATTGTTAATTTCCACGCCAGGTGATGAAACTTTGATAGAAAACTTAAAATCTGAAGATGATTCAGATGAAATGCATGAAGACGACGATAAGCGAAGTACAGAACACAAAGGGGAACGCGATGTGTTAAGTGGAGATATTACCTTTACAAATACTGAAGCTTACGGTGCTGAAAGTGACTCTTTCACTAAATCAGATGATCATGACGAAAAACAGGAA
Organism: Holothuria scabra; assembly: GCA_037179385.1. Lineage (NCBI taxonomy): Eukaryota > Metazoa > Echinodermata > Holothuroidea > Aspidochirotida > Holothuriidae > Holothuria > Holothuria scabra. The sequence continues at coordinate 5,987,038 of CM074192.1, read as the reverse complement.
GAGTCGGAAGAGTCGGAAGGTTCGCTAGGCGAGACTGTCACAGAAGATGATGGAAGTGATATTCAGGATGACAACCCTGCTAAGTTAGAAGAAACATGGACGGGAAATTATGATGATGCCGCTGGAGACGAATTTAGGGGTAATTCAAATGATATAGATGATATCGGTACCCAAGAAAGAACTTCACCAGTATCATTTACCGGGGATGAAAGTAAAGAAAAAGTTGATTCTGTGGGGTATCCAGTTGGCGTTACAGAAGATAGAACTGCCAATAATGAAATGAGTTTATGTGAAGCTATCGCAGCCAATAATTTGTACCTTTCAAAACCAACAAATTATCCCGAATTTCAACATGATGCAAATCCCGTTGCAGATATATCTAGAGATGTGGAACCACATGGAGGTAAAAATGATAACGAAGCTGTTGTTGTAGCCTACGAAAGGGTCGTTACGAGTGACGACGACAGCATTGTCAGTGATAATATTGCCAGTGACACAGAAGACATCATAGAGTCAGAAAAACTTGCCAAAGATCTCGAAGAGAAACGCATCGAAGAATTGTCATGTACAAATCCAGAGCGAGAACTATCACTGGAAGACTTAGTTAGCAACGAGGGCAAACCAAATGAAAATGATGATCAATGGGAAGCTACAGGGTCTGAGTCAACTTCTACTACTCCAAGCATAGATTACCAAGGTGTCTTGGAGGATGATGATAACAAGTTGCGATCCAAACCATATGATGAAAATGACGTTGACGACAATTTAATTGAAGAAACTGTTACTTTTCAGGAAAACGTATCTCTTGAAAGTTCTGATTTTAAGAATTTACTGAATCAACTGAACGGTGATAGTAACGAAAGCAGCAATGACAGTTCTCCGAGGAAAACGTATACTGATGAGGAGGTACGGAGGGCTATTCAGATCCTCACTTCTCGACCTCCATATGATACGAAGGATGTCGAATACGAAGACTTTTACAAGGGAATGTCACGAGCTGAGACATTGCGTGTATTTGCGTTGGTGTTAGCTCCAAACCAGCCAGAGGGGAAAGAACGTATGTTTGGGATATTTTCAAATCCTGAAGATATTTGTTATGACAATCGATATACTGGAGATGAAAAGGACATTGCCCCAACCTTGAAAGAAAACAATTTTAATATGAGTGACCTTTTTGCTGTTTTAGAACAGCCTATGTCGGCTGGAACGAGTGAAGATATAGAAACATACCCTGAGCCCCAAGCTGAGGAGAGTCTAAATTTTGACTCGCAAAAGGATGATTCAGAATATGATGAAACTGAAAGTTCGTCGTCTGCTTCCTCCGGTATGTACGTTGTTAATGATAATCCCGACTTTTTTGATGATGAACGTAGTCAGCTTGTGATTGTTAAAGAACATGAAAGCATCCCAGTGGGCGAGGTCGATAATGATAATCAGGAATCAGACATACCACTCCATGGAGGTAAATTTTTTTGTGTCACAAAAACATTTGCTAAACCGGATGATAATAGGGACCCCAAAAGTAACATTGCCCCAATAAAATCCTTTTCAGATGTTCCACCAGATGTAGGAAGACCACTTCCAACACATAAATCGCCATTAGAGTGGATTGATCCCGAAGAGAACAGAGACGTAAGATTATCATTAACGAAAGACAACCACCAAATATCAGACAAAGTAACAAACGTCGAGACTGAAACTAGAATTCTCCATTTGACAGAGGACTTTGTGGAGTTTGATATGTACTTGTACCATCAACCCACAGAATCTGACGTAGGAAGTGCTAACCAGGAGGATCATGTTAAGGACAATGTTTTCCAAAGCCCAGATTCAAGAAAGGTCGTTGAGAATCTGCCAGAACCAGAAGAAAGCATATTACCAACCATTTATGATGGAAAGCCAAGCTTTCGACCCTATAACATGGGCGACGGTGAATGGGAAAAAGTAGATAGTCCAAGAAAAATTTACAATGTTAAGGAGTTTGACTTCAATCCAGCAGAACTTAAACACATGACGTTTGAAGAGGACGTTGTTCCTTTCGAGGATGGACCTACTAATATTCATGAAAATGACATTGTCCCGAACGTTTTAGAGCCGTATGAGAGTAGCCAGATAAATTTAAATTTTGCTGAAGGTCCAGAAGTTGTTGACACCACTGATCCTTATATATTAGAAACACCTCTCAATGCACCAGAGAACCATGTTAGAGGAACGCAACAGTGTTTGGATGATACAACTAACATGTGTAAAGCCTCGGATGACTCACACGAAGAGGGCAACCACTCTGGGTATGTAAATATAGCAACTTATAATGTTAACCTTGAACATTATTCCATGATGGACACAGACAACGGGCCCGGGTCAAAACTGGAAGATGATAAAATCGTACCAACCACCCATGATACAAAATTAGCATTTCAACCTCAAGACATGGGTGACGGTGAGTGGGAGGAAGCTGATATTTCGAGAGAAAAGAATTACAGTAAAAACATTGATTTTTACCCATCACAGGTGGAGCATAGATCCTTCCAGGAAAATGTTCTTCCTATCGACCACGGTAGCGAAACTGTAAAAGAAAATTACATCGTTCCTGAAGTTCTTGAGCCAGTTGATAGCTTTCAGATAAATTTTGATTTTCATGAGGTTCCAGAAAGTCGCGTCATCACTGAGCCTCCAGTATTAGTAACTAAAGTCAAATTTAAATCACAGGAAAGCAACGATCTTGTAGACAAGTCTCAACTGCTGGAGGACATCAGTGACTTACTGGATAATGACGGGTTTGAAGAAGACGACGAAACTGAATCCATGGAAAGTAACCCACCGCACTTTCGTGATGACGATGAGCCTCTTCTCGAAAGAGTGGGTGAAAACATAACTAGGAAGAATGAAACACCTAACAGCATTAGTGACCTACTTCGTGATGTAGGTATCACGGATGACGATGAAATTCTTGGGGGAAGTGCTTTCGTAGTTGTAGGGACACCATCAAATTATGTAAGAGGAGATATTGTTAAAGCGACTGACGTAGAAGTGGATAAAACCTTGCCATCCCAGAATGATGATAACTCTGTAGGTGGACTGGAGAAACCTTCTCAGATTCCCCGTGAAGTTAAAACTCATGGGAACCATTACAGATCGTCTTCATCGTCTTCTTCGTCCACTTTATCCTCATCGTCATCTGAAAAAAATGGCAGTAGCGACAAGGACGAGTTTCCATATGAAAGTCTAGACAATGATGTAGATTCATGTAGCAAAGAAGGGGATAGTATAAACGATGCGGGATACATACAATCCCTAACGTTACCGCTAGAGCAGTTGTCGTCGTCATTTTCATCAACGTCGTCGTCGTCGAGTAATGAGGAGGATGACGCTGTTGACGTTGGTTTAAATCATTCAGAGCGAAGAGATTCCGGTAGAAGGAGCTCATCAAGTTCTTCGTGCAGCTCGAATAATACAGCTCAAGAACCAGACGTGTCAGAGAGAGTAGATACGGTTCCAGCTCCAGAAGAGCATGGACTTTTGGCAGATAATCATGACTTAACTTCCGAAGAAGCAGCTGAGTATGGCTCGTTCAATTATACCGTAGATGGTCCGACTGACGTTACCGTCATAGGCATTGATAAAGGAAATGACATTTTCGACGAAACCTTTGATGATTCGCCTATTCAGACGTTACCTTTTGAAGATAAGCTACACCCTGCTGTAACTGATGGTTCTAATGAATCAGATTTTGCTATAGATGATCAATGTAATCCCATTACTGAAACAGCCGATGTTACTATGGATGTTTATTTGGAAACATCTCCTTTAGTTAACGACACTGTGCTCTCTAATGATTGTCAGCATGATAGTAAATCCGAGGATGATAATTCAATTCAGATTCCTGAAAATGAGGAAGATTTCACATCACCAGTATCCTTCAATATGTATTTGGACACCGCTCCCTTAGAAGAAAGCCCCATAGAAAGCGACACATACCTGGAGCATGTGGCAAAGTCGGAATCTGGGGTAGCACTTTTAAGGGCAGTTTCTACAAGTGACTCTGATGATGTTACTCCTCCAAGAGGTCGTGTTGAATCATCCTCGGCAGCGAGTTCATTTTCCGACTCAGATGTCAGCGAAGAGCCAGCGTCTAACCGACCGTCCATAATATTTGCTGTGTATGGTAAAGCCCCAGAAACAGATAAAGATGATGAGAAACCAATGGTAGTTGCAATTCACCAAACCAAAAGGTCATTTTCTTTTCCCAACTTGCATGAAGACGACGAAAGACCGTATGAGTTTCAAGGTAGCGTAGAGGTATTTAGAGAGGAAGAATTTGGGGAAATCCATAAACGGAGTGTAACCTCCTTTGTTGAAATTTCCAGGTCACATACACAACCCATTGATCAGTGGAACTCTGCACCTGGTCTTGATGTCAGAAACGATGGTCATGTTTAATGTTTGTCTGATATTCACACGCTGGATGAATGGTTTAAATCTGTCCTTCCCTGTCTTCTTTGGAAATATTTGGGAGGACAGCATCCATGTCTAAAATTTGATGAAATGTTACTATTTAAATGGTGACGTAGCTGGCTTGCCTTGATACGCTTCCTCCTTCGTTACGCATTCTGTCTGTACTGTCGATGAATCGTACGTGTTTTCCAACTTCCAGTATAGTACTCACATAAGCTTTGTAAAATCTGCCATCGCTTAGTGTTAAACATCCAGCTAATGTGGAATAACATGTGAAAGAAGAAGCAGTATAAATGAAAAAAGACTGGTCAGTTTTGGGACGAATTCTGCCTTGTGCCTTCCAAACCCAGTCTTATTAGTGTATTATTGTCTTTCAAGCAAATGCACCGAAGCTTTTACATTCCACAGTTTCCGTCACTTGAAATTGTAACCAATCGGTGTAACCACAGATATCCTTGATAAATCAAGCAATAATAGAAAATTCCATGTTAGTAATTGATAGTAACATTCAAATAGGGTTAGCGAAGATTGTATATAGCTTAAATCACGTCTAAATTCTGCATTTAGCCTTCCGAAAGATTTGACAGTCTTCCAAAGGAAACCCTTTCTTCGCAATCACAACTTCCTGGTGGTTTCATCATCATGTTTTCTTAACGGAATCTGGCATTTTCGCGAAATTTCCTTTGAGGGCAAATCTTTTTATCCCTACTCGAAGGTTCTGTTCTCTCAACTATTTCACTTTAACCCCCTTTCAAAATTGCCTTGATGTATGTATTGCTTAATAGCTGAGCATACAAGGGCCTACTAAGTAACTGTGTATATTGTTTAATGTGAGCTATTTTTACATCTTTTAAATAAAAGTGTATCTGTCCATTTCAGAACATTATGAAGTGAATTTTGCTTTCCCACGTGCAGTAACATGTAGTCTATGTTATTAATGTCTGACTTGAGCGAGGAAAGTCTTCATATAATGTATGCCAAAGATAAGGAAGTGCCAGGTTCAAGTGCAGGATTAATTAGCTCTGACATTTTTGTCATTAAGCCAGCTTCCAAGACGCAATATCTGTCTTTAAACCCTTATCCCTCTTGGTTCTGTTTTGAAATGTAATTGTTCAGAGGTCTTAAAATGTATAGTTTCATGTTTTTATCCACAAAGTATACTTTAGTGTCCATGTTTGAATGTACCGTCTGCATCGTAAAATATTCTTCGAGCAGCTCACCACATTGATAAAGGCAAAATGGTATGGAACAAATGATCTCTTGAAATCTGAGGCGTCATAACTGTACAGTTCCAGTCAGTGGTGGTGTACATATCCCTGTATGTGTCTCAGACTAATGTGCACATAATGAGTGGTGTATAGGAAAAAGCAACAAATTTAGAAATAATGTATCGGAGTTGAAAGAGAATCATCATGAGTTTTTCCGTTTGTTGTCAAACAGTAAATATGCACGTCGGATGAAGCACTGTATCTTTCATAAACGTAGAATTATTGTGCCACATGGAAGTCAGATATTTTTTATTGCCTTAATTACCTTGATGAGGCTTTAAACTGTATAGAAATTTATTTTAAATAAAGCCTCGTTTACAATGTATTCATTCATAAAATTGCGCCATTTTGTACCTTACCGACGTTTTTATCTCAACTTTTTATATGTAATTTTCTAATTTCGGGGCTTTAAGAGTGAATATTTATGAGGGATTGACAACGGGTTAAGAAAGCTTTATCTTTGTCTGAATTGTTACGAAAAGTTTGTAGAGGATGTCATGAGAAGCTTAGATGTCATTGGGGCGAAAGTGAAATATTTTGCTATAGCAAAAGTAGAAACAAAATTTGTACGATGTCAACCAAGTTGCTTTTTCTATGTTTATGTCTTAAAATGGTACTTGTATTACACATTTTGGTGTAGTATGTTTTGTTTGGGATGGTATTAATCTTTTCACGATCGTCTTAGGTGAAAATGAATTTCCATGTTGAAATATCCTTATTTTAAGTCTTTGTGGCTCTAAATTGCTTGCATATTCCATTTGTAGGGCTATGTGCATGTCTCTCCGTTTTCTGTGCATTTTGTCAGGTAATATTGTCTTATCAGTGTGCCTATAGCTACTTAACTATTGGGGCGATGTGCACTGTTTAACAAGAATTTTCCTAACTGGCTAACGATAACCGTAATTCCTAACCAAATCCCTAACCCGAACAAAGAATACAATCCATACAATACAATTGGAACAGCCAATCAAGAGATACCTTGTTAAACAGTGCGCATCTATCCGAACTATCACATGGTGTACTTGAGGGTACAGAATTGCTATCATTAGAGCATTTATGTGTTATTGGACTTTTGGTTTACACCATACCGTCTAAGAGCATGCTTATTTATCTGAAATATAATATAAATTAAATAAAATAGTTTGACCTGATATGTAATGTTGAACCATGGAGCTGAATGAACGAACATTCGGCAGGATGGACATGCACCGTTCGCGGTATACATTTCAGTATGGAATTTTCGTGATCACTCTGACGAATTTTACAAACTTTTCTGTTCAAATTGTCATGTATTACCAGAGACGGTGCGAATGTTCTGAACGGTTTTCATTTTGTATATATGTTCTGTATTGCAAATAATTGGGAAATATTACTGTTATTGTGTACGTAAGCGCTATGAGTTAGAGTTTTATGGCCCAGTTTCCAACCTATTGGTTCAAGTCGAGCCGGTGTATGTGTTAGCCAAGAGAGCACTTTCCGTCTGTTACATCTGGAAAGAATGAATTCCTCTCATTGGTCAAAGTTTAATTCCTCCTGCTAGTGCATACCTCACTATTTAGTGGGCTAGTGCATACCTCAGTACTGGTACTTAGTATCGTAACCTACAAATTAAGCCGCTTTCTATGCTTATGAGAATGCATGTAATCAGGCACTACGGTTCATACCAACCTAGGTCGTGAGGGAAGATGGGATTCAGATGGGCCTGGTGTACCGCATGCAACATTTAACTGTTTAAAGGAACCGAAACTCATGAAAGAAAGATTCGGTGATTCGTTGTTGATGTAAATGAAAACACCGTAGAGTAAATATCGAGTAAGAACCTTCATTTCGACCTTAGGAAATTTCTACACATACTAATAATACGTCAGAAGATATCTGCTCAAGAACGGATAAATGAAGGCTTCGTTTATTGGATCTATCATTTATTATGAAGTTATTTAATTTTAGCGCCAAAATTTTTAGCGCGTTACAGGGAATCGAAAGGGTAAAGTTTTTCATCGGTTTTGGTGCTATCTTTATGTACATTATAAGTTTATTTCATAAGTCCGTTAGTGTTATTAATTGAGAGTTGCAAGCTTTTAAAAAAACCCAATCTCAATGAAATGTTGGAAAGGACGCATTTTATTAGCAAACTGAACTATGTTCTCACTATGCTGTGTAAAGGCCATTAGTAGTAGTGCACTAACGTATTTTTCTACTACTATTGTGACACGTTTCGCTGACTTTCGCAAAATGAATGTTTGTCTAATTTAGCATTCGAAAACAACATATGTATGTATGCATATATTTACCCCTCTGAAGTTTGATAAGAGAAACTTGTCTCTTGAAACAAAACAGCAATATTTTCGTGCGTGATTTGTGTTATGAATAACTTCACACCTACGGTATTCAAGAGGAATGCAGTCAGACTTGTTATCAAGTGGGCATGAAGCAATGGTTGGCGTTTTCTAAAGCTCAGAGTTAACCAAAGAGTTTATCTGCTAATGTCACACTACAGTGATGTCGGATCGGTTTGGACTGATTTTTGTGAGTTTTATTCAAAATCAAAATCAATGGATAGAAGAACATTTAGTTAAAACCCACCATAATCGCGTCCGAATCCGATCCGATATTGCAGCAGTGTGACCTGTGCCTTATGATCCCTCATATCTATAGTGCTAGGACCCTATCGATTTTGCGCATGTCACAGGTTCATGTTCAGCATGCACTGAAAACAAAAACTTTGTCAGAATGGTGCCTCTAGTGACTTATTTGACCAGATAGAGTGTAATTAGTCAGTTGGCAGATTGGTAGTCACAAACTAGTCAGTGGATTAGTTCGGTGGTCACAAACCAGTCAGTGGGTAGTCCGTGTGATCCCGACTAATCAAGTTTGTGTTTGTGATCACTGACTAATCCACAGACAAATTTATATTCTTGCCAGTCATATTATTCAGTAGAGGCACCGTCCTGACTACGTTTTGTTTTCAGCGAAAGCTTCAACGGAGCAAGATTTGTCACACAGAGTATTTCAAGTGTGTTTACCTAAGGTCTCTCATACTTGACACGTGGCAAAAAGATGAATTGCAAAATTCTTAATCTCTGATTTTGGTAACTCGGTTGAGGTTACCACAGGTCAAACAAGAAATGCATAAACATTTATGTTAATGAGGAAATTAGCTGTAAACTCCCTCGCATTGGATATACTGATGTCCAATGCCAATAAGCAGTCTCTGGAATTATTTTAAAGAGTTAAAAGAGGGTAAATATTTAGGGACTATACCATATGATTTATTTTACTTGAGGCCAAAGGTCAACATAAGTAACCGAGTATGAAGTTTTAAAAACATACTTCAAAAGGGTCCTTTGTGAATCCCACAGCTTGCCCAGCTTAGCCATATTATCGAAGTCTGCGATCCCCAACCTATTTTCCAAAGCAGTCTTATCAAATAAATCCCGGGGCCACCGGGATCATAAAAATTCAGAAATTTACTCGGCAAGGCTATGGAATTGTCACTCGTACAGGTCAGTGTGCTAATGTGTGATTTTACTAGTTCGGCGATTGACTATTGAACGGTGACATTGCTGAATAATATTGTCGTACGTCATGGGCACTCCAGTTAATGAGAAGGGGAAATGATCTGTTTCAGGGGTGGCGGAAGCCGGGGGGCGGGGGAGGGGCCATGCCCCTCGTCGGGGAACTACCCCCGTCGGGGGAAGGTCGACGGTTTCGTCGGGGAGGCCTAAAAATAGTAAAAAAAAATAATTAAAAAACTCTAAAAGGACTGAAGTCACAAGCTGGGTGATCTTGAACATAGTTTTCGTTTTGTAATGATATTTAAATGCAAATTGAAATCAATTTTTCAATCACTTCTCCTTAGCTCTGTTGTAACCCATTCCGTGTACCTTGTCATATTTCATCCTTCTTCGGGGAAGGACGGCATTTTTTGCGGGAGGCCTAAAAACGAAAAACGTAAAGGATTGAAGTTACTGGATGGATGATCATGAACTGTTTTTTCATTTTGAATTAATTTTTTTAACCCTATTTTAATGCACATCTGAATCGGTTTAATCACTTTTACTAGCTCTGCTATCCCTCATCCCATCAATCCGTGCGCGCAAGGTCATGCCCCCGCCCAAGACTTCCCCTTCCCGGTTGTTGAGAAAATCCAATTTCGTCGGGAGCCTTCATCTACATGCCCACGATAAAAGATGTGGGTCTGATAACTTTAGTCACTCGGACGATATTCTTTATTTTGCTTACTAGAAGACTATATTCTTCAAGGAAACTCACAATTCCAAATTTTCCTTCAAAAACGCGGGACGAGTTGCTTTTAATGTGCATTCATTGTCCAATGGTCTGCCATCTGGCCCGCCCTGACAACCGAATTCTAGCAACGGTAATGAAAATCGGCCAGGCCGTTTTCAGCTACACATACTGACATAAAGATAAACAGTAGCGGGAATATGTCTCCCCATACGACTGACGGAAAATTCATTTGAAGTCGCCTTGTAACGTGACATATTTTCAAATACGTTGCAAGTAAAATCATTTAGCCTATAGTCTCGAGTTGGGGCAGTCACGTAGAAAATTTCTTCTATTTAGTGGATATTGCAATTGAATGCAACGAAGATTCCTGGTAGAGTAAAAAAAAACAATGTTTTCAACACCGTTGCATAGTTTCCCCTAAAAAGAGACAAGACCATTACATCTAATTGTAGCAGTACCTTTTACCTGATAATTTCCTGATCACTTAAGAAGTTGGCTTTTTTCTATTGAAGGGAAAATTTCATTTCAAAGGAAAGCTAAAAATAACGACTGCTCCATTTCTAGTAACAAGTCTGGGGAATGCCTTTTTCGGTTGTTTAAGGGGTTAAATTTTTTAACGGTTTTCTGTATGTTCCGCGTCAGTTGACGGCGGCGCCACACTTAGATAGTGTTTTGGTCGAACAAATTACTTAACTGAACAGAGCATACTTGCATATTATTCTTCGTTTTGGGGCAGTTTTATAAAGAGAAGATTTTATTGCTAAAGAAAGCTCAAAATAATGACTACTGTGTTTCTAGTTACCAGCCCGGGAAATGCCTTTTCCTGCTGTCTGGGGGTTCTCAATTTTTCAAAAATATCTGTGCGCTCATTTTAGATAGTCTTTCGAGCAGTATTACATTTTTCGGACAAAAGATAAAAGACAATTCCGTTCCCTCCCAAACTGAAACGCTCCCGTACGCCTATTTCAATATATAAAATATAAAACTTGAAATATATGGGAAGCAAAACTTTTTCCACGGGAAAATTTTCCAATATGGTCCGAGGGCATTAAATCTGCCTGATGATATTCAGTTACCCCCAACAAAACTACAGATCACCCCCTATTTGATTTTTCTTATCAGGAGGTAAACTTCTTGCATAACAAAAAACAAATCTGTCATAAAATTACAATTTTTCTCCAATATAAGGTTTAGATTGTTAAAAGTGGCAAAAGTTTGCAATTTTGATGATGCACTCAGTACAAATAACCATGCAGACAACTCTGTTAATAACCCGACGTTCTACCTAATTTTGCTCTTGAAAGGCATATCACTTAATAAAAAACCCAAATTTTTTATTATAACCTGACCAAAAACCAAATATTCTTAGATTAAATTCCAAAATTTCTGCAATAAAATAAGCTCTCAATTTTCAAATCTTCGTTCAAAAAGGGGAAAAAACTTTTCGGGCAAATTTCTAGTCTCGTCTTGAGACCTTAGTACGTAGGACTAAAACAATTAACCCCAACAGAATTTCAGCTTTACAGAAGCCAACTTTCTTCCAAACATTTAAATTTTTTCTTCAAATAAACTCAAGATTTGAGTATTTGTCAAAAAGAAAGCCAAAAATTGCGGCGCGCTACGCGCGCCTCAAATTCTGTCAAGTTTGGCCTCCCCCCCCCCCCGGGGCTTGCTCATCGCCTTTGTCGGGGGCTTGAAATGCTGGTCCCCCTCTGTCGGGCAAATCCTGGCGCCACCCCTGACCTATTTCTTGGATTCTTAATCAAAAACGATGAATATACCAGCTCAATATGTCGTAAATCCTTGACCTCAGGTATGGTGTCTTGCATACGGTACCTTTAACCACAAGAGCTAGTTGAACGATATTGAATATAGCTTAACCCTAGTAAAGTGAATGCATACAGAAAAGTCTTCACTGGTCCTAATGATCCTTTCGTACTGTTTCATTAACAGACTCAAACATAAAGGTAGTGGCCCACATCTTATTTGCTTGAAAGATTATCAGAATGCACGACCAGTTTAAAAGTTCTTCCAGGTAAAACTATTGACACTTAGGGGTGGCTTTGACGGTTAGCTCCTAAAGAATATGGTGGTGAGCGGTTGGGAGGAATTCGTGGACTTGTGTTAAACTTGATTTGATTGGTTGGAACTGTCAATCATGAAGATGGCATAGATCATTTTAGATTGGAATATTGGAGCACACACACACTCAACCCTCCCTCTGACAATGGTTCAACTTTCTGGGTAGGTCTTGATATGACGCATTATGCCGCTAGGACATAGTTATACATGAAAAAAGAAGGAACTCATGGACATTCTTTCAAACAGAATCGAAATGTGATCATCTGCTGGTTTCAACACTGCTGGTGTAATTAATTGTTTGAACAACACAACATCAGGTTATTATGCAAAAACTTTCAGAAGGGTAAGGTTAATGTAATAGAGAGGGAAATGTTTGTACCCTTTGGAATTAACTTTTTTACATTTTGAGATTTTGACAGGCCATACCCAGCGTCGCTCTGATAATCATAAAATCTATATATAATCGCACAGGAGAATTGGATGTATCCACTACAATCTCCCCCTGCATGGTCCTACGCAGGAGCCGTTATTCAGCGTGTTTTACTTCTGCATCCAAATTGGCTCCATTTTGATGGTTGTAGGTTGAAAAAACGAGTAAATATGCGACCCCGCTATTAAAGATTTCCGTTCATTTTCACCTAGCAAAAGTAACATATCTATCGAAACTTTGAGGTTGCGAACCTACTGTGGTCACTTGTCGCCGTTTGATTTTCTCCGCAAAAATTTGCAACTATTTTTAGCTTTAATTGATTTGGATATTTACAAAAGGGCCCAATTCTCTCGCGCAGTCGACTGTTAATATCTTGCAATTCTTCCGTTGGCTCCTAGATAAAATTGGTGGCGGTCATCAGATAAATGAAATCAGGAGAATCATAGTTCATAATTGTTATTTTACGTCAATAGGAATAAGGATACTTAGTTGTCTAGAATCATTTTTAAACCAATTGGTTAGAAACTAGGCCATATATTTCATCTAACTTAATAGCCTACGCCAAAGTTTTTCAAAAATAGGAAACTGTGCACATTTTGACCTTTGAAAAAAATCACCATGGTAACGGGCCAAACTCCAGGACTCTGACGTTTTAAAGAACTTGAGGGAAATCTTGGCCCTACCAGGCTTACAATTTAGCTACTCTGGACGCACTGGATTAGGGAAATGAAGCCAGTGAGCCACAAACGGAAAAAAGGCCGTGGCCGGCTCGACATAACCAATTGGTTGGAAACTGGGCCATAAAACTCTATTTAACTAACTCTGGACCCACTTGCTGGAATAGTGGATTTTTGTTTGTTACTGAGCAGGTCTTAAAGCAGCGGGATAGTGGCGTACTTCCAAAATAAATGCTTCATACAAACTAAATGATTACCCTGTGTGAGAGGCTGATTTAAACATTTTAGTCTGAATACGGTTTTGCTCCTATGATTTTTGGTTTCGATGATAAGAGAAACCAATGCAATCATGATGGCGTGCGTGTGTATGTGTGTGTGTGCGTGTGTGTGTGTGTGTGTGTTTGTGACACTAAATTTGCTCGTTAACACGATATCTCAAGATAGGAATGTCTGACAGTTTTCAAACTTCGTACATAGATGCGCCATATTAAGAGGAAGAACCATATTGTTTTTGTTGGAGGTCAAAGGTCATCGGGGTCAAAGTCTGACAATTTTGTTAACACGATATCTCAAGATAGGAAACTTGGATAGATCTCATATCTGGTATGTGGATGCGTTATAGTCAGTAGATGGTCCCTATTGTTTTTTGCGGAGGTCAAAGGTCATCAGGGGTCACCTGGGGGTCAAAGTCTGAAAATCTTGTTAACATGATACCTCAAGGTAGGAAACTTGGATAGATCTCCTCTCTGGTATGTGGATGCGTTATAGTCAGTAGATGGTCCCTATTGTTTTTGCGGAGGTCAAAGGTCATCTGGGGTCACTGGGGGTCAAAGTCTGAAAATCTTGAAAACACGATATCTCAAGGTAGGAAACTTGGATAGATTTCATATTTGGTATGTGGATGCGTTATGGTCAGGAGATGGTCCCTATTGTTTTTGGCGTAGGTCAAAGGTCATCTGAGGTCACCGGGGGTCAAAGTCTAAAAACCTTGTTAAAGCAATATCTCATGGTAGGAAACTTGGATAGATTTCATATTTGGTATTAGGGCTGTCGGCGATAAGCGATTAATCGCCAGCCAAGTAATCGTTTAGTGAAATGATACATGGGATTAATTGCATCTCGTGCCCCGGGACTCTAGCCTGCGGAGCAGACTCTGTAGTAGACGAAAGATGGCGCTCTCTCAAAATTATAATACACCTCTTTAAACAGTATAATATAAAGAGTCTGCAAACCTTCGTCCAGTTTCCATTTACAGGAATCCCGCATTTTGAGGGACGAATAAGTAAACATGAGATGGTCACGTGGTGCACGAAACAAGTATGAGAAGTGTATTTTGGTACATACAACTGATACAACGAACGGCGAACAACCTAATTAGCTTTTGTAGGTGCAAAATGTGTACCAGGCCAAACGTTCGATGCATAAATATTACCTATTACGCGAGATATAATTTAGTATTTTAATTTTTGTCGTGACGTCATATTTGGTGATCGTAAATCAGATTCTCTTGAAAGTTGGCAGGCTATTTTATACCGTAGGTATATGCCATGTAGCTTAGTTGGAAACGTGGGCTGTTCAACAGTGAAGCCGTTGAAAGACTCATAGTATTATTTATAGTAGCGAAAGTAAGATTTTTGATTTTTGAATGTAACGTTAGTAGTTGAAACGCAAACACAATAGCCTGCTTACAGCAGGCTACCGGGACTCTGACTTGCGTTAAGTAAAAAATGTATCGTCCTTCTTCACAAGTTTAGCTGCCTTGACAAAGCAATCGATGTCTACAGTATGAACAACAAGCTCAAAAATTGCGCAGAGCTATGACATGCGCCTTTTATCCACCCAACCCGCTGTAGTTTACATGTGATAGTGTGCGGTGTCATGGGGGACGTTTTAATCCGTGAACCCCAAACACGGAACCCGTTGTGACAGGCTTTACTTCAACACCACCAATACATTTGTAATGAACATAATTTACAATGAAATTTGAAAGCACTAAACGTATGCATACACCACAGTGTCTTTTAAGTGCCCTGTGCGCCATTGTGCACTTCACCGTAATAGTTCAATTTCAACAGCCACTTGTCAATTCGCTACTAGTGTACGTCTCCCAAAATTTCAACTTGAAATCGACAAATTTCAAAAAAATACAAGTTCAGCTTTCTAATCATGTTATTCCTGTCCTTGTATCACGAAGGAGTGTTTGTAAGTCATGAACTGAAAAAAAGTTTCAAAAAAGTTTCGATCGCTGTTTATCAAGACCAACAGCGTACATAGCAGCAGTTGCACACGGTAGCAGCCGGCTGAAAATCGTTTATACGCCGCTGCTTCGTGCAGCCTGTACATCGAACGAACTTATGTTGCGAAGAATCGTACTCACTGATTGGCTTCTTGCGTTTAATGAATGAAGAGGCTTCTTCAAAAGTTTGGGGATTCCCCGCTTCGAACGTAGTTATTGAGGGAGGGTGTCATGTTATTGAAGTACATCCGTTCTCTGAGCGCTTTTAACGATACACGCCGAGCGAGCCGATCAGCCAGCTGAAGGCATGTATGTATATTACACTGTGCATGTAATGTAGCTAGCAGCTAGCAGGTCTTGTTTATGCGCTGAGAACGTACGTAGGACTATTTACACAGTACAGGCGGTAACTTAAACATAAAATGACCGGTGAAAACTACGATGTATAGATTTGATCGAAGCCTATTATTGTTAGCTCTAACGTTACATTTTGTTCTGTAAACTTAGGTGGCTAGGCCCTAGGCCTAGTTTTTGCTGTGGCTTCAAGCCACACTACTTTTGGGGGAAATTAGTAATGAAACAAATGGGGTACATTGGGCAAGTGTCAAAATTAAATATATCGTAGTCGGTCCTGCAGCTGTCTGCATAGGGGGCTCGTCGGTTACTTTCGCGGAATGGATACTGTATTGTGGCTTAGCCTATACTCTGTGAACGACCGTTGCTTTGAAATACTGAAACTTCATCTAGCTACTGGTGTGTGGTGTAACGATATATATAAACCCCCAATGGAAGCAATTCGCTAAAAATTTATGGATTGATGGGTCAGGAGATGGTCTGTAATGTTTTTGGGTGGAGGTCGAAGGTCTCCTGGGGGCACGTGGGGTCAAAGTCTGAAAATCTCGTTACCATGATATCTCAAGATAGAAAGTTGGATAAATTTCATATTTAGTATGTGGATGCGTTATGGTCAGGAAGTGATTCCTTTTGTTTGTGGCAGAGGTCAAAGGTCATATGGGGTCACTAGGGGTCAAAGTCTGAAAATATTTTTAACACGATATCTCAAGGTAGAAAGATTGGATAGATTTCATATTTGATATGTCGATGCGTTATGGTCAGAAGATGGTCCCTATGGTTTTTTGGTGGAGGTCAAAGGTCATCTGGGGTCACCATGGGTCAAAGTCTGAAAAACTTGTGAATGCGATATCTCAAGGTAGGAAACTTGGATAGATTTCATATTTAGTATGTGGGTGCCTTTCAGTCAGTGGATGGTGCCTATTGTTTTTGGCGGAGGTCAAAGGTCACCGGGGTCAAAGTCTGAAAATCACGTTAACATGATATCTCAAGATAGGAAGCTTGGATAAATTTCATTGTTTGGTATGTGGATCCGTTATGGTCAGGAAGTGGTTCCTTTTGTTTGTGGCAGAGGTCAAAGGTCATATGGGATCGCTAGGGGTCAAAGTCTTTATATTTTTTTAATGCAATATTTCAAGGTAGGGAACTTACGTAGATTTCGTATGTGGTACGTGGATATGTTATGACCAGGAAATGGTACTTATTGTTTTTGTAGAGGTCAAAGGTCATCTGGGAACAACTGGGTCCAGAGTCTGAAAATCTCGTTGTCATGAAATCTTAAGATGGGAAGCTTGGATAGATGTTATATTTAATATGTAGATGCATTATGGTCAGGAGATGCTCCTGTTATTTGTGGCAGAGGTCAAAGGTCATCCGGGTCACCGGCGGTCAAAGTTTGGCATTTTTATGCGATATCTCAAGGTAGGAAACTTGTATAGAATTTATATTTGGTATGTGGATGGGTTATGGTCAGGAAATGGTCTTTGTTGTTTTTGGTAAAGGTCAAAGGCAGAGATGCCAAGTATCCCAATTTAGGCGGAATAATTGCGATTTTCCACCCTTGATTTATCCTCATTGTTTTTGGCAGAAACAAAAGGCCATCTGGGGTCTCCAGGGGTCAAAGTCTAGGAACCTTTTTAAGTACGATCTTTCAAGATAGTTGTTTGTCCATCTGTCTGTCCGTTGTTTGCCCGTCTAGCTATGTATGGCTTTTATTGAGGTCAAAAGGTTATCTGGAATGACAAAATTATTTTTTTGAACATGCTAGTATAACATTTGAATGAGAAGATAATGGTGCCTGATGGTACTCTCTAAAACGTAACATTTATGTGTCATCAAAACCTCAATGCTTTTATGCATTCTGGTTTGGTATTTGATTTTACAGTTGCAAGATATTTAAAATTTGGCTTTTTGAATCTCTATTTAGTTTTTTTTTTTTTCTGACACCTTCAAGTTTAAATCGTTTCCGCTTGTATCGGTTCAGATCGATGCATACACCCAGGCAGTAGAGGACACAGCTCAACGTCAGGGAGCAGATAGCTCTGGTTTTGACTTCAAATGAGGAGGGAGCATCGAACCGAAACATTTATATCTGTCACAGCTCTGGTATCATTGGTTATCTTTGGATTCACGAATATGCGTTGCTTTTTAAATCATAGGTATTCCGTAAAAGAGTCAACTAATTGTACACTGGTACACGTCTATGCCTATTCAGGTACATGTGCACGTAGGAAGTGAATGATTGTTGTTCGGGCTCATTTTATCGGGTAAATCACTCAGGTATGTTTCAATTGCAAATCGATAACGTTCTGTTACCGACGCACTTTCCTGCCCTCAACCGACCCTCGGCTCACCTATCTCGAAATAAAAACACCAGAGTGATTTTTCAGGGTCTATCATCTCGGCAGATTTAGCAAGAGACGAGGAAACTGTTTATTTCAGTTAATCATCTTCACTTCAATTATTGACATTAGACATACAATGGGAAATAAACCATAATTAATTTTACTTGCATGAGTAGCCGACAATATTAAATTCATATATAGACTAAGAAATATCTGAATGACTCGTACACTCTAAAGAGAACTGATCCTACCCGGAAAAACTAGATCGTCTATGCGACAAACCCGACTCTGGTCAAATTGTTGACTTGAACCATGGTCAAGAGTTGCCAATTAATGGTCAAATTTGACCATAAATTTGTGACTTTCGACCACAGTCGAGTGTAATAGTTTGAACATAGTTTGGGTCGGTGCATAGCTGACTAAACCAAGTGTAGAAAGTGAAGAAACTACCAAATAAGCTGGTGTATATACAAATATTGCCACATGATGTTAACAGGTAACAGTGTCTTGCGAAGGCCGACCTCCTCATTACAAATATGTCCGGTAAAATAGAACGCCACATCACTTCTAATTTAAGTAATAGGCTATGCAAACATCGTAGAAATGATTTTTGCGAAGTTACTCACGATTGTAAAGCTAATTTAGTAACTTACTATTAGGCTTTTCTAAAATAAAAAAAAAAAAAAACGTTCGAAAGGCTGTTAGAGTGAATAAACGGTATCAGCGTCCGTATATAGATCTGTGAAATAGTCCAAAGCTCTCTGTTGACATTCTGCTTGGTACCCATATAAATTTTGTCTAAGCTTCCAAGGAAACTTCCAGGCAACGTACGTCAGTTCTGCAATGAACAACCAGCCACTGATTAGCCATCTAGCCGTCTGGTATGTATACGTCATGAATTGTCTACTTCCAAACCTGCCGTGGTTACCTTGATAAGGGCGCCATTCAAATCTTCGTCTTCGATTGCCCGCATGAACGCATCTACCACCATGTCAACGCTGTAAGAAAATACATATAAGTAAACAACCGATGCTTAGGATGTAGTAAGAATTGCATTATTTACAGTACTAATATTAAAGTCATCCTCAAAGCGCGGCTCATTGAGTTGGTTCATAAAATTCAAGAATTTTTTTTCCCAAACCTGTAAAGTTTTCTTAACATATTCAACGACAAATGGTTAAAAATATAAAATGCCCATATCCTGTATAACTATGCAATTTAAAATCAATCAGGCACTGCAACTGAACCCCCCCCCCCCACCTCACTTTCCCACCACGTTTGCCCGTTCTTCAAGTTGACCCTTTGTTTGGTTTTGTTCAGAATTGATTTGTTCATCATCAAGGCATGATAAATTTGACAAAATTTATTATACAAATATATAATTTCTGCTTAGTGTTACGCTGTTACATTTCGATACAAATTAGCCTACATTTGGCTACGCCAGTAGAGTTTTGGCAAAATAAGAAACAACGTGTAATTTGAACCTCCACTTGGTGGTACCCTATGTAATATGGACCGTTGGTCAACATTAACGTCCATGTAATGTGTAAAATGGACCGGTCCAACACGTGGGTGTTACAATTAATCATACAAAACTAATCATATGCAAATTAACGGTACGCGATAGCAGTACCCCGTTTGTTTTCTTATAAGCTTGGGCATATAAATAATTCCCTTTTCAGTGTGCCTATGACCAACCTTGGTCTGTGCTTAATTGACACGTGACGGCGCCACACTTGGGGGGGGGGGGAGGCAAGCAAGGACCAAGTAGATTGTATTAAGGGAAAATAACATTTTTTAGTCCCAGAATAAAACACTAAAATACGGGAAGGGTGTTAGTAGTGGGGTTCCTGTCATCCATGCACATATTCTAAATGATTTGAGAAATTTTGCGGCGATATGCTGCCTGATCATTTTACACGCGCGTTGGTATTTTACACACCGCGTTTGTTCAAATTACACATACGGGGGTGGTGTAAATTGGACCACTTTCACAACTTTTTCCTTTTAACTCTTACTCCCCCAGCCTGAAAAAATGTCAAAAGTATTTTTACTTTTCCACGTAAAAAGAATTCTGTTTCTGTCCCAATACTGCCCCTGCTGCCCTGAGAACAGTTGGTTCCGCTTATCTTAGTTTTTTTTTTTTTTTTTGAGGGGGGGAGAGATTCGTAGTTATGGGTTCAAATTACACGGCTTTCCGCTACAACCATTTTAGGCATGTTGTTGCAAAATATGGGAGAAAAACTCTTGAATTATAGCGCTACCCGAATGTGTTAAGAATTTTTGTAATCTCGTTGATCTTTCATGGAAAATTATGCTTTTCCCTTTTTCGAGCATATCCTTTTAAAATTTCGGGTATTTTTTGGAGTTTTCTGAGTAATTAAAACCATGCCAATTTTTAAACCTCAAGTGGCTGATTTCAAAATTTCTGCTTCAATCTTTGATCTTGCCAAAATTATACCCATCAACTCCGCAGTAATAGGGGAAATGGTTAAGAGCAAACGCACCCCTGAAGTCTAGCGAACCACCCAAAACTTAAAAAACGGGTTTTCATACCTAAAGGCAAAACAAGTGACCACTTAAAATGTTAAAGACATGAGTTATCCATTGAACATATACATTAACCAAAGGAATGCTTTGTTTCTCTTTGTTTTTTTCAAGCTGTTGTGTTGACCTTGAGTTAATGGGATTATGACCTTCCTGAGGGTAATGCAAAGTTTTTTTTAAAATCTTATGCTTCTCATGCAAGCACAATTTGATAATCATGGGATTGCTGTGTGGGTCTCATATCTTGAGAACCACACATCGGTTTTCAATGCTAAGCATAGGTTAGTAAAATTAAAAATATTTAAGTAAGAAGAATACTAAGAATAAGTTCCCTTTTAACATTTCAAAACATGGTGTGACCTTAAACCCTTCCTCTGAGAAAGGCAATGCAAAACTTTGAAATTTACAGTCTTATATTTCGGAACTGCATTTACTCAGCTGGCATTGACATCAGAGCCGATGGGAAGAAATTTACTGGAACGAAGTAAACAAAATTTCGCATATAGGCCTACGATTTCCTCAAAAGGTCAACATTATGAAACACAGTTTTTCCTAAAACGACTTTTAGCCTCGAAACAAATGGAATGTTTTCCTCCGGGATGAGTTTGGGACACACCCAAAGATCGCATATCCCGCATATTGGCAAAGCAAATTTTGAAATAGTACACTTAGGAGATTTTAGATTTCTGTATCTTCGTAAAGTTTTATTAGGGTAATGGTAACAACGAGAATAAGTCAGAGACTGATTCTTTACATAGGTATGTGCATATTAATCTGCGGGTATAGATGACTTCATAGGAATATTTTGTAAGTAATGCTCAAATGTATTAATAAGCGTTATATTCGAGATAATTGTAAGTAAGATCTCCAAACTTCGTACTGATAATAAGGCTATACCTAGCTTCTCTTACCGAGCAATCCTAGGCTACCATGTTCCCAAAAGGCATTAGGGGAAAAGAGGTGCAGCAGGTTTGCTTTTGTCTGTGATCCGACCACAGTCAGATCGCATTAGGGAGAGCCAGGGGGCTCCCCCTAATACGATCTCACACGTCCAGACGTCAATGATCTGGCTAGTCTTGCTCAAGACGGTGTTATTAGTATTACATTACGGTAGTTCGATACAACGTCTGTACAAGAACAAATGTGAACACGCCCTCTACATGGCCTCAAAATTTATTTCTATTGAAAGAGATACTCGAACACGTACAGTCCAGTTGACAAGCGCCCTCATTTTGGATCCAGAGTCAAAATAGCGTGGAAAATAAGTATTATACTAACGTCTTGACCAAGACTATGATCTGGCTCAAGCACGAACAGCATATGCGCCGTTGAAAGGACGCGAGCAGGGAGCAGACATTGACAGAGGCTCCCTGTCAGCCTGCCTGCCTGTTATGAGAATGTTTTACAGCAGTTTCTTACCTGACTTCTCTGTTCCTGTTTGCTTCTATGTCTTCTCCCAATTCTTTGTTCATGTAGTCACCTCTGGTGTATAGTGAGCTGTATAGTCCGGTCATGACTAAGGCTGGACAAACAGCATTGCAACGAATGTCCTTACTGAATCCGTCTCGACTAACCTGAAATACAAGTGTATGGTGCCACATGGTTAAACATATATGTACTTTTGTGGCCTAGAACTTTCTTGCTACAAGGCTAGGCAGGCGCGGATCCGGACATTTCAAAGGATGGGGGGGGCTGAACTTAGAGAAAGCGGGTAATAGGGACTTACCGTGTGTCTCTGTCTGAGTATCTCAGTGGCGTAGAAAGCAATATGAAAGTGGGGGGGGGGGGGGCGGATCAATTTTGGACCATGTACCTCTCCCTACCCCATTGACCAAAAGATACATATTTTAAGCTAAATTTTTCGCCTTTTTTCAAAGAGGAAGATCATTTCTTTAAATTAAAACAAAATCTCATTTTTTCTTGAGTTTGAATATTACTGTATTTTAGACAAAATATTTAAAAATGAAAAGCCCTTATTGAAGAAAATTTTAGGGAAACGGCACTGTAGTGGCTCGGAAAAGTTTACCACTGAGCTACCACTTACTGCATAAAGGGTTGAAGGGTTTGGGCGCGCGGAGCACGCGGAAAAATTCGCGTTTTTAAAACTAATAATTACAAATATGAAGCTTTTATAAAGAAGAATTCGAAACTTTATGAAAGAAAAGTTGGGAAAACCGCACTGCATTTGAGTGGTGTCTCAAATGGATAATTTCCAAAATTTTCACTTTTTCGAGCCAGGGGCAACCGCCCCTCCTTCCTGTAGCTACATCACTGCTCTGCAATATTGATCATTGATAACATTTTGAAACTTCAATAACTAAAGAACCCGCGCGGGAAATTTTGTTTTTCGAGATTTGGGAAATGAAAATGGGGTTTCCTGACCCGGGAAGTGAGGGACGGAAGCATGCTTCCGCGCCTCATTTTTTACTGGTGCTATCGCCACCCCCAGCATCGCGCTTCCTACGCCTATGGAAAAGGTAATTCTGCTTGAAAGACTAAGCGGAGTGGAATCATCTGTTGGAGCGGGGTGTAAAGAAAATTTTGAAAAATCACGATCACTCAGACAGCCCTCCGGAAACGGCATTTTCCAACGACTTGTAAGTAGCATCTTAGCAATCATTATTTTGAGCTTTCGTTTGCCAAATTATTTATACTCCAATAAAAAAATGAGTACGTTTTAAAATGGTCAAAAAATTACCAGGTAAAATGAACCACTACCATTGGATGAAATGGTAAGTAAAGAAATTAATCTTTGGAAAATAAGCTGGTTAGGGCATTCTACAAACTATTTTACTACCTTGAGATATAGGATTATGAAGAGCAACTTCACTGACCGGCGAAAATCTCTTCTGAACTTCAAGGGAGGCTGGCAATGCATCACATACCGGCTACCTAGCCTTTACAAGTTTCATCGAACTTCACAAGAATCTCATATGTTTGAGCAGCCTGATTAGCTGCAACAGAAATCAAAATCAACGTATAGCCCAATTCTCCGTGGTCAGTATCAACAACTATACCTGGGCTTCAATTCTTAGTGTCGCATTAAAACACTTAACCTTTACCTGCTCCACTGGGGCCACCAAGATGGCCACAGCAACATGATTTGGTTAAAAATTTTGCGTACTCTTGCTCTATAGCATAATGAACCACCGTTGGAAATTGAGACAAGACTAACGTGAGGACATTTCACAGCCACCACGATACATTGCACACATGGGCTGATGTGCGACTGGCGAACATAGTTTAATCGGTAACGCTCATAACGTCATGACATAGGGCCTATTGGCCGACAGCTTCACAAGTTCCTAATCCTACTACAAATCTTTTACAAATCTGTAAACTAATGAAGTTACAAAATATATTACCATATTTCTAAAAGCATGTTCTTAATGTCCCTTTATTATGTAGATGCTGAACATTAATTGAGTTAACTAAGGTACAACGAAGGTATGTTTTTTGGATACTTTTTGCAGTTTGTATCATGTCATTGGTAAAATGAACTAAAGAAGGGCTGAAGAGAGCACCCCTCCCCATTACACAAGCTATGTAGTTTAAAAGTTTGGTGATTGTGATGCATCAAGCTGAAACCAGCGTGGCAGTGGGAATGCCTTCTTGAAATGGACATTGAACATGCAGCCAGGTTGACGGATATACTCCAAAGTGTTCCACTATTCGAGCTTAGAAATAGTTCTGAAGGTTGCCCCCTCCTCCCACACGCACAAACTTTTGAGAAGCTCTATAGTGGGATAGGGCCTCTAGCATTGTTTCAACTATACCCCAGGTTACGGCCATAGAAAGGTTTGAATTGTAATTATATATGTAGAAATATACGAGGATGATTAAGCTTACCTTGAAGGACTTTGTAAGTCCTATCACACCGTGTTTTGATGCGTTATAACTGCAATTGGTGAGGTGCGTTGCTTTAAACACTATGAAAAAGACAAATAATAAGGGCATAACAAACTTAATAGCGTACAAACTATGAAAGTACCAGAGTATGAAAGTACGACTCAGCATGACAAGGTATGGCACTGAAAGGGGAAAAGTAGCTTGGGGTGAAAATTTTCGAATCATATCAAATGTATTAAAAGCATCTTCCTAGTCTCCGACGTAAGCTTTCCAAACATAAACAAGGCATGTAGTATAAATAGACCAGCAAATTTCACAATGAATGAAATGTGTATCGCTTTTGTAATTTTTGATAAGCTTCGTGACAAACACTTTTTCATACGACTTCGTCCCTCTCTCCACTCCTTGGCTAAGGGCTTGCCCTACTGACCAGGCTACATTATCCTGTCATTCTGAAGTGCTTCGTCCTGAAGTGCTACGATACTTACTTTCGGGGACAAGTGCCTTCCCCTGCCCCCCATCCCCCCCCCCCAAAAAAAAAACAGGCAAAATAACATTAATACAATATTCAGGTAAATAGCATATACCAAAGAGTAAAGTCAACAAATGCATCATCCTAACATGTAAAACACCCTATCAGAACAGGCTGCATTATAGGCTACGAATGATCATGTTATCACCATTTTATCTATCACAGACAGTAAACAAACATTTTATTACTATTTAGTGAGATTGAGTAATGCTTTAAAGGTAATATTCAGTCATTAGCGTAGTAGACTGTCCTGAATCATGGTTGGCTCTTTAGACTCATGTAAGTTGTGGCAATATTTTTACTCCTCAATTACTGTGAACAAGGAGTAATTGCTTGGTTTGAATTAAATATTCAATATTAAAGTCCTCAGTGGAATATTATGAAGGGAAAAACCTACATTTCTCAATTTCGGTAATTTTCCCGGTACTTTTTAACATTTTCAAAGGTGTTTCCTGGAAGGGGTTGGAGTGTGGAGGATCAAAGCCTATTCCTTTAAGTCTATGAAATGTAATATTTACCTGCCATAGAAGCGACATTTATGATAACTCCCTTCTCAGTTCTCGGTTTTTGGCTCATGAGTTTCTCGGCAATGATAAGAGCATTGATTACTGCCATCTGCAAGGAAAAGGGAATCTTAAAGTGATACTCCACATTTCCAAAAAAGAAACTACATTACATCTCCTGCCCGAATTATTACCACAACGTTTTCAAGCAGTCTAAATCGAACAAAGGGGAAAAATTAAGAAACTTGAAGGAATAATTGTGCCAAATTTTGTTCAATTATTATGAAAATAAAGACAAAATTTTAAACTTCATAATAAAACGTTGCCATGTTTCCATTCATTCACACCGCTTCGTTCGCCAGCTAATAAGAGTACAGTGGTATATAACCTAATTATTCACTGCACGTAATCTTTCGACACTTATTCGTCGCATATTGGTTTGTTAGGTTTACCTTCGTATCTCGAGACGTGTATAACATGCATGACAATATGCCTCAAGCGTAATTATTGTTTTACATGGTATACCGTGAAGATTGGGTGCAAAAATCAGGAAGGATATCTTTCGTGTTTATCTGAGCACGTCCAAAAAAAAAAAAAAAAAATTGATGACACTTGCTAAAAAGTCATCTACCTCATCATCATGGAACGATTTATATATATGTAAGTTCCAAATTAGAACAGAAGGGACTTTTTGAATATGTAAATGTTCTTATATGCAGTTTGGTGCAACATGAAGCTTAGTAAATGCAAAGTACTGCATTTATTTTTTTTTTTAAATTAGGCTATAGGCCTACCAGGCTCCTGCAAAATCACCATTTTCCCTGTACGAGCCACCCACTCCCACAATTTGCTAAATTCTCCTTTGGTGGGGGTTTTCTCCACGTGTGACAGCCTATAGATTCCATTTCTTTTGCTGAGCACCAAGCACAAAGACAGTGGAAGTGCTATTTACTAATGTCTTCGGTATGATCGTACCATGAGTCGAACAACAGACCCTCCGGTTGCAAGTCGGATGCTCTAATTAGAAATAACTACACATAGATGAAGTCTTAAAATAAGAAAAATAGAAGATTGTTAAACACAAAGGAGGGGTGTAATTAGCTGTTCAGTCTTTTCATTCATCTGCATATTCGGCTGTTGCTGGAATATCACCGAGCCGTAATAGAATTTTAAGTACAACATTGGGTTTTTGGAACGAGGGATCCGAGAAATATTTCCCCACAGTCCCTCATATAGCCTTAAAACATCAATTGTCATTGAACATCACAATCCTTCATCGAGATTTAAAGGCCTGATACGCTTACCCCAGTCTCAATTCTCCTAACCTACTCACTTTCCACAATTATCTAAAATTTATCCTCAATCCAGACACAATCTCAGTTTATTGCTTCAGGATGAGTGTACAAGAACCCGTGAAATCACTAACAATTTCAGTCAGTATAGTACACGCTGCGTAACATGAGCTTTGATACTCTGCATTTTTTGAACTGGCTGTCAATCGAAGAACTATGTCAATTGAGAAATTTTGTGGACTACTACAAAAAAAAAACTTCTAGTTTAGGGTGAGAGGATTATACCTTTAAGTCATTTTGTAAATTTGAAAAAGTTAGTCTCTTACATAGGTCTATGTTAGTAGTCCTGTTCGCAATAACTTTAATTGCATGTAAATATTTAATATGTACCACACGGTTCAAACATGGAAGTACTACCTCCGAGGTAGTACTTCCATGTTCCGAGGTAGTACTTGCACGGTTCAAAGTAGAAGCTTTCTGTATCTTTTAAACTTAAATCGCACTTGAACTAGGCTTTTCGGTTTACCTCTATGCTCTGACCTTGCTACAAGATCATAACCTTACCCTCATCCTAACACTGCCCTCAGTTAGATTTTTCGGAACAATGAGATGTCGTACTGGAACAAAGGGAGGTCGGAACAGAAGTCGTCCCCAGGCTTTGCTACGTCCCCAGGTTTTGCTTTGTATGAACTTTGTTGTCGTTTATAAAATGGTCTGCCAATAAATTTAAACTTTGTGTTTACATGCCTCATTCAGACTGACATCAGCTTAAAGCGCCAGAGTAGTTTCACTAAACTTATTTTGAAACTGAAAGCTTAATTTCGAAATCATTTTCTTCTTGTTTCTCTTCGAAATATCCAAATACCAAGTTTCATTATTTTTCAGGACTTCAATATTACATCAAGATAAACTCAGCAGTTACTCTGATTAAGTTTCACAAATAAAGGTGAAAAAATATTGTCATATAATTTTTAATAGGCGATCATGAAACAGGACAGTGCATGTTTTCCGAAGATGTGAGTTCTCATAAAGCCATCACGGGATGGCATCATGATACGAAGAGAACCATAATTTAAGCAACAGTTTGGTCAAAGAGCAGAGAACCCATACGTCCTTAGCGGACATGTATTTCTGTAACTATCGTATGTATTGGTTGCACTCGTAATGCCATGTATGTGCAACAAGTATACATAATCGATACCTGCTATGCAGTTAGAACCTTACAATGTAACGGATAAGAATTCTGATGTTTCTTGAAAAGAAAAAGTGTGGAACAGAAATTGAAAAAGAAAAGAAGTGGATCCTTTGTTTTAGAGTAATTATCCCGATGGCGGGTATTGATCTAAGTGACAAAGGATTCAAGTTGGTCGCTCAGAGCCCAGTGGCGTAGCCAGAATGGGATTTTTGGGGGCCTAGGTAATAAGTGGGGGGCCTGGTGCCTCCGAAGGTCAGGTACGGCAAGACTATCTAAGCGGAGCGCCGCCATCGGTTGGCGCGGAGCGTCCAAGAAAATTTTGGGCTTTAAAACCCCTCCAGATAGCCGGAAACGGCACTTCCCATGTGTTTTAAGCTGGATGTACCCAGCCTTGAAATACGAATCTCATGTCTGCGACTTCTCAAACAATGAGAATAAAAATCAATCTATGAAAAATGGTAATACATGCACTTTTTAGGGACCCGCAAACTGGGCACATCTGATCTGTGGCCTGGAGGATGAGACTGAAGGGAACCGATATCTCCCTTTCCCTTGGGAAAAATGGTAAACTTCAGAAGGACGTAAATCGCAAATGCGGCAATATTTGAATGTAAGCGGAGCGCCACCATCAGTTGGCGAGGAGCGTACAAGAAAATTTTGGGCTTTAAAACCCCTCCAGATGGCTGGAAACGGCACTTTCCACGTGTTTTAAACTGGATGTACCCAGTCGCAAATGCGGCAATATTTGAATGGATTTCCGCTTATGTAAGGCAGTACCTTACCCTTTAACAGGAAAACCAAAAGTAGTTGTGTCCCCCTCTGAGAAACTTTCTTTGCGTTAGATTTCCTAGATGCAAAATGGTGCTACGTTTGGCAAAACTTTAAACTGGTTATAGTTTTAGGATTTTCCCTTTATGGAGAGCATGAAAAATATCAAAATAGTTTTTGCAGAGATTTTACAAGAGAATACATACTACCTAAGAAACAATGTGCAAAATGGTGCAGTATTTGTCCATCGGTACATTACGTAGTCAAAATTAAAATACTACGAAAAAATCTCTCAAAATAATTGAACCGCAAAGCAGAAGTAAGGATCATGTGGGAAACACATGAAATCAGGACCTTGTGGACGTTTTACAAATCCCCTGGACGCCAGTGCCAACTAGTTAAAAGAGGACTTGTCGAAAAAAATTGTCCTACAGTGGCACTTGTCTTTTTCAGGAGTGAGGCACGACATAGGCCTAGGCCTACTTGTTAAGGATGGAAGGGAAGAATTATCCGAAGGCAGTACCTTCCCCTTACCTGCTTACGACATATTTTGTGTATGATAAAGTATAGGAATGGTCGTGTAAGAGTGGTCTCGAAGTGTACAATTGCCTTATTTTCAGTAAATCAATCAGCCATCCGAAAGGCAGAAAGGGTCTTAACCTAACAAAGTCACATTAAAGTTTGTCGTCGAGACTTTCGTTTCATCTTCAAAGTGAAATGCAATAAACGACAGTGCTGATCACAAACGGTATCTATATAATTTAGTGAAAGTAGGCATATTGAAGTTATTTCTTGATTTCATACGATTGTCATACGATGATATTTTTAATTTTTACACATTTTATTTATTTACTGTTTTGAAGGAAATACTTCAAGGTTATGTCCGTTCAAACATTTTATTTTTTCAATTACTTTATCAGGACGCAAAAAATCTGGGGGGCCTGAGGAAAATCTGGGGGCCTAGGCCCCCCAGGCCCCCCACCCCCGTGGCTACGCCACTGCTATAGCCTACCACCGTCAGTGGAAAACACTGACGCTTATTCCACATACCGAGCCTCTCCTAGCAGTCATTGAGTCATTTAAAGGCCATGTTTTGTTGTTTCCGGCGTGCTTAACTCTCCCTTTTCAAATTGCAAGTTCACAGTAGCAACAAACTTGTGCAGACCAAATTCGTGCACGGTTATATATCTTAAAATACACAGTTGTCCTACCAAATTCTTAAAGCCCCCCCCCCCCCCCATTTTTCTCTGATAAGTCTGCGCGCTGCTGAGTTTTGTTTCGTCATCTCTAATAGCTCTTTGTTTAATAATCGGTAAGAACTTAACCACGTGACCATAGTTCACATGCACTCTCTAAAAATCCGACCTGTCAAAAGGACACAGAATGAGAAATCTCTTCACAAACAGAAAAAGTTGATTAGATACCATTCAAAAATGAATAAAATTCTAATAACTTCTGAAAACAATGCCGGTATTCAAATACCACCGATATATTGGATTACCTATTCAGGGCCTCTCTGATAGGATTCCTCTTCAATTAAAATAGTAATTTTTAGTGCAGTTATCACCTAATTAAGTTTAGACCATATGATCAATGACATTGTTTTACTCTTGCGTTTGTCAAACTATAGAACATGTACTTTTACGTGGCACATTGATTTGGTTCGTAAAATTCGTCATTTTTTCCAAACCTGTTAAGCATGAAAAACAAATTTACACAACCTCGATATCCTACAAACAAATAAATATGTCATGAATAATTAATTGACTATTTACATCGCTTTTAGAAATTTCTGACCAATTAAAAGATTGTCCCGCGGTAGCGGCATCCCCAACACTCTTGCTGAATTATCAATATCAGCTCAATTGGGACCCTTTGACTGCTTGAGTTTCGACTAGTGTTGGCCTTTCTTGTGGGTGCATCAGCCAGCTGGTTAGAACGAACCCTGATACCCGTCGAAGCGGACTTATGTTTCTCAGGATGACAAAAAAGGTATGTGCCGTATAATATTATACAGCCTGCCACAGAGATAGATTAGTAAAGGTCATGAATGGGCTTCTTGTCAAGGGAATTATTCAAGACGAAACTGAGTTACCGATATGACAGGTGGCCGATTTCACTTTACGTTGTTGATCTCGCCAGGTGGCCAGGTCACATCACCAAAGATTATCATAGTCCTGGAGCCCGTTCCACAAAGAGTTACGCACGATCTTAAGTATGATTTACTGTTGGCTTAAGTATGGTGAATCAAACTTAAGACTGTGCGTAACTCTTTGTGGAACGGCCCCCTGGTTTTAAGTGCTGATGTAGACTATCGCATTGATATGTTTGAAAGAGACATTGCCTTTATATTTTATTTTCAATAAAGGCCTTGCCTGAATTAGAAGAGTGCAAGAAATGAAAATTGCAAGAGCAGAAAATTTCATTTACTGGGCCTATACTCAAAAATCAACCGTTGGGCTGCGCACAGTGCAGTCTCGTTCGTCATGCAGAGCTGTTGAAGAAACAGTGGGCGCCTATAAGTATACATACTTATCGCACATTATTTGGGTGAACAAAGACCCAATCCATTATTGAGAATCAATTGAACAAGATTTGTGAAGTCAACAATCTTGAGCTTAAAGTCCACAGTATACTAAACTGGTACCAATTAAATTGGTTTCATGTCATACTTATACTAAATTTATGATAGCTTCCTCCCACTAAGATATACTTGATGATGTGTTGAATTATCGTACTATTTGTTTAGGATGGTTACTCATGTGAACAAGTTACAATGCAAACATGACAGTCGTATATATATAAGCGAACCATGTTTGTGACAGAACGATATGATAGCCCGAAGATTGAACACTGACAAGTTTTTCAGCACTTTCCTGAAACAAACCCAGTAGCCCGAATGGAGGGAGCCATGTTAGTAAGACTCTGCGCAAGGTGGGCACTTGCAAAACCAACAGAAAAACAATACCGCGAATGGTGGCTTCATGCTCCATGCTTGGGATGAACCTTTTTCTAAAGTCATTCCGACCATCTGGCAGGGGGTATAAACTATAAGCTAAAAAATTGCTTACCGAAGAAGCTATAACGTCCACTTGAGTAGGGGATGCTTTGTTTCCTCATGTTTTTCAGATAGTTGTGTTGACCTTGAACTTAATAGGATCAGAACTCCCCAGTGGGCAATGCAAAGTTTGTAAATTTTTCATGCCACTTATACATTATGATTATATGGGATTGTTGAGAAGAACGTTATAAAGTTTAAAGAAAAACAAATGACGATCCATTAATGTGAGGATATGGTGTCAAATGCGCTTGCTTCAAGTTCACTTTTGGTTGAAAATAGGACAACTTATATATCCTGAAAACCACACATCCGATTCCAATGCAAATTTCACCGAAGTGCTGAGAATAAGTACGGTACGCTTCTAACATATCAAAGCTTGGTGACCCTTTAACCCTACTTTTAATCCACCCCAGCGAAATAGCCTATCACAACATTGCTGCAAAATATAATGCAATGATACGTTAACTTTATGTGCAACCAAATTAGCTCCCGGTTATTTCCTAGCTGCCAGCCTGTCGCAAAAGTCGACGCGGGAAAGGACTTGTGACCAGGTGACGTACTTCAGTACTTAAACTGTTTCTGAAACCGAACTTGGACTTGAACCGTGTCTAAGAAACCGTTTTTAACGTTTTTTTTTTTTATTATAGTCGGCACCATATAACACATTTGTGTTGATGTGTTGTTAATGTCTTCGAACTGTCAATCGAACAAGTTGCATGCCCAGTTACATGACCGACTGCATGGTGTTTAGAACATCCGAATTGCATTCGGGAGATTGGGAGTTCAAGTCCTGGCCGGGTCATACCGCAGACTTTAAAAATGGAACCTTCTGCATGTCATTGTGCTTGGTGCTTAGGATATAAGCAATGGAGTAGGGAAAACAAGCTGAAAAGGGGCCGTGGCCGCCTCGGCTTGAACCAATTGATTGGGAACTGGGCCATAAAATCCCATGTAACTAACTGCACACTCAGGCCTAGCAGATACCGTACGTATTCCAACTTGCCAAGCCTGTATCACGCCTATGTGAAGTCTCGCCTATTGACGTACGTGTTTGGTTTCTGAATGGGTGTCCACTTTTTAAAGGTGGCCGGAGTGCCAGATCCTATCATCTGATTATATTGTAAGGCCAGATTGAATTGACAGAATGTGAAATCAGACAAAGATTTATTAGTTTCAGGGGGGATACTTTTCTGTACAAAATTATTATGATTAATTTTGCTAATGTTAGGATCACAACCAAGCTTTACAAGTTAAGATTGCAGAAGTTTAGTGGTTCTGCCACTGTCAATTTGCTGTGTTGTTTAGTATTGGTGTTCATTTCACTACTGCAATTCTTACCACGGAATCTGAAAATTAGCCTTGAGATGCATGATGCTCGACTTCTCTTTCGATCTGTCGATCGCTTCATTTTTGAATTCTGAATTTTTATGAAAGAACATGTCAAATATTCATCCATGACTTTACCCTAGCCTGGAACAAAGTTCTAACCAAACAAAACAAATTTAAAAACTATTGAAAATTGGTTTGACCATTCGCACCCTGTGAAAAAGGGTAAGGAAGATGGCGTTCGAAAGAGACCCATTTCTACCTCTCGCCTCGCAATCATGCAATCATCATAACCTTAAAATCTCTTCCCCCCGTGATACAAAGCTGTATTAAGAAATTTACCAGATTGACTTCGATTGTTTTTCTGTGATCATTTGAAATGATACCAGCGTTGTTTGCAAAGATATCCAGTGCTCCATGCACGTCATAAATCTCTTGAAATGTACCTAAAGATGGAAGACAAAAAGTATTATCAACTATTGTTATCACTTTATTGTAAGTTTACAGAATAAATTTAGCATGCTGCATTACAAGTTAAATGTAAACAGAATACTAAAAGACTGTTTTGGTAATGAAAAATGTAGCGCACTTACGAATACCTCTGCATGTTCCTCAAGTCAACTAAACAGGTTGTACTTGCAAACAAGTACAAAACGGAGCCACTGAAGATGGTATGAAGAGAAATGGGAATCGAGTAGTTAATGAAGTACTGCACAAGAAAGCAAACGGCCTGCCATACTCTCTTTTTGATTTAAAAACGTTCTGCCGCCAACTCAGTTTCATGCATTGTGTAAGAAAGGCATCAGTCAAGCAGGCAACAGGTCGTTTCTGCAGCAGATTTTAGCCTTTGCCCATGAGCAGTTAAGGCTGAATCGTGTCAATGGATTTTAGCCGCTGATCAGCGTGTTAAACAGGAGGAAAATTTTGACGGAGTGGTCGTGGAGTCAGTGCCAGTGTAAACTTGCGTAGCGGCTTTTAAGTCTGGGACATTTTTATGAGTGATCAAACTAAGTGTTTCAAACAGAAAGAAGAACAAGATTTCCTGTCAGTCTCAAACACTAGTATGATTATTGATATTGGAACTCGATTAAGTTGGTGAAATCGTGGAAACAGACGAAAATTCCACTTAATTAGATAGTCAAAATAACTGCATGGCAGGTGAGGAATCATCCTTGTAGGCTATGTTAGTTTATCAATGCGTTAGTACGGAGAATTATCGCACAGAAACATTCATACGCCAAGCCAGAACATAAGGCACAAATTACCAGTGTTGTAACAAGTCACGACTCGAGTCACTTCCTCTCAAAATGAAAGTGACTCGATAGAATTCAGTAGTAATTTCCCCATTGAAAAAGTACAGTGACTCGAGTCAATGACTCGGATCGAGTCACTTTAAAGTTTGAAAACTGGTGACTCGAGTCACTAATCTAGTGACTCGAATACAACACTGCAAATTACGTGACAAATTGGGTAAATCCGACAACCGAACCTGTAGGACAGCTTCGATTAATGATCAGTAAGCCGGAAGCACTCCTTGTGATCACTGCGTTGCGAACTCGCGGTGCGACTCTTTGCTACCTCCTGAGATCTCCAGTGAACTCGAGAAGGTCGAGGACATGTACGAAAAAGATACGGCCAGCATTGCCAAGCGTCAGACCTACTTATTTCCGTCCGACACTTCCAAAGAGAGTCTCCGGAGTCTTCCAGGGAGGGGGTGGGGGAAACTACAGAACACGCAGCGATTACCGAGGCTTGCTGCATGGAGAATCGTTTAAGATGACAGAAAACCGTGGAGACCCACTGAGAACATGTTATGGTTGTTTTTGACGACGGATGAGATGGGACGTCCCAGAAGGTTGGAGAGGTTATGCTTTTACATTTACACTTTCAGTTGTATAGGCCCTTTAGAAAATATGTGCTCGGGGATTCTTTAGCCTCCTATGGGTAATTGGAGCAAAGGAATAGCAGACTGGGAACATATGTGCTAGTCTGCCTACGGAAATGCTTTTCGTGCTTCATCCATGCTCATCATAACATGATAAGACTTCGCTCCTGCCTTGACATTTCGTAATTCGACAAACTGACAAAAAAGCGGGGAAAAACTTTGCTCTGAAAACTTCCATTTTTTCGTAACATGATTTTTGCTGGGGGCTTTCTCCTCCTCTCCACCTACACCTCTAGGCTATTGGTTACGTAGGCCTACCTGAATGGGACTACTCAAAAACACTCCTGTGTTCACTGTATGTCACAGCACAATATTTTCTCTTTTGGGACTCTATCAGTTACGGTATAGGTAAATGAAAACTCACTTTTCATTTTGCTTTCGTCCGTGACGTCACATTGGTAAAACTTAACTCTCTCTGTTCCATATTTCGACGAGAATTCAGTAGCTGTTTTTTGTCCATTTACTGGATCAAAATCAACTATGGCAACAAACTGCAATAAAGGAAAAATTTTAATAAAGTTATATTATCACGTTTCACATTGTCTTCATTTTCAAGTTCATCGTAATTCAACAAATACTTGCTTAAAACCTATCAGCCTTCAGTATCTTTATCCCAGTAAGGCATTCTGAAAACAACGTGCAAGAAAGGGTTGCCTTTACATGAGCTCCCCATAGACCTGTTTACAAATAGCAATTACAATGAATTGTGGGATAGAGTTTTGGTGTATGTCGTCATTGTCAATGACATTTTACTGTGGTGAAAAATGACACAAACCAAAACTCTATCCCACAATCCTTTGTAATTGCTATTTGGAAATAGTTCTACGTGGAACGTTGAAAAGGGGGTAAACAATACCAAATAAAAGGACAGTTGCATCAACCCTTCGTTCAGTCGTTAGTAATGAATAACCCCAAATACATGCCTTGTTTTAAGGACTTTTTAAAATACATTTGAAAAGTGCACGTCTGAATAAATGGTTAAAGTTTGTACACCGTTCCTAAAAATATCAGTGAAAGAAAGTTCTTTAAAATTTAAAAAGAAGCCATTGAAATCACAGACAACTTTATATTCAGTACTCTGAGGAGCAAATTCTTTTTTCTCAGGATATGTTAGTCCTGTGTATTGCCACGAAGTTTTTTTCTATTACACTATGACACTGCTGATTTACACATCACTGGCGTCGATTGGGTGAGGGGGAGAGAGGGAAATGTAACCAATTGGAAGGAACGATAAGGTACCTGTGTCCCCCACTTTTTAGCAAGCATGTATTTTAATGGTTTTCTATCAAAAAATTTGTCCAAAATAACCGAAGTTTCCTTGCGCTCCGCTCTTGTTAATTTTCAGTCCAAAGGCACGGGTATTACAAAATTCCAAGGACGCATTTCAGCCCAATGTGCTTACAATTGCTACGATTAAAAACTAATGCCTCAGTGGCTCCGCCAAAGTAGGATGGAGCGATTGTACCCCCTCCATTGACTTACAATTTTCCTCAAAGGAGTTTAAGTATACAGACCGGTAGGATGGAGTTTTCGACGGAGAAATGGTTCTCTTTAAACCATGTTTATCACAAATGATTTTCAGCTATCACAACTTTAGAAAATCTTTATCGAAATATCAAACTTTTCTTGCAATACCCGTGATTTCGACCATTTTACCGCCGGCATATCTAACAGTCAACTGAAGATCAACCCGGTCGGTATAGAAAATCAACGTATTCTGTCACCCAAACTTTCGGAACCATATTTTTTTCACTGCAACCACAAAAATATAGCTTCTAATTGTTGAAAGAAACCTCAGAAATTGAAACACCTCAGAAATTTCGCACCGTTTTGCATTTCTGCATTTGGGCACCCTCCCTTTAGAGTCCTCACCAGGGAAGGCGACAAATTTTCGGCCAGATGCCCCTTACATTCTCAAAATCAAATAGACACCATAGCTTTTTCCAAAGTCCTCCCAACCCTCTGGCAAAGGGTCGTTCGGCGAAACCAATTTTTAACTGCATCCCGAAAAAGCTAATACGTCCACTGAAGTGACCATAGCCTCACGGCCCTCAGACCATTTACATGATTGGTCTGTCATGTATGGCTCCATTCTAATCTGGATTAAAAGAACAGATATACTACACATGATTTTATAGCCAAAAAGCCGAGACGCGAATAGACACCATTGCTACATATTGATGCCCGCATTTTCCGTCAGTCTCACACTCAGGCTAGGCAAACTTAAAGGGAAATATTGCGTTTAAAATGCTACAACTTATAAAGTAAAAAGCTCTTGTCATTATCAAATCATACTGTCTCAACAAATTTAAGCCCCATTAATAGCCTCATCCCCTCAAAATATTATGCACAAGAAGAGTTCTGGAAGTTGCATCTTTTGAAAAGTTGAAAGTTAGATTGAACAAATTATTCTTGAGCAACAAGCAACTGAATCAGAGAGACTAATTTCTTGAAAAGAAGGCAACCACACTACTTTATTTTTAATTATGTAACCTTTTGCCAATAAAAAGTGGTTTTAAAAGGACGAAATTTCCTTGTTAAACAAACGCAATATTTCCTTTTAACAAGTACAGTTACTAATATAGACAGGTAGGAAAAAACTCCTCTTCGGCCCCTGGTTGTCTTTCCCGAGACATAAGAGTCCTGGGCATGACGTTAAACGGCATCCAGGTTGTGGCTTCTGTTCTGTTCAGCCAGTCTAGAGCAGGACCACTCAGTGATTGCCCTTTGGAGGGCGTACTTGCCCATTTGGGACGTTAAGCTCCTTAAGGGGGCAGAACTCCTCCGGGAGTAATCGTTTGGTTTTCGCCCTTTGGCTCTTCGCCAGAGAGTCGTGGGGACTTTTAGAAAAAAGAAAAAAAAACTTTCCCATCCTGCCCATACGGTAATTCTATAAGAACATGTTTTTTTTTTTACTTTTGACTAATATTTCTTTCGCAAAACATCACAAAGACGGTCATTACATTAGTGGCTTTGTCAGTCTGTCAGGTATGATTGAGGATTTGATGTAAAAGGACTAACTTTGTGTAAATCTGCTAAAGACGAAGGCAAGAAGCATTAATGGGGAAATAGAATTTGGTAACTTAACTATTGTTATAGTTTGCATTTTTGGCATCTGGTAATCAACTGAGAACCTTTAATTTATAAAATTTACATTTTAATGCATCGATGTGAAATAGCTCAGAGAGCTGGAAGCGATGACAGCTCCCTCAATAGCCAAACAAGTCAACACAACTTTTCGAGTTTCGGACGATCTGCATACAAGACGATCCGTCTGCTTGATTCTCTACTGCTCATTTGCAAGGTACCATCTTTACTTTATGATGGAACATGGACATTTCATTCGATGTCATATTTTCAGATTAGCATAATTTGTGCCCACGATAGTAAAGAAAGAAGCATTTTTAGCTTACAATAGTAAGCTTATGCAGCCGCAACCCCATTTGAAAACCTGTGACGTCATGAAACAATAAAATACATTAAGAAAATGCGGATTTTCTCTTTACACCCTCTAATAATATCATTGCGACACTTTGTATATAGGGCCAGACTTCACTCAGACGTGCATGAACGAAATAGTGAAAACTTAATATTAGGTCTACATTTCCTGAGACTTTTTTCCTGATACTTTTTCACCGTAGGACTACCCCTACTAAGACCTCAAACTCCCCGGGACTGTGCTCCTTGGACTCCCTCTAGCTCTACACTGTGGCTTAGTCCCATGTAAGACGATGGAAAATAATCGCACCTTGCTGTTTGTTTTTCACGCAGACATGTGCCGTATGCTGCAACCTCA
The DNA here is from genome assembly GCA_037179385.1 of Holothuria scabra. Classification (NCBI taxonomy): domain Eukaryota; kingdom Metazoa; phylum Echinodermata; class Holothuroidea; order Aspidochirotida; family Holothuriidae; genus Holothuria; species Holothuria scabra. The sequence continues at coordinate 5,948,132 of CM074192.1, read as the reverse complement.
CAGCTTCGGAGCCGGACCATATTGCCCCATAGACCCCAAGCCCATCAAGAGTTTTCCCAATGGGACAGGGGTCCTTGGTGGTTCATGGATCAATCTTCTAAAGTAAAATATACATATGCTTAGGCTTTATTTTGCAGCCACAGATGTACTGAAACATGCAGAGCATTTGGACCCCACTGAACCCCACCAGAGCTCTAAGGCGGCCCCATTGACCCTGCCCTAAAGAGCTTGTTGTTTAAAACCTCACGGAGCAGACGCGGTCTTTTCAGTCCTTCACAAACCATTTATATTGTTAGGATAACACTGATCAAGGAATATGACCCACAGTCTGCTACGCAAGCAAGTGCTTTGGGTGACACTAATTATTGCCACAAACATTTTTCTGTGCCCTCAGTTTTCCCTTTCCCTCACTTTTGAAATCATGGTTCTTGTTGTAATCACTGACAATTAAGCTGTCATAACTTTCTTTTCTCAGACCTAACGCAAATATTGCAGCTGTTTTTGATCACTTAAGCAATGGGTCCTTAAACTCCATCTAACTCTACTAACTTGATCATTTGATGTAATTTGAGAGGTCAAAAAAATTTAAAGCAGGCTTAAACCACTTTGATCACTGCAACTTTCAAAAATGTAGTGTAGCTTTCGAAATATTTGTTTACCACAGAACACCGTACGGGTATCATTGTGAAGTCGCGTAAACTGGTAAAGCGCACGCAGTCCCCATTATTTCGATAGCACGTTTCAGAAAGTGTGTTGCGGGGGGTGGGGGGATATATTAGGATGGCAGTCACGCTCGCGTATTAAAGAGATTATTGTAAGCCTAGAAGCCTTTGGCTTTTGATCATTGCATTATCATGCACCGTCAGATTACCACTCTAAATGTATGGAGTAAGATAGACGATTATCATCAGAATGTTCCTTTGAAGAAAATCAAAATGGAAACTATCCATCAGTACCATAAAACTATTAAGAAAACATGCAGTTTTGTTTCATTTTGCATTTGAATTTATCCAGACGGCGGCTTTTTTTAAATGAATTGACATTCACCACTTTGTAGGAGGTTTTTTTCCATTTCGAATACTGTAGCCTACTCTTTTACTGTTCGTGTGGATAAGGCTGTTTATTTTCGCAACAATTATTTCTGTACCTTTCGCAACATCTTTCAAGGGACTGCAAGGGTGAACTTCGAAGGTCACTCCGTCAGTCCCTGTATTTTGCAAGCTAACAATTGAGCCTAGGTTGAAAGGAATGAATTGAGCAAAGCTACGCCCCTAGTCCATACATAATGCATATCCTATAGTATGAAGATAAGCTTACATGTATCACATGAAAAAGATAACCTCCTCATGAAGAATAAATAGGACAGATAATGGCGGTTGTGAGATATTTTGTTATCTTAACACGACAAACGTTATCTTAACACAACATTCGTTATTTGGAATTAATGCATCGATGGTAGTGACTAGTGGTGCAGTACTGAAATACATTACTTAAAAGCCTTTGGTTCATGGAGGGAGAGCGAGTCCCGTACAAGGCAATATGGGCTCCCGCCATTTTTTATAACTCAAGCCGTAAACAGTAACCACTTAATTGGCACTCCGCCGAACAACTTTTCTGGCTAAACTTGAGGCTGAAGTGCGTTACCTTATTTTATTTCTGAAATTAACTGAAAGCACACCACAAGCGTAGACCGACCTCCTACGTACGGCCTCAACAAGGTCATTTACTTTGGGCTTGCCCGCTTGACGGACATGTACGTTTTTGTACGCCTCAGACGAATCCGGCAGTTAAAAAAAGGTGAGGAATAAGCGAATAAACAAACACATATTACGAAATTAAAATTTACAAGAACATTTCGTGAAATCATTTTTTCTTTTTTTATCCATACCGAAATGAGGGAGCTCGAGGTTGGTTTATTTGTGGATTGTGTGTCTAAATTGTCCTTTTGAAAGAGTGTGTACTTTAAAAGAAGTCCACATATTAGACAACTGCTTTTTCAGGGCCTTCTGTCCTACTGGTCTAGCTTTTATTCGTAGTTGGTCAGAAGAAGAGGTCGCAAGAGGTCGTCACTCGCAATACGTGGTTTTCTTAAAGCAGCAGGAGATCGCAAGGAATCGCACGTGCCCGCAAGCAGTGATTAAAAATAGGAAGCATGACTTTCTTAGTGTATTTGAAAACACTTACATGGATACAAGTGCACAGAAAATTGTCACCGAGCACCACGGTTCACAACGCATGATAGTACTATTAGACTACTAGTTTTACCACTCTATACTGCGGTCACTTCAGCCTATAGACTAGTTATTTAGTACCGTAGTCTACCATGCGTCATGGTAGCTCTTGAGAGTACTGTGGCAACGTTTTATTTTTTTTTTTATAGAATATAACAGATTGAAAGAAAAATAAGAAGACCTTCGTGAGATTAGCTGTCGTCTCAAAAAATTAAGGCGTCTGCCCTTGCCCTTTATATATAAGTACGGTAGTATAACTAGATGACATTATGGTTATGAAACTTTGAGGAAGTCTTACCTTAGCTCCATTTTCCAATAATCTTGAGCAAAGTCCCTTGCCGATTCCGGCCGCTCCACCTGTCACTACAGCTATTTTATCAGTGACTTTCATTACATTAGTATATCCAGCGCCTACACTGGAACAACTCAGGAAACTGTAACAGGTAGTTCACAAATGTAGGTTCATCAAACAACAAGGCCGATTTGCTAGCTGCTATTTACGGTAGTTCTTTTTGATAGCGTGAGTATGATTTAGCCTATACTAATTCGAATAACCAAGAACGCACTGGATCGACTCAGTTCTCTAATTTGTTAGCACAAGCACCACACACGTACCGAAATACGATTGTTCTTGACTGTTTGCATTTACGATACCGAACAAGGTCACCCACGTTTTAGTTGACCTGCAACTGCATAAAGCCGGTGTGGCAGTTTTTTTGGTCCCCTGTCCGACGGGACCAAAAAACTGGAGTTTTAGAGTTTTTTTGGTCCTAGGACAAGAAAAGCTAGTTTTTTTGGTCTGGGATAGGACAAAAAAAGCTAGATGTTTTGGTCCGGGTCTAGTTTTTTTGGTCCCACGAAATAGAAGCTTTTTTGGTCTGCTTCACTGATCGATTTTGTACGGTGGCCGAGAGGGGACAACAAAAAAATGGTGACTTTTTGTTTTTGTTCGCATCTTAATTATCTTAGGATTCTGAGTTATTTAGTCAGAATTCTGAGACAATTAAGATGCCGACAAAAAAAAATTCACTTTATTCTTTTTTGGTGGTTCCCTCCCGGCCAAATGCTGTAATAACAAATTGTGTTACCAAATACAAAATATTACAGGACCGCAGTGACGCGATTCAGGCGAATCTTGAGCGGACAAAATAATTGTAAGGATGGGGGGGGGGGGGGGGTTGGCGGACTAAAATATATCCACGTTCTTTTTTTTTTAAATGAGGCTGTGGCATTGGGGAAATAAATAGGGAACATCAGTTTAAGCAAAGCGAGAGAGAACAAGTTGCGTGCCCCTGATTGATAGGTGACACCCAGGGTTAATTACCGCCTCTTTTACTTCACTGAATGAGTGTCATACTGGTGTGGGGATTAGGGTGCCGTAGGGATACATGGAAGGTACCGGTTCCTGTGCTATCAGAGATTATGCGAACTGATTTATCAGTATCATTGTCATATTGTCATTCCTAGCTAAAGGTCCTTTTGAAGCAGGCGAACGCAACGCATTAAAATATATAAAATTTTCATACCCGCAAGATCCATGGACGTCACCAAGGGAGGGGGGAGTTGCGAACGACCCTCCTGTGCTTTTTTACATAAACGTTGAAAGTATGTACCAAAAGTCGAAAAAGGATTTCTTCTGCCATTGAAAAGTGTAAATTTCTTTTGAAATGTTAAATGCCTAATCTCGCTGCACTGCATGTAGATCGAGTCCCCCAGATGACTATTTTACCCCTTAATTTTTGTAAAGAGCCGTCCGATGGCAAGACCTTGGATGTATATAGCTACACCTTTCCATTGTATTATGATCATATATCTAATAGTGCTTTTCATGAAATACCTTTAAAATATGTATTTTTAACAGAACAACCATTTTTATTGAAACCATATAAGAGCGATATGTTCATCTCTTGAATTCTGTTCATTTTGGGTGAGTAAACTGCTTCATGTCAGCATAGGCTCATTATACATAAATACTAAAACGAAAGTGCACCTGCTGGATACTTCAAATTGACTTAAAATCTCAATGAAGTGGTGGCACCGATATTTAAGGGATAAGTCGCATTTATAATAAATAATACACCGTCTAGACTCCAAGTTGGCAAAATAAGGGTCGAGGCGAAGTCGAGTCCATTATGTTGCTAATCTGGAGTCAAGACGGCTTATGAGACAGTAATGATCAGACAAATGTGGTTTATTCCTGCCACTGAAAATGTGTGAAAAACTTTACCTTTATCACTTTCTTTACGTTTATTGACCGTGAGCAGTGAAACAACAGATCTCTGCTCAACCAATCAGAATGCAGGATTACCAACAACGGACGGTAGAGCTGGGAGCATTGAAAATTAACTTCCTTTTCCATGCATACGTATCAAACTGAGTGATGACTAAATCATTTTTCTAAGTCTCAGTTAACTTCTTTTGTTTTCCCTCAATTGTTGGTGGGCGTTTTCAATTTTTTACCTTTCCATTTCCTCTTTCTATGGAATAAATGACACTATTTTCTAGGTCTTGAAGGAGAATGGTTGAAGATAACAACCAAGTGCATTGGTAAAATCGCATTGTGCACAAATTACTGTTCTGTTTTATAGAGCCTGATATCTTAAGTAGTGCGCTATTCATTGCAGATTTGCAGTTGCGTAACCAGACTTTTCAGTTGGGGTCTGAGGGGGGGGGGGCAAAAGTTGATGTGGGGGGGGGGCAAGCAGGAATAACACTTTCTAAGCGGAGCGCCATCATTGGTCGGCGCATAGTGTAAGGAGAAAATTTTGGCTAAAAATGCCTCTCAGATTGCGGAAATGGAACTCCTCAGTGTCTTCGGCCCTGTTAATTTCAGCTAAATATCCATATTTTTTAAACATATGGTTGGAAATTTATACTTCCACTATGAATGTTTACTGCATGCCAAAGAGGGACCTGTTTGACAGATAGAGTCTAAATAGGGTGGTCGAAAAGGTTCTCCACTGCGTCAAAGCGTCGCTTGTTCCTCCGTTTATTGCACCAGCTGGCCATTTAACTGTTTTATACTTGGAAATAGTCTTACCATGCATGCCTTAAAGGCCCAATTCTCTCACCCCAAACAGTACCAATGCTCCTAACCTTCTTACTTAAGCCCCTTCCGCAATTGTCTGAAATTCATCCTCATCCAGACACAATCTCAGCCTGGTTTATTGCTTCAGAGTGAGTATGTATGTAATCAAAACACTCTCGGCGCAGTTAATGCTGTGCAATACAAGCTTTGGTGTCTTGCGCTGTTTGAATTAGCAGTCAATCAAAATGCCGAGCCAATTGAGTTGGAGTTTCTGTTACCCCACACAAGAAGTGTAGTTTGGGGTCAGAGGATTGGTCCTTTGATTTAAACTACGAAAATCTAAAACCTGCACATCAATTATGTGTAATTAATCACACACATGTCAAGAAAAACAAATGCAAAATTTCTCAATTGAATGACTCATGGTTTTTATCTGGATAAAGTTTGATTTATGCATAATCAAAATCACGATTTGCCACTCTAAGTTCCCATTGAAATTGCTATTGTATGGAGACCTTAAGGGGGGGGGGGGGATTGCTTGCTTTTAAAATAAACTGTATGCTTTTACTCTCTTGTTTTGGTCTTGAATTTTGCCCAGTAAAAAAATAAAACCAGGGCTATTTCTTTCTGTTTCAAGAAAAAATATATTAGTAGGAACAAAACAAAGAAAATTTTAGTAACTACTGTACAATATCTTGACTCATTTGTAAAACTTCTACTCCCAACCTACCCCACACAGCACACACATGCATAAAAGATGTCTATGGCTACGCTAGCTACAATCCTCGACAAAAATACATGGGACCAGGGAGTTGGAAGTCCCTGATGGGACAAATCCCGATCCCGTACCAAGGTTGAAGTTTCAGGATGCCTTGGGCTGCCACAAAATTGAATGGGGGCGTGATGGGGGATAATGATCCGTTCATTGCCTGTTTTGCTTGTTTTTCCCACCTTTTTTGTCGAGGATTGTTGCCTAATACAAGTTAATTGTCAATTTCTTGTGTTTTGAGACGCACAGAAAAATTAATGAATGAAAATGGTTAGGCGGTGGCATTATCTAATACTACGCATGCAGTCCCTTGTTTCAATTTTGAATATTAGGCGTTCTTAACCCTTAACCGTTGTGCTCCATTCGGGGCATATCTGCGGACGTAGCACGCCCCTCATCAGCTTCCGTAGGCTATTGACCCCGTGACCTTAAACTATTGTTTCTCTCTCGTTGTTGCGGCCGAATTTTCAAGTGACATAAGTGACATATATGACATACATAAGACAAACAATGTTTACCAGGACGCAAAAAGTCTGGGGAGTCTGAACAACATCTGGGGGGGGGGGGGTTGCTAGGCCCCGCCCTAGGCACTCTGTGGCTACGCGACTGACTTCAAAGTATCTGCGATCTTTAATCCTACCCCATCTTACCAGGGAGGTGTAACTACATCACACCTCCTTCTTCGCACAAAGATGCTACCTCTCTAACTACAAGACAGGATATCCGTTAAGAACGCATAATGAGGAAGTTCGACCACCGTTGCCATGCATTTACCAATAAAAGAGTTGTCTACGAAGGAACCCAGTGAATATCCACACAAAAAAATGAATAAATCTTATGCAAGCGATTTGTCAGGTCTTTGTGGTTTTCACTTAGCCTACAACTGAGAGTTTCCACGGTTAAGCATTTTCATTAGTATGCCACCTTTGGGTAATCGTGGGCTCGGAATCTCTGCAAATGCCCTGTACACACATCGCAAAACCGGCCTGCCCTTACGGCAAAACCAGGATAATATCTGAGTTGAGTTTGAGATTATTTCCACAGTTTAAATACAAAATGATACAACATTTAAACAAGGCGGTGGAGGAGGACTGAGAAAGTAAAGCTTATGCTAGTAGACCCATTTACAAAAAGAAAAAACAAAAACAAAAAACCAAAAACAAATAAAAAAAAAACCCAAATCATAGTCCCATACACACATAATATGGACGACGAACAGTACCATGGAGGCATTATTTTTTCCGCCAGTCGTTCCTTTAGCCCGCATGGGTACAGTGCACCCGGACCGAAGTACATAGACGACAGAAAATAGCTCTATTGTGCCTGACCACCCTAAGGTGGAATAAAAATGAAACGACACGGAAAAAACTAGAGTAGAGAATAAGTGAGAACGAATTACCCTAAAAGCTATAGTGGTGCCCAATTTGACTTGCATTGTTCTGTTAAGATCGCGCAAAATGTGGGTTCGTGATTGTTCAAAACTTTACATGCGAAAAAGTGCATTATTTCATTTTTATCGTAATAAAGTTTTGAACATATAGAGGGTCCCGGTTCCACGAGAATGTCATCCTTGCAAGTAACGTACCCATCCCAACCATAGCCCCACCTTATAGAAATAAATTATCTGACATTCTCGGGGCTTTGGAGCCCCTGTGACAATTTGCCCCCGGCTCATCGGAAGCATGGTGATAGAATGAACCCACTCCTACATGAATCATCCCCATAGTCCGGCGAAACATTTTTGAAATATTTACCAAAATGACCGTCGAAAGTAGCAATTTGTACTATATATATACATATATATATATATATATATATATATATATATATATATATATATATATATATATATATATATATATATATATATGCTACGCAAATTTTCGGACCTTTTTGGGGCTGTGGTGCCCCAGTACCAATTTCCCCCGGTCAGCAGAAGCATAGTGATAAAACGGACTCACCCCTATATGAATCACCCCCGTTATCCCCCAAACCATTTTCGAAATGTTTTCGAAAATGACCATTGAAAGTTCGAAGAAACCCTCCGACCGTCGAGATGGCACTTATCAACTTCCGTACAGCCGTTATTTGGTTCGCTCCACAGCGTAGCGTTATCGTTCGCTGTCCACTCAGTAGGTTGCTGTGAGTTGTATTGGTACGTATTCACGTGCATCTTTGTTCGGAGTGTGAACTCTATGCACTTACGTACGTGTATAGTGTCCGTATGCGTCACGGACCATTTCAGCTAGCATCAGACCAAAAAAACCGAGTGCATAACCAGATTTTTCTGTCCTAGGACAGCTTCCCAAAAAAACTACGTCACCGGGAATTCCATTCGTCTCGCAGTTTGCCAACTCTCATAGCATAGCTTTCATTCCTACCACTAGCAGGGAAGTACTATACTTCGTACCTCGGACTGCCATGTTCTTACCAGGGAGTACCCCGCGGGGCGGACGAACTTTTTTCGTCCAGCTCATCGCTACGAAAAAATCTATCAATCGGAGGGGGCAGCCTAAAGGGGATCGCCGCCACAGATGCGCTACGCAGGCTAACCAGGGAGTTTTATTGCAACTTGCATGTTTCGCCGAAATTTCAATGTGAAATCACGGTGCAAAATTGCCTTTAACGCATGTTCCGGATGAATTTACAACCGTTCTCTTCAATGGAAAGTTGGAGTTGGCTAGGTAGTGGAGCGTACTACCTCTCAATCTGGCAATTCTCGGATCAAATCCCGGTCGAACCACTTGGAAATCTTCCGGGGTCTGAAAATTGGCTTTTTCAGCATATACGGTAGCTGTTCACAGTGGTGGTGGGCGGGGGGGGTTGAAATTTCTGAATTACAACATTTGGCATTTGGTTGCCCTTTTCAAGAAGTTGCACGAATTCAGTTGTTGCTACCCAGCCTTTGGGAAAGTGTCTCAAGACTGGGGATAATCTCTCTAAGTTCGTAGAATGTCGACATTAAATGACGGTCCCGGGAGCAAGATTGGAAGCGATTAGTACACGCCTAGCTCGTGGACCTTTGAGCACTCTGTATGAGTCAGAGAAATACACCGAATACATCATTAAATAATAAAATGCAAATTTGCAACACGCAACATGGCCTTATCTTTTTCGACTTACACTTACATTTTTATCACTGTTTGTCCCCACAATTTAAGGCCTTCATACAAATGTCACGATTATTACGCACCAAATGTGATGCCTAATAATTTAGCATCGTATAATGACAGATAGCATGTGCGTATTTGTGCAACCGACAGTTCCAACAGTCTCCCACCTTTTCACTTCCGTACTCCCCCAACCCATTCCACAGTCTGTCAAAAGCTTATTGACCAGACACAATCATAGCCTTATTTTTGAAGGGCATATCCCATCGTGGACATTAAACAGTTAAAGACTAAAATATGTAACCAAAGGTTTCCCTGTACATACTGTGCAATACAAACTACTATCCTTTTTTTAAATTTGAGTTATCAAAGAGTAGGACGAATTAGGTAATTTTGTCCTCAGCTAGTCTACCCGTTGTTAGAACTCATTTTCAGAACTTCGACCTAGTTCGACCTAGTTCCTGACCTATCTGGGGTTAACTGGGTTAATTAGAGGGGGTGCAAGAGCAAATGTTCGGGGCAACTTCCCCTAAAGCCTCCTTAGTTCCCTATAGAGGCTTTTCACATGACGTCATACTACTCTCCGGCGTCCATGTTGGAGTACAAATAACTACGTAGTAAACCATACGGGACGCGCTTGCTCGTTGAATTTGTATACACCCTGCATGTCACAGTGCTCACTGTGCAGTGCGTTCGGCACAAAACCATGGGTATTTGGCATGAATGTCCTCCAGCATGGCGGTTCCGTGACGTAATTGCAAAGCCTCTATAGGGTAGCTACTTGGAATAACTAGTTTGTGCCCCTCAATTTTAGGGCTAAATTTTGCTTTTTGTGTCCAGCTTTAGAATCAGAACGTTGTCATTCGATTGAAAACTCTCTGTTCACAACGTACCTCAACCTGTGTATGCAGCAGGTACGGTTAACGTCGTTATATTTATACCAGCACATAAAACTCTCTGATGAGAAGCTCGCAGTAATTTATGAAACAGTTCAAATCAACCAACTTAAGATATGATGTACTTTTAACGATCAAATTAATTACTCGTTGTTGAAAATATAGTTAGTTCACTGGTGGTTAGGACAAGGCTGGATACCGTATGACAACTAAAGATCATCCAACTGTTCTACCTGGTTCCCCCACTGCAAAACAAATGCGTCCTTCCTTGGTAAGAACGTAAAAAATGTCCACTTGTTGATTTTACACTTTTGAAAATATCATTATTTCACAGTAATACTGGAAGCTGGGATTTATGTTCTCCATTTGTTATTTTATAAATGAAAATAAAGCCGGTATTAACATTAAGCCAGCTTTATCTCTGCACATTAAAATGACCTTCAATTGTAGTATTCAGTGTCAAAGGGTTATGATACATGCAGTCTTTAAAAGTTCTGGATATCTAATACAAATCTCTACCCGGAATGCCAGCTGCCATTCTCTTCCCTGAAAATTACATGTCTTTATTTTACGGTGATATTTTTCAAACACGGCAACTGCCGGAGATTTTCGGGGCGACTTTCCCATTGTTATTTTCAAGAGAGAGGAAGAGAAATGGAGAGAGATCGTTGTGTATGATGTAATTGAAAACAATCTCTCATAGGAAACATTAATGTCCATTACGCGTGTTCACCGATTCTCTTCTTTGTTAAGCATTTTTTTTTTTTTTTTTAAAAAAAAGCATCAGCGTCATAGTAAAATTTCCCTGAAAGTCAGAACCATTACAAAAAATATTCAAACACGCAAAGAGCTTGTAAAAGAAACAGTTACTCCTCAGCCTTACTTCATAGTCTTTGACAACACTTTGCCCTAAAATGGTAAAGACTGCTAGGACGAATGTTGAAATCGTAGTTTTGGGATGTTTCAACTGTTAGATAACACGGGCGCACATTCACGTCGCCCGGTTGTCGGGAATGGGGTTCCCCGAATCATATGTTAACTCCAAAATAAATTCACATCAACGTTTAAACGAAATCCATTTGAAGGGGTGGTTGAGCTTCGCATGTGAGGTTCGAAAATGCCATTTCTGGTCATCTGGGAGATATTTTCGGCAAAAACTTTTCCGCCACGCAGAGCACCAACTGTTATAGTGGTGCCCCCAACTAGATGGCATATGTCCTGCTATAGATATGTAGCAATATGCACATCTCGTCATTAGACCATGGTGGTCCCTTCTGTTTAAAGAATGCCCGAATGACGTTTTTCCGAAAAATGGTAGTTGTGTATTTGATCTGGTAAGTTTCTGATTTTTCTTTTTCCGTTTTTTTTTAATGTTTCAATTGAAGCGAACCTATTTGCAAACCAAATGGCGACATAACGATTAAAAAGATAGGCCTACTAGCATGGGCAATACCGTTTTCTTCTAACTGAGATCGTGGTTTTTAAATTTTTGTACACTCGGCGTCAGCAGGAGTACGCGGTAACATTTTTTGTCTCCATCCAAAATAGCTGTGTATAGCCTTGGCTTGGACCCAAACTGATCTCCAATAAAGCGGAGGCTGGATCTCTGTTGGGTGGTTTATGTGCCCTGCACTTTTTAGAGTGTGTCGGACGCAGGGACTCATATACATGGACAGAGCATGTAACGTGTGCGTCCTATCCGTATATGGTCGCCACCGACTGAGACAAAAAGGCGCACCAAGATGGCCGCCGTGAACCTAAACATCGTCTGATTTGACGACGACTCTTTAATCTTTTGAGCAATAGTTAAACTTGAATGGGAAGCAATATCATATTCCTGCACTACGTGAAGTGATTTTGACCTTAACTTCCCATATTTTAAAAATATATCAACTTTCTTGCAAAATATGGCGATATACTTGAGCAAGTCCAAACTTTCACACAAAAACATAGTGCCAGACAGCCATCTTGGTGCGTTTTTCTCACACGTACGGTAGCGACAATGTACCTCGCATTATGCTCTGTCCATGTATAGGAAGTCCGTGGTCGGACGACTTCACACCGTCATCCAGAGAGTGCACTTAATTTGGCACCCTAGCATACTGCCTATATCTTTTCCGCCTGGCATTCAAAACAGGTATTTACATTCCAAAAGCGGCAAAATGAGCTATTACGATTTATGAGTAGACAAGAATGAATGAGACAGGTAAACCTTTACTTTCTAGCAGTTTTGGAAGATGTACTTTTCATTTCACGTTGGTTATTTCGAGTGTATCCATGCAGTTAGCCTACGTAGCGCCTCTGTGGTTGCAGCCGTCTTAGGCTGCCGTCCCTCAGATTTTGGTAGCGATGGGCTGAACGAAAAGACTTCGTCCGCTCCGCGGGCTAGTATCCAGTATGCCGTGTTGGTCAGGGTCACCCTTTCGTCGAGAGTATGGGTATCTCTGACTTTTCATACCCCTCGACGTCAGGGAGCAGATAACGACAAATGTGGCTTCACAAACCAAAAAAGTTTTGTTCGCCAATCATGAAAGAGACCGCTCATCTTATATGAATATTCATATTGCTGTTAACGCTAAGCCAGTGAGAAGCGCTTATGGAAAAGAACTTCGTTTCTTGTCAAAACAACGAACTCTTCTTCGTTGACTTTGATCCTTACCGAGATGTTAGTACATTAAATGGAGTTTTCATACCCTTCACACTTGTCTGAATGCCTCGCTTTAGCATTATCTTGGATAACTTTCGAAAAAATTCGGGATAGAGCTTTTCAGAATAGCAAAAGTCATAGGCATTCGTATCGGTAGATTAACTGTTCTCGACGTTTTAGAAGTATGTTAAACTTGTGGACTCATTTACATGCCTACATGTACTTCAAAAAAAAAAAAAAAAAAAAACCTCCAGATGATCAATGACACCAGACCTTTGATAATTATAATATATGTTTCGGCTGAATGTTCTTCTCTCATTTGAAGTCAAATTAGTGCTATTCTTTCCATGACGTCAAAGAGTACGGAAAGTCAGAGTTACCCGTACCCTCGGCGGAAGAGTTACCCTGAACAGCTCTGTCCCGAAGAGTTATTCTGAACAGCTCTATCGAAACATTTTCGAAGTAATACAGGTCCCCCGAGTGGGCAACAAAAATCCATGCACAGACGTAAGCTAAGTCGTAAAAGCCTAAGACGTTGCCTAACAGATGATGGTGCAGTTTTTTATTCAGCAACCAATCAGACAATCATCGACCTTTGATCTTGTCACAACATTCAACTTATTTCAATTAGTCAATAATGATAAGTTAGACCTCTTATTAAAGCCGACACGATCATACATGGCTTCACGAACATCGTCATACAAATATTTGAACATTTGTTGGGAAGATGAAACATGCAGCTAAATATTTAAACACCTTCATACATGTTGGACATTGTTAAAATTTGTTGGTGAATCAGTCTACACCATCATACTTCTGACTGTCCGTTACAACGTCATACACTTGTATGATGATGTTTTTTACTAAATATACGATGATCACGGAGTTTGATTTAAATTAAGAAGAATTACACAATGGCAGAGTTTCCCTATGTTTAAATTGTGCCCTGTTTCCTCTTGAAACTTTGAGAGGTCTGAATCAGTTGACCAGGAGCGGAATCACGAATCACTCTCTAAAGGAGCTTATTGAGGTGGTATTACACATGACCGTATTCAGGATCTGTATACAGGTATAGGGGTCGGATTGTGCACGTTTTGCTAATTTTTTCACATAGGAATACAGATTTTTAAAGAAATAAAAACAAAAAGTCGCAACCCCTCATGTAGCTAGAGATTTCAATCCCCAAACATGTAAGAAGAATCGCGGTAGTCGTTATTTCTGTATATACCTTCTTAATCAAATGTTCACTCAAAGAAAAAGTACAAAATAGTCAAAAAATTACGAGATTAAATGCAACCACTTAATTAGTATGTGTCCTTATGGGGAAGGAGATGTTGAAAGTAGACTCGGCTACGTTCTTCACCTGCACGCGAGGGCTGTACTTGTCTTTTTCCGTCTAAGTCACTACGTGCCATGTCTAACCTAGTACTTGGTGTTCAAGTTGCTGACATTGAATATTGATTACGTACACCAACTTTCCTACAGCTTACGTATATAACTTGATGACTTCCAAATCATCTTCATCATGATTATAACTGAAATCAAAACTCATTGTTTTTCTAATTGATTCAAAGCAACAACAAATAAGTAAAATCTATCCAAGCTTTCTGAATGCACAATGTACAGATGTATGACCTCTGGTGACCCCAAATTACCTTTGACCCACCAAAAACAACTCGACTTCTCTTCTTGCCAAATATAAAGTCCATCCAAGTTTCCTGTCTTAAGATATTTCTTGGTTACAAGGGTTTTAGAGTTTTGACCTCCAGTGACCCCAAATGACCTTAGTTTAATCTCCACCAAAAATAAAATCATTTTCCTCTCCTCTGTAATGCATGTAGGCCTACATGCTTAAGACACTTTTTGCACCAATGTATCAGTTCTTTGAAAGGGTTTTAATCTTTGACACCTGGTGATCTTAAAGATCAAGGTCGGTCACCCTAACCTCAACTTATTTTGAAGCATTGGCTTCATCTGTCAATATTCTCTTATTTCACTTTAAAAGTATCCTTCATAATATTCAAGGTAAACCAAGCAGTTACTCCAGGTAAATTTTATATTTTTGAAGAAAAACTATGACTCACAAGACTCACAAGAGCCAATAATGAAAGAGGACAGTCTGCTACACTACTTTGAGTTGAGGTGACTGCTCTTGCACTTTAAAGAGCAGGAGCAGTCATCCCAACTTGAAGTAGTGTAGTAGACTGTCCAGTTTCATGAATGGCTGTTGTGAGTCACATAACAATGTATTTTTTCTCTTCAAATGTGAATTTTACTGGAAATAACTGCTTGGTTTACCTTGAAAATGCAATAGTTAAATCATAAAATGTGATGAAAGATACTTTGAAGAGAAATAAGACGTAAATTGTGCTATTTAGCTTTTTCATCAAATTAAATTTGGGATGACTGCTCCTGCCCTTTAAGTGACTTTCAACCTTCCTTGAAAAACAATAGAGCACGCCTCCTCGCTACCTTCATTAGTTTAATGAGTCCAAGATGCGGATACCCTGCTTTTTGCAAGCAACTGATGAAAGTCTAGCACCCAACGCGGTTTAACAGTAGGCATACTACCCAAACCTGGTTAAAGGGCCAATCTCTAACCCCTGGCCCAAAGTACAATTTTGGTACGGGGATACCGAAATTCTCAATCGGCTCGGCAGCTCTTTGATTGACAGCTAATTTAAACAATGCAGGGTACCAAAGCTTATATTATACAGCATGAACGGTACTGGAATTGTTTTGATTATGAAAAATTAAGTTTTTCTATACTCACCTTGAAGCAATTAACTGAGATTGTATGTGGATGAGAATGAATTCCAGACAATGGTGGGAGGGGCTTCAGTAAGAAGGTTTAGAGAATTGGTACTCTTTGGGGTGAGAGAACTGGGCTTTTAAATGCATATTTTCATCATCCCAAACAGTTCCAATTCTCCCAACCTACTTACTTCTAGCCCCTCCCACATTTATCTAAAACTCATCTTTATCCAGACACAATCCTAGTTTATTGCTTGATGGCTTGTCCCAGTGGCCATACAAGTCCATAATGTGTAATCAAGACACTCTCAGTGCCCATGCTGTGTAATTTAGCTATGATGCATTGTTTGAATGTGATGCCAATCAAAGAGCTGTACCAATTGAGAGTTTTGATATATGCATACTGAAACTGTAGTGTAGGGTGACGAATGACTGCCTTTAAAGTTGAGCCAAGAGTCTTTTAGTGTGAGGAGCTTTGGGAAACCTTAACTTTGATGCATTGCGATTTAAGTCCACCTCATATCCTTTCAACTTCAGACCCTCATAAAGTGGAAGTTGTTTTTTTTTTTAAAACATAGCTTTCCTTCAAAAATGCTTAGACCCTAGTTTAAAGGGCAGGAGCAGTCATCCCAAATTGAAGAAGTGTAGTAGACTGTCCAGTTTCATGATTGGCTGTTGGGAGTCATGTGACAATGTTTTTTCTCTTCAAATGTGAAATTTACCAGAAATAACTGCTTGGTTTACCTTGAATATTCAATAGTAAAGTCATAAAATGTAATGAAAGATACTTTGAAGAGAAATAAGATGAAAATTGTGTTATTTAGCTTTTTCTTCAAAATAAGTTTGGGGGGACTGCTCTTTACCTTTTTAAGTACAGATTGTAACTACAAAGTTACGCAATGTGAAAACATTTAGTTCTCTCGAAATCGTTAGAATGCAGTGGACACCCCTGGACACGTTCAGTATCCGCTCGATAAAGCTCTCCTCTTAGCAAACACATTACATGAGATGGTAAACAGGTAAATAAAACTGTTTACCTTTGTCTCTGGGAGCTCCATGAAACAATGTGTGTACGTGCGTACCTTTTATGAGAACGAATCGGAATCATTCGGATGTACCGCCAAGATCAGTGACGTTTTAGTACACTGCAATCATAAGACCAGTCTAGTAAAAAAGAAGTGCAGACTTTTCCGTTCGAAACGGCGCCATTTTGTTTCTGGTTTGACTGTAGTTCCTTTTAGCCTGTTAGCTAACACATCGTAAGAAAATTCACCTGTAAACCAGGGAACTGCCACGGAAGCTAACTTCAATGACAGATTAACAAAAGCGTTTGCAATTTGGCAGGCACGGGCTGTAAATCAAACTGTATTGAGCAGATTCGAACAAAGAGGACCAGTGTCTCGAGTTCTGACATTCTGAACTGACAAAGGATGAAAGTCAATGGTAAAGTAGCC
Organism: Holothuria scabra; assembly: GCA_037179385.1. Taxonomy (NCBI): domain Eukaryota; kingdom Metazoa; phylum Echinodermata; class Holothuroidea; order Aspidochirotida; family Holothuriidae; genus Holothuria; species Holothuria scabra. The sequence goes on along the minus strand of CM074192.1, from coordinate 5,931,243 downwards.
CTCGTAACAGGAGGTGCCTCTGGAATTGGTAAGGCCCTGTGTTTAAGACTTCTAGAAAGTGGAGCCAAGGTAAGTAGGCTACACAAGCAGGTTGATATTGCCCCATGATGCCGTTATTCTTGGCATTTATGTTAATTGTTTTTCGAAGATTCCACCAGCACCTCAAAAAGGGGGGACTTATTGCTGGCAAACTCCCAAGTCCAAATTGACTCTACCCTTGACAAAGTTACAGGTGGGCTCAAGGGGACAAAAGCTTGCTAAAAGATGCAATGTGAAGGGTTTTAGAGGCTATTTATTTATGTAAGTTCGAACATTGCCGTAAAGGTGCCCTCTTCTCCAATTTTTTTTAATTTTATTCATTAAAAGTAGACGTTTTACCCTTATTCTTCTGAAAAGGGGGTACAGATCTCCCTTAACCCCCCTTAACGGAAACACTGGTAAGTCACATTTTAATAATTTTGCATCTAGTCCTATGTGTAATAATTTTTAAACTTAATCCTGTTTATATTTTGTATCGTTTCCAGCTGGTTATCATTGTCGATTGTAACCTAGAAACTGGAGTAAAAGCAGAAACAGAATTTAGCGAAAAGTTTAGTCAAGACCGAGTCAAATTTATAGCATGTGATGTCATCAATGAAGATGTACTGAAACGTGAGTGTTACATTACAGTAAAAGGTTTAGACTGCTGTGCACCAGTCACATTCAACATAACGGGTAGCTATTCCTCTCTGTGACCATGGAAGTACTACCTCGGACTTTCATGCTGTGACATACACGGAGTCTTCTTGTAAAGTGAATTGTATATTGTCATCCTGAAGTACATTCAGGGAGCTGTTATTTGGATGGAGAAAGAACACTTTTTGAAATGAGGTTTACGCCGCCAAGACCACTCACTAATCTGTCTTTTGTATCGTTCTTGTCATTATTGTAGTGCGCTGCACCGCAATACTGGCATTTAGGCTATTGGCCGACTGACAATTTCTGTTAAGCCTGTTATCATTTGGTCCACAACTCATTTCCTGCGCGTACCGTAACTTAGTTCGTACAAACATCCATGCTCTACAATGGCCGTCTTCAAACAAAAATCTACTTAACTACTCACAGAGTCAACAGTTATTCAGCCTTCCAAGAGAAAGTTGTCATATGCCGCGCATGCAGTGGTACTTCACTAGTCAGAGAGCCTGAGAGGGTGTCATTAGAGGAGGAGAGAACCGATAAAAATGAATTAAGGCACGAGTTTAAACAACACGACAGAGCGTATCGTATCGCCAAGTAGGCTACTCAGCACTTGCTTCAGTGTTGACAAATATGCTTCAAAATAAAGCTAGTGACTGACCACTGCAGTGGCGTAGCTAGGATTTTTTCCAGGGGGGGGGGGGGGGGGGGCAAAGGTATGAAATTTCCCCAAAACTTTTCCCGGTCAACGTGTATGTATTTCATATAAAATATGCAAACTTACAAGTATAACAACATTACCATGTCATTTTGTAATATTACCTGCATTTTAAAAAAACATAGAGCAATCGGAAATAACAAAGTATATTATTTTGGTAAACAATGTCTGGTTTATTTGTATGTATAACGCAGTGGCGTACGCAGGATTTCTTTGAAGGGGGAGGGGCATGCAGTATGGTCTAAGGGGAGGGGTGTCCGGAAATTTTTTTCCTTATGCCATTTATGCTACCTTACGAAGAAAAATTTGTCATTAAATTTGCACACTTTTAGGAGTCAAAATAAAAGAGCATTGATCGGTATTTGTGGTTTTTCTTGGCCACAAAATGTTATTTTGTCATAAAGATTATCTAAGCGGAGCGCCACCATTGGTTGGCGCGGAGCGAAGAGAAAATTTGGAAAAATCAGACCCCTTAGATGGCCGGAAATAGCATTTTCCAGGCTAATGCGAAGGATCTAGCCAGTCGCTTTCTTCTTTTGTCGTTTGCAATAAAATGCTCACTTCAAAATATGTTCGCAAACTGCAAAGTGATCAGAGAGTAAAGAGCTTATTTTACCCCAAAAATGTAATTTTGCCTAAAAGACCGAGCGAAGCGCCACCATTGGTTGGCGAGGAGCGTAAAGAAAATTTCGAAAGATCAGACCCCTCAGATGGTCAAAATAGCGTATTTGTGCTTGTAAAGAGAATCTAAACATGTAGTCTTTTTTATCGATGCCACCAGTGGGAAACAGAGTCTACCTTTTTAAGTAAAAATTGGAATTTGACAGGATTTGCCTAGATCTATTTATAGGAATTAAAAAAAAGTTGGCATCACTGAAAGACCTTGCAGGGACAATCCTTCCCCTTTGAAAATTTTTGAAAAATTGGGTGCCCTTATAAGCAATCTGGTGCCACATATGCTATCTTTTGAAGTAAAATCTGTGTTAATAAAGTTAGACTACGTATTTTTAAGAACAAAGAAAAATGGCATCTGTGAGGGGGGCATGCCCCAATGGTTTCCCCTTCGCACGCCACTAAGGAGGCCTAATAGTGGCTCGATCACACAGGATATCCTGTTAGAAAAGCAGTCTGTTAAGTGTAGAAGGCTACAAGGTACTCATTGTCCATTTATTGTTACACTCAAAGTGAGCAGAAAGCTATTTTCCCGAACTAGCTTGTAAGCCTCCAAGGATTAGGCTAAGTAACAAAATCTAAGTGTGCCAACGGATCCCGTTGATTAACTTTAAGTTTATAGTTGGCCATGGATTATTTCAGCCCCATCCATCGTTATGTACACAGAGTAAAATCGTACAGCTACTGCTGGCTCGTAGAAGAACATAACAACCTCGGGGGTCTACGGTAGTGACTTGTCAGTTTTCACATCCATTTACTGAATTCCCAAAGTATCACCTGAATAACAGCTTCTTGTGCACTGAAATGCACTGATCATAACCCCCGTGCGTATACAAGCACAAGAGAACATTCAATCTGCTACGCGGCGAGGACATTTCTGTGGAACGCGAATTGGGCCGGTTCGTGCGACACTGACGAAATCTGAGCTAATTTGTTGCATGAAAATACGAATTATGTATTAGAAATGTCTCACAATTTCTTATTATAACAAAAATTTTGAGAAATTTTGGTAATAATAAGAAGATTCATCAAATATCCCCATTTCCATCAAATTTCCCCAAAAATTTTTCCAGGGGGAGGGGGGGCAACTTGCCCCCCTGCCCCCCCCCCCCCCAGTAGCTACGCCACTGTGACTGACTACTCGTATTCTATTAGTAGCATTTAAGGTCCGGGTTTACATCATTGGACATTCTTCTACCATTTCTTTTTGCGTCTAGCCAGGGAACTGGGAGACAACTGGTCCAGCCTTGTACTAGCTATCAAGATATAGGGTTGAGAGCCTGGTGGCCGAAACAAACAACAGCCCTTCTTCCCACCATGAGTAACTACTAAACCTCCTACTAAAGCTTGCATACTGTACTAACTGCACGGACATGTCTACAAAGCACTACAATTCTGCGTATTTGCAAGCAAATGCAGTTGTAGTTTCTATTATGCTTGTACGAGTTTATTAAGAAAACACAAAAAGGCGTTTGTCGTCTGCTGCGGTTAGAGTAGGGCCGGCAGGTTTTTTGCACTGCAACAGCATTGTCAGTCGTCAGGTAAATAAAGGTAACATTCGGTCTTTCGAAGCCCGGAGACGCTTATGAAAAAACATCAACTCGGTCGTAAGTCGAAATCTGAACAAGAATTTACATCTTGCTATTTCTGGAAACGTGAGGAAACGTCTAATCTTGTTGTCGAAAAAATAAGACTTTCACCCCTACAGCTTTTATGCATGTCATGCCTTCTGGAGGGAAGGGCCAATTGAATTCATTTGTTTTCAGTTAAACAGTTGTTTCAACTGTTGGAGTGTAATTGCATCTGCTTTCAAACTGTTGACGGTACAGATCTACCTATCAAAGTATTGTTCTGCCTGGGCCACTTCTCTAAGGATTAGTTACCTTGAATGAGATGGTGTTCCAGGAATGACAATGAAGCGGCGCCGCGAGTAAAGGAAAGAAATGCCTTTGCGGCAATTATACAGCTTATCTTCATTCCATTAAGTGGGTCTTAAAGTATTATCATAAAGTAAAACTTCCGTTTTGTCTCAATCCAAATAATAGCTCTCTGGTACATTCATCAAGTAAGATGCTTATGTGGCTTTTCATTTGGTGGTGAAGAAGCTTCGTACATTTCACCCTTCTTGTAACTTAAACCTGCTTTGCCCACATGACTCTTACAACATCTGACTCTTTCTTAGAACAGGCCTAAAGAATTATTGTAGCAGTGGCCAATTGGAGAAAGGTACTTAAATGAACGTATTAGACTCTCTAGAAACCGTCATAATATTATGTATTTCAGCCCTCGTAGTCACTCATCACTTCCATTTAACAGCTATAGAAAAGTGTAGCTCCTGTCTCAAATTTATATGACCAACCCACCCAGCTACGGTAAACCACTAGACAACATGACAGTATGATAAATCAGGACAAACAGTATTCTCATAATATGAAGTTTATTACTCAAACTGTTGCCAAGAGTCCATTGTTTTTTCCCTTCAGGTTTTCTGGTGGCGGAGATACGTAGTGTATATAGCAACATTTACGATTTTATTTCTCCTAATCCTTAAATCATACATATGCCCACTGAACTCTACCTACACTTGACTCTATCCTTAAATTTAAAATTATTAAAATTACTAAAATTTAAATTATTATAGTAGCGGTCAATCACTTTCATAAGAAAAAGGATATTTCGTTGAAAGTATTAGACTCTCGAAAAACTGTCATAATGTATTCCAGTCGTCAACGCCACGCATCACGTTCACTTGCCAGTTTGTAAAATGTAGTTCCTATCACAAATTTTACTTGGCGACCCACCCAGCTGCACCTCCACATAACAGTTTGATGTATCAAGGAAATTAACGTTCTCAAAAGATAATTTTATGATTACAACTGTCAGAAAACGTTCATGGTCTTTTCTCCTTCAGGTTCTTTTCAAGAGGCTTACGATGTTCACGGAGCATTAGATATAGTGGTGAACAATGCTGGTATCGCTTCCAAAGATCACATAAAAACACTTCAAGTCAATTTGGTAAATATGCTTAGGCTTCACCATTTTTATTGGGCTTTCTGCTTACAAATAACAAGCAAAGGAGTATAGTTTTAGAAGACTTGCCATCAAAAACTGATAGCAATTTCACAACCAAAGATACACCCCAGACAAAAAGCCATTCAAAAATTCTTCAGGTTTTCGGCAGGAAAAAATCTCACTTTTCCTGCCTAATATTATACAAAATTACACCTGCCTACCTGAAGGACGTAAAGGTAGCAAGTGCAGGATATAGAAGGACATTTCCTCCAAGTGGATTCAGTTGAAAAGTTTCACTTTCTTCAGGATTGCGGCTACTCCTGCAGGGATTAAGGATTCCTTCAGCTTTTCTGCAGGATTTCTGAAGGACATTTTTTTTGGGGGGGGGGGGGCGGGGGAAATGTAAATATCTTAAAACCTTCCACCATTCTCAGGTCATTTTCGTTAAGTTTTAACAGTACCTTTAACATCTCATTCATTGCCTGAGCAAAACTGTTGAAGTGTTGGTAAGTGAGCATTTTTTGTTCACTCTATAGAGGCTTTGCAATTACGTCACGGAACCACCATGCTGGAGGACATTCATGCCAAATACACGTGGCTTTGTGCACTTTCTGCACAGAGTGCATTGTGGTATGCAAAGTGTGTACACATTCAACGAGCAAGCGCGTCCCATGTGGTTTACTACGTAGTTTCATGTACTCCAACATGGCCGCCGGAGAGTATTATGACGTAATGTGAAAAGCCTCTATACTCAATAGACAAGACAGATGACAAAAAACAACTAAAACTTTCATGAATATGAATACAGTAGTGCATGCTAATGATCAAGGGCATCGATCCTTTTTGTGGATTGGGAGCAAAAATTTTCCAACAGCTGGTCGAACCCTGGATCATCGTATCCCGGAACGGAATCGTCTACAAGAAATCCACCCATACGAACGCGAGTGCACACACATACGCACACAAGCAGACACGCACACAAGCAGACACGCACACAAACAAAAACGCGCAGACTTTTCACACTCACATTGACACAAACATGCACAGAAATTGACGTTCTCTCGAAGCGCTAAAGTCATCCCTACACCGCAATGTGATCTTTGGTTCAGTCTGCCTTTTTTACTTTTATTTTTTTTTAATTTTTTCTCTAATAATTGGGGGACCAAACCGATATGTTTGCTCCTCATATTTTCATCGGGTGGCAATTTCCCCCTTGCCCCCTTCCTCAGGATCTACACCCCTGCTAGTGATTCTTGTGTGAAGGTTGGAAAAACAAAGGCTAAAACGTGGTCATATTTTATAAGTCCATCTTTGTTAAAAAGTTGGAATCTTAACTCATGTTTGTTCATAATAGCACAATAAAATACAACACTGTAGAATGGTTCAATATTGTAGTTGCTGAAATTTGAAGGGAAATTTATCTACATTCTAGATTGTTGTTTGACATTAACATAGAACATACCAATTTTGTTATTTTCACCTATATGCAGGCCATTAAACCATTAAGGCGATTCGTATAGACGAATCCGGACAGGTTGTAATGGTCTGATTTTAGTCGGCCATTACTGGGGTCCATCATCTTTAATATTTAAATTTCCTTCCTTACCGGTTCCATGGATGTTTGTATACTGAAGTGTACCTTGATTTTCTCAATTTCAGTGAATATGAGGATTTGAAATTCACGTAGACAATAAATGAAGACGATAAAAGGCTGATGGACCCTACTAATGGCTGCCTACAGTCACTAAAAATACGCGCTAACCGGATTCGTCTATAGAGATTATCCATGTGACGTCACCCCGTTTCACTTTGGCATACTGGATGGAACTGACCATGCGCAGTACGTGTGTTACCAGTACCTTAGTAGCACCTTAGTAGCAATTATTGCTCAATGGACGACTGGATGGTAAAGTAGAAAGACACGCAAGGCAGTGACGTCGGTGCATGACCTCTGTAGACGCAAAATTATTAGGCCTAAAAATAAAACTAAAAGTAAAAGCAAAAGTAAAAGCGGTGGTCTTATATTTAAAAGAGGGTCGTATTCGCTTGTTATGCAATGTGACAATGGAAAGTTGATTAGCCGTCTTGGAGATTAATTGTCTATAAACATACAAATATCATACCATTTGGTAAAAACATCATCAAACTGTTATAGATAGAAGCAAAATTCCGCCGAAATTAATTTAATATTGATTATTTTATGCAAGTTTGTGATATGGAAAGAGAGACTTATAAATACTTATTTCCGACTTATTGTTGATTAATGGGTTATCCAAGAGGTTTTTTACCACTTTATTGGGTAACCAGCCTGTGGGGTAACCAAATAAACAACACATATTGGGTAAAATGTAACCAATTTCAGGTATTTGACATACGTGACCAGTGTTTGTGAATTTTTAACCAACTTTTTAAGAGTGTAACTTGCTTAAAAAGTATTTTAGGCGAGACGTGCCAGAGGCAAGTAAGGTCAGACAGGAGGTAACAGCAAATGTGTTGGAAGTGGTTTGTGTGTCTGTGATTGAGCCAGAATTGGGTGGTATGGGCGACCCAAGAGATGCTCAATTTGAGGTGGGCGAGATGTGTACTCCAAACGCCCAAGCCCAGGAAACAATGGCAGATGTTCATATTGACCCTCGGTTAACAAACAACCAGATTATTGAGGTGAAACTATTACTCGACGAGTTTAGGGACGTGTTAACAGACGTACCTGGGGCAACTACTCTAGGGGTCCATGATATAAAATTGACATGTAGTGATCCTATAAGGTGTAAACCTTACCCTCTACCCCATGCGCTGAGAGGAACAGTGAAGGATGAGGTTAAGAAAATGCTTAAGTTAGGAGTGATAGAAGAGTCATGTTCCCCTTACGCAGCACCAGCGGTATTAGTGAAAAAGAAGGACGGGACTGTAGGATTTTGTGTGGATTTTCAAAAATTAAACCAAATCACTGTTTTCGATTCTGAGCCGATACCTGATCAAGAGGAGATTTGTACAAGAATCGCTAATAAGTATTTTTTCTCTAAATTTGATTTGAGTAAAGGGTATTGGCAGGTACCTTCATCTGAGACTGCGAAGCCCCTTACTGCATTTGTTACTTCCGACGGTTTGTTTCAGTTTACGACCATGCCATTTGGGTTAGTAAACGCACAAGCAACATTTAGCGGACTAATGAGGAGGGTTTTGAGGGAGCTAGAGGGAGTAGATAACTATGTCGACGATATTTTGGTGTATAGCACTTCGTGGGAGGAACATCTGATGAAACTCAGACAACTTTTGAAAAGGCTGCGGTCGGTTAACCTGACTGCAAAACCGTCAAAATGCTTTATTGGATTTGAAAGGCTAGAATTTTTGGGTCATGTAGTAGGATTAGGGCAGCTTGCGCCAAATCCCGAAAAGGTAAAAGCAGTGCAACAGGCACCAACACCTGAGACCAAGAAACAGCTTCGGTCTTTTCTTGGGCTAGCGAACTACTATAGGAAGTTCATACCAAACTTCGCGGCAATTGCTGTCCCACTGACCGATAAAACTAAGGCAAAGGAACCGAACAAGATTACCTGGGACAAAAGTGAAGAGCTTGCATTTGTTTCACTGAAGGCAAAATTGTGTAATGCACCAATTCTTCGTCTACCAAATTTAGATTTACCTTTCATTCTGCAAACAGACGCGTCAGACGTAGGTCTAGGGGCAGTCCTACTTCAAGAATACGAGGATGGGAAGTTCCCAGTCGCATATGCAAGTCGTAAGTTATTGCTTAGAGAAAAGGCGTATTCTACAATTGAACGAGAGTGTCTGGCAATAGTGTGGGTATTCAGAAGTTTGAGCCCTATCTGTATGGCAGACTCTTCATGTTAGAGACCGACCATCAACCACTCGTGTATATGAATAGCACGAAAGTTGTCAACAACAGAGTAATGCGCTGGGCCTTGGCACTGCAGCCCTATACGTTTCGTATTGTGGCAATCAAGGGATCTGACAATATCGTAGCGGACTATTTAAGTAGAATTTAAGAAAGTGCTGACAATGAGCCATACGATTATTTATTTTTGTGTTTGTGAAAACTTGTGTTATACATATATTTTTAGAGTTTTGTGGTTTATGAAAATGTTAAGATAATGGTACAATCGAAGATGTGTACATTTCTGAAAGGGGGAGAAGTTGTCACGGGCCTGTATAGGCTTCCGTACCATATAAGAGAGCCTCGTATTTTATGGTCTTGTGTTATTTAAATTACGTAATTGAAGAGGGAAATTTGTTATTGTTGTCAAGGAAACAGGAGAACTGCGGGGTATGTGGGATATGGGGAAGTATAGAAAGGTAAGAAAGCGAGGAAAGCTGGAATCAGGGAGAGGCAGGAGGAGGAGAGTGAGAAAAGGGGTGTTTGGAGGTGAGATATGTAAAGGGATAGCAAGGAAAGGGAGGATCGAGTATATACATTCTGAGGCGGGCACGTCTGTCTGGAGAGAAAGAATATTGGGAAGTATGACCGGATTGCAGCTGTTAAGCGTTTTTCCAAAGCAGGATTCTAGGAAGAGTGATAGTGTTACCACAGGCCTCAGGAAGGTACAGTCAGTTGTTTACATATGAGAGTGGAAGTTTGCAAGTGTTTGGTGAGATTGACCTATGATAAATTTTTAAAGACTGTATATAGTTGTACGGGAGAAGGCAGTTGCATTTATATTATTCATGTTGTATTATGCGTTCACCTCTTTCTTATGGGGAGAAGAAACAGGCTTTGAAGAAATAGTGGCTGTTGCAAGGAAACCTATGATTATTTGTCGTTCTTTGTGTACTCTATGGACCCGTGTGACAGGGGTATCAATTTTTTTTATCCTGTTTGAGTTTTTAGTATGTTCTTAATTCAGCCAGGGAAAACAATCTGCTGGTGATATGATGTATGATAATAATGACATTAGCAAAACATTGCATCAGATTGCACCTAAGGGCCTTCAATTATTCAATAATTTGTCACAGGGGCGGAGTCACGCCTCCACTCAGATCCTTCCCCTTATATCAACAACAAACGTTCCCTCTACTTGCAAATTCCTTGCCACGTCGCTGTACTGTGTAGTCGGCTATCCTTCCTCCATGAGCATTTGGCATCGTACAGGGTATACAGCGTACCTTAACATTAGCGTTGCATATTTCAATCTATGTATTGACAACATATCATTAATCCAAACCCCCTCCCCTAACATGAGAAAATCCTGGCTACTCGTCTGACGCAAGGCTGTGAAGAGAGGCTTTTTTGACCGACTGTATCTCGAATTTTTTGAACTTTTCACCTTTGACTCCACCCAGAAAGCAAACACTCTGCGTGGTCATGTCTGCATGGTGATGTCGTGTGTGTGTGTGTTTGTGTTTGTGAAGCTGCTTGTGAACATGATATCTCAGGGTGGGAATGCTCGTTACTTTTATGTTTGGCCCTTATCAGTACCTTTCCAAGCTGCAGACCTGCATGGTTTGTAAACACATTTTTGTAGAAACGGTAGCAATGATGGACAATTGTCATATTGTTTTGTGGAGAGGAATCTTACCCTATTATTTTATTAGAGGTCAAATATGTCCGCTCCAGGAGAGATAAAGCTTCCAAAAAACACTTAAATGACTAGAAAACACGATAACGTCATTGTTCATGGTGGAAATCAGAGATTATGTCAGATCACTAGAAGTCTAAGACCAACTGAAGTCACCAGGGGTCAAGAACCTTGTTAAGAAGATCTTTATAGATAAATCTTGTATTATTTGGATGCAATATGGTTAAAAGAGAACCCTAATGTTTTTTCGAGGTCATCTGGGGTCGCTAGTGGCCGAGAAACAAAATTCCTCAAGAATTATCAAGACTGTCATCTGGGATAATCAGAAGTAAAAAAAATCAAAATTCCACCTTTCGTCGTGGAATCACCGAACCTTTTAGCTTTCTGGTTCATGAAGGTTTCATTTTGACTATAATGCATGGGGTTTTTTATGCAATTAGCAACATGCTAACATTTTTGACACTTAACTTAATTGCTGCCCAAACTTTTACGAACCCCTGTCCAAAATTTCGTTATGTTGGAGTGCGGTCTATAAACTACGTGTCCTTCTCCTAAAGGGACAAATTTTGTTCCTTCCCACCTCTGGTGCACCATTTTGGACCATGTGTTCATGGCTTTCTCCCAAATACCAGCAGCAAATACCACAAATGTTGACCAAAATTCTGAATACATTCTTTTACCTCCCCAGCAAGAATGAAATAATGAACTATGTTTCCTTTACCTGCACATGCAATGGATTTTACTTTTTCCTAAGCAAAATTGTAAAAATTAGTATACTATTGAGGAAGGGTTATATACAATGTAACAGAGCAAATGGGAATGAGCAAATTTAAAATAAACTACCGGTACTGTAAATTGGCAACTTAAGTTTCATGCTACTTGTAAATGCAATGTTACGATCTGCCCCCAACAGACCACCTTTTCTTTACATTATTTCCACTGGTGATATTTCTTTCTGCGTATTGTTCATGCATTTTCTCCATATTTCAGATCGCTGTTATGAATGGAGTCCTGATTGCAGAGGAACTAATGACGAAGGAACCAAGATCCGAGAAGGGGGTGATTATCAATACAGCATCTATGGCTGGTAAGAAGGCTTATACAAATCCGTTGGTCAAAACGCTACTAAACCTTTTCCTCCGAGAATTAAAATGCAGGACAGGCTTTACATTTGACACTTTTGCTTAGAGACTGGTTCCGTAATACCTACAGAGAAGAGAATTTTGAAGGTGTTATAGAGGGTGTAATCTTAAGAGGACAGCATATACTGTACTAACTGGTGATATGATTTTCACCAAGACTGATTGATCATGGAAGTACTACCTCCATGATCCAAACATAGTGAGTTGAATAAGTCAGTCGGTCGGTCGATCGATCGGTCGGTCAGTAAGGTGAAGTTTAACGACACACCAACACGAATGTGCTATATAGTGTCAACTAGATTAACGGTAGGACTAAAGGTTAAATACGGTTTCGAATACGTGGAAGTACTTTCCTCTAGTTGCATTTTGGGTTTCCCGAAAGGGAAAACCTATGGACTCTCATGCAGACAAGACTTTTGAAAAACATGTGTAGGATCGTGTATTTGAGTGTTGGCGTATACTATGGCCCACCGATTTTCTTAACATTGGTGCACAAGTACTACGCGACTACATAATTGTTCACTGTCTGAAGCCAAAGACCGGCTTTATCGAAAATTGGTTTTGATGACTCAGACAGACGAGACCATTTGTAACGTGGGCAATTGTGTGTTCAGTTTCTACAAAAAATTGTTTTGATTGCAATTGAAGAAAAAAATCCGAACACTCTTTATTCTGTTCGATTCTTTTCATATATTTTATAGTAACAGATTTTTCCTTCATAGCTAAAACTTTGAGGAACAACAACTTTTGAGTCGAGAGGAATATTTTACCTCCTTTGAAATGTTTCAAACCTTCATTGGGCATTGAGTTACGTAACAGGTATCTATCGAGTTTCAAACGATATTTAAAACGTATGGAAGTCGAGAGAAGGAGTGGCAAAGTGGTCTATTCCAGCTGCTGTGTACCAATGTGTCTCACATTTGCACGGGTTCAAGTCCCGCTCGATGTACGTGGGTTTTTCTCCGGGTACTCCGGCTTTCCTCTCACTTGGCATTGGCTTGCCACTAAAATCGGTTGCCGAGCCGACGAAGTCGGTTGCGCGTCGGACTGAAGCACCTTCGGGTGGACCAGTTAACTAGCCGACTTTGCTTTGCTCGAGAGAAAGCTTACAGAAGAAAGGCATATGCGTTAGCACTTTGGGAAGGCGTCATTTCTTCAGCAGTTATTTAAATGTCTTCTTGTGGCTTTTCACCGGGGTTTTGTAAAAAAAATATTCCACACCGTGTCCCTCAAACCCTGTCGTAATTCCACTTCCTAACTAAAGATATCTCATTTTAAAGATTGGTTATTTTTGTTTAAAAAATACCGCTGTTTTTTAAAAAAGCCACTAAAGTTGTGTAGTGTGGGCACATTTTCTCTGATTCCTTTTGTTTTTCTTTATAAGTTTAAGTCCTTTTGTCCTTGAAATTTGATACTGTGGAAATGTTAAAATATTTTTGCCTGTAGATCAAGCATTACCCTTCACCATACGTAGAGCACAACAACCACTGTTGATTAATGCATCGAGATCAAAACTACAAATAAATTGAATGTAGTGTCAAATTAATGAGCCGCGATGACATCACAGATTTACATGATGCACCAAATCAAAAGCAAAAGGTTGCATTACTTCATAAATTTGTATCTTTCAAACGCTATGCTATCGAGATGAAGTTTTCGCCTCTTAAAAAAAAAAATTCTGCATATCTTGAAATTAATGAATTTTGTCTCCGGAATATGCCTTTCATTATCCTTTCGGGATACGTTTCATAATTCAGTTTTGATTACAACAGGAGGGAAACATAATCTACAGGTCCCAGGCCACAGTAAGGAGCATGGGAAGACCTTTTACACAATTTATATTTGAAAATAATGGCCACATCTCCATATGATTATAATGTTGCCAGATTTTAATTTGCCAGAAAAATAATTTTCACTTGGTTTCAATATCAACGTTTTCGTATAGGTCTCATAATCTTTGAAACTACTACCTTCAGCTATACAGCTTCGAAACACGGAGTAGTTGGACTCACTAAATCTCTACCGGTAAGCAATATCATAAGATAAAATAATTTTAAAAAGCAAATGCTCGTTTTCAGTTCTTAGTAAATTGTTCCATAATTCAAACTTGAACACACTGTGACATGCCACTTGAATTTGATAAGAGATTTTAGCCAAATTGACTCAACAAAAAGGCCTTCCTTGGCGTATCAAGCCATGGCTTTGTTAAAAGCTGCAGAAGTGATGAATTTTATGAATAACAGCAATGTCTTCTGCAATGCAACAACAAATCCACTTAACCTTATTAATCTCAAAATAGCTGAACAAGAAGCTCAGGGAGAATTCCTGGACGATAGTGGTGAACTTGAGATTATTAAAATTTGGTACACTTTTTTTTTATCAAAGAACGTACTGTTAGATCAAGGGCCAATCGATGCTACGAAGTTTTGGTACGGGATCTTGCCGAGTATGGCGATACGAGATGAGATAGATGTGTAAACAGGAAGAGTAAAGATTTCAATTCTATTTCGGCATAATTAGTGATTTTTATTTAGTTCAACTTCAATCAACGGCCGGCAAAAAAGAATTATTAAAATTCAACTAAATACAAGGTGACTACATGCTTCTGCTTCGAGGTCTGTTGCACGAGTGCCAGCTTACGGGCTGGGAGCTTGTCTCGTACTTCCAAGCCACGAGGTTTGTGGGAAAATCCTAGTACTGCTGTGCCCTGATTGGTTAAAAGTTGTGACGCGCCAAATTAGATAAATATGAATGGATTTTCTCTTGAAAGGTTTGCAAAAAGGGTTTTGCCGATAATCTACGAGCTGTAGCAATATGTCCTGGTCTCGTCTTGACGCCATTACTGTCAATCCAAGATGCCTTCGATATAAGTGATGAACAAATGGCAAAATATATGGAAGCTTATAAGGATCAAATTACATAGTGAGTTTTGAGATTAAAATATAATAATTTTTAAGCGCTCGACCTAATCAACGATTATTTGAACCCGAGCATAGGAATGCCTATGACAACTGACAAATTGAAAAAAAATTGTTTTTTATGACTCTGTATGCCCTTCATAAGATCAAAAGAAGAAATTTGATAGGGCAACTGCATGATTCTCGTCTGGGACACTCTTTCTTTATATTACCCACCAAGGCTCCAACATAAATGGAAAAAAAGTCCTTACGAAAATAAGCTTATGGTTGTTACCATCATTAAGTGGAAGAAAGAATCCCTCGAAGGGAAAAGAGGTTAGAACACCGCAACGTTGTATTTCGGGTTTTTCTCGAATCACAGTTACAATATTTCTTGAACCTTTAACACTGAATTAATCCGATATGTTTGAAATGGCGGGCGTCACAGCTGGATAGAAATGCGCGCAAAAATGTTTTGAAGTTAAAGGAAAATAATTGTTTCAAAACTTCCTGCCTTGGAACTGATAAAGAGCAATGGAAAACATTTCCTGAGCATATCTATGTCTTCATGTAGTACAGCTTACTCTTTATTTTCAAATCACAAAAATGGGGGAACAAATTGGTGCCTCCCCCCTCCGCGCCTACATCGACGCTCATGGTTCAAGTCAAAGTTTGTATAAAAAACCTTGGGTAGTTCTTTGGTTTTTGATATGTAAAGTTTTTTTTCGTTCCCATCCTAAAATTAAAAACGTGTCACATCAGCAGAGGCTCCATGTGCCGTTTGACTGTCTTTTTACAGAATGCTTTTTTGTTTCTTTTCACAGAATGTCAACAGTAGTTGATGCTTTCATGATGGCGATATCGGATGAAAACTTGAATGGCGCCATCATAAAAGTTAATCCTCAAGGCATCAAAGTTGTCACGTCATGAACAGCATGTTTTATCAACAAATTACTCATTTGTATGATAAATGTACCCAAACTTTGTTGTCATCATTTATAGTCCTACCCCAATAGGTACCAGCACTCTCTGGGATGATTACCCGCATATGTTATTCACATTCGTTGAACCCTTTTTTGCAGGAAGAGCTTTATTTTCATCCTAAAAAAGTTTACCGACTAAACGAAAGTTAGTAGAAAAAATATAATATTTTTTAATATTTATAATATTTCATTGATGTTCTCCTGTTCGTGTACCGTATCGGATATGACCGGTCATTCTTATTCTCATTCTTGTTAGCCTGAGTAATTGCATGATGTTTCCCTTTACTGTGCGTTTTTCGTTGTTGTATCATATAGCAATGTAAACAATTCATGACTTGTATACCGTATGTGATGTTTTTTAGGTTTGTAAATGTACAGTTCTTTAAGGGTATGAACACTAGCCTATATATTACTTGTGTTATCCAAACGCATATGTTATTTACATTATTTTGTATACGACGGAAAAGTGTGTTGAAAAAATCATGAAGATTGTGGAAAACGAAATAAATGGAGGAAAAAAAGAAGGAAGAAGTATAATATATATATATATATATATATATATATATATATATATATATATATATATATATATATATATATATATATATATATATATATATATATATATATATATATATATATATATATTAGTATTTACATTATAGTTACACCTTTTTACAGTGATTTTGCATGATGGATTACCCGTTGGCAAAATATAATATGTGCAAGTATTTGCAGTTAAAATAGTTACACCTTTTTAAAGTGATTTTGCATCGTGAATTACTTGTTTAACATCAGATAAACTAAAAAAAGATGTTTGTTTGTAAATTCGGATATTTATCATTTGTAAATTGAAAGGCCAGTCCAGATGGGAAAACCGTAAATAGCTCATAGACGAAACGCCTACCCTCTTCTGACCCGTCCAGAAATCGATCTCGGACCTCCGGATCGCTACGCTTCATCGCTTCAAACGCAGCCTCAGCCCACTCGGCCACATCACTGGTCTTAATTAGAGCAAACTGTTACGACGACCCAAAGGGACATGATGTCATTAAGTGTTTATTTACCGTGTACTTTCGAACGTAGTGACGTCAGTAAATTGCTTTGAGCCTTCAACATGTCAATGTTGTGTCGTCATCATTCAAAAAACGGTGATTTTCAGGCTTTAAAAACTGAGTGCTTGGAATCAATCGAAAAGTTTTTGTCTTGACTCTAAAAGTGTAATTATCATGAATAAGGGAAACTTGAACGAAACCATCATTGAAACATTCTGGTTTTTGGCCTCCACAAAACTTTGTACTGCATAGATTGACAAAAGAGCTCTGTTGCAGCTCCCTTGAGTGACAGCGAAAGTCTATGAATCTATTCCGCCTAGCACTCTGCCCCACTCCTGCAATAGGCGCCGCCACAATGATGAGCCTAACGGGAGAACTTCGTCTACTCCTTGGTCTAGTGGTAGTCTTTGCTCAGACACTGGTTTACTGCAGTACACCAAGTTCGTAAGAACCACTGCGGACGCACTCTTCACCCTTTGCATGTTGTATTCGATACCAGATTGGAAGTTAACGGGACATCGAATAGGCAGAGTCCAGTTACCAAGCGCCCTGAGTTTATGGAATCTGAGAAGTGAAAATTTAAACGTACGCCTATTGGCAGTTTGACTTCAGACTTTGATGGGCCACAATAACAAACTTGATAATTGCTTAATGCACCCAAGGAATCATGGGAACTTGGAGTTGTGATGTAAGCTCTTCTTCAAGAACTGGGGATGCATATGCATTGAAAATGGCTTACAAGACCGTAATGTCAATTACAGGTTCAGGGTGGCGCCAGGAGGCCGGGGCCGGGGCCATCCGTCGGGGAAGGTCGCCGTTTTCGTCGGGGAGGCCCAAAAAAGGATAACAAAATCCTACAAGGACTGAAGTTACTGGATGGGCGATCTTAAACACATATTTTGTTTTGTAATGCTATTTCATTACATATCGGAATCGAGTTTCAATCACTTCTTTGTAGCTCTGTTGTACCTTATTCCACGCACCTTGTCCTATCTCCTCCCGTCGGGGAAAGACTGAATTTTTTTCGGGGAGGCCTAAGAAAAGAAAAACTAAGCCTGGTTACTGAATGGATGATCATGAACTGTTTTTTTTTTCTTCTTTATGAACTTTTTTCTTTTGTAACGCTATTTTAATACGTATCTGAATCGGTTTTAATCACTTCTTACCAGCTCTGCTACGAAGAAGTGATAAACACCGCCTCATCCCATCTTCAATCGGTGCGCGCATTGCCATGCCTCCTCGGCGAAGGCTGCCCTCCCCTGTTGATGAGAAAATCCAGTTTCGTCGGGGAGCCTTCATCTACCGACCCACGATAAAAGTTGTGGGCCTGATAAACTTAGTCACCGGGACGATCTTCTCTATTTTGCTTACTAAAAGACCAGATTCTTCAAGGAAACTCAAAATTCCGAATTGTCCTCAATTACAAAATCGGACAATGGTCTGCCATCTAGCCTGCCTTGACAGCCGAATTCTAGCAACGGTAATAAAAATCAGCCATGTTTTCAGCTGCACATAATGATAAACAGTTATATTTAAGGTTTTTTATTTTGCCCATATGAAGGGCAGATTCTTCAATAAGCACCCCAACTTTTTAATGATCTTTACAACAGCCAAATTTCTTTCAAAAATTTTCAACTTTTTCTTCAAAATAAGCTCCACATTTTTAAGTATTTCTTAAAACGGAAGCCAAAAATTTCGGCGCGCCAAGCGTTCCTCAAATTCTGCAAAATCACGTCTCACACAAATGCTTGGTCGAGCTATTTCAGTTGAATTTCCATTTTGCATGCTGGTTTTAAGTAGCATTTCTCGTCTTTCCCGCTTTTCTACTTTTATTCAGAGTAACCGACCTGTTTTCGTGATAATGCATGTCCTACAGATTGGAGCCTACTGTTAATGTACAAATTACGCCACTATACGCTATCGCATATATGGCCAACGTTGGCGGTCGAATATCCCACTCATGTCCTTCCACTGAGATTTTCTCGGTTGCAACCGACTAGCAGTATTATGAAACTAATTTTTCATTCTGGGGCAGGGGTAAGCAGTCACCAGATGTTTTATTGTACACTAATTTGAAAAGTTGCGCAGAGTTCTGGTAACCTACTAACCATTCAAGCAGGATTGAGCCTGTATACACCTGTCCTTCAGAGAATCTCATTTAACTGCTGCTCATCAACTGCTTCCTCTTTCTCTTTCTAGTTCAGCTCCCCTTCTTCAAAATGTCAGCCGGATCCGCTCTTGGTAGTAGTTTCACTAGTTTTCTCACCAAAAGTCTAACTTGAAGATACCCTGGAGGTAACTTTTAGACCAGTGTTAAGTCAATAGAATTACCCGTAAATAACGACTTTAACGCCTCACAAACACCCTAAAAACAAGGAGCTTCCGGGGTATTTGCCTGAACCCACAAGTTTAAAAAAGTTTGCCTTAAAGTTTGCCGAAAGCTCCACGAATTTTCGGGTATAAACCCTTCATCAGGTGGCAAAACCAAACTGAAGAACCAACAGTAAAAATGGACACGACAAACAGCAAATCCGGAACGGTCAGTTTAAAACAGAACTGGGCGAAAACGTTAGTTTGTAAACGTGAGTGCGACTGGTGAAGCACAAAACAAAACAAAAAAAGGTTCGTGGGTGAAAAGGTACACACTAAAAACAAATACGGTCGAGAGGGTGGAAAAAGAAAAACCGGGACCGGCAAAAAGGTACGCACTAAAAACGAGTACTAACGGATAGATGTAAAAAGAGTTAAAACTGGCACAAATGAGGGTGGATATTACAAAAGGTTAATTCTAACATACAATAACTAATACAATAAACACTGGACAAAATGTATCCAAATTTCGGATCTCATGTGGCCCTTTGTCGAGTTACAGCGAAAATACAAACTGAACTTCTCCGTGAAGTAGGCCTAACGATGCCTCTGTATGCAGCTTAAAGAGGCTGGGGAGAGTAATTTTCCACAATCTAGGGGGAATTCTCACCGGCCAACGAATTCTGGTGCTCCTCTTAAATAGTGGTCGATCAAGTCGAAATTCATCTCCACAAACAGTATGCAGCCCTTCTCAGCTCCCTCTTCATAAAAAAGGGCTTGGCCATACCACTGCTCACAACAAGCCATCGAGAATACAGATACATCAATGTTTCGCCGCCCGGGGAGAAATCTAAGAGGAGCCTGTGTCAACTAGCTTTACTTTGAGAACTGTTTGCCTTTTTCATGAAACCTAGATGCAATATCGTGCGATTGAGATCATTCTCGACTTTTTAGGGTTTCGTTCTTTTCTAAATGTTTTTGCTGCGCACTGGTTTGCCAGCCTTGCAAGGACACGAGTCTTTTTGTGATTTTTGGCCTAGATTCCCTGTCTATAAGTTTAACTCTCTGAAAATTCCTAGAGGTTTTCTAAACATTAATGGTGAAAGAGCAATTGATGTACACCGCAAACTTGCTGTAATTTGAAAAAAAAAAACAGCCAAAGCTCACAATTTCATCATTTTCTCCTCATTTACATTGCATGTTCAAGGCTAATCAACCAAGCAGTTACCCTTTGTAAACCACACGATGAGGAAGGAGAGTAAATTATTCTCAAGAGCAAATGATTTATAAAGGTTAGGTAAGATGGAGTTTAACGGCTCAGTTTCCAGCGAATTGGTTAAGGTCGAGCATAGCCGGTTACAGCCTTTTTTTTTTCCAGTCGTGACTCACTGGCTTCCCCCTACTCCATTGCTTATGCTGAGCACCAACTTCACCAAGCACAATGGCAAATAGGTTCCGCTTTTTAAAGTTTTCGGTATCTGACCAGACCAGGACTCTAACTCCCTACCTCCCGACTGCAAGTCTGATGCTCTAAACACAAATGATTCATAAAATAGGATAATCTACTACACGTTTAAACCTGGGGCGACTGCAATTTATTAAAACTGGTTGGTGTGCATGTTTTAAATTTAAAGTGTACCTCAAGTCAAAAAAATCAAAAATATATATTAAAGAACATGAAAAATGAATTCTAATTCTAACAGTCCAACTCCCATCGTCATAGGACATTCCCGAGCTGAGATATAAAATGTTGAAGTTTATTCACTCAATTTAAAATGGTATATTGCGCAATAAATTGTGATGCCATTGTTGTACAACTCGAATTAAAATCTTTGTATTTCTTTGTTTTTCTGAAAGTTACTGCACCTTGTACCAAGGTGTGATAGCACTCTTACTCTAATGGAGTGATGTAATTAATTGAGCCCTCTCTGTGCAACATGCTGTGCAAGCAAACAGGAAGTTTTCAAGGTCACAAAAACATTTTTAATTTTAAAGGAAAACAAAGCAAGTTCTAAGAGTTGTACAACAAGAGAGTCACAAATTATTGCGCCATGGACCAATTTGTTTTAAGTGAATAAACATTTTATATCTCAGCTCAGGAATGTCCTATAAAGATGGGAATTGGACTGTTAGAATTCATCTTTCATGCTCTTAATTATATATTTTTGAATTTTTTGACTTACGGTACACTTTAATACATCCCTATCCTACAATATCCCCCTCCACTGAAGTCATTGCAGTAAAGGGGGACCATGAGGTACCTCATCACATAGGCGACCGAAGCGGCGGGGGGGGGGCAGGGGGCCCTGGCCCCCAATATTTTTTTTATGAGATTATGGGGGCATGGCCCGCCAATAACTGAATGTCGCAAAACTAAAGTTTTAAGTTGTTTTTATTTCATTTCGGATATTCTTTGGCTCAATTATTACTTTTCAGAGTGCAAAAGTTGCAAAGCTTCCGGGGCTTGCCCCTTGGACCCCCACATTAACGATAAACTATAGGAGAGTTTACTTTCGCCCTTCTAACAGTTAAAACAAAAATTTTGCAAGCCATCTTTCTTTTTCAAATCATCTGCCTTCTTCTCAAATCAGGGCCTTTTAAACATACTGAGCGAGGGACATGTCCCTAGTCCCCTTATTGGCCCCAATAACACTTTGGATCCCTTAAAAATGCCATGCCTTTGCCCGTGGACCCCACCAGGGCCCTTAAGTCCGTCCCTGGACCCCACGCCGATGGGGTTTTGCGCTTCGCCGCCTCATGGGGTCACCATTATGTCCGCTGCGGAAACTTGTGGCCCCCCAATAAAAAACATCTTCCGCCGCCTACAGTATGTGTCATGCACATCAGTAAAACTGAGGGTTGCATACTTTTACCATGATAAAACCATGTTAACTAGGGAGTAATCTCCATGGTCTATAAAACTTCATATTTACCATCATTTTACCATTATATGGTAAAACCCTTAACAAATTCCAATCTAAAATTTAACACATTTGAAAACTTTGGTAAAAAGACAGTAAAAATCGCAACAAATCCTTTTTACCACTCTTTCACCATCATTTAATACATTTACTACAGTTTTACCATGGTAAACCAAACAAGGCTTATGGTATTTTTTTCTGGTGAGATTTTTACTTTGGCAGAACTGACCTTGAAGGTTTAGTTGTGGTTATATATTGTTATAATCCTTCAGTGTAGTTCCTATTTTCTCCATTTTTACTTAAAGGAAAGCTTGATTTCTAACTTCAGTATTTCAAATGTTTGAACAATGGTAGTGTAGTTCCTTTTAACTGTAGACTGAAAATATGGGCAAAGTGTCCATAACCCTTTTAAGGGCAAAACTCTTCTAGGTGCAGTATTTAACAAAAGGGACCAGTCCACTCCGTCGGTGGAACCCTTTAGTCACTCTGTGCTCATGTTACGGAATAATTTTTCAGAATAAAGCATCTATGTCCAAATTGTCAGATATGGGTTAAAACACCTAAAGGTTAATTCATCTAATTCAGTTTAGTAGTTTAAAGGTAAAGAGCAGTCCCCCAAACTTATTTTGAAGAAAATGCTAAATAACAAAATTTTCATCTTATTTCTCTTCAAAGTATCTTTCATTACATTTTATGACTTTACCATTGCATATTCAAGGTAAACCAAGCAGTTATTTCTGGTAAATTTCACATTCGAAGAGAAAAACATTGTCACATGACTCCCAACAGCCAATCATGAAATTGGACCGTCTACTACACTTCTTCAATTTGGGATGACTGCTCCTGCCCTTTAAGTCATTAGGTGGTGAAGCTAATTAAAGCAATTAACTTTTCTTGCATGAAATAAAGCAGTGTTCCAACAAGTGCTTCATCAAAGCACAAAGGATTATGAACTACTAAGGGCTGAGACTGTGGAGGACTATCTAAGCGGAACCCTACCATCACTTTGCACGAAGCACAAGAAATTTTGGGGTCGAAAATGCCAAACAGATTGCTATAAAAGGCAGTTGATATGGCTACTTTGATGCATATTCATAGTGGTAAAAATGAGTATCAACAAAACTTTACATATGCTCAATTTGGTGGGGCGATCCCCTCTTCAGACAAATATAAAATATTGCAGATCGTTTTATGGTCAGACCTGATAAAATAACCGCCAGTTTTATTGTGTAATCCAGAGGTGGTCCCAACCCGTCAAAATAACGAATGAGGTACTTAGATTTTGATCACAAAATAACAGCCTACTCGCACACAGTCCATTGTGAGTAAAGGGAATACAAAAATGGGTTGTCGTTGTTCCATTTTCGTTTTCCCTGTACCTATTGTGTACATGCGAAAATTATTGCAACAAAGTCAACAAGCAACAAGCTCTTCAGTACATTCATCACGTTTTTCCTAGAGAAAAGTGATTTCTTTCACGCACAACGCTGTACACAGCTACAAAATGTCAAAGATGTGTATAAAAAATGAATACAACTCGCAACCAACCAGCTTAAAATATTTGAATAGGCCTACCAACTATGAGAATAAAACTTTTCGCTGTTTCCCAGAGATTTTTGGAACCCGCTTCAACCCTCCAAAGTCCAAACACTTGGGTACGCTACTCTTTTGCACATTTAAGAACAAAATTTCAAGCAAAAGGAGCACATTGAGAGTCAAATGCGCTTATTTGGGAGGCTGGGGACATGACCCTCACAACGGTATATTCAAAAGGCAGCTTCAAGTTATCTTGTGGGCCTGTCTCACAATCGAATAAGATAATACTAATTTCAAATATTTGTAACATAATTATCTCCAATATCACAATCTAAAATATATTTTAAAAACAAAAGGATTCACCAGCTCACTGTCTCTCATAACAGGTTTAAATTAAAAAATACAACCCAAACACAATTTACATATAAGACTTCGATTTTTGGCCCAAGTACAATTTAATGGTAATCAGGTCAAAGCCATATATTTAGATGGCTCTGAATCAGGTAATGGTAGAGCGCCACAACCAGTCAACACGCAGCTGTACAGTTAATGAAGCCAAGTGACCACTTCTCTAGCATTCCCGCCTTTTTTAGGTCTGCGCAAATGAGATTTCGCGGAACTGTGACTGACAAGGGGTCTCCCCCTATATGTTGAATAATGTATAAGTAGGCGTATAAATGGATACAACGAGACGGTAAGTGGACATTTTGATCTTTCCTTCTCTTAGAAATCAAAGATTTTTTAGGTTTTTCCAAACATATACTGCAAAAATACGCTCCCAAAAAGAGGCAGTCGATTCTTATGTCTCAAATTAGGACCTCAAACTTTGCGAGTACCTGACTCATTGAGGGATGTAAAACGATTCTTTTGTATCGACGTTTGAAGATTATAGTATAGGCTTCCTGTTGATACCAAAATTACGTAGTTTAATTTATAAATTATTTTGTAAACAACTGCTAAACCCGAAGGGGCATTTAGCGTACAGCATGTATGTAGTATGTACTATAGTACATATGGTGTTGGTAAATGTACACAGTTAGCGTTGTATATCCTACAACGTTACTGTTACTAGTTAGTACTATTCCAGTATGGCTCGGATAACGTCGGTCATAACAAAATAATGAACGACTATTATTATACTGTGGGATATGCAGGACAGGTACCCATTGCATTTACATTCTTAAAAACTTCTAGTGTTGTTTGTAGACTTGTAGTCTATGAAATCTGAAGCTTCAGTTTTCATGGCATATTCAGTAACATTGCAATGTTGGCTAGTGGGGGGCTTACAATAAGATGTAACTTTGTTGTAAGTCGGTAAACCTGGGACTCCTATGAATCATGATCAAGTCAGCCTGGATTATAAAGTAAACAAACTGTACAAATTTAGAGGGTTCAACTTCAGTCCGGACATATTCACGGGTTATTATTCCTTCTTACCTGATAGTTACTGTGCCACAAACAGAAAAACTCAGTCCTTCCCATCATTTTTCATAATAGATCGACCTACAGTATAGTGGTATACTGTTCTGTAATTAAGTTCAAGTTGTCTATTTCTATAAAGTCCCATATAGGTAGCCTATAAATTGCAAAGCTGCAGCTTTGCAATTTATACAATTTATAGCCCTTTATAAGCTTATATCATTTCAAAACCTTACCCCATGGGCAATTACGTACTACCATCTAAACCCAACTTTGTCTTAAAATAAATTCTCATCAGTGTGGCATTCAATGAAATGAAAACTGTAAATTCATTCCTAGATTTTTTTACATTAAATATATATATTTCTGATCTTCAAGGAGGTCACATAAAGGAGAACTATGTTGGGCAACATTTAGGTAGTTTCCTGCAAAAAAAACTTTATTGTTACGTTGACTGTTTGAGAAACTATAGGCATATCAAACTGTCCTACTGCCAACGGTAGAAATGAGCCTGGATCATTCCGTCACCTCACAAGAGGACAGGATAGTGATGAATTATTATCCTAGCAGTCCAGCTATCATCATGTTATTTTTAGGACCAGTATTTCATGTGAAAAGAAATTCACAAAGAATTCAAAGTAAGATATCCCATTTGCCAAACCTCAGCTGATATACTCCTCCCCTTGCAACCTTATTGGTATTTGCCTTTGCCTTCAGTACTTTTCATTTTTACCCAGAGTAAATGAGGAAAATCAATAGCACTTGTTAAACATTGTAATGATGATCTTTCCTGCAAGGCCCTCCCTATCTAAGCAGGCCTATTTAGAAGGTCTCTCAGTCTCATTCATTTTCTTGCTCAATGTATTATGCTGACTGAGTGTACTACATGATGCATAAATTTTTTTTTATTTTTTTTCAAAGAATGAACATTTGATTGAAGTTGATAGAGTTTCCTAGTATAAAGATTTTTAAACCAGCTTTTTAGTTAGCCCAACTTTTTTTAAAGTGACGTAATTTTCACTGTTTTGGTGCAAACAAGATGCAGTTTTGCTCTGTGTCAACAGAGCTTGCCATCATGACTATGACATTGTATGTGTATACAGGCATATCACATTCAAACAAGTATAAATAGCCTTCTAGTGCAACACTACTGATTAGTTTAATTTGTAAATGGCATTACAACTAACAATATGTTGCAAAAATGTCGAAGGAGCAAGTATCGCACCATTTTCTCCGAAATGGGAACAATATTGGTGAGGATGAATTAGGCTGCTGTTGTAACGTTTTACATAGGGCGACCTGCATTAACGTTCATTTCGCGAAAGTAGGCTCACTATACTGTGTATATACTCTGGGCGCCACAATCGATTCGTGGTTGAATTTACCGAGTACCTGACTCATTGAGGATATTTTATAGTGCAAAAATGGTACCACTAGATAGAAAACAAAATTTTCTCTCTATTGAAGTAAAAACTGAGTAGTTTAAAACAACAACGAATAAATGCTGAACGATTTTGCAGAGCATTTGAAACCCATTTTAGACGTTTCATAAAATGGACTAAAATCCTCCCTTTTGCCCGTACGTTCACTCAGAACCAGGCACCGAAAGTATTTTTTACATCTTATTCATTGATTTTCACGGTTTTAAAGATTTTTGGGTTCCTAGTTTCTGAGATAATTGACTTTAAAAGTCATGACTTTTAGCTAATTAGTATTAAAATCCTTATGACGTCACGAAACGTCATGCATAAAATGTAAGAGAAGGAAGCTCTTTTCGAGCAGTTGCGATGTGACTGCAACGTATTTGTGAACTTTGAAAGTGAAAAGCCACATACATAACGGCTGGGTTGGAAAGACTAATTTGTTTTGGTTTCCACCTAAAGGCATTGATTATGAAAGACTGAAAATACGATCATATCGCAAGAGAGACTGTACTAGTGTAGCCTGGCTAGAGTGGTGTCCGACAAGTGTAATTTTACGCAATAGCTAGCCAGGCCAAGTTAATCGAAGCTAGCCTTGCCTACAGTATCTGTTGCGAGTATCAGACTTTTCTGTTACTGGTCCGTTGTAGAAGTGAAAGTGGTACTTTCTGTTTGTTTTTGATTAAAACAAAAACGTATTACCGGACTAGCGGAAAGCACAACGCAACAACAATGCACATGAACAACAAAGCTGTTTACCGCAGTTTGTAAAGACTAACGTTATACTATACATAGTGCTCAGTAAGTACACTAAGCTAACCAGTAAATCAATCAAACGTTGGCCAAGCAAACGTAAGACTACCAATGTTCCTTGCGAAAGTCAACAAATAACCATTGCACTAACAGTTTAAGGTTCTTTTGCTGTTCTTTCCTGTGGAATTTATTCCAAATTCCGACCAAAAACGCAGACGAAGATACAAAGTTGAACCAAGGTGACAACACCATCGCAACTACAATTACGAACTAGTCTAGCTTAGACCAGGATAACAACGGTCAGGGTAGCAAGGTCAGATCACTCTCTTGCAAGTTGCACTCAGTCTCAAACGTGTGTGGAGACACTGCAGTTTATAAACTTTCCTTATCGTTTTCTTTGAAGATGTTTTCGGCTGACGAACGTCTTGAGGAACAATCTTCCAAGTGTCGCCAGGTAAAAAATAAGAATGTATTTCAACCACTCATTTGAGGGTATGCTAGGCCTAAATTCTTGTTTGTCTGGGAGTAGGAAGGGGAAGGGGCAGGACAAACTAAGTGCAACCCTCACCCTTTGGTAATGTGTCCACACGAAAAAATAAGAAAGACAATTACAATTCAAAAATTGCACCATAAAATGCAGCGTAAAAACTAGAAGGAACAAAACAAAAATCATGTAAATTCTTTAACTGATGGCTGAGATATGAATTTTTTGGTAATATCCTAGGTCGTCCTAGCGTTATACTTATAGGCTATAGTATATATAGTATATATATATAAAAAAAGAAAAAGGTGGTCAAATCGTCTAACACCAAAGCAGTGCTTCGCACAAAACTATTCATTATTCCTCACCTTCCACTGGATTTTACCCCTTCAAATCTCTCGAAAACATTCCTACATCTTTCTCTAATAAAACAAAACAAACGTTGAGAAAAAACTGACATCTTATGCAAGAAATCTTCTCATCTGATTCTTTGTTAACCACAACCTAGATCATCTTCTCCAATTCCTGTTTTGTGCGAAGCACTTCATTGGTGTTAGGTGATGTGACCAACCTTTTCCATATACACTATACTGTATATACTATATAACGCTAGGACGACCTGTGATATTCTGTAAGCCGTTCAGGCGACATAATTAGCTGCCATTTATTATTGTAGAACAAAGTGTCGCAGAATGTGCAATGTTTACAATCCTTTCAGAGGCGTCATTCATAACCCTTAGCCAATCACAGCTGATTATTCCAAAACGTCACGCACACACCCTCTCTCTACGTATTAGGCTAAACTTGAACGCTCTGGCTAAGAAATGTCCTCAGAACTTCCAAAAAATAACACATTTTCGGAATGAGCTGGGTCGTTTTCAGTGGATACTTTAGTACTTTATAGCATTTCGAAAAGATCAACATAACATTGTTTGAATGACATGCTATGACGCTTTCAACATTACGAAATCTCAAAAAATCTATGTGCAAGCCTTCATGGTGATGTGAAGGAGAAAGCCTAACTAGTGTTGTAGGTGCCTACAGAATGTAACTATAAGCTTATGAAAACCAAGCCTAGCCTAGGTGATAATTAATGGCTATTTTCGGGATGAGCTGGGTGGTGAAATTCAGTCAATCTTATATCATTTGAAAGAAAATAAAACAAAGATTCTTAATCTATATGAATGAAATCGTTTAATTTACAAAATAATGATAACAAATGAAATTTACTGTGTAGTTACGTTTAAAACGTCTCCATGTCCCACCAAAATGAGAGTTTTGTTATTAAAAGAGTAGCTAATAGACTATGAATATTCAAATTAATAGGATATATTACTTTCCTGCGACATTTGTCGTTAGGAACCACTTAATTAACCATTTTTGGAGGGGTACAGTAAATTAGCGTGAGGGCAAATTTTGCCTGTTTGAGGGAGTTTGGAGGTACAATGTCATGCGCTATGGTATTTCACACAGTGTTTTCTCTGGCAGCAATACGAAACCAGCAGTGGTCGCAAAAATACTTCATTTTTGGAAGATTACCACCCAACTGGACAAATTGTGCACATGTGACATCTGATTTGTATGTTTATTTTTTAGTGTATGAGGTGTATTTGGAAGCATGAATGAAAGGTTTAAGGTGAGATTTTGAAACAGTTCTGTGTATAGGATTGTTCATCAGATTTTGTCGCCACAGTGTCAGGGTATGTGTGTACGGGCTACCCTTGGCTTTACATGTGAATCACTTCACGAACTGGAAAATGAGTACTTTGTCCAGATTTCACCTAGGCCTAGGGGTGAGTTTTGTTTTGCTAAAATGCTAGGCAAGACCACTCTCGACACCCCACAGCCCCAACTTCGATAAAAGTGTAGGCTAGAAAGGATTAGAAATTTCTACACGTGTAGGAATTCATAAATGAGAATAGGCCTAGGGGGCCAAGCTCTAACTTAGTTACTCTGAGAATGATTCAAGTAAAGCTGCAACCTTTGTATGACTTTTGTCCTTGGCAATTATTTTAAAAGCAGTCCAACAGGATTGCCGTCTGAGTCATCAGTGATGCTGATTGCAACCTTAACTTCACAGGAGTCCTGCTGACAAGGTGTTTCAGATAGGGTATCCTGAAATTATACCATTGGGCAGAATTGGGCAAAAATAATTACTTAGTCTACTGGGACTGTAGGATAGATTGTCTCACCTGAGGAAGTTTTTCACTCTAGTATGTGTAGGCTATGTAACTTAAAAGGCAACAGCAGTCATCCCAACTTGAAAAAGTGGAATAGACTGTCAAGTTTCATGATTGGCTGTTGAGAGTCATGTGACAACATTTTCCCTCCTGAGATGTGAAATTTACCAGGAACAAATTGCTTGATTTAATTTTTAACTTGCTCATGCAGTATTCAAGACATAAATTATGATGGAAGAAAGGCCTACTTTGAAGAGAAATAAGGAAACAATATATTTAGCTGTTGCTTCAAAATAAATTTGGGGGGACATCTCCTGACCTCTAAACAACTAACAGTCTTGAGATATGATTTCTGTAATAACCAACACAATACTGTATGCCTCTTGAATGAAATAAATTATCTGAGGAGATGGTCACTTTGCAGACCCTGGATGTGGGCCAGTCAAGTCACCCAGCTGCAGAGCAAAGTCCCCCTGCAAATTTGCCCTACTACATTACTGTACATTTCTTCCTTTTCAGCAAACAAATTGCCTCCTAACAATGTCTCCAGAAAGTTGCCAAAAAAGGCTGTCAATTAATGTGATTAAACTACCTAATGCATACTGTATGTATGCTGTATATGCATGAACAGGATTTATCAAGAATGTAGACTAGCACCATTGAACTGAAACTCTTTACTCTACATTGTGTGTGGTACTGTGAGTACCGTATAAATATTACGAGGTGGTGTCAGAGCTACAGTAAGGGGTGGGATTGCGGGAATCATGCTAATTTCTTCAGAACCCCACCGAACAGAATTTGGGACCAGCTACTTCAGGGATCGCACAGTAGTACAGTTAGTACCCTACTGTACCTGACAATCGAATCTTCCCATGTGTGGCTTTAAACTGAATGTCAGATCCAAATGAACACCCCATCAGTTCCACCACCAATACATGCATGGTCAAAATTCCTCCATCTTTTATAAAATACCTCTCAACAACAATCCATTTGAGGGAATGATGTCCCACCCTGATTTTGAAAATCCCTTCCATTTTGGGAGCATTACGTAAAATAGCCATTACTCAAATAGCCTACCACTATACAGTCTAAACCTGACCTTTGGGCAGTTAAGTCAGGTTTTTCTTGATGTTAGCAATTTAGCACCCACAGTTTATAGCAACCACAAGACCTACTGGGTTTTATCACAGTTTTATTGACGTTATGGATGGAGATGCTTTAAACTGTAACTGAGAACATCAAGCAGCTACAGAAATCCTCTCTGTAGCTGCTTGATGTTCTCAGTTACAGTTTAAAGCATCTCCATCCATACAGAAACCTTGATAAAAAAAAAAAAAAAAAAAAAGCAGCTACAGAAACCCGACTTACCTACCCAAAGGTTTTGAACTGCTTAGTGGGACTGGATTACAGTAAGGGCTTTTTCACATATGAGTGAGAGTGGGAATTCCATCAAAGATAACTCCCTTAGCCTGAACTTTGGTATGGTGCAGCTTGCTTTCTTCTCACCAATAACACTGTGAAGAAGACTCTTTAATTAAATTGTTGCACTTGGTTAGTTGTATTTCCTAAAATTTTTGACATATGTTTTGCTTTGCAAAACTGCAAGCTAGTTAGTCTACACTCTACAGTATATTCTTTTGCAATATGAACACTGTGAATTGGCATTGACTCAACAAGTCTGTTTTAAGTTTCAAAACCGTACTTAGTACTGTATAAAAATAATAACAATAATAGCTTCATCACAAGAATATCATGTGAGCTGATTAGTGAGCTATAGCTGCTAAGTACAGGCTTTAAGTTTTGTAGTGACTCAACACCATCACTGGTTCCTTGAATTTGCACAGGCCATAGTTTACCATCAGTGACCTCGTTAAATTACAGTTGGCCCAATGTGATCCTGAATAATATGAAATGGAGTTAAAGCTGCAATCCCTTGTTATGGGCCACTGAAACATGTATGTATGGTGGCTTGGACAGCTTTACTGGCCACTTGAAACATTAACAGACAGAAATATGGAGGGTACATACTAACCAGTCTTTTTTGGTGGTTAGACACAAAACCCCATAAATGTGTCACCCTGTTCAAGTTCCAACAGTGCTTCAAGTTACTTGCACATGTATGATCTAATTCTCTCATGTACTCTTTATTTCTCAACCATCTTCAGAAGGGAAGTGATGGTACGTAAAAAAAAAGACTTAAATACTTACTGTAGCAACTGCTGCTTGTTTTGTATTCACTTCCCTTTCAACATTACCATTTTCACTGATTTTATGACAGCCTGAAAACTGTTAAAATTGCATTAATTAGCAAATTTTCCTGAATTCTTAACATTTATTCAACTGTAGGTCCACTCCTGCAGAAGGTCTTAAAGAAACCCCTTCAAAATGGAAGGGTCTACAGTGTACAGTAGTTCAATGGCTCTGGAGCATTTTGCTCTTTTGTAGAGGTACTGTCAAGAGTGTGTTCAAGTGTAAAACCACTAATCTTAGCTGCTGCAAAGCATTTTGTGTCAGTTACAAATAATCAAATACTGTAGGGCAAAATGTTTCATTAGGTATTAGGGTATCATACAAACTGTATATATCCTTAAACTTTTGGCATATATTTAAGCCAAAAGGTTGAGGATAGTGAAATATGTAATACTTAAAGAGGAACAGTTAAAGGCCTTATCATCTCACCATAAACAATTCCAGGTCCCAAACCTACAATGTTTGCTTTAATTAGTCCCTCCCACTGTCTAAAAACTCATCCTCATCCAGACATAATCTCAGTTTACTGCTTCAGTCACAAACAATATTCGGTTT
This sequence comes from Holothuria scabra, assembly GCA_037179385.1. Classification (NCBI taxonomy): domain Eukaryota; kingdom Metazoa; phylum Echinodermata; class Holothuroidea; order Aspidochirotida; family Holothuriidae; genus Holothuria; species Holothuria scabra. Next base: position 5,898,729 of record CM074192.1, on the reverse strand, counting down.
CATATACAGTGAAGTATGCAGTCTCTACCTGTTTACTGGTATGGGTATGGGCATGGTACGTATCTCCCAAGTGACCCGCATTTCGCAGGTTTGACCCTATTTGAACAGCCAAACTCGCTGACCCGCCAGGCACTCTGAAAAACCCCCTTTTTAAATCTCCAAATCATTCTTAGTTTAGAGAACCACACAAGTTAACAAATTATTCAGCTTAACTATAACTAAAAATTCAATAAATCTCACAGCACCTCAACTGCTCATGCTGCTATACAATGCATAGGCCGCACCTTGGTACAAACAGACCTATGTTTTCTGTCACAACATCTCTATTGACTAACCTTCGCAGCAGGTTATTCCTGTCTCTGCGTAAATAGTCTATTAACATTGTGCAAGGCAGCATTCAATGGCAAAAATGAATGCTCACTTTGCAGGTTAGAGGTGGGGCTTTTTTCTAAAAGTCCCCTCGACTCTCTGGCGAAGAGCCATGGGGCGAAAACCAAACGATTACTATTTCCCGGAGGAGTTCTGCTCCCTTAAGGAGTTTAACGTCCCAAATGGACAAGTACGCCCTCCAAAGGGCAAACACTGAGTGGTCCTGCTCTAGACTGGTTGAATAGAACAGAAGCCACAACCTGGATGCAGTTTAACGTCATGCCCAGGAGGTGGGGCTTGTCTCAGAGTTTCCCATCAAACAAAAGTTCTGGGCTGTCTTGCCAGTTCTTGACTCTGCCCTTTTATGAGTCCTAGAATGCTATACGAGATGTATGTAGATACTGTATATAAAGGAAATCACTTGCAACATGGTACTACAGTCAGTGACATATCGAGTTGACATAATTTGCAAACTGTACCGGTACCGCACCAAAATTTATGGCAACAATAACAATTAAATATTGTGATTAGAAGAGGTTTAAAGGCAGTCATTCATCATCCCGAACTACAGTTTCAGTATACATATATCAAAACTCTCAATTGGTACAGCTCTTTGATTGGCATCACATTCAAACAATGCATCATAGCTAAATTACACAGCATGGGCACTGAGAGTGTCTTGATTACACATTATGGACTTGTATGGCCACTGGGACAAGCCATGAAGCAATAAACTAGGATTGTGTCTGGATAAAGATGAGTTTTAGATAAATGTGGGAGGGGCTAGAAGTAAGTAGGTTGGGAGAATTGGAACTGTTTGGGATGATGAAAATATGCCTTTAAGTAATTGCGAATGGCATTTGTCAGTATCTGCATAATATTATTTTGGCAAATCTCTCAATGCAATATTTTTCAATACCATACTGAACTTTTGTGTAGGTAACCTCGCGAAATATTTTTGACTGATTTGCCAAAAAAAGTGCCACCATTTTGCATGTAGACACTTCTAAAATTCAAAAATTTTTGAAAAGGGAGGGGGACATCCCCGCCCTTATATCCCTCCACCAGGCCGGCAATCCGCCAACCAGCAGATCGGTTGGACCCGCATAAAGCCTCTTGGTACTTGGGAGCTATGTGGTATACCCATAATTTACAGTATGATGTACAGTAAACCATATGGATACCAAAAGTGTACAATGGAATTTGATCTTTGATGAAGCAGTCATGACAGGAAAGGAAGATTGTGAAAATGACTTTCATCTTGTTAGCTTCCACATTCCTGATGTTGTTCACAATGCATTGTTGTATTTAGTAAAAGAAGTTTTCTCTACTGGATGCAGTAACAGACAATAATAAATTGTGTGTATACTCTTTGTACATTGAAGATGCAGAGTCAATGGTATTGTGCAACATTCTGTACAGTAGAGTATAGTAACTGAGTTAAAGGTGCAAGCAGAAGGTAAACAGTGTACAGTATTTGGCTGTGCTCCAACATTCCATTGGTCTCATCAGCTGGCATCTGTCCAACAAGTACTGTACTAATAATGCTTTTGTTGTATAGTTAGATAATTGTGTGAACTATTAAATTTAGATTTTCAGTTGAAGGCCCAATAGTAACTCCCTGACACAGTAGATAAAAAAAAATTAATAGTTGAATGGGAAAATTGCTACTGTAATTTAAACCACTCTCTGGTTGGAGGATATACATCCCTGTTTGGGTCATTTCATGTCTTGTGAATGATGTAACATCTAGTGCAAGTTGCATACTGTAATGTAGTGCCAGTTACATCAGGCAGTCTGAAGAATTGGCGTGGTAGAAGTTGGGAGGGAGGGTTGGACAGGGAGGAAAATAAGGTACATTGAATGTAAGAATTGTATATAGTTGCAATGTACTGACAAGGGTTATCATGTCTGCCCCTCACCTGTGAGGTTGTAATTTTCCTATGCCCCAACCTGCAAGATTTGCCTATACTGGCAATTCATTTTAAAAACACTAGTTGTCAATAATCTCACTACTTGAGCTGCATGGAGCTGGATTCACTTAACATCTTTATGAGAAGTTTGGTAATTCAAAATACATAAACTGTGTAAGAACTGTGGAAGAACTTCCTAATTTTCTTAAGTGGTAGGCCTATTGTCCATGCAGTAAGATATGCAATGTAAATACATCAAATGTATGCATTAATTAATCAATAGTGCAGTTTGTGCTGTCACATTAAAAGGCTCAATTCTCTCACCCCAAACAGTACCAATTCTCCCAACCTTCTTACTTAAGCCCCTCCCACAATTATCAGAAATTCATTCTTATTCAGACACAATCCCAGTGTATTGCTTCAGGGTACGTGAGTATAAAAAATCTCAATGTGTATAATCAAAACACTTTCACTGCAGTTCATGCTGTGTAATACAAGCTTTGGAACTTTTTATTGTTTTAATTAGCTGTCAATCAAAGAGCTAAGCCAATTGAGAAATTCGGTACACCCCTACCAAAATTGTTGTGGGGTGAGAGGATTGGTCCTTTCAAGCTATTGCCAATCAAATTGTTTCTAATTGTTCAAATGATGTGCACCATTTTCTTTATTACCGAGCTTTCGATTGAGTGAATGTGGACTTCGTTCTAGTCGATCAGCTTGCCTTCTTGAACGCGTCCACTGCTATGGTGCGTCGACTGTTAAAGCCTGTTTCGATTTCCCAGCGCTAGGGTCGACGTGGACGAGTCGTATTAAAATGGCGAATTTGCAGTCTAGCCTTGTGTAATTTTTCAAAATTTGTTCAAAGATGTAAATGCATGTCTACTATATGGACGCCAGTTAAGTACGTTGGTATGTTTTCATGGAGAATACAGCATATTTCAACTTTGAGCCTCCTGCTGTTGAAGTTACAAGAAAACGTCCAAAATAAAGCACATTCCCCAATGAAATATCAATCCCATATGCATTTTAGGTAAAGAGTGACCCCATTTGTACAAAACAAATCACAAGGAGGGAAACTAGCACGTATTCTTGTCACTTAATCCGTTTTCGGACATTCTGTGACGTCACACATGTGAACGTTCGTTGCAGTTTGGGACGAACGTCAAAACCGCGGTGGACACGTTCTCGATTTGGCTAGTGGACGAGGGAGACGACGTGACGCATGCGCAGAGGCTTAAATTGACGCAATCTCGTAGCAGTCGACTAGGTGAACGTGCAAATCGAAAGCTCCCTATTAACAGGTGTGGACCAGTGTAGTTCAAAGCTCCTCAGTACAGTATTTAAAGTGTTGCTACAATTTATTGTATAAATTCACAAGTTAGAGTACAACAAATCTCAAACTTAAGAATGTTAGTATTTTGTCTTGCCGTTGTGAATACCATCCCAGCTAGGCCGCATGCTAGGCCTTGAATTTTTAGATGTTTGATTGCAGTCTCACACCAAATTGACAATTTCCTTCATGAACCCTGTATAAATTATCTTACAATTACTCATCAGATAGTTAATGTTTTGGTGATACTGATTTTCAAGGACACAATTTACTGTAAACTTCTTAAGTATAACCCTCAGAACAGACTAATGTTAGTCCTGTACAGTACAGTACAACTCTCCTTGTAGAAACAAAGGATAACATAACCATATGCATGTCCCTCTCATGATATCACAAGATTTGCACCCTGAACTCATTAATAATTAAGTGCGGATCAAAAATTGCCCTTTAAAATGGTCAATTTGGACCAATTGTGATGTAAATTGTGGCTATTTTCATGGTTTTAAATGCTTTCTACTGTGCATGCAGTATCCTTGTCACTTTCTTGTCACTCTACCTTTAAGGCCAGTAATTTGTTGATCTTGTCTAGCAGTGTTCAGACCTTGAGGTTTAGCATTTTCAAGTGAGCCAAAAATTACTGTAACTCAGGAAATTTAGAATTGGGAGTGTGGTGGGTGTGCTGTTCTGTAGATCTATTTTAGTTGCACCAATCTCTATTTATATTGTGCAAAAAATCACACTACTGTACAGTAGTAACAGTTGTTTGTAGAAAGTGTTGGTGTGGGATAACTCTAATTGCATGCCTCAATACTCAAGGCTTTTGTGTTGTTACTGTAAGATTCAGAGGGAATTCCATTGAAATCTGAAGGCTGTAGGAGCATTGAGCTTTGAGCGTGAGTTGTGCTGTACAGTACTGTATGTGACATTGACATACAGTATAGTACCAGGAGTGCCACATGCATACTTTTTGCTGGTTCAATGCGCCAGAGTTTGGCAGCCTGGGGGAAGGGAATGGCTCCCTCCCCTTTTGAAAACTCTGTTTTTCTCCATGGCCTCACATGCTAAATTGTGCTTAGTTTTGTTGCAATTTCAGATGAACATTTCTCACTGAACTTGTTGCTGTCTTGGTAAACCATCTTGGTTAAAGCAACTTTTTTGCTCTCTTCATTAAGGGGGATTTTTTGTCAGATTCAAAACGTTTCAAAGAATAAACATTTTACCCTTACCTACAGTAGATTACTCAGCTAAAGTGGCATTTTGAAGAAAAAATTTTTATGATGAATTGACAGAGCACACCAATTGTAACTGGTTGAAGTGGAAGAACATCTGAGTTTTTGATAAAGAATTGATGATTATGTAACTTTTTGTGAGACCAAAACTTTTTATTTGACCAGTTTAAGTTTATTTCTTTTTAATTACACTTGTTCTCCACTCCAAACAAGGTTGCTCTCAACAAGTGGACAGTGTGATGCCGATTGACGAAGCCTATGGTGTACCATACACTGCAGTGGAAACAGCAACTGAAATGATTCTTAATGTTACACATACCTCCCAAGTAACCCACATTTTGCAGGTTTGACCCGCATTTGAACACCCAAACCCGCTGGCCCGCCCAGCCCTCTTAAAAACCCGCAGGTCAAATTTCCAAAATGTTCTTGGTTAGAGAACTACACAAATTGAGCTTACCGATCACTAAATCATATCTTACAGCATATTCAACTTCTCATGCTGCTGTTCAATGCATAGGCTTAGTCCGTACATTGCATAGGTCCATTATTTACGGACCTGTTTGCTGTTGCAAAATCGAATATATGGAATATATTCCTGTCACTGCGTAAATAGTGTAGAAATAAAAAATGAATGCCCACTTTGCGGGTTACAGGCGGGGCTTGTCTCAGAGTTTCCCATCAAAGGAACATTCTTGAGAGTTCTTGTTGTTCTGACCGTGTGTTTTCATGGCTAGAACGCCATGCCATATGCACGAAGGTGTACATTGGAAATCACTTGCAGCATGTTACCACCATTGGTGACATATCCAGTTGACTTTTGCAAAGTGTAGCTCAGTGATGCACCAAAAATTACGGCAACAATAACGATGAAATATTGTGATTAGGAGAGGTTTTAGTCATTTATGAGTATCATGCAGTATGGGCCCTCACATTATTTGGCGTGATCTCTCAACACATTATTTTTCTATGTAACCACAAAAAAAAATTAGTACTGTACTGAACTGAACTATTTTTTGTGCAGTAACGTGGCAAAATTGTTGTCTTATTTGTGAAAAAAGTACCACCATTTTGCATTTAGACACTTCTTAAATTCAAAAATTTTTAAAAAGGAGAGGAGGACACACCCTCTCCTTATGCACACCCTTCCCTTATACCCCTCCCCGGCAATCCACCAACAGACAGATCAGTTGGACCTGCACCTAGCCTCTCGGAACTTGGGAGCTATGGTTACATTCCTTCTACAATGACGTCAGTCTGCATATGAACTTAACAGAAGTTTAATCTAGCCATTCATGTGTCCCCTCACTGCCTCATGGATAATATACTATAGTAAACTATTCTGTGAAATAGCCCTATAGAATTTAATTAGGTTGCGTGCCAGTGTATTGGTAAATATTTCTGTAGTGTTCAGTTGGGGCCTGGGGGGCAAGTTGGCCAGTCTGATCAGTGGGATTCTTCGGTCAATTCTTTGTAGGTGGAGCAACACAATTGGAAGTCAAAGTGTTGCAGGTACTTGGAAAATGGTTGTCACATGGTCTATTATTGTAACAAATACTTCTGTATGTAAGTCACATGCTAGTGTGTGATGTCATACATGACAGTATGACATCAGACTCAGCATGCATTGATTGGATAGAATAATCTTGGAAATGTGTTTACCTGATCATCTGTTTACCTCTGGTAACAACTACAGTATGTATTTAGCTATAAATTAAATGGTATCCTCAACATAAGAGCATAAAGTACCAGCTTTCTGGTGTTGAGTCCCTAAAACTTCATGTCTAATTCTTGTAGTGTTACTGTAATAAAGGTTATGTTTTTGAGAAGGATATTAAGGAATAATATCAATGTTTGCAGATCTCTCTTACTGTAAAGAACCTTGCACTGCAATAAATTACATGTAGCATGCCATCCCATTCACATCACTTTCATATCAGTATACAATACAGTACTACAACGGTATGCAGAACAGCCTACTGAAGTATAAACTGGAAAATTTGATGCGAGAAATGAAATTACTTTGAGTATTTTCCTTTATGTGGCAACTATATGGTGAAGACTTTTGTACAAAACTTGCAACACTTGAATATATTTGAAAACGGATGAAATTCTTCGTGCTCCTTTAGCTGTAGATGTTAATCAGTACCACTTGGCAATGTGCCGAAAAAAATGTCTTCAGGAGGATTTTAATGTTCTGCCTTACCAAAGTACCCTTAACTAAAAACTGTTCTGTTCAAGAACTTTAAATGCAACTTGCCATTATTTATACCATTGAACTGGAAAAGCTTTTTTAGGTCTGAGTAAAAAAATGGATTGCTTGGAACTGTAGATTTCATTGGTATGAAATTGTGTGTTGTGAACATACACACACTGATTGCATTTTATAAAACAAAGTTAACAAGAGAGGAGAAACTGTGACTTGACAAGAGGAATTTATGCTGTGTTTCTTCAAATTTGGTATGAAGTACTGTACCCAAAGTGGAAGCATTGTGGTTGTCATGTAGCATCATATTTTTCAACCATCTTCTAAAGTTAGGAAGCCTTTACAGATCTACTGTACAGTACTGTAGGTGCAGATCATCAAATTTCTCAGAATCTTATAATCCACTTGGATATTTGGAAGGTTTAACATAAAAATTATAGTTGAGAGAGCAAATAAATGGCATTTCCAAATTACCATAGAGGGAAATTTCTTCATGCCTTGACACGAATGTTAAATGTTGATGTGAAGGATCTGATCCACAGGACTTCTCTTGTAAGTTTTTTTTTCTTTTACTGTAGGTGTACTATACCCCACCCTCCCTCCCAAACCAGATTTAACAGCTATGAATTTGCAGAACAGAAAGAAAAATTTTCATAGAACTTTAAAGATTGCACAAAAGTCTTATAATTTTATTGTCTAAACACTTTATACATTCATTTCAATTTGTTGGTTGTAATCTCCTTGCCGTATTGTGCAATTAATTGTATCTTAATAAATTGTGTATTAATAATAATTGTGTTTTAATTGTAATTGGCTCTGGAGGTACTGCAGTTTTATATTCTGATCATATTCTTCATTTCAGGGTAAAAGATGCCTGGAAAGCTTCCCACATGGACAAACAGAAGACCCTCAGAGCACACCTATCGTTGAAGATGAAAGTCTGTTGAAGGTACAGTACTGATGCTTTGAGTTTTAAATTTTCCAGGTGTACTCATTATCATACTCCTTAAATATCGTAATTTGAAAGTGTGATACAAAAGGTGTGCTGTTTTATCAAACTTTAAATTAAATAATATTTACCTTAGCTGCAAATGATATGCCACCCCTCACAGTGATTTGAGGGGAGTAGTGTAGTGATTGTGTGATAGCACTCACATACCTCAAAATTCAAGGACTGGGTCCAGTATCATGCCTCATCCCTAACACTACCTTTACTTCTTTACAGTACTGTACTTAAAGACCTAATCTTCTTCCCCCCAAACTACAATTTTTGTACTAGTCCACAGAAATTCTCAATTTAACAAAGCTCTCTGACTGACAGCACAGGTTTTGACAAATCCCCCGCCCATCAGTCCGGGACAAGTAAAAAATTACTTGGACAAGTGAACTGCTCAATATTATAGCCCGCTGGGCAAGCAGCACAGAAGTCTTCTTCACATAGGAATTCAATGGCTAGTACTAGATAATTAGATATGGACTCAGTGCATATTCATGCGGACAAGTAGACTTTGGGAATCCCTAGCCCGATGGACAAGTAATAAGAAATAAATTTATCGAAGCCTGTGACAGCAAATTAAAAAAATTCAAATACTGTAAGTATGTTACTGTAGGTGAACTGTAACTGTTTGTGGTGAGAAAATTGGGTTATTATGGGAAGTCCCTATTGTAATTTTATTTTTTTTGCACTAACTGTATGGTTATTACAGGAAGTTTATTTGTCTGCAGTCATGTGTTGCAACAGATCCTGTCACATGGTTATACTGTGCTGTGCATGTACAGTATGTTACAGTAGTTCATGTTATGAATCTATAAGGCTGTACAAAAAGGTAAAATATTTTAACGTACCCAGAGAATGGTAATGAACTGATATTAATAGGAAAATGAAAGCATGACTTTACATACTACATAAAACTGCAGCAGAGAGGTCTTTCCCATGGTCTCATAGTGTTTCTGGTGTTACTTTTACCACTGTGCTGGAAGTACAGTATGAGAGTATGATATTCGATGCCCATGGTGTAAAGTACTGTGTACAGACATGGAATGGTACAGTACAGTGTATGCAAAAGTTTGAGAGAAATAAAATCTGAAGTGCAAACAAATTAAAATTCCTGAAAAGTGTGTTATAACCATCTCTGAAAATAAACATGATTCCATGATGCGTCACTATTTATTCCATCCATAATTGTTCTTTTAGTTTTTTCCATGAATTTACATTGAATCAATCATAAATATCAGCTTTGTATACAGTACAGCAAGGCAGTGGTGCACAAATTCGTTTTTGTCAATGGAAAATGCCACAGAAAGACTTTGTGACTGTGTAGTAAAATGAAACTTAAACTGATGTTGAACAACATGCTGTATGGTTTTAATAATGCTTTGAATAAGGGTGCTTTCACACTGCTAAGCAAGGTACAGTTAAGTGAATTTAACTTATTTCAAATGATCACAGCTACCCTTTGCTTTGTTTTATACTGTACTGTAGTCTTGCTTTTTGGCAGTTTGAAAGCACCTTAAAGGGGCAGTCGATCAGAGTTAATCCTTTGTTTCAACACCTCATTTTCCCTTTCTTAACTGATTGTGTACCAAAATATTGGAACACTGAAGAGGTCTTTCAGGGAGGAAGAAATGCTAATTTGCATCAGTTACTGTTGAATGTAAATTTCTGAATATTTGATGGGTAAAAAAAATAAAAAAAAAAATCCACACAGAGGCAAAAGTATACATCCTCATCCTCCACTATACTGTTACCAATCAAAGTGCTGGACATTGATCATGGATCATTTTTTTTTTTATCATTTTTTTTTTTAGTTTTAAGTCAGTTTTCAAATGTGTTTCAAAATTTAAGTTGTGCTGGAAAAAACAATCAAAACAAACTCTGATTGCCACTTTAAAGGGCCAATCCTCTCATCCAAAACTACAATCCATTTAGGGGTTTACAGAAATTCTCAATCAGCTCAGCTCTTCGATTAACAGATAATTCAAACAATTCAGAGTAACAAAGCATACAGTATTACACAGCATGAATTGTACTGAGAGTGTTCTGAATTAAAGTAGTGTAGCAGCACTGTATTGCAACTGAAAACTTTTGGAACACTTCCCCAATCACACATGTATGTCAGTAGCATAGCCAGGATTGTGTCATGGTGGGGGAAGGGGGGGGTTGGTGTCATGGGAGTTGGGGCACGACATGAGGGAAAAGTCTAAGGATAGAGAGAAAAATCTGCTCTGTTAGGTGGTTTTTGCATTGGAAGGTTCAGTCATGGGAGATTCTAACCCCCAAAACCACCCTGTGGCTACTCCACTGTACCATGTATAATGCCTTGTTCAATTTTTAAATTGTCTGTCTTCTATAAACAATTCCCTCAACCCCTTCCCCCTCCCACACCAATTGCAATGTTTGGTCCCAAATAAAGTGGTGCATCCTGAATTGGTCGTATAGTCTGCAATATTGAAGAGGGAAAATATGAGTGGAGGGGTGTTCCAACAAGTTTGCCCAAAATGGTTGGTAAAGTGCAGCATATTCAGTTCGAGGGTGTTGCCCTTTCAGCCTTGAAATTTATCCATTGCTCATGGTGGGTCAAAAGGAAGAGATGGCTTGCAGAAAGAGAAGTGGATTCAGAGGGAGCTTTTCACCCACTCCTCCAGGATATTTTTTTATTTGACTAAAGAACAAAGCATGGTAGATGATTACAAATGGTTTTTTTTTTTTTTTTTTTTGACAGTTCTCCATATACTACCTACGTACATTCTCTAGCTGCTTGATGTATTCTGTTTTAAAATGTAACCCTTGTTTTGCAGAGGTTCAGCTTACAGCAGTGTCTGGAGGTTTTACGTAAAGTCACATATGTTATTGGTGGTGTCATTGTATTTGCTGCTGTTCGTAATTCCCTGACATGGCACCTGGAGAAGTTCTGGGGTGCATCTGGTAACTTTTGGCAAGCACAGTGGGGGAAGGTATACACTTTCTTTGGAGAAGATGACTTCAATATAGGGTTTTATGGTAAGTGGGCGGGTTTAGAAAATTTACATTCCATGAGAGGAAATGGAAGGAAACAGTGTTAAACGATTTAATCAATGTTAGTAAATTATTATCTATGAGAACTTTTCATTTACTTGTAGAGAAGTTACAAAATATGATTGGAAATATCTTTCCCTCCAGCTGGTGCATTTCTTTCCAATAATATTACCAAGTTGAGATTATTATTGTGCCACTCTAGGGACACAGGTAATTTTTTGTAGAGGTCAAAAGCAGTTTTGGCCCAAATATTGGTCAATAGCACCATTTATAATGTTGTGCCCATGTTTTGCACCAATAGACCAACTGTTTTTGTCCAGATTGGGAGGGAGAGTTCCCCCTCTGCACCCTCACCTCTTACGCCTATGTGCGCCACTATCATACTGAATCACTTCAGAGCCTGCTTGGCTAAAAATGACTAAATATGAGAACCATAGTACAGTACATGACAACGTTATCATGGTTCAATCCGTATGCATTGTCTTAGGAATGCCTTGTATGGTATGTATTGGCCACAGCATAGTATCTGTGTACAGTGGTTATTACAGTGAACTAGTTGAATAAAAAGCAAGTACTGTATGTCAATGACCCAGTATTCCATGCCAGGTGTCAAAGTTAATTTGGCCAGTGCTAGTTACATATGACACTTGAACAACTCTATTCATACTTAAGGTTTCAAATTGGGCCAGGACACCTCTACTTGATGGTCCTCCCCACTAACTTTAGTGGTACAGTGTCAATTGGAAAAAAAGATATTCATGGCCTAAAATTTGAACATGTCCTGATCGTTGTGTAAAGCCCATCACTGCTCTCAGTGCTGCATGTCAAGAGAAGACATCATTGACATCACAGACACATAATCCCTTTAATATATTGAATTTGCACCTAAATGTTGCACCCTGTAGAATAACCACAGTGGATGTGGGTTTGACACTGCGCCCTCAAGTCGGAGTTTGCGACCTGGTGTCGTGCGATCTCTAAAATCGAGTGGAAATACTGGTTGTGAATACAGTACCATACTGTACAGGGCAACATAAAATTATAAATTAACATTTTACTGTAGCTAGGTAGGTTCCATGTTCATTTTAGAGATTTTAATCACATTACTTATTCCCATTCACTATACAACTTGAATACACGATGTAATGTAAACACTAAGCTGAACTTGCAATGGTGTTTTGGCTGTATGTACAGTATAATACAGTATGTAGACATCTTTTGCACACAGCAATGGAATGATGGCCTTCATAGAATGCAGATCGAGGTATCTCTCAAAATTTCAATTTAATGAAAAGGACAAGCAATGTACAGTATAATATGAAAAAGCAGTATAGTAAAACTGTAAAACTCCCAACTGTAACTAAAATAACCCTCACATTATGCACTTAGTTTATTATTATATTATAAACTAAGTATATTATTTATTATATTAACTTTGGTAATAACTGCATACTGTTCATTTCAGTAAATTCCATAGAGTTGTGTAACAAGACTGCTGTTCCCCTTAAGCAGTACTACTCTACACAGTCTAGTAAAAATTACTTGTTGTACGTAGCTTGTGGATTTAGCCACTTGAAAAAGATGAGTAATGGTAATACATGTAGCATGGTTGTATATATTATTTAATGATAATAAATTCTTAAAATGTAGTTCAGCAAAAAAATGGTTCACCTGAAACAAAAATTTTTTTTTTGAAGAAGAGTAATTGAATTATAGTTCGCATTCCCTGTTTTCCTCAGCATGTGAAGCACTTTTTGCCTCAGGGAACAGAAGATTTGGACAACATCTGCACTGTATTTATGTCCAATGGAAAATTCACAAAGTTATGGACAAATTAGTGTTTTGCAAGGGTTGATGGACATGAATTGTTGAGAAGACTGAAAGGACATACTGATTATTTCATGCATTATTATCTTTGTCAGCAGAGGCACCAAAACCACATTTCAGAAGCTAGCCTATGCTTATACTATGGAGAGGTTGGTGGGGGGGGGGGACAAGTAAACCCCAAGTTTAGGTAAATTTTTGCACTCCCTTGACATGAAATAAAAGGAACCATTTCTTATGAATGTGTTGAAGAATGATACAGATCAAGAGAATATCATAAAAACAGTCTCAGCTTATCCTAGAAAATCTGGTATGACACACATAAAATCTGCGGGAGTCATGTTGAGGAGTGTCAACGGGTGGAGAAAGGGATGATGTGCCACTCTGATACAAATGTCTGTGATGTGGAAAAAGTCTGTATTCTTAGGCCTTTTTCAATTGGCATTGACTTAACAAATAGTTACTTAAACAAGCGATTCAAGGATCTTGTGTGACAGCATTCATAACAGTCTTAAAATACTGGTGCTATGGCCGAGTGAATAAAGGCGGTGGCATTTGAAGTGATGAAGGTTAGCAACCGGGAGGTCTGGAGTTCCATTCCTGGCTGGGTCAAAGTAAGGTGGATTTTTCATCCAAGAGCAATCTATGGTTTTCCCATCTAAACTGGCCTTTCAAAAAATACCAAATTTGTTCCAAATTGTTGAATTGGTTGCTACCCGATGAGAAGTTGTAATTCATAAGCCAACGGCTTCTCCCACATTCATGGTCACTTAGCATTGTAAAACAACTGCCCTTCAAGGCCCGATTATTAAAATGCAGTTCTATATATTAAACATACAGTAATCAGCGTAGCTTTTTTTCTTAGCAATTAACTTCTGTGGTTTTGGGGTTGTAGTATATGCCCACAGTATTTTTTGCCTGACATAAAATGTGACAAGGAAGGACTTCAATACATTCGCACCGTATTTGGAAACAAATTTGAGCTTGAACTTTGAAAGTTAAACTAATTTTACCTCTCTTTCAAGTTGATGCTATGAAACATTTGTGTTGGTGTGCTGTTAAATCCCATCTACAGTAATATTTCACTAGTTTCTTTTATCCTTTCAACAGGTATTGCTTCTGTCACATTTTTTACATACTGGTTTGTTTGTTTCCTGTTCCTCATCATTGATCTAACTGGACAGCCAGCATTCCTATACAAGTACAAAATTCAAGATGACCAAAATGTACCAGTAAGTCTTGTCTTTTTACGATCAAGTGTGAAGATAATATTTCCGGATGTATATAATCTTTCATAACAATCATTTGTTCACACTGGCTATGGCAAAGATGCAAGAGTTCAGGAAATTAGAAGAGAGTCTCCAACAAAATTCTCAGGAAATTCACCAATGCACCAAGATGACCACCATGAAGATATAATTTGTATGATTTGATAATGACTCTGTTATACTTTGAACAAAAGTTGAACTTGAATGGGAAACAATATCATATTCCTGCAATACATATAGTGATTTGGACCTTTATACCTTGCATTATGTTGAAAATATTAGAACTTCCTTGCAAAATCTGTGGATTTACTTGAGCATGTCCAACTCCAACACAAGGCCATAGCAGACAGCAATCTTGCTACACCTTTTTGCACACATACGGTAGCAACAATGTACTGTGCAGTATGCTCTATCCATGTACAGTATAGGAAGTTTGTAGTGTAATCCCCTACTGTAGTCATAAAACTGAAAGGCTAGACTAAAACTGGAGCAGTCTCATCACAACTGTGGTGCAAAACTAGGTGCACATTGGGGGTATGAGAAGGTGGATACAAAAAGAATGTACTGGTCAAGTAATTGCAATACTACATGAATTGAATGATTACTAACAGTCAACCAATCTTGGGCGTACATGCAGTTTTGTATGTTCACTTGGAATTATGCATTAGGAATAGGACTGGACAAGAAATGTGCCATACAATCTATGTAGGCAATCCCTTGTAATGACATTCCCTCTCAAAATTCAAATAGAAAAGCCAGGTCTACAGAGTATCCACATAAAGCAGTGTTTTATGATAAGGTTTTAATCTCTTAAACCAAGTCCATGCCAACCCTATCTCTCCTAGTCATGTGACATTCATTTTTCCCACAACAATTAACACATACTTGTCTTAAGAGATTACTGATTACACACTTGCAGTGACAAAGATTGTGAAGAGTCCCTGCAGTGTGTTTCATTTCCTCATTAAAAGGCAATTTAAATTAGATTGAATGAATGGGTAAAGTATATGTAGAAGGAAAGCATAGAAGGAAAGTGTATATTTTAAAGGAAAGTTTCCTCTTGCAGATCTCATACTGTAACACCTCAAAACAGGATTTTATTCCGAAGTGCGACAATAAAGTAATTCCTCAATTTTTTCCCCAAAGAAATGTGGTTTTGAACCACAAAATTGACTATTGAATGCTCAAATTAGTTCAAGGCCTACCTCCACAGTTCTTTGAAACATTTTTGTACTATTTTCAGATTGGTTGAAGTTGAAATATTTATTTGTATGAATGACCAAGGTTTAATAGCTCTGGACCTGCTCGTTAGCACAGGATAAAGCACTATTTGGTGTTAATTTTAATGCTGGGTGCATTCAGACAGTGCCCTTGTGCATTGCTTGCATTAACCATGTGATAGTGCTTTACCCTGTGCTACAGCAATGCATGGTCCATTGTTATTTTAACTTTAACTGTAAAATTTTAAACCAAAACAGCCAAGAACTCATAACTGCTATTTATGATTCATATATCTCTTCCAGGTACCCAAGGGCAAGTTATTACATGCAGTAGCAGTGGTCCTTTACAACCAGGTCATAGTTTCGGGACCAACCTTGTACCTGACGTACCACATTATGCAATGGAGAGGTAGCAGCTTTGGTCGTGAGCTGCCCTCAATCTATTGGGTCATGGTAGAAGCTG
Source organism: Holothuria scabra (assembly GCA_037179385.1). NCBI lineage: Eukaryota > Metazoa > Echinodermata > Holothuroidea > Aspidochirotida > Holothuriidae > Holothuria > Holothuria scabra. The sequence continues at coordinate 5,882,895 of CM074192.1, read as the reverse complement.
TGGTATTTCTGATATTTGAAGAGATTGGGTTTTACTACTTTCATAGGTATGTGCACCTCCCTCCCTGTGTATACTGTTTCTTTCATCCAACTGGGGAATTGATTTTTGCAAAATTGTCAGCTTTAGACTCTTGCATGTAAATTAGATTTCTCTCTTATGCAGTAGCATGAAATTTCGGACATGACAGATCTTTTCCTGATTTTTTGTGTCTGTGTATTTTGAAAGCATTAAGAATTTGGGTCAAAGTGGTCCTTACAACAACTGCTTATTTTTGGCTGGTCTGAAGACAAAACTGAATAACCTACACCATTAATGAATAAAAAGTTAGGGATATGAACTATATGAGTATGCCTGTTTTCCAGATATTGTTTTAGGGACATAATGAGGGGGGGGGGGGGGGTAAACAGGATGAGTGTTTTGTGATCACCATCACTACTAGCCTATACAAAGTTTTGCCAAACTTTGGGGTTGTACTTTTGGGGGGGGGCTTTAGTCTCCCAGTACCTTAGAACTGCACTAGGCTGCTGTCTTTAATTTGATCCAGAAACACTCAGGAATCATGTGACTGTGCATAACCTGGCATTACTTTGAAGTCAGTAGATGGAAGCATCTTTAAAAAAGAAAATGAATTGTTTATTTTCCAAGTTGTTAGGGAACAATTCGTCTAGTAAGTTAAAAAATGGAAGCTTCTACCATTGTTCTTGGTGCTCTGCATAAACATTGGAGTAGGAAAAACAAGCCAGTGAGCCACAACTGGAAAAATTGCTGTGACTGGCCTAGGGTAAACTGAACAATAAAGCCTCACCTAACTAACGACAGTAAAGCCTTGTTTCCATGTGTACTTAATGCGTGAACATAAGGTGCAATGCACAATGTGTAAACAACACTTATTGCGTACACATTTTGCAGCTATATGAAGAGGAAGAGGGGAATTCCCTATTACTTGTGGCACTTACATATTGGTTTTACATGTGGTTAGCCTCTGTAGCCTACAGTCATCAAAACAAAATGCCACAAAATTTTTACCCTGATGCTATGCTGGAAAAACTGATTGAGTTGGTGAGACAAAACCCATCAGTTTATGATACATCTTGACCATGTCATTATTAATAATGCTCCTTTTCTTCAAGTAACAATATACAAGTCCACCCACTATCAATAAATCTTCATCTTACTCCAACTCTCTTCTACACTTGGACCACATTTTGTCTCTTTGACTGCTGGGTTTGTTTAAAAAACTGATTATTTCGCAACACAAACCTGCAGTGCATGTGTTCACAAAAATAATATGCATATATGGAAACAGGCAATTCGCAGGTTCAATACGCATTGCACATTACAAAGATCGTATTCAATTTGGACACATGGAAATAGGACTGAAGTTTTCACAAATCCTTACCAGTTGTTTGATTGTTACGATAATTTCACCTTTGCGAGAGTTGGTTTCTTCATTTTAAACACTTCAAGATATCAACTGTTTGAATGAAAGTGTATAATGTTCCTGATGGAATGTGACATTTTCACGTTCTAATTTTTTCATTTTCATTCTCCAACCAGCCTCAGCATTTTTCACGATTTCTTCTTTCTGTAGTTTTATAATGGTATCAGGTATTTTCCTTCTAAATAAAGAAAGGGACTATGCCAGAAGCTCAGAAAGAATGCGGGCCATTTATTTCTGCCAAACTCCAAGTCCAAATTGATTGTGCCTTTGGCTAAAGTTACAGATGGGTTCAGGAGAAAAATCATGCCTTAAGGCCCCTATAAGGTGTAAGTGAAAGGGTTTCAAATGCCATTTATTTATGAAAGTTCAAACATTACTGTAAAGATGTCTTTTTCTGAAATAAGAAACCAAGATAATGACATTTTTTTTATTTTTTATAGAAATGAAAAGGGTAGGGTTTACCCTCCTCCTGTAAAGGGAGGACAAATCCCCCATACCCCTTTAACAGAAACACTTATGAAATCTGAAATCCTTTTTCTTGACAACACCTTTGCCACACCCACTGCTGAGCAAGTACACTCATTTTTCAGTCAAACTTAGTGTCATTTACTATATTGTGGAAAAGGACATATGTCATTTGCCTTGTACTCCACCCATTCCTTCCCGTACATGTTGTGTGCTTTTGTGGAAATGATGAGATGTGAATTATATATAAGTAATTGTGAATTTTGTGCCTTTACAGACTTTTCCACCACCCAAGAGTTTATCGCTACATTCACAAGATTCATCATGAATGGACAGCACCAATCAGTGTGGTTGCCATCTACTGCCATCCAGTGGAACATTTCTTTGCTAATGTCCTCCCTGCTTTGATTGGACCTATTGTTATGGCATCCCATATAGCCACCTTCATGCTTTGGATAAATGTAGCTCAGATCTCTGCCATAATATCTCACTGTGGATATCATCTGCCATTCTTGCCCTCTCCAGAGGCTCATGACTTTCATCATTTGAAGTAAGTCTTTGGAGGCTGCGCAATGAAATGTGGCTTGCAAATATAAATACAGCATTATATTACTGTATCAAATTTCAAATATTTTGCCATTTCTGTAACTTTCCTTTAAAGTTGTTCTTACCAGCTAATGATGGTATAATGTGTATGCTTTTACAAGCAGCATGCAAAATACCCTTGGGAGATTGGACCTGCAGAAGCTAAAACCATCAAATTAAGAAGGACAAAATAGTGGATCAGAGTGAAGGAAACGTGTATTCAAAGTTACAACAATTGTGCACTTCACCTCTCTTATTATTGCCACCAAAACATTACATATAGCTGGCATGGGACCCAAAATTGCTCAGTAGATTTGTTTAGGGACAGTAACAAAACATTGAAAGAGGAACATTCCCAGAAAATGACAACTTGAGTCTCATTACATCTTTCATCAGTTTTTCCTGCCTACCCTTTTTCATACTCTCAAAATTTGGTCAGTCTAAAGAGGATAAATGTAGGTGAAGTCACAGAAAATTTGACTGCAGATGCTGCATAATTAGGTTTGGATGGATTACCAGACTACTCCATACTTATGACTCCTGGCTAGTCTAGCAACCTCACTTTCCTGAAAGTTTCGAGAGCCCCTCAAGCTTATTATGAAGCAACATCTAACTCGCACAATTTCTTTCTTGTTTCTCTTCAAACTATCTTTGATCATATTTTAAAACTTCAATATTGCATATTCAAAATATTCAAGATAAACTAAGCTGTAACCCCTAGTAAATTTCACATTTGAGGATGGAAAATGTTGTGACATGATTCTCAACAGCCAATCATTACATAGGAAAGCCTACTTCACACCTTCAAGTTGGGTGACCGCATTGCCCCCTTTAAAATGAAAACTTCTGAGGAATTTTGCCTACTTCGTTGAGTGTGCACAAATCTTTAGGCTCTGTCAAAAGATGTAATGAAGAATTTTAATATGACTGTTTCTTTTTTATCACCTGTAAGTCAGCCTCACTTTAACTATTCTCTTTGTCTACATGTTTGTTTCTTTATTCTTCTTATAGCATTTTGAATTTTTGTGAAAAATACTTTGCTGGGGTGTATGTGCACTGTGTCTACAACAGTGAACATTGAATCTATTTCACTCCTACTTACCTCATCTCTTACACATATGAACAGCTCCATCTATGGCGGAAGATGTACTGACAAAATAAGTCCTAGAGAGGGCGTGCTCTAGTTAACCCTTGATTGATTCTGTTCTTGCCAGGCAGTGCTGGATGGGATTTCTTGTAAACTGGTATCTCATCCATTTAGAGCTTGTCTTGTTAGCCCACTGGTGTATTAATATTCAGTTGTAAGATTGCACTAATGCCCTTGACTGATTCAGATGCCATTTTTGTGAGTTTTACAATTTTCTCCATGTCTGGTAGGGTATAATCCAAAATTTGCCAACCTGTATAAATATATGAGTTGTACCTGAGAATGATGAAAGTTAAATTTTTGCTGTCTGCAGGGTTGTAGCTAGTCAAATTTGAGCGCTAGGTAATTGTCTGATATGGCAAAAGTGCCTCACTCTCCCCAATGGCATCTACCCCATTTTTCAGCCATTAATTTTTCATTCTTTCCTCATTTTACTTTAGGGAGGAAATTTGGGGCTAGTTTTATGTCTCAGTAGGCAGATTTGTGGTGGGGGGGATGCGTGTTTGCTGGGATTGCCAGGCGCTAACATCCAGTGCTGGGTGCGGCCGCCCAGTGCCGCCCAACCTAGCTACAACACTGGCTGTCAGATAAAAATGTATGTGACTGTTGCAAAAAAATCAGCATTTTATTTTTGTAGATATAAGATGCAGATCACATATTTACACTGGTTAATAAATTTTTGTTTCTTTCGGAGTAAAGATGGAGAAGGTTTTAAGGAAAAGTAAAAAAAATCAGATGGGATTCTGATCCTCTTTGTTGTAGTGTGACCCTGGCATTACAGTTTATAGATGCTGAACTGTATCTAACTGTGTGTGATTTCATTTTTAGAGTCGCAACTCCATTTGGATTCCCAACTTCCTAGGTGGCAGTCATCTGACTCTTGAAGCATTTAATCTTCTATGCCTGTAAATGGTTATATACTGCTTCATCGGCAGAGACACAACCAGCTGGGTGGTCAAGTGGGTAGAGCATCCAACTTGTAGCAGAGGTGTCTGGAGTTTGACCCCTGGCCAGGTCATTCTGAAGAATTTGAAAATGGAACCCACTGCCATTGTGCTTGGCTCTCAGCATAAAACAATGGAGTTGGGGAGACAAGCCAGTGAGCTGCAACTGCAGAAAAGGCCATGACCAGCCCAACCTAACCCAGCCTGTTAGACACTGAACCATAAAAATTCCATCTGACTCGTAGGCATGCAGATGGGAGTCAGTTCATTTACAAATAAACATACAAAGTGTGAGGCTCTGCATATATTCTGTGTTATGGTGCTTGTAATAAATATAGGATATAACTGAATGCTCTCCATCTATTGCCTGTGTAACATGACTTTTATAAATATCCAACCCCATTTCAACCTTTTTCATCTGTAGATTTACCAACAACTTTGGCACTCTAGGTATCTTGGATCGGTTGCATGGTACGGACAGTCTCTTCCGACAGAGCAAGCAATACCAACGTCATGTACTGTTAACAGGTCTAACACCAGTCAAGCAGACCTTCCCAGATGACCCAAAGGATCATAAGTGTGATTGAATAATCATGCTATTTTAGCAGAAGCTTTAAACATGAATATTCATGATGTCACTGAGGATGTGGCTTGAAATATATTGGTTTGCATCGTTCTTCTAATGTTGAGCTGTTAACTTTTCTTTTAAAGCTTTAAACCTTCTCTGTGATGAGACTGAATTTTCAGATATTTATTTATCCACAAGAACAATATATGTTTTTTTGTAGTTATATTTAGCACTCTATTTATAGGTGAAAGAATGTAGTCATTCACTATCCTGAAGTGGACCTTAATTTTTGCACGGTTGTACATTTCCTTAATGTCAATGATGTGTGTGAGTTTTTAGTCTAAATATGGGAGAAAATGGTGTCAAATTGTTGCAGTTATGAGATGTTACAAAAAGTGCAGAATAGTTTAGGAGCAAGTGGTTTACTAGCAAACTTTTCAGTGGTAGCTTTTCATGGTTGTATTAGGCCAGAGGCTTTACTATTGAGTTGAAACAGTCCCTCAACTCATGAAGTAATGTAAGTGACATCCATGGGATTTGTTTTCTGATGTAAATTGATTTTAACACACCAAGTATCTATTTCATTTGCACATAGTTGTTCATGACCAATGACCAGTCACCCATCATCCATTGACCAAGCCATTTCATCCTTCTAGCTGCCAATGGGGGTTGGAATTGTGATTAGAGGATGTGTGTGGAGGGTCAGGGCAAAAAAGTGATAACCAATAATTTCCTCAAGAAAATTTTAAGAACACAGTTCAGTCATACTTGTGGCTTGGTTGGTCTAACCATAAAGCTAGTAGCATAAAGAGAAAACACCCTCCTTTCCTTTGCAATTACCAAGTTTGCCGACTTTAAGCTCATGGATGTTTAGCTCTTGAAAACTGTAGAACACTTAGAAAGGATTCAGGAGTGACCATGGTTGGTTTTTGTCATCTGTTAGATATCAAACAGTTATGTCATGATTCCAGCCATTGTCAAAACATTGGCAGTGGTTGAGGGAAAAATTTAGTTTTAAGTCATTTATCTGATTGACAGCTACTGCCAAGTGGCTCAAATGTTTTTCATGTCCCCAGCTGCCCAGTTAGATAAGTGGCTCTCCCCTTATTCTATTGTTTCTGTGGATTTACAGTCCTTTTAAGGGTACAACTTCAATAAACTTTATCCAACATGTGTTTATATTTGGCATTTTAGGAACAATATGAAATTGTTGCAAAAGTTAATATAGAAGTTAGCCTTTGTCTACCTGCTGAAAAGAATACTTGAAATTCATCAAAAAATAAAATTACTTAGGCATTTGATCACATAAAAGTACAGTCATTTAGACTAGGAGACTGACAAAAAAGTCTATACTTGTCAGCAACCTCGATTACAATTGAAGCATTGTGACTATCAAGTCTTTGTGGGAGGATTAGATTAGTATCAAAGGATCATACTCTCATCAAGGAGGCTAAGTCAAACAGTCAGTAGATTTACTAAAGGACCTTCAGACAAATATCATCACACAAAAACTATTTTAACATTCACAATAGGTATCAACTGATAAAATCAAATTGGACTCGGTGCTTTTATTTGCATACTTCATCTGTAATAGCTCCATTGCCTGACGTTCTTGTTAGGACATGATCAGATGTGCTTGTTTTGATACAGAAATAAATATGTACTATAACAGACATCAGTTACTTACATATGATAGTGACAGTCCCACCTGTTGGTTTGCCCACATGTGGAATATATAATAAAAGTAAAACTTGCAATACTGCCTTGTGGGTATTAATTAGGACTCTCACAATAACTTCAGTTCATTCATTTTAACCAGATGTTCATATTTTGTTTAAAGACACTGTTTAAATTGGCAACTTTCTCACTCTACCATACTGTGGATTTCATGAACCTGTTTGAAAGTCTATGCTAGTCCTTAATGCACACAGATTTGCAAAAATGTGTGATGGCTCCCCTTAACAGGGGTGACATTAGAATTTGACTGATGGACTGTGGACTCTGCAACAGGAAGGGGAGAGGGGAAGCAATGTCAAGTCATTTTTTGAAGGAGATTTTAAAATTTGGACTTTTCAAGATTTTTGTGAATCTGCCCTCCAAGAAATCAGACTCATTTAATGGTCTATGTATCTGGCAGCAGTCAGGGTAAAATTTTTCAGGAGGAAGGATTCCCAACAGGATTCGGTCCATTAAAGCCCCCCTCCCCCACCCCCAGTTGATTTACCACTACCTTTCTTTAGGAAGAATAGTCAACATTTTTTGATGTATTCCATAAGTTCATTAAAGAAAGGAGATGCCTTTGTGAGAATGTGAATTGATAGCAGCAAAATTCAGGATTTTGGTCATAGGGGTGCGATGAAAACTAGAAGGTTAAGGCCTACAAAGAGCACTGGCAGGCAATTTTGTTATGTCAGTTGGTACTGTTGCCCCCTCCCCCTCCCCAAACTATGTGGATGCTCTGCCTCTGGTGAATTCAGACTGTGTGTATTTAGCTGTCTTCTGGTGTCAATGTTACAAACTTTCCCTACCTCAAAATGATCTTGTTTTGCAGGCTGCAATTATGCTTTGTTCAGTTGTTTTATGTTATGCTAAAGTAACAGGATTTTTATCATAAAGGGATATGTAATCATTTATCATGGCCTTTAAAGAATATGGCTGATTGCCTGGTTACCTAAACTTGTTACTTACAAAACTACATAAAAACAAGGTGGGATACCCTCTCCTAGATAGACCCGCATCATCAAGTTCAGATCATATAGAGGTTCTTAACATGATATAAGTGTCTCTTAATGACATGCTGGCTCTCACATGGTACTCTAATGGTACATATGCACATCAGAATGCTGTATTAATTGTGTTTCAATGAAGGTTTGGCTGTCAAAAGTTCCTAGAAACAGAAATGCAAGGCGGTGCTGTTACTGACCTCTGTGAGGCTCTTGTTTAGAGTCCTTTTATGTGATGTCATAATTGGGTAGCCATACCCACTGCCAGGCAAAAGACAAAAATCATCACATCATCCAGCTGTAGGTACTAAGCTACTTTTACCCAGGAAGTGGGGTGGGGCTTGTGAAGTCAGTGAAAGCACCCTGTAAGATCATTGAATGCCACTTTTTACACCATAATTCTGGTATCTGGTGAAAAGGGCTTTACATTTCTGCTGCAGTCTCTTTTGCTAAGCCAGTGATAATTTGGTTCAAGAAGGAATATTTATATTGTACGTGGGGGAGCTTGGTATGCTAACTCTGACACTTGGTTATTTGAATGTTATTGTATAAAACTTCAGTGCTTTTGAATGAGAGAAGAAGTATCATTTCCGATTAAAAGACTACAGTTCCATTGCATTGTGTTGCATTTTTTTCTGAAACAGGTAATTAAATTATTTGCTAACTTGGAAAAGTAATAGTACTCACCAAAATAGTTTGTTACCACATAATACAGTGAGAACACTTTTGGAATAAAAAGTAAAAATTTTAGTCTGAAGAATTAAATGGGTCTCTTTTAGTTCTGAAATTCTGTATTTGTTAGGATCAAACCACAGTAAAAATTGGAAGTAGTTGTTTGATATCAAAGCAACCTTTTTAGTTGGTAAAACTGTAGTTAAAAAGCCTCACTTTGATGTTGTTTGAAATTCTGTCAATGAGATGACTACAGCTTGTGTTTACTACTTTTTTGTAATATGTTTACTGTTTATCATATAGTTGTTTATGTATCCGTGCACATACTTTCTTAACCTTTTAAAAGAAGTGATTCCAAATAACATGCATTGTGTGTATTGACAGCTTCAATGTGAAAGTTGCGGTTCAGTTTAATTGTTGACCAAGGAACATGCTGTGAAGTGGAGACACTGCTGTATAAGTTAATATATGTACAATAATATTGGGGTAACATATTCGCTATGCAATGGCCAGGTTTGTGTTATGACCGGAAATATCCTACAAGTAATGGAACAATAATTTCATGCCAACCATGTTTATAGTATCATGGTGTCTCAACTATTGTGGTGCTAGGTAAATATGTGTCCAGCATCCTGATTGACAGTTACATCAATTCCTTACTCCTGCTGCCTTGGTCCTTACTTGGGAGATTAAAAGAAAGCTGATTATTTAAGAAGTTCTTCATTGGATCTTCTGTACAAAAGATTGAATAGTTAAATATACTTATTTAATGACTCTACTCTGTCACTTGTCAGTCATCTGCTTCTTGTGGCGTTCCAATTACGTAATTGCTACTATGTTAACCTCATTAGCATTCATGGTGAAATTTATCTTGCATTTGCAGAAAATATATGGTTATATATACCTGGTACCTAGTGAAATATGACATCCCTAGCCTCATGGAATAACAACTTTGTTCCAAGTTAAAGGAACGAGTTTTACTTTCAGTGCAGTCGGATATACCATCAGACATTAAGTAGGGTGAACCATTCGCCTCGAGAATTCGGACATTTTAATGTATTCTTTGATGTTTCAAACAAAACCCATGAAACGTGAAATCAGTGGACAACAAACCACGAGGCAGTCTCTCCAGCAAGTGGGCATCACAGATGATGTTTTGTGAACAATTTGTGATAGACTATTACTGTAATAAATGCACCACTTGGTCGACAACACCAAACCCAATTAGTCATACAGGAATATATTTCAAACGGCATTAAAAGTAAACCCCAGAGGGGCAAAAGGTTATAAAATAACAGAAAGCCGAAAGTTACTGGTTTCTTTTCTGCTGAAATGTAAGTCATAATGGTTTGTCTTGCAAACTGACAGTGTTCCTTAGGGTGTCCACGTAGTATGTATGAACTTTATCCAAGCTTCCAACATTTGAAATATCGTGTAAATCAGAACACACATTCAACCCTTTAACCACCAAAATCTCGGGCTCTGACTGTATCGTATCCACATACGATATGCGAAAAATAAACAGTGTCTAGGACTCCAGCCTTGAGGTATCCTAAAATATGGTATTGAGTCTTTGACCCTAAGTGACCCTAAATATCTTTGACCTCCACTGAAAACCAGAATCCTGCTCCCCGTCATTTATGCATCCACGAACCAAGTATGAAACCTGTCAAAATTAGTCCTACCTCGAGATACAGTCTAACCAAGGTTCTCAGACTATAACCCCTGGTGACCCCACATGACCTGTGACAAAAATCAAAATGATAGATTGTTAGAAGTTTTACGTTCGGTTTCTTACCAATTGGTTCAAGTCGAAACGACCACGGCCTTTTTCCAGTAGTAGCGCACTGGCTTGTTTATCTTACTCCACACCAAGTATGAAATAAATCTATCCAAGCTTCCTACCTTCAGATCTCGAAAGCAAGATTCACAGACTTCAGCCTCCGGTTAGCCCACATTACCTTTGACCTCCACCATCCACATGCCAAATATGAAGACCCTATCTCAAGTAACCCTTCTTGACATATCGTGTAAACGAGCAAAAACGCCACATATATACACTCCCACCCCAACACCCACGCACTCGCGACATTACAATCTACCTGCCTGCCTTTAGCAAGGACTCAAAAATCAAGAAATTGTTATCGGAAATCGAATAAAAGGGGATGATTGTCCTGACGTCAGTGATGAGTGCGGTGTACACCCTGCATTCCTCTCACCTTTCGGTAAAAAGGCCCTATCATCAGGCGGTTAGTGAAAAAAGTTCGGTAATGACAAGGACAAACAATAACACGAAACAATTGAAAACTCTGTTTACTCTAGATATATTTCAATGTACTTAAAATAGCTTTGTAAAAAGATTTTTATATACAATGTACATCTCAGAATATTCTTGTCTTTTTGAGTGGAAAACTCACAACGAGTCCGGGGTGATTCACGCCATTCATGTTGACGCCCCTCCCAAAAGACACATAAATAAATATAATCAAATTAGTCTATTGGCTCACTGGAAGGAAGCATCTACGAGGGAGCTGCAGCGTAAACTTTGTATTTATTAAATTTGTAATTACCGTGCTCTTTTCCTGACTTTCAAACCTCGAGACAAACCCATAACCCACCGTTACCCGAGTTCCAAATATCAAGTCTAGATTTATACGTGTCCCAATTTACTCTCTCATGTTTTGTGGCATAACGCTTACCTTCCATGCAAAAGTAGTGTGAATGGCACTGAATGCAAATTAACTGTCCAAGGCAATATTTTGCTGAGACTGCTGCCGTGCTAAGGAAAGTAAACTACTGTACGTTTCCGTAATCTGCACGAAGTTACCAAAGTGTAACAATAACTTAGTATTATTTGAGTCCCGAGATTAACACCCAGTAGCGAAGAAAGGCTGGTGCGCAGGGAAGAAATGACTAGTCCATTCGACTCCAGTCTTTTGAATTCCACGTCTACCACTGACCACACTCTCCCCCTTACCCTCTTCATTTTTGCTTATTTTATAGATAAGAGATTAGATTGCTTTATAGATCATATATCCTTAACACAAATATTGCGAAGGAATCCACACAACATGAGCAAGGTTTACGATTCAAATCGTCGAGTTATTTCGATAAAACTGTTGATAAAACAAAAGTGGGAAGGCGTTAAGGCGAACAAGTACTTCTACTTAACACGAACGTGTACAGCATCAAAATTATTTTACAGAAAACAGAAATACAACTTAAAATTTTTTTACGACAAAATCAAAGGTTAAACACATTTAAATACGACTTCCTGTCAAAATCCTCAGCCCTAGACACCAGATAAATTACGCTTTAAAGTTAAGTACAAAATAAATAAAAATATCCGATACAGAAATAACATGCAGATGGGCGAATTTCTTTCACATACACACGTATATGGAATTCGCTATTCAGAATTATGAATACACGCAAACTTCTGGCTATGTGTTGCGTCAGAGCTGAAAACTGAGCTGTCTTTAAACTGACAAATCGCCAAGTTTCTTTGGCTTTTGACGGATGCATAGAAGTCTTAGAAAATCCACAAGAATACAAAGCTTATGATACTGTACAATATTTTGTCTCTTCTCCTCCAACCACAGTTCACTAACTCGTCTCTAAATATCGTTCTGTACATTTCCCTTGTACTTATTCTACTTCACCATTCAGTGAATTAGACAAACCATTCTGGAGGCGACAAACATCCATGACCGCGCGCAACATTTGGTTGGCTGGATCGAGGAGCACCACTGAGGAGAGCGCCACCATTTCTCTGTCCCAAGATTTCTCCCCCTCCCCCCCCCCCCTTCAAATGCTTATCATATTAGGCGTGTTCAATATTGCAGGAAGTTGCGCTATGTGTAAATCTGCACAATTTTGTTCTTTTAATTTACATAGTTTTGATAAAGGTTTGCTCAGAAAATTCCGTGACAGCGGCTGCAACGGCCCACCTAGTCGCTGTACGGCCATGTATATTTGTCAGCAATATTCAGGTGAATAAAAACCTCGTACAATCTGTATACAAATGGTACTGATGCACAGCTATTTATATGGCTTACAGTCATTTCTTTCATGACCGTTTATAATTGTATAAAAATAACCTACAAAGGCCATTTTGGTGTAATGAAGACAACGAAACAACGGAACGAAACATCATGTTACTCATGATAAACATTTCTAGACGTACTTTTCTCACTCTGTGTAATTAAGGCACGGAAGGTATTTCATGCACTAGAAAAGACACAGAGAAACAAAAATACAGCATGCTTTTGAACCAAAAGAAGAAATACAATACTAGAGCGACATGTCTTCTGCCGAAAACTCTTCAACAAGTATACGTTGCTTTGTTGCAACCCCTTGCTAGAAGTAATTCCAAAAGACTGACCACACATACCATACATAATTTAGATCTTTTAAGCATGCAAGTATTTCTCTTAAAACGTTTTCCTGGTTTCCATGAGTAGAGTCAAGTTTCTTTACATCTTGTATGTTTCGAAAAGCCATTTTTACTAAATGAAGGTAGCTGCAGGATTGTCCTTTGCCGACAGATTATTACCTCAAACAATGGGTTTAATCCTTCCAAAGGAGTCAATCTTAAACAGCCCCCTCTTTCCATATCACGTGGTTCTTCGCATCGCATTCATCCCTGATAACTTTTAAACCCAAGTCATACCCATTTCATTGATTACATCTGAACAAAAATTTTCTGAAGATTAAATGAATTAAATTCCGATTCCTAAAGACATGAAATTGTTCTTGAACTTGATAAATTGATTTCACAAAAATCTGGGCAGTGTTGTGCCATTCCAGCTAATATCGTTGAACTTGCCTTTATACATAACATTATCCTGGAAATAATAATTTAAACAACGACATTCTCCTCGGAAGGTTCAAATGTGAAACGCGGGTGAACGTTTCCCTAAAACCGCTGTATCATATGCAGAAGAAAGTCATTTCATTTGCTATTGGAAATGATTTCCACAAATAATAATATCAATAAATGTAAGTCCCTGTTTCTACGAACACTTACAATAGTTTGGTTATAGAACAAGGTAAGTGTCACCATGCCCTCTTCCGTTGCTTTGTAGCAAAGGAAATATTCTTTTGTCAAACTTACACATAAAAAGAGCATACCCGAGCGGAGTTAGAGCACCATATAAATAAATTGGAATTAATTTAAACATATAAATATTGAAAAGAGAAACGGACAATCGATTTGACACGGAATACAACAGTCTTTTTTGAATGAAATGGAAACAGTAGAATCCAATCAAATGGACAGGATTAACTTTCACGAATCGTAACCTTTCGAGATAAAATGATCTTGAAGGCTTTGTTGACAACCACCATTATTGAGGCACACCAATGAATTTACAGGAAATAACTTATTGCCTTGTGGGTGAACACAACTACTCATCTTTTATGGGATTGCAATCGCCTTGATGGTTTCAAAATGGCCACATGAACTACAGTTATATATTATTGCAACATTCACAGAAAGCTTAAACAGATTTATTAATACAAGTTGATGGACGTATCTTTGCCCCGTCTTACTTGCTGTTACGATCGTAATTATTTACCTTTCAAGTTTGCACTTGTTACCTGTTGAACACCAAGCTATAAACAACGTCGGCGAAAACGGGGTTCACATCTTTCATACACAACGAATATTTTCATTATGTATCCTCCTTTCGCGAACCCCTTCAACCAAAACTTCCCTGAGAAAGAAGTGCAGGCAGCTTCGGAATGTTGTAGTCCACGAGAGACTACAGAAATGTCCGCCATATTCACTTACTTTTACCACCAAATCTAAAGAGTCTAGAAGTCTGACGGGGTTTCTTTTTGGCCTCATCACTAGTAGTACTGGTCTTACTCTTTTCAATTTTCACTGATTTCCCAGGAGTTTCTTTGAAACTCGAAGATTTGGTTATTTTCTTCGTTTTCTTTGAAGCTATTCGGGCAGGAGATTTTTCACCGACAGATTCTTCTGGAACAGATGTTTCGAGTCCCTGATCCGTGGAACCTCTCCAGCTCAATCTTTTCACTATTTTACTCAAAGGGCTCCGCTTTTCGCTCTTTTGCCGATATACAACTTTACCGTTCTTGCGGTAAGGAGCAGGTAGGGAAGCATTTTTGGCACGACTAAAATTGCTGACACTTGAAGCCGATGTTGATGGAATACTCCCTTTTCGTCCACCCAGTGTTCTTCTTTTCAGCCGTGACTCTGGAGGTAGTGATGAATTTCCAACACGTGACCTTCTAATAGGGTTCGATTCATTGATTTCTTCCTCAATTGTCGGTACATCCTTAGTAGCTGAAGAGTGTCCATTGGAAGAGCTGGCAATAACACTGGTGTCCTTCGGAGAAATTTTGTCGTCATTTTCATTGACTCTTGGAGCAGTCTCTTCGACGATTTCACTCTTTCCTTTCTCTCCATCAAATGAGGAAATGGTATGCACCTTATCGTTCGAGGGAGACTTACTGGTTTGAACCTTTGGAGATCTCTGCATGCTTTGCTTTACAGTACTGTCTTTAGTTTTGGAAACATTTTGTTTGGCAACGGAACTATTTCTCACTTTCGATTTCTCCGGTAACTTTGAAGATAAACCACTGCTGGTGCCCTTTTCTGAACCCCGCATTGGAGCTTTCTTTAGAGAAGATGCTTTGGTTGTCTGGAGATATGACGGCATATTACCACGAGTTAGTTTAGTTATTTTCGACTCTGACTCGATGCTGTTAGAGTCAGAGCTCTGAGATGATTTAGAGCTAATTTTGACCCGAGGAGCTGTTTTCTTTAGTGGTCCGGTACCACTGGAATCCATAGTGAGAGGGGATTTTGCCGATTTTACGATTTTACTAGAAGCTTTCTTTGTTAAGACACTATCACTGGTCTTTCCAGTGGTAGCAATGGTCTTGCGCAAAGGTGCATCACGCCTGAATGTTCCCTCTCCTTCAAGAGTGGAGGCAGGCTTCGACTTGGTACTGACGTTGGATGACGATCGCCTAAGAGTCGTTCTCCTTCCTTGAGTTGTCTCCTTCTGGGAAGCACCTGAAGAAGTTGTAGAATTACTTAATGCCAGTTTCTTAGGAGATTTGGGGGATTTAAGAGGTCTGCGTGAATCTAATGAAGTATTCGCCGATCGAGCCGATGTTTGGCTTCGCTGCGAAGCAGATGATGTGGCGCTTTTCTGTGATACTGTCGAAGAGGTACTAGTGGAGGACCCGCTTCGTTCTCTTGAAGGTAAACTATCGGAACCAATAGAGTCCGTACTTCTCCTTTTAGGGGAAGAAACACTTAAATCAGCTCTAGGTGATCTAGGAGAACTACCAGATCGTTGTGCCTTTGGAGATGATCTAGGTGAGCTGATGTATTTTTGCATCTTTGGTGATGATAGAGGACCTTTGTCCTTAGAGGGTATCGTATTTTTGCCATTGGATGCTGCTGCTTTCAGAGATCTAGGTCTCTGGGAAATGTCAGTGTTCTTTACACCAGATGCTGTTTCTTTCGCTTTCACTATTTCAAGGTCAGATTTACTGGGCATTTTGTGAGAGGATATTTTTCTCTTTTTCTCGCCAATATCTTTAGAGTTTGATTCCTGCACATCTTCCGGCTCAACAGACGATGATTGACTGTAAGCTTGAATTTTATTCACATTCGCCGTTGAAAATAACCCATTATGATGCCCATTTACGTCAGACAAATCCCTCGCCGGAACCGAATCGGCTACTGACATTTGAATACATTCTTTTGCATTATCAATCTTTACTAGTGAGGTATCATCTTTATTGTCAACAACTGTTGGCTCATGGTCTTTTGAGGCTTCTACTGTAGATGATACAGCCTTTTCAAAATTATCAGTCAAAGATGTTATGCTTTCATTTGGCAATTCATTTTCGGCTCCAGACTGAAATACATCTTCTTCTTCATTGACACTTATGCTAGTATCGGAAAACTCTTTCTGAAGTCTGCCTTCACCCTCTAGATCTTCCAGGATTATCGAGCTACTAGCATCTTCGTTGGATGTCATTGATTCCTGTCTTTTATGGTACTCGCTTCTCATGTCAACAATCATTCCACGAGTACCCAAATTTTGTTGGTCAATTGTCTGCCACTCATCGTCATCAATAGACTGTTGACGTTTCTACAACAAATGAAAGATAAGTCATTGGTAAACAATGGATGTGAGGTTTTGTATAATGTTGACAAAAATATAAGAACAGCGGGTAATGCCTTTAATTCTAAGTTAATACTGACTAAAATCATAAACAGAAAAGGACACAGCGCTTGGATTAACAACTTAAATGCTCAGATCTTTTCAGGAATTTCCAAGTAATTGTAAATAAAATAAAATATAACTTTCTTTAAGGGACCATATAAACTCAGTGGTATTTCTGTATTTTTATTGTTGAAGGAAGTAGCATGGTTCCTCCATCGAATTTTTAAGAGGCCCTTTCGTTTAACCCACGTAAGTCTCAATAGCTTTCGGTGCAGTGAAGGTGGCTTAAATTTGCTTAATAGATGACCCCGTCAGTGAGATATTTGCCCAGGACGGGTAAAGCCGTCTTGTTTCTACACCTATAATTATTAGCATTTTTGTTGGGGAAATGGACAGCAATGAATTATTGTGGGAGCCTTTGTTTCGCTTGACATTGTCCATACAGCTACATGGCCCAACCATGCTAAATATTGTTAAAAATCTAGTGGTCTTAGTTGCTAGGGCTGTGTCTGTCAATTAGTTTTCGGAATTCCTTGCCAATATTGGTGATTACATATACCACGTGATGTTTCGGTGACGGTTTTTCCGTTTTGGGTGTACTTTCCTGGTATTTCACGTGGTAAGA
The DNA here is from genome assembly GCA_037179385.1 of Holothuria scabra. NCBI lineage: Eukaryota > Metazoa > Echinodermata > Holothuroidea > Aspidochirotida > Holothuriidae > Holothuria > Holothuria scabra. The sequence goes on along the minus strand of CM074192.1, from coordinate 5,865,509 downwards.
GTACCCGCTTTTATCGAGCGCTTGTTGGTGTGGGGTGGGGCCTCATCAAACATTTCTTAGCTTGACGAAATTTCGCTCGGCCGTTTATTGATAGCAGCAGGGACGATTTTTAAGATTAATGGGAATGGTTGTATTTAGCATGTACATAAAGAGGAGTGTTCTTACGTTTTGCATAGAAACAATATTTGTTCTTGATGAGGTTAATGGTTACTTCAAGATGATTTAAAACTTTTAGATTGGCTTCAATAATAATTCTTAGGTTATACTTTCCAAAAATTTTACAAAGATCCCTCTTGATGCAAACAATTACTCGTGGGATTCATTATATACTGTTAGGCCGTCATCTTTATAGATACCCAAACATTCACTTTAACATGAATGCTGAAGACTGATTTTCTAAGGGACAAAACATTTTCCACCGGGTACCCCTACTGATGATCCCCTACCCATTGCTACGGGCTTGCACCACCCTTCACTCTTAGCATTTCACTGACAGCCAGTTTAGCACAAGCCTTTCTGTTTAGGTTTGTTACCTATAATTTATTGCTTTTGTGTTTTTATCTGGTGGGCGTTTTATGTTTATTGAAGTGTAGTGGTATAGCCAGAGTGTAATGTCAAAATTCGGGGGGATCTAGGCACAAAGGAAAATGATGGGGGAAACTGTTTTCAGACAAAGAGCAAAACCATACGTGAAGCGCGCTCTCCTGCGGATAAAGTGAAGGGCTCGGGTCCTGGAGGCAAGACCCCGGAAGCCCTGAGGTTTTAGCATATCTCTGGTGAAAATTTAGACCCAAAAGAGGTATATTATTTTTTTCAGTTGAACTAACTCCTCACTACCTTACTTGGGGGCAATTTGAGTGGGTGGAAGGAAAAATCTGAAGGGGCAAATTCCCCTTCGTCTCCATTCTTGAAGTTGTCGACTTGAAAAATTGGTATCTTTTGATTGAAATGCTTACCGTTAGATCTGCCAGTCCAGCTAGTCCTCTTTTTCTACTCATAGGAGGTGTACCGACCATGATACTTTCAATTGTTTTCCTCTCTTGGTCCAGCTTTTCTTCGTAAGTGGCCCATGTTTCTTCTTTGACTGCAACAATTGACAGAAAGGGTTGGTCTAAGAAAACAGGAGATGGGCGATCTTCGTAAATTGAACTACTTTTTCTCCTCGTATTTCTTTTTTCTTCAGACTCAAAAGTGACATTAGAATTTGTGTCCAAGCTTTTGTTAAAAGATGACTTATTCTCCTCGACCAGAGATGTGGTTTCTTTTCTTCTCGGGGTTTCAATCGAACCTGTGTTGAATGACCACTCAGATTCTATCTCTGTGGTCTGACCCCTTTCCCCTGCCTTATTCAAATAATTTTGACAGGAGTCCTGATGAGAAATATCTCCGTTTACTAGTTGAGGAGCTTTTTGGTCATCCAAATCTCTGTCCATTTTCATCTCATCCGGAGGAGAAATTGGATTCAAAGGTAGTGAAGTGTTGGCAACCCTTTCATTCTTTGCAGCCGTTATGTCAGGAGGGGTACTGGTACTAGGAGCTGTTAAGAGATGTGACGTTACGGTTGATGTACCTGGGAACGAGTGTCTTTTATCGTCACCAACAGGACTGTGGTTTCTTCGAGGAACTGTTGAGCTCTTATTCCTTTCAAAAGGGAATGCGCGATTCTTTTGAGAGCTAGGAGATGGGCTAGTAATCGAACTACTTGGAGAATTGGGACGTGAAGGGACTGGTGTAGGTGGTCTGGAGCGTTCTCGTTCGTTTGCTAAAAGTACTTCTTTAATCATTTTCGACCGCCTTCCCCCGCTTTTTCTTAGACCAGTCCTTTTGAAATGAGAGTCGCCGTCCCCTGATAGAAATTCCATCAAAGTCTCATGATCCTGAGCGCTCACTAAGGAACGAGAGCGATGAATTGGGGACACAGGTGAATTTCTTCCGCTATCTGTAGGTTCACCACTCTTATCCATACTTTTACGGCCGTCTTCGGTGATCGCACCGAGATTCTTTTCGAAGTTACGTGATGCTTTTCGAAGAGGACTGGACCTAGACAACGGTGATTCCTCTTTTGATAGAGATCCAGGTATGGGAGGATCATTCTGATTGTCCGATTGAGATTCACGTGTGACATGTCGACCATCTTTTTCGGTAAGTTTAAAACCGCTCTGATAATTTATTACAATCTGTTCGATTTCAGCTTTATCCTTAGTTACTAAATGAGATGGCATACTATTTCTTCGATGAAACTGTGCATTGTTGGTAGATTCTCTGAGGCGAAACGATCTATTTTGTTCCCGCTGTTGCCGTCGTAATTCCATTTTCTCTTCCTGGATGCGTCGCTCTTCATTTTCCTTCAAAGGAGAAGTGAATAAAAACGCATAAATTTACATGTACCAAACCGATTACACGTTGAATTTTGGCAACAATTTACACTTTACGAACAGTTCTAAGGAATATAAATTTGGTTATTAGAGTGGAAATTTTGTACTCGATACTGTTAAAAGATAACTGCAGTAAACATAAATAAAACTACACATAAAACCACATTCGTCAATATATTACCTTGACGGCACGTTTAAATTTTTCACAGAACTGTTTGAATATCAAAAGGCACTCTTCTAGCTGAAAGGTTTTCTGGTCTTCACAAAAATATTCCGCCAAATCTATCCTGCGCTTCTCTACGTCAGCGAGCATTTCCTTTGCCTCGGCAATATCGTCATCGGCAGCCTTTGAAAAGACGGAAAAATTTGCATTAGCTGTCACGATAAGAAATTTTAGGGAAATTGAGACACATCAATGGGGCTAGTGAGAGGGAAATCATGAGACATTACTTTTTGTTCTCCCTGAATCATGTGTAAAAAAAATTCTAATTTACACATATGTAAGCTACTCATATATATGATGTGTGAATATATAAAATACATGCATGTTGTTACGAGCACATGATGAATGACGAACAGCTAGATTGACTGATGTGACTTTTCACAACAGTGGCATAGCCCCGGGGTGGTTTTGGGGGGTTAGAACCCCCTCCCCCATGACCCAACTTTGAAATGCAAACAACACCTAAAACAGGGTTTTTCTCTCTATCTTAGACTTTTCCCTCATGTCGAGCCCCACAATCCTGGCCCACGCTACTGTTTCACAATAACAGACGATTTGTTAAAAACAAACGGTGCAAAAGCAAATTTGATGCATCAATGAAGGACTTATTTACGGCTTCTACCAGATTTAAAAAGATACGATGAAGATATTATTTGAAGCAAATTTCAAATGCATTTAAATATAATTGTTGTTACTGCATGTATAAAATGTCTCAGAGCACTGTCTAAGTACACATGTTGACTCATGAAAGCTCTATTTGGTTAGTTTTGGTTGGATTAGATGGAGTTTTGCGGCCCAGTTATTCCCATATGGGCACCACATACGTCAAACCATATGGGTCTCATATTATTTTGCACCCAAGATGCCCATATGGGATAGTACTGGGGCCCATATGGGGCAATTGCCCAAATGGGTCCCAGCACTATCCCATATGCATCATATGGGTTATCTGGGCTGGCCCATATGGGCCTGGGTGCAAAAGGTATATGGGACCCATATGTTTGTCAACATGGGGCCCATATGGGAATGCTACCAGGGATTCTGATTGGTCGGGTAGGCCACAGTCTTTTTTCCAGTGGTGGCACACTAGCTTCTTTTCTCTACTCCATTGCTTATTCTAAGCATCAAGTACAATGGCAGTTGATTCCACTTTTAAAGTCTTCGGTATGACCCGACCAGGAGTTGAACTCCAGAGCTCCGGCTGCAAGTCGGATGCTCTTACCACTTAACCATGCAGTCAGTTAACTCATGAAACTAACGAATAAAATTCAGAACGGGCAGTTTTTGGCGTTTGAGACTTTCATATTTCATATCTCGAAGTATTTCAGATAAATGGTAAATGGCCAATTTAAGAGATTCTGCATCTATAACACATGACTGTAAAATGGTAGTAATATGATTGAAGCTGAAGGTTAATTTAAAGTAATCAATGACCAGTCTCTCTAGGGCAGTGCTTCTCAAATGGAGTCCAAGTGCACCCCCAGGGGTGAATTCGAAATGCTCGGGGTGAAATTTGGAAAATTTGGGAATTGGGGGTGAACTATACACAAAGGGGGGGGGGGGGATTTGTGAATAGGGGAAACTTTGCATGAACTGAGTTTTCATACTCAGAATTGAAAATTCATAGTTTGATCTGACCGGTAGCCAACATTCAGAATATAGCGTGTATAACTGTACATAGTTGGTGTTTAGAGAGGTATTCTAAATATCAGCTCTCTTGTTGTATGAATGGATGGTTACCAATGGCAATGATCGTCTACGTTATCGCGCATTCTTACAATTGAAGAATTGATACCAGAAAAGTATTGACTAGGCGAGGTAGGGTGCTTACCGTATTTATCCTAATAAACATCCCGGGGAGTTGCATTTTTCAAAAGGGTGACGTTTATTAAGGGGTCACTGTCAACAAAAATAACAGTGTCTGGTGAATGTGGCTTACTTACAAATGTAGTGCAAGCTGAGTAAGCCTGCTAGCTGTGTTGTGAAAGCCTTTCGTTCATTGTTGATGTGCAAAATTCGTCACGGAGAAATGAACAGGAATACAACCTTTCCTTTCCAAACCGTTTTTCAATTAAATATGCAGATGAAGCATGATTCGAAAAACACGGAAAGTTGTTGAATCCGAACTAGCATGTTTTAGTTTTTAGTTTTTTGTAATTTGATGTTTAATAGTACCAGGGGTGAATGGTGGAAAATTTTTTCCCAAGTGTGGAAGTGGACCATAAAGGTTGAGAGGCACTGCTCTAAGGTATTAATCATATGTAACCCCTGTTCAATGGTAACCAATGAGAGAAGCTTATGAGCCTTTACCAATTTGATTTATAGGTTCGTAACATTTGGAATAGCTATTGCCATGTAGGCTCCACTTTTAAAGAGTGTTTTAACGTGTCATCACGATTGGTTGGATGCACCCACGATCATTGCGTAAATACATGTAAACAATAAATGAAGACGACTAAAGGTTGATGGACCCCCACTAAAGGCTGCCTTCAGTCACTAAACACAAGCGCTGATCGAATTCGTCTATAGATAGTAATCGATACTACTCTACAGCCGTAGTCCGCAGTCAAGAAAGGGGTGGGGCTTGAAATGTCAGTGAAAACACTCTACATGAGGTATATACGGTATTTCATCTCCACGTTACATAGCCTTACACCCACAACATGACACAGTAGTACTGGACAAAGTGGCTAATTACCTACCTTCTTTATTTCTTCTATTTCCGTTTTGAAATCACTTTCGACCTTTTCTGCTGCTGAAGTGATATGTGTCACCTTCTCTTGCAGAGCTGTGACGTCTTCTTTTAACTGATCCACAGAGTATCTTTAAAAAAAAAATGTGTCGGATAGGTTTATGACATTAAAGTCAATAGCAGATTAAATCACTAACAGGTCCAACGTAAACTGATAACACATCTTATATGCAAAGCCACAAGCATAAAACCTTTGTATCATTTGAAAAATAAAACCTTTTCATATCCCCATTCAGCTAGAAAACCTTTCAGAAGTACACATAATCATTCAAAAGAAAGTTAGATGTTAGTAACATGCAGTTAATTGCAGCTGTAAAAGCTGGATTTTGCTCATGACCTTAGGATCAATGCTACACCGAGAAGCGGATTGTGTTCTTTTTACGAGGGGCGAACAAAAGACGTGTATAAAAAACATACGTGAGCACAATCACGAAGCAATCGAAGCATAGAATGACTAGCACAAAAGGTTGTTTCTCTAGACGAATATGCCAGCCAGGTGATAACTGGCAACTATTGACGGACATCAGCCGTATTTTTCGTAATTCTTTCGTTTGCTGGTCCCAAGCACATTCTTTATGCTACAGTCACATTACCGCCGATGTCCGTAAAGGCGCCCGGCCGGGCGCCGGCAGGACCTAAATCGGCCAGACATCTGCGACATCGGCAGGCGCCCTGCAGATGATCGGCCGACGAATTTGCCTCGCCGGCCGATTTTTAGACATCGGGCGGCGCCCGGTGAAGTTCCAGCGCGGAATTAAAATTTTCAGATGAGTTGCCGACGTCGGTGGGACATCGGCGCCGGTGGATACATCGGAAAAAGTATGTATATCGGCGGGCACCCGACCGGACATCGCCCGATGTGAAGGGCGACCGTCAGATGCCCGGTCGGCACCCTGCGGGCGCCCGGGCAGGGCACTGCCGGGGACCGGCAGATGAGTTAAATCGGCCGGGTTCCGGCCGATGTCCCTTCGGACATCTGCCGATGCCCTGCCGGTGTTCGGCAGGTGAACTGCAGACGTCCTAAAGGACACGGGCCGGAGCCCGGCGAAATTGCTGGAGAAACCATCGGCCGGTCACCTGGCGGGGCCCGAAAGGCGACCGGAGCAATGTGACCATGTGAAAGATGTCGATGAGATTTGGTATAAATCCCCCGGCGCCCGGCTGATGTCAGACATCGGCCGATTCTTACTCATCGACCGGCGCCCGGCGGTAATGTGACTGAGGCATTGGCACATTAAAGGAGGCTTTTGAACTATCCATGGGTGCATGTAGACAAAATTTATCCACACGCAGATACGTGCATATAATGTTGATGAGCTTTAAAAGAATTTTCATAAACGTAGGCCGAAAAGTGCAGTGCCTCAAAGTCCCAGAACCCAATTTTAATGTGCTTTTGTCTGTTATATTTTAGCAACTGACATTTTCAACAACAGGCGGTAAAAATTGTTTGATTTTGAAATTTCGCGACAAAATGATTTAATAACTAAATTCATGGAATACAACCTCAGATGGGAATTTAACACAAGGAAAATTGAAGAATTCATACAAATATCACCTTCTGCAGGTTTCGTCAAAACCCTTCAAAACAACAAAAGGTAAATCAGACAAAATAAAATATTTGGAGAACTTTGAACAATTTATGACAGACATGATGGAAGGATAAATTGACGGTCGGTGGCTGATTATAACAGTTGTAACAGCTGTTATAAAACATAAAACACTAACACACTAAACACATAAAACTCCTAGAAACTGAGTCTTAAAAACTAATCTAACGAATTATCATAGGAAAGAAGGAAGTGAGATTGTACCTGACGGCTTCCTCTAGATGGGTCAATTCGTCAGTGAAATTCAGAAGAGACTTGTCCTTATCTTTCGCCATCTGCAAAAATTAAAAAATCCATAGTTTAAAAAAAAAGAGAGCGGAAGTTGAGGGACACATTAATTCGAAGCATTACTTTCGAGGAAAAGTTCTAGTGAAGCAAACTCTTCCAGGAGAGTACTATGCATTAATGTAGCGCCACTTTATCGAAAGCTCACATAAAAAAAGGAAGCTGTAGCATTGAAGGAGGAGGCTAAATCCTCAGGAGAAAATATGGACCTTAAGTTTGCTTACTCCATCTCACTTTTCTGAGACGAAAACGTCTTCTTTGTTCTGTAAAAGTATTTGACTTAACCAGCTGTAACCATTAGGAAATCTTCCGCTTAAAAATTAAAATAATATTTCCCAGCCATTGAAATATTTTCTATCTCTTATCTGATCCAACTGGTTGGAAACTGGGCCATAAAACTCTATCTCACTAACTAACTTGTTTACCTGATCCAATTGAGCTTGGTCTTGGACCTCCTAAGATGACCACGATAAAAGAGTTTTGACTGTGCAGTGTGAACTCGGAATTAAGTGTGTAACCAGGTCAAAATGTCCTCATTGACCAAGAATTACATGTAATTCTAAATGTGATAGCGGCTTCATACAATAAAGTAATGTTGCTGATAGGTAGGATTTTATTAAACCCAACTTTTCCTTCGTGAAGTCTGGTCAGAGTGTTCTGATTTATTAGCAGAAGAGTTCCTAATGACGTTTTTTACAAAAACAAGCTTTAAGAACTGGACAAGATTACTCATTTAATTTCATCAAAGTTTCCAAAATATAAAGACTATCAAATGGGACCAATACACTGCCTTGCGCACGTGTCCCATCCAGTACGGTGGTCTGAAATTTTCAACTTCCTTTTTCATTCTCAAGTCTTGCATAATAATAACAATTACCTTCTTCTACAAAAGTCCTAAACCTCACCATTGCATAAAAAATTACCAATAAACTATGAGCTATAAAGTATGACTTGGAATACTCACAGTTACAACATAATGGAGCAGAGTCATGCGAGGTTTGTTGGCTCTTGTTTCCGCTAGTTTCAGAAGGGAGTTCAACTTGAAACCGATTGCATTACCAGCATAACCACCCTGCATTTCGAGATAAACAGACAAGATTACGTCAACAATGGCGAAATGAAATTGAACACAAAATCTGTTTAATGCACGAAATGTCATAGATATGACAGACTGTAGTAAAAAAAGATATAATAATTTTCTCGGCGTTTTGCACTCTGTCAAGGCAATTCCAATGCCCCATCTTTAACTTGTAACCTCTGCCTATATCTCCTTTACCCCTGCAGCATTTTTGAATATGTGTTTGGGGGGCTCTCTCCAAGCCTCTTACTTATGGCGCTTCAACTACCTTCACTGTATAAAAATGTCTGAAATATTACAAAAAGATTCCCCAATCACAGCATAAAAATTAAATTGACAGTAGTTTAGTGTATTTTTTTGTTTTTCTTTATTTTATTCTGTAATTTTTCAGACACTTTTTACAGTGTTGGTAGATTTATAATTTAAATTGCCAGCATGTTCACATTCCAGTCAGAATACCCTCATCCTACACGAACTGAGATTAACATGAATGGGAAATGCAGTCACCTTAATTGAAAGTACTGCAGTAGACTGTCCTGTTTCTAGGTTGGCTCTTAAGAGTCATGTGACAATATTTCTTCTCATCAAATGTGAAAATTACGAAGAGTACCTACTTGGTGTATCTTCAATATGCAATAATTTGTGAAGTCCCCCAAAATTATAAAGATAAATAAGAAGAAAATCATCAGATTCAACTGTTGCGTTAAAACAGGTTAAGGCGACTGCTCTCGCGCCTTAAGTTAACCGAAGCACGCAAAACTTCAAGCATGTCACAGTAACTAATCTACACTTTCAGCCTCTTTCTTTTTTGTTCTATAAGTCAGTCATGGAAGTACTGTGTGATAGTATAATTCCATGTTTCAGCTAGCAAGCTGTTGACTGACGGTTGCATTACCCCCACCGTCTTCCTCACTCCGTCCATGTTGCTCAAATTACACATTTAGAAGTGGAAGTAGGACGCTGCGACAAGTAATCCTTATTTTGCTCTAGTTTTGTGCGTTTAAAGTTATTTCCTATAATGCAATAAAATCGACTTACAGCATTCAGAAAATTTCCCGCCAGCAAAACGAGGTACAGGATTTCTTTTAATGATGAATTTGTTAGGAGTTCTGAAATGCAACACAAAAGTAAAACGTTAAAATCTACATAACATTTATTAAAATGGATGTAGGTAAGTTAGTTATTCTGACTGTTAGTGAGAGTCACATGAACATAGAAAGATATTTAATACAGGAGACAATTAGCAGGTGGCGGTCCTATCATTTTCCAACTTTGTAAACAATGAGCATGAAATCATTTTTTTCTTTCCTCAGAGTAATTGCTGCTGGCACATTTTCCCTGCTTGAGACAACAATGATACAGAAGTTTTTATATCTAAGGAGGTTCCAAAACTGGTTTTCTCTCTTTGTTAAAAAGTCATATCCATTGATACATCTTCATATACACAAATCGTCAGCTTAACTTACGACATCCACTTAATTATCTAAGGCTTATTTTTTCCTGTTTGACCCGTGACGTTGTTCAGACTCATGAATGGTAAATAAGTTGTAATTCACTACATCATTGCAGATAAATCTTTATGAGAAATGACAACTTGCGGGAAAGGGGTTTCCCCACACGTTTAAGGTTTTATATCAGGTGGGAAGTTTTTACTCTGAGGTTTCTATCATCTAATTTCCTTCAATTTTCTCCCAGCTAGGTGGAAATTAAAACTAACATGGAGAAAAGAAAATAACTATTACACCTGTGGACGAGTTCATATCACTCGTTTATCTCATATCCTTAAGGAACTCACTCCTACCTTCAGATCGAACCTTTATGCAAAGGTTCACGTTTACACGTTCAAGTTTTCACAACAATTTCAACTGCATACATACAGTATGTAGCAGCAAATTCAGGATTGACAGGTTGGTTTGCATTTTTTTAGTTTCATTGTGCGAAGTTCAAGTGTTATTTTTAAGTACTTGCAATTTTTGTGAGTGTTTATGTTTTATGAATATAGCCTTATGAGTTTGAAACTGTTGAAAATAACTTAACTCTCGGAAAGAATGGTAGCAAAGGACCAAGATTTTCCGGTCTATAAAAGTTTCTTCTCGGTCAAAGGTCATTAAGCTGGATATGTACATATCTGGGAAAATGTCTACTTTTGCAAAAAAAAAAAAAAACGCAAGGAGTGATCACTTGCCGATACCCTCCCAAAACAGTAAAGATAAGAGAAATACCCAGAACTTCTAAGTTAAATATATACTTTATTTTCGTTGGGGTTGCCTTAACTTAATGAAATTGCTCATGAAAATGAAACTTTCTTATTCCTACAGGGAGATAACTTTTATAGAATAAGGTACATGACTTATCCAAAATTTCGACTGAAAAATCTAAAACAAATAATACCTGTTCTCAGTATATTAGATTGAATATTTCAGTCAAGATCACAGATTTGTCCTTTATTCAAACCTGCACTATTTGTAAAATTTTGCCTAAGAAATTGGTGAAATTTAGAGGCAATTTTTTTTACTGTTTCCTTAAATTTTGTAGCTCTTTTTAAAATTTAAGCAAATTTCTGTAATTGCTCTGAAACTGGAAGGAAGTACTGCTATCGCTAATATCCTAATTTTGTCAAAAGAAAGGCTTAATGTAACAGGTGGCGACGACTGAGTCTCAATGAGAAAATAAATAACAGGCATGCGTCATTCCGAGCACATTTTGACTTGGGAAGAAAGCAAAATTCTCAACCGGTGAACATCAACTTCAAAAGATGCTCACAGTGCTATATAGCATGCATAGAGATTGGGCGGACTACACAGTTTACCGTTCTATGCTCACAAGCAGTAGCGTAGCCAAGAGGAGGCCAATGACCACGCCCCTCCAATCACTGATGCTATTTTTAGTTTCTAAAATTACTTCGAATATCTAAACGCAATTTGTATTTTTAAAAAGTTAAAGCATATGGGGGTCCAAATGAATGAATGGACTCCAAATTTTTCGAACATTTTCAAAGGGGCGGGGAAACCCCTCCCACAGACCAGCGATCATATTACATACTGCATGGCCACTTGAGATAAACATCGGCAACGTCACTGGTAACGAGAATTTGACCTTTTAAAAAACTCAATTTTTGTCTGCATAGAAGGGGAGTTTAGGGCCAGTGGCGGAGCTGCCATATGGTCAGGGGGGCGGTCGCCCCCCCCCCCCGACGGACCAAAATCGTCTGACGGCGCCCTTTTTAGGTTTTTAACATACTTTGCTCTTGCACCATTATTGACAAAAGACATAATTTAATAGCGTTGTTTTAAGGCCCAGCTAACAAAATGCTAAAAAACCACTGCACTTTATTGTAATGAAAAGGGTCATCTTCTGTAATACAGGGATAGGTTTTGCCGAAACATATCTTCATGCTTTATAGTTGCTTTGACACCAAGCGTGATTATAAGCTTACAAAATACACACACTGTAAAAATTACGGTAGATTTGCAGAACAACAAAATAAAGAGATAAATAGGGATAACAGAAAAGTTCTGGAAACTTATTACCAAAACGTTTCTGTAATCTTAGTGTTTCTCTTTATTTTTTGTTCGGTAAATTTACAGGGATTTTGTACCATTTTTTACAGTGCGGACTGATATTAAATTCACCCTCCCGACCAATAAACGATGCTGCAAAGGGCGCAACAATAATTGTAGCACAAATAGCCCTTTTGATAATCGTCAACATAGACAATAAAAAGTTTATGAAGATACCAAATAGCTTCCAGAACATTTTTCAAAATTATTTAAAGAGAACATTCAGGTTAAAATAAAATAAAACTGTTATCATAGTGGTAATGATTCAAGAGTTTCGTGGTCTCAAAAGCCAGAAAATTGCATCTAAGGAGCCTAGGTTTAGGCTACTTTTATTCATTATGAATTCGGTATCTAGAGAGCCAAGCAGACCATTTGTTTTGGCTATTTCTTGCAATGTACTTAATTAATGGCTATTTCAGAGTGGTCACATGATCTAAATTACGCCAATTAATGTTTCTTCGTATACTTATCTTGATTTCCAGATGTCAAAAATGTACACCTACTGTAACGGTGATTAATTTCCGTAACTTTTTAACCCACTGTAAGATTGCTTGCTAGTATTTGGCTCTAGCAGGTTCAATCTTTATCTTCACAAAGTAGCTCATTATTACATTAAAATCTTTAATCGAGACCTGGCAATCATACACAAAATATAATGACCGCCTTCCTACTAGAATGTGATAGAGAGGGATAGGAACATCGGCATCCACAGGTAGGGGCAAGAGGGGAAAATAAAAAACCTAAAAAAACGAAAAAAAAAACATGAAGAAAAAGACGAAGGAGAAATTAACATCAAAATTTCTTAACAGTTCACCCAGTGTTTTCCCTATTTATAGGCGGTAAATAGGCTTTCGAAATGTCATTTCCCCCCAGATCTGGGAGGCATTTTGGGCCAAAATTTTCTTGCGCTCCGCGCAAACTCATGGTGGCGCAGAGCTTTCCCCTTTAAAGAATTTTGCCCCCTCCCCTGAATTTTCTTCTGCGGAGGCCCATGGATAGAAAATTTAAACATGTTTCCATAGTAAAACTTGCTGAGGAGAAATGTCAAAGTAGTCTTCTACCAGGTGCGGAAAATCAAGGGGAAAGCCTGAAAAGCCGTGGGTTCGATCGTGTTGAGGCTCAGGGAAGTTACTTCTTCGAAGCGCCCCTGCAGACCATTTTCGCCCCCTCTGACCGAAATCCCTAGCTCCGCCACTGTTTAGGGCAGTTTTGGGAGGGACAAGAGAAAGATCCTTCGAGAACTGTTTGTAATGAGGAGATCATGCTTATTCAAAGAAATACATACCAGAAGATGCTCTGATGATGCACTCTAAATTGGGAATGATGTAGTCCATTGATGCAGAAAACTCCTGTTTCAAATACATACTCTCGACTCGGATTGTGTAGCTATGGATTGAAAATAAGATTGATATAAGTGTGTGTGGATCAAAGTGAGTTCTCTTTATAAAAGGTTATCTACTTGTCACCAAGCTAAGAATATTCCGTTCCCTGTCAAGACATAAAAGGAATGAAGCACATTGAGATTTCCCTTGAATATAACAAGGGTCTACATAAATACAGGTACTGATTAGCTATTCTGCGTGCAGGTCTGCACAGATTACACTTACGTCAATTTTGAGTGAAATAAAGTCGATATTAGGCCTACTATAAAGGCCCACGTCTCGCTTTTGAATAACTACTTTCACCCAGCATCCAATGTAATTGTTTTGCCATACTCGTGTGAAAAAGTGTATAAAATGTCTTAAATGAGAATGGAAAATGGACCTTTGAGATGCGAGAAAAGTTCCTTGTAGATGCGCTAAGAGGCTAGAGTTGGGCTATCCGCCATTTTCAATCCCAGCTTTGACTTTCAAACCGAAACATTATTTCTATTTTATTATCTCTTGGATTTTAAGGGCCATCGAAGATGAAGAGGCATTTTATACGAGTCTAAAGGCCCTCGGGACACAATGTATGCCAACCCACATAGCATTGTGGTCCTGTGTTATCCCCTCACTTTATCTTTCAAAATCCTTTTCCTCATAATTCCCTTCCTTATGTTTATCTCTTTTTCCTTTTCTATTTCCCTCCCACCTCTCCTTTTTCCTTTCTTTCTGTCAGCGTCTGGACTAAGCCATTCATGAACCAAGCTGCACAAGCGGCGGTTCCCACATTGCCCCAGCACCCAGTCCGCTTGCGGCTTTAGAAGAGGAAACGCAAGTGCCGTTCATCTAAAACCTGTCTGAGTGTAGAAAACGAAATTTTATCTAGATTCTACCGTTGCTGCTCTTCCATACAATAATACGATATCTCATCATCTAGATATCCAAAAGGAAAAAAGGTTGTTCTCCTTTTTACATTTTAATGATTACCTTAGTTGAAGTATCAATGAAGTGCAACGAAACATGAAACTCACTCGGGTATCTTGTAGAGAGAAAGATAAAACTGCTCGGCTAAGCCAAGTTTTTGAACATCACCGTCAAAGGATTCCAGCATTTCAATCTATAAAAGTGAAAAGGGCAAAGATGGAGGATCAATTTCTGGATGACTGCACAAGTCTGCAGTTCTGAGAGGCATCATGGGATTCAGGAAGCTTTACACACCTCATGAACACACAGGAGTGCTAACCACTAAGGGCATGAGGCAGACAGCAGAACGATAATAAAAAGATAACCTTCCTACAGATCCACAAAAGTATGACCAGTTTTACGATGCATTTTTGTTTTCATGACAGCTACTTCCGAATGAAAGCCTTCAATAATAATTCATGACCGCACAATATTCCTCTTTATCTGTGTGTCAAGTTTACATGTACTTCTACGCCTCTACGAGAATTAGGTCCCTATTCTTCCTTCTTCTGTCAGTTGGCTGCAATTCAAGAGGGCTGTCTTTAAGTGTCTTTCAAACGTTTTAAGGTCATCTTATTTCGCCTAAACAAATCTCTTTATCATCCATTTTATTAAAAGGATGTTCCAGAAACAACTTTAATTTTGTTGTGCTAAAGAGGAACATATTCTAAGCATTCTGGAAAAATTTTTATTCACTCCACATGTTCGATTCTCAAGATATTAACAATTGGATGTAACAAATTTTCTACATAGTACGAGCTTGGAGCGAGCATGCGTGGTGTCATGCCATTGTTGGCCAATGTATTGCTTTTCTTTGTAGTTTACACAAAGTTTATACAACCAATTTTATGCAACCCTTGTATATCAACGAGATAAGTACACCCTGAACAATGAAATTTTGTGGGCTTTATCAAATTCTTGGGCTTTATATAACTAGATATCAAACTTAATCAATCCAGGGTCAAAATAATAGGACGAAAACTAATGAAAAACAACAACGGGAATCCACATCACACCCGCTTGCTTCAAGTTCACTTTTTATAAGAAAATGTATCAACTAATTCACTTGCTAATATCTCGACAACCGAGCAATGTTGAATGAAAGTTCTGACGAGTTCTCGGATGAAAAATTCCACTTAAATGCAAGACTAGACAGCCACGTACCACAACACTTTCACAAATGACGACCGGCGTTAGTCTTTCTCTTTTTCAGTAAATGTACAAATGTGTTGCAGAATTAAATTTGTGAGAATTATGAAAACAAACTCTGATTGCCGCTTAAAGTCTTTCCTGCGATTAAACCAGGGAGTCTGCTGCAACTGCCTAGTTAAACCAACAGTAGTCTACACTGCTAGCAACATGCATGAAAGCCTCAGTTACACGGATAGTGCAAAGTAATCGAGTAATTTGGTGGCGAATGGATAGAGAAAATTCCATGTTGGGAGATATAGGATACAGTCTGAGAGAAACCTTTCATTTAAAGGTCTACAAATTTCTCAGACGGGAAAATGTCACGTTTGCGCCACAATCAGATTTTTCACTTGTAACTTTGATACCCGCACATACAGCGGCGTGCAGGCCTATGTGTATTCCAAAAGTGCAAGCAACCTTCCACGCACGCTTCCCAACATTCAGATTTATAAACAAATAGCTTTTCTATCTTTGCTGTTGTGATAACTTTAAACCTTGTTCCCTTTTATCTGAAGTATGGCTGTATTATGCAAATGACAATACAGGCCTACTGCTCAAACTCACGTGATCAAACAGACACACCACATATATACAATAAAAAAATATGGCACAGGCAATTGCTTACATGCATAACAAACCATTACACTTACAAAGGCAAGTGTATCTTTCAAGGGACTCTCCATGCCTAAATCTGGCAGGATTGAATTTGACCAAGGTTATCTATTCATTCTATTGAAGATGAGATTTTCAAAAGAACTTCATGGCTCCTCGTTTTATGGTGCACTTGAGTAGACATATAAAGTGATGTATTTATTTTTCTGAGTGCGTCGTATTGTCATTCATTACTGTGTCTATAAATGCATTGTAACTTGGTAGTGAGTTGTGACACTGTTTGCAGTAAAACGCAACAGTATAAAGCCTAGCAAAAGTGTGCTTGAAATCCATGTTTGAGTTCGGTTTCCATGTTTACATCGGCTCAAATACAAAAGACAAAAGTGCAAAATGGTGAAGTCTCACGAGAGGACTGGAGACAGATAACTTGCAAAACTTCCTCGTGCAAGCACCGCGTCCACATAGTAACGGAGGGTGCCGCACCCAAATCCCGAAAAATATGTTTGCACTGGAGGATGATAAAAACATTACCCAAATAATTAACCACCAAAACTAAACCTTTGTGAATTTATTCTTTCAAAGAGGAGATTCTTGCAACATTTTGCATCTAGGCCCCTTAAAAAAGACAAAAGTTTCCCAGAGGAGACCCCGCAGCCCACGCCAGCAAAACTCTGAGGGTGACGTGGCTATTTTGGCTACGGGTCTGGGCAAGGGTAAGTACATATACCGATGATGTTTACGAATTGAGATGGGCCATAGAGGTCTACTAAAGTTTGTAAGGCTATCCCAATGTGATCCTGAGATATTACTGCAGATAGACTGGCCACAAATACATATAGGCGTAATGACATGAGAATGTAATACATGATGGATTTTGCTAGTGGAAACTGAAAACCCGAAAGATACGGAAACAAAGCACATACGTGCTGAAATGTCAGTTTGATAAGGCCGCTGTATCCAACAATTCATCTAGGCCCGAACTGTCCAATTCGCTTGTTTATTGGACAAATGGCTATAGGAAACTTGAATTGTGACAAGTTTAAGTGCGACATATTCATTTTCTGGGGCCAAATTATTGGTCATTATTCACTGAACGATTGATTAAGATGTACTTCATCACCAACAAGATCTATATAAACACACGCTTCCCTTTCTTTGCTGTAATCTAGTAAATATACCGAAAACAAAAAAAAAAAAATGTTGCAAACCAAAATTGAAACACAAAATGAGGTTCTATTATTACCTCATCACTTGTTGGCAACAGTTTTCGGAGGTTCTTCAAGTTTTCCAACCCTATCTCGTGTCCTCTACATTCAGTAATAAGTGTAATGATATCTGATTTACCACCTTTAAACTGTTTCAACATAATTGATATATTCAGACTCCTTCGGCTGTCCAAGAGATTTATCTGTATGGAAGAATGACATGAAAACATTGTAATGTTAGACTATATTAATTCATCATCGCATCATGAAAATATGTTATAAATAGAACTTATGCATATGATGTCACAGAGCTAAAAGGGCGCCATCTTTGGGGGCAAAACAAACCAACACCGACAAAAGCAGAAAACTGATTTGTCAACCACTGAGTTGAATACGCGCATAGTCTACTTCACGTTCTGAAAGAATTGTTATGCGAACGGCCACTTGTTCCATTGTAATGTCCCCTAAGATGACGTCAGTGTGGCTTCAATGCATAAGGTCTATTACGGGCTTCCAAGCACTAAGGGACCGATTACTACGAGAATCTGTCCAACTTTATGAAAATATTATTTTCTCACATTTCTGAATTTGTTTCCCTGGACCAGTGAACTAACGGGAGTAAACTTTCTTACAGGCTCTCCTCTTATTGTATACGAACCAAATGTACGGCTATTGCCATGGGCAAAAAACTGGGACAATTCAAACACTAAGTAGAACACACCTATCTTTCATCAAAGAGGCAGTTTTCCCCATACCTTGTCCCACCAACGCAGGACTACGGCCCATGGCAGAGTTGTTGATTTTTTTTTTTTTTTAAATCATGCTTTAATTCTGTGACTTAAATCAAAGAAATCGATTTCAATAACATTGTTTCCATTAAATCTTGAATTTTTCAATTAAAATCACGATTTCAATTGAAAAACTCTAGCCCCTGGGGAATGAGGTCATTTCCGAGCACGCAATGTGGCTCAGTTTTCAATCAAAATGCCCCATTGTGTCACTATTCAAATACGCAGACCGACGGCCCAATCGGGGAGCTGGGAGAGGCTCTTCCAGCTCCCTGGCCCAATTACAGCACCTCCCTGATTACAGTACGTGATCTTTCCTTCATCGTTTGGAGAACAAAAGTCCCTACTCAAAATATATTTAAGCATAAACTTAGCATATTCCACCCACTCACACTACCCGAAAATAGTTTTGCATCTTCTGTAACTTCTCAGACAAGCGTTAATATAAGAGAGAAACGCACAGAATGTTTTGCATAAAGCGACTTAACCAATTTTAATGAAACTTCAAAGATTGGGCTTCTCTAAGTTAATAATATTTTTCATACGAAAACAAACAATCGAGGTGCATTGATGCTTATAAGTCTGGTTATCTAGCTTAAAGCCAACGACTAAGTGAGAGAAAAAAATAATTCGTTGTTTTGACTGACATATCGCGACACAACAAAACGGGCACACCCTGCATCCGTAGATGACTCTCTCCATTATTGCTGTATCGCAGATAACTAACCTTGATAATTTTTGAAAAACATGCCATTATCGACGGAGCAATATAGGGAAGGATGTGATGCAAATATCGTGACATGACAATTAACGAATGAAACTTTGAACAATCCTACACATATCTCTTATCTTATTTACAGAAGAGAAAGCAAGAACCTTGTACTCCAGTTCTTATTGCTTGACCTTGTGCGAATTTGATAAGAGCAATCGCAGTCACGAATATTGTTGACAAATCATTGAACAATTTTCGTAGTTTTGAGCGAAGAGGCAAATTTGTTCTGTCGGATGAACTAAGCCACACCCTGCTCACTAACAACTCCCTTGAGAAATTATATTGACTATTCATTCTTCTTCCTTCGTCTTATCATACCAATCGGAAACAACGGACCAGACGCAAATTGATGAGAAATTGAACCTCTCCCATTGAGGTGTGGTTAATATGACTCATATATGTTCTGTTCGTTAATATATTAGTGTACTGTTATATTTTGTTGGACTTATTAAATTTTACTTCGAGTTCAGCTGTGGCTGTGGTTAAATCATTGTTTGAATTTGCATGACTCGAGACTTAATTAAGTCACACTTCGTGGTGTACGGCTTAATAGCCTACATACTACTGTAGATATGAAAGATTCACCACGTGCCATGATAACGAGATGCCATGCATTATCAAGAAAAGATGACCAGATTTACAGAGTATGCTTAGGATGTTCTTGTCAGAGTCAAATCTGTTTCTAACTCAGTGAGTTGTAATTACAGGTTCAAGTCAATAATACCATGTGAGTGGACAACATCATAAAACAATCTTATTTAAGAACTTGCCCTAGAGTATTACACAAACCTGTCCCAAGTCAGTAACGGCAGCGTAAGCCTCTGTTTGAGTTTTTGAACTTTGCAAGCGTAGCGTGAATCGCCAAAGCAAAGCCCCAAAATAGGCGGGGTCGACGGTCCCGCCTTATAGGCCTTCGGGTGGGGTCCTAAAGGTCAAAGTTCCAGTACAGATCTTGGAGGCGAAGCTCCACAAGACTGTTAATATTTTAAGAGAGAGGAGATGCGTTGTAACCATTTGTAAGCCAAACAATCAAAAAGCACTAGGGTATTATTTCAAAATGTCTTGCAACTGCCTAAAATATGCCATGGGAGTTTCTGTACCTGACGAGTTTGCCTGCGTAGCATGCTGCATGCGTAGTATGCTGTACTGTGCATTTCTTCTTCAGTCGTATCCGTATACTTCTTTAGTCAAGTGCTTGGGAAGTCTTCAAGGGGGCCTAGCACGAACGGAACGTTTAGTAGGGTATGAATGAAAGTGTGGCAGTATTTTCATTTCCATCAGTGAGAGTATTCTGATGTTCATAATTCTTTGTATCTTGTACGCCTTACTTTAAATTGAGTTACACACAGGGTGGGGTAACATTCTGGTAGAAATTTTTTAAGTTAACAGTGATATTGCTGTAAATGTAGGACAACGAGCGATTGCAATACAGGTACGGAGAACAGCAGCGCCATGTGTTTTAGCAGGGGTGATTTTTTCCCTACAACTCAATCATAGTTTTCAACGTCACTTAGCTAAATATGACGTCACTTCGGTCTAAGTGTTACCTCTTGAGACTCTCTCTTCTTCTTAACTTCTTCTGTTTTTCCTTCTTTCCTTTTCTTCTGCATCAGATTCTGCTGGCAGAACATTTGCTCCATTTCATCCCAATTTGCATCAAATTTACTGGAAATCTATTAAATGATGAAAACCGACATTATTATATCTTTGAAGCAAAGAACAAAACTTCACAAGTCCGACCAGGACATTCAGACTCGGCCTAAACAATAATGCAAACATGCATGCGTGCAAATTTCCATTTAATAATTATAATAAAAACCCTCATTGATATTAGCACAAATTTTGTACAGTAGTTTAAGATAACATAGAAGAGGAAGTCACGTGGGTACCTACACAGAACTGTTCTTTAAGATAACTCTCCAACTATTCTGATTTCATGTAAAGAAACCTGTTAGATAGGTTTTATAGACTTACAAAAACATGAAATATTCATAATTGACGCACAGTATGGCGCTTCACACTATAAAAATAAAATGAGTAAATGACACCACAGAGTGAAAAAAGGAGTCTGATACATTTTTCATAATGCACTTACTGTAAAAAGTCTGTACATTTACAGAAAAAATAAATGCATAAAGAAACAGAAAAGAAGTGTGGTCAGTTTGCTTCGAAAACTTGACAACACTTTTCCTTTTCACTTTTTATTTCTTTATATTTTGTTCTGTCACTAAGCAACATGCATGTGACGTTTTTGACAGTTCTCTCTTCCCCACCAACAAGCTTACCAAAAAGACTACACAAAATTGAAATTTGCAGCCAGTGGCGTAGCCACGGGGGGGGGGGGCCTGCCCAGATTTTCTTCAGTCCCCCCCCCCCAGATTTTTTGCGTCCTGATAAAATAATTGAAAAAAATTAAATGTTTGAACGGAAATAAACTTTGAAGTATTTCCTTCAAAACAGTAAATAAATAAAATGTGTAAAATTTAAAAAAAAAACATGGCTGAAATCATGTATGAAATCAAGTAATAACTTCAAAATGCCTACTTTCACTAAATTAGATACCGTTTGTGATCTGCACTGTCGTTTATTGCATTTCACTTCGAAGGCGAAACGAAAGTGTCGACGACAAACTTTAATGTGACTTTGTTAGGTTAAGACCCTTTCTGCCTTTCGGATGGCTGATTGATTTACTGAAAATAAGGCAATCGTACACTGGGGGCCACTCTTACACGACCATTCCCATACTTTATCATACACCAAATATGCCGTAAGCAGGTAAGGGTAAGGTACTGCCTTCGGATAATTCTTCACTTCCATCCTTAACAAGTAGGCCTATGTCGTGCCTCACTCCTGCCCATGATAAGTGCCACTGTAGGACGACTTTTTTCGACAAGTCCTCTTTTTTCTAGTTGGCACTGGCGTCCGGGGGATTTGTAAACTGTCCACAAGGTCCGGATTTCATGTGTTTCCCACATGATCCATACTTCTGCTTTGCGGTTCAATTATTTTGAGAGATTTATTCGTAGTATTTTAATTTTGACTTCGTAATGTACCGATGAACAAATACTGCACCATTTTGCACATTGTTTCTTTGGTAGTATGTATGTCTCTTGTAAAATCTCTACAAAAACTAAAAATATTTTGATATTTTTCATGCTCCCCAAAAAGTTTTGCCAAACAAAGCACCATTTTGCATCTAGGAAATCTAACGCAAAGAAAGTTTCTCAGAGGGGGACATAACTACTTTTGGTTTTCCTGTTAAAGGGTAAGGTACTGCCTTAGGTAAGCGGAAATCCATTCAAATATTGCCGCATTTGCGGCTGGGTACATCAAGTTTAAAACACTTGGGAAGTACCGTTTCCGGCCATCTGGAGGGGTTTTAAAGCCCAAAATTTTCTTGTGCGCTCCACGCCAACTGATGGTGGCGCTCCGCTTAGATTCAAATATTGCCGCATTTGCGATCTACGTCCTTCTGAAGTTTACAATTTTTTCCCAAGGCAAAGGGATATACCTTTCTCTTTAGTGTCATCCCCCAGGCCACAGATCAGAAGTGCCCAGTTTTGGGGTCCCAAAAAAGTGTATGTATTACCATTTTTCATAGATTGATTCTTTATTCTCATTATTTGAGAAGACATGAATCAGACATGAGATTCGTATTTCAAGGCTGGGTACATCCAGCTTAAAACACATGGGAAGTGCCGTTTCCGGCCATCTGGAGGGGTTTTAAAGCCCAAAATTTTCTTGTACGCTCCGCGCCAACCGATGGTGGCGCTCCGCTTAGATAGTCTTGCCGTGCCTGACCTTCGGAGGTACCAGCCCCCCCCCCACTTGTTACCTAGGCCCCCCCAAAAATCCCATCCTGGCTACGCCCCTGTTTTTGCAGCGAATACTATTTCATTTCAAATTAACAAACCTACGAATGAAAACGTTTTCTTTAAAATGCTTCTTAAAATGTACGTAGTTCACACTGGTAAGAATATAGCCTGGAAAAACGTAAACCATTGATGACGCGGTAGAGAATGAGATAAATGACGGTGCTGATGAGAAATCAACACAATAATACTGCAGAAAATTGGCCACTCATGAACGCCATGGGACATATGGTTGTTCCTTTTTTATTAACTTTTACAATGATACCAAAGTCGCCGGTCAAGGCTCTGTTTCGTTTGAAGACGTGGGGATATCTATACGTTGTATCTTGTCTTGGTGACAAACCTAGAAATACCAGGGAGTTGCAACAGATGGAGTTCTGACTTTCAATTCTTCCTTGAATCCAACTAGTTAGATTGACGGTAAACTTCGTAATAAACCTACTGCCCGAGGGTCCGTTAGCATATCAATGTGTCATCGCTCTCACTCCTGCCCGCCCTGAGTATTACGTAATAGTGTTATTCTTGCCAGGGAGTAACACTGTGCTGTACGTGGGTCTGTGTGTAGTGGTATATAGTAATGTATAAATCAGTACAGCAGTCAATGGCAGCTTACTTAGTACCATGGGATCTGTATATTATGTGCACCTGACTGTGTGGTTTGTTGACAGTATTTGTGTAGCTACGATCTAACTTTTAAGCATGCATCTGCATTCGTACAACTAAAACTCCATGTGTTATGTTTTGATCCGTGTCTTACAGGAATACCTAAGGAAATATTATTCACTCTAACCCACGGTAATCCAAATTTTTTTTAAAGAGACTGATTTCTTCCCAAAAAGCTAGGAAGAAATTTTGAGTCGGACATGATAAAGTCGGGTCATGCAAACCAGGTGCAAACCGATGCGAACTTTCTCAGCTTTATTGACTGTTAACTCATTTTTGTTACCGTTTGGATACATCTAAGAAAGGCTGGGAAAAAAGGAATTTTTAAGAGTGAAAATGTTTGCTAGCTTGAAAAATGTAAGTACAAAGCTCTTTTTTCATCTATACATTAAGAATGAGGTCTTTTGCCGAATATCTAACGAACAAAAATGACCGATTATAACGCCAATAGAGCAACAGATGGCTACCGATCAAAGTGTAAAATGGCGTATCCATGGTAACAACTCTGAAAAGCTCGAAAAAAGCTATATTTTGATAGCTATTTTTGAAACTTTGGTCGCCAGTGTTCGCGATCGCGAATACGCCAGTACTGTTCAGTAGTGTGTAAACTGTCGTTTGAACATGGTCTAGTTATGCGATTTGATGCGCAATGTCACGAAAATCCCTCTTTTCGGGAGCGAAAAATTTCGAATTGTGAACCTTTATTTGGTATAAACATATCCTCTTTGGTCTGCAATAGAATTTCAATGGAAAATCCGATTAAAATGCGGTTTTTTGCATGAATTAGAGGAAATCGTTAGCAATTACTGCACATGTGTTTATTCTATGCATATGCATGTCCTACCTTTTGCGCATGTGTATTCTGATAGAGACAGATTCAGCACCACAGATATCACTTCTGCTAGTCTAAGTATTACGTAATGGTTAAAACCTTTGTTGGCGGCTACTAGTTACACTCCAAAGTGAAGTTTTAGGTCCCAGGGGAGCTGTGTGGTGACTGAGGAATGTAAAGACTTAAGAAAAGCAGTTGATGGGGGGTTAAGTAGGGTTTGAGTGATGTTAGCAATAAAAAAAGGAAGTCAGAACTCCATCTGTTGCAACTCCCTGGAAATACGATGAAGAATTGACGAAGGGAACACCGGCTGTCACTATCACTATACTAATAGTCTGGTGCACATGTATAGGATGAGGCGTAAAACTACATCACACGAAACAAAACAATGCTGCCAATTGTGTCTACACTTGACATGTCAGTACGGGATAAGTGATAATTAACTGATATCTTTGTCCATAAAATGCCAAATCTTGTAATCGAAAAAAGAACATTCTTATTCCTAACTTTATACTTCTTCCCGACACCACATACCGTATTTGTCATGAAAATGAGCATAATACTGTAATATTTTTCCGATGGCAAATATCATTACAATTGTACTTAAAGATAAAATAATTGTGATATGTACAATACAAGGCAGATACAAGATGTAGACCTCACTAAACCAGTGAGCTACCATTGTAGCTTCCTATTTTTTCATTAACATGGTATATTTGCACTCGTGGTGCATCCATAGATGCAACTAATCTAAGTAGTACACTCTTAATAAAACTTTAAATGAGGTGCTTAGGAAAAAAGGTTTTCTAAACACTTTTTGCCCACTTTGCATACACGTTTAGATTCAGAATCTAAACGTGTTTACAAAGTTGGTGAGAATTAAGTATTTAAGTGTTCCCATTTACGGTGCGACCATGTCTTACCCCTCATTGTGCAACAAAGGAAGTACAACAAGGAGGTTCTACAAGGTCCCTTGGTACAACCTGGAGCGCGGTAGCAGCTATTGGTACAACTCACCTGGTGAACTTTGCTCCAAATGCTATCGCGGTTCTGCATAACTTTTTGTGCGGGTAATTTGTTCCAATTTAATGTTTTCATCCTCGACTTTGGCTTTACTTTCGGTATTGCTGCCGACTCCCCGAACGCTGTAACCCCCAACCTTGGCATACCAGGAGGAGGCGGTGCACCCGGAGGAGGAGGAGGTGGTGGAGGTCCTCCACCGGGTGGCGGTGGTGGAGGTGGAGGCGGTGGAGGTCCAACTAAACCCGGTGGAGGTGGTGGTGGAGGGGGAGGCGTTGCCATTGTCGTGTCTGGTTCGGGAGGAAGTGATGGTGGAGGTGGCCCAGATTGTAGCTCATCAACAACTGGCTCATGAGGTATTGAAGAAGTTCCGCCATCAATTTCGTCTGTTTGACTGGGGCCAGCAAACGACGAAGATTCTGGAATAGGACCTTGTGACGTCATATTAGGTTCCGTGAAACTTTGTTCAACGTCACCAGCTCCCATATTATTGTTGTTATTATTTATTGCACCTTCATTGTCCGTTTTAGTATTTTCGTCACTTTCTGGGCTCATCTGTTTCTCAATAAGCGGCTTTTTGTTCAGTTTGAGACTTTCGACCCTTGAAGCTCTTCGACGATGTCGTGGTTTTTCGTCGCCATCATTTCGCCACGGACTATCACAATTTAAACTTTTTGAACGGGAAAGTCTCGTTCGTCGGGGACGCCGAAACGTTCTTGATAGTTCCCTCTCCCCAAAGAGTAGTAAACCCGCGGTGTTATCGCTTTTCTCAAAAACAACACACCGGTGGACAAGTTTTTCACTCGTTGTCCAGATAAGATCACTCTGTGGATCCTTTGGATCGATAACAAGGAGATGTTGAAGTATCTTCAGGAATGTATTAGCGTGTGGTGTTTCACAAACCTGAAAAGAAAAGAAAGAGGAAATCAGCTTGCTCTTAATGTTACAGCCTAGCCTGCGTAGCGGGCTAGTTACAGCCTAGCTTACACTTGACTAGAACTGTCGTGATCTAGATTTTGTTAAGCTTCGCCACTGTTGCGCTGCCTTAGTCACATTCGCAAAGGGTGAAGGGACTGATGTTCCGTCCACGGCAATATGGTGGACTGCTGGACGAAAATTCGTGCAATAATACCTTATATTTTCAAGAACGGAATACAGCACATTCAATGCAACTTATCCTCTGGAAATGTACATCTCACCGGCGAAAATAAATATACACAACAGCGTAGCCTAGTGTAGCAAGTCAATTCCGCGCGCGTATGACGTGTACGTATACTTGCCTTGAACGTGGAGTACAACTTGAACTGGTTATATGATTAATCCATAAATAAAAGGAGGCTAGGGAGCCTCCTGCATGAGTATTGTTGTGCAATTACGAGCTGATGTCCAATAAGAATATGCAGTCACTTTACCTGTTTATCGAATAATTGGGCATGTGTCCATTAAATTTGAGGATGGTACATTGGCCTTTCTGAACAAATACTTTCTTCTGCATGCTTTTGGATTTAACTAGCGTACATTGCCTACTTAAATGGCAGATCATCAGTACACATGACGGCTAGTATACAAGGAGCCCAAGTCATTTATACTGTGGAGCTGTTTGCATGTGCTATACATATGGTCATTTTACTTCTTATTTAACAGCTTCCTTACGGTTGCTAACCGACTCCAGATAAAACAAATTTCCCACACAAACAATACATTCCAAGTACAAGTGATTTAAGTTCTTTACCCACAGAAGTCGTTGGCCGAGATATCAATTCAACTTAAAAACCCATGAAGGCAAATTGTTTGTTGTTTCCTCTGGCTTTTATTGCGACAACCAAGAAAAAAAACCAAATACAGTATTGATGAGAATACCCCATCCGTTGCAAACAGTAAATATCACTTCCATTATTGTAAAGAGAAATAAAAATGTTGATAGAGTTACTGTGGGAAGACCAACAATATTTACATTAAGGATTTTATTTTTATCCAGTATCGCGCTTCCTGTGTGGGCAATATCTTATCTAGTTATGTTTGTGTGGATACAGGCAGGTGCTACGTGCTGTTACTAAATAATGTATTTGAGAGAGGATTTGTAATCCCGTTGCAACACACCTGGAGACATTAAATCCAAACTGGGCAGAGGTGATTCCTGGCTGAGGATAGCTGTTCCAAAGCTGAGATCTGTTCTTTTCATCATGTCTAGAATAGAGTCTCCCATGGGGTGTGGCTTCTGTTCTATTCAGCCAGTCTAGAGCAGGACCACACATGTTTGCCCTTTAGAGGGCGTAATTGTCCATTTGGGACGTGTAGCTCCGTAAGGGAGCAGAACTCCTCCGGGAGTAAATGTTTGGTTTTCGCCCCTTGGCTCTTCGCCAGAGAGTCAAGGGGACTTTTAGTAGAAAAAAATTGTGATTCCTAGACCTACCTTCGGGTTAGAAAAGGGTATATTAGAAAAGGCGCGATACGACTTTTCAAGCTATCCTTTGTCGAAGGTTTGGTGTCTTTGTAAAATACAATTAAGCCAATATAATTAAGTCAGTTCCCTGCGCTGTTAAAATTAGGAAAGGAACTGATTACGCAAACATTTCATTTATACATACTACAGGTACTAGATTACAACTGGTATGCCAGTCGAGAGTCAAAAGCACACAATAGCAATAATGAATGCAATGCAACAGGGCGCCCACCAAATGAATAACGATCATTGATCCACGGTTCTTGGCCCGAGTCCAAGCCCCGTAAGGTGATCCGACAAGAGTAGCATGTGTACTGTACCAGTTAGGCCGCACGACCTGACTTGTGGTGACCCAGCTCTCTCACGCACAATGGTGACGCAAGAAAGCCAAAATTGAAGGGGCCAAACTAGGGAAAAGGATTATGTTGAGGGCGGAAATTTCCGGGCATAGGTCAAAATCAAGCAATTAATCGCGCGCTCTTAAAGGCCCAGTTCTCTCACCCCAAACAGTAACAGTCAGTTTATTGCTTCAGGGTGAGCAGAGAAAAACTTAATTTATATAATCAAAACACTCTCAGTACCGTTCATGCTGTGTAATATATAAGCTTTGGCACTCTGCATTGTTTGAATATGCTGTCAATCAAAGAGTTGAGCCAATTGAGAATTTCGGTACCCCCACACCAAAATTGTAGTTTGGGATGAGAGATTTGGCCCTTAAGGGTGAGGGGTCAAGGGGTGAAATTCCTGCAGGATTTGAGGTTTAAACATATATCTCTGGATGAAAAATTGCGTCTTCGATCTTTATTTTCGGTTATTTAATAGAAATAGTGCTATGCTTTAATCCCACACTCTCTCCCTCTATGGCTTTATAATGCCATCGACACTCCCATTCATGGTTCGATTACTTAATCAATGCGGACCTTTCTGAATATACAGAGATATTGGGACAAAGAAACGTCGGTCGCCCAAAATATTCAGGACCACGTGATGTGCTAGCCCGAGGAGCGGACGAAGTCTTCTCCTTTAGCTCATCGCCACGGAAAATGAGCCGAGGGGGTAGCCTAAAGGGGGCTGCAGTCACAGAGACGCTACGCAGGCTAGTGATGCGCAATCTAAATTGTATGCAGCACGTCAACCTTCCACAAAGACGAAGTGCAGGGTAGCTGTGTTATTAACAGGTTTGTTATCGTGTTACTGTCACGTTTCTGTCCTATAATAGACCAAAGAGGTCTCTTTAAACGCCTTTTTCGAAACAAAGGAATTTAGGCAACCTTTTTCACACCCCAGCTTAACAACAGTCTACCACGTGGCTATTCAGTGGAATAGCTAATATTGTTACCTACAATTGTGTGAAATGTTCAATACATATACTTTGAAATTAAACATAGGTCTATATCTTTTGCAGCGATTAGTCATCAATGCATGTTGACTTGCGTGTGATTTAATGATGACAGGCACGGTAGGCCTATGCCAAATTGCCAACTACAGTAACTGCAATGCACCGATGGCTCCTTGAAAATGTTTGCGAACAAAGCGGACCGAACAAATGAATCAAGCACAACAATTCCAAAATGGTGCATACATATTCACATACGACATAAGGGAGCTACATGGTCCCTTACGCATGTTGCATCTCTGTGTTCCGACATGTCTACGTTCCGACAAAACGGCGCAAAGGTACATTTTCATCGGCGCCAAAGTAGCCTACATTATTTGTAACGCCAAACTACATTATGTTCGGCGCCAAAGTTCATTTTTGTCGGCGCCAAAGTACTATACACTTTGTTGGTACCAAAGTACAATATTGTCGGAACGTATGGACGTCGGAAAAATAGATGTCGGAACAAAGGGATGCCCCCGCCCCCAAGAAAATACATGCACTGAAATTGTCTTATTACACTGTGCTTTACGTTCTTGGACACAGGCACAAACGGGAAAAATGACCAACAAAAACCAGAACTGACGAAAGCGCAAAATCAAGAACTACAAAGACAACACAAACCAATATACAACCCACTACAGTACAATGTACTAATTTGCAATTACCTGGGTCGGGCGATAACTGACACCCCAGCGACAGGAATCTCCGGGACCACAGAGGTCCGTCTCCGTGATCACGGATACTTTCACACAGTAAGTGATAAAGGCCTGTACATAGCGGATGCAGCAATGCACAATAGAAAGCGTTGAAGGGAATATACCATAATAGTATAATGCGGTTTACCTGTACGTTTTGTTCCTATGGTGAACTTTTTGTATGATTATGGAAAACACCATTGAAGTAAATAAAAAGCCTCGCAATGTGGCCACACGTGGGATATAGGTTGTGAATTTATCACCTGTTGTCCATGGACAAATAATAGCCAACGATGACATAACAATTGCTCAAACCTGTCACCTGCAAACATCGACGATCGATAAACAAATTTGTTCAAAATTTTAGACAATTTGTCCCCTACAAAAAGGCTACAAAACGAC
Source organism: Holothuria scabra (assembly GCA_037179385.1). Lineage (NCBI taxonomy): Eukaryota > Metazoa > Echinodermata > Holothuroidea > Aspidochirotida > Holothuriidae > Holothuria > Holothuria scabra. The sequence continues at coordinate 5,835,426 of CM074192.1, read as the reverse complement.
GTGAAAAGATTGTGCACAGGAATGTTTGTACTTCAGGTTTTCGTCCCTCATGGCCGAACCTACCACTTACAGGGATGAGAGTTTGTTGGTATTTCTGAGCAAATAATTCGTGACAATGGCTTGTAATACGCTAGGAAGGTACAACAACATCTAGTGAACCTCGGGCAAAATTGGCTATTGCCGCTTTTGAAAATCTTTGCCCTTTCCGTTTGTCATAATAAATTTGAAGAGGCTCTGGGGATTGCAAAATATGTCAGTTTCTTGGAACAGATGACGAATATGGTGGAATCCCTCGTAAAATATACTCTTTCTTTAACGTAACCCCTCGGGTCGAAGATAGAATAGAATGAATGGTATGAAGCTGAATAATCAACTGCCTATCAAAAATACGATGACATTTTATGACGTCAGATTGATTACAATGATATAAAGGGCAAACGGTATCTCCTTTCAACTAAAAAGCGCTGCAGAATTGTTAACATTTCATAGCAGTAATAACAAACTTTTTAAGTTAGAGCAGAAAAGTGCGTCACATCATTGCAATGCTTTGTAACAAGTGTTATTGGCATCCGCGTGAGAAAAATTGGAAACTGCAACTATATGATACTACTTCACGGAACAGTGTAGTAATTCCATGGGCCATGGGCAGATCTGTTATCGGGATTTGCATGTCATTTACATGGAAGATCTACCTCGCTATGCTTAAACAAAGGAGTGGGTCTACTTCTAAGATACATTGCACGGTGTATCAATAGTTCACCATCTTGCTCTAGAATGTTTCCCCAAATTTTCTCTAGGGTAACATCCCCCGTCGGGGTTCCCCTGAAAAAAATAAAGTTCGCCTCTTTTTCAAATAGCAAGTGCCTACGTCGGCGAAGTGGGCAGTTATAAGTCTGTTAGCTTCTTGTGAACGTGTATACACCGCGTATATCATCACGGTGCACACTGAGCAATGTGTTTAGCACAGAACTATATATGCACTTGGCAGCTTGGCATGACTGCTCACAGCATGGCGGATGTGTGGTCATTACAAAGCCGCTGGGTAAGGGACTGACAATTCCAATCCAATACCTCCAAGGGAAGGGTAGTTGAAGTCCACCTTATCATAGGCTTTAAGTGTGTACATTTTCTTTTCAATGAGGGTTAAAGGTCGGGATATAGTGGTCATTTCTGGAAATTTCATCTCGAAAAAGAACACTTTGAGTCATTGGCTTGTAAATTCAAATATACAGTACCTGTTTCAGTATACAATTAAAGACATCAACTGGATTGGTTAAGTCGTTAGAGTATTGATCTTCATCGGCAAGTTTCTCATCTATAAATGTATTAAGTTGTTCGACTAATTCTATGTCCGGAGAACCTTTTCTGTAGAAACAAGAAGAGAAAGCCACGTCACATTACATCGTTCCTTGTTACGAGCTGTATAATTTCCGACAAAATGCCTTACCGTACAGAAGATAACGTACAAAAAGTTCAAACACGAAGGGCTTCACAAGTTCACGTAAACATTTACGACAAAGGTACAGTACTCAAAATTGTTCCCACCTCGATTCACTAAATTACCCAATCGTTACAGAATGTTAACAACGCTAAAAACCAATATAGAAAGTGTGCGTTCATAAACGTAAAATATATATTACTGTAATTCTACGGCTTTCGTTTCATAGTTGCGGGTTGTGTTTAAGTTTTGAACTTGTGGAGTCTGCTTGAAGGATTAATATTTGTAGGCTTTTCCACGATTAAAGGCATGTTCTGGAGACAAAATTGGTTAACTTTAAAATAAGCAGAAAAATTTTCTCTTTCAGAAGGTGAAAACAGCATCTCGACAGCTTATAGCGTTCAGAAGATACAAATTTTTAAAGTAATGCAAATTTTTTTTCGGATTTGATGCATCATGGGAAATCTGTGATGTCATCGTGGCACTATAATTTATCATTGCATTCAATTTATTTATAATTATGATGCCGCTGCAGGCAATATTAAGCAATTTTGTTGGTTGTACTCTATGTATGGTGAAGGGTAATGCTAGATCTACAGGAAAAGATATTCAAACATTCCAACAGTATCAAATTTCAAGGACAAACAGGACCTTCAATTATAAGGAAAACAAAAGGAATTTGAAGCAATGTGCCCACATTACATGACTTTTGGTGGCTTTGTTGAAAAGCAGAGTTATTTTTTAACAAAAATAAGCAATCTTTAAAGTGAGATATCTTGAGTTAGGAAAATGGCATTGTGATAGGGTTTGAAGGACATGGTCTGGAATATTTTTGTTTTTCTTACAAGACAGATGTGAAACGCCACCAGAACATGCCTTTAAATGTACAGTATGCATTTTGGGATACACATCTAAGACTTGTCCGCTTGGACTACTTTTCAAAAAGGTTAAGTTAGGTTAGATGTAGTTTTACGGCTCAGTTTTCACCCAACGTCGAGCCGCCACGGCCTTTTTTGCCAGTTGTGGCTCAGTGGTTTCTTCCCCCTACTCCACTTTGATGATGCTGAATGCCAAACACAATGGCAGTATAGGTTCCGTTTTTTAAGTCTTTGGTATGGCCCGGTCAGGACTCGAACTCCCGACCTCCCGACTGACCCTTGAGAACAACATGACAAAACTGACAGTAATGTATCTTTCCCACTGAATTGGGAATAATCTGTAGCTTCAAAATACTCTTAGGGAGAAAACATATGCCCTTCAAGGACAGTCTTTTGAGTAACATTTCGGTCTCATAAGTGTCTTTTAGTTTTCTTCAACGTGTTTCTCCTTGCGCAATCTCTGTTCTCTCCCCGAATCGCCTGTCTCTTAAGACTGCGTGCTTTTTTTGCAAGATGGTTGTATCTAGACATAGGAACGTTTTATAAAGAAAGTGCGTGGAATATTGTACAAAAAATGTTGTGAAATTAAGAACACTGCAATTTACATGTACAAAGTGAAATATGACTGGGTGGAGACAGTCTAAACGGATAGGTTATTTGATAAGTCCATGCAGTATACACTTTTCGTTTGCGCGTGTAAGGTTTGAGCATTCAACATTGAAATACATGCTGGTAGATGTTACAAAACAGTAATTTGAATGAAACTGAATCCTCTACGTCGAACTACAGTACAGACTAATCACAGTCTAATACAACTAATCGGTTTATGTGTATAAAGTAGCCGTATGTGGGGGCACTGATTCAGCTACAGTATTCTTGCTTGCGTATGCAGTGTGAAACTAGAGAAATAAAATCAACGGATAACTCGTATGCCTAAAATTATATAATGCTTACAAAAATAAAGAATGTTATTAATAAATCTTAGATCCTTGACCAAGTAACCAAAATATGTGCAATTGCATGGTTCCTTTTGGAAAATTTAACGATATATCATGAGTTCCTAAAATACACTTTCATGACTTTGAGCATCTTCACCGTGACAAGGCATGGAGCTCCATGCTCCGAGGTAGTACTGTACTTCCATGGACAAGGCGAGCTAAGCAGGCTTAACATGGGATAGAACAGCTTAACATTGAAGTACAGAACTGCAGGCCCTGGCGATCTAAAGACTACACAGTATAACGTGCCATACATGCTAGCATGTGTGTGAAGGCAGAAGAGTAGGTTCTACTCATAAACGTCACCGGAGAGGAAATGGGATGGATCCCCCAATCAAAGTCTGGTCTCTGCTTCTTCCCATACGAAATTAAAAGGTAACGAAATATTGGGCATGGTGTGTTTAAAAGCTTCTCAAATAACCATTCAAGTGTGGTATTTTGATATAGTATTTGCAATGATCATAGGTTACTTAAAATAGTAAGTTTAAAGGGCAGGAGCAGTCATCCCAAATTGAAGAAGTGCAGTAGACTGTCCAGTTTCACGATTGGCTGTTGTGAGTCATGTGACAATGTTTTTTCTCTTCAAATGTGAAATTTACCAGAAATAAGTGCTTGGTTTACCTTGTATATGCAATAGTTAAGTCATAAAATGTAATTAAAGATACTTTGAAGAGAAATAAGATAAAAATTGAGTTATTTAGCTTTTTCTTTAAAATAATTTTAGGGGGACTGCTCTTTACCTTTAAAACAAATGAAAATTGAGCCCATTTTCCAGTGTTTACATGGGTTTCAAACAAGAGAGAATTGCCAACCTTGATTCTGATTCAGACAGAGTACAAACTGATATACGTACTGTACAAAGCGAAGATGGGAAATGAAATAATAAGCAAATTTGTCAGTTTTTTTGGCACCTGAGTCATAAATCAATCAGACTATGAAGGCAGGTTGATACAACCAAGTGAACGCATAACAATCAAAATATGAGATTAATATTGCACTGTACTTGAGCATCAACCTTGAATTTTTCTAACCGCACCTCCACATCCGTGTCGGTCAAAGAGTCATTATGAAATGGTATTTTCATTAATGTCTTCTAAAAAAGAATCTGCATTTTCATTAATGTCTTCTAAAAAAGGAATCTGCATCTTCCATTAATGTCTTCTAAAAAAAGAATCTGCATCTTCCATTAATTTCTTCTAAAAATAAAGAATCTGCATCTTTTAAGACCAGAAAAACTGGGAATTGATGCATGACATTCTTCTTAGAGAGTGTTGTTACTGAATGCCTCACCGCTTGAAAGTTTTGCTCCCCCTCTCACCGGTCCCCTACATGAAAGGCTCGTTACGTCACTGGTTGTTGACTTTTATCAGATACAGAAACCGGCAGTTCGGAGAGTTGGGCAAGATGATGTACTACTTTCACAGAAATATCTGTTCATAAAGAGTTCATGTAACTGTATTCCAGAGTAAATTCTTTTATTGAAAGGCCCAGTTCTCTCTTCCCAATCAGTACCAATTCTCCTAAACTTCGTCCTCCCATAACTGTCTGAAATTCATCCTCATCTAGATACAATCTCAGTTTATTGCTTCAAGGTGAGTACAGAAAAACGCAATTTATATAATCAAAACACTTTCAGTAGTACCGTTCATGCTGTGTAATATAAGCTTTGGTACTCTGCATTGTTTGAATTAGCTGTCAATCAAAGAGATGAGCCAATTGAGCATTTCGTTACACCCGTACCAAAATTGTAGTTTGGGGTGAGAGGTTTGGCCCTTTAACATGGAGAAAAGTAACGTCACCTTCAATTTCTTTACTGTTTAATGAGAAGAGTATATGGCTATTGTATTATGAACAATAAATAGCTGTATATAATTGAATTAAAAGTGTTCCAATTCGACCTGATAGAGCAAATTGCACTCCTGAATGAACCATGCATGTACCAATCGAGAGAGTTAAAACCAAGGAGAGTCGTCACCAAGGAAACTGTATGTCAATAATTGCATAAATACAGGAATATTTTACAAACACTTTGTCAATATTTTCGTTAACTTGAGTGTTGCATGCATGGCAAGGAAAAATGCTTCGGATTCCGTTGGAATTATATATAGACGCAATTGATCGTTTACAAAAATATCCTTCAAGTTTGAAGTGTTCTCGAGGATGGGATGTGTATGTGGTTGGTTACTTTATTTTTAGATAGATGTTCTTTTAAATGTGCCCTACGCTGTATGGAAGAAGCAAGCAGCATAAGTTCAATTAAATAGCACAGAGGAAGCCCACAAGATCTACTATAGCTGACATTGCCGGGTGCAAAAGTATGCGATAAGTCTTTGCATGTGTGTGTTTTTACATTATTTTGTTCAGTTTCCATTGCTTCAGTACCATAGTGTTCATATTCATTTCGTTTATTGATTTGTCACTATATTTGTCACTATTTTGTAAAACAAAAAAAAAAGGAATTTACATAAACGAAAGGAAGTACACAGAAAACCTTAGAGGGCTTGAGACGTGCACTTCCTATAAAAAAAAGAGAGAAAACAATTTAACAACAAACAAGAAATAGAAATAACACAATCCATCAGTTCTGCTTTGCATACGGTGTAACGTACTCATAATGTACACAAAACAAATTGAATTTTGGACTAGTGAGCAACAAGGTACATGGTTACCCCAGGGAGTTGCCACTTTCAAATAATTTGTCAAAAGGTTACGGGGAAAAAGTTAGATACTGCGCGCCTCAGTTGTGACAATGATATTATTTTGACTGTGCCCACTGTGTGCAATGCCTTTGCTACTGTTCAGAAATCAGGAAAGGTCCACAGACATTTCACATGACTGTAAGTTGTAACTAAGTATACTGTAGGTGTATTAGATAAAAATGACGAAAGTACAGTTTACTATAGTATGGCTGAAACGACAAAATTGGTAATTTGAGAGCAGTATGATATCCACGAGCGGATTCATGATCTCAAAAATAAATATGGCGGAAGTGATGAAGTGACATACTTTAGTTAGAATATGAGTGCGAAGTTTGCAACTACGAGCGCGAAACGTTCGAAACCCCATGGGGTTGGGGGGGGGGGGGTTAAGGAAAATCTTGACAACTGGAGGCTGACGGTCAAATAACTAGCCCATACACTAACTGTATGTAAACATACTTTACATTACAACAGATTTGAGCCCGTCTCACGTTCTCAACAAAAGAGATACCGTGTGATTGTCATCCTTTCATGATATTAGGGCAGTGATTATCCTTAAACATTGAAGGACTTGACTCGAATTGCAAAAGGTAATTGAAATAGTAGACTGATGTAAGTAGAAAATCTTTAGAGGTACAATCGAAAATTAAAAAAAAAACCTCAGGTAAGAAAAGCAGTCCCACCAAACGTTTTGAAACAACAGCTAAGTGTTACACATCTCTTCTTATTTCTCCCTCAAATACAGTCAGGCCTATAAAGCGGCAAGGGGTGAAAACTTTTCCATGGAGGCCAAATGTGTACAAATGTAGTAAGTCAATGGCAATTTGCAAAGTCTCAAGGAGGAGGCGCAAAATTTGTGAGGGGATCCCCCTCACCGTCACAGTAAAGAAGCGTTAATTCAACGATCATACTGCCCCCTACCTTGGCTACGGGCCTGAATACAATACAGTATCTTAAATATTTCACAACAGTTGGTATAACAATTTAAAAAGATGAAGGTTGAAAGAAACTCAGCGGTAGTAGGCCCTACCTTTAAAATATCACCTGAAATAGCTACCAAACTTGTATTGTACTGTAGGTACAGCAGTAGTGTATATACCTCGGCGGTTAAAGTGTTACAATATACATTTCAAATTTGTTTCTGGTACCACCAGTACAACAGCTACCGGTACTGTATACCTACTTTACTGTAGATGTATCTCAACCGTTACAACGTTACAATAGAAATTTCAAATTTGTTTTCTTGTTTCGGTCCCCATAGCTTATCGTGTCTTTGTTGATTGAAATGTTGACTCATTCATACGTTAAGTAACGTTTGCAGTATGCCATGTACAAAAGCATTTTATGAAGATCATTTGATCTACTGTAAGTACGCATGTCCATCTCATTTGCATCTGAAATTTCGAAAGTTTTTAAAGCATTCATAAATACTCGAGGCGAACAGTGAGCTTCCGGATCTAATCTAAATTAGTTAATGTTTAACGGAAATACAGTGAGTCGTGACTCGTGATTTTCGCATTACAGCACTATTCCGCTTACGTTTGTGGACGGTTCAAGTGCAAGTAGCATTTTTGAAAGCTCTTATGAGTTACGATAAAATAAACTTAACCCGCTTGTTGAGAGATGCAGTTGTAAGACCAAGTATTGCTGACATATTACTGACATTACTGTAACTTGTATTAGTATTAGATACGAATTTATAACTTCAACCTATACAGAACAGTATGGACCTGTTACGAGTGATTAACTTAAAAGCTCATTCAGTTGGTCCGTGAAGTTCAACAAATTTTTCCAAAGCTGTTAAATTCTGTTCAGATAATAATACCAAAATGGTCCAACTTAGACAATTGCGATATCCTACATACGAAAAACTGTTTAATGAGTAAGTACGTAACGGTTCAGTTCGGTTTCCAAAAATTCGTGACCAGACACTTTTCAAATTATAGGCCTACATAAAACCGTTACAAGACAAGACAACACAAAATTCAGAATTTTAATTTTTCCGTAACTCTTCGATTTGAAATTCTATTATTATAATAATTATTCTAATTGTAAGCGTTTCCATGTGATAGTACCCTTAAAAACTTTCATGAAGTCATCGATATCAACTCAACTCAAGGAGCCCTTCAAGACGCTTTCGAGCAATCCAGTAAGAGTGGTGTTATAAGTGTGGACTATCGGCCTTCAATCTCCACACAAATGTCTTATTTCCTACATGCAAATACGATTGTGAACCCTGATTTCTCATTATTCTGTGGATTAGGAGGCCATCCATGTTAACCCTACAAGTAAACAAACAGATGGAAATGTATTAATACAGTTGAGTAATGAAACGTAAACGGAAACATTGTATAGCCTACGACCATACTGTACGTCAGTTGAATTGAATCATCCTTTACGGATCCATGATGAAGAGACCTGAAGGTCAAAAGGTCTGTTGATGACCTTTGTTGGACCTTGTTTAGCTTCCTCTGAAAGCAGAACTCCTTCGGAAGAAGATGTTTGGTTTTACCCCCCTTTCAATTTTTCACCAGAAGGTCGAGGCAGGGACAACTTCACTGGACCCCATTGAGGGAGGAGTTGCAGTATTCCTCTAGTTCGGTTCTCTTGGAATTTATCAAAATATTATCCACATAGGACTGCAGACTAATAGCTTACCACGTATAATATCTGGCATGACACTGTGCAATACTTAGGACAGAAGAAACTACGTACGTAAAACTGTACATGTACAGTTCATAGTTTAGCTTGTACCGAAATGCCACTGAACTTTCTATATACGATTACGACATACAGTAAAAATGTGACAATGTGTCGCCAGTAACAACCAGCACATTTTCTGTACTTGTTTTAAGTGTACATTTTTGCAACAGAACTACTGTATGTCATTATGATGGTGAGTGAAGTTTGTTTGTCTACAAAGTCTCTTCAGATTCGCGAAACAAGTGATGACGCCCACTGAAAGTGTGACGGTAACTGCAGGGTACCTGCACATGTAAAACACATATTGTACTGTACCTCACAAACTGTCAATTTAACAATAGAAATTAAGGATGTCCAAGGTCCGACAAAGGTCAACCTACGATAAATTTGATGCCAAATAAGATGTTTTTCGAGATTAAAACACCCGCACTTGAAAGGAGATGGCATTGCCCTAAAACTAAGAAATTTGGAGTTAATATTGCAACCTAAAAGCTTGAGTTCCTACATACCCACATCTGGAAATTGTTCTTCGACTAACATTCAAACAATACTTTTACTCTCGCTGGTTAAAGATGGAGTGTCGTCATGAAAAAAATCTCAAAACGCAAGCTTTGGTAACCTTTTCACAGATTACGTCTTTACCACGTGACTTCACAATTAATTCCTGAAATATTCACAATTCAGAAATTAATTATGGAGTCACATTGTGTGACCTGATCCGTGAAAAGGTTACCGAAGGTATGCGCTTTGAGAGTTTTTTTTTTTTTTTTTTTCATGACGACACACCATCTTTAACATGGTTTCAACTGCCCGAGTTAATGCAAGCTAACACTGCAGCACGTGTTGACAACAGTACTACTGTACCTCATGCAACTGAACTTCATGAAGGCTAACTGTGTGGGTCTTTCTTGAACAGTTGAATGTGTTCTCATAATTTGATTTACATTCATGGAAGCAGTTTAAAGGCCTAATTCTCTCACCCAAACAGTACGAATTCATTATCCTCATCGCCTTCCAAATGCCCTCCCGAAATTGTATGAAATTTATCCTTATCTAGACACGATCTCAGTTTATTGCTTCAGGGTTAGCATAAAAAGGTGTATAATCTAAACACTCTCAGTTCAGTTATTGCTGTGCAATACAAGCTTTGGTACTCTGCATTGTTTGACTATACCTGTCAATCAAAGAGCTGAGCCAATTGAGAATGTCGGTACACCCCTGCCAGAACTGTAGATTGGGATGAGTGGAGTGGCCCTTTTAGGCAGCCACTCATAACCACAAGCTTTATACCCTGGGTATATAAAAATTTTCAATTAGTATACTGTAGCTCTTTGATTGACATAATATTCAAACCGAAAGCAGGGGAAGCTAAGCTCATAGCATATTACTCAGCAAGCACTGAGGGTTTCGTTGTTACAAGGTTACAGTTCTGTGCACACACTGTGAAGTTGGGTTCCCGTGATGATGTCATTCTTGGTTCAACGCACTTTCACATTTTTCAGCTGTTGTGCTGGAAGGGATACCATTTCACTTGAGCATTTCTCTTTCGTGGGGTGGTATATTTTAAAATGAATGCTATTTTGTTGATAGATAGTGTCAGAGAATGACCCTAAATCATTTCATGGGCTCTTTAAGGGCTCCGTGCTCACTCTACGAAAGGCCCTGAAGCAATAAACTTAAGTTGTATCTATAGATAAGGATAGACCTTAGTGTAGTAGTAAGAACCGTTTAGTTGGGAGAACTGGCAATGTCTTGGGCGACGAACATCTGCCTTTAAAGAAGGGTTCATATGTTATAGTGGTACCTCTGCTTAGCATTTCGAGGAAACTTGTATTGAAATATACCTGTGGTTCTCAATATATGAGCAAGTAAAGATGCCCTATTTTCAATTAGTATAGCTCTTTAATTGACATAATATTCAAACCGAAAGCAGGGAAGCTTAGCTCAAAGCATATTACTCAGCAAGCACTGAGGGTTTCGTTGTTACAGGTCTGTGCATTGAAGGCATGTTTTCATCATCCCAAACAGTTCCAATTCTCCCAACCTACTTACTGTACTTCTAGCCCCTCCCACATTTATCTAAAATTCATCTTTATCCAGACACAATCCTAGTTTATTGCTTCATGGCTTGTCCCAGTGACCATACAAGTCCATGATGTGTAATCAAGACACTCTTAGTGCCCATGCTGTGTAATTAGCTGTGATGCATTGTTTGAATGTGATGCCAATCAAAGAGCTGTACCAATTGAGAGTTTTGATATATGTATACTGAAACTGTAGTTTGGGGTGACGAATGACTGCCTTTAAGGGCTCTGTGCTCACTCTACGAAAGGCCCTGAAGCAATAAACTAAAGTTGTATCTATAGATAAGGATGGACTTAACCAGTCGTGGAAGAGGCTGCAGTGTAGCAGTAAGAACCGTTTAGTTGGGAGAACTGGCAATGTCGTGGGCGACGAACATCTGCCTTTAAAGAAGGTTTCATATGTTATAGTGGTACCTCTGCTTAGCATTTCGGGGAAACTTGTATTGAAATATACGTGTGGTTCTCAATATATGAGCAAGTAAAGATGCCCTATTTTCAACAAAAGGTGAACTTGAAGCAAGCATATGGCATCATATCCTCACATAATATAGGTGGACAGTCTTTTGTTTTTACTTCAACGTTACAACCAATTTCCTCCTCAATGTTCCCAAATTACCAGAATGTGATTGCAAAGCGGGCAAGAGAAGTTTACAAACTTTGTAGTGAGGGAGATATAAAGCTTTTGAGGTACTATAGCCCACTGTCGAAGCTCTTAGAATGAGATTGTTATTTGTCCTTTCTGTGTTAATAATCAGTAGAGTAGGGAAAACAAGCTAGTGACAACTGGAAAAATGTCATGGCCTGCATAGCGCTTCTGTGGTTGCAGCCCCCTTTAGGCTGCCGCCTCTCAGTTGATTTTTTCGTAGCGATGAGGTGGACCAAAAATTTCATCCGCCCGAAAGTCGAGCCGGCTATGGCCGGCTCGACTTGAACCATTTGGCGTTGGAAACTGGGCAGTAAAACCTAACCTTTCTCCGTTTGATGATAGGAACAAAAGTCACAGTATGCGTACATAGATCATACAGGCTCACAGAATCTTCCGCAATCGTTCTACTCGTTCCATCAAAGTTGTCATTCAAATAGGCTAATTTCACCCATAATAATACAAAAATTGGTGGGAAGAACAAACTTCCTCCCTACTGCAAGTCATTATTCGCGACGTAATCTTACTTGTTACAAACGTATTTTACATCCTAAGCGGGATTCCCAAACATATGAAAATCTCACCCAACTTCAAACAAGAGAAGGCTATCAAAAATATAACTTCCTCTTTTATTAATACACAGTTCGCATGGTATTCCCCATACACTGATATATTGCTGCTGTTACAGTAATTTGCTATAGTATTCATAGATCCGTCGAAGTTTTGCTTGTATGCCTTTGCACTTGCCACTTGAACTGATATAATAGGAGGTTATGGTGAAAACTTTTACGCCGTCTCTCCTACAATGACATACAGTAGCGTATCTGATTGCTAATACATATTGCTTTCTGTAGATTGCAGTACAGTATATAGGCACTGTAGATTAATTAATTTGCCAATGCAAGTCGGGTTCAAATACTTACAGTGTATAAATACTATACTGAAACTTCATGAACACGACCACCAATAAATCCAACATATTCTTCTTTAAAGTTACATTTAAGAAACGTAAGCCTTGCATTTTATGGAATTCTAATAGAACTATAAAAACATGATACAAATACTCTGCAATATTAAGCTTGCAGAATGTTACATGAAAATGTAGCACACATTGTACTTGTAGAGGCCTACCTTGCATATTTCGACATGAAAAGTTTCGTGAACTGAATATTTTAATGAACAATTATACTATTCAGACAAAATAATTCAATGAATCATTATAATTCAAACAGCCTGTTGTCAAAATAATGAACTCCCTGCAGTGTATTGTGAGACACTATTCTGTTTGAGTGCTTTTGAAACTTGAAAGTACTGTACAACTTCTGGTTAATTTCAAGGAAGTCGGATGTTATAAAATATTCATGTCTATTCTCTAATAGCCTACATGTATTTCATGAAATTCATGTTACTGCCTTGTTCATGTCAATGTTTGTCTGCCTACTGTTTTGCTATGTTTGGTTTCTACAGTACCATGCATTTGGAGCCTTTCAGACGGTCATGTGACTGTCGGAAGGCTGTACGCATAATGTAACCTTCGGACTAGTGTATGTGTACGTAAAGAGAACCATGTCCTAACACAGGGTTTCATCAAGCCACGCTCGAATAAGTCCAGAAATTGAACAGGTCCCCCTCTCTTTGAATTTTATGTGAGGAACATACGTCAGTGGGCAGACAGCGTGAGATTGTCGCTTGCGGGTAAACTGTTACATGATCGGGCGTCTGTACAGTAATGTCGCATCATCCTATATCTTTATGCAGCTAGTTTCACTTCCACATATCATTACCACGAATGATTCATTTTTTCTGTAAATATTAACTTGGTGCAAATAATGAACTCGTTCATTTTGCGACAGCTGTGCACGCCAAATGGGGTAGTAATGAACAAATTCATGAGCATACTTCAGAATAAGGGTTGAAGAACATTGCAATAAGGCTCATATTCGAAGTTTTCTTTTCAGCAGCCTAGGTTTTATGTAAAGTATTTGAGATATAGCAGGTTATTCAGCATAAATGTCAATTCCAAGTCATGAGAACGGAGTCTATTCGTCTCACACATCACTGACTACACATGAAAGAAACGTAAAGAAATTGCGATGGAAGTACAGAAATGAGTGCGATACGAACACAGTTTTCAGCTTAACTATCCAACTCAGAAAGCAAAGGCACCATGCAGTATACTGCATTTATTACATCAGATTCAGTGCGCCGAAGTTCCATGTGGTTCGGTGAAAGCATGTAGAATTATACAACTTACTATTTGCAGCAGGCTACCTTATGAGAGCTAGTTATACCGAGTTGCCCCTTTGAGGTACAGTATCAGTCTACCACTGCACTTAATTGACTGCACTCGTTACAGACGAATCCGAAAAGTCAAGTGATGGTCTAATTTAGTCGTACTGTATGTAACAGCAGTCCATCACCTTAAATTTTTCAAACGCTTCGCTTACAGTACCTGTATCGTGCATGGTTGTGTACTAAAATGCTGCGCCTCTTAATTCCCTCAATTTTACTGAACATAAGGGTTTAAAATTGCATAAAGACAAAAAGAAGGCAATTTAAGGATGTAGGACCCATGAGTGGACGACTTACTAGCTGCTCGGACTCGTCTATGGGACATACAGTACGTAGAGTAAGTCAAAAAAGAAGCCGAGTACATAGCCATCTTCTTTCTCCACTGGTGGCGCGCACACGCCATTGTGGTTCACGCGACACGACATCAGGTGGTGAGCGTCGGGCCGTCTGGTTGCATAAAAATCCGAACAAAAATTCCAAATCGAAATGGTTTATAGTAGCAACTGCGATGCTATTCTCTTTACTCAAAAACCTCTCAACCTGCCAACAGGATCCACGAAGAAGCGATGTCCCCTAACTTTAGTTCAATTGCTGTAATTGAAAAAGGATAGCCAATGGCCTCGCTCATACGTATGAAGGCCTAGTCTATTCAACTGCCACATGGCGCGCGAGTGCAGCCTTTCAAGTTTATGTTTAGTGTTATTAGATAGCGAATTTATTCCCTATATCACAAAATAAATAATTCATAATCGGAATCTGTTCTTTGCGTTCATGCTTAGCATTAATCCTAATAACGTCCACCTTTTATTCCAATATTTTAAAGTGCCCAAGAATATACCCCCACCCCACATGACGTTGAACTGAATTATTCCTGATTACCGGTACATGTTCTGTTTGTTGGCTAACTTGGCTTTCCTTTGGATAAGCTATAATATAGTAGCTTACTGTACATGATACTGTTGCCATGCTTGGCGGACGTATATTGTACCGACACTGATGCGGTGGGAATGGCAAGTGCTTTCACTGTCATTTTGAGAAAAGGGCTGACCCTTATTACATACGGCCAGTAAAGCGGAAATTCCGTCACCCAAACTTTAAGTAGTAGACTGTCTTGTTCTATGATTGGCTCTTGCGATATGAGAATCATATGGCAATATTTCTTCTACTCATACGTGAAAATTACAAGAAGTCTGCTCGGTTTATCTCTGTTTATGATGTAATGATTTCCCATATATACTATGAAGACACATTGACGAGCAATCAGAAAATTGTGACATTTGGCAAGCATGTGTGATGTCATGGATTCATATTGTTGCCCGATGATTTGTTTTTATTTAAAAAACATGGGAAATGAATGAAATCTTCTCCAGAACGCCTAGAATATGTTCCTTTTTAACATATCAAAAAATGGCTCTGGACTACAATTTCATGTTCTTACAGGACGGGTACAGTACAGAACAAAAACATCAGATACTGGAGTCCTGCACTTTACACTTTTAGTTCACGTTGATTTCAGTGTGAAACTGGCCACCTACGTAAATAAAAGAAAGAAAATCCACCTATCACTAAAGAGTTCAGGCTCTAGCACGGTTAAAGATCGAAGTCCTCTGTAATCGACAAGGCTCTTTATCTGCAACTGACCAATATCATGTAAAAAGTCTAATCACAATATTAAGTAAGCAATGGAATTAAGTCTGTTTAAATAAAAAGTATTTGTCAATAGAATGGTAAGCCTCCCACGTCCGAATAACCATGGAATACTGTATATGGTCCTAGTGACGTCACAACTAGAGGTTAGCAAACGCCATGCCTGATGACAAGCCTGTACACTGCCCATACCAGATTGATCATACATACAGGTGCAGCCGATGAAGTACAGTACTTCAGCCTGAGAGAAGCTCATCTGAGGCCACGTGAGAATTATCTATTGCAAACACCTTGGAGCTTAATGCTACTGTACCATCAAAACTTGTTAAGAGAAATACTGAGGGCATGCAGCAGTGGTAAAGTTATGGATTTTGACGGGAGGGACAAGAACGGCCTGCAGAGGCGCGTTAAACGAAGAGTTTAACTTCACATCAGGTTTTTGATATATTAGAGGGGTACTTATCCTAAGCATTTCAGTGAAATTTGCATTGAAATCCGATGTGTGGTTCTCAAGATATGAGCACGTAGGGTTGTAACATAATCAACAAAAAAATGAACTTGAATCAAGCACATATCCCCACATTCCCACATCCTGTCATATCCCCACATTAATGAGCAGTCTTTTGTTTTTCTTTAAAATTTACGGCAAATTTTCTCCTCAACAATCCAATATTATCAGAATATGATTGCATAAGAGGAATGAGAATTTACAAGCTTTGCATTTCACACAGTGAGGTCCTATTCTTACTAACTTCAAGGTCAACACAACATTCTGAAAAAAAAAGAAAAAACATTCCTTGACAATGTGAGGAAGCGATGTAACCTCTTCTGCCCTCACACTCACTTTGGAACACAAATCTAGCGACTAACTTTACTGATATCTCGAGAAATACATATCCAATTTAGTTGGGAGTTTCACCACACTGTGCAGATTTGGTTTCTCGGTCGTCCCTGTGGCCATATGGTACAGTGGCTCCTCCACTGGCATAAAACACTTATGAAGAATATTACACATGCATGGCGACGACGCTCCAATACCTAGGTTTCCGTTTGTGTAAGGAAAGTAGGTGGAGTGTCATTTTCATACGGTGCCTTACTTAGTACATGGTAAGAATTCATGTGAACGGCTTCCCCTTCCAATATGCACGCATACATACACACATAGCCTGCATGAAGACGCGAGATTAAAAATATGCCAGTTTAAGAATATGTTGCAATGTATGTAATGGTATTCCCAGGTCACGACTCACAAGAGTTTGTGTGTTCTTGTAAGAATCCCAAATCACACCATATACATTTTCAATATTCGTGATAAACTATACCCTCACATAAATCACATGTGATAATGTCGCCTATTAAGAGGTATGGTTTTCTTGTAAAGTTATATACAGTAAACCCTTCCTTTGAGTCATTTAAGGGAGAATGCAGTCATCCCAATTTTGAATTATTCTCGTAGTCTACCCTATTTCATGAATGGCTCAGATTGAGAATCTTGTGACAATATTTGTCTTCGTGAATTGTGGAAGTTATGAGGTGTTGCATATTTCTTAACCTTGGATAAGAAATATGTAAGTTCCTAATTTAATGAACGTCAATTAAAACAGAAATCACAAATGTAAGAATTTTAGCTGCTATTTCAAAATAGGTTTGCGTGGTTTCGCTCATACCCCCAGTCTTGCCACGGATGTATACAATGTCATGCATATCACACCGAGAACGTCGATTCTCATGTCAACTGCTAGCACGCGGAGCTCGCGGACGAAATCTTTTCGTTCAGCTCATCGCTACGAATAATCTGAGGGGCGGCAGCCTAAAGGGGGCTCCAGCCACAGAGGCGCTACGCAGGCTAGTCAACTGCAACTCTTCACGAATATCTGTCCTCTAATTGCGTTGGTGATGTAGAATTAAGCTAAATGAACGGTCGTCAGTCTTTGAACTTGGATATAGGTTGCCTGATTACAAGCGCATTTTACTAAATACTAAGACCAACAACAACTACGGATATGGTTTCTCTTGCGCAGATAATGACTGATTACAAAAAGTCGTGAAAATCCACACCACACCACAGGAAGCCCTTTGTGTTTTTGCTTAGATGTGATGAGATAACAACACTGAGGAGGTAAAAGAGGTTGCACTCTATCGTATGAACCTATGGTATACCTGCTGGGTAGAACCAGCTCCCTGGTAGGACCTTAATCTTTAGTACAGTGGCTACATACAGTACACACAACGGCCAAGAGAGTGAAATATGTGTAAAAGTTTGGCTTACTTCTTTTTTTTTTTTCTTTTTTTATTATCTTTTACCGAGACCACTGATCTAGCCTTGGATGCCTCTACCTTCGTGGTACGGACGGTTAATTTTAGGGAGCTTTAGATTTCACGACGCGGACCTCTTCTACAACGAATTGAAGTCATTTGTATTTTGTACAAATGCCGCTTCGAGCGCAACGCGAACTCAGAGGGTGATTTGTTCACCAAGGAAAAGTGCGGACTCGTGTCCGTGAGTTCTTGAAAGTTGAAAATTACCGGACTCGTGACTCGACGTCTCAGGAATCGACTGCAGCACTGTTTAAAACTCACTATTATGTCACATCACGACCTCATTAGTTTATGTTATGTTATGTACTATAGTTTTCCACTATTATGACGCCGTGTGTCGGTTAAGGAGGCTGGGTGAGTAGGCTTGCGGTGGTTATCTAGTGCTTCTCCAACAGCTCCCTTATTCTCTTTGGTAAACACGAGGAAAACCATGAACGTACATTACAGTATTGAGTCTTTGAAGGGCATATGCCACGGTGCGAAAGGCACTGCGGCTCCGTAGAAAATGCTCGGTGACCACGTGGCGTAGTCTGGATTTTTATTTGGTGTGGTCAACTGCAGTGCTCGATCTCCGTCCTATGGGGTATGAGGGGTGCACGACCCCCTCCCTTCGGTCATTATTGAGAAATTGTTGAATTTATAAGAAACTTCATGTGCAACATTTGCGTTACTATAGTATAGGGCCTACTAGTTGTACCGCAACATTAAACAAAATTTGTAAATTAGTTTGGTCTATTACAAAATACTTTTTCAGAACTCGAATGGGGGCCGCCGTCCCAGCGGACCTAGCTGGCCCCCTAGCTGATCACTAAATCTGGAAAAGAATGCTTATTAAAGACAACATATGCTATACAATTTTCGATTAAAGGTAAGGCAAGAGATTAGAGACAATCAAGATGATACCATTTCAAATTAAAAATGGACCCAAGGCTGGAGGACATTATACACTGGATACGAAACCCAACAGGTGTTACATAAGGAAGGGGCATAAAAACCCACTGTCTTTGTTTGGCGTCCCCCGTTGGCACCGTTGCCTCTTCGCAAGTGTGAACTGTGTAGTATATATCTATGTATAAGAATATGCGAACTTCACAACTTTCTGACCCCCGCCCATATATACCTGAAAATAATGGGTGAATCCGAGTTTTGGTTTTGATACAATATCACTGTTCCAAGTACATGACAAATGATATCTGCCGGTTGATTTAAAACAAATTCCTATGCTGTTTTCAACCTTTTTTTCACTCTGAAGAACGTCAGGGCCTTAATATACATGAAGTAAACCGACAGTAGGCACGTAAAATAATCAGGTCCATTTTACGTCTGATTACTTCAATTTTCTTGCATCGCCTTTACGAGGTAAATATTGTTGAAGATGAAAAACAAAAATAGTTAGAAAAATGTAAATCTGGGAGATTCTGTGAGTTACAAAACTTTTTTCCACATCATGCAGCAAGTTAGCTAGCAAGTTACACTGGAATGAACTTAGCACTTTGGCAATGGTGTAAACACACAGGTAACTGCAGAAGCTAACGTAAACAAAACCTGCTGAACGGATTATTTAACTTTATACTCCAATGACATTCTCATGAAACTGGTCTCGGGAAAAATGTCACCATAATTAAAAAAAAAAGAAGAAGCTTACCAACTTCCTAACCGGACACTTTTTCCATCAGTTATCGATAAAGACTATTCCAATTTAATTCCGTAAAACATTTTATTTCCGTACAGTTATGATACGCTTCAACGTGTACGTCTTTCCACCACTACATTACAACTGCATTTGATGACAACTGAACTGCTGTGTATTGCCGATTCGTATTGATCGATGGACGCGCTAGTCCAATGTCAACACGCTAAATACACCAACGCCTGAAAGTGTATGATTCATACAATGGGGCTATCCAACAGAACTGATGACGCGAATCAACTCATTGTGGACAGTAGAAACCGCAAAATGCATTTGACACTGGAACAATGACTTGGTATATGTGTAGATTGTAAAGACACACAGTCATTATAGCTGTAATTACGGCATTATCTTACTTTGTGAACGATTTTGCTTCTTTTTATGTATTAATTTCATCAAATTCGACTACTCGTTTCTTCAGAACAGTTCCCCGCCTTATCTGTTGGTATTAAAATTTATTAAAAGCGAGGGTATTATTATCTTTAATGAAGGTCTTGGAAGACTTGTACAACCAACACCGGCTTATCTGTAAGTCTTGAGAAAATCCAAAATTGAAAGACAGGTTTTCAGACACGATGTTGTGATTCATTGGATACAAACTGATAAATTTCATGGGACTCCAATGCCTACACCGTCCTGAACTAAATGCATAAAATCGGTTCCTAGAATATCAATTTCGGGGCCCATTTCAGGAAGCGTTCAAATTATCAACGGGAAACTCAAAATCTCGATAAAAATGGACATGCTGTTGCAAAGTTGTTAATGCCGTTGGGATGAAATGTCAGCAATGTTGTGACTCTAACAGAATGTGGGCTATTACATCAGTACTTTAAAGGGAAATTGCACATTGTTCATCCCAAGTAGTATTAGTTACCTGTCTCATTTAATGAATGGCCCTTGAGAATAATGTGACAATATTTTTCTTACGCCATGTGGCAATTCATAATTACGACCTAAGCTATACCGTACCGTATGCAATATTAAGCCCCGAAAGACACTTATAATAGAAATATAAAAAAAATGCCAGATTTAGCCGTTGATTTGAAATAAGATGAGGTGACTGATTTTTGCCCTTTAAGTTATGGAAGAATTAATTTGAATTGCACCCATGAGTGAAGCATTTTCCTAGCAGGCTATAATGTGACTTTAAATCAGTAACTCTTTAGCAGCATTCGAAGTATAAATCTCAATATGACGACTTAGATGGCAACTGTGGTGTCCTATAGCTGGTAGGATAATGCTTCACCCGACTTTGAAAGCTACCCTATGTATTCAATAATATTAACTTGGGGAAAAATGTACGCAGTCACCATATACAATTTTAATCAATATCAATCCGGTGCCATATTATCATTTCCACTTATGTTAAGCACAAATCGTTACTTTCTAATTCTTTTTTTTTTTTAATGAATGCAGAATTATTCCTTGCATTTCCGACGAATTTATGTTGCATTCTAAATTTAATTCAATGACCGGTGACAAATTCAAACTATTTTCCCAATGCCCTTGACTCACATCCCTCTACTACTGCGAGACGTTTACTTCTCACCCCTTCCTCAGTTCCCCGACAAAAACGATTTCTGATCAAAGAGAGAAAAAAATCGGTTTTCAGGGTGGCGAAACCAAAATTTTGTTCCGAAAATTGGTATAGCCATGCATTTCAGGTAACTTTATGGAAACAGCTTGATCTCTTTGCAATGCTGAGCCTCGGGCGCATGGAAGTAAGAGACGAAACAAAACACTCATGCTTTTCAATGCACTGTGACATCAGTCCCGCTATTTAGATAAGATATGTTTACTGAAACTTAGAATATCACGACCAGCTAAAAAGATATCTTGTAGCAACGCATGCATGTTAAATCAAAGAAATATTAGCCGGAATTTCTTTATTGGTTTCTATCTTATTTAGGCTATATATTTATAATTAATATCTGCTTAACCACTCCCTTCATGGTTTTTTCAATAAAATTGGGAGTTATATTTTAATTCGTCGGTTTAAATCAAAGTACATCTGCATTAATTCCAAATTTATTAGTCATGCTCATTTTCGTCAGTGCGGTTTTACATATTATGATTAAGTTAATCCATGTCATCTACCGTGGGGTACTATTTTATGAAAGCTATTATGTTTGTTATAATTGCTACAGATTTAGAAAGTTTGTTGCATTTATTGTAGGCTATACCTAAAACGGTGGATACTATCTCCATACAATACAATGTCGAATTTTTTTTCTTGTCCCAATTGATATAATGATTAATCATACTAATTTCAAGTAATCCGTCCTCAGATTTATTCCCGACTTTTAATTGACTGACATGCATGGCCACCTTTGCACACAGTTCCTTGAATATACATTTGTGCACTAAGCCTATGTAATGTTTGCACGGCCTTGAAATAAAAAGGTAGCCTAATTTAGTAGCCTATACATTTAAACACTTCTATTGAATTCTGAAGCAAGTAATGTCACGGCCGTATATACGGTTCAATGAGATTTCTGAAATCAAAAGGAAGCACGATTTCTATGGCGAAACGGGTAGGCTTTCATACCTTTGCAGATTTGTGTTTGCAGTTTGCACAACGTACAAATTTCAAGGCAAAGTTTACCCTATGTGTTGATTACACATATTGTCAACAAATTGGTATGTGCCAGACGAACGCGTGTACACCATGAGTTCCCTTCTGTACTAAAAATAAAATCAAGATGCATCCTCAGTACCATCCTCCATCAATTAAACACATAAATCAGCCTTTACATTATAAGCGTTAATAACGAAAGGATACCAAGCAATCTTATATGCGTTTAATCTAAGGATGATACTTCAGTTTTACGTTTGTTTATGCTGACTCATCTTTGCTATCAATATTTGTTTTGAATATATTCGCTCACATCTCACATAGATTGGCATGTTTTGTTGTACCGCGTGTAATTTCCATGTTAGATAATAATGTGATTTTAAATATTACCGCACATAAACATTTACGGCCACAAACTGTCTGTTCCTGTAACTTCGTGCATACTAGTCCTTCAGATTGCTACCACAAAGCGTTGCTATGGCTACCTCAGCTAAGAGACACCTCATTGTGCAACACTAACTTGGATCTTGGGGAAACATAATACGTACGGTACTAGTGCAGAATTCTACCCGAGACTGTTCGGGCTCACTGAACATCATCACAGTCAAGAGCGGACAAGACCAGTCGCCCCAACTTAAAGGTAAGGAGCAGTCCTCCAACCTTACTTTGAAGAAAAAGCTAAATAGCACAATTTTCGTCTTTTTTCTCTTCAAAGTATCTCTCATTACATTTTATAATTTAACTATTGCATATTCAAGGTAAACCAAACAGTTGTTTCCAGTAAATTTCACATTTGAAGAGAAAAAACATTGTCACGTGACTCTCAACAGCCAATCATGAAACTGGACAGTCTACTACTGATGACTGATACTGCCCTTTAAAGTAGTGTAGTAGACTAATGCTTCATGATGGGTGTTAAGAGTCACGTGACAACATTTGTTCTCCACAAATGTGAAATTTACTAGACGTAACTGCATGCTTGATTTACCTTGCATATATATGCAATATTGCAGTATTGAAGTAATATGATAAAATGCTATGAAAGATTCTTTGAAGAGAAAAAAAAGAAGAAAATTGTGATTTTTAGTTTTTGCTTCAAAATACGTTTGGAGGGGACTGCTCTTGAACTTTAAGTGTGTTAGTTTTCGGTCTAGGTTAGAGCATGAAAATAAGCCAGTGAATTTTGTTCCATTACACGAGAATTGAGTGCGGCATTTATTGCCAAAATTAAGTTCACACCACATTGTAGCAAAGTCCCTACCGGCACTGAGGTTTTCAGGCTACATGGGTCTCCCTAAACGGAAAGTTCTCGAGGAGATAACTATTTTGAGAAAATTATAACCAGTGGCGACTAGCCATCCCAGTCTGAAGAAGGTTCCGAAAAAATGCAGCTTACTAACTACATTCAAGCAGTTGAAAATAAGGAATTTGCCCAAAAGGTCACATGAATCATGCATGTAGCGAAACTTGGGAGCGTTCGCCATAGCCTCATTATGGAAGAGACTTCTTTGTCTACTTCAGTAAGTACGGTAATGCTTCAATAATGCAAACATCAAATAATGTCGGCATTTCATTTGTCCCCTCTTTTCCCGACATTTTGTGGGGTCCTTGAGTTGCACGACGGTAAATGCATGTTTGCCGAGTTTGGAGACTATAATAACACCAAAGAGGTTGGATGGAAGGAAGGCGCAAAATCTGTATAAACTAGAAAATATCACAGCGTTTGTTTTTTTTTCATACCTGTCCTGCCTATTACGATCGAAAACCTGAAACTTCTCCGACACTGACGGATGGGACCATCATGTCGAACTTCATCGAGGAGCTTTCAGACAGCTTTGTGATAGCAGGTAGCAGCTCCCTGGTGATAGGGCCAACCAATACCTTGAATTTTCTGTCAGTATGGTTAAAGATCCTGACACTCTCTGGACTTTTTATGATTCAAAAGTGTAATGATCGTAATAAACAAGAAATTAACGCGAGGTCCACTGAGCGTCAAAAGGCGGCGTGGACGGGGCACGGGGCATAATTCGGTCATCCCACTATTTGAAGGTTGAGGACAAAGCTTATCATGTACAATTCTATATAATTTTGAATATTGGTCCCCACTTCCTCTACATGAGGTGCACAACGACTTTCCATTCAATCCTTCCTGACAGGTTTTGGGACACTATCGAAGATTTTTTTTCGTTTTTGAGGTGAAGCAAGCATGTGCAACATCAAGCCACACAAATTTGACTTTTTTCATTTACACTAAAAACGACTTTGGCTAATCTGGTGCATTGGTATAGTGTGGATTTTGCATTGTAGAAACTAACAACTTAGTTCAAGTTGTATGTTAGCTTCACACTCCCACTTAACTTGAAAGCAACCATTATCCATCTGTCCATATGCAATCCAGGATGATAAGACATATGAAAAGTACAGGAAGTAGGCCTAAAACATTGATCTCCAAAGAGCAGTAATTACGTCATACATGGATGTCTCAACGGTCTTACTGAATTATATAAGAAGTTAAGTGGTTTTTCTTTTGTTTAAAGGCCGAAGACAACGCATACAACCAACATATAGAGGTACTTAACAAATACCATTATTCACCGAAATTTTTCAATATACGGTAAAGGGAAACTGTAGTCATTCCAATGCGAATTCGTAAACCTTGATCGAAACTTAAAGTGGCAATCAAAGTTTCTTTCAAAAATTTTCCAGAACTTTAATTCTGCACCGCAATCATATATACATTAAGTTAAAAGTGACAAAAATGATCTGTCAGTATGGGCCTAATGTACTAGTGATTAGCCACTGTGTGGATGAGGCTGTTTAGTCTTCCCTCTTTGTGGAATTTTATTAACCGAACAAACTTTCAAAACTCCCATTCAAAATGAATCAACATTGATTGACCGTTCCTTCTCGCTTTTAAACCCTTTTCCATGTCTGTTGATTTTGGTAAATAATCAGTTAAAAAATGATAAACGAACTGCTGGCTACCTTAGGTATACATATTCGCTGTCAAATTCTGATTGTATCTTTAATTCATGAGTACTTGCTTTCAATCACGTGACAGTCCTGTTGTCACAAATTGATCGGTGTGGATTCAAAATAACTACTGATTGGTATACTTTTAGGTTAAATTTTTTTAATCACATTTTGATGCAAGGCAAATAATGGAATTTGCTGAAGACAAAATTTATTGACTACAAAATTTGGAGAAAAAACCTTTTGCAAACCTCATCTCAATGGCATATAGCAGCGAGTTTTCAAAAGGTAATGCATCATTTCTTGAGAGATATATTGCATTTAGGGAAGTCTATGATGTCATCTGTGATGTCATCGCGGAACAAGTTAGGGCAAGAGAAGTCACTTAGACTTGAAATATGATTGGCAGCTAATTCAAACAGTGCAGAGTACCAAAGCTTATATTAAACAGCATGGGCGGTACTGAGAGTGTTTTGATTATATAAATTGAGTTTTTCTATATACTCACCTTGAAGCAATAAACTGAGATTGTATCTGGATGAGGATTAATTTCAGACAAATGTGGGAGGGGCTTTAGTAAGAAGGTTAGGAGAATTGGTACTGTCTGGGGTGAGAGAACTCGGCCTTTAAGCCTTAAAATATCCTGAAAGCTTCGTGGAAGAAAAATGACAGAAAAATGGCTAGATTAACTGGAAAAGATATTCAAACATTCTTTGCCAGAGAGGTAAGGGTTACCAGTTAGAGCTGATTTCCGACAGCCCACAAAAAATCAGAACTACATCTAAGTGTCAATAAGCTATAAATCTGGAAGCCCTATTCTTCCAGTTTTGAATGGACTGTCCATCATTTCCAAGCAGGCTTTCTGAGGAACCGACCACAGACTTTTTTAGTTAAGTTTACCTTCCTGTTTAGAATCTTTAGAAGTAATGCAGCTAAATAAAATCCTTGAAGTGCACACAGGGACGAAGCCTTTGTTGGGTCACTCTGTCCAGTTTGTCGTCAAACCTCAAAAGTTGTGCAAATAACTTAAACCATGGTGCTTAAACCACCGTTATTTGTAATCAGTATTAATTTAAAACCTCTGAATTTCTCCGTGAGATTCTGTGAATCATACTACTTCCATTGACATAACAAAAGGATCATCTTTCCAACTGTCCAAAGATTTCTTTGCTGTAGACCACAAATTGAACAAAAGGTCTTATACCTGCCGACGTGAGTCAGAAGTTAATTACACAGTCGAATAATTCCCAAACAAAACACAAACGAGAAGTGAGTTCATATGTCAGAGAACTCTCTGCCAGTGGATTTTCTTACCAAGCCGTCCTTCCCGGTGAACCTCCTTGGTAAGACAAATACCTTCACAATGACAAATGTAGCCTAAAACAAAAATGCATTAGTTGAAAGGAGTGTCATACAACTGTGCAAATTAGAAGCTAAGCTATAACAATATAAATATTTTGTTGTGGGTTCGACGTCGGTTCTAAGACAGTGTCATGCATGGATGTTCCTCCATGGTCCACGGTACTAGTCGAACCAACATCCGCTGTGTCGTCGTTTCGACGCACCCAGATCATGGAAGTACCCTGCTCCGAGTTAGAACTTCCGGGTCCAGAACGAAGTCGGCAAATCAGTATTATAGACTAAAACATGACTTATCATTTTCCACACAACGTCATTCCATCGTCAGCAGAAACAGTTCATAACGCGATGTGGTCGAGTCCGAAGTCGGACTCGTGATCAGATTTCAGACTCGGCAAGAGGGGCTCACTGAACTTTTCTATGGTGAGAAAATACAGGGACTCGAGTCTCGAATCCGGACTCGAGTCCTTGAAAGCTAAAACTATTGCCGGACTCGTGACCCGAAGCCTCTGAACTCGACTCCAGCTCTGCTTCTATGAATTCAGCCCTAAGTCAACTTATATCTCATAACAAGTCAGAAGTTGGTGGTTTACGGCTTTGAACCTTCTCTGTTCACTCAGTTCTTTATCTCAGACTGTCAGGGCTATTTGACCACAGCCGGCTTTAGTCTGACAGCAAAACGTCCGGCCAACTGGCCAATCTTTGTCTAACTTCAGGAAAACTTATCTACCATTTTTATTTTTTGTAAAAGTAACATTCTTTATATAGCTTTCACAGACACACTGAAACAGACCACGTTGGAAGGTGCAATTGCTGTAAATTTCTTCATATTTCCCGTTCAAAAACTACTTTACAATATGAAAAGTTAACTCTGCATTAATTAGACATTTCAGAAACAGCAGTATTGTTAAGTGATTAATCAGATCCATTGACGATTTAGGATACCGGGGTCCGGGGTTTACAAACTTAAATGCATGGGTTGACTGTATTTACGGTTAAGAGACGTACCGTGTGATTTGTTTTAGAAAAAGTGTCACCTCTCGAGAGCCGCGATCATTATTACAGTAACCAGATTAAATTGATTGTATATATGCAAATAGAAATAGTTGACTGTGCGATTTCCGGTAATGTGGCAGTCTCAATTGATGTACGTACCGTACATTGACACTTTTAACCCTTTACCGTTGTTTGGGTCCTTTTGGACCCAGACGAAGAGCGCGGCTGTCACCCATCTTTACTGTTCCACGCGGAGCTCGAAACTGCGAGTAGCTACCCGAAAATTCGGCCACAACAACGAGAGAGACAATTGTTTAAGGTCACGGGGTCAATAGCCTACGGAAGCTGCTGCGGGGCGTGCTACGTCCACTTTTCCACCCACTCCCGAGGCGCGCAAATATGTCCCGATTGGCGCACAACGGTAAAGGGTTAACAAATATATCCTTTGAAAGGGGAGTGTCGATCGTTATGGACGGTGGCGCTCTGCTTAGATTAGTTAGTTAGTATGTTAGGTACTTAGAGTTTTACGGCCCAGTTTCCAACCAGTTGGTTCAAGTCGAGTGGGCCACGACCTTTTTTCTAGTTGTGGCTCAATGGCTTGTTTTTCCCTACTCCATTGCTTACGTTGAGCACCAAGCACAAAGGTTCCGTTTGTAAAGTCTTCGGCATGACCCGGCCAGGACTCGAACTGCAAGTCGGATGCTCTAACCACTTCACCATGCAGTCGGTGTCGCGCTCTGACAAGAAAGTGACAAAATATCAATGGCAGACCCAAAGCGTTTCCAGCTTATCATACACAGCTGTGATTTAACTTTATACTATTAGAGATTCACTAATGGAAGTTACCTTCCTAATGTATGTACCCATATGGGAATGTTTAGTGCATATGTGTTCAGTGTACACGCGTAACTGTTTAAATCACTAAGAAAATATGGTACATCTTCCGACAAACTGAGCCCCTCCTGCCCAAACACATATAGGCAGCGGGCCGTACACGAAAAAGTGCTTTCGTTTTTAACTTTCGTGACGCACATCTGAGGGTCGGCATAAAAATTACCCACGAAGGTCAATTTTAACCTTTTGAACATCATATCAATTACCACAAGCAAACGAGTTGGCCTACGAAGAGAAATTTGAGGGTGAATTGTTGGCTTTTTGTGGCCAACATTCATTGTATATACTAGTTCCACGAATTTTCTGACATGTACAAAATCTGTACAATATGCGCCGGACACAGTGCACAGTGCAGCCTGGTCAGTGAAATTGATAGGGATAAACTTTTATGTCAATTAATTGACCAGGGGGCAGGAGAGTAGGACGACTTTCCCCTCATCTAGGGAAATTTTGAATAAATCAGGAACTGGAACGAGAAAGGAGAGCGAACGGATAGCGAAGAAGGAAAATGAAATAGGACAAAACAAGAATAAGAATTTGGAATAGAAAAGAGGAAGAAAATAAACACACATGACATGAAAAAACAGGAAACAGAGAGAAGAGATGCGTTCAGTAAGAATACCAATAGATGTTTCACGTGATATTGTTCAATCAAGTCTGGTTTGCAGCAGAGTTATGAGAGAGTAAATAACGGACGGCAATCAAGTGGTTAAAGCATCCGACTTCAGGCGCGGGTCGTGACATGGGGGTAGGGGCTTACGCCCCAGCCCTCCCTTTTTCGCCACATCAACAATAAAACATATGGAAAATTAGCAGTGCAGCTCCCTCTCACCCCTGTTTTCTCTTAGGTCATTCCCCCCTTTTTTGAATGTGCGGCGGATCCGCGCCTGGACTTGCAGTTGGGAGGTCAGGAGTTCGAGCATTGTCCTGGTCATACTGAAGACTGTAAAAAACACAGCATAAAGCAACTCCGTCCATGTAACCGACTTGAGAGGATAGGCCTAAATGGACAGGCCTTACGGCCAAGCAGAACTTAATTCCCATTGAGATCTTTTGTCCAAATTAACCAAAAGGTTTCAACAGTTTCCAAATGGTAAAGGGTTTTCAAAAGGGTTTGGTTTATAAAAAGGGTAATTTTATAATTCCCTTTGAGCTTTGACCAATTTCCATCATCTACCAAAGGGACCAGTGGCGTAGCTAGGATTTTTTCCAGGGGGGCAAAGGTATGAAATTTCCCCAAAACTTTTCCCGGTCAATGTGTATGTATTTCATATAAAATATGCAAATTTAAAAGTACAACAACATTACCATGTCATTTTGTAATATTACCTGCATTTTAATCTTAATTTCTCTGAAGGAGGGCATGCAGTATGGTCTAAGGGGAGGGGATGTCGGGAAATTTTTTGACGTTTTTAAGGAGCCTAGATGCAAAATGGTGCAAGATTTTCGACTTTGACAGGAACAGTGTTGAAAGTTAATCATGGTGGTTCATGAGGATAAAACTGAAACTTTTGTGTCTTTATATGCATTCTTATGCCATTTATGCTACCTTACGAAGTAAAACTTGTCATTAAATTTGCACACTTCTAGAAGTCAAAATAAAAGAGCACTGATCGGTACAGGATTGTGGGTTTTCTTGGCCACAGAACGTTATTTTATCATAAAGATTATCTAAGCGGAGCGTCACCAATGGTTGGCGCGGAGCGTAGAGAAAATTTCGAAAATCAGACCCCTCAGATGGCCGGAAATAGCATTTTCCTGACTTATACGAAAAATCTAATGAGTCGCTTCCTTCTTTTGTCTTTTGCAATAAAACGCTCACTTCAAAATATGTTCGCAAACTGCAAAGTGATCAGAGAGTTAAGAGCTAATTTGACATGTAATTTTGCCCAAAAGACTGAACGAAGCGTCACCGTTGGTTGGCGTGGAGCGTAAAGAAAATTTCGAAAAAGTAGACCCCTCAGATGGCCAAAAATAGCGTATTCATGTTTTTAAAGAGAATCTAAACATGTTGTCTGTTTTTTATCGATGCCACCAGTGGGAAACAGAGTCTACCATTTTAGGTAAAAATTGGAATTTGACAGAATTTGCCTTGGTCTATTTATAGGAATTAAAAAAAAAATGGCATCACTGAAGGACCTTGCAGAGACAATCCTTCCCCTTTGAAAATTCTTGAAAAATTGGGTGTCCTTATAAGCAATCTGGTGCCACTTATGCTATCTTTTGAATAAAATCTGTGTTACTTAAGTTAGACTACGTATTTTTAAGAACAAAGAAAAAGTGGCATCTGTGGGGGGGGGGGGGCATGGCCCAATGGTCTGCCCTTCTCACGCCACTAAGGAGGCCTAATAGTGGCTCGATCACACAGGATATCCTGTTAGAACAGCAGTCTGTTAAGTGTAGAAGGCTACAAGGTACTCATTGACCCGTTTATTGTTACACCCCAAGTGAGCAGAAAGCTATTTTCCCGAACTAGACTGTAAGCCTCCAAAGATTAGGCTAAGTAACAAAATCTAAGTATGCCAATGGATCCCTTTCATGCTAATTTCTAGACTAACTTAAAGTTTATCGTTGGCCATGGATTGTTTCAGCCCCATCCATCGTTACGAACACAGAGTAAAATCGGCGTAGCTACTAATAGCTTGTAGAGCAACATAATAACCCCGGGGTCTATGGTAGTGACTTGTCAGTTTTAACATCCTTTTACTGAATTCCCAAAGTGCACAACACAGAGACTGTGTACAAAGGGATAAGTTCGGGATTACAGCCTTTCAGTGTTAGTTGCCCTGTATCAGCTGTTGTAAAATACCTGAATGTGTGCACTGAAATGCACTGATCATAACCCCAGTGCGTATACAAGAGAACATTCAATCTGCTACGCGGCGAGGACATTTCTGTGGAACACGAGTAGGGCCGGTTCATGTGACACTGACGAAATCTGAGTTAATTTGTTGCATGAAAATACGAATTATGTATGAAAAATGTCTCACAATTTCTTATTCTACCAAAGATTTTGAGAAATTTTTGTAAGAATAAGAAAATTCATCAAATTTCCCCATTTTCATCAAATTTCCCCAAAAATTTTTCCAGGGGGGGCAATTTGCCCCCCCCCCCTGCCCCCCCCCCAGTAGCTACGCCACTGAAAGGGACTGCCCTTTAAATGAAAGGGGTATTTA
The DNA here is from genome assembly GCA_037179385.1 of Holothuria scabra. Classification (NCBI taxonomy): domain Eukaryota; kingdom Metazoa; phylum Echinodermata; class Holothuroidea; order Aspidochirotida; family Holothuriidae; genus Holothuria; species Holothuria scabra. Next base: position 5,804,062 of record CM074192.1, on the reverse strand, counting down.
CAAAAGGTATCACTTGAAACCCTTTGGGTTCAAAGGGTTTAACCCAAAAGGGTTCCAAATGGAATTTTCAGCTGGGCTGCCAAAAACTTTGACTATACCTTAAGTTGTAAATTACAATCTCTTCTAGTGAGCATGCTTGCATGATTTTGAACCAGCGTCGAAACTCCATGAAGCCTTGGCCGTTCACTCCAAGTATAAGTTCAAACTATATGATCTATCATCAAAGAACCAATCTCAAAATTCCTGCGAGAAACTTAGCATCATGTAGTAGAACTGATCACCAGCATCTCTGCCAGGAAAAAAGGGAACCGATCTTGGGGTAAAGTTTACAAAATGTGAAAATACCGACCGGGGTGAGAGCTGTACTGTATACATTATCTTCTGTCAGGTGGAGAGAGGCCCAAGATTCCTAGAGATAAAATCACAACAACCAGTGGTTCGAACCTGCCATGCACTTATTCATATCGCTTGATTCTGCTTGTATTTTATAGGTAAACATTCCATTTGGAACCCTTTGCAGAGCACAATTGGTTTGAAAATGGTAGGCCTACCTTTCGAAAAGAAAAAAAAACTTTTTAAGCATAGGAGTAGGAAGCGGGGGGATGGGGGAGAAAGCTCCCCCCTAGTGAAAAATGAGGGGCGGAAGCATGCTTCCGCTCCTCCACTTCCCGTGTCAGAAACCCCTTTTCTAATTTTCCAAATCTCAAAAAACAGCGAAATTTCCGGCGCGCTTTGCTCGCCGCATTATGCATCATAAAGTGCACTAGTTCTCACTAAAGTTTTCTGAGCTCTGGACATAACAAAATCGGATAGGCCCTATTTACCATTTGTGTGACACCACATCATTAAGAGACACCGGCAGCTATGTTGCTATTTTTGTGACCTGTCTGTCATAAAATTCCAATTTTTCTACAATTAAAGTTCTTTATTTTGAAATATTTTGTCTAAAAGGACAACAAAATTTGGGAAACTTTTGAAATGTCCGTCATCGGGGTCTGCGGGGTCGCGATTTTTCAAAATTTTGTATACGCTCCGCGCCAATTGAAGATAGTCTTTCGAGAAAGACTTCATATTCTTGGCAGGGAAGCTTTGGCCTACCGTAGTCAAATGTATACCGCATGCGGGACATCGAATCCAGAGTAGCGCTTGCAGTGACCTTCCGTATATCTTTGCCGCACCCGCACCAAGTTCAAACGAGTTTCAAGGATTGATTTGTATATGACTTTGACGGAATCGAATTCAGTCATAATTAGACACCAAATGATCTTGAACCAAGGAAGTCGGTCCAGCTTTAGTAAAGTTATGCTCAACTGAAACTAAGATTAAAAATGCGGAAATAGAAGGTAAAAATTTTCAAGTTGATATATTTAAAACAAAAAACATATCGGGCACCGTCATTTCAAAAAATCCGCAAAGGCGTAGGCTACGGGAAGAGGCGGATCCTGTTTGCCGTGAACTGAATATTTTTCAAGTCCTATTTTGCCCGGCCGTATGTCAACACGGTCCGCTGCAGGCCAAACTGACTACTACAGGCTACCCCTTGCCCTTAAATACATGTAAATGTCAGTGCCCTGAAATAAGCACTTCCCCTGCTCTGGGAGGAGTGCAGTCCCCCTATCCCCACCTGAAAGGTCTACGCCTATAGTAGAATGAAAGATTCCAAGGTCTAATTGCGATTTTCTATTGAAAAACTTGCCCCTGTCTAAAGCTATCGGCCATGTCATGACACCCAGTCTCCAGGGGCAGGAATTTCTGATGAGATTTTGTGCCAGAAAGATCAAAATTTTAATGCATGGCTACTTCGTCGAGTGTCGCAACAAGCATTTCATCGGGAAAGGGCTGATGGCTTTTACAAAATGTGGTCAGTGTACCGTACTCAGTTTGGCACTAGAACTGAGCTCAGAGGCTCATTTTGGGACCAGAAAATTTAGTACACGGATTCCGATATTTTTTCGGAAGGGAAACCGTTCCCAGCCGCTTACAACAGTTCGACCACCAAATTTTAAGTAAGTTTGTAGCGGTTTAGGATTTTTAAATAGCATGTAAGTTACTGCTAAGCCGAATTAAGGCTACAACTATTCCATATAACTTGAGAACCAACACACCCCCAGATGCTGCAGTGCCTATTAGAACCTATTACACGAAATAAAGCTTGGTGACATTCTCGCCCGTATTCGTATTGTTAATCTTCCAGATTTCGTCGTTCCTCGATACAAAAATGATACTAGATGGGTTGAAGGGTATTATTCTTTTTTCAGAGATCGGAGTGACGCAGATTATACAATTTGGATCGGTATCCAGCTCGAGTTACTCATTCGCAGTTAACGTTACGAGCGAAACCGACGTAGCAGGGACATAAACAGTTCCTCGTTCGCGAAAAAGTGCCCCTTTTCTTTCCACATCTTTTTACCGGTTTTATCCCACGTACCCAAAATAACATTAAAATTTGTTTAATTTTTCATAAATTTAACATTTAAGCGCATTTCAGACGATTAAAGTGCCTGTGGAACATGATTAGAGGCTGCAGCTGTAGTTTTAGTGCTGTTTGAGGAAAAGTTTACCTAAAACGTGGAAGTTGTGTGTCTATCTCACCTTCGCCAGATTTTGAATTTAAAGGGATATTTTTACTTATTTTTTCTTGATCCATAGGCCAAATGGATCGCTTGTGGTAATTGCATGGGTTGTTATTTCATCTTTTCCCATCGATTCGTATTTTTTTCAATCAGACCCTCCGAAGTGCGTCACGAAGTAACACGAAAAAGCAGGACAGATTTTGGTCTAATAATAAATTAACACATGTCACTCACGATTGATTTCCTTAAAAGTTCCCTTTAAACTGTTCTAAGTCTAATTTTCATGTAGTGAGAAAAAGTCTCATCAATTTCAAGTTAAAAAAGAACCGCGATCATAATTTTCCTATTGGAGAGGTTAACATTCCCATATGTACCCGTTATCTTGGCTTGGTTAGACCAGGGACTTGCCATTAGACAAATAGCACTTCCGTAGTGATACGAAATCTCAAACGCGCACCTGTAACCTGGTCCGCGTACGTACCGTGCGTTCCAAACACACCAGATAAAATCAAAATGATTACTGTGTAGACAGCTAAGGCATGCAAGAGATAAAACCTGGGATATAAGTTGTACATATGCAAGCATGGACCCAGGGACCACCGTCGGATACCACGGTTGCCACGGTATGGACAAAGAACTCGAGCAGTTGTTTTGGATGATGGGCAAGTAAGCCGGGTCGTTGGGTGGCTACCGGCTAAAAATGATCCTTGTGGCTGTTTACATTTGTGATTCTTAAACTCGTGTCCATTCTTAGACTTGTGTGTATATTCGGCTTCCCCGTAACGTTCACAAAAATTAGGTCTACTTGCCAGGTGACTCATACCATACTCATACATTGCTTCATAGACTCAGTGAAATGCATTAGAGCATGGAAGTACTACCTCAGGGGTAGTACTCCATGATTACAGGGACTAATAGATAAAAGAGGGACATGAATCGTGGTCATTTATGAATATTCGGACAAGTATGGGTAACATACTCCTTTTCAAATGGCCATTGTTACCCACTCACGGAAGTTGAAACCGGACAGTCGGGTCGGTGATTTAGGTCTCACGACGTCTTTAGGAATGACAGATATAGCCTAATTACCAAGTTAAAGGTTCTTTACTTAATTTTACACTTAATTTTATAAATCTTTCTTTCTTCCCACTTTTAAGAAATGCCACATTACAACTTCATGAAGCAATTTTGAAAATTTAAAGTTAGTTTGAAGTGTACCTCAAGTAAAAAAATTCAAAAATATATATTAAACAGCATGAAAAGTGAATTCTAACAGTCCAACTCCCATCTTTATAGGACATTCCTGAGCTGAGATATAAATGTTGAAGTATATTTACTTAAAACGAATTGGTCCATTGTGCAATAATTTGTGACTTTCTTGTTGTACAACTCACATTACCTGCTTTGTTTCCCTTGAAAATTAAAAATATTTTTTATGAACTTGAACACTTCCTGTTTGCTTGCATAGGATGTTACACAGAGAGAACTTAATTAATTACATCACCCCATAAGAGTACGAGTGCTATCACACCTTGGTTTAAGTTACAGTAACTTTCAGAAAAACAAAGGAATATAAAGATTGTAATTTGTGTAGTTCGACAATAACATCACATCTTGTTGGGCAATGTATCATTTTAAGTTGAGAGAATAAATTTCAACAATTTATATCTCAGCTCAGGAATGACCTATGAAGATTGGAGTTGGAGTTGGACTGTTATATTTAATTTTTCATGGTCTTTAACATATATTTTTGGAACTTTTGACTTGAGGTACACTGCAATTTTGAAAGCCTTTGGTACATAGTTCGACCTATGTGAATCGAAAGCGGGTCTCCGTCGTCTGGTCGTCGTGATAAGAGGATACCTCACCATTAGACCAGGAAGATGTTATTAGAGTAACACCTCCCTGATTAGACTAAAGAAATCATCAGATGCGTGCATTAACCCGGAACTGCTAGCCTAACAGATCCCCGTCCTAACCATGCATGCAGTCGTGATATGCCAACTAAGTTTGCTGGCTTCCCAAAGTTTATTACTTACTTTAGTGATATAAGTAGGACCGATGACATCTCTGCAAGTTACCCCCTTACATACATTCCTTCTCCCACGTGAAGAAATAAACTTTTGTGAAATGACAATGGCATATCTTGCCCCAATCACGCAAGACACCTTCAGACGGATCTCAATTTATCGCACAAGCTATTTGGCTACCGAAGGTATTTTTGTTTTGTAATGAATATTATTGCATTTGTGTTTTTATTTCTGAATTTACGTTGCTCAATGGGTTGTGTCACATGGACCCAAACGTCAGGAGGGAACTGACTAAAATATTTCGGGTCAAATAACAACCAAAATGAAACTTTACTGACCCAAGCTGGATTAAAATTTGACCCAAAATATTAGTTCAGTTCCTTCTTGACCTTAGTCACTGTATTAGCGCGTAAATGAGACTACTCGGTTTAAGCAACTAATGATGTATAGACGAATCCGATTAGCGCTTGTTTTTAGAGACTGTAGTTAGTGGGGTCCATCAGCCTAAAATCGTCTTTATTTATTGTTTACATGAATTTCAAAACCTCATATTTAGTGAAATTGGAGAATTCAAGATACAAATTCGTGTACAACCATCCATGATAGAGTTAAGCAAGGAAATCGAAAAATTTAAAGGCGACGGACCCCAGTTATGGCCGACTGAAATCAGACCATCACTTGCTGTCCGGATTCGTGTATATTAGGGTGAGTCTGTGAATGACGAACCGGGACTCGGGCAGTCAGCATATTGAATCTTCAACAGAGTTCTAATTCTGAAAACAGTTCTATGCCATTAGGCCTGACTGAAAGAGGTAGGTGTATTTATGTTAAACGAACAATAAGTACAGATATTGAGTCGTCAAAATAATTTCTAAAGTATTTTGTAGCAACTAGCAACTTGTTCTCGCATTAATGGTTAAAATAATGGAACAATCTCCATGGTTTAAGTGGTCCGGTACTACCTATTTCACAAGAAGAAAATACATTAAATTTTCCTGCTCAAACTATTAGCACAACGTTAAGCAATCTAATCGAACAATGATGACAAATTAAGAACACTAGGAATCTGTCAAATTCTTTTCAATTATCATAACAATACCGACAAACTACAGTTGACATGGCTATTCCAGTTTGGTCAGCCCAGTTTTCATACGATTTTTTCTGTGTCCGCAATGTTAAAACACTAACTGCCTTTGAGTTCATGTCCAGACCTCAAAATCCTAAGTTTTGATATCCCTATGGATCAGTGTGCCAGGGAAAAAAACTTATTTAAGTAGGCTTTCCGATGTTAACCAAATCTAAGTGCCTCTGATTTGGGTTCAGTGCTCCGTTATACCAGAAAAGCGTGAGGTTCAACACAAGTCTCCTCCCTTTTAGCCCCTTTTGTCTCCACTGAGGTTAATTAAACTTTTCTTAAGTGTAACAAAAAACACAAGTTCATTGAGAGAACGATTGCGGTCGTCCAACAATATTTGTCACGTAACACAGGCTTGTATGGCAAATGAGTCAACAGAGTTCCATATTTGGGTGGTCTTTGCAAAATACGAAATTCTGTCATAAACATATTAATACAACTAACATAACTAAAGCACCAATGGTGCAGAAGTTCATACCTTCCATTTTAGGACCCTTCGGGTTTTGCCTTCAAAACTAGGTAAAAGCAGGGTTGTTGATTTTTTTGATTTTTTTTAAAAAATCATGAATTAAATCAGTGATTTAAATCAAATAAATCGATTTAAATCATTTTTTTTTTTATTAAATCATGACTTTTTTTTTCGATTAAAATCATGATTTTAATCGTGATTTTAATCAAGGTGATTTAAATCAAACAACCCTGGGTAAAAGGGTCATATAACTTGAAAGGGCTTCTAATGACTTTGACTCCAAATGAGCTACCAGAATGTAACATGCATTTGATCATTATGTTCTAGTTTTGATTCTACCATCAGAAAACCATAACTGTGAATAAAAACTGCTATTAGAATAGTACAAGACTGAAAAGGGCATGCAACCATAAATTAATGAGTAACACTTTATATAGTTAACAATAACACACGTATTTCTGGCTTACTTTTACTTCATTAAAGTTACAAGTGCGAGGGGAGCAGGAATGCTAGAGAGATGGTCTAGACGGAGCTTTCACAGGATCTTGGACAAACACTTGGCGATAACAATGAAAAATATCTGCCCCGAACAACTGAATTCATAATGACAGGCTGTCACTAACTTCAGGATGGATTCATCAATTTGCAATATTTCACTAAATTGGACCATAGGGCATATCTCAGGCCTTGGACCCTAAATTCCTGAACACCCTGAAGGGACTATTACGTAAGGTTTAGTTTAAACATCACATTGTAAAAGTGACACCAGAAATTTTGCACTTAGGTTGCAGGACTTCATGAAGGAGTCATAGAGGCTGATAGCACTCACATTGGACCTTGGCCCCAAATACCAGAATACCATAAACAGATCTTGGACCCGTGAGGTGCAACTCTCGGCCTACTTGGACCAAGTACCCAAATAGCTGCAGAACGCCAACTCTGTTTAACATTGAACGGAACCTAATAAAGGGTTAACTACTGTTTCATACGGCGAAGGTGATTCCGCAGATCGTGGCTCGAGGTACTTTAAAAATAAGTCAAGAGTATACGGTACCGATTCCTGCGACCGGAGGAGCAAAAGCTATACCAGTCAACAGTAACACGACAAGATCAGCCAAGGAAGGAGTGGAACAGTGAATAGAAGCACAAAGCGTAAGGCACTGCCCACCACAAACCACTCCAGAGGCGGCAGGTAGTGTAAGCACACAAAAATGGAGAGGACGAGGACGGTCGACAGACACGTACACCAACTGAACAATTTCATGTGCAGCTATACGGTCTCTCATTATAAAACACACAGCATAGTGTAATTTGGTGTACTAAATTCATTTGTCTTTGCGCCAGGGGAAAATAATTGATTTATGATCCCGTGCAAGTGTTAATTTTCTATGAATCATACCTACAGACAATAGAAAGATACCAGAAAAACAGAGAATGTTCATATGAGTAAACTTAAATTGATTTAGAAAACAGGTTTGATCGTTTCGATGTGGTTGGATGGTTGGATGATTTATTTATCCGCTAATCAAGGCAAGTTATGAGAGTTATCCCACATTACATCACCGACAACTGTTTATAATTTATCTTAAACGGAGAAGGTTGGCTTTCCTGATCAACGCATATTATAGACGTGATTTGAAAGCCAAACACGCCTGGAGTAACATTCAATTATTATATGACAAGAAATCGTTTGAAATGCGCCAAGTTCGTGACCAACAACCGGCTGAACTGCCTGTCTGCGATGGATTTAAAGGCTCAATAAAATTATAGTTAGTATAAGATGGAGTTTTAAGGCTCAGCAAACCAACTGACCAATTGGTTCAAAATTTGAAACCCACGCTCCCTTCTCCAGCTGTGGCCTACTGGCTTGTTTCCCTACCTTATTGCTAATGCTGAGCAGCAAGAGCAATGGCAGTATGTTCAATTTTTATTTAGTCTTCGGTATGTGTTCCAAATTAGCAAGTTCATTAAACATTAAAGGAATCCGTATTCTCATTTCACTGACACAAGAAGATTGTTCATTTATGGCATCAATGTGTACTGAATTTCTCAATTTCCCCAGTTGCCTCACGCTTACGACCTATGTGGTGAACTTAGATATTTTAGAAAGCAAATGTGGGCTTCTGGAGTTCATTTAATGCCCCTCTCCGTCCCGGTGTATGCGAAGATAAGTGCTGCAGACATGGTTTAAAGGCCCAGCAGTTCTCTCACCCCAAACAGTACCAATTCTCCTAACCTTCTTCCCAGTGGCGTCACCAAGGGGAGGGACGTTCCCCCTGAAAAATCGTGTGACACCCCCGTGACCCCAATGAGATTTGAGAATTTTAAAAAACGATATGCCTTCTTTAGTCAGAGTGTGACTTTGAAAATATTTAAGATTGGATTCTTCTTTTGACAAAAAAAGGCAGTAATTTTCATACTTTTCAACTAAAAATATCGCAAAAACACCTGGAAAATGCCATTTTCGGCTGTCTGAGGGGTTGCGTTATTCAAAAATTTCTGCACACTTCCAACTTCGCTAACTGAAGGTGGCGCATAGCTCAGGTAACCGTTCAAGCAGGATTAGGCCTACATTTCTTCCTTAAGAGGATGACATCTAACTGCTTTCTCTTTCTCTTTCAAGTTCAGCTCTCCTTCTTCAAAATGTCAGCCGGATCTGCTCTTGGTAGTTGAATCCCTTTTTTTACCCAAAGTCTTACTGGAAGTCACCCTTTAGTTATTTTTGAGACCGGTGTTAAATCAATAGAAGAACACTTAAATAGCGACTCTAATACCTCACAAACACGCTAAAACCCACGAGCTTCCGGGGACTTCGCTCCCTGGAACCCTACCGAGACACACATTGAAATGCCCATCAATTCTTTTCTCAACTCGCCCTTTTTCCAAAATGTCAGCCGGATCTGCTCTTGGTAGTTGAATCACTGTTTTTTTTTACCAAAAGTCCTACTGGAAGTTACTCTGGAGGTATTTTTGAGACCAGTGTTAAGTCAATAGAAGAACACTTAAATAGCGCCTTCACAAACACACTAAAACCCATGGGCTTCAGGGGGCTTCCCCCACCCTGGAACCCGGCCGGGACTTTGCCCCTAGACCCCACCAGGGGCCCTAAAGCGGCCCCCTGGATCCCACCCGCTGAACGTCGGGCTTCGCGTCCGGTGGGGCCTACGGCGCCATGTGTGGAGTTAAGCAGTTCCCCCTGCAAAATTGTTGTGCCACCCCAGTGCCCCCCAGAATGAAAAGTCTGGTCACGTCACTGCTACTTCCTTAAAGCGGCTCATTGAGTTGGTTCATGAAATTCAACAAATTTTTCAAAACCTGTTAAGTTTTCTTCACATACCAATGACAAATGGTCAACTTAGACAATCTTTCGTACCCTACATACAAATAACTGCCTTATGAGTTAGTAATTAACGGTACAAGGCCGTTTTGAAAAATTTGTGACCAGACACTTTTTCAAATTATGTACAAAACCGTTACAAGTCAGGACACTAGATAATTCAAAATTTAACATTTTCTGTGACTTTTGGACTTGAAACTGGACTTGTTATGCTAATTTGAAGCATTGTTTTGTGGTAGTGACCCTTTTTAGACTCTCATTAGGTAATCGACATCAACTCAATGAGCCTCTTTAAGCCCCTCCCCAATTGTCTGAAATTCATCCTCATCCAGAATCTCACTTTATTGCTTCAAGGTGAGTATGGAAAACTCAATTTAAGTAATCAAAACACTGTACCTTTCATGCTGTGTAATATAAGCCTTGGTAATCTGAATTGTTTGAATTAGTTGCCAATCAAAGAGCTGAGCCAATTGAAAATTTGGGTACCCTCGTATCAAAATTGTAGTTGGGGGTGAGAGGTTTGGCCCTTTAAGAGTTGCCAAGAACGACATAGATATTGTTCTGAGAAACCACATTTTGCAGCCGAATAACAGTCTGATGTAATAATATTTTAAACTGAGGAGGGAGGCGCCAACAAGCCCTCCAGTATCCCGGCCCAAGCTAAACACCCATTGACAGTTTGAGCAAAATGAAAATAGACCGAGTGTGATGCAGTCGGCAGTGCAACTGTGCAAAGGCATATCACAGCAAAGGCGGAGCTGTACCCGGTGTAGACGCATATTTACAGAACTGTTACTGGGCTACATCAGGGGGTTGTTATTTAACAACAATTTTACTGCCACATAAAGTCGTTTAAACATTGCGTCATGATTGTAAGACAACAACTGATCAAGTTACGAATTTTTAGCATAGCCCGGTATGTGTGCACGAGTTTTTGCCGGGTAATCAGCCTGGCTGGTCAGCTAGTACTCGTGACTGGCGGTAAACACCTTAGACTTACACCATTTTCGATAGATAGGAAGAAACAGTAGAACTGCCCTAGCAAATCCTGTTTCCCAACTTTTGTCCAAGGAATACCATTGGCCAATGAATAAGTCTCCTTGCGATATGTAGAGACGCGCAACTAGCTGACTAGCAGACGGTAGTCAAAAGACACAGAGATATTGAAGAGCGATCAAAAGAACACATTTCCTGAGTCCACATTTACTCATACACTTTCTTCTAAATCTCGAAGATCACTTTTGTCTCAAGGGATTTTTCATTTTCTAGGCATTATTTCCCCTTCAAAGCATTATAAAGGAATTTCTTCCCCATAAAGTCTCTTTTATGTAAAATCTCTCAAAGAAAACCTCCCAAAATTTCCAAGACTCAGAAGATACCCGTATAACAGTATGAAATGTAAATATTGAAAAGATTGCCAAAGGGAACATGCGACGCCAAAAAGGTCAAAGATATTCCGCCTCGTCACACTGGCAGAATTTGCGCCAATTGAACAGCTTCAACCTTCGTTCAGAACATAAGCTTTGCTGAACATTATTCGGCATGCAGTCCGTTCAAATTGATTTTGGTGACTGTAAATGATTTCATTATCTAACTGGTTGGGATATGTGCAAGGTGTTTCGCGTCTTCACGCTTGCGCGATTATACATGCACCCAAGATCACATTAAAATTTTCATTTGTAAAACTTTACCAAAATATTGTCGGTGCGCTTTTGGGTAAAACATTTCTCCTTCCCTTTGTTACACGTACACTCATTCACTGGTTACAAACAAAGAAAGTCACATCTGGGTGTCAAAAGAGTTGGTAAAGTGAACTTACACTGTCGTCACAACGAAAGTATAACACTCATCAATGTATAGAAGTTATGCACGTGACGTCAGCCCGTTTCAATTTGGCATTCTGGGTGGAATTGATCTTGCGCACTATGTGTGTTATCGAAACGCGTAGTTAACAGCACCAGTAACAATTGTTGTAAAATGGACGCCTGGATGGGATACGGCAAATCAAAGAGACGCGCAACGCAGTGAATTCGGCGCCTATCCTCTTTATAAAAAAAATGATGTCATGGCAACTGGACAACAACAGGTGGGTTCGATTTAGCGGTTTGGGCCGACTCAGCTGGCTGAACCAGTTCTGTACTGGACGACATGTAACGTAAAATACGTCACGCTGCTCAACTAGACCGGACTGGTCGTTTTGGCCGACTCAAGTTCTGACGTTTTGATGTCGTAAAGATCACTATATCCAAAAGATCGATAACTGGCTGAGCCAGTTGACCTGGCTCGAGACGCTAAATCGAACGCACCTAGATTTGATGAGGTTTGCGTACATTTTCGTAACATTGGAATGTAGATTGCAATTCATTTGCGCGCAATCGCGAGATCGCTACACGAACAAAACCTGAAATGCACGCATATGTTCCTGCGAATATTCTATGCCAACCAGTAACGTAGCTGTGAATGAGTCTATTCATCTACTTTGTGCCTGCAATCGCGGATACGTTTACACGCGCAACACCTAAAAACACGCATGTTCTTGTGCACGCTCTAGTATGTCAACCAATGACAAACAATGACCGTAAGTGCGAACACCCAAAGATATTATAAACGTAGATACCAAACTCCTACCGGTATCCCTTCACTGTTAGACGCGCTGACTCCTCACGGAGGCTCAATCGGAGTGGCGGAAGTGTTCATTTGACATGAGCACAGTTCTATTCGGTGATCTGCGTGCATAATCACGTGTGCGTAACCAGGTAACAGAAAATTTTATTGTGACGAAATGTCAGCGTGCGTGAATTTCAAAGCAAGTTCTCTACGCCCAGAACGCATTTCTACGTGTGCAGTCCGGAGTAATTGACGCGTTTGTGAAGATACCATAGAAACTGGCCAATCAGTAAGTTAATGAACTACAAACCAGGCGTTGTGCGTTAATGTTCAAATTTTCTAAAGAAGAAACCCTCGAAGAAGCCTAAAACTGTTTCATGTAAGTGAATTTATTGAAGAACGGTGTTTGCAAATATTGCAATGTTTTAAAATCACATGTATCTAAACTACTGGAAGATATCAATTTGCCCGTTGGCCCCCAAAACGACTGGTCAGTGATCAGCACTTCCGCCCCTCCTGTTTCATGTAAGTGAAATTATTGAAGAACGGTGTTTGCAAATATTGCAATGTTTTAAAATCACATGTATCTAAACTACTGGAAGATATCAATTTGCCCGTTGGCCCCCAAAACGACTGGTCAGTGATCAGCACTTCCGCCCCTCCGTTTCGGCTCCGTGAGGAGTCACTACGCCATTTTAAGTTTGGTATCTATGTTTAAAATATCTTTGCGAACACCCTAAAATACTGTCGCCTTGTAAAAGTGTTGGGTTGTTGCCCAAATCTCTGTTGGAAGAGAGCTTGGTCCCTTGTCGGGAAGCTTTTTTTCGGCCATTGCTGCTTCCAAAACATAAAATGGAAAGTTAATGGGGTCAACGAGGGTTCTACCTTTACGATTGATAAGTTTTTCGGCAGAGAAAAGAAAAGGACCTTACATATTTTTATTTTTCAGGGTTTTGTCCTGATTATTGAACACCAAGGGCGTAGACATACAGTCTCTGTTTAGCAGTTTAGCTCCAATGAATACAGTCGACCTGTAAGGACTTGAGGTACTATTCCTCGTGGGGTGCCACTCTCCTTTCAACCTCGTTAACACTTCGATAAGATTCATCTGTACCCAAGCAAAACAACCCTCTCCCATTTAAAAGGTTTTCTCTTATGGTGTTGAGGTACTTTTTTTAACAGTTAATGGTGTTATCTCGTTACTAACTTTGATTTATTTAGTGTCGATGTAAGCGTCAACGACCTGGGTTGTCACGCCCATTTAAGGAGAAAAGAATAGGGAACCATATTCATTTGTTTTTCTAGGAATTTTTGCTTGGTTTCTAGGGCGATTTGTGTACTTGGCTACGCAAACTTCTGACGCTTTTGATATGAATCAATACAGGCATTGTATGAGTGACTTACGTGACCAGCTTAACAAATGGACTTTAATATTTACGGTTTACACGTAACAGTTTTCTTTTGGGAACCTTTTTGAGTTTTGAAGGCAGAGCATGTTAACTTCTTATCCAGGTGTCCAAAAGTATAGTCTTTTCACCTACCATCTAGTCGTAAATTAACTGATTGTTTTCTCGGTAGAAAATCTGGGTAATTTGAGATCCAATAAAAGTGTTGACTGCCCTGATTCCATATATAAGTCTTGAGCTGTATATGATTAATTATCAGCTTTCGTGACCTGAAATTCATTTAGACTGGTGTATCACTCATGATAACATCCAACTGCCCGTCCAAGTATATGATATATTACAATGTTCGCCCAATGAATCAGATGACCTTTCACCCTTACCTCAACTCCATATACTGAGCTGAATCCTCGGGAAACAGCTCACTCTTTGTGCATGTAACTGTCGAAAAATTCTCCCAACCTAGTTACGTTCAGTCCCTCCCGTATTTGCCTAAAACTTATCCCTACGTTTCCAGATTAAATCTTAATAGTTAACTGAATGTATAGGCATATATCCTGCATGTCCTGGGTGATCAGTGCACAAGTCCTTCACCTGTTTATGTGTAATGAGAACACTCTCAGTGCAAGCTGTGTGCTCACACTTCAGTTTTGAATTTTATGACAATGAAAATTTGCGACGGTACCAGCAGAGAATTTTGGTAACCCTCGTTTATTGTAGTTTCGGGTGAAAAGTGATTGTGTTTTAGTTTTGTGTCTTTCAGAGAAGCACATACTGTCGCGGATGTAAAGTTTGCCATTTCACTCTTCGGCCCGTCTCCATGCAGAGAGTCCATGTGGCTTTGCTAAAAGAAACTTGTGACTAGAGGTTCAGCTTCATTCACGATAAAACTTAGTTCGAGACTGGAAATGACTGGTTGTCAGGTTTGTCCTTCGTTGCATTCTCGTGGCCTCAAAATGACTTTCGGCCTCTTAATCTAAAAGAATGCAAAATTTTCTCACGGTAACTTTTAGGCCTGAGCACCTTACAAATAAGAAATAACATGACCATCTTTACCGGAGTTACTAAATATTAAACGCCACCCGACTGCCCTACCACGACTCGGTATTTTCATATTGCATTGTATACATGACCTTGACTAAGCGCGTATCCAGGATGGTGTCATGGGGAGGGTTTTGGTGTTATGGAGGGGTTGGGTCACGATATGAGGGAAAAGTCTAAGGATAGAGAGAAAACAACCGCTATTTTAGGTGTTTTTGCATTCCAAGGTTGGGTCATGGGGGGGGGGGTTCTAACCCCCAAAACCCTCCCGTGGTTACGCAACTGACCTTGACCATAAGACCGTAATGATTCCACCGAGCTGGACAATACCGTATCAACAGATCAAGGCAGAATTTGTACAACCGGGAACAGCAATAGAGCCGCATGTCACAGTACTCGGCGGTCGTTTGAATTGTACTAAAGATTACAGGAATTTTAGTGAATTAAATATTTTTTAATATTTAAATCACCGGAGGCTAACTAAGACATTCACATAGCCTAGTTTCTCTTTCGAAAGCAGACGTTGGCAGATAATTAAGATTTCTGTGAGATTTTTTTCAGTTACTTCCATATTATTCCATGTGTGTTACGTTCGAAAGAATTGACATTTAAAAGAATTTACAGCATGACAAGCAGCAACAAAGGTGAATGAATTTATGTTTATGAATATACATTACTCTTTAACTCAATCTCAACCCCGTGACTTGATTTTAACCTTTTTCCAACAAGAGAAGGTGGCAATCAGTATTCATTTCAGTTTCTTCTCTAAAATTTGCATTCAGTCCAGCCGCACTTTAGTGAAATAACTTAAGGAGTTGCCACTAGAACTCCCTGAAATAACGATCTTGGACCGTGTATAATATTACTTACTTGACCAAAACGCCATTGTAAAGCTGCGTCAAGCCAAGCATCACAGTAAATATAGGTTTGGGTTGAAAGGTGTTGATAACGAACATAATCCTCACCATACCCTTGACCGGAGTCTCCAAGATCATTGATCCCTGGTCAAGTTGACGCTATTTCGTTTTGTTTGAAACTCCTCAAAGTACCTTGTATTGGCTTCATAAAAGAGTTGTTGAACAGCCAGCAAGCAGGTTAACTATTGTTGAAGACGACTAGGGTGATTTTGGAAAATGTCCATAGATATTATAGAAATAGTAATAATAATAACAATAATGCTCAGTTTAGGGATGGCTCAGTGGAGAGAGGAAGAACAATACTAGCTGCCGTAGCTCAACTCATCTGTTGTAATGACTGTTTTTGTTTTAGACACACTCACTGTATACATTGTCTACCTACAATTCATGTAACACTTTTCACCTAGCAGTTGGACAGTACGTAACACTTCATATTTGGGCAGGGGTGTGTTTGATATAGGGTAAAAACAGTGACCCCAAACTTATTTTAAACCAACAGCTAAAACTCACAAGTTTCCCTTTGTTTCTCTCCAATGTATCTGTAATAATATTTTGACCTTTTAGGAAACTGCCGTTATGATGCATGGAGTTGTAAACGAGAAGCACTGGGTAATTGTGTAAACTAACTGAATACTGGTCCACATGCAAGGTTTTGCCTTTTTTAGCCTGCGCTTTTCAGTTGGTGAGCATGCCCTCCAGATAGGGCTTAATTTAATTTCACACAGCCAAAATACCCAAGGAATGTAACTCTAACGGAAACACCAAAATAAACAGAAATACCAAACATGGCCAAACGTGACCATAGTTTGTCCAATCATGTTGTCTATCACAACAGTATTGCCATCCGCACTGTCAATTTCCGAGTCACAAAAGTTGACTAGCACTTGCAGATGACGAAAGCTTTTGGGAAGAGAGACAGACGTTTCACCCCACAGGACCGCATAAGGTCTATCCACTTCGTGGGTTGAGCTAAAATGAACCCCGTCAAAGGAATCTTTTAGAGTTCCGTACGGTATTAGAGGGCGCATTGTGTTTAGTCAGCAGGAATTTGACTAAAATCGGATGGTTTTTGTCATGTCCTCCAGAAAAGAATTTCTGGAAAGGTTGAAGGAGGACATCTACAGGGCAATGAAGAATACAACAAAAGGTTAGGACGATAATAGCTATACACGCTATAACTTCTGACGATGTTTATTAGAGAGCTTGAGTGGTTTTGTAGGATAATCCTGTTTAGATGTGCCCTTCGACTAGCTAGTAATACTGTTAAAATTTTGTGGAGTTCATTTATGTGCATGGCAGTGGGTAATTCTGAATGGATAGTTAAAACACCATACGTAGTACTCTTGTAGATATCTCTCTCTCTCTCTCTCTCTCAGTCGACCAGGGAATTACAACAGGACAGTTTGCCGGATTGTAACCCCCGGTTCATGGCAATTCAACCAAATTTATACACACTTTTATTAAATACCATCTCTCCAACTCTTACTCCGTCAGAATGTCCACCCCACACACCTCCTACACAAAGCCATGGAAACTTTTTCGATGCCATATTCTACTGATTACATTATTAATGTGAGATTTAAATGATATTCTTAATGATCTGTTTACTGGATATTTGGTTTACGAATGACCAATGATATCCCTAAATTCACAGAATGACATGATGATAGGCCACTAGTTGTTGAAAGGAAGTTATTCATCACCCCACACAGTTCCAATTCTCCCAATATACTGTCTTCTTTAGCTCCTCCCACAACTGTCGAAAACTTATCCTTACCCAGACATGTTTTATTGTCCCAGGGCATATCCTGGAAAGCATACAATGCCCTAATGTGTAACCACGGAACTCCCTCAGTGCATGCTGTGTAATATGGGCAACTCTATTTAGTTTGAGTATGATGTCAATCAAAGAGCTGCGCCAGTTGAGAATTTTGATTGACCCAGAGAAAATTGTAGTTTATGGGGTAACAAGTGCTTGCCTTGAAGGCCCAGTTCTCTCACCCCAAACAGTACCAATTCTCCTAACCTTCTTACTGAAGCCCCTCCCACAATTGTCTGAAATTCATCCTCATCCAGATACAATCTCAGTTTATTGCTTCAAGTTGAGTATAGAAAAACTCAATCTATATAATCAAAACAGTCTCAGTAACGTTCATGCTGTGTAATATAAGCTTTGGTACTCTGCACTGTTTGAACTAGCTGCCAATCAAAGAGCTGAGCCAATTGAGAATTTCGATACCCCGTACCAAAATTGTAGTTTGGGGTGAGAGCTTTGGCCCTTTAAGCAATAGTTGAAACTGTTTTAGATGCTTACGCAGGCGAGGGAGCTGGAAACACTACGCAGGTTAAAGTGATTCAAGCACAATAACTACCGTACCCTGTGGGGCGGACTCTTGTTTTCTCAAATCCTCCGCTTCCATGACAGAACAAGTAAGTGATAAGCCGTACAGCCTGCTACGTAGACA
Organism: Holothuria scabra; assembly: GCA_037179385.1. Classification (NCBI taxonomy): domain Eukaryota; kingdom Metazoa; phylum Echinodermata; class Holothuroidea; order Aspidochirotida; family Holothuriidae; genus Holothuria; species Holothuria scabra. The sequence continues at coordinate 5,786,085 of CM074192.1, read as the reverse complement.
ATAGTAAACGTGGCGTAAAACGGTGCCAGGCTGTCGTGAGTACAAACCAACACCATGAAACCCGGCATGGAAGTATACTACCGCTAACACTAAGACAAGGAGGGTACATAGTCTGTGAGACCGTGACGGTTGTCCCATGTTGCTCCCACCACACGTACACGGGTAATATTTCTTCTGAAAATTGGTTCTTTAGTTTATTTTTTAAATGTTCCCCCTGAGGCTAGCACATACTTTTTGTATAGTACCACAAGTGTATCTAAACTGAAATGATTTGCTTACTTCTGTACAAACTTAGTACGCTTTTAGGTATGGCTGTCCTATATGAACCAGTTACACCGTTAACTAGAAAAACATGGTGAAATTGGTAGTCGTATTCTAAAAATATGATTTAAATTACAAAAGCAAATAAACCAGGAAACAAAGAGGCAAACGATTTGAACCAGCCGTTCTGTTCAATGAAATTGGGATTTAAATGACCAAAAGTCCAATGTGGTACTCAGTATGGGGTCAATATGCTTATGGCTAATGTTATCGTAGGATTCGAGGTATAGTCGATTCTAATCCAGGGGAGAGCAAAACAATTACAAGGAATTTATGTCAGTATTTCATCCTAAGAACTGACATTTTGAGGTTCTCCGTTGTTTAGGGGTCGATCTGTCTTCTGTTTCACAAAAGCTAGGCACTCTCCAAGTTAGATCAAAGAATCGCCGCCGTTTTGACGATCAGTAATTGGTTAAGCCAGGATCTGCTGTTGCTCTCTGGTTCAACTAAAGCTGTTTTACGTCAACAGCTTGAACATGCCGAGTTGACTGGAAGCAGTGCTACCAAAAGGCTAGAATTGTCAAAACCGCACAAAGTCCCCCATATAAATATATGCCCCTGACACGGCCTGTAATCTATGTGACGACGGACTGGGTGTAGGTAAAAATTACACGAAGGAAAGCTCCATGCCTGATTGATTAATGTCCTTCTTAAACAGGAGTTCCTTCCAAAACAAGAAAATTGGTGATTTTTGATGGTCTCTTGTCTCAGGCTTATAATACAGCAATTTTGGCACTTGTAAACTGGTTTAAGTGACAGTGCCTTGTGTTTGCTGTAGCCCAATAAAGGGAACCTGGGTACCTCAATGGAACACCAGTCACGTGGCCAGGAAAGATTTAAAGTAGGTTTCGCCTTAGAGGAGCACGTACTGGCTAAACGTAACATAAACTAGCCTGCATAGCGCCTCTGTTGCTGCAGCCCCCTTTAGGCTGTCTCCCCTAAGATTGATTTTTTCGTAGCGATGAGCTGGACGAAAAAATTCGTCCGCCCTGCGGGCTAAACATGGACCAGTTACTAATTTATGTTAATGAACCACATGGCTTCAGAAAGATAAGAGTCGTCTCCATGCCGAGCAACCCACCCGAAGCACACTGCATACAACATGACACAGTCAATTTACTGACAAATAACCCCATGATCGCCCGCCCCCCGAAATACAGTCCCCGCCCCCCCCCCTCCCCATTTGGATTAGTCTGTCAAGTTTCATGATTGGCTCTCGAGGTTAAGGTGATTTTTTCTATTTACGTGATGAAAGGGATAAGATGGACGCAACGATGTTTGATTTGTTCGTTAATTCAATTCGTTAATTTAATTATGCATCCAAATTTGTTAACTTTCTGATTTTCGGTTCGTAGCAACATACAGTTATCTTATAATTTATATGAAAAACACGGGTACAGTGTTAATATTGACAGACTGTACCACAGAATTTGCACTGTAAAAATAACAAAAGGTCTATATTAAAGCGTAACACTAGTTTGCATATTTACCATGCGTTCTTGTATACCAGCATCAACTTAATACCCACATTTGACGTCAAATATAGACAGTCCTATCATTGAAGTCTCTATAACCTTAAATTTGCACACTTGACTCCTATGAGTAGAACTACAACAAATCGCGAAAGTGGTAGAGTATATTTGAATAAAAAACTAATTAAACAACACTCGACGACATTAAAGTTGAAACTACTGTTTGAGGAATAGAAAACCACGTCACGTACGGTATGTTGAATAATATACTTTCATACAATCAACCTGCCCTTCAGAAGTAGTTGGAGTTGCTTGGTGTAAACGTCACTAGAGTCCACGCATACACTTAGTTGGTGAGTTGGGATTTACCGACACACGACAAACGATTAAATGAAAAAAAAGAGCCAAATTGTTTAAGTTCCCATTCGGTATAGATTTTGAACAAGCCATTGAAGATCTTGTTTCTGATTCAGAAAATGCAAATGAATAGGATATCATTACGCATGTCGACCAATACGGGTGATGGTTGAAATATAGTCGTTAGATCTAAAACTGGAGTTGACCTCTTTCTTACTTATAAGATATATTTACACATTTTTATTGCAAACAATTTAAGGCATTCTTCAGGATGCCCCCTTGGGATCTTTGATTTCTTGCTAAGCTAGTCAGTTAAAGTACCGCACTCAATATTTTTCCGCGGCAAATGATGGTAAACGTCCTACCAAAATTACAAGAAATCGTCTACTTCGGGCTTTCTTATTTTGACATAATATCAAGTGATATCTATAAAACCAGACAATGACACTTACCGCAGTTCCAAAAAAATGTCCAATAGTTGCAATCCTGTACAAGAGGAAGAAAACTGGTGTAAATACGAGGCAAATACATGTAAACTGTGGTCACTTAATGAGCAATAATCTGCCATCATATAGCTCTTAAATCGTGAGGGCATGACGGACAACCACTTGCTTCTGGAGGGTCCCACAATTTTGTTGTAGGTATAAAAGCCACACGTCACGTTTCTTGGCATTTGTTCATGTCTCCTGGCTATTATTAAGGAGAACAAATGTGGCAAATTTATTTTCTGTTGAAATCAGTGTAACTGACCTCGTAATCACAGACCGTAGCTGTTTTCCTGGAAAAGTATAAGTTTTCAAGAAACCAAGAGTAAGCAATGCAGGCTAATTTGTCATTCTCAGTTCAGTGTGTGAATGACAAGTCCCATCTGGGTCTTGAAGAAGTGTGCCACACTGTGAAACTGAATAACAAACATGCAAACTCAGTGAGCATACAGTCTTTGCTATCCACCATAAGAACATATTGGTATAGAAAATATGAATGGTAACGACAAGAAAGAATAAAGCAATCATGAGCGAACCGAAATGTTAGCAGCTGAGATCTAGGGGGGGGGGTGACCGCCGTTCTGAGAGTCTTATGATATTAGGCTATTGAATATTTTGCTGAGATGCAACTCGGTGCATCCATTTTAGATGTAGTTTGAAGAAGTATGCTGGTGCACTCTTGTAAAAGAAAAAACAACGGACGGAGCACGACAGAACAAGTGACATGACCTTATCCGATATGGCTCATAAAATACCTGCACGTTTCCTATGGGGCCAATGAAACACGAATAATGCACTTGCAATTTAAAGTTGTTTTTCAAGACGGAAAATAAGTACAAAATGATAGAATATACACAGAATATATATAGAAGGTATACGTAGAACACTACTGTACTTAATTTAACAACTATAGTGTGGCAAGGTTTTGTGGGGATCTTCGTCTTCTTGGGAAAGTACAGAGGATCCAAGTGCGAATCTAGTTTTTTATGGTGTTTGGAACTCAAACTTATATTGCATGAAGTCGCTGCCGATATATCAGTCTATAGAGTAGCTTTCAGCTACGTCACAGACGTAGCAAGGTTTGAATTTTGCACTAGAACACTCTTGGTTTTGCCCGAAAGTAGGCGTGGCTTTCCAATTAAGACGTCACGTGAAAGTATTCTATAGACCATTTTCTCAACAGCGATCACAAAGAATTTCGGGACTAATTTTTAGTTAGCGTCTTCTAAGCCGAACGTCATTTTACCATGGCCTAGCACGACAGGCATCAAAACGCTATCTCACAATGTTTTGGAACTGTTATTTGGGAAAGGGTCAATGATTGCGTCTAGTCATTTTGTTTATTAATCGCATGCAATAACCATTCTGACTTATTTACAGGTTGAGAACATCCCATAGCAAAAGATGTAACTAATTTCAATGCTGAAGGTCTATTGACATGGAAGGTGCGAATTCCCTGGTATGGGTGGGCCCTGACTCTGAAGACTGAAGACCACGACGATCTATAGTAAGATATAAGATAAGATATACTTCAATTGACAGTCATTCCAACAATATCACTTTGGCTGGTCCAAATTCAGCTATAAACGTGTACATTATTGTAGGTTTACACACTGTTCGTGTTAGCAAAACTGTCTCAAGCCATTTAAAGCCAGCTGATTATCACCAAAGACAGTGCCAAACTTCCAATTCTCCCAACCTTCTCACTTTTAGCCCCCCCCCCCCCCAAAGCTGTCTACACCTCATCCTTACCACGCACATTAGGTTCATTACTACAGGAAATGACCCCTATGTGGAATCAAAGCACTCTCAGCGCATGCCGTGTACAATGAGCTACCCTGAATTATTTGAATCCGATTCAATCAAAGGGCTGTGCCAAGAGGAGAAGTTTGGTAGATTCCGAATAAAACTGTAGTGCGATATTGACGAATGCCAACTTTTTAATGCAGTGCAGGTTACTATTACTCTGGATCCATCTTGGGTTTGATCTCATGGTTTAAATTGGAGGAGGGGCTTCAGTTTACTAGTAAGGGGAATTATTACAGTCTGAATGGAATTTGAGTGTCTTTAACCGTATATTTCGTTTGCTTTAGACGGAACCCTCAACGCGGACCCTCAATGCGGCGGGTCGAAATGTGAATAAAGAACTGTAATGTGCAGACAGATGGCGCTATTCTTGTAGTGTTTGCAATTTCATTTATTAAAGTGAAAAAATTCATGCAAGAGCATAGGTAACGGATGGAGAGTAGGGTGGTGAGCCAATAATTTGTTTCTTTGCAATACACAAGGTAAACAAATTTCCCTTAAAATTTACACTATGAGTTAACCAAAGAATCTTACGTAGCTTCACTACGAATTTTGCAGGCAGTGGTTGTGGCTTTGAGATCAATAGTTGCACCATTTTCCATTTTGGTGCCTTAAAACTGCATGTTTCTCCCAGAAGGACACATCTTACCCAAAACCCACCCAAGTCATTATGAAATCTGTTGGTACATAGTATCTACAATTTGATTCAAATTTGGCCATGGTACGTCTTGTATCATAAAAAACACTTAGTAGAACTAAACAAAACTCTTTCGCTCTGTAGCCAATTTACCTTCCTTTATGTCGAATATGTTCTGAGTCCTCAGAAAAGAGTAAAATATGAAAGCAATCGTATTTGACGCGTGGTTAACGTACGTCAGCTCTGTTCTTGAACGCACATGGATTTGTTGAAAGTTGACGCATCCGGAACGTTCCCGTATGCGTGAACCTTTTTCTACATCGAACCTGACGTGAGGCAACGCATCCTGTTGGGACGGTTCCATTGCTTTACGTGTGAAGCGATAAGTTGTTGTAACGTGTACCCGACTCATATAAATCCTGTGTATGCAGGTTTCAAAGCAAAACCGTTAAAAATGTGATGATATTCCAAGGAAATGTCCATTGGGAAAGGCAAGGTCGCGACTGTGGGGTGGTGAGGTGAAAATGTAAAACGACCTTTTTAATGTCGTCAGTTTGCCATGAATAATCACTTTTAATACACCCGCCGTTGCCAGTACATCTTTGTAAAAAATTTCTTGCATGGGGCGTAGGCTTTTCAGTGTTTCCTAACCCGGGCCTCGTTATAACGCGTCAAGGTATCGAATATAGAGAGACTCGTCACTCACCTGTCAATTCGTTCCTCAGTTGTATTCTCTCGCTGACGTCTTCCGTCACCTTGAGTATATGATTGATAAATGCTACGAGGCTGCATTTATAATGGGCCTCTTCTGCTCCACGCAGCTCGTCCAAGATCAGATCGAAGCGATTTTTCTTATTGTGAAAGTCCTGTTCGGTAAAAACAAAAAGGAAACATTTAGAGAAGCAAGAAAAATACCGTTAGAAATGTATATAAACATATTATTCCTTTGTTGAGTACCACTTTACTTTTTCTCCCTTAAACCGACAAAGGTTTAATTTTTTTTCATAAGATATATTCGTCCTAAAAAGCAGTAATGCCGTAGGCAGTTGGGATAGCGTGATTTCTCCGGCAGAGTAAGGGATGACCATGTATGGGCCATGTAAATTTGATTAAATGAAAATATTCACGACCGTGTGCAAGGGTTAAGGGGTCAGGAGATTCGGTACCCACCCACGAGATCAGGAGCTCTACTTCTTTTACTTCAGATAGCACTTTAGTAGTATAAGAGACGTTTTGAGTAAAATTTTGACGTTCTAAAAGTCCTTGAAAAATATCTGCCAGAGTTTAGTGACGATTTTTAAAGGCCACAACTAGAAAACATGATCATAAAAAGAGGCTGCTCGCTTCCACAGAAATGGGTCGTCTGAGCAAACAACGTGAACAAAAAAAGGGGGGGGGGACGTGCCGCAAATTGGTACTGGAAATCAAGAAAGGAACTAAAACCGCCAAAAGTTTCTCCTTAGAGAACTTGCGCCATCAGGATTTGATGTATATGTCCTCAACATTCAGATACTGGCGGGTCTAAATTGGAAGTTAAAATGTACGGCTTGCGGAAAAATCGAACCTCCGTCTGGAGAAGAGAGATGTTATGAGCTCCCTGCTGGTACGGACCTAATATTAATTTGTATATTAGTAGACTAAGTACCACCGGCATAACGTTTTGTATGTGATCTGGAGAAATTAACAAATCGCAGCTGTGTAAGCCTCCCATCCTTTTCATGCATGCATAGTTTACAATTGTAAGCTTTTTAATCGGTCCTGTGGTCGATACATTTCTTATAACTGAGTTATTTCAACAGCGAAGGTTAAGCACTGCTTAATTACAACCAATCGTACATTGAAGAGGCTCGTTCCGGATTGATTGTTTCACTTTCTAACTCTGTATCCTGAGAACGTTTTGTCGCTTTTACATGTATGTACATATTTTTAAACAAGAAGGCATCTCTTAGATTTCTTGTGAACAGTAGAATATATACACTTTGTAATATCTGAAGGGGAAGGGGTAGTCAAATCGCAACTGCATAGTTTACTTTTTTCCTCATTTCATTTCAACTGTCTTGTCTAAATATATACATGCTTCATCAACATGATTGACATAATAAGCATTTGAAAATTACATTGAGAGATTTGCATAAAAAATTAATAAAACGAAGGAGCTTAATCAACAAAAAGTTCAGGACAAATTGAAAAGACTTCGTAGAGTTGTGTGAAACTAACTTCCCCTTTGTTGTCAGGTTGTGGGTCCCCTTCTTTGAGAAAAATACTTCTCGACGGACGAAGCAAACTTAAATTTTAAGAAGAAATCATCAACCATTGGCTTACACTCTCTCCTTTTACAATCATAAATAAAATACTTCATATTGAAAATAAAAACATTATATGGATGAGCATAGTTTACTCTTTGTTTGATCACTTTGCACATGACATTACTACCACCGTGTACAAGTAACTCTTACTTCCGTCTTGAATATATTAAACTTTTACACTAATAGCTCTTACATGGCTGTTGGTATAAAAACATGATTGTTCTATCTGTCTATCAAGGGAAAAATATTTTAGCTCGAAGCACGGAATTGTACGCGACTCGTGAGTTTATGTAGATGGGATCCAGGGACGCACCTTAGGAGGCCCCTAGTAGGGTCCAAGAACGAAGCCCCGATGGGGTGCCTGGGGCGAAGTCGCCGCAAACTCCAACTTTATACTTATTCTCTTGGTCAAAATTAAAGCCTCCTGCACACTCTAAAAATGTCCGGTTTAAATTGAACCGGAAAGGATCAAACGGGCACTGGACCGAAAAAGGATGAAATATATGACTAGATATGGTTCCTTTTTAACCAAACCGGGCTTTTTTGGGGGGAGGGGAATTATTTATGAATTACTTCGCCCATAGAAAATTCCTGCCAGGTAACTACATTTTGGGAGCTTTGGCGGCTACAGGAGAGAGAGGTTGTGACTGGGACAAATGTCCTCATTACCTCCTGGCGCCGCCACTCCCAAAATATCGTAAGGATATCCATTCGACCCGCACTGCGGGGAGGGCGATATTTTACTCTTACAATAGTGGCAAATATTATCGTCGACCAAATATTTGGAAAATAAAAGTGATCTGCCAGTCAACCTCAATTTGGGACAACGTCCCCACCACCCCAGTCACCGTTTACCCTCTTCCCGTGCACAAAAGCGCTCACTACAATGTCTCAAATCATAGAGGGAAGGTTGGTCCCAGGATTTGCACATATATGTTACCTAGTTATCTCTGATGGAAGTGAGAGGAGCTTGATACATATTTATTGCCGCCAGTATGAACTTAAAGATGATCTGTCCCTCAACCAATTGGGAACACGTTCCTCATCACCCCGTCGTGATTTAACCTCTTTCAATGCACTGTATAGTCCATCGCAATGTCTCAAAATCATTAAAGTGGAAGGGGAGTTGGGTCTTAAAAATGCCCATCTTTGTCACATTTCATCTCTTTTGTAAATGGGAGGAGTCTGACACATTTTTACCTGGGCAGTATGGTGTTTGAACTCTTTGTGTCCACTGCCTCTTCTGGCTCTCTCATGTGTACAGTGTTACGGTTAGTACTATTTTGGCCAATTTCGATCGCAAGCTTATTCCTCTTGGGTTATGGGAAATTTGCCAATGGACCAATCAACTGTTTAGCAACTGGCCAAGCCCCGAATTCCAAAATTTCCAGTTTTCCGACCCTTTTGGTAATTCTTGCACCGGATAATGAAAGAACGCGCAGAAAGCCCACCACTGACCTAACCATTTAGAGTAACCCTAACCATGATTTTCAAAAAAAAAAAAAATCAGAAACTCTTACAAAATACGAGGTTTATACAAATAGAGCAAGCGATGCTAGAGGTTTTAAAATGAGATCCTAACTGGCGAGAGGCTGTACTTCACTACACAAATATGCCACCAACCCAGTCAAACCATTTACAGATTAAGGTAATTGACTTTGAAAATTGGGCTAGAAGATTCCAAAATAAATCTCATAATATGCTACTAAATCAGATAAGAGTTGTGTGGTGAATCATTTCGTAAGTTTATCCAACATTGTTAAAGTAGCAATTGCAGACCCATAAGTGCTTCGCAGTTTTACGGCTCCTGTTAGTCTATGGCATGTAACAATTTTCAACATTGGCAAACCCACTGGACCAAACTAATTGTTCACATTAAGGACGTGAGCATTTTCCAAGAATGTTAAATTAAGAAGCCTCTCAAGAGATAAATGATGCGGAAGCTGTTTTTCTGGCCTAAATTAAAGATAATTCTTTCAGTATCGTTTATCCATACATAATGTTCTACCGCAGGCATTCTATACTAGCACACCGTAAGCGTTTAATTTGATGAACCGTAATTGAAAATGCCATGTAAACCATTTATAACATCAAAAAAGACTACATGCACAGTGAGCCATTCAGTCAAGAGTTTATCTCTGTCCTTCGACGAAATACAGTTGCATAGAGACCAGAAAGTAATGACATAAACCTACAATTTGCAAGGTTTTCACATCAAAAGTAGAGGAAAATCAATTGCATTTGCTTAGAAATAAACAGAGATACAAGAAAAACATCATGGCGCCAAATATGAGGATTATTGGTCGACTTCCCTGATGTATGTATGGTACTCCCTTGTGGTCTAACTGCTACTCAGGCTACTATATAGTAACAGTATAGCAGCAAACGCTCCTGAAGAGTTTCCAGTTTGCTGTAGTTTATTTTGGGAATGAACTCATTTAGGATAGGATGCTTTAGCTGAGAACGAAAGAATAGAAGCGGTGGGTGAATTTATACTAAAGCCGACGGACAACTCAATTGAAACTTGCACTAATGAAAAAGTACCTCCACGCACTTGAGAAATAAGGTGAGGGCACGTGTGCTCTAATGTTTTTTAAGTGCCTGTATTTAATATAACACAGGTCTGACTGTTGCACTCAAACACTGTTGCTTTTTGCCCGGCAGTGGACGTGGCTTACTAATTGTGACGTCACTTGAAAGCACTCCTTTATATGTTTTTTGCAAACACCTGGATTTTCTAAAATTTGGTCTTAAGTCTTTAGTAAATAACTTTTAAAAGGCTGCAAGAGCCATCACAGATTAAATGATGGATATCTGATCTTGGAGGAGGTCCTTTGAGCCATTTGAGCAGTATACCTTAAAGGGCAAGAGCAGATGTTGTTTCATGATTGGTTGCTGACAGTCATGTGACAACAATTTTTCTCCTCGAATAAGAAATTTGCTACAAGTTACTGTTCTTGGATATGCAACATTGAAGTTTATAAAATATCATGAAAGATACTTTCGAAAGAAATAATAAGAAAATTGTGATATTTAGCTGTTGCTTCAAAATAAGTTTGGAGGCTGCCGTCTCGAACTTTAAGTAACCGTTGAACTCGTCATAGCCGTACGGGACGGGGAACTGCAGCTCCCCATTGGCCAAAGCCTTGCTGAATTGGACAGACTTTGGTGCCTCTGTCGAGCAAAGACTTTGCCCAAGTTGGGATCTGGAGTCGGCAAAAAGTCACCGCCCCTCTGAGAGAAAGCGTCCGTTATATGGCCATGAAACTCGTATTTAATTCGACACCTAATCAAAAATATGAAACCGACGGAAATGAAGAACAAAAAAGGCGATGTTTTTCTCATTCCTGTGTGTATCGTACTGTACACATGAATAATTTCTGGTTTGTCGGTTATCGTACTCAATTCCCAAGTTTGTGCCTTGAAAAATCTTCAAATTTCAAATAACGTTTGATTTTACATCAAAACACACAGGACCGTCTGAACCGAGCCTAAGGGACGAATCTAATAAATTTGAGTTCGAATTCTGTCAATCCTTACACAGTAACTCTTAAACTGCTATACCATCTAATGCATCCTGGTAAAACGCAACTTTCATACGGTTGGTTTCCCAGAAAATAGAGCAAGCCACTGTGTGAGCGGATGTTCCGCTTCATTACAAGGTAAAGAGGCAGGAATTATTTACTTGGTATTTCATTTTCCAATTTCCCCGTCATCTTGAGGAGAAAGACAGAAAACGGCAAAAATCGGACTCCTGAGAAGTGATGTCGAAGAGCTACTGTGTTATGAGAGTTGAAATGCTCATAAATATCCACCTTCTATTTACCATCCTTTTCAATAACAATCACGTCCCCTTCCCCCAAAAAGGGGGGGGGGTGGAATCACTTCGTTGTCATATTTCGCTGTCCCATTTCATGTTCCGACCCATTAACGGAATGTTAATTTTAAAGCCTACCGTACCCCAATTCTAGAAATAAAAATATATTACAGAGGTTGCAAAATATATCTTGATCCAACTCCCATTTTCACAGTGTGTTGCATTGATGAAATATTAAAGATGAAATTTATTCATTTTAAGTCAATGCTTCATAGTGAAACATTTGTTTAATTCTTGTCGATCATCTCATATTCTATTTTATTTTCATTTGAAATTAAATGTTTGGATGACCTTCCTGTTTTCTTGCATAACATGTTATACAGAGAGGGTTTGTATATTCAAGTCTTTAAGTCACCTCAAACCAGAAAGACTGCAATCACAGTTTGGAACTTAATCAAGTCACAGTATCTTTTGGAAAAACAAAGACGTGCAAAGATTACAATTGATAGGATACAACAATGACATCACAAATAACTGGTCAATCTACCATTTTAATTTGAAAGAATAAACTTCTTCATTTTATATCAGATTAGTATGGGCAGAGAGGAACTTCCTTTTCACAAACTGACTTGGTGACGGACAATTTGAATTCATTTTTATGGTTCGTAACATACCGTATATTTTTGAAATCTCAGACAGGAGTTATTTAAATAAGCAATACTGCGCTAGTATGTCAAGCTATCTAAAACTATTGCAATACGATTAGGCTAATTATTCCGCCGAAAATAAATATAGGCGAAAATTGAAAGTTGGAAACAAAGCATCTCGTTTGATTTTTTTCCTCCTTGCACCTATTACACATTCTCTCAATCTTCCACTACGCACTCAATACTGTCGCAAACACAAATGTGACTTTCGTTCAAATTAAACAGTTACTTAAATGTATAGCTCATTGATATCTAGAAGTCAAAACTGTACTATTCAATGTTGCTTCAGAAATTTCAGCCATGACATAATGAAATACCTGTCAGCTAAGTAGCTAGATATAGGTACCGCACTTATGTTTAAGACCTCTTAACATTAAACTTAATGAAGACAGTGGCGGCGGAACCGGAGGGGGGGGGGGGGCTCTGGGGGCTTAGCCCCCCCCCTCCCGATGAAAAAAATGGAGGAGCTAAAGGCATGTTCAGTTCCCCCAATATTTGTAAGGTGCGCTTCAAGAAGTGGTGACCGGCGAGGGCGGGGAGAATATTGAATATTAGGTGGTAAACATATTCTCCATCAGTCTAATGCACAATATAGGCCTACTAATAATTTTAGGGCAATGTTGTCGATGAAAAAGATACTGGACACGCTAAAGCCTCTTTATCATCCCCCAACCCAATCTCTGAGGTCCTCGAAAAGTGGAAGCACTATGGTCTGTTATTGCGTAATCTTGTTAAGTTTTACTGATCGTTTTTCGCGAGGTTGAACAACGTATTCTACTACCGTTAGTACACAAGTCTATAGTACGTTTGGGATTTGAGCAGTGGCGGAGCTGCCATATGGTCAGGGGCGGTCCCCCCCCCCCGCCCCTGACGGACTAAAATCGTCTGTCGGCACCCTTTTTAGGTTTTTAACATACTTAAGTCTTGCACCATTTTTGGCAAAAGACATAATTTAAAAGCATTGTTTAAAGACCGGGCCAGATAACAAAATGCACTAACAGCCACCAGTAACTGTGCTATCTGCACTTTATTCTGATGAAAAGGGTGATCTATAATATAGGGATAGGTTTTGGCCGAGACGTATCTTCATGCTTTATACGCACTAATGAATGCTGTCGCTGTGCGAAGTTCATTGCTTCCATACCAAACCTGATTTATAAGCTAACAAAATACACAGACTAGCATTAAATTAACCGCTCCCTGTGAATAACAGATGTTAAATTTGATGGTAAATTTACAGGGATTTTGTACCATTTTTTACAGTGCGGACTGATATTAAATTCACCCTCCCGACCAATAAACGATGTTGCGAAGGGCGCAAAAATAATTGAAGCCCAAATAGACCTCTTGTTGTCGGGGATATTTGTCAACATAGTAGACAAAAAAAGAGTTTATAAAGGTACCAAAATAGCTTGCACAACATTTTTCAAAATCATTTGAAGAGCACATTCAGGTTAAAATAAAATAAAACTGTCATCATAGTGGTAATGGTTTAAGAGTTTTAATGAGCAGTTTCCATTTTGTTTTTCTTCAAGTGACCATTCTCATGATAAATGGCAATTGTTTGGTGTTTTCTGACAATGCACGATAATCCCATGAAAATGCTTATTTCTGTACTTACGTGACTCAAAAGCCAGAAAATTGCATCTAATTAGCCTAGGTTTAGGCTACTTTTATTTCGTATGAATTCGGTATAGCGAGCCAAGCAGACCTTTTGTCTTGGATATTTCTTGCAATGTACTTAATAAATGGCTTTTTCAGAGTGGTCACAGGATGTAAAATACGTCAAGTAATGTTTTTTTCGTGCACTTATCTTGATTTCCAGATACCAAAAAATGTACACCTTAGGGTGATTAATTTCCATAACTTTTTCACGTGAAAGATTTGCTTGCTATTTGGCTCTAACCTGCTAACAAGTAACAGGTTTAATATTTATCTTCACAAAGTAGCCCATTATAACATTAGAATCTTAAATCGAGACCTGACAATAACACACAAAATATAATGACCGCCGACATACTAGAATGGGAAAGAGAGGGATAGAAACATGGGCGTCCGCAGGCAGGGGCAAGGGGGCACTTGCCCTCTCCTGGAAAATAAAAAAAAACCCGAAAAAACGAAAAAACATAAAGAAAAAGACGAAGAAAAATTAACATCAACATTTCTTAGCAAGTTCACTCAGTGTTTTCCCTATTTATATGCGGTAAACAGGCTTTAGAAATGACATTTCCAGCGATTTGGGAGGCATTGTGGGATAAAATTTTCTTGCGCTCCGCGCCAACTTATGGTGGCGCCGAGCTTACCCCATTATAGCATTTTGCCTAAAAGAATTTTGTCCCCTCCCCCGGAATTTTCTTCTGCGGAGGCCCACAGAGAGACAATTTAAACATGGTTTAATAGAAAAACTTGCGGAGGAGAAATGTGCAAAGTAGTCTTCTTCCAGGTTCGGAAAATCAAATGGGAAGTCTGAAAAGCTGTGGCCCCGATCGTGCTGAGGTTCAGGGTATTTACTCCTTCGAAGCGCCCCTGCAAACCATTTTCGCCCCTCTGACTGAAATTCCTAGCTCCGCCACTGGATTTGAGATCGGTATAGATTAGGTTGGTGGTATCCTTGGGAGGCACCACGGGAGGGGTGTGTTTTGGGGACAAATGGTATGATCTAGGGGAAATATAATTGAGTAATTGACATGTATGAGTGGAAAAATGTAACAAGGGGTGCAGAAAGTGAATAACACGGCAAACAGAGTGAATGAAAGATGATGCATAATTAATTATTGTTCTTGAATCGTCTCAATTTATCTGATATGTATTACCTTTTTGCATAGGCTGAATTTTTTCTTTTAGTTGAGAAATTGCAAACATGAGACCCATATTTTAAGGCTGGATACATGCAACAACATAGAACACGCGGGAAGTGCCGTTTCCGTCCACCTGGGGGGTCTGTAAAGTAAAAAATGTTCTTGTACGCTCCGCGCCAACTGATGGTGGCGCTCCGCTTAGATAGTCCTGCTGGCACTCAGCCCCCCCCCCCCAATATTTTTTCCATTCCGCCGCGCCTGAATGAAGACCTACATTTTCAGCTCAAAGTTTATAACAAATTCAGTTCACCTTGCTTTTTTATAACTTGTCGTGTTGACTTCAAAAAGAAGCAGTTCTAAATAACTCAAATAAAATAGACTTGGTTAAATTTCTATCAGCCATTCAATTATGAAAGCAATGATCAAAAACTCCATTGCGGTTTACATATACGCTTACGGATATTCCGGTAACTGTCAGGCAGGCATGGTAATAATGAATTTTGTATGAATACGGCCACAATGCATATATATTTTCTTTATGCAATATTACTTATAAGCCATTTTTATCTTTTCGCACGAATGCTTCCAGGGAGTCATTCTCAACATAAAAGAGAGATTTAATATACTCCTTTGATTAAAACATGTTTCCAAGAATAGCTGCAACTGAACAATTGGGAAGGAATAAATCCGTACGTGTTTCATTTTTCACTTTAATATCCGAAGTCTGTCACTACATTCAAGTCCCACTGCACTGTGGGATCATGTGCAGATAGCATGAGTACAAGGTTTGGGCTCAATAGTCATCCATTTCTCGGCTGATAAAATTCAAATAGTTTAAAGAACAAAAGACAGGTCGAAATTACTTCCAGGGAGAGAAATTGTTTCAGCATTATGTGTGCAAATGCATTAGTCAATCAATGACAGCTTCAATTTTTCAGTAGGCGAAAAATTTGAACGGGCCTTAACCCCACCCTCCTTGGACTGTTGGATAACCCAGGAAGCTCCCAGCATAACCTTGTCTCCCGTCCAAGAAAGGCAAATATCATGCATTATCATGCATACGAACCAGTGTGTATATCAGTTTCTTTAGGTCCTTTTAAGCAATCTTCAAGTAAGTTCTTTTTTGTAAGTACATTGCAAGCTACACTACAGTCGGTGTTGAATAGTTAAATGCTTTTGTTTTTTTCCTACACTGAATAATGTTTAGGTGCTAAATACGTCTTTGTTGACTAGAGCATAGACGTACGAGGCGGGGGGGGGGCAGGGGCAGACTGCGCCCCCCCCCCCCAAAAAAAAAAAAAAAAATTCTCAAGACCTAAAATTCGGGCAGGGATCTGGAAAAATTCGGGCAGCCGTTTGAGTCTTAAAACCTGGTTTGTTTCTACTTACACAGAAAACTCCTAGGCGCGCCCGAATTCCTTCAAACATTTGGACGAAAAAATAATAAAATACTGTTTTCATAAAAACTCTAAAAGATACCAAAATTCGCGACACATTCGGGCAGCTTATGAAAAAAAACAATTTTTCGTCAGCCTCACTTCATATTCTTGCGCAAACCTTGCCCGAAATAACACAATATTCGGGCAAAACTTGCAAAAAAGTTCTGGGATATTTTTAATTGCCAGATTACAAGGGGAGAGAGGATGTATACAGTCCCCAAAATTTTGCCCGAACAAATCAATCAAAAGCTATCTTGTGACGCACCATATTACTAAACGGCAATCACCAATAGTCACCAGAAGGCTGAAACGTACTTGGTCGAGAGGTATTTGGGCAGCATATGAATGAGATGACGATTTTGCACTTTTCAAAATGATCCTCTTAAAATTGTGCGAAACTTTTTAACCTGCAGTGCTGTGGAACCGAAATTCGGGCAATGGTAAACAAATCAGCGTAGACTGTTTGCTCACTCATACGAATTTAGTGTGAACAAATCTGCAAGTAAGTCTGCCCACAAATTCATGTAAAAATATCTAGCAACGTGACAAGTCGGGTTTTTCTCAAACGGCGTTAGTAGAAAAATCATTTATGTATAGTCGGGAGTTCGGCCCGAGTCATATAGACAGTTGTATCAATTCAGTGGAACTGGAATTCGAGCAAGAATCACAACCATGGGCGCCCGGAAGGGGGCACTTGCACCCCCCCCCCCCCCGGAAAATCAAACTTGTGAAAAAATTTATCAAAAATTGAAATAAAAAAATTAAAAATAAATCATCAAAATATCTTCACTCACAGTGTCAGTTTCTACTCGTGAAATATGCAGACATTTGACCAGGAATAGCAAAAGAGAAGATGGTATGCTGAATAGTGAAATTGCAATTTGGGGACCATCATTCGTGATGTCTATTGGAAATTTGTAATTGTAAAAACTATGCCACAATTGTACTAGTTGTCAGGTGTGTAGTGTGCATATGGCATCCGGCTATTGATGAATGCGTTGGTTTGGTCCGGTGCTGATCTCAAGTGGCAACGCGCGGATGTAACTGGGATATACAAGGTGAATTTGGTGGGGGGGGGGATATGATTCATAATTGGGTAACGGATAAAGGCCTATATAGGCTGTTTAACAGTTGTAAGTTTTATCGTGCATAGGCGTGCGAGGACATGACCGAGAGGCAGATTTCCCTTCAACAATATTTTACATTGAAAATTCTAAAAATCTAAAAATTACAGACATGAAATTCCTGTTTCAGGGCTGGGTACATGCAGCTTATAACGCTCGCCAAGTGTCGTTTCCGGCCATCTGGAGGGTTTGTTAGGCCCCAAATTTTCTTGTACGCTTCGCGCCAACTCATGGTGGCGCTCCGCTTAGATAGTGTACACAATTGAATCATCCATGAATGACCTTGACCACCCCCTTGTAAAAAGTTCTGCGGACGCCCATGGTCGCAACAGAGTCACAGACATACGGTGCTCATGCTTTTAATTCCGTTCTACAGTTTTCACCGGGGAGATACAAGACCAGGTAATGTCTTATACATTCCCAGGTGCAGTATATCTTTATATTATGTTTTTACACATCTCAAATGTTTTTAAGGACGAACCTCAGTTACCGATTGCTGGATCGGGGGAAGAATATATGAATAGTGCCATGTCAATGCCCTTTTTTTATTTAATGGGTACGGTTTGTGGGGATCAAGTGTGCCAAAACCGTTGATATGGACTTAGGTCGTTTGCTCACTAGGAAATAATTTGCGCCCTTGTTTGTTTAAATGCATATAAACAGGCTGCTATCTTGCTTGGGAATCGCGCGAAAATTGAGTTAATCGGTTTTTATGGGCCAATTCGTTGCATGGCATCCCCACTCAGGTAACTCGGGCCTCTGAATCTGAGCTAAACAGGCTGCTAAAACACACGGGATTCTTGTAAAGTTTGACGAAACTTATATTTAATAGGCAGCCGGAATGCGATGCAATGCCATCCTCCCTTGAAGTTGAGAAGCCTTGGGATTTTCGAGGGTTTTCAAAATTATATTGATGATAATCTCATGTTGCATGACGTAAAATAGTTTGCAGAACGCGCAAACAAACTCATTTTCCAATGATTATAGCTTAATGTAGTCATCCAATGGTAGTGCCAAGTGGTACATTTCATCTGGGAGCTTTCTGACCTTTTTGTAGATTTGCTCATTTTTGGTGAAAATTTTATTGTTTGTTTGTTTGTTTGTTTATTTCATTCTCTGTGACACCTCCAAGGAGGTTAAAGAGACTTATATACATACAATATACATCAAACATTGACATAAATCTTAAAGAGTATGCAAACATAAAGGATTATGGTCAGAAGAAAAGAAGTATAGAGAAAAGAAAAGAAATGAGACGAAGAAAGAAAGAAAGAACACAACACTAGAATGGCAACAACCTGCCCATTTTATGGAAGAAACCGCATGTTTGAAATTTCAAAATTGACGTAAGATTGTAGAACTAAAAAAGCTTAAATTTAACAAAATTTTCTTATTATCCGAATTAAACAACTGTTCCATTTTAAGGGTGTAATGATTTCTAAAGTAATACGGCTTTAAGAACTTGGACCTTTCGCTGGAAAATGAGGGACATTCAAACAAGTAGTGATATTCATCTCCTAATTTACTTTGATTACATAACTCGCAAATTCGATCACAAAAATCTATATCTCGATATCTGCCAGACACAGTGGGGATTCTACTATTGCTACAGCGTAACCTAGAAAGATCCAACCTATTTTTCAAAGGAAGGGCAGTCAGGTATTTTTCCAATTTCAGGTCTCTTTTAAAAATCCTATAAACTTTGCATTGGGAATTGCTATTAACTTCTGAGATCCATTCTTGAACATAAATATCATTTAACCTTTGACCAATGATTTTGTCAAGCCAGTTAATATCAATTGAATTATAATTATTATTCCAGATAAAGGGCATACCCACTTTTTCAAAAATACTTTTAATCCGACAAATCCAAGGCGATTTGTAAACATTTTTGTCTTTCAAAATTCTTAGGAATCTATACATCATACCTGCTAGCTTATTATCCTTACTATTAATCAATCTACCCCAGTACGCTACAAGTCTTCATTCAATAACTCGAGTAATGTTATATCTCCCAAGCTCCCCATAAGCCATACAATTTGGTGTGGATTTCTTAACTTTCAGAAGTTGCTTACAAAAGTAAAGATGAAAAGCTTCAACTTGTCGAAGATCCTCAAAACCCCAAACCTCACTGCCATAGAGTAAAACAGGACTAACAATTTGATCGAAAAGTTGAAAAGTTGTAACAATAGGTCAATTGGGAGCTTAAGGTTATAAGACGTGGTGAGCAAACTGAAAAGAGCTTTCTTTGCTTGACTCACTTGTTTACATTTTGCTTTAGTAAACTTATTATTAAAATTAAAAGTGATACCAAGGTATAAATAATCATCAACCTCCACCATCAACCTTGTTGTAATCATCAACAATACACAAATCTTAGGGTTTCTTTCAATGTTATCACATTGTTTCAATACTATGACATCATTCATCATTAGCACCTTTCGGATGTACTTTCAGTGATATTTTTTAGAGTGAGGGGGTGGAAACACGCTTCCCATGGACCTATACAGATAATTATATATTCCTTTATAGTCTCACTTCCACCTGTTCACAGCATTTGTGCACAACTCAATCTTTTAACAAATCATTTTCGCACCATTTAAAGTCATTTTTATTGCCTTTTTAGGTACTGCCTCTGACGATCACCAACCGGTCTATACCAGTATACCTGCCTACCCCGTAAAAATCACTCTGTTACTCGAAATTCTTGGTCTGTCAGCCTTAAAGGCATATTTTCATCATCCCAACAGTTCCAATTCTCCCAACCTACTAGCCCATCCCACATTTATCTAAAACTCATCTTAATCGAGACACAATCCTAGTTTATTGCTTCATGATGGCTTGTCCCAGTGGCCATACAAGTCCATAATGTGTAATCAAGACACTCTCAGTGCCCATGCTGTGAAATTTAGCTATGATGCATTGGTTGAATGTGATGCCAATCAAAGAGCTGTACCAATTGAGAGTTTTGATGAGTGTATACTGAAACTGTAGTTTAGGGTGACGAATGACTGCCTTTAAATTTTAGTGATCATTTTAATCGCAATAAACAGCTGGAAGTCACCCAAGCACAATCAAAGATAAGAAAAGTTGTGGTCAAATACTGGAATCATGGGTACAGTATAGACTTGCGATTAGCTTGTAGGCCTAATTCGTTGTTTTTGAGGTGTATATACATTTCATGTTAAAATGCACCAGAACACGTGCAAGCTGACCTTCAACGGCGATTGGGACGGGATTGGGACATTTGAAGTTTTGAATGAGGCAAGTGCGGCCGGGAATATTTTTAGGAGACATTTCTTTATATAAATGTTGGAAAAATCATGGCAAAGGCGTTGTTATAGTGATTATTCATTTTCACTCATAAGCTGAGACATTTAAGGCCGAGATCCTTAACAGTTTTATACCTAGTACACGATATTAAAAACTTGTTTCCAACGAAATCCCCGGAAGTAAAGAGGAGTGAAATAGACGCAATGTTTGGGAACTGCAACACATTGAGTCATAACGTCTTTTTATTCCTTCGCGAATTTCGGTATAAAATACTGTCGTTGCAAAAAGTGTCAAATAATATCCACACGGAGAAGTTACCATTTTGGGCCTCTACTGTGATTTTACTTAAGATGAATTGTGCCCCTATATGTTAACGGTATTGACATTTATTAGCTCAGTTTGGCTGGAAGCTATCTTATAATTATATCCACGTTACCTACATGACCCTACAGGTGTGTCAATATTTAGACTTCAAAACAACAGGTGGTGCATGTTGTTGTATCTGACGTCATCCCCGTCGTGTTGCCACCTTTAACATTTTGAAGTACTACATTAGCTACAGGAAGATGTGTTCCACTAACGGTAGGGAACTGATGTGGCCGTTTCAATACGAAATGGAACCTAACGAAGCAGATTTCCGGTTCATGTCGCTCGGGTTTTCGAGGGTCTGTGTTTATGTGGCCTGTGTCGGTCGGTCGGTCGTTCGGTCGGTTGGTTGGTTCGTTAGTTAGAGAGCTTACGGCCCAGTTTCCAACCTATTGGTTCAAGTCGAGCCGGCCACAACCTTTTTTCCACTTGTGGCTCACTGGATTGTTTTCTCTACTCATTGCTTACGCGGACTGGCGGAGCATCACGCACAACGGCAGTAGGTTCCATTTTTAGAGTCTTTGGTATGACTCGACCTGGGAATAGAACCCGAGGGCCTTCCGCGTGAGAGGCGGATGCTCTTACCGTTAGACCAAACACGCGGTGTGAACCCTGCTAACCCTCGATTATAGATGTTATCGATGTTGCGGTCAAGGATTTTGCAGATTTGACGTAACATATACAAAGATTTGAAACATTGTTGAATCCAGGGATGCCCTGAAGAGATGATTATAACGGACAACTCCCAGTTTACTGCTGGGTACTACAACAAAATGGACATGCTTTACACAACATCAGAGTTTGCACGATACCGATACCCCGGGTACCCTGCAGAGGTCATTGGAAGTCTGTTCTATAATGTATGGGACGTCACAATGAACTGCGAAGTGCTTATTTGCGACAATTAACCAAAAACCAGAATACTTTCACTTATTCTTCTCTAACATATATTTGTTTTCGTACATTGGCCTGGGCCTAATCACGGACTGGAAAGTCACTGAGAAACTGACATAAAGGTAAAATATTAGATCCCTGTTCTATAAACACTTGCCAGCAATTTTCATTTACTAACTATTTGTATTGTTGCATTGAATGCAAAAAACTCATCCCCTCCCCATCTTTTTGTATTGTAGGCTCGCAATTTCCAGCTAACGCTATCAATCAGTACGCAATTTGCACTCGAAGTGCAGTGCACCAGCCGTACGAGTTAATTGTAAGTCAATTTCTTCCTCATCTTTACAAACCAATTCGTAACTTAATAATAAATTCAATTCTGTGACAAGAAACCCCTAAAACTCTGTTCTGTTTGATTTTTTTGTAAATTAATTTGTAAATTTGAAAGCAATTCGAGACAATAATCAAACCGAGAAGAAATGCGGAGCCGTTTCTTCTGTTCTGGAACAAAGCCTTCTGTCGGTTTAATTGCTGCTGATATCTCCTAAGGCATGACGGCCAAGGTTCATATCCGTATAAGCCCCTTGCATTAAAATAATTGACCACAATGAAGTCACGACTTATCGGTGATCATAAAGCCTTAAGTCCTTACCCCTTGGGCTCAAAAGAACCATGATCTTGTGTCTTGGATTTTCAATAAACCAAGATTTTATTCCGTCTCAATTAGGTGTAAGAAATGCTTGAATCATTCCTTTTTATTTTTATTTTTAGGAAATGTGTGAATCAGAGAGATAAGTAATTATTTCTCTTTTTTTTTTTTGGTCTAGAACTGTCAGACGAAATTGGCAATTTTTTGTCAACAATTGAGGTCAGAATGTGTGTCACCGTTGTGGTAGATGACTCCTGAATAAAGTTTGACTTGGATCTTTTTTATAACAGAACATGATGCTATCGCCGTAGAATGGTGGTAGCCTGCACATATGATAGAACTCGTTATTTTAAGCTGTTAAAACTCCGTTACTCGCAGAATTGTTTGAAAAAGAAGTCGATGACGTTTACAAGTGACAACTGAGGACATCTTATGAATGGAGAAACAAATTATCTCCCGATGCCCGGCACTTACAATTTGATGGACGACAACAATATAAAAATTTGAGGTCCCCGAGATTTGTCTGGGACGATAAATCAGACGATCATTGTTCCCGATAAATGCTTCTAAAACAACAATTTAAAAAGTGGTGAAAGTTTCAACAATAATCACCAAATCAGTGCCAAAACACGTCGAGTTAACGACGACTCGGTAATACCGGGAGCATTCAACGAGCGTTTTGACGTGTAACATTTAATTGTAAATGGCAAACTTAAAATCTCTCAGCGGATTTACTGTAATTTACTCTCAAACTGATCATGTCATGATCCTCTATTCTTCAATAGCTTGTTATCTTTGCATCACAGATACTAAAAAGGAGTCGTACATCCCACTTTCTAAGAAAATCACTGGAGGAAAAGCAGAGTTAGCAAACTTCTCATCATCTACTCTATGCCCTATTCTCTCTTGTAACAATATCTTTGATCACCTCGACAAAAAGACTGAGATGGCTCTGATCTGTACTCAAAAGATAACCTCGCTTAAGTCTCCAGAAATGAACGATATGACTTGATAGCCGTTTGTGCATTCCTCATCAGACAATTTAATAGTTGCGTATTGAGTCTTCTAGAAGGAAAACACAGAATGAAATGTCTATCAGGTAATCATACTAACAAAGCAACATAAATCTAACCCATTACAGGAGCCTATTCCCTCTAACGTAAAGTTACGATGGCCAAATACTTCTGACGTTGTGGAAACAAGGATGAAATAGGAAACTGCAAGAGATAATTTGCTGTTTTGGGGTTTACTAATAAAATTCGAAGCGTTATCGTCGACTTCTCACCCAAAGATTTACCCTTTAAGTTACAATCCGGAGCAAGATTGGACGACAGTTAAGTAGCTAATTTAATGGATGTGTTTTCGTGTTGCGGCTCTGTGACACAAACGGTTATAAACCTAGTATAGGAACCTGCTAAAACACAAAGTCCGACCCATCGAGAGAACAAATTAAACAGAAAACGAGCTGTCCTCAGATAGCCCTCTCTTAGCAACTTATCATGGACTTCTATTACACTATGTAGGTGGCAGCAAACACCAGAACAGATGTGAAATGAACATGCACTCTAAAACAGTTGGATAAAAAAATTACCAACACTGTTCACGAAAGTGACAATACTGAAATCATGGAAGTACTACCTCGGAGGTAGTACTTCCATGCTGAAATTGTGTAAAACTTGTCCACAATTGTTGAATTTACTGGTGATTTATGTGGTTAGATAACACTTTCTTACGCAACCCGCCCCTTGGCTGACCAATAACTGGGAAAAAATTACCGAATTTGTGCCAGGCCTAGTGTAAAATACGTGACCAGCGGTTGGTGATCATTTAACCTGTTTTTAGAGTGTATGACACGTTCAAAGGCGTAGCCACGGGGTGGGGGTGTTAGGGTTAGAACCCCCATGATACAACCTTGCAATGCAAAAACACCTAAAATAGCCTCTTTTTTTCTCTCTATCCTTAGACTTTTCCCTCATGTCGCGCCCCAGTTTCCCCATAACATAACCCCACAACCCCCCCCATGAGACACAATCCAGGCTATGCGTCTGGCCAAGTTTATGATGTTTTCATATTAGCAATGAACTGCAGTGCATCTTTGGGTAAACGACTCCATGATTAAATCCAAACTTGGGTGTAGCCCATGTTTTGAACAGCACAATTTGCTTAGGCCTATAAGTGAAAACACACCTCGATTTAATTACGCAGATGTTCTTAACTCTGGAGTCTGGCGAAAGGTCAGAGCAAACCCTAAATATGCAGCAAGTAATCTGCTGATAGGCAGTGTCGGGCACGTGCAAATGTCAGTCTTTATGAAACTTCGGACGTGTGTAAGCGTTAGGCTACTCCTGTTACTATGGGCCTAAAGAGAGATAATGAGAATAACACTCTAAAAAGGTGTTTCATGACATTTTTAAAACACTTTTTAGTCCTCACTTTATACGTTTAGAAGCTAAACACAAGTGCGTTATATTCCTTAAAGGTTCGCTTTTAGGCACATGTGGTTGCTAAACGCCTACAGAGTTTAATAGCTAAACATGTCTAGAAGTGCAACGTGATTACAAAATGGAGGCAACAAGTGTATAACTGCTTTTAAAATATATACCAATATGAATTTTCCTGTTATCCTGCACAGCGACACAATGCACCTATCTGCCTATGGAATACGAAGTACTACTTCCACGCTGCACCATAGACAGGTTATTTTGATAAAGCGATGATATCGTGAAGATGCATCTCCACGGTTGCGATGTATGGAATGATGAAAATACGTTAATGGATCTCCACAATCGTCTTTCAAGGAAACCCTTCAACGTCTGCCTCTCCATCGAAAAAAGGGATTAGGGTCCATCTAAGTAGATAAGATGTTTTCGATACACAAAACATGTATCTGACAGATGAAAAGGTCTGTGGTCACAAACTAAAATCTGAAGATTTAGAGGCGTGTTTTTGGCAACACGCTTGACAGTCCTGAGTGACGGATTTCAAAACGGTCATCGATACATTCCTAGTAAGCGCTTTGTTACTTGTTGATCTCTCTAGTGGGAAGAAACTTGTTATCAACGTGACTGCGTGCTTGGTGGTCAAACAATTTAGCAGCACTTCTCTGGTTTCATGACTTTGTGAGAAAATCCTAACTCTCTCCTGCTTCCCATGTTAAAATCCAACCATTTAAATTGATACCCAGCAAGAGGAAAAGAAAAACCGACGAAATTAAATACAAATACATCAAGCCTGCAATTGGTGGATCCTTTGAGTTCTGACTTTATGAGGAGAATCATGAATGGCAAGATCGTCGTCAATTCATTATGATTTTAACCAGCTCATACCGGCTCGAACGGTTCCTTGTCTAATGGAGTTTAAAAGGGCCGGCCTGTCACTGCTTCTCTATCCCATAGCAACTTTAGGATTTAAAGGCCCATTTTTCTCATCCCAAACAGCACCAGTTCTCCTAACATTCTTAAATAGGCCCCTCCCACAATGGTCTGAAATTCACCCTCATCAAGACGCAATCTCAGTTTATTGCCTCAGGGTGAGTATAGAAAAGTTCAATGTGCATAATCAAAACACTCTCAGAACAGTTCATGCTGTATAATATAAGCTTTGGTATTCTGCATTGTTTGAACTAGCAGTCAATCAAAAAGCTGAGCCAATTGAGAGTTTCTGTTACCCTATACTAGAAGTGTAGTTTGGGGTGAGAGGATTGGCCCTTTAAAGGCCAAATCCTCTCAACCCAGACAGCTCCAATTCTACTAACCCTATACTTACATTAGCCCTCCTACAACTGTCTAAAACTGGTCCCCATCCAGACACAATCAATGAGACATTGGCTAATCTTACCATAAGATCGACAGCACGGTCAAGTAGTTGGGGCATCCCTGAATCTGGGACTCGATTCATGGACAGGTGTAATACCGGTATAGAAGGATCGAAAATTAGAAGTATGGATCTTACTGCCATTGTGCTCGGTGCATGCTCAGTATAACAATGGAGTACGGAAACGGGTCAGTGAGTCGGCAACGGAAAAATATCGCGACCGGCCGACATAAACCAACTGGGCCGTAAAACGGGATAACTTTAACTTCAGAAACAACAGCATAGAGAAAACTGTCATAGTGAATAAAACGATCGACAATTATGACGCGGTATAAACCGAAATAGTACGTACACTCTAAAACACATTGATTGGATGTAATCAATATTTTGTTCACAGATGAACCAACCATTTCCTGGTTAAAATAACCTAGAAAGACTGGTTATACTATTTACTACAAAAATGTTAATATTTGATCTCAATTTGGAATAATTCACTAATTTCATCAATTAAATGTTAATTTTGACCCGTATACTTGGTTATTTTTTACCAGAGAAAGGTCGGTTAATCTGTGACCACGATATTGGTTAAATCTACCAATGTGTTTTTAGAGTGATGTTCCTCCTTAAATTGCAAAGGGCACATTGTATCACCATAAATTCTCTTAGAAGCATGTATAATTGCATGATTGAGAATGGTCCACGTGAAAAGCAAGTTAATTTACTCACATTGTCATTTTAGTATGTTTGGGTGTTTCGTGAAATATAAATTCACAATTATACCTATATCATATGTCAATAGTCATATGATAACGATAAAAATAAATTTGAAGTACCCATCAACGAAATTACGGTAAAAACTATAAAAATTACGGTAGATTAACAGAACAACAAAATAAAGAGGTATATAGGGGTTCTAGTAAAGTTCCGGAAACTTATTACCAGACCAACTCTTCGGTAATCCGTATATGTTTCTCTTCATTTTTTTGTTCTGTAAATTTACAGCAATATCGAGCCATTTTTAAAAATGCAGCGGTAAATAATTTTCAAATATGCCTTGGGTAGGAGATATGCTTGTGTAGTTAGGAATAGTATTTATAGCGCCCGGAGCCTCTTCTCGAGTTCAGCCATGCATGGAAGTACTATACCTCCTATGTACATCCCTGGTTAAACACACAAAGCTGATCTGAAACACCATTCACTCATTTAACAGAGACGAGAGCAGGTGTGAACCTTTAAGGCAAGTATCCCTCTGGCAAGAGGGAACACGTTCGTCTATTCGAAAAGACTACATGTCGCTATCATCTTTTATGACTAAAACATCACTCCTGCAAACAGACGTAGCTGCCTTACCGATATTGGAAGAATCTCGTTGGATGAATGCCTTTTACTACTTAGTGATGTATGCATTCGAACAAGGCTGGAAAAAACTTATGAAACTCAGAAATCCGAAATTCTACCGTCATTTGGCATTATCTTTTTTGTATCATGGTAACTTTGCTCATGATAAATTTTAAACTCAAAGGTTAATTTTTATTTTGCTATGAAATTTCGGACATTAAAACGACATAAGGGTATACTGCTGCAGTACTTACATGGTTGAACATAAATACAATGGATAATAGCGACAATCCCATTACCCACGCGAATATATCATACTTCATTTGCATTCCCCTCCCGGAAATGTTTCATGATTGGCTCTTCAGCCTCATATGAAAGTATTTTTCTCCTTTAATTATGAAATTTAGTAGAATAGATTATTGGTTTACCTTGAATATGCATGTGCAAGTCCTGAAATGTCATGAAAGATAGTTAGAGTATGCCTAAGAGGAATATGTTGGATTCTAGCTGTTGTTTCAAGATAAGTTTGTTGTCACTTTTTTGCCTTTTAGATCCCCCGGTGGCTGTTATGTACTCTTTCAATGAACTCTTAGAATATGTCTTAAACAACTTAACGGAGAATCGGAGTAGATTTTTAAGGGAACGCATGTTAAAGGATACCATTTTCTTTCCCATTGAGCTTCTTTCAATATTTTAATTTCTACTTATAACAAAAAATCAATAAGTAGTATCTTTACTCACAGGACTTTGGCCAGATGGTGAATTGTCTGCCAGCATAAGGCCTTTTGTTATGACATTATTTCTCACGTCGTAACTCTATCTGAGTGTCATAGTCGAGATAAGAAACAATTTTCGATGGTTCTTAACGAGGGCGCTATTCACGTTTCTTTAAAACAATAATTGCATGCTGTACTGGCTAGCAGTCAGGGTCAGCATCTCTATGCACTTCGGTTTGCATTTGTCTGTTGCAGCATGGGGCTAACAAGAACCGTTATTGCTGCAGGAGCCTTGCTAAGACCATTCTTTAATTTTAAACCTGTTTTAGCTCAACCGAAATAAAACTCCATGGAAGCATAAAAATCATTCATGCAGAAATGAAAAATCCTACGTCTTTTATTACGTTGTCTCTCAAGCAACCCTCCTTTCTGTACAGGCTATAGAGTGTTGAAACCTACTTATCGCTTAAGTTACAGTCCCTCCCCACTCCCCCACCCCACCCCCTCCCTTCGAGGAGACCGTTTTCGGGGAACTATTTTTTTCATTTTCTTCGTTTGGCTTTCATCTGGAAGAACATTGCAAAAATAGTCATCCGGACACAGAGTACGACCTCTTAAGGCAAACCTGTATGTACAAAGTCAGTTAAGTTTCTGGGAAAGTTGTCACGTTCAACCACCACCACCCCGGCCACCACAACTTGCATACATGCTAAATGAAGTAGGAAATTGCATAAGACTTCGGTTAATGGTGTTTTCTTACTGTATTTTAGTATTTTATGTATAAAGATCATTCTTAAATGTTTTCCCTCTAGGTCAATGCGATGAGGAACATTCAATTTCGATTTCCACCCGTGGAAATCATTTTTAATGACAGATTGAGCCTAAAGCGGCAGTGTGGGTTTTAATCGTTTCATCTTTGGTTCACTGAATCTAGGTAAGTTCTCTCCTCTCTGAAAGTCCAATGATATATTTTTATATTTCATTTAGTACCTACCAAAATGAGAAGATATATCAACTGGTTCATGGAATGACGGAAATTTGTCATGTGAAGACGTCAAGGGCATGAGAGAGCAGCAGGTAGTGTAACTAATAATGACACAGACTTTCTTTTCATATCTCAAATGCCATGTAAGAATCAGTGAGCCACAAATTTTGATTTCCATGGAAGATATCTTACAACTAAGAAATTAAAAGAATAATCTAGACCCAACTTTATATGTTTTTGATAATTTGACAGTGAAACGTACTCTAAACATTGTGATGAAAATTTTCATTCAGTTCTTATGATTGGTTACCGAGGAATTAGCAACACGAGTTACCTCATTTTCAACTAAAGAGGACTAAGCTTGATACAAACAGTTGTGACCAAAAGTTTTTATTTCTTTATTGTATCACCTCCACTGACTGGTTATTTAGAACCATGCATTCTTTGGTTAAACTGACCGGAGACGCATGCCAGATGTGTTAGAACCACTATTAACCAAGCCAGCTATTCTGTGATATATTCATTCACTGCATGTTTTGTTCTCGAGATATTAGAATTCTGAAGAAAGTGAACTTGAAGCAAGCACGTGTGATGTCATAACTTGACATTGAGGGCCAATATTCCTTAAAATGTACTTACTACTTTTATGCAAAACAACCTGGCAATTCTGATATACTCACGCCAAAATGCATCTCCTTGAGCAGAAGGAAATTCAAAAAATCTTATGCTTTAGGGGCAAAATAGCAACCCTGATCTAGAAAAATCGAATAGGATCAAACATTAAGGAATAAAATGCATTTGTCGGAGCTTTGTTGGTGAATAAACCGTCTAGACAGACTGGAAATTTGAGAAAATAACGGACGAGGCGAATCCTTTATACCACATAAAATGTCCTCCAAATTGTTATTGAGTACATTTTTTCTAACATTGTGCATGATAGGTACACCTTGCTTAGCGCGTGTAGTGCTCACACCTCCGTATATCGGGTTTTCATTAAAAGGACGGTCATATCTTTTGACCACGATCTGGGTGTATAGAGATTATGCACGTGACGTCAGCGCGTTCCACTGGATAGAAAAGATCGAAGGTAGTCTTCAGGTCGTGGTGTTACCGAAACGCACGCACAACAGTACCTTAGTAACAATTGTTGTAAAACGGACGCCTGGACGGAAAAACAGAGAGATGAGCAACGCAGAGACGTAGGTGCAAAAGCCCCATAAACTGATAAACGAGCGCAAGCCTTAGCACTTTTCTTGTGCGTGTAAGCATGCAACGTATGCCCTTTATCGGTGTTTGTGACGGACGTTCATTTGCAAGCATCCTTTATTTAACAAAGCTCGCAAAGAACCGATCGAAAGTAGGCGCACGCTTGTGCGTGCAAAAACACGAAAGCGTGTCGTCATATTATGCATGGCTTGTAAACTGGTAAAAATGCACACGCCTGTCAGTGGCTGCTAGTTGTTTCATGCATACTTTGCAAAATTGTTTTACTTTGAGTATATGTACATAAATAACCCCACAAAAGTCTTTATCTAAAACTGTATGACGTTCAACTTCCTGAAACCATATCCTGATATTTTTCTGTGAAACTATCACATGATATTGAGTGGAATGTTACTCTGAAGACGTCAGATTTGTCCGTGAAGGCTATCGCTTCCAGGACCCGTTTCATTAACCTCCGATGGCATCGTAATGGTGCTATGAATAAGTCGTCTTAAAGCATTAGTTTAAATCGAATTGAATGTTTTCCCTCCTTCCCATCATTGTCTAGACGCAAAATAACCGTTGTGTGGCTGCTAGTAATCCTGCAATGGGGAGGTTTCGTGCAGAGCTTTGTCTTCAGTGATAGCTTACTGTTTGCATCTCACAACACACTCATTTTCTTGCCTAATGTGAGAGATTCGCTGATTCCCAAGGGATGACGAGGATTTTTTTTCCTTCTAACTTAATGACATAGCTCTTCTTACTTTACAGAGTAAAGAAGTGCAAAAATCTCTTTGATACGAAGGATGTTTTGTGTAACTTATTCACAATAATAGTGCCGCAAGCAGCAGACGTCTTTCACAAAACAAGAGAAAACACCTTTCAGTCACATGACATCTCACTTAAGAAAGATCAGTCACTTTGACTGTATTGTGACATCTGATTGTAAATGTTTAGCTTATATTATACAAATTGTCCTTGCCATCGTGTGTGTCGTTACTGGGAGACTCGAACATCTCAGTCAAGTATATAGAGAGCTTACAAATGTGTTTGGGCAGAGGAAAGGCCTGGGTAAACATTGAAATGCAATTCCTCTCTAAAAAAGGGTACCAGTCTCTATGTAGACGCACACATGGGCCTCGTTAACTGTATTACTTAAGATTATAGTCACATGAATTAGGGGTAAACTGGATCAAAGTGGTCGGGGAAGCTAAGGAAATTAATCGAACAGTGATACATTTCAAGCCATGGGTAAACTTTTCAAAAAGGAAGACAATTTTGTTGAGGAATGTTATGATTAAACTTTGTTAGTTCTACCTAAAGTGGTGTCACGTTTAAAGAATCCTTACCTTATATTCGGCTAATAGTTCTAGAGCCCGATGGAGCCCCTTTGTTGAGTAAAGACAGAGAGCGGATAGCAACTCAAAAACCTGACCTTTCACTATCTCACAGCTGGAGTTTAGACCTTTGGGAATAATAAAAAATAAGTTATTTTATTAAATTGAATCAGACGATGAATATTTGCGGAAAAGGACTGGAGGAACGAAAACGAGAATTTTAAGCAAAATTTAATTCTCATGTAAAAGAGGAACAATATACATCTACACAATTTGGTGAAACTTCCATTCAAATCGAAGGAGAATTTTTTGAGTTATAAACAAATGAAATTACAAGATTTGAGTTTCGAAGTGAAATTGTAGCAAGCATACATGACAGTATAGACTCACCTTAAATAACAGTTTTTTGTTTTTCTTTACAACTTGACTGTCAATATTTTCAAGAACAATCCCATGTTACCAGGATGCGCTAGCGAGAATTTTAAAAACTTTGCATTCCCCGTGAGGAGATGGAAGGCCTGTCCCTGTACACTTCAAAGTCAAAACAACAGACTGAAATTGCCCCAAACTCACCGGCCACGTAGATCAATAAAACACAACGTTCTTTGTCATTTCCAGTAAGTAAAACAGTAAATTATACCTCTGCGGCCCACAAGTCCACCTTTGAACACAAGTCTAGTAACTTCATTTCCCAATATATTGAGAAATACCGTACGTATCCAATTTAAGTGGACGTTTTACAAACTTATGTAGGTTGAGTTGCTTTTTCATCTCCGAGAATCAACTTTTCTGCTTAGCCCCCGTCATAATTATGATATGGGTCAAACTAATTTTTGGCCCTTCAGTTCAAGTCCCAAGATGTATTAGTTGTTTCATCTGTAGGCCGGGCCGACGGGCCCTACAAGTGTCAATAATACCGTTGTTACACATGGCAACGTTATAAAACATTAAATAAAAAGGAGTCGATTGCTTTAAAAAGCATGAATAATTTTGAAGGAGTTTATTCAATTCTTTATCTTGATTAAAAAAAAATGATTTTTACCCCACAGGCAAAAAAGAAACACCAAGTGAAAATATTGGCAGCCATGGGATCCCGGGTAGTTTTGCAATTAGAAGACCAGATCTTATATTGACTTAACGTATGACCATTTTTCCTGAACACTACCATACAATTTAAGGCCATCTTAATATTCAGGAATAACAGTGGCTTCATGGGTAAATAACATTTACGCACAACTGTAAAATGACAGGTCGAGAACCGGAATCCCGGCTGCCTGCAGAATTAACACGTAGGCCTATCTTAAAACATGAAGTTGCTTAAAATAACGTTTTCTTAAACAGTATGCATGGTCTCATAGCCAATGGAGTGAACAAACATATTGTTGCCATCAAGTTTTTATACTTATTAAGTTCCCCCACCCAGTTTCAATAAATGAATGAGCAATGAATAAATCAATGGGAAGTTCTCTCGAATGTTCCGTTAGATAATTATGATAGCATGATAGTATATATGATAAGTCCTACAAACTGCAGCTATTTTTCAAATGTTGCATGTAATTTCTCCAGAGTAATCACATTTTGTCAAAAATATCATTTGCAACTTGCGATTTGACGGATAATTGCATACTTTTTAAGAACTTCCAGAACACAGTTTGGATTTGGAGACCTCTCGAGTATAAGACTTTGATTAAAATCGAGATTTGCAAACGTTCCCCTGGTTTACATTAAAATTAAAATGTATATTCGTTTTCTATGCGGTAATGTCGTACAGTTTTCGAGAGGTCATGCGCAGTTGTAAGATATAAATGGGCATTCTCGCTTTATCTTGAAGATATCGATGGCATACAAGCTAATCCATCTGACTAAAAACAATTTTGTTTCATTCTTCACTTAGCTCCGAACGTAATATTTACTAACAACAATATGCACGATAATTGAGGCATGAGACATTGATAGCGTTAGCCCTTCTTTAATCAATATTACCAGGGAGTTGCAACAGACTATAACAAGGGGTGCTTACTATACTACTTTCTTCTTGGGGAAAACATTTCTCACAATTATTAACCCGCGAATGAGTAACTTGCAATTTTTTTGTAAGTTGGCCAAAGATGGACAGATGCCGGCTGACGTTAAACTCTGTGGCGGTGAAATGATAGCCATGTAGGCTTTGGCAACTCCCTGTTGTAAGTAAGTCATAATTATAAGGACTTGTGAAAATGATGTACGGTATTGGAACATAGGCCTATCTGTATTCAGTATGGAAGTAAAGTGCCCTGAATTATTTTTGACTCCGAGTACAAACAGAAGAATCTTGAATTAAAAACGGAGGATTCAACATTACAATGTCTACACCCTATTTCATCAAATCAACCGACCGATATCTTGCTATAGAGCTCGAACAAGGAAATGTTTAGAACTGATCAAATCATGGAAGTGCTTAAATGACAAAATTGTGAGTCGATAATTTCTACGGTGTGAATATCCAGTTCCGTAATTAAATACTTTATCTAGGGTATAGGGTCACAAGTAAAGAAAATTTTGCCCCCTTGAATGGAATGGCCCCGCCCATGTTCTGGGAGTTCCGGGTAAGGTACATGGTTTCATAAATAGCCTATCATCTTAGATTTTAATCCCAGGTGTGGATTGACCTACTGCGTGAGACAGCAATCCTCCTACAAAACTTTTTGAAGAGAAGAAAGTTAGCACTTTGCAATTTTAGTGCAACTTATAAGGTACATTGGAATAATTTCCTCCAATCTAGGAGGTAAATTCACCCCCAAATTTGTTCACGGTAAGCTTTGCACCAACTTATGGTGGCGCTTCGCTTAAAAAATGTCTCAGAGATATCTTTGAGAAAATGTCTCAGAGATATCTCTGAGAAAGGCTATGGGACCTTCTAAGATAACCCATGGTTACGCCATCGCTTTTTCATCTAGAAGGCACCCTGACACTGTCACGTCCGTGGAGTTATGTACAAGTTGTTTTTAATTTTGTAAAGTAGATGTGATTCAACGAAACATCACAACTATGTTATATAGTGCCTTTCAGGGTGTGTTATACCAGGGGAGTTTTGAATATTAGCTTCCCTGGTTATACTTGTAATATATGTGTCATTGACTTGATGCCTACAATTTGTTTGCTATACTCAGGGGGTTCTACGGTCCCCACAAGGTGATGTATCCAGGGCACTCGGTGGGGAGCAGGGAGACGGAACGTACATTCGCAGTTGAAAGGAAAACAAAAAACATGAAATCGGGACTATCCATAAGTTCCATTTCAGTTCCGTCTACCAAAAGTCTTGCCTGGGCCTGATCAGGGAGTTGCAACTCCCTGGTCTGATGTACATTCCCCGTCGGTCGCCCGAGCAAGAAGAATAAACCGGCCGAGCTAGGCTATAGGGGTGAGCACATTTAATCTACCGGTAATTAATCTTATTCCTGGAGTTATACCAGGGAGGTATAACTCCCTGCATATACTAGTTACAGGATGAAACATACTGACGATGTAACATATTTCCTGTCCCCTGTTACTTAAAAGCAGTGACCTGAGCAGGAATTGTAGGGTCGGGGCAGGCTGCTGAATTCCGAATTCCCCCCTCCCCCCCCCCCCCCCTCGTTTGAAAATCTTTATTCTTGTCTTTAAGAAGGATGAAACGCAATACGGTTTCTCCCAATGAAAAATAAGCAGGTACCGCCGACCTTTATTGATACATATTATTTGTAAATTTTTATTGTGATTGACGATGTTGTGAGGGGGATCTAAGGGAAACGGTTCCCCTCCCCTTTCCTAAATGCTTGATTTTTGAAGAGGGGAGATTCAAAATGAGATGAAAAATGTGCTAAATTTGAAGCATATTTTTACTTCTTATTATCAGCTAGGGCCAATAGGTGATGGTAGATGTCCACCTGTTGTTTGGTCAGTCCCTACTGGACTGTTTCCCCAATTGGCGGATTTCCCCTGACTACTTTCAGAGGTTGGGACATCCCTCAAATGGGAACACTATTGGTTAACATGATCAAACATACTTCCAAGTATGACTATACGGGACATTTTCTCTTAGTAGGATGGTGACTTTTTGTCCGATTCCAGCGTAACCCCAGAACATAATCTCTGCCTGACTGAGGCACCAAAGTCTGCCTTATTAAGAAAGGTTCTGGTCAATTGGGGAGCTGCAGCCCACGTCCCTTCCGTCCAGTACGGGAATGCTTTCAAGTCGTTTTCATGTCTTCAACATCAGCCATGCCTTCTTGTTCGATCTACAAAACGAACCAATACTTTCAAAGAGAGCGGTTCGCATGTGATCTTTGCTACGTCTGCTCGTATTATGTTTGCACTCCAGAGAATAAGCCAACTATTTGAGAAGAATTCAGGTTGCGTGTCTTTGACCTACAAGGGTATTCAATCAAAGGACCAAGGCTTGCAATAACAAAACAAGGAACCAGTCTTTAGTACAAGAAAAACACCAAGAACACTGCTTAAAAAAACTTGGTAATCCCGAGGAAGTTCACCACCTCAGAACTCTTAGGATAATAGGGGACGGACGAATTTACTATCCAACGATGTCTTATACATAGGAAGGAGTTTAGGTAAAGGCTCGTGTTTCCTTATTGCCATTCCTAAATTATTACAACAGTTAACCTTACAGCAAAGAACTTCAAGAACGTGCTTACTTTTACCCTATACGAACTTTGCAACAATTTTCCTAAAGACAGGCACCCTGCATCATAAGCGAAGGGATTTTTTAGTAGGAGGTTGGGGGGTGTGGTCTTCCCCCTTATTATTCTTTACGGATTGTTATGAATTTGCATGGATACCCTTCTATCTACGACTGGACATTGGGGTTATATTAAGTATACTTAAGGGAGGTTCATTGTTCCCGCCTGTATTTCCTTGGACAAACGTTCACGTAAGTTAAACCTGGAGAATTTGTTCATTATGACGTCTACCATAAATCTCATATAACTTAATGACACTATATAGTGGAAGTCGGGCCATGCACATCGGAACTGTAGCTTTGGTGACCTACGCTCCACCTCAACCACATTGGAAGTCTGCCACATTTTAGTAATGTATCAAATGTGCTAATGTACAGCATTATCATCAAAAAGTATCAGCGTTTTTGTTTTGTAATGAGTCCGATGTGTGGGAAAAGGGAAATTACCCATTCCGTGCAAGAGCCGGCCCACCCGGAAAAATGTCCACATGACCCTTCGAGCAAACGATTCTGAAAAGGATCAGAGATTCGAAAGAAAATACTTGCCCCATCCGGCTAGGTTGAAATTGTCACATACGGTAAGGTACTTTGTTGAAGTGGTACTATGGGACGTATTTAACTATTTATGGTAGCTACTCAAGTGTCCGTTGAGACACCGTCTGTCAGAGATACAAAGCTACCCTCTATAGGGGCCTACACTACAATAAACAGCTCATGATAACACAGTAAATGAATAAACTTCTTTGTATACGTCACATGCAACTCAAACAATGCGTACGTGAATGTATCCATTATTTGGGTTACGTTCTTGATTTAGAGACATGCGCAATTGGAATAACGACCTATGGTTGTTAGTTTCCCTTATTAATAACGGACTCTCGTGACCCCTCACGTAAGCTTATCGGACCTGCAGAGTCCGCTCTATCAAATAGACACATAAATAACAAGGTATAGAATGTAAAAAGGGCGTACTCGGGTGCAATTGATTAACTGCAGGGCCGTGGCACTAAAGGAGTGTATATGAATTTTATGCCACTTCAAACGGGTTTCCATTGATTTATACTGACAGACAAAATTCACTGCTACAAATTCTTGTGCATATGGAGAGATCTGCACTCAAAATGAGTGACGATTTTATAACAGAACTTTTGACTTCAACTAAACATCGGGGATTAAAATAACAGATTTCAAATTCAAACCGTAACAGCGAAATTTCACTCGCTAGAAGAGAGTGAGTTATACAACTCACTCCAAAAGAGGGGAACTCAGTCCAAGAAGAGCGAAATTCACTCCAAAAGAGCGAAGTTTCTCTCTTCATGGAGTGCCCCATGGGACCACTCTTAAAAAAAGAGTGATCCCTGTAAAGAGAACTTGCACTTTTCTCTGAGTGAATTTCACTGTTCTTGGTGTATTTTTCACTCTATGTGGGGTGAATTAACACTCTAATGGAGTGAAATCACACTTTTCACTCTTTTCGAGAGTGACTTAGCTCACTCTTTTGTTTTTAGAGTGTACCATTTCAATTACCAACTTACCACAGACAGTTGAATTGAACACAACTATACCTATTGTGGTACAGATATAGATGAAAGAAATGAGAAGATGGGCCCCACAAATGGCCGACAAATATCAAGATCAGTTAGTTATCGGATTCGTGTATGCTTGGGAGTTGCTTTTTGTCAAAATAACAATAAAAGCTCAGTAAATCTCACAAATCTCCTTGTAAATTTCAAAAGTGGGTGTGAAAATAATATCACATCGTTCTGAATTCAAGATCCATTCATGAAATAAGATATGTCTACTACACTAATCGAAATTGGTATGACTTAAAACTTGTTCTTTTTTAACTAACGGGGCTATCGACAGGCGCGGATCCAGACATTTAAAAAAAAGGGGGGGGGGGCTGAACTTAGAGAAAGCGGGTAATAGGTACGTACGGTGATTCTCTGTCTGAATATCTCAGTGGCGTAGGAAGCAATGTTAAAGTTGGGGGGGGGGCGGCGGGGAGGAACAATTTTGGACCATGTGCCTCTTCCTACCCCATTGACCAAAAGGTACATTTTTTATGCTAATTTTTTCGCTTTTTTCTACGAGCAAGAACATTTTTAAAATTAAAGAAGAACTGATTTTTTCTTAAGTTTGAACACTGCTGTACTGCGCACGTAGAAAATTGGGGTCCTTTTACACATTTGTAAATAAAGAACTTGTATTGCAAGAAATAGTTTAGATTCAGGGTTTCCTGTAAGGATATTTGAATATTTGGGGCACCATCGAAGAACCTACGTTTCTTATTAGCATATATCTGAGATAGCATGTCGACTGAAGATCTTTGTTGTTACATAATGTTATCTAGGAGTGCGGAATGAGGCTTCTTGGCGACATTCAAAATGCGCCCGAAACTTTTATCTTTTTTAGATAAAATATTGAAAAATTTATAGCCTTCATTGAAGAAAATTTCAGGGAAACGGCACCGTAGCGACTCGGAAAAGTTTACCACTGACTGCTTTATGAGTGACCACTTACTGCATAAAAAGTTGCACGGCGTTGAGGCGAAAAGTTGGGAAAAAACTGTATTTGACTGGTGTCTCAAATGGCAAATTTCCGGGTTTTTCACTTTTTTGAGCCAGGGGCTATTGATCATTTGCCTCTCCTTCCTGCAGCTACGTCACTACTCTGCAACATTGATCGTTGATAACATTTTTACACTTCAATAACTAAAGAATCCGTCTACACAGACTACTCAACTGACAGGGTGGACAGGTATCTGATGATAGGTGTGCATGAGAGCATAAATCGCGACCCCTCAGACAGCCGGTCTCGGGCTTGTAAGTAGTAGCCAAGTTTTCCGAATTTTCTTTCGTGTGCTTACCACTGTATCAGGGACGCATTGCTGCGAATCGGGCCTAAATTTTTGCCCCTTTTAAAAAATATATGTAGATATGGTGCTTGTATTGCAGAAGGCTTTGGATTCTGAGTATAACCTATATCTGCTTCACTGGGGCCACCCAGATGGCCACAGCTACATGATTTGGTTCAAAAGGTTGCGCACCCCTGCTCTACACCATAACCACCGTTGGAAACTGAGACAAGACTAAGACGCCGAAAGTTCACAGTCACCACGGTACATTGCACGCATGGGCTGACGTGCAACTATGTGATCATATTTCAGTCGGTAACGCTCATAACGTCATGACACAGGCCTATTGACCGACAGCTATTCACATTATTCAAATCTTGCTGTTGTGGCCAGGGAGTTGCAGCTCCTTGTGATGGCGAAGGCAAGGCGGCAGGAAAGTATTAGATAGCCTATTCACCCCGGCTTAATATCATACAAGGTTCGTGTCGGTGTATTTGGATTTTTGTTGTGAGGGAAAGTATGAGCCTGAAATAGCCCCTTGAATATTCTCGTAGATAAACATTTAGTGTATTTGCTATTGTTGATTTGACGAAAGGGGGTACTGAAGCCGTAAAAGCCCCCCCCCCCCACCTTGGATCAGCGCCTGAACGAGATATAGGCCTAACCAACTTTCTCATTCCAAACATGCTATCTGATTTTTGTGAAATATCCTGCATATTCAATTCAGGACCAAAACCTGAACTTTTGACAAGTTGTGTATCCCGTCTTTCTTCTTTTCGTGTGCTGTAATGACGTAATCTGCTTAAATGGCCGTAGGGGCTCTCTCTTATCCCTCAGGTTTGTAGACAATGGCGTGTGTTTACATCGGTGCCTTCCCATGCAGCACTATTTTATGGCAGGGCATTTGTACCACACAAAGTGGACTATGTCTGTCAAGGGAAACAGGCAGGAGTCAGACCAGATTGTATTCCATTTCGTGATTGCTCCCCCTTAATCCTCTTGGGTTCTTGGCCACTAAAAGAAACGTTTTTTTAGTTGAAAACTTATTTTCTCTGAAATGCCTTCCACTACAGTCTCTTACAACAGGGGAGGGTTCAAGGCTTAAGTCAGACTTTACTCCCACAGGAGATGAGACGTCCTGATTGAGGAGAAGTTGCAATTCGCTCCAATTGTTATCCACTTTCGAATTGTATTATGTTGGTAATAGTCCACAAAATTCATTACATGTAGATAAAAAGTGTTCGGAAATGGAACAAGCCCTTGTCACCTGGTTTTAAATAAATTCGAAACATTATTATGAGCCCAAGTACCAAAAGTGATCGGAATAATCGTTATACTATAAATGTGTTAATTTTATACGTTTAGGCCAAATGGTCCTAAACCTCATACCAGACCATTTTCTTAATCCCCTAAGGAATAAATTTAGACACAACAAACTATCAAACCCGTCAGATAACTTGAATTTGCATTGCTTTGCTTATATATTACAAAGAGGTTTCGAATCTGTTCATGCAATTTCTTTGTGGGTCCCACATTAAAAAAACGTCCTTTAGAAATCGTGCAGAAAACTGAGGAATCCTTCTAAAGTCCCACAGGACTTGTGCAATGATCTTGTTGAACTGTGCCTTCCCAACTAAATTAATGGTAAATACAAGGTAATGACCTTCAATTTCCTGTATTTGTCATGTTCAAGTCCTGCCTCAGGTGTTCCGAAATTTTGCATCGGTTATGAGAAAAAGTGAGTGACATCTTTACCAAAAACCTGCAGAACTATTTCAGAATAGAAGGATTTTACGCCCCTTAGAAACATTAGGGTAAGTATACTGTGCCCCAATTTGCATCACGGTAATTTACTCTTGTATCCTTAGTCATCTTTTATTCGTTTGATTTATGTAACGATAAGTCTCATTACACCCGTTCGAACTTGTTCTGCAAGACATGTTGACATTCCTGTATTACTAGTTGAGTCTTTCCTGCAGACCTAAACAATTATCTTTAGTAATTTGACCTTTTGTAATATTAAGGTTAAGATATTAATTCTGCATGAATTTGACCTTCCACCTCAAAAAAGAATACTATATATCACGTGCTTAAAAAAAGCCCTTTATAATCAAATAATTCCTTTATGAATCAATGATACTTGGGTATCATACTAATGGAGTGACTGCATTCTCCATTTGAATACCCTCCTTGGTAAAATTGTAATTTTTGTTCGAAGACGAATACAAATTTCAAGGCCAGCTACGCAGTTGCCTAAGTAACACACCTCATGATACACCTCTTGATCAGTCATATCTATAACAGCCACGGGCTGAAAAAAGTAGTCAGCCCCACGGGTGTAAGCTATGTAGGCGGCATCACTAGACGATATGATATGTTATTCCTGCAAAGTTGCTAAGGAGTCACACACTTTTATCAGTGGGTGTCAGAAATACTAGTGTAGGTCATGACGCACTTCGACACCCACTTGATATACGGATACACATACCAGCGATCCACTTACAGAAAGCAAACATTCAAGAAAGCGAACTGAAGAGAAATTTGGAAAGAACCCCTTCGGGACTTGGCACCGGATCTGCATCTCCAGGGGCTTCTGTAGCGTCTCTCGCACCAAGGGTAACTATAGAAACCGACAGGGGGTATTGTGGCCTTCGGAGCAGAATGATGGAACCTGACTGACAGACCAGCTCACTACGCATACGACTATGTATTTCACACCAGTAAAGTTGCATTATGGCTCACATGAGGATAGATTCTACAGCCAGCTTATATGCACTGCCGACTGTATCCTTATATGTTTTACTGTACCGCTTCAGCAAAGGTCAAGATCCTCCCAAGTGCATCGCTACCAGTGACATCACACATGGACGTTTACGTATCATAGCCGAAATGCGCTTTAAATTTCAACAGTTTGAAATGGAATTGAATTGATATTGTCCTAGAATTTGTGTTAAAGAGTGAGACAAATTTGTTGTAAGCTGGTCTAGATAATCTTTCCAAATCAACTCACCATATGGCAATAGCCAACAAAATTTCAGCACAGTCTGTTAATGAAAGGCGAATCAAAACTTACGCTCAATGGGGAGTTGGCGAGCTGTTTTGTCGAAATGCGGTTAAATGTACTCTTTTGACCATGAGTGCTTTAACAAGAAGCTGCCGCTCTTCTTTCACAAATCACAACATTTTTTGTAGGAAGGACATGGAAAATTACACTCTAATCGAAGCCTTGAAAACATGCGCGCTGTGTTGGGTCGGCCCGGCCGGGTAGTTAGGATAACCCTATCTTGGGCATGTTTTAAACTTTCTAACTTGCACCTTTGCTACTATTACTGTATACAACTGGGAGTTTTTCAAGATCGAAGCAGTAGCTTCGATTAATAA
The DNA here is from genome assembly GCA_037179385.1 of Holothuria scabra. Classification (NCBI taxonomy): domain Eukaryota; kingdom Metazoa; phylum Echinodermata; class Holothuroidea; order Aspidochirotida; family Holothuriidae; genus Holothuria; species Holothuria scabra. Next base: position 5,743,290 of record CM074192.1, on the reverse strand, counting down.
AACAAAACCCATCTCTACCTTCCATGCTTAGCACCTCTGTGACTGTGGTCCCCTTTGTGGTTGAGAAGAGCTGAACGAAAAAGTTCCCTCTGTTCCCCTGGCTAATCTTTACCCCTCCCCCATCCCTCTGTCAGTAAAAGACATCAGGAAACAGCTTCGTGGGCGGCTCCATGGTTCAAATCCCCGTCGGGTCATATAACAAAGACTTACAATGTGACAAAAGTCTTGTGAATAATGTAGGCATTGCGTAAAAAAGGTTGAGGCAGGAATAGCAATGCATTGTGCCACAGTCCTATACTTCGAGAACCGCAGTGGTCAGTTTTGGTCAGCTTTGCACAGTCCTCGTGGGCTTGAGAACGTTGAGGAATGAAAAGAATGAAGTAGAACTTCGAAGAGCGCTTAGCAGTCTGTCCTTGACTTACACCAGTACACGAACGGTATAAAAGTGGCAGTATTTTCCCATGTGATATACTATATGATTAAAATGTTCAAAAAATGACTTTATGTCAATAAATCACGTAGAGTGTGTAAGACCTGCACTCCTCTAAAGATGGTTAAACAACGCGTTGAGTTGCCCTTATTTGATGATATCACAAATTGCAGATTTGCGGTACTAATGATTCCTTAAACAAGCAGCTCTATAATCCTACCAATGAAAAAGGACCAAGAGTCTTCATGAATCGTTCATGAAACCTTCGAAATGTTCACTTTTAAAGACTAGGATTTTTTGCGTATTTTAACCAAGAAAATGGGTGGATAATAATGCAATTAGACAAACTTGTTTAATTTGCTCTTGGCGAACGAAAATGAACTTGGATCACCGCTACGATACAACTGATGGACGTGCTCGTAGCAGGGTTGTCCTACAGCCGTATGACGGTCTGATTTCAGCCGTTTCTCAAACACTGATCGGACAAGTTTGAGTTGAGTATACGAAGTTTTTCAAATTGCCATAAATTTTGAATGATTTATTTACTTTTAACACAGTGCTTAGGGATCTTAATAACTTGTTAAGGCTTCAAGAGAGAGTCACCTCAAAGAAATTAATTGGACGACTGGTCTGTCTGTCTGTCATCTGAATGACGTAGCCATGAAGGAAGAGAGAGCACTTACTCAAGTTATGTTCGTCACGTTTTCATTTTGTAAGAATGTTCCCGACCAGCGGCTGCCATTTAAAACTGTAAATAAAGCCACACATTTTCGTCACAACAGTTTCGGATGCAAATGCTTGTCTTTCATAACGTACCGTATCAAAAGATTATAATTGAATATCTGCGAAAAAGAAGTAGGAGCGCGCCTTTACAGTCATATGACTGGTACCAGCTGTAATATGTGAACGTGCGTGTCTTTTTTCGTGGGATGTCAGCCTTGGGCTATGTGTATAATATCTGGTATAGTCAATACGAGACACTTAGACTGACAGAGTTAACTATTTAAATATGATATGCTATCACAGTAAAAAGAGTAAAGTACACATTTATAGTATTTCCGGCAGGGTTCAATGTTCCCATAGTTACGGTACAGGTATACAAGGCCTTTTTAACCATCTGTTTAAACATATAATTCATACAGTTGATGACGACTTGAATCCTTGAAAGATGACTGCAGCTTTGTCGTTTTTTTTTTTAATTTTTATTTTTGAGGGAGGGGGGCTAATCTTACTTTTTAAATACCGTGTGGGAAATAAGGACACGGGACAAGGAGGGGGTAGCGGGGGACAGTTACGCATCTATATCCAAAACATACACATGATTATGATAGAGTTACTGATGTTGAAAAATGTAACACATTTACATATTCATATTGTGTTAGAAACCGTATTCATGTGACGTCAAAAAGCAGAATATCCACCGTACAACGGAAGCAAGATTGTATATCTTGCAACTTTCACCAAACAAATGAATAAATGGCAGCTGATCTGCCTGCATCGAACAGACACGCGGGGTAGTGCGTTTCACTGCTTTGCCTCTAAACTGACGCCTCGGAACCTGAATGTATAACGTATTTAAAGAAATTTTACAAAAAAAACAAAAAAAAAAACTTTAGGCTTAGGACGAAAATTGAACTGTACAGAAATAACCACTATACGTGAAAGGACTTTCTCTGGTCAACCATGAGAAAGGTGCTAATGGACAGATGAAGTTGTCAATTTATTATTGATTATCCTTTATGATAGCCCGCCAAGTCTCTAATTGGCCGATAAGGGTCATTGAATGTCCTCAAAGACAGTCATTCGTCACTCAAAAAATAAAACAGAGTAGCTCATATACACGTCATGTTCCGACAGCGTTCTGATTACAAATAAGGACCTTGCACACTCACCAAGATATATCCTTACTGCCCGAAGCAATGAAGTTGCATTGTGTCGGGATGAGGATGAGCTTTACATAAAAAGTGCTGGCAACTAAGTTTCAAAAACTGACAGCACTTTTTCTGTAATCTCTTTGTGTTTCTATTGTTTATTATTAATTTTTTTGGTTCTGTTATTTTACAGACATTTTTATAGCATATGATAGAGCCCTGTATAGTCACCACGAACTCTTGATTTCGACGTCATAGCTCCCGGGGACGAGTAGTACCCCTCTTCTTGTATAACAAGGAGGTACATATTCGTCGCCTTTATGCAATATAGGCGTACGGAGGGTAATAATGGTGCCATTTATCATGTTTTGCTCACGGTTTTGCCCGAATGAATCAGCTTTTTTGCCCAAATTGGGAGGGCGAGTGCCACCCCCCGCATCCCCCGCCTCGTACGCCTATGGTAAGCAATATCGCTAAACCGTGTAGAGAAAACTTGCCATATTTGTAAGCTTTCAAGAACCAAATAGTGAACGTACAGAACTAGTTACACCTTGTTATGCGCCATGTCATACTCCAGCAGTCAAAGGTTTACTAAACTGCCAAGAGCTACTACGCGCAATATTCGACTTGTAGTCATTTCAATTACTATTTTGTAAGAGCTCGTCTGGTTGTTTTAATTGTTTTAATAGAAAAGATGTGGGTATTAGTAGCAGTACATGGATATCACCTAAATGTATCGTTAACCATAAAATAGAAGCGAGTATTGGACTGCTATACATACTATTGTAAATTCCACAGTTAATAACTCATGTCATCAATTACAAATGAATGCGTGTATATAGTCTACGCATTATACATTGTACGGGTACTAGATGCTTCTATAGCTTAAGCTTTTAAGTGTTCTTAATTTCTTTCCACAGAAAAGGGAAAACAGGGAGTTGTCATCGGGCGTCAATTCCCTTATGAAATAAAAAAAATGACTTTTCTGCATACATTATCTGATTATTGAACACGAAACAGAAAATGGAAACCTATACGTGTGATCAAACTTCACTTCAAAGTTATTCGGGGAGGGGAACAGGGAGAGAAAAGTCGGCCAAATTTATCCCTCCCCAACCCTCAAGAAATATTAACCCCTACCGATTTGTAAACAGTCCATTGCTTTCACACAGACTATTATAGTAATTTGTGATCTTGGTGTCCCAAATCGACCACTTTAAGTTAGTTAAATGAGATTTTAACGACACACCACAACGTAGCCTTTGTGTCATAAAGTGTCAGTCAACTCGATAAAAAGTTCAAAAGTTAAATTATGGTTCAAGTTCAAATTTGGTTTCCCTTTATTCGCCTCTTAAGGCAGGCGGGAAATACCGTTGGTATATTCTACAACCCCCAGCCCACATGGGACTCGACCGCTACAAGAGACTTTCTCTCTATATAGCTGGATATAGATTGCGGACACGAGACGGTGCGGGAGCATTTCAGTTTGACGTGCAGAAGCTTTTGCGCGAAAACATGTAATCCTGCCCAACAGAGAATGGAGCGCCATGATTAGTTTGCGAGGAGCGTCGTGTAGATAAAATTTCAAAGAGTTGCGAACGTCCCTCGGATAGCCAAAAATGACATTGCCAAGTCTGTACGTAGAATCTAATCAGTCGCTATTTTAAGCTTTCGTTTGCGATTAAATCAATCAGGAATATACATGAAACTTGCTAAATGGTCAGAAAATTACCAGATAACGGTACCTTTGCCTTGGGGTAAAGAGGAGGGGGTTCAATTTCTACCACGAATCATAATGCTGCTGACACCTGGTGTGACCAGCACTATATTACAACTTTTCTGGTAACCTTTTATCTTATCTCATCGATTGTCAGTGGGTTATCACAAACTTTGAACGGGTCACGCGACTGTACAAACCACCACTACACATTATCATCTAATTACATACTTTAACAAGTATACAACAAACACGAGCGACCTTCGTTTTCAGAATAGCCATATTTAATTTTTCACTCGGTTGGGCATCATACTTATGTCCATATGTTCAATGTTTCTCATTCCGCTCATAAGATTTTCAGCCCGAAGTTACCGGCTGTAATGTTGTTAATTTACGTTGAAAATCCGACAATGTAACAGTGAGCATAAATATAGAAAGTAATTAGTGACTTCCTATCTTCCTTGAGGTAGGTGTGCGAACATTACAGAATTATTCGAATAAAGACATTCTGGTCTCTTTTCTCCACGTTGTGTCCGAAGTATTTCATGAGCGACTAGCCCATAATAACATGAATTCTGGATCACTTAATGTTCCAGCTCACAATAGGTTGAATAAAAATGAATAACGTTACAAACATATTCAGAATGTTGTGTAGAAACTGGTAAACATATCTGATATTTTGAAGCCAGTTAGGCATGGGCTAGCTCTGCTTTGTAATTAAGTACGCCCTACCTTAAAAAGTTCTTATCGTTGTCTTATATATACGTTTGATTAAATAGGGATATGAAATGTAATACTGTAATAACACATTTCCTCCAAGTTCACCTCTCCTACCCAGAGACGGTGACTGGTATTTTTTACACGAAATAAAAATATCTGACTGCATTTTACACCAACCGTTATGAAGCTTTTGGAATCAAACGACTGGTATCAGAGGGGTAAGCGCTATAAAGATAAACAACCTCTTTGCTTGTTCTCTTAAAACATAGTGTTTTTTTACTTGTTCCATTGATTTCCATGGCAAGGTCGGGTACTTAACATGCTTCACATGTCCACTATTCACTACATATTTATTGGGAGGGATTCCCTGACGAATAACTGCAATGTCCACGACCGTGCATTTTGATTCAAGGGACCAATTTAGAGATAACAATCATGATGTGGTCATGTACACGGAGGTGAGAAAACTTCAGTCTTCAGTAAAACTTAAATCTGCCTTCTACATATGCACAGTGAGTGTATCATGAGCCGGTCACTGCCTGCCAAAAGAATCATCAGGGTAATTCTTTGACCTTTAAAGAGAAAACAAATTCTACACAAAAAGGAATGACGAAAATGACAGCAGCTCAAAATCTGTCAAAAATAAAATAGCTCCATTTTAAAACAAGAACCCAATGAGCACTGTGGTTCCTTGCTAGATATTACAAGAATTGTACAGACAGAAGAAAAGCTGATAAATTGATATCCAAACAGGAGCTTGGCAAAAGCTCATCCTCAATGTTTGTAATATCTTTACAAGGGGTATTTTAGTACTAATATTCCATGAAATCAAAGATTAAACTTTTGAGGCCTTACGTATATAACTCATCTGGCATAACACTTGGTGATCCTTCAAGATAGTTAAAAGGAGTTTTACGGCCTAGTTTCCAACCTATTGGTTCAAGCCGAGCCGGTCACGGCCTTTGTTCCAGTAGTGGCTCACAAGCTTTTTTTCCATACTGCATTGCTTATGAGGAGCACCACGCACAATTGCAGTAGGTTCCATTTTTAAAGTCTTTGGTAAGACTCGCCAGACCAAACCACTTATGGGTGGAGATGGCTCGGTGGTTGGAGCGTACTGCCTTGCATACTGAAGGTCCCCGGATCAAATCCCGGTCTAAAAATTCGCTTGTTCACAGTGATGCTGAGGGGGCTTAAAATTGGTGAATTTCAAAATTGGGTATATGGTTGTCCGTTTCACTGTCTGCTCAGTTCAGCTGTTGAGCAGTGGTGCAGAGCAAGTATAACCTCCACCCCCTCCAGCCAAAGTGGCCAAAGACTGGGGATACGCTCACGTCCGTCGGATGGGGACGTTAAATGGCGGTCCCGGGAGCAGGATTGGGAGTGATTAGTACACGCCTGCCTCGTTACCTCTGAGCACTAGTCGAAAAGAGAAGGCGAAGTTCGCCGGTGTTCATCCACGCTCACTCTGGTATTGGATCTTCGATGAGTCAAATGATTAGAGCCTGGACTTCAGGGCATCTTATGGGGCCTTGGCCCTCCTTTGCCCTTCAACCTGTTATGTTATGTTATGTTATGTTAAACACGCGGTGATCCTCCAAAGTACGACATCTACCTTCAAAGTACGACATCTACCTAGTTTATTACCTTGAAATATCGTGATGAGAAAGTATTTAGTTTTTACCCCCAAATGACCTTTGAGCTTCATCAAACAAAGCAGGACTAATCTTTGTACCAACACGCATTTATGTGTAAAGCATGATCCCCGCTTCCTACCTTGAGATGTAACTTTTTTACACAGTTTTTAGTTTTTGACCTCCGGTGACGCCAAATGACCTTTGACTTCCACTAAAACTAACTAGATTATTCTTTATGCAATAATGCATCCACATTACATATAGCATATAAGATCTGTCAGTGGTGTAGCTAGGATTTTTTCCGGGGGGGGGGGGGGGCAAAGGTATGAAATTTCCCCAAAACTTTTCCCGGTCAGTGTGTATGTATTTCATATAAAATATGCAAACTTACAAGTATAACAACATTACTATGTCATTTTGTAATATTACCTGCATTTTAATCTTAAAGTATAACATAGAGCAACCGGAAATAACAAAGTATATTATTTTGGTAAGCAATATCTGGTTAATTTGTATGTACTAACGCAGTGGCGCACGCAGGATTTCTCTGAAGGGGAAGGGGCATGCAGTATGGTCTAAGGGGAGGGGTGTCCGGAAATTTTTTGACGTTTTCAAAAAGCCTACATGAAAAATGGTGCAAGATTTTCGACTTTGACAGGAACAGTGTTTAAAGTGGAATCGTGGTGGTTCATGAGGATAAAACTGAAACTTTTGTGTCTTGAAATGCATTTCTTTATGCCATTTATGCTACCTTACGAAGAAAAACTTGTAATTAAATTTGCACACTATTAGGAGTCAAAATAAAAGAGCATTGATCGGTATTTGTGGTTTTTCTTGGCCACAAATTATTTTGTCATAAAGATTATCTAAGCGGAGCGCCACCATTGGTTGGCGCGGAGCGTAGAGAAAATTTGGAAAAATCAGACCCCTTAGATGGCCGCGCTGAAAATCGCATTTTCCAGGTAAATACGAAGAATCTAGCCAGTCGCTTTCTTTTTTTTGTCGTTTGCAATAAAATGCTCACTTCAAAATATGTTCGCAAACTGCAAAGTGATCAGAGAGTTAAAGAGCTAATTTTACCCCAAATATGTAATTTTGCCCAAAAGACCGAGCGAAGCGCCACCATTGATTGGCGCGGAGCGTAAGGAAAATTTCGAAAAATAAGACCCCTCAGATGGTCAAAATAGGGTATATATGCTTGTAAAGAGAATCTAAACATGTAGTCTTTTTTATCGATGCCACCAGTGGGAAACAGATTCTACCTTTTTAAGTAAAAATTGGAATTTGACAGAATTTGCCTAGGTCTATTTGTAGGGGGAAAAAATGGCATCACTGAAAGACCATGCAGGGACAATCCTTCCCCTTTGAAAATTTTTGAAAAATTGGGTGTCCTTATAAGCAATCTGGTGCCACATATGCTATCTTTTGAAGTAAAATCTGTGTTAATAAAGTTAGACTACGTATTTTTAAGGACAAAGAAAAAATGGCATCTGTGAGGGGGGCATGACCCAATGGTCTTCCCTTCGCACGCCACTAAGGAGGCCTGATAGTGGCTCGATCACACAGAATATCCTGTCAGAAAAGCAGTCTGTTAAGTGTAGAAGGCTACAAGGTACTCATTGTCCATTTATTGTTACACTCAAAGTCGGCAAGAAAGCTATTTTCCCGAACTAGCTTGTAAGCATCGTTATGTACACAGAGTAAAATCGTACAGCTACTGCTAGCTTGTTGAAGAACATAACAACCTCGGGGGTCTACGGTAGTGACTTGTCATTTTTCACATCCTTTTACTGAATTCCTAAAGTATCACCTGAATAACAGCTTCATGTACACTGAAATACACTGATCATAACCCCGTGCGTATACAAGCCCAAGAGAACATTTCTGTGGAACGCGAATTGGGCCGGTTCATGCGACACTGACGAAATCTGAGTTTATTTGTTGCATGAAAATACGAATTTATGTATGAGAAATGTCTCACAATTTCTTATTCTAACATAAATTTTGAGAATTTTTTGTGAAATTTTTGTAATAATAATAAGATTCATCAAATTTCCCCATTTTCATCAAATTTCCCCCTACTGGGGGGGGGCAACTTTCCCCCTGCCCCCCCCCCCCAGTAGCTACGCCACTGAGATCTGTCTAAACTTCCTACATAACGATATCATTTTTAAAAGGTTTTTAGTATTTGACCTCTGTTGACCCCAAATGACATTTGACTCTACCAAAAACGATAGGGCACACCTTCTCACTATTGCGGATCTATATACCAAGATTCAGTAAAGTACAACTTTCCCTTGTTGAGTTGTCAATTGTCACAGAAAGATACACACACACGCACCCCCCACACGCACACACACGCGCGCGCGCGCCAACCTGACTGCATTGGTTCCTTTTGCTAACGCAAGAGACCAATAAATTTGTTCAGTTTAGTCAGTTGGTTAGTTAATTAGATGGAACATGTTACGTTATAGTGAGGTTTCAGACATGGCGCCAAATAGTGAAAAAAAATTATGAAACACTTCTGTGGTTCACTGATAATGGTATTCTTTCCACAGTTTGATGATTCTTCAGTATATAATTTCTTTCCCCACATTTCAATATTACTCTTATGGCTGTAGGCGACGTTTAGGTGACCGACTCAAAGTACACTTCTTGAAGCAAAGGCATTTTAGACTTGTGTTTAGGGATTTCTTCGTTCTTTTGATTTTTACACACGAAATGCACTCTTACATAGAGTATTACGGGAAGGAAGATTTTTGAGAAAATGCATAAAGTAAAATATGAGTCTATCACTTATTTCAAATAGGCTAAGTATTTTATGGTGAAATTTCCATTGAGGGACCGACTCACGATACAACCACGATACGTGTGACCAACAGTCACTTACAGCGTTCCTTCCTCACAACATTATTATAGTAAAATTATGTTTTCTCTGTAAATCCGACAAAACATCACTCTGCCTTTGTTTTACCATTCAGACTGCAATCAAACGCCAAACTTCAGATTCATATAAGAATGAGACTCCGTTCTAAATTTCCATCTCCAGCGAGATTAGAGACGGAGTCTAGAATGAATTCGAGTAAACAAAAAGTTTACTCGATGTGAAGCAGCTAGAGAAAAACATGATAAAAGCTGTGATGCGTTGTTTCCTACAGGTTGCAAATAGCCTAAATTATTAGTATATTATTTCGATAAACGTCATTAAAAATTCACTTTTTCCCCGTCGAATTCTTCGACCGAGAGACGTCAAGTTGCTAAGCCCCTCCAAATATTGTCTAGACTACCGGTATAATCAAGGAGTTGCAACCCACTCTGGTATAAGCATCATGAACTCGATCCATTTATAAAATTGGATATTTCATGATATTTGCGCCGAGCAGAGCCAAGAGTGAATTTCATGGTCGGTTGGTGCTCCCGCTTTCCGTTTCCCCCATATACTGATATAAAGGCATATTCTACAACGGGGCTTTGTCCTCTCCGATTTCTCCACAACAAAACCGAACGGGTCCCTAAAGGGTTGCTTTGAGTCGCATTACTAGACAAGCTCGGTCTTCGTTCGGTCCTGTCATATTTACGGAATAATTTGAAAATATCAGTCTAATGATGCATGAGCAACATCCGCGTCTTTCCCCGCTTAGTGGATGTCCACCTCTCTCTTTTTGTCGCTGGGCAAGATGGCACCGGGATACATGGGACCTCAGTTGCTATTTGATCTAAGAGTGTGGAGAGAACGATGTTTGCTGCGCAGGTGCACACTCTACTGCCGTTTGAAATATTGCATGTATTCCAGGCTGGGTTTGCATGCCCATCTGAAGTATGCTTGAATGCATTATTCTTATCCGGTTTGGGGCTCTCAAAACCCATCGAGTATAAACGCCAGATAGCATCTGTTAGAAACCACTATTGGAGGAACATTCCGCTTCTCTTAATGAGATGATGCATCGGCAGACTGATAGCTCGGAGTAGAAATGTCAACTAATTCATGCATGTTCAGAATGAAAAGAACTGAAATGCGCGTCACATGTTACATGTCAAGAAAATGTATGATAACCATAAACGGACAAGTAATGCACCCCGCAGAGTAAGGACACAAAGGTTCAGACCATGAGCTGATGCAGGGATTCCTGTCCATGGCGGTATGGGACGGAGAGGCTGGGAGCTGAATCGCGAAGATTTAAGTGTCTCAGTAGGTCAGAGATTGTGCTTTGGGATGGAATCTGTAGGCGGGCTAAAGTTCCTTCCCCTTTCGAGAGAAAGAGTCCCGTGGGGCCATGTTCATGTCTGCACGTCTTTGTTTATTTTGTTTCTCCTTATAGTTGCAGAATATCGTAAAAGCTTAAGGGGAAGACTGTACTTATTTGCACCGTATTTGAGACCAAACTTGAACTTTAACCGTATTTTAACGTAAGGTTTACACATAGCTGACACTTTATATTGGATTGGATAAAACCGTTAATTCGACAAGCGGCCAGTGTGCATGGTTCATTGCAATTTTTCTGTTTGAACGTCTATGTTACACTTTACTCTTTAAATTTGTCGATACATGTGGATTTTGTTTTCATATCTTTTGCATAAGAGCATAAGTATGTAATTTTCAGTGTTTTCAGCACAACAAACTTGGGGATTTTAATTACTTGGTAAAAAAAAAGAAGTCAGCGATGATTTTTTAAGTCCCACACTCAGTTGTGCGTTTGTGTGTTTGGGTAGTCTTTCTCCTGTTAAAACAACATGTAAAATTATACGACAGCGGAACTGTGAAGTCTGTGCTATATGCACTGATGTAATACTTATGCAAAATTCAACTTTAAAATCGTTTCACTTTCGCTTGGTATAGCCGTTCAAGAGCGTTGAATGAAACGTCATCACGTAGAAGACAGAGACGTCATCAAATGTTTCTGCTTCATGACCTGTCAAAGATACTCCTTGGGGTCCCCATCGGCTTTCCACTTGAGAACACTTAAGCATAAACGCACAGCGACTGTTTTGAAGTTCATGGACGCACTGATTGGCCAATATTAATCCTAAGATTTAGCTTAGGATTTCTGCAGAGGCTGTGCAATTACGTCACGGTTGCGCCATGCTGGTGGACAATCATGCCCGTCACGTGGCTTTTTTTTTATGAATGCACAGCACAGTGTGCACATGTGGTATGCGCTGTGTGTACATTCATCGAGCAACTGAAGCGCGTCGCGTGTGGTCTACTACGTAGTTACATGTCGTCGTCTGATACGCTATTCCGCCGTTTGTCGGCACTGAGCATTACCACTCACGATAGCTCTTCACAACTTTCTGTCACTTGTAAGTAATGCCAAAGCGCCCAATCCAAGATTAAGATCCGGTCTACGGGGTCTAATGTTTTTGAGGTCTTTATTGACTCTACCGCACCAGGTAGATACCGGTTCCCCTCCTAATAGGGCGTAACGATTCTTGTAAAGCTTGCCTGGCCGGTGTTTCGGCCGGCAGTCTCATGAGGTGACCGACCCATTTCATTCTTCTCATGGTGATGTTCTCACCCCATGGTTTTACTCTTGTGAGTTACTGAGTACAAGACATCGTTTCTCAGAGTGTACGGCCAACTGATTTTTAGCATTTCCCTCAATAGACCTCGTTGGCAGACATCGATTGTGTGTTCCTGGGTTTTGGTTAAACTCCAAATCTCACTGTTATATAGGAAAATACTGGAGATATAAGCATCGAAGAGTCTGATCCTGGTTTTCAATCTTCGTGCTTGTTAGGATGGAGCGATTGTGTGTAGGAGGCAATGTACGCCCACAAAAATCCTGAGCTTACGATTTCTCTGTGTACGCCAACATGGCCGCAATCGGGGTATTACGACGTCATATGAAAAGCCTGTATGGATTTGCCAGTTTCTATGATACCGTCACTAACACAGATTTGAACACGCGTTTGGTATTCATACGCGCTTACAACAAAAGCGCGTTTGTTTCAAAGCACGCAGACGTTCATTTCAATTGCACTAGACGAATCCGAATTATCAAGTGATGGGCCGTGGCAAGCTCGACTTGAACAAATCGGTTGGACTAGGGAACTAAGCTGGCCGTCAACTCCATTTAACCTAAGCTTTAGTATTATCACGCACAAATAACGAGTTCGGTCAAAGACGACGTATTTTTCATGAGCAATACATGAATATACCAAAATATAATGGATCGGTGTAAACACTTCAGAAGCCGCTGGTGTTCAGTTTATTTATTGTATTTGTATTTTATCATATCACCCACACACTGAAACGTGTGTGAGAAGTATTCAAATGAGGAGTTACTTTGTTCACGGAGAGTATATGCGCAAACGTAAACGTCAGTGACACATACTGAGTCCAAAAGACTGCAATAGGGGTCATTATAAAACTAAATAATGGAGTAAATTCCCTCTTGGCCTTTAAGAATTTTTTCAAAATGTTCTCATCATTTTGAGTGTATATAGTATAGATATGAATTCCAAGTCGAATCCTGGGGTGAAATAGAAGATATGTCTTAACAGCATCGCAATGTCTATGTTGAACAATGTTTCATAATATCACAGAGATACCATAACAATAATGATACGTACACAACTCTTCCACTGGTGCGAATCCGAGAATCGCAGGAAACTAAATACCCCGTTTGAGTCAGACACGTTACTTATATAGGGCCTTCAGATTCGTTTCGGTTGACCAGGATCTGACTGAAAATTGGTCAGCCGTGAATCGTTTCAGAAACAATTGCATAGGACACCTTGAACACTAACCATGGAAGTACTAGTCTACCTCGGATGTAGTATACTGCCATGCATATTACCTGCTAAGACAGTCCAGCTCCCTGAACATATCACTGAAGTAGTACTTCCATGAACAACCTTCAAGAATTTTAGCTGAGGCAATTATCAAGCTTTGGGGTGCCGTGCGATGACATGCCAGCAAAACTCCCTGACTCAGTATTTGTAAGCTGAAGAGTAGCACATACCAAGGAAATGAACATCTGCTGAAATGATGTCATTTTTTTTTTCAAGTTCTCAACACAAACCTCTTCAAAGTTTGACTGTTTTAAGAATACTTTTAGGTTATGCAAAAATATTTAGCTCATGTTGATGCAAAAATATGTGCAAATTAGAAATTTTCATTTAGAAAATGGTGTGCATATAACCATGCTGGGATAGTATCCACGAGCTACATAGCCGAATGTAGTTGACATACTGACCAGCTTCCCCGCATTAAAGGTATACACTCTTCCCCCAAAACTATATTTGGATATATTAGAGTGGACACATTCTGAACTAGTGCTGCTCTTTAAAAGGGAAAAAGCAGTCGTCCAAAATTGTTTTGGAACATTTTAATTTCATACTGTCTTTTTTAATCACCAATACCTGTATCTTTCATGACATTGAGGGACGTACATATTGTATATTAAAAGTAAGCCAAGTAGTTTCTCCTCATAAACTTCGTATTTGAGGAGGAAATATTGTCACATGATTTTTAAGAGTCATCCATCAAACAGGATAGTGTATTACTCTGGTTTAAAGTTGAGCTGACTGCATTGTCTCTTTAATTGACATCAGTTGCAAAGAGGGGAATTGTAGCTCATATTACACAGCAAGCGCGGAGAGTATTTTGATTACATGTTGAGGACTTATATTCTAATAAGATTGTATCTGTGCAAGGGGGGGGGGGGGGCAACATGAGATTTGATATTTATCACCATTTCCAGATGCAATCCTTCTTTCTGTCTACATTTATGGTACATGTAATTTACTCTTTTAACCACGGACGCAGGTTCTTTTATCATCCCATATCAGGACATAATAAACTACTGTGCTCCCAACAAAGATGTTGTGTCAATACTGACACATTGACGAGACGTCTTAATTACTTCTGCCGTCTTTCAAAGGAACGATTTTTCCTTTGATTACCATTTGTCTGAAAAACCGAAAAATCAAAAGTTGCTTCGTTTACATGACTCTTTGATCAAGTCCCGAAACACAAGGTATAGAAACCCTCTGCAAATAGAAGCTACTTCATCGTGTGAAATTTCAATTTTGATTTTGTATCTTGTGTTCTCCCCATACATCATACCCAACTTGTCTGTCCCATTTCAAATAAGCCGTACACAAAGTTGTGAAAATGTTAAAATAACATGTGTTATCGTCAAGGGATCCCGCTGATTTAAGACTAGTTCCCGCCATTTAGGTCACCATGGTAACGAATTCCAGAAGTATGATGGACTAAGAGCACAGGTTTCGAAAGCTAAGTTCAACCCAACTTCATATTACCTTTTTATCACTTGAACATAAGTTATAATACAGGATTGAAATGAACTGAACATTTGTTAAAATGTTAAACATGAACTCCAGGAAAAGGGGTCATTCGGGTAAACACAGAGAACGTCTGAAAATTTCCAAATAAGCAACTTGAAATACAGAAATCCAAAAGTGATATTCATCACATGTGTTGGATGCATCATGCAGTCATGAGAGGTTATGAGACGGAGGAAAACATTCTCAGGAGAATGTAAATGATAGTATAGCATTGACACCATCGGCTTGTCTACAAGAAAAATTAGAAATAGCAAAACATATGACATGCTTTAATATTCACGAATACATTACACTATAACACCTTAAAAAACGTGAACTTGCTGATGAAACGCTTTCGTACTATGTTAGGAAGTGTATGTGACGCTATATGTTTATTTATTTACTGCATTTGTTTGTTTGTTTGTTTTAATTATTAGTTTGTCCCATAGAGTTGTCAACAAGTGGAATTGTCTATCAGAATGGGTAGGTAACCCCACGTCAGTACACTGCTTAAAGGTTAACATTGACATTTTTAAATTAAATAAATCATACTGTTTGCAATGTTTGTGACCTACTACTTATTATGACAAAGTGAAGGTTCCTGGAGAGGAATGAAATTATGCTTCCGCAAAAACTGTCCATCCTGCGACGAGGGATTTTTTCACATATATTTGCTGGCTGACTGCAAATAGGTCAACATAAGTAACCAATTTACATGCAAATCCTATAAAACTGCTTGAGGCACACATTTTTTTTATATGTATATATGATACCATTCTCAACTTGCCACCCTACATGACGGTCCATAATACATAAGTATAATTGTTAACCTTCACAGCTTATGACAACAACCACGCACAACGAGCAAGACAATAAATTAAATTCTTGGGGTTACTGATAATCCATCTGGGTATTAACTAAATTGCACTGAACAATCAAAGATTTACAAAATAATTTGATTGAGATGACGCCCTATTATGACCAGCAATTACACCTTGTCTTTTTGTCTATTAAACTTACTTGACCACCTAATCCTCTGACAATGCATCGACCTAGTTTGCCAATGGCAGGATTACTTAAACCAAAAGGATGCCGCCCATGTTATCCAGTTGCTGGTCAAGCCCATTATTTTTGTTATGATGTGTCCAATCAGTGTATAACAGTATGGAGTATCTTCGTTGACTTATAGGTATCTGTTCACAATACTTTGACCCTTTTATTTATCAAGATGATGTTGGCCGATATTTGTAATTTGGTTGAAAGAATCCCACTTTGTCGGCGCTTTTTCCGTTGGTTCATTTGGGAACATCTAGTTATAACAGGACAGGAGGGGTTTGCCTTGAAAATTTTCTAAAGCTTTCATTAGGCAACGAGCTCGTAGGTCAGAACGTCCAAAGGGTTAGCGACTCCTTGCCGAAATGAAAATTTGTGAAATTTTGCTTTTTGACCGCAGATGATGATCCTGGGAATCTTGGGGAATTTTGCTCTTTGGCAGCTGGTCATCCACATGACCTTTGACCTCACCAAAACAATAGGATTCTCTTTTCAACAACAATGCATTATTATACCAAGTTAACAATTTCTCCAAGTGCCCTACCTAACCATGTCAGCTGAGTATATTAATAAAAAGGTGTTTGACCTATGGTGACCTCAGACGACTTTTGAACGTCATCCAATGCAATTAAAAGTGTTAGTTCCTCCCTTCAATCATGGAAGTACACGGTACCTCGCAATGCTTCAACGTAGCAAATCTATAATCTCTTATATGAAAGAAAAATGTTCGTCATTGTTTTCTTGTGATACCGTGTTTACCAGCCATTCAGGCCTGTAGCCAGGCAAAGTATTAAAAAGGACAAAACCTTATCTGAGAGCAAAAGTTTTAGGAAGGCCAAATGTGTAAAAATTTAGAAAGTTAATACAAAACTTCAAGCTCTCCAGAGGGTTCAAAAAGGGGAAGATGATGCAATTTACGATTTGGGGCTGTTTAACCTCTTGTAACGTCAAATGACCTTTGATTACACCAAAACAATAGGGGTTTTTCAACATAAAAATTTTATACACCAAATATGAAAATTTTTAGGCTTTCCCACCTTGAGATATCGTGGTTAAAAGCCATTTTCGACAGAGCTGAAGCAGTTTTACCTCTTGTGACCTCAAATACCGTAACCTTTGGCCTCCACCAAAAACCATTAACCTTCCTCACAACATGATAAATCCATACACTAAATATGAAAAGTATCGATCATCCTGAGTCATCTTTTACTTGAGATCGTGTTTACAAGATTTTCGGTTTTTGAGCCCCAGTGACCTCAAATGACCTTTTAGCTCTACCACCACAACAGCATTTAAACATGAAAAATCTATCACCAAATATGAAGTGTGAGACCTTCCTGTCTCGATATATCGTGTTTACAACCAACTTTGCAATCACACGCAAACAAACAAACACACACACACATACATACGATACCATCATGGCATAGATCCCTTGTCTGCCTTGGACAAGGAAAAGGGAAATCCCCACAAAGAAAATTTAACGTGTCATTGACTAGGCACAATTTTAAATCACCCAGTTGAAGCCACCAAGACCTGACCAGGCCCCTTCAGTGCTTTTGTCTTGCAACTGACCTAATAACAAATGGGCAAATATTCAGAGCTCTTCTATGAAAGTGAAATAGATTTTTTCAAAACTGTTTTCGGTTTCATTCCCTCTCCCCTACCTCATATAGACCCTTTATCATCGTTTTATCAATCCAGGGGAACTGTCGACACAAGCAACCGCGATGGACCATCTGCAGACAAGTTCTCAACCTTTAGGCCTACATCAGTTGTTTTTATAGTGTCATGATATAAAGAGCCAAACCAAATTAATTGGTCTATAAAGTTAAAATAGTGTGTTATGGTGGCTATATGCCCATTAACCGCATTTGACCAAAAATTTTAAGACATTCAATTCTTATTGTCTTTTAATTAACTTCAGTGCATATTATAGAGGGAATCTGCAACCTCCCTGTTCATTCAAACGCAAATCAAAATGCAAAACAGGAACAGTTTATTATGGCCACCCGCTTTAAGCTATCGTCCGCTGTAGCCAGTGTACAGACGCGGAATCTTCTTATTGTTCAATTTCCGCCATAAAGGAAACACCTTGCTTAAAATCCCCTTTGCAGTTCATTGGTAGAGGGGGATCGTCTTTACTTCAGGAAACCCCAGTCAGTCCGTCTGTTATATTTATTATGCATACAAACAACAGTCACCGCATCGCAACGAATGAAATTTGATTGGTTTGTAGGAAATTCCTGCAAAGAACAGGAACAAAGCATTTGTTCATTTGCTACTTCATTGTTTCAACAGGGTGATGCTCTGTGAAACAAATAGAATCTCCCTCCATGTTTTGAAAGGACCAATCAGATTGATGACATAGTTAGAACTAGATTATCTATTGTTAATAAAGATATGGGGATATTCCTAAATATGAATGAAACTATGTTGCTAAAACCTTGCAGCATAGGTAAACAACAGTTGCACATTACCGTGTTCATTCATGAATAGTTCTTTATCATGACGTGACAATGATGTACAGTTATTACTCCATTTTAAAAGTCAAGTGGAATAACTCATTGGTTCTTTACATTTGGGTTGTAAAATCACCATTAAACACTCGACGAAGGGATTTACAGAATTGAGATTTACAAACCCAATTTTGGGGACTGATTATTTCGTATAGAAGCAGACTTTCATCAATTAACAATAACATTCCAAAAGGAGGGATTTGTCTTCCTTCCACTTTTGGCTTGAGAATGGAAAATAACTTACAAAGAATTTCAAGTATCTCCAATTCACATATAATGTATACGAGGGTAAAATTGGGACTACGGCATATTCATGTATATAAATGGATTAAAATGATTTGGTGGATTTCAGTACATTTCAAGTACTTTCCAAAACATGCCAATGTTACAAACTGTTAATGAAGTAAATGTCGACGAGCTAAACGGAAACATGAGAACTTCATTAGAAGTCTGTATTTCAATGTCAAATACAGCAATGCATATTTACATCTCACGTTGATTCATGATACGGCCGCGACAAAGTGTAAAATCTAGCTATGTCTAGGTTTTTATAGTTCTAATGTTTTTTTTCAGTCAATAACCAATAATACCAAATTTCACGTCACCATATCTGGAAAGTTTGGGGCAGGAACCTACTCAGAGGTCTGGAACGCAACTCCTTTGGGGGAAAGGAACTTCTTCTGGAATAACGTCTGATTGCTCTCTTTTTCTCTTTGACAGAAAATAAAAGTCGAGAGGGCTTTCGTGAAAATCATATATACTATGTGTGATATATCAACCCGTCGCTCTGTTTATTGCCCGAAAATATTTCATAGCACTGTACTAGCCCGGAATGCATTGTGTTTGTCTAAATCAATGTTGAGCCATTTAAAATATAAATGGAGAAATATGATTCCTATTTTCTCTCTATTGTGTTTGATACCATGAAAAGACAATTTACGTTTTCTCTCGTCAAAGATCGTTTTCACTGATGACCATTTGACTCCTGTAACTAAACCCTGTTGATAATTGTCCAAACTGACCTTCAGTTCACCCTTCTTAATGTTCTGTCTTCTATGTATGTATCACCATAGACCTTTTACCAAAAAAAAAAACAATTGCAAAGTGTTATGCACTGGGTGTTGGGGAATCGTTTTGAAGAGCGACGTTTATAGGCCACGGTAAAACGACATTGACGAAAAAGACGCGTACCAAAACTTTGTTCCACAATCCTATTAGTAATCGCTATTTGGAAAATCCATGGAGTGAATTAAACATCGTTTTTTTTTTTTTTTTTTTTTTTCTGTATAGTTCAGTTTTCATGATTGCTCGAGAGAGCCTTTCTACCACCGACAGTGGCGTTAGAGCCCCCCCCCCCATGACCCAACCTTGCAATGCAAAAAAAAAAAAAACGTAAAATAGCGATTGTTCTCTCTATCCTTAGACTTTTCCCTCATTTCGTGCCCCCAACCCCCATGACACCAAAACCACTCCCATGACACAATCCTGATCACCGACAGATCTACCAATTTTAGTGCTGAGGGGGAGGGGAGGTCCGAAGGACAGTTTAGTCTATATTTTGTGATACACATTGATCTAACCTCGATATTTCCAATGATAACAAAAATATTTTAAGAGAGTAAAATCCTTTAGCAACCTTTAGACCATCAGACTTATCCTTATCATCACATCTAATTTCTTCAATTTTTCAAAAACACAAGCAGTGCATCATCACATTTTCGATGAGGTTTAGTCAGGGCATAAATGTATGTGTCTGTTTTAGCAGCGGTTGAGGCCACAATTATTTTTCCAGAAATACGAGCTTTTTGTTGAACTTTTTGCCCGGATATACATCCAATAGCTTGAAGATTTGGTGGGCCTCCAAACCTTTCAGGAGGGCAGAGTACGTGCCTTATTTTTTGCCCAATGAACGCATTTGAAGGACGGTATGGGTGTGTAAGTATTTCGTCCAAGATATAATAGCTGCACTTTGAAAATTTATCGAATGATTTTTTTCATACAGGGCCCTTTCTTCGATAATAGTATACCACAGTCAAATGTTTATTAACCGTAAGACAAATCTTCAAGGCAGTGTCATTTGTAGTGCATAATTCACCACGTTATATTTTCTCCGCTTCTCCCGGATTTAATCGTCATTATCTCTAAATCCCTTGTGAACTCTCCACGACAAAACAGAGTTACCACCAACGATTCAAGCTGTGTGATCAGGTTTTCTGGTTATAGGGACTAAATCAGGGATTCACTTTTAATGCACCTGGAAGATTCAATGATTTGCGCACTTTTTTACATGATCCCTCCGACAAGTTTTTTCCAACAATTGGTTCAAACACGTCCAAATGATAACACCCAAAGGACATTATTTCTTTCAGTAAATAAACCACCGCAACAAAACTTGGTTATGATCAATTTTGTCCCGCTAAGGACGTATGTGAAGGTTCTGTAATATAAAATAGTCAATCCATCATGTATCAGGTTTAGTTCCGTAAAGGTACATCAAAGTAGTCAGATTATATCCGTGGGATTAATAGAAGAGGCACAAAACCTTTTGTTCCGTAACCCGGTTACACGGTCCCTTTGTATTATGTCAGTTTGTTTTCTTTTTACTTAGTTGTCCTTTCACGCTGATGGACTGATGGAGAGAGACAAAACCAGCTCTTAAGTCGTTCTGCTATTCTCCAGAAACGTGAAACACCTTACTAAGTGTAAACATAATCTGTTTAAGAAACATTTTTAAAGGTACAGAGCAGTCACCCCAAACTTATTTGAAGAAAAAGGTAAATAACTTAATTTTGATCTTATTTCTCTTCACGGTATCTTTAATTGCATTTTATGACTTTACAGTCTTTACTATTGCATATTCAAGGTAAACCAACTGGTTATTTCTGGTAAATTTCACATTTGAAGAGAAAAAACATTGTCACATGACTCCCAACAGCCAATCATGAAACTGGACAGTCTACTACTCTTCTTCAATTTGGGATGACTGCTCCTGCCCTTTAAGTCCCTTAACCCAGCATTGCCCAGCTAGTGAATGAAGATAAGTGAATTGATTTAGAACCCCCCCCCCCCCCCAATCCCACCCACCATCCGGTCCCAACAGACCTCACTCTATGGTTCTGCAGTTTGCACTTTGCGACTAGCCGCATCACTGAATGAACACTACGAACAAATTGAAAGCAATATTTACGAAACAGTTATGATGTCCCCAGAGACCCCTCGCTGAATCTAGTATTGTGACTGGAAGGGCACTCACCTCTTCAGAGCCTGGAATTTTGGAATGGTAAATAGTTTTGCTATTCCCAATAACTTGGGTTCCATTGTCAGGTATACGCTGTATGGGCATGAACCTTCATGGAATTCCGTAGGCGTTGAAGATATTAGAGAGAGAAAAGGGACAATAGATGCGGAAGTCAAGGTCCAGTGTGACAGTCCTTTAGGTTTGAAAAAACTACGTCACCGGCTGGAATCACCCTTTTGAATGGTGACTGTACAGCTTTCACCGGTTCTTCCTCAGGCCAATAGAGAAAAGTTGGTCTACTTTCACGGTTGGGGAAAGAAGCTACCACAGTCACGTTTGCTGCAATGAATATGTATACTAAAAAGACCACTATGCAGTTTATCCTGGAAAAACTGAGTTCCTCTTGGACAAGGTAATATCGTATATTTGACCATCAAATCACGGTAGCCTGCTATCTGCTTTTAACCCCGTAAAATAAATTTACTGGAATATATTTAGGCTATATGACGGTATCGTAGAAGGGTTTGGATAATGAGGTTTGCCTTTAACTATACGCTAAAAAGTTGCTCAGGAATGAAACGTTTTCCTGAACACTTTTTGTCCCCACTCTGTAAACACGTTAAAATACTAAACCCAAGTGTCTAATTATTAAAGATTTCGCTTTTGAACATGTTTAATTGCTAAACATTCAGTGTTTAATAGCTAAACATGTTTAGCATGTAAACGTGTTTAGGGGTATTCCGCAGTAATTGTCTGCCACGGGCGGGACATTTTGCAGCAATAAAAATAGAATTACCTCAACAGTAGACTGTAATCTCTTACTTTTTATAAAATGTTAAATTGGCCTGCTTGCGTTACCTAGAAAATATATCTTGTTTCATATGTCACTATTAATTACTTAATTATAGGCTCGTTAAGGTGTGTCACGGACGCGACAGAAAATGGACACCAGTTTTTTAAGGGTTCATGTAAATTAGAGATTCTCTGAAAATACAAGTGATATTAAAATTCTGAAAAGTACATTGCCAGCTAGAGAACTTTCTAGTTACATGGACACATGGAAATAATTCATTTTCCAAAAACTTTATGCAAGACAACAAATTTTGTTCCCCCTTAGAAAAATTGGCGTCACGGATGGGACATTGCCAAATGTTATGGACGGGACAATGTTTGAATTCAACAGTAATGGGGTATTTCTGATATTTATAAACATTCCTGTTCACCAGTGGTTAGTCCATTGAGGTATGTGGACATACATGTAAAAGATATTGCACAAAATCAACAGGCTGTGGGTGCCGAGGCAGGTGGGGAGGGGGTGGGGAAGGGTGAAAGATCTTGACCCGGCATGGAGTTGCAATATGTTGTACAACAAATTGAACAGGCAGCCTACTGCCAAAAGTGTATGCTCATGCCAGATGTAT
Source organism: Holothuria scabra (assembly GCA_037179385.1). Classification (NCBI taxonomy): domain Eukaryota; kingdom Metazoa; phylum Echinodermata; class Holothuroidea; order Aspidochirotida; family Holothuriidae; genus Holothuria; species Holothuria scabra. The sequence goes on along the minus strand of CM074192.1, from coordinate 5,720,392 downwards.
TCATCCTTGTCAAAAGTACAGGTCCATGCACCCTATCCTCATCTGGGCAATATGAAACATGCATATCGAATGTAGTCTCTTGCATCTCTAGTCCAGATTCTAAGGCCTGACAGGTCTACAGTAGATTGTCCATGACAAAGTTCATGCAGTTTACTTAGACTCCATACAACTGTTCTCAAACTACATCTAGTGTTGGGCCTCAAGGTCAATGGTTGATTAACAAGAGCCTCTTACGATGAAACACCATATAGCACTGAAAGATAAGTCACATTTCTACTAGCTTGGGCAATTTAACTGGAGTTTCTTACAAACAGTATTTACCACCCTTTTCTGACCAAATCTGTCTGTATTCAGGTATTCCCTCATTAGGCGCAGTAGGCTACATCAAGGCAGTCTTTCCTTTCAATTTTTTTCTTTTCACATACTGTACAGTATCCCTGTCAAAATGAAGTTTCAATTTAGTAACAGTTGGGTGTTGGTATTGTACAGTACTATTACTGCCAGAAATGATCCACCACTGCCAGAAACTTCTAGGTCTGAGCTAGATTTGTGACTTACCTTTCTGTATTATATATAGTGTATGGTGTACTTTTATATACAATGTTCTAAGGAGCACCTGTGGGTTGATGTTGGTCCAAGTTGGTGTTGGTGTTAGTGCTGATATGACCTTTTGCCCCTGAGCCCTCCTCTATTCTACCTCTTTCTCTCCCTCTCAAATTTTCTCTGCTTCTGATACAGTTATGATTCAGTCATTCTCCTTTTGGCAGCTTTCCTTTGGTCTGTCTTCCCTTTTTATCCTTTGTGATCAAAGAGCAGTGCTGCTTCATTATTTTTATTTGCTATTAATTGTGCCCCATACTTTTGTTCTCTCCTACTAGTCCTACTGTATACTTGGCCATGTGTTGAAATTTTACTGTACTTTGAACTGCAGTGACAATGTTCACAAGCACATACTACATACAGTATTAACTCTCGATGCAGTTGGTTCACTAAGATTAAGTTTTATCACTCAAATGGTCATGGACTACAACTATTTTAATGCAATAGGTCATTGACTGTATTCAATCGAGCAGTGCCGGGTTGGCACGGGCATAAATTAAGGCCACACTTGGCTAGCCTATCATCTGTATACCTCCATGGTCCAGAGGCCCAGGGTATAATCCTTCATATCAATAAATAACCTGCCAAAGTCTATCTGATTGAAGCCCAACTCAACTACAAATAGTTCATAAAGGGACAGTACCAAACCAAGTCACAATTGGGGTAAGCATACTCAGAGTACAATGTTCAATAGTGCATATCTGTCCCGTCCGTGACACTTTTTGTAGGTTAATTAGGGGGACTAATTAGCTGATATTAGAAACCAGGAAATTTTGACAGATGCATCGATGTGATAAGTAAGAGAATTCTCGAAAAGGACAGGAAAGGATTGATTTATTAAGTGTTGATTGAGGCTAAAAAATGTCCGAAATTGTCACGGACGGGACATTATGATATTGTCCGGTTAATTAATATAATTAAGAAAAATTTCACAATTGCAGTAAATCATCAAATGTGTCTAGCAGCATCCTTAACAATTCCCAACTTCTTTTATGTCATTCCATTAAAGCACTGCCTCATGATTGTCAAACATGTGATGTCCCGTCCGTGACACTATTCCCAGCTTCGTTAGCTATAAGCACTAATTAGGCACCCTAAATTACATAACAAATGTATAAAAAAGTTACATGTAAGAAATTTGATATGTATAGCAAGCAACTCCTCAAAAAAAAAAAAAACAACATTTTGATGCCAAGCATTTAAAATTTTGAATTCCATGTCCAAATTACTGCGGAATGCCCCTTTATAAAGTGAGGACAAAATAAGAGTTTGATTGCTAAACACGTTTTAAAGTGTATTTAAAAATAAGCTTTATGAATGTAGGCTAACTTTTGCAGTTAGATGCGACTCGGAGAGCAATTCGATGATTTGTGTCAAACGTTGTCTATATTTGTTTTATTTCATACGTTGACATTTCTCATTAAAGTCAATCTTGCATCAGTTCAAAGTGTTATTAGTGCGGTTTGTTGCAGCGTTTATACCCTCAAGGAATGATCATGACAACCAAGTAACTTAAGAATATTTACACGTCCATGTCTATTTGTCTACCTACAAATTTTTCGAAGCATATAATCAGACAGGACTTATTTTGCTCAGACAATCCCGAAGGTATAGGATAACTATAAACTTCCAAGTCATTGTTCACAAATAATACGGAAGAGACATAACGATCTGACGATACTGGGGTCCACGGCTTCTTGAAGAAGCTACAAATTAATCTTATGTTCCAGTCAATAATTGAGAAAGGTAAATCCTTTGTTGAATTCCGTCCAAGTCGCTTCTTTGAAATTTCTATGCTACACACATCGGATGGTGTAGATTAAGACACCGTGATAATTTCTACCTGAAAGTTGAATGTCCGTCAGTGTATTGGCTTTGTGGCTATGGTGAATGAAGACTACACTTACTGAATTGAAAGGTAAGGGCAGAGACCAAACTTACTCTCAAGTCACAACCAAGAGCCTAAACCTCACAATTTCCTTCTTGTTTCGCTTCAATTTATCTTTCGTAATATTTCAGAACTTCAATACTGCACATACTCAGGAAAAACCAAGCAGCTTCTCTACTTTATTCAACATTTGAGGAGGAAAATATTGTCACATGGCTCTCAAGAGCCAATGATAAAGAGGACTGTCTACTAAAATAAATTCAAGTTTGGGTGAATACCTTGTCCCCTTTAACAGGTTAATGATTCTAACGTTTTCGGTTAGGTTTGGAAAGAAATGACCAAAATCGACGTGAAAAAAGCGAAACCCTTCAAACTTTAACAACCTGTCTACACGGTCCCGCGAAAATATTATCATACTTGTTTGGTTTTCTGAATGTGACGTGCGCGATCTGACATTTCGTGGCAAAGTGACTTGGATTTTCAGCGAGCGCGGCCACATATCCGTTGTCATTGGCAACTATCTCTCTTAAGCATTTCATAAATATTTATAAATCAAATGTTACAACTGTTTCGGGCCATTGTGGGGTAAGTTTTAATTTATTGCATACACTTAAACGGCAAAGAGTTGACTTGACTTGACGTAACGGTGGCTTCACTTTATACAAAACGATCCGGAAAAGGACGGTATCCGTCGTATGTTTGAATGGCTCACGAGCCTTTCTGGATTCATTTCATATTGACGCTGATGGATACACATACACACCTATCTACGAGGACACCCAGGACCATGTGTTTGTAGGGATGTGTGACCTGTCAATGTCAGTTAGGTCGCTACGGTGAGAATACTCACATATGAAGGAGGAAATTAATGTACAAAATTGTATGTAGCCTTCATGTAAATCTGACGCTTATTTCTCGAGATATCGAGAAATTAATTTACTGCAGATTTTTATCCCAAAGCAAACTTCCGGACAAGGATCGTCAAATTAATGAACGGCCTTTGGTTTTCTATAAAACTAACTCCCAATTTTCTCCTTAAAACATATGATCAGAATGCGATTGTGTGAGTGGCAGAAGTTTACAAACTTTTCCTTTCTCGCGGGAACGTAGTGCCCATGATAAACACAATATTTCTAAGTTGTCAATGTGAGGAAGTGATGTAACATTTGCCCCCCTTAAGCTGTTAACTTGACTTTGGAACACTAATCCGGTACCATCTTTTGCCCATATCTCGAGAAATACATGTTGGATTTCAAAAAAGGAAGTTCACCAAATTGCGTAAAGTTTAAACCTGTTGTCTTTCACATAAGAAAATAACTTTTGCTTAAAATTCCTTTGCTACCGCATGCGTTCTTAGAATACCCCATATTACTGTCGTATTTATAAAAGACTGAGGAATAAATTACCCTGGTTAAAAATGTTTGGGTGGAATTTGCATGGCCTCATGCACTTCTAAGCGTAAGGTCGGAGACCATTTACTTGTTCGATCTGTAAAATTATCACAACTTTGTTGTAGGCCTATTATTTCATAAAATTGCACAAATATGGCCTGAAATATTCAAACATTTGTCTAGGAAGCGCTCCAATGAGACACCCCCCCCCCCCCACACACACACACAGACGTGCGATCTCAGAAACGTTTTCTTTTATCCCAGTTGAAAGAAGCTTCCTGGGGCTATTAAGTATTCCATCCACACCTGTTAAACCTCTTTTCTCCTAACGTATTTTAATTTTAAACGCCATTTTTAGCCTAAAATAATATCAGCATCGACCTGTTTCCAACTGGTTCCTGCCACGAATTAGACAGCTTCTAATCTCTCTGTACGTCTAATCCTCAATAAAGCTATCGTACAATGAATGCGCACATTTACTCTGTGATCGATATGTAGTGATTTGCCCGTTGTATTGGTTAGGTAATGCATCATCGGTGTCAACAACAGTTTGGATATTTTAAAAGCTGGTACAAACAGGGAGCTGTTGGACGTAGCGGTATTTGTTATTTCCTAAGTAACAACTCCCTGGTATAAAATAGTCGTATGATGTATCTAGCACTGGTCCAACCTAATTGAAGACCTGTACAAAAGATTCGGTGAATACCTTATTGCCAAACTTTAGGCTGATTACATATAGGCTTGCATGTCACACTATATAACCACTAGTAGCAGCCACCCTTTCCCCATGGCCCACGGTATGGAAAATTGTCACCATTACACTCTTTACAAGGCATTGTTTCACTTGTCAACATTAATGTTCTTGCCAACAACTTGTAACGGTATACCAACGAGCTCACCTTTGAACAGCCCCCCACCACACCTTTTTCATTGTAACTGAGGTACCAGGTTACCAGATCTCCCTGAAACAGTTATTCACATTACAGCGAAGCTTCTCTTACACTTCTCTTACTCCCTATCCCCCCACCCTCCCTCTCCTCATCATTCCTCCTCCCCCATCGGAACAATTGATATGCTACTCCCAGTTTTCAACACACCCTTCTCATGTCCTATAATTTGAAATGGCCCGGGCCCATTGGGCCATAAAATTTCATTATATACGAGTAGCCTAATTCCACGATAGCCATACATGTATCATGGTTGTTGTCTTATTGAAGGTCCCAGACATTGACATACATTCTGGACTTAATCTATCTTACCTGTGCTTAATTTCTTGGCGAAATCTGGGTCCTCGGCGATGAAGTCCAGACCACTACCCTGAGATTCCATTATTATTTCCAAAATTGCATCACACGTATCTCGGTGAAGCAAGATTTCTTGGTCCGTTAATTTGCTGTTATTGTCATTAACACTACTTGCAGGCACGCCTTCTGTTTTATAATTTTGAGAATCTTCATCCTTCCATTTTAATTGGATTTTGAAAATAGTCTCTAACCCGCCAAGCTCTAAAAATCGGCGAATCGAACTACCGTCACTGGCAAGACTGTACTCCAAGTGAAACATTAATCTCAGCAAGTTGTGTGTGTTATTAGGCTCAGACTCCACTGAATCAAGGAGTATTTTCACATCGTGTGAATGTTGACTGCAGCATACTGGAGAATCGTGCACATCTTCGCACGCTTCGTGTGGTATATGCAACTTGAGTGATCGATTCGCTGGCGCTCTTCTACTAAATAAGTTATGGTCGCTCAGTGAGGATACATCGCTTTTGGAACGTCGCAGACTCCTTCTCTTCCACAGCTTGGTCTTCCTGGATGCATGTAGAGATTGATCCAGAACTTCTAGTTCGTCGAGACTCCATCTGCGGCATAGGTCAACGCCCTTCCTCGGGACTTCTATGGAAGAAACGCGCCTTTTTACCGTTTTGGTCAATGAATCCGCCGTATCACTGGAGAGAAGAGATTCGCGTGAGCTCACCCGGTCGTAGGCATCTGAACTGAGAAGTGATTCCCGAGAACTGTATCGCGTGGATGACCCACCGCCATCATGATCTTTGAGTGGTTCAAACCAAGAATCTCTCACCACGGCCTCTTTGTTCAAAGGAACCGGACGACTTGGGCTACACATAGGTTCTTGGGGAGTGTCATTCTTACTTACGTCTGTTACATGCGGAACGTTGTCCATACTGAGGAGAGATTCGCGTGAGCTGTATCGCGTAGATGCTTCAGAAGTAGAATAATTTTCCCCTCCACTGTGGTCCTTAAGTGGCTCAAACCAAGAACGATCCTTTTGATTGCTACCATCTTCCAACAATGAATCGGATGTGCATGGGGTTAAAATGGACTCACGGGAGGCACTGGTATCAGAGGAAGTGACTTCTGACAAAGATTGAATATTACGGGCATCATTAATGGCCTCGTTTCGGCGGTTTCTATTTTCTCCTGCTATGTCCGCACTGAGCAGTGAATCGTGTGAAGTGTACTGCGTTGTTGGCTGTGACCTTTTGTCATCAACCTTGTATAGTAAGGTCTCCTCCACGTTTTCATCCAGTGGCTGGTCGGTTGACGTTTCTGTCATATGCGAAACAGAATTGAGACGGACTACTTCTCTTTGGCCCTTATGGCTGCCTTCGGTTTCGACAACGTCAGAAATAGACTGATGAAGTAAAACATCTTGAGAGGTATCGCGGAACGAAAACATGTTGATCGGACGTACTCCTCCTGTTGAAGTACTATTAAGTCAACCTGTGTATAAAACAAATTATATTATTTTCGTAATATGTGGTTGGGAAAACACTACTTGCTTATACACATTTAAATGGAAGGTATCGAAGTTCAATAGTATAGTCATTATTGATTTAAGATCATAAAGACAGATAATAGGTCTACATGACAAGTTGCTCTAGGCACTACACACTGAATTTTAACTAAATACATTACACACATCAAACATACTTTCCGTCTGGCAGCTCCGAAGAGAGACATGATAAATCGTAATTGCTTGGTACCATGCACCATACCGTGCAGACTATCGATGATGGGCACGATGAAAAACACGGTCCATAATGGCATGCATACTAAATTAGAGTATGAAAGGAAATGTTAAATTTCTGAGTTCTCCAAAGACACCCCAAAGGAGCTCCTACCAATCAAAATCAATGTAATCCATCCCAGTCTCAATTTTCCTGTTTTAATGCTCTATTTACATATACATATGGTTGAGGTACAAAATATTGACAGTTATAAAATAAATTTGATCGTCGATTGCATCATTATTTGTGATGACCATCTCCTAAAACTCATATTACATGTTTGTATTTTCTTCTGGAATTAGAATGCTTACGATACTTGTCTTTGTATGATAAAATTGTGATTTAAGTTTACCTCAAGTCTAAAATTTAAAATATATTTATTGCAGGGCATAAAACATGAGTTCACACATTCCAATTTTCCTCTCCATATGACATGCGTGAGCTGAGATCTAAAATGTTGGATTCCATTGACTAAGATTATAATGGTACATTGCGCAATAATTTGTGATGTCATTGTTGTACGTAGTACTCAAATTAAAGTCTTTGTAATTCAAATTTTAGACGTTAGGTGCCCCTTAATTTGCCAGCTGAAATGGCAGGCTACTAGTACTGATGATAACAATGAAGAAAAAGTTTGTTCGTAAGTGAAGTTGGTTAGATGGAGGTTTGCGTCTCAGCTTCCAACCGATTGGTTTAAGTCGGGCAGACCACGACCTTTTTTCAAGTTGTTGTTCACTGTTTTATTTGTTTCCCTACTGTATTGCTTATGCTGAGCACCAAGCACAATGACAGGTTCCATTTTAAAGTCTTCGGTATATGACCCGACCAGGAATTGAACATCACACCTCCTGCTGCAAGTCGAATGCTGTCACTACTTGACCAGTTGACCATGCAGTCGATTATAAGTGAAAGGCTTATTTACTGGACAACCACAGAAGTACCGGACAGTCTCTGAGAATGAGAAAGTAGTTTTTCGCCCCATACTAGTAAGTCACTGTTTGGGCCCGTATAGTGCCACTACGGCTCGTTGCGCCACTTGGTCACATGTGAACCCGTACCATCAAGAATATATCCTGCAGTACTCTGAATACTCCGAAAACGCCAGCTCGCATTTCTAAAATGCTCATCAGAAATATACATCAGCATCAGTTAAAGGGGAAATGCAATCACCTTAATTAGAATTACTGTAGTGCAATGTCCTTTATTATAATTGGCTCTTGAAATTTATATGACAGAATTTTGTCTCCTAAAATGTGAATGTGAAATTTGCTACTGTTGCCGCGTAGTTTACTTTGAATATGCAATATTGAAGTCCAAACATATTATAAAAGATACTTTTCAAGAGAAATTATCTGAAAAACTGTGAGAAATCACAGTTATTGCTTCAGAATGAGTGTCGGACGACAACCCTTGTCCTTTAGGGGTATTTTAAGCAAAAAATAACTTTCATATGAGAAGGAGGAACCAATTCTACATAGTGTGGTGAAACTTCCATTCAAATCGGAAAAGTAGGTCTACGTACGGTATATCGGACATGTATGTTTATCAGTAAATGAAGTCACTAGATTTGTGTTCAAAGAACTTCAGGGCAGCAGTGGTTATCAATTCCTAACATTGACAAGGAATGTTTTTTTTTCTTTATTTTTTTTTCTCAGACAGATGTGTTGACCTTGAATATAATAGGAATAAGACATCTCTAACGGGAATGCAAAGTTTTTAAAGTTGTCGTACCACTGATGCAATTACATTCTCATAATACTGTAATACGGGATTGTGTTGTTGAGAAAATTTACTGTAAACTTTTAAAAGAGACAAAATTTAAACTGTTCATTAATGTGAGAATATGATGACATATTTGCTTCAAGTTCACTTTTGTTGGGAATGTGACAACCTTACCTGCCCTTTTCTTAAACATCACATCGAATTTCAATGTAAATTTCGCCTGGAGGCGCACAATATGTACCTCTCTAATGTATCTTAAATACTTAAATAATGGTTTAAAATTTGTAGTAGGCTGTGCAACGTTTTGTTTGTCAGGTGAATCCCTTTGGCTTTTTGGAGACTGGTGCCAAAAAAGCAATGCATGTTACCCCTGTAGGGAATGATGTCAAAATACGGTAATGCATCGAACAAATACGACAATCCCTTAAAATACACACTGTTAAAAAAAATTTTCTGTAAATTTACGTAATTTTTATGGCAAATTTTTTTCCAACCAAATAATGTTTTTTTTACAGCCAGACTGTAATCATGAAAAAACATTAAGGGTTTGTTTTTTCTTTACAGTTTTTGCATGTAAATTAGTTTACAAAAGTCTACTGTAACATCGAATTACAGAAATGTTCTGTTTTGTTTACCTTAATTTTATGTGAATTTACAGCCTACTGTTTTCATTCCCGACGTTTTAATATTTATTATAATATCGCTTTTTACCTTTCATATGTTATTACGTAACATACACTCCACCATTACGTAGATCAGGTATTTGCTCATCAACGTAATGTGTCGTTACGAAGTTGTTTTCAATCAAAACACATTGAGGATGCTTTGTTGTCATATTGGTGTCAAGTAGACTGCTATCTCTAGGAACTTTGTAATTGGAAAGTCACATTTTTTGTACAATATAATAATTGTTTTTAAAATAAATATGACAAAGAATGCAAATACATTGGTTGCAAACATTTCCAGACAAGGTAAACAATAAGTTTATCACTTCCTGATTAAAAAACGCCAAAGAAGATATTATTCAAAGCAACAGCAATCCTTTTGTTAGGAAAATGCCTACAAAATAAGCTCCACCCATTTATGCAAAATGAGATTTACGTCATAAAGTGGTAAATTTACAGACTCTTTCAAGTAAATTTGTGAAACGTTTTTAATTTGCTCCGATCAAGTGCATGAGCGCCTGTGGCGATGAATTGACATCAGTATACCAATTGTCAGTGCTCTGAAATTAGGGCCTTACAATTTCTTTTTACTTAAAAATGTGTGACAAAACACCAGTTGTATGATAATTATAACTAAGAACGTAATAACTAAGTATGCTTTTATAATAAATGTAAGTTAATTTTCAAATAGGGCCATAAATTTGCCAAAAATGTTTTTTTTTTTTTTAAACTGAAACTTCGCAGAACGATGCATGTTATATATTGAAAATTTTCTGGCTATTTCTTATTTGTTTGTTTGGGCTCACTTTTGTTTCTTTTTCAGCTTAAAAACAAAATGAATGTTTGTTAAATGACAGTGTTTTTATGTGAAATCAGAAAAATACAAAATACTGATAAAATTTCTGTAAATTTACAGAAAAAGTTTTACAAAGCAGTAAAATTTGGTTAAAAAAGCAGACAGAAATGGTTTTTCAAATAAACAGAAAATACATGTTAAACAACCTTTTTTTATTGTAGCAATGCAAAGTGTCTGTAAAGATACAGAAAATCTCTATTAAAAGTAAAATACAAAAAGTTTAAGTTAAAAAAAAGTCTGTAAATTTACAGAAATTTTTAACAGTGCACATTTAGTTACTGCCTGTTAAACAATGTATGTTTTATTAGATGATATAACAATATGATTTAACCAAACATGTTTCCCTTATCAACTGATTTCCACTTTATGCTGTACTCTAGAATAATTAATAACAACATAAGCCGTAGCTTTCTTGACATTTCGGTAACGTATACTAGTTTCATTTCTGGTCGTAGATATAACGACCTTCAGTATTACAATGTTTAAACAGTTTATGTGGTTTGCATGGACCCTCTTCTATTTACAGAGGATCGTAGGATAAAGTTTAGGGTGTTTTTTTTTTTTTTTTTTTTTTTTTTTTTTGTACAGTGAAATGACATTGTTAAACATGCCATATCCCATAATCCCTTGTGATTTGGAAAAGAGCCTTTGGATGTTTCCATGAGTATGTGTGCTACATCATGGCATTTGCCTTACTAAATACTACTGAAAAAAATTGAAATGCCGATGTTCACTTCCTAATATATCATATATTTCGCATTTTTGAAGTATTCGAATTTAAGTTCAATTTCTATGGTAATACCTGATGAAAGGTTTATTAATAATATCTGAGCCTTTTAGCTTCCTTAGGGGCATTTAGAGTAGGGAAAACAAGCCACAACTGGGAAAAAAGCCGTAGCCGGCTAGACTTGAACCAACTGGTTGGAAACTGGGCCGTAAAACTCTGACTAACCAACCAACTTACTAACTAACTATATCACCTTAGGAGTATTAAAAGATTGACCTGCTGTAAGAAATTCTGAGAGCTCTTCGAGCATCACGTAAACACTGTTATTGTAGAAAAATACCTATAGCTCATTCATGAGCACATGACCTTTGGCCCAGTGGAAGCGTTCAAGAGGTTGAAACCCCTGACCCAAGTTTGCTCAAACAAATTACAAAAAATGCAAAAGACCTTAGGCATATATCGCGTTTGATGAACAAATGATACACTACTTTGCATCTAAAACAACAAATCAGATTTTCCTGTCACATTAGACCCTTAACTCTTTAAGTTGTTTAGAAATTAAACCTTTTTTCTAAACACCCGTTTCCCATTTTTACACACGTTTACACAGACACACACGCGTCTAATTCCTAAACATTTCGCTTTTAAATATGTTTAATTGCTTTGATTTATAAACATTCAGTTTTTAATAACTAAACAATATAAACGTGTTAACAAAGTTGGACAGATTGGATTGGTGTGGAAATTGCTAAACATTTAGAGTGACAGATTTCTCAAATATTCCGACAAAAGTTGGACAATGATGTATTTCCCTTTAGTACCTACATTATTTTCAGCACTATAAAGATGCATGCCGCGAGGAAAGAATTGCAATAAAATACTTAAAAACACTGGCGTAACTGTTTTCAAATTTCGTATTTGTGTCTCAGTGATAGCTTCAACAATTTGGACAGACAAATGGAGGGGAGTCCTACATACCTGTATACATGCATCGAAGCTGTGATTTTGATGATATACAGTACAAGAGTAAACTAATTTACTGAACCGCTTTTGTTACAAAAGCGTTGTGCAAAAATGACCACTTTGCTTCCCTTTATTTAGAATGCCATATTCTTAAACATTAAGTAAAATACTTGCACTCTTGCTAAAAAGAGGGTATATGCAGTAACCTATGTGCCAAAGTAATTTTATGACTGCCTACTTACTCTGAATCAAGAACGTGTATTTCACTTACAAGCCGCTGAACAGACTGCCGGAGATCAGCTCCAACCTGACTAGTTTGAATTCCTTTAAACTTTGCTTGGTCATAATTCCGGGTTCAGGTGGCTTGTGATGGACAATTAACAAATAACAAGAGTTTGTGCAACATCTAAATAGCAAACATTGGGGATTGCATCTTTCGTATATATTTTATTTTCTTGGTAAAATGAGATTTTTTTAGTACATATAGTAATGTTTATTAACTTTCATTACAATCAGAAATTATTAACATGTATCTATGTGTGTGTTGAGTCTGTTGACTATGATGAAAGTTTGTTAGTTACTTAAAACTATTGAGCAGTTTTTAAACAAACATAGATCATGTACATATTATAAACAGATAAAGGAAACAAAAAAAATCATTCTATACCGTTTTCCGTTTGTCTGACACTTGGATAGCCCTTTGTTACAATAAGAGTCACCTATATTGTAAAAATAGGATGGGTTGTGGTCAGAGGCGAAAGAGGCAGGCTCACGGTATGAACCGCAAGTATGGGTTCGTGGGAAGCTCTATACAGGGTTCGGAAGCTATTTCATTGCTTGCCGCCAAGGTCAAGGAATCATTATTGCATTTCTTTAATACTCCCCCAATCAGGGAATCTTCCTAAAACAATGCTCTTGATGCAATGCAAGATCTTTGCACAACCCTCCAGCCCTCTATAAAGAGGTACCGACCTTCACATCTGCCTATTGTCAGGTTGCATATAGAGACTCCTACCATGCCAGCATCAATACTGTTCCCAGAACCAAATATGGTGTATGGGACTTCGGCTCTACCGTGCGTTGCAGAACGGTGGGATGTGCACACTGTAAAAGTGGTGCTTAGGAATTACGCCTTTGAACCAATTTTGCACCCTCTTAAACACGTTTTCACTCTAAACACGTTTAAGGTCAGGGGCCATAGATAGGAATTTACGCCCCACCTTGAAACCTTCTAGCTTAATGCTAGACCTGTTTAGGAATGAAACAAACTGTTTAGGAGTTAAACACATGATATTTAGGAATGTGTGTTTAGCATTCTACAATGTTTCAAAAATAGGAACAAATTTTAAAATTTATTAAATTAATTCCTAATCACGTTTTTAAAGTGTAGTATACTGGGATCGTTTCAGAGTTTTTAAACTAACACTCGGTATGGGTAACTGAAAAAGGGTGAATGATGGCTGGGGACATTTTTCAACGATTTCAGTCTTGCCTGTCAAGTTACGACTGCAGAAATTTTGGCATTATTTTCCAGTCTATGTACACTCTAAAAAACGTGCTTATCAATTGAAACACTTATTTTGCACCGTCTTTGTAAGCACGTTTAAATGTTAAACATGTTTAGCTATAAAAACTTAAATGTTTTGGCATTAAAGGTGTTTAAAAACGAAATGTTCAGTAATTAGGTACTTTTGTTTAGTAAAATGTGTTTAGAAAAACGTTAAGTTCCTAACACCGTTATTTTTTAAAGTGTACCCTATGTACAATATTTAAGGACCAAGCAGGAAGCTGTTAATATCCCCCTGGTCCAACAGGCAACAGAGCAATACTCATGGCAACCATGGAACACAATGGTAGCCAAGAACTAAGATTCCCTACAACAGTGTAATACCGGCAACGACTTTCTTTTTGTAAAATGAGGAGCTAATGCCCCATCAGAGGCTGAGAGCAAACCGTCACCCTTATCTAAGCTCTAGCGGCGACGCTGACAACTGTAGGAATAGATTGCGTGCTAGCTCAAGTCCCGACTTCCTATCTCAAAAGGAAAGTTAATACAATACAGGTCTATGCTGAACTTCAATTGGCCTATCGTGCTCACGCAATGTGTGCTTTGCTTCAAGTAGGTAAATGACAAAGTGTAAGATGTTACACGTAATCATAACAATGAGCAATCACTTCTCTTGATTAACATTGCTGTCGGGCTGTTTGTCGGGCCACCGCTTGTGTTTTACAACTCCACTAGTTTCGCGGAAAACACTTATCTACAGTTTAGGTTGAAACTTGACTTCCACGCATTATAAATGCATGGCGGAGGGAGTAGTTACTCTTGCATCTAGATCGGCTGAGGTTATAAAGAATATATCTTACGTAGAAGAGTGGCACATCCATTCGACTCGTTTTACCAAAGGAAAGGTTGAAACCGATTATTCAGAAATCAGTTGAGGACCCGGCGCCCTCCACGGCCACTCATGTACTGAAGCCGAGAAGTGCGATGGTTTGGAGAAAACGATTCCGTTAAATCCATCCCATTTTAGGAAAGGCGTTGATATGTTGACAGGACAACCGAAAACTCATGACTCTCAAACAGAAATGTGACTGGACGAATCCAAACTAAGTGAAGGGTCTAAGAACTGCAATGAAATTGTGAACATTCCTTGACATCCTCCACTCATGGACGCTGACACCAACCATTAAAAGGACAGCATAGTTTGACAGCAAATTTGAACTTCTGTTCCAGCACTTTGCTTTCCTTTCGTTACCGATTATTTACCTGAATCAACAGAAACTGAGGAGGTCTTTCAAGTCAAAAGGAACGTCAATTCTGTGTTTATTACTGTTGAATAGGGATTTTGTAATTTTGTTCGGGTAACAACGGAAAAGTAGATAGCATTAACGCCAGACCATGATCAAAATCGTTTTGGTTTCTTTTATCTCAATGTATGGTTTTGGTGCAGAAGTCTTAATGGAAAACCTGTATAAAACAAACTCTGATTGTTCATCAATATAGCCCATACTCATCTGCCCATAGTATAGTCTGGACGCTGTGTAACTTTGGTTAACCCATCCACTAGAGAAATCGTTGTGCGTTTTGCCCTCTCACGCGTTTTCCAAAAATAAAGGACGGATACAACTGGTCCTTGTTTTCTCCGACTTCCATCTCACTTCTCCGTCTCCGTACCCATAGTTGTGCATCGCGTCGAGAGTTCACGGACTAGTCTCAGCTTCATGCACTGGGTCAGTTTAAATTTGTATTTATAAAAGACTGTCATGGGTTTCTCAACTTCAGCCCATGAACCAAATCTATTTTAATCTACTTGTTACTTTTAAGAGATCGTAAAAGTGAACATTGTACTTTTGGCACAAGCGAAACAAAGGGTTATCCAACACCTTTTGCATAAAAATGCAATTGCCAAGACCACGATTTCTTTACTTGAATAAGCTGATAAGATGTGAATTACAAACATTAGGTTTTTGCTTTGTAGTGTTTCCTGAAAATTGCCAGTCTTCTTTTTATTTAACATGTTTGTCAAAGGGAAAAGTAAACACTATTTACGGTGATGTTGGAGGCATTTTGGTGAACATTTCTGATGCGCTTTTGATATGTCACGAATTAACTCTCACCAGCCAAAAAGAAAACAAGTCACTTCAGTCGCCCTTGATAGCGACCGATTAAGCCTAAATTGAATGTTCTTGATTTTTGGCCAGACGTAAACGCTGCTACTAGTCCGCTCGTGCGAAAACGTTTTTCAAGTACCAGAATGAAAAAGAAAATCTTTCGGTTAGTATATTATAGGCTTACTTTGGTATGAAAAATTTTTATGTAGGCCTAGTTCGTGAAAGTGTCGTTCTTTTTGATGTATCATAAGCCAGGCCGTCTCTTCTTCCCACGCATCGATACGGTGTGATATAAGTATATTTAGAAATTGTTAACAGAAGTGATCCTCGTGAAACATTAATTTAAGGCAGTCGATCGTCACCCCAAAGTTCAGTTTTACCAAGAGTCTACCAAAACTCCCAATTGGCACAGCTCTTTGATAGTTGACATCGAATGAAAACACAAATGCATAGTCATCCCACAGAATGCACAGAGAGGGTTTTAATTACCGTCCAGTAGGGTCTTGTGTGCTCGTAAGGATGGGACGTGAAGCAATGAAAGGGGATTGTGTCTAGATAAGTATGCCTATGAGTTTGAATAACTGAATATCCTAATGAGGAAGAGAATGGATATTTGTGGTGGGTTCATAGGGTAGTCCTTATCATACACATTTCTGACTTACACTCTGAATTTAGCTAAAATAATGTTTCATGTACAGACCATAACCAAAATTAGCGTAACACTAATTTACTAATTTTGGTTGTGTCGTTTATGTGCTCTTGTCTCACAAATAAATATCTAAAATCCATTTCAAGTAAAAACCTCTTACTATGTAGAACAATATCCTTTATGTCAGTATGTCAATGTAATTTCTCACAGTTATTTCATAAGTGAGAACGCATGACTATACCTCCATACACACTACAAAGCTGCACTTGCAATATTAGATGCGTCTTTAGAGACGACAGACTGCTTCTATGAGTTTAATCTGTCAAATAATCAGTGTCTCTTAGGCTTATGTAGAATAACCTTTTAAGGTTTTCCAGCACTACTCGTTTTTGCATTGAATGCTTTGAAAATGTTAATTTAGCAAATCTTACTCACGCAAGCAAGTAAGGTAGAAGCGTGCCGAGACTGAGCTGTTCATCAGATAACTGTAAAAGAGGCTTTTCTAAAATCTATACTGAACAGGATATAGAGGCAATTACACGGAAGCTTCTTTCTCTTGCATAAATCTCGTCAATTATTCATAAGCTTGGTTCAAACAACTACAATTAGAAGAAAATGAAAGTATTTTATCTTGAAAAATGTAGTCAAACTTTACCTTGTAACCTTATCATTCGAATGGTGGTATATCCATCTGTCCATGCTTTGAGAAGACCACACTATCTGACTATAAGGTATCCCAGGTCCAGCAATATCAAAATGCTCGAAACAACAGCAAGTTCGAATGCTTGTGCGTTGATTAATAATTTCAAAATGTTCTGCGTGTCTAAACACCTTAAGCCTCATAAAATTTGTTCATTCAATCGGCTTCAAAGGTCACATATACCTTATCATAACTATATGGTTTTGATAAGATGTTCTTATCAATATCGGGTAAAGGTTTACACCATGCTCTACCATGTCGTAATCGTTCTTACCATAGTGAATTTGATCTTTGTTCGAGGAGAACACCTCTCTTAATCTAAAGTAGTTCCAAAGGAACTGTGAAGGATCTTATCTACGAATTTCGAATAATTGCGTGTGCCTTCAATAGATACAGAGTTCCCTACGATCTTCGCAGCTATAAGCACTTTTATCAACCCATTGCACACTACTCTGGAGTCGAACAAAAGGGGGGGGGGGTTACGGGGGATTTCCTTGGGAGGGGTAATTTTACAGTTATTTCCCCGAGTGAGCGTAATGGAAAGTAGAACCATGTCTCATGCACCATATGATAACCCTTCTGAGAGGATATACTTCTTGTATACGTGCCGTATCCTGTAGAAGAAATTCATTGACACAGGTCGTTGCAGCATATCCCTGATTGGTCCACGTATCTAGGGAAAAGAAACCACGCGGGTTTCCCTCTCGATGGACGTGTACTTACAACTACGCTAAGTGGTGTAACCAGGATTATTCAACGTGGGGCTAGGGTTAAAAATAAAGATCGATAAAGATTGATGATTCGTCAGTAATGGATATACAGAACTGTTAAAAATCATAATTCTACAGGTTTAAAAAAGTGCATGGGCAAAACTATTGCCAGTCTTTTATACATGAAAATATCTGAAACTAGATTATTGCTTTACCAAACTCATCTCCTTTTCCATGTCTTTCTCTTTCTCCTTTTAGTCTTTCCTCCCTTCCTGCCAGGGGTGGCGCCAACGGGGTGGGGTGGCGGGGACCCGTCGAGGAATACTGAGCCCCCCGTAAGGCCGGCATTTCCGTCGGGGAGGTCTAAAGAAAATAAAAAAGTAATAAAAAAACCCCTACACGGACTGAAGTTATGGGATAAGTGATCTTGAACATACTTTTTATATTGAAATGCTATTTTAAACATATCGAATCGATTTTCAGTCACTTCTTCTTAGCTCCATTATACCTCATTCCGTATACCTTGTCCTATCTCCTCGCTCGTCGAGGAAGAACGGCAACTTCCTTCCTCGCAGAGACTGAAATTAAACGTAAAGGACTGAAGTTACTGGATGGATGATCATAAACTGTTTCTATTTTCATTATGAACTATTTTTTCTTCTGTAACGCTATTTTAATGCTTATATG
Source organism: Holothuria scabra (assembly GCA_037179385.1). Lineage (NCBI taxonomy): Eukaryota > Metazoa > Echinodermata > Holothuroidea > Aspidochirotida > Holothuriidae > Holothuria > Holothuria scabra. The sequence goes on along the minus strand of CM074192.1, from coordinate 5,702,188 downwards.
AATTTGTTTTAATCACTTGTTACTAGTTCGCTATCTCTCATCCCATCTACAATCGACAAGGTCATGTCCCTTCGAGGAAGGCCGCTCCCTCCCTGTTGTTCTAAAAATCCATTTTCGTCGGGGAACCTTCTTCTACATGCCCACGATAAGCTGATAAAAAATGCGGGTCTGATAAACTTCAGTCACCCGAAAGATCTTCTTGATCTTGTTTTCCAGAAGATCAAATTCTTCAAGGAAACTCACAATTCAGAATTTTCCTTTCAAAAATGGACGAGAGGTTGTTCATGTGCAGACCGTGCACAATGGTCTGCCATTTGATCGGCCAGGCCGTTTCAGCTATCCATAATGATATACAGTGGTGTGAGAACCCCCCCCCCCCCCCATAAGTCTGACTGAAAATTCATTTGAATCCATCTTGTAACGTGACATATTTTCAAATACGTTGGAAGCAAAATCATTTATATTTTGGAGTTACTAAGAAAATCTCCTCTACTTGGCGGACCATGCAATTGAATACAACGAAGATTTTTCAAAAATAGAGTCAAAAACAGTATGTTTTCAACTCCGTTCCGCAGTTTTTCACAGAAAAGAGACAAGAACATTTCATCTAGTTGTAGCAGTACCTTTTATCTGGTAATTTTCTTATCACTTAGCAAGTTAGGTTTTTCTCTTTTAAAGTGAAACTTTCATTTCAAAAGAAAGCTCAAAATATCGACTGCTTCATTTCTAGTTACAAGTATTGGAGATGCCATTTCCGGCTGTCTGAGCAGTTAGATTCTTTAACAATTTCCCGCACGCTCCGCGCCAACTAATAATAGTGTTTTGGTTGAACAGATTACTTAACAGAACAATGCATGTTTGCAAATTATTCTTCGTTTTGGGGTAATATTATGAAGTGAAAATTTTATTGCGAAAGAAAACTCAAAATAGTGACTGCTTTGTTTTTAGTTATGAGGCCGGGAAATGCCATTTCCTGCTGTCTGGGGGTTCTCAAGTTCAAAAATTTCTGTGCTCTGTTCGTTGATAGCCTTCCGGTCATAATTACATTTTTAGCAGAAAAAACAAAACACAATTCTTTCCCTCCCAAACTGAAAAGCTCCTGTGCATCTATGTTAATATATCAAGTATTAAACTTCAAATATATGGGAAGCCAAACTTTGCTCGCGGGAAAATTTCCAGTATGGTCAGTGAGGGCCTTAATCTGCATGATGATATTCACGTAACCCCCCAAAAAACTACACATCATTCCTACTTGGTTTTCTCGAAAAAAAGATTAGATTCTTAGGTAAAACCCCTAAATCTGTCATAAAATTGCAATCGCCCTCCAATGTAAGCTTCAGATTGTAAGAAGTGGCAAAATTTTCCAATTTCGATGGATACTCCAGTCAATAAATAACCAAAGCCAAGTCGGTTAATCACCCCGAGTCCCCGACATTCTATTGACCTAATTTTGCTCTGTGAAAGGCATATCACTTAATAAAAACCCAATTTTTTTATTACAACCTTACCAAAAAACAAACTTTCTCCCATTAAATTCCAAAATGTCACCAATAAAAAATATGCTCTTAATTTTCAAATATTCGTTCAAAAAGGGAAAAACTTTTCCGGCAAGCTTGTAGTTTTGTGTTCAAGCCTTAGTCAGTTAGTACGTAGGCCTAGTACGATTAAATGCTTAACCAAAAAATATTTTCAGTTGTCCCCCATATAACGTTTTTTTTTTATTTTGCCCATATGAAGGACAGATTCTTCAATAAACGCTCCAATTTTTGACTGGTCCTTACAAAAGCCAATTTTATTACAAAAATGTTAAAAATGTCAAAAAAACTCCTGATTTTTAAGTATTTGTTGAAAAGAATTAAAAAAAAAAATCGCGCGCTACGCGCCCCTCAAAATTTGCTAAGTCACATCCCACCGGGACTGACTCAAAGCCCTTGTCGGGGCCTTGAAATGCTGGCCCCCTGTGGGGGAGCTTGGTCCCCCTGTCGTTGAAATCCTGGCGCCACCCCTGCTCCCTCTTTCCTTAATTTCCTCTTTTTCAACCTTGTCTGCGGCACTTGTCCGTCAGAGCCGTACCTAAGGTTACTGATATAGGGGAACAACATCGCACGGTCACCCGTCAGAAGATTATATGTTGAGAAGTGGCACCGCGCGATAATAGTTTTCGGACCATCGTGGATGCGGATGCGTAAATCCATCCACACTTCGATGCTTATACTGTGCAAAACGGCGGTATACCGGGGGAAGCGCGCGAAAAGCTTATTTGGAAATTCCCCTACTCTTGTAATACAGAGATGGATAGTCGTGACTATAAAATTGGAACACATTTCCTGTACGGTGATCCTTCTTCATTTCTACCCGCGAATCTGAAGAACTAAATACATTGCGAACAAAAGAGGGCAAGGGCAGTGGCGGAGTAGAGGGGGCGAAAGAGACTACTTCGCCATTTCTCCCCAGCAAGTTTTTCTGTTAAAACACGTTTCCATTGGTTGAAAATTCGGGGGGTGGGGGGATTATTTTGTGTGGGGGGGGGGGAGCTCCGCGCTACCATGAGTTGGCGCGGAGTGCAAGAAATTTTGGGCCCAAAATACCTCTCAGATCGGCATTACTAAAGTCTATTTACCGCATATAAATAGGGGAAAATACTGAATGAACTGTTAAGAAATGTTGTTAATTTTTCTTCGTCTTTTCTCCATGTTTTCTTCGTTTATTCAGGTTTTTTTACGTTCCATGCGGAGGGCAAGTTCCCCCTCCCCCTTGCCCCTACATGCGGACGCAGGTTATTCTATCCTTCTCTTTCACATTCTAGTATGAAGGCGGCAGTTATATTTTGTGTTATTGTCAGGTCTCGATTTAAGACTTTAATGTATTAATGGGCTACTTTGTGAAGATAATATTACTGTAAACCCTCCAGAGCAAGCAATCTTACAGGGGAAAAAGTTTTGGAAATTAATCACGGCTAAGTGTACATTTTTAGTAACTGGAAATCAAGATAAGTACACAAAGAAACATTAATTGACGTTATTTACATCATGTAACCACTCTGAAATAGCCATTAAATAAGTACATAGCAAGAGATAGCCAAGGCAATAGGTCTGCTTGGCTCTCGAGATAACATTTACAATAAATGAAAGTAGCCTTAACCTAGGCTTATTAGACACAATTTTCTGGCTTTTGAGGCCACGAAAGTACAGAAATAAGCATTTACATGGGATTATCCGTGCAGTGTCAGAAATAGCCATTTATCATGAGAATGGTCACGTGTAGAAAAACAAAATGGAAACTGCCCGTTAAAACTCTTAAACTATTACCACCAGGAAAAAAGTTTTTTTTTTTATTTTAATCTGAAAACTCTTTTTATTGTCTATGTTGACAATTATCCCCGACAAAAGAGGGCTATTTGCGCTACAATTATTGCTGCGTCCTTTGCAGCATCTTTTATTGGCCGGGAGGGTGCATTTAATGTCATTCTGTGTATTTTGTAAGCTTATAATCACGCTTGGTGTGGAAGCAATTAACTTAACACAGCGGCAACATTCATTAGTGAGTATATATAAAACGTGCACATACGTTTCGGTAAAAACCTATCCCTATATATTACAGAAGATGACCCTTTTCATCAGAATGAAGTACAGATAGTACAGTTACTGGTTGCTGTTTGAGCATTTTGTTATCTGGACCTTAAAACAATCTTTTTAAATCTTTTGCCAGTAATGGTGTAAGAGTAAAGCATGTTATACACCTAAAAAGGGCGCCGACAGACGATTTTGGTCCGTCAGGAGGGGGTGGCGACCGCAGCAGCAGCTCCCCAATGGGGGAGGGGGACTTCTTTTATCAGGTTTAGTGTAGCCTGGTCTTCAGTCTTCAGTTAAAAAACTTCAATAGGCTAAAGTGAATCATCACGGAGCACACAATCAACATCCAAGAATCCAGCAAAGGAGACACAACCTCCACAAAAAGTGCAGTTCTAAGAGGTCAAACAAGATCACAAAACCACAAAGTAACAAGTGCTAGTAAAAGTAAAAATGAAAGACAAGGGTCCTAATGAGCTGACCGAGTGAGGACCCATGTGTTTGATGAAAGGCCTCTGATAATAGGGGACGATCAATTTGGAGGTAGCAGCACGGAACGGATGAAACAGACGGTTTAATTAATATTTGTTGGGGGAGCCTGAGTATTCCCGGCGAACACTTCCAATAAAGAACTGGTATTTGAATGCTTCAGAGTGTAGGGCCTGTATATAGTTATAACAGTGACCATGCCTGACAGAAAAGGTAATAAAAGGAGGGAACGGGATGTTCACAAGGTTGTCCCTAATTTTGTAAAACATACGAAAGATCGGCTATATGGCCCTACAATGCTTTAAAGCCTACCATTATTTTACCGCCTTTTTTACTTTGAACAAAAGCTTACATGAAGAGAAAATGTAAGTTTCTGAATTTATATCATGGAAAATAAGAGGACGGGTTTACTTAAGGGATAGTTCTAATTTAGTAGTACAATATCTTTTAAACTTTTGGAGTGGGGCTTCTTAGCACAGTGGCAGCACTAGGATAAAGAAGTGGGTGGCAAATGGCGGGCAAAAGAAAATTCTGGGGACAGAAAAGCACGAAATCTTGCTAGAACACTATTATTCCGGCGCTGACCGGGGCAAACTGGGGAAAGGTTCTGACTGGGGGATGCCCCCATCCACCCCCCCCCCCCCCTTGGTGCCGCCACCGTGTTTAAGCAAGCTCAACACCTTGTAGCAGTAGCTGCGCTTCGAGTAGATGAATCAAAACCAGTCCCTGCAGTAACGACACCTATATCTGTCACATATTTTAAACACCACTATTCATAATAAAAGTTTTATCTGAAACGTTTACGTCAGCAAAGTTTGGCGAACTGAAGTATTTGCACTTTTCCGCTTCAGTCGCCTTGTTCATCTTAACGCGAATGTTTGTGAGGGTCACAGGCCGTGGACATGGCCACTTAAAAATTTTCTGTAGGCCAGAATGTAACTTTTAAGTAATCCATGTCCATAAGCGTCAGCATTGAAAGACATTTGCCAAGCCTGACCTAGACCAATGAACTAATCATCCAAATATATTAGTAACAATCATGAGGTAAATAACGTCAGTGTATTTGGTTATGTGTGGCCACGGAAAATCAAGCGTGCTGGTAGATATAATACGGTGTAGACCCCTCACTTGCATGGCCTCAAATTATTGCCGCGCTTTCTCTCTGTCACAGGTTACCCAGCCGACTGAAGATAAAGAGTGAACTAAACCGAATGAAAATTGTAAGTTCGTGTGGGAAAGGTGATAGGAATGAAGGAATCTAACCGTAAATGAGCGTAACTTATACGAATGCGACATTACGACGGCTAACATTACATCTCTTTAAGCCTAATGTTAAGATAATAACGTTACTACCAACTTAGACGTTAGTAATAGTAACAGTTAGGCCTAACGTTAGGCTTAACGTTAGTTCAACGCTAGTTTTGCCCGTACAGGAACGTAAGTAGGCCCCTACTGTAAGTCTGTAGCATAACATTTGAGTCTGCATTTCTTGCACTCCAACACGAATATTTTCAAGTCCAATTGGCCAGAACTGTGAAGGAATAAGTTACATTCTATAAGGCACGAAATAAACTTAAGAAAGGCAGTTTGGCTGTAGCCTACAGGACATGGTTATGGCAAATGTAGCCTAGGCTAGGCCTAATGTAGATTTTTTACAGGACATTTGGCCTACAAGGGGTACTACAGCCTTAAACCAACAGACAGCATGTCTGTCAGTGGTGTCACTTATTTTGATCCCTGTGAGAATGGCGCACATTCCTTTTCTAACACTTTGCACGTTTGACTCCACCAGGAGTGTTGTGCAGTATTTTTCCAGATCCAGTAGGATTATGCCACACCAAATTGTTAGTTGCCAGAACAATGAGCCTAACGGGAGTGTGACATGAAAATGACAAAATTGGGCACTGGATACAAAAAGCTTTAAGAACGGTGAAAATAGCCACAATTTAAACAAAATCTATCAAAAATTGCCAATTTCACAAGGCAGTTTTTGACTTGCACTTCATCATTTATTACTTTGAGCTCAGTATGATGTCATGTGAGGGACATGCCATGTATGACTAATGTTATCCTTTGTTTTTACAATCTTCATTTCAAGGACAGTTGTAATTAAAGTTTTTCCTGATGGTTTCATTTTGGAAGGTTAAATTGTGTCCTTGAAAATTATTTCTAGATCACTTACCAGTGGCGTAGCTACTGGGGGGGGGGGGGGCAGGGGGGGCAAGTTGCCCCCCTGGAAAAATTTTGGGGGAAATTTGATGAATCTTCTTATTATTACAAAAATTTCACATAAATTTCTCAAAATTTTTGTTAGAATAAGAAAGTGTAAGACATTTCTCATACATAATTCGTATTTTCATGCAACAAATTAACTCAGATTTCGTCGGTGTCGCATGAACCGGCCCAATTCGCGTTCCACAGAAATGTCCTCGTCGCATAGCAGATTGAATGTTCTCTTGTGCTTGTATACGCACTGGGGTTGTGATCAGTGCATTTCAGTGCAGAGGAAGCTGTTATTCAGGTGATACTTTGGGAATTCATCAGTAAAAGGATGTGAAAACTGACAAGTCACTATACCGTAGACCCCCGAGGTTGTTATGTTCTTCTACAAGCTAGCAATAGCTGTACGATTTTATTGTGTGTACATAAAGATGGATCGGGCTGAAACAATCCATGGCCAACGATAAACTTAAAAATTATCTAGAAATTAGAATTAACGGGATCCGTTGGCACACTTAGATTTTGTTACTTAGCCTAATCCTTGGAGACTTACAAGCTAGTTCGGGAAAATAGCTTTCTGCTCACTTTGAGTGTAACAATAAATGGACAATGAGTACCTTGAAGCCTTCTACACATAACAGACTGCTTTTATCACAGGATATCCTGTGTGATCGAGCCACTATTAGGCCTCCTTAGTGGCGTGCGAAGGGGAGACCATTGGGCCATGCCCCCCTCACAGATGCCATTTTCTTTTGTTCTTAAAAATACGTTGTCTAACTTTATTAACACAGATTTTACTTCAAAAGATAGCATATGTGGCACCAGGTTGCTTATAAGGACACCCAATTTTTCAAAATTTTTCAAAGGGGAAGGATTGTCCCTGCAAGGTCTTTCAGTGATGCCATTTTTTTTATTCCTACAAATAGACCTAGGCAAATTCTGTCAAATTCCAATTTTTACTTAAAAAGGTAGACTCTGTTTCCCACTGGTGGCATCGATAAGAAAGACTACATGTTTAGATTCTCTTTACAAGCATAAATACGCTATTTTGACCATCTGAGGGGTCTGATTTTCCGAAATTTTCTTTTCGCTCCGCGCCAACCAATGGTGAGCTTCGCTCGGTCTTTTGGGCAAAATTACATATTTGGAGTAAAATTAGCTCTTAACTCTCTGATCACTTTGCAGTTTGCGAACATATTTTGAAGTGAGCATTTTATTGCAAACGACAAAAGAAGAAAGCGACTGGCTAGATTCTTCGTATTTGCCTCGAAAAATGCTATTTTTGGCCATCTAAGGGGTCTGATTTTCCAAATTTTCTCTACGCTCCGCGCCAACCAATGGTGGCGCTTCGCGTAGATATTCATTATGACAAAATAACATTTTGTGGCCAAGGAAAACCACAAATAACCATCGGTGCTCTTTTATTTGAACTTCTAAAAGTGTGCAAATTTAATGACAAATTTTTACTTCGTAAGGTAGCATAAATGGCATAAGAGTGCATGTAAAGACACAAAAGTTTCAGTTTTATCCTCATGGACCACCACGATTCAACTTTTAACACTGTTCCCGTCAAAGTCGAAATCTTGCACCATTTTGCATGTAGGCTCCTTGAAAACGTCAAAAAATTTCCGGACACCCCTCTACTTAGACCGTACTGCATGCCCCTCCCCCTTCAGAGAAATCCTGCGTACGCCACTGCTTTAGTACATACAAATAAACCAGATACTGTTTACCAAAATAATATACTTTGTTATTTCCGATTGCTCTCTGTTATAACTCCCTGGTTAAACTTTAAGATTAAAATGCAGGTAATATTACAAAATGGTATGGTAATGTTGTTATACTTGTAAGTTTGCATATTTTATATGAAATACATACACATTGACCGGGAAAAGTTTTGGGGAAATTTCATACCTTTGCCCCCCCCTGGAAAAAATCCTAGCTACGCCACTGTCACTTACCAAACCATAAACTATCTGATGAGTACAGTAACTAAGGGATAACTTATAGGGTTAAACAGGACTGGAAAAAATGTTTATTTCCCAGGAAGGTAGTAGCATTATTTCCCAGGAAGGGAGTAAAATTTTCCACAATTCTCAATGGTTTTTGATGTATGTACAGAAAAGGGAAATTTCCCTCCAGAAGTTCAAATTTCCTGGGCAGGAACTTCCCACTTTCCCATTTTTTTCCACCCATGGGATTAAAAAAAGAAATGTCAACACCGCACAACCTCCCACATCACTATTTTTGCATTTAGGGTCATTCCACAAGGTTGGGGCTAGTGTTTGACTGATCATCTGTAAGTACAGTAATCAGCATCGGGCCGATTATTCCCTTATCGGTAAATAATCCGCACCGGTAAAATTCTGCCGTTCAACAGCTCTCTACCACCAATTATTTGCAAACTGGAAAAAGGGGCTAGATATACTGTACTTGAAACTTGCTCTTAATTTCGTTAAAATTCCTGTAAATACTCAAGTCTTTAACTTCCTGCCAAAATGGGATGCATTGATAATCACAAACTTATAAATTTTACCCCTGCCATGGGAATGATTGTTTGATATTTTCTGCCATAACCCGGTAGTATTACCTGGAATTCGATTTAGAAGTGCATTCAAGGTGCATTCCTTGCGGTCTCGCAGGAAGCCCCCCATAAGTTGCTGTACAAACTGTTCTGCACAAAACACATAGTATACTATCTAGCTGCAGTGTTTCACAGTTTTTTCAAATCCCCAAGCTTTGCATAAATATCTGTGCATGTTTTGTACACTGAGCACCTAGAATCTTGTGAAGTTCGGTGGTTATTATCTTGCATAAATTAAGTCCTTCCCAGCATTCCTTCTGCAATGTTATTTGCAGTAGGACATAAGCAATGTTGTCATACGACCTCTTTGCAAACGAAAACAGTACTGTATGCATGTGGTCTCTTGCAGCAAACTTCTTGGCCCACACATGCACTAGACTTATGTGCCTGTCCGTTTTTACTGCCAAACAAGGCTTCATTTTTTGCTCGGTGACATCATATGCATAAGATCCAGTGCAAAATTTAAATTGACCCCTGCTTCGTGATTGGTTCAACTGCGTTGATTCTTGGCAGCCAATCACAACTCGCGCCTTTGCCTTTATAATTTAGCGTGTGAGGATACTCGGTCTCGAGACAAGTTTTCCCGTTGAGTTTGTGTTATGATGATCACGCTTGTAGTGCTGGCTAGAGAAGCCGGACGAGCCCCGTGCTAAATTCACTTAGGAACTGCATCACAAATCTCTGCGTACATGGATATTTTGAGGATCGGAATAATATGCTTTTCTGTTACAGATTCTTTTTAAACAAAACGTAAGTTTTGGACGAGAACTGCTAAAAATATACGGGGATATTTATATCGGAAAGGAACCATATGATACTTTATATGGGTGCCCAGAACTGCTAAAATTATCAGGATTGCATTACATGGGATTCGTTAAAGCGCACGGGAGAGTGGCTACATAACGCAACTACAACCCAGTACAGTAAAAGAATGCAATGTTCTAACATGATTTAGGGATGAAAACTATACAGAGAATGATGTTGGCCTTAGAACTAAATTATCAAAGGGCATGTGACATCGACTGCAAACAATTGTACAGTATTAAGGGTTTATTTGTATCTCCACTTCTGAAATGAAAATAATTTGCCAACAAAAATGATATCCATTCGTGAAACAAATGGAACTATTCCCAACATTTTCTGTCCTGAACTGGTTATGGGTAATACGATGTGCATGAAGAAAGGGGCGCATACTAAAGTGACAAACATGTGACTTCCTCCTTCCTAATAATCGGGAATTGGCATTGGGCCGATTGTTAAATTAAATAATCAGTAATCGGGGATAATAATAATTATTGGATTTATAGTGCGCACAAATCCACCTCAAAAGGTGCTCAAGGCATGTTACAATGAAATATTACAAAAATATACTAACATAAATAAACATACTCTTTACCAATGGCAATCAATGAAAATAGATCACAGCGATCACAAACCAGTATTACAAAAAAACATCATTAAACATATGACTCTTTAAAGCTGTTTTAAAATGAACCAAGGATGGGGAAGCTCTGACTTGAGGTGGTAGGGAATTCCAGAGATGGGGCGCTGCGATTGTCCCTCCAAGAATGTTTAGAGGGGGGTTCACAAAGGAGCGCTTTATTGCTGGAATGGAGAGTGCGAGATGGATTGCATGATTGGAGGGGAGAGACGATGTTACCAGGTGAAAGATTGTTCAGTGACTTAAAAACAAAAAGGAGAATTTTGTACTTAATTCGTACCCAACTGGCAGCCAATGCAACTCCCTCAGAACAGACCTGGGTTGTTTTTCTAGTCAAAGTGATCAAACGTGCCACGGTGTTGTGAATGCGCTGTAGACTTGCAATTTGATCTTGAGGAAGTCCAAACAAGAGAGAGTTGTACATGTCAAGCCTGGAGGTTACAAATCCATGTACAGCCTAGATTACAAACATGTGATGCAGGGGTAATATTAGCATCACCGATGGTAATGGGTGGAACCTTTACTTTTGACAGTTGTTGTTTAGAACCGATAAGTATAAATTCAGTCTTTTCATCGTTCAGTTTCAAAAAGTACCCACGCAAAAAGTTCTCCTGTATTACCGGTTATAGCATAATCGGTCAAACACCAGTTGGGGCACATTACATTCTGTATATACACAGTACCTGTGAGAGATCACTTGTGAATACAGCTTCATTTTAAGTGTGGTATGAAATGAATTGCAGTAACTGTTTGTTTTGCTGTATAAAAGTAGAATTGACACACTCCCATGGATTTTTTAGTTTTTACCAATTTTTTGATGGTGTCTGTTGAAAAATTGGTGACTTAAAATGTTGCACAAACTAGGTTCTTACCATTCCTTTGACAAATGAAATTTTGTCGTCTCTCATGCAAGCATTTGAAGAACACAGGTGACATAACAACTTGCTGTTAGTAGACAATGACAGGGGACCTGTTTTTTTTCTCAGTGCTGGAATCAAATTTGTCATACCCATGTAACATGTGATGTCTTCCTCCCGTAGGTGTGTTACATAGGTATTTTTTAGGTCACATGATTTCCCACTGAAATGCCCTCACCATCAAACTCATTTCAATAGTGTAAACAAATTATCGAAGCTGTAGAGTCAAGCTATGTATTTAAAAAATATCTATTACAGATGGAATTTTCATGTGGTGTCCGCATGTCAGATGTTATGTGGGTTTACCAAAAATCCCAGATTTAATGCATTTCCTACTGCACATGCTTCACACAAAGAATATAAATATGTGCACTACTGTAGTAATTGCCACAGTCATATCCATGGATATTTGGTAATAATTTGAAGCACACAAATAAGAGGCAAGCATGTTGATGGTGTCCAATGTTACATCGGTACAGTTCTGTTACACAGGTACTACTACTGTATACTGTGCATATTTATTTTTCCACAAAAAAAGATTTAGTGTCCCATTTCTGTTGTTTTTGGGGGGAATGTACACAGAAGTAATAGTTCAAGAATTTTCTAATTCTGATCACATTGCCAAGGTAGATTATGACTAGTGCAGGCCAACCTGTTTGTAGTTGGGGTCCATAAGACATGGAGTCTTCGTTACATAGGTAATATTGCTGTAGCATAATATAACATATGAGGAAAAAATGAAATCAACATTGATGTCATTGTGTAGTATATATTTGTTGTATTAGGACATTCCTTCATTGTTACTTTATGTTTAGATAGATAATTGAGAAAAAAACAATGGTTTGCACCAAGTAGAGTGTATTCATAATTTGATGCAAGTGTCACACTTTGTGCCCCAACCTCTTGGAATGACCCTTTATAAAGCAACACGTTTCTTCAGAATCATTCAATCTTTGAATATCTGGAGAACCATAAAAGATATTGAAATAATTCGAAAGGATTTTTTCCAGAGATGATTACTTCATAACTTCCAAGTGAACTCAAATCATTGTGCTGACATGTCACACTACCTCTAAAGTTGGCTTCTTATATGTTTTTTTACTGTACTTCTATTGTTGAAGGGGAAAGTTGGTCAAAAATTTAATTTCCTTATGTGGAAGAGGAAAAAAATCTTCACAATGTGATGAAACTTTAATTTAAATCAAACATGCATCTCTGGAGATATCATTAAATGAAGTCAATAGATTTGTGTTTCAAAGTGAATTAAGGGCAGCAGAATTCATCACTTCCTTACAGTGACATGGACAAGGAATTTTTTGTGTCTCTCCCTTTTTTCATACTGTTTTTTTACCTTAAAGTTAATAAGGAAACAGTAAGATCTCCCTATGGGGATTCAAAGTTTGGACAGTGGGATTGTTGAGGAGAAAATTGGTCACAAAAATTAGAGATTGCCTTGTAATTCAAGATTGTGCAGTTTTGTTTGTTCAAGTATGGAGGATTTTTGCTTTAAAAACTGTAAAATATATTATTTCTTTTATTCCACTATTCAATTCTTTGGCAGATGACTGTACATTTGCAAACTTTGCATGACAAGTCTGGCTCAGTTGTGGCAAAAATCTGACTGCCAAGGTCTCGCCCTTTTCTGGCAAGACAAAACTGGCCCAAAGACCTACTATGGATGTTTGACTGTTGCTGTATAAATGAAACAGCCAGATCAGGAATAGTTGTGGCAAAACTATGACTCTACTGTAGCTGGCCCAGGTGTTGCCTTACTCTATGTTACCATGCCTGGGCCAGATTTGTGCTGTGCATGTGCATGGCTGCTTGAGTTATAAACTGGAGAGCTAACTACAGTAGTTAATCAGTCTGTCAAACATTAGACTTTTTTATCTTCTTATCCAAACCTTTATTTCAAGGGCACTTGTACATTGCTATCCCTTGAAAGTTTGATTTTGGAAATAAATGTTAGACCGGTCTTTGGAAAAAGACAGTTTCCCCAGTGTGCTACCCATCTCACAACTACTACAATTTTAAAATAATTAACAAAGGAGAATGACCACTGTGCAACACTCTACATCATTATTTTTGAAAGTAGGCAATGACCTACTGTTCTCTAAAACTGTTCAAACTTTGAAAGGGCACTGTATACAGTATCTTGGGAACAACAACAGATATTTAAACAGAAGAGAAATACTGTATCAACTACAGTAAATTTATGTTAGACCTTTTTTCCTGCACGTAGGCTTATTGTCACCATGCTGTACCTTTAACAAGGATGTCACCAAGTCACCATCTCACATTCCCAAGTTTCAAGTCTTTATGTGAGAGCCGCAAGTCAAGTCTCAGGTCCTTTATTATGAGCAAGTCACAACTTCACAAGTCAGGTCTTAAATCTTAATGAAAAGTATCAAATCAAGTCCAGGTTTTCAGGTTTCAGAGGTGCGTTAAGATATTGACCTTGACACAGTATGTTGCTCTGAATCTTGTGAAACCTCCTGGAATAAAAGTTTACAAATGTTGACCATGGGTGAAATTAACATTCAAAAGCCTAATACTGTACTTTTACGAAACTCTACGAAAAGACTGTGCTTTATTTAAACTGATGCCATGCTTCTCCTAGAGTTGTTATCACAATGTTTTGATAATAATGACAACACTGAGGTAAGGTTTGATAGCTTGATGCTCAGGAGATTGGAATCATTTTGGTAGTAAGAGCAAGCTTTAGCAGTGCTGCAGTAGGCCATAAATTTGCATTTCAGTGCCATAGACTGTTCATATAAATTTATCTCAGTGAATGCACTCCATGCTGTTTGATTACTGTTGTTGTGTTTCATTACAGTGCCAAGGCATTATATGTTACGTGCCAATATTGGCACGAGTAAGTTACAGTATGTAGTGAATGCAAAGCACTGAAAATTCAGTGTTGATTTATTTTACAATGTAATGTATTGAGCCAGGAATTTGCTCATAAAAAAGCCTTTTTGGGTAAGTCCAAGTTTGCAAGTCTTTTCTAACTTTTAGGGGACAGGTCTAAAATCAAGTCTTTTGAACCCAAGTTTCAAGAAGTCACATATCTCTGAAAAGGTGGACTTGGGTCAGACTGGAGTCCAAGTCACAGACTGAAAGTCCCTAACTGTTACTTTCTACGATTATAAGGAGAGATGCTGTATTGCATCCTGCATGTTCCAATATTTTAGTATGTATATACAGGGGATTTGCAATTTTTGCAATACAGTACCTACTTTACTACTGTATACTAGGGCACATTCATGCTAATTCTTTCTATGGTTTGAGGTCATTTCTTGTATAGAATTGGTCAATCTATTTTATTAATTACTTAAAGAAGTCTAGCTTTCATCTTACAGAGAGTCAATGAGGGGAACAGCATGCCTGCTTGTTTTGTTAATGCACAGTAATGAACTTCAGCCTGTTTTTTCAAGATAATCATACTGCACCATAGAAAAGTTACACTGAACACTGGTCATGCTGGTTTATGCCCTCCTTGTAATCACTAATCTCTGGTTCTGTAGAACGTGATTGTGCTGGTGTTGCTGGTTTAGGGTTCGACAGTACAGTATATTGTATTAAAATTGTACTTCAGAGCATTCTCATAGTCCTGTATCCCTCTATTGCTCTTGAACTTGTTATGTATTTTTTGTTTTAACTGGTAGGAAGATGGGCTTAGTGCGATTGTATCAGGAACCAGCTCTGAACCCAGGAGCTCTTCAGACTGCACAAGTAAAAATTGCTAGTGTCCTCACTGGGGCTGTTGACATTCATCTCAAGACAGAAGCCTGCTTTTACATCGATTCCAGTGGTAAGTTTTTCCTGACATACTGCTAACATGTGTACTTTGTTTACAGTTGTCCCATGTATCATCAATTGAATTTCTTCATGGTAAGTTGTAAACTTTGCATTGTACTCTGTACTGTGCAGTAATTGACTTTTTTTCACAAGTAAACGCACATAATTATATCATATTACACCAAGCCTCAGCTGTATAAAACAGAACTTCAGTGCAATGTGTTACTTAACAGTATACTCCTTTTCACTCCTTCAAGGGCTTTCAACTTTTTTCCTTGGCTTTGTTTTGTAAGCATTGAGGGTAAATTTACATTTTAGTTGTTTAAAAAAAGTCATCTTAGAAAGATGTTGCAGAACAACAATAAGCCACATTACCATTTTGACCTCTTTGATGTTTAACTCCTCAATAAATTTTCATTTTATCATTCAAATTACATACAGTATGTACTGTAGGAGATCACAACTGTTGCATAAGCAGGAATCGCATTAATGGAAATGAGAGTTACAGAATAGAACTCTGTAAGGGTGGACAGCAATGGCCAACATGAGAGCTGTAGGAGTGGCAGCTCTGTGTATGCAATATGTGAAGTAGTCTTTTCTCTCATTCATCATGACAGGCCTGTTTTATTCATTCATTTTTGGGAGGATGAAGGGGGGAGGCTTTATAATGTTGCTGGAAGCTTCAAAACTTACCATATGTAGGGTGTAAATGAAGCAGTGTCAATATCACAAACAAGTATTGTACAGTATGCATTTGTTTGAATCTTAGCATCTCACAAATGCTATGGTACATGCTGTTTGAAATTATGGTCATGAAGTTTTCATCTCCTGATGAAAAACTTTCTGGATGTTTTGAAATCATTGGGTTATTGTAAGTCCTTGGCAAATTCCTCTGAATAACTGAAATGTTTTGGGTTCAGCATTTTTACCTACATTAGCGTATTTTACCTTCAGCCATGTGTAGAATAATGTGAAGTGCACTCATAGTGTCACTTCTAGTTTTGTTGTGAGGAGTCCCAATGTATAGTAGCTTGGAAGAGTGTACAGTACATAAACTGATGATGCAGCTCAAACCTGTGTTTCCACAGTGCTGATTTTCTCAATGAAACACCTGACACTCCTGCTAACAAAACATGAAATTTAGATTACTTGTACAGATTGCCTAATATTCCTTTCAGTTTTTAAATCACAAAATAAAAAAAGCTTTCCTTTCTTCTGTGATTTACATGTTAGACTCCTTGACCAATGAAGATATTCAGAAACTCAAATGGATTTTGGCAGTTTCTTTTGAAGAAGACTTGGTAAAACAAGATACCAGCCTGTCTGTTACAACACCTCATTCTTACTTGGTAGAAATTGGACCAAGGTGAGTCAAAAACATAAACAAAGCATCTAAATCTTGTTGACATTGCTGTATCCGTACTGATACATGTTTCAGAGCACTCAACTCTCTGGTTTTAAGCAGAAAGTTTCCTTAAATCATTCCTTTTTCCTGCCTGTTCAGCTTTGTCCAACCAATACCCCTTTAAAGCACTTCATGCGTCATAAAACTTTTCTATTCGTGTGCCCAAGAAACATTATAGATGGTTGTGTCATATTGGTGCATTACAAACTGCATTGAAACTAAATGTTCAATGTTTGCTAATGAAATTTATTATCTGAGGGTATCTTCCCTACACTCATAGAGGAAATGAGCCGAGGGGGGGAGATAGGAGGGGAGAGTAGGGGGGTAGGAGGGGGGTTGTTTATTCGGAGAATTGTGGAAATTTCACCTTTCTTACTCTATTCTAGAATAAATAATAATGCATTACATGACCTATGCAATTTATTTTGGCAGAGGTATCATGCTTTTATGATACTGATAGGTTCTATTAACTTCACCCAATTCCAAGAATTATTACAGAATATGTGTTTTATGTGCACTACGTAGGAGTTGCATACACATGTCTGCAAATATGTTAGTTTGTATGTTAATAACTTACATATTGCACTCACATTTATGTTAGTTTGTATGTTAATAACTTACATATATTGGACTCACAGGTAAGACCGAGCAAGTCAGTAAATATACATTCCGACTCTTTAGTGCTCTGAATTTGTTTGAGCTACAGTTTACAACTGAATGTTGTATTTATTCATATCATAGAATGTTATGTACTCAGTGGAAGAGGTACTGAATAGAATTACAGTAGCATGTTGTGTTTTAATTGGAAGAGTACAATTTGTCTCTCTTGTGTAATGTCACTAGATCCTAACAGTTGTATAAAAATGGTTATGTGACTTTCTTGGAAGATACTGTTTGTAGAAACTGTTACAGTACGGTATATCTCTCTGAGTACAGTAATCTACTCTGAGAATCATGTACATACTGTCCATAGAAGCTATGAATAAGAAACCAACATTTACAGCTGTACTGATGAAAACAATTATGTTCACATCATTGTACAACAGTATTTTCATGCATACACCATTCTGGCAAAGTATACATTGCTGAGGTGCATGAATGTTATTCACAGTGTTGCATTCAGTAAAGTTTTCTTGCCTACTGAAGTTCTTTCCTCACAAAAATATTGCAACTTGATTTAATTTTCAAAGTTCTCTTTGTTAAGCACAGCCAGGAAGTACTGTATCATTGTATAATCTCACCCCTATTTGGTATAGTCAGTAGGCATGGACTAACTTTTACAATGAAGTACTGAATCTTTTACAGTAGTATACTGCTTTCCATGGTGCAACATTCCCTGTCATGTAATTTTTTAACTTCTAGTTACTTATGCATATGTGTGCAAGTCTTCCTTTGACATCATTATAGAAATATGAAACTTCATTTTTGTAAGATAGTAAAATTAAAATATTTTTTAAAATCTTCTCTTAGGCTTAACTTTTCAACTGCTTGGTCTACCAATGCTGTCTCTATCTGCCAATCAGCTGGTTTGCCCTCTGTGAAGAGGGTTGAAAGGTCACGTCGCCTTCTTATCACTGCCATGAATAAAGATGGCAATGCCGTAGAGATAACTCCTCAAGAAAGGAAAGATATTCTTGCTCTCCTATATGACTGTATGACAGAATGTTGCTATGACAGTCCATTGGAAAGTTTTGAAATAAATGTCCACCCTGATGAAGTGTATGATGTTGACATTTTAGGCCAAGGAAAAGCTGCTCTTGAAAAAGCTAACAAAGATTTAGGTGAGTTGAAGATGAGATTTGAATCAGTTGTTTTTGTAATGGGTTTCCTTAAATTTAAAGTGTTCCTCGGGTATAGAATTTAAGAAAAAATATTTTAGAGGTTGCAAAATGGCTCTTGTCTATCCAGCTTCCATTATCATAGCTTGTTCCATTGTTGAGATATTTAATATTAAAATTGATTCACTTAATGGAAATATTCATTTGCACAATAATTAGTGACTTTTTGTCTTACAACTCACATTACCTGCTTTGTTTCTCTTTGAAATGGGAGCTTGTTAATGACCATTGGTGCTTCCTGTTTTTATGTTTAGAATGTTGTATGGAGGAGGCTTTTTTAGGCAAGTCATTCCATTACAGTGAAATTGGGGTCACATTTTAACACAACCTGCAGTAGCTTCCCAAAGCACAAAGCAATACAAAGATTGTAACTTGAGTAGTACGACAATTACATCACAAATTATTGTCCCATTTTAAATTGAGTGAACAACCTTGGACATTTTATGCAGTATCTTAGCACAGGAATGTCCCATGAAGATAGGAGTTGGACTGGTTGAATTCATTCTCATAACCTGTTATATTTTTAAAATTTCAGACTTAGGGTACACTTGAAACCTAAATGCTACCTTAGAAAGCCCATTGTTAAAAACTGTACATTCAATAGCTGATGTTATGCCTATAGTGCTTCCACAGGAACATAGTCTCTCTTATCATTTTTATAATGAGGTGACATCTCTATAACACTTGCTGAAAAATGTAAACAAAACAAAACATTAACAAAGCTGACACACTTTAGCCAGTAAAATTAAAGCCACATCAGGAATAATGTATAAAAATAAGTTAACAAGAGAAAAAACAAGGTCAGCAGAAATCATTAAAACCCTCTAACAGTGGTGTGCACAGAAATTGTGCGGTGAATTCCCACTAGTGGCATGGATAGGTGAAAGTTCTTGCCTTCTAATCGGCTAAAACACAAAGTGGTGCATTCTAATGGCCAATTACAAAATAGGTGGTGCACTTGGAATGTTAGGAACTGCTTTTGTATGATGTTTACCAATTGAAAGTGAAAGTATCTACTGTAAGAAGTTTCAATTAAGTGTTTGCAAGGTTTGATAGTTTGCTATCCCAGGAGAAGGGTCTAAGGGGACAGAAAATCTGTGATTTCCCAACTTCCTGATTTCCCTCAACTACCTGCAGAGGTGAGGCCATTGTGCATGCTACTGACTTTTTAATTAATGAAAATGGGATGGTGTGGTCCACCTTCCTTTTTTAGGGAGTTGGACATCACCAGTAACTTCCAGATTTTCCCATCAAGTCTGTTGTCCTTATTTCAGTACAAGCATTTAAAACTTTCATTCCTACTTTCTTACTGAATAACCCTTATAGTATTGTACAGTATGTTTGCTCTTTCTAAATGTTGAACAAGATGTGTATTAATTTCGAAGCAAATTCCCCTATATTTGTAATTGATGATATCGTAATGCAATCATATTAGAAATCTATATATTGTATGTAAAATTTAATACTCTATGCAATTTTAAATATTAAACTGTTAAAAGGACTATTTTTGTACGGTTTCGCTGGGAAAAATCCAGTGTAAGTGCAATGAATTCTTTGGAGAAATTACAAAAGAAGAGATTTAGTATATGTTATATATTCAGAAAAGAAATGAGGACATTTCTTAAGGGGATGAGGGTAATGTAGGAGACAAATTTGTATTGTGTTTTTGGAATTTAGTTGTATTGTTACTTTATATGTTAACTGTTACCCTTGTACCATTGTGTTTACACCTGTAGCTTAGTGAGTGTGTTGAATGTTTGTACTGCTGTGTATTTGTTATGCTAATTAAGTTACTTGCACTTTTTGATATGTGATGATCTTGTACGAGTAGTCTTGTATCGGCCACGAGAGAATACACGTCGGCAGGGAACCCTGCTGTCTGTAAACTGACTCCTTATTTTCCTGGTTCTCTGGACAAGCTTACAGGCCCGCATTTTACCAAGGCTCGGACCACGTTACAGTAGTGCTGTATAATAAAACATCTTTCTGATGAAGTAGCTGCTAAGGCTTCATAAAGTCCTCATTATGAGGAATATTGGCTTACTCAAGATGTTAAGCAAGGTGAATATTGATGAAGAAGATACAGCCATCATTTGTTTGGAAAGAAACAAAAGAAGTTTGTTAGTCTGTTTGGAAACAAACAGACCAAGATTGTGAGTCTGTTAGGTCAGTGTTCTAAGGTAAGCATCAGGTATCTTCATTTCATTCAATACTGTTCTGGTTGTAATCTAAATCTGAGGACAAAAATTTCACATGTTTACACCCCTTGGAAAATCCAGAGAAGGTTGAGCTTAGGAACTTTAATTGTTTAATAATTTCAAAGTTTGCTTTTGTCCTTCTTTTAGGGCTAGCCTTTGATGACTGGGATCTTGACTACTACTGTGATTTGTTTGTCAACAAAATTAAAAGAAATCCAACCAGTGTGGAATGTTTTGATCTAGCCCAGTCAAACAGGTAAAATACTTCATTCACCTTACATGGTTGAAACAATGAAGATTAACACTTACCACACTGAATTTAGTTGAGGCAATTTCTAAGTTTGCTTTTACATGTGTATAGTAGTTTTAGTTATGTTGTTCCAGGGCTGAAAAACATGTTGAGTTCTCGGGCTACAGTTGCCCACATTTTCCTCTATATTTCCATAAACAGAAAAGGAAAATATCCCTCAAATTGCCAAAAGTCCCTGCCAGATGCCAAAATATCCTTGGTAGGAGCCTCCCAGCTTACAAACTTTTTCCATCCATGGTTCTTCTTTTGAGTTAGTTAAATGGAGTTTAAGGACACACCAACAGTAGTATCAGCTAGGTAAAAAGGTAAAAGTTAAACATGATTTCACTTCCACGCTTCAAAATTTAAGGCCTGAATTCTAGTCATTGTTTAATGTTATGTTACTCTCTCAAAGTGACTGTATGGTCCAGTGGTTAGAGCATCAGACTTGCAGTCTGGAGGTTGGGAGTTCAAGTCATGGCCGGATCATGAGGAAGACTTTAAAAACCTAACCTACTGCTACTGTGTTTGGTGCTCAGTATAAGCAATGGAGTAGGAAAAACAAGCCAGCAGGCCACAATTGGGAGAAAAGGCTGTGGCCTGCTCAACTTAAACCAATTTGTTAGCAACTGGGATGTAAAACTCCATCTAATTAGCTAACTCAAAGTGAGTAATGCCTGCATGAGGCCAAACTTCACCATTAGTGTAGCAGAGGGAATTGGAAGTCGACAGAAATCTGGTTAGTTCTTGTTTAATGGTTAAGCGATGTTATCTGTCAGATCTTACACATCCCCCAAATGAGCTGTGGCTGCTGGATATCTGAGAGGAAGAAGTAGATAGGGGGTTGGGGGGGGGGTGGTTGCATAGTCAGCAGCTTTGTAGGAGTCAAGGACCATGTTAAGTATAGAATTTAAAAGGAGGACAATGTGTGATCACTATCCTTTGCTTAGTTTCCTTGCAGTCCAGTTTGGACCAAAATCCAATAAAAGTAAGCCTGTCTTTTTTGATCTTTTGGATTGAATGGCAGTAGTGTGTTGTTTGGAGTTGAAAAAGAGGGTGTTGGAAATAGTTTTTTCCTAATTGGCAGTTTTTTGTATGACTGTCATTTTTCCCTCAGTATGATGACTATTTTGGTCACATGTTTGAAAGGTGATTGGATGTAAAGTTTGGTTGCATAATGGTCCAGTGGATTCTTAATCGATGCATAACATGCCCACCTCACAACAGATTAAAAGGATCAATTGGAAAATATTGATGACAGATACCGGCAAAAATGGGAAGTTATTGTTTCTTGAAGGTTCTCAATACATTATTTATCTTCTTGTTTAACAATTATTTAAAGTCTCAGTACAAATGGAAGTTAAAGCAGCTTTCCACTTTCCAACGGGTAAATTGTTTCAATGTCTCAAAGCAATATTTATGTGTTCAAATCCTAAAGTTATAAAATTTTACTTCGTGTTCCACAAATCATAAAGTTATAAAATTTTACTTCATGTTCATCAACTTCAGCGAACACAGCAGACATTGGTTTTTCAAAGGAAGAATGGTTGTTGATGGCAAGGAGAAGGACCTATCTCTCTTCAAGATGGTTATGAAGACACAGGAACACAGTAATAATAACAATGTCATCAAATTCTCTGATAATAGCAGGTAAGGTATGGGATGTGAGAAGTGAGGTATTGGGATTACCATTTATGCTTTATTTTTAAAAAATGAAATTTGTTTGAACCACACAGATGACAAATCAATTGGTTTGCAGTAGAGTTGGCTTACCATTCAATCTTTATACCATGGTGGATATTTACATTCAAAAGCATGTCTCAAAAATTATAGATAAATTTCTGTTAAAAGTTAAAACTTTCTAAAAGCCTTTAATGATCATGAATCGTTTTTCCCTTTGATTGCATTGTTTGAATAGTGCTGATACAGCAAATATAGAGGAAAATAGAGTTTGATATAAATAGAGTTTTCCTCCTTCATGCAGATATTATCTACTGTCAATATGTGGATAAAGATTCTGTTTATATTACTTTTATCAACATATTTTCAATATATTTTGAATCATTGCAGGCTTTATTAAACCTGTGACCATTAACATAAGCTGATATTATGAGTAGTCTTTATGAGAATTCTTTGTTTGTTACAAGAGTACTGACTGCATTTTGTGTGTAATTGTCATGTTAAGACTTTCTTAACTGTTTCTAAACCTGCACACAATTTTTGGTTCCTTGCGGTAGCAAAGGAACCTATGTAGTCAGGTTGGCGTGTGTGTGTGTGTGTGTGTGTGACACTTGCTTCGGTACGCTCTAACTCAACAAGGGAAGGTTGGATGGAACTTGGGTTTGGTACATAGATTCGTCATAGGGAGAAGGTGTGCCCTATTGTTTTTGGTGGAGGTCAAAGGTCATGTGGGGTCACCAGAGGGCAAAAACTAAAAACCTTCTCAACAGGATATTTCAAGGTAGGAAACTTGGATAGATGTCATACTTGGTGTGTGGATGTGTTATGGTGTAAGGATGAAATTGGATATGTTTGGTGAAGGTCAAGGGGTCATTTGGGGTCACCAGGGGTCAAACACTGAAAAGCATTTTAACACAGTATTTTAAGGTAGAAAGGACAGATTTCAAATCGATCTGTGTTTGGTTAAGGTCAAAGGTCATCAAGGTCACTGGAGGTCAACTGCTGGAAATGATATTTAGAAAATCTTGTAAGCTGGATAAAGATAGGTTCAATAGATTTTTTATCTCACCTGGTTTTGCATGCTTATACACCCAAACACCTTAGAAGTTTGGCCTTTACGTTCGTTCAGTAATGATTCCTTCGGGTTGTACACATATTTTGGATCATTCAAAGTTTTAAGAGGGCAATAACTGAAATCTGTAGATTTCACTGAACACAGGTCACTCTGCATTAAACTGGTCTCTCTGCCAGGGGAAGCAATGCATGGATTATACAGTATGTCTCTTTAATACTGCTGTGCTCTGTGGGGGTAACCTAATCCTCATTCTATTATCACACCCCATTAATCACTTGCTTTCTGCTTAACTGCTGAATAAACACTGTTTTCTGTGTAGAGGTAGCAAACAGAACAAATGGTAGATTGTTTTAAAGTAATAGCAAGTTTTATTTGAGAGCAGGTAAAAATAAATTGTGAGAGAAATACAAGGGGTGTTTTTCTCTCTCTAACCACATTGTGTATTGTTTATTGGTGATAATATCAAGTTTGATTACAAGCATAAATACATATGGAAATGAGAAAATGTTTTTGAAGGATCACCAAGCATTATAAAAGTTGAATGTAAGTAAGGCCACAAAAATTTGATCTTTGATATCATGTAATTTAAGTAATGAAATGTCCCTTGTGAAGATGTTACAAACATTGAGTATGAGCTTTTGCTTAGCTCTATTTCGGAGACTGGCTGTACATTCTTATAACATCCAGCAAGGAACCACAGTGCCCATTGGGCTCTTGTTTATACCTTTGTCATATCTGTTTCTCTTTACAGTGCTATTGAAGGTTATGAAGCAGAAGTTGCTATGCCAATATCCCATGATGCAAAGCCATCCTCTTTCAAAAAGAGAAAACTAAAGAGACACATCATCTTCACAGCAGAAACTCACAATTTCCCTACTGGTAAGAAACTAGTCAGATGGATGTCTTTCCCATTTTAATCTTAAAGAAAACTAGCAATCACCCATCTTTATTTTGGGGCACCAGCTGAAGAATCTTTCAAATCATGTTAAGCTGAAGTTTTAGTAGATATTCTTACCAAACTCTTCAATCACATACGGTTTAGTAAAGTCAGTCACACTGGACTTTTGCAGTGTGTACACTAGGTACACATAGTCTTGGTAAATGATTCAAATGATCTGGAACAGATATTTCCAAAAATAGCTTTCTTAGTGATAATTATGCTAGAAATTAAACCAAAGGCATAGAGTAGTTACCCAAGAATCTGTCAGTAAGTTTCCTGTTCAGCTATCTTGAGATTAATAAAGTTAAAAGGATTTGTTATTGTACTGAAGTGAGACATAAGTGTTAAGTGATGCACCTCATCAATGAATAGCAGCTCTTTTCAAAAGCATGACTTGAAACTCAGGAAAAGGCCTATTTGTCAGACAGTTTTGACTAAAATCACCCAGTGAATTTTATCGCCATGATAATAGGGAAAGTAATTATCAATGAAATGACAGATTTATCACTGATTTCCAGTGAACATTCAACATCAAACTAGATGTTTTGTGTTCTGTTGATGTTAGGACTTAACTGTGAGTTTATTTTTTGGTTAACAATCTAGGGGTGGCGCCCTTCAGTGGTGCTACAACTGGTACTGGAGGTCGCATTCGAGATGTCCAATCTGCAGGAAAAGGTGCACATGTGGTAGCTGGTACAGCAGGGTACTGCTTTGGAAATTTAAACATTCCAGGCAAGTTTTCTTTTCTTATGATATTCCTTTCAATAATAGTGTTGAAATCAAATTACTATTGTTTTTGTGACATTTTATGCAAAAATTTGTGACTTTATGGTCGTCAAGTACTGACCATTTCCTGTGTTGATTAGATACATCATACTTGTCTCTAAATATAAAAGTGTCAAGCAAGTGAGCCACAACTGGGAAAAAAGGCAGAGGTGGGCTTGCCGACTTGACTTATACTAAGTTGTTAAAAAAACTTCCATAAAACCATAAAACTTCAACTAACTATATGAAAATGTCAAAGTATGTAACCAAATTGATCATACAAATTTGTCCAATGCTCCCATTGTCAAGTTAAAAGTAGGTCAGGTCACAGCTGTAGACAATTGACTGTAAAGGTGTGGCATGACAGGTGCTATTCCCTTAACAAGTTATGTCATTTCTAAGATACTGAAAACTGAAAAAATAAGTTTTATAATCTCTGTTTTTTTTATTAATTGCTCATTGCCAGCAGAAAATATTAAATTATTATTGAATTAAATATAATCATGTGTAAAATAGAGAAAGTCATGTAGCTAGGCTTGGGGTTAGGCTTCATTATAAATACACCCTGTTACCAACTGAAAGCTGTTCTAAAGGGTGTTTTTGTATTTGTTAGACTTGGTTCACACTAGTTTTACATTTTTATTGTCTCACGTGGTCTGTGCGTATGAAATAATTATAATTATAACAACAAGCTAAACAGAAATTTACAAAGCTCCCAACACTTTTTATGATAAAAAGATGTAAAATTTATAAAATTTTATTTCTTTAAAACAGGTTATGATTTACCTTGGGAAGGTAAAAATGTTGAGTATCCACCAAATTTTGCTCCACCATTGGAAATTGCAGTGGAGGCAAGCACAGGTGCATCAGATTATGGTAATAAATTTGGAGAGCCTGTACTTTGCGGTTTTGCCAGATCATTTGGCATGCAGGTCAGTGAGACAGAACGGAGGGAGTGGATTAAACCAATCATGTTTAGTGGTGGTATTGGAACACTTGAAGATGTCCATGTTCTGAAAGATGAGGCTAAAAAAGGTTGGTGAACAAAACTTATTTAGACAAACCCACCATGCATTTTTCATCTTGTATTTTCAAATTTATCTCAATCGAGACAAACACCAATGAACAAACTTTTCATTAAAAGTTTGTTCATTGTGTGCTTTGTCTTGCATTCTTCCTTTCTTTTTTTTTGGGGGGGGGGGGGTGGGGGGAAGTGTGAGGGGGGGTATTTTGTACATTTATTTTTGTGTTATCAGTCAATACTGCAAGCTTTCAACAACCTTTATGTCATTCCCCTCATCACTGGCCTATTTCACTTTTGGATACTGGCATGGATCTCTGTTCTTTCGTAATTCCCCATAGAAAAATGCACTTAAGTATCAGTATCAAATGTACTCAGTGTGTTTATAAAATGATTGAAATAAATGAAATTTTGAGAAAATGAGAAAGAATGAAGGGAAATAACCATTTGTAAGTTTCAATGACAGCCATTTTCAATGATCTTCATTACAAAATAAGCACAGCGTGGATTTGTACCTATTAGGGTGTCACCACCGTTGAAGTAAAGTATGACTGCTGATACAGTAGATTTTTTTCCCTTTCTATTAAGCTCATTTAAGGAAAATCTCCCAAAATAGACAATTGTTATGATGCTCATGGTAGGCCTAGCCAAGGAAGACACCAGAGGAGGGAAAAGAAGCTTAAAGATGGGAGGGGCAAACTATTTTCTTCAGGGGTTGGGTACAGTGTATTAAGGCAGTGGTAGTGTTGAATTTATGGACGGGACACCTCAGCCTGTCCACCCTTAATGAGGGGGATGTGTCACCCTGCTCCCCTCCCCCTCCCACTGCCTGCTTCAGACTTGATGCAATTTATCTTCCCATATTCAAAGTGTGACCCTTACAGTTGGGAAATGATGTTAGAAGTGTAAAATATTTGTTATGGCTTCCCATCACATCAATCAGTCTCATGGATAAGTCACTTTTTTTACTCTGTTTGTAACTATCCAGTGATGTTGTGAAAATCTCCAGCTTTTTCTCATTTTAAATCGTCTTTACAAATATATATCCATGTTATTTAAACTTATTACAAATTATCCACTGTTTAATGTTTTTCAATGTAACCTGAAAACTTTACCATTGGTATATCCTATCAGGTATGTTGGTGGTGAAGCTAGGTGGTCCTGTTTACAGGATTGGTGTTGGAGGTGGTGCTGCTTCATCCATCCAAGTTCAAGGTGATAATACAGCAGAGCTTGACTTTGGTGCTGTTCAGAGAGGAGATGCTGAGATGGAGCAGAAATTGAATCGAGTCATCAGAGCTTGTTTGGAATGCAGAGAAAATAATCCTATATGCAGTATTCATGACCAAGGAGCAGGGGGAAATGGTAGGTGTTGCTAACTGTGTCGTATGGGTTGGGGTGGAGGGAAATGGTTGCCTAGGGTTGGTTGTTTAAAGATCTGTTGGTAGTTTAAAGATCTGTGATACAAAAATTGGAAAATGACAACATTGGATCTTTGGTGTGAAAGGCATTTCCAGCTTAGAAACTAGGCAAATGTTATGATTTCAAGAGAGAGAGATAGGTATCTCTCTAATGTAATGCTTTATTTTTAGAACTTCCATTTTAGAATAATTTGAAACATTTGTGTGTCCTATGGCATTAAGTTTGAAGTTTAAAGTTGTGTCCTTGAAAACTGCTAGTCCAGAGCAAAGAAAATATTATCAACTGGGCACCAGATGCATACTCCTCTGAAACAGTGCCTATTAGACTCAAAGGTAGTACCTGTCATTGGTCATCCTTAAGAATGGAATCTTTGTGTAAACATCATGGAAAAATTGAAACTTTCTCATAGTCAACACAAGGTGTCCCCTGGTTTTGTGAAAAATAAGGGGGGGGGACTAGAAAACACTGGGGACAAAAAGTGGTTCCTGGTATAGCTAGCCTTAACTTGTCCACCCTTGGTCCAGAGTGAGACAGACAGATCCTTGTGTTGTGTTATTCAGTACCATCTGATCTTGGTTTGATTTTGTGTCCAGTATTTTTCATTTCTGATTCACAGGGAATGTCTTAAAAGAAATCTCTGAACCAGCTGGTGCTGTAATTAGAACAAAAGAATTCCAACTTGGTGACCCCACCATTACAACCCTTGAACTGTGGGGTGCAGAGTATCAAGAGAGTAATGCCATTCTTGTCAAACCAGAAGATTCAGAGAGACTGAAGATGATGTGTCATAGGGAACGTTGCCCTGCTTGTTTTGTTGGTGAAATTACTGGGGATGGGAAGGTAAGAGTTACAGATTTTATTTATTTATCTCTGATCACTTCTTCTTGCCAATGTTTCTTAGTTTTGTGTTGAGTTGTGTACAACTTGCATGTTATCACAATGAATGTAAATCAGCTGAGTGTATCACCAAGGTTACAGGTCATGACTTTTGAAAAAACCAAAGTTTAACCCCTTTGCATGGTTTCTCTGCCAAATCATAATTTGCTATGGTTCTATACATATGGTTTTGCTGCGAAACCATTTGACGATTTGGAATGGTTCCCTATAAACATACCAGGTGTAATAATGTTTTGGATATGGAATAAGCTTGAAGAGGAGATATTTTTACATATGTGCATCCTCTTGGACTACAACCAAGGCAAATGTGGCAGCCCCTGTACAAAATCTTAGTTATTCCTGGAACTCCTACATAAGTACTGTGTATACATAATAAAATATATAGCTCAGTATGGCTGGATGGGCCCCCTTTGGTAGCAAAATGATTAAATCTGAAGCAAAATATAGTAAGTTTATTTTACAGGATGGAACTAGAGTTGAAACTTTCAGCTCTTCCATTTCAGATTCGTTTAGAGGTTGAAAAAGAAGTGCAGTCTTCTGAGGATTCCAATCAAGAGAAAAGGAGACGTATTTGTACGTACCCAGTAGATCTAGACCTAGAATGGGTCTTAGGAAAGATGCCAAGAAAGGTATGTACCACTCTGAGTTTAAGTTGCAGATTATTGAAATTGATAAAGAGTTCAGTGCTGACATTTAAACCATTCAGTGGTTCTTCACTACCAGAACAATGAGAAAAGTATAAAACCAAAAACAAACAAAAAAGAAATTTCAGTCAATCAAATGTTCTTCTAGTAAAATAGGTACTGTTCAAGTTTTGATTTAAAACAGTCAATTAAATGACAATCCCTCACAATTTTTGAGGGGTTGTTTTATAATTTGTAATCAGCAACACAAAAGAATCTATCACAAAAAGTTAGATGTGAAGTCAACAGCCATTCTAGAAGAACATGTGGAATTAGTAATGGCAATTGCATAACTCAATTAAAATGTGACAAATAATTTGGCTACAAACATCTACATGGTTAACCATGTTACTAATCTTGTTAGAGATTCCACAATCTTAATAAAATTAGATTGGAATGATATTTATTGATCTCAAAGTTTCATTCCCGTTTTCACACTTACAAATAATCGAAACCTATCTTTCAGGCCTTGAATTTTGAGATGTATGGGTGTAATTACTTACCACCACTTTTGTCAAATCACTTTGAGGAACGGGATTATTTGCACAACTAGACAAGAAACAACAACTCACCTAAAGCTATCAAAGTTAAATAAAACGATGCGCTTACTACATCCTCTTAATTTCTTATGGAGCATGATTTTTAGCACACCTGGAATATCTAAAATCAGGCTAAATGTTTGGCATCATAAGAAATATGATATCAAGAAATAACATCAGCTTTGTCTTAAAATCAAACATGGGTTTCAATAACTTGGGTCAGATATTCTGGAGTTTTATAGTTTGAAAAGTAACTTCTTAAGTTGATAGTATTTGTGTTCTTGAGAGTGGGTTGGTGGGGATACAGATGAGTTTTTGGAATCTGTTTCTCTGGAATTATCTAGTTGACTGTGTTTGTGGTGTTGGTCAAGTGTCTATTACATCTGTGCAAAGATAGAATTGTCCTAATTTAATGTATACAAGTTCAAATATTTTTAGAACTTAACCTTATCACAAATGTGCTTGAAGGGAGAGTTTAAGCAAAACTTTAATTTTCATACCTGAAAGAGGAATCAAATCTACACAGTTTGGTGAAATTTCCATTCAAATCTGAGATGTTTATTTCTTGAGATATCAGTAAATTAAGTCAGTAGATTTATATTCCAAAGTGAGTTGGAGGACAGCAGAGGTTTTATCACTTCCCCACATTGACAAGGATTATTATATTTCCCTTTGTTTTTCAGACTGCTATGTTAACCTTGAAAGTAATAGGGACAGGACCTCCCTGTAGGGAATGCACAATTTGTACGGTCCTCATGCCACTTATGGAATCAAATTCCAATAAAATGGGATTGTTTTGGAGAAAATTGGTCCTGAAGTTAGAGAAAAACAAAAGACTGTCTATTAATGTGAGGATATGATATCAAATGTGCTTGCTTCAAGTTCCCTCTTTTTAAAAAAATGTTATAACTGCTCATATCTTGAGAATTGAGAATGGATTTCAATGCAAATTTTACCAAAATGCTCAGAATAAGTACCCCTCTAATACATCAATACTTTATGTGACCTTAAACCCTTCTTTTAATGTATCTTCTCCAAAGATCTTCAACCTTGACAGAAAACCATCTCCACTGAGTCCACTTGAGTTACCCGAAAACCTAAAAATTTTAGAGGCTTTGGGAAGAGTGCTCCGTCTCCCATCTGTTGCTAGTAAAAGGTATCTAACCAATAAGGTAAGGCAAACATTTTTAATATTTAGCACTAAACAGATAACATAGAAGGAGCCAAAAGTCATTTTCCTGGACAATAATTGTTGATAAAACTGTTTATTGTTTTATTTCTACTAGGGGTGTCAATTTTCTATTAATTAGTTAATCGATTAATCTTATATTTTTTTCAAAATAATTGATGATAAACCCCAAAAGTGTTTCCATGCTGGAATTCCCCCCACACTGCGCAACCGTTCCGTGTAACAACTAGCCACCAGGCTAATCCAAATACAGGTCCACCAATTAAATTGGTAAATTCAAATTCCAAACTTATGTAGTAGGCATTAAAATTCATAATAGTTACAAAGACATGGTTTGGGACAATCTTGTTTGGAAACATTTGTTCAAAATATTAACAACAAAATAGCAACACTGCAACCATCATTTCATGGTAAAACTGGAAGTAAACAAGTCAGAGCTCCTGTGCTCCGTCACCATGTGCTCTAAGCCTGTACAAACTGTACCCTGTCTGTAATTAATTGCAATGATTGTCTATGAAACTCTCTCTCTATGGCCCTGAAAGTTTTCCAACCGATTGCTACCACAACCTTGCTCAAAAATACCACAATGATGTGTTTGAATCTCCCTCTATTCTTTCTTTTTACTTTTCTGAAAAATACCCGTAATATACACAGAATCCTTCTCCGTTTCCATCACACTAAAAGTGTACTGTTCCTGAGCCGACTTGATTTGTTTTCTGCAGTGGAGCTCACCATGCACATGACATGTGTCCATGAAGTATACAGACTGCGTGTTGTACACTCTCAGCACAGTAGCATTACACATCCTAACATGTGTTGCATGTGTATTGTATAACCTATGCTGCAAACATGTTTTTTTCAACTTTTATGCCCATGAATGACACTGTATGCACAAGGTTTGAAGGGATAGCTGTAGGAGATACTGTGCTGCATACCAGAAATTAAAGAGTACATTTCTCTATGTTTAATCATCATTTTTCAATCTAAAAACATGTTTTGCACTTGGAGATACCTGCCCCACTTGAATAAAGGAAAATTTAAGGAAGGGTAGCAATTGATTGATCAAAGTGGCTTATCTTTTATCAATTATTTGATTCACGATTAAGTGTAAATAGTTCACAGCTCTAATTTTTACCTGTGTTTGCAAATAAACCAATTAAGAAATTTCAGTTGTGAAGATTTGAGCATGATTGGTATAGGGAGCATTAAAAATTCTTCTAATATGGAACCTCTTATTTCACAGGTTGACAGGTCTGTCACTGGATTGGTTGCCCAGCAACAGTGTGTTGGCCCCCTCCACACACCCCTTGCTGATGTAGCAGTAATGGCACTGTCTCAGTTTTCTCATGTTGGTTCTGCTACTGCAATCGGTGAACAGCCAATCAAAGGACTGCTTGATGCTGCTGCTGGTGCACGTATGTCTGTAGCCGAAGCTCTAACCAATCTGGTGTTTGCAAGAGTATCAGACATAAAGGTTTACAATGTTTTTGTTTGTTTTGTAAAAATTGTAAATTTATAGTAAAAAGAAAAGATTATGTTTATGTTCCAGTGTTCATTATTACTGTGAATGGAAGGTCTCCCCAGACATTCTTTTTGTGAGCCAACCACCCCACAGATTTTGTCTACCATCTCACAGAAATTGCCCTATCAGAGGTGCCAATTCTCCCTGATTCTCAGGGAGGCTCCCTGAAAATTCAAGGATTTGTGTCTATTCCAACTAGCAAATATGACAACCTCTCTGATTCAAGAAAGTTTTTCCCTCATTAAGTTGCATATAAATGTAGAAAACCTCTCTGATTCTTGTGTTGGATGTAACTGTTAGCATCTCTGCTCTAAGTGCCTCCTGCATCATACCTTAAAGTAACTAGCTCTGTGAAGTAGTGATACTCCCCCTCCCATTTATGCCAAAGCTGTCATCATTCTACCTCCTTACAATTACTGGAGTATGGTTGATTCTGTAGGATTTAAAATGGTTCAACTTTGCTGAAATTTTTGAAGCTATTTATTACTGGAGTGTGCTTCTTTCCACAGGATGTTAAATGCAGTGGTAATTGGATGTGGCCTGCCAAGTTACCTGGTGAGGGTGCTGCTCTGTATGATGCCTGTCATGCCATGTGTGAGGTCATGGGTCAACTGGGCATAGCCGTTGATGGTGGCAAGGATTCATTGAGTATGGCAGCAAGAGTTGGCCATGAGACAGTTAAGGCACCTGGTAAGTTGCAGATTACCATTGGTTTGTACTTTCTTTTGTTTGTGCTTCCATACTTTATCAAAGTGCTTGGTCCACAGACTTCCTATATGCATGGATCAAAGACTTTCGTATATACATGGACCGAGCATGTAATGCGTATGTCCTATCTGTCGATGGTCGCCAACGGTTGGTGCAAAGAAGGTGCACCAAGATGGCTACTGTGAAGCTATGAGTCTGATTATATGAAGTCTGATTTGACGACGACTCTGTTATAGTTTAAACAAAATTTACACTTGAATGGGAAAGAATATCATGTATCTGCAACACGTGAAGTGATTTTGATCTTACCTTGCGGTATTTCCAAAGTATTTCAACTTTCTTGCAAAGTGTGGAATTGACTTGAGCAAGTCCAAACTTTTGCACAAAATCATAGCAGACAGCCATCTTGGTGCACTTTTTCTCACACCTACATTAGTGACAATCTACTGTGTAGTATGCTCTGTCCATGTCCGTGACATGGACAGAGGATCATAGGAAAATATCTGACCAGGATGGCCGCAGTGAAGGCATTATTTGTGTGATTTGACAATGAATTTGTATTATTTCACACAAAATTTAAACTTAAATGGGAAACAATATCATATTCCTGCAGTAGGTGTAATGATTTTGACCTTACCTTGCATTATATCAAAAGCATTTCAAGTTTCTTGCAAAATCGATTTGAACTACTTGAGCAAGTCCAAAATTACACCCACAAAACTGTAGCAGACAGCCATATTGCTATGCCTACACTCACAGGTATGATAGCCAAAA
The DNA here is from genome assembly GCA_037179385.1 of Holothuria scabra. NCBI lineage: Eukaryota > Metazoa > Echinodermata > Holothuroidea > Aspidochirotida > Holothuriidae > Holothuria > Holothuria scabra. The sequence continues at coordinate 5,668,219 of CM074192.1, read as the reverse complement.
TCTATGCATGGGATGGTATTGCAGTATGCTCTGTTCATGTATATAAATGAATCCGAGCAGCCAAATAATGGTCTGATTTAGTCAGCCATAACTGGGGTCTATCGGCTTTAATCTTTCGAATTCTTGGCACGCCTTCATTATGGATGGTTGCACACCAAAATACCTCTTGCTTCCCTCAATTTCAGGGTTTAGAATTACATACCCTACCATTAGGGGACTTCACTAGCTGCTCGGATTCATCTATAAGAAGTCAGTAGATTGGTCTAGTGGTAAAACATCTCTTTCTAATCTGGGAGGTCCAGTTTCACTTCCAAAATGGAGTCATACCAAAGACTTGAAAGATGTTACTTACTGTCATTGTGTGTGATGCTCCTTTTAAGCAATGGAATAGGGGAAAATATTCCAGGGCCAGTGTTTCCTCCAAGAAAATTTGACTCATTGGAAACTTCAGTTTTGCAGAACTGTATACACATCGAATGTGGGAAAAAATTTACCCCTCTTTTTTCATTTTTTCCCCGCAAACTTCAGTGCACCAAATTTACAAGCCCATTGCATCAAAGTTGTGTCGTAGCAGCCTGGTGTTCACACTGCCAGTGACCCACAATCGTAAAAAGGCAATGGCTGCTGCCAGATTAAATCAGAGGGTTAGAAGCTGAGTGTTAAAATTCCAACAAACCAAAATAAAACCCAATCAATACTTTATCTATTGCTATGACCAGCAGAGCTGGCCCATGAAGCATTTGAAATATGAAGTAAATATTGTGTCAAAGTATGTTTCAAATGTTTCGGCATCGGCTGACTTAGAACATACTTGTACTCTTTTCCAAATAGCTGTTACAAAGGATTGTGGGATAGGATGTTGGTGTGTGTTGTTTTTTGCCATTGTAAATGCCATTGACAAAATAACTCTTATCCCACAATCCTTTGTAAGTGTTGTTTGGAAAACAGACCATGTACCAACAAATCTTGTAACATTATTATGGCAATGAGCTAAGTTGTGGGTATTAAAGAAATTCAGATGGATTAAGTGACATGAGAATGAATTTGCAACATGTAAGTTATTAAATATATTCTGGAGCTGTCAGTAGTGCCTAGTCTACTTTTCAGAGAATTAAGGAGTATGAGTGATGTGCTGCTCTATTAAATAGGTTTATATCAGTTAATATTTTTCATTTTAATTGTGCAAAAAATCACAACTCTTATAGTGACTTTTGGTGAGTGATTGCAGCTGCATGTCTCAAAATTCCAGGCCTTAGAAAATAACCAGAACCATCAAAATGTGGGCAATGTACATTTAATGTTAACATGAGCAAACCAATAATTTATGAAACTTATCCAGGGAAGTGAAGTGTTATGCATTATAAAGGATACCAGATGAGAGACTTTAACAAGAACTTGTCAATTTTATTGAATGTGAGATTTTTATGCCATCATTTGTGTTTTGGCAATGATTATGGTATTTTAGAATGATGTCTCATGATCAATGAGACCAGCAAAATGTTAACAATTCATGATATGTTTACTCAATTGCTGCTTTTAAGAGGAATGTGGTAGGATTCGATTAATATTAACCCTTTACCGTTGTGCTCCAATCGGGGCATATTTGCACGCCTCGGGAGTGGGTAAAAAAGCGGACGTAGCACGCCCCGCATCAGCTTCTGTGGGCAATTGACCCTGTGACCTTAAACTATTGTCTCTCTCGTTGTTGTGGCCGAATTTTGCAGGAGCTACTCGCAGTTTTGAGCTCCGCGTGAAACAGTAAAGATGGGTGACAGCCGTCTCTGTCTGGGTCCAAAAGGACCCAAACAATGGTAAAGGGTTAAAGAGGGATGCCTCTCTTTATTTTGTATGATCTGTTAGCCATGTAAAACCCATTTCACCTGATGCATTTCTTCAGCTGGCCAGACCGTTGCTTACTTTCCTCTCAGAAGGGAGTCTTAAAGCACATGCAGACCTGCCAAGTGGCAGAATTTTGTTGTATTCAGTACAATAAATTATTGCAAATTTGACCATATGGTTTTTAACCCATGAAATAGGCTTTTAATCAAAACGAGACTACCATGTCTCATATCTGTCCTCAGCAATTTCCCACATGGTGCAATTTGCAGTGCAAAAAATGTACAATGCAGGACCTTTTGAACATGTCCATAACTGTGTGTTTGTCAGACTACAAAAACCTGTGATACATCATGAGTGTTTATCATGATCAGTACATTGATTCTGTCACTGTAAACAAAATGTAATAGCACATACACTTTGGGCAAGACATTTCTAGTTGACTGAATCATGGTCACTACAAAGACAGTGTCTCTTTGTACAAAGCATTAGCATACATCAGCTTACTGTGCATATGCACAAGGATGCACTGGGTTTCCTTACAGTAGTATAGCCTGGCAGTTTTCGTGTTGTTGTATGAAAGTAACGGCAATAGCTAGAACTTTAGGACAACAAATGTGAGTCATTCTTCTGCTCATCATAGCATTTAGTGCTACTTCAAGTTGAAATTGAACCACTGTACTACTAAGAGCATCCATAGCTTTATATGTGTTGGCTAGGCTGTAGGCTGTATAGGCCTAGCCTACCAAGGCTTATTAAACAGTAGCTTGTATTCTAACTACTTTGCAGTGAAATGTGGGGAGCAATGACTTTTTAAATAGTGAGTTAGTTAGACAGAGTTTTACAGCCCAGTTTCCAAGCACTTGGTACTCAGCATAAACAATGAAGTAGGGAAAAAAAGCCATTTAGCCACAACTAGAAAAAGGCCGGGTATGGCCTGCTTGACTTATAAACCAATTGCTCAGAAACTGAACCATAAAACTCCATCGAACCTAACTATTAGATTGAAAACCATCCTGATAAGCTGTTCTTCCTTCTTTGTTCCTGCATTCCATGTCCAGCTACAATAAAAGACTTCACCTCTAACCCTCCCCCCCCCCAGCTTGTTCCCTCCCCCTTCCCACTTCCTCCAGCATAATTTGCATCAGTATCATGCAAGTGAATAAAAATATTGCAATATTCTATAAATCTGTTCTCAAGTTCTCTGTATGTGCAGTTTCATTACTTTTAAACACTTCTTTAGTTTAGTATATTTTGTCAATGTTATTTTCAGGTGCCTTGGTGATATCATCCTATGTAGCTTGCCCAGACATCACAGCTACTGTGACACCTGATCTGAAGTGTCCAAATGGAAGAGGTTTGTCTACACATTATTCTTGAAAGATTTATCACTAATTTTTGAGGGCATTACCATCAACTTTTTCATGTTTCTCAATTTGCCTTCTCTTGCACAATATAAACGAGACCATTGGAATCACATCACCCAAAGATAAACATGCCTCCATGCTTTTAACTTCTAGATAAAAGCCTGTAAGAAACCAACAATTAATTCTCTTATTGTTAAATTTCTCTTTGTCGTTTTCTCTCTCTGCAATAGGTGTTCTGCTTCATGTAGACCTAAGTGGAGGTCAGGCAAGAGTGGGAGGGTCTGCACTGGCCCAATGCTTCAAACAGCTTGGTGATTCAGTGGCTGATCTTGATGAACCTGGAATGTTGGTGAAAGCTTTCAACGTAACACAAGGACTTCTTAAAGGTAAGGATGGCATTCTGTTATGTGAATGCTCATAATCAGAAGGTACACCTTCAGTTTTAACAACATCATAACCTATGCTTTAGAAATACATAGACTAAATTAAATTTAGGGGTTGAATATAGATTTGTATGGCCTAAATTTTATAAACACATCTGTAATATTGCAGTAAAATAAGGAAACACTCATGAAATTGTTTCTTCCCCTGCTCAGTTCTGAAGAGAATTAAAACTGTTTCTAGATTTAGTCTTGTGAAAGTGAATTTGCAATGTGTAAGTTATTAACCCTTATTAGCTACTAAAGGGGGCTCATCTCGTCATACTGAACTATGTATTACAGTATAATAAGTAAACACAGTTTGTATGTAGGGGTTCTGTGAATACTAAGTTTTTATATGGAAGTCCGTGTCCACAACACGATTACACTCTGTGGGTTAATAAAGAGCTATTCTTGCACATAGCAGTGCAATGATCTGATGGTAAGACCATACATAGATATTGTAAAATGGTTTTCAGCAAAATCATTTGTAGCAAAATTGTTAAATATAGTCCAGAGATGTAATTGCCCATATTGCTCTGTAGCACTTCACTCGCAGTAGTGCCACATATTTGCATTCTGCAAATAAATATACCCCAGCTTTCATTCTTAGCAGCCCAATTAATTTTGGATTTGACAAACCAGGACTCCAACTATGAGTAAATTTAGTTATGGTTTCAATTTTGTTTGTGTTGCATTTATAGTGAAAACACAAACTTAAATAAAAATTATCCATATAAATGGTTAACCCAGTCGGTTATTGTGATGTACAGTTCATGGTAACCACTGGTGTAGGCTATACTGGCTGTCTTTACTGTCATTAGATAGTAAATAAAATGTTTATAAAATTCAAAATTTTGTAAGAAGTGTAATGTATTGATTTTTAGTTTGTGTAATATTGTGCATAGAAGGAAAGATCTGGGTGTTTGTTGTCTCTGTTTCCATGTTTGTTCCTGCAGTTGGAAGGTCACGATCTGGAGTTCAACTTCTGATCTGTTCATACTGAAGACTAAAAGTGGAACCTACTGCCATTGTGCTTCATTCTCGGCATAAGTAATGGAGTAGTGAAAACAAGCCAGTTGGCCACACCTGGAAGAAAGGTTGTGACCGACCTGACTTAAACCAGTTGGTCAGGCACTAAGATGTAAAACTTCGTAAAATAACATGTAATTTTAGTCAGTTGATATTCTGTTATGTAAATTCCTGAAAGGTACTTTTTGCAACACTTGAGAAGAATTCACAATTTCTGTGTTAAAAAGTGCCCAGTTGTTCACTCATTTCAACAACAGAAGGCATAGCACTTTTTAGCATTGAATATATTTTTAAAGTTTTCAGTATAACCTGGCCAGGAGTTGAAGTTTGCACCTCCCTACTAATACTTCTATTACTTCTGTAATGAGTTTTATCATTATGTAATTCAAGGGTTATTTTCAAATGTTTCTGACTTATTTATGAAATATCTGCTACAGACAGGCTGGTTACTGCTGGACATGACATTAGTGATGGCGGTCTTATCACATGTCTGCTGGAGATGGCTTTTGCTGGGAATTATGGGATTGAAATGGATTTGAAGAAACCCTCACATGGTAGGTAGCTAGAAGATTTAAATTGATAATTTTTACATAAAATCAGTTCATGTAAAAAAAATTTTGATAACTTTTTTGCTTGAAAAAATATGAAATAATATTTAATGAGCAGGTAGGATTTTTTTAAGTTAAGGAACTAAGAATTATTTGAAAAATATAATTCACAGTGATTTAAAAAGACTTTTTTGAACTCCTATGGCAGATAACATGACCCCATATGTCCATATGCCATTTAAGTTTACAGAATAGAATAGAAATGATATTTTGTTGCCAGGTGAAATTTTAAATAAGTCTTAACTGATAAACATATCCATATATGACAATTCCATTGCTTTGTTGCTGATGAGATGTCACCCCAGTACTCTGCAACCCTCTATAGAAGCATAATTTTTGTTCTGTATCTTAAAATATGCCCAGGCAATCATTTTGAGCAAATATTCTGTCACATCTTTCCTGTTGATTTGTTTCAAAAATGGACCTATGTTTTATACTGAGCAAAGTTACCCATACTCAGACTCATCCCTCTTCTTATGCAAGTATTCTCCAGTTTTGAAAGTTTTGTCTTTTCAAAGATCATTGTGAAGCCTTCAGAACTTACTTAGAAGTCCTCACGTCCTCCCAAAATTGCAAACTTTTGGACTTGCTTGTAGCTTTGTGGACACAAAACTTACAAAAGTGGACAATGTTTACATAAGAAGGTGTATGATTCTCTATAATTAGCTAAAGTGAGATGATTTCTACATTATGACTTGTGTGGAAGCTTTTTGCATGCTTGGAAACAGACAGGAATGGAACAAATTCCTTAACAAAAACCAGAACACATGAGAACACAAAAAAATATCTGCAGTGACAATATACCAGACAATGTACAATAAACAAAGCAAAAAGCAAAGTTGGCTAGTTAACTGGTCCACCTCAAGGTGCTTCAGTCCGGTGCCCAACTGACTTTGTTGGCTGGCCAACTGTTTTTAGTGGGAAGCCTATGCAGAGTGGGAGGAAAGACTGAGTATTTCGATAAAAATCCACGTACATCGAGTGAAATTCAAACCCATGCACATATGAAACACACTGGTACACAGCAGCTGGAATAGACAAATTGACAACCCTATAATGTACAACACACTACCAATTACTATTAAGAAGGAAAAGGACCTTGTAACAGTGACACACTAGCAACAAGAATCTTCAAAGACCACAGCTGGTCTCTGTGATTAAACATTTTCCTGCTCCAGTTGAGTATAACCGTATTGTTAGGTGCCCTCACTCTTTTCTAGTTTGTTTTGTCATATTGTGAAACACACCAGCATGCATGAAACTATGCTTCATGAAATGTTGATTAATTGATTGATGTATTGATCATACCGGTCTCTACTTGACACAAACAATTGCTCTCTCTGTTGCTAGTTAATGAGGCTCTATATATAAGTAAATATTAAAGCATTGTTACAGTCGTTAATACAAAAACACTCAATTTTTACTGCATTTTAGTTTCGGCGATCAACTTTCTGTTTGCTGAAGAAGTCGGATGGATTCTGGAGGTAGAAACATCACAAGCTGAAGAAGTGGTTAGGAGGTTTAAAGAACAAGAGGTCCCCTGCCACATAATTGGTCAGTCATTGGGGGTAGGGAAAGATGCAAATGTAAGTAAAGTTTGTAGTAAACATTTACAGTGATAGTTGTAATGTCACGTCTAAAAGTTACTTGTTTCTCTTCCTAAGTATGCCCAGACTTTGAGTATGAGTGTGTTTTTCCATTGGTACTAACATCTTGACTGACAATGAGAACGGCTGTTTGAAAAGACTGTCAGATCATACATGGCGTATAGATGAATCAAAGCAGCCAGTGAAGTCGCCCATTAGTGAGTTTTGTCAGCCTTAAATCGTCTTAGTTTTATTACCTGCTTGCATTCCTAAACCCATATTTAGTAAATGATTCAAGAAATTTGTTTAGTGTACAACCCATCCATGATACAGGTAAGCAAAGAATTTGAAAGATTAAAGCTGATGGACCTCAGTTATGGCAGACTGAATCAGACCATCACTTGACTGTTTAAATTTGTCTGTAGTACAGAGCTACATAAATGTGTAAGTGTTATGTTGTAAAGACATCACTGTTGAAAATTTGGAGAGATGATGATTTTTTTTTGGTCATGACAACAATTTTTGTAAAATATTGTACTTTTGTTTAATATAAAAAAAATCCTTGGAGCAAGATTAAAAAAGGCATCAGGGCAAAGGAAAGGTATTACTTTTTTTCTGTATTTGGCCTAATCTTACTTACTTTTTAAACATGAACATAGTGCAGATATGCTACCTTGAAAGAAGGATTCACAAAGTTTATTTAATACTCTTTTGCAAGTGTTGAAGGAACTTTGCTGCAAGTGACCTTTTATTGAAGCATCTGTTGTCTGTTGTCTTATGGAGATGTCCATAATTAACCAAGATTCCTTACCCAAATTCCTTCTAATTCATGTACTCCTGTGCTTGATGTTCTTTAAAGACCCAATTCTCTTACCCCAAACACTACCAATTCTCTTGACCTTCTTACTTAAGTCCCTCCCACAATTGTCTGAAATTTATCCTTATCCAGAAACAATCTCATTGTATTGCTTCAGGGTGAGTTTAAAAAACTCAATGTGTATAATAAAACACTCTCAGTACAGTTCATGCTGTGTTATATAAGCTTTGGTACTCTGCATTGGTTGAAATAGCTGTCAATCAAAGAGCTGAAGCAATTGAGAATTTCAGTAAACCCCTACAAGAATTGTAGATTGGGATGAGAGGATTGGTCCTTTAAACACACATTCTTTTGTAATGTGAAAATTAAAACTGAAGATGATGACCCCATTCAATACAGACATTCACTCAAAAATGAAAATGCAACTGCTGTGTAATTTGCTTGCTAATGTATGACTATTATTGCATCCTCCTGAATGTAGGAATGCTTTCATTTTAAAACCAGTAGTAAATCTTTTACTTATTTATTGCAACAGCTATATTTGTGAGGAAAAATTTCCCACAAAACATTTTAAGCCATATTGCAAGTGCAGAATCTTCAAAGTTTATTAGGGACTTACAAGATGACACTTGTAGCATTTTCAAAGAATGTGTATAATTTTCTTATAAATAGATTAAAATATCAATCAATGGAGAAGAAATAATCAAAGATAATATGGTCCGTCTCCGAGATGTTTGGGAAGAAACAAGTTTCCAGCTTGAGAGATTACAGGCAAACCCCAAGTGTGTGGAGGAAGAAGCCAGTAAACTATCAGAAAGAAGAGCACCCCCATTCAGACTCACCTACAATAATGAAAACAACACCAGGCTTTCAGGACTACCAGTGCCAAGTGGTATGTTAAAAACAAACTTTTGAAAATAAACTGAAGAGGACAGAAAATGAGTGTGACTTTCTTGGTGTTACTCCTTAACTCATTAACTGCACATGACGGGGATATCAATCATGGCATAACTCCATGAAACTGGGTTTGATAGTTACATACATTATAGCCTGACTCTATGAAGCTGGACGTGGCAGTAATATGCATTACAGCCTAACTCCATGACACTGGGCATGACAGCTACATGCATTACAGTTTAACTCCATGACACTGGGCATGACAGCTACATACATAATAGCCTGAATCCATTAAGGTGGACATGGCAGTTATATGCATTATAGCCTAACTCTATGACCCTGGGCATGACAGTTACATGCATTACAGCTTAACTCCATGACACTGGGCATGACAGCTACATACATTATAGCCTAACTCCATGACACTGGACATGACAGCTACATACATAATAGCCTGACTCCATGAAGCTGGCCGTGGCAGTTATATGAATTATAGCCTAACTCCATGACACTGGGCATGACAGTTACATGCATTACAGTTTAACTCCATGACACTGGGCATGACAGCTACATACATTATAGCCTAACTCCATGACACTGGGCATGACAGCTACATACATAATAGCCTAACTCCATGAAGCTGGACATGGCAGTTACATGCATTACAGCTTAACTCCATGACACTGGGCATGACAGCTACATACATTATAGCCTAACTCCATGACACTGGGCATGACAGCTACATACATAATAGCCTGACTCCATGAAGCTGGACGTGGCAGTTATATGCATTACAGCCTAACTCCATGACACTGGGCATGACAGTTACATGCATTACAGCTTAACTCCATGGTTCTGCATATGATGGATATTTAGTTAGTTGGATGAAGTTTTATGGCCCAGTTTCCAAAGAATTGGTTCAAGTAGAGCCGGCCACAGCCTTTCTTCCAGTTGTGGCTCACTGACTTGTTTTCCCTACTCCATTGCTCATGCGGAGCAGTCTCTTTCAGCTCCCTGTGCGGAGCATCAAACACAGCGGCAGTGGGTTCCATTTTTAGAGTCTTTGTTATGACATGACCTGGGAATAGAACATGGGCCTTCCCAGCGAGAGGGGGATGCTCTTACCGTTAGACCAAACATGCGTTGCATATGATTGATACAGACATATCCATCTTGATCTATATACACAAAATAACATCACATGACACCCAGCCAATAAACCAAACACTCTCAAAAAATGATCATTTTGTATAGAGAATATTCTGGCACTAATATCAGTTTGCTAATGCATATGACAGATATATACGTCTTCATATGGAAAAGCAAGCATGTTTAACCTGATAGTGTTTTTGTACATACTGTCCTGTATAATGTACAACCCCTCCCTGCACATGGTGTATTTTCTTTCCTTTGACACTGTTACATTGGATGCACCTAGCTGTCATCTACCAAAGAGGTTAACAGCCATTGCATTGTTTTAATACTAATATAAAGTCAAACAGAAAAAGAAATTTTGGCCAAAATTAATTCTACTTTGGAATGAAAGTTCCATTATTTTAATTTTTCAGTTAAAGAGATGATAGTGGCATTCCTTTCTACTCAGATAATGAATGAAAAAAAATGATTAATCCATTAGAGAAAATCCTTTGTCATCTGAAAAAGTAGGAATACTCAGGGTGAACCCTTTTAATATGAGTGGCACTGAAAAGAAAATGTTTAGAAATGTTTGACGTAGATGTGCTCTGTTACTAAGTTGTATCTATACTTCTTTTATGTACCTGTGGTAGCTCCAGCAATGTAACCTAGCAGAAAACACTTGTATTTGAATGTTTTAAAATTTTACAGAAGAATTGCTCGAAAACTGAATGAAGGGTGAATTTGTGACATGTTTGAACTGATTGAACTGATAATTCATTCACACCTGGGAATAACCCTCAACTCCTATTGGTTCATAACAGTCAGGTAAATGGTATATCACCCTGGCATAGACTCATCTTTAGTTTTTCCAATTAAGTCGGGTTGTGCTATTTTATTGTGGTTATTTACAAATGAAATTGTATTTTTTTCGTATTTCGTTCAGGCAAAAAACACAACGAAATCCATAGGGTTGTCTAAAGTGTGAACAGATTCTTAGCTTACACACTTTATACATATGCCTGTTTTCTCACCAGTGTCAACCATGTTTCAGCAGATGTTATTAACAAATTATACCAAGTAATTCTTTTTCATCATAGAATTTGGACATATTTGAGAAAATACTATAACCCCGGGAAGAAGGTCATAAAAATTAGGATACTGTAGAGCTTACATGTTCAAACTAAAATGTTTGATCATGCTTCTTTGTATTTCTTCTGCATTAGTAAAACCAAAAGTAGCTGTAATAAGAGAGGAGGGTAGCAATGGTGATCGTGAAATGATAGCATCCTTCATGATGGCTGGCTTTGAAGCTTGGGATATTAATATGCAGGATCTACTGAATGGAAGCATCTCATTGGTTGACTTCAGAGGAGTAGTCTTTGTAGGTGGGTTTAGCTATGCAGATGTCGCAGGAGCAGCAAAGGGTAAGAAACATAGTTTAATGCATGATTTTGATCTGTGTGGTCCCTAACAGAAATGCATTGTTGGTCTGATATTATGTTGTTGTAAGTACTGGTTTTGTGAGTTTATGATGATTCGAGTAACTTATCTGGGACTCAATGTTGTTATTACAATGCAACGTGGTACTCAATGCAATGTTGCAAGTAACATGGTGTGAGAGCTATTTTGCCCTGTACTTTGCAGATAAAATGTGAGTACAAGAATATAGTGTTGACTTGTGAGTACTGTGTTGTAAGCACCCTTGTTGAGTATAAAATAATTTGAGTACAATACCTGGAGTACTTTTTTATTACTTTATAACATTATATTATATTTTACTGTATTGTTAAGGTATAAAAATGTTTGCAATGAGTGCAAATTTATGACTATAATATATACAACCAGTTCTTCCTGTTACTTTGAATCCCTTGAAATTCATATGGGCACAATTCGGTTTATTATGAAAGTTGTCAATCCTCACACCAAACTACAATTTTTGTGGTATTCTACAGAAATTCTCAATTGGCAGAGCTCTTTGATTGACAGCAACTTAAAAAAAAATGAAGAAAACATTACCTCATATTACACAGCATGTAATGTACTGAGAGTGTTTTGATTACCTCTCAAACTTTATGAAAATTTTGAATTCACCTCTGGATGTGCACATGGACCCCAGTTAAGAAACATTGTTCTATAGCATGTGCAATCTTACTGAAGAAAGCTGCATCGACATGGTACTTGTTATTAAACTTGCAGTGAAATTGTCCTTTTTGAAAGGAAAAGCAAGCACTCTCTGGGGAGGGTTATAAAGTGTACACAATCAGTCAACTATTCTTAAGTTCAAAGGTAGTAATTCATCACCCCAAACTACAATGTCAGCCATAGTCTACAGAAATTCCCAATTGGCACAGCTCTTTAATTGACAGCAAATTAAATAAACGAAGAGTAGCTCATATTAAACAGCATGTGCCCAGAGTGGTCCAATTACAATTAGGTCCTTGTATGGTTTCCAGGGTATGTTCTAAAGCAGTTATCTGGGATTTTGTCTGAATAAGGATGAGATTAAGATGGTTGTGTTAGGGAATAAAAGTGAGAAGTTTGGGAAAGTTGGAACTGCCTGGGGTGAAGAATAAATACTTTTAGTGAAAACATTTTCAAAAAATCCGTAGTAGCTATTTTAAAGCAACAATAAATAAGACAAATGTATGAGATGGAAAAGTCTCCCTTTAACTGCATGTGTTTGTTTTGTGAGATGGAATTCTTTTGTACAATACTTTTCAGGTTATGTTTTTATATTCAGAATGAAAACTTCCTTGTACTTTGATAGCCTGTCATCTTTAAATTTAGAAAATTCAAGTTCATTTCTCATTCCATCATCAGGTTGGGCAGCTTCAATATTATTCAATCCAGCAGTTCGAGCTGAGTTTGATGCTTTTAAATCAAGAAAGGATACCTTCTCCTTGGGAGTTTGTAATGGCTGTCAGCTGATGGGACTACTAGGATGGGTGGCACCAAACATGGCAGCAGGTAACTATAGGATTTGAATGGGTGGCACCATACATGGTGGTAGGTAATTTTCTTAAAGGACGTGAAGAGGTTCCATCAAGCATGGTGGCAGGTAATTATATTATAGGATTTAAATGGTGCCACCATACATGGTGGTTGGTAATTGTCTTATACATGGCAGCAGGTAGTTGTATTGAAGGATTATGTGGGTGACAACCAAACATAAGTAGTGTGAACAGAAACCTGGTTTAACTTCAGAGTTGCAACTTTTGTTAAGGAGTCTCCTCTTGCCAACACTTTCGTTCGGGTTGTGACTCAGTGTAATTTTAAAATGGATTAAGTAAAGATGAAAGATTTTCATGTGCTAAAAGGTTTGAATTAACTTTCTTTCACAAGTTTAATAAAAGATAACAGTGATACAGATCTACCTGTTTTTCTTGACACAAAAACTACCTCAATATTTGTATAATGGATCACCATGTCATTAGCTCCTAAATTTATGTGCCTGTAGTGTGTATGTGTATCACCAAATCCAACATCATTGAATTGTGACTTTTGAGCCTTTTATGAGTTACCAAAGCCAACTTTGTAGTTAGTAAAGAACTTACCAACTTAATAATAATCTACATGTAAAGTGAATGCTGAGAAAGTGATTGGGAGTAACAATCCTGGGGGTACAGTAGGAACACATCACCGCACATCTGGAAATGCATCCACTGACTTAACAGTTTTGTGACATTACATTTTTGACAAAGGTGACCATACTCCCCCCCCCCACACACACACATTCAAGTAAAGATTGACGTTTCGAATTGGGGACTATTATCAAAATTCCTGGCTTTCTATGAAAATTCATTAACTACAGTATTTCCATTTTGTCAGTCTTTTATTTCTTTTAATTATGCTTGATTTCTTCCCACAGGTGACAGTCCAAGCAATCAAGGCATCAGCTTTACAAACAATAAATCTGAGCGCTTTGAGTCTCGCTTTGTGTCTGTGAAAATAGCTAAAAGTTCTTCCATAATGCTACAGGGTATGGAAGATTCTATTCTTGGAGTTTGGGTCGCTCATGGAGAAGGTAAGCTAAATAAATGACGATAAGTATCCCTGTCTTAATTCTTAAATAGCATAAAGTAAATAAACATTTTACTTATACATTAACTGTTGGAATCTTGTGAAACATGTTAGGGTCACACAAATGCAGTCCAAGAAATATTAAAACAAAATGTCCTACACACATTATTTCATGACTGAGAACTGTTATATTAAAGCTGTCAAGCATAAAGTTTGAAAGCTTAGGTTGGTATTACTAGCTCAAGGTATTCATAAAATTCATTGCATGCAAACTGTTATTGTGATGTAGGAAGTTTGTTACAAGGAATACAGGATAAAGGAAATAGTTATGTGTGATTATTCATAAAACAGCTTAAGTTTGATTCTTAATCATGGGTATGTCATGTTTCTGTTGGGTAGTCATTTGCAAATCATTTAAAGGTATGATAACATTCTAACAAAAAGCCCTGACTTTACTTGATAGTAAGAGTAAGATTTGCTTCCAGGAATCCTCCCTCTGGCAAAGGGCCTTTCCTGGAAACCAAACTTGAACTGCTTCCTGAAGAAGCTATTATGCCCACTGAAGGACAACCCTTGACCAACCTCACGGCCCTCAGACCATTCACATCATTGGTCTGTCATGTATGGCTCCATTCTTAGCTGGATGAAAAGAACAGAAACTACACATGATTTTAGTTAAAAGGCCAAGAGTAAGACTTCCCACGGAAAGGGTATTGGAATCATGTCAATATCTTTAACAGTTCTCAAGATATACCTCTTCAAAGTTTAAATGTTTCTGGAACACCTTGCTGCCTTTGCCAAAATAATGATGTGGAGTGTTGCATAGTGTTGTACATTTTTTTTGTTCACCCACCCTATCTTAATTCTCAAAATTACTCATCAGATAGGTAATGGTTTGATCGGTGAAACTGTTGGTATTCAAGGATAATTATAACTTAAAACCCTTGAAAGTACTAGTGTAATAACGGTCCTACAAATAAAGTTTCTAAAAAAGAGGAATAGCATTAGCCATATATGCCCTCTGCCTCTCTCAATATCATAAAATCTTCATATTTATCTTGTTTTTGCATGATTAAGTGCAAATGAGAGATTACCCTGTTACATGGTCAATTCCTCATGGGTTTTGATTGGAATAATTGTGTCTATTTTCTATGGTGTCAATGCTTTTAACATCAAATATCCAACTTTGTCATGTTGATGTTACCAAGTTTCATAATGGTTTGTTTTATGTTTTTATTTTGATATTTTCTGTATGAATTTGGAACATTCTTGTCACAGTTCACTTGAGATCATTTTTAGTACAATGTCTGATACTCTTTACATTTTGTTTTTTGTCAGTGTTTCCGTTTGTTAATTGTGCGGACCAAGCATACAATAATTTGTGTTGAATGGAATATCCCTATACTGTATGACTAAAATGTGCTCTTGACAAGCAATCACAAAGCTTTTTGACTTGCTAGTTTGTTTTTTCAAGAAAGTGATATCAAACAATTATTTATTCTCAAACGTATTTTATGAACTCCTGAGTATTAGATACACAATAAGTATGTCTTTAATTATTTTTTTAAGGTCGCATCCGATTTGCTGACAAATCTGTTGAAGACTCTGTGCTTGGGGGCAGCACCATCGCTGTTTCGTTTGTGAATGATGATGGTAATAACACGATGCAATACCCATTAAACCCCAATGGATCACCACACGGTATAGCTGGTGTGTGCTCTGTGGATGGGCGCCATTTAGCTGTCATGCCTCATCCAGAGAGAGCAACTCAAACATGGCAATGGGCTTGGATGCCTTGGGAATGGAGGCAGAAGCTCAAAGTGTCTCCATGGTTACGTATGTTTGAAAATGCCTATTGCTGGTGTGTAGAAAACTCATAATGGTCCTCATTGTTCTGTTTTGTGTTATATTGTATTCTCGTGAGGCTAATAAGTTGGACTTAAGTACAGGACTTTTGAATGTCTGCGGGCTTCACTCAAAACATCAAGATGTGAATTTACTTACATTTATACTAAGTGAATACCATTATTTTCTTTCCTTTCTTTGCTCAAGTAAGGTTTAATAAGTTATGTGTTTTTTATGAGATATTGTGTTGCACAAGGCTTAGACGCATATTCAGGGAAATGTCACTTTCACATGTGAAGGTCCATTCACTTTTTTGACTGTGGATTATTTGGAAGTATTAACTTACATTAAGAGTGTGCGAAAGATTTTGAAATACAAGTTTTTCATTTTTGTTTGCTGTTTAAGGAAAGACTGAAGAATAAAGGTATAAAGTAGATCACACTTCCATTGTGGATGAGTTGACAAAAAAAGAAACAAAAGTTTCATTTGTACCTATCATTGTCTGTAAAAGTTAGTTCTTCATAGAAAAAAAAAAACGTTTTCACAAGGGGTAGCCTGCCCATAGGTTGGTTGAAAGGTATTTGTACATGCAAGTGTTTCAGTAATTGTAGAGGGATGTGGGATTAAATACGTAACAGTTTGTCACACAAGACTATATAAAACGTAGTAATAGCCTTGTGAAATGTGACAAATTATACCAAAACACACTACAGATGTTAAGACTGATGTTAGTTGTGTTGTGATTTCATATTTATTGAGGTTATGTTCACGTATGATTTGTTGTCACCAAGAAAATATGTGAAAACATAAAACAGAATGTATAAACCTTAACAGCAATTTGTGGAGGAGCTTTTTTAAACTGAAATATTGTATTTGTTTTAGAAATGAAGATCAAAATTACAAAACTAACATTTATTGACACAAAATGGTAAGACTATTAAAAATAGTTCGGTGAAGCTTCTTTTCAAGGAGTAAGTTTGTAACAAGGAGAAATTTAGTTAGTTTTACTTTCATGACGAAATTATTTACCAAGACTTTCAAACTTCAAATGATGCAACTGCCTTATCTTTCCTAATGCATAAAATTTTGAAGAGATAAAAATGACTGTTGTTATTTATAGGTGAGATTGCTTCCTTTAAAGTTGTTTTCATGGCTGATATGCTGTGTAGTTGAGTACCTAATGTATAAAGATATACTGTATGCATGCCATGCAGTAATTATTTAGTGATTTCTCGTGATTACAAATGATAAATTGGGTCAATTTTACTTTGTAAAAAATAAAACTAAGTTGTCATTCCTTTGTACATCATGTGGGGTAGATACCCCATTGAAGGTATGCTCTAAGGTCCCATCATAAACAATGGAGTACGGAAAACAAGACAGTGATCCACAACTGGCAAAATGGCAGTAGCTGGCTGCCTTAAAACAATTGATTTAAAACTGAGCCAAACTCACTTGACTATCTTATACAATCTCATCATTCATTTTTGAAACTAAACATCATCTCCTAGCTAATTTACCAAATTTTCTAATTTGTCATTGTTAAATTCATAGCATGTTACTCTATGTGGAGCACCTCATTCTTGCCAAATCGACCTCACATGACCATTTTCATTTTTTGCAAAGGAATGGTAAACACTCTCCGGTCATTTTTAAGGGAGGTAAAAAGAGGCTTAAATGACAGTGAGGCAGAGCAAACTCTTTAAGGAGCAAAATAGGAAAGTGTTCACACGCAATTTCTTTGATATTGCAAAATGAATATATCCTGCAGACCTTTTGTACATGATGTCACAAAACAAAAATGTAGACAGCTAATTTGACAACCAATCAAATGTTATGCACCACAGCAGGTAGGGTTTTATATGTCCGTCAATGAACAATTGAAATAAAGCCATTTTTATCAAAATTAATGTTATGTAATTCATTGAAATTTGATCATCTTGACTAAATGTATGAATTACTTCACATTCACAATGTGATGTGTCCATCATTTTGGTATCAAAATGAAGCATTCACAGAGATCTTTCCAGCAGTATTAAAAACTCTGTATGGCCCATAGTAGAAGCAATACCTGATCTGCCATGTTGGGTTTACAAATATGTGCTCTACTACACATGTGGTAGCATTCTACAGCAGGCAGCCCACCTTTTGTGTAAGACATGCATAGACCATTCAGGCCAATCTACATGTCTTACCAGGGAGGTATTAGGAACTCCTAACACCTCCCTGGTCTTACACACTAGACCAATTAATAAATTGGTTTTTGCGGACCATGACTTCAAGAGTTTTTTCATGCATAAGGTATATTCATATGCACACTCCTTGAACTCAGTTGAAGTTAAAAGTTCACAGTCTCATGCATGAGATAGAGAGTTTGAATTTTCTCGAATGTTCCATTTGATCATTTTTACCTGGTAGGTAAATTTTTTACTCTGACATTTATGTGACAAGCTGTAATTCACTATTGTGGAGATTCAGTATTTATTTCCTTCTCATATCAAAGGATGATTTATTTTTGCAACACCCTCTATCTCTTTAATCGAAGTAAACCTATGAATTATTCCCCTTATGGCTGAAGGTTATAGTAAACAATATTGACATTCCATTCATAAGGCAACATTCAATTAAACTACTAGTGCCAGTCGTTTGTTAAGTTATTTTCAGTATTTTTCTCTCTCTGTTTATCAAGGAACAATAAATTCTGACAGGGTAATTAAAAATTGTGCTTTTGTTTATTTCCCTTTTTTCCAAGGGGATGATCAATTGGTAGAGGTAGTAAAAGTTTTGCTGGGTACAAGCATTTTTTGTTGAATGCCAAAACTGATGAAATATTTTGATTGAAAATATGTTGATAAAAAAAGTAGTGTGTGACTTCGTACAATCTGTCTTTGACATTGAAAAGGGCAAAATGTGGCCCATGCTATAAAATTTTTATTCTAGACAAATTGAAATTAGAACTTTTTTCTAGATGAGGGATGTGTTCTAAAGGTAATGTCAATTGAAAGTTCATATTTAAAAGAATGCTTTCATTTTTCTTAGTTTTAAAATGTTCAAGTCTAAATAAGGAGAATTCTTTCTAAGAGCAGGAAGGAAAGAGAGCATATATTGATGTCATTCAAGCCATGTGTTGTGCTCACTGAAATAATTACAGCAATAACTGTCAATATAAAATCCCTGTATGCTTGATAAAGTGCAGAGGTATGGAATTTTATCACATCTGTCTGCCCGCCTGGCGAACTTGTATTATTCCTGCACTAGTAATGATAACGTCTACATTAAACAGAGTGCATTCGATACCAGCTCTGCACGTTACACGTTTTTACCCTTGACTGGTTTAAATACGTATGAGATTGTGTAATGCAGTCATCTTTGAAGACCTAGTCCTCTCACCACAAACAGTTCAATTCTCCAACCCACTTACTAAAGCCCCCTCCCTCCCACAACTGTGTTGGAAACTCATCGTAATCAGACACAAATCTCACTTTAATGCTTCAGGGTGAGTATATACATGCAAGACCGTAATGTGTAATCAAAACACTCTCAGTGCAGTACATGCTGTTTAAAGAGCCCATGAAATGACTTAGTAACAATGATTTGGGGTCATCTCTGACACTATCTATCAACAAAAATAGCATTTATTTTTTAAAAAAAACCCACCCCACAAAAGAGAAATGCTCAAGTGAAACGGTATCCCTTCCAGCACAACAGCTGAAAATGTAAAAGTGCATTGAGCCAAGAATGACATCTTCACAGGAACCCATCTTCACAGTGTGTGTACTATAGTGCACCTGCAGTATACCCTGCTCTGTTGATGTTACACAATCTTGCATGTATAGATGGCCTAAAATGATTGATATTGTAGCGAAAACGCAAGGTAAGCGCCCTCTTTGCACGGTACCTTTAATCTGTCACATAAAGCAAGTTGACCCCTGACCTGCGTAATTCTAATTAGCTGTTATCGTGTGACTTGTCACGACCTAGTGCCATGTTTCTATTGTTACCCGTGCGGGCCGGATATCACGTGTGTAGATTCCCGCCGGCTCACACTGAGCCTCGTGGGTTGATAGCGAGCGGAAGCAGACAGGCAAGTGCTAAAGGAAGAGACGTTGTACTCCCTCGTTTCAAAAAGTAACGTGCGTTTAAGTCGTAATTCTGAAGAGTAATCAATTAATAGAGTGACAGTTAATTCTTTTAGGCCCACTATAGAAGAGTGAAGAGATCGTTTATTGAAGTAAGGCAATTATAAAGTCGTCGATTGTATATGACGTGTGATAATCAATGTACCGTTAGCTCATTGCTTCGTAGGCCTGTGTATTGAGATTTGTACAGAATTTACTATTGAGCTTCTACACAACGGTGACGTTACGTTGGGACGAAATTATTCCGTAAAAGTCAGTGTGTATAATCTTCTGGCCTAAGAGTAACCTTACAAGTAATTAGCAATCTATATAGACAGTTAACGGGTCTTAAGTTACTGTCGGTGACCTGAATCTTTGAAATTACATCAGCATTGAACCCTAAGCTGGGGAAATTTAATAGTAGCCTAATGGTTCCGGTCAGTGTGAAGCGGTCGGCATAAGTTAAAAGTGATAAGAGAAATAGACGAATCATTTAGGCTGAATGCACTTTTCTGGGACAGATATTTAGTTCATTCGAGTGGTTTAAGAGTAAAATATCCCGGACAGAGCTATGTTTTAGACTTGTTTAAGTCAGTATGTCCCCTGCTGAGACCATTTAGATTTTATCCATTTTCTTGAGTGAGGTTTATAATTAAGGGGAGCTTTAACAAGGGATTCTTACGGGTGATCAGTGCTCGTAAGTCATAGTGGCTATGAGTAACTCTCACGAGCGGGTAGAGCTCACCAGCAGGTAGTGCTCACGAGCAGGTAGTGTTCACGAGTAGCAGTGTTCGCGAGCAGGTAGTGCTCACGAGTAGCAGTGTTCGCGAGCAGGTGGAGCTCACAAGTAGTAGTGCTCACGAGTAGGGGGACTCATAGGTAGGGGTGCTCACGAGTAGATGCGACCAGTGAGTAAGTTCAAGAGTAGCTTAAACTGTCACCTGTCACTAAGTTTAAGTAGGTCGTAAAAGTAAGTGATTGTACGAGTTGCGCTTACTCACAATGATGGCTCACCAATCAAATCGAATCGGGATGTACAATTGCTAAATAAAATTGGTTGAGAATCAATACTCGACCTGTCTTCATCTTTGTGTGTGTGTGCTTCTGTTATACTCTACTGCGACTGGAAACGCTGTTTGAGGACGACGGCGAGCGTTACACGTGGTGGCAGCGATGGGATAATTGGCCAGTCCAGATGTCCGAGAACAGCCGGGAAAGCAGTCGGATGGGCAGATCAAGTCCAGTTTCCAGTTCTGCAGAGTCATGGGTAGACATACTACAGAGGCAGACAACGAACGGGGATCAAGACGGACAACATCAGAGCGCATTTTCCAGTCAACCAGATGGTGATATCCGGGAAACGTCAACCACAGGGCCGAGTCGGAGGCAACACAGTGCAGAACCCTTGATTTCTTTGGATTCAGGGGGTATGCAGAGGTCACCACAACGAGCCGAGTACGAGGTGCTCAGTACTACGGAGACAGATGGACCGAGGAGGCCAGCAGTCCAACGAGATTATGAACAGATGTCACACAGAGAAGACAGGTGTCAACAGTCAGAGCGGTTTCCACGTAGAGTAGGGGTCAACCCAGAGGAGTTACCTAATACTGTTGGTGGTTCCCCTCCCCCTGTTAATTCATGGCTAGACGGGATGGAGAGGGATAGAGGTTACGAGTATAGAGGGCGTCCCGTTACTTGTTCAAGGGAGCAGACAAACCCATTCAGCCAATATTTACCCCCTGAGCCCGAAATCCCAGAAAGGTATGAGACTACAGGAAATAGGGGCAGGCCAAATGTTCTCCCACCCCCATTCGATGGAACAGGGAACTGGGATGATTATATGGTTCAATTCGAGCTAATAGCGGAGCTTAATAGATGGGACCAAGGAGCAAAAGCTTTGTACCTGGCTGCCAGTTTAAAAGGACAGGCTAGGGCTATTCTTAGTGACCTAGATAATACACATAGGAGGGATTATAGTCAGTTAACAGCAGCCCTTGCAAACAGGTTCAGTCCTGCTAACCAGACACAATTATTTAGAGCAATTCTGAAGAACAGGACTAGGGACCCAAAAGAAACCATACCACAACTGGCGCAAGAAATCAAAAGGCTTACATTGCAGGCATACCCGGCGGCTCCCTATGAAATGGTTGAAACCCTAGCCCGGGATTATTTCATTGATACCCTGGGAGATGCAGACACAAAGTGGAGAGTATACCAGTCAAGACCTCGGAACCTCGCTGACGCTGTGGAGGTAGCTGTAGAACTAGAAGCCTTCTACTTAGCCGAAACAAAGAAAGGGAACCTTCGCAGACCCATGGCAAGAGCAATAATGCCCCCAGCAACTGATGGAGATAAAGTGAGGAAACAAATAGAATCGATTGGTGAGGCTCTCAAGACCCTGACCAGTAGCATAAAGAAAATGCAGACGCAGATTGTCAGACAACAGACGCAACTTCGAGACCTGGAGGAGAACCAACAGAAATCAACAGGTCCACCAGGGAGTGAACAGAGAGTTAACTACAGGTCGTGGCAGGAGAATGAGAGACCACTACCAAAGTGTTGGCGCTGTGGTAAGCCAGGGCATTTGAAGAGAAATTGCCAGGAACCACCCAAAGAAGCTGAAAGGACACAAAATGAAAATCGTCAGGAAAACTACCAGCAGCCGAGCTTACAGGCCGAAGGTCGGCAGTAGACAGTGACATTAGGCCTGCAGAATTTAGTGTGAGAGGTTATGGGATAACAATGCAGGGATCAGAGTATATGGTTTTTTGCAAGAGGTGCCGGTTTCCTTTCTGGTGGACACAGGGGCAGATATAACCATTATCAATCCTAGAGTGTATGCTAGTATCCCAGAGAATAAACAACCTAAATTGTTTGCTGCACCGGTCAAAATGTTACTTGCTGATGGTAGTACCTTTCCCTTTCTAGGACGAGGAGTGTTTCAAGTGTTTGTTGCTGGGAGAATCATTGAGCATGATGTATGCGTTGCTGAAATTGGGTTGGACGCCATTTTGGGGCTTGACTTTCTAAGAAAGCACCAGTGTAGTTTGGATGTTCTCGGGGGAACCATATCATGGGACAAAGTACACGTAGGGGAGCCACAGGTTGATGGGGAGCACCTTGATGATGAGGTGCTGGGACCTTGTCGGATAGTTTTGTGTGGAACAGTGGTGATTGCCCCAGGTACAGAATCAGTGATATGTGGAGAACTTTCAGGGATATTTCAAGGAAATCGAGGACTTGTGGAGCCAGCTGAAAAATTTGTAAGTAGGCACGGCCTACTGGTAGGCAAATTGTTGGTCGATCCACAAAACCCTGTAGTACCCTTAAGAGTGTTCAACCCTAGTTTCGAACCCATACGAGTGTACAAAGGCACAGCAGCAGGGGTTCTGGAGGAGGTCGTAGAGGTAATTGGGATGGAAGATAGTTCTTATGGTAACCTGGCGACACCAGTTCGAACTGTTAAAACTGCTACGGATAAAGACCAAGACACGGAGGAATTCCCGCAACACCTCTTTGGATTATTGGAATCATGCGGTGGTAGACTTGAAGAAGAACAGTACGGACAGCTGAAAGACCTGTTGAGCCAGTATGGTGATGTGTTTTGCAGATCTCTCAATGACTTCTGGCGAACAACAGTTGTAAAGCATACCATTGATACAGGAGCTGCCAAACCTATCAAACAGCCAGCCAGAAGAGTTCCTGTTCAGCAAAGACAAGTACCTGTAGAGAGAGATCTTGTAACCGAGATGCTCGATGCTGGGGTAATAGAGCCATCCGCCAGTGCTTGGTCGTCACCGGTAGTGCTCGTTAAGAAAAAGAATGGTAAAACTCGGTTTTGTATTGACTACAGGAAGGTTAATGCTGTGACTTCCAAAGATTCCTACCCTATCCCACGTATAACAGATTCGCTCGATGCTCTGAGTGGTGCGCAATGGTTTACAACACTTGATCTTGCTAGTGGGTACTGGCAAGTCGGCATGGAGGAGAAAGATAAGGAGAAGACAGCGTTCGTGACTGGCGAGGGGTTGTTTCAGTTTCGAGTTATGCCATTTGGATTATGTAATGCGCCTGCAACTTTTGAGAGGCTTATGGACCGGGTTTTGTCTGGTCTTCACTGGCAGGTGTGCTTAGTCTACCTAGATGATGTGATAGTGTACGGTTCCACTTTCGAGGAAAGTTTGGGGAGGTTGAAAGAAGTCTTTGACAGACTGAGAGCTGCAAATCTGAAGTTAAGTCCCGAGAAGTGCAACCTCTTTCAGTCCAGTGTTACATATTTGGGGCATGTTGTTTCTAAAGAAGGAGTGGCTACCGATCAACAGAAAATTGCAGATGTGACAAAATGGCCTAGGCCGAAGAATCTCACTGAAGTAAGCGGCTTTTTGGGGCTGTGTGGCTACTACAGAAGATTTATCAAGGGATTTGCGGACATAGCCGCACCTCTATTCAAGTTGACGGAGAAGAAGCAGGCATTCGATTGGAATTCAGATTGTGAGACAGCCCTCCAAAAGCTGAAAGAAGCGTTGACTTCAGCACCAGTCCTGGCGTACCCAGACACCACCGGTAAATTCATTCTTGACACAGACGCTAGCGATTTTGGGGTTGGGGCAGTTTTGTCACAAATCCAGGATGGTGAAGAAAAGGTGATCAGTTACTTCAGCAAATCCATGACAAAGCAAGAGAAGAGATATTGCATCACAAGGAAGGAGCTTCTGCCAGTTGTTAAGGCAGTGAAACAGTTCCACCACTACCTCTATGGAACCAAGTTTCTAATAAGGACTGATCATGCTGCCCTGAGGTGGCTTATGACATTCAAAAACCCCGAAGGACAGATTGCCAGATGGCTCGAGCTGCTGAGCACATACCACTTTGACATTCAGCACCGTCCAGGGAAAAGTCATGGCAATGCCGATAGTTTGTCTCGTAGACCGTGTGAGACTGATTGTAGACATTGCAGTAAGAAGGAGGAATACAGCAAGGAAGGTGAAAAGCCGTCGTCCTGCCCGGCTAACGAGAGATCTAATATAGTTAGCAAGGAATCCCAGGGAAAACACACAGAGGAGAGCGTCTCACCACCAGACACTCTAGTTGCAGCAGTTACGAGGGGAGATCAGGAATTAGAGGATCCACCATGGTTACGGCAATGGTCCTTGGAAGCCATTAGGAACGAACAACTCAAGGATGTGGAAACAAGAAAGGTTATTGAATGGAAAGAGGAAAGCACGCTGAGACCAGAGGCTCAAAATATTTCGAGGGAAACGAAGAGTTGAAGAACTATTGGGCACAATGGGAAAGACTTGATGTAAGGGATGGCGTTTTGTGCCGCAGATGGGAGAGCCACGATGGTAGGGAGATAACCTGGCAACTAGTCGTACCCAGGGGTCTAAGAACAGAAATCTTGGAACTACTACATGACAACCCTACGGCAGGCCACATGGGGATTAAACGGACACTTCAAAGGGTGCAGAAACGATTTTACTGGCATGGTTGGAGAAGGCAAGTAGAAAGGTGGTGTAAGGCATGTATTGTATGCCAAGAGAGAAAAAATGCCCAAGACCAAGGGAAAGGCAAAAATGAAAATTCAGCCAGTGGGAACCCCTTTGGAAAGAATAGCGATAGATATTCTGGGTCCGTTGCCTTTAACCGATCGAGGGAACAGATATATAATGGTCGTTGCCGATTATTTCACCAAATGGGTAGAAGCGTATGCCATTCCCAACCAAGAAGCTGCCACTCTTGCCACCGCTCTCGTAAATGAGTTCATCTCTAGATTCGGAGTTCCAGACAAGCTGCACACAGATCAAGGCAGGAATTTCGAGTCCCAAGTGTTCAAAGGAGTGTGTAACCTGCTGGGAATTCAGAAAACTCGCAGGACGGCACTTCATCCACAGAGTGATGGGATGATAGAGAGAATGAACCGTACACTTGAAGAGATGTTGTCAAAGACAGTTGACAAAAATCAGAAGGACTGGGATCAATGCCTCCCGTTGACCCTTATGGCATATCGCTCATCTCGACACAAGACAAGTGGTATTTCACCAAACGAGATGATGCTGGGCCGGGACATAGCTTTACCTGTTGACTTGCTTTTCGACAAAGTATCGGTGGAAGAAGATAACCAGAATCAAGAGGTTGTTTCGCAGAACCAGTACGTAATGAGACTCCAAGAGATGCAAAGGGAAACCCATAAACATGCTCGGGATTGCACAGAAATAGCCAGTAATAGGCAGAAAAGGAACTATGACCGGGATGCAAGAGAAACGAGTTCAGAAAGGGTGACAGAGTTCTCCTGTACAACCCTAATAGGAAAAGAGGGCTGAGTCCAAAATTAGCTCGAGACTGGGAAGGTCCATGGACAATAGTGGATAGACTAAGTGATGTGACATTTCGCATCAAGAACGGGGCCACCGGACGAACGAGAGTTGTCCACCACAATCGACTGAAGACGTTAGAGTCACGAGAGACTGAAGTAGCTACTACTAAGAAGGAGCCCACATATTGCACAACCGGTGTACACACTGATGAGACTGAAAAGATGACTGACCAAGGATCGGAAAGTTCGGGTTCGTCCCAACCACCAAAAGGAGGGAGCCAGCCCACAAGTCAGCCTCAAAGGAAAAGGAAACCGCCTGAGTGGCACCAAGATTATATCATGTAATTCTCGGAAGTAATCCAAAATTGCAGTGAACAGTTAATTGTTTTTCTCTTTTCTATTGCAGATGGAGTTTATTGACACGATGGACGAGAAAGAGCTGGAGTTGGCCCGGGAGTATAGATGTCGGATCTGTAAGGAAAGGCTCAAAACTGTAGGCAAGCTGAGAGAGCATCTTCAAAACAAGCATAAGTCGGCCAGGTTCAAGTGTAATAAGTGTGAGAACAGCTCGGATAGGAGGGGGAATCTCCCAAGACACATTGATGTTACACATACAAAGTCGAAAGAGGCAGCTGCCAAATTACCGAGTAGGGCTACTCCCAAAACACAGAGGACAGAAGAAATCGAGGACAAGACCCATACCCACGACGTAAGGCGGTGTGTGCCGAAGACACCCCGAGTCCAAAGACAAGTGGTACCGTATGCACCGAGTCTGACGGAGCTGCTAGCGGAAAGCCTAGAAGATTGCAGGCTGAAGATAAAGGGGTCTGAACGCCCTGTGCAGGAAGTGACCAACACCCCAGTCAGTCCAGACCATCAGAGTTCAGGAGTGGATTCACCCAAGACTATACCTATTGACAACCCTGGAGATCGAGGCCCGGATCCGCGGCTTTTCAGAGGGCTACTCTCAGGTAACCAGACGGCAACAGAAGTCAAAGTGAGTGAGGCTACAGTAAGAGCTCGAGACTTGTCCAGTGCGTCAACGTCGTGTTCCTGGCAGATGAAGCGTATCGCCGAAGACAAAAAGTTATGTGGTGACGACAGAGACTGCTGTCAGCCCAGGAGGTACGTTCTACAGAGCAGTGAAGGAACAGTACGAAGGCCAGTAGTAGATGCAGACGATTGCCATGAAGTTTTGTTAAGTTTGACATGTTTAAAGACTGACATGCATTTTGTTCTTTTTAATGACTTGTATAAATGTTTCGAAAAGTGTTTTGCTATTAAGTGCATACTAGGTAAATGCATTGAGAACAGATGTATATAGATTTTATAGCGTAAAAGTGTCTTTAAAATTCTATCTTTAATTATTGCAAAGCTGAGTATGTACAACGTCGAGTGCGTGGAAGCATTCCTTTTTGTGGGAGGGGGTGGTGTAGCGGAAACGCAAGGTAAGCGCCCTCCTTGCGCGGTACCTTTAATCTGTCACATGAAGCAAGTTGACCCCTGACCTGCGTAATTCTAATTAGCTGTTATCGTGTGACTTGTCACGACCTAGTGCCATGTTTCTATTGTTACCCGTGCGGGCCGGATATCACGTGTGTAGATTCCCGCCGGCTCACACTGAGCCTCGTGGGTTGATAGCGAGCGGAAGCAGACAGGCAAGTGCTAAAGGAAGAGACGTTGTACTCCCTCGGTTCAAAAAGTAACGTGAGTTTAAGTCGTAATTCTTAAGAGTAATCAATTAATAGAGTGACAGTTAATTCTTTTAGGCCCACTATAGAAGAGTGAAGAGATCGTTTATTGAAGTAAGGCAATTATAAAGTCGTCGATTGTATATGACGTGTGATAATCAATGTACCGTTAGCTCATTGCTTCGTAGGCCTGTGTATTGAGATTTGTACAGAATTTACTATTGAGCTTCTACACAACGGTGACGATACCTTGGGACCGTTGGGACGAAATTATTCCGTAAAAGTCAGTATGTATAATCTTCTGGCCTAAGAGTAACCTTACAAGTAATTAGCAATCTATATAGACAGTTAACGGGTCTTAAGTTACTGTCGGTGACCTGAATCTTTGAAATTACATCAGCATTGAACCCTAAGCTGGGGAAATTTAATAGTAGCCTAATGGTTCCGGTCAGTGTGAAGCGGCCGGCATAAGTTAAAAATGATAAGAGAAATAGACGAATCATTTAGGCTGGATGCACTTTTCTGGGACAGATATTTAGTTCATTCGAGTGGTTTAAGAGTAAAATGGCCCGGACAGAGCTATGTTTTAGACTTGTTTAAGTCAGTATGTCCCCTGCTGAGACCATTTAGATTTTATCCATTTTCTTGAGTGAGATTTATAATTAAGGGGAGCTTTAACAAGGGATTCTTACGGGTGATTAGTGCTCGTAAGTCATAGTGGCTATGAGTAACTCTCACGAGCGGGTAGAGCTCACCAGCAGGTAGTGCTCACGAGCAGGTAGTGTTCACGAGTAGCAGTGTTCGCGAGCAGGTAGTGCTCACGAGTAGCAGTGTTCGCGAGCAGGTGGAGCTCACAAGTAGTAGTGCTCACGAGTAGGGGGACTCATAGGTAGGGGTGCTCACGAGTAGATGCGACCAGTGAGTAAGTTCAAGAGTAGCTTAAACTGTCACCTGTCACTAAGTTTAAGTAGGTCGTAAAAGTAAGTGATTGTACGAGTTGCGCTTACTCACAATGATGGCTCACCAATCAAACCGAATCGGGATGTACAATTGCTAAATAAAATTGATTGAGAATCAATACTCGACCTGTCTTCATCTTTGTGTGTGTGTGCTTCTGTTATACTCTACTGCGACTGGAAACGCTGTTTGAGGACGACGGCGAGCGTTACAATGTAATCAACAGATTATCATTACAAAACCTAAACCTATGTTTGGTTCTCAAAACCAGTGAAAAAGGGTGTTTTAACACCTAGAAATACCCCTGTTCAACAGATGAAGTTTTATGACTTCTCAATATTCCTTGAGCCAACTAGCAGGGAAAATTGTTTGGTATATAATACATGGTACAAGTGTTTGGAAGTTCTGTGGTAAGAGGTTATACACACAGAAAACTACCTCGGGCTCCTGGGGGATGTAACTGCATCCATTTGTCTTCCAGTGTTATGCAACTATTATTTTTATTGGGGAGGAAGCAGTGATTCTCTCATTACACAGGCCCATTTGCAATACTGTAGGCCTATACCATTCTGCACAGTGGCTTAAATACTACCAACATGTTCTGTGTTGTTTTGGATGCATGTGCTAATGCTGCAATTTGACTTGGTTCAAAAAAAAGGAACATTAAGTATAGTGGGAAAGGAGACTAGCTGATATTTTGTTTTTTCAGGAAGTATTCCATATTTTTATCAAAAGTTTTTCATGAAAGTACTATTTCAACTTCATGCATTTTGAAGTCTATGCTAGTACAAGATCCATTGGTTGATTTCTCCATTAATGTTTGTGACAAATTTTGCTTGGAAGGTGCCGGTATGTCTTTCAAAGGAATCTGGGTGAGATATCAGTCTTCTTATTCAACAAGCTGAATTGAAATATTTGATATAGTTGAAATAGTTGAAATATTTTCTTTTCTGGTTACAAGAATGGCTGTCTAGTAATAGATCGACTAGATTGCTGGAACCAAAAATTCAAACTGATAGGCCTAACATGATGAATGGGACAACTTTAGTGAATAATGATAAATTTCCTCTTTTGAGGAATTGGGAGTGAGAATCTCAAATTTTGATTGATATATTTTTGGCTTTATACTGGGACATTCTTCAGATATAATTCAGAAATTATCTGACCAGTATCGGTCTCATGCTATGCAATATGTAAGCAAAATGTTACTTAAACATAGCATTATAATACACACACTGTGAAGTTGGGTTCCTGTGATGATGTCATTTTTGGTTCAATGCACTTTTACATCTTTTGCATTTTTCAGCTGTTGTGCTGAAAGGGGTACCATTTCACTTGAGCATTTCTCTTTTATGGGGCAGAATTTTTTAAAATAAGTGCTTTTTTGGTGATAGATAGTGTCAGAGAATGACTCCAAATCATTGTCATTGAGTCATTTCATGGGCTCTTTAATATGAGCTACAGTAGGCCTACTCTGCATTTTTCAACTTACTGTCAGTAAAAGAGTTGCCCATTGAGAATTTTTGTGGACTACAAAAATTGTAGTTTGTAGCGAGAGTTTACTGCCTCTAAGTTTAGTTGTAATATTTTCTGTACAAGCACACTTTGACAGTTTATCAAGCTTTACTTTTTGATGTGGAAAGTAAGTTTAAATTAGTTGGCAAATAAGATCTGCATGCAGATGAGCAAGTGGAGACCACAATTAGTAAGGTCCGTCAGCTGTAATTTTTTTTAATTTTATTGCATACATATATGACCGTACGGGACAGGAGGCGTTGGGTGCTGTAGCCCACCAATTAGTCAAAACCTTGCTGAATCTGGCAGTGCCTCAGTCTGGCAAAGATTATGCCCTGGGGTATGGTCATGAGTTGGGCAAATGTCACCGCTCCCCACCCCTAGAGGAAGAGTCCCGTACTCCCATGCTTGCATGAATGCAACTCTTAACACTCATATTTAGTGACTTGAGGTGTTTACGGTCTGCAATCATTCATGGTGGAGGTGAACAAAGAATTGGAAAGACTGAAGCCGATGGACCCCAGGTATGGCCAACTAAATCAGACCATCACTTGATTGTTCGAGTTCATCAGTTAGAGAGGGTCCGTTGTTATTGCAACTGATGGGATCAAGTTGAGTGTTCCATTTTGTTCCTAAATATGGTAGGTTTTTCCTTGAAAACATTAAATTTTGTCAAACATTGCATTGAGGGAGGAGGGTTCGGACCCCGAATCCTTAAATCTGAAAAAAATTGTCGGACTCGTGACTCGAAGATTTCGGATTAGACTACAGCTCTGACGTATGTGTATAACTATAACCACATAAGTTTTTGAAGTGTTTGTACGTAAACGTGCTTAATATAATCCCCGGCGATGTTTTCAACGAAGTGCGCACAGGACAGATGGAATTTTACTTTCCATTTTTCGCATTACTGTCATAAAGTTCCTCAGTCAGAGACCAGTTGATCAGTTGATTGTATAGGATTGCCAATAATGCTAAGAAAAATACGGTGTGAATTAAAGTTGTATCGATAAAAGGGATCATCAACCCGAAGTCATGAAAAATGTTTGTATTACCAAAATTTTCGCAACAGTTCTATAAGTAATAGCCTAATGGGTACCCCTTGGAATTATCTTATACAATGATGGAAGGGTGCATGGCGTCGTCATGAAAAAATCTGATTGTGAGAACGATGTAGCTGGTGTCCTAGTCTTGGCATTTCGGAGGACATTCAGCCACAAGTGAGCAAAGTGAATAGCACCATGGACCTTGTTAATATCGTATGTATACATTTTTGGACGGAGCAAACCTTTGAGCTATTGCTTCAAGCTCTTGAAAGGCGGCATTTGGAATATGCTGCTCCTGTTTGGTTGTGGCCTTAGTATACACGTGACATTTATGCTGTTGAAAATATTCAGAAAAGAGCAGCTAGGATGATGTCATCCGGAAATGACATGGAAAGATTATAAAACTTCAACTGTCAGCTTTACATATCGTGGATTAAGAGACAGCTCGATTGAGGTTTTTTAAATTGTTTCAGATGTGTCGGAGGATAGAGATGTTGCAAAAAGGTTTCTCAAGTTTAATGCACTGAGTTTCTCCTAACCCGTTTGGTCGAAGTCCGAAAGTTTTATAGATTACACCAAGGATTTAGTTTTGTTTGTAGAGTATCTGACAATTGAAATAGCATTCTTCAAAGTGTAGTTCCAGCTTCTACTGTTTTCCGATTTTTTTGATAACTTCAATACTAACATATATTTGTTAATTAGGTGGTTAATGTGGCAGTCACGCATAGCTTTTGATCATCGCTACAGAGGACGACGGTACAGATAAAGAAGACGACGACGACATAGCGGACGTTATATCGCTGGGGTTCCCAGGAGAATATTCACCTTTAAACGTACCTCAAAAAATTGGAACGAAGCTCATCCGCAGTCACGAACTGAACTTCTTTTAAACAGATTTTGCTAAAAAAAAAGAACAGAACCGTTTCACTTTTGACAAACACTGGTAATGTATTCAAATCATATTTAAGCAATTTTTACAAGATTGCAGTTTCGTGCGTCTATCACCTTTATCCAAGCCTTGTTGTTCCCTGACACCTCCAAAAGTTTGTATCTTAATCCGCCGTAAAGTAGAACTAAGGGGGCTATGTCAATGTTCCCAAAGTTTGTTGCTCCCGAGATGCAATGTTCCCGAATCTTAGGAACATCCGCTCCTCTGGGAACGTAACCTCGGGAATAACGAACCTTGTAATCAGAGAGATATACGAAAACGGAGAACATCGAACCTTGGGAATATTGAACCCCGGGAACATCGGGTGGACCCACACTGAGACCCCTATTTTCGTGCAACTTGGTTAGAGACAGTGTGGTTTGCACGTACTGACGAAAACAAGGGAACTCTATACGCTACGTGCTGGGCTCACTTTGAATATCCCACGCTGTGCCCCATAATTCCATGCGGCAACGAATCACCGAACTCGCTTATTGGGTTATATGCTATACCTGAATAGAATACTGAAGAGAGATGAAAAGGCTGAACAGAGGATTAGTTAGTGACCATTCACTTCAGTTTTAGGCTGGATTACATGAAGTATATACCGTCAAGCGGGGTCAAGTCTCGTTGTCCAATCAGGGAGGTTTTATTGGCTAGTAACACCTCCCTGGTACCACCTTCGTGTAAGAAAACTATGACGGTTGAAATTAACCGCACGTTACTTTCGAAGGAGAGGCGAGTAACACCTCCCTGGTCCCATCGGGGATACAATACCTTTGTGGAAGAGAACTACGAGGGTTAAAAACACACGTTATACTTACGAAGGAGGGGCGATTGTAAAGTAAGGAAAATAGGCTCCATGTCGGATACGGGAATGACAAGGTGTCTACCTGCTTTAAAAGCACTATGTGGTGGATGGAGGTCAAAGATGACATCCGTGAAGGGTCCACGGTTCCATGAGACTTGGTCATCGTCCACACCAGCCCCGCCCCCCCCCCCCCCCCCCCCCTCGGCCAGTCGAAACGTTTTTTAAGGAGCAAAGTTCGTAATTCTGAACAGTTGCAGTTCTCCCCCAAATTTTGTTACTTAAAGCTTCCCTCAAATGTGCCTTTCTTGTGTCTAGATTTTGGACACAAGCCAGGTCTGTTCTTTGAGTCGAGGTACTGTTGAGCGTAAGGCCCTACCATGAAATCAAAACACTCTTTCCCTGCCTGGTGGTCGAGTATGGTCAAATGGTTAGAACACCATCCGACTTTCAGTCGGGAGGCCGGGTCATACTTAAGGCTTTAAAAACGGAACCTATAGCAACTGTGCTCGGTGATGAGCATAAGCAATGGAGTAGGGAAAACAAGCCAATAAGCTACATCTGGAAAAAGGCAGTGACCGGCTCAACTTGAACCAGTTGATTCGAAACTGCGTTGTAAAACTCCATCTAACTCCCTTGCTTTGTGTTTCAAACTTTGATGTGAATTAAACCATGGAGCTACGACCACAGAACATTCGACTGCTACCCCGGAATGGGTAACTTTAATGGAGCCACCACCCCATATGGTAGCTCAATGGTCAAACATTCTGATAATTAGCTTAACTTTTTCACCAACTCTCCACACTGAACACAATTACCCTAGTTACTATTTTCTTAAAAGAGTATAAACTAGTATGCAATCAAATGTTTATTTTCATGACCTATAACCCACTGCAGAAAGTTCTTTTTGTGGTTACTCCATGTTTTAAGGAAGGAAACGTTGTGAGATGCGTTTCGGTCAGCGGTTGAAGCCGTGATTAAATTTTTAAAATACATTTTAGTATACTCTGATGGAACACATATCGACAAACTATTTAATCACACATTACATCTAAGTATTCTTAGCTCACTGTAAAAGATATCTGCAAAATTACTGAACCAAAAAGTGAAGAAATACAAAGAGAAAGAAAAAGTGCTGAAAACTTTTGCAACTTTTTATGTCGTTACTTTTTCTTCAATCTTTATATGTCTCTTATTTTCTGCAAACTTACAACCATTTTATAGTGATGTTAATAGGCTACTGTAAGAAGATCGTGAGATTTCGATTTCGAAAGATGAAAATAAAGCAAACAAAGTCTTTGCATTTCATTAATCTAGTCATTGACGCGATGTTGTCTCTTTCTCTTTCGAGGGTAATTATGAGCAGAGATGATAACTAATTAATTGCTTAATTAATGAATGACTAGAATTACGAAAAAGCACAAGGAAAAGTGAAAATACTAGGTGAAGGAATGTTTCCAAATTGAACATCGTCGCCTGTTTGAATTGTTAAATATTTAGGGTTATTCTAAGTCAAAATCAAATTAGCGAAGTAAATTCATACTTCACAAAGTACAGGATTTTTTATTTGTTGTCATTCTAGGATGTGTTGATTTGACAGAGCCAAAATAAATCTTTCAGTAGCAAAAAGATATAACCGTAAAGTTGAAAACTTACTTTGGGATTCGTAAAGAAGGACAACTATTATATTGAATCATAGAATCTGTGGTTTTAATATTTAACAAGCTTAAAACAGTTTTACTCCAGATTTTTTGCTTAATGTTCCGTTACCAGAGGAGACAAAAAATGATTGTACGAAATAAGGAGCACGTGATTTTTTACTTTTTGTTTATTTCGTTCACCGATATCGGTTTTCGACTGACTACAGGTACGTAAAAATCTACTATAGGTCTATAGCCATTCACACGTTAGTCTAGTAAGGATTACACCTTGTCTGACTCTCACCATACGGTCAGACATGCACTGCTTCGAGCAGGAGTCGATCCTGCCGGAAGAAACCCAATTAGACTACAGATATGTTGACGAAAAATCACAGGCTCCTGCGGTCACTCTTTCGAAAAAATGAGCTAAGGGTATCTAATTTCCTTAATCAAATCCATCACAACCACAGCTGACTTAATTTCACACGGTAGAGCCATGGGGCTACCACCTCGGACTGAGGTGGTAGCTCCTACCACCTCGGAGGTGGTGGCTTAACGCTAGAGCAATATCATCATGCCTCAAAGTAAAATGGTTATGGACACGATTCGTCTGAAAGGTACCGGTGTGACAATGTACCAGTTTAAGTTGGATTTAGAAAAATATGAACAGTGCAGAGTAGGCTCTTATTAGCGGTCATTCTCAGAACGGCTACCTGCTTAGAACTAGATGTAACTGTATTAAAGACCTTTCTGCTGTACCGGCTGGCTGAGGGCAGTAGTGATTGGGTACAGGTAAGCAATACTTCCTGCTGTACCGGCTGGCTGAGGGCAGTAGCAATTGGGCAGGTATGCAATACAGTCACCCTGATTTGTATTAGTGTAGTAGTCCGTTACGTTTCATGATTAACCCCCCTAGGTCATGTGGCAATATTTTTCTCACTTAATTATGAAATACAGGAGAGAAAATTGGTTTACCCTGAGTATGCCATGTTGAATTGCTGACATATTATGAAAAATGCGGGGAAGAGAAATAAGAAGAAATCTGTGGGATTACTTGACCGTTATTTCAGAATAACTTTGGGACAAATGATCTTGCCCTTTAACCTTAAAACATTAGGTCTACAACTTCCAGAAAATTTAGAAATACGTTATTTGAAATTCATTGCAATTTATAGCCTATTTTATTTTTTTGAATGTTATTAGCCCACTGGCGTGATGGAAAGCGTATTGGCAAGTGTTCCTTAAGGAGTTGCCATATGAGAAGGCTCTCAGTGTTACACTAAGGAACTTCCTGATTGGAGGATCATCGATTGTTGCAAAACACGACGACAATGTTGAGATTTACAAAAATAACAGTATTATATTCATCTAAAAAGCATATTAATGTTTGTTAAGATCACATCCTTTATCTCAAACAGGTCTTCTCACTTTGTATTTTTATTATTCAGGAGAACGGTTACCTCTTGAGTTTCTTACCCTCGAACTTGGAAGTACATCAACACTAGAATGTCGAGTTGGTGAAACTAAATCAGAATTCACCTTAATATGGAAGTCAGACAACAAAATTTTGTTTCTCTACGGATCAAACCAAAGGACTGTAAAAAAGGGAAAATTTAAATTTGATATCAAACAGAATGTGTCAATTTCTTGGTTGCATATCACAAACGCAACTTTGGAGGACGCGGGGATCTACGATTGTTTTGTTGAATTCCACACAGCTGGAAAATCTCGCCATTATTCCTGGATTATTGCTGTACGAGGTAAAAAAAGTAACTTTCCTTAAATTTCTTTCGTTGTGTGTGTATTAAAGTCACACAATTCCCAATTCGTTCTGTCCCATAAACAAATATTCTTGACCAATCATGGGCCATGAATTGCCGAGGTCTATAAAAAATAATAGTCTTTCGCTATCTCCAGACTCACGTTAACTTTTTACTGTCAAGTGTTGTATAATGGTGGCCTTCGCTTTATCAGTTTATAGAGAAGTGAAAAGAAAATGATATGTACAATTGATTGCTGTGGGAAATTTGCGTAAGAGAAGAAACAACATCTGTTGCCATGAAACCTACTCTGTGAAGAAATTTATAGGGCCCACTTTGCACGCATGGTCAGACGATGAGAGGAACTGCATGTCTTTTAACTTCTAGGCCATATATTCAACTTATTCTCTTTCCAACAGGTATGCGATTGCGGCCATAATTGTCCTCTCTCTTCAATATGATGCTCCCATCGATTATCCGTTACTCGGATTTTATGTCCGAAAAACTTAAACTTTGCCTTTAAGATACCACTTTCAAATGATTTATAATAGGTATAAGGATAATCAAACAATTTCACTCTCATATGTATCCGATCAATTGCTCTGTTTTGGATGAGTGAATAAAGACCGTCACCTTTGGAGCATTGAAGTTTCGCTACAAGGAGTCTCAGGATTCGAGGTCGGGCCGGGTCACAGTAGGGAGGTTTTTCTATCCATGAGCCATACTGATTTCCCATCTGAGTTGGCTTTTCAAGTTGAAAAAGAAGCAAATTAGAGCATTTTTATTAGATTTACCACTCGTGATGTTGAAATTCAGAAGCCATATGCTTCTCAAGAAATAATGATAATCGATCGTTTAGTTTCTTGGAGCACTGCCTTTCCATGCACGAGTTATCATTCTTAAGAAAGGGTTTACGCCTCAACTTTAAGCATGATTTGATTTAACAGCTCCCACAGCCCATTTTCCAGTTGTGGAACACTGGATTGACTTGCTCCATTGCTTATGCGGAGTATCATGCATAACGGCAGTATAGATTCCACTTTAAAAGTGTACTTCAAGTCACAAAGTTCATAAGTATACATTATTTAAACATTAATAACCATGAATCCTAACAGTCTAAATCCCATCTTCATGGGACATTCTTGAGCTGAAATATAAAATGCTGAAGTTTATTCACTCAAATTAAAATGGTACACTCATGTGCATTACTTTGTGATGTCATTGCTGCACTCCTCAAATTACAATCTTTGTATTACTTTGTAAGTTTCTCTGAAAGTTACCGCACCTTGAACCAAGGTGTGACAGCACCCTTATTCCTGTGGGGTGATGCAAGTAATTAAGACCTGGTAAGATAAGCCAATTTAAGTGTGCAGGGTTTATGTCCTCTTGGTGTAGAAACTTGTATTATAATCTGCCGTAACTAGCCTTAAAGTCTGATTTATGGACACCCTGGCCATATTATCATACAATTAGGTAAGACTGCGCGAAAGTTGCAGATGAACGGCAATAGGAGGAACGCAGTAGCCCACAAGAGTTGCCGAACTTTCTTAATGTCACAGTAATGATGTAATTTATAGGCATCAAAAACATAAATAAACCTCTTTTTTCCAAATTTTCCCCACTAGCCTCTGGTCAGCAGCCGTCAACGCGCCTGACTCTTTCGATACTCCATGCATGCCCTCTACCATGCCGTGTTAGCTCCATGATTCTAGGAATGTGTAAACTGCTTCTATTTTTTTTACTTATTTTACTTATTTTTTGTTAGATTCATCGAAAATTGACGTCACAGATCCCTGGAGAAATGACGTTAGAAGGATGGCACCTGTTTATTATAATACCACTCAGGAAACAGAAGGACAAAGTAGGTTGCGACAAATGCACCACAGAAGACGTAATGTCAATAAGAAATCATAGGAACTTGGAATACATAAAGTGGTACATCATTGCTATTGTTTTACTCTCTGTTTCTATGGTTCCTTCGGTGTTTTAAGTCCTCTGTAGCTATGGCTACCGCATTATTTCGTCCGAAGGGAATCTATGTGGATATTTTGTGGTACCCATTCAACACAAGTAAAACAATGGTTAATGACCAACACTGTAAATGAGTGTTGTCAAATTCATTCTTACTTGAACAATTGCGACTTGGAGTGTTAACAGTCGCGACAGCCTCAAAAGGTGTGATTCAGAATTTAAATGCAATATATCTTTCAACTGCATTTAACCCATATACCTAAAAGACCTTATATTATTCCTGCAACAGGAGCAATGCTTTATTTCAAACACAGTTAGGCCCTTGTAGGAATATTCCTATTCCATTCGGGATCCTACATCATCTCCCTATCCAATAAAGGTTAAAGTTGGTCAAATTCAACGCAGGGCCGGTGGATTTGTTTGTGACTACCCCTTACCCCAAAGTAGTTTGATTAAAATGTTGAAAGATCTTGGGTGGAGTAGTCTCAGAGACCGACGAACTTACATTTAAAAGACTAACAATCCTCCGCAAAGCCAGAACTGGCTTTCTAGCCGTGTCAGTTAAAAACATCTTACAAGCGATTGAATCATCGTTATGTAAATAAATGATAGTAACTTTAAAAGATTATTGCATATTTTATTGATGATGTAAATTTTTATTCCAGCTTCACCTACCAGTGCCAGCAAGGACAACGATTATAATACGGTTATACTATGCCTTGGTATTGCTGTAATTCTGACCTTGATCACCACCAGCATTCGAAAAAGTAAGTATATAGTTCCAACTTCCTAATTTTGAACTTTATTTGCCATATTGAGTGAGAAAGTGGTTTAAGTCTAGTTACTTAGATTATAGGTTTTACGTCTCAGTTTCTAAACAATTGGTTTAAGTCGGGCCTCGCTACCATGGTCTAAATCGGCCAATTCACTTTCAAAGCTGATATTTAAAAACGAAGGTGCAAAACTACATATTCTTTTTAAAAAATTTTCAATCTGTTTTTTTTTTTTCTTTAAAAAATGCTTTGAGTGACCGTTACTTCGCTTATCCCCCAACTATGATAATATAAAAATTGCTATATCAGACCCAAACTTACTCTTTTTCAGAACATTTCCTTTGTTGCTGCTCTCGACAGCAGAATTTCAAGTGAGTATAAATTATCTCATAGTTTGATTTAAGAGACAGCAATTTTGGGTTACTCGTTAAGTTCCATTTTCAATTTTAAAAGGCAACCTCAAATATCGTTCATAAAGCATCGAAATTTCTTACCTAAGGTAACCGTGTTTACACTATTTTTGGTTTACCATCTCTGGTGATCACACACGCGCTTTGGCACCCTTCGAAAATGGGGGAGTTTGTCTTTATTGTTTGTGCTACATTCCAAGAACATGAGAAGTACCCAAAAACCCCACCCATTTTGAAAAGCAAATAGTAGTGTAATATGCAGGTAGTAGCTGGCAACCTACGTTAAACTGTTATACTAAAACACTGTTGTTTTTTACCCTGCAGTTGGCGTGGCTTACCAATTGTGACGTCACGTGATATCTTTTCATATCATGACCCCAGAAATAGGAGCCCGTACAAATTTTACTATATAGCAAAAGCAACACAAAAACCTACCCATTTGACGGTTAAGGATTAATTAATTGGCATTTTCATCAAAATAAATCTATTTTGAGTTCAATTTATGTTAAAGATCGTTCTGGATTTTGAAACATTATTACCTCAATTTCTACTTCAATATTTTTGCAAAGCTATGGACTGAGGGAAGTAGTGTTACAATTATCTCTCGTTTTCTTGGTCACACGATGTAATCACGGCTCGACGGTCTGTTGATTGACATGTTGTGCATGTTAACATGTATCAGTTTTGCGAAACTGAGTAATGTAAACTCTTGTTTTAAGTATGGGGTGAGAGGTAAAAAACATTTGTCTTAAAATTTGAGGTAGTGTTGCCAGGTGAATCGACGTGCTGTATATTCCAATCATTTATCCCGTCCTTAGGACATTTATAATGATATTGATGTTAATAAATTACGGTATTCTTTGGGCTAAAACAATGTTTAACACCTTTCACTTTTAATTAGAGCTTTTTTGGGAGGGGGGTTAAATCAGGACAAATGTCACCTATAATTAAAAATGAATGGAAAACGATCATCAACCTCGTCAACAAAACCCGGTTTTTGTCAGTTTTAACTCATTTAAAGACGGAGGAATTGCTAAACCACCATTCTCGGGAACGTCTGACGAATGTAGTATCCAATTTCACCATCACAAAGGACGCCATTACTAAAATTTATGGTGCGCGAAACTTAGTGACCTAAAATAACATTTAGTCCTCACAAAACAACCCAACTTAAATCAATCATTACTTCCTTTATATTCCATCTAACTATATGAAACATTTTTCATATCAAAATAAAGCCGAAAAAGATAGATTTTCTTGCAGTAATAACTCTTTTGACTGGAAAAAGGTGAGTTGTCTTTGATATTCACGAAAAAGTGCTGGAATGCGCGTAAATTTCATATGAACTGCTGTTAACATTTTGTATAATGTCATATTTATTTCATATATTTTAATTCCTTGTGCGCACCAGTGTAAGGGATAATCACGATAATGAAGTGTACACGGATATGTCTCTAGGAGTACCAGAAGGAATCCACTACAGCCTAGATCCGGAAAAATTACATGACAGTGTCCGGGAGTTGTACAGTTGTAACTACAATTTGGCTTCAGGAACAGGTATGTTTTTCACGTACAGTGTTGCATGACGGTATATTAATCTTTTCCACACAACAAGTGCAAAGGAGTGTGGGATATATTTTTGGAATGCTCCACTTTTGTCAGTAGTATTTTACCCATACTTAGATCATATTTTCATATAGTAGTTTAGAGAAAGCAAAATTGTCGCTTCTGGCGCGCCAAATTGCAATGTTGAATGCAGTAATGCTCACATTGAAAAAAATCTAATTTGAAACTTTCTTTGGCTTTGAAAATGAAACATCTGAAATCTGTCGTGAATGGCAACAGATTCATCACTGGTGACGACAGCTAACTGCGTTGTTTTCCTGAATTTTCTTCCATCAAATTTCCAAATTTTCATCAATAAAAACTCTTGACTCTCAAACATTTCTCTAACAACAGGCAACAATGAATCAGAATTTTTCCAATTTCCTTACAGGACACTCAAGATTCACAATTTTCTTCAATGCAAGATCCATACATTCAATTATATGTTCAAAAGAGGCAAACCTTTCGGTCGCTTCGCGCCCTGCAAATTGCGATCCTAATAAAGTCTGAAATAACTAATGCATACGCACTGCAGAGTATTCATAAGAATCCTGTGCCATGCAACATGAGCTCCATAGAGTGAACCAGAAGGTTATAAGTTAATGCGTAATATCCTATCAAACCTTAGCTAAAGTAACCTTCCTCAGGCAGACAATTGATTTTTTTCCATTTAGAATTCCCTCCCTGTCAGCATTGAAAGTTCTTGGAACAATTTCAGGTCTGAACTGAACTTTCATACAAATCATTTTTATTTAGCTGATTGTACAGTTGTAAGTTTTGAAGAATAATTTAGAAAAAATAGTTTGGCTTTTCTGCCTTTTCAGAAACTTATGGCTACAGCAAAGGCATTGATAATAAAACGTAAGTATATTCAAGGTGTTTTACGTAATGAAAACAAAAAATCAAGTTATGCGTATTAGCACGGCCTCATTAAGAAACCTTAAGTTAATAGGAACATATACAGGATGCAAGGGGGATTACTTACCCTCAATTCACAATGTAATGCAGTTGCTTGATTTGCATTTGAAGTTTATCTTATCTTACATCCAACTCCTTTTGCTATTGTTTATGAAGGAAATATGGCTCTTATTTGGGTTAAATTGTCTAGAAATGTAAAATTCGATTTGTTACTGAAATACGATATGTTACAGATCAGATCATGGAAGTACTACCTCGTATTCTGAGTTAAATTTGTAATTTTAGATAAGTGACATTACTATAATAATTTTAAGTTTTATTGTACAGTGAAAGTATGATAAAAGCT
Source organism: Holothuria scabra (assembly GCA_037179385.1). Taxonomy (NCBI): domain Eukaryota; kingdom Metazoa; phylum Echinodermata; class Holothuroidea; order Aspidochirotida; family Holothuriidae; genus Holothuria; species Holothuria scabra. The sequence goes on along the minus strand of CM074192.1, from coordinate 5,625,856 downwards.
TTCACTGAAAGGCTGCCTATCTAACTGTTTTGCCCACAGGGTCCAAAATGACTACGGTCCCCAACTTCAGCCAGCAGATTTACAGGTCACCACAGGAAATTCCAATTTGGTGTACGAAAACTTACATCGTACTACAAAGTAAATATCCTCTTTGCAATATAATTAGGTTGAAGAAAGTTGTGCGTGTCTTTAACACCCGCAAAGAAGTAGTTTAACAATACCTAGTTTCACAACAGTTTATGCACCTATCGACTCTTAGACACACCCAATGACCCCCGGACAAGGTCAGCCATTTTCGTTAGGAGCATGGAACATTTTTACGCTTTGACGTAAACCTCTCATCCACTCAATTGACCCAATATTCCATTGACTTTGTCGTACGTTTGTTGTAGAATATGACGCACGTATTAGTTTGCATCAACGAAGCATTTGGAGAACTTTCACAAACATTTACTAACAACCCGGACAAATATGATCCTCATTGACTCACCCATACATGAGGGCTGGAGGGCGCGTTTTACAGCTTAAAAGCTGAGCCGTAATGTACGGCTCTGTTTATATATATATTTTTTTTTTCCATCCTCTTTTATTCAGTGTTTGCATCGAATATGGTACACGTTAACAGAACAATAATTAACAATTTACAATTTATCTGCATATTAACGTATAGGGATACTATAAACGTACAGTTAGAAATCTCTCCAACAAAAATCAAGCATTTCGCTTACAGGATATACATTTACAATAAACATCGGCTATTTAACTTCCAACACAAGAACCCCACCAATAAAATTCATCAACGTCCCTCTTAAAATTAATGTTTATTGAAAAAGGAGTGGACAGTTTCTAAATGCCAGCTGAAGACTATCATATGTTATTGTGGGACTTACTCTTGAATTTCCGATTTTCTTTTCGACTTGTATACTAAATTTGAATTTATATAAAAACTCATTTAAGTTGGGTAACTCAAAATTCAGTTTCTTGTTGAACAAATAAAATTTTAGATGAAAAATCAAAAAGTTATATGGATGTCTTAAGTAGAACTTATACCCGAAAAATAAGTCTTCCTTGGAGAAAGTAAACTGTCTGCTCAACATGCTTTGTTCAACGTCTAAAATAAAATTTGAAGTGATGTTACATTCCCAAAAAAATGTTCTATAGATTCGTTCTGTTCTTTACAAAAGGTACAAAGTGGGCTGCCTACGATATTCATACGATAAAGGCGGGCATTAGTGCCTAGAATACGATGAATAAACCGGTACTGAAAGTAGCGAATCTTGCTTTCTTTGCATGACGTGAAAGGAATTTTACAAATGGTTTGCCATTGGGATTGGTTGAACTGAAAAACTTCGTTCCACTTTGAAAAAGCAACAGAAGGTGTAGTGACAGTTTCAATTAATTGCCTATAGATATAACGGGATACATACAAAATATCATGAAGATTATCTGCCAAGTCATTTAAATTTTCATGATTTAACACATCCAGACTTTCAATCCAAACTCTAGGAATAGCGGATAAAATACCATAAAAAACGGTGAAAGTGAAAACATCCAATGAATATTTTTGTTTAAAGGATTCAAAGCTTAGAGGTCTTTTGTTATTGTCATAAAGATCATTAACCCTTAAGACACCTTTTGCATACATAAAATCGTAAAATACAATTTCATTATTAATTCTTATCGATGAATTATTCCATATTATTTCGTTACCATAATTTTCTGCTGGATTTCGAAATGAGTAGTTTGACCATGCAGCACAAACATCGTAAATAAAATGATTATTAATTGCTAAATCTTTCGCCTGGTAATTACAGTGAAATAATAATTGTTTCCCATATTTATGCAGGTAAAAATCAAAAAAGAGTTTCCAGGTAGCAGAAGTATCATCAGTATATCGTTTAACCCATGTGCATTTTAATGCACAAATAAAAGAAGTAATGTGAGTGGCACCCAAGCCACCTTGATCTATTGGGCAGATCAAAGTAGTTCTTTTTATTTTATCTGGTTTACCACCCCAGATAAAACGGAACAAACGGGTTTCCACTTCTTTAATGAAATTTCTAGGGGGGTCAGGTAGTACTTGAAATAGGAACACTAATTGTGAGAGGGCAAAAGTCTTAATAATAGTAATTCTACCTATAGGTGTTAAATCCCTCGTTTTTTTTTTTTTTTTTTTTTCTGTTTATAAGTGCATTACCTAGTGGTGGTTTGGCGGTGTCCTTTTACTTCCAGCTGCCCATCAATCCCTTTCTCCGCTAATTCCAATGTATCTCTCATGAATGAGTCATAACTCCTGTTCAATTTATGAAATAGCTTGATGAACATGCATAAGTGCTATGGTGAATTGTATGGTGAACGAAGTATTGACAAAGTATTGGACATTCATTTTATGAACATCCAATACTTATTTATGAATATGCTCATGTATTTCCAAGGGCGTAGTGTAGCCACTCTCATCTTATTGGTGAAATATTTGATGAATTATCGCTATTTCGGGGGAGAAGTCTACTTGGAGGGATTTTTTTTCAAAATATGGTTTCCGAAATATGAACTGTATACAAAATTATGCTACATTTGGTCTCCATGGAAGCAATCGTGCCCCCTCGTCTTTCCTCATTTCCCTCTTTTTTTAATTTCTTCTCCCTCATATTTGAGGGGGGAGGACGACCGCTCTCGTCACCCCCGGCCACTGGCGTAATCAGGGGGCCATTGTGCCATGGTCCCCCCTCACGGACGCAATTTTTTCCTAGAGGTACGTAATTTAGTAACACAAATTTTACTTCAAAAGATAGCATAATAAGTGGCACAAGATTGCATGTATGGGCACCCGACTTTTCAAAACTTTTCAAAGGGGAAAGGATTGTGTCTCCATCCCCTCACTGATGTCAGTTGTATTTTTAGTTCCTTAAAATACGTAAATTTTGTAACACTCCAAATGTTACTTTGAAGGTAGCATCGGCCTATATGCAGATATGTCACCAGATTGCATATAAAGACATCCAATTTAACAAAACATTACGAATGGGAGGGGGTCCTCCTCCAGGTCGGCAATCACTCAACATACTTCATACCCCCAACCCCCACCCCTTCAGAAACATCCTGCCTGCGCCCTCTCTCTGGCTATACCATTGTATGTTTGATACAATATATTGAAAATAACTTCAAAATAAACATTTGAGTAATTATTTCTACAGAGTATTTCAAGCTGTGCAAAAACCAGAAGGGGAACATAAAGTGGAGCGAATCAAGGAGGAGGATGGAGGAGAAGACACTTATATTCAAGTAACTAGATTAAGATGAAACAGGACTCCTTGATGTCAATATTTTAATTCGATGGGAAAAATGTACATATTTACTTTACTGATAAGTTTTATGCATCTCAAATTGGTTGAGAATTCAGCACTGCCATCTAGCGTAAAAATAGATAGGATTGGAATTAAGCTATCTAACATTTATCTACAATACTGTTATGTAGTATGATGCACTCTCCATGACCTTTAGCAGACGCCATCTTGTTGTTTACGAGCAACTCGCCCTTCCCTTTGTTCTAGATTCCCAGGGCCCTTCCTGTTTCCCGTCACGTGTTACCGGTGGACGTGACATATCACATTGCCGTAGTTCCACGTGCACGCTGTAACCCACATTTTCAAGGTGTGGCCAATTTCACTCACTTGCAGCCTCCTCATTGGTTGATATGATTTCATCATATTTATAATATTCATTTTAGGTGTGCGTCACAACTTTTATCCAATCGGGTTACAGCTTTTAGTTCTGTCATCTCTCATGGCCCTCGTGGCTCGAACGCACTAGGAAACCCCGCAGCCCGCAGCTAGTCAGTTGTGCTGCAGACCTCTAAGACGATGCACTAACTCACCTGTAAATAGTAGTTGTCACCTTTTTGCCGGCTTCTGATTAAAGATAATTTTTGAAGGAAGAAGAAATGGAATCAATAATAATCAAGAAGAATTAATCAACTTTATGAGTTCTGTGAACTTTTTTTCTTCTGCGGAGCTAAACAACTTCAACGCCTATCAGCTAGATCCCCTACCTAAGCCTTCGTTATACGATTGGCCCATTATCCAACAATACCATAAGGATATAGCTCACCCCGTTCCTGTTTGCATTTCCTTCAAAAGTGTGACTCATTTCTGTGTGTTGGTAAAATTAATCCATAGTCCTTGTTTCTCTACTCGTTATCACGGAGTGTGACCAAAACTTAAAACAAAAATGAAAAGATGTTAAAGAACTGATATTTTGATTTTCTTTAGATCACATTTTCTGTTTTGTGTTCACATTTTCAGCTTCAGCGGTAACAATGACATTTCTGATAAATTCTTACTAAATTAAAATACAATCTGTTTCATAATAAGAGGTAAGTATATATTATTTGAGTAGATACGAGTGATAGGAAGTGTATTATATATAGTCCTCAACGTCACAGGAGCTTTTCACGTGTCGTTCTACAATCGTGTTGACGTTTGGGGCAAACCCCAATATCTACGTTATGGGTTGCCCGCAGACATGGTGGTTATTATGTCTAGTTGTGACATCACTGAGAACTATCTCAGTATACCTAGATCAGGTGCAAACAGCCGACCGTTTTGCATCGTATTTACTTGTGTTTATCTTCGTAAAGAGCTGGTACGTATATGGGGAAACGACTTGTGCTCGTAAGTCTGTAAGTGGTCAATTTCAATAACAATTGCAAGATGTGTGAGAGACAAATGGAATACGAAATAAGAGTGTAATTACATTTGAATATTAAGAAATGCTTCACGATCTGAGTCTGTCCATTCATAATCATTTGAATGCTATGTAATTGCTGGTATAAAAAATACATGTTACTTAAAGAAGTTTCATGTGACTAAATCTTTCATATGAATCCACATGGGAGAGTTCTTAGCTTCTTTGTTCGCAATACTCTTGAAGTACTTTGAAAAAGATTTCGAATGAGCACTAGGTTTTTCGATCGGAAATTGGAATCTATTTAAATGACAAGGCCAAATTTGGACGATATTTTGCTGAGAAGTACGTCCATCGCCAGACCTATTTTCAAACATAGGCGTACAAGTCATCTAAAGCACTGAAAATTGTCACCATGAATCCAATAAAATTGTGTTGAAGGAAAGATAAAATTTAGTACAAAAGTTAGGGTGGGTGCCAAGTCTTCGGTGGGCTAAAAATGTAAAGAAGGCTCGACAATGCGTTTCCTCGGCTTCGACAATATTAAGGACATTGCATGTTTCTCATTTTAGGTTTGGTTTTATTTCTTTTTGATCTTATTTGATTCTTCTCTCTTGCAAGTTTGGTTGTTTGTTTGTTTGTTCGTTTGTTCGATCGATATAGCTTTAAAACTAACTGAAATTTAGAAATGGAAAAGGGGAGAAAAGAATTTTGAAAAAAAAAAAACTATTATAAAACTCTCTTACATTTAATGTATTCTATGTCTGTCTCCTTTTACTTTTTCTAGTCAAGTTTCGTCCACATAATTATGTTCAGGTTATTTCATTTAATTTACTTGATTTATCACAATAGTGAATAGACGTAATAAATACGTACAATAAATGAAGGTTGTAAAAGAAGTGTTGTGAATGGAAATATCTTTAAGCTCTCTGCATGGACCTGAAAATCAATAGCACTCCCACAGAAGGTTGAAAAGAAAGTAAACAAAGGCACAAAAGGAATCCCTCCCATACCCCTACATCCCCTCTCCCCTCTGCTGTAAATTTCCAAATCAGTTTACGTAGATATGATTGAATATAGGCTAAATGGTCAGTTCGTCCAAGCCCCATGCACCCCTAGGGTTTTGTTTGTTGTTGGTTGGAGGAGAGTCCCTGGTTAGAGTTTGAAATTGTTTATGAATGTTTTTCCATTTTGAGTTAAACGAATTCCATACATGATGTATTTTTCATTTGATTTGAACGGAGAACTGGAAGAGAAAAGCATTAACAAAAGCAGAAGCTTCCCAAACTACGTTTCCAAGGCTTTTGCAGCTTTTGTTGAGACCGAATTTATCTGCCTTTCCAAAAACCAACTGTTGTTTTGGGTGGAAAGAGTGTCTAGGATGAATATTCAAAAGTTATGCAATTGAAACAGCCAATCCGTACGACAAGAAATACATTCTTCTTAACTTAGTACCGTTGAATATGAAACATTCCTTAAGGCTGACTTAAAGGGTAAATTTCACGATTTAAAAAAAAACATTCTCTCTTTCAGTAGGTGACCATCATCCTTTTTTATAGTGCACTGATTTGTAATCTTGTTAAAGAAAAGCATTGCTTCCTTTAAACTTGATCAAGACTGCTTGAAGTTTTATTTGTCTCTATTGGTAACGCACCGAATCGGCAGTCAGAGGGTGCTTTCTTACGAATTAAACATCATGAGAAAGAATTTTACCTACCAGTGCCGGCTATGTTCCCGCCTTTCATCGAAAACAAAAAGTCATGCCACGTTTTTATGGCAGCGCAATATCTGTTTTTAGAACCTGTTACCATCGCCAAAAATGCCGATTTGGTGATAATAACTTTTACGAGGTCTTAAAGACTAGCAGTTTCTGGCTAAAGTTCTGCTTTCATAAAACTTAAAATGTTGATCGAGTATGCAGTTTGCGCTCTTAAAAGTGTATCTCAAGTCTAAAATTTTGAATATATATATCATAGAGCATGAAAATAGATTCAAACATTTCAAATTCCATCTTCATTATTGAAACTTATTCACTCAATTTAAAATTGCACATGGACATGGCGCGACCAGTTGTTATGTCACTGTTGTATTAATGAATTTACAGTTTTAGTGTTCTCTGTTTTTCTAAAAGCTACTATATACTAGTTAATATCGGATAGAGCACTTACTCTTATGGGATGATAAAACCAATTCAGCCCTCTCTTTACATTATGCTATGCAAACAGGAAGCATTGAAGCTCAAAAGAACATTTTTAATCTCCAAAGGAAACAAAACAGGTAGGCCTAATGTGAGGTTTAACTTTTCCAACAAAAAGTCAGAAATTATTGTGCAACTTTTTGTTTTAGGTGAATAAATTTCATTGTTCAAAGGGCAAAGGCAGTCGTCCCAAACTTTTCTTGAAGCAGCAACTAAATTTCACAATTTCAGTCTTATTCCTCTTCCCAGTATCTGCTTTAACAATTTAGGATTTCAATATTGCATATTCAAGGTAAAGCAAGTTATAACTCCTGGTAAATTTCACATTTGAAGAGAAAAATATTGTCACATGACTCTCAAGAGCCAATTGTGAAATCGTACGGTCTACTACCCTACTTCATTTTGGGGGACTGCTCTTGCCCTTTAATACCCTAAAAAACTATGGCAATGAAAGTTGGGTGAATACTAAATTCATTTTGCAACCCCTAGAATATATATTTTCAAAAATTCTAGACCTGAAATAAACTTTAAACCATTTTCTTAATTCTTCATTGTTAGACCTCATGTGTCACATGACTAACGAGGCTAGTGTATTACTGATAACAGCTTTTCAGTATATCTCTAAGACGAGCTGGTAAGACGAAAAATAGCTTTCTTAAATACTAGGAAGGCGTGATGACACAAAACCCTGTACTGTTATTCTGCCGTGCTCTCGACTGAGAAAGTCTACCGAACCCGCTTACCTTAACTCTGGTTGACACTGCCCAAATTTTCGGAGAAAAGACGGATTAGCTTCTCTTTTAGCTCTTTCGCGACATCCCTTTTGCTTCGTCGAAAATATCATTTTGCTCCACCTGTACCTTTTCTTGATTTATTTTCGCCTAATATGTATCCAAATATACGAACACGTGCGAGTTCAGTGTGACAGCCACGCCCTATCTACGTCATAGACGAATGTAACACTGCAGACATCCAGTCGTTCAAGTAGAGGGAGTGCAGAGTGATATAAGATTTAACGACACACCAGCACGAATGTGTCAGTCAGCTCGATAAAAGGTTCAAAGTTAAATTTATTTTCAAACTGCATGGTTCAAGTGCAAGATAAGTTTCCCTTTAGTCGCCTCAAAGGGGAAGTTTAAGCAAAACTTTAATTTTCATATGTGAAAGAGGAACAAAATCTACACAGTGTGGCGAAAGTTCCATTCAAAACGTACATGTATTTTTGAGATATCAGTAAATTAAGTCAGTAGATTTGTGTTCAAAAGTGAGTTTCAGGGCAGAAGAGCTTATATCACTTCCTCACATTGACAAGCTTTGTTTGCCTTTGTTTTATCAGACTGTTGTGCTGACCTTGAAGTTAATAGGAGTATGACCTCCCTGTGGGGGATGCAAAGTTTGTAAAATTCTCATGCCACTTATGCAATCACATTTTAATAATATGGGATTGTTGAGGAGAAAATCTAGTATAAAGTTTAAAGAAAAACAAAAGACTGCCCATTAATGTGGGGATGTGATGTCATATGTGCTTGCTTCAAGTTCACTTTTTGTTGAAAATGTGAAAACTTTACCTCCCAAATTCTTGACAACCACACATCGGATTTCAATGCAAATTTCACCAAAATGCTCAGAATAAGTACCCCTCTAACAAACCAAATCCTGTTGTGATCTTAAACCCTTCTTTCAAGGCTAACGACAGGCGGGAACTACCGTGGGCATATTCTGAAGCCCCCAGCCCACATGGGGAGGGGTCGTTCAAGTAGAAGGCTTTGCAGACTGATTTCGTTCCTTTACAATTTGAATTGTGTGAACTTTTTAATCATAAGAAATAATGTTTCGGACTTCCGTGTTTGAATAGACCTTCAGCCTATGTATCGACGACACACTGACGTCATCCTTGGGGCAGAACAATGGAACACGCGGTCAAACGCATAAGAATTCGCCCTGCACGTGTAGCAGACTATGCCTAGATTTACAACACTTTCAAGTGAGGAAAAGTTGGAAAACTTTGGTCTTTGTTTACAAAGGAAGCTGGTTTGAGGTTCCGTGACCGGTTCTAAGGACAGTGACAATTCGAGCCAAGCACAACTCATGCCTCCGCGCAATGGCAAGTCTGGGATCACCTGTCAGGGAAGGGGAAATGACCATATTTACCGGTGAAAACTTTACTTCTTTCTCCTCCCCGTTCGTAAAGGCTTTACATGTTATTCAGAGGCCGAGGGTTATAAAAAAATTTTCATACGAAACTTACGAGAAGCTAAGCCATAGTCGTATAGAAGCATTTCAGTCAAGTTTTGAGCAGGAGAAGTTTCTACCCAAAATATATAATTCTGTCTGAAAGACTATCTAAGCGGAGTTCCACCATCAGTTCAGTTTTCGTTTGCAATAAAATGCTCACTTTAACAAAATGACAAAATTGGCCTCAAAATTATCAGAAAATTACAATCTTGCCTGTCCGTATAATCTGGCAATTGAAAACATCTCGGAACACTTTTGCAAGTTTCGGTCAACTCTTCTACCATTTCCGGCAAATTGTTGATCAAGACTATGAACTGAGGATAAAGAATAATTGTTTTATTAGCTGCACGAATAAGTCGCGATTTTTGTAATCTTTTTGATTTTTCATGAAAATTTTACTGTGACTAAGTATATTGCGTTCAAGTTGTTTTGTTCAGACAAATGTTTGAAAGGATTGGGGCACTCGAAAGAGTTTTCAATGTATTTCAAACCATGTCAGATTTTTTAAGACTCAAAAATGGCTGCCCGATTTTTTCAGGCCCTTGCCAGAAATTCAAGTCCTGCGAACTTAATACCTTTCTTTTCGAAAAATAGGCGACAATAACTACTCATTGAGTACGATATCAGTCTTGTACATAGGGTATTATCGTATATGTTGAGTTACAGATGAAAACGATGGGAATTGCTAAAACAGCTGTTAAGAACTTTTCTCTGCTTTAATATTTCATTCATACGGAATTTCATTTGACCCTTCCACGAGTATTAAGAAAAGGGTCAGAACTTCTCCGTTCTTTCTTACCTGAAGCAGGCAAATCGAACCCCAAATCGAACGCCACAGAGTCTGGACAGGTAAGAAGTTACTCGGACAAGCACAATGTTCAATGTCGCATGTCCCGCTGGGATAGTGTCCTAGGAAAGTCTCCACAAAGGGGTATTAAAAGTGCACAAATAGATATGTATGCGAACAAGGAGACTTAAAGAACAGCTAGCCCGATGGAAAAGTTACAGAAAGAGAATTTGTAGAAATCTGTCTTAGGCTAAATAATCTCCTTCCCTTTCACTCCATTTCTCTTTTTCTTCTTTCTATTTTTTCCCTCTTTCAACCAGTTGGATTGGACTGATTTTCCCGGTGGAACAGTCAGGAGGGGGCACTTTGGTTTCGGGCGGTCTCGATTTGGTTCCGGTTCTGTGCGGTCTGTGCACGCCTTCATTCTACACTATAGCTGCGTCTTTTTCGAACAAGCAGAGTGGCGCAGCGGAAGCGTGCTGGGCCCATAACCCAGAGGTCCTAGGATCGAAACCTAGCTCTGCTAATGATTGTCATTTTACTATATTTTTTTTAACTCATTTTATCTTATGGCCAGTTTTATCATGGATTCAAAACTTATTGCTTGCTTGTAAATATTATATTTATTCAACTTGTCCTGTACTATATTTATGTATGTTCAAGATGTAAATAAATTTCTTCCTTTCGAAAAAAAAACTTATTTTTATCATTTAATTTGCTGTTTTGTATGTATAAATGTTGAGAATGGAAATAAAGTTCTTCCAACAAAAAAAAAAAAAACTTCGCAGGTGGTAAGCCATGGGGTATAGACCATGGTATTTGCCCAATGCCTCATTGTCATTGTGTAGAATCTATAGAACATATATTCTGGAATTGTCCAAAGGTATGTGCAATTATCCTTTGGATCGAGTCGGTTTGCAAGAGTCTGGTTAACGATAACTTCCGTCTCAATGTTACCTTTTTTCTTATGGGCTTCCCACCGGTTAAACTTTCACAAACAGTTTTTAATAGATTTTACTTCAATATGGCGGATACGTATCAACCATATCGATCCCAGTCTATTCAGATTCGTTTTGATTCTGCAGACCAAGCAAAGAGTATTTTTGTTTTGTTGGAAGAATGTGGCGTTAATGTAAGCAAAGATTTGATTGCCGTTCAAGAATTACCAGGAAGAATGTGGGATGTGACTTTTCAGAGTGTTGAAGTGAAGAGACGGTTGTGGCCTAACGTTTCATCTCTTAAAGGATGCACCTCTAGCATGTATACGGGTTCCACTACGCTTGTAACTGTGTTGCACGTGCTGCACGAGGTAAACGATAATGTTGTAAGGTATGTGCTCGGGAGATATGGAAAGGTTTTGATGGGCCGGTTTAAGACTTACGAAAAGTATCCGAATGTTTTTAACGGTATTCGACAATACCAGATGGAACTAAAGACTGACATTCCGTCTTCTCTTCGTATCGGGGGAAGAAATTGTTGGGTCCGTTACAGAGGGCAGCCCAGAACTTGTCTAAAATGTAATGAATCTGGTCATGAGGCTAGCCACTGTAATAAAATCATGTGTTACAAATGTCAACAGGTCGGGCATACCTCCAGAGATTGTCAGTCTGAGGTAAAGTGCACTATTTGTGACAAATCTGGACATAGTTTCCGCATGTGCCCTTGTCTTTTGCTAATAAGACTAAGCCCACCCCTTTGACTTGGGTGAGTGGCGAGGCCCAGTTGGATAATGAACTGACGTCTAGCCAAAATCCTTGTGTGGAGGACGCCCAGAGCAGTAGGGACAATGGAATGGAAAAAGTCCCAGAGAATGCCGAAACAGGTGATGACGTCCCCATAGCAGTGGGAACTGACAGTCAGCCAGAGATTTCCGTAGTTGGGACAGCTGATAAGAAGAGTGCGGATAAATCCCAGTTTTCTTTGACACTAGATTCTGGACCAGCTGTAAACTTTAGCTCCCAAGAGACTGCAATGGAAGATAGTCGTGTTGTTGAGCCTATGGAGGAGTCTCAAGAGACGTTTGAAGATAGTCAGATTGTTGAGTCTATGGAGGAGTCCAGCAATAATTGGACTGAGGTGCTGAAGAGAAAGAGAACTCATAATCAGGCCGGTAACGAAGTTGCCTGTGAAGGTAACCCGAAGTCGTCCTCTTACCCCGACACCAGAAAGCGTCTTGAAAGATCCAGATCTCGTATCAGATTTCCTGCTGAAGAACCAAAGGAATCGATCAAAATGTTACAGATTTTTCTAGAAGAAGAACCCTGGCATTCGTGTCCTTCAAAAGGTTGTAAGGAAGATTTCTGTAAATATGATTGTCTACTATCTCATCTGGTAGAATTTCATCCTAGGATGAAGCCTCCGAAATATCCCTGCAGAGAAGGCTTGTAAGGAGGTCTGTGCTTCACCAAGGATGTGGATACAACATATTGCTGCCTCCCACCCTGATTTTATTACGGAGAGAAAGTCTGAGTATTTTGATAATTTCTTCTTGAAGGCAAAATGAGGATCATACTGCTATATTTGCTCCTGTATTTATTCTTCCCAATGCTTCGATTGACAATCGCTACTTACAATGTTAATGGTCTTAGAGATACCTCAAAATGCTCAAAGGTAATCCAGTGGGGTAAGACTTTTGACATTGATATTTTTCTCTTGCAAGAGACTTATCTGTCTTCAGCCAAAGATTATGAAGTATTTAAAAGCAAGTGGGGTGGTCCTGTGTTTTACTCTCCAAGCTTTTCTAATCTTTCTGGGGGTGTCGCCATTGCCTTTAATGGGAGGCTTAATTGGAATATTTTGCAAGTTAAGAGGGACTCAATAGGACGTTGCATTTCCCTTTTGTGTACTATTCGTGGTATATCATTTCGCATTTGTAATATTCATGCCCCGTGTAATCCTTCTGAAAGGAAGGAGTATCTTGATAATGTTGTATCCTTTGCAAATGGGAACTACCCCCTCGTACTTGGCGGGGATTTTAATTGTGTGATGGAAAACATTGATAGTTCCAATGCATCGGCTAATAGATGTTTTACTGGGAGAGCTGAGATTAATGACCTAGTTTCACTGTATAACCTCACTGATGTTTACCGGTCAACTTATCCTTTGCAACCGGGTCATACCTGGTTTCGTAAAAACCACAACCAAAGTTCCAGGATTGATAGAATCTATGTTCCTAATAATTTCACGATCACCAATGTTAACTCTCCTCGTCTTCCGTTTTCTGATCACAATCCAGTATATGTTTGCTTACACCTCACAGCTGTCACGGAGAGTGGGAGGGGGTACTGGAAGTATAATGCCACGCTCAATAGTGACGAGTCTTTTTGCAGGGACCTACGCTTTCACTACCGGTTGTGGTCTTCCCTTAAACCCGGTTTTAGCTCGTTGCTAGAGTGGTGGGACAACATAAAAGGTAAAATTAAAAGCCTAGCAGTTAAACACAGTGTTAGAATAGCTAAGGAAAGAAGAGATCATTTAAAGGATCTTCAACTGTTGTGTAGCAATTCTGCAAGTGATGAAATTAATCGTATTTTAGAAAATGAGCTGAAAGGGGCCTATATAAGGTCCAGGGCTAAATTCCTAGAAGATGGAGAAAGGCCATCTGCCTTTTTCTTTAAGAAGGAGAGGAAATGTGGTCAAAGAAGGCTTATTCACAGTATCCGTGATGATGAGGGCAATGAGCTTAACTCAGAAGATGGAATTTTTAAGGTCTTTCATCAATTTTATAGTAATCTGTTTTCGGCCGATGGGCACTCCACTAATGCAAGTGCACAGGATCTTTTATTAACTCATTGAATACTCAGATAAGTCATCAACAGCAAGAGAGTATGGAATTACCAATTACGCTTTCTGAGGTTAAAGAGGCCCTCGATTCTGTTTTAAAGAACAAATCTCCCGGAATTGACGGTCTGCCTTATGAATTTTATTTGAATTTTTTGACATTCTTGGTACGGACTTAGTCAAAGTTTTTAACGAATGTTTTTCAAGGGCTCCCTTACCCATTCTCAAGCCATAGGAGTTATCACGCTGCTTCCAAAGAAAGGTGATCTTTTAGACCCTGGGAATTGGCGGCCCTATCAGCTTGTTGAATTGCGATTACAAACTCATTGCAAAAGTTCTGCAGATAAGGCTTTCCAAAGTTCTTCCTGACATTGTTAACCCTTTTCAGGCCTGTGCTATCCTGGTCGCTCAATTCATTCTAACTTGTTAATTGTTAGAGATATAATTGATTATTGTTGTTTGAAGAATGACGGATGTACACTTATTTCAATTGACCAGCACAAAGCTTTCGATAAAGTCAACTGGTGTTTTCTTATAAAAATCTTAGAAAAACTTAACTTTGGTATTAATTTTAGAAAGTGGATTTCTATTTTATACAGCAGTATTAGCAGCAGGTTACTTATTAATGGTAAGCTTTCTAATCCTATCTATATTTCTAGGGGTGTCCGACAGGGCTGTCCCCTTTCCCCTTCCTTGTATGTTCTTTTATTGAGCCAATAGCTAGGTATATTGAGCAATGTAACCAGATTAGCGGTTTCCGTATTCCAAGTAGCGAAAGATGTAATGTTAAGTTTCTGCAATACGCAGACGATGCCACATGTGTGGCGACCTCTGTAGATGAGATTAACCACTTCTTCCAGGTTTTCAATATGTTTCACCAAGCTACTGGTGCTTCCATTAATATGAACAAATCCTTTGGATTAAAACTGGGAAAGTTTAAGTATCAAGACATCCCAGTTGATATTATGTGGAGCAACGAAGAAATTAAAATTACTGGTATAATGTATGGTTCCGACAAAGCTATCAAGAGCAACTGGTTAATTAAACTTGAGAAAGCAATCTCGAACCTTCGTTTGTGGAAAAATAGGTACCTTACTCTGTTGGGTAAGGTTGTCGTTATTAATACTGCCATTTATCCTTTGTTTTATTTCATTGCTCCCGTTTTTCCGATCCCCAGTGATTGTGAAAAAGATTTAAAAAGGGCAGTTTACACTTTCTTGTGGGGAGAAAACAAACCTGAACTGGTCACTCGTGAAGTGGTGTCTCTGGAGAGAAATGATGGGGGCTTGGGGTTGGACAATTTCAGATTGAAACTAGATGCATTGCTCATCAAGCCAATTTTTCCTTTGTTAAGTGATCCAGATCCACCTACTTATTTATTTCTCGCCCGTTACTTCATAGCTAGTAGTCTGCGTAGTGTCTACCCTGATATATGGTCCAACTCGAGACCAAACAGCAGCATTTGTACCAACACGCTTAGTCGTGCCTGTAACACAATTAAAAAGGTGTCCCAGTCTGATAGGAACTTTTTCTTTCTTGTAAGAAAACCAAAGATATTGTTAAAATGCTTGCTCTTGACAATATTGAAATTCATGCGGTCAAGAAGCACCCATCCCGTCCTTGGGGTACTATTTGGCAACGGGTTTTCGCTAATATACTTCATAACAAATTATGTGACTTTCAGTGGCGTATGGCACATGGAGTATTAAACACTGGTGAGAGAATTTTAAAATATGGTTTAAGTGATGGTAGGTGTCCTTTCCCACATTGTAACGAGGTGGAATCTTCCGCTCACCTTTTTTGGTATTGTTCGAGAATTAACCCTATTCTGGGTTGGGTCAGAAGGGTATTTTTCAGTGTAATTGGTAATAGTTACGCTTTTAGTGATAACTTGTTTCTTTACGGTTATCCTAGTATTGATGTACCAGATATTGTTTTTGACCGACTTTGGTTTTTTTTCTGTATCACAAAATTCGTAATTTGGAAATCAAGATGCATTTATGTTTTCCAATATGAGAACCAATCTGCAAATGTTATGCGCTCAATAATTGTAAAAGAAATTAAAGATCGGGTATTGGCAGATCGATGTCGTTTTTCTCCTAAAAAATTTTGCAAGCTCTGGTTAAAAGGAAAATCCTTTGTTAATTGTAAAAATGACAATTTAATCTTTAGTCTGTAATGTAATCTTATTCTGTATTTTTGACCTAATTATTATGGTTTTGTTTTGAGTTTTGTTCCGTCCCATGTCTGTTTCACAAAAAGAAAGGTTTCCTTTGCCATGATAAAATGATCATTACTTGTTAGTGCCGTGGTGTTTATGCAAATTACTTGTAAATACTTGTAAATATTATATTTATTTCTTAAAATTCTGTACATACTTGTTTGCTTATATGTATTTGAAGGTTGAAATAAAGCGTTCCTTCAAAAAAAAAAAAAAAAAAAACAGTTCTAAATAGACTTTGGTATTTTTTGTGTACTGCAAAATTTATAATATGGAAATGTAGATGTTTTCATGTCTTTCAATCCCGTGTGCCTTCTAGGAGCGAAATGAAATCTCTAATTATTGAGAACGTTAAGCAACGTATAAGGGCAGACAAAAAACGTTTTACCCCTGCCAAATTTTATAAAGTTTGGATTACTAGTCCTTCCTTTGTGTATCTTAGCGGGGATAAGCTTTCTTTTAGGCTTTCCTAATTAAAATTAAATCTTGTTTTACTATAAACCCTAGTATCGTTTTTGCATGCAGTTTTTACCGAATTCATAGATATTTGTTTATACCTGTATATGTAGTAGACTCGGAAAGGAATAAATGATTTATGAAAAATTAATATAAAAAGGAGAAAGTAACGATTTAGACATTATGGTATGTCATAAATAAGATTTTAATGAATTCTTTCGAAAAACCAGAGAAACCTTGTCATCAAAAAGTTTTCATTTTGAAGCAGTTTTTCTTTTCCTTCCTTCAATTAATTGAAATGTGTAATGTTAATTTACCGTTATTACATAATGAGTCATGGTACTAATGAAAGAGTGATGTAAGCTAATTATTCAACTGTAAATACTTGTATATATTATTATTTTTATCCTCTGATTTGCTGTTTTGTATGTATATATGTTGAGACTGAAAATTAAGTTCTTCCTACACACACAAAAAAAACTTCGCAGATTCAATAGATTATGGTTTGTGGTTTGCGTAACAAAATTTGTTATATGGAAGTCTAGATGCCTTCACGTTTTTGAGACTAAACTTCATTCAACCCGAGCTTTAATATCGACAATAACGAAATACATTAAAAATCGGGTTAAGGCAGACAAACAGAGATAAAGTGATTCTAAGTTTAAAAAGGTCTGGACATCTGGTAATTCCTTTGTTTCAATCAACGATGGTAAACTTTCCTTTCGTTTGTATTGCTCTGACAATTAATTTTGCGTTTGTTTTATTCAGTATTGAAATGTAAAATGTACTGTTGAAATTAGGTGTGTTAAGTTAAATTAATTACTGTAAATAATAATAATTACTTGTAAATATTATTTTTTTTACAAAACTATGTACATATTTGTCTGTATATATATGTATTTGAAGGCAGAAATAAAACCTTCCTTCAAAAAAAAAAAAAAAAAAAAAACATCGTAGATTCTTCCCACAATGAAAAAACTTCGCCAAAGCAAATAGGATTTTACTGTAAGTCAAACTAATTATGTTCAATGTATAAGTGTGATAGTTAATTTAATTGAACTGTAAATATTTGTAAATAATATTTTTATTTCTGTATGTATATATGTTGAGGATGAAATAAATTTCCTCCTACTACAAGAAAAAAAACTTCGCCGTTATACAAAAAGAGTCATAATATTAATGACAGAGTGATGTAGGCTAAATTATTCAACTGTAAATACTGGTATTTCTTATCATTTTTATCCTCTAATTTGCTGTTTTGTATGTATATTTGTTGAGAATAAAAATAAAGTTCTTCCTACAAAAAAACTT
Source organism: Holothuria scabra (assembly GCA_037179385.1). Classification (NCBI taxonomy): domain Eukaryota; kingdom Metazoa; phylum Echinodermata; class Holothuroidea; order Aspidochirotida; family Holothuriidae; genus Holothuria; species Holothuria scabra. Next base: position 5,608,186 of record CM074192.1, on the reverse strand, counting down.
CGCAGATATTAATTAGTAATTAGTTTTAAATGCGTTAACTTTCGCAAAGTTGATTAAATCACTGTAAATATTTGTAACTATTATATTTATATTTTAACCTTTGTTTTGTATCATGATGTAAATAACGTTTCTTCCTTCAAAAAAAAAACCTCCGCAGATTTTTTCCTTCTATATTTAGTCAAACTTGAGACCAAATTCTTCCTCTGGTAGTGACGTTTTGCTTTCTGCTTGTTGTTTTGTCATCTATTTGCATTCTCTTGATTCCCAGTTTTTGGATAATTGTAAAGTGACCAAAGACATTGTTAAAGCTTTCAAAAAAGGTAATTTGGTTACTGTGAAATTGGTTCGGAATTACCCGTCTTTTCCTTGGTGCAGTATTTGGAGGAATGTTTTCAATAAAATACTGGATAACAAATTAATAGATTTTCAGTGGCGCTTTTCTTATCATTAGCAACTGGGCAAAGGATATCTCGTTGGGGTTTGGGGAATGGTATTTGTCCTTTTATGACAATTGCAATGTTGTTGAAACTGTTAATTCCATTTATTTTGGGAGTGTTCTCACATTAGTCTTGTAATAATTTGGGTGAAGAACATTTTCAAAAGGTTATTCAAGGACAGTGATAATTTAAACCCAAATTTGTTTCTGTTTGGTTTCACTGGAGAAAAATACCGCATGTAATTTTTAATAGATTGTGGTATACTTTTTGAATTTGTAAATTTATTTTGGAAATCTAGAGGTATCCTGGTTTTCCAGGGGGGTTTTAACATCTGGACGGCAGATGAGGGACGATATTGTCAACGAATTAAAGTTACGTGTAATGGCTTATCACATAAGGTTATCATCATCGGAATGTTTTAAAGTGTGGCCTGGGGGAATTTCCTTCTTTATTTAAAGGCCCAGTTCTATCACCCCAAACAGTACCAATTCTCCTAACCTTCTTACTTAAGCCCCTCCCACAATTGTCTGAAATTCATCTTCACCCAGATACAATCACAGTTTATTGCTTCAAGGTGAGTATTGAAAAACTAAATTTATATAATCAAGACACTCTCAGTACAGTTCATGCTGTGTAATATAAGCTTTGGTAATCTGAATTGTTTGAATTAACAGTAAAGCAAAAAGCTGGGCCAATGGAGAGTTTCTGTACCCCCATACAAGAAGTGTAGTTTGGGGTGAGAGGATTGGCCCTTTAAATAAATGACCAGAGACTTGTCTTTCTACTTTAGCGAACTATGATTTTAATATTTTCAGACTGTCACATATATCTATGTGCATATGAATAATTGTGTACGTCGATAATTATTCTTTCTATGTTGGATATTTCTCCGACCTTTAATAATAATGTTTTTGTAATTGTGTTTAATTTATATGAACCAATCTGTAAATTCTTGTATATGTTTTATTCATATACAATAGTTCTGTGTATCATCAAATAACGGGGACGATCTTTTTCGCCTAAACTTTATACCCAAGCTTTCACGCCTGAAAAGTTGTCTTCGTGTCTGGGCCTCAAGGGACCTATCCCCTGTAGGACGTAATACAATTGTTAAGTCTCTTGCGCTTTCCCAATTAGTGTACCTTTTTCTTGTTTTACCAAATCCACCCAAAACTTTTATGAAAGAGCTCGAATCAGTCATTGCTGACTTCATATGGTCTGGTAACCCAGATAAGGTAAAGCGAACAACTTTATTTAATTCATTTGAGAATGGGGGGGGGGGGGGTTAAAAGTTAAGGATATAAAGAGTTTTGTAAATAGTTTGAAGTGTACATGGATTCGTAGGTACGTTGATGAGTCTAGTGGGATGTGGAAGTTATTTTTTGATAAGAATCTACACTGCTTTGGCAAAGATTTAATTACCCATTGTAACTGTAGAGCAGTTGATCTCACTGGTATTCCTAATGTCTTTGTAAGGCAGGTCGTCAGTGCATGGGTACAGGGCCCTTACCATACACCTAAGGATAGTTTCGGGAATCAAATTATGTGGAACAATCATCACATACGTATTAACAATAAGATTTTTTACTATGAATTTTTGCATAAGAAAGGTATTAAGTATGTGTCAGACCTCTTTGACGATATGGGAAATCCACTTTCACTGCATTCGTTTAAGCAAAGATTTAATCTAGAAAATTTCCCGTTTACCTTGTACTGGGGGATGATTAATAGCATCCCGTCTTACTGGAGAGAGGCAGGGTGTGGCCCTACGGAATCTCCAAATAGTACGACACTGTGGGTTCAAAGTGCCCTTAATGCATCTTCTCTATCCCAATTTGTTTATAATACTTACTTGAAAACTGTAGCTACTGAAGCAACCTCAATGAAAAAATGGAAAAATGATTTGGTTAATTTCGATTTACATAATTGGGAAAATATCTGGAGTATGCCATGGAACTCCGTTCGTGAAACAAAACTTGCCTACTTCCAATTTAAGTTTCTCCACAGAATCGTACCAACAAATAAACTTCTTTGTCTTATGGGCAAGATAGAAACGAATCTATGTACTTTTTGTAATCAGGAGGTAGAAACTCTTGAACACCTGTTTTGGGGTTGCAGTTATGTTTCCCAATTTATTATTGATGTAGAATTAAAACTCCTTAACAAGCAATTCGTCTTCTCAAAAGACGATATCTTTTTTTGGTTCAATGATAACAAGTGTCATCCGTACAATTTTTTAATTATCCATTTGAAGTATTACATATTTACTAAAAAGATTCACCAGTCTCTGCCAGATGTAAACGAGTTTTATTACAAATTTAAATTTGCCATTCAAGTTGAGGAGTACAATTACTTACACGCACGATTTAGAAAAAACAATGCTGTCAATTACAATGCTCTGAAGGATTCTTTCATCATATGACTCGATTAAGTGTTTTTGTGGTCAGCATCCTGAACCTAGGCTGTAAAGTGTGCTTCTATTCACTTCGAGATGTATATGTTGTTTATTACGGTAAATGTAGTACAGGAGTATTGGTCTACCATTTAATACGTTAGAATGCTGGTTAAGTTAGCCTGACATTATATAGTACAACTCATTGTCCGATATTTTTGGCTTCAGCGTACCTACCAGTGATTCCATTACAACTTTTAAATTTCATGATCTTATCAATACAGGTATAGAGTTAAAAATGGGTACAATAATGGTTTCTTCCCACATAATTACATTTTTAAATGCTCAAAGCACAGTGTAGATAACGATGTATTAGTAATAAATGCATATTTGAAATGATGTAATGTATAATAAATAATGATTCGAAAGGTGTATTAAACTACACATACTTGCACTATGTATACTTGTGAAGAGGTGTTGTATTGTGAAGTGCTGTATGAAGCATGTTTGTATAACATGACCGTTTGTATTAAATGTTATGTAACGTCAGCATACATCATTGTAAATATTGTAATATATTTTCACTACAAAGAAAATGGATTAAAGTTTCAATAAACCGATGGAGGAAAAAAAAAAAAAGAAATCTTTAAAAAAAAAAAAAAAAAAAAAAAGTTCTGTGTATTATATGTATTTTTATTCAAGATCGAAATTAAGTTCTTCCTTCAAGGGAAAAAAGAACTTTTAATTTTTAGCTTGGCTCACCATTTTTTTTCTTTTAGATTTTAATTTGTTTCTGTTCGGATATCCCGATTTTAATACTACCGGTTCTGTTTTTGTTCGAATATGATTTTTTTTTTTTTTTTTTGGTGTGTCAATTTTTTATGGAAATCTAGATGTGTAAATGTCTCCCAGCCAAAACTGCAACCAACTGATGTTATTATTTACACTATTAAAAACCAAGTCAAAGATGAAATTTAGACTTTCAAAGTGAAACTTAACAATGAAAATTCTAAGAAGGCGTGGCTGGATAGGGGTTTCTTTGTTTCCATGAAACAAGGGGGTCTTCGTTAACTTACCTAGCCTTAAATCAGTTGTACTGGAGTCTATACCTCTCGCAATTCTATCACGATGCGTTGGATCATCCTTTACATTAAAAGAATGGTCCAAGAGCCGAATTTATTTTTGACATGTTTAAGAGGAACATATTCAACGTATTCTGGTGAATTTTCTGTTCATTTTTCATATTCCCATGTTGACAAAAATCTGTGTTCAATTAGCTTTAGTATATTGCTATTTATTGGTACATGTTGAAATTATAATTAAAATTTCTTATAATTATAAAAGCTGTGTTGTGAGCTCCTTTAGCAGAGAATAATATGTCTAGCTTCAAACTTCTACAAAGGTCCAAAAGAAGAGTTGATTTTGTTTGTAAGAAATGTCATCAATGATTAACAGTACGTCATGCACTCACCTCTCAGTCAGTCGATGGGAAAACTTTTAGAAATAGCACAATAGTATATTAAAGCATTTGTTTTCCTTTTCAATTGCAATGTATACACGATACATTATTGTAATCAAAATACCTTTCAACATCCCTGATAGACTATTAATAATAGCACTTTATTTCAATTTCATTTCAAGCTGTTAGTTAAAGGAGATCCTTAAGTCATCCTTACAAGGTTTTTGAAAGCCCTCTCATATATTTAACTAGTTTAACTCGTTAAATGATTGGAAACTTAAAAATATATAGCTATAACAAAGCAACGAATGTGAAATTTACAGTTAGGCTAATGATAACATTATTAAGCTCGTGTAGAAAATTTCTTTAAACCTATCCTTTTGATATCCAAGCCTAGTAAGAAAAAGGGACAACAAAGGCAATCTAGAATTTACCTAGTAGCAAGTAATTTTACGGTACAAACTTTATCAAGGGAGGTCTTCTAATCCACATTCATTTTAACTTACATTGTTTATGAACAGCAATATGTTAATCCGTAAATTGGACAAACAGACTCGTCGGGATTGCTTCTAGTTGAAAAAAAAAACAATGCTCTGGTTAAACAAATATAGTCTTTTATCGTACTTTTTGTTTTCCGTATTTACTTTTGTCGTCGAAGGAGACAAAGGTAGGTAGCAGACTACATACTTCTTCATCCGGGAGGCTGTTATATCAAAGTTTGTAGCCCTCATTAAAAAGTTTGATTTTTACTTCATTTGTAGTTCACGTATGTATGAAAGAGTATGAATGTATGGTCACAAATCCTCAAAATGTTTTTACTCGTAAATAGACCTCCCGATAAGTACTGAATAGAAAAAAATGTTTTCTCCAACGAGACATTTTCATTTGTAGGCTGAACTAAACTCAGTAACATATCCTGTCGAACACTGAAGAACGTTTTAATGTCCTATAAGAACACACTTACAGGAAAAAATATTTGTAAAGTAAACATCTGTAAGGTTTAACCTAATATTGTTATATTAATGCAAATTTTCAAAGATGGATCCTTATTCTGTCATAGAGAGTCTCGAATTTATTTGCTAATGGAGTGTAATGAGAGAGATTCTATTTTAAAGTTGAGAAACTGTGAGCGGTTACTCCATTTGTAGTAAATATGTAAACTAATTTAGAAGTTCTTAACAGGTTGAACGTTAACATATAAATATTCTCTTACTGATATTTTCCATTTTGATGCAGGTGTACGGTATTACCCTTTAAATTGGACAATTGCTCTCTTAGGGAGTACTACTACGCTAGAGTGTATAATTGGTGAAGCAGACTCTGAATTTACAGTTACATGGATATCACCCACTGACAATAAAATGAACCACGCTACAAATGATGAACTTTCTAAGAAACAGGGAAAATTCAAATCAGTTTTCAACTGTAATAAATCTATTGCTACTCTGCATATTTCAAACACTATCTTCGAGGATGCCGGGAAATACAACTGCTCAGTCACTTTTCATAGAAAAGGGACCTCTGAAGGGATGTCATGGACTCTGGTTGTTCAAGGTAATGTTCTTTAAATTATTAGATGCACTATTTTATTCTTTTAGGAAACTGGAGTAAGTCATGATGATCAATAAACAAATTATTTCATTTATTTCATTCATCTTCGTTCTATCAGGTCAACCAAGAATAAACATTCCCACACAAATAGTTGAAAATTGTAATACCACGGCTGAGTGTTGTATGAAAGTTGCTTATGCAATAAAGAGGCATGACGTAGAAATAATGTGGAGGATACATGGTACGATTCTCCAATCTGAGATCATGTTAGAAAGGAACGGAACAACATCTGTTACCATGGAAACTCTTTGCAGTAAAGCGACTTTGATTTTCACACGCCAGCATCATGGCAGTCTATTGCAGTGCTTTGCACGGAACAAGTTGCATGTTTCTGAGCGTGTAAGATTGAACGTAACATGTAAGTACTTGTTTATTTACCAAATTAAACCTATAATTTTTAAAATCTACTGTAGGCCTGTAGAAGAAATAGTTGTGTACTTGATGTTAACGATTTTTATCCTCTTTTGCAAAACGTTTTACCATGTTACCCCCCAAAATATTTCATGGACACACCTTGGTGGCATACGCGGGAGGAGGGTCGGGGAAGGCTTGGTCAGGCTAAAAAAAACCTACGAGGACTAAAGTTACTGGATTGGTGATCTTGAACTCATTTTACTCTTTTGTAACGATATTTTTATACATATTGGTATCAAATTTCAATTTCTACTTCGAAACTCTCTTATTTCTCACAACCGCGTGTTTGGTCTAACGGTAAGATCATCCGCCTCTCACGCGGAAGGCCTGGGTGCTATTCCCAGGTCGAGCCATACCAAAGACTCTAAACATGGAACCTACTGCCGTTGTGCGTGATGCTCCGCATAAGCAATGGAGTAGGGAAAACAAGCCAGTGAGCTGCAACAGGAAAAAAGCTCGACTTGAACCAATAGAATGGAAACTGGGCCGTAAAAATCCATCTACTAACTCTTATTCCTCATTCCCTGTATCCTGTTTTATCTCCTCCCCGTCGGGGAAGGACGACGGTTCTTCTGGGATACTACAAATTGTTGTCAATGTCCCGTGGGAGAGATCATGTACCGTCGGGTAAATCCTGGCCCCACTCCTGCCTGGAAGACTGCTTAAACATATTCTTTGTGTATTTTCTTCTCAATAAATAGACGTTGACGTCATAGTGGGGTCATCATACAACCCATCAGATGTAGTACTTACAAATGGTGAAGACATTAACATCACATGTATATCTCAAGGGAATCCCCCACCAAACATATCATTACAAAGGCGAAACATAGCAAACAATTGGATAAATGTGTCAATGAGAGCATATCCGGTGAGACAAAATACGACTATGACGTCACAAATTTTCTCTTATGAATCGACTGAAGAGGATTCTGGCAAGTATAGATGCATTGCATACAATGACATTGGTCTCACGGCACCGAGCAGAGAATTTCAAATCAAAATACATGGTAAGTTAGAAAAAAGAACCTTCCTGTGTTTTAAATATTATTGTAAATAAAAAAAATGAAAGCAGAAGATTAGTGATACGTGCATTTTTTATGACCATATTCGGGGCTACTCTGAGGCCTATTTCTGTCGTAAAAGGCGCACAAAGAGTAGGGATTGTGCCTTATCGAACTGTATTTGAAACCGTACTCAAACTCAAACTTGTAACGTATTTGAAACCTGCCTTTTTAAGCTTTACGTTTTTATCAAGTTGATATTGTATAACACATTTGTATTGATGTAACATTCATCTCACCTAACTGTTCAACTCGGGGCTTATTCCAAGACGCAGACACTTTTAATTTTAAAGGATCTCATCATCAGGAATCATTTCTACGTTTTCAAATGTTTTTACAGAGAATTTGAACAAGTCTGTCGAATGTATTAAATTACATACATGATCTTAGACAAACTCACTTAAGCCTTAGTCACTCAGTTTATTTGCTTTGTTATATATTAATACTACGGTCTTCGTGCTCGCACACCAGTCCGGCCTCGGCCCTAGTTACCGTGGCCGCGACTTTGACACTCGTAAATGTGCCTATCCGTTGAATTATTCCAAAATGGTTTTTCATTAAATAAACATTATTCCAAGATTTTCTGTTATATCGTTTAGTTCCATCGTTCCAGTGTTCTTTTTTACCTCAGATTCTGTTGACATTCCATCGCCAAACGTCACAAGGACCTCATTCATCATAGTGTGTGTCGGACTGGGTGTAGTTGGGGCCTTGCTTTTAAGGAATCGTTTAAAAGGTAGTTGTTGAGATTCTTCGGTTTATGGTCCCAGAGGCCAAAACTTCTCGTTTGGTGTAAATAACCTTAATGTGATTAGCCCCCCCCCCCCCCCTTAAAAATTCGCTCCGGGACCCCTGAATTTAGTCAGTACATGTGTTGTTTGATCACTTAAACTTGTAAATATAATTAAGGTCATTAAATTTTAACAGTGTATTATTGTATACCGTATTCCAGCTACTTCCACGTATCATCTTAAATTGACAAAGCAAAGGTGAGAACTGTCATAGGCTTGTGCCCTCCAAAACAATATATTTTTATATAATAATGTTTTTCAAAGAAATTTTAATTTTCATCAACCATAAATGTGTAACTTTATAACTTTCGATTTAACATCACAGAGACAGCCATTATTAACAATAATAAGGTTATGGAGAGAGCGACACTCCAGCATAATGGTAACGTGTGTATTTATTTTAAAAACATGAGTGGCGTAACCACAGTAGGAAGGGAACGGGGCCCTGAGTGACAATCCTTGTCGCCGCCCCTCACCCAAATAAAAGGTACAAAATATTGGGCCAAACGTGTTCAAGAACAAAACTCCACAAACAATCTCTTGGAAGTATAAATTTGAGTGGTATAAAAGAGACCGCAAGTGTCATTTCCGGCAATCCGAGAGGCAGTTTTAGCCAAAATTTCCTCTTTGCACTTCCCGCCAACTGATGGTAGATATGCCATTCCTACTGGCCCTACCGCTAAACGTTTCACCCTTAGAACCCCCCCCGGTGAACGGTGAAAACAATGTTGTTACGCCACTGAAAAACTACCTTGTACTGGAAAATTTCAAATATCAAGCAGCTAACAGTCTGGCAGCAAGGTAAAGTTACTTTTCTCGTTTAATAGGTCCAAAAAGTTCAGAAAATCACTTGCAGCAGTTTTCTCAAAGTTTTACGTAATGTGCACCTTAGCTCAATTTAGGGTCTCAGTGGCTCAAAAAAGCAGACATAATGAATCAAACTTCCAGGATGAAATTTACTGTTAAGTTGGGGAAGAAGAGGGTAAAAAATAGATGAAAAATATTGGATGATTTAGAGGTCAGAGTTCCCTTTTCTGCCTTGTTTATATCTGGGTCGCATTTACAAAGGTGTCGATATATGTCTCTGATACTAGCTCTGGGTATTGCTAAGGACATACGCCCCCTATTGCTGCAAACAAGACAATACCGTTTCCTTTTGCTTTGAGCGCTCTCTGCGAATGGTTACCACCCCTTTCCTATACACATTCCTGGATCGGTTTCAGCAAGAAGATGCTCATATTGCAATTATTTATTTTAAAGGGCCAAACCTCTCACCCCAAACTACAGTTTTGGTACCTGGGTACCGAAATTCTCAATTGGCTAAGCTCTTTGATTGACAGCTAATTCAAACAATGCAGAGTGCCAAAGCTTATATTACACAGCATGAACGGTACCAAGAGTGTTTTGATTATACAAACTGAGTTTTTCTAAACTCACCCTGAAGCAATAAACTGAGATTGTGTCTGGATGAGGATGAATTTCAGACAATTGTGGGAGGGGCTTCAGTAAGAAGGTTAGGAGAATTGGTGCTGTTTGGGGTGAAAGAAATGTGCCCTTAAGGTTAAGTGATATTAGTTTTTTCTTCCTATGTATTTGATGGAGTAGAGGTTCTGACAACTCGAGATACACAGACACTCCTCAAGGGGTACCAGATGTACGTAGACGTTCACCAGATGTCAAGGAGACTGGTATGCTTTACCAAATTGTACTATGGTATTTGTGTTTATATCTATCGACTGCATGATCAAGTGGTTCATATGTTCATGGGTTTAAATCTCGCCGTGGGGTTTTCTCCTGGTGATCCGACTTCCTCCCACTTGGCATATCCTTGCAATTAAACTTGTTTCCCAGCTGATGTTGTAGCTTGTGTGTCGGACTGAATCACATACGAGTGGACTAGTTAACTAGTCTACTTTGCATTTAGCCAAGTGGTTTTTAGCATTCGACTTATGGCCGGAAATCCTACAGTTAGACTCCTGGTAGGTCACACCGAAGACTTTAAAAATGGAACCTACTGTCATTGTGCTTGGTGACACAACTGAAAAAGAAATAAAAAAGAAAAGAAAGTGGCCCAATCGGTTAGAAACAGGGCCGTAAAACTCCACCTAAAACTCCATCTAACTCACTATGTCTATCGATTACATGAAACAAATCATGTTACTCATATTAGTCTTGTATAAACAGAGGATACATGTACATATGTAAATTGAGTTCATTATGCTGACATGATAGTACAGCCTTAGAGCTTTTTATTTCCAAAAGCAATAGAAAGAGCTGTGGATAATATTTTCGCTGCTAGTAATTTTTGTCGAAGGTGTGTTGCCATGGCAAAGTACGACCCACAACACTGAATCCCACAAATATATGTAATCGCTTGGAAATACACTGATACAAAACGTGTATGACTTTAATCAACTGATTTGTTTCGATCCATAACATTCAGAGGACATTTTAATTTTCCTCTCACAATTTTTAAGCAAGCTAAACATTTTTTCCCTGTAGGGTGGATTGTATTGACATATTTTTAAAACAATTACTGTGTGAAAAATTAAAGTCAATCAGTCGGTCAGTGGCTTCTGTGATATTGGGGGAAATGTCAGGGACATGCCCACCCCTTAAATTGCCTTTCATCATTAAAAGGATGGAATAACTCTTGTTTGTTTGGTCTGTTTTTCATGTTGAGTTTTGAACAAAAAATCTGAGAACAAAACAGTACTCATGTAAACATAAGGAAATTTCCCTCTTCTTTCAAAGGCTAAATCTTCTCACCCAAGACAGTTACAATTCTCCTAACCTACGTACTTAAGCCCCTCCCCCAATTGTATAAGACTCATCCTCATCCAGACACACAGTTTGTTGCTCCACTGACGGTGATTATGCAAGACCCGAAGTGCAATCAGAACACTCTCAGTACACAGGTTAGGGAAGATGGACCTTTACCGCCCAGTTTTCAACCAATTAGTTCAAGTCGAGCCGGTCAAGTCCTTTCTTCCAGTTGGGGTTCACTGGCTTGCTTTCTCTACTCCATTGGTTATACTGAGCACCAAGCACAATGGCAATAGATTCCGTTTTTAAAGACATGTTCTGGTGGATTTTCACCTCTGTCTTGTTAGAAAATTGATACTGTTGGAATATTTGAATATCTTTACCTGTAGATCTAGCTTTACCCTTCACCATACATAGAGTACAACTAACGATGATGCTTAATATTGCCTGCCGCGTCATCTTAATTATAAATAAATTGAATACAATGTTAAATTAATGTGCCACGATGACATCACATATTTCCCATGATGTATCAAACCCCAAGAAAACTTGCAATACTTAAAAAAAACTTGGACCTTTCGAACGTGAAGCTAAGGAGATGCCGTTTTCACCTTGTGAAAGAGAAAATTTTTCTGCCTTTTTTTTAAGTTAACGACTTTTGTCTCCAGAATATGCCTTTAGGTCGTCGGAATGACCCGTCCTAGAGTCGCGCCCAAGACCTTCCAGTACGTACTTTGAATTTTTTAATCTGCTGTCAATCAAGGAGCTATCCGAATTGAGACTACTGCAAAAATAGTAGTTTGGGATGAGAAATTACTGCTTTTAAAGCAATCAAGGTCGCTGTATTAAAGCGTTCCCGTATAAGATGGAAGTTACATTCCAGTGCTGAGATTTAGCACTGAAATCAGGTGTGACGATCTGGTGTCGTGTAAAGCTTGTTGTAATTTTAAAAAAGTTTAAAAGAAGCAATTACTCAAATGTGTACTGTATTGCGGATGAGAAGTTCTCAACTTAGCGGTGTGTACTTGCTGTACAATTGGCTGTGCTCAACAGAACATTTGACCTCTCGAAAGCTCACTGCTCTAAATTAAAACCCCTTTTCAGGTTCTGTAAAGCTAATAAAAAAGTAATCTTAAGTAACCATACTTTACTTTCACTCCAGATAATTCTATCTTTTACTACGTCTTTGAGAAAGAGGAAAATGAAATGTAAGTAAAATTGCTACCATAATAAGTAAAACGACTGAAAAGATGAGCTAAAAATAACTTTTACAGCAGGCTTCATAGTAAATGATGTTTGAAACAGATTAATGATACTTGAAACAGATTAAACCATTATGCACTAATCTTTCTTACTAAATTCATTGTATTTGATTTAAAGGGAAAATGCAGTCAACCCATCTTGAGTTATTAATCTTAGAAAGTCCTGTTGATTGGCTCCCAAGATCATGTGACAATCTTATGCTCCTCAATTGCAAAGTTCACAAGGAATAACTGCTTGGTTTACCTATGCATTATTGAAGTCCAAAAATGTTATGAAAGATAAAGAAAGAAAAAGAAGAAGAAAGCTGTGGGAATTAGTGTAGCGGTTGCTTCAAAATAAGTTTCGGATGATTCCTCTTTTCCTTTAATATTTAAATTATATCACCATCAATAGCGTATTGGTCACAATGGAAGCAGGGAAAAGGTCTTATCGTGAAATTTGATTTTAATATTTAGTAATGGGGTGGATGCATAATTTTTGACAAAAAGGACATGGGGATAATTTGTGTGGACGAAGTTCTAAAAAATCAAATCATCAAATGTAGCATGATGACACTAGCCAAAAAATTTGGCTTAGATGGTCTGCATTAAGTGTTGATAAAGGAGGAAAACCGAAATCTTTGGGGCGATGCGCACTGTTTAACAAGAAATTTCCTGACTGGCTAACGATAGCCCTAATCCCTAACGTAATCCCTAACCCTAACAAATTAAGAATACAATCGATACAATACTCGAAATTAACTAACTGGCTAACGATAACCCTAATCCCTTACCTGAACAAAGAATACAATCGATACAATACAATGGCAACAGCCAATCAAGAAACACCTTGTTAAAACAGTATGCATCTACCAAATCTTTTGATCTGTTGATAGGGCCTAAGTAATAAAGATTGACCTTACTCGTGAATGGGGCTAGTAGCTATAGATACTGCACACATAAGCTTAAAAGAGCAAGTGTGATTAAAAAAAAAGCGCATCGTGATGTTACTGTGTTAGAGCAAAAAATTATGACTCGATAAAATGTAACTGGAAAACCGACGGATTTAAAATTTGTAAGGTCCTACATTTTTCTTTAAACATTATGTTTACTATTGCAGTTTGAAAGTAGTATAAAATAATTGACTTTTTTCATGTGTGTTCAAAGGGATAGTGGTAATGACATTTTGGGAAACACTGAAAAACCTCAAGGCGTACCAGACCGTCATTCACTACTAGACGTCAATGAGTCAGGTATGGAGTAGAATTGTAACCTTTTAAGTATTTAAAGATCAAATATTACTAGACCTTTTTTCTAAATAGCATTAACAAAGGATTTTGGGACAAACCAGTTGCGTAGCTACAGGGGGAACCCGGGTCTGAAAAATAAAAAGAAAATAGGACTTTTGCCCTTTTGACTCAAGTCAATTACAGTGTGTTTTTAACAACTCTTCTTTCATGAAATTCCGAATTATCTTGTAATTATTTATTTAAAAAGTGCCAATTTCGCGCGCCACAAATTGCAAATCCTAATGTAGTGGTGTACGCTCATTGATAAGCTTGAAAACTTTTCCGAGCTTTGGAAATAAAACAATAGTCATATGTAACACCAGATCATCAAGTGTGACACCGGCAACTACAATGCTATTTTCATTAATTTTCGTTCATAAAATTCTAATTTTTCTCCAGTACAAGCTCTTGATTTTGAAACCTTTTGACTGGAGTGGGGCACTCGGCGCTCCTCCAATTACGTTCCTAATACAGTGATGCTCACACTTCAAAAAATAAATACGGAAATTTAATTTCGGTGCTTGCCCCCTGGAAAATGTCTAGCTCCGCCACTGGGTCAGAATGTTGGTATCTGAATTATGTTTCTTCAGTAAAACTGCAATTGACAAGAATGATGAATACCAAAATCGTATCCCACAATCCTTTGCAATAATTTTTTTAAAAAGAGTCTATGGGAATTATATTGACATGTTCGTAATTACACTTACTAGGCGTTTGGTAGGTACGTATGTAGGCACCCTAGTAGCGCCGCCATAATGTCAAAATTGGGTCGACAAACTAGGGGCAAACAAAAAGGTTAGGGGGCGCAGCAGCTTTGCGCATAGAACGAGAGCGAACTTGAAGGGTGTGCTCTTGCGGGTGGAGTATTAACTCCAAACCTGACCTTACTTGAGAACAACTGGGGGAAAGGAAAAAATCTGAGGGGCAAATGCCCCTCATCCCTCCCCTAGTGTTGCCACTGATGTTACCGGTATCTGGCTTCTGATCTATGAGATTCTCCTGCCTGATCTTTGTTACATATATGCTTGTTGTTCAACAGATACGATAGTCTAATTAGCGGAGTAATGGTATCTAAGCACTCGTAAGCTCCAAGGTTCTGTACATGTTTAATTAAAATGTGAAGTTATCACATTTTTACTCTCACTTCAGATAATTGTACATTTTACCACGTCATTGAGAGTGAGGAATACGATGTGTAAGTTCAATTACTAAAATTATTCAACTCAAGCCATTAATTTTCCATTCATTCCTGTTATGCCTGTAAAGTTTTATTGATATTCTAAAACATATTACCCTACTACCGATAATGCTTCATTCAATTATTTTCAATTCCATTTAAATTCTTACTTTAACAATGAGAATGATGTATTGGTTGCAATGAGTCTAATTAAGAAGCAGCCATTTCATATGAAAGCTGATCCCAACCTATACTGGCAAGGGTGCATCAACATTTTGTTAAACGCGCATAGCAGGGTATAATTTTGTAAGGGAAATATCCGAAACTTCAAAAATCGAATGTACACTGCATGGATGGATCTGGGAGGAGTGGTTCTTCATTAAATACTCAGTATATCTGCTGGTATCTATCATTCAAAAGAAAGCAAAGAGGGGCGGGGTCGGGGTCGGGAAATACTTCCTACGACTGCTTATTTCTTTATCTATCAAGGCCGTTAGGAATCAATTTCTTTTAGGCTTGAGACACCTTTTCGAAAAAAGCATATACACATTAAAGTGTTTGAAAATAGCAACTTGTCTGCCCAAATGGGAATTGGAAGTTAACCCTCAAGACATTCGACAGAGCGTATACCTTCCCATCAGCCATGCTTTTCTATCCCAGTTACTTCAGTTCGTACACTAGCGATTTGCTGGTCACCTGTCACCTCCCCCTCTCTTCATTCACCACCCCCCCCCCCCACCACCACCACCTCCGGAACTGTGGATCCAGCCATTTCAGTAAAGAGCACCTTACACGTCTGTGTCATTACTTATTCATTATCTTATGCCGTCTCCTTTTTACCATTCCCTCGAAGCACAGATATTTTATGAGCAATTAAATGCATCTGTAGTTAATAAATTTATACCTTGAGAGAGCTTAAAGAAGATCAGTTATTTTCTTTTTTAGCATAAAAGTGGTTTACTGTATGATTTTACTGGTAAATTAAGATGAATCAATGGTTTTTAAAACTTTTATGCAGAGTGAAAAACGAAACGGAAAGAAGACAGAGTAATGAATATGCTTCTGTATACGATGAAAATACAATAGTATCGTATGCAAAGGTGAAGAAAATAAGGTACGTTTCTTTTAAAGGGGAAGTGCAGTCACCGACACTTGAAGTAGAATAGTACACTACCCTATTTCATGACTGGCTCCCGAGAATTATGTCACCGAATTTTTCTCCTCAAGGGTAAAATTAAATATGGAGTGACTACTTGGTTTACCTTGAATATGCAATCCTAAGTTATTGTAAAGGATACTTTGATTCGAAATAAGGAGAAAATTGTGAAATCTACTTGATGCTTCAAAATAAGTTTAGTGAGACTTTTTTGCCCTTAAACTTAACGTACAGGTCTTATATGTGCTCTAAATAAAGAATATTGTATACACAGGATTATCCAATGGCAATGAAGAAAAGCATTTGTGACGATCCGGGGAAGCAGGGGGAAAGATGTCCCCTCAAATTTTGAAAAATTGGCAATTGACCTTGATTCTTGGCACAACATATTTTTCTTTAAAAAATGGGATAATACCCCAGCCCTCATTATGACAACAAATTTACCCTTGAAGCGGAGTACATTAAACTCAGCCATTTTAGGCAATACTGCACCAAACAATTTATACCTTCTCATAACAATCCGTTTACGAAGTTTATTAGTGTGTTGCACTTGAAGACGTTTACGATAAGCAATCAACTTTTGAAATCCAACTGTAGATACATGCTTTGTGCAATACATTTATTTACACGAAGTGCACTGGTAAGTGGGTGTTATACGATAGGTAATCACTTTATATTGTGTGCACTAATATAGTTACATACAACGGTAACTAATATTAATAGATTTCTCGTCCTCTCAAAACTTTTTCAGGATTGGGACAAGTTTGGAGGAAGCGAAGCAAAGCGAAAGGCGGTGCTCACATTCTGAAGAAGCTCCAGCTTACGCAGCAGTAGGGAAATCGAAATAATGTAATTCCGTTTAATTTTGACCATCTAGGGTGGTATTACGATGTTTAAAAAGTCAATAACATAAGCAAGTTTCCGCATGGAAAACAAACCTCAGTTTATGACGTAATGTTGAAGGCGTTGCGTCAAAATTTGGATTGAAGATTTAATCACATTGAATGTATAAGTTTGGGTATAAAAATTATGTTTGCGAAAGGTGTCTGGGTTCTGTAATGTCAGCACAGAACACGAGGTTTATGGATAACACTCCACATCATTATTCTCTTATTCTTTTATAAGCGACAAGTTGCTTCAGAAACTTTCAAAATTGAAAGAGGTATATCTTGAAAACCGTAAAAGATATTGATCTAATTCCAACGAATTTTCCCAAGAAAAGTTCACACCCTAAATAACTAATGAAGTCAGGACATTTCCCTGATGATGTAATACGACCTTTAAGGCTGAATGCCAAATTTGGTTCCTAGGAAAGGTTGGGTTGATCATGGCTGTACAGAACGGGGGCCCGGATGGCTGCAAACCCCAATCGGTCAAAATCTTGATGAATCGGGCAGACTTGGGTGCCTCAGTCGGGTGTCTGTCCTAAAAATTAGGAATGAACTTAAGTGATTTAAATAAAGAAAGGTACATTTCAAGTGTCATAAATTGCGTGGCTGAAAAGTTTTGCTCAGGAAATTTTTTTTTTTTTTTTTTTGTTCTTTTTTTGAGGAAAACTTCTTTTCCGTCTTGGACATCATACAAACAATCACACAAAATTTACAAAGTAGACAAATGAATAAGGTTTATTTTTCAATTTGGTCTTTGTTTTTGTTTGCTTTGTTGTATTTTTTGTTTGTGTATTTCTTTCTTTCTTCTTTGTTTGTTTTTTTGTTTGCTATTTTAAGAAAATTGAAATACTTCTTGGAGAACATATACATAATCACACAAATATTTGCAAAATATAGGTACATTAATAAGACATTTTAAGGAAAAAGCTTAATTTATATCACGAAATATTTAAATATTATACAATACAATGACAAATTGGAACTAACTAAATAATAAATATTTAGAATCATTGGAGGAATTTATTGAGAGAAAAACTCAATAAAGAGAATATTTACATTTTTTCCTTGAAGGAAAAACTCTGTTATATTTGTCTTTGAAGGAAGGAGTTCATTTAAATATAAGCACACAAAATAGATTAAAAAAATAATTATAATATATACATTAAAGTTTGATGACATAAACCTTCATCGAATTGTAACACTACTATATCATAATCATAATTTACGTATATATCTATTATCAAATATCTACAAGTAGTTGCATAATTTCCATTTTTATAGAATGGTCAGTAGTTTGCATTTAATTTTGATTAATGCCAGAGATAATATTTATTTCTGTGTAATTCAATCAAATAGCCTAGTCTGTTATACAAATATGAAAATAAAGAGCTTAATTTCCGGTAGTGAAGTACAAAAAAGAAGTGTTTATCAAGTTTGATTGACACAAAAAATTCCTAATATCCAAACCTTTCAGTGTTGTTATCACCGATTCTCTCTTTGTCTGCTTTAACACGATTTTCAATCTATTTTGTTATTGCGAGATCAGTGGCGTAGCCAGGATTTTTTCACCAGGGGGGCACTGGGGGCACAAACTTTTTATAGGGGGAACAACATATAACTCAGGGATAACTATGGTGAGACTATCAGAACTACATTTTGTTGAGTCTGACTGACAGCCAGTGGCGGCTCGTGGTCTAAATACATGGAGGGGAAAAGTGGTATTGGTGGGAATAAACCAACGGCGCCCAAGGCACCGTGGGAGCGCGAAGTATTGTCATACGGCAAATCCCATATCATATCCTCATACGTGTTAATAAATAGAATCGAATAGTGCTAATGAATACATCATAGTACATGATAAAATTAATTACATCTGGTACATTAAATATACGTAAAAGTAATGTAAATTTAAACATTAGTGATTAAAAGAGCAAGAGCAGTCATCCCAACTTGAATTAGGCTTAGTGTAGTTGATTGACCTTTTTCCTGATTGACCTTTTAAGCCCGGTTCACACCGCCACGACGACCCAAGACACGACGGCGACCACCCAACGCGTCGGCTGGGGTATGGGCGGTGTGAACACTCCCACGACTACGATTCCGTCGGGTCGTATGCCGTCGGCAAGATTAAACATGTTCAATCGTAGTCGGGTCTAGGCGGTACTCGTTGTGTTGGTGTGAACTCGTCTTCGAGGCGACAAACAGGCCTCATGCGGTTTATCCAATCAGAGCGCAGCATTCACCCATGGTACACAGTTCCAGTTACGGCATGTTTTTATTGCGCAACACCGAGAGAAGGTATTTTCAGGATTTTAGTTGATGCAAACTTCTGCGTGCTCGGAAAACGAACGCACTTATAAAAGTGCGTCACTTGAAGATACTTTGCACAGAAAAAGACGGAACAAGTCCGTTAACTTCAAACCAGTCATTGTGCGTTCATGTTCAAGCATTTACGTAGGCCTAGAATACCGGGCCAGCTAGAAATTACTTCCTTTTTAAGGGGAATATTTTTCTTTCTATATTTATTTTCAAAATAACAAGTGTTAATACCTTTGTAAGACATTCGTTCGCCTACGAAGGCTGGCAGATAAATGTGCAATAGCCGACTTGCATTCATCCTCTTGCATGTAGGCACAAGCGTGCTGGGTGGAGACGGCGGTCACAGCAGGGAGGTGCTAGAGGTCCTAACACCACCCTGGTCAGGGAGTAGCACCGTAGTCTTCTTGAGCTTCTTTTTTCGCCTTATGTTTTTTGAAGAATTCTTTTGCCTCATTTTGAGCGGAACTCCAGCTGGTGCGGGGAGGTGCGTCCGCACGCACCCCCTCCTCCAGCCTACGTCCCAGGGAAATCACAGCCCTTAAGAGAAGCAAGCCAATGAGCCACAACTGGAAAAAAAGGCCGTGGCCAGCCCGACTTTGACAATTCGGTTAGAAACTGAGCCGTTAAAGCCCATCTAACTTACTAATTCATATACCGAGTTCGATCTTTTAAAGGACACGATACGCAAACTTTGGACAGTGTAAAAGGCCTACTTTAGAGCCTGTACACGTAGTCAGGTTCACTATGTATTTTCGTTGGCAATCATGGTAGATTAGGTAACCTAAACATTTTTGGAATCTTTATTACATGGAGAATCTGAAAATCAATGTTTACATTTGCGCTAATACCGGTATGGCCGCCATTTTGGATTTTCAAAATGGTCGCCGTTAAAAGACATATTTTGCTCTATTTCTACCTCTACATACCCTAAAAACCTTGTAAAATATATCAAGTCTATGTTTTCAGGTACAAGGAATCCATACTCTGCATAATCAGATTTCTGACTGTTACAATTCTTTCTTTTTGAGGAGGGTGATGGGCACGTATAGTCCCCCCCCCCCCCGGCGGGAGGGGAATTAGGGCAAACCAACCAAAAAAAATTCTGCTCCACCAAATGAAAATTGAAACTACTACACCGGGCATTAGGAGAAAGTTCTATGGCCTATGCCCCAAGCCCAACACTTGCCCCCATCACAACGGACTACGGGCATAGGCGTACGAGGCGGGGGCAGGGGGGCAGACTGCTCCCCAAATTTTCTCAAGACCTAAAACTCGGGCAGGGATCTGGAAAAAGTCGGGCAGCCGTTTGAGTCTTAAAACCTGGTTTGTTTCTACTTACACAGAAAACTCCTAGGCGCGCCCGAATTCCTTCAAACACTTGGCCGAAAAAAACAATAAAAAAGCATCATAGTCACGGTACAATTTTCATGAAAACTCTAAAAGATACAAAAATTTGCGACACATTCGGGCAGCTTATGAAAAAAATCAATTTTTCGTCAGCCTCACTTCATATTCTTGCGCAAACCTTTGCCTGAAATGACACAATTTTCAGGCAAAAGTTGCAAAAAGTTCTGGAATATTTTTAATTGCCAGATTACAAGGGGAGAGAGGATGTATACAGTTCCCAAAATTTTGCCCGAACAAATCAATCAAAAGCTATGTCATGCAACTAAACTATCCCATTATGAATAAAACGTAAAGGTATCGTGAAGATTTCATTTCGTTTTTAACTTTGTATTCCCTTGCCTCAGGCAAAAGGAGTCTATGCGACTATGCCGATGATTTGGCCACGTTTGTTTTTATTTAATGGGTACGGTTTGTGGGGATCAAGTGTGCCAAAACCGTTGATATGGACTTAGGTGGTTTGCTCACTAGAAAATGATTTGCGCCCTTGTTTGTTGAAATGCATATAAACAGGCTGCTACCTTGCTTGGTAATCGCGCGAAAATTGAGTTTAATCAGTTTTTAAGGGCCAATTCGTTGCATGGCATCCCCACTCCGGTAATTCGGGCATCTGAATCTGAGCTAAACAGGCTGCTAAAACACACGGGATCCTTGTGAAGTTCGACGAAACTTATATTTAATAGGCATCCGGAATGCGATGCAATGCCATCCTCCCTCGAAGTTGAGAAGCCTTGGGCTTTTCGAGGGTTTCTGAAGTTTTTCAATTTTCAAAAATATATTGGTGGTAATCTCATGCTACATGATGTAAAATAGTTTGTAGAACGCGCAAACAAACTCATCTTCCAATGATTATAGCTTAATGTAGTCATCCAATGGTAGTGGTACATTTAATCTGGGAGTTTTCTGACCCTTTTGTAGATTTGCTCATTTTTGGTGAAAATTTTATTGCAAACGAAAGTTCAAAATATTGATGGCTTTGATTCTGCTTATAAGCATGGGAAAGGCCATTTCCGGCTGTCTGAGGGGTTTTGATTTTTCAAAATTTTATGTACGCTCCGCGCCAAAAGATGGTGGCCCTCCGCTTAGATAGTCTTTCGAGCAGAATTACATTTTTCGGGCTGGGAATCCTCCCCCCCCCTCCAAACTGAAATGCTCCCGTACGCCTATGGCTACGGGCCCAGGGTGGGGTAAAATGCAACAATAAATTTTAAAAAAGTAGCAAAATGACGGCCAAAAAATTAAAATTTCCAATCCAAAACTGAAAGCATATCCCCGTCCCCTTGCTTCTTTCTTATACAATTTTAAGTTGTTTTCGAAAAAAGGTGTTTTGTTAGAATAGCATCACCACAGGCCTGTTTAGCAACGTTCTACTGGTACCGGACACAGGAACTGATTTCACTCAGATGTTTCAAATGTTTTCGCCATATTACCGGTAGTACAGTGTCTTAAATTCAAACTTTTAAAGGACTAGAAAGGATCGCAGGCTCACGTCTTGGACACCATTCTAAGGGTTTAAGAAGCGTCAAAACTTTCTTAATATCATAAGGTTTAAGCAATTAAGTTCAAGTTGCTGATCACCTCTGTTTGGTAGCTGTATATTGTTAAAGGGGGCAAATGACTTGGAACATTTTGGGTGGATCTCAGTCATACTGTGAACTAAATGCACGAGATTAGCTTTAGAATTCTTCACTTTTACAGCTGCTTCAGTTGGTTGTACAGTGTAGGAGTCGGAACTTTGTTACGAAAATTTATGGGTTATTCAAAGTCAAGATGTCATTTCAAGGGGTTGGTCTTATTTGGGATGAGGAAAATGGGCTACAGGTCTACAATTAGTTAGGCCTACACAAATTGTGAGGTTGGGTAGGGGTATTCATTAATTCCAGTTAGAAAAGAAGTATGCTCGTCCCTCCCCAGACAATTGAACTGTTTCTGTTCTGTTTGAAATCCCAAATTGGTGACTTTATGTAAATGTGAGTCTATTCAAATCATAGTATTATAGCTGTATGCTGTTACATTTTTTATACCTTTTTATAACCTCTTGTGACGTGCTAATTAAATAAAATAATTGAGCTAATTAACTAATGTTCAAACAAACTTAACCCATAATCATTAAATACATTTGAAAGAGTAAGTTTCATTCTCCGTTGGAAATAAAACTGTTCGTTACAAATATCAATCTAAACCAGAAACAGAACCGGATTATATCAATTCCGGCCTATTGTTTATGTAGTTGCGAGAGCATAAAGGTTAATATATTGTTTTTACATATTAACTATTGTGTTGGAGGTGTTTATGGGGGTTGTTCTTGTGCCTTTTCAGTGCATAACCCATCATGAGTGAAGATCGCGAAGAAAGCAATTGGTCTTTGGGTATGTCTAAGGATTCTGTAGAGCAGAAACTATACATCATTTGCCCTGAGAAAAACATTAACAAAAGGCCACTTGTTCTAAACCCTTGGATAGAATCCTAAAAGGGGTTATAAATGGTTATAAATTCTGTAATATTCTCTATGATGTAAGTATATTACCTTATCCAATTTGAAAATCCCAAAATGGCTGCCATAAAGGGATCTCTCCAGATTTAAACATTGATTTTTAGTTTTCCAATACCTTTTTTACCTTTCCAAAAATGTATAAGTGCGTACCTTTCCAAAAATGTATAAGTGCGTAAAGCTATCATGGTTTTGAAAGTGATGTAAGTTAAATAAAGTGGTTAGGGTAATAAGCAGCGGCAAAAGTAGTACAAAATATGTCTTTTACAGTGGCCATTTTGAAAATCCAAAATGGCCGCCATAAAAGCTTTTCTCCAAATTTAAACATTGACTTTCAGTTTTCTTATGCTATAACCTTTCTAAAATGTATAAATTTGCAAAGCTACTATGATTTAGAACCAAATACAATAGGTTTAATAAAGTGTTTAAGGTAATTAAGGTCAGAAACAGAAGAAGATATGTATTTTACAGTCGCCATTTTGAAAAACCCAAAATGGCCGCCATAAAAACATCTGTTCAAATGTAAACATTAATTTTTAGTTTCCTGATGCTATAAGCTTTCCAAAAATATATATGTTTCATAATCTACCATGATTGCCAACGAAACATAATTTATTGACATAGTGAACCTGACTAACGCCAATAATTTCTTAATTGCGACCCAGAGGCCAAAAAAATGAACCATTTCAAATTAATTGTAGGGCCTAAATCTCAAACCTGGAATAGCCTGATTGATGGCGCACCACGTGCAGCGTCGCTCCATCGATTAGTGTCGGAGCGGTGTGACATGGTATTTTCGTGGGTTTAGGAAGGCGCCAGAATGTCTACGATTTATGCAGATTGTCTACGACAGGTGAAGTCTTGTCGCGTCGTAGGTAGTCGTGGCGGTGTGTACCGGGCTTTAGAGTCATGTGACAACAATATTCTTCACACTACAATATGCTAGTCCGATTCTCTAATTTTCAGAGGGTTTTCTGGGTTAATTGTCTGTGATATAGTTATTGGAGTTGTCGGTTCGTCGATCCTGTGGGCGGGGGGGGGCAATTACCCCAACAATGAAAATATTGAATACGGGGGCAAACATATCATTTTGCGCCCCGAAATCGGGCAAATTAAAGAAAAAACAAACAAACAAACAAAAACAGGCAGGTTTAACCAAATTTAATATTGTGGTGTACAGATAATCTCTAGGCTTCTAAAAACGTCATTTTGAGCCTATTTTAAACCAATAATGCTGCAGTTAATGCGCCATCTGTCTATGTCGTGTCAATGTGAGTGTGTAGGTGCGTTTGTTTGTGGTGTATGGAGGATGCGTGCTAGCGTTTGTGTGCTTGGATTGCTTATAGACAAATTCGGTCATTGACACGAACTTAGAATCCAGCTGTGGGAAAATCCCCCTCCCGCGGAGTTGTCCGGTCAAGCTTCATGTAAACTTACATTTGAAATTTTGAACACGCTTCCTACGTTCCATTTCTACTGCAAGCAAGCTGACGTTCTAAGATAATGTATGAAATAGGAATGCACACGGGGAAAAGAAGAGATAGGTAATCCATTCTTTTTTAATTAATTAGATGATAATTTAGGGCTTAGATTCTAACCAATTGGTTTAAAGGCATGTATACAAGAGCAACATTTGCAAAACATTTCCAAAACATTTCCAAAACATCCACTGGCAACAAATCCAAAACATGCTTGTTTTCGGTTTGTTGCACAGTGTAGACAGGTTATACAGCATGTTTTGAAAATTTATTGGAAATGTTGCAAAAGAAATGTCCTGTCAGTTCTTTTCAAAACATTCTCAAAACATTTTCTAAATGTTTTCAAATTGTTTTTACTCTGTCTACACTGTGCAACAAACCGAAAACAAGCATGTTTTGGGTTTGTTGCAGGTGAAGTGTTTTGAGAATGTTTTACAAATTTTGCTCGTGTATACAGGCTTTAAGTCTCTTCGAAACTTTTGTACCTATCCAGTTATTGCATCAAGACAGTCATGGGGAAATTTTCAGTCAGAGGTTTTGTCCCCACATGTCCCCCCCCCCCACTCCTGAATCAAGATACTTCAGAGACTCCGCTTGTCACCCAGAGTTATTCTGAAACCTGAGTGGCTCGGGCTTCTCCCTGGATTTCATCGAGGAACTTATCGCGGGTTCCTGGACTCATCCAAAAACTCGCTCTTCTCACCGTGACTCGGTTTTGAGCTATATTTAGCTACAGTTTTGCACCAACGCTTTCCTTTGAGTCCCCCAGTTTTACCCCACTTTTGAAATCCTGGCGCCATCAAGATCTTTATCCATCTTTACCCATCTCCTCAAGACAATCATTTCCGTAACATAAGTGCTCATATAACATGAAAGAAGTGATTGAAGGATGCATGCTCTACTATCCATGTTCATCAACCCAGGAGTATGCAAGTTGCTCTCACAATGACCTTCAAACCGTTTACATCTATAAAAAAAATTTACTTTTTGCTCAATCCTGGGCTGAGGAAAGGCTTTTGCCTTATACTTCAGTTCTGCGCCTTACTTCTGCACTATTGCATAGTTTGAAAAATGTTCTTCCTCTTCCTCGTTGGGGCTTTCAATTTCCTCACTTCTTTGTGTTTCGATCGTACTTTTCTCCATCCTGATGGTGATTTATGCAGATATTGGTGAGTGATTAGATATCAAAATATAGTTGTCACAATTATGTGTAAATGGAAACATTATTTAAAGTAGAACAACTTGTATACATTTAAGTTAATTCAACTTGCTTTACTTTTGAGTAGGCGGCTGTTATGTTTCTAGCATCGATTGTAACAGTGTTTTCATTCTGGCCTGCATCTGTGTTACTATCTACTCTGAAAAATAACGTTTGAATGTACATCAGTTAGAACTGAATCATTCAAAGAAAATTGGAATCGACCGTTGCATTCCTCTTAGAGACACTTTGACATATACACTGACATATTGGTCTCCTGTTCATTACACAAAGGTTTACATTTTCTGATGTTTTGTACACTGAATGTATGATTGATTAAGAATAAACATTTTGTATCCTAAGGAAGGTAGAACCATTAAACATGAGGACGGGAAATGAATGACGGTGCGTTCATATGGTAAGGTGTAACCGTCCCCTCTCCGACGGCCCAACCCGCTGCCATTTTTAGACTATTAGGGTACTGCAGTCTTGCACCGTTATAGGCACCGCACACCTCTAAATAATATCTCAGTGCATAACACATTGTTTAACGGTCGTAATTGTTTGCGCTTTTCTGTTCTTTTTCTGATGAGAAGGATAAGCCTTTGTGATGAAGGATAGTTTCATCCAAACTTAATTTCAGCTATATTTAAAGGGAATTTTATTAAGGCACATATTCTATCCAATCGGTTCAAGCTTTAAAGCACAAATTTTTGTTAATCTACCAGAGTCAAATGCAAGCAATGCTTCAGAGGGAACAAAGAGGGAACTTGTGTATAACTTTACTTCGACCATTGCTTCCAAAGTATAGGAGCGATCGTAAGCTTACAAAATGCACAAAGTGACCTTTTGAATAATCACTCGTCACCCGACCAAAAATTTCACAGGACACACCAAAATTCTCAATAAACATTGCGCTATGATTGATATCAATCGTCAATTTGAAAACAAACAGAGTAGCTTATAACACACGGCATGCACTTTGCTGGTTGTCATCTAACACTGCATCATAACGTAATGAAAATGTTCCTTTCTATAACTTTACTTTAAACTTAAGGCAAAAATATCACATGAATATAATGAGGTTTGCTTTCATATGTCATGGAGAAGGAATCTTAAGGACAAGGCAGACTTTTCGTCTTTAGCCATTTCTTACAATATTTCAAAGAGGTCACATTATGAAACTTTATAAACTGATGATTCTCATTTGTGTACTTATCTTGATTTCCAGATGCTAAAAATGTTCATCTAAGAGAAGTCAGGTAATTAAGTTATAAAACTTTGTTCCCTCTGAAGCATTGCTTGCATTTGACTCTGGTAGATTAACAAAAATTTGGTGCCCGTGTTCAAAATCTTGAAACATAAAATCTTTAACCTAAATCTGACAAAACAACAAATTATAATGACAGCTTTTACAAAGGATTGTTAAGGAAAAAACTAACGTTTAATTATGTATTTATAGAAAAACTAGGAGAGGGGAAAGGGCAACGTAGCTCTGTGCCACCTGTAGGAAGGTAAATGAGAAGTTTGGAAAGCTATGACTCAGATCATCCTGAGGATCCGGGGATCGACATGTTCCAAAGACCCCCCCCCCCCCCCGCAAGTCATTCTCACCTCTAGCTCAGTCATTGGGACGGGAGGGAGGAAGCTAAGGGAGTGAAGGAGAGGCTGCAGGTCCTAAATAATGTGCTATTAAATCCTTTCCGAAAATGGTAGGTGTTAAAAATATGCTGCTGAGAGCTGCTGTAATCTTCCAAACTTTAATTGTTGAAAGGTTCACAAGGGCCCAGTCTCAACAACATTTTGACCTTCCTGGGGTACCAATGAGGAAATCATCCAATGAACAAACCTTTTTTTATTTTAGCGTATACACCCCATGCTGGGGTAAAATAAATGGTTGAGTAGTAAAATAAGTAAAGAAGCCTAATATCAATGGCGACGACTATGGGAAAGTACAGACAAAATAAAAAAGAAAAACACTTCTTAATTAAAGATAGAAAGGAAGTGG
This sequence comes from Holothuria scabra, assembly GCA_037179385.1. NCBI lineage: Eukaryota > Metazoa > Echinodermata > Holothuroidea > Aspidochirotida > Holothuriidae > Holothuria > Holothuria scabra. The sequence goes on along the minus strand of CM074192.1, from coordinate 5,580,601 downwards.
ATTGACGCCTGGTCGGGCACCATTAGTGGCTTCAAATTAGAGGAATATTTATTAATGTATTTTCCCACTGACAAATTATTGGAAAATGTGAAACAATGGAAAAACAAAAGGAACAAAAATAGCCTTCTATAAATTATCCAACGAACCGAAAAAAACTTGATAAAAAGGAGATAGACTGTCCCTTTAGTATCTAATGTCATGATGCTTACTTTTCATATTCTTCGTTTTCAAGAGTGTTGTAAAACACTAAATTATCTGCAATAAATAGAACATACATACTTGAAAAAAATAGTCCATAAAGCTGATTTATTGTTAAATGAACGAAATATTAGTCTCAAAATATGACATAAGAAAGTCAAATCAATCACATTTCCTGCTTTGCAAAACGTTTCACAAACGCCGATGTACTTGGCAATACCCACTGCCCTGCTTCCTTGCCCTGAAAATAAAGTGTAAATGCCATGAAATAGGTATTTTCCCTGTTCTGGGAGGACTGCAACTCTCAGATCCCATGCCTCGTCCTCCTATGGTAACAACACTCATCAGTTCATCTCCTAGCTAACCCTAAGCTAAAAGACTGACCTAATTCAAAACCTGTTGTAACCTGTTGATCTCATTTTTTATGAGTTACTGTGCTGAATGGAAGTAAACGACATCATGAGCTTGTTGCGGCCGAAGTTGCCAAAAAAGCAAAATAACCATTTCTTACAATTTTAAGCTTTCAAGCAAACCTAGAGCATGTAGCCAGGTTCTCAGCTTTTTGTTTCTATAGATTTAAGGCACCTGACAAAGGTAGACATGTATGACAAAAGTTTGTCCATTTACCATGAGATACCCATGCCCCACTGACCGAAAAGGGTTGTTTGAAGATAATGTTCAGAATAACAAACAGAAACTTTTATACCTTTGTATAAAGAGGAAGATATGGAGAGAATAATTTAAACTCAGCCTTCAATTTTATACACACAATTATCTTTTTGTAATCATCACTATGACCTTGATCGCTTGCAAACAGGGATGTCGTGCAAAAATGGGTGATTCGCACTGTTTAACAAGAAATTTCCTAGCTGGCTAACCATAGTCCTAATCCCCAGCCTAATCTCTTAACAAAGAATACAATCAATACAATACAATGGCAAGACCCAATCAATAAGCACCTTGTTAAACAGTGTGCATCTACCAGAAAAATGTTTTGCAGGCAGGGGGCTTGAGAAGTAGCCCGAGCAGCGGACGAAGTCTTTTCTTTCAGCTCATCGCTACGAAAAACCGATCTGAGGGGCGGCAGCCTAAAGCCTAGGTCACACCATTGCGACATCGGATCGGCTTACTATCCGATTTTTTGAGTTTTAGTTAAAATCTCATCCATTCATTGTAGGAAAAAACAAAAATTTGCCGTTCCGTGTAAATATATGATCGGTACGAGAGGACCACGGAAATGAAATGTATACTATTTATTTCGTGACGTCACATTAACAAGCTGCTTTTATCGGACTACGCGTAACCGATAAAAGCTGTCTGCAGATGTGACGTCACGAAATAATTGGTATATAACTTAGAATTTTGTAGTCCTGCGGTACAGTTCATATATCTACACAAGTTGGGATTTTCTGTTTCTTTTCGACCAAAGATGGAGGAGACACTAATTAAAACTCACAAAAATTGGAGCGAAATCCGATCCGATATCGATGTAGGGTGAGCTAGCCTTAAAGGGGACTGCAGTCACAGAGGCGCTACGCAGACTACTTGAAATGAGGTAATTTGATGAAGGTACAAGAATAGTGCGCTTCAACAAGGGATGGTGATTTGAAGGACAACAAGTACGCTCTTTCTACCCGAAGTCTGCGTTAAATGTGTCCTTGTTTTATACACCCATGTAAGTAGAAGAGTTGTTCATTTACATGATATTACGTAAGGGAGCCTTTAATTTTATTTCTGGCGGCCTTTCCTGGAAGTTTGTAATAGAAGATTTTGAAAAAAAGGATAAAGTTCTTTTTAAGTTTGAGAACCGATTTGAAGTCAAACATGATGAAAATAGATCCGTCGCTCAGTCAAAAAACAGGAGGACCTGCGTCCCTAGTTCCAATAGACACTCTCACAATATAAATAAAAACGATCTTGAATTTTGTAACCCACTTATATAAAAAGTAAAGGAATAAATACCGATCTCTCTCCCGGTATTTGAGTTGCAACAAACACCTGGTACCCTTTTTGAGCACCGTTTATCACCACGAATGCTGTATCTTAATAAAAAAAAAAAGGAAAGAAATAAAAACATAGCAGTACATTTACAATGTCAATTGAGAGGGGCATTCACGTCGATTATGTAAAGTCTACGAAATAACATAGTAATCAAAGCAATATTTGTCAATCTTGTAAGTTATTTTTAACACTGCAAGCGACATTAATGGTACTTCCGAACACCCATTACCCAAAGTGGGCCGTAAAACTCCATCTAACTAACTAACCGAACAGCCGTTTCACTACATTATCATGTCAAAGCCGATCACCGATCTCAATCAATTTGCATAATATTAACAAAATTCCCTTAAATTAGGTAGTTAGATGGAGTTTTACGGCCCAGTTTCCAACCTGTTGCTTCAAGTCGAGCCGGCCACCAGTTGTGGCTCACTGGCAATGATATAGTTAGATATAAATCAAGTCATGGACGGAAAGAAGTGGGATTATTCGTCTGCCCCATAAATTGTTTTCAGTTCATCACGGAGGTGTTAAGAAAGCGATACAAGATCTTAGATTCTTTGAAGGCATGTTCGTTTCCGACGTTAATCTTCCTTTTGTTTTCCAAGTTCCTGTCTCAGTACCTTAATCAAGTAAAGGATTATTGATCCGTTGTCAAAATACGAATGAGAAGCCCTATTGGAACTCGTTAACTTTCCATTGTCAGAGAATAGAAAATTTCCATCATTCTGTCTTTTTATAAATATTTCGGAAAGATTCTAAAATTTGCTGAATGTAAGGGGAAAATGTAGACTTGAACAAATGTTTCTAGCAGACGACGAACATTGTCTCTATTCGTTACTTTTTGAGTATAGATACAATCTCCGTTATTTCAGGAACAACCCTGAATCGTTCGAAATGTTAACATCAAAATTTAGACTCCCATTGGCGATTAGTTTTCAAGTAGGTATATTTCTTCCTTACTGAAGGCACATGATGCTGTAATTGCGAAAAATTAGGAGTGAATGAACAGTCGTTTTGGTAAAAACACAATATAAACGTCTCACATAATAGACGAATCCGATTAGCGCTTGTTTTTAGTGACTGTAGGCCGCCATTAGTGGGGTCCATCAGCCTAAAATCATCTGTTTTTATTGTTTACATGAATTTTAAACCCTCATATTTAGTGAAATTAGAGAATTTAAGATACAAATTAGTGTACAACCATCCATGATAGAGGTAAGCTAGGGAATCAAGAGATTTAAAGGTGACGGACTCCAGTTATGGCCGACTGAAATCAGACCATCACTTGCTGTCCGGATTCGTGTATAGTAGGCGGCTGGGTAATAGATTTATCAAAACACATTCTTTACAATGGTCTTTGTTACAGGATTATTACTGCACTTTGAAAGGGTGAGGTCGTATTAGAGAATGGATGTGTAGAGAAGATTAACAGTAAGAACAAAGCAATTAAATTTAGTAGCTGAACATGATTTACTGTATGTATTCTGAAGTCAGAAAGTGGTAGAGAAGGTATTTACGTTCAAACAAGAATAATCTGCAAAAAGGTATTTTTAAGATAAAGTCACTGGTAAACACACTCACATTTAAAATAAAGACATCATTCTCCGCGTGTAATTGATTTATGCATGTAACTAGCACCTACAATAGTTTTTTTTTTTTTGATAAAGTTCTCGCAAAATATTGGAATCACTTTTCCTGGCCTTACCTTGGCTTTGGTAGAACCGGATTTATAGTTCCTGAAAAAGCACAAATTACGCCACTGATAATTAGGCAAAAAAGTACCATACAGGAAGACAGACAGACAAGACTTAAAACTGAACTGTTTATTTCTTTTTTCTGTCGGCATATCTTACTGTTTAAGTGAGACTCAAAGTGACACGGAGGCAGTGGTATAGGCAGAGCGGCAATTGGACCAGGTATTTTTAAGATAAAGTCACTGGTAAACACACTCACATTTAAAATAAAGACATCATTCTCCGCGTGTAATTGATTTATGCATGTAACTAGCACCTACAATAGTTTTTTTTTTTTTTTGATAAAGTTCTCGCAAAATATTGGAATCACTTTTCCTGGCCTTACCTTGGCTTTGGTAGAACCGGATTTATAGTTCCTGAAAAAGCACAAATTACGCCACTGATAATTAGGCAAAAAAGTACCATACAGGAAGACAGACAGACAAGCAGACTTAAAACTGAACTGTTTATTTCTTTTTTCTGTCGGCATATCTTACTGTTTAAGTGAGACTCAAAGTGACACGGAGGCAGTGGTATAGGCAGAGCGGCAATTGGACCATGCTCCCGCCTCACGGATGTAATTTTTAGATCCTAAAATGGATATTTTAGTAACACAAATTTTACTTCAAAAATAGCATGTGTAGCACCATTGCATGTTGACACACAACTTCGCAAAAATTTTCAAAGTGGAAGGGTTGTCTCCCCAAGGCTCTATCAGTTATGCCATTTTTTTTTACTTCCTAAAAATCAGTAATTTATGTCAAATTCCACATTCTAAGTCTGTATTTGAAAATTAGGGTATAGATATGAATACCTCTGGAACGTTTTGTCACGATCAGCGTTATGACTACAATGGCACCAACGCAAACAACAATAACGGTCTGAGTGGTATTTGGACCTCTATGTGAAGAATCTATGGCCAGTGAAAATGAGAGACAAAGGAGGTTGTAAAATCGATTCACGATAAATAGTACATTCATTTACTTATTGGTAAGTTAACGTGTTTATTTGTTATCCTACAGTTAACATAAGTAATTGAGAAGCACAGAGAGGGACACAATAGTAATAGTACACTATTATGATTCCAGATAGTATTCCTAAAACATGAGGGAAATAGCTCCCCACTCACACATCATATATTTTCTTGACCGGGACGTAAAGAAGGAGATGCTATAGAGGCTTTTCACATGACGTCATAATACTCACCGACGGCCATGTTGGAGTACATGTAACTACGTAGTAAACCATACGGGACGCGCTTGCTCGTTGATTTTTTACACACCGTGCATATCACAGTGCACACTGTGCAGTGCGTTCGGCACAAAGCCACGTGTATTTGGCATGAATGTCCTCCAGCATGGCGGTTCCGTGACGCAATTGCAAAGCCTCTATAAATAATGAACGCTTGAAGACAGTATATTTTAAGCTCCGCCCACACTATGCAACGCAACTTATTGAAACAAGACTCTCTAGTTGTGGTGAGCTAGCGACCGACGACTAACAAGTTTTAAGAGCATAGGATGTTCACATTATGCAGTTATGAAACAAGTCGCCGTTCTATGAAGGGATTTACGCAAAATTTTTACGTTTAGCACAGTCTTTATTTGTTTCGTTGAAGAAACAGGAATGTATTCTGCCCATTTCAATGAATTGATCCTCGCGGGCTCCATGCCAGTAGTGCGTCGGTCGCATGAAACTGGGGTTGTGCGTCTGCTTGCAACTGGTTGCAAAACATTCCACACTTTGCAACGCGTCTAAACAATCTCGTTGCAATGCGTTGCGTTGCACTGAGTCACCTAGTGTCGACGGGGCGTAAGTATCCCATGGTCTCAAGTAAAGATCTAGAAACATTGATTTTTTTTTTAATATGAACATAATTATTCACAAAAGTTGGATGTTCAAGTGTAAGTATTTGATGGTATTATATACTCATTTTCCTACTTACCAAAGCCTTGGATCTGAAATTCACTACTTTCTACCCATAACCCGATGTCGTTGTATGCTATACATCTAAACCTGCCGTAGGTCATGTCCGTCGATTTAAAAAGGAAAGTTTGTGACGTAATTGCTCCGTTTCGATCCATCGAAAGAGGATTCAGAAAGGTATTAACCCAATTATTTTCCGTGTTTCGTCTTTGTAATAAAATGCTTGGGGTTGGTTTTCCATAAAATGAACAAGTTATGTTGATATTTTCAGTTTTACCAACTTTGACGATATCTGTGGGGTTGTTCCATGATCCAACAACGACGTTAACATGTTCCAAATCTATGTATGTGGAGCAAATATAACATCATTTTATCATCATTTATTGGTAATTATACATTAATATATGGGCTACAACTATAAATATGTCTTGAAAAGATGATAATTTTACTGGTGTGAGGTCACGACTATACGTAAAATTAACATAACCTATGCACATTAATGTATACTGCAGAAGATGAGCTAAATGTCAGAGGTAAGGTTTCAACACATTATTTCTAAATTTGATTAATCAATCGAAATAAATTTTACCTACATGTCACATTTAAGGTTACATGTGCAGAAGCATTCAAATTGTTCGTTATTAAACACTGCAAGGCTTGACCGTCATACTGGCGATGTAGCTTTAAAGTGATAAAACTGCATAAAGTATCCGTGATCACATTTGTTGGAAATGTCTGGATTTTAAGTGTATGGCTATTCATCTTCCATTTAATAGTCGTGTCCCTTGGTTCGTTAGAAGAAGCAAATTGTACACAACACTCGCTAATAGAAGCTTTATCTTCAATCAGGAACGGTGACGTTTTTATGATCCTCGGTGTACATGTATATAAACAAGGACAAGTGTTCACGTGCAGTTGTTAATATTAAGCTACTTCAGCATCCGGTATATAATCAAATACTGATGAGATCATTCTGGGGTCCATCAGATTTAATTCTAGTTATCATTTTTCATTACCAACACCACACACGGCTACAAACAATCCAATATCCCATAATAAGCAGATTAAGCAGGCGCGGATCCAAGGGGGCTTTTACGACCCCAACCCTCCTTTTTTTCGCCACATCAACAATAAAACATAGGCCTACGGAAATTTAGAAGTACAACTCTCTCACAACTCTGCTTTCTCTTAGGTCATCCCCCCTTTTGGGAATGTCTGGATCCGCGCCAGTTAAGTCCAGATTTTGAATTAGAAACAACTACTCATGGTACAGGGAGACGAAAGAAATGAGAAGATGGACCCCACAAATGGCCGCCAAATATCATGATCCTTAATAAATAGGTAATTACTGATGAAAGTCTGTTACATGAAATTGTATAAAATTTACCCTGTATATTTAACATCCAAGCATTACTTAATGACGTTCCTGCACTGCAGAAAATAACAGAAATTTCATACTCTCCAGCGTCTACAAAATTGACATCAGCAATATGTAATTCTGCAGCAGATTTATCATTTTTGAAAACCGATTTGAATTTGCCTTCGTATTTTTCAAGGTCTTTATTTGACTTATGTTGCAATATTGGACCACCATTTCCAATCCAGGTAATTGTGAAATCAGAATTAGCATCTCCGATAGTATAGTTCAGTATTACTGTACTTCCAACAAGAGCCAGTATCTCTTCGGACTTTCCTGTAAAACCAAAAAGTTGCCCAGTAAGGGGTGTTGTAAACGAAAATGTGGTCTAATATTTGAATAAATCCAGTGTAAAAAAACATAATTCATTTGGCTATAGCATTAATTTAATAAGTGCGCGGAACTCGACGAGCAAATGGGTTTTCTGTTAGTACAAATAAATTTGTTACTTTCACTTTCAGAAAGTTTAAGACTCATTCGATCAACTCACACGTGTTCTAATGACACGTGAAGAAAAAGTTGAAGTGAAAAAACATGGACCCTATCTTAAAACGGAGCAATTTTATGTCTCACGGATTCAAAATATTTTTATTGATTAGTTCCGCACTGACTGAAGCTTTCAAGATGAAAACGTTTAAACAAAAAACAACCTTCTTTCGAGATGAAAGTAATAACCGCGAATAAATACAACAAAGCAAAGTTTCTCCTCAGTGAAGCCATCTTTTTTGTCGAAAAAATAATACGTCGAAGGGGTTAGTTGTCTATAACCTGATAACCGCGACGAACATTATAATACTTCTCTCAAGGTAACCTGCCTCTCACTAAAACTTGCATCCTCCTAAACCGTGCATCCCACTCTTCTTTGAAGAATTAGGCGACATTCAATGTGAGGGTTGCATCTCAAACTCCCCATTGTGCCGTAGAAGAAATGGTTTTGCTTTTGTTATTACGTACGGTAAATAGAAATTAGACAGAGCTTAAGTATGTAATGAGTAGGTAATATCGGAAAGATCATCCAAGAGTGAAGTGTACATAATTAATGTTTCGCAAGGTAAACATTATATGTTTGTAATTACATACAGTTGGAATGAAAGTGACATTAATGATTAAGTCTTCTTTTAATTGACACTATGAATCAAAAATGTGTGGGTACTAATTTACCCAGAAAATAAAAGGAAAAACGTTTTATAAGACCCAACTTTCAAAGTGTCTTTTAATGATTATCTTCCTTGTAACTCGCTTGTTTATTAATTAACATTAATATATAAGCCATATGTGTTTATGATATGGAGTGGACGGATGTTACCTGTCCACTCTTTATTAGCATCGACTAAACTGTTCACATTTATAGTGCTGTAGCAGAGTCCATGGGGTTCACATGGGGGAGTCCGGACTCGACTACAACCCTGGTAAAATCTATGCCTTAAAAAATTAAGAGCTGAACACCAAATTTCAACACCACAAAGCACTTGAAACGTACTCATTTCAAAGAAATTAACCCTACTTTATCCTGAGGTAGTATGCACGATGTGAAATTCATATAAAGTCACCTATGGTGTATTTTTACGATAGAGGATAGAGGAAGCTATTCAATTGTTCCAACAATATTAAATTTAAAGAACTGCCTATTCATTAGATAATGTAGAAGTCCAAAAGATATCTAAGGCAATGCTCGTGAGCACTTTTGCATTGCATTCAGTGACCTTGATGCCAGCTGGATGTATTTTACGAGGCAAATACAACCAATTTTAACAAGGTATCTTTAGAGTAGAAAGCGACATTGATTCTGGGTTCTGAGGACATGCACTGACATTTTTCTTCAACACAGATGGCTCATTTCAAACGCACTTCAAACAATTACCTATATTGAGACAGTCGAGTGAAAGTTAATTAGCCAATCAACCCACACACTCTAACCTTGAGGAGAGAAAGGGACGTTCTTTTCGTCCAGCTCATTCCGGCAGCCTAATTGTGGTGTAGGCTACAGACGACAAACAAACGCACGGCGTTCTATTTACATGACAATGACAGATCTAAAAGTGGAACCTACTACCGTTGTGTGTGATGCTCCGTATAAGCAATGGGGTAGGGCAAACAAGCCAGTGAGCCGCAACTGGGAAAAAGGCCGTGGCCGGCTCGACTTGAACCAATAGGCTGGACACTGGGCCGAAAAACTCTGTTTAACTAACTAACTAACTGCATGAAAATGACATCAGGATGTAGGTGAACGGCTAGATGACACACACTCTTCTCATTTTCCTCTTTTGTTATCGGGTATCCCCTTTTACTTTGTACCACACTCATTTCACTTTTGATTAATAAAGTGACATTTAGTCCACTTTACAAGCATGTAAGCTTTTCAACAACCGCACAGTTTCTGTTCCCTAAATGTAAACAACCTTTATTTATATTCAGGAATATAAAATACATAAAGAACGATTTACAATGTTAAGGTTAATGTTGAACTTACCTTAATTGATTGCATCAGTTAATAGCAGATGGGAAATATTTACAAAGTTAAAAATATTTATTTACAATTTTTAAATTCAACTAAGCATACCAATCAAGTATCACCGTAAAGTTTCTACATGTGTCAAATATCAAGGACTAGTTACAGAGAGAAATAAAAAATATGTATAACTTGATCCTCCAACTGACGTTTGAAAACATCCGTCTCTCTGTCCTTTTTCATTCCCTTTTTCATTAGGGATCAACTTTGAGTGTATTCTTTCTGCATTGGCTTTTTTATACATCATCATGTTAGTGTTCTTGTCAAGTCGATCTAACCCGTACATCATAGGCAAGAACGAGAAGAACATCAGATTGTGGGATTTCATTGGTGTGACGTGGGCAGGCGCAGAAATTAGAGTTTCTTCACACTGAATCACGTGTAAACGATCCGAAGATTACGTCGATCCAAGATGGTTTTTGTTCATTATGAAAAAATCAGGCGGCAAAGGCCGGCAAGGAAAATCGAGATTTTTTTCGGTGACCTTATAAAGATATACTGTGCCGCATGAAGAAGGCGAGCGATGCTTATCGTTTTCTTGAATACTCTATAGACAAATATTCTAGCAGAAGGGTGAATTTAATAATCTTTTTTTTTCATATCAACATAAAAGCAATGCATCAGGCTCCCAAGATGGGGCATGACTGTACTTAGTACAATCAGGTTATTACTTGAGATGATCCACCAGTAAAACAATTATTCTACTTCACCGACAGATTTATAAAGATTACAGGCGTTACGGTTTCTGATTTTTATTTCTATGCTCTGTTTCAGGCAAAACGTTTGAGAGTGAAGGAAGGTATCAAACATTTGTTTGAAACTTAATGTAAATAACTGAGGTTTTATCAATTAAGTATAAGTCAAGGGAATTCAACATTCACTTGTTCCCAATGCCCTGAATAACTCAAACCACTACAATATTAAACTATGGCAAAATTGTTTTACTGTTATTGTATCTAAATCAGTTGTAGTCGCTTCAAGGTTCACGACCGATGTAACAGAGCGAGCACATGGAAAATGAAGTGAAAATTACTTCCTAGAAATTTTTGGAGAGAGTGTACAAAGCGAAACTATTGGGGTAGGAGGTTCGAGGTGCTCAATAGACGTTTTCCAAATATCAATTACAAAAACTTATGGAATGGAGTTTTGTGGTGTACATCTTTTTGGCCACAATTAAAATGACATTGAAAAAAGACGACTGATACCAAAACTCTATCCCACAATGCTTTGTAAGTGTTATATGAAAAAAGGTCTGTGCTCTCAAAGCATTACCAAAGACTTCCCTTATTTTTCCACGATAGGACCTCCCCTGAAATGCTGCAAAACCCCTGGAACATAACTGTGTCAATGTAATAGAGATTTTCTGTAAAAATACGACTGAGCGGATTATACAAATTTATTCAGAGCCCTTTAAGGTTTCCCAAGCACTGGTACCATTCACCAAGAAATGTGTTGTACAGCTTACTACCTACTACGTACTATGTTCATTTTCAAGGCAAATACCTTTTTCTCTCGCGCTCACTTAAGCAATATTTTCCCACATGCTCTTTGCGTCCTTGTGGGAACATGAGTTTCACTCACCGCGACAGTGTTTATATCGCATTTAACTTACAAGCATGTCCACTCTGTGACATGTATGTGGACCCTTTTAGAGGTTATGAAAAAGTATAAGTTACTCTTCCTATAAAAGCCATGGATTGGACCTCTCACTTCTATCCACACATTTTTGTTCCATGCCATCTGCGTCTGGTGATTCTGTACAAGAAAGTCTAGTGGTTCCTGTCATTTTACCTCGTTCTAAAAGTTGTTTTTCAATCAATTTCATAGTCTGCCTAAAATACCCTCACTTCTCTTTATATCTGTATGCCTATAATGAGGAGTAAAGCCCTTCTCTTCCACATATACATTTCAAATGTACCATCTCGCTTCAGCAACATGGTATATCCGGTGCTCAGCGTAAGTAGTTGGGAAGCGAGCCCCCTAATCATTTACATGAGGCTTCCTCAAATGGCGGCGTGCTCGCCACTTGTGGCGCTCGACATGGTTTGGAGTGGCGCAACAAATTACTGGAAGTATATTGAAAAATGTAAAATTTGTAAAATGTAGAATTTTTCTGGCTCAAAAATAGGTAATGTAAATAAATCTAGTTCTTTCCACATACTGCCTTCACATACAGACGAGGGTATATAATAACGCATTATTTGTTCTTACAAGAAAGTAAAATCACCGTCAATGTTTTGCATTTATTAGAGTCAGTGTTATGTTGATTCACCATAACCGGTGAATCGAGAAAAACTGTTAAGGTTGTGAACAATTCTGGCCGGGAAAATTGAACAAACTTTGCAACATTTTGCATGTAAGCCCCTTCTGAAATGTTAAAGTTTTTATAAGGGGAAGGGGACACACCCTCACCTTATACACCTCCCCCAGGACGACGATCAGTGGCGCATTATATCATCAACATTTAACAATGTAGCGCTTCAGAAAATTTAATTGACGAAGCCTGACTTAAACTATCGGGAACGAAAGGTTTGAATGTCCCATTTTGTCAAGGATACCTTGGCAATGAAAAAAAAAACATTTCTTGAGTTTCGCATTCGGACCATAAGAACAGGTGGGACCCAAAAGGCCCCAAAATGACAATCAATAACACTTTTGAAAACATCAATAATATTAAAAACACTACAAGTACTAAAACAATTTTACTGAAATATAAAACTTAAGAAAACGAAATCCGGGCATTCACCACTTAAGAAGGTCTCCAAGTAGGGCCCAAGTTTCAATTACACTTTTGAGAGAAAAGTTGAAACTGTTACCGTTTAGTGTCTACTCGTCACCGATAATAAAGATGTTAGTTAAGAAAGGATTTCCGGTGCATTTTCGCTTAAGAAGGACTCAAATCGACCACAGGGGGACCAAATGTGCCCATTTTAACTTGTCAGAACATAGTCAATATTACTAACAATCGCTGCACTTACATTAAAGGTTTCCAAAAATGATACTTCAGATCGAAATGAATGAGAAGATGGTCCTATAGGAGGGTCCCAAGCAGGGGCCCAAAAAGATTCTCAATTACACTTTTGAGAACAAAGCTGAAACTGATACCGTTTAGTCTCTACTCATCACTGGTCATAAAAATGTAATTAAAGAAACGATTTTCCAGGGCATTATTGCTTAAGAAGGACCCAAATGGACCACAAGGGACCTAAATGGAAGTTTTAACTTGTCAGGAAAAATTCAAAATTACTTAATGTAGAATTGATCAACTTACATCGAATGTTTCTAAAAATGATACTTAAAAACGAAATGAATGGGGGAGATGGTCCTATAAGAATCTCCCAATTAGGAGCCCAAATAGGGTCTCAATTAACTTTTAGAACAAAACCGAAGCTGATTTTGTATTAACCCCACACATCACTCGACACACAGGGACACAGCCTCTGTGATCCAGGGACACAACTTCAGCAGGGGTCTAGGGGGCCAAGGGGCAAAGATCAAAACTTCCTTTGCTGTAATGCACTTTAGTGTAACTTGCCCCTCCCCCAAACCACGAACATTATCATTTTTTTCTTTGCAAAGTTTTTCTCTACCCTTCAGTACATTGTCTGGCTATCGGGCCTGTAATACAATTGGCGCCACTGTTAGCCATATTAAAACATTTCACAGCGAGGTTAACGGTCTACTTAAACTTGAGCAAGGAAAACTTATGGAAAGAATCACACCATAACAGATATTGTATCATTAACCAGGATTTTCGCTTTTATTACATGGTACTTATGAATATCGTTTTAAGTACTTCAAATTAAGAAATTAACCTATTGCTTACAAAAGGTTGCGTGTTTTACAAGGACAGATTTATTGCGGATAAATAAAACCGTCGTAAAATATGCGAGTAATTATTAGAATTACACATTACGTTTAGACATATATTATTACTTTGTAAGGTAATATATTTATCAAGAAAGACTACAAGTAGTCAAGCCTTAAAAATTCATGCGATGCGGTTTACCAACCAAATTAATAAAACCTATACGTAATGCAAGCAAATGAAAATCCAATGAGCTTTATTCGGTGACCGGAGTGGAAATTTGTTATTGAAACTAGTATTTTCATTTCAGCTGATCTCTGCGCAGTACACAATAATCCAAGTTTGGTCTGTATGTCACGACTTTCAAACAAGCACCGTAAATACCCATTGAAAACCGTTGTTAGGTTACTTTCGTTTTGATCGATAGCCGATACAAATATACGGGTCAAACTTTGACCCAAGAGAGGCCAAAACTGACTCCAATAAACAATAAAGTGCTTTCAACGTGAAGTTATTATGGGTAAACTACGCCCACTGCCGAACAAAATTCAACACTGTATCAATGCAACCATCACACATTGGTTGTCAGTTGCTTCTCATCTAGTTACACTCCCTAGAGATTTACACTAAAGGGGCGGGGTTTATAACATTAGTGACAGTTGAACCGAAATTTAGGCTTTCTTCCCTCGTGACCTAATTGTTTTTCAGTCTCTGAAAGATTGACATATATCTGCTACGAAACAAATGACATATCCCTGCTTATAGTATTAAGCATTGTGCCTTTATCTCTGTCATACTTTTCTCCTTCTATCTTCCTCTTTCCGTTCCTCTTCGTAGTAATGGTAGACTAAGTGTTAATTGCTGTTCAAGTTGTTCTTGGTGGCCCAACCTCGATAAGTTTTGCTTCTGTTGGTCCTCCTCCGCGTCATATTATCGCAAGTGTAAACAAAGAACTTCAAACCCCAAACGTATTAAAGTAACTAAAAATGTAGCAAGTAATCGAAAAATTAAACGAGACCCTAAGGGTGAAGTTTGATTGAGATTCTACCGAGACATTCCATGAATGAATGAACCTAGGCCTAGAACCTAGAACCTAGGCCTTCTCGTGATGGATAAGATCGGAAAGTGGTGGCAAATTCAGTGCCACATTGTTAGTATCAAAAATATTAAAGAAAAACTTTGTTTACCCTACTTGTACCAGGGAACTGGAAGCTTCCTGCTAGTAAATAGTCTTTTTTACGTATATTCTGTTCTATGATGATTAAAACGCTTTACGGTATTCTTTCTCATAGAAGTGCGTCTCTAAGTCTATTAATTTAAGCAATTAAGTAAAATCATACTTTGACTGAATAACTGAAAAATCTGTGTTGATGATCAACGTAAGAGTACTGAAAATATTGTTGTATAGTGCCCATTTGAAGCAAGGACTCTCAATGCAATTAACAATGGGCGTTTTCTTCAACCTGTTCTCTACATATTTTACAAATCCGGGAGTCGCACTCAAGAGCGACATAGGTCAGTAGGTTACGCAGTATTAACCTTAAAATTGCACAAATGAGGGCAATATACACAAAAGCCTTGATCTTCCAAATGCCATAATCCCTTTTAAACAGAAGTCAATTCACATAATAATGCATAAAGCAATAGCATAAAGCAAAGGAACACCGTAAATCCATAAGGCAGACTCATTGTACCGAAAGGTGAAGATTTTAACTTTCAATTGATTTTGCAACTAACCATCGTAGCCTATGCACATTTTCCTAACGAGACTGAAAATGACTCAAATTTGACAAAATAGGTCAATGCTGCAATGATATTTTGAGAGATCATACTGAGACTTGAAGTGATTCACATTCACTCGGAAAACTTGAAATATATTTTTCCAGGTGATTGAATTCTTTACAATAGGCAGGAAGGTGGATATCCATTTGGTGTTTTACACCAGACGCCATGTTACATTCTACGTCGTTTATCGTTGAGTCCAGAAATAATTCATCACTTCATCATCGTCTACCGTTACCGTCACCTTATTTTTTTCGTCCCTCACAGGTCCATTCGTTTCCTCATCTCGGTAATATTACTCGGGATCGATGTCTAAGTGGTAAAAAGAAGAGTTATTCAATGAGGTCGTTAAATTGTGACACTCTTTCGAGGAAAGAACTAGCAGAGTGGCGCAGCGGAAGCGTGCTGGGCCCATAACCCAGAGGTCCTAGGATCGAAACCTAGCTCTGCTATACATTTTGCGACAGTTTCATTATGTTGAGGATTTTCTTTCTCCCCTAATCTCTTTTTTCTTTACTTCTAGTTCTTTTAAATAATTTTTTGTTTTTTGAAGAAAGAAATTTATACTTGTAAATATTGTCATGTCTATTTATCAAAACTTTGTATATATTTGTTTGTATATATGTATTTGAAGGCAGAAATAAAACGTTCTTTCAAAAAAAGAACTTTATTTTCATCCTGAGTATATATGTATAAACAGTAGCTTTTAAGGATTTTTTTCTATATATGGGGCAGGAATACGTTCAAGTTCTATATATTAGGCCATTCACATATTTTCACATTTCTTCTGGAAAAACTGTACTGGTGTTTATTACTTCTTAGGAGCGCTGTATCTTAGTTTTTCGGGGTGTGTAAAATCCTAGTCGCAGATGAGGAGTGATATCTTAACAAATATCGAAATAAAATTAAAGGTTATGGCAGATTACATGAGATTGTCATCCTCAGAATTGTGTGTTCAAATTAAAATTGAGTTAATTAGGAAAGGTGTAATTTTACTCAGAAGGAATTGTAATTGTGTAAACTTTACATTATTTCCACAATAGATTTTTCCCTTTGATAATTATGTAGTTGTGTTTTAAGTCAACTGAATCCATCTGTAAGTCAATATTTTCTAAATATTTCACATTGTATTTGTTCAGGATAGTAGTTAAGTTGTTCCTTCAAGGAAAAAAGAAGGTTCTAAATTACTGTTACAACTGAGAAATACGTTAAGGGTCATATATTATTTTGCAGGTAGATGTTGTAGAACGATGGTTGTTCTTGTTTATATTTTAATTCAAATGAATCAGATTAATTATTATTTAATTATTAATTATTATTTTCAGACCTTTGTAAAAATTTGTAATGTGTACATGTTTCGTGATAAAAATAAAGTTCTTTCCTTCCAAAAAAATCTCCATTTTTTAATATATGAAAAAGAGATGTGAATTGGAAAGATAAAATAAAGTCACCTTATTTCAATCTTTGTACATCTGTGTAGTTCGACGAGGCTTTTTCACCATAAGTGTTAATATCATATTTTGGTTTCTTCATCTCTCTTGCATTCTCGTCGGTCCTATGAGGAAAGATGCTGCGAGATTAATTCATACGCAACGCTTTTCCGCCGTTGCAACTTTTTTATAACACCAATAAATGACACGTGCTTAAAAAACAGTGACAATTCATACATGTAGCATCAGTCTTTTACTTCTACTGCAACTACCTGGTTTAAAGTTTCTGCACCGTGAAAACGGTTGGGTCAATGTGATCCAAGTGGGATCGGGGTATTAACTAAAATATTTGGGACAAATAATGACCCCAACTGACACTACAATTGACCCAAGTTGGAACAAATGGGACCGAAAATTTTGGTTTAGTTTCCTCGTGGGCCACGTATTTTTAAATTGTTTTTGTTCTTATGAATTAGCCTGCCTCCACATTGCAATTGTAAATTATGTGGATGAAGTAAATGAAAGGAGAACTAAATGAATAAACGAAAGATCGAGCGATTCATTGAATAAATGAGAGTGAGAATACATAAGATTAAGATAACTGTTTATTGTCCATTTCAATCGATAAAATGGAAAGTGATTTTCCGTCGACATAACAAATAAAACAAGCAAATAAAAAGAAATACATGGCGCATGTTATATCCCAAATTTACAGTTGCAGGGTGATGCTAGATTCGTCAAACTTACTTCATTTTATTCACTTTCGCGTAATACACTCCTTCATTTCCAGCATCGATTGCAATGCTTTCCGTTCTTTGTATTCCATCGTTGTCACATTCTACTCTGTAAATAGATCAAGAAAGAGATATGCAAAAAAGTCTTTCCTGTATATATTATCCCACATTGTTCCACCGCTGGTACTTTATGAGTGTTTCCCCTAGCCGAGTGGAACCCTGGAAATTCTCACTCAGTGGAAAAAGTGTTTGTAAATTTATCGAACAAAAAATAAAGGGATACATTAAGACAACAGAAAAAGTGATGGCAACCAAGTTTCAAAAGTTGCTAGCACTACCTTTGTAATCTCTTTGTATTCTTTTTATTTTTTTGTTCTGCAATTTTACAGATATTTTTTCCAGTGTAGCAATACTTAAAGGGAAAATGCAGTCATCCCAACTTAAACTGCTCTGTTTCATAATTAACTGTTGAGAGACACGTTATACAATTTTTCCCCTCGAATGTGAAATTTAGAAGACGTATATTTGCTTGTTTTCATGAACGTGCGAAGTCTTAAAACTTTAGGAAAGATACTTGAAAGTCGTAAAATATAATGAAAGATAATTTAAAAAGAAATAAGAGGATAATTGCGAAGTATAACTGTTGCTCTTGCCCTTAAATACCATTTTATAAATTTAGTTTCTCTGAAAAATTTTGCATCAATTTTCCTGGAAGTTTTTTCGCCTCCTTTCAGTACCTTGTTTGGCTTGTGTGGTGCCTTTTGCGTTAAAATGTGATTTGTTTCTCTGATAACGTCTTCCTTACCAGTTGTAAAAACAATTTAAGGACCCAGGTATTTTTTGCTCCTATAATGTTGATTAACTGGGGGAGGGGGTACCAACTAGAGAGTCATGTCATTAAACGAAGGTTAAGTTTTACATGGGCAAGTGTATAAAACTCCTCTACAAAAATATTGTAGCAATTCTTTTACTCTTATGCCGAAGCAAGTGTAGAATGTTAGACTTTTTGTAAGACTTACTCAGAAAGTTGGAAGTGAAAAAAATAATCCTTTGACTGTCAACCGTTGATGTTATATTGTAATACTTACGTTTCGTAGTCATCCCTCTCAAGGACATAGTAAAAGACGGAATTTTCTAAAATAAAAACAAATATGAAATCACACACTTTTGTAAAACTGGAGAACTAGGTCTGATCATTATTCTAAATGGTCGTTACTTCGAATCGTCGTTCGTTATTCCAAATTTCCATCCCCCTTTAGCGAATCGCCGCACATTTTCGTTTCGAAATGACGACCGTTACTTTTAATTCGAAGTAACGACTCTTGTTCTCTATTCGGAATAATGACCCTGATCTTCTTTTCGGACTAACGATCCTTAAACGTGTTTTCTTACAGAAATTCAAAACTTGAATTCAAAAAGAGAAGACCTAAGATTTTTTAAAAGCGGTAATCAGAGTTTTTTTTTTATTTTTTTTTCACAATTTTATTCTGCACCACATTTGTACCTTGACCTAAAGGGTAGTCCATATAGCCATATTTATTTTTCATACGTAAAAGAGTGATATATTCTAAGCATTCTGATGAAATTTGTGTTTATTTTCCATGTCCGATTCTCAAGATACGAACAATTGAATTTGGCATTTTTTCTACTCAGAAAGAACTTGAAGCAAGCAGGCGTTTTATCATAGATTAACATTGTTGGCCAATATTTTGTTTCTATTTATAATTTACCACCAATTATACGCAACTGAACTCTGATGTATCAGTACCATAGGTGCATCTTGATCAATGGAATTTAAAACCTCATGTGCCATAGAGGCAAAACAGCATCCTCAATCAATTCAAGGAATAACTAATTGGACGAAAGATTAAGCACAACAAAACATTAGCCTGCTTGATTCAAGAAAACTTTTTATAGAAAATGTGTCAACTTCAATTGCTAATATCTCGAGAACCGATATATGTACCTCTTTGAACATACCAAAAAAAAAATTTGGCTCTGGATTATTTTTAAAAACTTAACTGATACCTGGTCACGATCTAACATCGCAATTGATTACAGTGTATAGTGGAAGATGTCTAGTTTTTCACTTGTGTGGAGTTCTTCACCCGACAAATATTTAGAATGTTTCATTCCACAGCAATTAACACAAATTTAACGTTTCTTCTAACCTGAAAGACCTCATCAATTTTTTTAAAATCTGGTAAACAATTAGTGCAGGATTAAAAACAAGGTGCTGGAAATAAGGTTATTGTTCTCTGTCAAACTCTAATTGCCCCATAAGACAATATAAAACGAAAAACGATTATAAACAGATAAACCTGCTTGTGTGGTACCCGATGGATCTCTACATACATCCGGTACTCCTTGTGACATATCTGTGTATATCGAGTCGTCACGACCTCTACGTCTGAAAACATAAAAAGTAGAATATGTTTACTGAAATATCTCTAAACTGATCCATAGATACTGGGAGGGATTTCAAGGAAATGTGAAGACTTATCATATAATATTTTATCTATAAAACAAATTCCAACTATCAGACCTCTCAGACTGTCAGACGTTTTTCCAAATCTGCAAATGGACTAGCAATTACAACTGTGATGAAAACGAATTTTGACCAAAGGAAGGCCATGAGTTTTGTCTGCCCTTAAAGGCATATTTTCATCATCCCAAACAGTTCCGATTCTCCCAACCTTCTTTCTTCTAGCCCCTCCCATATTTATCTAAAACTTATCTTTATCCCGATACAATCCTAGTTTATTGCTTCATGGCTTATCCCAGTGGGCATACAAGTCCAAAATGTGTAATCAAGACATTCTCAGTGCCCGTGCTGTGTAATTTAGCTATGATGCATTGTTTGAATGTGATGCCAATCAAAGAGCTGCACCAATTGAGAGTTTTGATATATGCATACTGAAACTGTAGTTTAGGGTGACGAGTGACTGCCTTTAACTGCAGCCATTTTTCAATATATGTTCCGGTCTTTTTTCAGTGTTTCTGGCATTTGGTGGTCTCCACCGGCAGTTCATGGCCCATATGACTATGTATGGTGCATTGCTTTCGAGAAAACAAAGATAACGGTTGGGGTAGCGCAAGGAGGTTTACAATCTGTACGGTACTTAATTTAATGAAGAAACTTAAAAGAATGATTTCTCAGCATATACCTTGCAAAGATGGAATTTGGATCATGTGGGATTCATTTTCGTGTTATGAAACATACATTTTTGAATTCTCAGATTTTATGTAAGTTCAAGTAGTCAAAGTTATGTTGCAAAAATCAAATCAGTAAGTAAGACAAGATACTATCGGCCCTATAATCTGTCCGTTCATACATTCGAGCACAGTCAAAGCGGGGGGGGGGGATGAGTCAGCTTCAATAGCCCCTTACGCCAGGAACACCGCTAGACCACTAAGATGAGTAGGTATTGAAAATGATTCGCGGATTTCTCTGCACTCGAATTCTGGAGAACTAGGAGGATGAAGACGTCAGAACCTTTCCTTGGATTTACGTTTTATATAAATGCAGAATTAGTTACAAAAATCAAATGTCATAAATTTAACAATGGTAAATACCTATAGGTAGTCTTTCGTCTTTGGCTTAAAAATATGTCGCTTGTAAGAGAAATTAAACCCGTAAAAACAGAAATTTACCTCAGATTTGTCAATGTTAGACGACAAGGGTTAATGTTGATACTTTCTGAAAGATATGATAACAGATTTTTGTTTTCATTTTGACTCAGACTAACTTACTTGTTTATTTGCTTTTCACTTCATATGTTTTGTTTTAAATCTTAACTTGAAGTACACGGTAAAGCAACATATACATGGCCGACTGATGCAGTGCAGGCTTTCAAATTATTTTAAGTGTAGTTACACAGCATAGTTAAAGTCACACCCTTATTATCCCATATGCACAGAAAGTACACACTGAGTCGTTTGCAAGTACTTCTGGCGAAATTTCCAGTCAGCCACGACTGGAAAAAGGCCTCTGCCGGACCGACTTAAATGAGTCCGTGAGAAAGTGAGCTTCATCTAACTAACCTTGCATAATTCGTAATTTAGATGGTAAAACACCCAAATATTTACCTCTTGAACGATTCGTCCATATTAAGGTTATTACTATTGCCATGCCAATACATACTACAAGCAATGTCTGGTTCTTGTTTGAGCCTGAAATTTCTTTATAATCTAAATAACAGAAAAAACGAAAAAAAACAAAAAAACAAACGAAACAAAAATGCCAATTCATACACGGTTTCAACTTTAAATCAATGAAAAACTTATTACTGCTTTCAGGATTAAAAGCAGAAATGAAAAAATCAAATCTTTGTGATTTTGAAGTGTCAACTATTTCAGAGCGTTATGAGTCCTGACATTCTCTGAAATTACGGTTTCGTTCAATATATCTAATATTATCGGACTAAAATCACCAGATCGTAGCAGATCAAAGTAATTTAAAAAGCAGGCCAGGGTGCAAAATGTGTTAAAATCCAGTTAATGGAAAACTACTAACTCTGAAGGAGAAGAAAGTTTTGAAAGGAGGGCTTGGCTCCCTTTTCAGTGTTTACAAGCTTGGCAAAAACTTATCTATTTGAAAATTAAGGCACAAGTGATGTTTTGATTTTTAAAAGACGTTTTTGTGTTTCGGTTGCGGTAGATCATTTGCAAACAGTTAAATATACTATATATGGTACCTCCACTGGGGTCTGATGAAGACTTCGGGTCTGCAAAATTAAAAAAAAAAAAGTAATTTTAGTTCATTTTGCTTTTTAGGAATATAACCTGTCGTTTAAATAAAATGTTTTCATTGTTATTGAAGGTTTGGATTAAGAAATTATACATGTATGAATTTCGAAATATAATTTTTTATACTCTCAGAATTTTGTGTGAAGTTGTTTATTACCTTGAGAAGTGGCTGAAGATAACTGTCCGTCTGTTGATAGAGAGAGAATGTCTTCATATATGGAGAAGGACTGAATAAAACTCATTTTCATATTTTTCACAACTTGTTTAGCTGTCACACGCTACATATTTTGCAATTAAACGTGTTTTTAAGCGAAATGTTTAGGAATTTGACAAGTGTGCTCAGTATCTAAACTTTTTACAGAGGAGGGCCAAAAAGTGTTTACAAAAAAAAATTAATTCCTTAATTCCCCTTTTCAGAGTTAGCTATACAGACAGTAGCCTGATACCGGTAGGTAATTTTGGCTTGACATAATATAGTAATACAAGCTGTCATGTTACCTAGAAAGCAAAAGAAATTCACCAAGGAAATTCTGTGTTCTTAAGTTAAAGGCAGTCATTCGTCCCCCCAAAATACAATTTTACCGGTAGTATGCAGAAAGGGATATTTCCGCTGTATTTTCCACATGATTTCTTTTACTAAGTTAGAAAAATTTTATGTGTGCACGTTCTCTGCATTGCGACTTACCATGTGCTGTGATTTGAAATTCTTTGCTGTGTTTTGTCAGCCCAATGTCATTGTTGGCAATGCATCTAAAAGTGTCAGAATTCTCGTTCGTGGAAATATAGAGAAATGTTCGTGACGTCATTGTCATATTTTGTTTCACCGAGTAAGCTTTCAGTGGAACATTTATCCAATTACTTTCCTTGGTTAGCCGTTGTATTGAAATATTTGAGGATGGATATCCATAAGAAACGCATGTTATATTGATATTGACATCTTTCCCAACATGCACTTCGTGAGTAGGATTGTAAATTGATCCAACTTTGACATCAACTTTTTCCAAATCTGCTTGTGCGTAAAATAAATAAAATTAAAAGAACATTTCCTCGGAAGTCATTTTAAAGACACACTTTTTTATAGTTGTACTATTTGCAAGCTCCCGACTCAGATGTAGATTAAATAAATGCCATTAGCTCCATTTTTGGCAAATAAAACATAGCTTTTCAGAAAGTTTCAAAAGGTTGTTACGAAATGACAAAATGGGAATTAAATAATCTTAATTTTTGGTCTTGATTTTGAAAAACATATAACTTACACATCACGTTCAAATTAACTTGAGTAGAAGCATTCAATTCGTTCCTTGCAAAGCATTGCAACTTATTACCGTGATCGTGTTGGTTAAGATTCAGTGAAGTTCTATTGCATATATTTTTGCCTTTTACGGACTTCGTTCCATTTTCTGCTGGAAATATCTGAGAATGCAGAATCTCACCATCCATCCTCCACACTATTTCTGTTTCACTCAAGACTCTAACGAAAGCAACCTCCACACAACACTCGACCATGCTGGGTTCTTCCTCTATCAACAGAGGTGGCATCTTAATTTTTGGTAAACCTGTGGAGATTAAGATTTAATTTGAATCAGCGCATATCCCAAGTTTTTTATCTTTGGAGGGGGGGGGGGGGTTACGCTACTTGCACATGTTTTTACGTTTTATACGTAATTGTAAATAGCCAATTATTTCTTTTCCTTACTAAAATCTTGGTCCCTGATCTGTTCTTATGTCTATTGGTAATGGTAGCCACCTGAGAGCTTGAAACAAAACTCAAATCTACACATTCAAAAAAGGAGTCCGATAATTTGTTGGCGCATGAACTTGTGGGGCAAATCGTGGGATATACCAACCGAGTTAGCACTTTCAGCACAGCATCCTCTTTTTTTCGTCAGTACGTGCATACCGCACTAGCTAAGTCTCTAAGTCAAATCAAACGAAAATAGGGATCTAAGTCCTACCTAATGGCATATTAAAATGCAAACTTTTACACCAAAAAGGCAATTTAGACTCAATCCACTTCACAAGACCACACTTGCCATCCCTGAATATGTTATGAATGGATTGAGAGAGAATGATTTCACGAAATTTTCATGCATCTTGGAACACTTGTCCTAGGTGCGCGACTGGTTTCTTTCCCTCTATGATTTGAAGGGTGTGCGTTTGTGCATAGCCATCAAAACGAATAGCTAGCTCGCTTATAAACGAACCCCTATATAGCTAGATATACATTTGGAAAATAGTTGTGATGGATGTATAACTGATGGAGTGAAAGGGTGATTGAACAATGCGCAAAGGTGTAACTTTTAGGGGTGAATCCAGAAAGTTTTGATAGGAAGGTAACAAGCCTCAACTGACAATTGTAGTGGGGGAGCCTAAGACTTTACTTGACACATTTTGAAACACATTAATACGGGCATGACGACTGGATTGAACAGAGGATGAGCAAGTCTGTTGCGCCATGCCAAGATGGGCCACTGACCTTGAACGTTGACAATCCAAGAACTTCTCCGTGACTTTCCAGCGCTGTGAAAATTTACGGAACAGTTGTATAATCCTGAATCCTTGAACGTTATATTAGAAATAAGTAACGAGGCATTCGATTTATCTCTTTCGATAACCGAGCGATAATTTCCGTCATTTTGAAAAGGCCGTTGGTTTGATGAGTGACGAAAAATATGATCGTCGTTTGCAAACCATGATATAGTAAATTCGGAGTTTGTTTCACCAATCTTGCATTCCAGCCTCGCAGAACTTCCAAGCAGGGCCAGTCTCAAAGTGGCAGGATGCAATTGTTCCCCTGCATGAAATAAAAAAAAGTAAGCATTTGAAAATTCTGCGCAGTTGAATAATCCCTCTTGTGTACATACATAACCATGTAGCCACCCCTTTTCTAACCTAACACTGCACGCTATAGTATTATAGCTAACTATAAGTACCTTACTTAATAGTAGTACGTATTGCTAAATCTAATCTTTCAAACGAAAAATGCTTATAGACTAGAAACAACAGGTTATGCTTAAGTTAAGCAGTAAACTCATCATTGCCAGAGAGTTCCAATTCTGTGCTTACTTTTAGCCCACAACTCCCACCACTATTTCTCTCACCCCTGAACAATTCTAGTTTATTGCTTCAGGATATACCCTAGCGGGCATACAGGCTCCTAGTGTGTAATTAACACACCCGCAGTACATGATGTGCAATATGAGCTACTACTCATTTGAAAATTTGATGTCAATCAAATTAGCTGTGCCAATTGAGAACTTCTGAAGATTACCGGTGAAACTGCAATTAATTGTTGTTACAGTGACATAGCAAACACTTCTCCTGTCTCCGAAATTGAGAATAGGCCTAACATTTTTTTTAACCAAATCTGCCAGAAATGATATAAAAGGTGTCTTAATGACTTACCTTTCATCCCCCTCGAGATGAAAAATAGAAAAAGAAACAAAACCAGCGATGCATGAATTTCTCTGCACAGCAAAATCATCATTCCAACCTTATTTGTAAGATCAATGTTAATTCTCCTCATATCTTTGTTGGACAACTTAAAATTAAGGCAATATTTCTAATATAAGGTTTAGCGTACTGAAGTATTACAGTTGATAATTTGCAATCCATGGCAAAGATGGCGGATTGCGAGTGGGATGCTGTCTTCATAAGGAGACTTTTGCTTCCTTCTCGATTTACGAGACAAAACTAAAATAAAGTCATGTGTGAAACTCGTTAGATTATCATTAACCAAATGATTTCACTTTTTATTAAAACGATTTAGTACAATGGTCATAGCTTTTTGAAAGGATTAAGAGCTTTAATAATTTAATCACAAGGACGGGGTTGAAATAACTCACACCTGTCTCTGTTTTTCTTTCACAGGGAAGCACTATTTGTCACTTAAATATGTTACTGAAATTAAGTGATCTAAGTGTTTGTCACCTTTACAACATTAGACATTATTTTTACTATGTTAACTCTGCAATGTTATTTAATTAATGTTTAACTCGCGAACGTTAATTGATGTATTTTATTCGTTTATAATTTATGTGTTCTTACAACTGAGGATTATGTTAATAGCTTTTGTGGTCAACGACTTTCAATTTATCAATTTCGTGGCTTAATCCTCTAACCATAAACTACAGCTTTTGTAGTCGTCTACAGGAATTCTAAATTGAAACAGATCTTTGATTGACATCAAATTCAAAACACGCAGAGTACTCTAGCTCATATTACCCAGCATGTATTGCTCTTAGAGTGCTTTATTACACATTGGAACAGTGGCGGATCCAGGGGGTGACCGACGTCCGTACCCCCTCAAATTTTTCATTTTGCCCTTTTTCATTTTTTTTTCCTTATTAAAAAAAGTAAAAAAATAATACCTACTTCCACAGGTATAGTGACATTTGTCGAAATCCGAGAAGATTTTGGTTGCCCCCATCCAGGTCGACTGATCCGTCTTAAAACTATAGCCATGTATCGCAGACACTTCTGAGAATATATTTGACTGCGGTTATTGTTCCTATCCCCGGAACACCAACAGCGCAATCGTATTTACAGAGGTGTGACCAGGTGACCACAGCATGTCTTACTGTCTGCGTGGCAGTCAGACATTCTAATCACTTTCTTCTTGAAACCGCCTGTAGTATGCGTGGTTTCAAAAGTGATGCCGAGAACGCACATATCAGGTCTTAATCACTAGCTAGTACGAGAATCGGGTCATCAACGTTATCAGGGTGCCGTTGACATGTAGCGTACTCGTCGCGAAGGAGCTATATGCAAGGAGCAATATGGAGAGCCCCATCCCTTACATTTCTTCCCTGGCCGGCATAGACGTAAGTGACGGGGCATGGGAGCGGAGGGTTCAGGTGCGGTGAGCAATAGTTTGCCACTTATCATGCAAGAGATGTTAGGGGTAAAATCATTAACAGTCGGGAGTTCCAGGAGTCAAAGACAATTTCATTAATTCAGCGGATCTTAAATTTAGCCAAGAGACACAATAGAGAAGCATTAGCAAATTTTCCGTTGTACAGTTTCCCCGAAAAGCATCAAGACCATTTATATAATAGAACACAATTTCATCAATTCATTTGATGAAATTGATGGTATAACATTTAATATGGTAATATTCTGATCACTTAGCATGTTGCTGATTTTTTGTTATTGCAAACAAAAGCTAAACATAAAGATTGTTTAGATTCTGTTTCCAAGCATAAAAACACAAACTTCGGCCATCTGAGGGATCGCAATTTTTCAAAATTTTCTTTACACTCCGCGTCAACTAATGGTGACGCTCCCCTTAGATAGTCTCAAAGATATCGTTTATAATATCTTTGTGTCACGTTAACACTTCCGCCCCTCTGATTGAGTCTGAGCCGTGAGGAGTCAGTGCGTCCAACAGTGTAAGGATAGGAGTTTGTTATCTATGTTTATAATATCTTTGGATAGTCTTTCGAGTAAAATTACATTTTTCGGGTCAAAGTATGTTTTAATAAGTTTCTAATCACTTTAAAATTTGCGAACTTATTTTGAAGTGATCGTTTATTGCAAACAACAAACGAAGGTAGCGACTCATTAGATTCATCGTATAAACCTGGAAAATGCTATTTTCGGCCATCTGAGGGGTCTGATTTTTCGAAATTTTCTCTACGCACTGCGCCAACTAATGGTGGCGCTCCGCTTAGATGGGCTTTGTAGCAAAATGACGTATTGTGATTAAAAAAACCCAGTGAACTGAAATGCTCCCGTTCGCCTATGCAGATCGATGTTCTTTTATGTTGGCTCCTAAAAGTATGCAAATTTAAAAACAAATTGTACTTCGAAAGGTAGCGTAAATGGCATCAGATTGCACGGAAAGACACAGAATTTTCAGTTTTATCCTCATGAACCACCACAATTCAACTTTTAAAATTGTTCCTGTCAAAGTCGAAAATCTTGTACTATTTTGCATCTAGGCAACTTGAAAAGACCAAAAGTTATCGAAGGGGGGAATATCCCCTCCCCTTAGACCCCTC
This sequence comes from Holothuria scabra, assembly GCA_037179385.1. Taxonomy (NCBI): domain Eukaryota; kingdom Metazoa; phylum Echinodermata; class Holothuroidea; order Aspidochirotida; family Holothuriidae; genus Holothuria; species Holothuria scabra. The sequence goes on along the minus strand of CM074192.1, from coordinate 5,552,312 downwards.
CCCCAGGACGGCGATCACTCAACATACTGCATGCCCCCTTCAGACAAATCCTGCGTACCCCACCGATGATAATAGGGAGCTTTAGATTTCACGACGCGGACCTCATCTACAACGAAATGACGTCATTTGTACCTATGCCATTCCGAACGCAACGCGCTCCACTGCAGTTGCTAAACGACAAGGGAAATGTAGGTTGTGACGTCACTACGTTGTAGTTGACGTCCGCGTCGTGAAATCTAAAGCTCACTAATATAGGTTTTTATGAATACTCAACAAGACGCGTTCAATTCGAGAAAGTAAAGTGAAACACTCCTATCGTTCTCTTGAAATAGCTGGTAAAGTGAGAGCCACCGAGCTTCCATTGGCCAAACGCTCGAGGCTTCAAGCGTTGGACGCTCGAAACGCCAACGCTTGAATCGCTTTTGGTGTAAAAGCAGCTTAAAACTTGACTAACACTTTCCTCTAAATACTTTTACCATCAACATCTCGGTTTGCGCGTCCGCTACTCAAATGAACTTCGAATATTATTTGGCGACTTTTATTCCGCGTAGTGGAAATCTAATGCGCAAAAATTTCAGAACGTGGTCGTCAGCACGACGACGTGAACTGTGGGTTAGGACGCCGCTTCTCCCTGGCCACGTCGTGTTAACAAAGGCCCCTTCAGTCCTGTACACACAGCAACGACTACCGAAGACTGCGTGGTGGACAATATGAATATATCGTAGACCCTTTTTTGGCAGTTGTGGCCGTGTGACCCGGAATTAAAAAGCACCGATTGCATCCAACTACGATTGAACATTTAATCGGAGAGATGGCTTACGACACGACGTCTTGTTGCTTGGTGTCGTTAGTTATCGTGGCAGTGTGTACCGAGCTTTAAACAGAATGCGACTCTCTGCGGTGCAACTTTTTGCGACGAAATTATTCAGACACATCACAAAGAGTGGAATGCTTAGCTTAAAGGTCCCCCTATTCTTCCAACGAGAAACTGATACTGTAACAACTTTCCCCTGTAACAACTAGCGACGCTCTCCCCTTCTCAAAAAGTGGGCTCTCGGGAAAAACTTCGAAGTGGGTGCTGAATATGTTCTGTTTTGGTCCAATGCACTTTCAGCTCAGAAGATTGGAAAGTGACGTTTCCAGCCATCTAGAGAGTTTGTAAAGCCAACAATTTTCTTGTTCGGGCCAACAACTAATGATGGCGCTCCGCTTAGATAGTCCTGCTGGCACTCAGCTCCCCTCTCCAACACATTTTTTTCTTCAACCGCGCCTAGGTAAATTGCATAATCGCTGACGTTTGTGGAAACAAAAAAAATAAATGAATGTACCCTTTTTATGTTGGACCCTCCTTCAAAAAAAATCCTAGATACGCCCCTGTTGGAATCTTGTATTCTCGGAATAAAGCAAAAAAATGAGACTGTATCTGGATGAGGATGGGTTTTAGATAGTTGTGGACAAGCGCGGATCCAGAGTGGGGCGGGGAGCGACCGCCACCCCCCTTAGGTGGATTAAGAAAAATACATATAAAAATATGAAATACAAAGAAAATAAATAAAAATAAAATCGGATCTAAATCACTCATGTGGTGAGACATTTCTGGTATATGGGGTATATTGAGGAATGCAAAGACCTCCGTTCAATAGAAACTGAATCATCTTTGAAGCAACTGGACGCTTATATTAAATGCCTAAATTCTGTCTGTACACATACCTTCAATTTTATTGCTGCAGATAGGCCTATCTGGCTGACTTGAGGCGAAACGTGGTTTTTAATATAAATAACTTAAGTTAGGTCCAAACGTATGCCAGGCAGTATTACGTTGCTCTAACGTAACACCGATCAATCCAACCGCCGGTAGTATTCAGTTTCTTTATGACGGTGGTAAGGCCTGTGTTAACTTCAAAGTAATTTCGTGAGTAGCTAACTCTTCTAGTATTCGTAATACTAAAATCGTCCACAAAAATGATGAGACAAAACAAGCAAAACAAACATTAATTATGACCACCCCCACTCTCCCATTCAATGTTGCGGCATCCCAAGGTGTCCTGAAACTTCAACATTGATACGGAGAGCGGGGTTTGTTCCATGTAGGCTACTATTTTTGTCGAGGATTGTAGCTTGAATACTGCACCTCAAGTCACGGCAAGCCAGACCAAGGAGACATGTATCGATACAACAACCGCCTAAATACATACCATCAGAATTGTTTGTAGCAAACTACCCTGTATCTATGGAGGAGGCCGAATCAGCCTGCCGCAAGTGACCGCGTCAAATAATCACATTCATTCACTTGAACGTACGTCGTCGTCAGTAAAACCATGGAGCTACAAATGGCAAAACATCAACTTTTCAAAGAAAAGCGCCACTGAGTCTCTCATCCTGCATTTCTTTTGCTTTTGCTGTTATAGGCCGGTACTTTTACGGGAGGTGAATAATCAGGGAGGTGTAGCTAATAACAACTCCCTGGAATAATTATGGTTGTCGACTACTTTTTTATCGAACTTTAATGGGCGGAATTATCCCGGCAAACCTTCCACTTTCTTGTTACTGCAACTCCCCTCCTTCTTCACTCCCCAGTGAGCGTGAACACTATGATATGAACAGGTGGGTGACATTCGTGGGTGAGGTGGGGATCGCATAGTCTTCAACTTTTGAGCCTCGTTCGAGCAGGAGTGCTTACTCTAATAACAACTCCCTGGTTCGGGCAAGTCGGTGGTATGGAGAAAATATTTGTGGGAAATGCCAGGTCATGTTCACGTTGCAAGTGTTCTTATTATTACTTTTTTGTTTGTAAAAAGAACTTTCTTTTTTTTTTTTTTTTTGTGGGGGCAAGAAGAACTTTGTTCCGTTTTGCACATATACACATGTGATGTTTAAGTTTAATTTAATGTTCTTATTTTTAGTTATAAAACGAGAACGATACTGAAGTTGATCATAAGTGATTCATTTATATTAGTGACCATTAATGGACTTACAGGACGTGAGTCTTAGGCATACTGATGTCCTTCAATAGGCCCACCTTACTTATGATCGGTCTATGGAATAAGCTTATGCTACAGGTGTGACCACCCATCAACTCGAACGTGCCGTAACGTAACATGTGATGGTAACTGTTAGAGAGTGACGGTATTTGTGGGAACGTTTTTTTCATCGATGCTATTGAAAAGAGTAAACAATTGCAATTTTATTTGAAATAGCTTGTATCTGACTCTGCAAGCGTAGTAAGTATATTGTACAAAACAGAACAAGATTTGAATTACGATTTGATAAGATACCTTAAGCGATTTAGCGGGGGTTACTGAACGGCATAATTATAATGGCCAAAAAATTTGTAGAACTTTTATCTTCAATTTGCTTTACATGTTTGTAACAAATTGGTTATGTCATTCTGCAAATATTTTTTGAATAAATTCGAGTAACAGCCCACACTTTAGTTGGGCTGTCAATAATCTCAAACCTTTGTCCACTGACTGCAAAGCACATCTCGCTGCCTTGCAATGAGCCTTCCAGATCATTAAAAGGTAAAGTTGAAACTCTAAACTCTTGGGGGCATTTTTATTTTAAACTAATATCATATGTTCAAATTGTCTCATACTCCGAGAGCTTCCGGAGCTTCCCCCCTGAACCCAGCCAGGGGTCCTGAGGGGCCCCTGGACCCCCGCGGTTATACTCGCGCTTCGTGCTCGTGGTGCACCTTCGGTGCACATCGTTAGCCCCCCTCTTACATCAGTTGCTGGATCCGCCCTTGATTGTGGGAGGGACGTAGGTAAGTACAGTAGGTTAGGAGAATTGGGAGACTTGTGGGAGAGTGAGAGGATTGGACCTTCAAAGTCTCGAAAGATTTGACTCAAACATCTACTAAAAACTGTCACAATTGTGTAACATAAACTGAGATTATTAGTTCGAAATGAAGTTTTCTTTTTTACTTTGCCCACTCTGGTGTTTCAAAATTAGATTGTGGTTGTAGCCTACCTCAAACTGCAATTTTTGTATATAGTGTAGTCGGCAGAAATTCTCAATTGACAAAACTCTTTGATTGACAGCAAAATCAATAATTGAAGAGTACTGTAGCTCGTAATACACAACATGTATTCTGTACTGTACTGAGAGTGTTTTAATTACCCACTAAGGTCTTGTATACTCACCATGAAGCAAAAAACTGAGATTGCGTGAATGAAGATGAGTTATAAACAGCTATATGATGGGTCTGATTAAGTTCGTTAGGAGAATTGGAACTGTTTTGGGTGAGTGGATTAAGCCTTTAAAGAAGTGTTTTCAGCTTGCTAACTTCCAATATGACGTAGATTCAAATAAAACAGGGGGAAACGATACAAGGGGGAAGGAGCGACCGTTCCCTATTATACCCAAAGATAGTAGAGAAAAGAAAAAAGGATCACAAAGGGAAGAAAATGAGTAAATGAAGGAAATAAAGAAGTATAAACAAAGGAGGAAAAACACTATAGTAGACCAAGAGTGGTGTATGCCTATTTGTGAAACATTGTTTTGTGATTTAGAATGAAGGATTTGAAAAATGAATTCCCTACCACTTTCACCACCAATTGATCGATTTTGCCCACTGTCCTTTTCTTGTTGTTTACGAGCAACGCTCGCTTCCTTTTGTTCTAGATTCCCGGGGCCCTTCCTGTTTCCCGTCACGTGTTACCAGTGGACGTGACATATCACATTGCCGTAGCTCCACGTGCACTTTGTAACCCATATTTTCGAGGTGTGGCCAATTTCCCCCTTTGCAGCCTCCTCATTGGTCATTTATATCATAATACTTATTTATATGGGTGCGTCATAACTTTTGACCAATCAGGGGACTGCAGGTGTTCGGATCTTGCACTAGGTTCCCAAGACCGAGCCTGCGAGCTGGACACTCGTGCATCAGACCTCGAAGCAGAAACATGTAGCCTAGTCAACTTTGTAATGTAAATATTTCAGTAATCATTATTAGGCCGAACGGATTAATTCAACTTGATCATCTTTTATTTTGGAACCAAATCACCAAATAAATAATCTAAAATCAACTGGAACTCTCCTCTGTTTTTTCGTCTGGAACTACAACTCAAGATCCCGTACCACTCAATATCTAACAATAGCTTGGTTTTCAGCATAAGCAATGGAGTGGGGAAAACAATTTGGTAAGACACAACTGGAAAAAGGCTGTGAACCAGTTCGTTGGAAACCAGCCGGCCGTAAAACTCCGTTTAACTAACTAACTAACTAAGTAACGTTCTTTATTTTTTGGACAATATTTTGCCCAAAATGGTAGGATGTTGTTCAGAAAACAATTTTCCAAGTTACACAGACACATGGAAGTGTATCCAGGTGCATACAGACTCCAAAGCGTTTGGCCGAGAAAATCGTGGTACATTTTTCTCCAGTAAGTTTGTGATTTTTTCAGAAATTTGCTCGTTTCATATTGAAGTTAACAATTTACTGCAAGAGAAGCCAAAACAATTACCTTTTAGAGTCTACTTTCAAGTCTGGGAAATGTCATTTCCTACTGTCTGCATGAAGTAGCGAATTTTCAAAATTTCACTCAAACTCCGCGCCAAACTGAATGGTGGAGCTCAGCGGAAATAGCTGCCTGTCATAGGCGTAGATCGGGGGGGGGGGGGGATGGGGGATATATCCCCCCAATATTTGACTAGGGGGTGGTCAATGTAATCATCCCCCAATGTTCAGTCTACAGATACGTGTTCTTTTACTGACAAGTAAGCTATATTTATTCTCCCCTCATGATTAACATGACTCACGTTGTTCACCTACGTGTGTAATGAAATGTTGTCTATGTGGGCTACGTTACATCAGACGGTTTCCCAACTTTTTACATCATTTTCAAAACGTTTCGCGCCATGAAAGTCACATACTTTAAGTTTCTGTCATTTAAGCTGGGTAGTCACTAGTTTCCCATCTTCGCTGAAATACTCCAGACCGGTCCCATATAATTCGTTTAACCTTGGCGGGCTTCTACCGGAGACGTGCCTGCCCGACAGGGAAGAATTACACTGTGCGGGCTAGTTGTTTTAGCTGCAATCGTCACACCTGCGCCCAAGGTTACCAAGAGATGCGGCCGTTCGGTTGTGCCGCTTTGCTGTACCAAATGATAGCTTCAACAATTTTGAGAAGATCACTTACACATTGTTAAGTTTTTCAGTTGGAGAGAGCTCCATTTTTTGATGATTTTTTAGCGGGAATGGTTGATAATTTGGGAACTATATCATCTCATTCTGTCAGGTTGCACAAAAATTTTATGTATTCATATGTATGTCCTTTGCATTATTTTCATGAATACAGTTGAAAATGTTCTGGTTATCTCCAGCCAACTTGCAAGTCATGTAATGGTCTCCGAACTCAATTTTTTTGTTACCGGGGATAACCCTGAGTTGATACTGCCTTTTAAAACTTAACGGTACATCGATGCTCTAGAATTGTTCAATTTCAGTCCCCCAGTGCAACTTGATAAAGAGTTTTGTGCTCAAAAGAGCCTTTCCTAAGCGTATAAACATGTCAATACACTACAACATTACCTCTGTATTTTATCCCTTAAAGCAGTCTTCCTGGGGTCTCTGAGGCGTTAAAACCCAGGAGCTTCCGGGGGCTCCGCCCTCTGGACTCCCACCGGGACTTCGCCCGTGGACCCCATCAGAGGCCCTAAGGCGAGCCCGTGGACCCCGCCCTTTAGGGGCTTCGCGCTCTCCGTGCACGCCTCGCGTGCACACATCATCCCCCCAATGTTGAAAAGAAATCTACACCCCTCTTGCCTGTACACGCTCAAGGCCTGTCCACACAGGATGCGTTGCGTTCCGTTCCGGATACGACACGGCACGTCACTTTTATCACTTCGCACGTAAATCAATGGAACCGTCCACACAGGATGCGTTGCGTTCCGTCACGATCGGTGCGGAAAAAAAGTTGACGTATCCTTCCGGATGCGTCAAATTTTGGCAAAGTCCATGTGCGTTCAGAAACAGAGTTGACGTACGGAAGCATGCGTCAACTTTGATTTCTTTCATGTTTTTCTTTCATGAAATGCAATTTAACGGGATATGGATGCAAAATGGTACTATGTTGGAGCTTAAAATCACAATGAAACGCCTGTAAAATAAGGAGAAAAGCTCATGTTTGGGACATTTTTTCACAACATTGGGAATGTATACGTAGGCCTATGATTCTGTGGGTACCCACTACCCTTGCGATATTATTGACTTCGGTAGTGAGAAAACAGTTGTATTCTTGTTGGGACGGTAGGCAGGGGAAGTCTGGACAATAGACATGGCTGAACAGGGACATTTCACGGCACACCAGAAAATGTAAATATACAATGTAGTGTATACATCAGTGGCATAACTTCGGGGCTTATGGGATCGAGCCCTTCTCCTTAATCGTTTCGCTCCAAGCGCCCCACAAGCGATCTGGTCCAAAAAACTTCACTCGACTGGGCTACTCAACTTGATAATGATTGACTCTGACTGTAGAAAATCTCCATTCCAATCAATCCACTGAAATCAGTGACGTACACAGGGGAAGGCCGTTATGCCATTCCCCTTACTGATGCCGATTTGTTTTGTTCCTAAAAATACGTAAACTTTTTAACACAAATTTCACTTCAAAGGGCAGCTAATGTGGCACCAGATTGCATGCAAGTACACCTAATTTTTCAAACTCCTTCAAAGGAGGAAGGGGACACCCCCTCCACTAGGACACCCCCCCCCCCCCAGACCGGAGATAACGCAACATGCATGTCCCTACACTTCCATGAGAGAAATTCTGGGTACGCCACTGGCTGAAATCCATCGAGATAAACCCACTTTAAATAATTTGTACAAATTCGGATCGATTGTGACGAACTGAATGTGTTTAGGAATAAAATCAAACCAAATTTTACGTTTTACAATTTTACATCATATTGAATATCGTGAGTGACGGTGACTGTAGCCGGTTTACTGTGAACTTTCCCACGATTTAAATACACTTTTTTGTCAATCAGCATGCATTGTCACTGGAAACTACACACTGCATCTCAAAGTGACGCATCGAAATTCATGTAGTTTGAACGCATCCTGTACCGACAGGCATGCGTCTTGACGTATCCGGAAGGATGCGGAAAAAACGTGTATTCGGAACGGAACGCAACGCATCCTGTGTGGACAGGCCTTTACACAACACAATGCATGCTGCCTTCCGTCGAGAGAATTCTTGAATACGACACTGAATGACACGAAACATTATCTTGCATGTCTGACGTACGTTGTAATAAAGCAGAGCCTTATATGTTATATACATACTAGTGCACCAACAGCCTGTTCCACAAAGAGTTACGCACGATCTTAAGTTTGATTTACTGTTGGCTTAAGTGTGGGGAATCAAACTTAAGATTGTGCGTAACTCTTTGTGGAACGGCCCCCAAGAGTTAGATAGATTGAGTGTTTCAAGAGAGTCTTATGGTGATGTGAGCAAAACTTACGGTTAAATTTTTGATACAGTCCTAAATCAAAAAATGCCCCCATGTTCCCAATAATATTTTTTACTGGACTGCATGCCAATATACTTTTCCTCAAAAAGGTGATTATCTTTAAAAATAGCTAGGGGTACAAATTCGGTTTCCCCTTTGTTCGGTACAATCGTCAAGAATTGTAACACAATTTTAAAGCAGTTGTCTCCAGAAAGTTTAAACATATTGGTTTCCTCCATTTTCTGGAAAATATCATTTTTCGAGAACGATATGACTTGAAAAGATGTTGCACCACACCGTGTCTAAGAATATGTGGAAAGTAAAATTATCCCAAGGAGACTCTTCTCTCCTTAAACCCCTCTTCCCGGCCGGCTATCACTCACTTCACGATCCGTCAATCCAAGCATCTTGGCAGAACACCTGAAATGAAATTGAATAATTTACAGTGTACATGGACGTGTAGAAGTGTGGAAGTTTTTTGCAAAAGCTATACGTTCGAAAAATGATCCGATGTTTTGCGGGAATTGAAATTTTTGGAAGAGTTTGTATTCTTTTATAAGAACGAAACTCTATTTTTATGGCCAAATGCCCAAATGCAGTACTTCGAGGATTTTCCTACTTCTTTTCTTAAAACTGAAAAACTTAAAATTAATATTAGTGATAGTTGCCTTCGACTCGTAGATATTTTTTATTCTTGCAATTAGTTCCCGCTATATTCATCAATTAGTTTACTTCTGCGGCGGCCCTCTGAGCGAATATCCCACTGTTGTTCGGGTTGTTAGACAGGCTGGAGCACTGCAGAGTGTGATAAAATGAATAACCTATAGTATCATAAACGATTGACATATCAAAACGAATTCGAGTTAACAAAATTTTCTTCTATTGTGCAAATACTTTTCACGTTACATTTTTATTACAGCAGGTTTAAAGGCAGTATAAATTTCCTCTCTCATTTTCCGGGTAAGGGGAGGGGTACGTGCATGAATTTATCTCGAATGAGTAAGCATGTGGTTGTACATTTGACAACATGTTGGGAATAAGTGTTCAGTTCGAGGTATAGTGTACCGTTCTGTTTCTCTGTAGTCACACAGCGTAAAGTAACGGGGCATCTGCACCCCCCCCCCCCCATATCTTCCACTTGCTCTCCAAGGATGGCTTGTCGTTACGGTCCTTTTGGTGATCGTGTTGGTACGTCCACCGGTTGAAGATCGGTGCAGAAAACCACTCTGCGTAAGTTATGCTTATTGTTTTCAAATTTTCAACTTTCATATTCAAACTTTTAACCTCAAAGAAGACCCAACATACATAACCTCTCTCTAACGAAAACAGATTTTTCGACGCGCTTCGGGGCTCTAAACAGTTGCGTTTGGCGTCCTTTAGGAAAACGCCACTCTAGTGGGTCTCAGGTCTTTGAATCCTCAACGGGAGCTTGGTCCCTTTGTTAGGCATATGTTATTTTCATCCGTTATTGGGTCTTTCTGCAGGTTTCAGTATGGTTCAAATAGCTCAAATAGTTTCCCTGTGAAAATTTCGGCACTCTTCGCTTGTAATTCTCACAGTTTGAGGTGGACGCAAGGGGAATCACGGCCTCGCGTGCGTGAGGGTGACTTGTTAAGTGATATCCCTTTGACACAAATTTTGGTAAGATACATTTTGTTACCAAATTTTCATCCCATCCCACTTTCTATCACCCTAATTAAACTTCTGTTTTTATTCATACATGGCACATGTGTTTTGCAATGGTCGATGTTACCACAACGGAAGGGAAAATTCTTAGGCGTACAAACTGAACATCATTTTTCTTTGAGCATCAGTGTGATTCCATCAAAAAACTTTGAACTGCAACATAGCTTTAAGACATAACTGACCCCTCCTCCGTGTTACTCTATGTTCTATCCAGCCTGACTTTGTTATATTCATCTTTAAAATATCCTATAACTTACATGTTTTTTTCAAGTGACCACCCGATGGCAATTTAGGATCCACGTCGTTAACCAAATAGCTTCACCCTGTCGTACCGCTGAGTTTAAATGGAAAAACAATAGACCTATTTGCTGAAAATCTATTAAAAGTAAAGCTTTAAGTTACCTGCATGAGTACATTGCACACGACGACCCTTGTAAGAGAATATGAGGGAGTCCCGTCCTCATTAGCCTAGCACTCATTAGCTCGAATTCCATGAGTCTCAATAGAGTTCTTACGCACATTTTGGCTACTCTTGCTTTAGTATCTGTAATCCTGCAGGACAAAATTATCTTGGACAAATCCCAGCGCCCTATCTCAATGTTGGTTTCGAGGTTGAACAAAGGTTGTGCTCTTTAACTGTTTAGCAGAATGAGCACAGTCTCTACTTTTTCTCAACATTGAACAATTGGTTGAAAACTGGGCCATAAAACTCTGTCAAACCAGCTATAACTGACTCAACATTGAGTAAGGGGTGGACAGGAAACATGCTGAAACAGGTATGTTACAGGTCCGGAAGTTTCCCAATAATTTTTCCAGGATTGCAAAATTCCTCATGAAGCCTTGTTGGTCTTCATGTCTCTCTGGGTGATCGTCTCTGGTTTAAGTCTGTAACAGACCTTAAAAATTGTGGAATTTCAGGCTTACCTTTTCAAGTTCAATTTGATGTCCGTAACACCTGTAATTATTTTATGAACCGAAATATCAGTCAGTCAGTTGGAGCATCATCTGCATTCTTGCTAATGTGTTACCTCTCTTACGAGGGATGGGCATTTATTTGTTTTTAAGAGCCCATTTGCTGTAAGAATCAGGGCCGTTATCAAATGAAAAAGAAGCTGTTCACTAAGACAGGTAATGTAAATAACAATTTCCTGATTGAGCAATAGTGATTTGACCACGAACACTCTTCAGAATTAACTTGTGTAATATATTTTTCAGTCGAGTAGGAAATATTGATGTACGTTGATGTACGTTTGAGGTGAACTTTAAACTGAAAATCAAATTTAAATTGGTCCTATAAAGTTCAATTTTTTCACAATTTCTTTCACTTGCAGAACTTCTTTGTAAGCTATTTATAACTTTCTCTCTCTCCCACCCACCCAAAAAGAAAAACCATGCTTTAAAGTTTTATTCTCTCACCAAACAGTCCCAATTCTCTTCATCCTCATCCAGAGATAAAACTTCCAGATTTACAAACTGGCGGGATTGTTCTTTTTCTTTGAAGGACAAAAAACGCTCCAAACTTTTTTTGAGGTAACAGGTAAATCTCATAACTTTCTTCTACTTTCTCTTTAGGCTATTTTTCATAACAATTTGAGGCTTCAATATTTCTTATTCAAGGTAAACCCAGCAGTAACTCCTAGTAAATTTCACGCAATTGACTTGGAGAAAAGTTACTGTCATATTATCCTTAGAAGCCAGTTATGAAACAAGGCAGTCTGCTATACTTAAATGCCAGATCATCTAATCACAGACAGAGTAGTCCAAATTCTAACCTGGTTACTTAAACTCCTCCCACAACTGTCTAAAATTCATCCTCATTCAGACACAATCTCAGTTTATTGTTTCAAGCATGGAAGTACTACCTCGATGGTAGTACTTCCACGGTGGTAGTACTTCCATGCTTCAAGGTGAGTGCACAAACTTACAAAGTCCCAATGTGTAATTAAAAAAAAACTCCCAGCTCAGTATTCTGTGTAATATGAGCTTAAAATCTGCATTTTTGAACTTACTCTCAATGAGAGAGCTGAGTGAATAGAGAATATCTGTGGACTAACTACAAAATTTGTAATTTGGGGGAGAGTTGACTGCCTTTATTGCATTTGTCACTGAAAAACCAACCGTAGTAATGTTCTATTAAAACATTTGCTGAATTTTGACTGCCCTGAGTGTTCCATTATAGGAAGACCGTCTCCACCCCTACCCCAACCGACTCCCGGCTATGCCACTGTATGGGGAATTTTGAAAGACTTGCAAGACAAGTAGTGGACAAGAAATCAATCAGGATTGATTCGTTGTGGTGAACTTCTAACTTAATAGCTCTGTAATTTGCCATTATTTTAGTTTTATTGTACAGCAGTAAACAGGTATGCGGACTTCAAAAACTTAAAGTGTTACTATCATATTAATAATATGGTTGAATATATTGCTCATGAAATCTGAACGATTAATTCTAGTTTTGCGATGGTCATCGTGGTGATTAAATATAAAGCAATTCGACCGTCTGGGAAGAGTCCGCAGCAATCCTCCGAGAGCTGTAATAAAGGAAGTGACTTTACGTTTACTTTACGATTGAAGAGTTATTCAACAACCTATACCGCCCCAACTTTAAAGTAGCCTTTGAAATATTAATCTGTGATTGCATCAGCCACGTGTGAAGCTTTCTTATTATTGTACTACTAAACCCGTAAACAGTAAAGGGGTCAATGTGTAAGCAGAGTGGCGCAGCGGGGGCGTGCTGGGCCCATAACCCAGAGGTCCTAGGATCGAAATCTTCTTTAAAAAAAAATGAACTATGGAATGATGAAAATGGAAATAAAGTTCTTCCTACACAAAAAAGAAAAACCTAGTTCTGCCAAATGACGTTTTTATTTCTGGCTTTCAATTACCTTTCCTTTCCAGAATCTTGTACAGGGAAAAAGATAAAAAAAATCTTCCTTTCGGGGTAAAAAAAAGAAGAATCTTGTACAGCCATATGTTACTATGAGGCCGCTCGCAGGATTATTAGTGACCATGTACACTCGTAAATATTATATTTATTTATCAAAACTCTGCAAATATTTGTTGGTAGATGTGTACTTGAAGGCAGAAATGAAATGTTCCAACAAAAACAATTGTCTATATTCTCTTTGTTTTTATATTCAATATTGAAATGTAAAACTGTAAAATGTACAGTTGAAATTACGTGACGCTTGCCTTGTTTCGATAAAATTATAAAATGATCATTGTTAATTAGTACCGTGATGTTTATTGTTTATGTAAATTAAAATTATTGTATAATGGGGTTTTAAGTTAAACTAATCACTGTAAATATTTGTAAATATTATATTTATTTCTCAAAATTCTGTAAATATTTGTTCGTATATATGTACTGAATGCAGAAATAAATTTTCCTTCAAATAAAAAAGTACCTAGCTCTGCTAAGATTACATTTTATAGTTGTAGGCGTAAAACCTACAGGAACTGATACTAATTTATATTTTATTTACGTTTCAACCTTTGCTCTGTATCAAGATGTAAAAAAAAGGTTTCTTCTGGTATGTAATATATGACATGTATGTATAAAGTTTCAATGATTTCCTTCAAAAAATTAGAAGAACCTTGTCATCAAAACGTTTTCATATTGAAGTTTTTCCTTCCTTTCAAAAAGTTGAAATGTGTAATGTTAGTTTAATGATGAATCATGATGTTACTGAAAGAGTGATGTAAGCTAAATTATTCAACTGTAAATATTTACATACATTATTATTTTAATCTTCTAATTTGCTGTTTTGTATGTATATATGTTGAGAATGAAAATAAAATTCCTCCTACACAAAGAAAAGTTTCTTCCTTAAAAAAAAGGAAAGAAAGGAAAAAGTGTGCTTGCCTGAACTGAAACTTGGAAGTATTCTTCAAAAACGAAAGTGGATAGTGAAACTTTATACACCTGTATATAACTGTATATATTTATTCTTCTACCTATGTATGTATTTATATTTTCAGGATGAATAAATTTCTTCCCTCAAGAAAAAACCTATAGCTCTGATAAGATCTGAAGATTATAGTTTACGTTTTACACTTTTCCACTTTCAATTTTTTCAGTGTGCGTGCGTGTGCGTCTATGCAGGGAATTTATACGTTTAGCTTTTGTTTCATTTTCCTTCGGGGAAACTGCGGCAATCAGTGTCGATATGAAATTTCACTTATGGTTTATTAACTAAATGCGTTCAGCTAAATAAATCACTGTAAATATTTGTAAATATATTTTTTATATATTTCAACCTTCGTTTTGTATCAAGATGTAAACTAAGTTTTTTCCTTCAAGGAAAAGAGTCTTTTGTTTTCTTTAAATGTTTTTGTTTGTTTGTTTTTTTCTTTTCGTTTTAAATTATCTTTTCCCCTGTCTCAAGGGTGTGCGTGTGTGCGGTGTAGATGAAATTATTCTTCCGCCCTCTATCGTTCTAAGGTAAGTAGTGAATGTGTAGTTATTGTTCATACTGTTTGTAATCTCTATTTAGTTTAATGCAGGGACGTCGATTTGAGTTTCAAAGTGGGGGGGGGGACGTCTGGCTTAATTTTTTTCTCCTGTCCTGGTAAGGTGTCCAGCGGCGTAGCTACACATTTTTTGCGGGGAGCGGGTGGGTAGGCATTCAAATTTTACGATTGTTTAACTGTGGAAACCACTGTACTAGAAACGTAATTTGTCGTTGAATGTTTGAAAATATGGAGCTTGTATTGCAGAAAAGTTTGGATTCTGAGTTTCCTGTAAGGAAATTTGAAAAGTTTGGTGATTACCGAAGAGTTTGTATATCCTGTTGACAAATCTGATATTGAGCGGCGAACAAAGATCGTTGCTGCTACATAATAATATGCAACGCCTACAAAATGAGGCTCTCCGACGAAATATTTTGAGTCAAGAGCTTATATTGGAGAAAATTTGGAATTTTATGAAAGAAAATTTATAAAAATAGCACTGTAGTTACCGTTGTCACTTGATGATTTTGTCATCTGTAGAGCTCGAAAAAGTTAACCAAATTGAAGGAATGAGCAAGCACCCCTGCTTAAAATTGCAATTTGCGGGGCGCAAAGCGAGCGGAAAATTTTGCTTTTTTGAAACAACTAATTGCGAATATTGAGCTCTTATTGGAGAGAATTTGAAAATTAGGAATTTCATGAATTGTCAAAACCACATTGTAGACCTTGCATGCACAGATGGCAAATTTCCGAACTCTCCATTTCCTCAAAACTGCCTGCACCGTGTAGTTATGCCACCGGGTGTCTGAGAAAAGGGCCCAGATGCAAAATGGTGTTAAATGTTTCAATATTTTGAGTTACTAGGGAATCCCTAAGTTTTCAAAACATGGTCTTGTAAGTGTGGGTAATTCTTTCAACGGACTATACGGTCAATGTGGATTTAAATGGGTATACTCTATAACTAAACAGAATCACAACTATCTGCAGACAGAGGATGGAAATGCACCTCTAGCGTAATTCCAGATCAAAGTCTCTAATCTAGCAAAATTCAGTGTTATTTCACTTCTCTAATAACGGTTTAAATACGAAAAACGACATGGTCGAATCGCTTTACGAATGTGTGATGTGCTCGTGTCTAAATTTTGCATTTCAAATCATTTATTTTTCTGAAAAAGTTGCATGAAGACTGTGCACCGGGGCATTTTCCTTAACCCTTTACCGCTGTGTTCCAATCGAGGCATATTTGCGCGCCTCGGGAGTGGGCAGGAAAGCGGACGTAGCACGCCCCGCATCAGCTTCCGTAGGTTATTGACCCCGTGACCTTAAACTGTTGTCTCTCTCGTTGTTGTGGCCGAATTTTTGGGTAGCTACTCGCAGCTTCGAGCTCCGCGTGAGACAGTAAAGATGGGCGACTGCCGCGCCCTCCGCCTGGGCCCAAAAGGACCCAAACAACGGGAAAGGGTTAAAATGTGTTGAACCTGCCAGGCTGGTCATTTACTAAAGATTACAAATTTCATAAAAACATAGCAGGGGACAATTCCTCTTCTTCAAATTCCTAAATGTTGTGTTCCTTCACAACCACACCCGCTGCTCTATGCACTCGAACAATCGACATATTCATAGCGTCAGATAAATAATGTATGTGTGACATGCAAGTGAAAAAACAATATTAATAAGACTGCAAGCAATTTGAGGGATTTGCAAAGTATCAATATGTAATTATTGATACAGAAATCGATCGTAATCGGTAGAGCACCTCTTTAATAACTTACATGCATAGTAGTTTTGCTAGTACCTAACTTTTAAGTTTCAGGTCACAAAAAGTGTGTGTGCTGGGGGGGGGGGGACTTAAACGTTATTGTCTCTCCACTCAAAAAGTGAGAGGACATGTCCCCCTTGTCCCCCATAATTAGCACCCATGGAATGGAGAATATTCCATTTATATTTATTGAATACATTGTACAAACATTGTAAATATTTTATACATTTAACTTTTTGTGTCACGATGAAGTGCTCCAGTAATTAATAAATTCAAAGAAAATTCAATTTTTCCCTCACTTTGCAGCAAGTCTTTTTGTATAATGGTCCGTTAAGTTAAATTAATCACTGTAAATACTTGTAAATATTACACTTATTTTTCAACTTTTGTCTTGCATATTTTCAAGCTGTAAATAAACTTCAAGTTCCTTCAAAGGAAAAATGTCTTTTTGAAAGGAATATTTTGTCTTCCTTCCATTTAGGCCTGTAATTATTGAATGTATTGTACTTTTTTCCTCCGTTTATTTCGTAAAACTATGTTTACATATTACATAAATCGTCCATCTTCAAACTTTGTCATTCCTTATACAAAATCTACGTAGTAAATGAATTGTACAAACATTGTTAATATACGTTATACCTTTTTGTACCAGGCTAAGTGCGTGAGTAATGAAGAAATTCATTACTCACGACCATAATACAAGGCAGTCCGGATATCTCCGGTTACCACGTTTTAATTCAAATTTTCTGAAGCAAAGTTTACACGTAAGAGCATCCTCAACCTGGAATACCCTCCCTAATGAAGTCCAACTCTGTAAATCAATTTCTAGTTTCAAAAGTAAGTATTGCAAGCACTGCATTGAAAAGTATTGATTAACGAAGTACTTCATATAACATTCATCATTCTTATGTTCACTGTATATCGTTTAGGTTAATGTTCATATTTTCCTCTTTGTGCTTCACAGGGAGTGCTCTGTCCCATAAGCCTACCAAGGTTTTTTAGAGTACTTCCTTTCGTAACTTTCAAAACGTAATTTGTTACAACACTGTATATATGTAAATATTTGTTATTATTGGTCGTTACGATGAAACAAATAAATGAAATGAAATGAAATTCAAAGAAATTCCTTCAAGGAAAATATATGTTCTTGGTAAGAAATACAGGTGTTTCTTTTGAGGAAGCAACCATTTTTTTTAAAGGAAAAACTTCTTTTCACTTGTTAACAATGAGTTTAATTGCTCATTTTTTTGTTTTGAATGTTTTTATTTTGGACCACCAAGTGAAAAAAAAAATCTTTCGAAACCTACTAAAACACATGACTGGGCCCATTGGGAAACCCCGGATAATTGGCCGAAGTACACGAAAGTAAGTACGTAGTTTCCCCCCTCTTACTTATAAATAAATGTAAGCTACTGAAATGCATAATGTAAACAAGCAATAGTGAAAATTACTTGTAAATATTCTAATAAAAATGATCGTTGTGAATCAGTGTCTACGTGCAAGTTAAAACTTAAGGTACATCGTCTTGCAATTCAAAATGCAATAGCGCCATCATTTTCATTTTCCTGGGAGATTCGAAATTTGTGGTTGCATCAGCCAAGCAGATGGTTTTCTTCATTATTGCAATAACACTACATTAGATGCATCAAGCAGAGTGGCGCAGCGGAAGCGTGCTGGGCCCATAACCCAGAGGTCCTAGGATCGAAACCTAGCTCTGCTAAATGAGATTTTTATTTTTGGCTATAAATAATCTTTCCTTTGTTCATCCCTATGAATTATGTGTACTCGCCTGCTTCTTAGGTGATAATGACTTGACGAACCTTTATGCAACTGTAAATAAATAAAAGTAACGGACTTTCGTAATGTTTTCCATGGTTAAGCTGTAGATTAAGTTAAAAATGTTTGTGGTGTGATGTTCTCTCTTATTTATTTGATTTCATATTTCACATTTGTAAATAGTGTAAATATGCTCTTGACTGGAAATACAGTTTCCCTTAAAAAAAAAAAAAACTTTGGGATTTTTGCCAGTGCGTTCTTCTAATTAAGTGTGATTTCTTTAACTCATCTCTTTGGAGTATTGTACTGTTTTCCGTATTTTGGTGATTACTTTCTAAACAAGGTTAGCAAGATTAACCTTTAATTTAATGAATCAATTGTAAATATTTGTAAAAATTGTTTTTTCATTTTTTATATTTACTCTCTTATTTTGTCATGGGTGTTAATGTTTCTCAATGGAAATAAAGTTCTTTCCCACAAAAAAAAATAATAATGATAATAATCTTTCCTTTCCAGGATATTGTACAGCCTTTTGTTACCATGAGGGGCTTCTTGAAGGATTATAAGTGTCCTTGTTCTTTACCTTGTAATTCTACTATGTTGTCCTCATCATTAATTGCATGTATTTACCATTTTAAAAAAGAGTATCTTTATTTTCTTCTGTAGCAACTCCCTGATGTATACAGGCGCGGATCCAAGGGGAGGCCTCAGCCTTCCCTTTTTCGCTACATCAATAATAAAACATACGCAAAACTTAGCAGTGCAACTTCCTCACACACCTGCTTTCTCTCAAGTCAGCCCTCCCCTTTTGGAATGTCTGGATCTGCGCCTGGTATATATGTTTTGTTGTAAATAAAAAAATTGTTCATTGTATGAAAATGTGTTCATATTGTGTAATATTTTAATATAATAGTGTTGGAAATGCGTTTATATTTATTAAATAATGTTACTTTTTATCTTTAGATTTTCTTGTAATAACAGAATATAAAGTTCTTCCTCAAGGAAAAAATAGAAAAAAGGGTCGGCATTGCCGGGGAGGCCTAAAAATGAAAAAACGTAAAGGACAAGGGCGGATATAAGGAAATTTGTTTTGTGGCAAACTCAACTTGAGACCAAGACGTCTCAAATAATATCAGGGGATGTCGTGCAAAAATATTTTTTTTTTGGGGGGGGGGCGGCATGAGAAGTGGTGACTGACTGCCCGGAAGACTATCTAAGCGGAGCGCCACCATCAGTTTGCGCGGAGCGCACAGATAATTTTGAAAAATCGCAACCTTTAAGATAGCCGGAAGTTGTATTTGCCAGGCTGGTAAGTATAATTTAAGCAGTCGTTATTTTGAGCTTTCCTTTGCAATGAAATCTTCATTTTAATAAAAAGAAAATCAGATTGCAAAATGATCAGAAAATTACCAGATAAAATGTACTGGCTCCTTTACAGGACGATGTGACATTTTATAACTTTCTTTGCCGCAAAGTAAAATCTCCATTAAAAAGAACAGACCAGAACAAAATTGTTCTTTAATATGTTAAAGACGAACATATTCTAAGCACTCTGGTGAAGTTTTCATTCGTTTCTCATGTTCGGTTCTCGAGATATTAGCAACTAAAGTTAACACATTTTCTACAAAAGTTAAACTTGAACCACGCAGGTGCTCTGTCATGTATTCATATTGATGGTCAATGTTTTATTTTTTTCATACATTTTTGATCCAGCTGTTTGATCTGGAATTGATTAGGGATGCTATCTTGCCTTTAAGGCAAATTAAGTTTTTAAACTTCCATTGCTCGAGATGCACTTATGGTTAGAACATATCACAGTTAAATTGTATAAATATGGTGTTAAATTTTAGAGAAAACAACGAAACATTTCCATCAATGTGAATGCATGACATCACGTCTACTTGTTGCAAGTTGACTCGTCTTGGTAGAAGATATGTCAACTTCAATTCTAATATCCCGAGAACCAAACATGGGAAATGAGTAAAAATTTTCCCAGTAAGCTTTGCTAGAATATGTTCCTCTTCAAAATATCAACCATAAATTGGTTCTGGAATTTTTTGTTTCAAGGAGCTGCACACCGTTGAAAATAAATTAAAATCATAACTTTTCGAATCGTATTAATTCATATGACCAGTGGTCGATGAGCCTGTAAACCTGGACCGGCCACACAGAAGCATTGGTAGCGCTACCAGCACCAATAACAGTACTGATTCAGTACTGCTATTGGTGCTGGTAGCGCTATGAACGCTTCTGGGCGGCCGGTACTGGGCTAAAATTTTGATACAATTTCGAACAACTACTCTCTACACAATTGGATAGGCAATTTGAAATGATGGCTTGATAATTTGACGTTTTGGCTTGAAATTAGGCTAAATATGTTATGGAATGTGCTCATTTTCAACAGAAAATGTCAATCACATTAAAAATGAACAAGATCATGTTATATTGAGCGCAAAACTTTCACTTAGTGCAGTTCGTGGTGGATTGAAGATCAACTTGACTGAGTGGCTAGGGCGTCTGTGTCAGTCCTCTTTCACAGTGACAACTATAGGCTAAGTGCAAGTTCAATTACAGGTGGTTGTAGGGTGGTGGGGGTGCCCCCACCCTCGACAGAGTCCCCTTGACCAGTTGACAATTCCACCCCTCAGTTCATAACAGCCATGTGACTTCCCCTCCCCCCCCCCTTTCTGCCATATCAACCTAGTTAAACATGTGGCGGAAAATTAACACTACAGTACAACTCCCTCACACCCCTGCTCTCTCTCAAGTCAGTCCCCCCCCCCCCCTTTGTAATATCTGGATCCGTGCCTGTATACTGGCACAGTGAGGGCAATGAAGTCACTCAAGTCGCCCCCTACTAAAATTACCCATGAAAAAGTCGCCTGCTTGGCCAACAAAGCCGCCCGTGACAAAGTTGCCCCTAACAAAATCGCCTCAGTCCTGATAAAGTCGACGGTCTCTAAAGAAAAGCGTGCTATCAAACATGGGTAGTAAACCTATATGTGTCCCTTATGGTTAAGTCCCCCTGTGGGCTGGGGGTTGTAGAATATGCCCACGGTATAGGGAGACTGTGTAGAGGAGACTTCAATTGTAGGAGGCTTTGCTGGGGTACCTTGTCACTAAAAGCATGAAATTGAAGTAGCCTACTCCTATGATAACGGTACAATATGTACGTTTCAGTCAGAAAATCAAGAAATTTAGCTGGTTTAATAATTATAATTTGTCAGTTGTCACTCAGTGCACATACGGCTATACGAATCTGTGAAGTTTACGTCGCGGCTGAATGTTTTTGCCACCGCAAGACTTCGGGTTGCTTCAATTTGTCAACACGCAGTTACATACACGCCTTACATCCAGGTATGTAGATCAGTGGCCCGGACAGCCGAGTTCTAGCAATGGTAATGAGTTTTGAGCTACGCATAATGATAAACAGTAGCGTGAGAATGACTCCCCATAAGTCTGACTGAAAATTCATTTGAAGCTACCTTGTAACGTGACATAATTTCAAATAAGTTGGAAGTAAAATTATTTATAGTCTGGAGTTTAGGCAGTCATGTAGAAATTTCATCTATTTGTGGATATTGCAACTTAATACAGCAAATATTCCTAGGCAGTAGAGTAAAAGAAACATTAGTTTGTTTTCAATTCCGTTGCATAGTTTTCCCCGAAAAGAGACAAGGTCACTACTTATCATTATAGCAGTAACTTTTATTTTGTAGTCTTCTGATCCCTTAGGAAGTTGTTTTTTATTGGAGTGAAACTTTCATTTAAAATGAAAGCGCTCAAAATAACGACTGCTTCATTTCAAGTTAAAAGTCTGGGAAATGCCATTTCCGGCTGTCTGAGGGGTTAGTGACAATTTTCTGTATGTTTCACGCTGATTGATGGTGGCGCTCCGCTTAGACAGTGTTTTCTGCCCCTCCCAAACTGAAACGCTCCTATTTCAAAAACGCCTATTTCAATACATTAAATATAAACCTTCAAATATATGGGAAACCAAACTTTTTCCGAGGGAAAATTTCCCCTATGTGGTCCGAAGGCCTTATCTGCCTAATGATATTCAGAAACCCCTCCAAAACTATTATCCCCTACTTGAATTGTCTTATACAAAGGTAAGATTCTTCCATAAAACCCCCAAATCTGTCATAAAATAACAATAATCCCCAAAATAAGCTTCAGATTGTTAAAAGTGGCAACGTTTTCCAATTTCGACGAATACCCAAATAACCAAAAGCTAACTTTGTTAATCACCACGACATTCTACCTAATTTTGCTCTAGGAAGGCATATCACTTAAATTAAATAAAGAACCCAAACGTTAAAAAAATTATATTAAATTCCAAAATTTCTGAAATATAATTATCTCTTAATTTTTATCTTCGTTCCAAAAGGGGAAAAACGTTTAGAGCAAACTTGTAGTCTCGTCTTGAGACCTTACTATAGGTAGCCTAGAACGATTAATTGAAGCGCGCGAAGCGCTCGGGAAATTTTGCCTTTTTAAAACTAATAATTTCAAATATGAAGCTTTTATTAGGCAGAATTTGGAATTATATGAAGGAAAAATTGTAAAAACCGCATTGTATTTGACTGGTGTTCAAATGGTTTTTTCTGAAGTCGTCCCGACTCTCTGGCAAAGAGCCGTTCTGCGAATCCAAACTATAAACGCGGCTTCCCGAAGAAGTTAGATTGCACGACGGCTGAATCGTTGTTGCTACATATGTAAGGCCTATCTAAGGCCTTCGACCTGACGCTTTTCGATGACATTTCAAAATCTTCTCAAATCTTCTTGTCCTTTTTAGACAAAATTGCAAAATCAGGAGCTTTTATTGAAGAAAGCTTGAAATTTTGTGAAAGACAGTGTGCAGAAACAGCAACATAGCTGGCGATGTCTCTTGATGATGTGGTGTCACATGTGGAAAATATCCGATTTTGTCATTTCCAGAGCTCGGAAAAGTTTACCAAACTGATTTATTAGCGAGAACTAATGCTTTTGACATTGCATTAATTGCGACGCGCTAAGCGCGCCGGAAATTTTCCCTTTTTTCAAATTTGAGAAAATAAAAAAGAGGGTTTCTGACCCGGGGGCTTGACAAATGCTTCCGTCCCCTCATTTCCGCCCCTCTCGCCCCAGCCGCCCCCCCCCCCCCCCCGCTTCCTACGCCTATGGCATCAATTACCACTTCACAAGCGTGCACTGCACTAAAAAGTTTTAATGACAGCAGTGGCATAGCTAGACTTTTTCCAGCGGGGGAACTACCCAAATTTTCCCGTTTTATAAGTGTGAACACTACTATATTCTTAAGGGACCATGGGCGTCCGCAGGTAAGGGCAAGGGGGGCACTTGCCCCCCCCCCCCCCTGGAAAATCAAAAGTTTGAAAAAACGTATAAAAATCAAAGCAAAAACCCGAACAAAACGTGTTTTCCGAGTTTCTATGCCAAAAATAGGCTTTAGAAATGCCATTTCCGGCGATCTGGGAGGCATTTTGGGCTGAAATTTTCGCACTTTTCATGTCAATTCATGGTGACTCAGAGGTTTTGCCTCCATCTAGAAATTTTGCCCCCCCCCCCCGACTTCTTTCTGCGGACGCCCATGTAAGGGACTTAATTGCGGGGAGCGCGCCGAAAATTTGGGTCTTTTTACACAAATTTCTGTTAATGTGGTGCTTGTATTGCAGAAAATAGATTCTGGGTTTCCTGTAAGAAAATTTGAAAGTTACGGGAATATGTTTGAAGAATATGCGTTTCCTATTAGCAAATATTTGAGATTGCATAGCGACTGAAGATCGTTGTAGTTACATAATGTTATCTAATGCCTGCGGACTGAAGCTTCCCTAGCGACGTTTAAAAAGTTCCCGAAATTTCGTTGCCTTTTTAGACAAAAGGATTCAAAATTAAGAGCCTACATTAAAGAAAATTCATAAAAACGACACTGTGTGCAACACATATACTGCGGAGTCGGCCTGTCTTTTTTCTAAAACTTCCCTCGACTCTCTAGCGAAAAGCCAAGGGGCGAAAACAAGACATTTACTCCCGAAGGAGTTCTGCTCCCTTTAGGAGCTAAAAGTCGGCCTGTCACGCCGCATGTGTGTACGCCGTTCAAAAAACATGTGGTAATGTTCTTGGATAGCTAAACGTACTGTCACAGCGCCCATGAGATAAAATTACAGGGTAACGTGAAAGGGGAAAAACAGGAGGAATACTAGAGCAAATATTGGGATGAGTGCATCTGCAGTCCCTCACTTTTTCCACTGGGTCATCAATCGCAATAAGTGCGTAGGAAGCGGAGGTTCCAGTTAAAAATGAAGGGGCAGAATCATGCTTCCACCCCACTTCCGGGGTCAGAATACCCCTTTTTTCATTTCTCCAAATCTCAATAAATAAATACAGATCATGATCAAAAACCTTCTTCTTAAAGTTTGCTGCTTAAAGTGTGACTCAAGTCAAAAATTCAAAAATATATAATAAAGAACATGAAAAACGGATTCTAACAGTCTAACTCTCGTTTTCATAGAACATTCCTGAGCTGAAATATAAAATGTTAAAGTTAATTCACTCAACTGGGAATTGTATGTTGCGCAATAATTTGTGATGTCATTGAAATTACAACCTTTGTGTTCCTTTGTTTTTCTGAACATTAGTGCACCTTGTACCGACCGAAATGGGGTATCATTTTAAATTTAATGGGGAGATGTAGTTAATTAATCCATCTCCATCCAACATGCCATGCAAGCAAATTGAAAGTGTTCAGGTCATAAAAACATTTTTTTATTTTAAAGCCTAGGAAAAAAACAGTTTTGTGAGGTGTACAACAAAAAAGTTACAAATTATTGCGCAAGGACACGCTTGTTTTAAGTGAATAAACTTCAACATTTTATATCCCAACTCAGGAATGTCCTACGAAGATGGATGTTAGACTATTGAAATTCATTTTTCCTGCTCTTTAATATATATTTTTGATTTTTTTAACTTGAGTGCAAGGTACATCACACACTTGGAGAGTGCCGTTTCCAGATCCCTGGGAGTTAATACATTAAAAGAATCTTGTTCGCCCCTCGCTCACTGATGATAGCATTCCATTTACTCGCTTAGAGAGTCTTTGATGGCACTCCCTTCCCCCTTCCTCCCCCCCCCCCTCCCCCCAGTAATATTGTTAGGTTGCGCCGTGCCTGTCGAGGCATACGGGAAGTTTCTCTTCAACATCAGGTCTAGTACTATGTCGAAACGGCTGTCTTCCACCCTACCTCTTGACCTACCACATACTCTCCGTTCTCAGAAGAGTATTAGCGCACCCTATTCTGGGCCATTGTGTACATTCAGTAGCTTGAACAGTTCAGTCACTGCATGAACATGCATGATGTATGATGTTGGTTTACATTGTGGGTCGATATGCTCTTGTTAAATGGGTACGGTACGGTACGGTAGCAGCAGGCGGAACACAGGCGAGAGGGGAGAAACTTCCAGCTGTAGGACTGAGTCCTTTTGCATCTGTTCCTGACCTCTTTACCTTCCAGTTAGATGTTGCCTTTCCATAGTTCCGGATCCCTCATCCATGGCGGTGGCTTTTGATTCTTCCACTTCGAGTGCAAATCGTTATCATTTGTTGTGAAAGGTTTGTCATCTGTTTATCATGAAGTTCAGCTTGTTAAAACAGTACTAACGTTAGCAGTAACACAAACACTGCCAGTAGCTGGCCACCACCAACGTTAACTTAAATAACACTGCAGCCTGGGCTAGGCCTAGCCTAACTGTTAGTGTTAGGCCCTAACTAAGGTAAAGCAACTTTAGGCTACATGGCCAAGGTAGGTCAAGGCCAAGGTAGTCAAAGGCGGCTCACGATAGTGCCTTAGTATACTGCACTCCATTAAGCTCGTGAAGTCGTGAGCTCGTGTGATGAGAAGCGTTCCATTGCAACTCATGAAGTGGTGAACTGGTGCAGGGAACTAACGTTACGAATTTTTGAAGCAGCTCGAGTTCAAAATGGCAGACATAGCAAAGGACGATAAACAATCAATGTACCTTTTTATTTGACCCTAAACATACAAAAATGATATTCAGTTGGTGTAAGTTGTAAATGCGATCAAGGAAATTATAATTGGGTGACAGATACTGTTGAATATTACTCACAGAGACAGCTTTGCCGCAATTTTCGATGGTCCATTTGCCTGTTTGTCATATTTTACGCGTATGTCAAACGTACCGCCTACGTATGATTGCTACTGTTCAATAGTGTATAGCCATCCGTTTTTAACAGTGCTGTGCACAAGCTGTGAACTGGCACGACTTCGCCACTTCACAACCTCAATGGAACGCAGCATTAATTGTAGGCTAGGCCAATTTCTAATTTAGTTCTATGAGTTACTGCCATAAGAGCCTAGCCTAGGCTGTGGTGTTGTCAGTCTACAGTTATGCTAGCCTAGTTTCAGGAATTCTGCCAGAAACAGAAAAGGGGGGGGGGGGGATTTATTACTTCTAAACCCCAAGTCTAAGTTGATGTTGTACTTGGCTAAAGTTATGAGTGGGTTCAGGGGGACAAAAGCTTGCTTCATGGTCCCTGCAAGGTGCAATTTGAAGGTTTTAAAGGCCATTTTTTTTGTGTAAATTCAAAAATTGCTGCAAAAGTGTCATCTTTTTAAGAAAGAAACCAAGATTGGAACAATTTTTCTCATTTTCATGGAAATGAAAAGGAAGGGGGGGGGACTTTATTTTTATCCACCTTCTTCTGGAAGGCGGGGGAGAATAAATCTTCCCCCTTTCCCCCCTCTGATGGAAACCCTGAGTATTACTACTAACTTAAGTTAGGCCTAGTACTTAGTAGGCCTACTAGTACGCCTAATGTTAGGCCTAGCCCTTACTGTTAACAAGGCTCCATAAGATGCCCTGAAGTCCAAGCCCTAATCAAAAGTCAAACCACCAAAGCTTGACAATAGCCCCAGACAATCAGATTCTACCACAGTCATGGGAAGAGCTTGTCAATGTTAACCCTAAAGCAGTGAACTGACGGGGAGTTAACTACCCAATCTGGCAGACAATTCTACTCATTGACAACTCTATGGGAGAAACTAAACTTTCTAATGTCAAGTCTCACAACAGGTTTTTCCAGCTTTTTACAATGCCCACACACCCGAGAATTACTTTGAACCCTTATAAATAACTACAAGTCAAAAGGGGATTCCTTTCACAAAGAAACTTGTAAACCATGAGCACGCCCCATCTCAGCTCTTAAGTGGTAAGCCCAAGATGTTTAAGCCTAGCATGATACATTAAATTTCTCACCTCAGGTTTAAGGAGAGTGGCTCTCCTCTGAACTTGCTCTAAAAGAAACTTGTCCTTTTCACAGAAGGGGCTCCAAGCCTGAGCTGCATAGTCAAGGTGGGGTCTTACCAACTGCTTATACAAATTAAGTACAATATCCGTACTAAAATTGATGAAATTCCTCTTGATCAATCCAAGCATTCTATTAGTCTTTGCAGCAGTGGCTGCACACTGCCTCGATGACTTTAATTCCCCAGTAATTACAACACCCAGATCTTTCTCGAAGGTGACATTACTTAAAACAATACCATTCATGTTATAATCATAGCTTAAACTTTAAGGACCAAAATGAAGGGCCTTACACTTATCCACATTAAGAGACATTTGCCAGGCAGGGATTCCTCCAGAAACGCAAAAAAGGGGGGGGGGGATTTATTACTGCTAAACCCCAAGTCCAAATTGATGCCGTCCTAGGCTAAAGTTATGAGTGGGTTCATCGGGACAAAAGCTTGCTTCAAGGCCCCTGTAAGGTGCAATTTGAAGGTTTTAAAGGCCATTTATTTGTGTAAGTTCAAACGTTGCTGCAAAAGTGTCTTTTTAAGTAAGAAACCAAGACTTTTACAATTTTCTAATTTTTATGGAAATGAAAAGGGGGGGGGGATATTACCCACCTTCTTGAAAATTGCAAGTTTTAACATAATACACAAACGTGAGGAGATGAATTAGGAAAAGGAATATAAGTGGAAGGATGGATTTATGAATAGTCTATTCAATTGAGACGACTGTTTTAAGGCCCTTCAAATCAGAATAAGGCCTATATTATAATTGATCTGTGTTTAGAAACCAAGAATCGAGATGAGTCTATTGTTGTTGGATGATAACATTTAGGTTGGATAATTGACCTTTTGACAAGATTTCTGTTCTCTTATTAATAGAGAAAATAGAGCAAAACCAATACGTACAAATACATTTACTGAAATCAATTATGCACAACATGTAGCTCGACCTCAGCACCCTTTGTTTTCCATGTTATGAACTTTCGCAATACATAATATACGTTCAAGGTTTTACCGAATTTACAAACAACTTGAATCATTTCAACCAAACTCAACAACCCAGTTAATTTTACAATATACAACGGGGGACATTTTGACCAAAGGCGTGGAAGTTTTGGTTTCGGGACGTTTCAACTGATAAGCCTAAAAAGTATTGGATTCTAACATTAGTTTACCTGAAATTATGCTTTTCTCAAGTATTTCAGTAGAAGGAGTTTTGTTATTTGTTCAAAGACAGCCCAATTTTTTTAATGAAAAGATGAAGAACAGATTTGGGTCAAACTTGGAAGCCAAAAGAGGTTACAGGTAGTATCAGGAGATATTCACCTTTTGCCCTTATGATAATCAAATAAAGGACAGTGATAATTTGATAATGACAACAACTTTCCTCTTCAAACAAATTTCATGTAAATTTTGTGTATATTGGTAAGCATACATGTGGGTACAGACTGACAGAGGCCTGGGTTTTAAGATCTGTGTGTTGGAGGTGTGTGGGGGATTCCAATTATACAAAAATTATCCCTGGGGTCTTTTAGCCAGTTCTTGTTTGTGCCCATGGACTATCTGTAGACATGTTTTCTGAGTGTATGTGCTGCTAAGTACCACCAGGAACACAAAAAAGGGGGACATGTTACTGCTGAACCAGAAACTTGTACAAAGTGATGTTGTCCAAGTCTAAAGTTATTGGTGGGTTTAGGGGGTCCAAAACTTAGGAAGTGTAATTTGAAGTGTTTTAAAGGTCATATATTTATGTAACTTAAAACAGCACTGCCAAAGTGTCTTCTTTTAAAGTAAGTTTTCAAGATATTGATAATTTTCTAATTTTCATGGAAATGACAAGGAATGGGGAGGAGAGGTTGATCCACCTACATCTTGAAGGGAGAAGACAAACTCCCCTTACCCTCTCTTGCAAAAACACTGGTAGTTTATACTAATTAGTGCTGTGCAAGTAAAATCTGAGGAAAAACATACATAGCATGTCTCTTACGCATTTTTCACAAGAAAACTTTTTGCCACCTTTCAGTTCTCCTTATTGTGTTGTCTTGAGCAAAAATATTATTGTGATAACAATTTCTTATGCATCTCCCAGCATTGGTTAGGGTTCCTGTACATAGAAATTTCAGTCAGTGTGTGGGGTCAACTGTTTAAAGGGCAGGAGCAGTCATCTCAAATTGAAGTAGTGTAGTAGACTGTCCAGTTTCATGATTGGCTGTTGGTAGTCATGTGACAGTGTTTTTTCTCTTCAAATATGAAATTTACCAGAAATAACCAATTTGTTTACCTTGAATATGCAATAGTAAAGTCATAAAATGTAATTAAAGAAACTTTGAAGAGAAATAAGATGAAAATTGAGTTAATTTAGTTTTGTCTTCAAAATAAGTTTGGGGGACTGCTCTTTACCTTTAAACTATGTATTTATGGAGCTATTCAAGGGCCCCGTGCTTTAAGTTTGTAGTTTCAAAGTATTGTAGGATAAGCTATAGCAATGTGTTGGAAACTTGTATTCAAAAGAAGTAGATAGACATGTAAAGATTTCACTGTGGCCTCAGAAGAGGCATCCCAGTGTTTGTGTAGTTGAGACCTACAATAGATGCATTTATGGAGAGGTGTGAAATATTTCAAATTCTGTTCACTTGCTTGCCGGGGCTTGACTTCGTTGCTGAATAAAAAGGGTGACAATAGTATGTCCATTCACCCAAAAGTTAATAATTTACCTCATACTTACATCATCAACATGATGAAGGGTAAAAATTGCGTAGTGTGCCATCTGGCCCCAACGTGCCAAAATATGATGACAAATATAGTTCAAATCCTTTCGATGGGGGTAATTGTATAATACTGTACACCATCTGGCTTCAGGGTTTCAAATTGTGATGATATAAATAGTTTGGATTAGTTGAAAATTCTGAATAGTACCATTCAAACTACTTTATCTCCCCGCTCTGAATTTACAAACAACTTGAATCATTTCAACTAAACTAAACAACCCAGTTAATTTTACAATATACAACGGGGGACATTTTGACCAAAGGCGTGGAAGTTTTGGTTTCGGGACGTTTCAACTGATAAGCCTAAAAAGTATTGGATTCTAACATTAGTTTACCTGAAATTATGCTTTTCTCAAGTATTTCAGTAGAAGGAGTTTTGTTATTTGTTCAAAGACAGCCCAATTTTTTTAATGAAAAGATGAAGAACAGATTTGGGTCAAACTTGGAAGCCAAAAGAGGTTACAGGTAGTATCAGGAGATATTCACCTTTTGCCCTTATGATAATCAAATAAAGGACAGTGATAATTTGATAATGACAACAACTTTCCTCTTCAAACAAATTTCATGTAAATTTTGTGTATATTGGTAAGCATACATGTGGGTACAGACTGACAGAGGCCTGGGTTTTAAGATCTGTGTGTTGGAGGTGTGTGGGGGATTCCAATTATACAAAAATTATCCCTGGGGTCTTTTAGCCAGTTCTTGTTTGTGCCCATGGACTATCTGTAGACATGTTTTCTGAGTGTATGTGCTGCTAAGTACCACCAGGAACACAAAAAAGGGGGACATGTTACTGCTGAACCAGAAACTTGTACAAAGTGATGTTGTCCAAGTCTAAAGTTATTGGTGGGTTTAGGGGGTCCAAAACTTAGGAAGTGTAATTTGAAGTGTTTTAAAGGTCATATATTTATGTAACTTAAAACAGCACTGCCAAAGTGTCTTCTTTTAAAGTAAGTTTTCAAGATATTGATAATTTTCTAATTTTCATGGAAATGACAAGGAATGGGGAGGAGAGGTTGATCCACCTACATCTTGAAGGGAGAAGACAAACTCCCCTTACCCTCTCTTGCAAAAACACTGGTAGTTTATACTAATTAGTGCTGTGCAAGTAAAATCTGAGGAAAAACATACATAGCATGTCTCTTACGCATTTTTCACAAGAAAACTTTTTGCCACCTTTCAGTTCTCCTTATTGTGTTGTCTTGAGCAAAAATATTATTGTGATAACAATTTCTTATGCATCTCCCAGCATTGGTTAGGGTTCCTGTACATAGAAATTTCAGTCAGTGTGTGGGGTCAACTGTTTAAAGGGCAGGAGCAGTCATCTCAAATTGAAGTAGTGTAGTAGACTGTCCAGTTTCATGATTGGCTGTTGGTAGTCATGTGACAGTGTTTTTTCTCTTCAAATATGAAATTTACCAGAAATAACCAATTTGTTTACCTTGAATATGCAATAGTAAAGTCATAAAATGTAATTAAAGAAACTTTGAAGAGAAATAAGATGAAAATTGAGTTAATTTAGTTTTGTCTTCAAAATAAGTTTGGGGGGACTGCTCTTTACCTTTAAACTATGTATTTATGGAGCTATTCAAGGGCCCCGTGCTTTAAGTTTGTAGTTTCAAAGTATTGTAGGATAAGCTATAGCAATGTGTTGGAAACTTGTATTCAAAAGAAGTAGATAGACATGTAAAGATTTCACTGTGGCCTCAGAAGAGGCATCCCAGTGTTTGTGTAGTTGAGACCTACAATAGATGCATTTATGGAGAGGTGTGAAATATTTCAAATTCTGTTCACTTGCTTGCCGGGGCTTGACTTCGTTGCTGAATAAAAAGGGTGACAATAGTATGTCCATTCACCCAAAAGTTAATAATTTACCTCATACTTACATCATCAACATGATGAAGGGTAAAAATTGCGTAGTGTGCCATCTGGCCCCAACGTGCCAAAATATGATGACAAATATAGTTCAAATCCTTTCGATGGGGGTAATTGTATAATACTGTACACCATCTGGCTTCAGGGTTTCAAATTGTGATGATATAAATAGTTTGGATTAGTTGAAAATTCTGAATAGTACCATTCAAACTACTTTATCTCCCCCCTCTGTGCAACTCTTATATAGACATGTATAAAAAGTTTATTGAAATACTAGTTGAAGGTGTATTGACAGTCCACTTATAAGTTCTTAATTTTCTTCTTATTTTCAGAATTCTGTTAAGGAAAGTGTTTTCAAGTGTGAGCAGCTTCTGGCCCAAAGGTGCCAAAATATCATGACAAAAATAGTCTGGTTGCTTTAGGATGGGGGAAATTGTATAATACATCATCTGGCTCCAAGGTGCAAAATTGTAATCATAAAAATAGTTGGGTTACATTTGAAAGCCTGAATAATACCATTCAAATTAACTCTACATCCCTCTCTCTATGATATGTTATAAACAGTAAATGTATTGAAGCAGTTGTTGAGGGTGTTCTCAGAATGTATTTATAAGTTTGTAATGTTCTTTTTACTTTCCAAGACGGGTGTTTTTTCATTGTAAGCAGTTTGCGGCCACAAGGTGGCAAATTATGATGACAAAAGTCAGACCTTGAATTTAAGATATTCCAGGTGTGCTACAAATCACACTCCTTGAGAATTAAGGGTGTGTGGTAGGTGTGTTGTTATCTTGTTATCTTACACATTAACCTTTCTTCGAATTCCTATCTAGAATCCATTTGTGAGTTTCCAATTTTCTTCTTATTTTCAGAATTTTAAAGAAATTGTTTTCAAGTGTGAGCAGTTTGCCTCAACAGTTATCATCATGGACTCAGCAACAGATACAGAGGTCCATTTCGACCCTTCGAAGAAGCCAGCGGACGATGCAGTTACCCTGCGTCTCAATCGCACAGAATCGGCAAGAAGTCAGAGGCGTCGCAGCTCAGAGGCTAGTAAAGGTAAACGAACAGGGTGTTGCCCAAAGTTGTTTGATCGTGCTTCTGGGTCATGGTGGAATCCCAAATTCAACTCCCCTATCATAGAACAGCAATTTCTGAAGAACTGTTTCTCCCAGGTGCGGAGGAGGTTCCGCTCTTCACTTTTGTATTTTATATTAGTGACATTAGCTTGGATGATATATATACCACTTCATGTTGAGTACATTGGCCCAGAGAACCTGAAACAGTGTGAATGGGAACGCTATGAAGGTGCCCTGGGATGCCTGCTAGCTCTTTGCGTGGCGTTGCTTGTTTTAACAGCTACAAGGTACTACCAGCGATGTGTAATATTGTCATCCTTTGTTCTTGCATTTGTTCTATGCATTATTCTGGTGATGTTCACAGTCTTTAACATGACAGTAGTGGGAAAACGCTGTAATGGTCAGGTCATGAGTAGCATCGCCACATTTGCTCTGGCCTTGGAAACAATTCTAATGACCTACACAGTCATGCCAATATCATATCTGCGCACAGCTCTCGTGATGATTATCTTCTCTATAGCCTATGAAACACTGTACTTTATTTCTTTGAAAGAGTTTTGCAATGAAATGTTGGCTGGGAAGATCATCACAAAACTGTTTCTTCACACATGTGTCCATGTGATGGGTACACACATATTCTTCATGTCCCAAGTACGTACCCGTAGCACCTTCATGAAAATAGGTGAGGCCATCAGGGCACGACGTCAGCACAAAAAAGAGAAACAAGTTAAAGAATCAACTATTCATGCCCTTATGCCTAGCATGATTGCAAAGGAATTACTGAGTAAGTCTGAATCAGAGGGGGGCAGACAGCAGGCAATTTTTCGACCATTTTACATGAATCGCATGGAGGACGTGAGCATTCTTTTTGCTGACATTGCTGGTTTTACACAAATGAGCGCCAACAAAAGCGCAGAGACCTTAGTAGGTTTGCTGAACAACCTCTTTGGACGTTTTGACATCCTCTGTACTAAAAACAAATGTGAAAAAATTTGCACTTTGGGCGATTGTTACTATTGTGTATCAGGATGCCCTGAAGCTCGTACAGACCATGCTACATGTTGTGTAAAGATGGGGTTGAGTATGATTGAGGCTATTAAAGATTTTTGTAAGGAAAAAGGAGAAAAGGTCAACATGAGGGTAGGTGTGCATACTGGAACCGTCTTGTGTGGCATCATCGGACACAAAAGGTTCAAGTTTGACGTGTGGTCTAATGATGTGACCATAGCTAACAAGATGGAAGCTTCTGGGGAGCCAGGCAAAGTCCATGTTTCTGCAGAAACAGCCAAGTTTCTTGGAGATCAATTTCTTTTGGAGGAAAGCCCTGCTGAAAAGAGACCGTTGCTTTTAGGTAAATATACAACATTTGTTTTATATTTTTCTACCAAAATCACAGTATCTTTACTGTTTGTTTGTTTTTCCTTATTATCATTTTCCTTTAAGAGGGCACCCAGGACTGTTCCTCACATGTTCAATATGCATTCAAATTGATAGGCAGTATTATGTTGTTTACAGTTTAAAAAGGACCAAAGGCATTATTCATAGTTATGATGCATTTATCACGAAGCAACCTTGAATTCACACCTTAGTTTGCCACACACGAAATAGGGTTTGATGACGTCTCACAGTATGTGTAAATATTACTGTATTCCTCTCTATGCACCCGGACTGCCTGTCTCCAAGTGGTATTTACCATAGCAATGTCTGATAGATGAATTTAAGAGCACCCCAATGCAGCATGGAAGGTCTACCTCCGAGGTAGTATCCATTCATACAGTTTGTCTCTTTTGTGTAAACTTAAAAAATATCTGAGTCAGTCCCATCCAGGTTTGTGGAATGTAGAAGTCTGCTTTTGAACTTGATGTATAGCAGTAAATACATCAATGGAAAGAATGTCAGTCAATGTCTTTCCATGTGACTTTGAAACAGTTTGTCCCATGGCAGAATACTGTATGTTACAGAATATGGTTTGCAAATGTTAATTAAGCTCTGTTTTATTTGCAATCATGTAGAGTTGTGGCAGTCAACCTAACATCTACATGTAGTCTAGAGTTGGGGCTAGACGTATGAAGTGTGTCAGATTTATGAAGTGTGTCAGATTTTTTTCTCTGCCAGATTTGTGGGCAGCTAGATTGTCAGTTTTGCTAGGTTTGTGGGTGGCTAGACTAAAGTAATGTATTTCAGCTTTCCATTGGTTGTGATCTAGGCCACTCCAAGGAACTGGGTTAGAGTGGCAACTCCCTGCCAGACAAAAGTATGTCAGCTTTCTCAGGGTTGTGACTATACAGTATTTGAAGTTTTTAAGCTTTCCCAGGTTTATGGGTGCCTGGATTTAGTGTGTAATTTTAAAAGCTTTGAAATTCAAAGCAGAATTTTTACTTACTGTTCTCCACCTTCAGATTTCCATTGATGTGAGATTGCTTTAACTAACTAGTCTCACCCGAGGCCATCTTTTATCCGGCATGTACATCATCAACCATTTAATCTTATGTCAGCTCTGCCATTTTGACATTGAAGCTGACCTTCCTTGGTACCAAGGCACTTTAAATTTGACTATAATTTGTAGATCAACTTATTCCTTTCAGTCATCAGCCAAAGTGAAACGCTTTCTCTTTTTCTTTAAGACTAGTTTTTCACCCTTCTCATAAGATGACATAGGATTGGCTGAGAGCAATCAATAATTTCTGCTCAAGGAAATTGGAACGTTGTTAATGGCTGACATAACAGATTTCACTTCCTCCTTGTGATTTATATTTTGCTGATGGTCTTTATTCTTTAATGAGCAAGTACCGTAAATTTCGCAAAGACGAGAGAATGGTTTAAAAGGAATGTTTTTTGGTGGTCAAGTCAGGATTCACGTTGTCAGAGTAAATTGGTTTATTATTGTACAGACCTTCTTTTATGTTATTTTAAAGAGGAGATGAAGATAGGGCAGAAGGTAATAATGAAAACGAGGGTTAGAACTGAAGATAAAATAGCACGGTGGTAGAGAACAAAATAGCACAGCTTGATTAGTCCAGTTTTTTTTTATATGAGTTCTGCTTGCTTTCTATCTAAAGTCTCGGTCACATCAAGCAGTGATAAGGAATTATGCTAATGATTTTGACGTAAAAGTCACTGGCAGTATCACAAAACCAGTCGCAAACTTAAAAAGATAATATCTGCTGAGTTAGGTTGGTGGATTTTTTTTTTTAACTTAGTACAATCAGGGGTGGGTGTTGGAAATTTCTGGTGAAAGGAATATCTGGTGATAACCCAGAAGGGAAAAAAAATTGCTTGCCATGACCTCAAACTGCAGCAGATTTAACTTTGTTGTGCACATGTGCACCTTTAGCCAGAACCCCCCACCTTTACAGGAGGAAATTTTATATCCACAAAAGTGCTCTCCCTTGTACATTTTGATGTGAAAGAAAATGCTCTCCCTTGATACTTTTCATTCAAGGACATGGTAGTTCGATGTTTTGTGTTCAGGACTACATGTAGTTTTCACCTTTTGGAGCTATTACACTTAAAGTCAAAAGTGAAGTTTAATTAGTACTCTGCGATGTTAGGCTAGTTGAACATTAGTCTTGGGTGTCGCACACAGTGACTACTGTTAACAAATCTAGTCTATTGTACAGTATAATTGGCTAAAAGTTTTTACAGGAGAATACTGTCAGGAAAGTGTTTTCTTTTTATATTTAACCATAATGCCAGCCATGTGGTATAACCAGGCACTGTATTCCTCCATATTAATGTCACACTAGATTCCTACAGTGCTATAAAATTTTACAGTTAGGAATGCTTCTTGGATTCCTGAATTCTGTTGGTAAACAGGTGCCCCATCATCCAGTAGAGGTGCTGGAATCTTAAGTTTCAATTTTATTCTAAGAATGTACACACTAGATTACACTCTTGCATACAGTATATATATGGTAATGTCCGTCAAAAAGTAAAAATATTGTTCAGTGCTTAAAAATTTTAAGTTGCAGTGGTATTGCAATTTAAATTTGCAATTTAACAGTTATGTAGGTCACATGTTACACAGGTCAGTGACCAGCTAATTCTGATTGTGAAGAGTAAAGAAATCAGCAGGTAGCCAGTTTGTATGGATTTATTTACAATAACTGTAAAATACATGTACAGCTAGTGCAGCTAGCTATGATTTGCAGTTAACACTAAAATGATGAAAAGAGCTCATTTAGGACAGACTGGTACATGCAGTATTTGCTGTACATTCTCACAGGGCCGGTACATGTAATAGCCTACTGCATTTTAAATGCACCAACATTGCATACAAAAAAGTAGCTTTAAATAAACCATTCACACTCACCAAGGAAACCTATCAATAGTTTTACCTTTTGAAAAACAATGCATTACAAGGTTGAAAAGTTTCATGATTTTGGGTTAACAGATTATTCTTGCAACTGCAGAGGAAAAGTTGACCTAGTGGCAACTTATGACACCTCCCCCCCCCTCCCATATGCAATGCCAAAGTTACAGATCTGGCAAGTTTAAAATTGTTGGGAAAGCCACTCAATATCACATTCTGAGTATCTTATACTAAGCAACTATAGGATATTTAAGTCTTCATTGAAACTGCAAGTTTCAGGGTTCCTGCTGTAGGGGGAGGAGGAAGATTATTCTTCCAGATTATTGTAGTACAATCCTTCAAATCTTGTTTTGTCAACTCATTGGTGGGTATGTTATGACTGTTGAATCCTGATCCAATTTTATATTCAAGACCACAATTTTAAAGTTGTTATCACAAACAAACCTTATGCAATGAGGCGCATTGACGACACACTGACGTCATCCTTGCGGGAAAAACAGTGGAACTGGTGGTCACACGCATAAGATTTTCCCCTTCACATGTAGCAGAATATGCCCATATTCTACTGGTTGACAAATCAGCTCTCTGCATTTGATAGTGTTGGTTTGTTTTGCCCCCCAAAAGGAGGAAGTACTTTTTGCTCTGTGGTATGCATAAGGTCCATCACGATTGTGACTGTAGTAGCCACAATGGACCACACAGCTCCTCCCCTTTTTTTTTCTTTTTTTTTTTTGTTTTCGGTGATACCGGTGGGAAACCCTGAATGTGTGAACCATTGGCCATTTGTACAGTATTATCAAAATGACTTTGAAGAAACTTTGGATCTACTTTGCTCCTACTTACCTCACCTGTTTCACAAATGGACTGTTCCATTTGCCGCGTAATACTCACTGGCAATGTCTTCTGTAGGTGGCGCAATGCCCTAATCGGAACTATACCTGAACACACCTTTGTTTCATTGCCAGCAGAATGCTCAAGTTGCGTTTTTCCAGCTCTCTCGTTTTTTTCTTGTTTTGGGGATTTCCTTTTGGAGTTTTATGCTGTTTTGGAAGTGTTTTATCGTCTCTATCTTTTGCATCGGCCTTGCAACCCGCAGTGATGAGAAATGTCAAAATGACTTTGAAGAAACTTTGGATTTTGGATAGTATGAGTACAGTATTTGTATCTGTCACATAAACTTTGCGAATTAAAAAGCAGAGATCAATCGTTCCATACAGTGATTCAATTTGTTTGCTGCAAGTCTATTTGGGATGGCAGTTTGTAACTGTATTTCCTTTGAGGAGGCAGGTACAGTTCTAGGAGGGATTTTTATTAACCTCAAACTTAAACCTTTCCCCTATATCTTGGGTAGTTGTTGACTTTTAGTACCAGTGGGATTACTGTTTGTTTGTAAACTTTGTCCATAATCTTTCAAAATTATAGTGCCAGTTTATAGATGTACAGTGTAGTGCTGCATAGTTTAGCCATCTTGCAAAGCATATGTTGTCCACTGTTCTCGCATTCCATATTTGACAGCCCTGGATTTAGCAGTTTTTTTACATTTTAGTGTTTTTCTCTTATTTCCAAACACATTTTGACAACTTGATGTTTTCATATGGCATTTCATTATTGCAATGAGAAACGATAAGATCCTTACAGACAACATACAGTAGTGGTTTTTTATGATGGTTTATGTTTCTGCAAGATAAGAATAGACTGCTGGCCCTGGTTATGTAAAAAGTAGTAAAAATGCTATTTTAAGAAGAATTGTTTTAAAATTAACCTTTTGCAGCAAAACGAAGTACATAAATTAGGTTTTGCCTTGGTTGGAAAGTTGGAATTTTTTTACCACCCATATTTTATTATTATACTGTACAGTAGGTGAATTCTTGTGGGAGGGACTATTTTTATTCCTTTCTCTTTTGTAAAATTCTTTTTTAAATTTGCAGATTGTAGTGTCTCATTGATAATTAGTTCTGTGTTTACATAAATGCACCTAAACCAGTTAATTTTATAATCTGATGGTAAAAAAATTCATATTATTTGGCAACTGCTCAAGCTAAATTCTAACAAGGAGAGTCAAACACCTTGGATAGCTCCCTTTAGATGATCTGTGTTAACTTGCAGTGAAATATTTTCTAATTCCTCTTTTAATGAAATTCAATAAAGGAAATATGATTAGCTATCTGCAGAATATTATGACATGTCATATTAGATTTGGAGGTTTGGTGTGCTTTCATACATTTTGAAGGTTTTTTCCAATATAAGTTATTTTCAGAGTTATTATCTTCATATGATTGCTTTTAATTAGCTCAGTAATATTCATTCTTGCAAGGAGGATTTGATTTTCATAGAAGGGTTGAAGCTAATTTTTACTACAAAAAATGAAGGTTGAATAAGGAAATAATTATATGAATAGACCCATTTCCAAGTACGTAGCAGTTGCAGGGATTGAGTTTTGGTGTCGCACATTGTTTTTTTTCTGTGATGTTGATTTAACTGTGACCAAAAGGCAACACACCAAAATTTTGTCCCACAATCCTTAGTGATTTTCCTATAAATTATGAAAAAGTCTATTTTTTGTTTAAAAAGTGCAGTTACTTGTGTAAATTCAAAGATATCAGATTATCAGTACAGAGGTGGCAACTCTCCCTGATTCTCAGGGAGACTACCTGAAAATTCAAGGATTTTTGTCCATTCCAACTAGCAAATATGACAATCTACCTGATTCAAGCAAGCTTTTCCCCCATTGAGTTGCATGTAATTTTAAAAAATCTCCCTGATTCCTGTGTGAAACCTCCCTGATTTCTGGATATAAATGTTGGCATCTCTGT
The DNA here is from genome assembly GCA_037179385.1 of Holothuria scabra. Classification (NCBI taxonomy): domain Eukaryota; kingdom Metazoa; phylum Echinodermata; class Holothuroidea; order Aspidochirotida; family Holothuriidae; genus Holothuria; species Holothuria scabra. Next base: position 5,512,026 of record CM074192.1, on the reverse strand, counting down.
CAGTACTCCATTTTGCAGGGCTAGAAAGATTCATTTCCCAAGCAAATCAAGGGACATCACACATCCTTTGTTTTTTTTTTCTGTGTGCTGTTGTGATAGAATTGGGCAACAGTACGGCAGATGTCGAACAAGAGAGCAGCCATATGGATAACTTAAAAAAAAAAAATCCTGAAAAATTCCTGAAGGCTCAATTTTTGGAAACTGTGCTTCTTTCAGATGACACTATTCTGAAGCTGGACACTTGCATTGTACAAGTATAGCCTCCAAGTAGGCTATAGAAGGGTCTCCGTATCAACCTCAAACAGCTGTTTTGGTCATGACACATAAGAGGGTTAACTTTCCTCATTTCAAAAACTAATGGAAATGCACTGGAATTGAAAACCAAATAAAGATTGAAAAAAAACCCCGTCATTTCCCTCCCCACCTTGGTTGGACTTAACCCTTTACCGTTGTACTTCGATCGGGGCATATTTGCGCGCCTTGGGAGTGGGCGGAAAAGCGGAGGTAGCCCGCCCCACATCGGCTTCCGTAGGCCATTGACCCCGTGACCTTAAACTATTGTCTCTCTCATTGTTGTGGCCGAATTTTCGGGTAGCTACTCGCAGATTCGAGCTCCGCGTGAAACAGTAAAGATGGGTGACAGCCAGGCTCTCCACATGGGTCCAAAAGGACCCAAACAACGGTAAAGGGTTAACTTCATTTACAGGTAAACTGACTCAATAGTCTAAGGTGTTTGAAATTTATCAGCAGTTGGCGCACTTTGGTACTGTGTGTACACAGTGCATGGTACTGGTCTTGTTCAATGCTTCTCCTACACATTTGCTTTGCTATGGGCAGTACTGTAGTTCATCTTAATTTGATTGCTGTTCAGATGCAGAGCTCTTGTAATTTCCCTGGTCTGTCTAACCATGATCAACCATTTATCCTGTCCTTGTGATGTCTGTGTGGGTGTGCATTAGTAATCAAAATTCCCATTTTGACTTTTGTCATAATTTATTGCCTGGGTTGAAAAAAGATGCAATTATTCTTCCTGGCTATCCTTCAAAGTTGACTTCTTTTTTTTGTTGTAATTGATGTGATTAAGGTATACATTACATTCTTTCTATAAATAGCAAGCAGATTGGATGCATGGTTAAATGTGAAATGAGCTATAGTGTAACAGATCTGTCTTACCTATCATCCCCTTTTTCTGCAGGTTCTATGTATGTCTGGGAAGATGTACCTACTGTAAAAATAGTTGAGGTGAAATAAACATTCATTGCTAAATTTTTTCCTAGGGCATTATTAATAACATTTTTGGTTTGACATATTTGGTCCCTTTTTCTTCACTTCAAAAACTTAACAAAACATGAGTTAAGAGAGAAATTGTCTGCCAGTGTTGTAGTGAAGTTGCCAAAAACTGTGTCACCCAGCTACACTAAGATATTGTTACCTTACTTCCTGGTGTAGAAAAAAGCTTTTTTGCTCAGATGAATTCCAGTTATAACCAAGTATGAGGGAGCATAGCTTTTTCTAGGCCCGAGCAGTCAGCAGATTAATACCCAACATGTTGTGCTGGACTTCTGAATATTCTGAACAGCCCAGTGACCACAAGGAGTCCACCAGGCAAGTTAATGGGCCTCTTTCTTTATCTGTCTCATTATAGTAACTTGCCCAATAGAATGTGTGTGGTCACCAGGCTGTTCTGAATATTCAGTAGGAGCACAATGGGTAGAGAGGTAGTGTTCTGCAGACTGCTGGGGACTTAAAGGGACAATCCTCTCATCCCAAACTACACTTCTAGTATAGGGTAACAGAAACTCTCAATTGGTTCAGCTTTTTGATTGACTGCTAATTCACACAATGCAGAGTATCAGAACTTAAATTACACAGCACGAACTTTTCTGATAGTGTTTTGATTATACACACTGAGCTTTATATTCACCCTGAAGCAATATAATGAGATTGTGTCGGGATGAGGGTGAATTTCAGACAATTGTGAGAGGGGCTTAATTAAGAAGGTTAGGAGAATTGGTACTGTTTGGATGAGAAAACTGGGCCTTTAAGAAAAACCATTCTCTCTAAAGTCAGGCTTATATTGCATCTGGGTAGCTTTGCAAGAGATCCTGGTGCAGTACTGAGCAAGTTCTCAGTGTCTTCATCAGCTCTTACACCTGCAGTGTAGTGTACAGTGTTTCAGTCAGGAGTCATACAGGTTTGTGTACAAAGAACTCATGAATGTGTGGTCTAGAGCAGCAGGAGTTGATTTAATTTTATAACTGTACATTACTGATCCACAATCATTTGTTACAGTAGGTATTTTACGTAATCATGCTGTGTTATAGTGAACTCATGTCTATGCATTTATTACAATCCGGAGTGACATCTAGAGAGACAACTTCTTTCTTTTCTTTACTTACACCTAACCAGGGAATAATTTGGTATTCAATATTTGCAGAACAATTTTGAGGTTTCTGGCTTTCTCTACCACAATTCATGTTACAACCCAATGTTGTAACAAGTACAAGTACGTAAGATTTTTGGATTTGTGTAGCCATTTTCCCATCACATAGTGAAATGTGAGGCAATACCAGCTAAATTATTCCCTTCTTATTGAAACCGTGTCGCAGAATTTTTAGGTGCAAGCTTTCACTGCTCTAAGGAAATTTTGAGTCTGTCTATTCTTCAGATGTGTTCTATTTTAGAATTGAATAAATTGATAGGCATTGAAAAACGCTGCATACAACCTTGTGATTACCGCAACTTGACACTGATTAAATCAACCATACACAGCATACTGGTCTACAATATATGCAAAACCCTAATGCAGCTCTCAGGGCAAAAATTTAGAGAGCAATAGCAAAATCTAATTTAAAAACAGTAATCTTTTGTTCAAAAGTATTGCACTGTTTTCTTCTGTGGCTGTGTGGTCGGTTGTTCTTAGTTTATCGCTGTACTTTGTGTGTATGCTTGCAAGGTACCACACAATACCAGTGTCAAGTAACATTTGGTGTTCAATGGTACTTGAGTATATGCCTGTTAAATAAACATTTAATAGCCTTGCTTCAACCAATCCACATAGAGCTATGTAAATGAAGTTTCCATCGGAATTTTACGCAAGTTGAAATAATTTTGTCTCCGTGCCGGGGCATGTTGGTTTCTCGTAGCGATGAGCTGAACAAAAAGACCTTATCTGCTCCGTGGGCTAGGTTTAGTTATACAGTACCGATGACTCAAAAATAGAACCTAATTCTGCTGTTGTTTGTGATACCCAAAGGAACAAATGAAAAGGGATAACATTTCAGTGACTTGCAACTGGAAAAATAGGCTGTGTGTGTTTGCCGCCGGTGTAGTTAAATCGAAAGGTACAGTTGAGGTAGGGGTGTAAGTTCTGATGAAACAGCCAAACCCATAAAATGGAGCCCTAATGTATTACAGTACTGTATAGTACAGAGTGAGGGAGAAATTGTGAACATTCAGTGAGGAATTCATGCAAGTTGTTCCCATTTGTCAAATACTGTACATAGCAACCTTTCTGTTGGGGTACAGTATTGTAAAATGTTTTCATGTTGAAAATTTTATTCATGTTGCAGATAAAGTTTTGATCAGTTAAATAGCTTCACTTACGAATTCCAGCAATGGTGCTTTATCTCCTCAAAATGTGTTTCAATACTGAATAGTAACAAGTGCTAGGCTACATCATTGAATTGTAATTTAATGATGACCAATTATTCTTGTGGACTGTCACTAGATTTCTTTACATGTCAGAACTGGTGGTAACAAAAATGGGGTTTGGGGCACTGCCTTACATTTAATTACCCTCTATTTGGAGCTGTTAAATATTGGTTTTAAAAATATTTAGATGTTCTACATATGTCATATTCTCCCATAAGTGCCAAACTCCCAAAAGTATGAAAGTATGTACACAATGCATTAAATTCTGCACCATGCACTTGAAGAAGATCCTGCATAACTCCCAACAGGGGCTTCAGTGTTTATTTTATTGGCAGTTACCGGAAAAAAAAATGCTGATCTCATCTTAATTATATGTTATCGGGATTAGAATCAGTTGCATCTTTTTTTTTCCCAGTCAATGATGATCAATAGTCCAAAAAAGTAAATCTATCCATTGTGTAATGTATCCTGTATACTTCATAATTAATGAGTCCAATCTGTTTCACTCCTACTGTACCTTAAACCTTGTCTACTACACAGTAGGTGTGTATAGTCCCATTTAGTTCCTGTGGACTAAGACTCAGTAAAAAGATAATTGACATACAAGTTTGAGGTTTGTATATTATGATGTTGGCCCAGGTGTCAGCCTTTGGGAACACTATGTCACAACACTATAATTTATTTTCATCGTAGGATCGTTCAATATAGTTTCTCCCCTTCCAAGGAGTTTCAGTCACACTAAAGTTTATACAGTAGGCAGGGTCCTTTTGAGCCCATACCCCCCCCCCCCCCCCCCAAAGTATCTTTGAACAGACTGTATTTCTTACTGTAAATTCTTAGAATCACACCTGATCTACTGTAGATGCCAGGGCCTTCATTCACACTACAGTCACACTTTCACCTCAGGTTTGTTTTTCTTCGATGAAGAGGCAAACTCCCTTTACCTACAGTACTGATCCTCACTCAGTCCATTCAGGACACGTCAGCTGGTGAAAGAACAGACTTCAGGTCTCCATTAGGTTTATGTGCTGAAGAAGTCTCTGGATCTATTTAGTTTCTAATACCTTGCCATTACCGTAATTTGATGGTACAGTCTACAGAACAGTGTCCTTCCATTACAATGTGGTCCTTTTGCAAGGTGATGCCATTGGACCTCTCAACAGCACCATATCCCCAGGATGGTCACACCCAAATTAACACCAGGGACACTGTTGAGAGGCAGCAAGCCATCATCATTATAATTGAAGGATAGACTGCTGTCCAGTTGTATCAATAGATGATAAGTGAGGTAATAAATTCCCAAGCCAGATTTTGGAGAATGCCTGGCATTGCTTTGGAGGCAATGCATATTTGATGTGCAGTTCTTCATGTTCTGTATAATGGGTACTTTTAAGAGAATTACGAAGAAATTTGTGAGCAGACTGTTGTCCTTTAAGCAGGGCCCCTACACTAAGTTGCTTAGCAAGTAGTGGTAAAAGTCATCAGTCCATCCTTTTGATGTAATGAAATACCGAACAAACCTCCACAACAACATTTATAATGGTTCAAGTGATGTTTCATTATCCCATTTGAAACATTTTTCGTCTTGCAGTTTTGCTTTCAAACTCAAAGTTTGGGACTTTCCAGTTGAATTAATATAGTACATAGCAGAATGAAACACCAGCTCTATGTACATTAACAACTTCTAGCATATTAAGTTATATAAAGGCCCTTTCTTTCTGCTCAACCAAATACTTGTTTCGCTTTCAGTGTTTAAGTTACTTTATTTTGTTTTTCATATGGAAACAGAATAAAGCCCCTGTAGATTTTGTTATTCCTCTACTAATGTGTAGTGTTACAGTATGCATGATCCCCCCCAGCCTCCCTTGTCAAAAAGACCGGAAAAATAAAAGGAAAAAACAAAATACATCATGCTTTACCCTTTTTTCGCATCTTACGCTGAAGTAATTCACATCATGTGGAAACTAAAGAAAGCATACATCTTCTGTAGACTAAATATTATTCCTCTACTAATTGTGTAGTGGTACTGTTGCAATGCAAAGTTAGGCAAGACCCCAAGACTTTAAATCATCATTCCATATCGTTTTTATATACTGTAATTCATTATTTCTCCAGACAATTCTCTTTACATGCATTATATTCCTGCCCTTAGGACAACAGTGTACACCCTAGGTCTGCATTAATTTTTTTTGGTTTGGCCTTCTTTGATGTGTTGGTCACAGCTTCTTTAAAGTGACTCTCTGGTCAAAAAATTAAAAAATAGTATGAAAAATGAATTCTAACAGTCCAACTCCAATCTTCATAAGACATTCTTGCATGGAGATCTATGAAATGTTGAAGTTTACATTATTCACTCAAATTATTGATATATTGCACAATAATTTGTGATGTCATTGTTGTACTACTCAAATTACAGTATTTGTATTTTTGTTTTTATGACAGTTAATGCACCTTGTACCAAGGTACTGTACTTTACTCGACAAACCCTGTTGTTTTTTTAGAGTGCTTCCCTTCACAATATTTTGATTTCATGTAACATTCTACTTAAATTATTTCTGTATATTATGCCAATTACTATCAAATATTGTGGAAGAACAAATAAATGAAATAAAATGAAATTATCAGGTTTTGAAGAGGGAGTGTTGTGGGCCAAGTTAACATATGTGTGAACTGTTCCATATCAAGAGGTACTGTTTCATTTTCTGAGCTTAAAACTCTCAAAACTTGCCGATGGTTTTCTCTTTGCGACTTTAAATACTACAATTGCTAATACGTAAAGTAATCAGAAAAGTATGAAGCAGCAATGTGGTTGAAATAACAGCAGTCCAGTCTTTTTTTAAATAAAACCAGAATGAATTTCACACTGCACATTTAGATAGGAAAAGGGGATTGTTGCCTCTGGACCACACCCACAAGGGCTGCTGTGAGTTGTGCTCATGGGGTGGGTTGTGCTCATGAGACATGTTTGCTACATGTTTTCTGAGATACAGTGTAGCAGTGTTGGCATGTATGGGTTTCTGCATTACAAAGAACTAAATTTCACTATCATGTCAAAAATAGCGCACAAAGTACCAAAATATCCTAATAATGTGGTGTCCAAATTTGTAATGTCCTTTAAGCTTGAAGGCACAGAAAAGTTGTTTTATACCATGCAGGAGAGTGACTCAGCTACATTTATATCATTGTCCCAATGCCAGATCTATCCAGAAATGATGGCTTTGAGAGAGGGGGAGAGAGGTCAAATAAGAGGGGGCATACATAGCCTGAGCCTTCAAGTAATGTTTTTAGTTTTAGAGGTGCATGGATGCCAAATTTGCTTTCAATATTTGACCTAAACTGTAACTGATGTGTGAAGTACTGCACACTTTGTAATGACTTTGTGAAAACATTTATATCCATCTCTCAGAAATGAATGAATTGATTATTTTTGTATTTTAATTGTGTTTGTGTGTCATGTGAGTCAGAAAAAGTCACTGGTTTATCAGGACTATACTATACTGGTGACAGTCACATTGCATTGAAACACATTTTGAAAATGGCATGGTGATTGAGATTTGTTTTTTGTACATTATTTTGTTATACTGTACATGCAGTGGTGGCTTATAAATGTTCATGTGCAGTAAGTAGTTTGTGCTGGTGCTCACAACTCCTCATTGGGTTTTGTCATGCCTTCATAAAACATAGTATTATTATAATAAATAAAACATTTATTGTATTAATATATTATCTTATTGCAAATTATATCCTTGCTTTGAATATGATCAAACCTAGTATGCTTCTATAATACAGTAGTTTGTCTTGAATTGATCAAATTTCTGGTGAATAAAAAAAAAAAACCATTGAAATAATTTTAATAGGATCCTTTACAGTCTGTGATTTTACTTCATTAGACGTGCAGTATTCACTGTGTATAGTAGAGTGATGTGTAGTGATTATATTGTTAAGTTAAATGTTAATTGTATTACTTGTATTAAAGCTGGAGCTTACATTTTGCAGGTTGGTTGCATACTGTTGATGTTTGTCATTTATTCCACCTAGGGAAACTGCTCATTGTGTAGCAACTTATACTTGTGCTCAGAGTGCATGTTGAGGGAACATGTTAGATATGGCATATGTTATACATTCATGGAACATAGAATTGGTTGGTGTTTACTCCTACAGTAGCCTCCCTACTCTTAGAGATATATATATAAAAAAAAACAAAAAACGATATGCATGCCATAGCCAGTACTGAAGGGAGTGGGTTGGAGGAAGTTTTAAGGGGGAAATGTCTCTTAGAGGTGTCAGTCATATATAGCCTAAATTAAAGCAATGGTACATTTTGATCTCCTCAGGAGTGAAAAATTGCCAAAGCAGTTAATCCCCCGACCCTCCTTGTTATGCCCTTGGAGAAATGATGAGGGAATAAAGATTGGTAAAATCCCCAAGGGTTTTATTTGTCCTCCTAGCTGTTGTAATGTTTGTGCAGCGCTGTGCGAGACAGATTTATTTAAATAAAATGGCAGAAAAATGTGTGGTAACTTTACAGTAGCTGTGAAGAGGGAGAGAGAATAGAAAGAATTTTTATGTAGATTATGGAAAGCTTTAATTTTCATTTTTTGTCTTTGGCAGTCAAATGTACCTGTAGTACATCAAATAACATCAAATGAAGTTAGTATTCGGAAGCTAGTGAAATGTTGATAATGATTTACTATTTTGTCAGGGTATTTTCAGCCTGCACTGCACATGCACCAATCAGTTTCCATGCAAGCATTGAGGCCAAAAGCAAACATCGTACAGTTGTGCTTTTTTTTTCATGAAACATAGAAGCATCCCAACACTTCTGCCATTTGCATGCAAATGACTTTTCCCACTGCCCAATCCTGCTGCATATTCTTTAGAAATCCTACATATTCCCCTGATGCTGAATTTGATATTGGAAAAAAGAAGTAATACCACGCACGCAAAAAGTCACATTAGGAGTGACTTGATGTGGGAATATATTCATAATGAGTGCAGAACCCAGCCGCAAATTTTGAGTGGATTGCTTAATAGCATTCAGGCTGTTCTGTCTGTTTCATCTGACAGGTTTCTATGAGCCAACAATTTAAGGAAGGCTTTTTTTTTTCCTGTTTGTATGCGAGATGAAACATAGAAATCATCAGTAATCATCAAGATTTTCTGTTAGAGCCTTTCAGGCAGAAATTGCTTTCTGTGCCTTCTCCAATTGTCCATAATATGGAACTTTTATTCATCAATTTTTTTTTAATTTGAATGTGCCACAGAAGACAATGATGATTTATATGGCTCTCGGGAGGGAAGCAAGTTCTAAAGGGAAAGAGATGTTATTATGTGCTTATAATAGTGAAATGTTGCTGTTTATGAACTTAAAATGCTGAAGGTGAGGTTACTGAAAAAAAGCTTCTTGAGAGAATTGTCTGTTTTTGTATGGTTTATTTTCAAGTGTTCCACATGATTGAATACCTGATAGCTGCAGAAACAATTTTTTAAATGTTTAGTTTAGTGTAGTTGAGGTATAGGCGAATAGAAGACTTTTTTTTTTCGTATAAAATGATGGACATCAGGGGTGCAGGAGCGCTCACTTACGAGAAAAGTTAATTCAAGGTAGAGGTGGGTAACAACATAATACAAAAGGAAGTTACACTGGGATTTAATGATGCACCAACTTAAGTGTTTTGTATCTAGTGTCCACTCGATAGTAAATTTCAAATACAATTTCAATTACAGTTCGAGTTCATTTGGTTCAAATCTATCACAAGTAGTGACCTTTAAGTTGCCTCATATGGTATTCAGGGAATCGTGTTGGCATATTCTACAACCACCATTTCACGGGGTGGGGGGGCTTTACAAAAAGGGAGAACCATATGTCTATTGTTTTTGGTCATAAAAGTGTTGCCAAAGTGTACTTTCATGGTTAACAGTAATGAAATGCTCTAACATTTCAAAGTGTTATGGCAGAAGATATGCTGGGCTGTAAAACTCCATCTAACTAACTAACTTTTTCAACCTCCATTAGCACCTTGTATGTCTATGGGCATGCAATGACAGATACAACCAAAGTACATGAAAAGGTAATTGTGGAATCGGATCAAATCAATTACCAGAGTTCCAGGTTATAAATTATGCCAACTGTACAGCTGATTCATTCTTGAGCCAGTTGATAACTTGGCTCTCAGTAAATTTCACCATTGAATCTTTAGTGCACTGTAGGAGTGTTCTGTGAAATTTTCTCACACTCATTCACATCTCCCAATAGAAGTACTGTAGCAGGTGACCTGTTTTGTAATGTTGCTTGTCAGTGATATCCTTGTTGTGTATGGTACTCTGCATTGACAAACCAGTCACCCTAGCCTTTAAAATCAAAGAACCACTCGTGGTAAAGAAAGCCAGTCTATTAGATTTGACTCCATGCTTGAAGGAGCAACCAATCATCCAATTTAGTAATTGTCTGGGTAACAGAAGGAAACTGGGATATATCTCAGATATTTAATTTGGAAAGTTGTATACAGTGCAATGTATACAATATTTCCTTAAATTCTTTATTTATTTGTCCTATTGTCCATCGAGAAATATTTGACAGATTTAAATTTCTGAAAGTGCTTTTAGTTTACACTCTGTGCTAAATTTAGATTGTTGAATTTGACTTCAAAGGTCGTGAAGTAGATTTATGTCCTGTTCCTCTTTCTCATTGTTTTTGAGAGGTTGCTGGATTAATTTTCATCACATTCTTTGGTGGTAAAATAATTCTTTGATTGTCTTATCCAGGATCACATAATTAGAATTGCTAATGGTTTCAAGTAACCAACTCATCTGCATTAATTCAAGGAATTTTGAAGCTTTCTCTGATTAAAAAAGCTTTAACTAACAGCTCTACTACTTTGTGTCCCAGGTCAGGGATGGACTGTCTAACAGAATCATAACTTTAATTGAATGATCCTCTACTTTAAATTGTCCATCTCAGCTTCTGTCCACTTCACCTATACTGTCTATTGAAAGGCATTGACTCAACAAGAAACTTGTCTAAAAATAGCTTGACCTTTGCATTAGACAGATGTCAGTCTTGGCTAGTCATCAGGCAAGCTTGCCTAGTATGCAGCAGGCTTGAAGCCTCTGTGAATTTGAGAGATTCTGTAGATTGCCTTGTAAACTTAGCTATCTAACTGCTTTATGATGTCAGTTAGAACCCGACTTTCCATGCCATAACATGCATACAGACTGTCTTTAATGAAAAACCATCCCAACAAAATGGATTGGGAATACAGAGGGGCACTCAATGTTATCTGATTCAGAGGCTGCTATGTACTGGTCCAATTTGAAGGCATATAGAGCAGGGTGTAGACAACAGATGTTATGGACTTGGTAACTCTAGCAGGAAATTGTTGTATCTAGAGTACTTTAACAAATAAATGTGGGATCTATTCGTATTTGTGTACTGTACCATACTTTCCAAAGGGCATTGTCTATTAATAAAATATTTTATCATTTCCCTTGCAAATATTCTGTTACACAGTATAAAAAATAATTATCACATAATTATTACATGTTGGAACCAAGAAAATAATATTTAAAGGTGTCTCTACTTAACATAATGGTTGTTGTTCCAATTAACTCAAGCAATCTGATAAACTTCAATGCTAAGAAATTTCAGCATCATACCGAAACGAGTTGAAACAACAATTAAGCCATTAAAGTGGCTCATTGAGTTGGTTTATGATATTCAACAAATTTTTTCACAGCTGTTTTAGTTTTCTTCACATACCAGTGGCAAACTTAGATAATCCCCATATCCTAGATAAAAATAACTGTTTTATAAGTGAGTACTTAACAGTTCAATTCAGTTTTCAAAACTTTGTGTCTAGACACTTTTTCAAATTATGCAAAAGACTGTTACAAGCCAGGACACCACAAACTTTGAGGTTTTAGTTTTTCCATAACGATTGGACATGAAACTTTACTATAAATCATGCTAATTATAAGCATTTTCATGTGGTAAGTACCCTTCAACTCTGTTGTAAAGTTATTGACATCAACTCATTAAGTCCCTTTAAAGATGCCTAGCTTGTCATGTGACCAGAGCTTGCAAGCACCTACAATTCTTTGCAAGGTTGTTGACTACTGTGCATTTGATTGTGTGTCAGTCTGTGTTGTTACAACTGCATGTTAAACTTTACAGTATGTACATATCCTGACACGTCTTTAATAATTTGTTTCAGTTTAAGATGTGTAGAACCCTAGCATTGCACAAATATTAGAGTTCCTTATTTGTATAATTGTTACTGCAGTATCTGCATCATTATCCATCTCTGGTTTAATTGCACATGATACTGCCCTCTAGCATGGCTTCCATTATAATAAGCAACATTTCTGCCTTGGAATACTTAAAAAGTATACTTAAAGGTGGTCATTCCTCACTGCAATTTAAAGTGGCTCATTAAGTTGGTTCATAAAATTCAACAAAGTTCTCCAACCTGTTGAGTTTTCTTCACATACCAATGACAAATGGTCAGACTAAGACAATCCCAGTAAGGGATGCACCAGATCCAAGATTTTGGATCCGGCCGGAACTGGATTTTGCCGGAACCTACTTGAAATCCGGCCGGATTTTTTCTGGCCGAACCGGATTTTTGCAATGCAGGTGAATAAAGTGAAGTTCAGAAAAGCAGAGAAACTCTGGGATAGGAGTTCTGTACTTTGTAAGGTAATGTTTGTGAAAGACTAATGGGAAATGTCTATAAATTTGTTTCAAGTGTTGTACAAGTGTGTTTACCTAATTTTTTAACCAAAAATTGCAGTTTAATAGAAAAAAACATGAAAAACTGTGTTCCTGCAGAAGTACAGCAAAACTGTAGCAAAAGGGGCAAGTAAGAGCTTTTTGTATTTTCCCTCCCTAAGTAAGTATTCGTAGAGAAAACTCCTGAAGGAATCTTGAAAGTTGTTTTGCACATCAGTTCATTCTTTTTGAACTACAGCACACCACCACTTGTTCAAAAAAATTGTACAAATTATGTAGACCAGTAACACTTGGCAAAGAGAGTCCTTGGATAGTGATTCCTTAATGGACTGCTCACATGTAAAAAGACTCTAGGGTTCAGCTTTTTAACTATGCACAGCACCATTGTTTTATACACCATTTCTAGTATTTAAACATGCTATGATATCTTAAAACTGAAGCACATTTGCCATCAATAATTTTTTGGCAGGGATATATCACATGTTCTAACATTAGGTATTTTATGTTTGATAACATCATATTGTGTATACTTAAGTATACAGAAAATGTTGATAGTGACCCCATAGGCAACTTTAATTTGTAATGAGTAATGTCTTCTGAAATTCAAGATGAAACACATTTCCCGCTTGTACTACACAATACTTAATGGGCAAGTATGTGTTAAATAGTAAAGAAAAGTAAAGTGAAGTGTTCAAGTTTGTATTTGTAGACAACCCAATGCAATTAAACTGAAACAATGCCTTGAATGATGTGACTCAGGTATTACTGTAATATGGATTATCCATTTTGAACTGTGCACTGCAGTAAGACCTATTTAAATTGCATGAAAGGTCTTTTCATCCATTCAGTTTATTTCACACAGTTGGAAGAATTTAAAGTCATATTTGTTACATGTACATGCAAATACTTTTATAACTTTGTTGTCTGTTTGGTTCAGTCATTTTGAAGGGCTAAATAAAGGTGTTCAAATGTTACATAACATACACTGATAAGCTATCATTTATGAACTTTAATTCTGTGACAGTTACTGCAGTGTTCATGTTTATTTTAACTCAGATCATGTACATAATGTGTACAGGAAAATCCGGCCGGATTTAAAAAAATATCTGGCCGGAACCGGGTAGTTTTTCACTATCCAGCCAGATAATCCGGCCGGACCGGATATCCGGTGCATCCCTAATCCCAGTATACTACATACAGATAACTGTTTAATGAGTGAGTACATTGAGGTTCAATTCAGTTTTCAAAAAATTGTGACCAGACACTTTTTCAAAATAGGCACCAAACCATTGCAAGTCAGGACACCACAAAATTCAAAAGTTTAGCTTTTCCCTTAAATATTGGATATGAAACTTGACAAATTATGCTAATTATAAGCATTGTCATGAAATAGGAATCCTTTAACACTCTTATTAAGTTATCCAAATCAACTCAGTAAGCCCCTTTTATAGAAGTTCTCAATTGACACAGCTCTTTGATTGACATTAAATTAAAAAATTGCAGGGTATTTCATAATCTACTGTACCATGCACTACTGTAGCTACAAAGGTAGTCAGTATACTATAAAGACTGTACTAAAAAGGTGGGACGACAGGATTTTGTCTTTAAGGTGATACCATCATTACATTTTTTGAACCCTTGGATTAACTTGAAAATGACATTAATTTCACAGAATTTTATTTTCACAGTGCACTAGTTAAAGTCTGTGTTCGTAATACTGTACATTGTCTTTGGAATTTGCTGTAAAAACCTGTTGTTGTAAACCTGTTTTATCATTTATCATGCCTGCACAGAAATTTACAGTGAAAATGTTTACATTTATGTCTATTATAAGTGCCACAAGCTTTCCAGGCTATGCAGGTGTGGCATACTGTAGCTTAAAACTCAGTGTGGTATGTTCTGTCCTCGCCTATTAGCAGCATTAGATCCAAGTGTGTGGTACACATAATTGGATTAATGTCTATTGACTTTGGCAACATACCTCTGTCAATGCTAATTAAAAAGTAGGGTAGTATTTACTTTACCTAAAGCTGTGTCACCATTGTTAAATTCACAGCAGAGTATGCTTGTAACTGCTGAATTAAAATAGATTGAATTTTTGTTGCAAATACTTTGGCAGGTTATTTTTGGATTTGTGTGTGAAAAACAAGTATATTTAGTCAAGGTTTGGCTGTTGCTAGGGCAACTGTTGGAAAGAGTGTACCTTTATGGTGAGCTTTTCATATTCACAAAGTACAAAATCTTTTTGATACATGTGTCTGTTTCTGTCCTCACCCACCTCCTATCACCCTATGTATACCATTTATACAGGTCTATACTTACCATCTGGCAAACTAATAACACTGTGGGAACCCTACCAGCTGAGGGTGCTCATGTGGGATATTTTATCCCACTTCTGCTACCATATTCTCTGTGCTTTGTGGGTTAAATCTTTCTGTTGCTGCCATCCAGAGACTAAAACAAAGTACTATAGGTACTTGTCAGAGAGACAAAGCAAATAGAGGAAAAGGGGACCAATAATCAAATGCTCTGTTCAAAGGTAGTGTGTGACATGTCAGCAAAATGCCCAGACTTTACTTGAGAGTTAGGGAGTTATCTTTCCTAAGAACAAATCCATTGGAATTAAATGAATATCTTTTACAACTCTTAAGATTTACCACCTCAAAGTTTGAATGTTTCTGAAGCAGCTTGTTCCATAATGATGTGGAGGGTTGCACAGTGTTGACATTTTGTTTATTAACCCTATCCCTTAATTACTCATCAGATAGTTTATGAATTGGTAATTGATACTGATAATTTTCTAGGGCACAAATTAAACGTCCAAAATGAAACCCTCATGACACACTAATGTTACTACTGTACTGTCATGTCCTTCTCATGACATCACAATATTTGCATATTGAGCTCATGTTTATTAACTTTTCAGATGCAATTTGACGGGAATTGTGACTAATTTCTTGTCTTAATTGCTTTTTATATTGATCCAAGTTTGTCATTTTCATGTCACACAACCTTTGAGGTCTCATGGATAGGACTTAGTGTACGGGAGGAACTTTATTGTGAAAGGGTTCCAAAGATGGTCTGTTCTCCATTTTTAAAAAAGGTGGTTTATTTAGAATATGTTGTAGGTAATGGTTTTTTGTGTTTTCTTGTGTACTTTAATTGTAGATTGATTGTACAATGTTTTGGACTTATTTAGAGGCCAAAGGGAAATTTTGAAGATAATCATATGTTACCGATTCCTGAATCACTAATTTGATTATATCAGTTTGCAGTTGTCTGAAAGTGCATTTAGCTGGGTATGAGTGAGTGAAATGTTAAACTTAACTAAAAATCTTCATTTTGTCTTTCCAAAGTTTGGTCTCTTTTTTCCTTTTTTTTTTTTTTTTTGCCCAGGGTGTTGGAAAACAGAAGTGACATTGGCACTCTCTGTTTAAAATATAATAGGTGAGCTGAGTGGACAGTATGACTGCTTGAGGCGTTAATTAGACCTGTACATGATTCAATAATCTTCACACAACTACATTTTTGGGGTGGCGTATACTTCTGCTAATGAGATTTCTGGAAAGTTAATTCACACATAGATCTGCACTATCAAGTTCACAAAACTGACATGGAAGTACTGCAGAGCAAAGAATTAAAATGTACACTTTTGTGTTGAATTTGATGGTTTGTAGATGTCACCCCTCCTAAGAAATTGTAGTCAAGTGGCATGTTTGATTTTGTTTCTGTAGATATAAACTGACCCACTAACCAATGCTCTATATATTTCCTCGCCTGCATCAGGTACTTTACATGTAGGCCTACTCTGTGTTAGGTACAGCATTTTGAGTGATGTGTGTATATGGGAGAATTCACAATAACAAGGATGAAATAGCAACATGACATGTTTTAACTCCAGCACTGTAAAACTGCTCACTGCCAAATACATTACTTACTGTAGCAGCCAATAGACCTTACACGTTGATATCATTCTGCAATAGTTTTGGAGGAAAGCAACAAATCTTTGTCGCCCTCTCCTTACTGGTGCATGGCCACATACAGTAGGACTCTCTTGTCCATGTTGTAGAAATGCCTGCATATCCAATCTGCTGACAAATTACCTGTCTCTTTTGGTTGGTGAAAGTTGCAGTGATAATACCTGTTCCTCCAAAATACTGTAGAGCAAACTTTTCGTTGTGTGACATAGGGTCTTTAAAGTAAAGGCATAGTCTAGGTGAAGACTCTGACAGATTTGAGTTTATATCTCTTTGCTGTGGGCAGGGGTTCCACCAGAAAGTCAAAAAAAACAAAAAAACAGAGGGTAGGGAGAGAATTTATTGCTAAATCCCAAGTCCAAATTGATGAGTGCCCTTGGCCAAAGTTACAGGTGGGTCTAGGACAAAAGCTTACTTCAAAGCTCTTATAACATGAAACCTGAAGGGCTCTAAAGTGGCTCATTGAGTTGGCTCAAGAAATTCAAAATTCAACAATTCACATTTCTAACATATACTAGCCCGTGCTTCATCTTAATTGCATATTACCTGCACACTGCGCACTACTCGAAGAAGTTCTAGCACCACGTCCCCACTTGCCCCAAACAACTAGTCCATTGTCCTCATTATTCTTCAGTACAAGTCTTTGCTACATGGGAGGTTATCGTTGGGCTGGAATTTCTCAGCTTTTCAATGTCTTCCCATCAAGGAAATCTAGCTAAGTGCTAGAACTTCTCCGAGTAGCGCCCAGTTTTCAGGTAATATGCAATTAAGATGTAGCAAGGGGTAAGTATAGTGGTTTGTGAATGCACCCACCAGGAAGGTGGGGGGAATTTCCAAATCTGTTAAGTTTTCTTCAAAAACCAATGGCAAATAAATTTACACAATCCCCATATCAGCATTCAAATAACTGTTTTAAAAGTGAGTACTTGATGGCTCAATTCGGTTTTGAAAAATTTGTGACCAGACACTTTTTAGATTGCACAAAATGGTTAAAAGTCAGGTCAAAAATTCAAAGTTTCACTTTCTGCTATAACTATTACATATTGACTAATTATGCTAACTACAAGCATTGTCATGTAGTAGTGACCCTTTAACATGCTCATTAAGTTATTGATATCAACCGAATGAACCCCTTTAAAGGCTTTGTGTACTGTAAGTTGAAACATTGCTGCAAAGGTGCCCTCTTCTCAAATGAAAAAACCAAGGTGCTGACTTTTTTGTATTTGTTTGGAAGTAAAAAGGGGATAGGGACAAATCTCCACCTTACCACCCCCTCCCCCTCCCCTTCCTTGTTGGAAACACTGGTGGGTATGCTTTGTTGGCAATAGTTCACCACGAAGTTTGCTTTTGATGAGAATTCATTTTTTTCTAACATACAAGTGTGTGCAGTACTTTTTAATCCAAAGGCTTGGGTGGGTGTCCTCATCAAACATCAGTTCTTTATGTTGGTTTCAAGTTCCAAAGATATTTTTTTGAAAGAAAAGTACTGAAAATGTCCAGCAAAATGAGTTGTAAAATGGTCAAAACTAGACCCTAGACAAGCAAAAAACTGGGACATTGACTTTTGGTCTGGCAAAGCAGGAACTACAGTACTGTGGCTGTTTTGGCTTTTTTCATGTAGCTACAAGTGTCCTACATTATATAAGTCACATTGCAAATTTGGTTGGATTAAGTTTATGATAGTGTATATGATGTAAATAAGAGGTAAGAGCCTCCTTTTCCCTTAAAGGGGCTCATTGAGTTGATATCAATAACTTAATGAGAGTGGTAAAGGGTCTCTACCACATGACAATGCTTTTAGTTAGCATAATGAGTCAAGTTTCATATCCAATAGTTACTGAAAAAGTTAATAATTTTGAATTTTGTGGTGTCCCAACTTGTAACGGTTTTGTGCTTAATTTGAAAAAGTGTCTGGTCACACATTTTTAAAAATCAAATTGAGCTGTTGAATACTCGCTCATAAAACAGTTATTCGTAAGTAGGATATGGAGGTTGTCTTAGTTGGACCATTTGTCATTAGTTTGTGAAGAAAATTTAACAGGTTTGCAAAAAAATGTTGAATTCATGATTCAACTCAATGAGCCCCTTTAACCAGGAAGTTCCGTTACATTGTAAAATGATTTCACACAGTTGCTTCTTCAATATAGAAAAATTTGACCATTGTCTTGGGGTCATTATATTACCTTGTATTTAGCCATCCTTTTTTACACATGGAAATTAGCTAATTTTAACTTCTGTGTTGACATTCCAACTGAAGTGAATAAATGAAAACACATACCTTTTATAGCTTCATTTTTCAGTTCCAGGGACCTGGTAATCTATTTTTAGAACAGAATGGTATTAACAAAGAAAGGAAAGGAGGAAGTAACCTAATCGTTTACATCCCGGAGAATTGTAACAGTGTGTTGTTATGTAAAACGAAAGAAACTATGTGTACCATTAAGTATAAACTCAAACTCTCAAAGTCAAATAATAGGACTCTAAAAAGTGTAGGCCTGGAACCATGGGTTCACTCTCTTAAATAAGAGTTTACTACAGTAAACTGTTAAATATGCAAAAACGTGGGGAAAATTTTTGAAGCAGTATTTGTGTGTTAGCATTTAGGAGGTCTGGAGCTTTGTAATTTGGGTTTTGATAGGTCTGATGTCTTATTGTTCTGTACTTTATGTAACACTTTCTCCTAAGACTCAATTAATCAACCGCTTCTACAGCTCATTTTGTCTCAAAAAACCTATACCAACATTCATTCAGATTAGTTTGAGCAAAGTAGTCTAGATAATACTGTATATTTACACGACTAGAAGAAATCCAATTTGAAGTACCCTCAGGATGTTTCAAGCCCTAGTTAATCAACTTCATTTAAGCTAAAACATAATCTTGAACTGATTACCGTACACTAGAACATTGAACTTTACCAAAGACAGTGCCAATTTGGCCAGTATGTAGGTCATTATAAATGAATCTGCTTGGAAGGCAAAATTATTGACCTTTGGTTAAAAAGAAAATGGTTTATGAAGAAAAAAAGATGTCACTGGTAAATACATACAATTTAATAGTCAATGGTCATCCCATCAAAACTTGAAGGTGTAATATAGGTCACGTATGTAGGCGGGTCATGTTGTCTCTGAGGATATTAGTAGTGAGTGATAATTTACTATTATTTAAGACAGGAGTGTACAGCATATGTTCTCCACACCCACACCAATACTTGCTAGAAGAGAAAATTAGAAATAAAAATACCTTCCCCTCCCCTGGCCTTGATAAATGGTTACAGTAGCTCACCAAAATATTCCAAGATTCAGTAAAGATCACTCACTGCATGCAGGTGGTTATATTGTCTCCTTGAATTTGATTGGTAGTGAATAAACTGTTACACAAGATAGGAATGTGCAGCATATGATTCCCAGGCCAAATCTTATGTACTATTATAATCACTAACAGCTGAGCAGAAGAGGAGAACTGAGAAATATCCCTCCTTCCATATTAACTGCTACCCTGTCAAAGTATCAGAAGGTGCATTATAGGTCGTCTTTATGTATGTGGGGTGTGTTGTCCTTGATTATTATGGTGATTAATGAATCATTCATTACACAAGAGAGGACTGTGCAACATTATGATCCCCAGAGCATTGCTAGTATTGCTTAAAAAAACCCTGTATTGACTATTGAGCAAATATTTATTTGAGGTGCATAAACTTCTGCAGTTTCCATTAGTATTGAGCCACAGATGCGAAGAATGAATCGATACTCTGTCCTCTGCTCAATATTTTCATATGATTCATCTCATTTAGTGATGCTGTTCACTGAAAAGGAACTTGCAAGATTGAGATCTACGTAAGACACTACCACCATCTTTAATATAAGTTTTAAGGCCTAATCCTATTATCATAAACAGTTCCGATTCTAATAACCTACTAATTTAAGTCCCGCCCACATTTTTCTAAAAAAATGCATCCTCATCCAGACACAATCTTTGTTTATTGCTTTAGGATGAGTCTGTTATCAAAAGTTAGTACATGCTGTTTAGCATGAGCTACAACAGTCTGCATTATTATTAGCTCAAACCAGCTCAACGAGCTCTTTGAGCTATTGTGATCTTCCACTGTCACTCTGTTTAGCCGATCTATCATGTCTGTTCACAATTGCCTTAATTGCTTTCAGGGGCACATTTGTTGACAAATTGAAACAAAACTTGGACACATTGGTTATTTGGACATAGGGCTACCTGTGATGTTAAAAAAGTTGAGGTCAAAGGCCATCTAGGGGTCATTAATGGCTGTTTTGTGAATATTTTTTGAAGTGTCACTTCTCCTGCAAATAGTGCTCAATGTCCGTGAAAGTTGGCCATAATATTCCTCAGAAAGTGGTTGCTAAATCTTGTACTTTATTTTTTTTATCTGAGGTCATTGAGGTCAAAGGTGTAAATATTTAGAAATGCTATTTTCTCCTAGATGCATTGCAAACTTCTTTTCAAGATTGTTCAGGTGGGTGGCTGGCATGTTCTGATTCCAGTTTTTTGTCTGTTTTTGGATATAATAATTTTGACACCTTTCTTACCAATTTGTGTCACCCCTCCATTTCTACCAGTCTCACAAATTCAGTGTTTCCCATTGAACTGAACTCCCTTTAAAACTGTGTGGGTGCAGGGTTGTCATTCATGTGAGGTTGATTATGTTAGTGTACAGTAAACTATCTTGTTTGATGAGAATGGTAGTTGTATTGTGAGTGCATGCTGGGGCATTGTAGACATACTCAACTTCAGGAGGATGAATTAAGGGTATAGTCACCTTACACTGTTTCTAAACTAGACTTGCTTCAGGTATAGGTGAAGAGGGTCAATTTTTTTCTTATGCTCAGACAGGAAGCTCTTGCTTACTAATTGTGTTATCATAGCTCATTAAACTTGCTTTCTTCCTTGCTAACTAGACTTTCTGATTTGTGTTAGGCTCCACCTTAGAGAAAGAATTACATTCTAAAAAGTACCTGAGAGAAATTAAAACATTATAAATTGCACAGGTACATCTGTTCAAGAAATAATGGCCATGTATGACAAGTACAGTCTCTGTAGTGATAAGAGTATCCATTGCTTGGAGAGTGATTTTCTTGGCATTGGAAATCTTCACTGTGCATTAATTTAACAGGTTTGAGCCATCAGCACAGATGGTGCTCTAGTTATTTTTTTTATTTTTTTTTTGTTATAATTTGCTGTCAATCAAATAAAACTGTGTCAGTTCAGAATTTCTGTTTCTGTACTACTAAAATTGCAGTTGACTGCTCTTAAGTCTGCTGACAATTACTAACAAAGAGCAGGTGACAAAGGGTCATTTTTTATTGGCTTAACATTGTTCTTCATCAGAAAATATTTTACCATTTCCAACATAAAGGCATGTTTACTTTGCTTCAGTTGAAGAAAGCATGTTGCAGTATACATGCAAAGCATAAGCCCATGTACGCTTGAAATTTACTCATTCAGCACTTCCTTCTTGAGTGTAATGTGACCTGTAGGTTTACATCTGCTACTGCTTTCGATCAAACAATCCCATCTCACTGCCCAGTAGTAACAAGTTCATTTGTAGATTCACATTAAGCAAGACCTGCTTGTGATGCAATCATGCTAAGTGCTGACATGACTTAGATGATCCCCTTTGAATTTTATTGGCAGTAAATTTACAGCAGGACCTTTTAGTGTATTAAGGCACTTTGAAAGGCAAACAGTCTCAACTTGCCCTTTGCCTCACATGTTGTCATTCTTGAGGGTAGAATTAAGGTACTTCAAGGCATGGCTGTTTAAAAGGGAACACATTTATAGAAACATGTGAAACTAATGTTACTGTAGACACATCTTCATTATGTGCTTTTAATGATCTTTCAGCCCCATTTCTTTTATGTTGTGCAGTGTAGAGTTTAAGCCCAAGTAAGGCAATCATGACTTTGTCCATTTATGTTCATTTTGTACTCTTTTGTTGAAGTCAGTTGTGTGATGATGATGTTGCTCAAGATCTAACCCACCGGTCCCACTGATATTGAAACTTTCCACACAATACCAGGTGGTAGAGCATGCATCTTTCACTTGCTGGCCCAGGGTTTGATTCCAAGACAGAGTCGCAACAAAGACTTTGATAAAAATGGATCCTGCATGTGATGCTCTGCATAGGCAATGGAGTAGGTTGAAAGGCTAAGTTCTCTCACCCCAAACAGTACCAATTCTCCTTATCTTCTTACTGAAGCCCCTCCCACAACTGTCTGAAATTCATCCTTATCCAGACACAATCTCAGTTTATTGCTTCAGGGTGAGTATAGAAAAACTCAATTTACAAAACACTCTCAGTACCCTTCATGCTGTGTAATATAAGCTTTGGCTCTCTGCATTGTTTGAATTAGCTGTCAATCAAAGAGCTGAGCCAATTGAGAATTTCGATACCCAGGTACCAAAATTGTAGTTTGGGGTGAGAGGTTTGGCCCTTTAAAATAATCCAGTTCCCCACAACTGGACAGAGACAGGACTTCTGCTAGATTAAACCAGAGAGTCATAAGATGAGGTGTAAAAGTTGTACAAAGTCAAAAACAAATCCATGCCTGATGTTTGCACAGCAGAAAAAGGGACTCTACTGTATTTTTTGTAGCGACCACTGCCATCTTTTGTGTGAAATGAATTGTTGTTAGCTTATAGTCACATTCCCTCCCTTCTTTTCTACAGTACTTTCTAGCCATACTTTTGATAGTTTATAAACCTTGATTTGCTGCAGATTGTGAGTTTAGAGACTTAAAGTAGCTGAAGAAATTGTAAAATACTTGAAAATTTCTAACTGTAAAGAGCATTTTAGAATTCGCCAGGTCCAAAAGACTCATTAAGTTGCTTTTAGGTTAAAATCCATGTTCTCTATTGTGTGTCCATTGTCCTACTCTCATTTTTGTGTTCATTAAAAGGCTCTCTGTTGTGTGTTCATTACTAAAAAGAAGGGTTTAAAGTCATATCTAGTTTTGATATGTTGGAGGGTTACTTATTCTAAGCATTTTGGTGAAATTTGCATTGAAAGCCAATATGTGGTTCTCAAGATATGAGCAAGTAAAGTTGTCACATTTTTAACAAATGGTGTACTTGAAGCAAGCACATATGACATCATATCCCCACATTAATTGATTGCCTTTTTTTTTTCCTAGAGACTGTACATCCTATTTTATCTTCAGCACTCCCATATTATCAAAATGTGATTGCATAAGTGACATGAGAACTTTGCAATTGATCCCAGTGGGGAGTTCTTATTCCTATTAATGTCAAGGTTAACACAACAGTATGAAAAACAAAGGGAAACAAAGCATTCCTTGTCAGTGTGAGGAAGTGATTTAATCTCTGCTGCCCTCAATTACACTTTAGAACCCAAATCTAGTAACTTCATGTGCTGATATCTCAAGAAATACATGTCCAGTTTGGATGGAAATTTTACCACACTGAGTAGATTTGGTTCTTCTTGGTTCATTTTCCTTGTGGCCTTAATGTTCTGTTGGGTGCTTGCAGCATCCTCTCCTTTTCTTTCTAAAGGCAGTCAACTCTCACCCAGCTCTGGAAAAAATGTTAATTTCCCTGCAAGCAAAGCAAATATCCCAGCAAGCAAATCGAAATTTCCCACAGGCTTCACATGTTTACATACAAAAGTAGTCAAATTTCCCTCCAAATACCAACATTTCCCAAATTGCTGGTTTTTTCCAGCCATGCTCTCACTTTAAACTATATGTTTTTTGTAGTTTGTCTAGAGAAATTCTCAATGGGCATAGCTCTTTGATTGACAGCAATTTAAAAAAGTAGAGAGTACTGTATAGTAGCTCATATTTCACAAAATGGACTGTACTGCACTGCACTGCACTGAGAGTGTTCAACCTACAGGGGGAACAGCATGACAAAGACACTGGGGGAAATACAGGTGTACCTTGCCCAACAGTACCCCAGAGGTAGTTGTAGCAAAGGGTGAACTCATTATCCCCACGTTTAAAGAAACTTGTCAACTCACATCTCAGACTGTATGAACATACTGTATGCTTCCCCCTTTCTCTATCTGAATTGCATGTCACCTATGCAACTGGCTCTATTTAACTGGAATACCGGACTCGGTAAGCCTCTGTGTGGCAGTTTGTGCAGTGGTCATAATGAGGATGAACTAGTAGTTAAGCAGGGCAACATGAGGGTGCAGTGCTTAGACTTCTCCTGGTAGGGCATGGTGCATGGGTTATATGGAGTTAAGATGTAGCAAGGGGTGAGTGAAGTTGCCCATAAATTCACCTATCAGGAATGTGTGGGGAGAGGGTATTGTCATGAGGAAATGTGGTGGGTGCATTTAGTCCTATGCAGGACTGTGTATCATTTTAATTCAGTGTTATAATATTGCTACCTAAGTTGAAGCTTTCTGTTGTTGTTGTTGTGCAGTTATCTTCAAAATGCACTAATTTTGTTCATTGATTGATTTTCTTTTTTTTGAATGATGAAAAGGTAGTTTTTAAAGTTCAGAATCAGTTTTAATAATTTGATAGTATTTTACAGGGCTGCATTTACTGTACAGTACAAGTATGTATATAAATATCTGTAGAGCTTTATTCAGACCTACTGCAGTTTCAGTAACTTGAAATTTGCATTTAAAAATGCATCATATCATCAAAGTACCCTTTCAATTCCATAAAATGAAAGACAACTCTCTATTTATTACCATTTTGTGGCTGCAAGGTTCAAAATAGTTCAAAGATCTAAAATTGCTTATACAGACATCGTCATTCTATTTATTGCTTTACCTTTCTTTGCTTTGCATACACTAGTAGATATGCTTTTTTTGGTCATGATTACCAAGATTTCTGCAAACTCCTCATTTAAGATGCGCCAAGCTTTGACAAATTATCATGCAGCCGAAATGTCAGCATTATGCAGCAAACATCAGCTGCTGCCATCATATGGCTTGCTTTATATACTCCAGCTTGCTGGCATATAGCAGGCTGGGTTACTCAGTGTTACATAGCTACAGTTGTTTTAGTTCCATCTAACTAAGAACGACAAGGCTTCAGTTAATATTGCATGATATTTAGCCGGGCGTTTTGATAACACGTTGCCTTTGTGGAAGATTTTTTAGGCTCGGGCACTCACGCATGATAAAAGAATAATATATTAAGGAAGAAGAATACTGTGACAAGACCACTCCTGTAGTAGAAAATTGAAATCCAAGGCTGGCACCTTGCTGATGTAGAAATTGGGTGAATGCTAGCGGCTATTTTCAATGTTTGCTGTCCTCTCTCTCTATCTTTGTAAAAGATGCAGGTGCTTTATCGGGCAAAGCAACACACATTTGACTTAGCTGTAACAGCTGATAAATTCAGCGAGTCAATTGAAGCATTATATGATTTGCAACAAACTGACTGTGAGGTTCATGGAACGTAATGCTTGTGTAATTACTTATTTCAGGTTAACCATAAATATGAAATGCAAATAGGTTGATGTTTAAAATTTACAGAGGAAATGGTTTGGAGGGAAATGCCAAGTTTGTTTTATAAAAACAAGTTCAACTTCATGAAACCAATATTTGGTGATACAGAATGATTGACAGTTGGAGACAATTTAGTAACCCTCTTTTCAAGATGTAGTATAAGGTTCTCACAGAAAAAAATTTGACTTTTTGGAGCTCAAGAATAATTTGTTAGTGTGAACCATTCAAATGGTGTAACTTCCAATTCTTGTAATTATATTACAAAGTATTTTGTCAAAATAAAAAGCTATTGATGAAGTTTAGACATATTGGTGACAATAAATGGTTTAATATTATGAAAGCTATTGATGCCATGTTGGTGCATATAAAATGCAATGCTTCCTAAGTAAAAAAAATTGAAACCTGTTAATTAAACTGATAGAGACTTTCTTTGACTCATGTTTTTTTTTCTGTTGTTTAATTAATTTCTGTATAGCAAGTATTGTTTTTTCTTTGGAACACTTTCTTCCACAACTGCTCAGGTTGATGACAACTTCAATTCAAACTGACAATTGTACAACATTTTGTTTTTGCTGTTGGAAAGAAACAAATAGATGAAATGAAAGATTATTGAAGGAAAGCTGAAATGGGTTGTATAATTTAGCAGTGAGTGTTACTGGTAGGTGAAAATGTAATTGGACCACTGATGGATGGGTACAGCAAACAACAAAAGATCTTGTTTTATATTAGTTAAATTCTCTCTTTATTAACAAAGTAGATAGTGATATATTATTTTAGTTTGTGAAACAGATGTGTTTCAGTAAAATTACTTTAGAGCATACTGAGAACATTTCAACAATTAAAAATGTGTACATTGGTACTGTTTAGGGCCTAGTTCTGTTAAAAGTACTGTTTCTAAAAACAGATCAAGTTTGTTTTGTTTGATTTCAGGTATTGCTGATCCACTATGTTCCCTACTTACATGCTATGCATACAACATCCTGTATATGTACTGTATTTTGCTTGCAGTTGAATTCCAGTATACCAATGAGCAGATCAAATATATTACTAGCACATTTAGGGTTTTTTAGTAAGATAAGATTTTCATGACAAATACATGAATGTGTTTAATATTGTGTCAACTAGATAAAATGGTAAAGTTCTAATGTTGTTTCAGGTATAGTTCCCATTCTAACACAGTTTCAAATACAGTTCAAATATGGGGCGAGACCTTCCCTTTAGAGGCCTCTTATGACAGGCAGGAAATACCACTTTTTTCTAAGGCACTAGTGTCAATGCAGCTGCAAAGTGTCTGCAGAATGTGTAACATTTTATGTGCATCAGCATAAGATTTCATTTTCTTTACAATGCAATGATATATATGAATTGGTAGAGTGTGTGGAGAAGGTTTTAATATTTTAATAATCCTGTAGGAAGAGATCAAGACCTCTGCTTCTATTGGTTGTTTCAACTCATTTGAAAAGTGTAATATTTAGCAAAACTCTTTAAAGGTCTGTATGTATACAAACAACTGTTTTATCAAAAACAGTTTATCAGTCCCCTGATAAAATAAGACATTGGGAGACTATCCTATTTTGTCATTTTAAGGATACCTTTCCAAAGTTTGATTTTCATATACCCCGTATGTCATGCAAAAAGTGTGAGAAGGAAATGAAAAACACACATTTGAAATTTCTTTTTTGCTTCTGTATGAAATATTGCTTAATTACTTATTAACTAGATGGCCTAGTTTTGTTTTAATGTAGGCACACTACTTTTGAGCTAGATGCTTTTTTAAGCTAGCTACTGATAACAACAATGGTGCATACCACAGTTTGACCTTGTAAGAAGTTTAAAGAAACAAATCACCGTATAACACATCATTCACCTACAGCAGTCCCTCTAACCATATCCCAAATTTGCATACAGCTTATGTTTATTCATAATATTAGTGCAAAAAAATTGTTATTAGTGCAAAAACAAATTGTGATCAATTTGTCATGAATGGATTTTGATGAGAAATTGCATATAACTATATTTGTAGGTATTTAGTGACATCCATTGGTAAGTGTGTGGCACATATCTACACATCTTTCTGGAATACAGTACAAATGAAATTAAACAATAGGAACTGAGGGTTTGGTTGGTGGTGTTTTTCAAAACACTGTACGGTAAGTTGTGTTTTTGCTCCTATTGACTGAACACCGGACACAGTGTTAACTGGTTGATTAAGTACGTTTGTACTTGACCTTTTTCCCTCCAGTGGCCTACATCTTGTAAAAGTGTTTTATGTAAAGTACATCCTTCACATGCTATGGTATGGCAAATGCCTTTGTTGCCACAGTAATATGACACTGTAGACTTTAAATTACAACACAAGGTACAATATCTACTCTAGTCTCAAGCGTTAAGTTAGATGGGGTTTAACAAGACACCAACATGAATGTGTTATACAGTGCCAGCTAGATGAAAAAAAGGAGTGTAATGGTAAGGTGAAAGTAAACTGGAAAATAAAAAGGTGGGGGACAATTCAGTTAAAATGATAAAATGACAAATGAAAACAGTAAAAAATACAGAATAAAAGAAAGGTAGGTAATGTTCAAATGTGGTTTAGGTCCTCCCTTTAAGTGGCCTCTTACAACAAGCCGGGAAAACTGTATCAGTTTCTGAAACACTCAGTCAGCAGGGCATGACAGCTTCCATGGATGAAACACTAGATCTTCATCACCCCTCTACTTACCCCCTATTCACATATGTAATCGCCACTTACCTGCAGCTTAGAGGATGATTGAGGATGGCCTTGCTCCTGGTTGGGGGAGCAAGGGTGCCCTCGTTTTTGTGCTATTGGTGGTTAGTTGTGGGTATTAGTGGGGATTACATGTAAATGGGAGGTAATCAGTATCTGGGCTCATAGATTCCCAATCCAGGGAGTTTGGGGGGAACTGCATGCATTTGCTGCCTGTGCTGTTGTGATTACTGTGAAATGAGTGTGAGATGGAAAGTATTTATGGTCGCACACATTAGCAAAGTCTGGGGAGATTGGTATTAGCCTGGTAAAATGTTTTAAAAAATTTTCTTCATATGCACAAGTCTTCCTTTATTGGTGGGCCGGGGAATAATTTATAAGTCTATTTCGCTCCTCACCTACCTCCTATCACCCTATGTATACCATTTATACCTATACTTACCGTCTGGCAACCTTTGACACCGTGGATATCCTACCAGCAGAGGGCGCATAGCACCCCATGGCTTCATACTCCATTTTGCCTAACTCGCGTTTAGACGTGTGTTTTATGTCTGGCGACTTTTGTTATTCTTTCTTGAACTTGGATTCTTTCCTTGTGGATTTATTACTTGGAAATTATTTGGAATAATATCGGATATTACTTTCGAGTTCTTGTTACATCGTGGTCAACCCTGCCAAGCCTCCTAGGAAGACGATGAGTATCCTCTTTCTTATTCTACTCCTTCGGGAGTTTAGGTGGTTAGGCTCCTGGTTAGCACGTTAGGCTAGCGTTCTTAGTTACGGTAGGCTGGCGTTCTGCGGTTCCGGGGCCGTTGTTTAGCGACCTTTTTCCCCTCCGCCTGTCCGTCGGGCCGGTAGGCCCGCGCTCGGGTCTTAGTCGGGTGGAACCCCTCCCCCCCCTCACCCCAGGGGTTTTCTTGTTTCCGCGGGAGTTTTCCCGGCGGAACCAGGCTTCCCGGCCTCCGGTAGCCGTGTATGTTGGCTCATTTTTCACTTACGCGGCTTCCCCGAGCGAGTAGACCTTTTACTTAGCCTTTCGCACTCGACCCGTCCGACGCCTTTTTGTTACGTCGCCTTCGGGTAACGGTGTAGACAACGTATCGTTGCTGTTAGCTTGCCTACATCGTTGTTTTGTGCCTTGTTGCACTCTCTTACTGTGATGTATTGTTTTGGGTATCGATCGTAGCTTTACAATGTTATTGTTCTGACTCGTCTTGCATTCTCACTTCTTTTGTTACTGCTAACCTCTTGAATGCTAGCTTGTATTATGGGGATGCAACTTGATTGTTATTGTGTTACCTTTTTATACTCTCTGTATTACAGGGATACAGCTTATTTGTTATTGTATTGCCATCTGAATTACTACTATACTTTACAGGTGTATGGCTTATTTGTTATCGTGCCTCATTTGTATTGATGTTTTTCATGCAAATTTATTTAATTCTGCCTGTTTATGTGTTATTTTTACCCCTCCCCAACCCTTTGGGTAGGGTCAGTGTTGTTTTTGTTGTTTTTATTCCTTCTTTCCTTGTCCAGACAAACCTAAGTGTACCAGGTGCCAGAGGTATCGACCATTTGCAGCCTGGGATTTTCACGAGGTCTGTCCTGCCTGCAGACCGTGCACTAGAGACAGGACATGCAATATTTGTGAGGGACCCAACGCAACTTATCTACCGGGTCTGCGGGCCGTAGATCCGGTCGTGTCAGTGGAATGTCACAGGCTGATCAGCTACCAGGGGGATGTGGTACCGTTCCGCCACAAACAAATCCCCCAGGAGGTTGTGGTACCGTTCCGCCACAAACAAATCCTCCTCTGGACTCTTCCTTGCTGTCTACCTCAGCTCCGTCCTTCAACATTGGCTCAGGATCAGCTACCAGGGGATGTGGTACCGTTCCGCCACATACAAATCCCCCCGGGAGGTTGTGGTCCCGCTCCGCCACACACCAATCGTCCTCTGGTCTCTTTCTTACTGGCTACCGCAGCTCCGCCTTCAACTTCGGCTCAGGATTTTCAGTTCCAGTCTACCTCACTTCAGTCATCACTACAACTGACCAAGGGGGCATCTGTTGTGTCTGCCACAGCCCCCTCAGTTTCCTTGGCTGCTGTGTTATCAGCTTCAGCTCATCAGTTGCCGGTTCCGTCAGTTTCGGTTCCTGGTGTGTCAGCCCTTCAGGCCCATAGTTGCTGCCGTGTTATCAGCCTTCAGGCCCATAGTTGCTCTGGTCTCCTGTGGGCGGGCTTGCCTCAGGAACCCCGCCCTTCCTGTCAGGAGTTTTCTCCTGTCATAGAGTCGGACGTTACCCTCGAGGCTTCCCGAGAAGAAGCCGCAAGGGACATCGTTCCCCAGCCTCTTCTAAGAAGCGTCGTCTTCAGGCCACAGATGGCGCAGAAGACTCAAGCGATGCCACAGGAATGCCTTTCCGACAGAGGCCATCGCCCAGTTAGTTTCAACACTGACTCTTTCTGTGATCCAGTTAGCAGCACATAGCCAGAATATCGTACAGTCTCAACCCTCTCAGGCGTCCACCTTCGCCGGTCCTTCGATTTCAGCCCCTAGTTTCGTCACTCCCCGGACGGTTTCGCTGATAGGGGAAGGTCAGGTCTCACGTGCAGAGGCTCCTTCATCTCTGTCTGCCTCTGATCCAGATCAAGAACGCGACTTTAATATGGGTTTCCAGCTCAAGGTCAGGATCTGGAGGACATAGACTCCAGTCTCATCAGAGCACCAGTACTCCTCAGAGGATGAGGCCCTTTCCTGGGCACAGATTTGTCCAGAGAGGCTTTCGAGAAGGCTGTAGACATTGTTAGACACCAGCTGGGGTTCCTGGTGGAACCGATTCCAGCCCCTGATCCTTCTAGATGCTCTCGCCTTTCTCTGAACAAACCAGCTTCCTCTAGCAGAGTTTCCATGTCGGTTGATGCGAATGCCTGGGCCGTTTTGATGTACAGGCTTCTCTCAAGCCCTGGAGGGCCTTTCCCAAGAAACAGGCTTCTAAAGGGAACTTCAAGGCGTTACCTGTAAAGAAGTCGCTGAAGCCTTGGGACGGTGTGGATATGGCTGCCCGCTCGGGGCTTAAGTTCGCATCCTCTCTCCTTTTGCTGACGGAAGTCCTGGCGAAGCCCTTTAGACAATGTACTCCCTAAGTTCCGAGGAAGGATACGGCCGCTTTGATTAATCTTCTGGGTCCCGTTGTCGGGCTTTCCTATGACCAGTTTGCAAAAATAGCAGTTAGGGCCTCAAGTGAGAGAAGAGGGATTGTCCTGGACTCTATCCGCCTTCCCTCAGATTACTTCAAGCGTAGATTTGTCAAACTCCCTAGCTCCGGTCCGGACTTGTTCGCCGGTAAGTTTGAGGAGCATTGGGACGGAGAGGTCAAGAGGAGGAAGGACCTGAACAAAGCCAACTTCAGCATCCCCCCGGAGCGCAGACCGCCAAAGCCCAGACGCTCTCCTCCGCGTTCTCGACAAGGTAGTTTGAACTTCTCTTCAAGATCTCTCCCTTATTCTCAGAGCTGCGGGCCTCGCACGGCCACTTCGTTTCGCCAAAGGCCCCTAGGCCAGTCTCGACGCCAGTTTCGCCAAACGTCAGGATTCCCGAGACCAGCTTCTAAGGCCCAAACTAGAGGTACTTCCAGGAGGGGCCCCAGTTCTGCACCTCTCCCGGCGGTAGGGGGGAGACTTCAAGACTTTGCAAAAGTTGGGAGATCCTAGATCCGGACCCATGGGTCAGGAACCTGCTGTTTTCGGGTACAGGGTAGAGTTTCAGCTCCTCCACCCGCACAGAGACCGGGATCAAAGACATGCCCTTGTGGAAGAGACCCGGAGCCTTCTCCAGAAACGTGCAATCTTCTCGGTCCTCCAAGGTCCTCTGTACCGCTCGTCCTTTTTCCTCACACCAAAGTAGCCCGACTCCTGGAGGCCCATTTTGGATCTGAAGCCTCTCAACAAACTCTTCGTGAGACCCAAGAGATACAGGATGGAAACACTCAAGTCAATACTTCCCACCCTTCGTCAGGGTCATTGGACCTGCTCTCTGGACCTCAAAGACGGGTTTTTTTACATGTTCCGATTCACACCGACCACCAAAGGTTTTTAGCCTTCCGCTACAAGAACAGAGTCTTCGCTTTCCAAGCTCTTCCGTTTGGCCTTTCCACAGCATCAAGAGTGTTCACCAGAGTTACAAGGGTAGTTATCGCTTTCCTCTGACGAAAGGGTCTCAGCGTACATATCTAGAAGACTGGCTTCTCCTAGGTCCCTCCAAAGAAGCGATCTCGGTCTTAGCAGATTACGTGGTTTCCCTCCTCGAGTTCTTAGGCTGGGTAATCAACAGGGAGAAGTCTTCCCTACTCCCATCACAGAAAGTCTGTTACCTGGGAGCATCTATCGATTTCATATCAGGCAAGGCTTTTCCGACGGAGGGCAGACTCAACTCCCTCAGAGGAACAATCTACCGCCTGCTTGCTCGCAGAGTGGCTCCAGTAAGACTTTGGCTTCAGGTTCTTGGTCTTCTCGCAAGTCTTGTGGACGTGGTTCCCGACTGCCGGCTGTTTATGAGGCCAATCCAGGTTTACCTCCTCCGATTTTTCGCCCCTTCGCAAGATCCCCCCCCCCCAAAAGAGGGTCCCTCTGGATCAGGAGATCAAGACCCACTTGCTTTGGTGGACCATCCACTCCAATCTGACTTCAGGTGTCCCCTTCCAGGACCAGCGGCCATCAACGGTCATCACTACGGATGCCTCCCTTCTGGGATGGGGAGCAGTCTGGCGTTCTTCCAGAGCGGAGGGTCTATGGTCCGAAGGAAGTCCCCTCCCTCACATCAACATCTTAGAGATGGAAGCGGTCTGTCTAGCCATCGACAAGTGGAAGTACGACCTTCAGAATCTGGTGGTCACGATCCTCAGCGACAACTCCACTACTGTGGCGTACATCAATCACCGAGGGGACCCAGATCTCTTCCCCTCTGCAAGAAAACTTGGGAACTGCTACACATGTGTCGGAACTTCAACATCTCCATCAGGGCTTCCCACCTGGCAGAGAGCAAGAACGTCATGCCAGATACGCTGTCAAGGGGCACTCTGCGGGAGGCAGAGTGGCTCTCTCTCAAGCCCGGGCCAACCTATTCTTCGACATGTACGGCTGCCCGTCAGTGGATCTCTTTGCATCTCAGAACAACAACAAACTTCCAGTTTATTGTACCAGGTTCTATCACCCGCAAGCATGGGCAACGGACGCGCGTTGTCACTGTCGTGGGACGGTCTTTAGGTGTACGCTTTCCCCTTGGTGTCTGATCCTGAAGATCAGAGAATCTCGGCGGACGTCCTTCTAGTGGCCCCTCTTTGGCCGAGACAAACCTGGTTCCCACCCTCCTTCAGTTACTAGTGGATCTACCTTTCCAGCTTCCGCTCAAGGGCAACTTACTCACCCAACGCATCTAGCATCTAGCAGCCTGGAATCTTTCGTGAGACACTTTGAAGATCAGGGCCTTTCACAGGAAGCTGCAAGGATTGCAGCAGACGCTAGACGCCCGTCCACCAGGTCCACTTACGGTTCAAGACTCCAGCTTTTTAGACAGTGGGTAAAGGAGAGAAATGTGGATCCCTTGGAGGCTTCGTTAGAGACAATTTTGGACTTTCTGCTCACCCTCTTACAATTTAATACTATCCGCAATTACAGGTCAGCTATTGCTTCCATACATTCAGGGTTCCATGACTGCTCCACTATGAGTACCAATGCAGCGATCACCGTTTGCTCAAGGGAAAGTTCCATTGCAGACCTCCTCGTAAACCCTAGTTCCGGCTTGGTCGGTGGATGACATCCTCGCCAAAATGGCTTCTAGCCCCGCACGAACCGATCCACAATGCGACACTTGAGCTCCTTACCTACAAGACTTTGTTCCTGGTAGCAGCTGCTTCGGCAAGGATGCGCAGCGAAGTTCATGCCCTGTCGGTGGATAAGATCCTCCTTCCTTTCAGCAATAATGGTGTCTTCCTGTTACCAGACCCTCGGTTCCTCACGAAGAACGAGGCAGTGCCCTTCATCCCGGCTGAGATGTTCCTCCCTGTCATAGCATCCTCCTCCTCCATTTCGGAAGACAGAAAGGTCTGCCCGGTGAGGTCTCTGAAATGATGCCTGGAACGGACCAAGCCAGTTAGGGAAACAGACGCCCTCTTCCTCCTGCCGAAGTCCCTCCATTCCAGGGCTTCTAAAGACACGCTTTCTAGGTGGCTCGTCAACCTGATCACCCCTCATGTTTCGGACGGCCAGTCAGCGCACGCCCACCACCTTCGTGCTCCAAGCCTCCTCGACGGCCTGGTTTCGTGGGGTCCGCCTGGATGACATCATGAAGGCAGCTGCCTGGAAGACAACCTCTACCTTTGTATCGTGTTACCTCACCAACGTCTCTCCGAGGGATGGACATTTCGCCAGGGCTGCCTTGGGGTCGGTGACGTGCGGCGTCCGCCGCCCCCTTCGTTCTCAGCGGTGCTAGTCAAATACATAGGGTGATAGGAGGTAGGTGAGGAGCGAAATAGACTCCCAAAACTCCCTGGTTTGGGAGTCTGTGAGGGACGATACCTACCTCCTATCACCATCCCTCCCGTTGTCCGCCTTCCAGTCACCATCCTGCTCTACCTACCATCAGAGGACCACTATGTACCCGGCCGGCCCCTCCAATCTCCTCGGCCTTCTAACCCATTTGCATCACTTGTCACGTATGTAGGGACGGACTCTGACCAGTACATGCAGTCACCGTCCGCCGGCCAAGACCAGGATTACGCTCCGTTGAGGTAAGACTAACTCACTTGCGTAGGCCTTAGGCTGTCTTGTTTGTCTTATAGATGTCTTCTCTCCTGCAGGTAGAGCACTTCTCCCTCTTGGGGTTGCTGATGCCAAACCCTTGGTGTCGGCAAAATGCAGTATGGAGCCATGGGGTGCTATGCGCCCTC
This sequence comes from Holothuria scabra, assembly GCA_037179385.1. NCBI lineage: Eukaryota > Metazoa > Echinodermata > Holothuroidea > Aspidochirotida > Holothuriidae > Holothuria > Holothuria scabra. The sequence continues at coordinate 5,476,534 of CM074192.1, read as the reverse complement.
TGCTGGTAGGATATCCACGGTGTCAAAGGTTGCCAGACGGTAAGTATAGGTATAAATGGTATACATAGGGTGATAGGAGGTAGGTATCGTCCCTCACAGACTCCCAAACCAGGGAGTTTTGGGGAATTTGCATAGCAATTTTGAGCTTTTGGGGCGCATCTTCCACAAAGTCATTAAAATCTCTATTGTGTACAAAATGTGCTATACAATTTTGTATTTGTGTAGCAATTTGTCCATTTTGTGTAGCAAATTGTGATGAGATGCCAGATAAATTATTCCCTGTCGCCCCATGTACAATAAGTAGCTATGGGGTTCATTCTGAAATTTCCCTTTAGAATTTGTTTTCCTTCTTGTAGGGTGACTTCAGCTTTGATGAACCTTCTGCAAAAAGACAAAGTACATGAAGCAATGTTTGCATTTTACTTTTTCAAGGGCCCACTGTACTTGATGCATTGACTTGCATTGACCAAAAAGAATGTGAACTATTTAGGATTGGCTGTTTCACAAGTCTTTGTATGTATTTAGATATAGAACAAAATTAGATCTTCCATGGTTTGAAATTTTATTTTTAGCATACATGTGTCCATTCATGTTGCACAAAGTGATGATCACATATTTGATACTGGAAGATTTAGGAATGTGGTATGCACTGGTAGTTTTATCCATGAGAATGTAAAAGAGTACTTATCTATAGGAAGGCTACACTTTCAAGATCGTGTTAATATCCCTACATACTGTGACAGGAATCATAAAAAAAAGAAATTTATGATGATTGTAAACCTTCCTTTCAAGATGTATTGCCAAAGCAAAAAAAATGCAAATTTCAGTGGGGAGGACTAGACATTGAAGTGTTTTATAGTTGGATGTAATAGATTAAACATGTTCCTTTGGATAAATCTGTATCACCTACAGAGGCAAAGGGGGAAACAGAAATTATGTAAAAGGATCATCCTTAAGAGCCCTCACATCAGGATAAAAGCAAAATGCCTCATTTCAATTATAAGATGCTGCAGTACCCCAAGATGAAATTCAAAGGACCTTTCTCTGAGGAATACAGTCATAATTTTTCATCCAAGGGCCACACGTCAGGGAAAAAGTTGTGTTCTTCACAGCCTCTTTGTCAGACAGATGTATGCATTTGTAACAGAATACCATGTATGTAAAAATAAGTCTTGCATGAAAAAGTTATGCATAGACTTGCATGAAAATAATAATTGATTCATATAAGGTGGAAATTAGTCTCCAATGGGACTGTGAGATATTAACAGTCTGCATTACATTAAAGCACCTTAGGAATGTCATTATATCAGAAAACACATATACTTCAGATTCAGGGCAGGAAGGCAAATTCTTAGTAATTTTGATATAATTCTTACAGTATCCAGTAACTTGATTTTTTCCATCAGTATAGTTACTGTGCTTTTTTAATACTGAAAACATTTTTTTATCTTGTGGCATGCTCAAATTCAGCATACCTGTACAGCACAAAACATTGCCAAGAATTAGTATCATATTGATTTATAATGTAGATCAACAGGAAAGAGTCAAAGTGACACTGTTCAAAACTGACGATGGCTATCCCTTGAAGCTATAAAAATTTGGTAGAAATATGTACCATGTGCTGTACCGTTTTGGTGCAATGACAGGGAATTAAATTTGGATAAAATTGTTTAAGTCTACACTGAAATGCTGAAAATGAGCTACAAAGAACTCTGCCCAAACTTACAAGGTTATGAATTTTTGTGACCAGAGATCACCACCCCCCACCCAAATTTTCAAATATAGATTTCTTGTTTCTTTTACCCTAGATCTTGAGTAGTTTGGACTTGCTTATAATGTCAGTATGCCGTACAACAGTGTGATCTTGTCATAGTGCCCATCGGTGCAGATCATTTACTGCTTTCATAGTCTCAAAAGTTGTCATAAATTATACTATTTGAACTTTGGTACCACAATGGTTGAGTATAGTGTCATTGTATGGGACCATATGGTATAGTGCTGTACGGTGGAATCGGCCATGGACTGGATGGACTGGATTTTTGTGGTTGTCCAATAAACTAAAACAATAAATACTACAGACAGATTTAACCAAAGTTGAAAAGTTGCTTGTCAGATGGACAACTGTTTTTTACTCAGTAAGAATTAAAAAGCAGCTTGTTTTTTTTTTTTTTGTTCAATCTAATTCAAGATTTTACTAATTTATGATAGACTTGACCCTTCTTTCTTATTTCCACATTTCAGACTTCTATCAAAGTTCTCAAATTTATGTCAAACTCTGCAAGACAAATAATACATTGAAAGTTAAATTTTAACAACATAACAAAATTTTGTAATTAAGTGCTTGCCATACTTCCTGCTGTGTTCTTTACTTGAACAAAATGTGTGAAAAATATTTTGGGCATCAAAATTCCTTATTCACAACTGAAGATGCTGAAATAAAATGGGTGTCCATAAAAGTTTCGGAAACTTCACTTTAAGGAGGGTAGAACTGGGTTAAGCCACTGCTGTCATATTTCTTGAGACTTTGAGGTTAAATGATATTAAAATTGAAAACTGAGCCTTAGAAATTAGAAATAATATAAGTAAATGTATGTAGAACCATGCAAACTTAAAAAGGAATTTTAAAATTAAAACAAAACAAAATCCTTAAAACTAATAACCATATTAACATTACAGTATGTGATAGTGAGCCAAGTTTTGCTGTAGTTTGCACTCTCTTGTACCCAGTGCTGGGTGTCCAAGACGGCTGGAATTTCTGTTGGACTATACGTACTAAAAATTGTGTCAAAGGTTCTCCTGTACACAACAAAAAATTTTGAGTTCAATTAATGTGACATTCCATGAATTCAAGATGGATGTCAGTCAACTTGTTATTACCAGATTTTTTTTTATAAAGTGGAGTGGAAATCTCTAAGTACCATTTCTTGATTTAGTGTGTGAGTTGCTGCGCTTTTTTGAAAATTGTAGCTTCTATGGAAAAACTATCTAGACTACCAGATTTCCCCCAGGATAACTAGTTTTCTGCTTAAATTCCTTCAAGGCATATACACAGATTCCTGCTTCACTCCTCCTCTACAGTGCAGTAGCACTTGCAGTACAGGTAGCTCAGTAAACAACTCCATCTACAGGCCTACAACAAACCTATAATAACAAAAATGTAAAATTTTAGTGGATGAAAATACAATTAGCCAGAAAGGTAAGAAAAATATTGTAACATTAGAAATGCGATCAATCCTTTATTTCTCCCCTCATTGGTAGTAAGTAACATTTTTATCTCTGTCAGATGTATATGTTTCAATGATAAATTTGCAGTTCTCTTCATTCACCCTCTGTTCTTGCATTTGGAAAGCCTCCTGGCTTGTGTATGTGGGCTGCAGCGATGCATTGTATACATAATGTTACTTCATGTTTGTGAGGACTGTTCACAAGCTGTGGTACATTTGCAATATGCAATACAAAAGTATTGAAATACAAGCAGATATCATGGAGGGTGCATCTGTATATTATGCTGTCTGAGCAAAATTGAAAAGACAGGGCTCATCGAGTAGAAGCTTAAGATTTGAAGTATTGCTTACGTTGCTGCTGTAGAGCTGGACTGGATAAAGTGGCTTCAGACTATGTCTGTATTAAGACATGACATATTAAGACTGTAGATTGAGGGTTGAAATACCAGATACAGTATTGTATTAGAAAAATTTGGATTTGGGGGTTGAGTTAAATTATATTTATAGTGACTGAGGCAGAAAGAAAACATCTACCTAGTGGCCCAGTCAATAGAAAGGGATGACCAGTCCAGGCTGCAACGTCCTCAATTATTCATAAGACACTTTACATGATTTTTATACTAGTTTTTAAATACTAGTGTCTTCTTACTGCTGAGAAGGCAGGATTAAAATAGAATGAAACACAGGCTTTTGATTTTAATTTAATTCTTGATAGTTAATTTTAAGTATAATTTTGATTTCTGAAATTGATCGTTATATTTCTATTAATAAAATTTTAAATATTTCGTTAGTTTAATTTGGTTTGAAACATCTGATGTCGCATGAAATCACTTGAGTGTTGTGCAGATACACATATGCCATATAAGGCAAAGTTTCGCTATTATATACAAAGTCTGGACTGTGTTACCCTCATTTCGGCTGGGAAATGTAGAATATGCCCACTATATTTCCCTCCTGTTGCAATAGGTGACTAAAGGGAAACCAAAGTTGAACCATACTTAAAAATAAATTTGAACTGGAATATTTTATCGAGTTGAACGACCAACACTAAATAACAAGTTCATGTTGGTGTTGTTAAATATCATCTATCTCATTTCAGTCCTTCTTGTTGGGTCATATTTTGACTTAATTACTAGGCAATGAGAGTCAGTGAATGCAGTTGGATGCCATCATCTCCTGCAAAACATTGTTAGATGTGCAAATTTGGCACCCCTTGATAAAGAATAGGATTCACGTCCCAGACATAAACTTACCCCTTGCTACATCTAATGTGCATTATTCACATTCTCTGTGTCCTGTTCAGAAGAGTTCTGATTCTGCGCCCCCTATGCCGCTGTTTTGGAATATAAGATGATGCCATACAGGGCATGGTGTCTTAGCTTCTCCATGCCCTTTATTCTAGCTGCCATCTTGGAAAACAAGATGGCAGAATAGGGTGTAGTGTAAGAACTTTTCCAAACAGTAAACAGAGCGTGAGAATAATGCAAACTAGATGCAGCAAAGGGTAAGTATAGTAGCTCATAAATATTCTGCCAGGATGATGGAGAGAAACCGAGAAGTGTAAAGTGTAGTGTGTAGCACACCTGGAAAATCTAAAACTCCAAGCTTGATTTACAGAATCCATCACAGCCTACTGTAAATGATATGCCTCATTGGCGCGGATGCCACTGACTTCAGTGTTTGCATAAAAAGTGTCCTGCGCTTTTGAAAAAATTCAGTTTTCAGTGCTGATTAATGTGTGTATTGAATAAAAGATGGTCTGCTATACCCTCAAAAAATATTTTTGTTTACTCCATTTTGAATGCAGTTTTATCTAAGTTGTATTGATATTTATCCTTGGAGACTGATTAGTGAGATAATTAAAATTTTTAAGATAAAATGTGTATTAATGATTAAGGTACTGGTACCAAGGGAATTGGAAATGCATTCATAAAAAAATCTAGATGGGTTCATACAAATTTAAACAAGAATTCTGGTGGCTTGCTTCATACATAGATCCTTATCATGTGAATTCATACTCTGCTGCATTCATTTATTTATAGAGTGTGGTACTGTAGAAGTGATTTATGGGAGAAATATTTTGTCATAGTCTCAAGGCATATTTTAAGATTGTTGCAGCAAAATATACATCCAGAATAAATCTGAAGTTAATGACTTATGGTCTCGGAAAATTTCTCCATTCATATACTCTGTGGTCATACATCAATACTGTCAAGAGTAGGAGGAATGTGTTTTCATCTAGAGTAGACATCAGACTTCCTAAGAATGAGTTTGCATGGAAAGATGACTGCATATGGCTAGAATTGTTATTGTGTGTAGATGCAAGGTTGCATTGACATTATCATATAATACTTTTGTATGTATACATGTTCATTCATGTATGCACAGTGTGTAGATGTTAAGCCAGGGGCTGTGTAATATAGTAGCTAAGTGTACAGCTGCATCATGACCCAGATCATGTGTTTTAGGAACGTTGAAAGTTATATCACATACTGTGTGGTTTGTGACTGATCAATGTGAAAATACTGATGGTATATATATGAAAGCAGAGATGTAATCTTGTAGCTTGAATTCTTCATGTACAGATATACCAGACTTTACTGTGCAGAGCAGTGCAGCAGTACTAACCATTGCTGTATGCAATGTGTTTTAGTATCTTTGAGGTGTGCAGAGAATTAAATGTGCTGTCTTGATAAGAATTCCCAAGAGTTCTGTTCTTTATCCTCGAAAGCTGGGACACATTTTGGGGGGTTGTTTATACCAGATTCCATTACAGCGTAATTATATCAGTTCTGTTTTAGTCTTAAAGTTTTAGTACGTAAACTAGTAAATTATTTACTTCTTGTTTTGTGACATAATTGTCTTGTTTGCTATAAATTATCCCAATTTGGGAGGTTTGCATGTCCCTATAGACAATCCAAGCTGTCAAATGATTACTGAATATGAGGGTTTAGAAATGCATGAACTTGGAAAAAAATAAGTAAGTAAATAATATCTTTTGTTATTATAATTATCATTATATTTCATTTTCATTGTCACTTTAAGAATTATTTATCCAAGGTACAGGGAACAAGCTATTTACTCCTAGCAAAATTTCAAAATTTCATAATTCTATAGCCATTCATGAAACAGGATATCCTACAATGCTAACTCAATTCACACTTAGTTTTACTGTAGCGCAGTAGGTCTGACATCCCCGGATTTACCATTAGATGGCCCTCTACACATCGACACAATTTGCTACACATATATGGATGTTTACCGAGGTGCTTGGCTGCCTCCAATACTGGCCAACTTCACTGGGCTGCTTAGATTTTTCAACTGAATAGAGTTGTAGATTGTGCATCCTTTTTGTTGATAACAATGCTGGCTGAATAGAGAATTGTCTACACCAAAGGCATGTCTATGCATTAATCCCAATAACACTATGGTTTCTTTGACATTTATCCCTAATTGGAAGGTCAGTTACAGGCTTCATTACAACTTAGCCACAATTGGTAGCTGCAGGATTAATTTATTTAGATTGTCTCACAAAGATCTCAAAGAATTACATGTCAATTACTTTTAAAGGTAAAAAGCAGTCCAAACTTATTTTGAAGCAACAGCTGCAAATGACAGTTCCCTTCTTATTTCTCTTCAAAGTATCTTTTATTATGCTAAATAGCTTCATTGTTGCATATGCAAGGTAAACCAAGCGGTTACTCCTAGTAAATTTCACATTTGAGGAGAAAAGATATTATCACATGACTCATCTCAACACCCAATCATGAGATAGGACAGTCTACTAAACTGCCTCAGGTTGAGGTGCTCTTGCCCTTTAAGTTTTGTCAATCAGGTAATGGCAGTTTTTAAGAAGAAAATTTAAAAATTTGCATTGCCCCTCTTCTTACCTTCTATTCACCTTTGTAATGACCTTTAACCTTGGTAAACTAATAGCACTGATAGAGAGGGGCTCTTCATCTCCACAAAGAGGAGTAAGGACACAGTAGTCTGTTGCTTTCATTTTACCCTTTTCTCTGTAAGAAGTTTCTTTTATCTTCATGTGGTTTTTCATCAGTAACTGCATTTGAAGAGGGTAGAACATGACAAGCATCATTATCATGAAATATATAATGATTGTCTGGGCAGGGACAAAATGGTTCTGAAAAAATTTTGCAAAAGTGAAAATAGTAAAATCTGTTAAAGGATTGCCAGAAAAGCTTTAGCCTGCATTGGATGCATAATTTTAACGTTCCATTATTATTAATTTGATGTATGATCGCTATATGCCCTTGATATTACACCTTTGACCCTAAGACCTTAAGGTCCCCTCCTTCAAAAAAAAAAAAAAGGAAAAAAGAGAGAGCAAGAAAGAAAATTTTCCTTGCCTTTTTACCTCCTATTTTTGGTATGTATGACACATGTGGCCTAGCCTAATTGGTCTTATTTTATTTCTTCATTATTTTTTCCTAGAGTAAATGGAAAGCAAGGATAACAAATGCCTTGCCTGAATTTGTTAAGCATTAAATTACTCTTGGAACTGATAAAAACTTGTGCAGAGAGGACAGCACCACAGGTTCATAAATCACATATCAACGTACATGGAATAATAAGGCCAGGTTATGTTAAATAGACATCATAGGACCTAGTGGTCATTGGCTGTTCAAAAGTTGATTTTTTAGAAAAAAGTATCACAGATCAAAGATATCCATGCACACTTGCAAATTCTTGATCATTTCATTATGGAACGGTAGTTCTTCACCCTCAGCTTACCTCATTTTACACAAACTTGTATACCCACTACCCACAATTAGAGCCTGGTGCAACAAATTTTAGCACAATGGAGATAGAGACTGCCCTCACTTGGAAAGAAGCCTCTCTTGTTCTCAACATATAAACCACCAAAACCACCAGAGCTTGTAATATTACCAGCTTTGTTTGCCCTATGAAGTATCCAAGAAATGTGTTTTCTGCTTTTGCTAACCCCCTTCATAAGTCTTGCAACATTCATCTTCAATGAACTAAGGTGAATTTTTCGACAGATATCAGTGACCATTCATATGTAATAGAGCATTTTGTTGCCCAAAGTTGTTTCATAATAGGTCTGTAAGAGTAATTCATTTTAGACAGGAAGATCATTTAACTTAAAGAGTGTGAAAAAAGATTTCTTTATGGGGAGAGCATTGGTTGATGTGTTGGAAACTATTTGCCTGGAGCTTGTGTGAGGCAAACAGGCACAGTGACAAATGTTTGTTATCCAGGCCAGGTCAAGAAACGCACTTACTGTTAAAATGCAGATGTAGGTGTTCTCAAGCACATACTTGTCAGTATTGCTTTCTAAGCTTTGGAGGTAAAGAAAAATAAACTAGAGGGAAACTATGTCTTGCCAAAGATTTTCTCAATCACTTTGCAATCTTAATGACATATGTAGGTTGAAGATGATAATGCAGAGGGGTCAAAAAAGACATTGCCTCTCATTCTGGTCAAATGTAGTTAGGGAGTGTAGTGACCTAGAGTAGAGATGCACTGCAATGAGATTTTAAGTATGGCTTTTGATGTAGAAATATGTGAAAACCATTTTTACATTTGAAAGCTTTTATTTTAAACTGGATCATACCATTGTCACCATTTTGTTAGTTGGGAAGGGGAGGGGGTCCAGTTCTCCAGTATGAAACTGTCTCACATAACTTTGCAGCAGAATCTATCAATCCCCATACTGTATATTACTATAGGTGGTTTGTATACTTCATGCCTCAAAAAGTGTACATTTGCTTCAGTACTTTCATTTTCAACAAATGTGTAAGAAAAAATAAATACAAAGGGGTTTCCCGTGGGTTTAGGCTGAAATAAATGCAAGGGTACAGAAAAGACTGCTAGACTTCAGTATTGAAATAAAGCCCCAAGTATGAAAAGCTAGGAAATGATGCAAAGAGCTTCATTACACTTTGGCCCCGGACTCTTTACACTGTAGTAGAATATTGGTTGTAGACTCATCTTAAGTGGAGCTCTTTGTGTGTCACCAGTTTTTGTCAACTTTGCATATGGTAGGCCTTTCTCCAATTCCTAAGAAGTTATTTTCTCCTCTTTGTTCTGTGTGCTACAGGTTCTTTGTGCTTTGATTCATAACCATTCCTGCCCTCGATTATTTCTTCAAATATTCAGCTGAGCTGCATGTAGCCCTTCATCTAACGTTATTTCCAATAATTCTATGCATTTCCTGTTTTCTATATATAAATGTTCGTATAAAGGACAGTAATCCTCTATCTAATGTAGTAGAAACTTTCAAATTTTAGTCAGAAAGTGACAAATAATTGGGAATGATTGCACTTAGATGGTAGATTTGTATCATTTTATAGATCATCTAGCCTAGAGTCGCTCTGTCACTTACTTTCTCTCGTTATTCATGGGGTGGGTGAATGGAAAAATACTAAAATCTTTTATTCAACATATATTTCAGTGTCCATGCATTTCGGGCAAATTCATAAAATTCTTCTTGTTGTACCTGACAATCATGTTTTGATTTGTGGTTAATAAAATTGCAAAGAGTGACAACAAACATGCTTGTAGGAAAGAAAGAATCATGTTAAAGGGGATGAGAGATGACATAGTCAGGAAGAAAGAGTAATATATCAGGCTGCACCCTTTTTATTACACTAGCTGTTATTGGAGATGATGAAATATGTACATGAATGTATTCTTAAAAGTGCAAGTCAAGTTCAGCTGTATGTTTATGTAGATGTATTATTGTGGACCATTTATTTACAGTGGCTTTTTGACATTTGCAAAGTATTTCTCCCAATATTAGTTTTGTGCATAGCTGTAACGCATGCAGGGAATTGAGATCATCGGTAGAGACTGTAGTTGCAAATGTTGGAAGTATTTTTGGTATTGTCCCTCACTTTTCCTGATCAATATTGAAATTATTGTTTCCTAATGTGTTTCCGTGGCATGCATACTAAAGAACTTTGCTGTTAACTCACCAATTGAACATCTTTGTATACCGTTAAACTATATTTCAACAAACCATCATTTTGAATAAAGATGTACATAAAATGCAAGTTTTGGCAGTAAATTTTTGTAGTGTATTTCCTTTGTGACACAGTGATAGGATGTCGTGCACATACTGTATACCCATACTCTTTGACTTGTAGCTAGTGCTCAACAGGGAATAAATTTATCAATTTTTGCTCCACAAAAGCAACAAACTCAAATACAACATTGTGCACCAACCAGATTTGGTACACATAACGTTAGGGGTTTAAATGATTTTATGGAAGAGAAGCCCAGAGGGCTAAAAGTTACTATGAAAATTTTGACCACTAAATTATTCCCTGACCAATTACACAATGAGATTCTCACCAACTTTCAAGTGTTAAAATTGTGTGGGAATTTCCTGCATGAGCACCCATTTTTAGCAGGAAAGAATAACTTTTTTGTCACAGCTGATGAAATCACCCTGATCCCCTTTTTAACAAATCACCTTTCAGAGTATTTTGTAGTGGGGAAATTAAATTAGTCTCTCATTACAACTTTTTCTAGAGCTCCCTTAACTCCATGGTGAAGAATGCTGCAATATTAAAAAAGCCAATCATATTCTGACATTGGAATATACAGGTTTCCTGCATTATTAACCTTTATTGCCTCTTGTTGTGGAATTTTGCACAATTGTAACACCTTCAGAAATACCATACAACTATTTGTGTCAAATCTTGTGCCCTTAAGTTTTTCTCTTAGCTGTTGTTTTGTATGCTATTCACCGCAAAGTGCATGCAAAGTGCATTTCGATTGGCAATTATAAAGGGTCACTTAGTTTGGAATCACCCAGTCTTTTAATTGTGTTTGTGTGTGTGTGGTTTTTTTTATGCTTTTTTTTTCGCAGCTGCTACAAACGCATGTTTTGGCGAACTATAGTTATGTTCTTTGAATCAAGGGAATTTGATACCAGTAAATCCTATTGAGATTGATTTTTTGCATCCCTCAATTCTTATTAAGGCATTCAATCAATATAATATGAAGGCAAAGGATTTGCAAATTAAAAATTGTGGATTTGTTTTGTAATATTTGGTTATTCTGGTTTTTTTGTTTGGTGTGTGGAAAGGTATATCAGCACTGAGGTGATGTTTGGGCACATTTTTTTAGCTTACCTGCAAGGGATGACTAAATAAAAATAAATCAACCAGAAGGGGCAATGCAGGTTTGACTTCTTGAAAAAAGTAGGTTTTGTAATAAAGTAGCATGATTGCCAAATAATGAATAATATTTGTTTATGTTGTGTAATTTCAGTTGCGGTTGTTGATGAGAGAGGTTTGCAAACTTATTTTGAAGTGAGCATTTTATTGCAAATGACAAACAAAGATAGTGGCTCATTAGATTCTTTGTATAAGTCTGGAAACTGCTATTGTTGGCCATCTGAGAGGTATGATTTCTCAAAATTTTTCTCTACGCTGGGCACCAACCAGTTGTTGCGCTTCGCTTAGATAGTTTGTATAGCAAAATTAAATTTTTTAGGTTAAAGTGTTTCTTAACTCTCTGATCATTTTACTTATTTTGAAGTGAGTATTTTAATGCAAACGACAAAAGAAGATAGCCACTCATTAAATTCTTCAAGTAAGGCTGGAAGATGCTGCTTCTGGCCATCTGAGGGGTCTGATTTTTGAAATTTTCTGCAAGCTCCATGCCAACCAATGGTGGCACTCCACCAAGATAGTCTTTAAAGCAAAACGACATTTTGTGGCCAACAAAAAAACTGCAAACTGAAATGCTCCCGTTTGCATACACGATTGATGTTCTTTTATTTTGGCTCCAAAAAGTATGCAAATTTGAAAGCAAATTTTTCTTCAAAAGGTACCAGTAGTGTAAATGGCATTATATTGCATTTAAAGACACAACATTTTCAGTTTTGTCCTCATGAACCACTACAATTCAACTTTTAACACTGTTCTTGACAAAGTGAAAAATCTTGCACCATTTTGCATCTAGGCTAGTTGAAAAAGCCAAAAATTTCAAAGGGGAGGGTGAACCCCCTTCCTTTAGGTTCCATCCTCCCCTTAGATCCCTCCCCTAGGCCCACCATCACTCAATGTACTGCATGTCCCCCTCCCCCCCTCCCTTCAGAAAAGTCCTGCGTATGCCACTGCAAGCGCTATGTACACATGGTTTACAATTATTCCATATTTTAAATCCATAGAAAGTGTTTTTTTAATTGTAACAAATGCTGTTCAAAAATTATGGTAAAGTTCAAAGGTGCTGTGTAAATTGTGCTAAGTTTCAGACCAGGCCTTTTTTAACATGGTTTATGTACAAGCTAAATGTAAACTTCATTAATTAAAAAGCACTTTCCCATTTATCAGAATTTTCTGAATAGCTCTCTTTGCCCTCTTAAACAAATGAAATAACCCTTAATGAGAACGAAATACCCTTAATGCGGGAGTGCTGACAGGTCCCAGTCAGCAGAAACAATCTCTCGTAAGATTATTTGAAGTGTTAGAAGCTCTTCTGGGGATAAGCTTATATTGATCAGTGTCAGCTATTCTATGGCCAGATCATTCAAGAGTGGCACCTCAATGAACAGGTACGTATTTTCCTGTTCTGTTTCGTCTTTAATTGATGTGACGTGAATTGAGGGAGAGCAGCACTTAGTCTGAATCAACTTAATCGAGACAGGTCTCATACAGACATGCAAAGCGGCTGTCAATGCAGAGCTCTTTGCCCAGGAGACTTCCATTTGGCATTGATTCTTCAGAGAACGTGTCCAAGATTGGTTAACTGGTTGGCTTTTTTAATGTCATACTCATTCCAGGGTGATATTTAATTGGCTGTGGCCTGCACCAGTTTATACTCTATTTCCGTCTTCCTGCCTTCTTATTACAGTGTTTTCTTTGGTACTTGTATTGACCACAGGCATTAGCAAAGATTGTTTATATATGCTTGAGGCATACCAGGCTTTCTCTCTCTGTACTTCTTTAATTCGTATCTTGCAGAATTGTTTGTAGCTGATTGTGGTTTTTTTGAAATTTAGAAGTTTATGTTGGATGAAGCAAAAGTGCTGGTAGCATTTATTATTAAGTGACTTAGAAAACAGATATGAAAGGAAATGTCAGTTATATTTGGAAACTTTGAATTATTTACCTCTACAGTAAAATCACTGATCTGCCTAAAAATTTGTGGCATTTATGTAAGTCTCCCAAAACTGACAGGTTGTTAAAGTTTGTTGTTATTATTTAACTTTAAATTACTAAATATCTTGTGACTTGTGAAAGCATTTACTGGTTCATTATGCATCAAAACCTCAAAGAAGAAAAAAATTGGACAAACCAAGAAATGGAGGACAAAAAACACTACCCTGAAACATTAATAGATGGGCTGTTCCATTAGTCTGAGATTCTCATTAAGGGTCCATGCTATCTATGGTCATCCCTCTTTGAGACAAATATATCCATCTGTGTTGATATTTTCTTTAGCCCTCCTATGTCAATTCTGCTGCTACCTTTGGCTAGTCATAAATGTAAACTCTCATAGAGCATGTCTGAGAAGTCATGACTGCTATAAAAGTGATTTGTTTGGTAGTTTCTTAGTTGCTTTCACCTGTAACCTCCTCCTTTCATTGTAGGAAGACCTTTTGTGGAATGTTCATCTTCTATTGATGGCTCTGCATCTTAATATTGAAACTGCTTATTTGTAGTCTTTCTGTCGTCACTTTGAAGATGTATTGGCAGGCATAAATCAGTGTTTTTTTCATGGGTTCCTTATCAGTACATGAAAGTTATAGTCAGCAGCAGTATTGTTAGAAAGAGCTATGTAAGCTATGGCATGTTGCTGCCTTCTCTCTCAGTGTAGTATGTCATGCTCTCAGGAGCTCACTCTTTGGATAACCTGTTCTTTGACCAAATGTTTGAAGGACATCACATCTAAGTCAGAGAGGCTTACCCAGGGTGCAATCCTTGGATTGGGTCATGATGGAGCTTTTTGTGAATTGCAATAGTGATTTGAGAAGTGACAGTGAGTTAGAAGTGAGTTAGAAAGATATGCATGTTAATACCTAAGTTGACATGTTGGTGTGTGCTGCAGGACTTAAAAATCAGATGTGAAAGTGCTCACGTGGAACTGATTTGATTGGTTGATTTATTGAATTTTAAACGTCAAGTTAAAATCTTGGGGTTTAGCTGCTATAGATAAGGATCTACATCACACCTCTACTTACCTCCAATTAACACAGGAATAGGATTACATATTTGAAAAGTAGGTAAGAATGGAGGCTCGTAGATTCCCAAACCAGGAAGTTTTGGGGACAAGACGGCTCAGTTTCTCACAATTAGTTAGAGAGTCTGGCCAGCCACAAACTTTTTTTGCATGTTGTGGGATGCTTGATTTCCCCTTCTCCATTGCTTATGTGAAGCATCATGCACAATGTTATCAGTTGGTTCCATTTTTAAAAGTCTGTGGTATGAATCAGTCTTGGAATCAAACTCCTTACCTCCCTCGTGAGAGTTGGATGTGCTACCACTGGACCAAACATATGATTTCACTAACAATTATTTTAGCAATCATCACAAAAGTTGCTTCCTAACTAGAAATAATCACTAATAGCCATAGCAATGAATTTTTGGTTCCACTAAACATAATGGCAAACAACACAACTTAGCAATAAAAAATTGATCTCTAAAGTTTAGTGAAGTCACTTTGAAAAATTCATTGCTAAATTGTAGTCGTTATTAAAATGATAAACAGATACCATTTCAGACTCTATAGGTTTCAAACCTCAACAATATTTCAGCAACACCATTGCCCTTCTCAAATTGTAGTCAATATTTGGCGATGGATTTTGGCATTGTCTATGGTGGCTAAGCATTAGTGAATAATCACCTCTGCATATTTATTTCTTAAGAGTGGTCTATTTCAATTACACTATTGAAGTAACTAGGAAACAAGCCAACCCAACATTTTATTTACTGACAAGAGCTTGTAGATGTGTTCATCAGAGAATTGATTACATTATGATGATGACATACTTGAAATCACATGCGGCACACTTTAAATACACTCTTCTTTGAAGAAGGGTGATATTGATCTTATTATTGAGTAGCCCTTATTAGTTTCCTGTAAATAACAGAAATCTGAGTGAAAACTGAATTGAAGAAAACCTGTCACATTCAATATTTAGGTTTATGAATTGCACTAGTATAACAGTTGATTATGTGATGTAATACTACCAGTCACTGCTGTAGGTAAAACAATTCCAGTGTGAATTGTTAGAATATGCACTCTCCTTTATCTGTAAGTGTGTGTAGCTTCAATTTCTCCCACCACACTTTAGGACACTGTATCTCATTTGACTTAAAAGTAAATTTCTATGCTGCAGGAGGAAGCACCCCCACCTTGTTGTTTGTTCAGTTATTGTACGTCAAATTTGAAATGTCATTACATGTAACTGAAACAAAATATTAAAAATAATTCCACCACACTACAGCCCAAAAATGGAGAACAAAACCTTGAGAAGTAGAGAGATTTTGTGTCACATATGTTCTAACTCAGGCATTGCAGAAGTTTATGTGTACTATTCTTGCAGCATCATTATGCATATACATTGTTTTGTGTGCAATGTTCTGTTTTGACATCATTTTTCGACAAGCTGATATTGAATGTCAGAATGTAAGGATTGAATCCTTGGCGAGGTTTGAATCCTAGCCTATATTCTAACACTGATTTTCATGCAAATTTGTAAAAATATAGAGAATTTTGAACAAAGAGACATAGTATAGGGGTGTACCCCATGTTTGTACTGGGAACTGGGAAATTATCCAAAACTGAAGTAAATTTAGAATTGTTAGGTTTTGGATGTTTTTTCATAAATAGAGACATCATTTATTTTTTTTTTTTGTCCTTTGGAGGTATGAAAAATAAGAACAATGTATGTACCATCAAATGATCTTTGTTTGTATTTCACTTTCATAATTATACTGTGGATTTTCATGACCATCTTGAAATATCATTAGCAAACATCAGTTGATTCAGGCTGGCTATGTTTTCACTTGTTAATGCGTAGACTGGGTAATTTGAAAGAATGTCCAGTTATCATACCTTACAGTATATTGTATGGCAGGAATTCCAATATTCCAATTTTTATGCCTCATTTGTAATTGTCTCCACCTCCTGATATATGAACCAATATACCAACTTCTTTGTCTTATTGCTTGAATATTGTTATGGTATGGTATACTGAGCACAGCAGAGACAGTTTCAGTAAATTGGAAATTTGTTTTACCTTAGGAAATGGGATAAGTGAGCCTCAAGGTTTTTAATAAACAAAATAGTCTCCCAAATCATCAATGTTCTTCCAAGAGATCCAATGACCTTTGCTGAGAGATTAGCCATGGGAGGTTTGTGCTACTCTGAAGATTCTGTGGGGCCTCAGAAGCAGTTAAAGCTCTGTTTACGGAAGAGGGCACAAACCTTTTACAAAGATATATATTTTAATGTGGGATATATGGATTGCGTAGGATTTGCATTGGGGGCAGGCAAACAAATGTCAGAATTTGCTTTCTTTTAATTCGGTTTCATGGTGCTTGACTGTGGTGTTTAATTTGGCTTGTATCAGAAATGTAGCATTATACAGACTGTGGTTTATGATAGCAGTATTGCTAAACAGTGCATTTCTTCAGTAATCCAAATATTGTGTGACGAGAATATTACAGTTGGTTTTTCAATTGTTCCATGATGTCCTGGTCATACCTGCAAGGAGAGGGGATATATATCCTGAGTAACAAATGCAGGCCTTGTCCAACAAATCTTACTCCTTAGAAAATTTGGGAGTGTGGTAGGTTTGCTATTCCATTTAACTTAAATAGATTTATCCGAGTTTCCTTTTTTTTTTTAAAGGTGTTCAAATAATCACTGTACTTACAGTGACTTGAGGAGAGCGTTGGTATGCAATGATTTTTCCTGTGGGAGGCAACCACTAGTGGGGTCCATCAGCCTTAAATTGTCTCAGTTTTATTGTCTGTATGCAAACCTTTATGTTCAGTAAAAGTTAGAGGACCAAGGAGTATTTTAGTAAACAACCATCCATGATACAGGTAAAAAAGCAAAGAATATGAGAGATAAAGCTGATGGACCCCTCTTCATGGATCACAAATTGCGACCATCACTTGACTGATCAGAACTTGCCTACATCAAGATCACAGATCTCATGGTTTAAGAGACATATTTGTTATGTCCATGATTACTTGAACATTACCTCTTAAGTAATGATCTAGTGCAAATTCCCAGGGTTTCTTCATAATAGGAAAAAATGTAGAATCTGCATGGTTGGCATCTACTTTGGTACTTGCAATGGTCAAGTGGTAAGAGCATCCGACTTGATGTCAGGTGGTTTGGGAGTTTCTGGCCGGGTCATACTGAAGACATTGGAAATGCAACTTACTGTCATTGTGCTTGGTGCTCAGCATAAGCAATAGAGTAGGGAAAACAAGCCAGTGATCTCAAGTTAGAAACTGGAATAAAGGCCATGGCCGCATGGATTGAAACCAGTCCATGTCCCTGCTTACCTCCTGTATATAATTCCCCATGCTTGCAAGTCCATCTGGCATGAGTTTCTTTAGCACCATGGTAGTGCCCTCTCTGCTCTTCCTATTTCCATTTTGCCTTGCTTCAAGCAAGAAACAGTTGGAAACTTGGTCATAAAACTACATCTTTTGAGGTAACATTTCCTTTGCGTATCTAGAAAGTTGCTAGAATAGTTTTTACACTGCACTCCCACATGTATCTGCCAGCTTGGAAAGTCCTCATTACTTGTCTTCTACAAAACTATCACCAAGGAACTTAAACTGAGCATTGAAAATTGAAAACCTTATGCATACTGTATCATACAGAAGATGCACTCTCTGAGTGTGTACTGTTAAATGCCTTTAGTGTTTCAATAGTATATTGTTAGTTTGTTGTATATGAAGTGCATCTGAGAGACATGCTATTTTTTTCAAGTTCCAATTTAATTTGATTACCTCAGGGCCTTAAAACAACTGTCTCAATCTCACAAAATCTGTACAAAGACTTGACTTTGGTCCACTTTCAAAGTATAAGAAGAACCCTTTTTTTCTTTTGAAGACTTTTGTGATGGCTTAAAGGTGTTAAAATCTCAAATTCTATGATTTATTCTTGTGAAGGTACTTCCATAATTGATACCTAAAAATAGTCAGATTCTGTGGACTGTCTTCCCCAGTAATTCTTCAGGTCACCACAAATTATTTAAAATTGTGCCACTAATCCAACCACCTTTACAAACTTACACAGGAATACATGAAACATTCTGGATTCCTTTTGGTTAAGAAGTCTCTGTTACATCCCTGAGGGGCCTTCAGGATTTTGGTCTGGTTGTACCATTTAATAGCATTAGGGAATCTGCACAGCTTAAATTATTCAACAAGTAGCTCTTAGCTATGCAACCTGAGTAGGGCTGTAACAAAATAAATTTAAGATGTAGTAAAGGAAAGTGTTCACTAAGGTGTGCAGGAGTCTGGATATTAGTAGAAGTACCATCTTGTATAGATAGTAAATGTTAGGAGAGTTCAATTGGCTCTGTTGTAGCAGAGAGTTGTCTCCAACATCTCAGTGGTTGGATGAGGCAAATTGTAAACTTTGGTGTAGCAAGTGATGTTTACAAGTCATAACAAAAGTAGGAAAATCAAGTTGGGATATTTCCATGCAGTGGAAATAATTTTTAGAATGAAGAGAATCAAAATTTTTGGAGAACAGTAAGATTAAAGGGAAAATTCAGTCATTTAAACCTGAAGTAGTTTAGTAGACTTCCTGTTTTATCATTGGCTCTTGGGAGTCGAGTCGTGTGACAATATTTTGGGGGGGATATATATGAACATGAAGAAATAAATGACATTTGCTTGAAGTCATCAAGATTGTAGCATTTGCTGTTATCTTATCTGAAAGTCATGTCCTAGCTGGCAGCTCTAAGAGTATTAACGCTGACTAGCCTGCATCCAACTATTATGTTATAGATCCATTATGACTGAAGTTCTTCTGAGTGCAAACAATATGCATGGTCTTCAAGTCTATTCAGTCCTCACCTACGTCCTATCACCCTAGTTGTATACTGTTTATACTTATACTTACCAATGCTAGAGATAAAATGGAACATGGTGTGAAACAGGAAGTCTAGTTCAGAATTTCAATACAGCACTTTTTGGGTAGAAGCTGTGGTATCAGGTTCACAGGTTTTTAAAGGCAGGAATCTCGTAATGAATTCACTAGGAATAACAAGAATAAACTATACTATACTAAACTGAACTGATTAGTTTACCTTAATGTAATAATGAAGTCCTAAAATATTATTAAAGATGTTTGGAAGAGAAACAAGTAGAAAATTCTAAAATTAAGCAGTTGCTTCAAAACAAGCTTTTGGGACTGCTCTTGCCATTGACTGGTTCAAAGTGTTCTTATTTCATAATACAATTCTAAAGCTGCCCACGTGGAAGATTAAAAAAATATGAAAAGTAAAATACCATCTCTTGTGTGTCTGAAGGCAAGACATGCAAGACATTTGTTTTAGGGAATAATTCTGTCAGTGCTACATTACTTGCTTTATAGATTTTACTTCTGTTAATGCACCAGGAATTCTGCCAGAAACACAAAAAAAGGGGGGGTGAGGTATTTATTACTGCTAAACCCCAAGTCCCAAATGATATGTCCTAGGCTAAAGTTATGAATGGGTTTAGGGGGACAAAAGCTTGCTTCAAGGCCCTGGTAGGGTAATATTTTAAGGGTTTCATTTGTTGGGTTTGATTTATTTATGTAAGTTAAAACATTGCTGCTAAGGTTCCTTTTTTGAAAGTAAGAAACCAAGATACTGACAATTTTCTAATTTTTGTGGAAATGAAAGTGAGGGGGTGGGGAGATTAAACCCACCTTCTTCTGGAGAGGGGAAAATTTCCCCCCTTCCCCATCCCCCTTCCTTGGCAGAAACACTGTGTACTGCACACTTTGTATATCACCTGTTTTCTTCAGTGTGGTCCAATTCATAGAGTTACAAGAAAACGCCTTAGCCAGTGATTCAGGGTTGTAGTTTCAAAGGTTGGCAGGAGAAGGAAATAACCGAACCAAGGAGGATAAACCTAGCTATAGGCAAGTTGCTTAGACAACTGTCTGAGAATAATTAAGTGAGAAGAGGATGATAGAGGACGTCCTTGCTCCTGTGGGGAACAAGGGCACCTTCTCTCTTGGTGCCATTAGTTTATCAGGGTAAGTTCCGGATAAGTGGGGATTACATATGTGAATAGGAGCTTTGGGTTCATAGATTCCCAAACCAGGTAGTTTTGGTTAGATGGAGTTTTACGGCCCAATTTCCAACCTATTGGTTCAAGTCTGAGCAGAACTTATGCTGTAAGAAGTGCCTTTCCTTCAGGCTGGCATGTGTAAAGCATGTTTTTGTTATAATTAACATGATCTATAGATGCTAATCGATTGAGGTGCTATGCTGAGGAAAAATGCAGTTTGCATCCTGAACTCATCTCATTCTGGCTACAACCTTACTGTGCTAAACTGATTGTGAGCAGGTTAAGCTGCAGGAAAGGTTTGTTTCTGGTAGAGAAAATTAACAGAATGTTGTAGTAACATTAACCCCTCAAGTCTAATCTCTGATAAATGAATTAACATTTTTACCTGCTGCCTTTATTTGCAAAATACCCTTTTTATAGAACAGTTTCTAGAGTTTTGTTGTTATACTGTTTCACCTTGTGTATATATAGACATAAAGATGAATTAAGCTTCAGTGCAATTGTTAATTTTGCAAACTTTACATTATCCAGTTTGTAGCTTTTAGCAATCAAGTCCTTCTGTACCTGTGATGCACTGAAGCATCACTGATGCCTGGTTTTCTCTTCTCATGCCAGCTAGTTTCCTCAAAATACCATGACAACGTGTCTACTGTAGAAGTATTGCTTACTGTCTGCTCTGCCAGATTGCCGCCACCTGTAACTGTATCTGCATGTCACTATTTTTTCTCTCCTTGCCATTGTTAAAAGAATAGAGAAAGATTTTCCTCTGTAGCCCATATAGTCAATACCAGATATGAAGTCATTTGTATGCCTAAGCTTTTTTTGAATGTCATTCTCTTTTGAGCCAAAGAAAGTGGGAGAGAGAGAATTTAACTTTGGAATTAAAGGCCCTGCTTTCATAATAATAATTGTTTGAAGGGTATTCCAAGCATTAGTATACATCTAAAAGAGATGACTTCCTCACATATTTTTTCTCCTCAAAAAAGGAACTTGCTTTCATAATATAAGCATTATGTAGTAGATATTTCCCTCGTTCGGTGAAGAATGCATAAACAAGGATATGCAGAAACGTTACATATTTATACAGAGAACACTGTAGTGTTCAGCCTATTAATATTTGAATCTCTTTATACCCTTAAAAGTACTAAACAACCATCCAGACTAACTCGGCTTTACACATTTGACAAAATTTGGTTCAAAACTTTTATAATGGATGTGATCTTGTTTTTCTGTCACTTGCTTACACAAGTTAGTCATGTAATGTAAGTCAGTAGATTTCAGCATGTTGCCTGCAGGTACATCTCTTTTCAGATACGACTGTATTTTGAGAGTCGTATACATGTATAAAAATACTCTATACCTAATCACAATGAAGAAGTTTCCTTCTGCCATCATAATGTGAAGGTGTACATATAGTAAAATAAATCTGCATTTCTCATTCGTAAGTGCTCTTTCTAATGCTGTCAAATTTTCATATAGAGTGTGTTAGTGTGATTCAACAAATGCAAGATCCTGCACTAACACTATAGGCAAGTAACAGGTACCTCGAATCTATCCAAATACATATGTTTACTATGCAGCATGGGGAGGAACTATATCCCAAGCATATTGTCTAGTGCTGCAAAATTCTTGGACCCTGGGAAATTTAAAAAAATGTTGTACCCCAACATGAGAGTTCTTGTGCTTGTCATGAGGGGTAATTAAAGGCCCCATTGAAGAGCTTCATAGAGGCAGCTATAAGTGCACTTGCACAGTTGTACTAACGCACAGTGTAATGGCATTTATAAAGTCTCATATAATATTGCATAGAGATTAGAGAATTCTCTCAAAAACTATAAGTGAAAAATGTACTAAATGTCACATTACCAATTCAAGTTTGAATTTTTTTTACATGGAGATTTTCAATGACAAGTTTGGAAAATTAGACATCTCTGTTTGTGATAATTCCTATCGAATGCTTTCCTTACAGTAGCATTACTTGTCGTTACAGATAGACCTAACTACTTTCCTTCTGGAATGTGCCTATTTTAATCATGCAAAGCTAAGAAATAAATACAGTTAAAAGTGGTTGAGGTTAAAAGTTCGGTAATTTAAATGTTCCATGTGCAGTGATAGTCAATTTTTAATTTGAATATATATTTTGAAGGCTGTTACAATTTAAGAACAATTTCACAATTTTGATGGTCCAATCTCCCGCCATTTTTGACTACAGTATACAGTTTGCATATACTCCAATCATGTTACTATTACTGGTATGTCTTTGTGCAGGTATTTTGAAGGACAGGATTTGATCTGCAACTACATGTGGAGCCTTGCCATCGTAGATATGCATGTATCTTTCACACAAGGCTGTCGATTCACATGCTAAAAGAGGCAGCTCTTAGTTATCACCGTATCTATAAATAGCATCCATGATTGTATAGACGATGAGGTTGAAGTGTTTTCAGTTTATTGTTAACTTGGTTGAATTGACAGTGTAGGAAGATGATGGCACAATTATTACACATCCATTTCTAGTGGTGAGGTTGTTTTTCTCTCTTGTCTGATAAATGACAGCTAATGAAATAATATGGGGGTCAGAATCCTATTTGTTAAGCTGGCTGCCTGAAACAGTCCCAGGTGCATGGTCTTAATAAATAATAGAGGCAGATGCAAGCAGTCAGCTAGGATTCTTATCAAGCTTAATTGGGAGAATTTGAATTTCAAAAGACTTAGCAGAAACTTTGAAATCTCTGTGCAAAAATGGTAGCATTTAAAAATGGAATTGGATGAAAATATTTGGCACATGTATGTGAGACAGGTGTCTGATTATAGCAAATACGTGGGTGTTGGCATGTTTTAAGAATAAAAGATGAAATTAAGAAAGGGTTTTTGCCTCAAACTACATATTACAAGCTTTGTAGGCCCTATTAGGTCCCTGTTTCTTTTTTTTTAATCAACATTATGTTTACAGTTTACAATTTTTGTTCATGAATGAGTGCATGACTTTATGTGTTAAAGTCACGGACTAATATACATGAACAGAGCATGTAACATGTATGTCCTATCCATAGCTGGTCGCCAATGACTGAGACAAAAAAAGCCCTCCAAGATATCCGCTTTGAACCTATAAATCATCTGAATTGACGATGACCCTTTCGTATTTTAAGCAAAAATTTAACTTGAATGGGTAACAATTTCATATTCGTGCAATAGGTGAAGTGATTTTGACCTTACCGTGCCATATTCCAAAAATACTTCACCTTTCTTGCAAAATATGGGGACATACTTGAGCAAGTCCAAGCTTTCACAGAAGACCGTAGCAGACAGCCATTTTGGTGCGTTTTTTCTCACACTGCGATAGCGACAATCTACCGCGCAGTATGCTCTGTCCATGTATAGGAAATGGTTATAGTTCACTGTATATGGACCATAGTGGGAAGTGGGAAATGTCAGCAGAATGTGAAGAATCGTTGTCTTCTGTTACATCTTACAAGATGCATTTAGCTGTGGTCTTTGAAGATGCCTCTAGGATGCGTTAGCATTGTGTGCATGTCTGTGGTAAAGTGATATAAAAACCAAATAGCCTATTTCACTGCCACCCTATGTGAAGCATTCCTAAATGCAGAAGTATTAAGTTGTGGACTACAGTGTACTCTTGTCTGACATGGTAAATCCTTGTCAAATAAGCATTATTGTAACTGAACATATTAAGTTGGGACGTATATGAAATGGATCAGAATATTTTCTTGAAAATTAAAAATCAATCTTTTCCATATGATTTTTATTTGTTCTTATTGTGGAACTCACCCCTTCTTGTTTATCAACTGTCTCATTTATCTAGAGTATGAAAACATAGTTGTACTGCAGCAAATCCAAGATTTAGGACAGGCATATATTCCACGATTGCAGAATAGAGGACGCATGCAGTGTCAGAACTTCTCTGATTAGGGCACAGTATACAAGAATAATGCAATTTAGATGTAGCAAGGGGTAAGTATTAGGGCCTAACCGATGTGGTTTTTCACTGCCGATCCGATGTCCGATGTTTTTTCCCCAACATCGGCCGATATCCGATCCGATCCGATATTTTCGTCACCCCGCTGTATCTATGCGTTTAGGCCCACAATTTTTCCCCGTTTACTAGTAGGTCTAGATTTCCTTGTTGTAACTATAAGCAATGCCTCTTTATGTACATTGTCCGCGCATTTACTCCTATTTAAAGTCATCTTTAAAATGTCTAATAGTTTGCAAATTAGTATGAATTTAATCAAGACTGTGAATGAACTGATCACCTGAAATTATATTTGAGTTTGAATGTTGGTTGTACTCTATTTAATTAAGTTGAAATTTTCACCGGTGCGAGGGCCGAT
The DNA here is from genome assembly GCA_037179385.1 of Holothuria scabra. Taxonomy (NCBI): domain Eukaryota; kingdom Metazoa; phylum Echinodermata; class Holothuroidea; order Aspidochirotida; family Holothuriidae; genus Holothuria; species Holothuria scabra. Next base: position 5,451,700 of record CM074192.1, on the reverse strand, counting down.
CATGCTGATGTACAGTAGTGTTGCTTCTCAGATCAGTGTATGCTACAACGTACACTCACTTTAAAATCTGCATTCAAGCTACAGTAATTCATACCGTAGCAACGGGCGCGCCAACACTGCAAGTCGGTTCTTTTTTATGTAGAAACTTGCAGACAAGATGTACTGCGTGCCGTATATTCTGCAAGAATCTGTAACAACTCTGTCTAAACCCTACCCTGCGTACTGTATTAATACTAACGGCGATTTTCTAAAATACACAATATGGGATGCTACCTCGAGTATGGTACCGAAATGAAAACCAAACCTTAAAATAAAATCGAGCCTTGAATTGGCCGATATAATGGTTTATTGTGTCAATATTATGCAAACGAACACTTTTCCACTATATGTTTAGTGCCAAGATATGACTGCAATGATTTTGTAAATATTGACGATAATTTAAGACACCAGGATTGTTGGTTTGTTTCTTCACCACGAAGCAAATTAACCTCGTGTTATGTATGAAATACTAGGATGTAACTACCAACACTAAAATTGTTTGGGAAAAATAACGATCTAAGCAAAATTTCATTATCTCGTGAGCCCCAAAATATCGCCGTTTACACACGTGTGATTGAGAGTTTCCTTTCGACAGGAGTTTAAAGGGTGTCCCGACCTGAACGGCAGGGCGGTTATGAATGAACCTATGTAGTACTCCCAGGTACGCGACTTCCTAATAAGGCCACGATAGCGTGGGTGTGGGCACACGTGTACGCTAGATGCAAATTTAACACGAATGACGTCATTTTTTTGGACGTGAAAGAGAATACTGTAAACAAATGCTGGGAACGGTAGATATTTTTAACTTATGTTTTGAAAGAAGTAACACAAACAGTTTCGAGGTGGAGTTAGCAGGATTGCTTTTTGAGTCCAAAAACGTTCAAAAATTAAAATATGAAAAAAGGCAAAGGTGTAAAGAAGTATTGATTTTCTTAGAAGGGTTTTTTCTGTCATATTTCTAGTATCTGTCAGTTTGATTTGAACTTGTGAAGGTGATCGATACCTCTCCGATACAGTTGTTAATTTCTCATGCATATACAGTACCCAAAGGAGCATGAACAGATAGTTGCTATAGGTCTACTTTACACATCTTCGGGAGTATTGCTTGTCTTCCCCAAAAAACTCTTCACCAGAGAATCGGGAGGACTTAAGAAAAAAATGAGTAATCACCGAACCTGAGGGCTGTTGCAATCGGGACCATTTTTTGAAACTTTTTTTTTAATACCATGTGCAAGCACTAGGTCTTACCCATGCCAATATTGGATCATTCCATCATGAAAAAGGCGGAGCAAAGTTTGTAACAACAACGGAGTAACGCTTGAAAGAAATTTAATCATACAGTTCATGTATTGCAGGTTTGCTCTTTATTTGAGCATAGGGAATGTATGAAACTGCCATCAAACAACTATGGGACAAAAGTGAAGGGAAAATGCAACTGAAATTTGTAAAATATTACATACGGAATAACAACTTTGCTGGCTTGTTATTACTAACTTTTACTTATCCTGTAATGAGGTCTGATTCACCGAGTGTCATTATGTATCTGCAGTGACCTTGAGGTTACGTCCCTCATTTGGTTTTCGCCCCTTGGCTCTTCGCCAGAGAGTCGTGGGGACTTTTAGAAAAAAGGTTACGTCCCTTGACTCTGCGCCAGAGAGGGGAAGGACTTTCAGAAAAAAAGAAACTTCTTGCAGCTGAGGCGTAGGAAATGGCTTGTAGACGGTGGCGGCGCAAGACCACGCAGTAAAAAGTTCCTTTGAAATTTTTACAAAGGTTTTAGGATACGGAATATCGGTAAACATTTGTAAGTGAACTTAGCTGAATAATGCCGATCCGATATTTTACCGATGGTGGCAAATATCGGCCCGATCCGATGTCCGATCCGATTATCGGTTGAGCCCTAGTAAGTATAGTCATTCATGAAAACACCCACTAGGAAGGTATATATGGGGATTTTAGCACAAGCTAATGTAGTATCTACAAAGAGTTTTTAGTGGGGATAATTGGTATTCCACAGTTGCGAAATTATTTTCCCACAAGTGTCCAGTGTTGTACAGCTGCGGTGGATGTCTTATTTAATTTTGTGCCATTCAGTAAATTGCATGAGTACCAGTAAGGTTTGCAGAATTTTTACTTTGTATATATACTGACCACAGTAGGTACAACCATGGAATACATTGTACCAATACTGATGTTAGGACTAAAAATATGGTTGGGAAATTTTCCCTTAACAATTTTTGGGATGGAATTTCAGATAGCAGAAGGAAACAGTGAAAAAGTTTCCAGCAGATGAATATTTTGTTTGTAGGACTTGTGGCTTGAGTGCAGATATACACAGTAGCACACCTTAGCACCAGCTCAAAACACTGTGGTAAACTGTATTGCTGTATACTCATTATGGTTGTATAAATAATTAAGGAAGAAAAGGTCTTTAAGATTCCCAGGTATTGTATAGTAAATACTCTAAGGAATCCTGACCTTTTGGGTGCTAATTTTTCTTTGACATATTTTTTCACAGACAATTAAAATTTCTTTATCTGAACAGTTCATTGTTATACATGGGTATTGGATTGTGATGTCAGCCATACTTTTATGCCCTTGAAAAAAATACCCCTTTTTGTTAATTACTTCTGGAAGCATTTTATTTCAAGCCCTGCAGGAAATGTGTTTACCCACATGTCATTTTTTTTCAATGTGATTGGCAGAGCTATTTATAATTACAGTATGAAAATAATTTATTGGAATTTAGTAGTAGAGTAATGTTATGGTCATTGATTTAGTAAATGTTTTACCCTACACAGGGATTCCCTCAGAAACTCAAAAAATTTGTGGGAAATAATTATTATCAAACCCAAGTTCAAGTCGATGGTGCCTTTGGCCAAAGTATAGGTTCAGGGGTGGCAGTCTGAAGGGTTTTCAAGGCTATTTATTCATGAAAGTTGAAACTTTGCTGCCAAGATCATAAGATGACCTCATCTTAAATAAGAAACCAATATGCTGATCGACATTTTTTCATCCTTAATACTTATGGAAATGATAAGAGTTTACCCTCCTTCAGGAAAAGTGGGAACAAATCTTCCATTATCCCCCTCTCCTTCCTGAAACACTGCTGCTGCTGCTGCTACTAAGTGACGTTGCTACTTTTAAGTCATGTGATGGATTAAGTACATCTGTAAATAGAGACATATGCTACAGATTCATCATAATTTAGTTAAGTCTGGATGGAGAATTAAACTGTCTGGTTCCACCCTTGTATTCATCTTGATGATCATATTGTACCCTTGTGCATTAATCATTCAAGTTGCTGGTGGTTCTTTTCGTGGTGGAGAATGGTAATTCTTACACTGGAATTTGATAAAAATTTGTTGCTGTTTGAAACATTTAACATGGCTCATCCTGATGCTTTACATTATTCTATAAAACTTTCTTGTTTGTAAGCCTGACGTGGCACGAAGCACATTAACAGCACCTTATATTAGAACAACTTTTTATCTAAAGCTAATAAATAGGCAGTTTATAGGTACCAAGTGAAAGACTTCAGGATATAAATAAAAGCTGGTTCAGGATACGGTTAAGGAAAGATCAATTTTATTTAATATATTTGAACTTTTAAAAACTTTGAGGGTCCCATTAAGTGTCTGATAGGAGGCAATAGAAACCTGACAGAGTGTCTTAAAAACCAAAATTAGATGTTATATATTCACATCGCTGACATGTACTTACCCATTGCAACATCTTAACCCTTTACCGTTAAGCTCCGATCGGGGCATATTTTCGTGCCACGGGAGGGGGGGGGAAGCGGACGTAGCCCGCCCCGTATCGGCTTCCATAGGCCATTGACCCCGTGACCTTAAACTATTGTCTCTCTCGTTGTTGTGGCCGAATTTTCGGGTAGCTACTCTCAGTGTCGAGCTCCGCGTGAAACAGTAAAGATGGGTGACAGCGGAGCTCTCCGCATGGGTCCAAAAGGACCCAAACAACGGTAAAGGGTTAATTGCATATTACCTGCACACAGCATGCTACTCGGAGTTCTAGCACAACAACCCCACTTTGCTGGAACAACTAGTAGATCATCTTCATTACCCTTCCGCCTTGTTCATCCATTTTTTCCATTGTATATAATGAAATGGCCAAGTGGTTGCAATGTTGCAGTGTTGAAAGCTCTTGAGGCAGTATGCAAATACATGCAAATAGATATGGGTACAGTTTGGCCAAGTGCAACTACTTTTAAATACCTTACCAGTCATGAGGACAAGGGACAGTCGCTTATCTATTTCATTTCTTACTACCACTATTATTACTCTTAGAAGTTAATTATTGGAAAACTTTTTGTTTATTGTCAATAACTGAACATATCACCTACTTGTTACTTGCTGCCTATTCTTCATTATCATTGTTGTGGTTTGCTTCCTATTTTTGCCAACTTTTTTTGCTTTCTATTTTTGCCAACTTTTTTTTTTTTTGTTCATGTTTTTTTATTTGGATCTGAGGGGCCTTCCCCAAGACAAGCCACCCCCTGCCCCAACCTCCCTTTAAAATCAAGGAGTGGCATTTTCTAGCTTAAGTTCATTGTTTATGCATGTTTCAGTATGGTTCCTTTTTTGGGTGGTTGCTCTAGTCTTACCCTCCTTTTTTAGGTATTTATTTATCTTTCCCTCTGTAGATGTAACAAAATACTGTATTATAAGTTTTCTCTTTTAGGAGCATTGTCTTTTCAGTACATGTTGCACTCTAGTGTCAAGGTTGTGTCATTAAATATGCATGCCTCTAAAATATATTAAAAAAATCAAGGATTCATGGACTTTGGTTGCCCCTTCTGCAGTCCATCATGGGTAGAAAAAGTTGAGAAGCTGAGAGTCTCCTTGCTGGGAAATTTGGGCAGTTGGAGAGAAGTTGCTCTTTCCTGTACATAAAACTATATCGGGAGAATTGTTGGCAATTTTACTTCCTGTGTGGGAAATTATTTTCATCATTTCCTGGGAAGTAAACATTTTGCCACCCCTGGCAGTCTAGCATTATGCGTTTTGGTTTTCAAGTCCTTTTCATGTCTCATAGATGTGTTAGAGGTTGATAGAGCGAGAGAGAAAGAGCTCTACAGTAATTGATCTAACTCCCTCACAATAATTAAGTATATAATTACTCTGGATGGTGACTTTAAGTGGTGTCTCACAATTGAGTAGGAGATTAATTGCTTTGCCACGGAGAATGTGCTTGACAATCTGATTTGAGTCTTACAAGAGAGAGTAACCCCTTCATGTTACTTGATGGGTTAATGGGGACTCAGAAGGAAGAATTTTAAATTGAATGATTGCAAATATTCCTTTTAACATGCATAGGAGAAACCGCACCTGAGGTTTTTGCAAAGGAGCACTTGAAACATCAGCTAGGTGTAGCCTGTAAGATTTCTAAACGGAAACATCATTTATTAAAAGGTAATTGTCAGTTTGCTTTCAGTTTGTTCATGCCTACTTGCATGGGGGTCTGAATCACCAGAGTGTGATGGATGACAATTGATGTGGCGGAGGAAATTCATGAGAAAGCACAGAGTGCAAGGAACTGAATTGGGACTATTATACTTTGAAGAGAAAGCGGCCTATGAATCTGGCTGGGATTGAACATCCTGCCTACCAAGAAAGTGACAAAGCTATTTCAGCTGTCTGTGAAAACTGTCCTCAGAAAGTGTATGTGATTCTTCATTTCCATGAAAGATGTTGAAAGGAGGCCTAATCAGGCAGTTACTGATCACTGCCACAGTAGAGAAATACCTGGATGATGGAAATTGTTTCCCCATGTTAAAACTGCCTGACACATGTAGTAAGGGGAAGGGGTGGTAGAAAAATTTTGGATTGAGCCCTCTGCATAAGAATGGAGAAGTTGGAATTCATTATTGGCAGTGTCAATGGATTCAGAGAGTTTTAGGCAACAGGTGAAGCTATTTACATGGAATGTCTCCTCTTCCTTCTCCTTGCCCACCCCACTCACCCCTTCCTGCATGCAGTGGTTTATAAGGATGAACCTTTCATTAGGTTCATTGCTCTCAGAGAGGTGTCATAGTAGATGAAATAAATAATTATAACTGTCCCAGAGAGGCTAGACACGTGTTGAAACCTTAATTTATGGAATAACTACATCATCAGGGAGTTGAATTATTTAGAGGGGACACTTGTTCTATGGAAATTTAGCAATTTGTTAAGTCATGGAAGGTATGGTAATTTACACCCCAACTTAATATTGGAAAGTACTAGAGAAGTTGCATACATGTAGTAGATTTAGGTGCAGATATGTGTATATATTTAAAATTGGTTGACAAATCAGCTTTCTGCATTTGTTGTTGGTGTAACTTGCAATGATGCATTCCTTCATCCAAACTTCTTCATCCAAACGCCTGTGGGCAGGGGTAGTAGAACATGCCTGTGGTATTTCCCGGCTGTCGTAAGAGGCGACTAAAGGGAAACCAAACGTGAACTTAACAATACTTGAAAATAAATTTGAACTTCAAATTTTTATCGAGTTGACTGACACTATTATAAAACATTTGTGTTGGTGTGTCGTTAAATCTCATCTAAATAATTAACAAATGCTTCATCCAAACAGGAATGTCTCTGTGACATGTAGGGCTAATAGGAATACCACTGATGAAATTAATTTTATTTTTGGCATTGCTATAACTAGGAGCATGTTAGGTTGGAAGAAATGACATTGAAAATTTTGCAAAAGTGTTATGAAATATTTCCTCTTGATATATTGGGACCATGGGGTGAAAATTGCAGTTGGACCTGCGCACGTATGACTGAAGAATGCTTTGAACAGTTTGTGTTAGATTTACAGTGTTGAGTACATTGTAATGAATTCAAACTGGACTGTAAGTCTGAGTACACAGCTTTTTAGTATGAGTACAAGTGAGTCTCTGATTGGATTTAAGTACCATAAATGAGTAATCATCTTTGGAGCATCACTGGTTGTGAGCATGAGTACGTATCTTTATTGAATATGAGTACAAGGGGATTATTTGTGGTTGTGAGTATGAATGCACTTCTGTTGAGTGTTTTAGTAAAACTGTATTGTCATATCTTATTTATGACTTTCAAACTCTGCACATGTGCAAGTACAGAACTATTCTTGCAAGTACAGCCAATGTTGTGCTAACTGTTGGAACAATCAGGTACTTATTTCAAGTCACATTTACATGTACGCATAAACTACTTGCACAGCCAGAGATAGACCAGAGGGAGACTATAGGACCCCAGCCTAATCCCTCCTCACACTGAATTCTGAAAATAAAAAAAAATAAGTAGGAATGGAACAAAAAAATTTCTTTAAATGGTGCTTAATGTTGTACCAGATTTCACCCAAGGGATCTTCAATCTTCAAAAATTTCCTCAAGGCTGATGATCAGGCCCTGCAGTTGGCCACCCTCAAACAAAATTCCTCCAATTTTCAATGACACATGTTAAGTCATAAATCATGGTTATTGTGACTTGGTTTCAGAACATATTAGATTCACATCGCAGACATATACTTACCCCTTGCTACATGTAAATTGCATAAATCCCTGCGCACCACGTGCTGTCCGGAATAGTTCTTGCACAGCGCCCCCATATCGCCCTGATCGACCCTTGACTTGTCCTCAAGAGGTACGAAAATTCAAACGCCCGAAAAACCTCGAACCGAACCTCGCAAGGAGAAAGGTAAGTGGGAAAAACGGGCAAAATGATAATAGAGCAAATATGAAAAGACACTTAGCTTGAAAATACAGGCGAAGTGGTGAAACAGCTTGCAGAATATAGAGCTCAGAAAACCTCCTGGCAGCTTTTGCGGCGGAAGAGAAATGAGGACGAGTCAAGGGTGGATCAGGGCGATATGGGGACGCTGTGCAAGAACTATTCCGGGCAGTGCGCGGTGCGCTGGGATTTATGCAATTTAGATGTAGCAAGGGGTAGGTATAGTTGCTCGTGAATACACCCACCAGGAAGGTGGGGGGATATCATGTATCATATATTACAAAAAACATAAGAGCTGCTAATCACAACATCCACAACATACATAAAATATCGCAGTATCTCTCTAAAGATTCCATCGTAAAGCTAATTCATGGGTTGGTGTTTTCTCACCTTGATAATTGTAACAGCCTCTTGTATGGCCTGCCCAAAAAGCAAATTCAGAGATTGCAAAAAGTTCAAAATTTTGCTGCAAGAGTGTTAACTGGTATCAATTAACTGGTATCAATTATCGCCAACACGTACCCCTACTTTGAGAAGTTTGCACTAGCTACCAGTGCACGGAATGAAGTATTCTAGTGTACAAATCATGTTGTTGGCAGACTTTCTTTTATATTTGTGATATGTGTATTGTTTTGCCTCCGTCTTACAACTTAAGAAGATCCACTCATAGCGAGACAAGCCTGGTTGTTCCTTGTGTAAGACAGCAATTTACGGGGGAGGGCATTTGCTTTTAGTGGCCCTGTGGTATGGAATACTCTCCCTCTTAGTGTTAGAGAGTCTGTATCTCTTAAGTTGTTTAAGGTAAATTTAAAAATGTATTTTTTTAGCCTGGCTTTTTCTTATGGTGTTGTAAAGTGGGACTGAACATTTTATGGTGGTGCGTATAAGTTAATGTAATAAATTAATGTATGGTATCTTGTGTCTGATGAATGGTGTACCTTTTTGGTGCAAGATTTATGACTTTATAGCTCATTAGACATTATGAGTTTGATAATTTCGAATCAATAAATTCTGTTCAAAAGAAACTAATCTGAGTATTTTATTTCACAGTTGAGATACTCAGCAATTAACACAATTTTGTAACTGATAATCTATTGTAAATGATCCTCAAAATGTCACAACTACAAAATTCAATCTGTAAACTATACGAGTTCCTATTTAAAACTTGGAATAAAAGAACAAAGAATCTACAAGAGTCGTTACTTCAACTGTCTAAACAGTCACAACAGGTACATTCATCAGTTTTACTTGTGCCTTTCTTTGGCAAGGTAAGAGTTAAATTTAATGTTGTAAATAAAAACAGTGTTAAGTTTAGAAAGTGCCTCAGTGACATTTAACACAGACACTGACAAATGCTGTTAGAGAAGCAGCATAATGATGGCCTCTTTTAAGTTATCATTGGAAGGGAGAGACAAATTAAAGGGTCAGCATCTGTACAGTATTGTAGAACTTAAAGTTACATTACAGAGAAGTACATATTATTCCTTTTCTCTATGTGGCTTGTTTCAAGTGCACTTTTGTACTTGTTTTCAGGTACTGCATATGCTAGGAAGTTACTTAAAATTTACCATTTTTGAGAAATATGGCATCATGAAGTAGTCAGTGTGTGTCACTACAGGTATGTCAAGAAGGTTTTATTCAGAGGCAAAATGTGTTCCAATCTTATTTCAAGTTAACAGAAACTCTTGGTTTGTTCTGTTTAATGCAAACCTTGAATTGTTGTGAAAATACATTCTGTAACATGACGAAATAGCTGAAGATCATAGTTTCATATGACTGAATGTGCGACACGTACCCCTGTGACATCGTTAGCAAAAGTTGTTTTGCACACCAGTTAACATGTATATGAACAATTGGTACAAGTTAAGTAGTAGCCATATATAAAGCTTTTTATCTATAACATACAGGGGAGAGGACCACATACTACATGTTCAAGTTTTTTTTTTCCTAAAAATCTGTAACATGGACTGACATTTCTGGAAGAGATTTGTGACCTTTATCAAGTGAAAATGCTCATTCTTTCACTTGGGAAACACCACACTTTAAATTCTTCCTAATGGGTAATTATTATGGATGAGAAATAAAGCATTGCTTTGTCTTTAGTGTATAGTACATAAAAGAAATTGAAGTAGAGCTACAGTATTAATGCAGGGCCAATAGTTATTGTTTTTTATTTTTTATAATTGTTATTTTTTTTGTGTGTTTATTTTTTTCTGTTTATTTTTTTTTTTTGGTGAGTGTGATGGATTGTTTTATGAGGTCATCATAAACAGATAGTAGTGTCATATTTTAGCTGTTACAATTGTTTAATGGCAATAAAAAGGCAATGACTAATAAAAAATACTTGCTCTTCCAAATAGCAGTAAAATAAACAATAAAAGCAAGGGGAACAAAAGGTTCAGTCTAAGCTTTTACTATATGGAGATTTAATTTTGGGTAATTTGCTTAATTCTGGAGAGTTTACTGAATATTTCTTCTTCACCATGTTTGTAAGTACTGCTAAATGGAATTAATCCAATTTTTCAGTCATTATAGCTTTCTTTACACATTATGTCCTTTTGCAAATTTTAAACTCTGTTTTAAACCATCAAGACTGATAAAATTCAGTAAAAGTAAATTTTTACATGCCCATCTTTACGACAGAAAATTCAACTCACAAAACACTCACCAGCTGCACACCTCCAAAATAATGTTCCTTTTTAATGTCTTACATTTTGTGACAAGTGACAACGAACATTCCAGATCAGCACTGCCATACATACTGCATGTGTACACTGTTTGGAAAAACAAGTCGTTGTGTGTAATATTGCTAACTTCAGGTGAAGCTACACTTGTTGCTAGAGTATAAACAGAAAAAATTGGATATTTTCGTCTTAATTTCTCTTCTTTTATCATCCAAGGATCGTTTCTCATTATAACAATAGGTCATCATTAAATTATTTCATTTACACTTGAATTTATCGATAAGTTGCGCTAACGTTGTTGTAACGTTAGGCCATAGCCTATAGGCTAGGCCTAATGTTGCCGTTTACAGCGTATGCAGTAGGCATTGCATATTTAATCATTTATGCAAGAAATTTTAAAAATTACGACATGAAATTTTGAGTGGTCGTAAAAAAGAAAATACTTTCATGAAAAATTACGATGGCTTTTTCAGAGAAAAGCAAACCCTGATCTCTGGCATTTGAAGATTCTTCTCCTTTTTACAGTTTTTGCTCATATTTTTACTTTTATTTTTTACATCCCTAGTTAGATGCATTGTTTGCTGATAACCATTCTCGCATTTGTTATTCTTCTATCCTTAAGTACAATTTTTCACCTATTGTAATTTTTCACATGTTTGATGTCTGACAAAGGCTGACATTCACAACCTTCATATGAGCCGCATAAATATATATTTGTTAAAAAGTCTTTGGGTATCATTTTATTGCCATGTCTTAGAAAGTATAAATTCTTGTGTAGTCATTGGTCAGTGAACATGATTTAAGCTTACCTGGGCTGAAAAGAACTATGGTTATTGACAAGTCTTATTAACCTGTACTCAAAAAATGTGTTGCTAGTGGTAGCATAAGTTTGGTTGTCATCTTCTTGGAAGTGGATGTAGCTACATTTTTCCTAGAATCCTTCAAGGCCAGCATGTTTTAATTTACATTCCTGAAACATGCAACTGATCTAAGTGTAGGAGAAAAAATATTTATGAGTTTTCACTTTTTAACTGATTATTTAAATCAGGATTAGCAGACATTGAAAAGGTCTCTCAAGTTAGAAGAAACATTTATTGGGTGTTAATAATTACTGTTCAATGGGAATTTTGCAATACTTATCAGGTAAAAAAGTCCATGTGTTTGCAAGCTAGACAGCCCCATCCAAATGGTGACCAATCACAATGTCGCATCATGCTGACAGATCATTTTGTTAGTTTTAAACTTAATATACAATCACGGTGCAGAATTTGAGTCATAGAAAAATTGCAAAAACACACTTTGATTGCCACTTTAACTTCATGATCAGGTGCATACATGTTTCTGAGTTGCATTGAGAGAAGATCTGGTTAATTAGAAGTTTTAGTACAGTGGAAAACCATAAATATGTCAGGTTGATGGCATCTGTGGTCCAAGGATCCTTGCCCCCTCACCCACACCTTTAGGAAAGGCTGGTCCCTGTCAAGAAAATTTGTTAGTTTCTAGGCGGGAAACTTTAATCAGTAACATGTTTAATGACAACAACCCTCTGTCATCTATATGCACTATTTTGCTCATTAATGGAAGATTAGATAAAACTCATAGTTTTTACTCTTTTTTTTGTATTTAACAAGCCAACAGTTTTTCCTCATCTTTTAAATCAGTTACTCCTTTGTCAAGGTTTCAGGTTATTGACACTCCTATCAATTGAGCTTGCACTCCTGTCAGTCAAATTCTTTCATCACCCATCAGGTGGATAGAAACTGTACCTTCAGTTCTAAGCACCAGTTGTCAGTGTTTGTCCTAAAATATTATAGCAAAAAATAAAAATAAAAAAAGGAACTGAAACTAGTACTTGTCTTGTGTTGTCAGTATTTATATTATTTAGGTGTAGCACAAAGGTTATGGAATATGGATTAAGCACTGATGACTTCGTTACATTTATGTCCCATACAGAAAATAGTTTTCAAAAGGTTTGTGTCAGGATTTATGTGACAACTTCCATGGAATATAAGAAGCTTATACTTCCTTATAAAATAGTGACAAAATGAATGTAATATTTATACACTCTTCAAGTTAATTGAGCAGTATGTTGCTTTTGTACTGAAATTTGCCGCATGTGAATATAAATGCATAGGCACCTCACATACTATAAAGTTGGTTGACCTTTTTCTGACATAGTAGAAGATGTCTCTCTGATGCCATGTAAAAACTGGTGAGATAGTTTGGCATTTGTAGGCTTTCAGTCACAACTGCCATTGTTAAATGTACAGACTTGATGGTTACCACTAGAGAGTACATGAATTGTTAATATATTACCGTGAGCACTAAAAGTGCTTGAGCACAGTGTACGTGTGACAGTTCTTAACAAACATCCTTGCCCTTTCAAGTTTCACAATGATTAAGTGATTCAAATTAATCACATGCCTATATACATATGTAGCACATGTTTTCCCTCCCCTTGTCACATTTATCCCATGCAATCATAATATAATGCACAGATACTTTGTGGTGAATATTGTAAGGGTATGGTATTTTGTATATGACACATAATTATTGATCACATTGTCTATTATTCTCATTATTCACAACATGAGTAGGCCTACCATTTGTTTTTTTTGTTTTGTTTTTTTTTTTGTTATTTTGCTGGAAAGCTGTTCCTGCCTAGGGTGACCTCCTTTTAAAGACTCTGTTTAAACAAAGCAACCAACTAATGATAGTTGTTTGGTGCATATTTTGTTGGCAAAAATCCACATAGATGCAAGACTACACAACCTCAACTAGACTTTAACCAATCACGAGGTTAGGTCATAATGTTTTTGTCAATTTTAAGTTAATGTACAAATAAGGTGCAGAATTAAAGTTGTGAAGAAATTGTAATAACAGAAACTGGTTTAACTTAAATGGACAGTACAGCTAGTAGGATTGGATCCATTTTCATGCATGAAACAAAAATGACAGTGACATGATTTCTTCAAAATTCAAATGGAGTTTTGGGATAATGCAAAGTAGGGCAGTCATCACCTTGAGAAGACCTTGGTATACCAAGTGTAAAATGTTTGAACTCTTATTGAGCAAATACAGAATAATTGACTATTTAATGTTGCTAAAAGTACCTTTTTTGCAGGCTATTTTCTAGGAACACATGCATACCAGTTATAAACATTAGAAGTTGTGAAATTTTGTTTTCTTTGCATTGGCAGTGATTGTGAACAAGAGTTAACAACAAGTACAAAACCATAATATACCTCTATATAGGTCATGAACCAACATCACTGCATTGCTTGTCTTCAGGCCCATAGCCAGCACATGTGGAGGGGTGGGTTTTTTTTTCCAAAATGTGGACCTTTTTCCAAATACGGAGGCGGCTGGCCCATGCCGTAAGCATGCAGTTGCTAGGGGTCTGGGGCATGCTACCCCGGAAAAGTTTGAAGTCTGCAGATCTCCTGCAATCTGGAGTATTTTACAGGACTTTCGAACACAACAGAAGTCTTTTATCCAGAGGAATTCTACACAATGCACCACTTTTAAAGAAGTGAATGGAAATTCGTCCTCAATATGTCTAGATAAAAAATATTTCATAGCTGACCCTTCAAACACAGGGCTGGAAAATGGACCTACCTCAAGCTGGGGTGGGTCGTTCGAACAGTCCAGCCCCTCCTGGCTACGGGCCTGGTCTTTCTATTTTGCCATCAAGGCATCCGTTTACAACAATTGTTGTGAAAGTATTTTTGTGTAGGCATATCGGTAACACATTACTGCCACTGTTGGAACCTACCATCTGTATAGTGCTTGGTGCAGTCAGTGGGGAAAACAAAAAAGTTGTGGCCAGCTTGACTTGAACCAATTGGTCGGAATTAAACTGGGCTATAAAACTCCATCTAACCTGTAAGGCTGTAACCTGCACATAACCAGTGGTATCCAGTATGCCAAATTGAAAACAAAAGGGTATGCCAAATTGAATGTGCTGATGTCACATGCATGACCCCTATTGGATATTAGTCACCTTGAAGACGTGATGCAAGATGAATTGCATACCAAAAAAGTTGAGGTGGTAATGTTAGAAGGGTGTAGTGTACCATTTCCCAACCTTGAAGCGTGACCCCGATTGGGGTTTGCAAGGCACTAATCATGGGGGTACAAACTGGTTCCAGAATATTTGAAAATGTGCCACTTTGGAAATGAGTATTCACTTCACAGGCATATATTACCCCTTGGTACATCTATCTTGCATTATTCAAGCTTTGTGCACTGCTGGGGATAGTTTTAGCACCGCTCCTCCTATGTCTGCCATCTTGGAATAACGATCATCCTCATTTGCCTTTCCCTCAATTCTTAAGCTTGGGAGGCTTTGCGGTCTTTGAAGTGCTGTCGTTTTCAACTGAATTTGTCTGGTTTATGCTAAGTTCCTTATTCCTTATTATATTAGTATCACTTCTCCAGCAAATCAGTAAACAGACTTGACCAGGTAACTGTGGATAGCTCTCCCTATAGAAATTAAATGCAGTTACTACATAGTGTCTTCCATTCAACTGTTGCCTTAATGCATGAGAAACAGTAAGTGTGGAGGTGAATTTGAGGTTTTTTGTAGGATATACAGTAATATCATTTGGGTCATGATCTAAAGCTGTAACAAAAAGTGAGGTTACCTTGAAAAAAGGTTCTTGCTTTTAATCTCGATCATTGACCCACGAGATTTCCACAACTTGACAGAAAGGGTGGAAGGGGAAGAAATAAGGGTAGCAAGGGGAAATGGAGAGAAGAGGTTAGGGGGAATGGGGATAATGGGTGAGTTGCTATTTTATTCAAAGAAATAAACATTTCAACTCAACTGGTAATGGATGATTAAAGTGGATGTCCTTCAGAAGAGTAGGGATCTGAGTAATTGTGTGACAAATATGGTGATTCCTTTGTGTCCAGTATGTGCTTAGAGTAAGAAATCTCCATGTTTTTGTATAAACTGGCCTATTCCTAAGCTCATTGGAGAAAAGTATTGTAAAATTAATGCAAATTGTTCTATATAAATTGAACTGTATGTTTCGATTTAATTTGTTTTGTTAAGAGTCTGCATAGGTTCCAAGTAGATCTTTCCTTACGGTGTAGAAGTTATATGTTTTTTAAATAATGAGTTTTGAAGAGAGAATTGGATAGTCTCACTCCTCACCTACCTCCTATCATCTTAAGTATACAGTTTATACCTATCTGTATACCATATATACCTATAGTTAGATAAGATTTAATGACACACCAACACAAATGTGTTATATAGTGTCGGCCAACCCCATAAAAAGTTGGCAATTCTATTACTGTTCAGAATTAAGGCCCAGATTGCCCCTTGACAGTAATGCCGGGAGAAAAGGATACTCATTGGAACCACCTTAAAAGTAAAAGTAAATGAACATTTAGGATTGTTGTGGTAGTGTTATTGTAATATGAACAGAAATGATGATAAGCCTTCTTGTCAAAGAAAAGAACCTACAGCTGTAGATTGCAAACTATTTTTAAGTCTGTTGGACTGGCAAGCAGAAAGTAGACTAAGGGTGCTTTTATGCTTGATCTGGATCTGATTGCCCAATGTTGTCAGCATATTGAATTATGTGTATGTGATCCAGGCATAGCCAATATAGGCAGATGGTCTGGCAAGCTATTGTACTGTAACAAAAGATTACAGTTCTATGTTGAGGCAGTACGTTTTCGGTGGTCACATGGTATTCAGGGTGTCCAGCTAAGACAGCTTGTCCTGCGAAGTGATTACGTCTGCACGATAACCTCAGTGCTTGACATGTTGAAAGGGGACTTCTTCCAAAAATGCAACCAGAATGTATGAGCTTGTAAGAGACTAAATCAATAATTTTAAGTTTCACAAGAGTTTTAAGTCTACATGCTGCCTCGTATCACTTATAATTCAACTTGAATTTGGCGAGAACTGACAAAAACACCCTGTAGTACTCGAGTAGCTCATGTACATAAAGAATCATAGCCCACAATGCCCTACCTGGATTGTCCCTTCGACAATCCCTGAAGGAAGGGTAATTTTTTATGTAATCTTCACTCTGAAATTGGTCATGAAATCATGTTTATTTTTTACATTTCTAGGTCTAAAGCCTAAATGTAGCCCATGTTATTCTTAACTTTCATTCTCAGTGCACTGTGCATGCATGACATCTAAAGCTGGCTATTAAAACAAACATGTAGGCATACTGCTCGTTTTTGAAGTTCATCACTCAAAAAAGTTTAACAGACTTCGTAAATTGTTGAGGCCTGATAAAGATCAAGAGAAATTATAATTAGAGGTATATTCCCATTGCTAATAGGCCCAAAAGATGTCCACAAGCTGAAATGGTCGAGTGACAGAATTGTGAAAAATGACGAGATCGATCGAAACTGTGAAGTGCGAGAAACTTGTTTACTAAAAGTTCACGTTTAGGCGTGATAGTGCAACTTGGATCAAGCGGTAAAGCTCCGGTTAGATTGACTTACTGTGGTTGGTCGGTGATCACTGGGGAGCATGCAAGTCTACGCTGTTGAACAACCCAATTCTGAATGTTCACCAATCATCTGTCAGTTATTTTATATAGAAGAAATGCCTACAATGGACTTAAATATTTGAAGACAGTTTGTTGTATATGGTCACAGTAGAATATATATTTTTCACTTTGGTTGTAGTTCTAGGCTCACTTGCAGTATCGGCGCCATTGAACTTGAAGCTAAGTGTCTACCATTCGTCTGGTACACTTACCCAGGCTCTGTGAGCGTATAGCATTGTGATACCATGAGTCGATCAATCAATAAGTGTTGTACTCTGTGTACATGCCATACCTTTTGTATGCAGTGACCGACTCAAGATACACTATATACGTGCATACGTGGGTATAGTTACTTCGTAACTTATATGGAAGTGTCTTCTATATTCACATCACAGACATATACTTACCCCTTGCTACATCTAAACTGCATAAATCCCGCGCACCATGCACTGCCCGGAAAAGTTCTTGCACAGCGCCCCCATGTCGCCCTGATCGACCTTTGACTCGTCCTCATTTCTCTTCCGCCGCAAAAGCTGCCAGGAGGTTTTCTGAGCTCGATATTCTGCAAGCTGTTTCGCCACTTCGCCTGTATTTTCACGCTAAGTGTCTTTTCATACTTGCTCTGTTATCGTTTTGCCCGTTTTTCCCACCTACCTTTCTCCTTGCGAGGTTCGGTTTGGGGTTCTTCGGGCGTTTGTATTTTCGTACCTCTACTAGTTCTTAGGCCGGAGCTTAGGCTTCAGAGCCTATCACAGTGTTATATTATATTAGTGTATTCGGTAGCCTTGTGCCTTCGCACACGCTACTGTTCTCATTCACTTTATTGATTGCTTTTGTTCAATTGTTGTTCATTGTTAGCTTCCTATTGTATCGTGGGTCTAGGCTTTCTGCCTCGACTCTCCCCCGTCGCCTAGCTACCGTATAGTATTTGTTAGGAAGTGTTCTTCTTTTTCAGGTGCCTCTTGTATTTACGCTACCTTTGTACCTAGTAAATACTCGTTTTCATTGTATTGTACTTCATCTTCTTCTTTTTGTACCTTTACTTGTTGTGCACCTGGGTTTTTCCTTCTCCTCTGCGATGGAGGCTAGCGCTTGCTGTGCCCTTAGTTCGCAGTTCCGTACTGTACTGCTTGCAGGATGTGCACTAGGCGGGATCCCTGCGAACGGTGCATGGGGTTCTCGGCGGACCAGTGGCAGGAGATCGATTCCTGGCTGCAGGTCTGCTGAGACAAGCTCCAGTCCCGCTTGGATGCTATCCCCTCCCCCTTAGGCCTTGGCCCCTCTGGCCGTCCTCCTCCCTCGGGAGGGAAGGGCATAGGGAATAAGGGCAAGGCCCCCGCCAAGCGCCCTTCCCGGCCATCTTCCCAGGGTGAGAGGGAAAAACCCCAAAAGAATAAGAAACCTATCAGGAAGAGTAAGAGTGGTGCTAAGAAGGGTTGACGGTCCGGTGCTGGAGTCAATGGCTCCGCCGCCGAGACGGATCTGGGGGTCATGCCATCCGTGAGCCCGGAAGGCAGTGCCCCCACGGGTTCCACTGACTGGAGCGCTTCGGTATTACCAGTGGTCCCACCGAGTTCTGACCCAAACTCCTCGGCTCCACGGAGCCAGGAGGCCGGAACGGATCTCCCCCCTTCTGCTCCTGTGGCTAGCTCACAGGGAGCCACAGGTCCGCTGGAAACTCCTTCGGGAGCTACACAGAACGGACAGTCGTCTGAGCCCGGTGCCTCGGCTCCGGGGCCAGACGTCGGCTCTGGAGCTGCAGCTCCTGGACCCGTGCGCCAGGACGACCAGCTGGCCCAAGCCCGCGAGGGGAGCACCCGTCGGCACATTCGCCGGGAGTCCTCCGTGAGCCGTGGTTCCAAGAGAGACTCCAGAAACTGTCGGTCCCGGAGCCCCTCTTTGCGTTCCAGACCCTGTAGGCAGAGCCCTTCCGAATCCTTGAAGGCGGTCTCTGACTCCGATGCTGGTTACCACCGGGACCGGTCTCGCCGGCCCCGTCGGTCTAGTCCTGGGGGACTGCAGGATCCGTCCGACCCGGCGTCACAGCTGGCCAGCTTGCTGGGCCCGCTGGTTGCCAGTGAGGTCGCTAAGCAAACAGCTCACCTCCGACCTCCAACAATCCCTTGACTTCAGCACCAGTATCAGATCCTCCTCGGGCCGGCCCCTCGGATCTCGCTTCCTCTGTTCCTCCCCCCGACTCCCTGGAGCTCATGGCTTCGGAAGAGTTCGAGGAGGAGGAGGTAGAAGAGGAAGGAGAGGAATCCGAGACCTCTGAGCCGGCGCCGACCAATGCACCTACGGAGGACGAGTTCCCCGCGGGACCGACCTCCCCCAATCATTGATTGCCGCGGTGACAGAAATCCTCACGTCCAAGCTCGGCTACCAGGCCCCTACTAAGCCGACCTCGGCGGCTGCCGGGTCCAGGCTTACGGCCACCAACGAAACGGTGCAGACCGGCCCACCGGAGTTCCCCGTCGATGCACACTGCACAATTTAGATGTAGCAGGGGGTAAGTATATGTCTGCGATGTGAATTGCGAGGTGGGGGGATTTCAAATTAGTTTATTGCAAAATCATCGTTTAGCATGGATATTATATGTTTTAAGAGAAACGCAAAACTAAAATTCTATCATTAAATATTTCAAGAACACTTTTTTTGTCAGTTTCTTTCATTGAAAGTGTACAGGACTGCGTAGACGCGTGTACACTGAACAAAGTCTGTGCACTCTCCATACCACGTGACCTTCATTTTTCTAGAACAATAACATCACTTTGAGACTATAACAATAGCTTGCCAGACCATCCGCCCTCTATAGACTATGATCCAGGTGCATTTACACTTGTCTCGTACTCTGACCCTCTTTGCTTCGGCCGAGGTGGCTAAAAGGAGCATCTACACTATAAATTTTGATTGCCTGGGCAGGGTCTGATCCTCCCCCTAACCAGGATCAAAATAGGGCGATCAGATCTGGATCTGATCTGCATTCACACTACAAATTTAATATCAAGCAGTGGATCAGACACCTTGCAGGTAATCGCATCCTGATCTAGTGTAAAAGCAACCTTAGTTTAGGTGCCCTCCTCTGGAGGTCCCCAGCTACCATTGTACTGTTTGGTCTTCCTAGCGATTTGCTGTGGGTAAGGATTACAACTCCCTCCTCCAGCATACACACAAACCCATTATTGACTAATGCACAATATTCGCATATGCCTACATTTCATACTGTTTTCACAAAAAACAGATCAAGTCCCAATCTACCTCAGTGTGTACATTTAATGTGTGAAAGTAATGTACTTTGATCATAATTAAGTCCCCACAGTAACACTTTTGCAAAGCATTTTGGGAAGGAGACATTTTATAGCCAAACATCAATTTGCTTGTCTTATTTACATTTACAGTATGTGTCTCAAAGTCAGAGCTGAGTATCCAACAGTTAAGTCAGTTATTAAAGGCAAGTTGATATTACTTCTGCAGCCAGCATTATCAGTGCTCTTTGTAATGACATTATGTCTGTCTTCTATAGTGTCTAGACAGAGTTACATTTGTAGAAGTGAAACTTATATGATAATTGGGAAAAACCTGGAGATTTAGCAGAAATTTTGCAAAATTTTGAAAGCTGTTAGCTGTTGTTAATTTTAAAGGATATATAACATGTAATCATGTATACATCAAAACAGTAATTTGTTTTGGCTGTGAGATCATTGTTTTAAACAAAATAAAATTAGACAGATTCCTAGCCTTGAATTTTTTTATCATTGTGTGATATTTCATATCAGTGAAAGGTGAAACAGTGTTGGATTATGCTGTAGAACTAGATAATGCATGACTGGAGGGTTAATGTAAGTGATACACAAGGATGCAGGTAGAGTGTATTCAGTGATAGCATTTACCCCCTGAAAGTTCATTTAATGTAAGTGATACACAAGGATGCAGGTAGTGTGTATCCAGTGATAGCATTTCCCCCCTGAAAGTGCATTTAATGTAAGTGATACACAAGGATGCAGGTAGAGTGTATCCAGTGATACCATTAACTCCCTGAAAGTGCATTTAATGTAAGTGATATACACAAGGATGCAGGTAGAGTGTATCCAGTGATAGCATTTACCCCCTGAAAGTGCATTTAATGTAAGTGATACACAAGGATGCAGGTAGAGTGTATCCAGTTACAGTATTACTACCAGAGAGTGCATTTACTGTAAGTGATACAT
Source organism: Holothuria scabra (assembly GCA_037179385.1). Lineage (NCBI taxonomy): Eukaryota > Metazoa > Echinodermata > Holothuroidea > Aspidochirotida > Holothuriidae > Holothuria > Holothuria scabra. Next base: position 5,430,524 of record CM074192.1, on the reverse strand, counting down.
AAGGATTCAGGTAGAGTGTATCCAGTGATAGCATTTACCCCCTGAAAGTGCATTTAATATAAGTCATACACAAGGATGCAGGTAGAGTACAATGTATGCAGTGATAGCATACATCCCCTCAGAGTGCATTTAATGTAAGTGATGCATAAGGATTCAGGTAGAGTGTATCCAGTGATAGCATTTACCCCCTGAAAGTGCATTTAATATATGTGATACACAAGGATGCAGGTATACAATGTATTCAGTGATATCATTTACCCCTTGAAAGTGCATTTAATATAAGGGGTGCACAAGGATGCAGGTAGAGTATGTCCAGTGATACCATATACCCCCTGAGAATGCATTCAATGTAAGTGATACACAAGGATGCAGGTAGAGTGTGTCCAGTTATAGCATTCACCCCCTGAGAGTGCATTTAATGTAAATGATACATAAGGATGCAGGTAGAGTATATCCAGTTTTAGCATTTACCCCGTGAGAGTGCATTTAATGTAAATGATACTCAAGGATGCAGGTAGAGTGTATCCAGGGATAGCATTTACCCCCTGAAAGTGCATTATTCTCTTCTTTTGCACAGGTCCTGTTCAGCTGTATTCATTCATAGGCAGCAGTACTTTGTTTTAAAAAGACAGAAAAGGAGTAAATTGTCATTTGTTACTAAACACGTTAAAAACTACAAAACCCTGCGTAAATGAAGTAGTCCAGAATGAATGTGCTTTTCATTATTGCATGATTATTACAAGATAAGACTTGGTCCCCTGACAGTTATGAATCAATAGAAATTGAGGATTATTACCACTGAACTATGAATAAATTGTAGTAAACGTTTTGATGATTCTCTGTTCTTATGCAGGTATGAAGACCTACTTCATCGTGTGTAAAAATGACACCATTAAGACAAGTAACCATTCAGGTACACCGACAAGCGTGCATAAGGTGGGAATAACTATAAACTCGAATGACAATATGGACACGGAGTCGGCTAATAGTGATCCTGCAACCAACAGGGATGGTACCACAAACCAGACCAATAAACCTCTACTGTCAGGCGATGAGAATAAAGTACAATCAGAAAATAATACACCACAAGAGGTATCTTTATTGACCTCATCCCATCTAGCTGATGGTAGCATTGTAAGTATGCTTCCTCCATTGGCTTTAACATGCTCCCCACAACCACACCCAGCATCTTTCCTCCTCTCCCCCATTTTTATTCCTTGAACTGTTGATGGATGGTATCATTGGGTTAGTTTAGCCTGTAATGTAACCTACATCAGCCCTCTACTTACCTCCTATTCACATATGTAATCCCCACTTACCCACAACTTACCCTGCATGGTATTAACTAATATTACCGAGAGAGAGCTCACCAGATGAGGAGCAAGGACGCCCTTTATCATCGTCTTCTCACTTACCATCAGGCAGTGGTCTATGCAGCGTATTTTTACATTGGTTTTACCTCCTTGAAAAAATTCATTAGGAGGTTAGTATCGGGGCTAGTAGATTCCCAAGCCAGGTAGTTTTGGGGATACCTCAATTTTAAAACTACAAAAATATATTTAAGACCATGAAAAGTAAATTTGAACAGTCCATCACCCATCATCAGTAGACATAACTGAGCCGATGTATAAGATTTTTAAGTATTCACCCAATTTAAAATGGTACAGTACACAATAATTTGAGCTCCAAGGTCATCATCTGGGGTCATGGGATCAAAGACTTGACACACTTTACTTTCAACTACTTAAACATGCTATCTCAAGGTATAAATGTCTTAAAGTTTTCAAACTTTGTACATAGATGCCCCACATGAAAAGGTAGAATTCTATAATTTTTGCTGGAGGTCAAAGATCATCTGGGGTCACAAGGGTCAAAGACTCGAAACATTTTACATTTGACTCATGAACATGATATCTCAAGGCACAAATGTCTGAAAGTTTTCAAACTTGGTACATAGATGCCCCATATTAAGAGGAAGAACGTCATCAGGTACGGTCTAGTTCAAAGGTCATTAGTGGTCACAGGGGTCAAAGACAAGAAACACTTAACATTTAACTCATTTACACAATATCTCATGGTAGGAATGTGTGACAGTTTTCAAACAAGGTGCATAGGTTCCCTATATTAAAAGGAAGAACCCTTTGTTGGAGTTCACCTGGGGTCACAGGGGTCAAAGACTCCAAAGTTTTACATTTAACTCCAGAGTATGATATGGATCAATTTGACACGTTGTATGTGTATGTAGATGTGTTATGGTTAGGTGAAGAACCATATTGTTTTGGTGGGAGTCAAAGGTCATCTTTGGTCTCCAGGGGTGCAGTCTGGCATTATTTGGAATAGAACATTTATATATCATCAAAAAGAGAGTGTTTATAAAAAGTACAATAGAAGTAATCAGACTTATTGCCTCCCCCCTTCCCTTGAGACAAAGGTTAGTTAATATTCTGTAAGTAGTAAAGAAAAACATGCCAGTTTTTTTAGGTATTCTACATTTGAAGGCAGCAGTTAACACCATTAGAATAAAAGCCACAATATTGCTTTGCTGATCTGTTCATTTCTTACTGTCTTGACCTTGAAAGGCAAATGCAGTTGTCAAACCAATCTATTTTAAGATGTAACTAAATTTAATATAGGTCAGAACACTGAGTGCTCCCATCATGTTTATTCATATTGTGCCGGCAGAATTTAATCAAAACAGACAAAATTTGAAAGTTTAAACAATGGATTCCTATATTAAGGTCAAAAAATTAAAGTTATTCTAATCGTAAAAGTGAGTTCAAACTTTTCAACTTTATTTTAACCAAAATTCTTCTTTAAAATTTTAGCTGCCTTTAGAAACTTATTCTGCAATATATTGTTATTATATTACAAGCCAGTGAAGTGACTCTTGGGATTTTTTTCATGATTTGCATTTGTAGAATAAGATCGCTTTGTGTTGCAATCCTCGCAGTGAGTGGTTTGTTGTATCGGATGTAGAAAGGTATACATTTGATATATTTATATGTTCTGCACTTCATTTCATTTGGAGGGTTTGTGTATTTTTCCTGTGGGCTATTCCTATTTTGATACTGTATTTGGCTAGTGACAGCTCGTAAGAGACATTCCCTCATTATATTGTAAGAGGAAATGAACCTAAACTCTCAGAAGAAAGTGGAGATTAATGTCTATAGTAATTGCCAGCAAATGTAAACAAGTATTGCATTTCAGAAATCAATACATCACCTACATGTATGCCAACAAATACCACATCTCATTTCTAGATGGAGGGGCAGTTTCGGTACAATTTTCTTTCCTCTTTCTTTTCTGAACATGAAGAGTAGCAGGCAAGCAGTGTGTAATGTACACTGCCTCTCTGTTCCCAGAGGTTTAGATGCATTGATTGCTAATTTCTGCATATGTCACACTGCAATCAATGTTTCTCTGACTGCTAAATGTCTTGTAAACTGTGTACGTCAAGAGAGATTGGATGTATGTGTGTTTGATGGCCGCTTAAGGCAATAAATACATCCACAGTACCCAGTCTGAGCTTGCTTATTTTAGTCAATCAGCTGAATTTTATAACAGTGAACACACATCCTGGCCTAGGGAATAATTTAATGGTAAAGGTAGCTCATTGCCTAGGTTGAAGGATTTCATTACCATTTTAATATCATCAGTTTTTTTTCAAAGCAACCTGTCATTACAGTCTTGCTTTAATGCTTTGCCTATATTTGGTTGTGTTTTTGTAGATGTACATAGGTGTGGTGTTTGTGTCTAGATCATTCTCAATATGTTGAATTTAGTATCTCATAAAACTATTGCACAGAAATGAAATCGGGCTTGTCTGTTGAATTTACATAGAGAAGAAAAGATAGTCGTTTTGTGCAGTCTCCAGTACTGTATAAACCACAGCTGGCAGCAGTTTGATTTTCACTCTGTTTAGGTGAATATTAAAAGGCAGTTTCGTGTGGGATGTTTCTGTTATGCATTGGCTAAATATAAACCCAGTGCTCTCCACTGATTAAATTTTTGTGCAAGCCCTCAGAAGGTTAAAAGTTTAGGGGAGAGTCATTTATCTAACTGGGGGGTAAGCCCAGTTTGGCACAGGAAATATGTTAAATGACTTGACAAATTTTATGTATTCCCAGTCACAAAAATGATTCTACCTAGTGATCACTGTCTTTGAAGAGAGTGGTTCTCTTTGAAATATGTTTGCAAATGTATGATGTATTTAAATATAGCCTTCGTTGATGACTAAGTATTTTTCTGAATACCCATTGTTCCCACTGAAATTGTTCTGCTTTTTGTAAGGTTTGAATTGATAATTTCTGTCCAGGTTGATCAACTTTTTGTCCGGGTGGCTTATATTCACTTTGCAGACATACACTTACCCCTTGCTACATCTAATTTGCATTAGTGGTGCTTTGCGGGCTGCCCAGGATAGTTTTAGCACCATGCTCCCTATGTCTGCCATTTGCAGTCTATTTAACATACCTCCCAAGTGACCCGTATTTCACGAGTTTGACCCGCATTTAAACACCCAAACCTGCTGACCCACCCAGCCCTCTGAAAAACCTGCATCTCAAATCTCCCTAGTGTCTTTAGTTAGAGAACCACATGTGCAAATTTACAAATACAGCTTCTGGTAACTAAATTCAGGAAATCATATTTAACAGCACATTCAACTGCACACACTGCTATTCAACTGCTCGCACTGCTATACCATGCATAGGCCTAGGTAGGCCTACGTACAGACTTATGTTTGCTGTCGCAACATCACTATTGGCTGACCTTTGCAACATGCATGGAATATATTCCTATCACTGGGTAAAATGTGAAATAATTGTCAATGCTGTGTTCAAGAGCAAAAATGAATGCCCACTTTGTGGGTCAGAAGCAGGGCTTGTCTCAAAGTTTTCCATTAAACGAATGTTCTGGACTGTCTTGACTGTGTGCTTGCATGGCTAGAACATCATGTGTGAAGATAAAAGTTTGGAAATCACGTGCAGCTTGGTACTACCCTCAAGGTAACGCTTGTAGACTGTACCGGTACTGAACCAAAATTTATGGCAACAGTAATTATTAAATATTGTGAATAGGAGCGGTCTTAATAATTGCTCATTTGTGAGTATCGGTAAAATATTATTTTAGCAAATCTCCCAATACAATATTTTCCTCAGTTATCACAAAAAATTCAGTGCCATACTGAACCTTTTTTGCAGTAACCTAGTGAAATTGTGTTCCCTATTTTTTCGTGTAGACACTTCTAAATTAAAAAATTCAAACCCCCCCTCTCCTTAAACCCCCCCCCCCCCCAAGGCTGGCAATCCACCAATCAGTTGGAATGGTATCTTGCCTCTCCAGCCTTGGAGCTATGGTATGCACCACACCTGTGCTATGTTTGGGTGCTAAACACAGCAGTACAGATTTTGTCGGCGTGTAGTGGCTTAACAAAGAATGTAGGGGAGAACATGGTTATGTCTCTATGTTCTGACAATGATGAACACTTTTTTGTTGCAATAGTGCATTTTCATCTGGGTCAAAGTGCATTTTCATCGACTCCAAAGTGCATAATTGTCTGCGCCAAAGTTCATTTTTGTTGGGGCATAGAGAGGTGAGAACATAGAGATGTCAGAACACAGGGACGTCCCCTGAGAACAGCTGTTAACCTACGTCTTGCCAAAAAAGTGAAATATAGATTAATAGTCTTCATCTTTATGCTGTATAAGGTTTTATCTACTAGCCCTGATACTAACTGCCTATTTACATAGTCTCACCTACCTGCAACTAGACCCTAGTGAACCAATAGAAAAGTGCATGGAGATGTACATGAAAAACAAGGAATGGTATTGTGGGAGTAATCATTTCAAAATATTGGTGCAGCTAGAAATTGTTTATTACTTTTACCTAGCACATCATTTTTGGTTTTGATGAGAAAAGAAACCAATGTATTCAGGCATGTGTGTATGCAAGTATGTGAGTATGTGTAAGTTGTATGTTTCTGTGTTTCTGTGTGTTGTGACATACACTTTCCTGGTACATAGATTCCCCATAATAAGAGGAAGAACCCTATTGTTTGTGGTGGTGGAGGTCAAAAGGGGGTCAAAGTTTGAAGACCGTGTTAACATAGTATCTCAAGATAGGAAACTTGGATTAATTTCATATTTGGTATCTGGAATTGTGGATATGTACGTAATAGTGAGAGGATGATCCCTATCACTTTTGTGGAGGTCAAAGGTCATCCAGGGTCATCAGGGGTCAAACACTGAAAACCTTGTTAACACATCTCAAGGTGGGGAACTTGGATTGACTTCATATTTAGTATGTGGATACATCATATTGAGAAGATGGTCCCTATAGCTTTTGGTGGAGGTCAATGGTCTTCTGGGATAATGAGGGGCCATCAAAGTCTGAAAACCTTGCTAACACGTTATCTCAGGATAAGAAACTTGGATAGATTTAATAATTGGTATGTGGATACATTATGGTGAGAGGATGGTCCCCATTGCTTTTGGTGGGTGTCAAAGGTCATGTGGGGTTACATATCGTCAACGTCTGACAACATGGTTAACAAATTACCTCAAGATTAGAACTTGGATAGATTTCATATTTGGTACTGTAGGTGGATACATTATATGAACATATGTACATATGTACATTATCGGATGGTCCCTTTGGTTTTTGGTGTAGGTCAAAAGTCCTGGAGTCATGAGGCCTCAAACACTGAAAACCCTGTTAACATTTTATCTCAAGATAAGAAACTTGGATAGATTTCTCATTTAGTATGTGGATAAATTATAGTGAGACAGGCCTATATTTTTACAAAAGTTTATGGTTGTCTTTTGGATGACCACTTCACTATTTTTAGTTGTCCCCAAAGAAATTTGGTTGTCCAAAAAATGTTTTGCATAACTGCAGTACAAAACAGTGTGTGTGTTCATATATCATGTTCATGTATCTCAAAAAATAAAAAGTTGTTATATCTGAGAGGCATTAAAAAACTCAAATCTGGAATATTTTATGATGGAAAAAGTTGGGAAGTTGATCAGTTAACAGTAGGCTATAGGCCTAGTCTTCAATTAGATAAAAAGCATGTTGCTTTTTTGCCAAATGAGAAATGGTTGTCCATCTGGCAACGAACTTTTAGCTCTTGGTTGTCCACATGAAATTTGAGTTGTCCTGGACAACCACAAAAAATGAGCCCTGTGAGAGGATGGGCCCTATTGTTTTTGGTGGAGGTCAAAGGTTATCTGGGGTCACCAGGGGTCAAACTCTTAAAACCTTGTTTATACAATATTTCAAGGTAGAAAATGTAAATATATCTCATATTTGGTATGTGATTGCAGTATGGTCAGGAAATGTTCTCTATTGTTAGCTCAAACTAGCTGAAAGAGCTGTTTCAGCCATTGTCATCTGTCACCCTCACTATATCTGTCTGTTTGTCTTTCTATCTATATATCTGTCTCTCTGTCTTTTTTCTGTGTGTCTCTCTGTCTTTTTGTCTGTCTGCCTTCTGTCTATTGCTTTTTATGGAGATCAAAGGTCATCTGGGTTCCACTGGAGGTCAAAATGTTAACAAGGTGGAGATCAAAATGTTAAAACCTTGTTATCACATCTCAAGGTAGGACACTTATATAGATTTCACTTGTGATATGTGGATGCACATTATGGTGAGAAGATGGCCCCTTTTTTTATTGGCAGGGGTCAAAGGTCATCAAGGAAGATTAAAATTATGTTTTGAACATACTAGTAGAAGACATGTTATATGATGGCATAATTTTTAATAGATAGATCATTTATAGAGCATCAAAACCTCAATGCATTTTTGCGTTCTGGTTTATTTTGTATCAGAGTGTAGTTTGGATGTTAAGAAATGTTTCCAGATGTAACTGTAGGTTTGCAGAATTTACCATTTGTCTTGTTAAAATTAAATGGCCTTGCTTCAGTGGGTGAATTTTTTTTTCATCTCACACTGCCTTGGAATATAGCTAATGTGTAAAGAAGTTGTAGTTGCTATAGGTTGTCCAGCACTCTTGTGCAAACCATGAATTGCAATATTACTTTCAAAAGGAAGAAAGATTAGGGAAGTTGGAAGTATGTGAAACAAATGTGTACTGTTTATTTGTGAACTGCTGTTTTCATTTGTTGCAGAATAATTCCTTGTGTGTTATTCACTATAGATACAGTACTTCATCATGGCAGACTTTTCCAAAGCAGTTACAAAGGAACATTTGACAGTGTTTTTGTTCGCATTGTTTTTGGCCATAGTAAAACTGCATTGACCTAAGCAAGACATACCAAACCTTTGTCCTACAATCTTTTGTAATTAATATTTGAAACATAGTTTATATTAATAATCAAGTTACTCAAAGGTCATTTTACTTGGTGTGTCCAAGTACATTGATGCTTAAAAGGTTTCTAACCAAAGTGACTGTAATGTCTTGTCTATCATATCTTTTCTCAGATCCATTGTGTGTAATACCAGCTTCAACTTGGGCTTTAATATTGAGTTGACAAAGTGAATGTGATATTTTACATCACTATAGTTATTTAATCAACTTTAACTCTTCTTCTCATTTCTTCCAGGAGGAATCTCTAAAGAGGCCAGAAAATGGTGGACTAGGAAGCCTGAGAGGAAGTGTTGATTCAGGTCAGGAAGATCCAACAGATGCATCTTCATCAAATACTCCTGTCGGAATGACCGTTCCTTTTTTCTGGAGTGACAACAAGACAGATACAGACAAACAGTTTGTAGATGGCATCATAGCAGAAGGCAGGAGGGATTACTTTCAGAAACCTCCGGTCAACAACTGCACATTAGAATTTCTAAATCCTGAAGTAGAGCGGAAGTATCGTGAGCAGTTTGCACCGGAGTGGTCGCAGAAGAACAACTGTAAAGAAGATGATGACCGTAGGAACAGACGACATTCATCCGATACTATATCGACATCAAAATACAACACTGTATTTGATGTAGCTATTGCCCTGGCAGTATATATAATGATAGCTGTTGGATGTTTTTTAGTCTTTAGTACTTCCATACCATGGTATGTCATATGTCCCATAGCGCTCATTTTGGAACTTTATATCTTAGTTGCTGTTTCCAGGGAAGCGTTTTGTGGTAAACTAAAGCTGCCGTTTACGAAGGCAGTAGCAGCTTTCTTTCATCAGTGGTGGAAGCTACATATTTTAGGGTTACTGCTCATTAGTTTGCCTGTAATTGCTGTGTATTCAAATTTTAATGGTAACAATAATTTAGAAACTAATCACTTTTACTGTTTTATTGTAGTTGTAGCACTTCTCCATTTCTGTAATTTTGTCCAATTAAGCTCGTGGCTAAAAACCGTGGTGGCAGCAGTGTGTGCTGCCATATTTCTTGTAATACTTTATATAAATCCATTTAGGCAGGAGGAAGAAGATATTACTGTACAAAATGCTACATCAATGCCTTTGACTTCTATGTCAGTGCCAGAGTCAGAATGTACAGAGCAAAAATTAGTCTCACATGAGGTGATTTTAGATATATTGCTTCTTCTTCTTCTCATATTTCTTTTAAATCGAGAGTTTGAAATCAACTTCCGTTTAAATTTTTATGGTGGCGTGGAAGCAGCCAATGATAGGGAGAAGATGCAATGCGAGAAACAGGAGGCTGAGGAGCTGGTTCACAATATCATCCCACGGTTTGTGACCAAGCAGTTACGCACCACGCAAGAATTCTCTCAAAACCATCAGAATGTAGCTGTCATATTCTGTAGCATTGTCAATTTTAATGACTTTTATGAAGAGGCCTACCAGGGAGGCAAGGAGTGCATTCGAGTCCTTCATGAGCTTATCAGCGATTTTGATAACCTTTTGGCTGATGCAAGATTTGGAGAAGTTGAAAAGATTAAAACAATTGGTTCTACATACATGGCTGCTTGTGGACTGCACCTCCCATCAAATAAGGGCTCTACCCCAGAGAATCAACAGTTGGTCACCTTAATGGAATTTTCATTGGAAATGATGGATAAAATCCATCAGTTTAATGATGATGTCCTTAGCATGACCAAAGGAGCATTCAATTTTATCCTTCGTATCGGTTACAACCATGGACAACTAACGTCTGGGGTTATAGGTACCACAAAGCTCCTGTACGATATTTGGGGGGATACTGTAAATGTAGCGAGCCGAATGGACTCAACAGGTGTGCCTGGACGTATTCAAGTCACAGAACATTCTATGTTGGCACTCCAACCTTATTATGAGTGTGAATATAGGGGGCCAGTTGAAGTACGTGGCAAAGGTAAGATGACTACGTACCTGGTAGTCAAAAGAAAAGGTGCATAGTGTTCTGGTAAAGGTGCTTTTATGTGTGTGGTTTAGAGGATTGCGAAGAAGACTTTCATAAGAAGTCAGAGTTGAATGCTAGTGCCTGAGGATGGTACACTGACAAATGGAAATTGGAGGCTGTATTTTCCAAGCAATCAATGAAGGTAATTAAATGGACAAGATTATGTGCATGGGGAGTCATGTTGAATTGTCCTTGTGCATTACAATGAATAGCAACAGATTGCTCCACCAACATAATGATTGCTATGCATTTATGCAATTAGATTATTAGAACACATGATTGAATAGAAAAGTTTATAGGCTCCTTTTATTCTGTGACTGTAGTTTAATTAAATGCTTATTGACCCGGACAAATTAGATTTATTATATGTAAAATTATACAACTATACACTATTCCACATGCTGTTTCTGAATAAGTCCAACAGTGTTGTATGCAAAAATGTTAGCCTTTATATTCATTGTTCAAATTTGGTATTCACCCTTGGCTCATTGTAAATGACTGAAACTCAAATGAGAGCTTGTATTGAGTCGAGGAAAAAAATAAGAGTGGTCAGGCTTTGTTCACAATTGATTCCTTGTCCACCATGGTCCACCAGCTTGACAAGATCATGTTAAATCACAATCTGGAATGTTCTAATTGAACCCCTGAAGATCTGTTTACTGCTGTGTATACAGGCTATAGGATTTTGTGTCTGATTTTACTTTTCAAAAGTGAACCCTTTTCTAGAGAAATGTTTGGCAGATTACCACAATTTGAGCTCCCATTTGCAGTGACCATAAATAGAATATTCCCCGTGGCAGGATTTTCCAATGGACTAGGAGTATATACCTCTTCTTCCACAATACCCTTGTTGTCTTGATGTCCTCAGTTTGAACTTTTTAACTGGGACTAAAGATATCTCCTTTAATTTGTGTTTGTGAAAAGAATAATGCAAACTTTATGAACTTCATTTAAGTTGCTAATGAGGAACTGAACTTGACCGAAAGTTTACTGTCAGAAATTAAAACAACACACAATTTTGAGAATTTTGTACAAATGAAGGAATTGGTCACATATAGTACTTCACAATCAAATTGAACCTCAAGTGTCCAATGTTTTTTTAGGGGGGGGGGGAGAGAGTTGGAGGGATAATGGAAATGAGAAGCTATTATGTTGTGCTGATAATTTGAGTAATTTGGAGAAGGATGTCACTGGTAGGCTTGGACAAATATCTCTAGGAGTTCCTTCTTTGGAGCTAGTTATCTATTTTCCTGATTCCCAACCCCAACTAAAATATTGGAGTATTATGCAAGAGATGTTTGTGGTTGTAAAACACTACAGAAGGCTTTTGCAGTTCTGTGACAGTGGGTTTTTACATGGCTATGTGGGATGCTTTCTCTTGGGGGCCAGGAGGGGTGATGACTTTGTCCAACTCCACATCCTACCTGTTTCCCATTTTCTGCCTGCCTGAGGCACTGATTTCTTTCTGATTAAGCAAAGTTTTGGCTGATTGCAAGACTGCAGCCTGGCAGCCCTCCTGTCCGGTATGGCCATGTGTTGTTGCTATTCTTCATCATCACTTAATATTTACATGTAATTTTCTTTCAAGTACTATTAATCATAAGAGGGATGTACTGGCACAATTTGTGGAAATTAAAATATGCGAATAGGAGTTGGGTGATAGGACGTGGACTAGCTTAGTCTTGTAAAATCTCTCTTAACATCTGAACTTACCTCAATCATGGGACTGGAAGGTTGCATAGTACCATCGGCTGCCAAAAAGTAAGTGTGGGGACTGGAGGCTTAATTACTTGATAATCAAATTTAACCTCAAGTGTCCAATGGATTATGCACTTTTTTTTTTTAAATCCAAGCAAGTCAACAGTTCTGAGATCATTGCTGAGAGTATCACATCAAAGACTTTTAATTCTTCCTAAAGAGTTTGAAAGGTATAAATGCCTTAGTCTAATTTACATCACACATAGATAAACTATCAACACTATGAATAACACTACTATGCGGAATATTGTTACCAATGTTATATTGACAGCTAGCAACAGCAGCAATTAGAGCTGGTATAAATAAAGAGGGAGCTGCCAAGTCTAAAGGTTACGCAGCTGTTTCATTTGGTGCTTTCAATTATATGTAAAGATTGCTATTTTCTTTCTTTTTTACTTTTTTGTTATGTTTTTAAGGGATGCTACCTTTCAAACCTGCCTGTTTTGGCCAGATAGCACTGAATTTAACATTGATAGTATTCATAAGAAAATGATGGAACCATTGCAGGATTGTCTACTAATGGAAAGTTGAAGAACCATCATACCAATTAAGTCTAATCATGGGATAAATAGCTGCATGATATAGCTTGCTGTTATAGCCATAGGGTAGACAAAGATTGGTCTTGGATTTTACTTGCAAGCCTTATTTTGAAGAATCTTCTTGTAAAAATATAGCACATATGTGCAGTCCTTTATTACTCACTGTGTGAAAAATCAAAGTGACCAGCAAATTTCCTAAATAATGGGGGCCATGCCTCCTGCCCTTCCGGCCTTGGACTGTAATTGGCCATGAATATAGTACCCAAAAGTGATCACCACTGTGTATAAAGATTGCCAGGGTTTATTGGCTGCAGTACAAGGAAAATGTACCTACATAGGAGGTAACTATCCCTGAATTTAGAATTCCAAACAGGGTTTGGAGAACATTTTCACTAAAGATTATTCATTTGTAGTAGAGTTGATTTTTGAGTAGCTAACTTGTCGTACTGGTAAGTCATAGCTACTCCTGTTTTATAGCGTATGATAGGAGACTGGAGGTTTTCCTTGTTTCTTCATATCTGAAAGTACTATGAGGTCATTTACAGTGGTAATCTTGATTCTTTTTATGAATCTTGTGAGGTGCTTGGCTGAATATTCCTTAAAGCATTTAAGTCATTTTGCAAAAATAATACATTTGTCTTATGAGAAGAAGTGACTTAATTAAGAACAATGTCAGTTCCATGGATCATTGTACAGTATGTGTTGAAGGTCTAGTGTCTCATCTATTAACCATTTCCACATGACTTGACACAGTACTCAGCACAGTAAATCAGTATACAGTATATTCAGGACAGTTGGCACTTAAAATTTTTACAAGAATTTGTTTTTTTCTTTATTTTCATATTACACAGTTAATTCAAATGTTTACATATGTTCGTCCAACATGCCTTTTGATAATTCAAGCCAAAATGTCTCATAGGGTGCCAGTTGTTTTACACTACAAAATGTGTCCCATGTTACAATCGACCCTTTGGGCCTCTTTGTCAGTATTGAGATACTATGTAGTGCGCTACATGTATAGGTCTCGCTTGAGTAAGACCATCGCATTGCTAAATCAACCCCTGATATTGCGTTTTGATTGTTTCCCCTTTTTGCCATCAGTTCAGAGCTATGTAAATGAGTTTAGGTCAGTAAAAACAGTAACAATTTAAAACTAAGTAATGTACATATTTTTTTTAATGACATACAGAATTCCTCATTTACAGGGATCCCCCACCTTTGTATAAAGTGGATCACTTTGAACATTATCATTTAATATTTTAACATTTAACTGAATAATCTTAAGAGCCTGCTTGTATGGATAGCATCTTTTTGGCCATGATTAAGAAGATAAAGAAAATTGATTCACAAATGTTTGCTGTTTCTGTATCAAACAACCATCTAGGAGCAAGGAAAATTTTTGAAGAAGATTTAAGTCCTCATGTTTACTCACAACATGTAATTCTCATGTTGATTACAAGTTATCAGATGAAGGGGGTGCAATTAAGTTTCTATAAGCCTCTTTTTTTAAACTTTAACTCCTGAGTGTAAATTTTACAGCATATGATTTAGAATCTGTAGCCATTTAAGTTTGAAAGATATAATCTTATTTTTGTCTTCATCTGGTCATGAATGTTGGATAAATTTGTGCATATAAACAAAAGGGAAATGATTATATTGTTTAATGCAAACTCATGAATATTCAGGCAACGCCATATATAAAGGTTTTCTATTAGGAAATATGAATATTCATAGGGCAATTGATCATGTCCATTTTCATGAGACATGAACTTTCATAATAAAATTTGTTTCATAAGATGTATGAATATTCATAGTACAGAAGTGTGTATGTTTATGTGAAGATACTACAGTACCTTGTGTATTTAGGAGATGGTTTCACATCTCAATAAAATATTATTGTTGTAACTCATAATTAAGTGTAACCGTAATGTATACTCAATGTGCCTAAATGGCCCAGTCTTGTATGTGTTTGGTTTTCTCAAATGTGTCAGTTTCATAATATGTATCAGCATATTTGAATGTATATGTGAGTGAAATGAGATATCTAGTTCCTTTTTTCTATTTTCTATTTTATCTGTACAGGTGTGAAAAAAAATATTGACTGCCTATGCACATTTATGTAAAAAGAAGTTGTAAATTTGTGTGATCCCAACCATTAAATTTATAATGTGACATGCTTTTGAAGGTACTTGTTGACATAAAATTTTATCTGTGACAAAGCAGACAGTCATGAAAGGTCAACTACGATGTAGTAGCCAAGATCTCTTGGGTGTAGGGAAGGGGATACACTGTGCATGTAAATGACATTAATGGCAAGCTGGCACTCAAGTTTGATAGTTTTTTTTCCTGAAAAAAGTGGAAGGACTTCCATTCTTGAGGGACAGTTTCTTTCAATAATACTTGGACAGAGCCATTAATTTCAGATGTTTTGCACAAGCCTGCCACCTTGAATCAACTCAGCATGGACTGTAGTAAGGAAGCCTGCCTCTGTTTGCTCAGAGTTTTATGAAAATATTCAGTATTCATTTTTAGTGTGCATTTCATTACCTTATATAAACCGAGTAATTCGGGATGAAATTTGTCTTTTATATTGTAACTGCAAATATTAACATTCGTATTAGTAAAAAGGCCAGAAATGGGGATAGTATAGTGTCAGTTGGTTGTGCCAGTAAAACAATGCTTTTTTGTCCATGTTCTGGCATTCACTGGGTCCTTTTTTTTTATTACTTACCATGCACCCATCACACTGTGTTTGCTCATTAATTTCACACATTTTGTCTCACTCAGAGTTGAAAATAGAACATATTTTAAGTCTTTTCAGCCGTAGCCTTTTTTATTTCAAAGATTGTAATGTTTGAAGTCACTTGAATACATGAATGTAATGTACAATGAAAAATATTCAAAATGCTGTCTTGTCATTTATATGAGCGGCTTGCACTGACCTCAGGCCTGACAACTCTTTCATTTACTGGGTGCCTCATGAGATTTGTTGCCCTCTGATCCCATATTTTGTCCTCATGTGTTTTTCTCACAGATCTTGACATAAATGCCTCCTGACCTTACCCTACATGCTTTGAAAAAAGGCTGTGGCCTGCCTGACATAAAAACCAAGGTTAGAAATTGATCTGTAAAACTCCATCTTACTAACAAACCTACAGGCTTGCTTAAATCTCACTTATTAATAATTGATAAGTTAGTTAAGTTAAAAAGAGTTGCACAGCCCAGTTTCCAACCTATTGTTTCAAGTCGATCTGGCCACTGCCTTTTTTCCAGTTGTGGCTCACTGGCTCGTTTTCCCCACTCCATTACTTATGCAAAGCATCACACACTACGGCAGTAGGTTCCATTTTTAGAGTCTTTGCTATTTGATAAGAATATATTAAAAGTACACTTTGAATACAGACTAAAAAAAGAATGAGATTTAAACTGGCTATGAGGGCTTTTCAGGTCTCTATTTTCTTACCAAACATATGCATAGAAAAACATGTTATAAATGACAAACTTTTCTGGTAAGACAACATTCCACTCAAACTGCTCCTGTACATAAAAGTAAACCAAAATGAAAAATAGAAATAAAATAAATACATTTTGTGAGATAATATTTCAATAAAAAAATCCTTCGCCTTTTGAAAAATATAAATATAAAATCTGTTTGGCATAGTGGTCTAGTATGTACCCTGCAATGTCACCAGCCTCATATTTAATTTTATGTTTGTAATAACCACAAATTCTTAAAAATATGTGGTCAACAAAATTTCAAAGCTTATAATACTGTGATATCTGCATTTCCTTTGGACACAAATCGATATCAAAGACCCAGTAATCACATCACCCCTGCTCAATCATGTATCATCCCAGAGGTAATCCCTTCAACAGCAAGTTCCATGACAATTAACCTTGGGTAATCCCTTCAACAGCATGTTCCATGACAACTTACCTCACAAATACCCAATAAACTTCACCCCTCCATGTCTCATCTTTGCATTATATGTAATCCCCACTAACCTGCAGTAAGACCCTGGCAAGCTTTTAACAGTACAGTGGCTCTGTGCTCTGTTTTCCTGTTCAAAAGACTTTGATGCAGTTTCATGATCCATGACAATATAATACCTCACAGATACCTATTCTACTCCAGAATTATGTGACAAATGTGATTAAATATTTTGTCTAAGAACAGAACATGGTTGCCTTCATAGCAGTTATAAACTATGAAAGTGCAATTACTTAAATCAGCCAATTCTGCTCATTGGAAAGCCCAAAATAGAAATTGACTCTGAACTGTTGATTGGTTTAGATAAATGAGTTTTCATTTTCACAACAAACCTGCAACTAACATTGCTCCCCAACAAACATGCTTACACAGTAATTTAAAGAGATTTCATAATTTGGCCAGCTAGAAGCTGAACTGAGTCTACTCTTACCAGTGTTATTAACAACTGAAATTACAATTTGACATGTTTTCATGACTTTTCGTTGACAATTTATAATTTGTATTTGTTGTGATTGTATTAATAGTTAAGAGCTTGATTTCACCCAGTTGAGCAATTTCTTGCAAAAGATCACAGATGTTGGTATTACCAATGCAAAAAATAAAGGTACAGGTGTGATCCACATCCACCAAGCATCGTAGGATCAAACGGACAATTTTGGGATCACAAATACGAAACTGTTATGCTACCATATTCTTAGGGTTAGATGGGCACTGTTTAACAAGGTGTTTCTAGATTGGCTGTTGCCATCATATTGTATCGATTGTATTCTGTTTGGGTTGGGGGTTAGGTTAGGGGTGAGGGTTGCTGTTAGCCAGTAAGGAAATTTCTTGTTAAACAGGGCCCATTGCCCCCATTCTTATATGATTAAAGGGAAAATTCAGTCAGTGATCCAAAGTGGTAATTTGGATATGTGTAGTACCCTATTAAAAACTAGAAAGCCAACAGGCTTAGTGATTCCTTGCCATATGATATATCATAGCAAACATGGAAACAAACATGACATGCATGAGATCCCATACAATTATCCTACTTAATTGAGATATAATACTAGTAGGGTCAAAACTTTTTGACCTCATGTGACCCAAAATGACTTTTGACCCCTTAAAAACAATATCAACATGAGTAATTCAAAATTAAGCTTAGTACAGAATGAGTATGGAAGTACTACCACCATGGTATGAGATCCCTCACAGTTATCCCCCTAAAAAAAAATTATGTCTACAAAGTTTGATCTGACCGTCACCTCAAACCTTTGATCTCCACACACAAGAGGAATTTCTCACACAGCTTTAATATTTTTTTTTATCAAAAGTTTGGTCAATGGGGAGCTCTCCATTCTGAAGTCTCTATGTTCCGATGCCTCTTATGTTTCGAAAAGTCTGCACTGAGGTTAGTGTTTAAACAAGCCCTCATCGACACACTCTCCTACAAGCATTGGATCAAATACTGTGTTCTCACATACCCCGCGCTCGAGGTAACACTGTATTACCTCACGCTCGAGAAGTAATGTGGGAACGCGGGTTAACGCGTGAGGTTGGTGTTTAAATTTCAATCCACCTCATATCGCAGGGTTAAGCAGTTTTAAACATCGTGTTTGTTTTAATCAAGCAAGGTCACAGGTATTTATAGCACTGATGACAGGTATTTTCTTACATTTTGCTGTAATCGGTGTGTGAAATATTTGGGTCTCGTTACTATGGTAACACTATCCAATCAACGAAACACTGGGTACGTGAGAACACAGACTGGAAAACATGGGGTTAGCCTGTGGTTTTGTCTGATTGTAAACACGAGTTAACACTGGGTGTTGGGGGGTATGTGAGACCAAGCCTAAAGAGACATCTGAGCAGAGATTGTGTAACCTTGGCTATTAGTGACGGCAATTTTTGCTTTATGGGGGAAATGCCCCACCCATTGTCTATGGTATCCTTTGCAAATTAACAAAAGCAGATATCCCTATTAATCCATAATTTAACAAGACTTTTAATTCGCCTTTTGTCTACTTATACTGTAGGTACAGCATAACATACAGTACGAGTTTTCCTTGTTTGATACACAGTATACAACATTATGCTTGCTCTTATTACCTGAACTACTTTTAAATGACAGCAGCAATGCAAAATAAAATCTTAATACTTTTGAAAAGTGTCATAAAGGGTAATCTTGAAGCAATGGTTCTATGCATTAAGCTTTATGGTACACTTTTTTTTTTGGGGGGGGGGGGGGGGATAGTGACCTGTGAGACAAGAATTCCCACTCGATGATGATATTTGGCATAGCTACATAATCCTTCGCACAGGGGTTACTTTTTTGGTGCAGTTATCCAGATATAAGCAGAGATGAGGCAAGTAGTATGCTGATACATTTTATGCTATCAAAAATTTAAAACAAATTCTAGAATGAAACTAAGTGACAAATAATCACTGTAGAGCATATTGAAACTGTAAAGCAGAAACACCAATCTAGACAGACACCAATGTTTAAAGTTTGTTCAACAAAATTCCTTATACAAACACACTTTTTGTTCAATTCCACCAGCTTCTATGTAAAGGACACTAATTTCTGAAGGGTGTCAATCTACAGTATTTCTAAGATGACTTTCACTTTAGAAACTTGATCAGTGTACATGAACTTCTCCATCTCCAGCCAATGGCTAGGCAAACAACTTTTATTTGTGGTCAGATGAGACAAGATAATGTGGACAGTTATTTTATGCTGGATTTAGCAGAGGTGTGACTTTCATGGAAGTCTGACATTTTGACCACAAAAAGAGTACTGAATGCCTGCAGGGAATGGCAGGAAATAGGAGTACAAACAATGGGCTGTCATGGTTATGTACTGAGATAAAAATAAGCTTTCTTCAGAGGGTTTATAAGAGTCAATTAACACCACTTATACAGTAAAAAGCTTAAGTCAATTGAGCTGTATGTTTGTATGAGGTAATCCTTCAGGACACTGTGGGGATAACTGGCAGTCAACTGTGAAAAATTGGGCAAGATAACTGTGACCAAATGGCAAAGAATGGGTCAGTCACAATTTGATTCACTCTATTAGGCAATGACAGTTCATGTGCGCTGAAGGGTATATGATACCAAATGATCAGTGTAAATTAGGTTCTTTTTTGTAAAACTAACTAACTGTGGTATATCTAATTAATCAATTCCCACTTCCAGTTAATGCATGCTTGCATGCACATGTCCTCATGAGGACAGTAGGCACAAGGTTTGTCAAATATTAGCACTTTTTGCCACTAAATTTAATGTTTTCTTCAGGTTTTCTTTAAGGTTATTGAAAAAGCAATGTAGGTATGTTATAACAGAGATTCTTGTGCATCACACAGAGTACTCTCTGTTCAAAGTTTATACTTTTGAAGTTCCATATCAGTCATCTACTTAGTGTGCACAGAAGCATCTTCTAATATTTTCAGACTATGTCCCTAAATGACCCTTATATACAGACTGTTTAAACTCACATGTTCCACATCAGTTTCATGAAAATCTTTTTACTTGTGGCTGCAAAATCAGCATACCCATGAGCATTGAAGCATGTATGCCAGCCGATGAACAGATTTTGCCTTTTAAGATTTTATATTTTGCTCTGCCCACTTTTTCATGTATTAATACTTGGAACTTAATGTAATAACAGGGCACAATTTCATGCCAGAATCAACATACTGTACAGTAACTACCATGTGATGTGCCTTTTTGTGCACCTTAGACCTTCTTCCTATGAGTTTGCTTCAGTACTTTACAAATGCATTTTCAAAATTACCTTACTAAAGAATTTACATAGTGAAGTTAATAAACTGTTCCAAAAAAATTATATACCCTATGCCTATTACATTACACGTGCCAAATTATTCTTACTGCCTTTCACCCTAACCGCTCATGGATATTAACTTCAACAGTTATATACTCTTTTGAGATATAGTGTTTGCAAGGTTTAGATGTTTTGAACTCTGATGACCCCAAATGACCTTTGACATCCAATAAAAACAATAGGGGTCATCTACTCAGTATGGACAATCCACTTAGTAAATATGAGATTCCTGGCAGTTACCTTTCTTGACATATGGTGTTTACAAGTTTTTGAGCTTTTCATCTCTGATGACCCCAAATGACCTTTGACCTCCACGCAAAATAATTGTGATCATCTACTTAATATGGGCAATCCACCTGCTATGTATGAGATCCCTCACATTTACCCTTCTTGAGATACAGTGTTTACAAGGTTTTGACCTTTTTCCCTCTGGTGACCCCAAATGACCTTTGACCTCCATCAAAAACAATAGGGACCATCTACTCAATATGGACAATCAGCAAGGTAAGTATGAGATTGCTCACATTTTTCCTTCTGGAGATATCGTGTTTACAAGCAATTTCCAAGGTATTTACATTTTGACCTCTGGTGACCCCAAATGACATTTGACCTCTACCAAAAAATATAGGGACCATCTACTCAATGTGGACAATCTACATGCCATGTTTGAGATCCCTGGGGGTTACCGTTCTTGAGATATCGTGTTTACAAGCAGGCGTCACACACACACATACACACACACACACACACACACACACATACACACACACGACATCACCATCGCATAGATTCCTTGCCTGCCTTCGGCAAGGAATCAATAAAAGCTGACATATCACCAGTTTAATCTCATTTCTCTTCCAAGTGTCTTTTCCAATATTTTGAACTAATGTCGCACATTCACGGTAAATCAAGAAGTATAGTCTTAATAAATTTCACAAATTGGTGGGAGAATTATTGTCATATCCATGTATCATATTAATGTTACACATAACAGATACATAAAAGTGACTCTTTATCTTCTGTAATATCTTGTACATTGAAAAAAGTGGTAATTTTTACATTTTGTATTAATTTTTGGCCTGTATTCTAAGTATTCTGTTCCTCCTTGCCCTGTTTTCTGCTATCCTGCACATGGGATGTCATTTTCAGACATATACTTCTTCTAAGTTGATGTTTTCCTACAATAATCCTATTTGCCACATTTCCAGCATTACCTTCTTACCAAACCTTCAATTAGCCTATGTGATGGACAGTTTTGAAACCTTAAACAAGCACATATTTCCTTCAGAACCACCATTTGCAGTAACTCCCTCAAAAACTTTACTTCAAAAATTAACACAGCTGAGTAAACTTCAATTCTTACCCGTAACAATTTTAAATATTTGTATTAATATTAATGCTCAACAGCATTTGCAGATGATTAATATTTGAGTTTGGGATGGAAGAGTAAAAGTGCTGGCAGAAATTTTCCGAATCCAAGACAAGACAAGGTTTTCAAGAAATAGCAGGTGCATTAATTCTTAAAACATTCTTTTATAGCATAAATGTTCATTTTTGCTACTGCAACCTTTGTAAGCTATTATAAAAAATATTTGAGAGTTGAGACATTTTGTTGTCTCAGGTAAGTGAAACAATGTTTCATTGGTTTAGTTTGATGAAGTAAACATCAGTCAGGTTGGGGGTTATAACCCATCCCCTTTTTGACAAGGGGATTGTCAACACAACAAGCAAGGGATTTTCTGAAGGGCACACACAGAGTATTACATGTTTGGGAATTTCTTCTGACCGTCACAGACCCCCCTTCCTGACAAGAAACCTCCATCACTGATAACAGCTCTCCATCTATTGTACAAACTATTGGCAAGTACACCAATTTTTCTGGTTCACTATACTAGGGATCTTCTCTCAACTGCATTTAAGAAATGGACTGGCTGTGACATTTCTGTATGCAAACTTTAAACAGGCTAATTTGTTTCATCTTAATGAGATAACATACCATATATACATTACATGTAATGTTGGAAACTGGGCCGTAAAACTCTAACGAACGATATGTAATGCTGAAGTCCTCAAAATCAAATTTTATGTGTATTTTGGAATAGTATAGCTGGAGAGTTCTAAATTTTGGGCTGAACATTTCATAGTAGCTCTGACAAAAACTTGAACAGTCAGTGATGTTTGTGACACTGTTATCTCTCCAACACTTTAAACTCAGTGCAAGTAATATGTGGCTCTGTCTTCATGGCCTGGTTTAAGGTGGAGTAGAGGGCTAAAAGCAAATTAAGTATTACTCACAGAGGAACAGTTTTGTTTTAGGAGTCCTTCAAGTGGCAAATCTTTGTCATCCCCGACAATTCTCCCAACCAACCTATTTCTAGCCCCTCCTCCAAACTGTCTGGAGGGGATTCCTGTCACAGTGCAGATACAGCCTACAGAAGTTTAGGCCACACATTCATACAAATCTCTAATACACAATACAATCTGAACACTCTGTGGGCATATTGTGTAATGTGAAATATCACTCTGCATCCTTTGAATATGATGTCAATTAAAAACAATCACCAATTAAAAAGTTAATTTTCACTTCATTGGAAATGTTGTTTTCATGGGTTGGAGTTTGTCTCCATCACATGAACCATGACTTCAGGACTCATTTGATGATTGTTGGATTACCAGGTAATATGACTCTATCCCCTTTCATTAAATATTCTTTTACAATCTCACTTCCAGTAGTCATATCAAGCATTACACGTTTGTCATTGTACTGCCTGTCATACCTTATATTATTCAAATACCTCGTGTCAATTGACTTGCAAGAAGAAGCTCTAGAAGGGTACACCTTGTCACTTTTTGTCCTGCTCAAATTTTGTGAGTGGTCCCTTATTTTACCTCCACTTACATCTAAGGCTGGCTTCCCCATGAGTGAGTTGGCTTTGTTATGACTGACAAGACCTCTGCGAATTCTCAACTTATGATGCTGTTCGGTGTTGTCATAAAAGTGAGCCGAGGACCTGGATCTCCCTGTCCCCACCTGCAGAGCTCCAAGTGCCTCTGTGCCATTCAACCATGTTATGTCTTCTCCAAAGTGATGGTCCATCTGAGAAAGTACCGTTTGTCTGTCAAGAACAGACATTTGACGAGTGACAGGACGATTCGCAGCACTAACCACATTTCTTTCATTAACAAAGCTCACATTACGCTGTCCATTCCATGTCTTTGCGGTCACTGCTCTCTTGTTCCTTTGAGTTGAATTCAGGTTTGGGAATCGACTGCCATTGCCATGTAGGGAAGGTGAAGAGTATGCCTTTCTTGCAGAGGATTTGACAGCATTGACTGGGACTTTATCAGGTATGGACATTTTCATCTTACGACAAATCATTGGCTGAAAGAAGACGTTACCATGGTAACCTTTCCATACCTATTTGAGGTAGACACAAAAATAGATGCTCAAGGAACTAAATAATATAAACTTAAAGATAGCTTTCCTTGACATCACAAGTCCCACCCTTTTTGACAAGCAAAATCTAGTGCAGTACACAAGCTAGTGTAGCAACTAAGAAGCAACTGATGACCCACACGTGACTGTGGCACTTAAATACTGTTGGTTTTTTGCTTGGCAGTGGGCGTGGCTTATCAATTGTGACCTCAAGTGAAAACATATAATAGGATTAATAAAAGAATTTAAAAAGGCTTGTTGCTGTAGCATGGACTCTTCAGTCTCTCACAGGTATTGCATATTTGATTTTTTTTTATTAGGACAATTCTTCTTTGTACCTATCCTAAAATTTACAGTACATACAGTTACAGTATACTTTCTACAATCACCAATATGTTGACACAATTATATTCATATTTCTGACAACAAAACTTAAAGTGTCCCTCAAGTCAAAAATTCAAAAACATACATAACACAGCATGAAAATAGAATTTTAACAGTTCAGCTCCCATCTTCATAGGACATTCTTGAGCCGCAATATACACTCAAGTTAAAATGGTACATTGTGCAATAATTTCTGAAGTCATTGTTGTACTACTCAAATTACAATCTTTGTATTTCTTTGTTTTTCTGATAGTTACTGCACCTCTATCAAGGTGTTAGCACTCTTGTGTGGTGGTGTATTTAATTAAGTTCTCTCTGTTCCACATTCTATGCAAGTAACAGGAAGTGTTCATAGTCATGAAAACATTTTTCATTTTAATAGGAAACAAAGCACAGGTAAGGTGAGTTTTACAACAAGAAAGTCGCAAATTATTGCACAATGGACTAATTTATTTTAAGTGAATAAATTTCAACATGTTACATCTTGGCTCAAGACTGTCCTACGAACATGGGAATTGAACTGGTAGAATTCTTTTTTTCAAGCTGTTTAATATACACTTCTGAAATTTTTGGCTTGAGTTACACTTTCATGATAAAACTGACAACTTACTTTTAAAGGTTCTAGAGGAATGGGGTGGTGTTGCGCAATATAAAATGTTCTGTTTGGTTGACTGATGGCCGTTGGTTCATGAATCTGACTAAGAAGAGTGGGAAGACTGACCAAGTTTATTGCATCTTGACTCTCTTCTGCCATCAATACCTCAGTCACTCCTGATGGATACTGCAGAGGATACCTAGATGCAAAGCTGTTTGATTGACTAGCACAACGATTTTTGATGAGATGAAGGGCATGCTCATAGATATTGTCTCTCACAGGTGTGTGTAAACTCCGATGTTGCAGATGACTGATGGCGTAGATGTGAGGCAGCAGGGGGTGGGGAAAAACAAAGAGAGAAGAAAGAACAGCCTCTTAATATTTAAAGTAGCAGGAAATATTACAGACTAATAATGCATCAGATCAACCATGTAAATCCAAACTTCTGTCAAAATTTACAGTAATTTGGAAAAGTGAAACAGCTGAAAGCTACCCTTTGAAAGCATTACTTCACAAAAACAGTTGAAACATGCACCTTTAACAAGTTCAAGCTCTAATTGCTTACAAGTTTGCTAAAGGTATCTTTTTACATCTGTTGTAAGTGTACTTGAGATTACACACTTCATCACTCAATGCACTTAGAGCACACCAAATTCATTTGAAGATTTATTAATTTTTTGAGGTAGAAATATCACAACTGATAATTACCTTTCAACAGGAGTATTCATAGCAGCTGCTCTTCCACCTGGGAAATCTGAGAAGGTGGACACTCCATCATCACATCCAACAACTCTAGCCAACTCTTGCTCTACTTCATCAACTCCAGTGTGCATTGAGAAATCTACACTTTTTGTGGTAACCATAGCAACGTTGTTACCAACATCCGTCTCACTGTCCCCGTGAATGATTCGAGATATATTAATGTCAATTGATGACACAGTAGTGATTGATTTTGGTGGGGGAGGATAAATGATGGTCTTCTTATATTTCCTAGATCCATTGCTCAATGGCAATGGTTTTGTAAAAGATGATGGTTTAGTCTTTTCATCATGACTGACAGTATTTACATGTTTTAACTTCACATGTGCATTATATTCTTTGTCTTTGGAATCCTCATTTGAAACACTTTGGTTTTCTGCAGAAGCAGAGTCTTCTCCTACTCCTTCACCAGTTTCAAGCTTCTCTTTGCTGGATTTTACATTTGTGCTTTCCTCTAACTGTATGTTGCATTTCACTTCAAGCTCATCAAATTTCTTTGTCAATTCAACATTATTGCCTTTTAATTGCCCTCCATTTGCATTTTGTAACTTTGCATCTTCATCTTGCTTGCCATCCTCATCCTCAACATCCAAGTTGCCTCCATCTACTGTTGTTTCTGTTCTTTCTTTCTCACAAGTAGGTAAATTTTTTCCATCACCTTTTCTGACCACATTTCCCCCATCAACCATTGAGTCTCCTTCTTCTTCCTCATCATTTTCCAACTTGTTCCTTTCTACTCTACATTTACTGTTTTCTGAAGCATGACTTTCTGCATCTCCCATGTCATCTTCAGCATCAGTAAAACATTTTGTCTCTGACAGCCCATCTGTTACTTCATTCATCCTGGCTATACTGGGCGCTTCATCCACATCAACTGTTTCCGCATTATTATTTGCATTTTGTAGCTTCACTTCACAATTTTCAACAGATATACTATTCGTAGGATCCAGTTTTCTTTGATTTTCTTCCTTTTTTTCACATGCAAGAATTCTACCTGCAAGACATTTTCCTAATAAACTTCAGCGATGGATCAATATTATTCTCTTTTACCTCTACTTTGTGCTTCCCTGCAGCCATCCTTTCTTAAAGTTGGTTGCATCCTCATTTGGTCACTTTTTGATCCTCAGGCTGCTGAAAGATAAAAGCAATAAATAATATAAATTCAAGAAAAACCTTCCTTTTAGAACAAACATGCTGACAACCTTAGGACTAAAAGCCAGTCTCTGGAAAAGAAGGTTTTAATGAACAAAATACTTCCCTGTAGGTCTTCACTTTGGGAAATTTACAATACTGACATGTATTAAATGCTATTGTATGAACTGATACCTCAAAATACAGTACATGACATCTGCTCTCTTGATCTCTCTCTCTGTTTTTTTCAGCTTCTAAAGAATTACTGACACTGTAGTCATCACAACAACCTTGGATAGTCAAAGCCAATTAAGAAACAGAAACTACATCAGTAGCTTGAGAATTAATTAAGTGAACTTTAAAACCTATTAGAGACAACTTACAAAATCAGTGGGATGTCAAAGCACTTCTTTTGACAAAATGAAATGTGCTAGTACAAATATAAAACATTTATCTAATAACTTGAGCCAGACCAAGCTTTCTTTTAATCTGAATCTCTACCACAAAATTCAGTCCAGAGATTGGAGCCAATATTGATTCATACTTACATATGCACTATGTTTGAAATGGGCTTGTTAGGGTACTAAACATGTTTTAAATTGATTCCACAAACATATCATGATTTACAGTACACACAACAGGGTTGTAGCCAGATGGGTTAGGTTTGGTTACTGTAGATGAGATTAAGGGCCCAGTTTCCAACTACTTGGATCAAGTCCAGCTGGCCACAGCCTATTTTCCAGTTGTGGCTTACTAGTTTGTTTTCCCGGCCTACTCCATTGCTCACACTGAGCATCAAGCACAATGGCACATGCCGCTAGAATTCAATAGGGTCGTTTAGCCAAACTTCCCCGGGAAAAGGCCATTTTCTCGGGTGAAATATATAGATGTCTTATGTCGTCTGATGGCTAAAACCTCCTATTGAATTCTAGCCTCATGAGTAAGATCCATTTTTAAGGATTCAGTATGACCATGCCAGGGCTTGAAATCTTGACCTCCTGACTGCAAGTCGGATGCCCTTACCACTTAAACATGTAACTAGAGGGATGTGGGTAACTAGATTCACATCACAGAGTAGACTTTAAAGCACAGCCACACAATCATTTGGTGCAGACCATTATCATACAAATTTTGGCAAAAAAATGCTTCCTACATGTAAGTTACTTGCATTTCTAGTGTCTTATTTCCTTAGGTTATAATTAAAGCAGTTGAGGAGCGAGAGATTTTGGTCAGATGGGGCGAGAATGACCTGCATGAGTACATCAATGCAGGGTTTATGGTACCTAAAAAGAGTAACCGCCATGTAATTTTGGTCCACCAGGAGGGGGTGTCATGACAGTTACCCCCTCTGCCACTGGCAGTAATACTTTGTTTGGGGGTAATTCATTTTCATGGTAGTCCCAACTATAAACCTTACTGCACTGTCACATTACTGAGAAAACCTCAACTTCTGTTCTGTGCTATCTTTTAGTATAATTTGGGCACACACTAAATGCACCACTGAGTTTCATTATGACAAACAATATTGCATAAGAAAATTTGTAGGAGTTTAAAGGCCCAATTCTTGCATCCCAAACGGTGCTGATTCTCCTAGCTCTCTTACTCAAGCCTCTCCTACAAATTTCTAGAATTCATCCTCATCCAGACACAATCTCAGCTTATTGCTTCCGGAAGAGTACAGAAAAGCTCAATGTGCATTTAAAACACTCTCAGTACAGTTCATGCCGTGTAATGTAAGCATTTGTACTCTGCATTGTTTGAACTAGCTGCCTTAACAAAGAGATAAGCCAATAGAGAGTTTTTGTGTAGTACTACAAAAATTATAGCTGGGGTGAGAGGGCAAGCTCTTTAAGGCATTTGGTAGATATTATAAAAATGAACATATGACAAGGTCCCGACAGGACTTTTGACCAAAACTTCAACAGATCACAAACCAAGCATCATTACATTAGGCTGCTCACTCTTTCAACATTAACTGAAGGAAAGTGTTTTAAGTATTTTGCAAATTTCACAAAATGAACTCTATGGGATATCTTGGACCTTGGTTCCAATATTCCTGACCACTTCAAAGGTGACACTAACAGATTATCATGATGACAAGTCATCAACATTGTACAAGGCAATTAACTGCTAAAAGGAGAAGCAGAATTTCATACAATGGGCCATGTGGCCCACATGGGACCTATAAAGAAAACTTTCAGAACACCATACACGGATCACTAATCAAGTATCATCACTTCATACTGTCAACTATGTTAACATTGAAAGAAATAGTTTCGTAGTTTGCAATACTTCACAAAATGGACCCTACAGTAGGGACGATCTTGGGCCTTGATCCAAAATTCCTGAACACATGAAAGAGGATTAAATGAGAATTTCAACATTGATACCTTTTCATGATGACAATGATTCCTTAAAAAAATATGCCACCAAACAGTTAGGTGGTTAGGCCATGAGGGTGGATAAAGCTGAGAAGCTCGGAGGGCCATTCCTGGGAAATTTTGATATGGGAAGAAATTTTGGCAATTAGGGAAATAACCCTTTTCTGTATATGAACCTGTGAGGAAAATTGTGGAAAATCATACTTCTTTCCTGGGGAAATAATCTCAGCAGCACCTGGGGTGTGAACTGGTAGAACTTTGAGGATGATTGCTTGGGCTTGCACTAGCACAAGGCTTAACAACCACGAACAGTTTGAAATAATACCAGGTTAGTGACTGCATGTTTTGTGTGCAGGCTACTTTCAATTAAACTACAATTTCACTGACATTGCTAACATACAGTACTTGTTACACAATCTATCATGCCCTTTGTGCTCTACACATTTTTAATGTGTAAAACTGTACTCATAAGCTGACTTGTTTGGATTGTCCATTTGTAGGCCTACTGTTGAAAAACAGAACTTTAAGGTTTTAGAGAGTTCAGCCTTTAATTCTGGGCGCTTTCACAAGGGTCTTGGATATTAGTCCTGCTGATACAACATGAAAATATTCTAGTGGCTTGCACTTGCTTTTTGCTATGCTGATGCTTGTAAAACAAAATTAATGTTCAGTGTTGTACTTGAACTGTGAAAATTTTCAAATTTGTGATTTAAAGGTTGCCTTATGAAGTTTTTTGCTCCATTTTGTAGTCAACTATTGATGTAGAACAAGATTTTTCATTCCTCAGTCCCAGCCTTTAGGAAAATGACCAGAATTGAGGATGTAGGTTTTCTGGCTTCTAGATCTGTACAGATGTTGTGCAACACTCCGGGTGCATGACGTGTGCGGCTCGGTTACTTGCTGTTTGGTCTATCCCCGGAAAATAAAACGATATTCCGGGTGTCACATGATCAACGAAAACACCAAATCTGCCTTCGCTATCTCTGAAAACACAAAATCAAGACACCAAATCATGTGATTTTGTGTTTTCAGAGATAGTGAAGGCACATTTGGTGTCTTCGTTGATCACGTGACACCCGGAATATCGTTTCATTTTCCGGGGGTAGACCAAACGGCAAGTAACCGAGACGTACACGTAATGTGGGGTGAAATGCACAGGGATTTAATTGGCTAAAGTAGAGTTATTCCTCCCATCTGAGGAATCTCATAGTGTAGATTTTGAATAACTTGAGGTTCTGGAGGTCTGTAATATCCTGGGGATTGTGCCAGAAAAGAAGTTTACTCTGTAGCAGTCCTTTTTATTTAGATGGTTGTGTAACTGTTTGAGTGGTGATGTCTAGAGGGCTGCAGGACCAGTTGTAGGAGGTTGGCAATTGGCAAGGCCAGGAGGCCCAGTCTGGCTTTCTGGAGGGTAGCAATCACATTTAGGGACTACCACTGAGGCTATCCAACCATATATTATGGTTAAACCGCTACAACATTTCAGTAACACCTGTGGGCAGAGTAGTCATTAGAAACAAACCTAGCAGCCCTAATTGAATTTGCTCACTTTATTTAAACAAGGAGACAGTTTAAGTTTAAGAACCCCAGGCACAAGAAGAATACTCTAGCAAACAAGTGTAAGATACAGTAGGCATTATATTGTACTGTACCTTTGATACTCCCAACCCTCATGAAAATGCTCTGGCTAAGGCACAGAGCATTTTAACAAATTACCAGTGTTATGCATATTCTCTCTCTCTACAGGTACAGTAGTTAGGCTAGACCTGTACTTCTGGTAAAAAGTTGGTTGTTCCTGGGCACTGCACTCCTGAAAATTATCAATTAATATGGGTAAGACTGTGGTACTGAGTAGGCCTAATCATGAACTGGACATGAAAACTGCCTTTTTTGGACTGCAAGAAAACAAACCACTTAACACATTCGTTCATTTCATGAGACATTGGAATGCATCCTCTGAAGTTTTCTTGTAAATTTAAATGGTTAAATGGCCATTTACATTCAAATTAACATGAGAATCTAGCCTAGCCTAGCCTTCATAATTGCTACAGCGGTTACCATTAGTTTCAGGATTTCCAGACCTGACACTTTCCTTCCCTATGAAATGTTAGTTTCCTCCCAACTTGTCAGGTAATGATGAGATACATCTTTGATATTTATTTCTTTTGGAAAAAGATCCTCTCTTTGATATTTTTAGTCACACTTCGTATAAATTTTGTCAATATAGCCTAGCCATCAATTTTAATTTAGAGGCAAAACATGCAATTATGTGGCCTGTCTTATACGGGCCAAGGCCTAATTATGAAGGCCCTAACTTTGAGGAATACACAACTTCACAAGTCCTTACAGAGTAACATCTATTTTGCAATTTAAACCAGTAGTCTACCATTCTTTACTTCCAACAATAAGGCTACACCAAATTCTTTCTCTTTGAAGTATAATTTACATTGGGAGGAAACTAACATTTTTACAGTTCTAAGAAAACTAACTTTTTGTAGGGGAGGAAAATAATGGGTCTATAAACTAACAGCACCAACTGACACTTGCCTTCTTACTGTAGTACAAGTAGTAGAGGTCCATTAGTTTCCCCCTTGGTAGCTTCCACTTTACTCTCATGCCCCTTAAAATCATGGGCTGAAAGAAATGTGTAAAGGGTCAGAAAAAAAAAACTTTAAAATTAAGATGAACTTACAACGTTTCTCTTTCTAATCTAACTTCGTTCAATGGACCAGTTCTAATAAGATGTGGGATTTTTTTTTCAGAAATCCCCTTAGCTTTTTTTGAAGAGTGGAAATTATTTAATAGGCCTAGGCCTATACAATGGATAATGTGACTAGTATGCTTCTCAGGCAAGTGCTAGCTCTGCATGGCAATATTGTGCATACAACGTCTCATTATGTAAATGTTTGAAGTAAAAAGAGGCCCAATTCCCATTCCATAAAGAGACCAAGGGTTGTGAGTTGTGACTTGTGAAAAAAGGCAGCTACTTTTTATTTAATGCAACACCTTGGCCCCAAAGATATCGTCAGTCGTATCCCCATCAATTGCTTTGCTCAAATACCAACAATTTTCCTACCATTACATGCTGAACTACAATCTTCATTTGGACATGTTTAACCAGCTAACTTGGTCTCCAATTCACACAGGTAATCTCATTCCCATGTGGCTCCTTTACTTTCTGCCTGTAGCCTAAACAGTGTTTTCTGTCCTCAAAAATCAACCAGTGTAAAACAACAGTGTTGTTGAGGTGGAAACTACCGAGGCTAGTGCGGAATTTAACATAGCTAATTAGATTTTGTTGTAAGGCCTAGTAGTAGGCCTAGTAGTAACATTAGTACTGGCCATATTTCATCGGGTGGCGTTCCAGTGGTGATGAAATCACGGAATCCCAAAACTGGTTACCACCAATCAGTTACCACCCATGCATTTTGTAACAGAACCCAAAAGTGGATTCCCATGGGTTACCATGCTGAAAAATGATGTAACCTACAAATAGGTTCCTGTGATTTTTGAAATCCAATGGCTTGTAGTACTGCATGCAGTAGCAAGTGTCTCATGTTCATCAAACTGAAAGCAATAGCGTTAGCCTAGCCAAGGTCTAGGCTTAGTTCCATCATATTTTGCAGGAAACTTGAAATTTTGTCACTCAGGTGGTAGAGAGAGGATAGACTGGTCAACCTGTAGCTAGACATATATGGCCAAATGGGGCCCGTTAGTTTCCGTCCTTGGTAGTTTCTGCTCCTAAAACCTTAAGGCGGAAATAATGTTGGAGCTTACATGTGTTAATAACAACTTTTAATTTTTATTTCAAATCCAAGTACAAAACAACAATGAAATTTGTTGACAGGCCTAAAACTTTTTCAGAATTCTCGGTGAAAAGAATGAATTGTAAGATTTTTTTTTTATACACATCAAGTATTGTCAGTCTTCTGTTATTTTTACGTATAAGTAGTCTGTGTGTCTATGGGTAGGCTTATGCTGAATGTGTGAACAATTGTTCACAGCACTGAATAACGTATACCTGTATGTAAGTACTTATTAGTAAACTAAAGTTTACAGTATGTTGCAGTGAGAGTGAGAAAGAAAGACGTCAACATGGCATTGACGGGTGTCACATTGAATAGTAAAAGACATCGATAAAGTTTGAAACTTTAAGGAAAAATTGATGGAATCTTCATTTGACAAAATAACCACTGATATCCCATTTTATTCCATTACTTTCCGCCCAAAAAAAGATGTTTTTGAGGGGCAGAAAGAAGAGAGGGTGGAAACTAACGGTAACCTGGCCAAATATGTCACACTGTGCGCTCTATTTAATTAGTTGTCCTGTGACTACTGTTATGCTAATAAGTAAGGCGCAGAGCCTAGGCCTAGGTTAGGCCTATTCAAAAGCCTAGTAGTAGGCTAGGCCTACTACTTACAGTCACAGATACACCATAGTAGTAAAGTTTTATCATTGCTAAGCCTGGTGCAAATAGGATGGAGTGTATTAACTTTAACTACGGTTGTTTGGCAGCCTAGCTTAAGTAAGCAGGCTATGCCTAGTGGTACTGGCTATGCTGTACCTGTCCAAATCAAGGGCAAATGTTAAACGTGCCTGAAGACTTAACAACAGTATAACGGCCTAGCGCCTGGGGGCCTAACGTTAGGCGTACTGAATTTCATTTCCACACTGTTCAGTGTTTGTTCTGAGTGATACATCATAACGTTAAACAGAATCTTCAAAAGGTCAGAATCTTCACCGTGAAACATACCGAGGCTTAAGTTGAACTAATATTAATAACCAAGTTAGAGCGAACATACTGCTTGTCAAACGCCATCCTCCTAACCGTCACGTTAGTACTTCGGGCCGGCTAGTATAGGACAGCCTGGAGAATTGCAGTCTAACTATCGACAATATCCAATCTTCTTGTTGGGCTTTTTGTACGTTACAATTAAATACATGTCCCTATCAAACTTGTTCACATACTTGTTGACATTTGCATCAAATATACGTACAGTACTCATATACACTATTGACCAACGTGTGCACCTAGCAATGGAGCGCGCGACATGGCTATTAGGTACGGTGCACTGAACAAGCTTGGCGTTTCTATAGAAACAATTGTCTGGGCTTTCTGTGTTCTGAGTATATTGCGTAATTGGTCGTGGAACCAACTGTGCACAGTGTACTGAACAGACACGCTCCTTCTTCGAAGTGTTTATAAAGGTTGAACATCCTCTTTTATCTGTGTTCCAGGCTTCAGAAAGCTTCAGATTTTCAATCTGCAGGCTGACCTTAAGGGTGGTTGTCGGTTAGTTTTCTTCAATGGAGTTTCAGCAGTAGAGCGGGGATATAGAGGACAAAAATTAGGCAGTGTAAATTGTCTGCTGGCTGTGAGATTGGTCTGGTGTTGACCCTCGGTGGACGAATAGCTTCTTTGAGAAGCAGTTTCAAGTTTGGCTTCGCTGAACGGCCCTTTGTCTGGGGAATTTAGAAAAACAACAAGTAGGCAATGAGGGCCAAAGTCAAGCAAAACTAATCGACCTAATAGTTGTGATTCATCACTGCTGCTCCTTAAATCATCCCACTTGTATTTTCTTAGATTTGAGGCACACTACAGTCTTAAAATGGAAAGTTCTCCACCCTCCAGATATTTCCACCTTTTTGTTTTAAGCTTATGAGCACTAAACCCCACCTCTTCCCCTGTGATTGGTATTTGATGTCAGCCACTTATGGAGAAATTTCACTTTGCCCACACTAAAAATGTACGGTTAAGTCTCTGGAACTCACAGGAGCCTCACAGTATTGACTAGGGGCATAACCAGTGGGATGGCTGGGGCACTCTTCCCCCTGCCCACCAATAAATCAGAAGGGGAAAAATTGGGAAGGGAAGAAAGTCAGGAAAGAAAACTGGTACAAATTTGGGAAACCTCTTGAGTCTTGCCTCCCACCCCTCTGCCACCCCCTCCCCAGATGGCAAGGGCTGGTTACACCCCTGGCATTGACTGCTGGTGTGGTCATAAAAACTGAGGGCAGGCAGCCATTTCAGGCTTATGCACAACCAAATGTACTGCAAGGCTTTCCCTTATAAAGAACAATGTAATTTGGGTCTGTTATCTCATCTATGAATACACACACCTAGGACCAAAACAATAAAAGAACAGTTTGAAGAACATGAGCAACAGTTTTTATTTCTCTACATTTTGAAAATCTCCACATTTCTGTGGTAATATTGAGAAAGGCACATACCAACTTGGACAGAATGACAAGAAAATTGAAAAAATAGAAACAACTCATACAAAACTCTTTTATTAACTTTACAATTTGCTATGTATCAACTTTGGAATGTGCAAGGAAAGATTGGAATCTGTATTGAAACAGGTCAACTAGATCAACTGATCAACTAAACTGTCTTCAGAGGAATGAAGTAGCAAATCTTAGGATATTTTTGAACCCAACACACCAAATAGCATGTACATCTGACAAAGCTGCTACTTATAATTTCCAACAGCTTGATGACTTTTGTATGGGTTATAAAATTTAGGAAAGCCTTCAAGCTAAAAAAGCAGCTGGTTTTCCTTTTATTTTGGCATTCCATTTAAAGCTAATAGGGCCTTTAAAGTGTAGTACCCTTCCTTTACAAGTGAATCCAGACAGCAGACTGGTAAACGTACATATTCTTCTCACCTTGAGCAAGCACTATAGTCCTTTTTAGTATTTAAATGTGATCATTTTATTTAATGTCCAATTAATTCATCATGGCTTCAGTGCTTTCAAAGAAGCTAACAACTATATATGACTGTGATGGTATCTCCAAATAAGCAAATTTAACTGCATAATGGCAATTTTAGCCTAAATAAAAACCCAAGATTGCTGTTGAGGTGTAACACTTCAAAAAAACCAAACCTACAACGTCTATACTTCTACATTAATTATCTATCAATTTTTGTTTTCACTGCAGTGTCAAATGTGGGACATTTTGCAACATAACAAATGCCAGTAGAATGAAGGTTAAGACATCCACTGAATCACTCCTATATAAAAAAATTGGGATACATAGCTTTTTTATATATGATCTGTATTTTTTTTTTAAATTGCAAGTTGATACACAAATTAATAGACAATTATGAATGATAATTTATAAGTCTACAATCCTTCACAATACACTTCGGATGCACCGAAGCATTTAAAGAGCATGTCTCTTAAGAATATACAGTTGATTGAATATTATTGTTATTTGCCCAAAAAGGCAGACTATCCCTTAAAATATGCCCTTTCCCTTCATACTGAAACTCAATTTGCCTATGACCAATGTCATTCCTGAATAGCAGCTGTGTTGTTTCACATTATTGAGTGTCAGTTTGAATTAACACATATATCAATGGAATATGGGGAAACTTCAAACTGTAAGATGGATTTGAATGAGCTTCAGGGTCTTTCAGTTGATACACAACAAACTTTTTGGTTGACAATTGACCTTAATGGAGTACTAGGTTTATTGAAGAGAAGGCGGGGAGAGCCTGACAAAATTTGTCTCTAAGACACTTCGGTACCCAAACATACTGATGCAGAATGGTTAATTCATTATGCCACCTGGGGTACCATCTCAAATATTTTTCTTTCCCTAAAGTTTATGAACCGTTTTTCAGAACAAAACATACAATCCAACAAACTGGTCTGGTCAAAACATATACTTCCTAAAGTTTTTCCAGAAATGTTAACTCTTGTTATTTTACTTCAGTCATGTGCTTTCAGGTTTTAATACTGAAATTAAACAAACTGAAACTTGACTGCAACACAAAAAATAAAATCCAGGTGCTCACAAGAACTTCATCAATGGACATTATAACAAAAATAGTTGCACATTTCTACTATCCCAATGACAACGGTTCAATGTTGAGCAATGGCATAGTTTCAGAAGATTGCTAGGTACAGTTTAGAACATAAAGGGTGCATGGGATTTTTCAGAAATGTCAGTTTTTCAACAAAAAAAAAGAGGAAATGAAAACTTCTCAAATGGTTGTAACATTTTCAATTTGAGACAGAGTTCCCTCAGAGACTCACACAAAATTTTAATAAACAAATCTCATTTCTCACTGAGAGAATTCTCATCTCCTGACAAAAGCTTAATGTCTCTTTTGGATTAATGTTTTCAGTTGTGACATTATATTAACTAGCTTTCCCTTCGACCCTTTTTGAAAAGATCTTCAAAATAATTGCTCAGAATTGGTCATTGGATGAGAATCTCTTCCAGTCTATTCAAGAACCATTTTAAAGTGTTTCTTTATACACAACACCCATTGCTCACTATTAGTATGTCAACTTCTGTTAAAGAAAAATTCTTATAAGCACAGTATTCCTTTGAAGTAAACATTTGCAAATGTCCAATTCCACAGTTTTAATGGTACTCACTCAACAGTTAACCAGTTTGTCTAATCTATTTTACCTTCACTCCTAAAATTTCAGTTTGCAAGTTAAAGAAATGATTTCCAAATAATAGCTCCCTAAAACAAGACCTAAGAGCTTACAATTCCCATCATAAATAGGGTTTACTGATGAAGGCATTTGACTTGTTGGTTTCAAGGTTTGAATATTTTCCTGACTAGACAAAATGTATAATGACACATCAAAACACATTCAATTGTAACACAATTCAATAAGGAATTTTTGTAAAGTAATATTTCAATGTTAATGGAGTAGTAAGAAGACAGCTCTACAGTATGCTGTATTAGATGACACTGCAAAAATTACAAACTAACTGCAAAAAACAAGATAAAACATATTAAAGCTTAGAACAGGGTTTAGTAAATAGATCTTTCTTCCACTGTTTCTAAAAATAGCATTGCACTATTCAGTGACTAACTTATATGAATAGAGAGGAAAATTGCAAATTGTCAATGGAATTATTTCCACAACTGGGTTATAATAAATCAGATAGAATTTAAACAGTTTAATTAGATTGGCACACATTTCTGAAGGTCTGCTGCAGGATGGACAAAGGTGTGATCTAATTTAAACTTGTGGCATATTTAGGCTCTGTTTCTGTACCATTATCTTTGTCAGCACTTGAAGGTCATAGAGAGAAATAAATGTTACCACATTAAATATACTTGTAGTTGATACTCCATTACACTTCCAATGAGGACGACACAAGGGAAATTTTAAGCACAACAATAAAAAAAATTATATAAAACAAGTGTAAGAAATTTGCAATAATCCTCATTATAAATTTATTTCTCCTTTTTTGTATACTTCTTCTCCTTTTCATACCTTTTGCAACAAAACCAATTTTAACATAATCTTTTAAAATGCCACCAACTCCTTTTTTTTTTATTTACTCTAAATAACACATCAACCAATCCTTAAATATAACTTTCATTTCTATAAATTCTAGTCTACCAAAAATGCCTGTCACAACAGATAATGAAATATAACCTATGAATAGAATCAAGGTCACTTAAACAAGCACACACAGCTTTGTAAATGAAAGCCAATTAATGCAGACATCTATGCAAGAAATATTTTCTCCCTATGAACAGAGCACTCCCTTCCCAATCCAAACAAATTAACTTCCAAACTTGTGGAATAGAAAACAAAATCTGCAGTTCGTTTTGGCGGCTCACTTGATCCTCTTCACTGGCATAATAATTTTCAGATACTGACCTCTATCAGGGACACTATGATTATGACAAGTTTCATTTCATAGGTGTTGTCATCGAGGAATTGGCATCCACTTCAAAAGATATCTGGGTTACTTATATCACATTGTGAAAACCTTTCACCTTACTCCCAGTTTTTCTCAATACTAGATGGGTACAAGAAAGTTAGAACACACATACCATCTTAGTTGTATCATGAGAGTCACTAACAATGCTTCACATACAATATCACAACTATATCACCTTCTTCCAAACCCTTGTTCAATTCCATTCACAATTAGCTCTACTGCCCTCTATTATCCCAGTTAGCTGAGCGCAACATCTTCTCTTTGTCCAGTCTTCAAGTAGAAGCTAAAAATATTGAAACAACAAAGTAAAAAAAAGTATGACTAAAACTTGGTTTTGAAAATCAATAGCATGGCAGATATTTGAAATAAGAAAGCTGAAAGACATCTGCGGATCCCCTTAATATTAGGTCATTTTACAAGAGACATGGCTTTTCAATGACACTGCACAGGAGAAAAATTTGTATCAATTAAATATTGTTACAAAGGTAAATACTGTCCAGGAAAGTGGGTTCTTTCCTAGAGGAGTATATGTTGAGATTTATTCATAATCCAATAACTTTTATATCCTAATTTGCACATAATTTTGAAGAATTTCAAATAACTGTGTGCACAACAGTTGGTGTGAATGGACAGTTCCGAAAATATCTGAGACCATGTGATGCCGGACCTTTCTCTATATTCCTTTAAGTGTTTAAAAGAACAGGAAGCAACTGGGAGCAAAACAGGATTCCCATTGAATATTGAGAACTACTTGCTGCCCTTTGATCATGCACTTAGTTCGGTACTATTTTTGTTCCTGATATCAATTTTTGTTTATTTATTCAACTGGTCATTTGTTGAGATGGTTCAATACACACATTTCAGATGCATTTGGCCATTAGACCTGTAGCTACTGATACTTTGCAAAAAGTTGCACCAAATTTTGATTTATCATAGTTTAGAGGATAATGATGACCTTTCATTGAATGACCCAGTTTATGTTGATGTAAATGATACTGAGCTAACAGGAGTTGTAAAAGGAAAATGTTACAACTCTCAGAAATAACCTAGTGGGGTGCAATTTAATAAAAAACAAACAAAGGTAAAAGGAAAAAATCAATTACAACACCAAGGAAACTCATCATCTGGCTTAGAGCCATACACACACTGTCCATTTCCCAATCCACCTAACCTGCTTAAACTTACAGTATATAGCCATTAAAGGAAAATCTGAAACACAATTATTTCTTTTTTATATGATGTGTTTAATACAAAAAAGTAGAATATAAAACCACTCTGTGAACTCTCTCAAGACCACTTCAAGTTTTGACAACAATAATTTATCAAAATAATGACCAACATTTATGTATATCACACAGACCTCCCACACCTCTCTGACTTGCATCAATCTTTAAATGATATGATCTTGATACATTTGTGAAGGCCTGACCAAATACACTTCTCTTGATATCAACCACAACAAGTGCTTTCAAATTTCCTGCTGAGCCTAGAACAAATATTGACTCTCTTATGATTGTAAATAACTCTGACTGGCCTCATAAAATGCACCTGTACTCTAAGGTCCTTGGGTAAACAGAGTAGCAAAGCCTGGATGCCACAAACAGCTGACGAGATGTGGCAAATGTGTTATTGCTTGACAAATTGAAAGAGCAACCGAGTCTCCACTCTAAAGACATTAACTTACTCGACCATGTAATTAAAACCAGGCTAAGATGAGAGGCCATGGGTAATGGATTCTGCTGGCCTCTCATCCACACAGCTAGCAATGAGACTTATTTCAAGTCCACTTAAAGATCACTTGGGAATATGACATTAAGTAAATACATCTACACTGGGCTAGTCACCTACCTGCGATAGAGTCGGCAAGTGTTTTTAATGAAAACACTTGAAATGAAATAGGAAGAGACATTCTACAAAATAGATAAAGTAGACATCTTAAAAAGGCGCCATAAATAACTTCTCTCAATGCTCAAGGGGTTAATATGGTATGCTATCTGTATATTAAGACAGGACTTCTGAAAAATGTCAGCCCAACCATGCTTCTACTCATTCCCAAACTTTACTTTCCATGTAATTGAATTCACCATGGAGCACTCCACAGTGCCACCTCCTATTGAACATAAAAACCGTTCTGTTCAATTCAACTTGAGAATTATGACACCACATTTTTCTGGTCTAAAAAAAAATTACAAATTGAAAATTTGATGAGCACTCTACAAATCAATGAAAAAAGAGCATTTCAAAAACTTCTTTAAGCTAGCGACCTACAAACTATAAGACAATTCAAAGCCTGATGATAAGGCCAATGCCAAATAAAATATAATCACAAAAACTTGAGGCCACATAATTTCAGTTGGCATAAATCATACTTAAAAACCGCAGCTTGCGCCTGGTCAAATATCCTAAAGAAATCTTGTTGAATTGATCACTTCAATCTAAAACAAGAGCCCAATGGGCTTGCTGGATATTATAAGAACTGTACAGCCAGTCTCCAAAATAGAGCTAAGCAAAAGCTCATACTAAATGTTTGTAACTTCGTCACAAGGGGTATTTTAGTACTAATTTGACATGAAATCAAAGATTAAATTTCTGTTGTCTTACTAACTTTCAACTTTTATAATGCTTGGTGATCCTTCAAAAACACTACCTCATTTCCATATGTATTTATGCTTGTAATCAAACTTCATATTATCACCAATAAACAATACACAATGTGGTCAGAGAGAGAAAAACACCCCTTGTGTTTCTCTCACAAGTTACTTTTACCTGCTCTCAAATAAAACTTGCTATTACTTTAAAACAATCTACCATTTGTCCTGCTTGCTACCTCTACACAGAAAACATGGTTTATTCAGCAGTTAAGCAGAAAGCAAGTGATTAATGGAGTGCAATAATAGCATGAGGATTAGGTTACCCCACAGAGCACAGCAGTATTAAAGAGACATACTGTATAATCCATGCATTGCTTCCACTGGCAGAGAGACCAGTTTAATGCAGAGTGACCTGTGCTCAGTGAAATCTACAGATTTCAGTTATTGCCCTCTTAAAACTTTGAATGATCCAAAATATGTGTACAAACCGAAGGAGTCATTACTGAACGAACGTAAGCATGCAAAACCAGGTGAGATAAAAAAATCTATTGAAACTATCTTTATCTAGCTTACAAGATTTTCTAAAAAACATTTCCAGCGGTTGACCTCCAGTGACCTTGATGACCTTTGACCTTAACCAAACTCAGATTGATTTGAAATCTGTCCTTTCTACCTAAAAATACTGTGTTAAAACGTTTTTCAGTGTTTGACCCCTGGTGACCCCAGATGACCCCTTGACCTTCACCAAACATATCCAATTTCATCCTTACACCATAACACATCCACACACCAAGTATGACATCTATCCAAGTTTCCTACCTAGTTTTTGACCTCTGGTGACCCCAAATGACCTTTGACCTCCACCAAAAACAAAAGGGCACACCTTCTCCCTATGATGAATCTATGTACCAAATCCAAGTTCCATCCAGCCTTCCCTTGTTGAGTTAGAGTGTACCGAAGCAAGTGTCACACCCACACACACACACATACACACACACACACGCCAACCTGACTACATAGGTTCATTTGCTACACCGCAAGGAACCAAAAACAGCAATTTATAAGTGATCTTTTCCCCAAAAACTCTCATTAAACAAAATAAAATCATCACAGCAGATTTTTGATAAGATTTAAAAGCTGCTTAAATCCTACAAATAATTACTTTTGCACTAGCAATACCTTCCAATGCAGCACTGCATGTGGACTCCAAACTTCCCCCTCAACCCCCGGCCCCCCCCCCCCCTCAAAAAAAATCTTTCTAGTTCTGAACAAGTTTTGAGCATGACCAGCTCCCCAGAAGATGTGTAAAATTTTGGCACAAAAATCAAAATCCATAAACAAGGAGATTGATGCCCCAAGTTTGGAAAATAACTAACAGCCCTATCTACACATCTTAATGGGGAAAAATTTTCTTGAATACGGGAAATTGTCACATTTGTTAGTCCAAATAGGCAGAAATCCTTGAATTTTCAGGGGGTCATTGAATAGTTGACTTTGTCAATGTAGACAAAAGACAATTGTGGTTATAGTGATGGTGGTTTTGGCAGAAGAAGTGATGGTAACAGTGAATGATCAGAAGTATTTTTGTGAACACTTGCTTTTGTTTTACCCAATTCTCACAGGACATTATGGGAAAAACCCTCCAATTACTCAAACTCAAACCTAACCTACTATCTTCAAACCCTAATCTAACCATGACACATGATATCAGGTATGACACACATGTCTCAAGACATGAATAAGACACCTAAGAAATCAGCATGTAAGGATTTAGTGTTTTGTTTATACTATTCTTTCCAGAAAAAAGGAAACAATAGTAATTGAGATTTTTACCTTCTTACTGGGAGTGACAATTTACATTCTTGCAATATTTTTAGCACTTGCATTTTTCTTACATCTCTCATTACAAAATGTGAAGGAAAGCTTTAACCTCTATGCTACCTACCAGGTTCTCCTTCAGGCAGACCATTTTGTGCTGGCATCCCTTCAGGTTCTGGCAAAGACTCACCATCACCTGCTAACTGATCCTCCCCTGTTACCATGGCTTCCAGGACAGCTTTACTAACATCAGACTCTTCTGCCTCTTCCCCCATTTTGGCTTCAACTTCCACCTGCAAAGAGCAAAACTGACCAGAGTAATTTCATCCATTAAAAATTAAACAAATACATCAATTTTTGGTCAATCTTGTCTTGGCCAATCTAGGTACATTCTCCTTTGCAACAATTGATAAATGGACAGAAAACAAATTATCTGCCACAAGTATTCTTTAACCTTTTCCAAAAAGGTTTCCCTTAAAAGGTGAGATGCATCTTCTTATCAGGTACCACCTTACTTAAACACTCCTAGCAACCATTAGCATACAAATGCCATAAGGATATAGTAGCACACCTCACTAAACACAAATACTACCCACTCATAAGTAATGAAGCTATAAAATTTCAAGTATCAAGTTTACTCACAATCTCCATTGTGGGTACCACAAGCATACCTGTGAAAGACTTGTTAGTTTGGCAGGAAGATCATCTAAGGTGACCTCATTCTCATTGGCATCCTTGAGCTCTCCACTGCAAACTGCTTCATCTTTGGCATCTGCAGGTTTTTCCACTGGAGCATTACTGG
The DNA here is from genome assembly GCA_037179385.1 of Holothuria scabra. Taxonomy (NCBI): domain Eukaryota; kingdom Metazoa; phylum Echinodermata; class Holothuroidea; order Aspidochirotida; family Holothuriidae; genus Holothuria; species Holothuria scabra. Next base: position 5,386,500 of record CM074192.1, on the reverse strand, counting down.
GATTGCTTGTTGCATCTTGAATAGGAGCAACAGAAGCAGGCTGTTTCTCCTCTGTCTCTGTTTTTGTTATCTCTTCAGGAGATGATTCTTGGGGTTGTTCTTCCTGTGGAGTCTCCTCTGGTTCTGCTGGGGTAACATCTTCCACCTGAGGGGTATTCTCAATCAAATCTGTTGGGGTATGAGAGGACATTCCCAAGCTTGTTTCTGTGTCTTCATTCACGTGTGAGACGAGCTCTTGATCATTGTCATCTTCTTCTTCACTGCCAAGGCTGTCAAAATAAAATGATGCACCAGTTCATGAATGAAGGGCTGTAAGCAAGTATCGAGAGCAAGGGGGACACATTTCCAACTTAAATTACATTTTTACTTTCTTTGGCAACACAACATGGCATGTATACTCACCCTAAAGCAATGAACTGAGAACGTTCTGGATGAGGGTGAAGATGAATTTCAGACAATTGTGGTAGGGGCTCAAATAAGAAGGTTAGGAAAATTGGTACTGTTTTGGATGAGAGAATTGGGCCTTTAAGTCCTCACATGAGACAAAAATTATTTCACACAAACATTTCATGTCACATCTACCATGGTCCTACATTGGCTCTACTGAGATCAACCAGCAATAGACTGACAAAAACAAAAGTTGTTGTATCAGTGACAAGATGTACACATAATCCCTCAGGCTCACCTTATACCCATTCACCTCCTTGCAATGTCAATGTCTGATTTAAACATTACAAAATTGAAGCCAACACTGAAAGGTAGAGAAGAGAGGGTAACTTGTTTCACTTACTTTTGTTGGTGAGTGTAGCAACAAGCCCATACCACAACTGCAGTACACTGGGCTAGTTCATATCCAAAAGAATAAGGCTTGGCTCCATGCATCTTATGCACCATGCATATATAAAATTGTATGGATAGTCAAATAAAAACTTGATACAATAGCTGTTATACCCCCCCCCCCCCCCCTCCTCTTTCTCTCTCTCCAATGCAAACAATTTAAAGTCAACCTAGCTGACTGTGACCAGCTAGTACAATACATTCTTTTCTGCACCATATTTTACCACTGTGATTATGACAGACTGCATGGTCAAGTGGTTAGAGCACATGACTTGCAGCTGGGTGATCTGGAGTTCCCCCCTGACTGAGTCATACCAAAGACTTGACAACTGGTACCTTCTTCAATTGTGCTTGGTACTCAGCGTATGCAATGGAGTAGGGAAAACAAGCAAGTGAGCCACAACTGGGAAGGAGGTCATGGCCCAAATGATTTAAACCATTGTTAGAAACTGGGACTGTAAACCCTCATCTAAATAACTAATTAAACACATTTTCAAAAGGAAATAGGGAGTAATTTTGGCCTGAACTATTTTACACATAACCATAAAGGGCAAATATAGTTTCTGGTGGTTTTCTGTGACCTCAGAGCAGAGATACTATGAAAGCTGAACAACCGAGACCTGACATTCAAAGAAATTATACAACAGAATTTGATAACAACTTGTGAACTTACTATGTGACAGCATTGGATTCACTCACTGACAACTCAATTTTTATGCCTTTTTCATCCACTGGTTCACTGTCCCTAGTAATATTAAAAGAAAGAAATGATAAATATCAAGGACAATGAATCTAACACAAATAACAATGAAATGACAATATTATATGACCAGTGACATTGTTAGTTTACCCACAATACAAATTTTTAGTTTAATTTTTATGAAACCAGTGAACTGTAGTAAATGCCTTCACTTCTCATGCATGTTATCAGTCACTGTACAATAAGCTGGGTATGAGTGTTCCGAAATTTGTCAACTTCCTTTATTTTATATTCAATAACAAAAAAGTTTGTTGAAAGAACATTTGTCCCTAAGGAATACATTGCATTGAAAATGCTCCAACAGAGCATACATAGATAATAGTGTTATTCATTACAAAACCATACTGTCTCAATAACAAACCCCAGTAACAGCTCCATCTACTCAAAATATCACACACAGGAAGAATTATGGAAGTTATATCATTTGAAATATTGAAAGTTTGGGGGAAAACATATCAAATAATTGAATTTCTGTGTGATGGAAACCTATTGCTTGAAAAAAGGGATACCAAATTTAATACTCTATCACTCTTTATCAATGAATATTAGTTTTAAAGTGATTTCATTTTTCTGTAAAACAACATAATATTTCCTTGAAAATAATGACCACACACAAATTGTACACTTCCATCAAAATGGTAAGCATTGCCAATAAAGTTAATAATGATAATCTGGAATGTAAAGGTATATGTAAGACCCCCTATGCACTTCCCTGATTAGAAAGCTGAACCACAATTTCCAGGTTAGCACTGGTTCCCCATGTCACTGAAGTTTACCAGAATATTCTTCAAGCAATGTACACTGCTCTAACAGCATAAATCTAGATTAAGCTTAAACGACAATGAACTGTGCATTAGCACATGATAATGCATGACTGCATGCATGCTATCTTTATGCACCAGTGCAAGTGCATTCCGCAATAGCATCAACCACATTATTGCATTCTTACAAAAACAGGTCCGTGGTCACTGAACATTGTTCCTTCCTCCACACCAGTGTTTTAATTTACAAGACAGAAAAAATGATATTTTGTTTGTGTAAATTAAAATGTTAGTACAGCACAATCATGAGTAAAATGGAGTAGTCCAAGATCAGTGCCTTTATGAAGTACCATGAAATTATACTGGGATAATGCACAGTCACCTGACCATAATGGACTAATTGAAGTTGGGGATGCTACAAAATATGCATGAACAAATCTTCTACCTCATAAAAATACTAATCAACTTGGTATTGCCAACATTAGGAAGGTTTTTTTCTCATTCAGCACAACACCTCACATGTTAAAGAAACAAAAGTATAAACCCAGAAAATAAAAACGGCAGAAAATTAAGTAAACATACTCATCACATTCACTGACTATGACCTCAGCAGCAAAAATATCATCTCGGTCCTACAGAAGTAGAAAAATTGAAATAAGATTGTTAAAGTTACAATGAAATGAAAATACCTAAATTTTACTTCTATCAGAAAATTTTGAAACTATGTTTAATTTGTGCAATTAGTCTGTTTCAAGCTGTGTTAAGTTTTACCCTGAAATAATGAGTGCTGCTTGATCTGGATATATCAGGGTATGGTAGATATGGCAAAAGTAACATATCCTACACATTCTGTGAAAATTCGATTTTTTAAGATGTTTAAGGTTTTGTTAAGATGTTTGGTTCTCAAGGTGTTAGCAACAGGCATAATGTCATCGAATAAAAAAGAAAACCAATGTTTTTCTTTTCTTTAAAAGTTACCATTAGTTTTATACAACAAAACACTAATGTAATGAACAAAACTCCACTGAAATGATACCATAACTGCATACTGAGCAGCTGAATTTTGACACTTTCATGTCTTGGTGGTATATTAGCATCTCTTATCAATTCCAGATCAAAACAATAATGTGAAAAGTAAAACAAATTTGCTATCAATGTGCATCAATATACCTTTTTTTTTATGAAATTGTTACTACAAAGAATTGTGGGATAAGGTTTTGGTATACATCATTATTTTTTTTGAATGGCATTTCATTCAAGCCAAAAATAATTCACAGCACAACTGTCCCACAATCCTTTGTAATTATGTTGAATTGTTCATAAGTACATGCAAGATTTCAAGTCAGTTGAACACAAGACACGTAATTTTTTTCACAGAACTATAAAAAGAAATAACATGGTAGAACAATTAATTTCACTTAATAAATCTATGTAGTAAAACAAATGAGTTAGTCCAGGAAGTGTAATTGACCACTTACGTTGCCTAGTTCCTCTGCTTCAAACTTTGATGCTATAGCCATGGCACTTTCCATAGCTTCTTGAACCAGTTGTGTTCCAACCTCTACTACAGTAGCCATTGTGTCATCTGTTTTAGCTAGAGCTTCATTTTCTTCATCTGTTGTTGTGTTGTCAGTTATAGCTGATCATTTGACAAAAGAGGGATTGAATGGTTAAAAAAAATTGGTAAAGCAACTCAAGCAACCAAAACTTAAATAAGCATCAAAATCAGTGTTCAAGCTTTACAACTTCACCACCTTTTGACAATTAGTGTGAGTGCAGAACAATTTTTCAACTGAAACGAAATGTTTGACCAATAAATAATCCTAAAAATTTCTGAAAATTGTGGCCTGAATTCTACTGGCTTGTACATTACCTTTCCATTAAGCTCAAGTCATTTCATATATTACAAGTTGAAAATTTCATGCTGTTTGGACACATGCATGAATGCTGAATTTTTAATTCTGGTAAGACTACACAGAAGGCAACACAAAACTAACAGTCGTTGACTTCATTAAGTAGAGATTTAATATCCAAAGATGTTTTGCTTCCTTTGTAAGCCACAGGCATGAGTAATAAAATCCAAGACGCACTTAACCTTTCTTTGTATTGAAGATGGAATAGTATGCCAAAAAACACTGATTTCCATGCAACAATTTACAGACAATTGGCTTGAAATTGAAAACTACAAGGATGTCAGAAGCTACAGCATTATAAAGTCCCAAGTTTATCAACTCTTATAGAAATATACTGCAGCTTCTGTATAACTAATCCTTTTAATGCAAGTATTTCTGCAATGTAATTTCATACTACGACAAAATTGCTCGACTAATAGTGGTGACCCAGTTCAGGTCTTTAGCTAGAATTTTGAGAGTAACAGTGGGAGTCTCAGTTGTCACTGATGATAAATTTACTGTCCAGATCACAGGACAAGGTTAGGTTAGATCACAGAGCAAGCACAGAGCCTGAAAGTTATGGGTTCCAGGAGCAGGGCCTTATGTAGCATACTGAATGCAAAAATCATCCCTACAGCTAATGTATTTTGTAGCACATTTGTAGCCTACCTACATGTTGTGACTTATGCGTATTTAATTTTTACCAGTTACCATTTTTTTTTTTGTTTTTCATTACCATCACTTTTTCAATTTCCATCTCTGTAGCCATCCCTTGTAATTCTGGCCATCTATATCACAGCTCTGTAGCCATCCCTTGTAACTCTGGCCATCTATACCACAGCTTGGCTATCTCAAAAATTGCAAGACTGTCAAAGGCCTGAGTCAATCCAGCATTACCTAATACAGAACCATTCGATGTATTGTTAAAATAAGACATTAATGACATGTTTAATCATTACCATCATCATCCTGTACATCTTCCAATCCCGTTTCAGTTCCTGTTGTTTCATCAACCTCTTCATCTTCATCATCCTCTTCTTCTTCTCCCTTGCTCTCTTCTGCCTCTGTTGTATCTTTCTTTTCATCATCCTGTTCCATTTCTTTCTTCAATTTATCTCCAGCTGTATCCAGGTCTTGCATTAGTCTGAAGAAGGCCAGTTCGTTGAATAGTATCTCAGATATATCTACCAAAAGGTCCTCACCACACTCTCTCATTCTGTATAAGGAGAATACAAGACACACCTTTGATATAAATCAGTACTATGAACAATGACAATAGGAATCAAAAGTGGATCAAGCAAAACTGATAACAATCTAAACTGAAATTGATCTGGCAATGAAGACATGAGACAAGAGGAAATTAAAAAAATGATGGATAAAGGTGGATGACTCTTTGAGACCAAAAAAGAGTGTGTGTTTTATTCTTATGAAACATATTGCTGAAAATAGATTTCATTTTCAAGGTTGTTTACAATCTTGTACATTTGTAATAGAAACCTTGACAAAGTTAGCTGAAAACGCTCTCATAGCTCCACTGTTTCAAAAACTGGAACCCAATTTGCAGGAGACTTTTCCCAAGAAGAAAGAGGGTATGTTAAGCAAAAGAAAACATTACTTTGGAACAACATATACACTTCCTATCCATTTTCATGTGCTAAGTTTGGTATACATTAGGGCTGCCACAATAATCATTTTTCACTTATCGATATTGCCAGCATTTCCATGACGATATCGCAATATCGCACATTTAAAACTGTAGTCTTAGCATTTGCCATCAGCATGCTAATAACCATATACAGTGCCTGTATCAAGGACATATATACTCAGTAAACACAAACCAAGCTGATAAAATTCTGTTTAAAGCTCAAAGTTTCATCAGAATAACATTTGTTTAATGACCTTTGCCTTAGTAAAAAGTGCAGTTTTTCATTTCTTGTGATGACATAAATTATCATCATTTATGTTACTGCCTAAAGACAATAAAATAAAAGATTTCACAGTGGTTAAGCCATTTATTTTATTCTGTTGCTATATCACATCTTGACAAAATTGGTCAATGTTGTTGGGCAAAATTATATCGACAATACTGCAATATCGTGATTATCGTGGCAGCCCTAGTATATATGTACGCATTTTGGTGAAAGTGGGGTTGACCTTTGACCTACATGCCTTTACAAACACCAAACAAAAAACCACTTACTTCCTTCCTGAAAATTTTGAGAGGGAATCCTCCAGGATTGATCCTAATTGTCTGTTAAAGAACCTCACAAATTCCCTGCTGTCATCTCTCTGTCTGGCGAGATTCATGACCAGCCTGCGGATGTAGGCCAGTAATTGGGAGGAGCAAACATCATCCATATGTTCTTTAAGATAAGGTATCACCTCCTGCATAATAGATTTAATCTGTAGGTCCAACTGTCTTGTATCAATACGAGGGTACTGCAAAGGGAAAATAATGGCAAAATTCATTCACTATACCTCCCAAGTAGAGTTTAACAGAGAAGGAACATCTTAAGATGAGACAGTCACTGTTTCATTATCATTTTATTGCTTAAAGTCTTATAAAACTGACTTTAATGAGGCCTTGAGTTTCCAGGTGTGCTACAAATCACACTCCTTGTGATGTTATAAAGTATGGTAGAAGTGCTGTTTCATTAAACTTTAGTAGATTTATATCATGAGCTAATATTCTTTATTCAGGTTGCACAAAATTGCATTACTAACAGTAGTTTGAGGTAAGTGAGGGTGTTCCCTGTTAAATCACACTCACATGCCTCAAAACTCCAGGCCTGTTTCAAGAGAAATACCTGGTGAAAGTACTTTTATGTTCCTTTATTTTATTTCCTTCAATGTTTTTCCTATGACGAGTTACATAAGCAAAGATAAACTCTTCTTGTGTGAAATCAATTTTGACACCTACACACTATTCCAGCCCAAAGAATGGTAAGTACTGTTACATTTACTTACTGTGATAGTTCTGGTAGTTAACTTACCGGAAGATCAGAGAATGAACTTTCACTACCCATATCCTGGGCTGAACTATTACTTGTGACATCAGATGCAGAAGGGACAACCTCCTCTAGTTTGCTTGACAACATGGCAGAGCTTGAGGTACCACCAGATGCCTCTGCCTCAGCTTTCATCCTCTCATATTCTCTCATTCTCTGAAAAAATAAGATAACAGACCATGTTAAGTCTAGTCTAGGCTTTCCTCATGAGAACCTCGGACAGATAAGGCAAAAAGAAATCACCATTTTAATAATTTCTTTTCAAACTGCACATGAAACCTGTCCAAAATCTTCTTACATCAGAAAAATTTGCTCCACACTTCCAGGTGGTCATGCTCCTGAGAGGATATTGTCACAAATATTGAACCTTGAAGCCTTTTTAAGTTTTATGGGGAAAAGATGAATATATACCCATCCATTAGTGTTTGCACCCTGTAACGGTACCCGACCAATGTTGTTACTACTTGGGTAGAAAATTACTGACCCGGGTAGCGTTTTTCTATGATTTCTTTTGATCTTCGCAAAATAACATGGTTTTTGAAACTACCAAAATGTATTGACCTACATCTCATTCACAATTATGTTGAAATGAAGTTGCTTTTGTTCGTTTCCATAACATGCTTTTTGTTACACTGCAGTTTTCAAGAAACAATTCCTGCGATGGGTGTTTCTAACATTAATCTGCTCCTCTACCAGATAACGAAACAGCATAGGTGTACTACACTGTGCATATTCTAGCCCATCCCTTTGATAAATGATTATCAAAAGTCAGCTCATAAATAATTTGCACCCAGTGGGTGTGAATCACTAACATTCCTAAACTGATCCCCAGATATAGCGCGAAAGACCTGTAAGAATTTTTCTATCATTGCCATATAGACACAAACCCACATGGATATACCATGGGTGGATCCACTTTTGATATTTCTAGATTTCACTCTTGTCAAGTTATCACTAAAATTAACATGACATGATTTCATGACCTTACGAATTAGTTTTTAATAACACAGTTATGTCTACATAATGTATGCATATATTTCAACCACAAAAATATTCTTTTGTCTCAAATCAATCCCTAAAACTTTGTATTTTAGGGAGAGAAATTTTTTCTGAAGCAAAATTCACTCCATAAGATTTAGAATCGTACACATTCTTTCGAAGGTGTATTTCACGCCACGAACACGAAAAAAAATCCTCTTTCCTATAACTTTCATCCTCTTACTAACTGAAACACTAAAATGATTCCTATCTTCATATTGCTCGTAATTTTTTATTGCTATTCAAACTATTTTCAAAATTTTTACGTCCAAAGTTTCCTAAATATATGGCACACAGAGCAAAATATTTTCCCCATATTTTCTGTATCCCACATTTGCTAAAAGTGGACTGTGCAGAAGTGACGTACTGCTCTGATCCAGTGCACACATCAGACACAAGCACCCAGGCGACGAACAAAACAAAGTTTGTTATTAATGGACATTTTTAATGGAACTGTGTGGGTGAAATCTCCGCCAGGCAATGCATTAGAAATTTTTTTACTGTCATTATTACGAATGGACAGATGGTTGATTTTTCATAAACGTACCAAGAAAGCAATGTACAAGAAATTTGAACACTTGCTTGAGGTTGTACATTACTCTAACACAGTATAGAAGTTGCAGTGGCAAACTGTAAGTTACTTTTTTGGTTCTGATGCACACATTGCACACTGAATAGCTTCTTCAGGAAGCAATTTCAAGTTTGGTTTCGCCGAACAGCCCTTTGCCAGAGTGTCAGGATCGAGGACTTTAGAAAAAGCCACAGGAGGTAATACCAACAGTGCTAAAGTGTGATGGAATATTTAATTCCAGTCTGATTTTTAAACTCACCTTGTTAAGAACAAACAGCACATTGTAGATATAAAAAAAAAGCGACGTAGTGTTATTGTCAAATTGATCCGATCAGAGATAAGGGGCCAATGGGTCGAATCATGAATTGTACGTGCATACCATGGACTTATTAAGTAAGATATTGTAAGGTTTACAGCTGGCTACCAGGGTACCCGACGGGTATTGCAGTTTGGGGACTCAGGTATAAATTTCCTACCCGGTGCAAACACCCCATCCATCAACAGTTATCATTTGCAAAATGCAGCACTAAATCGGATTGGTTCTCACCTAACTACTTGAGAAAACTTAGCATTACAAATATACTTGATCTTAGAGTAGCTCTAAGTTACACATCTTTGATGCTCAAAGCATAAATGTACTGTTCAAAGAAATCCAACTTTCAACCAACATCTTGCAAAAATGTCACCTTATTTTTCTTGCAAATTTTTCACAGCTGTTGAATGCATGAAAAATTTTCAATACACATGATCAACCATACATCTGTCAAAATATACCAGTTACATTCTGCACATACAAGTAACCTGGCATGACCATTTTGCAAGTCTTCACAACTTCTTAAAACTAATGCACTGTAATTCATGACTCTTTCCATCACTCCCAGAGATGCCAACATTTACATCCAGAAATCAGGGAGGTTTCATACAGGAATCAGGGAGATTTTTCAAAATTACATGCAACTCAATGGGGGTAAAACTTGCTTGAAACAGGGAGATTGTCATATTGGCTTGTTAGAATGGACAAAAATCCTTGAATTTTCAGGGAGTCTCCCTGAGAATCAGGGAGAGTTGGCACCTCTGCACTCCTCTGCCATACCAGGTTTGTCAGACCTTAGGATCTTTCCCAAGGTTCTTCAGTTCGACAAAAATCAGGCTATTCGGTTAATTAACTGGCAATCTTCTTTCTTTTGATTGAAGAACACACCATGGCCAAATGTTACTGTCAATACTTCATGTTGTATTTTATTTTTTAAAATTATCGTCTGAAAATATGGTAAAAGGGTTTCAGTAAATGGACCTATGGCTATTACTGGAATCACAAGTTGCACTTTTGTTTCATAATTGAACTTGACAATTCATGGAACTTTGGATTACATGCTTGGAAATTTCAAGGGTCCCAGCTCTACAATACTCTATGATCAACTCACTTGTAAGGCTTTGTCCAAGTGAATGACTGTATTTCCCAGTTCATCATTAGCAAAGCCAAAATCCCCTGGACCTCCTACTGAGGGGGGTGTTGACATTGAACTTGCTGAATCAACATTCTCCACATAATCATACTGCAGGCCACTCAAGGATCCCTTGCTGTCATCGGCAGAAAGACCTGGTTTCTGACCATACAGCTGTGCCTAGAAAAAATGACAAGAAATCACGCATTAAAGAAAATAAGTGAAAGGCTTCAAAATTCTACAAAAGTGACCTGAGCTGGCCAAACATAAGAACAGGGAATACTTAACCCTTATCACACTCAGTTAACCCCTTCACTTTGCATGGTTTTGCTGCAAAATCCATTAATTTAATACCGTCACTTTATATGTGTGGTTTTGCCACAAAACTATAGAACTCAGCTGCATCCTGGAAAACCTCATTATAAATCTATGGTGTGTGTTTGTGTTTTTGACATGGAATAGGCTTGAAGGGAAGATACCTTATACATATGTATCCTCTTTGGGTATAGCGAGCACAAATATGGCAACATCCATATAAAAAATTATTCTGTGGAACAGGTACACACATATTATGTATACATAATATAATATATAGCTCAGTATGGCGGGATGGACCTCAGCCCATTGAGAAAGGCTTAAGTACTTCAGGACAATCTGAAACTTTGCTTAAACCTTGTAGCTGCACGCCTTGATTAATAGAAAATAAAGGAAAGCAATGAATCATTCTACTTGGCTGCTACCACAATCTAAAACACATTCTGCGAGAGCAAAAAAGAGCACTATCCTGGTACAGGTATAGAAAGTTCAAATGTTTTCATTTTAAAGTGCCTTCACTGCAACATATCGTCACTTACAGCATCATGAGGGTTAATAGATGACAACTGAAGCGTACCTGATATACCATGCTATGCCTTTACGATACATATTTGTGAGTAATATTGGTATCCTTTTACCTTCTTACAGACAGGTATGCAGAAAATGTTTTAAATAACTGAAACAGATTAATTAAAGTCATATATTCAGATATGTTAAATAAAATAATATTGGTTAAATGAAATGTTTTCAGTTGATAACATGTTGTCCTGAATTTGATAGGGCTACTGAATGGTCTTGAATGAGAGCTTGTATTTAAACAGTTTACTCCACATAATGGGTAGATCCTTCAGAGCCTAACTCCTAGAAGTGCCTATGCTGGATACAGAGGCTTTGCAATTGCGTCACGGAACCGCCATGCTGGAGGACATTCATGCCAAATACACGCGGCTTTGTGCCGAACGCACTGCACAGTGTGCACTGTGATATGCATGGTGTGTACAAATTGTGTGTACAAACATGGCCGACGGAGAGTATTATGACGTCACGTGAAAAGCCTCTATATTCATTTTGTAGTTAAGAGTTTTACAGCCCAGTTTCCAACCAACTGGTTCACATCGAGTAAGCCACAGTTTTTTTCCAGTTGTGGCTTACTGACTTGTTTTCCCTACTTCATTGCTTATGCCGAGCACCAAGCACAATAGCAGTAGGTTCCATTTTTTAAAGTCTTCGGTATATCCATTTTGTAATATATGCACCAAACTACAACACAAAAAGTCAAGCCAATCAACCAAACACCTCAGAAGATCACTCACTGTGCACAGTGAATGTTCTGATCCTATCGTCTGCTTCTGCATAAGAGTTAAGAGCACACTGATATGTATTTCCTTGCCGATTAAACTGTTACAATGGCTGCCTTTATGGCCTACCAACTTTTGCAAAGTTTATAAGATTTGGATATACCAATTCAGTTAGAAATAAAGACATTTCATTAATTCCACAGTGGGATGCAAGATACACTTTTTTCATTCTGCAGTTAAAGGGTTAACAGAAGTCCTTTTAGATAAAGACTGATACATTTCACAGGCCACGGTGTAAATAGCATGCATGTTCAGTACTAGGTACTTGACCAATGAAGACATTCACTCCTGCTTTTTATTTATGTTATTGTTATATTAATAGTATTTGTAAAATTTAGGATACACGAAGGTTGAAACACTGTTTGAAATATGAACTGGAAGAAAATTCCCTTGAGAAATTTTAACTTGTGCAATGCAATGGAATGATGGAATGCTGAAAGATGAAATGGTAACAGAATGTACAGTATGATAGACACAGACTGACAGTGTGGAAAGTTAAAGAAAGGATCCCCTAATGAACAAAATAGTTCTACTTGCTCAGAAGTCTTGATACTTGAAGGGAAGTCAGAAAACTACTTGCTCAGAAGTCTTGGTACTTGAGGGGAAGTTAGAAAACTACTTGCTCAGAAATTTTGATATTTGAGGGCAAGTTAGGGAACTGCTTGCTCAGAAGGGCAGGTTTTGCAAAAGGAAGTAAATTTGCTTTTCCTTTGCATAAAATACAGACATGTTGGAAAATTTGACTTCATTCCCAAAATACATTTTTTCCAGCACTGCAAAGCATACAGAGTGTATACAACTACTGATGTAACATAATCATGCCAACAAAGGCAAAGATAAACCAACAAACAACAATACTGGTCGGCAGAAGGACTAAATGAAGAAGGGATGCGAGATACCTTAAATTCTTCTTCTTCTGATGTGAAAAAACTTTCACTTGGGGTGTGCTCTGAGATAGTAGTGTAGGGCCAATGGAGGAAGGTCTGAAGTGAAAATGAACACTACAATGAATGATGGGCATATATTAGGAAAGGAAGTGCATCACTGAGCCAACAAGTAGCAACCAGAAACACTAACACCAGACACATCTTCAGATACATAGGTGTGCACCTGGTACAGAAATGGCAGTCCTTGGGTCCCCACTTTATGACAATTTCAAGGGACAACTCATTGGGTTCAATTTAATGTGTTGGAAATTACACTTTAATTAATAATAGTTTGGTTTAATTTAGCAGTGCTCCACAGACTTCATACTAGTTGTGGAGCATTGGACTATGCCCTCTAACTCAATCCTATGTGAATTGACAGCATGGTCAAGTGGTTAGAGCATCAGAGTTACAGTTGGGAAAACAAGTCCTAGTCAGGTTATACCAAAGACTTTAGAAATGGAACTTACTGCCATTGTGCTTGGTGATCACCATAAGGAATGGAGTAGAAAAAAAACAAGGCAGTGAGCCACAACTGGAAAACAGGCTGTGGCTGGCTTGACTTGAGCCAAATGGTTGGAAACAGGGCTGTAAAACTCCTTGAACTAGTCCATCCTATCTGGAGCATCACACAAAACAGCAGTAGGTTAACTTTTCAAGTCGTATGTCTCAGTGTTGGAATCTAACCCTGTACCTTTTCAAATGAGAATTTGATGCTGTACCACTAGACCGTATACATCATAGCTACTCTCCAGGACCATGCTTTCACAGTTCTATCCCAGCTGAACTGCAGCAAAACTATTGTTAGAACGACTGATATAAAGGGAAAGCGTAGGCAAGCAAGAAGTGAAACCATTTTATTTCATCATGATAGCAAGTGTTCATTTCTCCTTGGTAATTCAATTAAAGACTGTACAACCAAGCACACAATATCAAAGTAGATCTCCTTTAAGACTACAACATGACATTGTAAAAACTAACGACCATTCACACCATGCTTGATTGGTATTTAAAACCAAACTTGAACTGAAAACCATATTTGAAACCATATTTACACATCACCTTTTTATCTACTCAACACTGTTCACATTTATGTTGATGTGTTCTTAAATCTCATGTTACTAACAAATATATGGGTAACCAAAGATTTTCACCAGTACATCAGGCCAAGATCCTACACATGTAAGTTTTATTTCACACTTACCATTTCTACAAATGGTAACAAAAAAAATCTACATACCCTTGTGATCTGTTCCATATCTTGAGGGCCACTGTCATCAGTCAGAAACTTTGACACCAAATCTTGAAGAGCATACAGTGCCCTCTGTCTCAAGTAATCAGTATTTAACATCTGCAACTCTCTAAACAGCTCAATTAAGAAATGAGGTCTTGATTCATTTTGAGAGATGAGTGTTGCCACTTCAGAGTAGATGGACTCTCGTAAAGCTTCAAATAAAGAATATTCACTACCTGCCTCTGATTCTCTGTACAGACAAAATTAGTAAATATAACCAGAATGCAACATCAATTGAAATTTTGATGATTCAAGTTTTTTCACTTACATGACATGATGCATTTACCTGCTACATATGAAATGTATCCAAACTCCCCCACTCAGTTAAACAGTTAAAGGTAAAGAGTAGTCCCCCCAACTTATATTGAAGAAAAAGTTTAAAAACTCAATTTTCATCTTATTTCTCTTCAAAGTATCTTGAATTACATCTTACAACTTTAATATTGCATATTCAAGGTAAACCAACCAGTTATTTCTGGTAAATTTCACATTTGAATAGAAAAAAACATTGTCACATGACTCCCAACAGCCAATCATGAAACTGGACAGTCTACTACACTTCTTCAATTTGGGATGACTGCTCCTGCCCTTTAACCTCATATGACATCAGATGACATTAATTTTGACCCCCTGCCAAATGTCTACCTTAACAGCAAGAGTTATGTGTATGATATTAAGTGTTTATATCCATGGTTCCCAACAAGGAGATCCCCCATATGAATCCCTACCGACATCACATGGTCTATGACTAGGAAGCCTTTCAGACAATTTAAAAAAAAAAAAACTCTGAGGAGTTGCTAAACAATTTAATTTGGTGGTGGGGGAAAACATTTGTAGAGTATGGGAGAACAGTTTTAACATATGAAACTGGTTTGACCCATAATCTGGTAATACACAACCCAATCCCTCATGATGTCAAAATAAATGAACCTTTTAAAAGCATAAAAGTACTACACACATACTACTTAATCTGTCCACTATACCAAGGTATGGCACAATCATGGTGGTGGGTATTTGAACTTCAGATGACCTCCTTTGCCTCCACAAACATGATTGAGTTTATCAAATCAGTAAAACCAACCCACTTAAATAGTAAGCTGTAAGTTATTCATAAATCTTTACCTGTAATTCTGTTGCAAACAGTAAACAGATTTTCTTACTTTTTATTTCTTACCTAAAGTGACCTAAGAAGACCCCTTGTTCCTACATTTGCCAAAAATTGTTACCCTTCTGGCAAATACAAATATTACTTTTGCAACCAAAAATCATGATAACTTCTTAATATCTTTCAGCTGCGGAACATATATACATAGAAGGTCATGTTGTGAAAATCCTGGCTGCAGTCTGAAGGATAAATAAGAGGAAAGATTTGACTTACGCCTCACTATGTGACTTGATGGACCTCTGAGTGTCATTTCCTTCAGGTCTTAAATACCTTAGTCCTTCTTGGTCCAGTTCCCCTGGCATACTGGAATAGGACATGGTGCTGGCCAGGCTGGCAGTGTCCAAGAATGCTGTGCCAGACAGGTGGCTGCTTAGACTAGGTCTAAACTGAGATGGACTACTGAAGTTTGCATCGGTCAACTTTGACCTTGCTGCCATCTTGGATTTGGCTTGAGAACTTGCACTGGTACCCTTCTTGGAGGTAGCACCTAAGTATTCAAATGGCATAGAGAAAAGCCAGTTGAATCAAGACCACTTAACAGAAGGAGGTTCAAGGCATGCCCCTATCTCATCATTTTTATTTTATTCCAAGAACTTTATTGATCAGATGTGTTGGTGAGGTTCAAAGTAACCACTACAAAGCTACTTTATTATCTAATGACCAAAAAAGCATGCTGGTATTCAGCTGGAAAAATTTCATCACAATTATCTATGCCAGTTACCAATGTACACAACACAGCAAGCTGAAGGAAGGACATTGAGACACAGTCTCAAAATCTATAACCAAGCTTCATACTGAATTAACTAGATTTTTCATTGTACCTATCTGTCTAACTTTCATCCACTCTACTGTTTTTTTTTCTTAAATTCTACATCACAAATGGGAAAGGGACCATCAGGAAATGAATTACAACTTTTTATTTTGTATGTGTACAATGATAAGGGGCCAGTCTGCAATCTCAGATACCAAACAAAAGTCTTTTATTACACCTTAGAAGTATTTTGCATGATCATGACAAACATTTTCAAGAATATGAAGATATTTAGATGACATGAAAGAATGAGACTGCAATTCCTGAAAAACTTACCTTGGGGGTTATCTGGAGTTTGTCGACTTTTCTCTGAATCCTTCTCCATCCTCCTCATCCGTTGTCTCTCACTTAATAAAATAAAATAAAATCAGAGCTTTAAAAAATATACACTTCAAAAACTTGAGGTAAATGTTTACGAATCTTAAATGATTTAACAGGCAATGAGCCATCAAACACAGTTAACCAATACAACGGAGCAAAGACTGTGCCAAAGCTATGGAGTGGCAATTTCACACACTTATAAGAAATGTTGTGATCTCAACTTTTATTACTTTGAACTGTCAGCAATCATTCGATACTATTTAATTAATGTGAAAGCTACATTTCTAACAAGAATGTTATCTTTAATTCCACCATGTCTCAAGGTCCCAAAAGGCTGGATACTGGGATTATCAAATATTAAACAAATAGATCTTAGACTTAAGTTTAACCATATCCTTGGTAATGTTTTCCAGCAGATCCTTTAAAAAACCTGTGTATTTACACTCACGTTTTTCTCAAGAGACTGTGTATATCTAGACGGGGAATGCCAGGATTTACCAGACTTTCGGTATTCTGTGCTACATCCTTTGTTTCTCTAGTCACAATCTTTTTCATATCACGTAAAGCTGTCTCGCTTGTGGTTCTAGGTACTTCATTGTTCTCCACCTGTTGTCCAACACGTCCATCTTGGTCGTTGCTTTCAAAACTTCGTTGACTGGAGTTTGGTGGTACATGGTAGCTAGCAGAGCTTTCATATGGATTAGTATATCTAGCTGTTTGTTGCCTGGCATATGAATTGTACTGGTTCAGATAAGATGGTAACTCCTGCTGTGACAGGTAATCATCTCTCTGAGAGGACTGGGAAAATTCTGGTGGGAATGTTGGTGCCAAATTAAATGCTGTATCTGGAAAAATATGATAAACAAACAATTACAACCTTAAAGCATTTTGCACAAAAACACAAAGAGTCCTTACCAGAAACAAGTAATGTCTTTTTTTCTAAGGTGTTTGTTTCGTGAGAACCAAATTATACAACTTAATCTTTCTGGTCAGAATATAAGGTTGATATAAATTTATAGTTTATAAATAGAGGGCAGTAGTAAATATTGAAATTTCCAAAGTTAATATAAGGATATTGCACAGGTGTACATACATAAAACTAAGTACAGAAATCAAATTCATTGTTTCCTATGATCATGAGTATCATCATGTTATCTCAGTATGCAAATTATGTTGTAACATTGTGCTAAACATATTAATCTGGCTTTAAAATCCCATGCCCCCACCTGTTCCACCTACAGCAGTCAGCAGAAAATGTGCCTCGAACATATTCTGGTTATTGTAAAACAAAGTGTTATGGTGAAGCTCCAACTGCACCCCAAGCCCTTCCCTTCCACAATTATATCATATGTATAGGTAAAAACCATCCTTACCGCTGTGTTCCTGAGGTCCATACTTCTGTTCATAAATAGAATCCGGTGTATACCTAGGCCTGCCAAACGGTGAGAACATATCCCTCACATAGTGCTCTTGTTCCTTTGGTTCAGATTCCATTCTATCGTATGCATTATTATTGGAGTTCACATTTACCCTCTCCTTTTCAGACTGCTCTGCCATTTTGTAAAAGTTTTCAATTGCCTCTTGCTGCTTGAACAAGTCATTGTAAGCGTTATTTAGGTTCAACATCAACTGCTGGTGTTGGAGACGTAGATCATAATCATGAAGCAGGTCTGCCAATCTGGGGTCCCCACCTGCCCCATGGGAATAAGTCAAGGGAGCAGGAGAGGGCGAAAGACCACGGATAGGTGGATTGGATCCTGTTAGGTCAAAAGAGAACAATATGTAAGTGATTTGAAGGTACAACTCAAGACTACAACAAAGTAATTCTCTTTCCATGTATTTATTTGTCCTTGAGAATGTCGTAAAAAGTAAACTGCTGCTGCTTCAGTGCATATCATTCCACCACATGACACTGAACTCATGTGCTATTTACACTTATGCTGTCCCACTAATCAAAACTGATGACTGCAATTATTGACAACTCCCTGTAATCCCTACATGTCACAGGCCTCATGCTTCCCCATTCAAAGGGTAAGGCCATTTGGTTAAGTTCAATTTGTTTTTTGAGGGCACCATGGCCTACAGTCATGCCGTTTGTACCTATGAATGAGGGCACCAAAAACTATTAATAAAAAACAGCAAAACTTGTTAGTACAGAATACCTCCTCTTACACTTAAGTATTCAGCAAGGCATGGAGGTCATACACTGAGGACAGCAAAGTAAACTTTAGCTTAAACTTCTACAAATATTTCAAGGACATTGAAGCAAAAATGGAATGTACGGGATGAATGACCTCCCTGAAATTTGAGACTTGATGTCAGAATTGTCCTTTAAGAAAACAGAACATACAGCAGACGATTCACTGCCCCCTTTAGAGGTGTGGTGAGTGCACAAGAAGTTGTCTCAATGGGTGGAGTAAAAGGGGCTCTTTTCCTTCCTAGATGTTTACAATAAATCTACAAATCTCTCAGGTGAACTTGCAAAGAATGACATCACTGTTTTTAAGATGTTACCTATCGATTTCCGAGTTATTTTTTGTATTAGTGTATTAAAACTATTTACAAACAGATATCAAAATGTTTTGTTGTTGTACGTTTAAAAGCTTATAAAATGGAACAGTTCCATTTTCAATGGAATGATTGGCAAGCATGCATGTATAAAAATTGAAGACTCATTCAAAAGCACAAGTCATGTGGATATTACCACTGAAGAAGATTTATATTCTCTACCTTATACAGTGAAATGGTGTGATGGTAGCAGAAATATTTGGGGTTGTAAAAACGTTAGTCATACAACGAACAATGCTTTGCCAAGGAAAACAATCAGTGAGAGAATCACAGCTGCTACTGCATTGCCACAAAAAGGCTATAAAATTGGAGTAAACGCATTCATTTTTGATGCCTTTGGAAGGCATTTAATCAAAGTATTCTGGGTAAATATGCATTCAACATGAATTTATGGTATTCCAGATACTAGTCGCTGCAGTCATCAAATTTTCAACATCAAGAAAGAGAAGGAACAAATATGTGTGGTGCCATTATCTCCCATTACATTAACAGTTTTTTCTTTTCTGTCACCTCATGCCACCAATTTTCTCTTTCCAGATATCATGGTTTTGGTTCAATAAACATCTAAAGAGGCAAGGGAATTAAATTACAATACATTCTCAATGTCACACTCGTGTTTTAAACTCTTAATATCTCTTTCAAGGGCAAAAAATCAACCAAAAAGGGAAGACTGATATGATTGGTTTAATTTGCTGGCAATTTAAACCTCAGCTTATAACCTTATGGTTCAATATTACAGGGCACACAGCATTTTTCCAGGTGTGGTCGCTGGATTGAAAAGCAAAGTTCTTTGTTCCTCACAATGATGAAGGATGACACTTATGTTTTAAGCTCTACATTTGGCACAACAGAACAAACATTTTAAAATTTCACCCAAGTTGTTGGATTCTATTCCTATTTCAGGTATTAACTATACAAGAACCTTCCATTCTGAACACTTCCACTAATGGTACATACCTGACATGGAATGGTATAAAATATTCATTATAGACTGCTGATCTTTGACAAGTGACTGTGTCAAGTTAATACTCTCCTCTAACTGTTTCTCCAGGTTATCAACCTGCATCTGAAGACGAAGATAATTCCTTGGATACTGTGAGGCATCTTCAACTAAATCTGCTGCTGGACGGAGGTTCTAAGATGGAAGGAAGAGAAGTTTTTTTGGTTTTCCCACATTCATTGTTTACATTCAAAACACACAATCAAACTGACAAAGTACATGGCTATTAGGCCAGGGATGCTCTAAAATGAATTCAGATCAGATTCAGGTCTAACTTTTGTGAGTTTTTGTTGAAATGTCTAGTCCAATAGAGTAAAAAATTTGGCAATCTTTGTTAATATATGAGCTTTACTGCAGGACTATGAAATTCAAATTCACCCTAATTATTTCATGATGTCATATCAACAGATTTTATTGGACTATGCTATGCAATAAAAATTGTAAGTTGGTGTGACATCATGAAAAATTCAGCTAGAATTTTTTTTATAGACAACAAATGCAAATCTAATATTTACATTGGTTGACAAATTGTGGCTCTTTTTGACCACAGATGTAGGAGATTTTAGAAACCCACAAAACTCAAATCAGAATCCAATCCGAATTCATTGAAGTGTGACGCAGCTTTATACATTTGCTACTTAGTAAAAATCCAATGACTTTCATAACCTAACCAGAAAGCCATTTCATGACCTTTCCAGACTAACAATGTACTCATCAGATTTTTTAAAGTCAAAAATACAATTTACAACAACAGTTAAAGCCAAGTAAAATCTCTTTTTCTAAAATCTGAAAACTCATGGCTTTCCATGACTTTTAAGGCAACTTGACATTTTTACAAAACTTTCGAAGCTTGGAAAATGCGAATGTTCAATTCCATGACTTCCACATTTTCCATGACCTGTGAGAATCTAGCATTAGAAAAGCAGATGGGATAATGCAGAAATAAAAGAAAACGGTAAATTAGTCCTGTTATCCAACAGTTAGAGAAGTAAAGAGATTGGGCCCCTGAGAGTAATAGCAAAGAGGGAAAACAAGAAATGTACTACAAACAAGTCTTTTGGTAGAACCAAAGATCATAAAATCAATCATTAGTGGTTGTCTTAAGAGAGATACCAACATAGGCACCATGAAGAAACTTGTTAGTTTTAACTGAATGTATGATTGTGATGCATAATTAAGGTCGTGGAAAATTCTCCTAACACCAAAATTTGATTTCTGCTTTAAGATATCAAAAGCAGCTCAAGTTGTGTAGCTAAACAGTGCAGCTGTATATAATCTTTATCTTAAGCTTACCTCTTGTCTCAAATTTGAATATTGTTGTCTGGGGGTTCTCTTTGGAAACCTGATACCATGCATTTCTAAGAGTGACTCTGTAAGTAGAAGATGACAAAATTACTTGACATATTGCAAATGAAGATGTTGCTATTTTTGACCATTTGGGGGTAAAAGAACTTTAACAAGAGAGAAAGGAATAAATTGAAGCAAAAGAGGCAAAGAGAGATATTTAATTGACTCACCATCATAATCACTTTCGTTTGGAAGAACAGTTGGTCTCTGCGGGTTATAATGAGGAGCTTCTACAGTATATGTGTCAGACGTCATAGCAATACTGTTACCCTGGAAACAGAATCATGAAAACAAAGTTTTAAGTCATACTTGAATATATACTCATGACATTTACATAAGTCTTCTCCACTTAGTTATTTTATTTTCTAAACATGTTGTACATAGTTTGCACTGGATCAGTCCCCCCCCCCCTCCCCCTTAATTGCACTTCCGGTCAGCTATGCATCTAGATGACAAACCCATCACCATACAAGATATTGTAGTTTTAATACTGCTCCAAAAGATTTAAAGAGCGTCCCTTTTGAAATCAAAATCATAAGTGTAGAACTTTTCTGTACTCCAAAGTCAGCTCACATTAGCCTACTTTTTTAATAAATTCTCAAAATTAGACAGAGCAATGGTAGCTCACATAGTTATTCCGCAGTTGAGCTGTCCAATTATAGTAATAGGGGAGGTAAATCAGGGTCCATACACATTCAAAACAACAAACTTCCATGATTTTTTTAATACTTTCAAGGACCTTGAATGATATTTCCATAAACTGAAGTGAAATAAAAAACAGTCATATCTCATATTTCCATAAAATAATTTATCAGAACACTGAGAAAATGAGAAAAATATGTGTAAAACATTTCCCTGACTTTCCAGGACCTTTTGTAAAATTGCTTATTTCCCCTGACTTTCCAGGACCTGTACAAACCCAGTAAATAGGTGTGTACTAAATTACCTGATCTCCTGGTATATCACTCCTAAGGTTGTTCCTCACACCAAACTGTGTGCATCACATACAGTATTACATGTATGAAAGAATACAACATTTTCTTACCTTGCTATGTTACTTCTACAAAGTTGCTGTATTATACTAACACCGCACTTAAAAAAAAAGAAGTAATACAGCGAACCTTGAGGCAATAAGAGTTTTTCAGCAAACATTAACCCTTTGTGCCAGAAGTTTTGTTTTCCAATTTTATCTGATGATTATTTACTAGAATCAAGAGACATTGAAGAGGTATTTCAAGTGAGAAGAAACGTTTATTCACAAATAACCGTTGAATGGCAGTTTTCTTTGTTTGGGTAACAAATTTCCACACAAATACTAGACTAGACAGCCTCATCCATAAGGTGGTCAATCACAATGAAACCATGATGGCAGGTTCTTTTTGTTACTTTTTATAATTATGGTGCAGAATTAGAGTAGAAGAATTGTGAAAAAGGAACTCTGATCGCCACTTTAAAGTGTTGACAGTGAGTGGAAATCAGTTGAGCATTAAGTTACCCATGCTGAGCCATTAAAATTAAAAATTCATTAAAGCAACAAAAGAGCTGATACAAATCATTCATGACAGGACAGCATTCTCAGCTTTCCTTTATCTTAGATATAAAAAAGAAGCTGCTAACCTCTTCTTCTTCTTCTTCCTCCTCTGCCAGGATGATATCATCATTTGGATATCCGTCATCCTCCCCGTCCTCACTCATCTGTGATGAACCACCCCACGTAGCGGCAGCAGTCACATCAGCACTACGCATGCTTACTCTGCTGTCAGGGGAAATAAAACTGTAGTCAAAATTTTATTTACACGATTGTTCGTTAGCTAGATGGAGTTAAACAGCCCAGTTTCCAACCACTTGGTCTAAGTCAGACTGCCCACAGCCTTTTTTCCAGTTGTGACTCACTGGTTTGTTTCCCCCTACTCCATTGCTTATGTTGAGCATCAAGCTCAATGGCAGTAGGTTCCATTTTTGAATCTTGGCCATAGCTCGGCCAAGATTCGAACTCCTACCTCCCAACTGCGAGTCCAATGCTCTGACCACCTGACCATGCAGTCTGTCATATACAAGATAGAGTGAAGATACAAATTGATCCTGGCACTTGAACATAATTTCAAGTTCAATTTGTAAATGACTTGTGCATCATTCCATAATATTTTTGATAGTGTGATACCCTAAACATAATCTCAATAATTAAAATGATCAGGTACTTACATTCAATCAGACGTTTTTATTTGGTTTATACTCCAAACTTGAAAGAACAGTTATTTTAGAGCTGCCAAAATGTTTCACATACTTTGAAGTGGATGAACTGTCCAGCAATATTTTGATGATCTCTATGGTACATTCTGCACAAAACACAAAAGGCCACTAGCAGTCTAAGCATAGCTTTTAGAGGACAACTGTAACTTACCTAAACAAGTCATTATCTTCCAAATCATTCATATCCTCTTCTGCTTTCTGAAGAGAAAGAGGATTACCAATGAAAGTTTAATTGAGCACATAAAGCAGCAATGACTCGCATCAAGACACAGTGTGCAATAAATGTTCCACAACTACATTTAGCCTTTCAAATGTGAAAACTATTTCACACATTTTTATCGTTGTTGCTGTTTTTTTCTCTTTTATCAACCTTTCATGTGCACAAGCATAACTATATAAATAAAGAGCTAATAAGATATAGTCAACTGTTTTATACAAGTATGGCATTTTTTTTTATCTAATTCAGGGTTCACACACATTCAAAATGGCAAAAATCAATGATCTTTCAATGACCCTCAACAACCTTGACTAATACATTGAGCCCCTTTAAAACACTAAGCCTACATTTCCTTGTTTTTCAACAAAAAAAAAATCTATCTAAACATTGAAATCCTTAAAACAAGAAGTCCACTTTCTAAAATATCCTGACTTTTTCAGGGCTCTGAAAAAATGCCTTTCCCAGGACCCTTTGAAAAACTGCTTATTTCCTTTAACTATCCACCCTAGAAATCCAAAGTTTAGATTTCCCTCACCTTCCAGGGTGAGGGAAAGACTTGTACAAACCCTTTCACTTTTAAACAGACCTATTTCCAAATATCAATTACAAAGGATTGTGGGATTGGGTTTTGTTATTCATCATTCTTGTTAATGGCATTTTTACTGTAGCAAATGATAATGCATACCAACATTTTGTCACACAATTCTTTGCAATTGTTATTTTGAAAATGGTTTATGATGTATGCTTAGCAAGAATTTTTTTTTTTTGAATGTATACATAAGTGATATAGATGGCTACCTACCCCTTTCTTCACTTTTGCCATCAATGCAGCTAACTCTCGCTTCTTTTGTCTGAGCTCCTCCTGCAAGATTTTATGTCTTCTCATCTCAGCGTAAACTTCATCCCTGCTTGGAGTCAGTACATCTGTGGGCACCAAAACAAGACTTCCATTACAAATTTCCTTAGCTTGATGTATCATTGCATTCCAACTTCCTAATCACTATTGGTGTTCATTCATCAAGCCATTTTACAGGAATAAGGGTATCTTCCTACTGTGAGTAAGCCC
Organism: Holothuria scabra; assembly: GCA_037179385.1. NCBI lineage: Eukaryota > Metazoa > Echinodermata > Holothuroidea > Aspidochirotida > Holothuriidae > Holothuria > Holothuria scabra. The sequence continues at coordinate 5,361,550 of CM074192.1, read as the reverse complement.
AGCACTCTTCATTTGCACCTGAAAGTAGTGGTGGAATGTCCCGTTTTTTGTGAGCTGGAGTGAAACATTGCCAAAATGCACTATTCTGATGATGTGTCAGTCAAATGGTTAAAACCTTTAAAGGAGGCACCATCTTGATTTCAAGCCCCTTAAAGAGACAAAATGCCTTCAAATGGGACAGGAGGAACACAACATTCTATACATCCTCCTCCAGGAAACTGTTTAATCATCCAACTGCCATTTGGCACTAAAATGCTCTACCTAGAACTATGCTTGGAATATAAGTTAAATTATAAACAAACCTTGCATATTTGAAGATGTTTGCACTCTTCTGTTCTGAAACTTGCCATGTTCCTGAGAAAAGTTGTTGATCTAAAAACCAAACATAGTATGAAATTATACTTGAATACTGAGGGAAATAGATCACTTCTATGGAATACTCGTACAACTCAACACTCAAATCTGCTATGCAGGTTATTATTACGAAAAACTGTCCTAGCATGGACATGTTTTCACCAACTACTCAGAATACTTCAGCTAAACCTTGGATCTACAATTTTGAAAAACCAAGTTCACTTTTTATCCACAATAAAAGTGTTCTAATTTTTTGAGTAATAGGATGCCATTGAGTAATCTAGTGCAACAACCTAAAGGTGTAACTGTTGGTATAAAAAGTGATGGGATACAACAATACTAAGTAAACAGTCATTTATCTAACTGGCAGTTATTGCCAAGCCACTTATGTGTTTCCTGTGCCCAATTTCCTGAACTGCCTCATTACATAAATGAATCTCTCCCCTAAGACAAAGTAGACAAAAGAGTCAAGAGCTGTCCTACCATGCTGATTGGTGGTAGTTTCTGGTTCAATTCCTTCAATTGTCTCTGTACATTCAGTAGTCTTCCTCTTTCTTCCATCAACTTCTCCAGCTCTCTCCTCTGTTGTCGCATCTTAGCTTCATAGTAAGCTTCCCTATAGGTACAATACAAAGGTAGCAGGACTATTGTATACAAGTAGACAAGGAGTATGCACAGGATGATTGAGAGTGAGATAAATTAAAGTTATCTATCCTAAAAGTCCCCAATAAGGACTTTAAAGCTTTTAAGTTAGTATATATAAATGATGGCACCAGATGTTTACTTAAGGGGATTGTTGCTATTACAAGTTCTTTTCATATATTTATGGCAACAACAAAATTTGACTTTAAAGGGAGTCTTTCATAAATGACCACAAAGGATCAATACAAACAATACCAGACAAAAGTGGTGGTGACCAATGATAGGTGTGATGTACCTGGTAGTTGTACTTCGGGTGCATACACATTTAACCTAGACCTGGACTACAACTAACACATTTTAAATGATCTTTTATCTCACCTAGTTTGTTCTGGGACTTCTCCCTCACTTAATTCAGAGTACACCTCTGATACACCACTCTCTTTTTCCTCATCTTTGTTACCCTGTGTCCCTTCATCATCATCTTCATCATCTCCTACATCCTCTTCCTCATCATCTGTAAGCTCTGACACATCTTCTGTTAATGACATGGCTAACTCAGCCAGGTCATCGGGTAATCCAACTGCTGCTTCAGGAGTTTCCTGAACAATGGACACAAGCTCTTGCAGCTCTCTTAGCTTCTGCTTGGCAGTTTCAAGTTTCCTAGTGAAAGAAATACATCAGATCAATGAGTTCAAAGGAAAATAACCCTGCTGAACTCTTCTCAACACAACAGACTACATGACATCCAACCATGCACCAATAAAAGTCCCTGACCTACAAGAAATTAACAAATGGAATGGCCCACATCACCTTCTAGTAGTTACCTCTGCCACTGTCAGAGCGTCATGTGCAGGTGTGTAGACAGTATTGTGTTATGGGGGGGGGGGGGTTTGGGGCAAGGAATGAGGGAAAAATCTAAGGATAGAGAGAAGAAACCGCTATTTCAGGTGTTGTTTGTATTGCAAGGTTTGCTCATAGTGGGGATCTAATCCCCGAACCCCCAATCCTCCCCCCCCCCTTCCCTGTGGCTACGCCACTGGTCACATGATATAAGAGAGGAAAATTGCTGAACTTTACCAAAAGAGTGCACATAAGTGTTCTTTGGCGCCAGTCAATAATAGTGGTGGTCAAATACTTCTCCTGGTCTGCTCCAATATGAAGTCCTTGGCTATACCTGTCACACCTCATGCAGAGTGAGCTCTCCCATTTATTTGACATGATAGAGGAGAACTTTCAAATGGTGGACCCATGCTTAAGCATTCTGGTAAATGCCCCATGTTGTTCCAATGTGTAACTTTTAAATGGCCAGTCATTTCTGGATTAACGTTAGATGAAGTTTTACAACTGTTTCTAATCCATAAGTTTAAGTTGGGCAGGTCACAGCTTTTTTCCCACTTGTACCTCACTGTCTTGTTTACCATACTCAATTGCTTATGCTGAGCAGCAAGCAAAATGGCATAGGTTCCATTTTTTTAAGTCTTCATTCAAGGTTTAGTGTGTGTTTGAGGTAAATAAACATTTTACCATTACCTCACAAAGATGATCAATGCTTTATTTTCCTTGTTCTGGAGTATGTTTTACCATTAAGTGAACAGATACATAAGCCTCATGCAGGGAATATGGATTCTAAAATTCCCTTGTCTCTCATGCATGCATATAAACATGGTATTATGAAGGAGAAAACTGATAGCTTTATTTAAAGAGAAACAATAGAGAGCTCCTTGATGCCCCATGTGGGATAAAAATATCAAAAGTTTAATCGCAAATAACTTTAAGGCCACATTTTGGATTTCAATCCCAATTTAGCAGAATGCCAGGGGTATAACAAACTCATTTCACTATTAAATGGTTGCAAAACTTCAGGCCAAGGTCATACAAATCGCATTCACACAAAACAAGAGCTGCTTTCTTCAAACAGCAAATAAAAACTGCCAAGCAACACATAGTCCTGAACTTTTTGAAATATAAATCAAGGCAAGTTATGTTACAAATTCACACCTGAATTTCTCTCGTAATTCTGGATCTTCAGCCCAGGCAACTGGTATGGAGCTCTGTTCACTTTCATTCTCTGTTTCTGTATCCTCTTCTGTGACTGAAGGGGTCCCTTGGGTCTCATCTTCTGACTGGTTGATCAGAGGTGGGGCTACAGTCTGTGTTGCCGCTTGATTCTGTCATAGGGAAAAGTCATTGCTTTCATCATGATTCACTGAAAATGTTGATCAATAGGCTGAATTCTAAAAAGATTACTGATACCATTTACAGCCTCTCCCCCCTCCCCTCCAATACCTTGAGCATTGTGCGGTAGGATATACCTTGTATATTCCTCACACCTGAAGGGGAGGACTTAAAACCTCACTGCACTGTATTTGAAACTTTAAACAGTATTTTAACATCACCTTTTCATCTAGCTGATATTATATAACTCATTGGTGTTGGTGTGTCATTGGATTACACCTAAATAATCCTTCACAGATCTCTGCAGGATGCAAAAAATTAGGACACCTTGTACTGTAGTCTATGATTTACACACAATACACGTCTTTCTTTTTTTTTCTATCATCCCCTTTGGGGAATCGCAACATGGCTACAAATGAGGGGCGACTGCCACCAAGCTGACAATACCAGTTTTGTGGGACGAACTCACAATTTAACGTCTATTACTAAGTGATAGCAGATAACAAACTACATCCCAGAAACAAGACAAGACAAGATGACACCTCTGTGCCAATGAGAGGCACACAGACACATACACATGACAATCTTAAGCCTTCTCATCTTATTAATATACTTCCATTATCTATTGCATGTGATTGAAGATTTGACATCTGAATGAACAACCACAACTTCAAATGTTGCATGAGGCTCTTGCAACAAGATGCTGACTCATGATTTAAATGTCACACTACTATCTGGTGGGACTTCAAAGCTCAATAATATGTAACTTAAGCAATCATTTTTTTTTTTAATTTGACTTACATGGTTATTAGCATGAGGCCCTCTGTATCTGCCAATCAGTTCTCCTCTTTCAAGTTTCCTGCGACAAGTAAAAAAGAGGATACAAATAATAACAGGAAAATGTCACTTCCACTTTTCAAGTCAAGGTTAGGGTAAAGACAGCTCCGACACTTGCCAATGCGGTTGAAAAGTAAAGCACTCTCAAGCACTTTTAAATTAACTGAAAAGACAGTTGAAAGTATTTGATATGGAAGAGAGTAGTTCATCATTAAAAATATGACAAGTAATTTACTTGATAAGAAAAAAATCCCAAAAGGACATCACTTTTCCCCTTTAGACATTTTATTCTGATTAAAGCAAAAGTTTCAAAAGAAATGGCTCAATGCCTTTCACTTCACATAAATTGAAGGTGACATATCATGTCTAATTTTCTAACAAGTGCGAGTAAAGCTAGCCGCACACTTACACGACTTTGCACACTGCAACTCAACTCAATCGTCATATCTCCAACAGTCTTGTAATGTGCGATAGTTTACAACTGTGGTTGGCAGTTGCAAGAACAGTTTTAAGTTGTGCCGACTTCAGTTGGGACGAACCAATATATTGGTTCTTCCCGACATCAACATTGCCAATCACAGTTGTAGCAAGGATGGAGAGGGTGTTACACAAAATAAGAAAAACATACCCATGACCTTTATCTGAGTCTAGAAGAAAGGTACCATACCTGGATCATTACCAATAATACATTCCTCACAAATATAACATGAAAAGCTTTTATCACCACTGTGATAAAATTTTTGTCCCTGGTTCCCTGTCCCAACTGACCGTGCAGATGCATTTACAGGAACATTCAACAGGGGGGCACAACCTTTAATTTATGGCTGCCCTGGAGGTTCAACATAAATATATGTAGCACATTAAGAATCACATGTAAACAGCAATTGCAGCAAATAGAGAGGATGAACACCTGTTGCCCCCGCCCCTCTGGATACCCACTGGACAGTTACCTGAGATTACTCATTAACTCTGGGTCCTCATAATTGGCATTATGTACATTATTGGGAACTTCTGCTGTTGTATCCTGGTACTCCTGAACAAGATCCCTCAACTCTGTCAAACGATGACGTACTTCTTGTAGTTTCCTGTAAAATTTCCAAAATAAATAAGGTCTTTATACTGGTTATGCTGCTATCCTCTTTTGTCTTCCACCTCCATTTCCTCTGATAGGCCCTTCTTTCTGACTTCCTTCTCCCTTCTTTTTTTTTATTTTTGAGTTTCATCCAAATCGAGTATTAATATTACATTTTACACTATTTCAAAAAATTGCAAACACATTACAAAACATCAAGATTTCAATGCAGAAAATGAGAATATTGATAGAATTTATGGTAAGTTAATTCAATAGATGCAACTGATTTCTACATTCACCAAGAAAGAAAACAATACAATAACCACCCATCATAACCACCCATCAATTCCACCAAAATAGGAACAATGTGTCTTGAAATGGAACACGATGTCTTGAAACATGTTTCAAAATTCCTCTCCGAAGTAGATATATTGAGATGTCACAGGTAGGAAACTACCCAAAAACAAGTTCCACAACATTTAACAAATATTTTTTACAGGAAAATGGAATAACAAAAGTTCTGCAACATTAACAAATATTTTTTACAGGACAATTGCATTACAAAAAAGACTGAATATGCCCGAAGAGGATCTTACGATAAGCTTTCATTTCCATTCATGAGCATTTCTTGGTTCCCAACATCGCCACCTCCAGTACCTGGGTGTCTGCCAGCTTGAGACCCCTCTGTCTCTGATGCTGGGTCTAAACTGCTCACAGAATCTGTGAAGAAAATAAAATAGAAATTATAACCATGATATAAACAACCCATCCTCTCCAAGAAAATAGGAAACAAAAAAAAACCCTCTTCAGAGCAGGCCTTTATCTAATAAGTTATCCAAGAACACATGCAGGTAGTCTATACAAGTGCTATATATACAATGTCTGGAGACACTTCATGCTATGGCTTGGCTTCTAGGGATTTGGTCACCAGCAGGGGATGCAACAAAGGGCATAAGGTGGACTCCAGACACCATACCTTTAGGGTTTTGTGCTAGTGCAGATCATAGGCTTGTCATCAATAGCCGTTGAGATGCTTGAAATCAAATCCTTTTTTACAGTCCAGTTTCTAATTAATTTGTTAAACTTGGGTCAGCCAGTTTTTTTTTTTTTTTTTCAGTTCACTGGCTTGTTTTCCCTACTCCATTACTTATGTTGAACATCAATCACAATGGTAGTAGGATCCTTTGTCAAGTTTTTGGTATGACCCAGCCAGGAGTCAAAACCTAGACTTCAGAGCTGCAAGTGATATGCTCTAACCACTGGACCATGTAGTGGGCTTTTGGAAATGATGAAAATGAGGTTCACCATAGCAAAAAAGAGTCACATCACTGATGTTAAAATTTTGCATTTACTCCTAGGTAGAAAAGATGAGTTTTGACACCTTATCTTAAACACACTTGCTACAACATGTTTGCAGCTAATACCAGACCCAACATCTAAGTTTCAAGACATTGAACAAAAGAAATGTTTATTTCTTCCCTGACCTGACACCAAATAAGTGAAGAAACAAGAAAATAAATCAATATGAAATCAATACTACTATGCCTGATTAGATGATGTCAACAACAGAAATATTTGTTAATGTGACAAACCAATAAAACTAATCAATTACCATCCATAATGACTGAGATTATTATTGAATAAAACTGACCTTGAATTAATACAATTGCCATGTTATTACTAAAGACACTCTCCCCTGTCGTTAATATTGATGGAAAATACTGTCATGATCTTTTTTGTCCAACACATCATGAGAGAGACAGAATGCATGCAATTTTCATCCCTATTGGCTCTATGACCTCACCAACCCTTACCAAGGATTCCCCCTCCCAAGGAATGTAATTCCTGTAGTAAGGCATCCATATCCATCTTCTTCTGTTGTAAAGTTTTCAATTTTTCTTGTAATTCCCTGTGTTCTGAGGATATTAAATCAACTTTTTCCTGCAAATAAACAGAAAAGAGTTACATGAATTATGACTGACAAAACATTTTACACTTATTCTTTTGTTTAAAGCCAACTATAAATGATGTACATAAGATGAGATCCTATAGACGAATTCAATTAGCGTTTGTTTATAGTGACTGTAGGCCGCCATTAGTGGGGTCCATCAGCCTAAAACCGTCTTTATTTATTGTTGACATGAATTTCAAACCCTCATATTAAGTGAAATTGGAGAATTCAAGATACAAATTAGTTTACAACCATCCATGATAGAGGTAAGCAAAGAAATCGAAATATTTAAAGGTGATGGACCCCAGTTACAACCGACTGAAATTATACCATCACTTGCTGTGGGGATCTGTGTTTAATGTTATTACAAAAGCAAACAACAAAGCTAAAACAAATCCAAAAACTTCCAAATTGGGGGATAAATGCTGTTTCTAAAGCATCATATAGTAGCTTCAGCTTTTCTTCAAAAAAGAAATCAATTATCTCTCTTCACAAAACTGATATTCTCCTGAAAACATACTTTAGTAAAAAGGTAAAAACTAACATATAGCCACTACCATCACCTTAACTTAACACTAAAGATTGTTATGAAACTTAATCACAAACACTGTTTCCTCTTAGAAATTGCACATTGGGTCAATGCACTCAATATGAGAAAATTTGACTCGATGGAAATTTCAGTTTTGTGGAACTGTATACACATCATATGTGGGGAAAACACTAAAACCTCTTTTTCCATTTTTCCACAAACATCAGTGTTTCAAATTGATAAGCCATTGCATCAAAATTACATCATAGCAGCTTAGCATAAACACTGACCACAACAATGGGGTAGTGCAGTGTCTCTTTGCAAAATACAATAGCAATGAATGCTACTCTTTGAAAAAAAAAATACAGATGAATGTCTCATTATCAAAACAGTGATCCATATTCTCATGCTCATTTATGCATCACACTGTCATTTTGATCTTCTGTGCTATGTTGCAACACTTTGCAAAAAACATATATCCACACACCTGTTCTCTCTGTTCTTCCAGCCTAGTACTTGCAAGCAATTCTTGCAATTTCCCGTTTCTATCCTCATTCAACATACGTAGCAAAGTGCGTTGCCTCAGGTCCTCCAATGCTTGCTTGTATCTCTCAGACTCTGCATCTGATGGGGGGTAACCACCTAGTGCTGCTGATGTCTCAGTGACTGTAGTAGATCCTTCAGTCCTCTGTGATACTTCAGATGGTGTAGCTTCTGTGGGAGCTAATGATTCACATTCATATGACAGTCAATATGCATGAGAAAAAAATAGGCAACACGGAGAAGGCAGATATGAAAAATTCATACTTCATTTCCTCTTCACAGGAGAAAATCAGGAACCTTTTCTAATAATAGTTATAAATTCCTTCTTGGCTCATTTTAGTGTAATGACTCTGACATGCAGACATGTGCTGCTCAAGTTTCACACACACACATTCCACATAATGTCTAGAACTGATGACAACGGTGGATTTCACCTTAAAAGTAAGCATTTTGTATGGTTTGGTTTGTCAGAGTTCTAAGGTTTAACTTCTAATGATCTGGTTTAATCTAGCAGCACCATCAGCCTTTTTCCAGCTGTGAGTCATTGTTTTCCATACCTTGCTTATGAGGACATGTATACCATACAAGGGTTTACAAGCACATGCCTACATACACTTGGAAACTAGACTCCCATGGTAAACAAAGTTTTATGCCAGGACATTTCCACATCAGAAACACAACCAAATACAAGAAGATGGTTTTCTCAGGATACAAATGCAGGTTAGAATACATGTCATTTGAATTATACTTTCTTAAGTAATGACAATTTTATCCATAGGAATGTATTTTGTATCGTTTTATCTAATGAGTCACTATACAAAGAGATGGGCTATTTTCTTAACAAATTTTGCACAACTTTTCCAAACAGTTCTACAACTTCAGAATTCAGGGTAAACTGTTTGAAACACAGATTTTTTATGCATGTCACACATGAGTACCTAGTAATTGCAAGAGAGGGGGATACAATTTTTCGGCATAGGTTGGATTAATCCATAGTCCCTTTAAATTCCTTCTCGTTTCTCTCTCTAAAATGGTGGTAAGTGCAACAATTTTAGCAGAAAATGACAATTTTAAATTCCTGCATAGTTGCTAAGTGCATGAGAAAGTAACTTGAATCCCACAACGACCTGAATTGAAAGAGTAAAGTTAGACTATGGAGCATAAAGCAGAAGAGAATGATATTAAGTGCAGGATTACCCCAAACAAAGAACCTATGAGTTGGAACCTATTGTCCACAAACACCACCTGAGACTCTATACATTAGGTATTACCAAATATACTTTGCTTTTTGCTGGTTGACAAATAACAACCTTAAAGTCTTCATTTATCAAAATCATTTGCAATCTATCTGATCTAAGGAGTACCCAAACATTTAAGATAACTTTATACAGTTCTACATCATTGCATGGGGACATAAATAATTCATCAGTCAACTTACTTTCATTAGCTGCTAATCTTGTCTCTATCTGTTCTTGTAACTTCATCAGTGATGTCTGTCTATTCTGTAAATTTCTTAGCTGTTTGGAAAAAGAGAACAAATCAAGTATAACAAACGTACTACACGGTATTGGCATTGCCTCAGGAATTGCATAAATTTTTGAAATCTGTTCAAAACGGTCTCTCAAAATTTACTTCACAAAATTTGCAAGGCATTTTCAATGAAACTATGGATTCTCACCATAGATTTCACTTCAAGTTGGTCTCTAATGCAGTTTTACCTTCTGTATCAATAACCTAAATTCAACTGTATTTTGTCTGCTATAATTTCTCAAAATTTTCAGAATCAGAGTGGCATGTAAATACAAAGCGGCAACAAATACCTCATTAAGAACTCTTAAGTACATTTGTTTGGCATTTCATATAGGTTCCATGGCACCCAAGTTTAAAACAAAAGATGAAACATCCAGTTTTGCAATAATATTTGTTTCCTTTGCTAGTTGGTTAGATAGGGTGTAACAGCTCAGTTCTCAACCAATTGGTTTACATCGAGCTGACTAGGGCCTTTCTTCCGGTTGTGGCTCAATGGTTTGGTTTTACTACTCCATTGCTTATGCTGACAACCAAGCACAGTAGCAGCAGGTTCCTTTTTTCAAGTCTTTGGTATTTCATGGCCAGGAGTCAAACACTAGATCATCCAGTTGCAAGTGGGATGCTCTAACTACTGAACCATGCAGTCGGTCTTACTTTTGCTAGGAAAAATTTTCTCAACTCTATTACAGTCATATAACATTAAGTTGAGAATGCAAACTGCTTCATTCCTACACTAATTCATCATATTGTTGATGGATCTATCATTCTGAAATTGCTGGGTATAGTCAGCTATTTTTTAGGATATGTCTCTCAGTACCAAAAAGACATGTTACAGTTATGTCAAACCTTTATTTGCTTTAGATACAGTTATGACTTCACACATTTCTCAGCATGTTCTGGTCAGTGAAATACAGCTTTCTTTTGCAAAGCATTATTCTTTCAAAATTGATACATGCTTTGGAGATGAAATTTTTGCCATAAAAAGCTGAATGCTTTCATTTTTCCTTTCCCTTATTTAGAAACAATCAATACTATTCACCAAGAAATAAACAACATCTATGTTGGGATATTTTTCCATGTTTACATACACTTGAACTGTATCTACTGACATCCACTGTTTGAGTTCAAATTCCAATCATCTTCATCAAGTGTTATGATGCATCCAAGCTAAAAACAAAAGCTTTATTACTTGTGTCCACAGAAATTTATCTGATTTCAACTTTGAAAAGGCTGCTATGGATAAACACATTCATAAGTATGCAACAAATAGTCACATTTTGATGTTTTCTATAAATTAACACACTACTTATTTAGTTCCAGAAAAGTCTGACTTAAAGGGCACTTTCTGGTGGCTTTTTACACAGGTGACATGTCTCAAGGAAAACAAATTCCAATCCATGTCCTTTGAACCCTGTTATTCAGGGTTCAAAGGACTTGGATTACTCCAGACATATCATTCAAAGTCCAAGCAGTTACCAAGAGTGGAAAAGTTAACAAACCGGAATGCTCCTCCCAAGAAAATTTGGTCATTTGGAAGGAAGTATCCATTTTCTGTACATGAAAATGTAGGGCAGATTGTTGGAAATTCCACTCTTTTTCAGACAATTATTTTACTCCCTTTATGGGATATAAACATTTTTTCTAGCCATGGTAGTAATTTTGGGTCAAAGGTAAACCTAATGCTCACCCAGGTCATAGAATGTTTTTTGTGAGGGGGCACTTTGCTTCAGATTCTTCTCATTTTTATTAATAACTGAACCTTTTGTTGGTACTTATAATTGCACATAGCTAGAATATTTGAATATTCCATGTCTGTATAAATTTCCATGAGGATATAGCATAAACTGCATCATAAATGGTACACATTGAACAAAATAATTTTATATTTTACACAAGTTTCATTACCATACTTAATTTAATGCAATGTCTAACAAGTGTACCACAATACGTCACAAATTTCTCAAAATGAACTTAATCCATGCACAATGATACATCACATATTTCCCATAATGTCATTAAACAATGTGCCTTAATACATCACTGATTACCCTTACTGTAATTCACCTCAAAATAGAGCTACCTTTCTTTGAAAACTGGTTCTTTCCAAATGCCACATGTATGCAAATTGAGCTGCAATTTTCATCTTCTTCAAAAGAGAAAGCTGCTGAAAAATTTCTTTCAATTAAAGCAGTCATTAAAGAACATGATTCTATTTTAAACTATACATGTATCTCCTTACCTCTTCCTGCTGTTGTAACATTTTCTTGAGGAGATCATGTTGTTGTTGCAAGCCAGCCAGTACTTCAATCTGTTCATTAACTTGCACATCATTCTGAAAAAAAAACAACAAATGGGGATTATAATTGAAATTCCTAACAACATACAGATGCACTGCCACAAACTGTACATGGAAACCTCCCTTTCTCTACACACTCTGGTCAAATATTTGGTTTTGTATGACTATGTAAACAGTAATTGCTATCGTCTGAGATTAATGAACAACCGAGTTGCTGGTTTTACTGTTATACCTACAACACACACTGAGTCATATTGGCCAATAAAATTCATATAACTAAAGAATAAACATAATAGTTTTTTAATTTAAAGACAAAGATAGGGATGACATAATGCTACCATTTCATTTAGGGTCAAAATTTTTATTACATCATAAAATAAAGGGGAATGTGGAGTGTTCAACATGTTCAAAAATGCATGTACATAAAAACAACTTCAATTAAAAAAAACTTCAACAACAATTTCTCCCCTTCTTGGTGTAGTGGACAAATAGCATATTGGCATAGTGATGTATTTGGTCATTTTTGTACAGTAAGGAATGCAATTTTTGTTTGAACTTGTCTATCTTTGGCAAATAAACTGTTAATTAAGCAAACATCCTCCTACTGAAATAACACTTATCACTTTGTGGAATGGAAAGCCAACAGGTTCATGAAATTCAAGTTTTGCAATTCACTGGTACACCAGAAGCGGGGTCTTATTCCCCATTTTTAGAGGTCACATCAATTACTGGTCTTTTAATGATGGAGGAATAAAAAAAAATTTTACAGAAACAGAAGAAATCCAGTCACATGCTATGAAAATTTAGAGCAGTGACAACAAGTTCACAACACTTCAACATGTAAAAACAAAAAACAAAAAAAACTGAGAAAAGGTTTTGGTTTAGAAAAGAATTCATTGTTAACATATTGCAAGTGGAATGAAACACTGCAGCAAGAAAAAGTCCTTGAATGTTCCATAAAGTTAGAATGGATGCATCATAGAAAGCAGAAATATGAGTAAACATTAATCACAATAGGGACAAATGTAAAATAACGAACAAGGAAAAGGATTAAGAACCAATCACAGATTCCTCAGGACACTTTTTATAATTTCCTTATAAAGATTTTTAAAATAAACTGCACAGAATGTGTCTAATTCCTATCAAGCTTTCATGCTATAAACTACAGACTGTCAAATTGATTGAGGGAAAACTCTGTGAACATTTTCAGCTACTGAGAAAATCCTTTTTTCATCCTATTAAATTAAGTGGAGCCAATAAAACATCAATTGGGCCTGATTACATGGTTTGACTGCAGTCAGTAACACTTACCAAAATGTATCTATGTCTTTGAAGATGACTTCACACAAAATTTCAGAAAGTATTGTTCCTCGGGGTTATTTTGATGGATGGTATTTTACACACACTTAAAAAAATTAAAGGATCCTACTAATCAATAACTGCATGGTGTTTTAGATGAATGAAACCTGTTTAAAAGCAAATTCTATTTTGTCCAAGTAACTTTTGTTCGCCCTCTAATTAAACAACTTGCACCATCTTTTACGAATTTAACAATTTGCAATTAGTTCAAGGGACAATGCAAGCATGTGGATGACTATTGCATACCTGGGAATGGTTCCTGTTTACAAACAGGCCATTGACTTGCAAGTCCTCAGCCGGTGTGTCCCTTGAGAGGTTCAGGTTTTCGCCATTATGGTGGTATTTTGCTAACATGGAGCTGTACTGCTCATGTAGCTCCCCTGTGTCTAACCCAAAAGAGCCTGAGACTTCACTATTTACTGACAAATGGTCCTCTTCAGTCTCTACATCACTCATGCTTTCAAAGTCAGACTCATAGTTACCCATGGTGCTCTCAATTCGGGGTCGGGTTTTTGCAGTGTAGGTGCCCACCTATATAGAGGGAGATGATGTCAGGTTCAGTTGAAAATTGTTTTTTGAACGGATAATTTGTTCTTGGAAGGAAGGGTGATCATTGGCCCCAATATTGATGAGCTGCAATTTGCTTGTTTGCTGATACAATAAAACATTGGAAAATGTATTAAGGGCAAACTAACTTCTTAATTAGATCATACTACTGAGGCAATAAAGGCACAAGGAGCAGCATTTACACCGGCAGAGATTTCATAGCCTCAATTCAAAATTGGGAAAGTCTTCACAATTTTCAAGGAAATAAACACATAAATACAACTTCATCTTACAATGGGAAGTTAGCTATGACACCACCAAAGATCAAGGCAGAAGACTTCAAACTTATTTGGATCCTTAAACTACATTTTAAGACAAATACATGTGAACAACAGTATGAAGCAATAACATGGAATAATGCTGATATACAAAATATCAAAATCTTTCAACATGATCAGGTAAACCAGGTTCATTCATACTCAGTGATACTAAGTCCATTATGTCTAGCTGACTGTGTATTACCCTCACATTAATGGATAAATGCATTCATTATAGAGATAAGGCATGTGACGTCAGCGTTTCATTGGATAGAAATGATCAAAGGCAGTTGTTTTTTTACCCAAATGTGTGCACAATTGAACCTCAGCAATAATAGTAAAATGGATGCCTGGATTGAAAATAGAGAGATGCCCAATGCAGTGATGTAGGTACATAAGCCCTACAGACTGACTCCATTTAACTCTGGTTTGTGACATTGTAATTTTATTTACAAATGCAATTTCTCTTCCTTTTAGTCATTTTTATCAAAATCTTTTGTATGAATGACCAAAGTTAAACAACTCTGGACCTGTGCATTAGGACAAGATTATTCCTCTGGAAGTGCATTGCTTGCATTAACACCAATCCTGCAGTATCCTGTGCCAATGCATGGTCCCTGGTCTTTAAATCTTCATACTAACAAATATTAAAATTGTTTAATTGAAGAAAACAGGATATCGCCAATGGATGAAACTTTTCTATCTGGCAACATATGAAGCACAAAATAGCAATTGCAAGGAAATCAATTCAAATTTTCAAAATTCTACATTACAAATTATATCAAACATGGCAGGGAAAATAGTAACAAAATGAAAGAAAAAAAGGCTGATCAACTTACTGTGGAAGCTTCTGAAATATCTGATTGGGCATCTACATTAATTGATGCAGACTCGGCTACAGAGGTAGCAAATGATTCTCCTGAATTTTGACTGCTACGTCCTTCCCCTTGGGTGACAGTGTCTTCCCCAAGCATTTTCTCCAGAAGAATGAGGTAACCCCGCTCCTGTTCTTTCAAATGCTCCTGGAGCTGACCTAACTTAAGGATTTGTTCAGTTTGAAGGCCTGCCATACCAGGGCCATCAATGTTTGACAACATAAAACTAGCTTGACGAATGTATTCCTGAGAAGCAATAAGAATGAAACAACCTTATATTTTCAAAGCAAGAGGTATCTGTTCATGATATTGTAAAACAAATCCCAGTTTGGTTCACAGTTGGATTTCTGTATTCTTTATTACTACAGTTCTAGCAACAATTCCTGACCAAAGGTATCCTTTTTACCTTTGACCTCCAAAGATACATTATGATTTATCTACTAAGAATAGAGCAGATGATCTCATGATGAGATTAATTCTAACTTTAGATATCATGTTTCTAAGGTTCCAAGTTGACAAGACAGACAGAAAATGGTGTTTTTGTTGGACAACATGACTTATGCAAAGAACAAAGATGACCTAAAGAGGACCTTTGTTTCAACACAAGTGATTTCATGGGTTAATGAGCAGCAACTGTTTGGTTGGGTATCACAAAATACTGCTGCAGAAAACCATAGTGGGTATGGTCGACTAGCTCAAAGGAGGAGGGGTTTGCAGAGGTTACCAGTAGCAATTAATCGCAAGGAGAATTTTACTAAACATCTAACAAACCTTGTGAATGTTTAGCAATGAAGGGCTACCCAATCACTGCCCTAACATCCTTCAATGTTTATGGGGTGAAAATTGCTCATATACACATATTAAATCACACAGATCATACTGCATTGGTTTCCACAAGCTACAACGAAAAGCAAAAATATAACATACCCTTATTTGCATGAGTCTTCCAACAATCTGATTTCTGTTTGGCTATTAGGAGAAAGCAGAAGAAAAATATACATCTCACAGTGATGTCCTTGTCACAACAAACTGACCAATAACAAATATAAACACATACATAAACTTTAGGTTACAAATATGAATAATGTACCCACATTAGAACCTCGAAGGGTCGTCGAGTTGCAGAGTGGTCTATTCCAGCTGCTGTGTACCAATGTGTCTCACATGTACATGGGTTCAAGTCCCGCTCGATGTACGTGGGTTTTTCTCCGGGTACTCCGGCTTTCCTCCCACTTGGCATAGGCTTGCCACTAAAATCGGTTGCCCAGCCGACGAAGTCGGTTGCGCGCCGGACTGAAGCACCTTCGGGTGGACCAGTTAACTAGCCGACTTTGCTTTGCCACATTAGAAATTTACCTTCTCATAGACTGACCAACATGGTATTTGTGAATTTTTTTTTTTTTTTTTTTCATTTGAGCTGCACGTGCTTTTCACAGTTCACCACAAAAATGTGCAAAAACTTTTCTCCAATGTTCCTCATCAAATCTACCTTACCTAAACCTCTACACATTTTCCAGAACAAGTACAAGTTGGTGTCATATTATAGGCCTTGGCCAACCAATTGCCAGAATATGGTGACAAGGCATGGTAATTTGATAGTGAAAATATTAACATTTAACATATGGACCACATTCAACACATGATTATCTGAGGGTAAGATATATCACATTTAAAGACTTGAAAAATCCAAGGCAATGTGAGTAAATCATTGCTATTCAGCGACCAAAATTTCTGAAGATTAATTTGTAACTTACTTCACCTACCATTTCATTCTGCATTGAGTCTGCTTGCTGAGGTAAATCAATCACATCAGACGGTCTAGGTCCCCTTTTACCTGACTGTTTGCTTCCTCCAGACAGGTTCACTCCTTCAGGTCCATTCTCCATACTCTTCTGAAAGAAAAAGGATATGAACGCTAAAAAACACACACATTCCCCACCCCACATGATATTCACGTTTCAAAGTGTGCAAATCTGCAACTTAAACAATCGCCAGCAAGTTACACAGTGTTGGAGTTAGAGTTAATGTATATAGGTTTAACAACACACCAGTACAAATGTGTTGTATAGTGTCAACTAGATAAAAGGTAAAAGGTTACGGTAAATACGGTTTAGAGTATGGTACAATTTCTGTTTTACGTACAATTCAAACATGTTGCAAGTCCTTCCCTTACAACACCTCTTATGACAGGGGGAAATACCATGGGTATATATTGTACAACCCCCAGCCCACATAGCATTAGAAGATACTAATTATTTTAGACAAAGTTTATTGAAATGTACTTGATACAGATAATGTAATTATTGGTCTTTTACACCAAAATATTGTTGTTTATGAATAAAAAATGTTTAGTACTTTGTACCTGTGAATTAGCATAATAATGCAATATGCCTCCATGCATTATTCTTATAAACTGCCAATCAATATTATTCTGTACATCTTTTGTTTCAACCTTTAACTGACTCACCTCTTCTACATCACTAAAAGTAAAATGATGTACTAAATCTTCAAGTTGTGCCTTCTCTCTTCCAGAGACAGCTGTTCTTGGGAATGTAGCAGGTCTGTGTTTCCTTCCGGATGACCTTCCATTATGGGTGGGTGTGCCCTGGTCTTTGTTTTTATTCTTGGACCTTGCTGAGTTGGCCTGCTGAGGGTTCTCCATGAAGGTTGAGCTTGGACGCCAGTTCCACTACATTCAAAAGATAGCAAGGCTAAGATGAAAGGCTATAGTGTCTACTAGTATGTCACATCTTTCTACTTTACCATTTAAAATGAGATTATGATTGAAAGACTTGAGAAATTTCTGTTACGCATAGTACAATTCATCCTGATAATATTCTAAAAAGGGAAAATGCAGTTACAACAAAAAAAAATTGATTAGTTGAGGAGTCAATCCTGCTTTATGGATGGCTCTTGAAAATTGTGTGACATTTTTATCATTGCTAAGACATGTATGATGTTTACCTTGTTTTAATTTCATAATGCAATAATCAAAGGCCTAATTTTCTCACCCCAGACCATTCAAATTCTCCTAACCTTCTTACTTAAACCCATGGGTGGAAAAAGTTGGGAGGCTGGGAAGCTCCTTCCTTGGAAATTTTGGACATCTGGAGGGAAATTTCCCCTTTCTGTACATGAAAATACAGGGAGAATTGGGGGGGGGGGAATTAAACTCCCTCCCTGGGAAATGCTACTACATTCCTGAGAAATAAACATTCTTTCCAGCCCTGCTTAAGCCCCTCCCATAAGTGTCTCAAACTCATCTTAATCCCGACACAATCTCAATTTATTTCTCAGGGTTAGTATCCAAATCCCAGTGCGTAATAAAACCACTCTCTGTACAGTACATGTTGCATAATATGAGCTACTCTGCTCTGCATATTTGAACTTGCTGTCAAACAAAGAGCTACAGCCAATTGAGAAATTTTGTAGACTACTACAAAAAGTGACAATTGACTACCTTCAAGTCCTAAACTTTCATTAAGGATACTGGAGAAAGAAAAGGAAATTTGAGGGACTTGGCCATTGTTTCAAAAAAGTTTCAAATGACTGCTTAAATAACCCTTAAACTATTTCTTAAAATACTGTTCATTAATCTCCAACTTTTAGTAAATAAAATGTGCAGTATATAGTACATTTAAATTCAAAAGTCTAAGTAGCTTCTATAGTAAGTTCATGTTGTGCACTTGATGAACAGAACAATGTCATTTGATGTTTCTGTGAACACCCACCTCTAAAAATTATGTAGAGCTGCATGATCAAAGAAGAATTGTTAATTGTGCAAGGGGTATCTAATTTGGTTAAGGGTGACATGCCATTAGTTTGGAAAGACAAACCATGCACTTATATACCGTAGACATAACATCGATCAGTTCATTTCCATTGTACTCTGGAAATGAGATTAAGAAGGTCTTTAAAAGTACTCACATAATTGTTTGGTTTATCTTCCACAACTCCATTCATAAGAAAGAGTGGCTGAGAAGTTGCGTTCATACTCCCCCTTGGCTCACTTCCTTCACCTTTGTGAGTTACTCGTTCTGGAGAGACCTTGCCATGACTAACATCCCGACTGGAAGCCATGTTTGCTTTCACAAGACTGGCAATACTGAAGATTTAAAGACGAAACAATACTCAATTTAACCATAGTCCAGTGATCTGCTTTATTGGGAGGATTAAAATTTTGTTGTCAAGATCTAGTTAATTATGATACAGTAGGATATAAAATGAAATCTTGCATACCACTTTATGCTCAATCCTCAAGGTATAAACAATTGTTATTTTACCTGATAGAACTTCCCGCAAAAATTTAAACTGTTTCTACGAAAAAACATTTTCCATTCTGTATTTTATTCAACACATGAGCTGCATTCAAATTGTTTACTGTAATCCCATTAAGTATGCTGATAGGCAATTCATACAGCACTGTACTAGTCAGTGTGTCACTCCAACACATTAGATATAGCAAAGGATGTATAAAAGGGCTAGCCTATGGCATAGGAGCCAAAATGTTTACATTTTAACATTACCTTTTGTATGTAAGGTTAGCATAAGATGTAGTGCAAATAAGTTTGGAGAAAAACACATTGTCCCTAATAACTAAGCAACTGAAGCTGCCAAAATCATTTCAGATTTTGAAATTTAATTTTAGTCCAGGCAAAATTCATATTTTAAGAAATGTTTGCTACCTAGATACTTTTGAGGACTCTGAATGTGGCTATCATTGTGCCACACAGCTATCAAATACATTTAGGCCTTGGCAACTGTAATGTAGTGGACAAAGTAAGGGTATCACCAAAGTTGCAAGTTGAACAAAAATTGAAAAAATAAAGGGAAAAGTTATACAAAGGAGCTTTTCAAAATATTGTAAAAGGCTGGGCCATACACACACACTAGCATATTAAAAAAATTCACAAAAAAGACACACAATTAAATTGTGTTACAAAAGTGGAGACTGTGCCTGTGGACATTCTTCAAAAATAAACACACTTCATTTCTATATTGCATTACTGTACATTATTGAGTCACTCTCAAAAGAGCATGCAAGAATTTACCCTGCTGCTGCTGTATGTATGTCTCCTTGCTTTCAAAAGGTACTACTCTGCCATGGCAGAGTATTCTACAGGCAAAGTGGTCTCCCACTTTGTCTTTTTATCCTTGCAAGCAATTTGTTTGAGTGCAAATATTTATGGAACATGACAAAATCTTTTAAAGAAGATCAAGTTGCTGGCCTTTTCCTGTTTGTCCCTATGTAAATTTTCTTTCCTTTTAAATGAACTCATCATAAGGACCCTTTAAACAACCAAAATGGTTGAAGGAAAATGCAATGGGGAACTACAACGGTCACTATGATTTGTTGTCTTTTCCAAAACTAAGGGAGGAGATATTTTTAAAATGATGAGATTTGGTGAGAACCGTTTTGAGCCCTGCCTATAGCATGAACAGGTGCTACTGAAAAGCTGATCAGCTTTGGGGCATGAATTTGGTTAGTTCTTAGTTAGATGAGAATTAAAGAAGCACCAACACGAATGCATT
Organism: Holothuria scabra; assembly: GCA_037179385.1. Classification (NCBI taxonomy): domain Eukaryota; kingdom Metazoa; phylum Echinodermata; class Holothuroidea; order Aspidochirotida; family Holothuriidae; genus Holothuria; species Holothuria scabra. The sequence goes on along the minus strand of CM074192.1, from coordinate 5,340,992 downwards.
ATAGTTTCACTCAACTTGATGAAAAGTTCAAAGATTGAATTAAATTTCAACTATGGTTAAAGTTGTTTCCCTTTAGTCACCTCTTACAACAGGCAGAAAATACCATGGGCATATTCTACAAACCTAAGCCCAAAGGGGGCCTTTGGGCATGAAACAGTTTATTATCACCCAAACCTGCCCAAACTTACCAAATTACTGGTCATGTACACAAACATAACCATTCCAACAGAACACTAATAATCCCCAAAGTGAGAAGAAACTCCACCAAAGCAAACATTCAAACTTTTTAAAACTATCAAAAGAAATATTCAATCTAAATTTGGCAACAAAGATGGCACCATTCTGAGCCTAGCCCATGTGAAGGGAACAAAAAATTTCACTAAGGGGGAGGGATCCCAATTACAGCCATAAGAGCAACTGCACAAGACTGGCTTTAAAAGATGAATTGTTTAATTCATTTGAATGCCCTTTTTGAAAGTGTCCACATTAGGCTTGCAAAAAGTTCAGTTTTTTCTTCAGAAATAAAAAGGTCATAAAAATGATACAAAATGATAACTGGAAGCAATTGTGCAAATGTTTTGTTCCCTGTTTATCCGCAGCATCAATGTTGCAATTTTCAAGGGAAACCAGAATGCAAAAATGCATTGAGGTATTGATGATACATAAATGTTCCATTTCAAAAAACAGCATCATGTACTTTATCTTTTCACTCAAATGTAACAGCATTGTATCATGTTTAAAACTAATCTCATTATCCCAGATGACCTTTGAAATCCACCCTCAGGAATAGGGACCATTTTCTCACCCTAATGAACATCCACATACTGCATGTGAAATATATTTAAGTTTCCAACATTGAGATGTGTTTAACACCTAACATGGTTTTGATTCACACTTTGACCTCCACTGACCCCAAATGAGCTTTTCCCCCTGGTGACCACGGATGACAATTGACCTCCACCAAAAAATCAGAGACCACCTTCTGACCAAACGGCATCTACATACCAAGTATGAAATGTATCCAAGTTTTCTGCCTTGAGGCATGGAGTTAAACAAGAGTTTCAGACTTTGAGTCCCAATGACCCCAGGTGACCTATGACCTCCACCAAAACCAAAAAGCAATATTGTCTGACCATATTGCATCCACATACTAAATGTGAACTCTATCCAAGTTTGGTATCTTGAGCAGGGTTAGTGCCAGCTCAAAAATTTCAGGGAGGGAGGGGGGGGGGGAATCTGAGAATCTTTGGGGAGACTGGAGCAAAGTCAAATCTTGGAGAAATTAAGTGACACATGCACTCCAGGGCATAAACCAAAAGTGTGAAAACCCTTGCATACCCCCACCTTTTCCTACTGAATGTACAATTCCAAGTTAACCAGTTTGACCTTTTGACCATTTACTAGTTGTCGTCACAACTGGACCTCGTCTATCAGCACTAATTCTCAAGGAAAGCTGATGTTTTCTGCATAGACTGTATTTAGTAGCTGAACTTGAGGACACATTGGACAGACACAAGGCATCAAGTGAACACTGTGATGTACGGGACATTTCAAAGATTTAAAGGCGTCTGAAATTTATGAAGAAGTTGGCATTCCAGAAACTTTCAGGCATACACAATTGTTACAACTAACATTTTAATTAAAAAAAAAAGGAAAACTTTTCACAACTCGTTCATCACGTACTTAGATCTTAATTAAATGCCAGTAGGATGATTGGGACCAGAGAATTTTGTGCTGAGATAGTAAACCTTGAAATGCTCTGAAAGTAAAGATGAAGCAATCAAGCTGATATTATCAATGTTTAGCCTAATTGTTTAATATGCTGCACAATGGGGAAATTTGTTTCAAGGTGTGGTATTTTCACACACTAAATCCCATAGGGGATGGCGCGAGTTGTGATTGGCTGGCTCAGAAACAACACGATTGAACCAATCACAATGAAGGGGCAATTCAAATTTTGCAGTAGATCATATGCATATATGATGGCACCAAGCAAAACATGATCCATTGTTTAGTGGTAAAAACGGTTACCCACGTAAATGTAATGCAAGGATTGGAACATGTGCATCATTTTTGTTCGTAATGACTTCATATGATAACATTCCATAAGTCCTACTGTACATAACTTTAGGGAAAGAATGCTGGGAATTTCTTAATTTATGCAGGATAATAGCGATCGGTTCTGCTGTTTACGGCCGGTGGACCGTTTACAGTGCAATGGTACAGATCTCTACCGTGACAAACATGTGAGCGCTGTACATGTATTAAACACTGCATCGCAAGCAAGCTGCATCAAAACAGCAGTTTTGGAGTTTTATGAAATTGTCTGTCTTCAATGCTGACAATATTGCATAGGATCAGAGGGGAAAATACAGCAGTTGGTAGAATGTTAAAAAGTGCACATGGATTGAAGAAAGCTTCAGTAAATGCGGGATGGGCTTTAACTGTGAAAAGATGATATAAACTCATCACAAAATACCAACGTTTTTGCCACATGCTAACATCGGTGAACTAATTTACGATGCCATGTTTAGACTTGTACTTTCCTGTGTAAAAGTGATGGCCCTCTTTGGAAATGTCAATTTTTTTGATGTGATGAACATGACTCCATTTTTGGCCAAACGTTTAACCGCCGGTTCATAAAATCAGTTAACCCTTTACCGTTGTTTGGGTCCTTTTGGACCCATGGGGAGAGCTCCGCTGTCACCCATCTTTACTGTTTCACACGGAGCTTGAAACTGCGAGTAGCTACCCGAAAATTCAGCCACAACAGTGAGAGAGACAATAGTTTAAGGTCACGGGGTCAACGGCCTACGGAAGCCGATGCGGGGGTGCGCTTTTCTGCCCACTGCCGAGGCACGCAAATATGCCCCGATCGGAGCACAACGGTAAAGGGTTAAGTAGATAGTGAATTAACCAAAAATGCACAGCCCTACTGCACATTACTATAAAAGAATGTGGTTTTGGTGCTGTGGTTACCCAAAGTAGAAAGATATCCTCTTTTGTCTTGCAGTTATTTATGGGTTCAAAGTAATTCTTGGGTTCGTGGGCTTTGTAAAATGCTGGAAAAGCCTTTTGCAAGGCTTGACATTGAGAAGTTTAGTTTCTCCCATAGAGCTGTCAATGAGTGGAATTGCCTGCAAGAATGGGTAGTTAACTCCCTGTTAGTACACTACTTAAAGGTTAACATGGACAAGTTCTTCCATGAGTGTGGTAGCATCTGATTGTTTGGGGCTGCTGCTTTAGACTTGGTGCTTGGACTTTCGAAAAGGGTTTGGACTTCAGGGCATCTTATGGGACTCCTTTGCCCTTCAACCTATAATGTTATATGCCAACTACCTCTTCATAATTACAGCCACCCCCCACAGAAGATGGAAGGAACATATTTCACTGGAGTTTTGAGATATAAATGATTGTTCTGGTATTTTTGATTGGAGAAATACCATTGAAAGTATGCTTTTATAATGTTTCTTCAAGCAAAAGGGCTTAAAACAATGGTTGCCTGTTCTTACGAAATTCTGTAAAAAAAATTGTTGTTTGGGTAAAGTTTGCCAAGACAGCAGGTTAATTCATCAAAATATTTGCCAGATAATTAGAAAAGATCAAAATCAATAACAACTGTGGCATAAAGATAGGTAGTATAAACTCACCCAATAAGTAGCATGGATGGGTGGAACTTTGCGCATGCGACTTAAAAAATTAGAAATATTCCAGGACCAAAGATGAAATGTTACGTATGCTGAATCTGTAATGTCCTAACTTGGATCCTTTCAAATTTCAATTAAATATCTGCAACAAATCTTTTTAAATTTGTGATATCAAGTTGACTGGAACAACTCTTGATGTTAGCTACCAAATTTCGCACAATTAGGTGGAGATTGCAATCAACCACATTGATAATTTTGTAATTGATCACTGAGTTAGCTAGGCCTAGCACAGTCCCTCTAACAACAGTTAAGATAAATGGAGCAAAAAGTGTTATTTTCCCTGACCTTAAAGGACCATTTCAATTACCCCAAACTACAATTCTTGTACAGGAGAACCCAAATTATCAATTGGCTCAGCTCTTTCATTGACAGATTATTCAAACAATGCAGATTACCAACGGTACATTAAACAGCATAAGTGTTTGCACAGGTACTAAGAAAATAGGACCTGGGTACCCGATCACCATACCCGTTGGGTACCCAGGTACCCGATGTTACAGTGACTAAAAGATAAGAACATTTTGTTAAACGGGCATGCTCCATAAGACATGCTCCACAATATTAAGAGCGGTATTGGAGAGGTAGTGATCACATTCCCAAGTTCAACAACATCTGATTTGTCACAAGGTTTTATCCTCTTGTTTTGTTTCAACTAGGGCTGTCAGTTTGCGATTAGTGAACTAAACATTTTAATCCCATCTTTTTGCCTGTAGGCCTATTATGTTATGGTATTCTCTTGCAGGTCCAAAATGACCAATTGTAAATAAACGACACCATGTTTGTTAACTAGGCTATGCTCACACTAGGGTTGTTGCACGCACACAGAATTTTTCTCCAAAATTCTCACGGAACTACTCACACCCAAACACGAAGTCGCTAAAACAGTGTGTTTAAAAGCTGAATTTACGACACTCAAAATTGTCAAAATTTTGCCTGCACTGTAAAATTAGTACACTAAAGACATATTTCTACTATAATATTTCACCAAATAAGCTTAAAAACAAAAAGAAGAAAAAATATGTTACAGTTTCTAACGATCCCTTTGAAGCATCGTTGCAACGGTGACAGTCAAAAGTGTGTTTTGGTCACACGTAAAATGCCACACACAGCCATCTTTGACTTGATCGTGCATTGGGGCTGAACCTTTGGCCCCTACAACCCTTATATCATTAGAAAGAAGAAAAGGAACTCTACATTTCAATGGAGGGAAGCGATCGCCAAAAATAATATTTCTTTACCATTTTTTGGCTTAAAACATTGGTGACATGGTTACAGTGGGTTCCAGAAAAATCTGCAATTGCTTCCAGGTATCATTTTGTAGCGTTTTTTATGATCTTTCCATTTCCGAAGAAAAAAAAATGAATTTTTGCTCAGCCCCAATGCACGCTCGATTTAAATGAAACAGCCCATTGATCCCCGCCTACATCTTTTGTATTGAGCCGACATTGATATGTTTATGTATGAACCCATTGTTCAACTTAGCAACAAGGGATTTCCCGCCAATATGCTTACATACAGTACTGCATTGGATATACCTGTACGTGCAATACCGAAGTACGGTTAGTAAATTACGTACTTGTGTACGTGTGCGTAAGCACGTGTACAGATTGCTATAGCATAGACTGTGTGTAAGCAGGCTATGTGCGACTTGTTAATGCATGTTACATACACAGAACGCAAGCTATCATGACACGGGCGCGTGATCACTGAGTGTCTTGCCCAGTAACGTTGCATATTCACGCCGGCACATCTGGTGTACGTAACACAGTGATGAATAATCAAAGCGTCTGAGTGAGCAGTTACGATGTTGTTTTTGACCAACTTTTGCAGGCAGATCGTAACACTGAAGCATACGGCGATTTGGAGAAATCGTAAGGCTTATGGAGACATAAAATTAGGGTTGTGCATTTTCGGTTAATTCACTATCCGTTTAACCGATTTTATTAACCGGCGGTTAACCGTTTAACCGAAAATGACGTAATGTTCACACAACAACAAAAAGTCAACATTTCCAAAGAGCGCCATCACTTTTGTACAGGAAAGTACAAGTCTAAAATGGCGCCGTAAGTCATGTTCGCCCATGTAAGTATGTGGCAAAAATGTTGGTATTTTGCGCTGAGTTTATATCATCTTTTCTAGTGTTCGACCCATCATCTGTTAAGTAATCGGCATTGGGCTGATTATTGCGTTATCGGTAAATAATCGGCATCGGTAAAATTCTGCCATTCAACCAATTACTACCACCGATTATTTGAAATTGGAAAAAAAGGGGCTAAATATACTTGAAACTTGCTCTTAATTTCGTTGAAATTCCCGTAAATACTCAATCCTTTAACTTCCCGCCAAAACGGGATGCATTGATAATCACAAATGTATAAATTTTACCCCTGCCATGAGAATGATCGTTTGATGTTTTCCGCTATAACCCGGTAGTATTAGCCTACTTGGAATTCGATTTAGAAGTGCATTCAAGGTGTATTCCTTGCTGTCTCGCAGAAAGCGCCGCGTAAGTTGCTGTACAAACTGTTCTGCACCAAACACATAGTACAGACTATCTAGCTGCAGTGTTTCGCCGTTTTTCAAATCCCCAACCTTTACATACATTTATGTGCACGTTTTGTACACTTAGCACCTAGAATCTTGTGAAGTTCGGTGGTTATTACCTTGCATAAATTAAGGCATTCCCAGCATTCCTTCCGTAACGTTATTTACAGTAGGACTTAAGCAATGTTGTCATACGACGTCATTGCAAACGAAAACAGTAATGCACGTGATCTCTTGCAGCAAACTTCTTGGCCCACGCTTGCACTAGACTTACGTGAGTGTCCGTTTTTACTGTCAAACAAGGCATAATATTTTGCTCGGTGACATCATATGCAAAGGATCCATTCCAAAATTTAAATTGGCCCCTGCTTTGTGATTGGTTCAATTGCGTTGATTCTAGGCAGCCAATCACAACTCGCGCCTTCGCCTATGTGATTTAGTGTGTGAAAATACTCAGTCTCGAGACAAATTTTCACGTTGAGTTTGTGTTACGACGATCGCGCTTGTAATGCCAGCTAGCGAAGCTGGGCGAGCCCCGTGCTAAATTCACATAGAAACGGCATCGCAAATCTCAGTGTAGGTGGATTTTTTGGGGATCGGACTTACGTGCATTTCAGTTGCGGATTCTTTTTAAACAAGACGGAGGTTTTGGACGAGAACTGCTAAAAATATACGGGGATATTTATATCGGAAAGGAACCATAAGATAAGTTATACGGGTGCCCAGAACTGCTAAGATTATCATGATTGCTTTACGTGGGGTTCGTTATTAAAAGCGGGAGAGTAGCTACAGTACATTAACGCAACTACAACCGAGAACAGTAAAAGAATGCAATGTTCCGAAACTAGACAGAGCATGATGTTGGCCTTAGAACTAAATTATCAAAGGGCATGTGAAATCTACTGCAAACAATTGTACAGTATTTAGGGTTGATTTGTATCTCCACTTTTGAATTGAAAATATTTCGCCTACAAAAATAATATCCCGTTCGTGAAACGAACAGAACTGTTCCCAATATTTCCATCCTGAACTGGTTATGGTAATACGAAACGCACGAAGCAAGGGGCACATATAAAGTGACAAACATGTGAATTCCCTCTTTCTAATAATCGGTGATCGGTAATCGGCATCGGGCCGATTGTTAAATTAAACAATCGGTAATCGGGTTTTACCGATTATAGCATAATTGGTCGAACACTAATCTTTTCACAGTAAAAAACCATCCCGCATTTACTGAAGCTTTCTTCAGACCACGTGCACTTTTTAACATTCCACCAACTGTTGTATTCCCGCCTGACCCTATGTTATATTGTCAGTTATTTCATGAAACACTCCCACACCGCTGTTTTGATGCAACTTGCCTGCGATGCAGTGTTCAATACATGTACAGCGCTCACGTGAGTGTCATAATAGCGATCTGTACAATTGCACTGTAAACGGCCCACCAGCCGCAAACAGCACAACCAAGCCCTATTTTCCTGCATAAATTAAGGAATTCCCAGCATTCCTACCGTAAAGTTATTTACAGTAGGACTTATGGAATGTTATCATATGACGTCGTTACGAACGTAAACAATTACACACGTGGTCCCATGCACGCAGTAGACTTGCGTGCGTATCCGTTTTTACCACTTAACAAGGGACCATGTTTTGCTCGATGACATCATATGCACACGATCTATTGCAAAATTTGAATTGCCTCTGCATTGTGATTGGTTCAAATACGTTTATTCTGAGCCAGCCAATCACAACTCGCGCCATCGCCTGTGGGATTTAGTGTGTGAAAATACCAGACCTCCGAACTAATTTCCCCATTGAGTTTGCGTTATGACGATCGCACTTCCCAGGCTTACAAAGCCCGTCTGTGCAGCCGGCCAAGCCCCGTGCTAAATTCACCAAGAAACGGCAGCACAAATCTCTGCGTACTTGGATTTTTCGTGGGTCTGACTTAAGTGCATTTCATTTGCTGATTATTTTGAAACAAGACAGTAAGGTTTGGACAAGAAGTGGCAAAATTATGGGGATATTTATATCGGAAAGAAACCATAAGATAACGTTAATCGAGTCCATATTTTGCTGTCCAAGACCGCTAAAAATTAGATCGCTATTTTTACGTGCATCATAGGGTTGACTTCTACAGTACAGTACATTATCGCAACTACAACCCAGTCGGTTCAACGAACTGCGTATGCTTATGCATGAAAGTCAACATGGAATGTTCCATTTTATATGATATTGGGCAAACAACAAAATGGCGGGAATTATCTGGTGCTTACGATCGTATTTTTACAGGTTACAATTTTTTCCAAATACTGCTACTAACAATGAAAAATAATGAAATTTACGGAGGTGTAGCATGATAAAAAAATATTTCGATTAGCTACAGTGGGAAGACTTATTCAAATATACTTTTGTGCCCTAATCATGGTCTCACGGAGGTTTTATTGCCATAGCAATACAGGGCTTGGTAACTTTTGTTACAGTTCCCTGCTTGTCTTGTGGCTTTCTTTTCGCTTGGTAATCTCTCAAACATGCCGCTAATTTCTAAAGTTGTGCTTGGGTGTTGCTATTGAAGGGATTAGGAGACGAGCACATGAAGTTCTGCCAATGAAAGTAACAGTGGGTGCGCCACTTGTCACTCATCATAATGTACTTAATTCGGAGAGCTGCCGCGGAATTAATCCGTTCAATCGAACGACCGATTTTAAAACTCTTTTTACAGTTATTGTTCGAGCGATAATTTGTGAGAAACTGACACTGTTTGTTCCGCGATTTTTGTGTAACAGTTTACAAACAAAGCCACCCCGCCGCGACTGAGTTATTGGCAATACAAAAACGGTTAATCTATGAAGAGGAATGACGCACGAGTAACCGACGAGTCGGTCGGTTAACCGGTTAACCGTCACAGCCCTACATAAAATCGGCTATATTTTGAAAAGTACTGGTCGGATTTTGATAAAATTTGGCATGGTTGCTTAGAAAAGGGTACCTAACAATGTAAATCAGTCAAATCCTTCAAGTTTGATATTTTTCGTGTAGTCGTATTGTTAGTGGGACAACCCTACTCACACAAATGTACAATGTCAGTTGAAATTATCACTGAAGGGCTATTTACGTTTTTACTTAGCTAGCCTAGCCCACAGGTCGTCCTAGCGTTATATAGTATATATATAAAAAGGAAAAGGTTGGTCACATCGCCTAACACCAATGCAGTGCTTCGCACAAAACTATTCATGATTCCTCACCTTCCACTAGATTTTACCCCTTCAATTCTCTCGAAAACATTCCTTCATCTTTCTCTGATAAAACAAAACAAACGTTGAGAAAAAAACTGACATCTAATGCAAGAAATCTTCTCATCTGATTCTTCGTTAACCACACTCTAGATCACTCTTCTCCAATTCCTGACGTCACATTACGTAATGGGAATTGCCCTCTACGAATCCGGTTCTGCCATTGGATAGTTCGAACTGCTTTCGAATCTGTCAACGACCAGACTGTAATTTTTTTTCTGCTCGGGGAACGTGAACAAGAAATGGAAAACACCAGCATACAATTCCCCAAGCTGTGCTACGAAAAAAAAAACTTGTGTGTGGCCTACGTGCGGTCTTTACGTACAGCATTCATACAACAGGCGTTCTCGGCATTTTAACATGCACTGGGTTAACAGGGAGTACCGGATTCGTACAGGGCAATTCCCATTACGTAATGTGACGTCAGGAATTGGGCCATTCTCGTGTGACGTACGTGACATTTGGAAGGCTTTTTTCTCTCATAAACCTCAGTTTTCTGCTTAATAAGAAAACTTATCTTTTATGTTGATAGATGTATTTAATCATCTGACCCAATATGTGATTACACATGATAGAAAATCCAGACAGTTAATTCTCCACCTTTTGAACGGAAGATTAAACTTGAGTGACGTACGTGACAGTGCACAAAAGCCTTTTTTCAACATGTAGAAATGAAAGTTGAATTCCTGTGAATCTGTAAAGATACACATTTTCATACTTTTTATGAAATTTGTGTTTGAAAGGTAGTTCCTAATGCAAACAGAGTTTTTATTATTAATCAAGTGAAAACTAGATTAATCCCCAATTTTCCTCTGTGACGTACGTGACAAAAAGTTGCAAGGGGTGATGAGGCTGGACAAAGCAAGTTTTCTGCACTGCATACTTATAATTAATGCTACTTTGTAAGAAAAATTCATTTTCAAACTGTCAGTTACAATTTAAATAGAAAAATGCTTACATATACAGAAGAGCACATAATTAATGTATGCATATTGTAGCACTACATTCGCCATGAACATTTGGAAATTACGGAAATTGGCAAAAACAAAGTTTTCATTCTTGGAAGTCTGGTGATAAGATTTACATGTCAGCTGCAACCTACAAATATCAAAACATGAAAATATTTTTAGCAAACATGCCAACATATTGTGAATCCTTCTCTACAGGACAAGTTTCACATTTCACTACACACTAGCTTCAGTGCGGTGGTGTGGCCAGCATTTTTTGGCTGGGTCACTGGGGGTCACAAACCTACTCCCCTGGGGCAGGGGGCATTGTACAATTTTGTGAATTCTCCTGTATAGGACTAGTTTCACTACAAACTATTTTCAGTGCAGAAGCGCTGTATCTTCAAAAGCTGCACAGCAGAGGAACTTCATCTAACAGTCTTGGATGATTTTCCCAAGTTTCAGAGTCATGTACGGGTTAAAAGAGTTCAAGACCATGAATTTCAAGCAGAGAAAGAAAAGAAAGACGCTGGTGTCACACAAATAGACTTTGCTATGGTATGTTCTTGTGAATACCAAGATGAAATTCAAAGTGCTTTGTGGACAAGAGCAACAGTGAATTTATTCACAGTTGCTCGATTTGTTAACACAAAAGTTTCCTGCCATCTGTTTGTTCTTGACAGTTATAAGAAAGATAGGGATGCAATCTTAGCTTGCCTCTGTGAGTTTTACTCTGGTGCCACAATCCAAAATGAGTAAGTTATTTACAGTGATGGTCCATCAAGTGAGTTTGAAAATAAGTTTATGATGAAACTTTTGCACCACTTGAGCATGAAATACAAAGTACCATTCCATTGGAAATATTTTGCCACTGGGCATGGCAAAGGGGTTGTTGATGGTATTGGAGGTGAAGCCAAGTGCATGGTGCGTCAGCAAGTCTTGAGCAAAACAAAGGAGGTTGTTGTGCAGTCAGCCTCGGACTTTGCCTCGGTTTGTGCTGAAGTAATGCCCAATGTGAATACTCACTTGATGGACCAAGTAGGGAAACTTCAACTGTGGAGCAATTCTCCCACAGTAAAGGGCATTTCAAAGGCACATGTGGCAGCCATGAGTGTAGATGGAGTCCTCAAAATATGGCATGACAGCAAAGAAGTTGTCAATGCTCCTCCACTCACAGTAGTCACATTCTCTAGCACTAACCCTACAGAGTCCCAGAATTCCCAGGGCAGCTTTAAAAGTTGTGAATTTGTACAAGTTACATCTGGTGCATTCAAAGATTACTATGCAGTAGTTACTGGAGCTAGTTATGGAGATGAAGTAGAGATCAATTATTTTGAGAAGCGTGGCCGTTTCTATGTTCTTAATGAAAATGACTTGGATTCCAGGCAGCAAAATGAGTTGAAACAAGTTGAAGGGTCAATGCTGAATGCAAGAGGGTTTTACAGCTTTGAACCCTGAGCTGATCATTCCAGGATTGATAAAAAAAGATAGAATCAACATTTGAATTCAGTATGAGAGAACACTGTTGTTTTAAAGTTACTTACTTGCCTCCATATGTTCTTGTCACGTACGTCACGTGACGTACGTGACACATTTTACCACCAATATTGTGGAAATGTTTAAGGACTTCAATATGAAACATTATGTTTTTATTATTATTGGATATGGTTTAACTTTGGAAATGAACCTCAAATTAAAATTTGAGCATTGTCATTCATGTGAGAAAAACTTTATTGTCTACAGCGTGACGTACGTGACACAAATAATTCTAAAACAAAAAGATGAAGTATTCATACAAAAGTTTGTTAAAGATGTTAATGTTGATAAGTTTTGATATATAAAATGTTTGAGGATTCATTTGGTTGAAAAAGTAAAGAATGAAACTCCCTTGTAATTAACAAACTTCATATTGCTAGTTTTACATAGTTTGCACCTTTGAATGTTACAATAACCTTTCCATTTTGTAAAAGGGGGTAAAAATACTTATGTTCGTCAAATAAAGCTAGTGTTCTAGAAAATGATGGTTCAAGCATTCATTTATCAAAAGAAGTCAAAAAATGACAAAACCATGATATTTATTTTTTACCCATTTTGGTTGACATTTTTTGAGAATGGCCCAATTGGAGAAGAGTGATCTAGAGTGTGGTTAACGAAGAATCAGATGAGAAGATTTCTTGCATTAGATGTCAGTTTTTTCTCGACGTTTGTTTTGTTTTATCAGAGAAAGATGAAGGAATGTTTTCGAGAGAATTGAAGGGGTAAAATCTAGTGGAAGGTGAGGAATCATGAATAGTTTTGTGCGAAGCACTGCATTGGTGTTAGGCGATGTGACCAACCTTTTCCTTTTTATATATATATACTATATATACTATATATACTATATAACGCTAGGACGACCTGTGGCCTAGCCATAGTAGCTTATGGATTAAGTTAGAAGTTAGGCCGAAGTTAGCCTAGGCCTAGGCCTAGGCCTATTTCGTATTTTGTGCATCCTGACTTGTATGTTTTTGAACGTTAGCTATCTGCGCAAGGGCTGTATTCTGAGAAGAATGAGCCTAAGCTAGGCCTATGTAATGAACACACTGCTTTGTCCATGGGCTATACCACCTAGGCTTACATTAGCACTACTATAGTACTGCTTGGCTATGGCCTTACGACGTTAGAGGCTTTCGTATAGCCTAGGCCTAGGCCTAGCCTAGGCTTACTAACGTTAGTGTCCCTGTAACTTGTAAGTGTAAGGGTCTAACGTTAGGCTTAAAGTTAGTCTGATGGCTTCACTTGACAACCACCCAAAAAATACCCATTTTCAGCTATAATGACCGATGAAAACGATCAAATTTACTCTTCATTCTAATAAAAATTAATATTTCATTATTCAACAACATTGCGATAGATACCTTGTGTTTCAAATCCTAACATTAACGCTCTGAATATATTGCGAAAAAGTCAGTTTCTCGTGAAAACATGGCGGCCATCTTGCTGTATGCAAATGAGCAATAGCTCGCGCGCCACCGGCGTAATTTTTTTTGTTATACTCAACGAGGTAATAAATAAAACTTCTTATAAACATTTTTATTTGGAAATATGGAACGTTTTTTTTTTCTAAAAGATTCTTTCCGACCCTTCTTTTGTTATTTTTACATCAGATCATGGAAGAACAAGCAAAATTGCACCAGTCCAGTAGTCCACATAACCTTAATATAATCCCATTCTTCAAATTTAAATTTGCAAAAATCTATTTGCCCACATTTGCAATGGGAATAAAATTAAGCCGGTGTTTGCCCAGGTTAAAGGGCCAAACCTCTCACCCCAAACTACAATTTTGGTTAGGGGGTACCTAAATTCTCAATTGGCTCAGCTCTTTGATTGACAACTAATTCAAACAATACAGAGTACTAAAGATTATATTACAAAGCATGAACAGTACTGAGAGTGTTTTGATTATATAAATTGAGTTTTTCATACTCACATTGAAGCAATAAACTCTGATTGTAGCTGGATGAGAGTGAATTTCAGACAATTGTGGGAGGGGCTTCATGAAGAAGGTTGGGAGAATTGGTACCGTTTGGGGTGAGAGAACTGGGCCTTTAAGCTACATGAACACGACTTGACCTTGGAGATCACTCCATGATCCAAGACTCATAATCAGACGAAAATTCGACTCTTGTTCCCTTCTTGCGGACCGGTCTTGAAGCAGGGGGTTGGGGCCTTCGTGCCTGACTGAAGTAAGGATTACGTCAAGTTAGGTTCAAAGCCACCAATGAAGGAGGACGTGCCCCTTCAACAAATGTCCGCTGAGTCTGACAAAATTGTATTTTGGGGAAAAGGTATAAGTTAGTTACTTAAAGTTTTACGGCCCAGTTTCTGTTAGTATTGGGCAAGCCAAGCCGGCTAGCTACGAGCCTTTTTTCCAGTTGTGGCTCACTGGCTTGTTTCCCATCACTAGCGTAGCCAGCGGGGGGGGGGGGGGGCAGAGTGCCCCCCCCCCCCCCAACAGAAATTTTGGGGACGCGATGGACGATGTTGAAAAAATTACGGGAGCCAAAAAATTAAAAAAAATAAAAATAGACGGCAAGAGGAGGGAGAGAATCGGGGGCATTTTTTACAGTTTTTCGGGGTGGGGGGGAGGGGGGCTCTTCGTCGTTACGATAAAGTATGCAGTCCCCGACGGCGACTAGTCTCCCCGATGGTTTACCTGTTTTTTGCTCTCAAGGGACAATTTCCCTAATAAGAACCCCAAATTTTCGGCGCGCTACGCGCGCTGTAGATTCACTCCAGTTTTTTCAATACTTCCATTCCACATATCTAGAGAGTGTAAGTCCTCTCAACCTTACCAAGTAACTGGTAGGCAGCGGTACACAGGTTATGCAGAGGTCGTAAATTTTATCCCTTATCACAAAGCCTAGTTGCTGTAGGCTCTTGTGTGTGTCATGCGATAGGTCAGATGGTGAGCCACGATCGGAGCATAGTTTGGCTATTTCATCGGGTATTTCAGGTGGTTTCGACACAATGTATGTTACCCCCGATACGGTCTACAACCCCTACAGTTTCTATTTTTTTCTTTTTGTTCTTAATGATTACATAGGCTATGTTATTTTTGTAAGTCCACCAAAAAATTTCGCGCGCTTTGCAATTTCACGATTCAGACTCAAAAGAACATTTACTCGGCTTTTAAAATGTTAAGTAACATGTTAAGTAAGTGCAAAATGTGCCCAAGGCTGCAATGACATGGGACAGTTAGG
This sequence comes from Holothuria scabra, assembly GCA_037179385.1. Taxonomy (NCBI): domain Eukaryota; kingdom Metazoa; phylum Echinodermata; class Holothuroidea; order Aspidochirotida; family Holothuriidae; genus Holothuria; species Holothuria scabra. The sequence continues at coordinate 5,325,759 of CM074192.1, read as the reverse complement.
CTCCTTCATACCACCCCCTCGACATAGGGGCTGTCGGAACTTGTGGTCGCTGGCATGGCCCGCCCCCTGTCGGGGATAATCTGTCACCTTCTCATGGTCGGTTTAGTTACTTTGGCTTTCACAAGAGTTATTTCTGCGATAAAACCCAAAATGTTCGGTACGCTTTGCACACTCTTCCTCAGTTCCGTTACCTAGAGCTAATAAAGTACAAACCCTTCCCATCTTTTCATGTAAATTAATAAGTAGAATAAATGGATTAATGTTCATGTCGGGAATTTCATATCATTTCGCTGAACTTAGTTAATTATCTCTTGTGTCAATCGTGCGGTACGGACTCGAAGAAGAAAGTACAATATAATTTTTGTCCGATAGGGCCCAAATGCCGGGACAATTTATTGACCTATATAAGATTTAAATAAGTACAGATTCTTTTTAGTGTACTAACCCAAAAATGTTGCCCCCTTTATTATTTTATATTATTATTATATTTTCCACATTGATAAAAGAGCAGGGACTCGAGTCCGAGTCCAGACTCCAATACTTGACGGAAAGTTGAAAATAGCCAGACCCGTGACTCGGACTCTCCGGACTCGACTACTTCAATGCATGTTGAACACTGGTTAGCGGTCTCCGGGCGCGGCTCATATGCGCGCAAAGCGAGGGAAAATCTTTTCATTCTTGTGAGAATTTCCAACACCGTTTGCAATACAGGATGGAGCTTTGAACGGGCGGACACAGAATGCAAAGTCAGTCTCCATCACAAAGGGTATTTAGGCACATAGTGTTCATTTGAACGATTGAACGGGTCAGTGTCATGATAGGCTAAAGAGAAAAGGTAGATTGTCAAATTAAATTTGTGGTACGAGTACGAGTTTAAAAAAAATTAAATACGCCCTTCCCATGCAGTCCAGAAGGCATGGGAAAGGGGATCTGATGTCTCTACTTCAATCAGTGGCGTCACTTTTTCAGAGGAACAGGTTTGAAGAAATTTAAAGAGTTTGAAGGCTAGTTACAGATGCCGCGGAGCCAATTTTGAAGTGCGGGGGCTCAATCGAAGCGGCCCAATTTGTCCAATAAAATAAATGCAGTTCAAGGCGGCCCAACATGCCCACAGCAAAAAAGTGCGGGGCTTAAGCCCCCCCCCCCCCAGCCCCTCGTCTCCGCGGTCCATGCGGTAAGGCCCCTGGGCCTGATATGGGGTCCACCCAGCCATTTTACGTGAATGCTCTGAGATTTTGTCAGTTCCTCTTTCCATCATTTTTCAGAAGTGTCTGGATTCAAGTTTTGTACCAACTGACTGGCGGGTCAGTGTTGTGTGCAAAGTTATGGAATCTTTAATTAACATAACATAACAGGTTGAAGGGCAAAGGAGGGCCAAGGCCCCATAAGATGCCCTGAAATCCAAGCCCTAATCAAAAGTCAAACTACCAAAGCTAAACAACAGCCCCAAACAATCAGATTCTACCACAGCCATGGAAAAACCTGTCAATGTTAACCTTAAAGCAGTGAACTGACGGGAAGTTAACTACCCAATCTGGTAGACAATTCCACTCGTTGACAACTCTATGGGAGAAACTAAACTTCCTAATGTCAAGCCTTGCAAAAGGCTTTTCAAGCTTTTTACAATGCCCACGCACCCGAAAATTACTTTGAACCCTTAAATAACTACAAGTCAGAAGGGGATTCCTTTCACAAAGGAACTTGAAAACCTGGAGCATGTCTCCCCTAATCCTTCTCAGCTCCAAGGTGGTAAGCCCAAGATGTTTAAGCCTAGCAGCATGATAAGGCAAATTTCTCACCTCAGGAATGAGGCGAGTGGTTCTCCTCTGAACCTGCTCTAAAAGAAACTTGTCCTTTTCATAGAAGGGACTCCAAGCCTGAGCTGCATAGTCAAGATGGGGTCTTACCAACTGCTTATACAGATTAAGCACAATTTCCTTACTAAAATTGATGAAATTCCTCTTGATCAATCCAAGCACTCTATTAGCCTTTACAGCAGTGGCTGCACACTGCCCTGATGACTTTAAATCCCTAGTAATTACAACACAAGATCTTTCTCAGAGGTGACATTACTTAAAACACAACCATTCATGTTATAATCATAGCTAAAACTTTTGGGACCAAAATGAAGGACCTTACACTTATCTGCATTAAAAGACATTTGCCAGGTCTGAGACCAAGAAAATAACTTGAAGACTACTTAAGTATCTTTTAGATAGTGAGTTACTTAATTTGTCTCAGCATGGTTTCCTGCCAAGCAGATCTTGTGTTAATAACTTACTGAGCTTTCTTGAAGATGTCTCTTCATTTCTTGACTATGGGTATGGCGTTGATGTCATTTACCTCATGACCGGATCCAAGGGGCGGACCCGGCTCCTGACCCTATTTTTCGGCGACCAAAGATTTTTCAGGCCTAATATAAGCATCAGCGGACACTGCAACCTCCTGTCCCATAGCACACCCTTCTAGAACGGCCAGGTTATCTTCCTCCAATTGACTTCTCGGCACCCGAGCCGCCGGCTGAGTCATTCCTGCCAACTGTATAAATAAAAATTTGCATCCAAACTTCGTTTGTTTATAAAAAAAAAAAAAGTCGCCGAATTTCGGAAGGCAAAATGTAACGGGAAATGGCCTCTAAGCCCTTCTCGATTCCAAAATTTTCCGGGGGAGGCACCGGACCCCCACCATGGCTTCGCGCCTTCGGCGCTCGCCTCAAACGATAGGCCTTCGGCCGATGTTTCCGCCCCCTTTCTCCAAACCCTGGGTCCGCCCCTGTACCTTGACTTTTCAAAGGCCTTTGATAAAGTTTCATTAGGTAGGCTAATGGTTAAACTGCCAGTGCATGGGTTCAGGGCAATTGCTAATTGGATAAATTCGTGGCTTCATGGTATATCTCAGAGAGTTGCTGTCAATGGTAACTTTTCTTCTTGGAAAGAAGTCACAAGTGGAGTACCACAGGGTTCTGTCCTTGGCCCATTTCTTTTCTTAATTTTCATCAATGATATTGATAGTTCTCTTACATCTTCAAGTAAATTTGCAAATGATACTAAGCTCTTTTTGGAGTGAACTTCACTCTTTTTGGAGGGAATTTCACTCCTCTTGTAGTGAATTATCACTCTTGTGGAGCGAATTTATACTTTTCACTCGATCAAAGAGTGACTAAGTTCACTCTTTTGATTTTAGAGTGTTGAACATAACATGGATGGTAGTATCTTAAGAAATGTCACCTTCGAGAGAGATCTAGGTGTTGTAATTTCTGGGAATTTAAAGTCGTCAAGACAGTGTGCAGCCAATGCTGCAAAGGCGATAGAGTGTTTGTTTGGATTGATCAAGAGGAAGAGGAATTTCATCAGTTTACTAAGGACATTGTACTTAATTTGTATAAGCAGTTGGTTAGACCCCATCTTGACTATGCAGCTCAGGCTTGGAGCCCCTTCTATGAAAAGGACAAGTTTCTTTTAGAGCAAGTTCAGAGGAGAGCCTCTCGCCTTATACCTGAGGTGAGAAATTCACCGTATCATGCTAGGCTTAAACATTTTGGGATTACCACTTTGGAACTGAGAAGGATTAGGGGGACATGCTCCAGGTTTGCAAGTTTCTTTCTGAAGGAAATTCCCTTTCGACTTGTAGTTATTTAAGGGTTCAAAGTAATTCTCGGGTTCGTGGGCATTGTAAAAAGCTGGGAAAGCCTTTTGCAAGGCTTGATATTAGGAAGTTTTGTTTCTCCCATAGAGATGTCAACGAGTGGAATTGTCTGCCAGATTGGGTAGTTAACTCCCCGTCAGTTCACTGCTTTAAGGTTAACATTGACAAGTTCTTCCATGACTGTGGAAGAATCTGATTGTTTTGGGCTGTTGTTTAGGTTTGGTGGCCTTGGCCTTCCCTTGCCCTTCAACCTGTTATATTATGTCATGTCATGTCATGTCATTTCATGTCATGTCGGGTCATGTCGGGTCGGGTCGGGCCGTGCCGGGCCGGGCCATGCCACGCCACGCCACGCCACGTCACGTCATGTTATGTTAAAACGTTACGCATGGTAGTCTAGTGTTCAATTAGGCTGCTACATATGAGACCCCAAGTGGTGATGCAAGCGAATCGTTTCCCAAGTAGCTTTGTCTAGAAATGTTTACTGTTAAAAGTTAGTGCTAATCAAGTAGCCTAGATAGTTGGTTCAGCTTGGACTGTACAAAGAATGCCAGTATTTATGCGAGAAATATATTTGCCATAATTTAACAGAGGTCATGACGGGGTCATAGACAAGAGCAAGGTCAGCTCAACCCTCTGAAGGATCCAGCCATCAGAAGCTGCACCAGAAGTGCCGGTTTTCCAAAAAAAATCCTGAACTTGGAAAAGTTTGGACGCGCAAAGCGGGTCAAAAAATTCAAGTTTTCTTCTCAGAGATACTGAAAACATTTGGCTCAAGTTTATGACCTGGAACAGCGTTCCCAGTTTTCTTACCAGACAATTTTCCCAACTTACCTTGCTCTTTCCAAACCTTGAGCTCTTCCTTATGTTAATACAAACTCAACTATGCAGTGCTCACAAAATTATCCTGAGGGACAAGTCCATAATATGCAATCAATTAACGACCTCCCTGTGCATGATAAAAAAATGTCAGCTTTCCTGCACCTTTTAACTTGATTAGTAATCGAAGATCATTCATCATTTCAGAAGTTTACTTTCCTCTAAAAATATACTTATGGTGAAAAACCAATTAAGGCACCGCATTTCGGGAACGATCCTCTTCAGATACAGACTAGTAATAGGTTGCTAGTGCCAAAAATATACTTCTATTCAATCAACATATCTGAAACTGTCATCTAACAGTTTATACAAATTCAACAGCGGAGAAAAGCGCGCCGAGCCCACGAAATTTTTTGTAATTTAGGAACAAAATGCTCCGGACATTAATACTACAATTCACATCAATCGCAAAATATATTGACCAGTTTACTGTTTATAACAAAAGAGTAATTAGCCACACATGTTTTTCTTCATGCCTCAAATATTGGGGGGACATTTGATAGATGTCCCCCTTAAAAATACTGGGGAACGTTTCCTCGTTTCCCTCCACGTGATTGCCGTTCGTGCGATCATTGCTCATAATTTTAATACCAACATTTCTAAACTGTTCCAGGAAAATTTAATTAAACCAGTAATACTTCGAAATTTTATGTTTAGGTGAAAATAAATCATGAAGTTGGGTTTGGTATTGGAAAAACATGATTTTTGTAACGTCACATATGAGTGAATTTTCCAATATAATGTCTCAGCCACTCCATTCGGTTAACGACTTAATGGTAAATCCGAATTAAATTTATTTTTCCCCTCCTTGTATCGACGACACACAGCCCATAGAAACACATTTAGTCATTAATATATTTGTAGCTATTAGGCATTAGGCTAGTCCTCTAAATAATGTAAATTTGGAACCAAACATGACCCATGGATATTGACCATATATTGATGATTTTGCACAAAAACGAATATGTCCAATCAAAGACTCCCATGGATGTGTAATAGTGTAAACATCACAAATTCACTTTAGCAAGACCTTCAAATACAACCCTAATAATGAAAACCTAGAACTTCCCATGTTTTTTATAACAAATCATAGTAGCCTACACTATCTAGCCTCAAAATTCGGCACTGCCTGCCAAAAAACCATATTTTATTTCAAATCAAAGACCTGATGAAAATTTGTCCCAAACACAATATCGACTAAGATGAAAACGTAAAGACACAAACCACATGGCAGGACAGAGAGGGAAAATCTGAAGTGGGGTAAACCAATAAGCGGGATAAATACGCGTCTTCGACAAAGCGAAGCGGTTCTTTGAAGTCGTAGAGTTCAGTTTCCGGCTTTACAGTGCCTAATACAGGGTGTAGGATAAACACCCCGGGTGCAGGGGAATTCTCCAGACAACGAATTAATTTAAGAATAAACACAATTAAAAAAAAAAAAACTCATCGGATACCACACATAATAAATAACACATTTTGACCGTTTTAATACCAGTATGACTCAATTTAAAAGGAAAGGATTTTTTATTTATGTTCAAACAGGGAGTTGCAACTCCCTGGTTCAAAGGGCCTTGGTTTTTGGATGGCAGTGCAGCCCGACTTGTTAGACAGGAAGTGAACCGGGGAAGATTTAAATGATTTCTAACAGTTCACCTCCTATCTTTATATGACATTCTTGAGTCGAGATATTAAATGCTGAAGTTTATTCACTCACATTAAAATGGTACAATGTGCAATAATTTGTGATGTCATTGTTGTACTACTCAACTTACAATCTTGTAATTTTCTTAATTTTTCTGAAAGTTACTGCACCTTGTACCAAAGTGTGGTAGCACTCTTTCTCTTATGTGGTGTTGCATTTTTTTAAGCCCTCTCTGCTCTACAGGCTCAGATCGGAAGCCAAAAGGAAGTGTTCAAGGTCAAAAAAGAAAAACTTATAAACTTTTAAAGGGAAACAAAGCAAGTAATGGTAGATGTACAACTGGAAAATCACAAATTATTGCACAATGGACTAATTTGTTCCAAGTGAATAAATTTCAACATTTTATATCTCGGCTCAAGAATACCCTAAAAAGATGGGAGTTGACTGCTAGAATACATTTTCATGCTGTTTCATATATATTTTTGAAATGTGGGCACGAAGCGCCTTAGAGAAAGAACAGTTTGTTAATAAATTTTATTGTTATTAATTTTCTTTATGTTTAAATGCAACGTAACACCCATCGCATTAAACGTCTGCTACTTCTCCCAGACATGTATTACTTCTTATGTATTTTATGTTACATTTTTGTCGGTGGACTACCTGGGACAAAAAAATTCTCGTTTTTTTTTTTTTTTTTTTTTTTTTTGTTATTTCTGTCACAATAAATCATTTACGAAAGTTTAAATATTAATTTGTCACGATTATCAACGTTCCAGAATTATCAGTAATATGTGTTCAATAGTTCCCAAAAATCAGTGCAATTGTTTAAAGTTTAATAGTAAAATTTTCAAATCAGGAACAAACATCTTATTATACACGCTCTCCCAGCTCAAAAAGTCAACGGTAATGGGTACACATGATATCTCATGCAAAAATATGAAAAGCCTACTTGCTGACCGACTTGTAAGCTTCCATACTGAGAATGATGTGTAGCGCACAGCACTTGATCCATTAACTTACACACGTTCCAAGTTTTTTTCATTGAGGTACCGGTACACAAGCTGCCTCTTGACAGATGGCTGACAAGTTAGCCTTTCGTAACACATTCCATCTATCATGAACATGGCCATGATGATTTTGCTAGAAGAGCTCAATTTTTCTGTACCTTTAAATTACGTGTACAAAATCCTTTTCACTAACTCAAAATTTGAGTATGGTAGCCAACTTTTCTCGATTCATAACTTAATACCCCCAGGTCACCCTCTTTGAACCTCTGATACTCTATCTAGTTCGTATCTTCATCGGGGCTACAAGAAAAAGTCACCTTATTTTGATGTTATATCAAAAAGGTTGTCCCAATTCGTCAGTGACTGTTTTTAATGAAAGGGTACATAAAACTTAGCATCTTATCATCTAAGGCGTAAACTTCCGTCTACGAAGGCTATGTTATTTATGGGGTGTGCCCTCAACATGCAAGTTAACTGACGGTGAATCACATTAACAAAAAATGGCAGCGTTTTTAGCTTAAAGGGGAAGTGCAGTCACCCAAAAGTGAAGTAGTGTAGTAAACTGTCCTGTTTCATGATTGGCTCTTGAGAGTCACACTGTTAAAAAAAACTGTAAAACAACTGTAACAAAAACGGGGCGATGTACACTGTTTAAAAAGAAATTTCCTAACTGGCTAACTATAACCCTAATCCCTAACCTTATCCCTAACCCGAACAAAAAATACAATCGATACAATACAATGGCAACAACCAATCAAGGAACACCTTGTTAAACAACGCGCATCTACCCACAAAAACAAAAGAAATACATGTGAATCCTAGTGGCAGAGCTTCCATATGGTCAGGGGGATTAGGCCGTCGCCCCCTGCCGGACCAAAATCGTCTGTCGGCGCCCTTTTTAGGTTTTTAAAATACTTTACTCTTGCACCGTTATTGGCAAAAGACATAAATTAATAACGTTGTTGTAAGGCCCAGATAACAAAGTGCCCTAACAGCCACCAGTATCTGTACTATCTGCACTTTATTCTGATGAAAAGGGTCTTTTGTAATACAGGGTTAGGTTTTCCCGAAACGTATCTTCATGCTTTGTACGCGCTAGTGAATGTTGTCGCTGTGCTAAGTTAATTGCTTCCACTCCAAGCGTGATTATAAGCTTTGTCAAATACACCGACTGACATTAAATTCACCCTCCCGGCCAATAAAAGATGTTGCAAAGAGTGCAACAATAATTGTATCCCAAAGAACCCTCTTGTTGTCGGGGATAATTGTCAACATAGACAATCAAAAGAGTTTACAAACTTATCAAAATATCTTCCACAACATTTTTCTAAATCGTTTGACGAGAACAATCAGATTAAAATAAAACTGTTATCTAGTGGTAATGATTTAAGGGTTTTAATGAGCAGTTTCCATTTTGCTTTTCTTCAAGTGACCATTCTCGTGATAAATGGCTATTTCTGACACTGGACGATAGTCCCATGAAAATGCTTATATCTGTACTTTAGTGGTCTCAAAAGCCAGAAAATTGCATCTTATAAGCCAAGGTTTAGGCTACTCACTTTTATTTATCATGACTTCGGTATCAAGAGAGCCAAGCAGACCTTTTGTCTTGGCTATTTTTTGCAATGTACTTAATTAATGGATATTTCAGAGTGGTCACATGATGTAAATTACGTCAATTAATGTTTCTTCGTGTACTTATCTTGATTTTCAGATGTCAAAAGTGTGCACCGAACGCTGACTGATTAATTTCCATAACTTTTTCCCCCTGTAAGATTGCTTGCTATTTAGCTCAAGCAGGTTTAACCCCATCTTCTCAAAGTAGCCCGTTATTAGGCCTATATTAAAATCTTAAATCGAGGCCTGATAATAACACAACATACTAGAATGTGAAAGAGAGGGAAAGAAACATGGGCGTCCGCAGGTAGGGGCAAGGGGGACTTGCCCCCCCCCCGGAAAATAAAAAACCTGAAAAAACGAAGAAAGCATAAAGAAAAAAGGGGAGGTTAATTAAAATCAACATTTTTTAACAATTCACTCAGTGTTTTCTCTATTTTTATGCGGTAAATAGGCTGAAATTTTCTTGCGCTCCGCGCCACCATGGATGTGCGCCGAGCTTAAATCCCCCTAAACGAAATTTGACCCCCTCCCGGGAATTTTCTTCTGCAGAGGCCCATAGATAGAAAATTCAAACAACTTGTTGAGGAGAAGAAGGAGAAGGAGAAGAAGTCTTCTACCAGGTGCGGAAAATCAAATGGAAAGTCTGAAAAGCGGTGGCTTCGATCGTGCTGAGGCTCATTCTATTTACTCCTTGGAAACACCCCTGCATACCATTTTCGCCCCTCTGGCCGAAATCCCTAGCTCCGCCACTGGTGTATCTCTGTAGTAGCAAGGATTCACATGTGTTTCACATGTATTTCTTTGCTTTTACTGTAATTTTACAGGCGTTATTTAACAGTGCATGTGACCATTTTTTTTTTAAATGTGAAATATACAAGAAATTGTAATATGCAATATTGAAGTCCTAAAATAATAGGATAAATAGGAATAAAATATGGATGCTTCTTTAAAACAAGTATGATATACGACTGTTCTTGCGTAAATTACTTGATCACGTTATGAAAAATTTCGATATGCCAGCAGAGTCGTAGCCGGAGCTTCTGATCATATCGAGGGTTTTTCAACCAAATGGTAATTACATTAAAAATGAAATAGTGTTTGAAATAGCATATCATTCAAATAATCATTTCTTGCGTTGGGTTCTTGCTTCATATTACTTCTTTTTGCCTTTATCACTGCCATAAATTTAAAAAATCATTCGTAATGACCAAATCCAAGCACTTCAGTTAAGAGTTCCTGAGACAGTATGTTCTCAAACATGAGAATGAGAGGCTAAAAAGAACTTAATTTTTTTGTTTGTCAATGACAGATGACAATGACGTATCACTCCAAGGTTCCTGTTGGAAAAGTGTGTGGGTGAAACACTTCTCCAATGTTAGGATTTAAAACATATTTCGGTTGTCGACGTACTTCCCACAAGATATCTCCATCGACCTTATTCATCAAAGACACAATGAAGTCATCCTCGGGGTAAAACAATAGAAGACGTGGCCGCATGCAGAAGGACTCTCCAGCATGTATAGCAGACTAAGCACGTATTTTACTGGTTGACTCATTAGCTTTCTGCATTTGCTAGTGTTGGTTTGTCTTGCTCCAAAAGGACGGCGTACTTTTTGATCGGTGATATCACATTCATAACGTCTATTGCGTGTATAAGACTTCAGTACCTCCTCAGCTATACTGACGTCACCGTACATATTTTATGTTTCCTATATTATCCCTGCAAATTGCCTGCCCCAAGAAACCATGAAAAGGTCTGTGACGGATAAAGTACCCACTCTTTACCACATCCCTGCTTTTACGATGTTCATTGACAGAAAATGGTAGCTTACCTAAAGTTTTCAAGCAAAATGCAAAATATTAACATGAGGAATGGAACAAATAATTAGCATTTGAGCAAAATCACTTAACCATGTTAAAGTTAACTTGTAAACAATGAAAAACTCAGTCCAAATAATCATGCCGGCAAAAAGAAGTTTTTGCTGCAGCAAGTGAGTTGCAGCTGCCCCCACAAACAAACACACTTTGAACTTAATATTGCATGTCCTACAACTTCAGTTTGCATAATTTGTTTAGTTGCGCTCAGTTTTTTGGTGTTTACTCTTACTCTATTATGTTTTTTCCGTTTTGCATAACAAGTTTTTTTTTTCTTTTTTCTTTTTTTTTTTTGCCGATGCACAGTGCGCATCAACCCAGAAATTTCGTAACTGGGTAGTAATGATAGCGCTAACCCCTAACCACTGACTCCTAACAAAGAGTTCAATCGATACAATACAATGACAACAACTGATCAAACAGTGCGCATCAACCGGTAGGTTTGGGCCAATAGCTCAGCTAACAGGTATTTTCTTTTAGTTCTATTCCATATATTTTCGCTTTTATGTATGTTCGTTTCTAACTTATTTTTGTAAATCGTACGATAAATAAAGTTGACTTTGAATTCAGTCAGGGGTGCTAGCATTAATGGACTCGATCTGATTCAGTTTGTAAGTCGTGGTATAGGTAAGTGAAGACCATGGACTTAAAAATGGAGGTAGTTCGAATCCAAATGAAATTGGCATGGGGGGGGGGGGTTGTTTCACATTTGACTTTTCGCTTTTGGTTTATTATTTTACTTACTGCTTCTTGTCAATTACCAAATTTTTTGCGAGGCTCAACACGCCTTCTAGTCTCATCGTTGCCTTTGTTACTGTACCAATAGCGCCTTTTCAAATATATTCACATTAGTCAGTAGTCAACAACCCCATCAGGTTGGTTGCTTGAGTGCATAGGCTTATGGCTTCCGTTATGGCGGAGCACAGTATTGAAGACCTTGCCCTCTCATCCGAAACTACAATTTTTTTGTACGCAAAAATTCTCAATTGGCTAGGCTCTTTGATGGACTGCAAGTTCAAACAATGCATAGTACACAACACAAGAACGAATTAGGCAGAATGCGCTGTACTGAGAGTGTTTTAATTACTCACTGGGTTTTTGTATACTCACCCTGAAGCAACAAACTGAGATTTTGTCTGGATGAGGACAGTGGCGTAACCAGCGGGGGAGGGGCAGGGGGAAAACTGCCCCCCGGACACAAAAAAAATGGGAAGAAAAGAAAGGGGAGGAATGAAAGGAAAAGAGGGAATAGAAGAAAACAAAAAAGAGGAAAAGAGGGAAGAGAAGAAAAGGAAAAAGAGAAAAAGAAGGGAAAGGAAAGGAAAGAAAGGAAGAAGAAAAAAGGAAAACGGAAAAGAAGGGGATAGGAAAAAGGAGAAAAATGAGAAAAGAAAGAATGTGGGTAAACTGTAACATCAAAAGCAAGATTGATCTGCATTCACGGAACACTGTTTTGGTCAATATATACACATTCATGTCGAAAAATATATGAACACTCATTTAGTCACCTAAAGTTAACAAAATAATATCTGAGGTCCACTTTATCGGAGGAAAGGCTTTCCTCTCTTGCTCTTTGCCAGACAGTCGGGAGGACTTTAGAAAAGCAATCATTCTCAGATTTGCCACCAACATTTGGAGGAAGTGCAGATTCTTCAGTAATCCCCCAAACGCTTTAAACTTCCTCACCAACATTTCAAAGCTTTCTGCAATAAAAGCTCCGTATCATCAAACTATTGTTTTAGAAGGGCAAGTTTCTGCAATATAAGCTCCACATCAACAGGTTATTATTTCGGAAGGGAAGAAATTTCGGCGCGCTTCACGCGCCGAAATACTTCTCTTATACAATGGTGTTCACATTTGCAAGAAAATTCGGAACTGACTTACAAGCCCGCGACATGCCATTTCCGGCTGTCTGAGGGGTCGCCATCTTTCAAAATTTTCTGTACGCTCTGCGCCAACTGAAGATAGTCTTTCTAGAACGACCTCATATTCTAGGCAGGGGAACCATTGGCCTTCCGTACTCAAATGCTCTTATACACACCTGTCATCAGATACTTTTTTTTATTCTTTAGTTATTGAAGTGAAAAAATTTTATCAATGTTGAACGTTGCATAGCAGTGCCGTAGCTACAGGAAGCAGGGCGATTGCGCCCTTGCTCGAAAAAGTGAAGAATTCGAAAATTTGCCATTTGAGACACCAGTCAAACACAGTGCGGTTTTCCCAAGTTTTCCTCCATTAAATTCCGAATTCTTCAAAATAAAAGTTCCATATTTGATATTATAAGTTTTAAAATGGCAAAAGTTTCTGCGCGCTTCGCGAGCCTATACATTGCAAGCCTTAAAGCTGTAAGTGATCGCTCATAAAGCAGTCAGTGGATAATTTGTACCAGCCACTACAGTGCTGTATCCGTAAAATTCTTTTCAAAGTAGGTTTTCATTTTTGTATAAAAAGGCAAAAAAGTTTCGAGAGTCTTTTAATGTCGCCGAGAAGCCTTAATCCGCACTCATTAGATGACACGATCTTCAGTTGACAAGCTATCTCAGATGTATGCTGATAGGAAACGTAGATTCTATGATACTCCCCCAAATATGCAAATTTCCATAGAGAAACCCTGAATCTAATGTATTTTCTGCAAAACCAGGTCCATAGTTACAAATGTGTAAAAGGACCCAAATTTCCAAGGTAGTACTTCCATGCTTATACAGTAGTGTTCACACTTAACTCAAAAAAATCAGATTTATTTTAAAAACATTTGTTCTTGCTCGTAGAAAAGGCAAAAAAAAAACATAAAAATTAACCTTTTGGTCGATGGGGTAGGGTGAGTTGCATGGTCCAAAATTGTCCCCCCCCCCCCAAAAAGAAAAAAAAACAAACAAACAACACTTCCCTTAAGACCCTAAGACACCCACAAACTAACCCATCTCAACTAGTACAAAATCGGGAAACCTCTATGCTTTTGCCCCCCCCCCCCCGGCAGTCAGGTCTGGTAACGCTACTGGATGAGGACGACTTTTAGAAAGTTGACGGAGGAGCATAAGTAAGTATGTTAAGAGTAGAAACTTTTGGAGGTAAGAGGACTAGGACTTTAAATAATGCAACGCAAGGTGATAACTTGCCTTCTTCATTTTTGAAGTTATGTTAAATAATAATGTCCAAGTATCAGATTCTGCTTGTAAGATGTCTCGGCACGGAGTCTGTCAGGGAAATAAATGATGTTTATACATTTCCGCATTCATGTGATGGCATTCGTTACGGTTAGAGTTTGGTGTCGTACTTTTTCTATAGAAAATTAATCTTCATCCTCTGTCTGCCGGGGTTTGGTGACTCTTATGTCGTTGGAACTAATAATGGATGCGTTTCAATCGATTCTTAACATTTTCTTTGCAATTTACCAATTTTTTCTTGCAATCGATTCCATATTTGCTTGCTGTTTTATCCATTTAAATTCAATTCAACAGCATTTCGAGTGTTCAACGGCAATTATTATTTTTTGAAACAGTGCTAATGCAAAACTTCGCCCAGGTTTGTGCGTATGAACTACCACTGTTTATACTCAATGATGGTCTCAGTGAAACATGTGTAGGGAACGGGTGCGCGTGCCCATCAAAAAGCCAGTTCGATAATTCGTTTCGGGTTATGCACATGAGCACATCCCCCATATTGTGGGGATGAAAAAACCAACCCTGCACATACAACATATGTTCCAAAATTTGAGTTACATGAAAATTCTGTGGAATCATTCTTTCTTAAACCATCTACAACAAAAAGGGTGACCACAGGCATGATTTTGTGCAGTGAATTGCATCTAAATTGTCTTTGTGCATGGTGTAAAAATTTGCAAGTTAATCTGCCTAAACCAGGATAGAGAACCCTATTTTCGTTAGAATTTGCTAGACACTTTGATAAAGTTGTAGGCACGTACTAAGAAAAACAACGGAACGTCGTACGCTACGTGCTGAGCTCGGTTTGTGAATCCCACGCTGTGCCCCCAAAATTCCATGCGGAAATGAATTACCGAACTCGCTTTTTGGCGGGTGCGCAACTCCCAAAGGCTTTTAAATTATATTACTGTAGGGGTTGGCTGAGGAGAGTCTTCGACCAAGTTTTTTTTACAATAGTTTAGTTATGTTTGGCCACAAATGGCTTTCAAATACCAACATTTTCTTGCTCTTTGAGGGCTTCAGACCCTTTCTCAGCATAACCTCTAAAATTATACCTCCTTCCAGTCTTCCTGTGACTTCCAATACATTAAAGCGCAAGAGCTTCTACGGGCTTCTCCCCTGGGCCCCACCAGGGACTTTAAGGAAGACCTCACACATGAAAAGCTTTAGGCTTCGCGCTCGCCGAGCACACTTCGTGTGCACACCTTCGGGATCTGATATCCTTCACCCCGACCTTCCCTCCTAAAGTTGAAACGGAATCTACACAGCTGTGTCCTACTGTTTATTTTCCACTCAGTTTACCCGGCCCCAATGTATAGCCTTCATAATCAACTTGTTCAAGCCCCATCCACGACTGCTATTGCTAATGTTTTGTTTATTATAAATGTGTTCCACTTTGAGATCATAAAACCGATTCTAATTTACATATAACTACCATTTGATTCGAAAAGTCCCATCAAAATCAGAACTATAGCATTGGGGACTTTTCCGAGCCTGGGGCTTCTTAATGTGAGGAAATATCCTGGTAAGTATACAAGGATATATGTGCATCTAATAATATAATTTGAGTTACTCTGCAACTTTGGATATGACATAGATAGAAAACACTTTCATTTTAGAAATTTGGTTCTCCCCCTTGTCAAAAGTGCAATTTTAGGTTACTGGTGTCACCTGAAGACAACATAAGCTCTATATAGAGCAACTTTGAAATGTTTTACTAGCAAATCATTCCTCTCAGAACATTTGTGCTACTTAATTATTCTACTAGTTAATGTTATAATTCTGACTATGCCGGGAACTATGAAATAAATTTAAATGTAATATTGCGTTTGCACTATGGCGTTTGTCCGCTCTTGGTTGTAGTTGTCAGTAGAAACCGAACGGTAATACATGCAAATATAATATGAATAAGCATATTAAGTATGAAATCAACCAGGATCAATTCACCATCATAGTTGGGTGAGATTAAGGCGCAAGAGGAATTATCCCACCCAGACCGTAACTTATAAATATATACACATAAAATGGCAGCAACACTAGAGGAATTAAAAAAACACTGTTGGTAGCCTATTGTGAACAAATTACAATTTAATATGATGAACTTCGTTAAAAATATCAAAAACGTATAAAATATAAAAAAGAGCCGTTAAGTCGGCAAAATTTGCTCTTACTCAAACTAATGATAAAAATGAGTAATTTGCATTACAAATCTTCATTCAAAGTTAAGGCCGTATCCTACATCCCATTCCATTGCGACTCGTGGTCATCTACCCTTTTCCAAATAGCAACCCTGTCAACAAATTTGGTCGGCTTGGCAACGGACCGCTGTAGGCCACTTCGGCGGTCCGTTCTCAGGTGGCTCACCGACGTTTCTCCAACAGTGATAGAACTGATGGGCTGAAAATTTTACCCAGTATTCAATTTTTTTTTTGACCCGGGTGTATCCAGCGGATCTCCTATGGTCCTCCGGTGTTCCTTCCATGTGGCCAACCACTTATTCGCGGCCGATCGAAAGTCGACAATGGCCGCCGGCGGACCGCCGGATATTGCTGATGGGGTATACAAAGGCATGTGGGATATAACATTGGTGTGCGTATTATTTGGTCACAGTAAAATGACATTGAAAAAAGAGGTACGCACCAAAATCCATTGCTATTTAGAAAAGGGTCATATGTATCCTTTGAAAATGGCCCATTAAATGCATCACGTCTTTTGCGAAAAAAAAAAACACCCATGCAGGGGAATCGCAATTCTCAACTTATCTTTCGGAATGCTTCCCCGTGAGCATACCGTATAAATTATGTTTCACTATACACTCTAAAAACTGTTGGGGACGCGATGGGCGATGTTGAAAAAATGAAGGAGAGCAAAAAAATAAAAAAAAAAATAAAAAAAGATAAACGGCAAGAGGAGGGAGGGAATCGGGGGGCGTTTTTTTTACAGTTTTTCGAGGGGGGGGGGGGGGAGAAGCTCCTAGTCGTTACGATAAAGTTTGCAGTTCCAGACCGTGGCTAGAGTCCCCGATGGTTTACCTGTTTTTTGCTCTTAAGGGACAATTTCCCTAATAAGAACCCCAAATTTTCGGCGCGCTACGCGCGCTGTAGATTCACTCCTTTTTCTTTTTAATATTCACATATATTTTTAATATCCACATATCTAGAGAGTGTAAGTCCTGTCAACATTACCAAGAAACAGGGAGGCAGAGTACACAGGTTATTTAGAGGTCTTAAATTTCATCCCATATCACAAAGCCTAGTTGCTGTTCTCTTGTGTGTGTCACGCGATAGGTCAGTTGGTGAGCGACTCACGGACAGACGGAGCATAGTTTGGTTATTTTATCGGGTATTCCAGGTGTTTTCGACGCAATGTATGTTATCCTCGATACGGTCTACAACCCCCACAGTTTCTATTTTTTTTCTTTTTGTGTTTAATGATTACATAGGCTATGTTATTTTTGTAAGTCTACCAAACAGTTGGGTAATACGTAATTGACCAATCAGATGATTAGTTAAAGATCAGTTAAGTTTTACAGATAATTATTGTAATATAAGTGGTTCATTACAAGATCTCATGGTTGAATAAGGTTGTATTTGGTAAATAAAAAGCTAACGGTAGAATAGCAGTAAAAATCTGGACGAAAGTACTTAAAGAGCTATGGTCGCATAGAAAAGAGAAGTTTTCTTTGCTACATAATCAATGGGAAAAGAAATACAAAATTCACGATTGAGTTTTCTACTTTAAACTTCACACTTCACTGTTTACCTACCAAGTGCACCGTCGCCGGTGCCCCCAACTACTCTTGGAGGGAACATTTTCCAGTTATGACTTGTATATGTGTAATGAAGCAATGAACTAAAGATGGAAGCTGCATTTTTTGGAGAGCGGCAACTATTTTGGAGGGCGATTTCACTAGGAAGGCCTGTCGCCCCTCTAAAACCCCCCTGTGGAGAACACTAGAATCTAGTATAAAAAGAAAAAATCTACCACCATGTTGCATCTAAGCTCTTCGAGACAGCAAAAAATTCCAAAAGGGGAGGGGAACACCCAGGAAGACAGGCCCGTAGCCAGGGGGTTCGCACTTACTCCCGCCCAGACCTATTTTTTTATTATTTTTTTTATTTAAATGGAGTTTTGGCGTTTTTCAAGGTAAAATGTCAATTCCGCTGGTTTAGCCAATGTAAGTCTTATGAGTAGCTGTTTTGTTTCAGTGCAACACAATTTCCTAGGGCCCCATTGACTCGTCAGTAACCCTCTTACTGGCACACAATAACTCTCGAGGGAATAAGGAAAACATTGATACAAGATTGAAAATGTCCAAAAATTCCAGCTAAGGTGTTCACCAGATCGCTCAATTTTGATGTAAAATTGCAACATCTCCTTGAGGTAGGAGTGGGAAAACCACACCCTCTCCCCGTTCGGATACTGGGCTCCTCACTTGGACGCTTCGCCCCCTCAAGAAAATGCCACACCCCAGTGGCAGCGATGAAAAATGAAAAAGTGGGGGATAAAGGTATGTGCAGCCCCTCAATATATGTCAAGTGTTCCAATTAAGAAGTGGGGAGGATTTCAAAGTTGGGCTGAACATATTCTTGCTCTGAATACTCGGGAAGTGCCGTTTCCGGCCATCTGAGGGGTTTGTAAAACCAAAAATTTCCTGGTTCGCTCCCCACCAATCGATGGTAGAGCTCCGCTTAGAAACATGTATTGACATTTTTTATAGATATTTTTTTTTTTTTTTTTTTTTGCATTAATTGAGAAATTTCAGAAATGAGATCCATTGGAACATGCAGCATAAAACACTCGGGAAGTGCCGTTTCCTGCCATCTGAGGGGTTTCTAAAACCAAAAATTTTCTTGTACGCTCCGCGCCAACTGATGGTGGCGCTCCGCTTAGATAGTCTTGTCGGTCAAGATTGGGGACGATGAGTCGACTTTGCCCCCCCCCCCCCACAACAAAATCCTGGCTACGCCCCTGTTTCATTAGTTCTACCGGGCGTCTAAAAACCACTTGTTTCTCTTCTGATATTCATCTTCTGGAACAACTATCACCATCCTCATCAATCGTACTAGCAGTTACTCGCAGTATCTTAAATTTACATCCATCAGTATAAGAAAATATGTAAATGGCATATCAAATAGTGGCACCTGGAGGTGACAGGGAATT
Organism: Holothuria scabra; assembly: GCA_037179385.1. Classification (NCBI taxonomy): domain Eukaryota; kingdom Metazoa; phylum Echinodermata; class Holothuroidea; order Aspidochirotida; family Holothuriidae; genus Holothuria; species Holothuria scabra. The sequence continues at coordinate 5,306,767 of CM074192.1, read as the reverse complement.
TTCTAGAGCTGGTTCGCAATGACCGCAAAAACAGTCAAATTTAAGAAAAATTAATCATGGAGACCCTCATTCCATAGCCTATGGCTACGGCTCCAGTTGCTAAAGATTTCGTTGTTTCGCTGGCATCAACTTCCCAAGGTGCAGTGTTGTCTCCAATAAAAAAAATCCTCATGCATTTTACCCGCCGATACCAAGTTAATGTAAATACTTTCCATAACAAAATATTTCATTGATAATTCAAAGTTTTACGTACAATGCAGCATATATTTCAAAACCGACACTAGGCTCTAGTCTCTACGTCATTAGGGAAGGGTGTCCCTCCCCCATCAGTCCACATAAACATCAAATGACGCTAAGTTATTTTACTTTTATTTCCGAGAGACATTTTGCTACGTCGCAGTCTTTGTAATTATTAGTTCTACCACGGAGGTGTCTAATAACACTTCCATGGTTCTACTTGACTAGTTGTTCACGTTGTTAGTGCGTAAAGACTAGCGTTCCTCTTCTTACTTTTGCGTTGACGGCTTATCACTTTTACCACGGCAGCGACCGCTATAAGGACAACGCAAATAGATATCACAGCAATAACTGCCTTTATTAATGTCATCTTGAAAAGAAAGCTGTTACCAGATTCACTTTCCATTTCTTGTGTGGTAGCTGATGTAGTACCTAAGCCGTTATCGGTGTGGATGTTATCAACTGGGTGCGGTATTTTACGACGGAAAATTGCCTGTTCAGTGTTAGACATTTGTCCTTCGTTGCCTGCGTCATCGACTGCGTACACGCCGATAATGATGGATTTTGTATCTTCATCGTTTAGAAGTTCTGTGTAAAATGTGAACGATTCCAAGCTTCCAAAGGGGGCAGGAGACGACAAGTTCCCATCTAAGATGTCATTTTGATCAATCTTTGGAGAGAATGTCCTGTTGTTGCGTAATGCACGTGACGAGTTAGCCCATTGAATTACATAATGATGTGCTGGCAAGAAGAAGCGAGTAAAATAAGGAAACTATAAGGTCTGGTCCTCTTTATCCAAGCAGTTTCGATTCTTCTATTTTCTTACTTAAGCCCCTCCTACAACTTTCTAAGACTCATCCTCATCCAGACACAATCTCAGCTTCAAGACGAGTGTAAAACACCCCAATGTGAAATCAGTACACTCCCAGGACAGTACATGCTATGTAATATGAGCTACAGTACTCTTTATTTTTTAATCTGCTGTCAATCAAAAGGCTAAGCAACATGTGAATTTCTGCGGACTACTACAAAAATTATAATTTGCAGGTGAGAAGATTGGGCATGTAGGAAGACATAACATGTAAATTTGGACCAATATCTGCAGATATGAGACTAACACTGAGTGCATTCAAAATTAGGTAAGTGATGCCGGTTCGATTTGTTTACGGATAAATTTGTATGTGTGTAATACACTCTAAAACGGTTGGGCACGTATGCCTCCTGATAAACTGTTTCGGGTTAAAAACTTATCCAAGTTGGTTAAAACTACCGTCGTTAGTTTACCAAGCAATGAGTGTACTTTTCTTACCAACTTGGGTGCTATTGTTACCCACCTGTTTAGCAGGAGGCGACCGGAACAAATTCGATCAAAATTTACCCAACAGTTTTTAGAGTGTAGGACTGTACTAAACAGTTATGTATTCCTCATTGAGCAGTGTATCCCATAAAGTCTAAAAATCACTCCTTGAACAGTCTTAGAGTTATGCCCCCTCACCAGTTCATTTACTCTGAATACATCTGCCGCTGTGCCTTGTGCATAAGCAATGGAGAAGAGAAAACAAGGCAGTGAGCCACAACTGGAAAAAATGCCTTGGCCGGCTCAACTTGAACCAGTTCGTTGGAAACTGGGCCGTGAAACTCAATCTAACCTAACCTGAAAATATCATGATATGAATCTTGTTTGTCTATTCTCTGAAATAATTTTCACTTCAGGACAAGTCAATCCACCCTGTGCTTCCGCTGGAACAGCAACTAATTTGCAAGTACGGTATTACCTTTTCTGGGTGGAAATGATTTCATGTCATTGTTGTGTTGGTACATTCAGAACCGTTAACCCGACCCATTACCCCCTTTCTCACAAGTGGAAACAAATTGTTTAGAGGTTAAATTTGATTTGTCTGTTCATTTATTTCATGCGAAGTCACACACAAAAAGAAAAGACAAAGAGAAAGTCAATTTATTTTCCGTTACCATTTCCATAGTCCAAATCGTCACCAGGTGCAGTAAATGTCAAGGTCACAGACATTTCCGCTACCGATGTATTGACTACCAGATCTGTGATTTTGTTGGGAGCTACGATATCCACAAATGGCGACCATCCCTCTGGTGTTTTAGAAACCCTTGTTGCACCTCCTGAGACCCCTCGGGTGAAGTTTGGTGCTGGTACCCCTTTGAACTCTTTCAATGGAGTTCCGGGCAGTGAGAGGTTTAGTTTTTCTGTGAAAATAAGAATCAAACTGTGTGGATACTGCACACATGTCTACAAAATGTTGCCATTTGTTTCATTTTTTGTGGATAATGTCGTAATCACAGACTTATGTACATGGACATAGCATGTAACGTGTACGTCCTATCCATTGCTGGTCGCCACCGACTGAGACAAAAAAGGCGCACCAAGATGACCGCCGTGAAGCTATAAATCGTCTGATTTGACGACGACTCTGTAATACTTTAAACAAAATTTAACTTGAAAGGAGAAAAATATCATATTCCTGCAATTAGTGAAGGGATTTTGACCTTACCTTGCCATATTTGAAAAATATTTCAACTTTCTTACAAAATATGGAGATATACTTGAGCAAGTCCAAACTTTCACACAAAACCATATCAGACGGACATCTTGATGCGCTCTTTCTCACACTACGGTAGCGACAATGTACCGGGCAGTATGCTCTGTCCATGTATATGAAGTCCGTGGTCGTAATACATCTAGCTATAGAGCGACTAAAAAAATAACCCGCGTGACATTTGAACAAAAACACGTTTTCAACTTGACACTACCATGTACCATACGGTCAAATTACATGAATAACAAGAGTGGCCAATGTTTTTAGAGCAAAGTGGCTTAAATCTTGTAGGAGGGCAATATTCATTATTACATACATGGACATTCTGAAGGCTGTAATGACATAAATGCCGAAATGTCACATAAACTTTATTACCGTAGTTCGTTAATTCACCAGCGAGGAGAGCTTCCGGGTCGAGATACATGCCGACACCCGAGAAGCGTGACCCCGAAGAAGGCCTCATGACGACCGCCTCTCCGTTATTTTCAACACGTATTTTAAATCCATAGTAACCGACTCCTGTGAACTGAGTAAAGTACCTCGAGTATATGCCGTCGTCCTTCGTAAGGTCGGCACCTGCAAAACAGAATGATATAACTACTTATATTCTATTAAAATGCTACCATCACAGTCTCTTTTACCATTTTCGTCATCGTGGTAATTTTAATCGTCACTGTCATCAACATCGTCGTCGTCAACATGTCTTTATGGTCATCTATATCGTCGTTGTCGTCATGGGTATCGTCCTTGTTGTCGACATTGTCAGTCATAACTATCTTCACCTAATTCTTTGCACTCATCTTCATTGTCAAGATGTCGTCGTCGTTAAACTTCATCGCCAGTATCTCTATGGTTACCGTTACTCAACATGGGCATCGTCGTCATAACACACTGCAATAGTCAACTTTATCGTCTATGTTGTCATGGTTTTCGTCACGACGTCTTCAACATGATGTCATCGTCGTTATCCCTATCGTCATTGTCTTCAGTGTCGTCGTTATTGGCTTAGCCATTGTTATTGTCATCGTTGAAGATAAGCTGTTACCACGTTTCTAACGCGATTAGTAAGGTAATTAAACAAACGCTTGATTATCCATCCTGATGATCCTCCTGTAAGTCTGTACACCGAAAACCAAGGGGAAGATTTGCTTCAATGTTGCCACATTTGCTACAAATCCTCCTTATTTGGTGTTTTGTGCAGGCTATAAGATCTTGACATAGAAATTGAATCTCCAGTTATCATGATAATAGCTTAATAGACGCAGCTCACAATTTAAGAACCTCACAGTCCAAATTTCAATGTTGAAAAACTTAAGTATATAAATGTACATGCTACCTTTACACTTTCAGTGATGAAAGTTACGCTGAGATAAGAAATATCATAAAGAAATTGCATACTTCTGACTTATATACAACATTACTGACAAATTTATGTTTCATCCTTAAAGATCTTTGGTCCTTTCAGTTGGTTCGTAAAATGTGCGACCAAAATGCCAAATGATGAAAAATTTCTCCCATCACCAGTGAAATCCATTTAAAGGTTAAAAGAAGTTGCTCTAAACTTAATTCAGAACAGCAGTCATAGCCCAGAGACCCCCCCAGTATCTGTCATGCTATTTCAAGACCTAAATATTGCATATTTCATTCAACCAAATGTTCGTTCTGAAAATCAGGAAAAAGGAATATATTGTCACGTGACCCTCAAGAGCCCTTCATGAAATAGAGTAGATTATTTCACTAATCCAACTTGGGCGCGTTCATTTACCCTTTCATTTCAACCTTACCAGCACCTCCGTCAAACAACTGCAGCTCAACTGTGCCTCCCGGTGTTTCGATGGTGGCAATCACCCTGGCCCAAATGACGGGATAGAATCCTTGCCTGACCTCCGCGTAAGCGACCAGGGGCTTGTTGTTTACTACATCCGTATCTGTACCGCTCAGGAAGGTTGACACAACGATTGGGTCTACTCCTTCTTGTGACGGAAATGACGACACAACAACAATGACGTCATAAGATTCAGTGGTCAATCGATTAGTCACTACATACTCCCACGACCCTGACTGCAAGAATTAAAACAAGACAAGGAAAAAGGGAAAAGCCAACACTGATTTTATTTTTGCTTCTTGCCATTTCAGTTACACCATTAATCAGGCCACAACCATTGGGGTAGTAAATACCGGGCACAAGGGAGCACGTGCCACCCCCCCCCCCCACGACAAAGCCACCCATGTGGACAAATTGGGAATGAATATTAGTCCTAGATAGGGAGAGAAACCTCGGAAATTGTGCCTTACCCTGAAAATTTTCGTGGCCCCTGCCCATGCCTCCTGCTTACAACATCCTGGCTATATAAAACTGACATCAACAAATTAACTCTTGAGAAGCGATCGTTTTCATTGACTGGAGAATATCTCTAGGTAAGTTTTTTACCACTGTCCTTGGTTTGCATAAGCAATTTACCTGTGACTTCTGCATGTGTTACTACCCAGACCACCGAAGACTTCAAATAAGACTTCAGGAAATAAAGACACTTACCTCTGCAGTGTTATTGATTTTAATTGTGATTTTCTTGAAAGTCAGATCCTCCCAATACTCCGGTGTTGAAGAACGATCAAACAAAACGCCAGATGGTGACGTCACATTTACGTCTACAACGTGACCTTTTTTTCAAGAAAAAATGAGGTGAGATGAAACAAAGACAAAGAACTATTAAGAATGATATGGTACAGCCATATTTGTTATCAAATAGTCCTCCGTGTTCACTTTTTGAAACATTCTTCATTTTAAATGATGTAAGAGTGCTTGACGGTAGTTTTTTCACGTTTGCTACTGTATTTGTGAATAGTTACTTTGCCTACTTGATGGAGAACAGACGAAAGGTACTTGTATGCTAAAATGCCGAATTTTGCTCATTTGCAGAACCAGGAATACACTGATTTAATCTAGTTACCCAACCACTCTCCGTGCGTAATAATTAACCCTTTGCCGTTGTTGGGGTCCTTTTGGACCCATACGGAGAGCGCGGCTGTCACCCATCTTTAGTACTGTATCACGCGGAGCTCGAAACTGCAAGTAGCTACCCAAAATTCGGCCCCAACAACGAGAGAGACAATAGTTTAAGGTCAAGGGGTCATTAGCCTACGTAGGCTGATGCGGGGCGTGCTAAGTCCGCTTTTCCGCCCAATCCCGAGGCTCGCAAATACGCCCCGATTGGAGCACAACGGTAAAGGGTTAAACCTAATTGTCAACAAGTTTGGTCGGCTACGTCAGTTGGACTGCCCTAGTCCACCTCAGTGGTCCGTCGTATAAATGCCAGATGCTATGATTCGTCGGCGCTGGTCCATCCTCCTAGTATGGCAATGACACTGATGGCCAAAACGTTTTAAACCAACACATAATTTTGTTCTGACCTGGATGTAGTCACGAAACTCTGATAGTCCTCCGACGGCGAGTTCTTCATGTTACGAAAATATCGCGAGCGAATCGCAGGATAATGTAATCTGGCATTCAGTGTCCTCAACTAGAAAGTGGTCGCGGACGCCGCTGTGATAAATCAGAAGATCAGCTGCCAAAACTAGCTCAAACCAAACAAATAGCTTAATTAAAAAACAAGTAATGAAGTGATTCAACATCATTTTGGAGTCAAACAATGAAGTGCAGTTTACGCAGAACGAAGATTTACCAAGTAGCCGCAGCCGTTACAGGCATCTTATTCCAGAGCACCGATTCGTCGTTTGCATTGCTGGTGATAGTTACAATAATACGCGCTTGCCTCCAACTAAAATTATCACTTATATTATAATCCTTGATATGTGACGTATAAGGAGTCATTGGAATTGAGAGGACAAAAAACCAATGACGTCACCATGCTTTTGTTTATACTCCAGTTCACATGATTCCTTAGATTCTAACTCTGCCCATCTTTTGTTCTGTGAAGTCATAAGTAGAAGATCTATTATTACAGAAGTAAAATGGTAAACTTACTTTTCCTTCCCACCATTTTTTTTTGTTTGTTTGTTTGTTTGTTTGTTTGTTACATCAGACAATCCGCTAATAAGGTGAATAAAGGTTAAAGGTTTGGGGGATAAAAATGGTTGTTAGCACTTCAACCAAGAGCAAATATAGACCATTTTCTTTGCACTGGACAGAAAGTTACACCCACTTTTCGGGTAAATCTTACTAGAATGCTAGCGAGCGTTTAGCATGTGTGTCATTAGTTGCGGCATGGTGCTTGAGAAATAGAGCACGAGATTTATCAAACACTTAAAGAGGTCCTGCTAAAAGAAGTCGTACTCTGGAATTAGGGTTTATTTGTGGTTCTGGAATAAACTTTGGTTGGCTTTCTTTTGCGAGGTATCGTATAAACGGGGTACAAGAACTGTAACAGGAACATTTTAACGAGGAATTTCTTAGGTCAAAATTGAGTAGGCACATCTCTCTCATATTTGCGAAGAATGAATGCTACCTTTGCCATACCTCCACTCGGTGAAAGGTACGTGAAGTCGAAAGTAGTCGAATTCCCTAATGTCGGATCGATAAAAACAGATTTCCGATGCTCCGTTTCACCAATGGCAAACGTTTTGACATCTGAAGAGAGCTGTAAAATTAATAAATCATGTTTATCATCCCTCTTCAATTATAAGCAAAGGACAAAATGATCTTAAAGATGACGTGTCATCCCATGAAAATGCAATTTAAACTATGCTTGGATTTGGATGATGTCACAAAATACCGTTGTCTTAACTTTGATTGCGAACTGATTCAATGAAACGTCGATAGCGCGAACGTTTCGATAAGTTGCCTCTGATGTGAGATTATCGATAGCGCTCGAATCGGTTAGCAGTCGAAGTTGCGACAAGGGTAATCTGTGACGTCATCTAAAATCCGACGACAGGTCCTCTTTAAACCATTTTTGGGAAACTAATTTCTTTTACGTTTACAACATTTAACATGTTTAATACATTCTTTCAATAAATCGGCAATGTAATTCCTCATCTGTAGGTGTTTGTAATTGCCTTAAAGTTCCTCACAATATATTATTGAAAGTGGAAGTCATGGTTCTATTAGAAAATTCCGTCTTTGTCATTCCTTACCCACTATAAACTACACATTACTATATAACTTACTTCCATCCGCCTATCGCGTTCCGATGAATCTCCCACCGCTGAAGCCAGTAGAGCATCTCGAGTCCCCGTAGAATTACTGTTGTCAGTTTGAAGGAAGAACCGCCCTCCTGTTCAATACGTAATATTACAACATCATATTTTTGACAATGTTTTTCTGGCTGGGAATTATATTCAAACTTCTTCAATTTTCACGTTTTAATTCCACGTGGTATCGATCAGTTAAAAGTTAACTGCAGTTAAAATGTAAATTCATATCTCAGTTCTTTTCCGTTAGGTTCAAAAATGATATTATGCTTTTCATTTGACTTTACCATTTAACTTTTTGAGTATTAGTGGTCCGGTATATAACTTTGAATTCCGTGATGAAATCCCAATTTTATGAGAGATTACTGCTTCTCGTGTCATTTTAATGTAGTATGTTATCTTGAAATTCGTGCTCAATTCACGATTTTCGTTATCTTTTTCCGCTTTTGATATTACCGAAAATTGATTGCCGTCTGGTGCGACCCATCCCCCAAAATAAAAAACCTTTGACGAATACGGCATATTATAGGTGAGCAATTGAATGACTGACTCAAATTTTATTGAAGGTATGGATAGATAACATGTTCCCCATTCGGAGAGGAAAACATGTTTCAACATAGCCTTTGTAGAACATATACTAAATGAATAAACTTTGACATTCCAGGAAGAAAAAACTCCCTGCACACCGTTGATTCTGTCGCATACAATTCACAGAAAACAAAAACTAGTCAGAATGGTGCCTCTACTGACTAATTTTGACTAATTTTACTGACTAGAATATAAATTTTTCTGTGGATTAGTCACTGATAACAAACTAGTCAGTTGATTAGTCGGGTTTTCACGGATTAATCAACTGGCTAGTTTGTGACCACCAAACTAATCCCCTGACTAGTTTGTGATCACTGATCTGTCACCCGACTAATTTATACACTAGTCAGTTAAATAAGTCAGCATAGAGACACAATTCTGACTAAGATTTGTTCTCACTGAATATCTGTACACGAGTTCTTGGCGTAAATCCCCACTTTTCTCCATTTCCTTAAAGCGAGGATATCGAAAAATGTGCAAAATTATAGTTTAGTAAAGGTGAAGACATAGATACTTAGGAAAAATAGTTACACATTATACCACCGTAAAAACTATCTTTTTATAATAGCCTGCACAATGTTTGCCATTCAACCAAGCAAGATGCTTGATATTTTGAACCAAGTCTATAATAAAAGGAGACAAGTACAGTCAAGTAAAAACTTCATCAGTGACGCCTGACGGATGACCAAACAGTATCTACCATTACTATACGTAATCAATAGCCTACTTTATTACCCGTGCTCGTCGATAGGTCAATAACGTTTGGTTCTGCCCTTTCGCTAATGGCAATCGAGTCAATGATGATATTGGATCGAATAAAAATTTGCTTCATTTCTTCTGCCTTTTCAGGTACATTGTCCTCGCCATCTGTTATTAACATTATTCTGCCACCGTCTGTGTTTGCGTCAGCAGTTGTTAGAACCTTGGTATAAAGAAAACATCGGTACGTAGTTTCTTATTTCTTATGTCCCCACTCCCCTCTACTATCCCGAAGAAGAGCAGAAAAACGGAAAACTGTTCTAACCACCTTTTGAACTTCAGATAAATATCGGTTCAAATTAAGTGAAAATATGCACGAAAATGATATTAAAAAATACTGAAATAGAAGTAAAAATTTCCAGGTACGTCTGTCAAATTTTGATATGGGAAAAAAAACATATCAAATAGGTACTCCATTTCCCAAAAATAAACGAAAAAACGTGTTAGTAATTACAAACGAGCATTGTGGGTTTTTTTTCTATTTTCAGCAGTAAGGTACATTTTCAGCAGTAAGGTACATCCCTAGTCATTGCTTTGGCTGTTAACACCTGATAGAAATTTCAAGGTAAATTGGTTATTTGGGATTTTCTATCGTAGTAAAAAACATGGCCAAGTCATGGCGCCCAGTTTTAAGGGCACGAATTTTCTCATGTCAAGGTCTGAGTAATTACTTACTTGTAGGGCTGCCTCCATACCACATCCAATACAAGTGCCACCATCAGCATTTTGTGGAACTTGACGAGATAGGTCGATTCTGACTTCATCAGACGTCAGTTTTGTTAGATTACTGATGATTACACTGTCGTCATCGAAGTCTACGATTCCGACAGATGTCCCTTTTGGAGCGATTGTCATAATGTAAGTCCTTGCTGCATCGGCTAGTTTTATCTGTCTGTTGTTTGCCTGATGAACAAAAGTTCGTATTTTAGCATCACACTCGTAATACTGATGAGAGAGAAATGATGAAGATATTTTATGAAAATGAAACAATCGACAATAAAACAGTAGTGAATGATATACTCACATTCATGCTACCTGACGTATCCAAGACGAGCACTACTCGAGCAGGTCTGGATCTAACCACGTGAAAGGTTGGTGTGACGTCAGAGACATCTCTCGGAGGATTGTTGTTATCTTAATTAGAAAGGAAAGTTTAGTTAGGTCACTGGTGTTAGCGCAATTTATGTTGCTGACCAACTTAAGTTCCCGATGGTGACACCTGGAGGAGTCTAAGGAAAGTGGTGTCCAAATCCCGTTAAAGAAATTTTGTGATTTCCCGGCAGTGGCGGATCCAGAAATTTGCAGTGGGGGGTTTGCATTTGGATGGGATATCAAATGTACACTGAGCGAAGCGCATCATATATATGGCTGTTGTTTAGTCTCTGATGCCTATTGGAATTCAGGAAATGGGAAAGGGAGGTAGTAGGCAGGCATCCAAATTTTACCATATTTTTAAGTGCGATTAGCACTCTACTAGGGGCGCAATTTGCAAATATGTAGCTTGCATTGCACAGATGTTTGGATCCTGGGTTTCTTGGAAGGAAATTTTAACAGTTGGGGTTTTACTGAAAAATTTACATTTTCTATCGGCAAATCTGAGGTTGGGCGGCCACCAAAGATCGTTGTTGCCACATAATGTTCTCCAACGCCTACGTAATGAGGCTCTCCGGCGAAATTTTTTGAGCTTATATTGGAGAAAGTATGGAATTTTATGAAAGAAAATTTATGAAAATATAGCACTGTATACATTTAACAGTGTCACTTGGTGATCTTGAGTCACAAGTGTAGCTAATTTCCGATTTTGTCACTTCCAGAGTTCGGAAAAGTTTACCAAAGTGAAGGTGAGAGCGAGCATTTCTGCTAAGGAATTGCAATTTGCGGCGCGGGAAGCGCGTGGAAAAATTTGCTTTCTTGAATCAAATAATGACGAATGTAGAGCTTTTATTAGAGAAAATTGATTGGGAATTCCGTAATTTCATGAGTTGTCAAAACCACACAGTAGACTGGTCTAACACTTGGCAAATTTTAGAACCCCCTACCCTCCTGTGTGTCTAAGAAAAGGGGGCCGAGATGCAACATGGTGCTAAATGTTTCAATATTTTGAGCCACTATGAAACTCCCACGCTTTCAAAACATGGTCTTGAAAGTGTTGGTAATCATTACTTCAACGGACTACACGGTCAATGTGAATTTAAATCCGGGTGTACTCTATTACCGTTACACGGTTTTAGGCTATGTCATGTAGTATGGTGCACCTTCCATGACCTTTAACAGGAATGCCATCTTGTTGTTTAAGGGCAACTCTCCCTTCCTTTTGACCTAGATTCCCAGGGCCCTTCCTGTTTCCCGTCAATTGTTACCGGTGAACGTGACAAACTACCTCGCCCTAGTTCCACTTCTATACTGTAGCCCATATTTTCAAGGTGTGGCCAATTAAAGCTTCCTTATTGGTCATTTTTTAGATCAGCACATTCCTTAATATTTATTTAATTTGGCGCCACGGGTTTTAACCAAACAGGGGACCGCATGTGTTCCGATCTCCGTAGAAATACATGCGATTTCACAAACAGCGTTACCAACGGCCGTTTTTAGCATTCGTCATTGCGCAATGTCTAAATAAAACGGGAAGTTACCAAATGATCGGGAAGATAGATACATTATAATTTATATTTTTCCTCTCTCTCTCTTTTTTTGAAGAATATGACACAAGAATACGGTAGTCAAATACACTGTTAAAAATTTCTGTAAATTTACAGACTTTTTTTAACTTAAACTTTTTGTATTTTACTTTTAATAGAGATTTTCTGTATCTTTACAGACACTTTGTATTGCTACAATAAAAAGAGGTTGTTTAACATGTATTTTCTGTTTATTTGAAAATCATTTCTGACTGCTTTTTTAACCAAATTTTACTGCATTGTAAAACTTTTTCTGTAAATTTACAGAAATTTTAACAGTATTTTGTATTTTTCTGATTTCACATAAAAATACTGTCATTTAACAAACATTCATTATGTTTTTATGTTTTTAAGCTGAAAAAGAAACAAAAATAAGCCCAAACAAACAAATAAGGAACAGCCAGAAAATTTTCAATATATAACATGCATCGTTCTGCGAAGTTTCAGTTTAAAAAAAAAAAATTTGGCAAATTTATGGCCCTATTTGAAAATTAACTTACATTTATTATAAAAGCATACCTAGTTATTACGTTCTTAGTTATAAATATCATACAACTGGTGTTTTGTCACACCTTTTTAAGTAAAAAGAAATTGTAAGGCCCTAATTTCAGAGCACTGACAATTGGTATACTGATGTCAACTCATCGCCACAGGCGCTCATGCACTCGATCGGAGCAAATTAAAAACGTTTCACAAATTTACTTGAAAGAGTCTGTAAATTTACCACTTTATGACGTACATCTCATTTTGCATAAATGGGTGGAGCTTATTTTGTAGGCATTTTCCTAACAAAAGGATTGCTGTTGCTTTGAATAATATCTTCTTTGGCGTTTTTTAATCAGGAAGTGATAAACTTATTGTTTACCTTGTCTGGAAATGTTTGCAATCAATGTTTTTGCATTCTTTGTCATATTTATTTTAAAAACAATTATTATGTTGTACAAAAAATGTGACTTTCCAATTACAAAGTTCCTAGAGATAGCAGTCTACTTGACAACAATATGACAACAAAGCATCCTCAATGTGTTTTGATTGAAAACAACTTCGTAACGACACATTACGTTGATAAGCAAATACCTGATCTACGTAATGATGAAGTGTATGTTACGTAATAACATATGAAAGGTAAAAAAGCGATATTATAATAAATATTAAAACGTCGTGAATGAAAACAGTAGGCTGTAAATTCACATAAAATTAAGGTAAACAAAACAGAACAATTCTGTAATTCGATTTTACAGTAGACTTTTGTAAACTAATTTACATGCAAAAACTGTAAAGAAAAAACAAACCCTTAATGTTTTTTCATGATTACAATCTGGCTGTAAAAAAAACATTATTTGGTTGGAAAAAAATTTGCCATAAAAATTATGTAAATTTACAGAGAAATTTTTTAACAGTGTAATGTAACAACTATATCACTGTAGTTTTAAAATGTAGGCCTAGGCTACAGTTAGCCTGGCTGTCTATTCAATTTTTACCATCCCGGTGGGGGGGATATGCATACCCCACCCCCCACCCCCCTCTTTATCCGCCACTGTTTCCCGGTTTACCCTTATAATCAATTTGATGCAACAATGAGGATCATTTGAAGTCTTTTTTTGTTGCATGCATAACTTTAAAAAAAAATCCATTGGAAGACTAATGTCCCGTTGGTTACACGCTACGCCCATGAGTACGTTAGGCTGGAGCCCAATTTCGGTTTGTTAAGACTATTGGCAGAGATCAGTGATAGACAATGGTCAGAACGTATGCCTCTCCTGATGCTATGGTGTTCCACCTTTAACACTCGAAACGTCTTCCTTCTCTAGGCATAACGATGTACAGCCAGGACACACAAAACTAACACATGCCTTCTACGTGCTAAAATGATCATGTATGCTAAAATGCTACTTCCAATATTGGTAACCTTTTAATTTGTTAGTTTTGTCTTCGAAATGTTCCGCGGGTACTAATGTTTTTGTTAAACTTTACTTCTTCTAACATCATTGTGAAAATGGGCTTTTGCACCCTACCTAAAATCACCCGTTCTTCATACGATCCAGTTTGACTACCAGTTAGAAAAATGAATCACTAGATAATCAACGTATAGTCCTGAATGTCATTAGAGCTCAGAAAGTTCTTAAAACAGGTCGAGGATCAAATCAAGATTTCTAACCTTTAAAATCGGCATGTTCTCTCATGACTTCCCAGTTGCTCCTGCCTTCACACCATTTGTTATGTTTTGTAGGCGCCTCACTATTGTGTAAGTAGCTTTCGTCGTCTGCCCAGTTGTCACAAAAGTTAACGACCTGTCGGGAGGCAGTTAGTGACTTAAAAATATCCTGCGGAGCAGACTCTACGGGTGACGCTATCTCATAAAACTTAATACATACTTTTATACACTATTGTATTGTATAACATTTACAATTCGTCCGCATACTGTATGTTAGTAGTAAGCCTATATTATTGACTTGGAGACTTGAAGACGATAAAACTTAACAATAACCTGAAAACCGGGCTTGTTCAAAACGGGATAATCCAATAACCTTACACCAAGACCCTGATTGAAAAGAGGCGCTCTCTCTTAATCAAAATTTCCTGATGCAGGGGCGAAGTTCAAAGGTACCGTAATACAAAAGGAAAAATTTAGGTGAAAAAGTTTTCAGACATGGATGCCTGTTGCCTTAAAACTTTTGTACATAACTTGAAGCTCTGAAGATGTCAGGGGCCACTTACAGTTATAATAAATATAAAAATGTAAATATAATTGTACATTACTAAGCTAAGTTATGCTTTTCACGAAGCAATTTCGTGACCCTAACCTTGTATGCGGTGGAGTTATTAAAGTACCTTAAGTCAAAAAATTCCAAAATATAAACTAAACATCATGAAAAATGAATTCGAACAGTCTAACTCCCATCTGCATAGGACATTCTAGAGATATAAAATGTTGAAGTTTATTCACTCAAATTAAAATGGTATATTGCGCAATAGTTTGTGATGTCATTTTTGTACTACTCAAATTACAATCTTTGTATTTCTTTGTTTTTTGTAAAAGTTACTGCACATCGTGCCAACTTTTACTTTTACTCTTACTCTTATGAGGTGATGTAATTAATTGATCCCTCCTTGTGCAACATCCTATGCAAGCAAAGAGGAAGTGTTCAAGGTATTAAAACATTTTTAATTTCAAAGGGAAACAAAACAGGTAACGTATGTTGTACAACAAGAAAGTCACAAATTATTACGCAATGGACTCATTTGTTTAAAGTGAATAATTTTCAACACTTTATATCTTGGCTCAAAAATGTCCTATGAAGATAAACGTTGGACTGTTGGAATTAATTTTTAAAGCTGTTTAATAAATATTTTGATTTTGTTTTTTACTTGAGGTATGTCGTGCTCCAAGGGATCTACATATGTGAGACGTATATTCAGTTGATTCCACTATTTCAGACTTCACTGTCATTCAATAATCGCTTCCCATACTGATATTGCGTTGCTATGCCATGCTACATCCTGATGTGAAGGTCAGGTCTAGGTCATGATCTCGCGTTGCTAGGCAAAGTATGACATCATAGTAGAGTTGTTATTGTTATTGAGATGGAACACATAGCAGTGCGCACACTTCAGGTATGCGTACAAGTGCGTGAACTCATATTTGATCTAGCCAATCACAGGATATTATTATTATTTATGCTTATGACTTTACAATTTTGACCAATCAGCTTAACGCACCGTCAGCGCGGTCTTCTGTGATATTTGTTGTTCTGAGCTCAAAGCATTATTTATAAAGAGTTTGATCCGGCACGTCACGTCATCAACACGTACTGTTAGGGCTCACTCGTTTTATTGATTCCCAGCCCAATTCAACTGTGTTCTATTCGTGATTTTTTTACCAAGAGGAATAATAAATTGTTGTGAACCATTAAAGAACTTGTCTTCCCGTTAATCAGGATTATTATTATCGATATATTTACCGCTCGGACTTTCATAAACTTTGTGTGAGGCCGCCGCACGCTACGCTACCGAAAGAAGTCCTTACACATATATAGGTTTACCATAATAGTTCAGCTGTCCTTGCAAGAAGACTTTGGTTTAAGCCGTGGATCCATGACGAAAAGCTTTGCGCTTCCAAAGTGCAACCGTTTGCTGTATGACCCTTGCGTGTTCCAATGAAATTCCGTACCGGGGAATTTATGAAAGCCACATTCCAAGATTTGGTTGACAATGGTGGCTTTAGGCAACAGCTAGTCTTGCTTTTGAATATCTCATTGTATCGACCTGGGCCCTTTTCTACTGGGGGAACGAAGGGGTTCAAAGCTCCCCTTACATTTTCTGCCCCTTTAAGGGTTTTTTCTTGTCATTGACTCAATACATTTTTCAAGTTTGGTCCCCTAAAGAATTTTCGTCCCTCTCGAAGATATTTTGCCCCGAGGAAAGAACTATTTGATAGGATTTTACGCGGGAGGCGTGTGCATGGTTCGTTACCGCTACTGTGAGACAAAAGATATGGGCAAGGGTCATTGCCTCGGACTCAAATCTCCCATGTGGCTGTACACCCTTGCATCACAAATGTAGTGAACTATAGCAACGGACTATGTGCATAAACAATATCATATTCCTGTAATACGCGTAGTAATTTTGACCCTGCCTTGCATTATTTCGAAAGTATTTCAACTTTCCTGCAAAATCTGTAGTTTTGAACTACTTGAACAAGTCCAACCTTTCAGGCACAAAACCTTAGCAGACCGCCATCTTGCTACGCCTATACTTACACCTACGGTAACGGCAATCTACCATGCAATGTGCTCTGTCCATGTATGTAAGAATTCCGTGACTATAACTTACCTGAGGAATAAGCAAGTATGAATGCATAATAGAACCAGAGACCAATGGTTGATCCCGACTTGGCTGGGTTATACATCCGTCCTCATATCCATTTTGTTGATCGCCTTCACATCTTCTGTACCTGTTTCCAGCCAACTTAATGGGTGTTAATCGCCAACCGTTTGTGCATCTATTGCAAGTACACAATATTAAACCCTTGATAGTTGCAATAATTTCTGTTAAACATTATTTAATGATTCTAGTGCTTAATTCAGACAATTGATCGATGATCGATTGAGAATGATTGATCACTACTTCTATGGAGGCAAAAATTAAGGACAAAAACGGTCAAAACTTATCACCTAATGATAAGTTGTTTAACACATACAAAGTTTTCAATTTAATTAAAAACGTAACTCACGAGACAGGTTCCCATATCCGATTAGAGTCTGAATAGTAGAAATATTTTGCATTCTGGCGATCAGTAGTAACATCCGGGTATTCGTTGAACATGCCCCAACGATAATGTCCCCACTCATGCACCAATATCCTCCCTTGTGATGGAGAAAAAACGTAAATACTGCCCTGCTTATTCTGCGATGTCGGCCTGGTGCTATGAAAATATTTATGCTTCAATGCTTCAGGCTATGATATTTAAAAGTCGCCCAATTCTCATCCCAAACTATTTTTTTTGTTGCAGTGTACAGAAATTTTCAACTGACACAGCTGTTTGATTGACATCAATTTAAAAAAGTAGGGAAGTTTAGCTCATATTACACAGCACTTGTTACACTTTGTTACACTGAGAGTTTCATGATTACGCGTGTGGGTCTCGTATACTCACCCTGGAGCAATAAACTGAGATTGTGTCTGGATGAGGATGAGTTTTAGACAGTTGTGGGAGGGGTCAGGTTAGAAGGTTAGGAAAACTAGAACTGTCTATTGCGTTTGTTTTAAAAGGAAATTTCATTCTATTTAAACCAATATCTATTGGCAAAGAGGGATAAAAGGTTACAAATCAGGCAGTATGGTAGCCTTGTTTTCAAGAAATGGTTCCCAAGGATGGAAATTTACCTGTATAGGTTGCTCAAGAGTATGGGCGGCCAAAAGGGCAAAAAAGACAACAAGTAGAAAATATCAAACAATGAAATAAGAAATGGATCCCAAATCAAGCAGTTAAAAAAAAACCAAAACAACAATAATATGGCTGAAGTGAATCCCAACTGATACAAATTAAAAATAAGAGGGCAATATGAAAATGGTCAAACATTCGGATGAATCATGAAAAACCAAAAACCAGAAAAAAAGAAAAACAAAAACAAAAAACAAAGAAAAAATTAAAAACCGAAAAATACTGAAAAATTATCCAAAATAATAGACAATTCCAAAAAAAGAACACAGGTTTTAAAAATTGAAAAAGGGAGAAAATATGAAAACTGTTACAAAAAGAAGATTCAAATTCAGCGATTTGCAATAAGATTGGAACTAACTTCCACAGAAATTTAGTTACACGTCACAAGACTATGCGAGAAACTAATAACATTTGTGAAAAATACATCACTCGAGCAAAATACAAACTTTTACAAAAAGACAGTTTCCCCAAAAGACAATTTCCCAAAATTATAGAGGGCGTCTTTCGAACCGGCACAAAAACGTTCCAGCGCGCGAGAATTAAAGGGCACTGCATGTACGTATTATGAATATGACATGTTATGATACAGGCGAACGCTATCAGCGCGCTCTTGTTTGTGTAGTGGCCATTACTTTGTGAGTTTCATCAATATTAAATCGTATTCATACTGTTTGTATGAATGTCACACTGTCATATTCAATGAAATTGAGGGAATCATGATACAGGTGGAAAACGGGATTGAAACACTAGCGTTAAAGGTAGCCTAAAATCAGCCCATCACTTGACTGTCTTGATTCGTGTAGCCAAACGTTAGGCTCGATTTAGCCTATGCACAAACAGTACAGGTAGGCTAGACCGTTGACGTCTTCGCACGAGCGGAAAATGGAGGCCCAACTTGGAAGAGGTGAAGATGTTGAACAGTCAGTAATATCCAATTTTATTCGCAGGATAAATGAAACCATGACAGCTCTCCAACGTTACTGAGCAAATACGAATCGAGCATTGACCAACGAAGAACAGATAAACCCTACTGATTTGGACGAGCTTCGCATGTATAACATGTGTAAGGATGCCCTCGAGTTTCAACGGGGTCCAATAGTTTCCGCCCTCGCTATTTTCCGCCCGTTACTTTCGACCCTAAAAATCTTAGGGTGGAAAGCACCATTTGAACTTACATGTGTTAAAAATAACTGTTAACTTCAAATTTCAAATCCAAGTACAAGAAAACAATGAAATTTGTGGATAGGCCTAAAAAATTTTCAGCATCTTCATCGAAAAGAATGAGTTGTATGACCTTTTTTCTAAACGGCAGGTCTAGTCACAGGCTCGTATTTTTTTACGTATAGGTAGTCCGCTTGTCTATAGGTAGGCTTATGTTGATTGTGTGAACAATTGTTCCCAGCACGGAATACCGTATACCTGTACGTAAGTACGTATTAGTATACTGGAAGTCTACAGTGAGAACGTTCCTTGGAGAGACGTCAACATGGCAGTAACGGGCGTCGCATTGAATAGTAAGAGACATCGATGAAGTTTGAAGTTTTAAGAAAAAGTTGATGGAATCCTCATTTGACGAAAGTACCACTGAAAACATATTCCATACCATTACTTTTTGCCTCCCAAAAAGATGTTTTCTACTAGAAATTAAAGGGGCGGAAAACACCGTTTTTGAGGGGCGGAAAGTAGCGAGGGCGGAAACTAACTGTAACCTCTTAATCTTAGCCTAAGACTTAACAAAAAAATGCCTTAGGTAGCCTAGTTTGGTTAACCTCCTCCCGACAGTCCTGTGGGTCTGGAGAAATACTAACGTTGCGTAATCATCCACTGCTTTTGAAATTCTTTCTCGGCCAGCCACAAAATCAGGGTCAATTTGTGAATTTCTGATAGCTGATGAAGGATCGAGGAGCTAGACACACAATTCGTCGCAGTACTTGCTATAGTTTTCAGTTTCTCGCGTAAACCGTATTACTAGTACTGTACTATGTACTATTAGTTAGGATCGTACGGTAAGACTAAACTTGCGATAATACATACGCGCATTACGGCCGGTTCACTGGCGGTTCTTCGTCAGGACGCCCTCAGTAATTTTTAGAAATTGTCTTTTTCTGAAATTGTCTTTTTCGCGACTGGTCCTTTTTTCGAACTCTCTTTTTCGCGAATTGCCATTTGCAAAACTCTTCAATTTCTGGGTTGGATGGAACTACTGTTAGTCTTTCATGTGATGAACTTCATCTTTTTCATTTTTATTTACTTGTTATTTTGGAGTTTTTCTATGTTTTTGTTAGTTTTTTTCTTTATTTGTAAACATATTTTTCATAGTTGATACTATCTTTCGGAATATATCCCAGATTTTGTAAGTTTTGTAATTCCGTTGTTGTTTGAGTCTTAACTCATGATAAATCGGGATTTTGCGTGGGTGTTCTGTTTTCTAGTTTTGCATTTGTTGTTTTTCTTGTTTTTGTTTTAGTTTTTGTTTTGTTTTTTTTCTTCTCTTTTTTTTTATTTCATTCATTTTTGGACCTTTTCTTTTAATTTTATCCGACTTCCGACCAATAAGTCTGTTTCATTTTTTTGTTTTTGAAATTTCTTTATTATATCTGATTTTTTATTGTTTTTTTATTTCATTTTCTTCATTTTGGGGAATTTATTTATTATATCTGAATTGTAGTTACTTTTTTAATTTTGTCTTTTTTGCCCTTTTGGCCGCCCATACTAGAGTAATTTTTTCACCCAAACTTTCAACATTCCAAACGATGCAACTTCCATAACTCTTCTTGTGCATAATATTTTGAGGAGATAAAGCTATTGCTGGGGTTTATCAATGAGACAGAATGATTTGAAAATGACTACAGCTATTTACTTTTAATGCTATGTTAGAGTTTTTCAAACGCAATATTTTCCTTTAAGACCCGGACTAAAAGGCTGTGCAGTAGGTAGTCCGCAGAGCGGACGAAGTCTTTTGGCTCAGCTCATCGCTACGAAAAAACAATCTGAGGGGCGACAGCCAGAGGGCTGCAGCCACAGAGGCGCTACGTAGGCCAAGCAGTAGGCTTCGTATAGCGTTCTGAGAAGCAGCTGATATGACGACTAACGTGACGACTGCTGACTTTCTGATTGGCTATCCAATTATGACGTCGCCTGAAAACGATCTGTTTATTTCATTTGACTGCAGCATTTCCTTAGTATACCATACTGCACGGTAAATGCCTTATATCTCTGTTGAATTTAACATAACATAACAGGTTGAAGGGCAAAGGAGGGCCAAAGCCCCATAAGATGCCCTGAAGTCCAGGCCCTAACCAATTAACTTTTCGAAGATCCAATGCCAGAGTGAGTGTGGATGAACACCGGCGAACTTCGCCTTCTCTTTTCGACTAGTGCTCAGAGGTAACGAGGCAGGCGTGTACTAATAGCTCCCAATCCTGCTCCCGGGACCGCCATTTAACGTCCCCATCCGACGGACGTGAGCGTATCCCCAGTCTTTAGCCACTTTCCCAAAGGCTGGAGGGGGTGGAGGTTATGCTTGCTCTGCACCACTGCTCAACAGCTGAACTGAGCAAGCTGACAACTTCCTGAGTCGGACAACTTCCTGAAACGGACAACTTCCTGAAACGGACAACCAAATTCCCAATTTTGTAAGACAGACTGAGCTAACAGAGACTAGACAGGGTTGGTGGGTTGGTCGGTCAGTCAGTCAGTCAATTAATTAATCAGTCAGTTAACTAAATGAGATTTTAACGACACACCGACATGGGCCTGTAGGTTACTATAACAACTGCATAGCTAATACTTAATCTTACAGTGTTCAACAAAAAATGTACATTCCTTTCATTTGTAAGACAATGTAAAATAACCCGCCTTAATTTTAAGTTATCGCTTTCAAATTTTCGCTAAATTTTGATCAAAGTATCATATACTTAAATTTCAGGGCCGACTTTTAAAGACGATACTGTACATTGAATGAAAGTTTTTTACCTAAAACGAGACTGAAAAGCCACGCATGTGAAATACCATTTTTGGGTAGGGAGCTATTTACATTAACAATTAGGCAAGCAAAGGGGCCCCTTGAAATACGAAAGAGGTATAATTATACTCGATGTATTACACCTATGGATTGTCTTATTGCAATGTCCCATGTAGTAATCTTCACATCCAAATGGTAGTCTTTACCCGTTATCAAATCTATTACCACATACTTCAGAAAAAACAAGTCGGAGATGCTAATAAATATGTTGACGAATATAACTGAGCCCTGATGAAAAAGGCAGAACATACGGCATTAAATTTCTTACATTTGATCTGCAAGTTTGCACAAAACGAAAAGTGTTTATTCTGAGGATTATGAAAGTTATTTGAAAAAACTAAGAGGACAAACGAATACATAACGTGGCCTGAATGATTTGAGTCATTTCCCTATTAGGTATGTGTACGTAAAAATGGGAAAACACTGCAAGATTTACCATAGTCGCCATAATAATGTTGAAGAAAGTGGTAGTTCCGTAGGAAGTTGGACGTCATGTGAATGTACATGGCTTGTTTACCACAACCCTCGAACTGTTTTGTGTAAGGTGTGGCGCTGTTTTCACCGTGTGGGGCAAAACGCGGGTTGTAGGCTGCTATGATGACGTCTGCGCCGCTGAATGTGGCATTCTTGGGCGACGTATATGTTGGATCGTCTGACCAAGTCTCAGGGATGAGAATAGTCACTTCCTTAAAGAATGCCCTCTTTTTAGTGGCGCTGTACAGATAGGACGAGGCGTTAGTGAACATTCCCTGCAGCAGTAATAAAACATGAGGAAAAATACCATAATGTGAAGTTGAAACTTTCATGTCTAAAATGACGATTAAGTTGGTGGAGATTAATCTTACACTGATACCTTTTTCAATCACCGTTGGATATGACTTCCTCACCCAACATGGTAGAAATCGTAAATACCACATCATGAGGCAAAAATCCAAGTTAAAATATAGTCGGGAAAAAATTCCGAGGGAAATATTTCAACTTGTTAATTTTAGTAACCATATTTCCACGTACTTAAGCATACCGGTATCTCTGCTCTTTTTCTGATTGGATTGTCTGCTATAAAAGCTGTTTCGTGATATTTTATTCCAAATAACTTTTTATTATGTTTTTTGTATTTTCCAGTAATTCTGTTCTTGTTAACGTACTGCGATTGTACTTGTTGTCAACATACGCATGCAAAGGAGTAGAGGAAACAAGCTAGTAAGCCGCAACTGGAGAAAAGGGCCTTGAATTGGTTAGAACTGGACCGTAAAACTCTATTTACCTCAACACTGGCAGGTTTAAAAGCAACTGATTGGATTTTATATGCTAACGATAGCCTTAATATCTAACCTAATCCCAACCCTAAAATCAATACAATCGATACAATGCAATAGCAACAGCCAATCAAAGACCTTGTTAAACACTGCGTATTTACCCAAATTTTAGCTAAAAGAAGAGCTGCATTCGCACAAGCACTGACTGACGACAGAGCCATTTCGCAGACGTGATATCTTTCATTATATTATTCGACTTCTCCGTCCTTTATAGTATGCACTCACTGATCTTCATACCTGGATGTAAGGCGTGCACGTAACCACGGATTGACAAACTGAAGCAACGGGAAGTCTTGCGGTGGCCATTTTGCAGGTGGCAAAAACATTCAGCCGCGGAAAAAAACTTCACTGATTTGCATAACTGTATGTGCACTGAGTGACAACTGACAAACTTTTAATCCAGCTAAATTTCTTGATTTTCTTACTGAAACGTATTATACATTGTATGCAACCTAAATTGAAGACATCAGAAATGCTGAGATCCAGCAACAGATTGCAAGTATATTAAGTTAGAAACATTGACCCCCGTGTTGGTTTCATGGTAGGCTGGCTAAATGGGAGTACTTTAATTACAAGGCACACTAGCAAAGTCTCCACAACTGAAGTCTCCTCTACACAGTCTCCCTGATAGCAAATTAAGACACCTAGTTATCAGGTTATACAAAGCCACTCCTGACAAATTCGCCTCTTAGCCCTAACAAAGTCTGACATTAATAAAGCCCCCTGCCGAACAAGCACAGGCCAGGTTTCCCCGAGGTTTCTCCCCCACCTTAGAATTTTTCCTCATTTCGTGCTCCAACCCCCCTCCACGCATGACACAATCCTGGCTACGCTACTACCCCATGTCCACATGGGCCTTACTAAATAAGGGACCCATATAGTTTTACTACCCATGTTTGATAGCACGTCAGCGACTTTGTCAGGAGAAGATTTTGTTAGGGACAACTTTGTTACGGGCGGCTCTGTTGGCTGAGCGGTCGACTTTGTCGCGGGTGGCCTTATAGGGGGAGACTTGAGTCACTGTATTGCTGTGGCCCACTTTCATTCGGAATATTTGAAGTCAGGGCCGGTATGAACTAAGGGGTGGAGTTGTCAGGAGAGACGTTGTTAGGGGCGATTTTTTGCGGGCGACTTCGTGGGCTCGAATTTATAGGGTGACACTCGCAACCTCCCCCCCCCCCTTATTGAACTTGCACCTAGTTGTCACTGTGAAAGAGGACTGAGACATCCTAGCCACTCAGTCAAACTGCACTAAGTGAAAGTTTTGCGCTCGTTATAACATGATCTTGTTCAATTTTCAAAGTAATTGATATTTTCTGTTAAAAACGAGCACATTCCACAACATATTTGGCCTTATTTCAAGCAAAAACGTCAAATTATCAACCCATCATATCATATTGCCGATCCAACTGCTTGGAGAAAGGCGCTGCTGCCTGGTTGCACGACGCTTTTGCCACACACAAGTTTTATACAATATGATGGCTCCTTTGCTTCAATTTTTCGGCACCACCTTACATCCAAGTACGTAGATCAGTGTTGCACTCCGTTTTCCGAAAGACCAAAAAAAAAAAAAATTTTCTTCTGATTTTAAGTAACTTCTCCTGGGGACAACTGGTGAAGACGTTATTATCCCATCTCTATAAACCTTCAAAAATAAATTTCACTGGAGATCAGAAATTGCATTCAACTCATTGACGGTGCTTCAGGATTCATTCACGGTGTTAGAAAGGAAGAATAAAGCGTATCTCAAGTAAAAAAAAATCAAAATACATTTTGAACAGAATGAAAAATGAATTCCACCTATACCAATACCATCTTTATAGGACATTCTTTACTCTAGATATTAAATATTGAAATTTATCCCCTCACCAATGGATATGGTACATTGCACAATGATGTCATTATGTTGTGCTACTCAAACTACAATCCTTTGTTTATTTTTCTTATTTTTTATTTTTATTTTGTTTATCTGAAAGTTATCGCACCTTGTACCAAGGTGTGATACTATTCTTACTCTTATCGGGTGATTAATTAATTAAGTTATCTCTGTGTAGCATACTATGCAAGCAAACAGGAAGTGTTCAATGTCATAAAACATTTTTAAATTTAAAAGGGAAACAAGGCAGGTAATTATTGCGCAATGAACTAGTTTGATTTAAGTGAATAATTTTCAACATTATAAATGTCGGCTCACGAATGTCCTATTCAAAATGGGTGTTGGTACTGTGGCATTCATTTTTCATTTATTTGTTCAAAATACATTTTTAATTTTTTTTTACTTTATGTACACTTTAAACCATAATCTGTGCCCCTTGTGATTCAATCCGTACTCGGAACTAACTCTATACTGGAGACTGTTTATTTGAATCGTCTCGAAATTTAGCAGGAGGTCTCAAATTCAGAATCGTCCGATCCGCTGCAAATCTATCTTGCCCCTTTTTAGTGTATTGCCCAGCATGTTTCAAGATTGTTCCATTTTTGTTTGATGGTTTGATTATTTGTTTGTAAACATTTATGCACAAGGGCACAAAGAGGGTTCTGCATCCATTAGACCTGTGAAGGATTATGTGCCATAAATTCATACTTTCAATTTTGTTCTCCTTGCAAGACCCACAGTCTCTACCTTTACACAGCATTGTGGTTATTGTGTTGAAAAATTGCTCTTATTTCAACTGGTAAGAGGTTCATGATATATTCATACGTAAATACATCACACATCATCTCTTCGTTCAGCTGTTCATATGCACACCCACACTATATAGCGAGCTCAAGTAAGTCACTATTTCGTGTGAAAGTGAAGTTATTTATGGGGGAGTAAAAAATATACAGATACTATAAAAAGTGTCGGTATCGGCATTATGCATTGTTTTCCAGAGTTTAGGTTACGAGAACCCCAAAATTGCAGGTCGTGGGCTGGACCCCAGAAAAAGTACTAAAACTTTCCTCAAAAGGAATTGTGAGTGATAAACTTGAAAGTTCTAGACTGCCAAACGCCTTTCTCTTTTCAAATAGTTTTTAAGTTATCAGATATTTAAAAGTAAAAAAATAAAAATCTGAAGAGAAGAGAAGAAAGAGAAATTGTGTTATCCTCCCTTTAATCGTGTGCTCCTGTTAATCTTCACGGCCAAAAATTACACTTCTGATACTTTTTTCTACTCCAGCATTTTGTTGTTTTTATAGGCTCTGGATTTGCTTTGTCTAAAAATGAAACCATATAAGGAGTTAGTTTCAGTTAACGAGGCATCGGAAAGTAATTTATTGATGACACACTTGAGAAGTATTTTGCAGAAAAAATGGGGGAAATATGGTGTTCTAAACAATCGTTGGAGTGCGATAAAATGTGTTGCATATTAATACCAACTGTCAGATTCCAAAGGGTTCATGAAAAGGGGACAACGGGGAAAGCAAGTGAAACTAGGTTTTATTATCATGCAAATTACTGAATTTCATTTCTTTAAAATACTTTAGGGTACTGAAAAAAACTGACTAGTAACCGAATCAATGGTCAAGCGGCAAAAAGGGACAATCCTCTCACCCCAAAGTAGAGTTCTTGTGGGGTGAAGTTGACGGAAACTGGCCCAGTTGTTTAATTGACAGCTAATTCAAACAATGCAGAGTACCAAAATTTGCTTATATTACACAGGTAGAACTGTACTGAGAATGTTTTGATTATACACGCTGAGATTTTCTATACTGACCCTGAAGCAATGAACAGAGATGGTGTATGGATGAGGGGGATTGCAGGCCATTGTGGGAGGGGCTTAGGTAAGAAGGTAAGGAGAACTGGGGTGAGAGGATTGAGCCTTTAAAATGATCGGGAGGACTAGTGCTTTTTAAATTGTACTTGTGGAGGCTTCGCTCCTACACTTACTCCCTTGAATAAGGTGAACCGGACAAATCCCTGTATGTACGTAAGCCCCACGGGATTTGGAAAAGATAATTGTTGGAATATTACTGGATTTGTTTTTGTGGGAGTACGGTCACGACAACTGTGATATAGTCCGTAGAATAAAAGTGAATGCAAATTGCTACGATTAATACATGGGAACCTAGTAAATATTTATCTAAGGCATATTTTAAACATTGAAGATGTGTACAATTTGATAATATAGACGACGCGAGATGTTTTTTTAGAGGGGGCACAAGTTTTCGCAGCCGACATAATGGTGACGCTGTAGGGCGTTCGGTTTTGCGCTTCGCGCAAAACCCCATCGGCGTGGGGTCCAGGGGCCCGCTTAATGGCCCCTGGTTGAATACAGGGGCAAAGCCCTGTCGGGGGTCCAGGGCTAAGCCGCCGGAAGCTCTGCGATTTTAGTGTTTTAAGAGGCTCCGAAATGGTCGAAAATCATATTCAAATTAAGGATTATAAACTATGAATTTAATTCAGGACTAGGGTGAGGTAAGGGACGAGAATGGAACCGTGAAGTGCTATGGCATTTGATAAAGGAAAGTCATACTTTACAGTGTAAGTTTAGGTGGCAAAGCTAAAAGTTGAAGCTACTCAAAATTAAACATGTGATTGATAATTCGAGGAGGCATTTCTAAGAAATCCAAAGTGTTTTGGGGCGTGTTATGATGTTATCCTGGCAAGCCAATGTTCGTGACAGCGTGGGATCCATGGGCCCGCAACAAGACACCGGAAGTTCTGACATTATAGCATTTTTAGTTGACTTAGTGGAAGCAAAAAGTACCTATGTATATCCTAAAGGGGACATTATTACTGAGGTAAATGTGTATCATTGGGGCCAGTGAGGGCACTGGGGAAAAGCCTCTCGCTCAGAATGTTTAAAGGGCCTTGATTTGAGAAGAAGAAAGATAGCTTGCGAAAATTTTTGTTTTAACTGTTTGCGGGGCGTTAGTAAACTCTCCTAAAGGTTATCGTTAATTTGGGGTCCAGGGGGCGAAGCCCCGGAACTTTGCAACTTTTGCGCTCTGAAAAATAATAATTGAGCCAATAAATAGCCGACATGTAAAAAAGCAACTTAAAATTTATTTTGCGACATTCAATTATTGGGGACCGTGCCTCCCCCCCCCCAAAAAAAAAAATCTCATTAAAAATTCTGGGGATCAAGCTCCCCTCTGGCCCTCCAGGTCCTTCGCCTATATGATAATTTCCTTTGGGAAAACTTGCTGTCTTTCACTAGCCCCAGATGTTTTGGTTGGAACCTCGTCTATACAGAGAATTTCACTGACCATTAAGGAATTATCAGAGGACATGTCATTGAAAGGTTTTTTTTTCAAAACTTTTCAACTTTCGTCTGCTTTATCTTCCTTCCTTATCTCGGCCATTTCTTAATCCGCAAAATGAACGCTCGGTCCAAAGGCACTGAAGTTGGTCAAAAATTTTCCATGGGGTCAAATAAATAAACATATATAAAGTAAATTGCAAACTTCAAATTCTCTAGGAAGAAAAACACATACCTAGCTCTAAAGAGAGATGAGCCAAATTTTGGAATTCATAGGGTAGTCTAATTTTCATGTGAACAAAGACAAACAGAATATACACTTACCTTTATGACATCTATAATTCCTTTATTTTCAGGTTCATCGGGATGTATTGCAACAACGATGCCTGTATATTCATTGTTTTCAAGTTTGATTCCGGAAGGTTTGGTTAAACTTTCAGAAAGTTCAATCAATTGAGAGACAATCAGAATTAACGCCAACCCTGGAAGGATTCTCGTTAAAAGCTGCGCCATATTTAAAACTCAGTCGTAGATGGCCGGGTTACCAACAGTAAAATGTATTTTAACAACGTGTAACGGTGTGTATGCTGCACAAATGAAGTATGAAGTAACCATGCATGTAGGTATGAGCTACAAGCTAAAAGTTAAAGGTCACGTTCTAAGAATTCACTTTTTAACACATATCTGAAATCTGAAACTTCCGAGACTCCAGTTGCAGTAAGGTAAATATTCAATTCCTAAAACTGTCGTGATGATAAGTTTCAAACATAGCTTAAGGTCTTGTTACCCAAAGGTCATGACAGTAAAACTTTTTGTAGGGGGAAGCTGGTGATATCGGGTAGATCCAAGGAGGAAACTACAGCTTTTGATTCGAGGGTATAAGTAGGGGAAGCACCTCTAAAATTATTATAAACCTGATACCAAAGTTGCTTTGGTAAAAAAACAAAAAGACCACATGGGTTTGTTACGATTTTCTGTGATGATCATTCCACTTGAGGATGTAAAAATGAAGTTGGCTTCAAATCAACCATTCTGGAATATATTTTATTTTAAAGGGTTTGCCTTAGCCGGCGACGAAGCCAGGAATTCGCAAGGGGTAAGCACATTTGTGACCAGTGACGGAGCGGCCATATGGTCATGGGCGCCCTCGACAGACCAAAATCGTCTGTCGGTGCCCTTTTTATGTTTTTAACACTTTACTCTTGCACCATTATTGGCAAAAGACATAATTTAATAGCTTTGTTTTGAGGCCCAGATAACAAAATGTTCAAAAACAACACCAGTAACTATAGTATCTGCACTTTATTCTGATGAAAAGGGTCATCTTCTGTACCATAGGGATAGGCTCTGCCGAAGTGTATCTTTAAGCTTTATACGCACTGATGACTGTTGTCGCTGTGCTACAGTGTAAGTTAATTGCTTCCACACCAAGCGTGATTAGAAGCTTACTACGAAATACACAGACTGACATTAAATTCACCCTCCCTCCTTCCCAATAAAAGATGTTGCAGTTGCAAAGGACGCAACAACAATTGAAGCACAATAGGCCCTCTTGTTGTGGGTGATTTTCAACAAAGACAATAAAAAAGTTTATAAAGAAACCAAAATAGCTTCCACAACATTTTTCAAAATCATTTAAAGAGAATATTCACGCTAAAATAAAATAAAACTGTTATCAAAGTGGTAATAGTGGTTTAAGAGTTTTAATGAGCAGTTTCCATTTTGCTTTTCTTCAAGTGACCATTCTCATATCTCAAGATACTGGTTTTTTCTGTCACACTGCACGATAATCCCATGAAAATGTTTATTTCGGTATTCGTGGTATCAAAAGCCAGAAAATTGCATCTACGAAGCCTACGTTTATGCTAACTGTATTTATTAAGAATTCGGTATCTAGAGAGCCAAGCAGACCTTTTGTCTTGGCTATTTCTTGCAATGTACTTAATTAATGGATATTTCAGAGTGGTCACATGATGTAAATTACATCAATTAATGCTTCTTCGCTCACTTATCTTGATTTCCAGTTGCCAAAAAAGTACACCTAACGGTGATTAATTTCCATAACTTTTACCCTTGTAAGATTGCTTGCTATTTGGCTCTTGCAGGTTTAATCTTTATCTTCACAAAGTAGCCCATTATTTCATTGAAATCTTAAATCAAGACCTGACAATAATATACCACAAAACATAATAACCGTCTCCATACTAGAAATGTGAAAGAGAAGGATAGAAACATGGGCGTCCGCAGGTATGGGCAAGGGGGGGGGGGGGACTTGCCCTCCCCTGGAAAATGAAAAACCTAAAGAACTAAGAAAACATAAAGGAAAAGATGGAGAAAAATTAACATCAACATTTCTTAACAGTTCACTCACTGTTTTCCCTATTTATATGCGGTTAATAGGCTTTGGAAATGTCATTTCCAGCGATCTGAGAGGCATTTTGGGCCAAAAGTTTCTTGCACTCCGCGCCAACTGGTGGCTTGGAGCCTATCCCCCCTAGAAGAATCCTTCGACCCGGAATTTTCTTCTGCGGAGGCCCATGAATAGAAAATTTAAACATATTTAAATAGAAAAATTTGCTGAGGAGAAATGGCAAAGTAGTCTTCTACCAGGTGCGGAAAATCAAATGGAAAGTCTGAAAACCGTGGCTACGATCGTGCTGAGGCTCAGGGTATTTACTCCTTCGAAGCGAGCGCCCATGCAGACCATTTTCGCCCCATCGGACCGAAATACCTAGCTCCACCACTGTTTGTGACTGGTCTGGGGGTGGGGTCTAATTGAACATTTAAAGCCCTTATATGAAATCTGGTGCAATGTTTCGCCAGTTTCATTTCATATCATTAACATAATCATATTATCAGCAGAGTTTTCAGGTTGGAATGAAGAACATTTTAAGAAATTTAAACTTGAAAAAAATTAACTCTCAAAAGGGGATCAGTTTTTGGTTTCGATGAAAAGAGAAACCTATGCATTCATGATGGCGTGTGTGTGTATGTATGTGTGGGTGTGCGTGTGTGTGTGTGTGTAGGTGGGTTTGTCTTTGTGTAAAACAGAGGACCTAAACAATAGACTTCCAGGTCCTCGGTAGTAAATTCAAAAGATTTCTCAAGTCCTCGGTTGTCTAACAATAGACAGTCTATTGTGAAGGTTAGGGTTAAGTAAGCAGACACAATGGAGATAACAATGAAGTCCTCAGTTGTGTGTGAAAACACGACTGTATGTATGTGTGTGTGTGTATATGTGTGTGTGTTTGTGACACTGCTTGTTTACACGATATCTTGAGAAAGGAAGATCTGACAGTTCTCAAACTTGGTACACAGATACCCCATGCTGAGAGGAAGAACCCTATTTATTTTGGTTGAGGTCGAAGGTCATCTGGGGTCATAGGGGTCAAAAACCGAAATCCTTGTTTACACAATATCTCAAGATAGGAAACTTGGATTAATTTCAAACTTGATATGTAGATGCGTTATGATGCATGAAAAAACTCTGTTGATTTTGGTGGAGTTCAAAGGTCATTTGGGGTCACGTGGGGTCAAACCCCGAAATCCTTGTTTACACGATATCTCATGGTAGGAAACTTGGATTAATTTCAAACTTGATATGTTGATGCGTTATGATGTAAGAAAGAACCCAATATATTTTCGTGGAGGCCAAAGGTCATTTGGGGTCACATGGGGTCAAACCCTGAAATCCTTGTTTACACTATATCTCAAGTTAGGAAACTTTGATTCATTTCAAACTTGATATGTTGATGCGTTATGATGTGAGGAAGAACCCAATTTATTTTGGTGGAGGTCAAAGGTCATTTGGGGTCACATGGGGTCAAACCCTGAAATCCTTGTTTACATGATACATCATGGTAGGAAAGTTGGATTCATTTCAAACTTGATATGTTGGTGCATTATGATGTAAAAAAGAGTCCTGTTTATTTTGGTGGAGGTCAAAGGTCATTTGGGGTCAGAAGGGGACAAATGCTGAAAAACATTTTTAACACAATACCTCAAGGTAGGAAGCTTGGATTGATTTCGAACTTGATAGTTTGATGCGTTATGATGTAAGGAAGAACCCTTTTAATTTTGGTAGAGGTCAGAGGTCATTTGGGGTCATAGGGGGTAAAGCTCAGAAAACCTTGTTTACACTATATCTCAAGGTAGGAAACTTGGATTCATTTCAAACTTGATATGTTGATGCGTTATGATGTAAGCAGCTTGTTTGCAGAATATCTTAAGGCACAGTATGAAATTTGGCTTTTTGAATGTAGAAATGTTTTGGTTAAAAGAAAAACCAGTTACTAACAGGTGGTGTCAAAGGCCACTTTGGGTCACCAGTTATTACAAGAAATGTTGCATTTCATTAAAAAGAGCATGTATGTATCATCGAAACCTCAATGCATTTTTGCATTCTGGTTCCCTTTGCTCCCCCGGCTTTATACCTGGTATTAGCCTCTTCTCATTATCACTATGCACCCACGAGGGTTTTTAAAGACTCCAGTCACCCAAATTTTAAATTTTGAAGTTGACTACCCTGTTCCGTGAATGGGTCTGGAGTATCATGTGACAATATTTCAAATCTTACTCAGTTGTGGAGTTAACTATAACTGGTTTTGTTTTATTGAATATGAGATATTTATGTCCTGAAATACCATGTAGAGCGAAATAGGAGGAAATCTGTCAGATTTCGCCGCTGTTGTGAAATAAGTCTTGGGTGAATGCTCGTATCTTTCGAATATGCCTTTAGCCCGCGTAGCGCATAGGTGGCTGCAGCCCCCTTTAGCCTGCTGCCCCTTGGTTTTTCGTAGCGATGAGCTGAACGAAATGACTTTGTCCGCGCGGCGGGCTACTATAACTTCGGTCTAACTGAAAGGAAAACAGGGAAGAACACATTGGTGCGGAGAATGATTGCATCATATTTGGGGTTTCTTTCCACCACATGATTCAGTCGGTGTCAAAAAAGTCTATAAACGCCTTTCAAAGAAAATTTGCTTGCTGCAATGAAAACGTCCAGATCAGGGAGGTGTTACTAAACTTGCAAACAATACCGTGCGTATAGATACAGTTAACCTGAATACAGCGACAGCTCCCTCCTAACCAGCTCCAAACTATTTCTTTAAAGAGGGCTGTACCTTACGCTTATAACTATTTTGCGTAACAAAAGTTAGCTCCTCCAAATCGCGTCGCCAATAATCGTGGAGTGCCCATGTATAATTGCTGCATTGCAACCCTAGCTTTACAAGTTCGATAATATCTACCGTTATTCACTACCTATGCACAAATAAGTTTGCGAACCTTGCACCACGTATGCATTTGTCACAAACCTGTACAATAAGTAATCAGTTCACAGTTTGATTTTTATATTAATAAAAAAATAGTCTAATCTTAAAAATTCATCTTCAGTTCGTTTAAAAAATGCTAAACAAGAGTCCTTAAAATTACAGAACCAAAAGCAAAGGACATGATTAATTTCTCTTGTATTTGAGAATTCCATTTTATGACAAATATTTGCATATTGAGATCATTTTAAGGACTTTAGGCTTTTCAGTTATACAGTATAAACAAAAATGAAACGTCAAACACTTTTAATATAAAAGAACACAGATATTTTGTATAGAGTAGCCTATATATACATTGAAACACGATGTAGCATAACTGGACACAAAGCCTGAGAATGTGAGATGTCTGCTACATAATTATGCATCCATCGGCTCAAACATTGCTATTGGCAAATATATCGGACTGGAAAGGAATTTCCTACTGAGGAAATTAGCTCATAGGGGACCAACGTGCGTGATAAAAATAACCAAATGCGCAATTAGCATACTTTTTCCATAGTCCTCCCGACCCTCTGGCAAAGGACCGTTTGGCGAAACCAAACTTTAAACTGCTTGCCGAAGAAGCTATAGACATATCCGACTAGCGCTTGATTTTAGTGACTGTAGGCAGCCATTAGTGGGGTCCATCAGCCTTAATCGTCTTCATTTTTTGTCTACGTGAATTTCAAATCCCCATATTCAGTGAAGTTGAAAAAATTAAGATACAACTTAATGTACAACCATCTATGGAACAGGTAAGGAAGGAAATTCAAAGATTAAAGGTGATGGACCCAAGTAATGGCCGACTAAAATCAGACCATCACTATCTGTCCGAATTCGTCTTTACGTCCACTTAAGGACAACACTTAAAATTAGCATATTGTACATATTTTACACTTAATTTCCTTTATTGTGCTTACCTCCGACGCGACGGTTCAGTGGAACAAAAAGTCATTTTCCCAGTAAGAGGGGGAATCAGAATTTAACAATGAATATTACCCTTTTGTTCTAGCACTTAAGCCGTGTTCCCATTTGATCCAGGGAGGTGGATCTTGATCTACCGAGGTGAATCAACATCAGTTACCTTGATCGAGATCCGCGTTCCCATTTGAGTGAGCGCGGTAGATCAAACGTGTTTTATGAACACATTGCGCAAGCGCGAAAAGGTCACACCAATGTTTACAAGTCGGCCTGCCATGCATTTCGTATCGATGTATCACAAAAACATACATGAGTGTAACCGGAGATCCAGGGTCACTTGATCTTCCGATGTGTTCCCATTACAAACTTTGATCCAGCGCGGTGGATCTGATCTACCCCGAACGGTCGATCAAAATCGGTGGATCTTGATCTTGAGTGAGTGTTGTTGATCTGCGTTCCCATTAGTGTTTGATCCACCTCGGTAGATCAAGATCCACCTCCCTGGATCAAATGGGAACACGGCTTTAGTTTTTCCTTTCTACAGTTTTAACTGATTATTTCCAAGAATTAACAGACATTGAACTGTTGAAGAGGTCTCCCAGGTGAGAAGAAGTGTGCATTCTGTGTTACCTACTGTTGAATCGTAGTTTTGTAATTTTATTCGGCCAACAGAATTCCACAAATGCAAGACTATAGACAGCCTGATCCATACGTTGACCAATTACGACGTCAGACCATGGTGGATATCATTTTTTTGTTACGTTAATGTGTATGATTGTGGTGCAGTATTGAAGTTGTGACTACTTGTAAAAACAAACTCTGATTGTCCCTTTAAATATAGCGATATGTTTCAAGCATCGGGTGAAGATCTGAATGAACGAAAGTTTAAGTAATTGATCGGGAGAACAGTTATCGTCCTAGGTTGCTTATTGGCTTCCCCTCTGGAAGCTAAAAGAGAGGATATAGTCCATTTCCCTTGTCCCAATTTTTTCCTAAGCAAAAAATGACAAGATATATTCAACTACATTTATTTTTTCTCCATGCCTCAGAATATTAGTCCATGCTAAACAGTCATGATTACATGCAGTTTCAGATAAACGCAGGCATACAAACTCACACATACATGACATTACCAAATTATAAATTATCTCTACTAAAACATTGCAGGGAACTTATCCCCACCCCGACCCTAAGTTCGCCGCCTATGATCCTCCCAAAACCAAAATCACGAGCAACGGGCGAGATTCACATGAAATTTTTTCCCCGGAACCTTCCTGACTAAATTTTAAAAAGTGTACAAACATAACATTTTGTAGAGGTCATGTGACTTCCACGAAGAAATGAAAGGCGATAAATGGAACCCTTCAACTCAGGAGAGCGTCTCAGCGATTACTTAAACTAAGCCTGTGGAGTGTGTTTACTGCAAAGCTGATGCCACTGTCTCTGCGTGTGTGCACGTAAACCTTTAGCCGAGTGGTGCAGATATTTTAGCTTAACCCTTTACCGTTGTGCTCCGATCGGGGCATATTTGAGCGCCTCGGGATTGGGCGGAAAAGCAGACGTAGCCCGCCCCGCATCGTCTTCCGTAGGCCATTGACCCCGTGACCTTAAACTATTGTCTCTCTCGCTCTTGTGGCCGAATTTTCGGGTAGCTACTCGCAGTTTCGAGCCCCGCGTGAAACAGTAAAGATGCGTGACAGCCGAGCTCTCCGCATGGGTCCAAAAGGACCCAAACAGCGGTAAAGGGTTAAACTAAGCCTGTGGAGTGTGTTTACTGCAAAGCTGATGCCACTGTCTCTGCGTGTGTGCACGTAAACCTTTAGCCGAGTGGTGCAGATATTTTAGCTTAATGCCCAAAAGTTTATGTGAGACATGGTAAGCGAGACAGGTTCGCATTCGATGTATAGAAAAACGAGCGCACAAATATACAGAAAGCTTACAATATGCCTACCACAGCTTTCCTCGTGGTTAGTCAGTAGCGAAAAAAGTATGTCCGTAGCTTTAACTGTGTATGAATAATCATCATATACTTGGGGTATATTTTTGCCCAAATTATCATTTTTAGGTTTATTCTACATTCCAAGTGACCCCACCATATCAGTAAAAACAACTGTTCTTTAACCCATTTCTACTATCGATTATCTTCTATCTATGGAGTGTTCTGAAGGAGTTTGAGAGTTTTCACTTTTTGTCAATGTTTTGTTTTTCTTTAGTTTGACTTCAATTGATTAAGGATGCCATCTTGTCCTGACGCATATAACTGTTTAAAAATTAAACTGCCCAAGATGCACGTAACGTATTTCAGGCTTATGGCTAATGCGAGTTTTATATTATAAAGAAAAAAAATTGGCCAACAGTGTGAATCCATGACTTCACACCTGCTTCAAGTGTTTCAAGTTCACTTTATAGAGAAGGTGTCAACTTCAACTGCCAATATCTTGAGAAACCGTCGCCGGGATGTTAAGAATATGTTACTCTTTAACATATCTCAAATAAATTTGACTCTGAACTATTATTTCTACTAAAAAATAAAGCTTTTTCGGATGTTCAAGCAGTAGATTCTCCTTGAAAAATATCTCGGCTCAATAAGTCATGAAAATAAATGTTTTTAAGACAATTTCGGCACTCATTTTTTGCATTTGCTACGGTTCGCGCTTTGTATCGGACTTTATCTGTATGAGAAATATCTTCGGTGAGGTACATGTAAATGTACAATTTTCAAATCAATCTTTGCTCCTACTGTTTTATCCATTAAAAATCCATATGAATGGAATTTACAGTATTCAAAGGTAGTGGAGTTTACAACAGTTCTAATGCAAAACTTCATCCAGCTTCGCACAATTACTTATGTTTACACTCCATAGTGTGGGGCACCTGTTTGGGGAATGGGCACGCGTGCCCATCAATTTCCGGTTTTCCTCAAACTTTCAAAGGATTTTAAGCTATATTCTTGTATCGGCAGGCTATGATTTGACGTTATTCAGAACACCCCCAAGTTGAAATCTACACCTCTGATCAACTGCATGGTAAATTGGTGAGAGCATCCGCCTTGCTGCTGGAAAGTCTGCAAGTTCGAATCCGAGCCGGGTAGACCAAAGACGGAACCTATTGCCTCTGCTCTTGGTGTTCAGCATAAAGTGAGGTAGAAGGGAAAGCAAGCCAGTAAGCCACAACAGGCCGTGATCGGCCAACGTAAACCAATTGGTAAAAACTGGCCCGAAAAGCATCCTCTAACTAAGTAACCATTCAGTGCATTGCCTATTTACGGACCAGTTTTGGAGGCCAATATTGAACATATTTCTGTAATCAATACTTTGGAACGAAAACGTTACATAATGTAAATAAAGCGGGTAGAAATTTCACGAACAATGCGGCGGTGTATTAAATTCCGAAATGGGGTAAATTTGACCCAATAACTGTTGGCTAAGTGGGTTTACCCAAACCTCAAATGCCGATTACAAGTTAGTCAGTCAGTCAGTCAGTCAGTTAGTCAGTTTGATGGAGTTTTACGGCCCAGTTTCCAACCTATTGGTCAAGTCGAGCCGGCCATGGTCTTTTTCACGTTGTGACTCACTGGCTTGTTTTCCCTTCTCCATCGCTTATGCGGAGCGTCACGTAGTCAGTAGTATAGGTTCCTTTTTTAGAGTCTTTGGTATGACTCGACCTGGGAAACGAACCCGGGCCTCCCGCGTGAGAGGCGGATGCTCTTACCGTTAGACCAAACACGCGGCCGCCAATACCGATTAGAAGGTAGTCGACCAGACTCGTGCTGTCTATTGGTTAGCTATTATCAAATTATTCGGTAAAATTTACTGGAATGTTTTAGTATATTTTACAAAGATGACCTGCGACTCGGCTCCCAGAATTTTAACAGGATATTTTACAGCGACAAGCTATTTATCCGCGAGCCTTATTTCGCAAGTAACAGAAGAGTTTTGACCGCTTTCAACATTGATTCGAACTAAATTTCTCCTTTTAGTGATGCGATGACGTACGCCAATTATTACTGCTATTCCTAAAACAATAACCGCCAACAAAAATATACTGATAGACACAATAAAGACAGTTCCTCTTGCTAAAGACGACCCTTTATCGATAGTAACACGTGTCACTGCTTCTTTTGTCATCGTTCCTTTTGTAGTTCGCCGTTTCTCGGTCGGTTTTGTTGTTGTAGCCCTTGTTGTAGTACTTATCTCTTCTAAAAAGGGAGTTGTCCTGACAACTCCCTGTTCTAAAGAGGGCGGTATATAACTACGAAAGGTCGCTTGTTGTATGTTGGAAATACTTCCTTCGTTACCCGCGTCATCAACACCATACACACCTATCATGTAGGATGTAGTGTTTACATCCTTTGGAATTGACATGAGAAAGACGAAAAACTCCACAGTGCCAAATGGAGCAGGAGATGAAAGATTCCCAACGACGACATTTTCCTGGTCAATACTTGGACAGAGTGACCGGTTGCTTCTTAACAGGTGTGAAGAATTGGCCCATTTTATAACGTAGTGTTGTGCTGAAAATAGTCAGGCGAAAACCATAGCTTTCATGAAGGTCTTAACTGTTTAACTCATTGTATATACTTGGATTATAATTCCATGTTATAACAAAATACCTTTAACCTGAAAAATGAGTGATTTCATTTTAATGTAGTCTAAAACATGCCAGTTCATTTCCTTCAACTGAATGTTTATATCATGATCACACATAACGGCGAAGTCAAGGAGCAAGATACAATGAATAGACGATTATGGACTTTAAGTGTGAAGAATGAAGACTAGTAAAGGTTAGTTTTGTGTCATTTTGATTAAAAGTTCATATTTATTGTTAGTTGTCCATACTGAGCGAAACAATCTCAAAAAAGTAAAACGTGAAAATTTAGGACAATTATTGAATGAAACATTACGGAAATTGTTGGTTAGTTATCTTATATCGGATTGACAAAAGTTGTGTTACCATTCCCGTTGTCCAGATCGTCCCCTGGAGCTGTAAATTTCACAAATACGGACCCATTTTCAATATTTGTGCTGAAAACTTCCAAATCGGTGATTTGGTTAGGCGCTAAAATGTCTGTCAAAGAAGACCACCCTGTTGGTGTTTCAGATACTCGACTAGCGCCCCCAGAGACACCACGGGTGAAGTTTGGGGCTGCCACTCCTTTCAACTCATCCAAAGGCTGCCCCGGTAAGGATACTGTAAGATTGCCTGTAAACATAACGACTCATACAAGTAAATAAAAGAACAATGCAGTATTTTCAGAAGTTGAGAACAATGTCTTAGTCGTGACAAAATAACAGTCTTGTCAATCTTGAAAATACGTTTAACGGGCAAGTTTCCTTGTATGACTTTTATCCTCTCCAATGTTTATCCCTAAGCGGTAAACTATAGGGTAGTTTCGATTCGTTTATTTTTCTTATTTCAGTACATACACTAGTTATTAAAAAGAATGAATTACAGATAAATACGTTAATTGACGTACGTATCAAAGGGGAAAACGGAACTAGATGAAGCTAAAAGCTTTTCTTTACTGCTTAATTGAAGCCAGAGTTTTTGTTTGAAAATAATGAAGCAATACATCATGCAGCTGTGTACGCATTGAGAAAATGCATCGGTGGTTCGTAAGGAATTTAAGGCTCATAATTCATAAATAGCAAATTAAGAGAGATCTAAGGAAAAAAGACGTTTCTGAGGTAGGCCTGCTTCTTGAAGAAATTAGTATTTGGGGAATTTGGTAATTTAGTGTCAAGTTAATTCCAGAGGTATATACCCTGACTTGTTACTTGAGAGCGGGCAAACATTGTTCGTGTGACGGGTTGAATCAGATTATTTCGCCCCGCGGCGTTGTGGGATACTTATGGTGATTACTGTTTGGGTGGGAAAACGATTACAAATCAGCGGGAAGTTGGTCATTGTGGTGTCTATACAGGAAGATGCCTAACTTGTGTTAATAGTGGTCCGTTTTAAGTAAGAATATTAAGGTTGAGGATGAAGAATAGTTTTACCTAAGAAGCCAGATTTTTAGAAAAATGCCGTAGGAGAGGCTAGAAGTCTGAGCAGGTTGGGAGAACTGGAAAATCGTACTGTGTAGCTAGTAAGTGATAAGAGCACTATCAGTGCATGGTGTGTAATACGAGGTATACGCTGCACTTTTGAAATTGACGTAAATGAAACAACTGTACCAATTAAGAAATTTTGTTTCACCGGTTAAAGTGTTTAGTGATGACGAGTGACGAGTGATCTTTAATCTTCTGTATTAATAGGTTAAGTTCATAAATATTATAATATATTGAAAAAAATTAAACAAATCATAATAAAAAAATCATAAAATAATCAGTTCATGTTCCATTTACAAATACTGTCTATGCGGTGGAAAGTAAACTGGTTCTAAATTGAGACCCTCTTTACGTGAGATCTGAGGGCAATGGGGTTTCTGGGAGTAAATAAGGATAACTGGAGTACGATGTGCTTCACTGCTACGGGAGGTGCATCCAAATGACACTGACGCGTTTGTATATGAGCTGGAGTTTTCTTGAATCCAGTCCGTTTGGAACTTGCTAAATTTCACCTCGGTACGACAAAAGGTGGGACTAGGGTCGGTTTTGGTCCTAGTGGTGGCAAGGCGCACAAACGTTGAAGAAAATTTTCCTCTACACTACTTTGTCTGTACATTTACAGAGGATAAACTCAAGAAAAACAAAAAATGCCTATAAAGTGTTTTCAACTCAATGGCAGCACTTTTTATATATTGTTTTGATATTTCTTTAGTTATCTTTTGAAATTGTTCAAAATTTTTGTAATATTACAGATATTTTACACTATAAGAAAATGTCTGAACGTTTACATTGACAACACATTTTTATGTATTCTTTTTGTATTTCTTTATTTTTTCTTCCGTAATTGAACAAAAATTTTGTAAAATTGCATACACTTTCACAGTGTACATTATTTAATCAAACACACTAATAAAATAAATAAATGATAATATTACCCGCAACATCCGGGATATTACCAGCCAGAAGATCATCCGGGTCAATGAAAATTCCAATTCCAGGATATTGTAAATTTGTCCAATTTTGCAAAACAACAGCTTTGCCGTTATTTTCAGCACGTATTTTGACTCTATGTACTTCTTCTCCTGTGTTCTGTGTAAAATACCGAGAATACACGCCATCCTTCTTAATTAAATCTGCTCCTGAAAGTTAAAAAGCAAGTTAGTGTTTCCTTATTGGAAGAATTAAAATATGTTTGAATGTATGCAATGCACCCTTTAGGATGAAAGGGATTAAAAACTTTCCCAAAAACAGAAATCCCTTTGTATTGACTTTCAAGTCCTTTCTGTCAGATGAAGTTGTTAACATTTCATGAAAAACACCAAGACACCTTTTCACCAAGCAAATGAACTTGTCAGGCACGAAGAAGGAGGGAGGATGAAATGGGAAATAATTTAAATTAAAGGACAAGAGCAGTCACCCCAACTTGAGGTAGTATAGTATAGACTATCCTGTT
Source organism: Holothuria scabra (assembly GCA_037179385.1). Lineage (NCBI taxonomy): Eukaryota > Metazoa > Echinodermata > Holothuroidea > Aspidochirotida > Holothuriidae > Holothuria > Holothuria scabra. Next base: position 5,264,584 of record CM074192.1, on the reverse strand, counting down.
TCATGATTGGCTCTTGTGAGTCATGTGACAATATTTTTCTTCTCAAATGTAAAATTTACCAGGAGCAACTGGTTGGTTTACCTGAATACTCAATATTATAGTCCTAAAATATCATAAAACATGCTTTGAAAAGAAATAAGAAAAAAAATGGGTGATGCAGCCGTCGCTTTAAAATAAGTTTAGGTGACTGAACTTTTCCTCTAATTACTCTCAGGATCCACGTAGGTCCAGCCCTGAGACCCCACAGCCTTGGCAGCGGCCGCGGAGCCAATTTTGAAGTGTGGGGGCTAATCACTGAAGCGATCCAATATGTCCAATAAAATAAATGCAGTTTAAGAGGGTCCAAACTTCCCACAGCAAAAAGGGCGGGGAATAAAGCCCCCCCCCCCCCCCGTCTCCGCGGTCCCTGCTTGGGGCATAATGTAGCTTTCTGAGACCTTCCGAATTTAGATTTGCAGTGCAGGTATATATCCTTTCTGTCTGTTGACGTTCGACAACTTTCCATAAATACGTGGCCCTGCATGTAAGGAGGCATGTTTGCGAAATGTGTCACTCACGTGACAACACAAAAAATACCACAACGAAGAAATTCCACCGAACTAACCTTACCCAAGGCATCTTCTCAAAGGAAAATTTGTGACCAATCACCCAATATTCACTACGACCATGTGAAGACTCTGATTTATATCGCATTCCTTTTCACTCTAAAGTAACATTGAGTTCCTCTTCATTTCACACTTGAGCATATTTTTCTTACCTGCACCGTTATCGTACAATTGTAGCTCAATCATATTACTTTGAGTTTCAATAGTTGCAGTAACATTGACGTAGACTACTGGATAATATCCTTGCCGCACATCAGCGTATATTACAAAAGGCTCTTCGCTTTCCACGTTAGCCTGAGAGTTACTGTGACTCAGAAACAAAGACACAGAAATAGGGTCCAAGTCTGGTAAACGCATTGTTGATACGTGCACAATGATGTCATATGATTCGTTGATCACATGATTTTGTAAGGAGTACTTCCATAACCCTGGCTGTTAGGTAAAAGAGAAAAAATTGTAAACTGAATTTAGTCAAACATAACAACATATAGCTAAAACTGGTACAAAGGTTAAGAAACACAGTAAGCCAACCACCATCTTAGTCAAACATTGGTCACGAGTGTCAAAGCAAAAATGCCAGAACAAAATTTCTTTTTTAGACAGCACTTTACATTGCGCTTTGCTATTGATACTTAAGAGGTCAAGAGCAGCCCCCCCCCCCCCCTCGACTTATTTTGAAGCAACGGCCAACTATATCACCATTTTCTTCTTATTTCTTTTCAAAGCACCTTTCATCATATTTTTAGACTTCAATATTGCACATTCAGGTTAAACCAAGCAGTAAATTCCACATTTGAGGAGAAAACATGTTGTCACACGCCTCTTAGCAGCCAATCACAAAGCAGGACAGTCTACTGAACTACTTCAGGTTGGGGTGACTTCTCTTTTCCTTTAAAAACAGTTGAGTCAAATTTTCACCATCCCGCTGGTCACGAATGTGACAATACTGATTTGAGAAAATATTTTCCAGTAACTGGTCAGTCAAGGCAAGTAAGGGTTGTAAGGGGTATACGTATCCAGGTAACCACATAATTCACCCTCGAACAATTTGGGAAAAGTTTACCCAATTGATATTAGAGTGTAGTAACCCTGACACGTGTCATCAAAAACCTATGGCCTTACTTATAAAATAAAGCATTAACTGACTATTTTGAGCATTGAGTTTCAAGAGAACTGTTGTGTATGCATTGCAGGAACGAGTTGAATAAACCTACAGGCATTGAAGTCACTCTGAATTCTCGTTATAAAGAACGAACAAGGAATTGCTACCTAGATAAAGTACAGGATTATCACGGGTTTTTCAATAAAAGGACATTGTTTTCGCCATATGCCCTTCAAACCGTTCACATGTCCCTAGAGCTTGTTCAAAGCTCAACATTTTCCTTCATATTCTTGACAAGAAGATACTTTCAAATTTCAGCTTTGGCGAAAATATACAATTTAAAGTAATAAACATTTTTTTCGTACCTCTGCAATATCATCAATTGTTACTGTCATTGTTTTGAATGTCAGTCCCTTTAATCTTGTAGCTGATATTCCTAGGTAAATGTCTCCAGAGGGTGATGTAACGGAAATACTGAAAGCATCCGCTGTGAATATAAAATAACAAAGCTTTGTTTAGTTTACCACTAATGACGCAGTTGAATGTTCCTATAGTAATAGTCCGCAATGCAGTAATTTTGTAGAGCTTGTTGCTACAAAAAAAAAAAAAAACAACAACAACACGATCGTAGGCATACACAAGATTATGAATTGCACACTTACTTTGTTAAAGTAGTATTTCCATTGTTACATTGTAAGAAATTATGGTAGATTTACAGAACAAAACAATAAAGATGTAATCAAGGATTGCAGAAAAGTTCTGAAAAACTTATTACCACAATTTTTCTGTTATCTTCACATTTCGTTATGTACATTTAGAGCCGCGATTTTGAATTTTCAAGACATGCGACACATTTGCTTTTTCTGCCAAAGCTATCTCCCTTTTATAATTATAGTCAAATAAAACAGTATAAACCCCCGACAACTTAAAGGGCCAAACCCCTCACCCCAAACCACAATTCTGGAACCTGGGTACCGAAATTCTCAATTGGCTCAGCTCTTTGATTGACAGCTAATTCAAACAATGCAGAGTGCCAAAGCCTATATTACACAGCATGAACGGTACTGAGAGTGTTTTGATTATATAAATTGAGTTTTTCTATTCTCACCCTGAAGCAATGAACCGAGATTGTGTCTGAATGAGGATGAAATTCAGACAATTGCGGGAAGGGACTCAGTAAGAAGGTTAGGAGAATTGGTATTGTTTGGCGTGAGAGAAGTGAGCCTTTAATTTTCCAAGTCTTGACACAAATATCTTTGATACAAAACCTACCTGAAAGATAGCGAAGGATGGTGTTGCTTTCATAAAAGTAAGTGAAATCAAAGGTCGTAGACTGTCCTACTGTTTCGTCAATTTGCACAAATCCACTGAGTTCTGTCTCGCCAACTTCAAACGTCCTTACACCTGAATAAAGCTTAGGATATAAAAGAAAAGATACCTTATAAATACAAATATTGTCTGCAATATTTTCAAACTTTCCCTGAAGTAATATAAAGTAATATAAACTGTCATCCCAAACAACAATTTTTGTAGTAGTCTACAGACTTCCTCAATTGACACAGCTCTTTGATTAACAGCAAATTAAAAAGATGACAGTTGTGGGAGGTGCTTTAGTAGTAAGGTTAGAGAAATTGGAACTGTTGTCGGGGTGAGAGGATTAGGCCTTCAAACAGAAAGTGTAAAGTTCTTTGTAAGGTTACATTAGAAAGACAGAGAGATATATATTGGAACAATGATTGATCCTACAGGACTTGAACAGCTTCATTAATATTTTTAAACTAAGGTCTATAGGTGGTCAAATTTTGACAGACTCATGTTTTGCGCTAAAATATTTCAAAACAATTGTACTAAAGGGTTGGTGCATGCCAGTTAGATGCCCCTTACTCCTAATGAGACGGTTTGGCATGATAATGGCGACTCAAGTGTATGACAGATGCATGTAGTTTTGTCTAGTCTAGTTAGTTAAGCTGTACAGAGTATAATTCTTTGCAAAGATTAGCCAATAATTGGCAAGCCGGATGTTTTTTTTTTTTAATTTCTATATCAACCCTTTGTAACTAGGGGCCGAAGTTTGTTGGGTCTATTTTCGTGTTTCTTTATGGGAGTAGGATTCCAGCCTTATAGTAAATACTGTTCTCACATCACTATCAGCCAGGTCGATGTGGATGATTTCCAAAGACAAACATGCCTAGCACTGGGTTCTAATAGGATAAATCATTTGACAGAACACCAGACTGATTAATTGTAATTATTATTTACTATTGTTATTGAAATTATTACTTCTAAGACACATTCTCTGACCCACTGGAGGGTCGGCCAATGTTCGTAAGGAAGGTCAAATATTTTTGTGCATTGACGCACCCCTAAAGCAATTAAATCAACATTTCACAAAATCTGACGCACGTTTCCTGTGAAATTTGACGCCCACACTATAGATTAACACACACCATCATCACAACTCTGATGAACATGACACAAATGTGGTTAACCACTGTCCGGGGGTCAGAGTACAAGTGTTCGTTCTGTGATTGATAGGTGCATGATGCACAATTGATCGGTGCTCTGTTGCCTAAAAGGCATATTTTGGTGGCTTTTAACAATCATATTTAATATGAAAGAAGCGACATTCCAGACCATGTCCTCTGTCTCTTCTTCTCAATAAGACACATTTGGTTTTCCTTTTTAATTGAACATACTATTTTCCTTAAAATCTGGTACTTTTGGATCGTTGGGTGTCTTTTCCTGTAAATCTAACTCACCTCTACAACATATGTGGGGTATATCAAACAATGTTGCCACGTATTTCTAGCAGCAACGTCGACTTCATAAAAAATGAATGCAATGACAAAGTAATATGCCGCAATGACACCACAGTTTTCAGACAAAGCAATTTATGTGGAGAAAAATTGCAGTTCTTTGGAAAAAATGGATCTTTTTAATGCTTTAAACAATCGACATGCAATTTTTACCCCCTGAAAAATTAAATTTTCCCAAAAATTTTAAAGTAAATGAATTCTGTCTCTGGGAATATGCCTTTAAGCTTTCTACACTATGCTTCATACAAGCCTGAAAGAACATATGCTTCCAATAGATATTTCTTAACCCTTTACCGTTGTGCTCCCATCGGGACATATTTGCGCGCCCGGGAGTGGCTGAAAAGCGGACGTAGCCCGCCCCGCATCGGCTTCCGTAGGCCATTGACCACGTGACCTTAAACTATTGTCTCTCTCGCTGTTGTGGCCGAATTTTCGGGTAGCTACTCGCAGTTTCGAGCTCCGCGTGAAACAGTTAAGTAAAGATGTGTGACAGCCGAGCTCTCCGCATGGGTCCAAAAGGACCCAAACAACGGTAAAGGGTTAAGTGTGGAGACACGGTTAAAATTTTCATAATTTCTAAATGTAATATTAAGCACCCGTGTAGCCAACATGTTTGTCCCTTAAAGAGAATTATTGAAATGATTGTGAAATAAGCATGGTTACTTACTTTTAAAGGTTGGTTGTACCCGTTAACATCTTCTGAGAGCACATTCAATGCATCAGAAGTGAAAAGAGAGCTTCCGCCATTGGTCTCAAAGAATTTGCCACCTGTACTTATAAGAACACAAATATGGCGCATAAGCAATTTTAAAAAAGTAAGATGTGTATAGTTTTGATTTGTCATTCTTATTAAGACAAGATTTCATGAAGACAATCGTGATATGATATCGTTACTTCAAGGTGGCTGGAGTTAGTATTGAGAAAATTTTGCCAGGGCTTACATTCTTCTTCTCGAAACAATAAATGAATCTAATTTTACTGACGGCCAAAATGATTTCCAAGTTTAAAAATTTAAAGGAATTTAATTTACCTGTATTACTTGCAAGTTCAGAGAGACCTGCATCTGCGTCACTATCTCCTACAATGATAACATCAACTGGTATCTTTTCCTTCACACACGACTGTACCATGGATTCAGTGAATTCGGTTGCATCATCGTTCCCAGAAGTTATAAGCAAAATTCTATCCACATTTCCATATTTATCAATGTCCTCCTCCAGCATCTATTGACAACGAGCATTGAACACCGTTATTAGGTCCGTTAGACAGGAATGATTTACATGATATTAGCATACGGTTAGTCGAGAACTGTACTCAGAATAGGTACTGAATGTTGAATGACTTAGGTTTAAGATTAGGTTTTCTGCTCACTTTCTAATTAATTGGTATGAATAGGATCGGTCTCTTTTCCAATTGTGGCTCACTGACTTGTTTTCCCTACCCCATTGTTTATGCCAAGCATCAAGCACAATGGAGGTAGGTTCCTTTATAAGTCGTCGGTGTGACCCGGCCATGGGTCAACCTCGGGCCTCCCGGCTGCAAGTCGGATGCTCTAACCAATTGACCAGTTAGTTAGTCAGTGGTTAGATGGAGTTTTACGGCACAGTTTCCAACCTATTGGTTTAAGTCGAGCGAGACCTGCCTTTTTTCAGTTGTGACTCACTGGCGACCATGCAGTCGGCTGACGGGAGAGAAATAGCTACCGGGGGTGGGGGAGGTGGGTGGTGGGGGTGGGGTGGGCGAGACATACCGAAATGCATCAGGAAGCCGCTATACTTAGTTGTGGTCCAAGCAGCAGGTCTCTGACTTGATTGAATAAATGGTTATTTCTAATATTTTAGACGGGATTTGCAAGGTTGTGAGCTGATAATTATTACCTGCTTGTCTCCTTAGTTCAGTGCCGTAAGTAACATTTTGACCTTTTGTATAAAATTGTCACTGCATCCTGTCGGCCTTCTTTGCTATTTACAATACTGTCAAGCCGTGGTCAAGTGCAACGAATTCGAATCGGATTCCCTTCCGATTATGTGAGGTTTTATAAAATTTTTCCATCTTTTCTTAGGAAAGAGCAGAATATTTTTCCAACCAGGGAAAAATATATAATTCCTTTTAGATGTCTACAATAATGAATTGATAACTGATTTTTTCGTCGCGTCACACCAACAGATAGCTTTTATCGGATTTAATTTTCGCAGTCCTGTGACACAACATCATATATTTACTCCGGTTGGCGAATTTGGGGCTCTTTCCGACCAGAGATGGAGAAGATTGTGACAAAATCTCACAAAAATCGGATAGGAATCCGATGCGAATTTGTTGTATTGTGACAGTGGCTTTACTGCTTCTTTCTGCATGTACGACCATATATGTTTTTAACAACAAGAACTATAGGGAACAGTACTTCCCTTTTCAACACAATTCCCACCAAGGCAATTTGACCTCCGACCTATCCCCATTCATGACAATTTAACACGGGTAACACCCCCATACACACACAATTTAAAATTGTGTGGGTGGGAAATTTTGCAGGAGGGGTATTGTTTGGGTGTAAATTGAAACGGACACATGGATCCCCTTAGTATCATTAATCAAAAGCTTTTATCGGTACTTTTTGCGATTTTTAATGTTTAACTCAGAAATTAAATAGGCCAAATGAGTCTTAGTAAAATTCAGCTTTTACTGTTTATCATTTCAGACGCCTGTATATTGTTAGTGATTTTTTCAGTATTAGCGTAAAACTATGTGTTACTTCTAGGTGATTTTACCTTCAACGCCATTTCAATTCCACAGCCAATACAGCATCCACCATGTGATTTCACTGGTACCATATTAGCTATACTTGTTCTAGTACTTGGTGACGTAAGTGTCGTCAGGTTGGCTATAATGCGTGCGTTGTCGTCGAAATTCACAATTCCAAGGAACGATCCATATTTGGCAACTGTCAGGATGTATGTACTAGCAGCATCAGCTAGTTTCAAGTACCTTACGTTTTTCTGGAGGAAACATGAGAACTTCTAAAATTTGTTGCTGAAACAATCAATTAAAGCTATCCAAAGTATGCAAGACCTAATATAAAGAACTTTTTCTTCTTTTTCAATTTTCGTAGCCGATATTACATACGTCATGTGCACCCGTTATTCTGTATAAAGGTCCACCTCATCCACAGTAAATGTTATAAGTAAAGGTACGCCGTACTTACAAACATTAGTATGTGGAGGTTTTTCGAAACTGCAAGAATTAGAGAACTTTTCCCCTTGAAAAGAGGTCGTCATGACTTGGCCGATTTTTGAACAATAGAATCCAGCAAACGACAATAGGCGCTCACTAGACCATATAATCTTCAACAATATGGCTTTTTGTCAGTTGTTGAACAAGCAGAGATTTCAAGGACATGATAAGTTTAAGTTTGTCCAAGTTTCAAGGGAGCTAAATCTGAAATGGATCGTGTAGCGGGCCTTAAAGGACGGAAGATTCGTTTGCAAGTATACACTGAGTAGATAATCATGTACCTATAAATGGAAAAATTGACCTGTTAATGGCTGTAAATGATTCATCTATTGCATACTTACACTCATGCTATCTGACGTATCCAAAACGAGTACTACTCGGGAAGGTCTAGCTTTAACCACGTGAAAGGTTGGTGTAACGTCAAGAACTTCTCTGGGTTGATTTTTACCATCTTTATTATAATTAAAGAAAAGGTTACAATGACACTATTAATTCATACAGATTCATTTTAATTTTGTATGAGACAAGGATTTACGAACTGTTTTGCGAGTGGCTGTCTTTTTTAATTCTTACACAATGTACTGTATACTGCCTACATCACTGAACGGTGATGACCACTTTCCTTACCCCATGAGCATTCGGAAACAGTGTTCCTAAATAAACCATCGATCTCCACAATGCTAGGCTATCTTTCAAAACAGTAAGGGGAAAGAGTAAATCCCAACCCCACCCCCCCCCCACCCCAGAAAAAAATCGTGTTTCCTTATTTGTCTCTAAGGAAATTTGGGGTATTAAAATTTTATTCATTGAACACAAACACTATTTATTTCATAGATTCTTTGAAATACATGTGTTGTGTCGTGCTCTGCCTTGGCAACATAATGGAATAGTCCTTCATGTTTATTGCTTTTGTTAATTCATGCAAATGATTCACCTATGTTAGCTTCGGGAAACTTCCTGGAACATGGAGACAAGGGAGTGAGGTGATTGGCCGAAGTGGTCACATGTTTGTGTTTCGTCATATTATTGGTCTATCGTTGTAAGGGAGACTACATCGTGTAGATTGTAGAATCAGTCAGGCCCTAGAGCTGGTAGCCAGCGAACTCCATGTATAAAGAATCCTGCACGCTATAAATACTGGAGAGTTGAAAATCGTAATATATCATTTGGAAATTGGAATGGCTTGACTCTGTCTTTTCTTGAGTACGATTACGCTACCGGAACAAGAAAGACACGACAACATGGAGTAATCAATGGGGAGTTTTCGATAATATAATTCATTTCTATATCTATTCCCAATTTCTCGGGAATCATTCTGACCATTCACGCTCCTCATATAACGCATTCGTTTTTCCAAATCGATAATTTTATCTTATTTAAAACTCTCACCCTAAACAACAATTTTTGTAGTGGTTTACAGAAATTCGTAATTGGTTCAGCTCTTTGAATGACATCTAGTTCAAACAATGCAAAGTACCATATGCTGGTATTACACAGGCTGGACTGTAAACAGAGTCCTTTGATTACACACAGGGGTCTTGCATAGCCTACTCACCCTGAAGCAACAAACTGAGATTGTGTCTGGATGAGGATAAATTTCAGACAATTGTGGGAGGGGCTTGAGTAAGAAGATTGAGAGAATTGGAACTGTTTGGAGTGAGACTATCAGCAGGCCTTTAAACTCCAAGGTGATTTTTTTGTGTTATTCTTAATTGGATCTAATGGCATCGCTGTATAATTATCATCACTGCAAATCCCAGCCCCCCGGCGGCAACTATCCCCTATATTCACGATTAGAAAACTTGAACAAAGAAGGAAATGAAGGAGAAAAAAGAAAAGTAGCGCTCAACCAGCCTAAGCAGGGAGGTCTAACACCTCCCTTGGCTCAACTCATGCTTTGCCCCTACCCTATCAAAATACATTGAACCGCCCCTAATCGCAGTCGAAGCTTTGCTTCCTTAAATATTCCTGATCACTTGCTCATGTGAAACACTGGAGCTCAGTTAAGTCGTGATTTAAACACCAATTTGTAGCCTTTTAGATACATTGAAACTTCTTTAATTCATATTTCGGGGTCTCTAAATAATATCCTCTCATATCGACTGTCTATTGCATTCTGTTTCATGTGCACAAAAGAACAATTGAACACTATATCGTAATATCCACAACGTTAAATTGCTGACAGGCTACGAGTGTTCCCATCAAAGTGTATGACGAATTGTGAGATCCCACAGCTGTTTTCAAAATCCCTCCTCAAAAATACAAGGAGAAACTCTCCTTTATCTATTTTTCAAAAAAATTAAATATAACACGCGTTTTCTTCCGCTCAGCTCCACGCATAACACGGATCAAACTAATCGTTTCCGGCAAGCTTAAAAAAAAACTCTCTCCGTCACTATCCATCTGATTAGTCTCAAACTGAGTCAAAAATTCAACCGAATATAAGGCTGTCAGTGTGCATCTATTTATTTAGAAGGCAGCTGTAAATTGTAAAGATAACATGATACAATGAGAATGGACCCACACTACGTGCTAGTTTTGACCTGAATTAACTATACGAATCCCCCGCTTGTGCTTAGTGCTCAGCCTAAGCAAGCGTAAACAATGGAGTAGGAAAAACAAACCCTGCACTAAACCTCACATGAAAAAAAAAAAACCGTGGCTGGTTTGACCTAAACCAATTGGTAAAAAGGTGCGCCGTAAAAAACCATTAAACGAAATATCCCCTGTTCCATATTGCAAATCCCCCGATATAAATGAACGGGAATTCCCCGAGATTAAATTAAATTTCTAAATAATGAACACTAGCCTAAAGTACCCATGATATGAACACTGTCCTCGCAAGTTTCCCTTTACGAAAACATCGTGTGATATTAGAGTACCCTCAACTTTTGTCGGTCCGGTCGTACTATTGTCGAGTGAGAAATTGCTATATTTGACACCACATACGAAACGTTAAAGTTAGCAGAGAATAATGCGCCATATTTGTATATATACAAATATATATATATATATATATATATATATATATATATATATATATATATATATATATATATATATATATATATATATTATATATATATTTGTAAGCAGTTTCTGATAATTTGAAATTCCAAAATCACAGTGTAAATAAAATAAGCAACTGCAACTAACCTTTAAAATCTAAGTGTTCTCGCATGATCTCCCAGTTACTTCTCCCCTCACATTTCATATTATGTTTTGTCGGTGCCTCGCTGTTGTGTAAATAACTGGGATCTTCGGTCTCATTATCACAGAAGTTAACAAGCTGGAAAGTAATTTTTCAAAATTTGAAAATTTCGTGAAACATTTATTTCAAAAAACTGATTTCAATGTCGATGTGAGTATAGTAAGCAGCGTCAGTTCTAATAGCTCACACAGGCTTATACAACCATCGGTCATTTCCTCGAAAGTATTAATTTTTAACTGTTAACTGGAACGTTCGCCTTTTCTTATGATTGTTGTGTACGTTATCTATGCCTCTGACCCTGGGCAAAAAGTGTGCCACCAAAAGGCAAAGTCCTCCTACATCGTTACCCGGATAAAGTTATATTTTATGGGTCGATGCAAGACCACAAAAACTTGTGCATGCGAATTTGATGGTATTAGGACAACTGTCACAGGCTATTATGTTAGATGATATCATACTTGGTTTAAAGGCATTATATTTGTTTCAATGCCGTAAAAAGTCATTCCAGAACATGCATGGTGTGAAAAACTGATGGGAAAAATATTAAAATAATGATTTCTATGGGTATTTAAATCAAATTTAGGTCATATGCCAAATTCTGGAGAAGTGTGGTGACTCTTTACGCATTTTCCTAGGATAGGATCAAGTTTAAACTCGGTGGGTGTGTGTGTGTGAGGCTTAACTTAATCTGTGTTTAACAAACCTATGCATGGGTTACTGATTGTGATGCCTTTGGTCGGAGGTCAATGGTCAAATAACCTGAGAACTAATTTCAAGCCTAAAAACGGCTAAAATCTACGAATTGCCCTGATTTACATTGTCAAAGGAAGGCTTTAAAGGCGTATTCCCGGAGTCAAAATTCATAATGCAGAAAGAATTTCTTACAGGAGGTGAAAACTGCATCTCAATAGCATATAGCCTTCGAAAGTTACAAATTTTTAAATAATGCATTTTTTCTTGTGATTTGGTGCAACATGGGAAATTTTTAATGTCATCGTGGAACATTAATTTTACATTGCATACAATTTATTTACAAGTTTCATGTAGCTGCAGGCAATAGTAAGCAACATTTTTGTTGTATTCTAAGTAGCCTATGTTGTAGGGTAAAAGGAAAAGATATTCAAACATTCCAACAGTATAAAATTTCAAGGACAAACATGACGTTCAATTATCAAGAAAACAAAAGGAATCTGAAGCAATGAGCCCATATTACATAACTGTCTGCGACTTTGTTGAAAAACAGAGGTATTTTTGACAAAAAAAAACCAATCTTTATAGTAAGATATCTTGAGTTGGAAAAAGGAGGGAGCTGGGAGCAGGGAGCAAGCTCCCTGGAAAAGGGTATTGCTACATGGTTTGAAGGACATTGTGTGGAGTGTTTTGGTTTTTCATACAAGACCCAACGGAAAAGCCACCACAATATTCTTTTAATATCAATTACAAAATTTTGGTTTGCTTCGCCCTTCGATCATAACCGTGGGATCTTTTGAAAGGTAAATATTTGAATTACCTCGTCATGTGTTAGAAAAGAATTCATTATTGAACCACTGACATTACTTTGCCGTTTTGATGGTAGCATTGTACAGCCATCTTCATATCCAGCCAGTTGATCACCGTTACACTGTCTGTACCGAGCGTAATGTAGGTCCCCAGTATACTTGATTGGCACGTATTGCCAACGGTCAGAACATCTATTAAATGAAATGAAATAAATTGTTGCAAATATTTGTCAGTTTTAAATTCACAAGCATGTCTGAAATGCATACTAACGACGTACCAAAAAAGACTGTTAACAGCTGCCCAACAAGAAGTTTCTACTCTGCGTCCGTTTAAGGGGTCGTATGTAGGGTGTGTTTACCTTTTAGGGGGAAAACAACAACGGTTGTGTACGTTTTTCCTTTAAATTTGTAGTTTCCCCTTTTTCTCTTGCGTTACACTGTTACTAAAACGAACGTGGTCAATTCCAAGTTTTAAGTTATGGCCCATCAATCAAACGATTCCATTATTTTCTCAGGAAACCACGAGAAGGTATTGCCAGTTATATAGCTTCTTCACCTTTGATTGGAGGAAAAGTAGACCTACATCCGAGTCTAAGATCACATTCAACACCCCTTCAACGAACCCGGCAATAACTTCTCTAAAGTTGAGACTGTAACTGGCGTAACGGGGGTAAAGTTGATTCAACTTTTAAACTTTAAAAGCAATGCTCCCTAACCAGTTGATCTCAGACTTGCCGTATCATACAAGTCACCGAGTCAATCTATTGCCGAAACGAAGTTCAAATTTGTTTGTTTCAATGGTCAGATGATAATAGATTCTATGCATATGATGTCACAGAGCACAAAGTACGTTCTTCTTTGCGGAAAAACAAACCAACACCGACAAATGCAGACCGCTGATTTGTCAATCAGTCGAATACGCCCATAGTCTGCTACACGTGCAGGGCGAATTCTTATGCGTGCGGCCACGTGTCCCATTGTTTTGCCCCCAAGGATGACGTCAGTGTGTCGTCAATATATAAGGTCTATCAGGAATGCATCTATCAGAAGTTAGAAGTGTACTTTTCGTAAATATGGAGGGGCGGAAACGGTGGAATGTTTCCCTGATATGATGTAAAATAAAAACTGATTGTGGCGGTGTGACTTGTGGGGATACGATCATGGAGTAAACTTTATCGCATCTTAAAAACAACCATTACTTTTGAAAAATATTTAATTTATCTTCCATTGTGTAATAGGCTAAATTTTTGTCGGCTTTGTTGCAGCAACAGTAAAATCCCTATCGTCATTGGGAAGTATGACAGTTTTGTTTTTCATGAGCAATTTTGTACCCTTTGTAATAAAGAAAAACTAGGAGATGAGTGTCACTATTTGTTCGAGTGCCAGTTATTTTCCCAATGAAGAAAACAAATATATTGCTCCTGATTTTTAGAAATATCTTAATACGTCCAAGATGCAAAACTTATTTAAATCTTTAAGCAATAAGACCCTTCTTAAAACTAGTTCATTCTGTGGTGAAATCCTTAAGCGTTTTTAAATTTTTCAGGTGGTCACTTACTTAAATCTTTTTCTACTTAGTTGGTGCCCGTTCGTGTTATGACTGCGTAGAGTCATACTCTGGGCTCTCTTTCTGAACGCTTAAATGTTAATCCATAGCGTCAGAAGAAATTGTGTTTATATTTTTATGCTATACTTGAAATACTATACTTTTTGCCATTTTGTGTTTTGTTTTTTCTGTTTTTTACCTTTTTTTCCTCATTATTTTGTTGCCTCATGTACTTGTCATTGTATTATTTTCATAAGTCTCTTGTTCCCCGTCCGGGGAGATGAAAGATAAACTGAAACTGAAACCCAAACTGAAACTAATACATATTAATCGTTACGGTAGATCACGACACGCACGCTGACTTGTAAAACCTGAAGATAGGTCAAATTTCATTTCCTCCAAACCCTTTAGTCTTTGTTAAGAATTCAAGCTCACTTTCAATGCAAGCATCTGGCCAATACTATTTCCCTTTTACATATATCAACAGCAACAACAGCACCGGTGAGAAAACGCAGATTTTGCTACATACAATCAGCAAGTTTTTTTTTTTTTTTTTTGATTGATTGATTGACACAATTTATTTCCATAATCTTGAAACACATGACAGATAACGAAAAGACAGTGGTAAAAATAATACAGCTATTTACATTATACATAATCCAAGCCTAATCTAAACACAATCGGGATATGATGGAAAAGGAGAAAACTGAAGTATAGTACTTATGAATTGTTTTCCCCTATATAAATAATTTACACGATAAATTGGAAAAAGATAACGTTAACAAGGTTTGCACATCAATAGATTCCAAAACCAGGAGACACAAAAGAGAAAAGAAAGAAAGAAGGAACGAAAGAAAGAAGTACGTTCGCTTCTAATACTTAGCTTTCTTAACTCACCGTTAGAGTTCAATATAGTAGATTCTTCATATGTAATGAAATGCAACAGATATCATAAATTTCTGCTTCACACCCTGACGAAGAATTTCATCTCCAAAAGGGAAAATTTGTGTCAAGTACACTCTAAAAACGTCCGGTTCAAAACGAACCAAATCTAGTCAAAAATTTGATCCTTCTTCGGTTCATTGCCCATTTGATTCTTTTCCGATTCACTTTGAACCGGATGTTATTAGAGGGTATATGCATTATTACTACAAAACTTTCAGTTTGATCTTGGAATGAAGAGAATCACCCAAACATTTCTTATATATTACGCAATATTACATACATACTTTTAATTGGTCTTATTTTTTAAACAGTCTTTGTAAAAGGAGCAAATCATATTTACACACATGGGCATTTTCGTCACTGGCACTTTCTAGTCTAAGTTGCAGCTTATTGTGAAGAAACGGAGTGGATGTTTTAGACTCGCGCCTTCTAGCCCCGGGAGGACATGTCTAAGGATTTTTTTGTCAAAAGAGTTATAATCCGTCAGGATTTCTAGTGAATGTGTATCTTTTCTCACCTAAACTTTGTTTGACCTACATTTTCTACATTTAATTTAAATATTATCAGTGTTTGAAATATAAAGGAAAAAGCTTGAAAATGGCAGGTATAGTAGTAAAAGGTTTTGGCCTTAAAAATGGGAGTGGAAGCATACATCATCCATCTTCGCAGATGTTGATCTGTTTTGTCTGTTTCAGGGGCGACGGAGCTTTGGCCTAGATGGTGAGTGGGGCTTGTGATAGTTATGTGCTGCCTCTGTGCATGGACTCACCAGTTCACCTCATTGAGATGAGACGTATACTAATGGAAGTCTGGAAGTCTTTGATGTTTGCTGTAGATTTTGCAAAACTTGTGACAATTTGGTCTGTTAGCAAGATGGAATTTAACTTGAAGACACACCCACGCGAATGTGTTAAAAACGGTGTCAGATAGATCAGTGGGGCGTGGGCATACGTTCCCAAACTTCCGTCAGATCACCCAAAAATTTCAAATCTAGCCTTAAATGTGTAAACACTTTTGGGTTTGGCTCCCTAAAATGGGCTCTGGCCCCCAGTTATGAATTACTAGGTAGGCCACTCCACTGAGCTACATAAAATAGTAATTTTCAAACCATGTTTCAAATATGGTTCAATTTCGTTTCTCCCCACTCAGTAGCATCTTACAATTCTACTACGACAGACGTAAAATATCGTGGGCATATTTTACAGCCCGCAGGGGGTATTCGGTGAAAAGTTCATCCAGTATATTATTGTGGTCGAATTACACAATTACAATGAGTTTCCATCACCGTGTTACTTACGAAATAGGTTTCCATATCTGATGGTTATCCGAAAAGTAGAAAAACTGCCTTCCGTCCGAATCTTTTATATCCGGGTACTCGTCGAAAAGACCCCAGCGATAGTGTCCCCATTCATGCACCAAAATTCTCCCTGTGTGGTGCAAAAAAGATACATTTCCATATAGTTCATGTAAGTTGAAGTTTTCGGTGTTTCTGTGAGATTACAGCGTCACAGATTCCAGACTCATCCAGAGGCACATTCTCAATTTAACTCTCTAGAGAAGACCCCATGGGTGAAAACCAAACGTTACCCCCGAAGGAGTCCTATTTTCCACCAAGAATTACTTTCCCAAGAGAAACCTTATGTTACACTAAATATGATTGACCAACAACATCTTGAACTTCAGATCTTTGCAATATGAGTCTGCGTTGCGCAGTTAAGTGCTACTTTGCCATACATGTTCCAGTACTAAACTCCTCAGTCTATGATGCTTGGCTCAGTATAGTGCTACATCATGAGTCCGTCATGCGTGGTTCAGCGTGGTCCTGGGCCAGTGGCGTAGCCAGGATGGGATTTTTTTTTTGGGGGGGGGCCTAGGTAACAAGTGGGGGGGGCCTGGTACCTCCGAGGGTCAGGCACGGCAAGACTATCTAAGCGGAGCGCCACCATCAGTTGGCGCGGAGCGTACAAGAAAACTTTGGGCTTTAAAACCCCTCCAGATGGCCGGAAACGGCACTTCCCACGTGTTTTAAACTGGATGTACCCAGCCGCAAATGCGGCAATATTTGAATGGATTTCAGCTTACCTAAGGCAGCACCTCACCCTTTAACAGGAAAACCAAAAGTAGTTGCGTCCCCCTCTGAGAAACTTTCTTTGCGTTAGATTTCCTAGATGCAAAATGGTGCTATGTTTGGCAACACTTTGAACTGATTATAGGCCTGAGTTTTCCCTTTTTGGGGAGCATGAAAAATATAAATATATTTTTAGTTTTTGTAGAGATTTTACAAAAGACATACATACTACCAAAGAAACAATGTGCAAAATGGTGCAGTATTTGTTCATCGGTACATTACGTAGTCAACATTAAAATACTACGAATAAATCCCTCAAAATAATTGAACCTCAAAGCAGAAGTATGGATCATGTGGGAAACACATGAAATCCGGACCTTGTGGACATTTTGCAAATCCCCCGGACGCCAGTGCCAACTACTAAAAAGAGGACTTGTCGAAAAAATCGTCCTACAGTGGCACTTGTCATGGGAAGGAGTGAGGCACGACATAGGCCTACTTGTTAAGGATGGAAGGGAAGAATTATCCGAAGGCAGTACCTTACCCTTATCTGCTTACGGCATATTTTGTGTATAATAAAGTATAGGAATGGTCGTGTCGTGGTCTCCAGTGTACGATTGCCTTATTTTCAGTAAATCAATCAGCCATCCGAAAGGCAGAAAGGGTCTTAACCAAACAAAGTCACATTAAAGTTTGTCGTCGAGACTTTCGTTTCATCTTCGAAGTGAAATGCAATAAACGACAGTGCAGATCACAAACGGTAGGCCTATCTAATTTAGTGAAAGTAGGCATTTTAAAGTTATTGCTTGATTTCATACGTGCGGACAAAATGTGTTTTACACACATTCATCCATTATTTTTTTTTTTTTTTAATTTTTGCACATTTTTTTATTTTTATTCTTTTCAATTACTCTATCAGGTCGCAAAAAATCTGGGGGGCCTGGAGAAAATCTGGGGGGCCTAGGCCCCCCGTGGCTACGCCACTGTCCTGGGCATGACGTTAAACTGCATCCAGGGTGTGGCTTCTGTTCTATTCAGCCAGTCTAGAGCAGGACCACACATGTTTGCCCTTTAGAGGGCGTACTTGTCCATTTGGGACGTTTAGGAGCAGAATTCCTAAAATGAGTCTAATATTGCTTTTTAAAGTTGATATTGAGGAATTTGATTGATCGAATTTATAAATTTCGTTTGTCGAAAGTCCCTCGACGCTCTGGCGAAGAGCAAAGGGAAGAAAACAGCAGTTTATCCCCACCCCCCCCCCCCCGAAAAGTACTCCTTCCCAAGAAATTTACATCCCCGAAGTGACAGAAGGACATTGATTCAATTTATAGTTAACAAATAATGTAAGCAAGTCTCGCTGAAAAATGGTTGCTCGACTTACAATAACAAAAATTTATGTAAACAAACCTGCCTATCTGCCGCTGAAACTCATCCAACCTTCCCATGCACATACCCTATCCCACCAACACACACACGCACACACAAACACACGGCATACACTTGCCAGAGCCTGACTGTAAACCTCTAGGAAGGGATGAAAAACCACCAACTGAACACAATCATTGTCTTACCATAATTTCCGTAGTATTTCTGAAGATGACGAAAATTCTTTAGAAAGTGTGACGTCATATGTATGTACAGTCCCTGTTTGCCACACCCCTGGAACTGTTTGGTGTAAGAAGGTATAAGATTTTCCTCTTCTGATGCGAAACGGGAATTAAAATTGGCTATTATAACGTCAGCTTCACTTAAAGGAACGGTTCCATATGGCATATATGAAGGGTGATCTGACCAAGTTTCGGGAATGACGATAGTGACTTCTTTAAAGAACGCCCTCTTTTTAGTAGCATGGTACAGATACGATGATCCATTAGTGAACATATCCTGATTCGAAACAAGTGGAAAAACATGTCTGGTATGTAAGAACTGATGCGTTTGAAAATGAATGTCCCCTGCATTTGTCTTATTCTAGCTCATAAGGAAGAATCAAATCAAGTATATACTAACCGTGACTTCTCAGCAGCTTTAAAGGCCCAGTTCTCTCACCCCAAACATTACCAATTCTCCTAACCTTCTTACTGAAGCCCCTCAAGCAATTGTCTGATATTCATCCTCATCCAGACACAATCTCAGTCTATTGCTTCAGGGTGAGTATAGAAAAACTCAAAAATACTCCCAGTACCGTTCATGCTGTGTAATATAAGCTTTGGCACTCTGCATTGTTTGAATTAGCTGTCAATCAAAGAGCTGAGATAACTGAGAATTTCGGTACCGGGCCTTTTAAAGGGCAGGAACAGTCTCCCCAAACTTACTTTGAAGCAACAGCTAAATCTCACAATTTTCTCCTTTTATCTCTTCAAAGTATCTTACTTCATAATGTTTAGGAACCAAGCAGATACTCCAATAATTTTCACATTTGTGGAGAAGAAATATTGTCACATGACCCTCAAGAGCCAATCATGAAATATGACAGTCTACTACACTTTAGAGTTGGGGTGAATGCATGCCCCCCTTTAATGAAGTGGTCGCAAACTTTTAGCCAACTTTGCGAGGACAAAATATATATATATGAAATATGTGTTCAAATTCGACGGTGAATAATGGTTCATCCGCCAAGTGAAAATACATAACACCTTTGAAAAGATATTCTTGCATCTGTAAATCAAGAGTGAGGTTACTTTTAAGTGAACTAAAAAACAAAAATCATCATTGCATGCAATTTTTCGTGCTGCGTTTCGGAACAGACTGACCAATAACGATAACATATGCATTCAACTCCAAACGTCCAGGACAAGAGGGTCTCTCTAGATCTGGGACACTCTCTCAAACACTATGCATTTGTCAACCTCTCCATGGATTGAGCAACTCCTCCCTGGTTAGGTGCAATTTTCGAGTTCTGGCAACCACGATATAAGTCTTTGAGCAGCTCAAAGATTGTTGTAAAAAGAAAGATGTGGGTAAAGAAGTCCTATACTCTGTGTCGTGTTGAATGAAACAAATTAAGAGGGTGTTTCTCAGTGCTTAACTGTTTCACTGTCTGACTGTTAGCTAATTATCCTTTAACAATAAACACACCCGCCGCCTAAGCACAGTGAAAGACAAGGGTGGAATCAGATCATTCTCTCGTCAACAAAGACTAATACCATCGGGCACTTTAACATCTGAATGATTTTGCTCTTTCTGAAATTATTCAGTATTTGAACAAAATCTTTTTGGATGTGATTCCAACTACAAGGGTTCAATATTGTCTTCCAATAGCTCCTCAATATTTTCTTCCTTTCATTCATAACTAAGCAAAATACTAGAACTAAAGTCGAGAATTTGGTATCTTGTATTTAAGGTGGTAACTGAATTTCTCTGATGGTAAGTAGTATTGTAAATGTAGCCCGCAAACATGTATAAACAAAACATATGGTTCTACACATAAGCAAAAAAATTTCCCGAAGCTTTTTTTTGAAGAAAATTTGGATTTTTTGAAAGAAAATTGGCTGTTTAAGTTTGTAGGGACCATTACAAATATTGAGCGATCCTTCCTACATATGAACAAAATCGAAGAGTACTGTTATACATATACATATATATAGTAAAACAAATCGAAAACACTTACTAGATTGAACATTATATTAGGGGAAATTTGGATATCTTGATACGTTTAGGCGAAATGAAAAACAATAAAATACATAACTGTATATTTCGCCTTTAAGGAAAAAATATACATGTACCTTAATTCAATAGTGCATTAGTTGTACGTGTTAACAGATAGGCGTCCGTAATTTGGTCAACATTGAAGTAATTAGGTATATTACGTACCCCGATGGGGGAACATTTGCCCCGCTGGCGCCACCTTTGCATGGCTCCTGTCAAACAACATGTCCAACGTGTTTTAAATTTGATTTGGCCCCTTCTAGATGGCGCCCGGGACAACTTGTCCCCTTCCCCCCCCCCCCCCCCCAGTTGTGTCACTGATCATTACCATAATTAGTAGCCATTGATCCAATCTGAGCTCAACAATCATGCGGGTAAGGATAAAATATGTGTCATACTGTATATATATCATGTTAGTACCGAAATTCGTTCCCCCAACCATTGAAGTCCTACAAACAGTGACAACACAAAAGTTTTGCCCAAATTTTGTTATGACTGTGTGAACAATTTATGTAAATTTCTTCTGAAAGGAACACAACTTTGTTACGTCAATCTTACAGGAAAGGTGGTCGAATTTAATTGGTTGGACGAAGTCCTGCAGTCACCATTTACGCTAGTAGTCCTCAATTCGTTCACTGTGACTTTTTTTTTAGCTTACAGATCATCTCTTGAAGGGTTATACTAGAAAACCACAAAACGGATTTTAAAATTTCCCCTCAGCTTTGAAATTCTCATTTCAAACGAGAAAAAGTGTCACGATTTTTCTTTGAGCTCAACAGGGCTGCAAATTATCAACTTGGGTAATTTACATACTGTGGTCTTAAAAGACAAGGGTAATATTCCCTGACTGGCTCATTTGAATTCATCAAGGATTTTTTTCAGGTGAAAGTCTTGGTTTCGCCGAAAGGCCCTTTGCCAGAGGGTCGGGGGGACTTTAGAAAAAGTATTTTCGAACGTTTTAGCGTTTCTTTAGTTAACAAGAATGTTTTCGTGATTCGAATACGGGGTTCTAAACAAAACTATCAAGTGAACGCATCCCGGGGTACTGCCGAATTCCGGTCCCCCATAGTACTAATTTGCACCATCACTCTTCCCTTAGATCACTCATCCGAACAGCCACCAAATAAAAATTTGCATTTTCTCCAAAGGAACGTCCTGGATACGCCCATTATATCTCAGCGTATCGTATTGGCCTACAACACCCGTTTCCTAACGTGGTAGTTTTTCGATAGATATTAACAATTAAATAATGTATCACCTACCTTGACAATGTCGATGATGTTGACATCTTCTGCTTCTTTCTCATCAATTGCTACCACGATTCCCTTGTATTCATTATTTTCAAGTATCAATTGTGATCTTCGATATAACCCATTGGCTGGTAAGTAAAAAGCGAAAAATCCAACGAAAAGAAATGTTATTTGCCACAAAATACACGGCATCTTGATTGATGAACTCACTTGCAGTGATCAGTCACAGTCACGTACGAGGAGTACGTACCATGAATGTAAATACATAAATACGACGTTATCATTGCAGTTGTCTTTAATTTCACATTTAAGGTTAAATATTTGCACGAGTGACCTATGACGACAGCTCGGTGCCAACTCGATTTATTGAAGTTGCAACAGGGTTGCTCCAGGGTCGTGGTTTCAACAAGGAGTTGGTGACAGTTCCTGTAAAGTAACGACACGTTCTAAGGTTTCATCGATCTGGCGGGGGGTCCTTCGATCTAACTTTTTGATGACGCAATTGAAACAAAGGGAAATTTTAGGGGAGCCCCCTCCATATCAATCGTGCCTTGTAATATTGTTTACACATATAGTACTAATAAACACAAGAGTGCCGTGGTTACAAGAATTCCATGAGTAAAATTCGCAAAATATGAGACCCGTTGGGGATGACGGGGGTAAATAATTACAACTGGAATACCTTGATGCCGATGTAAAAAGAAATCATGTCTCCTGTGGTAAATTTGTCCGGCCGGACTATGTTTACATTGAAATCTTGTCCCACCGTCACCAGATTTACAGTCTGCTTTGAATTGTTACACTAATTTGTGTCCTTGGGATAAATAGTTTTAACTTATTAAACAAATTCCCCAGGCCTATTTTCCACTGCAGGCGCTGAAAATGTGATTTGGTTATAGATGGAACCACTTTTCTTTTCTTTTTTGATCACTTTGAGTGCAATTTACAGTTTTTACACTTTTAGCCTTTTTAGCTCATGAAAATTGGACACAATGTTCCCTGGGTGACGAGCCATTTGGGGTATTTAAGAAATTTTCCTTCCAAGGTTCCATGAGGGTCCTACGGCCCATTTCATGAAATTTTGGAAAATATTTCTCCTACAAATGCTACTCAATTAGGGGTACCTTGCTGGTGTGCAGAAATCTTGCGCCCAAGGGCCTTACATGATGTGCTCTAGGATCCATTTTGCGAAACTCTCTTTGCAAAATGATTAGCCCCCTTTTCAGTTTTTTAAAACTTAGATCAATCCTTGTCATAATAATGTTGCGTTTGTTAGGTGTTTATGGCTATCAGAAAGCATTAATTCAAAGCCCGTGTAGGCCCTAACGCCCTTCCTATGAAATTCTTTTTTGTGAAATATTGCAAAAAAAGGAAGAATATTGAAAAGGATTTAGTTTTCCCCCAGTTAATGCTAAAAAGGGTTGACGACTTCTTATAACGACGCTCGATCAGTTGTCCGTTAATGGCATTCTGAAATTTTGGGCCTGAATCCCATGTGTGTCATATGACACCCAAATTCACCACATTTAACCCCTGTTGCACTGATGGACTCCAATTTAATAAGAAGGGGCCATTAGAGATATACAAGATTATTTTAAGTTATTAACGCTATGTTTGGCATACGATAAAAGAAAACAAACAAGTAAATAATAATGCCATTTGGAGCTTTATGTCGTTTTTGGAACATGGTTTAAAAGTCAGTTAGACAGTATCCAAAACTTTGGTCGGTTTTTTCCTATATGCAACATGTACATTCGGTCTTCTCAGTCTCGGTCTCAGACCTTTTCGGCCTTCGTCTCGATTTTTCGATTTTTGCTCATGGTTTCGGTGTCGGTCTCGACACCTTTTGGCCTCCGATATGTCGGTCTCGACTACAACACTGATACTTCAGAATGCTTGAGCATATTGTCAACAAAAGGAATCTATTGCATCTCTTTGCATGGTATGAGGATTTGTAAGAAGTGATTGACTAGGTTTTCTATCGTTTTTCATTGTAATTAAGTAGTGGCACACCCTCAATCCATACTTAGGCACATAAAAAAAAAACATCTGTTTGTTCGCCCTAGCTACCAAAATATCATCCTGGGAGGGGGGATCAGGACAACTTTTCTAACATGTTTCCTGTAAAATGTGGTCTTTTGTCAATATAATGTATGAGTATATAGTAAATGAAGTATCTATGTTGCCAATTTGTGGTCAATTGAAATATTTGTGAGAATTTTTTTGTTTGGATTTTGTGCTTACGGCAGTACAAGGTTTCACACTTGCCCATAATATCCACCTTTGACTTACAAACTAAATTAGCTCTTGTTTCGAGATCACTCTACACATTCCACTCGTAGTCAAAAGGGCTGGTTTCATGCCACTCGTCTAAACACGAAGGATACAATTTATTATGTTTTATATGAGCATACTCCTTATGCATGGTCATGCTGTAACTGTGGCTAACCTTCTCTTTTACTCCCGAGAGCCCATTAGATCTTGAACCCTCAAATAGTTTCTCTCTGCTCTTAAGACTCCACACAGAGCAAAGTATACATTATACATACCAAAATCATTGGGGGTCACTGTTAACTTTATTTTCTAATCCTAAAACAGATAGACCTATAGCCCTCAACTTAACGCTTCATCAAAGGGCGAGAGCTATCGTCTCAAACTAGTTTTGAAGCAATAGCCAAATCTCAAAATTTTCTTCTTATTTCTCTCTAAAGTATCTTTCGTAAGATTTTGGAACCTCAATTTTGCATTTTCAAGTGAATGAACCAGTACTTCCTTGTTAATTTCACATTTGAGAAGAAAGGATACTATCACGCAAGAGCCAATCATATAACTAGGCTACTTCAAGTTGGGATGACTACGCATTTATCTTTAAATTCAAAGACCTTTTTGTAACGAAACCCTTACGTGGAGAGTCGTCACTGATCCTAACAAAATAATATCATTATTGTAAATTGTTAGATCATCGGAGCCGGAGTTCCTAGTTTTGAAGTAATGCTCGCCAAGGAGGATCTACCCCGAGGAGCGGACTCTGTTTTGTCAGCTTCCAAAATCGACAGAAAAAGTAATAAGTGTAAAGCCTTCTGCATCGGTGACGGAATATCCCGATATTGCTATTCGTACGGAATCCTGGCTAAGTGGCTCTGTCAGCTTGTTGCTTCTGGCGAAGTGTTCCTAAATTGCTATAATATCTTTCGACGGGATTGCGAAGACTCCAACAGCGAGGGGGGTTATTGCCATTAAAATTGCATTCATTGTTTTTAGTGAACCAAACCGTAAAACAGATTACGAAGGTATATGAATTTCCTTGCACATACAGTTAACATTGGTGCATTTTACTGACCGCGGTCAACTATACTTGTAACAACTTGACTTGTCTCTATCTAAAATGATTAAAAAATGTTGCAGTGTGGCCTGCTCTTAGGTGACATCAACTAACTCAGTGTAGACTGGGAATCTGTGCCATTTAAAACCGGCGGAAGTTACCCTGCCATCAGTAACCTTATATGTTTGATATACCAACGATTTCAATCTACACCAGATCGTTAATGAGCCTACTTACGATTCTAACAATCTAAATTGTAAACCCTTGCTTTACAAAAAGTCCAACATTGGTTGGCTCCACCCACATTAGCAGTGGCATAAGTGACCATGACATGGTCATGGTAAGTGTATTGTTCAAACCGAAAGTTATCAGATCATCCAAAAAATATTCCTGTATCGTTCAGTCAATTTCCAAATTATAGAAATAATGTAAAGGTATTGACCCAAAATTTAATCATTTCTTCATTCATGGATGGACTGCACAAGTCATTCATGAAGTCTTTGATTCTATTAATGAGTATATCTCGACTAAATCAAAATCAAACTCAAGTCGTTTCTCCTACCCGTTTCTTAATACGACGATTAAGAGGGACGTTAGACGTAAACAGCGTCTCTACAATAAGGTCAAGAAGTGCAACCAATCCTCCCATAAATATAAATTTAAGAAATTAAGAAGAAGTGTTGATATTAAATTCACAACTTCTCTTAATAATTTAGTTAAAGACGTTATTGGGGATAGCTTGAAATCCGATAATACCAAACCATTTTGGAATTTTGTGAATTAAATATAAAAAAACCGAAACCTCTGACATCTTGTTCCTGTATGTCCATGGTAATCTCATATCCAGTACTATAAAGCTATGGCGTCACAAGGAGGGGGGTCAGGGAGGAGCAGCTGCACCTCCTACGTTTCCAGGGGGCGCAAAATATCGGTTTGCTTGGAAAGAAATTTTGTGGCCAAAATAGGAGATGTCAGATATTTGAGAGAAAGTGGAGGAAAAAATAACGAGTAGCATTAGACGGCGCTGATAATCTCTGGCTGTTTAAATGGGAACTAACCTTGCTACGCTCCTTCGACAAATTGGGCGTAGAATGACATCAAACACGGGCAATTGTTCATAATGGGGGCGCAAGTTGAGTCTTCTGCACCCCCTTACACCCACCTGTTGTGACGCCACTGCTATAAAGAAAAAAAGCTTAGGTTTGAATAACCAGGTTTGTTCGGCCTTTACTTAAGAAGATGCCAAAGGCAAGTCTTTTATTGACATTGGTCCCATTTTTAATACAGGAGATATTAACATCTCAACTGCTAGTGTCCATAAACTCTTAACTGACCTCAAAGTACACAAAGCTGCTGGGCTCACCAATATTACTGCCAAAGTCATATGCTAATAGCATTTCTCCAAAAGTACGGTAGGTGTCGTGCCAGGCGCGTAGCCAGGATTGTGTCATGGGGAGGGTTTTGTGTCATGGGGGTTGAGGCTCGACATGAGGGAAAAGTCTACGGATAGAGAGAAAAAGGTTTTTTTAGGTGTTTTTTACATTGCAAGGTTGGGTCATGGGGGGTGGTTCTGATCCCCCTCCAGTGGCTATATACGCCACTGTGCGTGCATATCCTTATCAGCAGTCTGGTTTGATGCAAATTACTTCCATTTACAAGAATGGGTGAAAGATCTAACCTTGAATATTACAAGTAGACCTACTTCACTGACACACATTCCCTGTAAGCCTCTAGAGAACATTATTCACCGACATATATATATATATATATATATATCATGAATCACTTCAACAGCTTTAATATACTTGCTTATGTGCAACATATGGTTTTCTTACAGAAAGATCGTGCGAAACTCAGATGTCAACCCTTCCAAATGATAAAATGAAGATTTAGATAATATAGATCGAGGGGATCTAATCCATAATGAATTTAAGTGAGGCATATAGACGCAGTGCCACATCACCGCCTTCTAAATAAACTTAAAGGACCATTCCTCTCACCCCGAACTACAATTCTTGTACGGAAGTACCAAAATTCTCAATTGGCTCAGCTCTTTGATTGACAGCTTATTCAAACAATGCAGATTACCTTTCATTACACAGTATGAACTGTACTGAGAGTGTTTTGGTTACACACATTGAGCTTCTTATACTCACCCTGAAGCAATAAACCTGGAATGTGTCTGGATGAGGAGGAATTTCAGACAATAGTGGGAGGGACTTAAGTAAGAAGGTTTAAGAGAATTGGTACTGTTTGGGATGGGAGTGTTGGGCCTTTAAACATGTGGGAATCCAAATAACATCTTAACGTGGATCGAGAATTTTCTTACCAACCGACAGACCGGTATCAGGAGACTTCAATTGCATGTCTTCAAATAAATCTCAGGTCATCTTTGGTGGCGCTCAGGGCATTGTTTTGGGCCCCTCACTCTAGTTTGTATCACAGGTTTGCCTAGCGTTAGGTTATTCGCTGATGATTGTATCATGTCCTGGCAGATGTAGTTTAATAAATCTATGCGCTTTACAATTAGAGTCACCCATAATTCAACCTCAGTTTACTATCACATTGGAGACATACTCTAGATCAGGTAAACCATAACCCATATTTTGACATTGAACTCTTCCACAGTATGAAGTAGGAAAGACGTACGAACCAGATAGAACTTTAAGCTAATCGAACTCTGGGCCTTCTAACATGGGCGTCCGCAAGGGGGGGGGGGAGCAATGGGGGGCACTTGCCCCCCCCCCCCTTGAAAATCAAACTTGTGAAAAAATTAAAAATTACAATAAAAAAATTAAAAATAAATCATCAAAATATCTTCACTCACAACGTCAGATTCTTATCGTGAAATATGCGGACATTTGACATTTTAAATGGCAAACGAGAATATGGTATGCTGAATTGTGAAATCATAGTTTGGGGACCATCATTCGTGATATCTATTGGAAATTTGTAATTGTAAAAACTATGCCAAAATTGTACTAGTTGTCAGGTATTTAGTGTGCATATGGCATCCGACTATTGATGAATGCGTTGGTCTTGGTTTGGTCCCCTGCTGATCTCAAGTGGCGAAGTGTAACTGGGATATACAAGGTGAATATGAGGGGGGGGGGGGTATGAATCATAATTGGGTAACGGATATAGGCCTATATTGGCTGTAAGTTCTATCGTGCATAGGCGTGTGAGGCCGTGACCGAGAGGCAGATTTCCCTTCAACAATTTTTTTACATTGAAAATTCTAAAAATCTAAAAATTACAGACATGAAATTCCTGTTTCTGGGCTGGGTACATGCAGCTTAGAACACTCGCCAAGTGTCGTTTCCGGCCATCTGGAGGGTTTGTAAGGCCCAAAATTTTCTTGTTCGCTCCGCGCCAACCGATGGTGGCGGTCCGCTTAGATAGTGTACACAACTCAATCATCCATGAATGACCTTTCCCCCCCCCCTTGTAAAAATTTCTGCGGACGCCCATGCCTACTAAGGAGAAACCTCTGACAGTGTTACGTCGATAATGTGACTTTATCCCTGTAGGGCCTACTCTAGACTACTGCTGTACTTTGTGGGATCTACACTCTACAGAAAATGTTGCAGAGTGGACGGTCTTGCCAGATTTATTTCAAACACAAGGGTGACCCCCAACCATGGGGACGGTTGGTTCCCCGTCGGGGAGAAGACACAATTTCGCCACGAGCCTTCATCCATACGATAAAAGATGTTAGCCCGATAAAATTCAGTCTCCACCTCCTCCAACGATCTTCTTTCGCTTATGAGAAGACCATGTTCTTCAAGGAAACTCTCAAATTCCCAATTTTCCTTACAAAAATGCAATTATTTCAATTTACGCTACAGATTTTCAAGCAATCTGAAAACTGAAAGTATGAAACAAATTGTCTATTTCCACCCTAGGACAAACCATGATACCTCAACCACCTTTAGTTATTACTGTTGGCAGATCTATCTCGAATAATGAATATTCCAATTTTTTAATTGTCCTCTTCAAATTAAACCATTTTTTTTTCAAATTTTCTGTCCCGAAATACGTTTAGTATAATTAGGGGGACGAGATGGGGTAGCAAGGGGAAGAATAACCTTCTCTGAAATTTCGGCAAAATTAAAAATTCCTGGACAGAAATATAGAAAAATTCGTTCAGCCATTTGAGTTTTTAAAAACTTCCCATAATTTTCATTACACGAATAACTCTGAAGCGAGCCCGAAATTATCGTAAAAGATATTACCGAAAAAGGGAGAAAAAAACACCGTATTCCAGGTAAAATTGTCATGAAAAGTAATCAAGATTTCCAAACTTCGCTACACATTCGTGCAGCTCATAGTCGACGGAATGCCCAAAATTGTCGATCTGAATTCTTTCAGACATTGGCCAGGAAGGCAAAGAAGTATTATAGTCTTTAACACTTTCATGACAAATAATGAAAGTTATGTAATAAAACGACATATTCGTGAAACGATGATTCCTCAGCCTGACTTTTAATCTTGCGCTACTCAATGACCGAAATCGACGGTTACCTGAATTCTTTTAAAACTTTGCCGAAAAACGCTATACTTAAGGTAAAATTTTCAAAAATATAAATTGATTACAAAGATTTGCGACACGTGCGAGGGCTTATGGTTTTTTCTCAGCCCCACTTCATACTGCAGTCTTCCAAAAACTTTGCCCGAAATGGTAAAATAATCTGGCGAAGGTTGAAAAAAAGCTCTGGAATTTCACCGACGAACGGGAGATTGTTCAGGGACAGGCATTGCCCAATGGTTTGTCATATCTGTCCTGCGCCAACAGCTAAATTCGAGAGGTAGTAATGAAAATCAGCCAGGCTGTTTTCAGTTACATATGAAGCTAAACAATAATGTGGATGTCTCCCATAAGTCTAACTAAAGATTTTTTGAACCCACCTTGCAACGTGACATATTTTCAAAGACGTTGGATGTAAAATCATTTATTGTCGGGAGTTCTGGTAGTCATATAGATAATTTCATCAAGTGACCTTGCAGTTAAATACAACAGAGTAACGTTAGCATGATTTCAGTTCCGTTGTACTATATTTTCCCCGAAAACCCGAAAAGAGACGAGGTAATTTCGTCTAATTGCAGTGGTACATTTTTTGTGTGCTAATTTTCTGATCACAAGCTCACAATAACGACCGCCTTATTTCTAGTTACAAGCCTACGAAATGCTAATCCCGCGCTGGCTGATGGTGGCGCTCCGCTAGTTTCATGCCTGCAGGCAGGATTATAGTTTTTCGAGCAAAAAATCTGTCACCAAAACCGAAATGCTCCCATACGCTTTATGTCAATAAACAAACTATATATCTTTAAATGTAGCCTATAAATTAAGAGGTAAACAAACCTTTTCAGGAAATCTTCTAATATTGTGAGAGGATCTTAATTTGCATGACGTTATTCGGTAACCTATACACAAACAAGCAGCGTTTGCCCGGCAACCTACTTGATTTTTTTTCACAAAAGGATCAACTCTTGAATAAAAAGGAAAAACTTTGTCCTAAAAATTACAATTTTTCTCCAATACAAGATTCACGTTTTGAAATATTTGTTGAAAGTGGCAAAGACCATTGGAAAATTTTACAATGTTTGTTGATATTTCGTATAATAAAAAAATACAGCCAACTTCTATCAATCAACATGACATTTCACTTCATTTTGCTCTTGAAATGCAGATCACTTGTGAAATACACCATTTTTTTAATATCATCTTACCAAAAACAAATTTTCTTCCATAAAATTTTAAAATTTCTCTTTAATTTAAGTTCTAAATTACCAAAAGATTTTCAAAAAGGGTAAAACGTTTACCTGCGACCTAATTACCAGCCCCTGAGAGCCTTAGTACCGTGGCCAAAAATGAATTTTAAACTTTGACTTTGCTCTTATAAAAGGCACATTCTTCTATTGGCACCCTGGTTTTTTATGGTCCTTGAAAAGCAAAATTTCTTTCAAAAAATGGAAATTTTCTCCAAAACCAACTCCCGGATTTTTAAATACCTGAAAAAGCCAAATTATCATCGCTTCAAATTATGCCAGTCCGGTCCAATTGGGACGAATCATCGCCTTTGTCGGTGCTTCAAAATGCCGGTCCCTCGTCGCGGAGCTTTGCCCCCTGTCGTGCAAATCCTGGCGCCACCCCTAGTTATCACGACAAATTTTGGCCTTACACCAGAGATAAAAGAACTTTTTTATTGAGTGTACTTTTGAAGCGGATGAGCATTGTCCTAATGTAGGAGTGGCGCCATATATCAATTGTTTTTCAATTTTTGTAGTTGACCGTTTTTACATGTTCAGGTTGGAGAACTACTAGAAACTAGAGGCCGGGAAAGGAACAAAATTAAATGTGCAAGTCAAAGAGGAATTTAATAAGTGTTGCAATAATTATTGCTTTACCATTACTTCTTTTGCCTTTACCACTGTCATAAATTTTAGAAAAGGCATTTAAAAGCCTGACCAAATCTAAGAACTGCAATTAATAAGGGACTGGTGGCTGCTTTACGTTCTACCTGAAGATTTAAATTGCTCCGGCTTCTTTTGAAAGACGTTTCCGAATACTTTGGTAGCCTTACAGTAAAACCTTCAATGAGTTTACACTCCAATTTTGACCTTTAAAACACTTGTCGAAGTTTCACACCGTCTCAGCCCGGGCACTCGACGCAACAATGCTGACAAGGTATTCATTCATTCTAACCATGTCCCTAGAGAAGTTTTGCTAGTGGAGCTCAACTGTGCTTATCAGCCCTTAAACGTGCCTATTTTGCTAGGGGGTTTTGCTCACACACAAAGAGTGATGTACGCTCCTCAGTTTCAATCCCATAATTTTCTCAGAATTGCTTTAGTTGACCTAAAATTTAGCATCAGAAACATTTCAGGAAGTCAAATTTCATATTAAATTGACAAAAACTTCCATCCTATTTAGTAACATGGTGCAAAAGTTGCCATATTACTCCCTCTTGATGATATTTTGGCAGGATTCTGGCGCATATATATGAGAGACGGCAATGAATACCCATGGAATTAAGTGTTGGTCAAGTTAAGAAGAACTACTGCCTCTGTTAGAAATCAGATAACATGCAACGAGGACAATAGGCACCCACGCGCTTAAGATTACCCCTAATAGGTTAAATTAATAGTAAAAATAGAAAAAAAAAATGGCAGTCGACAAGTTATGAATATTCATTCCAGAACGCTTTGCACCACTTAAAAATTTAACTTACGTACGAGTGTCAGATTTCGTCGTTCTTAAGCTAGAAAGAATGCATTTCTTACCCGCCATATGTACCGTTCAAGCTTAGTACCTTTTCGGAATGTATTTTACTTGACGGTACTAAGCTAAAGAGAATGCATTTCCTATCGTACGAATTGGGTGTTTCCACTGAAACCGAGAGTTGATTTTGAAAGATATACAGATTTGGCCTCAATATGATCAGAGGCTACGCATGTAGCCTGGTCTTCTGATCATACATTGAGGTCTTTCCAATCAGATGCTAGTTACAATACAAATGGAATAGTATCTATCTTAAAATGGGAAATCATTGAAAAATAATTTCCAATTGCCAGAAGAAACACTTTTTGGAAAGGGCGGGGGTAAAGTTGACCTAACTTATTATGTATACTATGTGCAATACCGTCTATATTTGCATGATTCATACGTTTGAAGCAGTTCATGATTAAGAAAGGAAATCCTCGTAAAGAAAACGGGAATTAAAAGAAAGTTGGAATGTCAAGTAGTAAATAAAATGTAGAAGAAAGAGCAAAATAAAAACAGCTGGTAAATCAACAGCCCTATATTAACAGATTAAAATCAATGGACACAGCAAAAACACATTTTAAGATATAACTGTTAATTGTTTTATCATGAACATTTTCACCATTTTGGACTACTTAAAAATAGGAAATATCAGGTCTACAAATGATTGGAAACTTTAATATTACAACAAACCACTCAATCACGTTTAATTCCTTTTTTTTTTTGGGGGGGGGGGGGGGGGGGTAATTGAAAGTGCTGAGCTTTCGAAATTTTTGCGAGAGAGTTGTTTTAGTCGCAGGGGTGGCGCCATGGCCCCCCGTCGGGGACCACTGCCCCCCCCCCCCCCCGTAGGGTCGGCCATTTCGTCGGGGAGGCCTATAAAAATAAAAAAATAATAATAAAAAAAGAAGAAGAAAAAAAGCCTACAAGGACTGAAATTACTGGATTGGTAAACTTTTTTTGTCTTGAAATGCTATTTTATTACACATTAGAATCGATTTTTGGCACTTCTTCTTTGCTCTGTTAAACCTCATTTCATGTACCTTGTCCTTTCTCCTCCCCGTCGTGGAACTGACGGCAATTTCCTTTACTGTTACTGTTACTGGAAGGATAATCATGAACTTTCTTTTCTTTTTGAACTATTTAATTCTTGTAACGGTATTTAAATGCCTATCTGAATGTGTTTTAATCACTTCTTGCAAGCTCTGTTATCCCTCATCCTATCTTCAATCTTCAAGGTCATGCCCCCGTCGGGGAAGGCTTCCCTTCCCCCTCTTGTTGATAAAACCCAATTTCGTCGGGGAACCTTCATCTGAATGCCCACCTTAAACTGATAAAAGGTGCGGGTTCTATATAAACTTCAGTAATCCGGACGGTCTTCTTGGTTTTGCTCACTAGAAGACCATATTCTTCCAGGAAACTCACAATTCCGAATTTTCCTGACAAAAAACAGACGAGAGGTTGTTCAGGTGCATGCAGTGCCCAGTGATCTGCCATCTGGCCTGCCCCGACAGCCGAATTCTAGCAACGGTAATGAGAATCGGCCAGGATGTTTTGAGCTACACATAATGATAAACAGTAGCGTGAGGATGTCTCCCCATAAGTCTGACTGAAAATTCATTTAAAACCACCTTGTAACGTGACATATTTTCAAATACGTCGGAAGTAAAATCATTAATAGCCTGGGGTTAGGGCAGTCACGTAGAAAATTTCAGCTTGGATCTTGCAACTGAATACAACGAAGATTCCTAGTACAGTCAAACACACTGGTATGATTTCAATTCCGTACGATGCACATGCAGCCCCCCCCCCCCCCCACAAAAAGGGGGACAAGACCATTTCATCTAATTGTAGCAGAACCTTTTATCTGGGAATTTTCTGATCCACTTACAGCAAGTTGGACCTTTTTTCTGTTGAATTTAAACGTTCATTTCAAAGAAAATCTCAAAAAACGATGGCTTCATTTCTAGTTACAAGTCTGGGAAATGCCATTTCTGGCTATTTGACGGTCTGAGGGACTAGGTGTTTTTAACAATTTTCTGTACATTCCGCGCCAACTAGTGGTTGCGCTCCGCTTAGATATTTTGGCCGAACAGATTACTTACCGAAACAATGCATGCTGGCATATTATACTTCGTTTTGAGACAGTATTATAAAGTGAAATTTTAATTGTGAAAGAAAGCTGAAATTAATGACTACTTTGTTTCTAATTACCGTACCAGCCCGGGAAATGCCTTTTCCTGCTGTCTGGTGGTTCTCAATTTTTCAAAAAAATCTGTGTGCTCTTTCGGACAGGATTACATTTTTCGGGACAAATTCTACCCGCTCCCAAACCGAAACGCTCCTGTACGCCTATATATTTCAGTATATAAGATATAAAACTTCAAATATATGGGAAGCCAAACTTTTCCGCGGGAAAATTTTCGAATATGGTCCGAGGGCCTTAATGTGCCTAATGATATTCAGTAACCCCAACATAACTACAGATCACCCCCTACTTGATTTTTCTTATAAGAAGGTCTGTCATAAAATTACAATTTTTCCCCAATATAAGCTTCAGATTGTTCAAAGTGACAAAATTTTCCTATATCGATGGATACGCAGCACAGCACTTAAAACCAACTTTTTAAATCACCCCGACATTCTACCTAATTTTGCTTTTGCAAGGCATATCACTTAATAAAGAACCCAAATTTTTCATTTTACCCTTGCAAAAAACAAATTTTCTTATATTAAATCCCAAAATTTCTGCAATGTAATAAGCTCCTAATCTTCAAATCTTCGTTAAAAAAGGGAAAAACTTTTCGGGTAAAGTTCTAGTCTCGTCTTGAGACCTTAGTACGTAAACTTAAAACGGTTACATGCAAAATCTCAACAGAATTTCAGCTGTCGCGTACAAAACGTTTTTGATTTTGCCCTTCTGAAGGATAGATTCTTGAATAAACACCCCAACTTTTTTATGTTCCTTCCAAAAGTCAAAATTGTTTCAAAAATTTTAATTTTTTTCTTCAAAATAAACTCCAGACTTTTATGTATTTGTTAAAAAGAGAGTCCAAGATTTCGGCGCGCTGCGCGCGCCTCAAATTCTGCCGAGTCACGTCCCACCGGGACTAAGTCACCCCCTTTGTCGGGGCTTTGAAATGCTGGCCCCCCGTCGGGGAGCTTGGCCCCCCCTGTCGGGCAAATCCTGGCGCCACCCCTGTTTAGTCGGCACTTTTATTTTATCTAGCAAAATTAAAGAATTGCAGGATTTTACCAGGTGCCCAATTTAAATGTGGCTTTACGTCATATACAGTGGCGTAGCTCCTAGGGGGGCAGGGGGGGCAAGTTGCCCCCCCTGGAAAAATTTTTGGGGAAATTTTATGAAAATGGGGAAATTTGATAAATCTTTCTATTATTACAAAAATTTCACCAAAATTTCTCAAAATTTTTGTTAGAATAAGAAATTGTGAGACATTTCTCATACATAATTCGTATTTGCATGCAACAAATTAACTCAGATTTCGTCAGTGTCGCACGAACAGGCCCAATTCGCGTTCCACAGAAATGTCCTCGCTGCGTAGCAGATTGAATGTTCTCTTGTACTTGTATACGCACGGGGGTTATGATCAGTGCATTTCAGTGCACAGGAAGCTGTTTTTCAGGTGATACTTTGGGAATTCAGTAGAAGGATGTGAAAACTGACAAGTAACTACCGTAGACCCCGAGGTTATGTTCTTCTACGAGCCAGCAGTAGCTGTACGATTTTACTCTGTGTACATAACGATGGATGGGGCTGAAACAATCCATGGCCAACGATAAACTTAAA
This sequence comes from Holothuria scabra, assembly GCA_037179385.1. Taxonomy (NCBI): domain Eukaryota; kingdom Metazoa; phylum Echinodermata; class Holothuroidea; order Aspidochirotida; family Holothuriidae; genus Holothuria; species Holothuria scabra. The sequence goes on along the minus strand of CM074192.1, from coordinate 5,228,275 downwards.
GTAAATCTAGATATTAGAATTTACGGGATCCGTTGGCACACTTAGATTTTGTTACTTAGCCTAATCCTTGGAGGCTTACAAGCTAGTTCGGGAAAATAGCTTTCTGCTCACTTTGAGTGTAACAATATATGGACAATGAGTACCTTGTAGCTTTCTACACTTAACAGACTGCTTTCCTCACAGGATATCCTGAGCGATCGAGCCACTATTAGGCCTCCTTAATTAGTGGCGTGCCAAGGGGAGACCATTGGGCCATGTCCCCCTCACAGATGCCATTTTTCTTTGTTCTTAAAAATACGTAGCCTAATTTTATCAACACAGATTTTACTTCAAAAGATAGCATTTGTGGCACCAGATTTCTTATAGGGACACCCAATTTTTCAAAAATTTTCAAAGGGGGTGGATTGTCCCTGCAATGTCTTTAAGTGATGCCATTTTTTTTTTGTTTTTTTTGTTTTTTGATTCCTACAAATAGACCTAGGCAAATTCTGTCAAATTCCAATTTTTACTTAGAAAAGGTAGACTCTGTATCCTACTGGTGGCATCTATCAAAAGACTACATGCTTAGATTTTCTTAACAAGCATAAATACGCTATTTTGAACACCTGAGGGGTCTGATTTTTAGAAATTTTCTTTACGCTCCGCACCAACCAATGGTGGCGCTTCGCTCGATCTTTTGGCCAAAATAACATATTTGGGGTAAAAGTAGCTCTTTACTCTCTGATCACTTTGCAGCTTGCGAACATATTTTGAAGTGAGCATTTTATTGCAAACGACAAAAGAAGAAAGCGACTGGCTAGATTCTTCGTATAAGCCTGGAAAATGCTATTTCCGGCCATATAAGGGGTCTAATTTTTCCAAATTTTCTCTACGCTCCGCGCCAACCAATGGTGGCGCTCCGCTTAGATAATCTTTATAACAAAATAACATTTTGTGGCCAAGAAAAACCACCAATACCCGTCCGATCAATGCTCTTTATTTTGACTCCTAAAAGTGTGCAAATTAAATGCAAGTTTTTCTTCATAAGGTAGCATAAATGGCATAAAAAGAAATGCATGTCAAGGCACAAAAGTTTCAGTTTTATCCTCATGAACCACCACGATTCAACTTTTAACACTGTTCCTGTCAAAGTCGAAAATCTTGCACCATTTTGCATGTAGGCTCCTTGAAAACGTCAAAAAATTTCCGGACACCCTTCCTCATGACCATACTGCATGCCCTTCCCCCTCCAGAGAAATCCTGCGTACACCACTGCGTTAATATATACAAATAAACCAGATATTGTTTACCAAAATAATATACTTTGTTATTTCCGATTGCTCTATGTTATAAAATGCAGGTAATATTACAAAATGACATAGTACTGTTGTTATACTTGTAAGTTTGCATATTTTATATGAAATACATACACATTGACCGGGAAAAGTTTTGGGGAAATTTCATACCTTTGCCCCCCCCCCTGGAAAAAATCCTAGCTACGCCACTGGTCATATAACTTTTACCGTTTTTTGTCGAAAATCCTTCTAACATAGCCTTACCTTCAGGTAGCAGACAACAAGTTAAAATATTGTTACTCCAAAAAAAATTGTTCGACAAATGAAGTGCCTTAAAAATAAACTTTTTTCTGACTGCGTAACTCATTCAGCAGGATCGATCATTTTTCAAATGTACTTTGTAGAAAACGAGCTGAAATGCATACTCTGACGAATTTCAGTGCCATTTACAAGTTCGCTTTACGATAATCTTTTTATAAATCAAACGCATTTTCTTTCTAGCTTCACTTCTTGGGGCTGGCTAAGCAGCATCAGTTGAGGGAGTTTTAAATCCCTGATCAGACAATGCCACCACCTACTTTATTTGACTCAATTTTCCAAAATAAGCAGCATTATTGTTACACGACGACGGAGATAACTAAAGTGGTGGTGATAGATCTTATCAGGGTCTCAATGTGCCTGTGCCGAGAGGAACACTTGGTACGCCCTCGTGTGCAGTAGTATATATGAACGTATAATCACCGTCTAATTGCGTGCTGTTCGCGTGTTTGTAACCTATATACAAGTATATCATCATCACCACCGATTTTATCTAGACGTTGCTGGCCTGTGGCCATTTCGTAACAGGCAACTAGTCCCTTAACCTAATGAAGTCTTGTAACTGAAGTAAACCTCGCTACATTTCCAAATTCTATCAAAATTTGATTTAAACCCGTTTAAAGATGGTGCATTCATGATGTGCCGAGGGCGAGTTCCAAACATCAATATTTCCATGGGTAAAGAAACCCTTCCTAACATTTTATTACAGCACAGCTTCAAAGGCTTAAATGTGTGCCCCGAGTATTAGAGTCCACTGCCCTATGAAAAAGAGTAGGCTGCAATTCGCTGCCGTCACCAGTCAGATACTTACAAACGTAAATCATGTCACCATGTAGTCTCCTATACCTAATACAATGCACATCTAATTTACGTAATCTTTCGACTTAGACAAACCCCTAAAGCCAGGAACTAGTTTACTTGAACGCCTTCGGACAGATTCAATGTCATCAATGTCCTTCCAATAAAATGGAGACCGGGCTGGGTTACCATAGTCTAAAAGGGGACGCACCTTTGCTTTATTTAACATACGTACAGAAGAAGCATCAAAATCCCGGAAAGTTATCCTAATAAACCGAATACATCATAAGCTTTGGCCACTATACTGGACTGACGAGATGTTACATGCCGTGATGTCGCTTTTTGAGAAAGCAACATAGACACCCCAGTAGATCAAAGGCGGTACGTGTGGGTGTAGCTGCTGTACATGATATCTGTTCCCACCGTAAATGAGCTATGCTTTTATTGTGTTCACCTTGAGTGAAAAGCAATTAACACGTGGTTGACTGACCTGTTAGTGTTACGTACCTAACCTCAAATGTTACATAACTTTTGGGGTAGTTTTGTAAATCTGTTGCTGTCAATCAATCAATCAATCAATTAAATGTGAAACCTGACTACATCGTGTGCGTGCAGTGAGCTTCATTTCCTCCCTGAAGCCATAACTGAGAAGTAATCAGGCAGAGAAGGCGGATGTAACAAAAAGTAAGAAGGAAAGTTTCACCGTGTAATTCATTATCAACAAGTTCACCCAGAGCCGTATGTCTGAGTACACCACGATCCTTTTGACTATAGGACTTATCTCAAGATTGTGCCTGACACCAGCATATGATTCATCATAGAATAAGTGCATCTCACACAGAGTTTTTACCCATCCTAAGAATCTGGCACTTATCAGGGTGAAAACAAAGCTGTCAAGTCACTGACCAGTCAAACACTTTATCAATTGCTAACTGCAATACACGAATCCGGACAGCAAGTGATGTTCTGATTTCAGTCGGCCGTAACTGGGGTCCGTCACCTTTAAATCTTTCGATTTCCTAGCTTACTTCTATCATGAATTGTTGTACACTAATTTGTATCTTAAATTCTCCAAGTTCACTAAATATGAGGGTTTGAAATTCATGTAAACAATAAATAAAGACGGTTTTAGGCTGATGGACCCCACTAATGGCGGCCTACAGTCACTAAAAACAAGCGCCAATCGGATTCATCTATAACTCAGTCATTCACCGAAGGCTTCCTTGTAAAGCTTGGTGTTATCTGCAAAGGTTTTGATATGACATCCAGTTATAATATCTGAAAAATCATTAACATAAATCAATAGTAAGGTAGGACTTATGATACTCCCTTGGGGAATAGCTCTCGTAATTCCAGTTCAGTCAGAGGAATGACCATCAACATGCATCCTTTGCCTTAGGTCAGACACTGGAAAGATCTTATCTAATCTAGATACCTTCCCAGCTAACAACAAAACGTTTCCTGAACGTTCTTCAAACGTTACCACTTTCGTTTCGCAAACGTCTAGAACTACGTTTTAAAGACGTGTTTTTGTGGACTTTTCATACGTTTTCAAAACGTTTTTTAGAGACGTTCGCAAAACGTTATTCAGACGTAGAAAACGTTTATAAAACCTTTGCTAGTCCGTACGGAAAACATCTGGGACGTAAGTAAAAGGTACAGGACGTTCAGGAAACGTTTTAGGGACGTACAAAAATCACCCAGGACATCCAAAGAACGTACTAGAGACGTACATAAAGCGTCTCTGACGTCTCGAAAACGCTTTATAGGGCTGTAAGGAAAGCGTCTTCTATCTTCAGAAAAAATTTAGGGAAGTACGAGAGTTATACAGGAAGTCAAAAGAACGTTTCAGAGGCGAATAAAATGTATCGTATCTAGGAAAAAATGTCAGGGAAACTTCGATGACGTCAAAATATCTCAGGTGCTTACGGATATAAATTTACGAACCTAAACCAAAATAAATGAAAGGTGAATATTGCTTATGTATCCCTCAACTTCTCCATGAGATAGACCATTGTGAAGCTGGGCTGTTTTATGGTCATCTGATTAGGACCATAAGTGCTAACAAATGAAATTTGCTGGGAGAGGAAGGGAAATTTCACTTAACTTTAAAGACAAACATAAGGCTAATGAAAGAAAAGAAAGGTATAAATGGTTTTTCATTTTCTTGATCTACTGTATGTAACTGTAATCATACTACCTTTAATAAAGTGATCACAAAAAGACTATTCTTAACTTCTTAGTGCTAGCAAGGAAGTATGCAAAAGGATCATACAGCTCTAAATCTGCACATATACACACTGAAAGCATCATTGCTGTGATTAATGTTTGCACAAGGTACCATTAAATGATATATGGTACAGTTGAATTTTACATCCAGTATACACATACTGTACATCACTCTGCATGACAGAGAAATAGAGCCTGGGCGACGACAAAGAAAACCAAGCTAATAACAGTTAATGCTTATAGAGCAATAAAATTCCTATCGAAGCTGAAATTTGAGAAATCTAAATTGCATAATACTTAATTTGTAGAAATGGTCGTTTCGTGCAGCAGTTAGACATACTTTTGTACGTATAAATTATTACTGTAAACAGAATGGTTTAGAGGAATTTCAAAAATGAAAGCAATATAGGTATTATATAAAGCCTTGCAGACAAAAACTACAAATTTTAAACCTGAGGCTGTTAACTGCTGAGCACAGAAAGTATTACAGCTTAGGTTTGCAACTTCATGCAACAGGAAAGCCAATGAAAAGGCAGACATGTAAGCATTAGAAACTTTGGGATGAAAAACATTAAGTAAACTTCATAGATGCACATGGTTTGTAGTAAACATCGCTTGGAAAATCTTGAGAAAAATCTGAGAAAAACTTGAACCATACTCATGTATAGTGAAATATAAGGTGGTATACAACAGGAACCAAAATATCATTTGATACTTCAATATCAAAATGAAAGCGGGTGGTACTACAGTATACTCATAATGGCAGCTTTATTTTAGTGGCAAGTTTCAAGTTTTCTTAGATCAATCATTTACACCACCAATTGAGTTTCAGTTAGAGCCAAATGGCTTTACTGGGAAGAACAGCTCAAATTAACATGCTTTGGAACTGATATCAAATCACAACAACAAAGTGAACGCTTAACAACTGCTCCTCTTGCACAAAGACCTGCATGGTCAAATGCTATATACTGTAATTGGCAGGGATTTCATTGGGACATAAAATCCTTGTTTAACAAAAGGTGAAAGTGAATTTTGTCAAGTTTGTTACTTTGTTTTTTTACATAATATGCACAGATCACAGTATATCGAACACATAAACTCGTAAAGATTTATTCAACCCTTTACCGTCGTACTCCGATCAAGGCATATTTGCGTGCCTCGGGACTGGGCGGAAAAGCGGACCGTAGGCCATTGACCACGTGACCTCAAACTATTGTCTCTCTCGTTGTTGTGGCCCAATTTTCGGGTAGCTACTCGCAGTTTCGAGCTCTGCGCGAAACAGTAAAGATGGGTGACAGCCGAGCTCTCCACATGGGTCCAAAAGAACCCAAACAACGGTAAAGGGTTAAAACTCCGAAGCAAGACTGGTGAAAACAAAGAATCAAGGTTAACAACTTCTTACAGTATTGAATAGATTGGTAAAGATTCATTAATAACACTCTCAAGCAAGACTGGTGTACAAAAAGAATAATGATTTGCAACAACTTAAAAGTATTGAAGAGATGGCCAACTCACAAACTTATATACAAATCACACCGTATAGAGACCAAACAATGTACTATTTTCCAAATAAGGGTCAATTGAATTGACCCATAAGGAGCTTGCTAGGAAATCCCATTTATTCTTGAGATTTTGATGTATAAATACACCTGGCAAGTACCAACAATAATCTTAGCAATCATGATGTTATAATTTTAACAGAATGTTGGAGCTTTGAAAGACAGAAAGTTGCCAAAGGCAATATCAAGGATGAAAAACCTTCATAAAAAATCGAAGGTCCTGACACAATCTCTCAAAAAAGCATAATACAGCAGTCCGGAAAAATGCCTCAGAACTTCAAGACTAAAGAAAAGTCCAGAGACATTAATTTTACACATGTTAAAGGGGAACGTGTCCTTAGCATTTCTGTGATATTTTTGTTTGTTTTACGAATTTGGTTCTTGAGATGATAGTAGTTGAATGTGGCAAGGTTTCTGCATACTGTAGAAGGGGGAACTTGAAGCAAGCAGACTTGGTGTCATGGTTTCACTTTGTTGGCCAATGCTTTTTTTTTTTATGGTGTACCACCAATTCTATGTAACTTAATTCTTGTATATTGTGCATAGAAATCCAATGCAAACATCATTTCTCTAAGTGGATTGGTTTTAGCAAGGTTATTAAATGTTTATTCATGAGATACATTGCTATCATTCTACAACATTACAGTACACAGTCACAGGAGTCAATGTAACTTGGCACTGGTACTGTATCCATGGTACCATCATGTAAACATACACACACAGTACAGCCACTTAATACGAACAACTAACTGTAGCACACAGCCATGAGGAAAGACAGAGCGATATTTTTTAACCAAAGACTTGTGGTTAAAATGAGAGTAGCATGCTGCCCATGATCAAGACTTCCATCTGCAAAAGATTTGCCTTAGCAGACATAATAAGCGTACCGTTTTGTTTCTAGATTGAACAACTTTGTGGTCAACTTTGCATTGCAAAGATTAAGAGTCATTTAGCAACACCTACTTCAGGAATAGAACAATTGTGGTGAGTGCTCTTGAATATTAAGGCCATCAAAGTTTGGGCTCATTGAAATTTTTTTTACTATCAGCGGCAGGGTCTGAGGGGCAGCTGCCCCAGAGCGGCTACGCAGGCTAGACCTATGGTGACAATATTACCATTCCATCATAAATCAATTATCAGTAGCAACTGAAAAGTCTGTTGGTCTGATGATGCGTCTCAGATATGACATGATACCATAGTCACTCGAAAATAATTTAGTTCAGAGTCCTGGTTCATAAATATCTGCAAAAACAACAATATAATTACATTACATGTATTTCTCAATGGAAGAAGTATAGACACAATACTTTTATCACAGAAAATGACCTTAAATTAAATACAATGTGCACTGACATTTAACTTGGTTCTTAAGGCGCATCTCTGGAAATACAAAAGCATACAGTATGTTCCAACAGGGAGGGTGCCTCCTTCCTTTGAAAATTTTCATGGGGTCTAAAAATAAATTGTGAGCGATTTTAAAAATGACAAAATTTGTAAGTTTCTTTATGGGTGGTATAATGAGGTTTAGTAATACTTCTTATTATTCAGCAATGCTTTTTCAAAATTGTCTGAGAAGCATCCCATGTACAACCTGTGGTGTTTATTGATACCCCCTAGGGTTACTAGTCTAGGGGGTACTAGTATCCCTGGTTGGGCACCAGGGCATGAAAGTGTACCTAAAAAGAAATTCAAAAATATATATGTATTAGACAGCATGAAAAAATTCTAACAGTTCAACTCCTATCTTCATACAACAGGACATTCTTGAACAGAGTTGTTAAATGTGGAAAGAAATTTGTAAACGTATTAAAGCAAATTACTGTAGTCCATTGTGCAATAATGTGCAACTTTGTTGTTGTACCACTCACATTACCTTCTTTGTTTCCCTTAAATATTAAAAATGTTTAATGACCTTGAACATTTCCTGTTCGCTTGCACAGCATGTTGCACAGAGAGGGCTTAATAATACTGTACATTAATGTACAGTATTATTATTAACCCATAGGAGTAAGAGTACCAGCACACCTTGGCATAAGGTGCAGTAACTTTCAGAAAAAACAAAAATACAAAAGACTGTAATTCGAGTAGTATAACAATTACTGTACTGTACATCACAAATTATTGCACAATGTGTCATTCTAATTTGAGGGAGAAAAACTTCAACATTTCATATCTCAGATAAGGAATATCCAAGAAAGATTGGAGTTGGACTGTTAACCTTCATATTGCATACGATTTAATATAAATTTTCAATTTTTTTTGACTTGAGATACAGTACTGTACACTTTAAAGAGAAACTTTCCTTCAGTTCCTACATACAGTATAAAATTTTCTCAAGACACCAGGCATAATCAATAAGGTAGAAACATTTTAGTGTTAATTCATATTGATCACCAGGATGTTTACCACTTCTTTACAATTTAGACCAATTTCTGTTCCTAACACTTTACTAATTTATAATGTATTATGACACCATGGGACACCATGTGACCTCTGAGTACATTGTAAACACTTGCCAACAGATTCAAATCAGAGTTTGTAAAACAGGGAAATAAACAAACCATGGTCTAGACTGGGCAAAGGACAGGAAATTGGTTAGCAGGAACTTCACCTTTTGGCTTGATTTTACTAAATAAGCTGCTCTCAAATCCTCACTTTAATCTCAAAATGAAGCTTAAGAAATGAAGGAACTTACTCAAAATGATCTTGAAAATGGTGCTTGCCATCAGACCCCTCTTCTCTCTTCTACAATTCAGTAGCACACAAATTCAAATGATCAATCAATCATGCTGTAGGAAGTTGGTTCTAAGGTGATGTACCACCCTCTGCATGTTGTCATTCAGGGGGCTCCTGGGAAAAGACATAATATAAAAAATATTTTGCAAAAGTGGATAAAAAACATACCTACTGCACATTCATACATATGTTCTACACACATGCATAAACATACAGAATGACCAATAGCACTAATACTCATGGCTATCACGACCTTCCTTATGTCAGTTCTGCCCCTCAAAAATATCCCATTGGAATAACACAGACAAATAGCAATTTTGCTTATTTTGGTGATCTCTTCTGAATCTAATGAGCCCTGAACATGCAAAGTCTAGAAAAGGATGAAGTTATTCTAGTCATTCATGATACAGTAAAGACTGTACAGTAGGTCCCTAACTGTAAACAAGATATCAAAACCAAAAGAACACTAAATTTTGTTGTAAACTCTTAAGTATTAAACTCTATGCCTGGAAATTACAATGACGTTTGGTTTAATTTTTTCTAACAGAAAACATTGCTTTAAGGTTGATGACTTCTGTAATACTATAAAACCTGCAGAATGCTCTACAATGCTGTAAGTTCAGTATCATGACATCATCCATTTGGAAATCACAATTTATCTACCTGTATCACACTAACTGTAAGGTTCACTGCTATTGACAGCAACTAAAATTGTTTTCACCAAAAGTGAAGATGGACTTGAAAAACATAACATGCTTACGAGAGTCCTGCTGAGCTATTTGAAATTGTGTCTGGATTCAATGGCAACAAGGTCAAGCACAATGTCCTTTTCTAAGTACTTTATTGGTGGCTCATCCAAGGCATCATTATCAACTTATGGGATGCTTTCTTGTGCAGCAGCATGCAACATCCCAAGGATCACTTTTTTGACATTCTTTGAGTTCTTTGAATTTCATTATTATCTTTACCTCAAAGTTTCCTGTGGGATGAAATAAAATGAACAATACTGTAATTCAGCATCCAAGGTACAGTATTTCTTTATTCAAATCTATAACTAATTTTTAGTAATTTACAGGGCACCAGAAAATAAATCGTCTTGACATAAAAAGTTCACAAATGCACCACCAGCCAACAGTGAAATTTACAGGCCTTAGCCTAATACTGTACTTTTATGAAAGAGCGAAACTCATGAAGACATTAAGAGACCATTAAACTTTTCCTTTGATTCTTGAAAAGAAATGCAAGAGGTCCCAGGACACTTGCTTTTGAGTGTCTATTGTATTTACAACACTGTGACACTACCTATGTCAACCTTACTGTATGTACACAGTACTGTACAATGGCTTTAAAAACATAAAGTCAAGAAATATAAAAAAGACCAACACAAGGCCAACAAAAGGGGGATTCTACTGTTCAGTCATTTTTTTGTTCTGCTGTAGAAACAAATTTTGAAACAATATAGGTGCTCCAACATGGAAGAATGTTGTCTTAATTTCACACTAGGTACAGCAGCTCTTCACTTTCACTTTTCATATTTAGCTTGCCAAACTGCCTAGGCCTCCCCAGATTTTCTTCAGGCCCCCCCAGATTTTTTGCGTCCTGATAAAATAATTGAAAAAAATATAATGTTTGAACGGAAATAAACTTTGAAGTATTTCCTTCAAAACAGTAAATAAGTAAAATGTGTAAAAATAAAAAAAAAAAAAAACATGGCTGAAATCATATGAAATCAAGGAATAACTTCAAAATGCCTACTTTCACTAAATTAGATACCGTTTGTGATCTGCACTGTCGTTTATTGCATTTCACTTCGAAGGCGAAACGAAAGTCTCGACGACAAACTTTAATGTGACTTTGTTAGGTTAAGACCCTTTCTGCCTTTCGGATTGCTGATTGATTTACTGAAAATAAGGCAATCGTACACTGGAGGCCACTCTTACACGATCATTCCTATACTTTATCATACGCAAAATATGCCGTAAGCAGGTAAGGGTAAGGTACTGCCTTCGGATAATTCTTCACTTCCGTCCTTAACAAGTAGGCCTATGTCGTGCCTCACTCCTGCCCATGACAAGTGCTACTGTAGGACGATTTTGCCGACAAGTCCTCTTTTTACTAGTTGGCACTGGCGTCCGGGGATTTGTAAACTGTCCACAAGGTCCGGATTTCATGTGTTTCCCACATGATCCATACTTCTGCTTTGCGGTTCTATTATTTTGAGAGATTTATTCGTAGTATTTTAATTTTGACTTCGTAATGTACCGATGAACAAATACTGCACCATTTTGCACATTGTTTCTTTGGTAGTATGTATTTCTCTTGTAAAATCTCTACAAAAACTAAAAATATTTTGATATTTTTCATGCTCCCCAAAAATTTTTTCCCAAACAAAGCACCATTTTGCATCTAGGAAATCTAACGCAAAGAAAGTTTCTCAGAGGGGGACACAACTACTTTTGGTTTTCCTGTTAAAGGGTAAGGTACTGCCTTAGGTAAGCGGAAATCCATTCAAATATTGCCGCATTTGCGGCTGGGTACATCCAGTTTAAAACACGTGGGAAGTACCGTTTCCGACCATCTGGAGGGGTTTTAAAGCCCAAAATTTTCTTGTGCGCTCCGCGCCAACTGATGGTGGCGCTCCGCTTAGATTCAAATATTGCCGCATTTGCGATCTACCTCCTTCTGAAGTTTACAATTTTTCCCAAGGCAAAGGGATATACCGGTTCCCTTTAGTGTCATAATCCAGGCCACAGATCAGAAGTGCCCAGTTTTGGGGTCCCAAAAAAGTGTATGTATTGCCATTTTTCATAGATTGATTTTTTATTCTCATTATATGGGAAGTCGCAGACATGAGATTCGTATTTCAAGGCTGGGTACATCCAGCTTAAAAACACATGGGAAGTGCCGTTTCCGGCCATCTGGAGGGGTTTTAAAGCCCAAAATTTTCTTGTACGCTCCGCGCCAACTGATGGTGGCGCTCTGCTTAGATAGTCTTGCCGTGCCTGACCCTCAGAGGTACCAGGCCCCCCCACTTGTTACCTAGGCCCCCAAAAAAATCCCATCCTGGCTACGCCACTGCAGTGATACACTCATTGCTTTCAAGCCTAGCCAAAGGTATTTATTTCTCCTTCATTTCTTTTCTGTACCCTCCAGAATAATACATTATTTTCCGCCCTCTATACTTTCTGCCCTTCAAAAACCGTGCTTTTCACCCCTTCTATTTTCAGCAGAAAACATCCTTTTTGGGGGTGGAAAGTAATGGATTGGAATGTGATATCATTGGTACAGCACTTGTATTAAATAAAGGTTTCATCAAGTTTTCCTTTAAGTTTCAAACATCATTGATGTCTCTTACTATTCAGTGCAACACTCGTAACTACCATGCTCCAAGCAACACTCTCACTGTAAACTTTAGTGTACTAATACATACTTACGTACAGGTAGCAGCATTACCTTAGTTTCTGCCCTGGTTACTTTCTGCCCTCACAAACGGTACTTTCAGTCCCTTTTATTTTTAGCAGTAAATATCTTTTTGGGGGGCATAAAGTTATGGAATGTGAAATCAGTGGTACCTGTGTCAAATGAAGATTTTATAAACTTTCTCCTAGGCCTAAAGTTTCAAATATCATTGATGTTTTTTGCTATTCTGTGCATCACTCGGTGCTGGCTGTGCTGATGTCTTTCCAAGCAACATTTTCACTGTAGACTTTGGTATTCTTACTAATACATACCTATGTACACGTACAGTATACGACATTCAGTGCTGTGAACAATTATTCACACATTTTGCAAAAGCTTGCTATATTATAGACACACTGAGTTGGGGCCTACTTAGCCTAGCCTAGGCCTAGGCTACATAAAAAAATAGAAGACCACGACTATACTTGATGTTTATAAGAACATCACACAATTCAATCTTTACAGCCAGGATCTGAAAAAGTTTTAGGCCTAGGCCTAACCACATATTTTACTGTTGTCTTGAACTTGGCTTTGAAATTTTAAATTTTTAACATAGGCCTACGTACACTGTACAGTACTTAGCGGCATCCATTCCTAGGCCTAGGCCTAAGTTCAAACATTTATTTCCACCCCAAGATTTTCAATGGTGGAAATAGTGACTGACTCAAGGTACTACAGTAAATATAATGGGCTGAACGTTGACTGCACGGGTCTGTCGAGTGCACATCTGCATTGAAATTTCGTGTAAAAATCTTGAAACGATAGAACAGCCTTTGGGAAAGTTAGTTTGGCGCGCATTCGACAGTATAATATAACTGCCTATCTATCGAACACTAACATTAGGCTTGTACCTGCCGTGTGCACTTAACTGTTACTTGTTAGGCTAAGGGCTTGTGTCTTGCACAAACATATGACTCAACAAGTGAACAATTTTCATCATTTTACACATGAAAGCATCCTTCAAGACGATTTTAAAGAATTTAAAACTGATTTCACGACTTACTGTGATTGTGACAGTTGTTCCAGGAACAGGTAGTTGAGATTTCTGGGAACTTTCAAGAGAGCTGCTGACAGGAACGTTCAAATTTGGACCGTAACTGCTTTTGTTACAATCTATGGAACGCCAATAGAGTTATTAACAGAAAGGGAAGGTTATGTTCACAAGAAGAAGTCGTTGCATGAAGTGTTGTTGTCTAGCCGATTCACCGACGAACTTTGCCTCCCTCGCTAACCGAAATTATGGATGCAATGCCAATGAGAGCAGGAGGATCGAATTTGACTGGCACCGGGGTGGATCCTGATTTTATTTTTCACCCCATGCAGGAGGTGCAGACCTGTGGTTGTACTGTAGGAGGTTTAAAGGGTAGGAAATTCCGCCAAGTTCCTAACATTTTAAACTGCAAAGCCAAGACATAAAACAGTATTGCTGCGGTCCTCGCTCACATAGCCAAGGGAGGGAGGTCGCTTTCCCTAGAAAGCATCTGACATCAATTTTGCTATGGTTCATCATGGTTCCCGAATAAAAATACGCCCCTCACCCCCCCCCCCCCCTCCCCCACTTTCTCCATATATTTTCGTAGGGATGCCAATTAGTGCCTATACCGTTATACCCATTGTGCCTGAGTTGCATTTGCAAAATATCACAGAGGGCACGTAAGGAAATTCGTACGTTTTGCTCTTTCAAGGGGACCGTGAGGAGGGGGGATAGCATGAAAAGCAAAGGGATTACCCCAGGCTATTCCATTTTATGAAATTTTATCTGTGTGACATCGCTGCAGCAATCATGTGGCAGTAGTGTTAAAATGTAGGTTACATCTTTGGCACAGCTTTATATTACAGTACTTGCTCAAGTTGATTTTCATATTTGAGCATGATTTTTGTACATTTTAGAAGAAGGAATTTCATCGCACGTCCCTGTCCCCTTATTGATATTTTTATTTCACTTAAATTAAAAAGAAGAACAAAACGGTTAAACGGACCTCAACCCCGTCAGTGGGGAACTAGTCCAATAAAGTCTCAGTAGAGAGAACCCGGCTGCCTCCATTGGGCATTTTTGAACAATTTAAAGCTAATATTAAGACTTATCGGGAATGTACTCTATAGCTAGTATGACGTTTAGAAAACGTCTTGAAAACGTTTTGAACACGTTTTAACCAAAACGGTCTAGCATCGTTTCCTCTAACGTACTTAAACGTCTTTGGGAAGTCCCCGTGAATGCTCATATAATATGAACGTCCAGAAAACGTCATAAAAACGTTTAAAAATCGTCTAGTTATAACGTTTTACAAACGTTATTTTGTTACGTATTAAAAACGTTTTTAGATAGTCCTCTTTAGTTTGTGGGAAATGCGGGACGTTTTGAACACGTTCTAAAGACGTTACTTTGGACGAAGACGTAACGGACAAACTGAGAACCAAACCACAACGTTTTCTGGACGTTCGCTGTTAGCTGGGTTAGTAGCTTTGCAACTGGATAACAACCTCTGGTGAGGCACTTTAACAAATGCCTTTATAAAGTCAGTCAGATAGCCGATGTGACAAAAAAAAAAAAAAATCAAAAGTACGGAGAACTATATAGAACATTGTCTATTCATGCAATGTTTACTTTGGAAAATATATTTAGCATAACATAACATGACAGGTTAAAGGACAAAGGAGGGCTGTAAAGGCCCCATAAGATGCCCTGTAATCCAAAATCCCCCCCCCCCCCCAAAAAACAAAACAAAACAAAACAAAAAACAACAACTGACGAGCCCAGAAAGATTAGATTCTACCACAGTCATGGTAAAACTTGTCAATATTTACCTTAAAACGGTGCACTGATGTGGAGTTAGCAACCCACTCAGGCAGGCTATTCCACACATTAACAACCCTATGAGAGAAACTTAACTTACTGATGTCAAGTCTAGCAAAAGACTCATCAAGCTTTTTACAATGGTCTCTAACCCGAGGATTACTTTGGACCTTTAAATAACTACAAGCTAACAAAGGACTCCCTTCAGATAGAAATTTATATACCTGGAGCATGCCTCCCCTAATCCTTCTCAGCTCCAAAGTGGTAAGCTCAAGCTCCTTTAGCCTTTGAGGATAAGGTAGTATATATAGAGTATGACATATGGGTAACGTATAAAGATTAGGCATAACCTATTTAAATGAAGTGTGGGGGTAAATTACATATATATTTGGGTGTAACCTAAATATATATTTATATGTGTAATCAACAAAATAATGTGACACATAACTTTGTGATAAACGGCGCCTCATACAGAGAAACAGATTTTCGTTTTCCCGATCCCTACCGTACCGTACGCGTACCGTACCTTACGGTACCGTACTTTTCTTATCTTATAATATAAAGTGAACCCTGGAAACATGCATATCATTATCAACCTACCGTCGATCGCGTTTCCTGTTAGCCTGTCATTCCTAATTGAATCAGTGGAATGAGAAGAGGAGCATTGGAAGGTTTCAATATACGGTAGGTATTTCAAGGTTGAAGACCTTAATTAACTCACAGGTCGTCCTAGCGTTATATTATACAGTGTATATTGTTGGCTAGACCTAACGGTAGGTCTAATTTAGTCAAGTTAGTGCCCAATTCATGAATCATGTGCTTCCGTAATGCTGAATGAGCCCAACTTTGAACCTAACCTAACGTTAGGCCTAACGTTAGCCTGCGTAGCGCCTCAGTGACTGAAGCCCCTTTGGCCCCCTCCCCTCAGAGCCTGCCGGCGATGGTCAGAAATTTCTCTCAATGAGCCCAAAATTTAATTGACGCAAGGCTCAATATTCATTGGCATTTACCACAATTGGTCTAGGCCTGTTCCTGAGGTAGGCTAGGGCCTAGGCCTAGCCTAGGGGGTGTCTACAAAAATAAGACCTAAGACCCTACAAAACTAAGACCCTACCAACTACAAAACTAAGACCCTACCAACTACAAAACTAACACCCCACCAACCCCACCAACTAGTGAAAAGGATTGGGTTACAGTGCGGGAGGGACGCAAATCACAAGGGTCTACAAAAGAAGTTTTGGGAGATAGTGTCAAGCTTTCAAATTCTTATTCTGGGTTGTCAGTGGAGGAGGTTGGTGTCGGTAAGGAGGAACCAAATTCTGGTACCGATAGTGGTCTGTGGGAGGGAGAAAAAATTAGGGGGAAGACTTTGTTGATTGGGGATTCCATTATAAGGTATTCTGACAGGGAGTTTTGTAAGAAAGACAAAGGTAAAAGGGTTAGAGTTTGCTTGCCAGGTGCTCAAATTGAGGATATTTCAGCTAGGGTCAATCAAATTGTGGGGAACGAGGAAGTCGTTGCAGTTCAGGTTGGTACCAACAATCTCTGTAGGGATAGTCAATTTTTACTCAGGTCAAAATTTAAAGAACTGATCAGTAAACTTAAGTCCACACGCAGTAAGGGGGTTATTTGTGGTATTCTCCCTAGGTTTGACAGAAAGGTTTCTTCGGGTAAAATTGCGAGTTTGAACAAGTGGTTGCAAAACGAGTGTTCTCAGGGGGGTTTCAAATTTGTTGATACATGGGCCAAATTTCATAATAGACGGGATCTGTTCGCTAGAGACGGGCTGCATTTGTCAGGCGTTGGGGCCAATGAATTGGGAAGGATGGTTACTAGGGCTGTGGAATCCCAGTTGTCAAACTAGTTTCAGGGGCGAGGGGTTATGGTGCTAGGAGTATCTCTGATGTTGGTTGTGTTGAGGGTCCTATTCAAGCTCACAGAGGTTTTAACCATATCTCAACTGACAGGGCAGTTTCTGGGATCAAAGTTGTGTTTGCTAATGTACGGAGCATTCTTAACAAGTTCGATGAATTCCTTGCACAGATTTCCATTGACAATCCAGACATTGTTGGAGTTACTGAATCATGGCTCCATAGTGAGGTAAGCAACTCTGAAATTCAGGTTCCCGGGTACAAAATTTTCAGGCAAGATAGGATTGATACTGTGGGTGGTAGAGGTGGAGGGGTTTTATTGTTTGTCAAGGATAGTTTAAATTGTGTTGAAGTCACAACCAAGTTTTCCTGTGGGTTCTCTAACTGCTTGTGGTGTGAACTTAGCTGTAGCAATGATTATGGCACCCCCTTGCTTGTCGGTATTGTTTACCGTTCACCAAATTCTTGCGCTGAGAATAATCAGAGTTTGTCCCAAATTTTTAGAAAAATTTCTTCCAAAAAGGCTGTTGTGTTTGGGGATTTTAACTTTCCAGATATCGATTGGCATTCCTGTACTAGTGGGTTACATGGGAGGGATTTTCTTGAGGTTGTGACTGATGGTTTCTTTACCCAGCATGTTCTGTTTCCCACTCGTGAGGATAATTGTCTTGATTTGGTGTTAAGTACAGATGAGAACATGGTTAGAAATGTAGCTAATGGTGGTAAGATAGGGTCCAGTGACCATGACCTTATTTGTTTTGAGTTACATTGTTTCAGCAATCATGCTAGTAGTGACAAAAGAATTCTTGATTTCAGCAAGGCTAACTTTACTCGTGTTAGGGAGCTTTTAACCATAGATTGGACGGCCCGTTTGTCTCACTTGGGTCCTGCTGAGGTATGGAGTGTTTTCCGGGATGTTGTTTCTGACACGACAAAGTTGTGTATCCCACTTAAGAAAGCTGTGGTTAAAAATAGGCCAATTTGGATTTCTAGAGAAGTTCTTAGAGCAGCTAGGAAGAAACGTAAGTGTTGGTGTCGCTATAGGGCCAGTAAAAGTCCAGAAAACTTAGCAGCTTACAAGAAGCAGGAATTCTTAGTTAAAAATTTGGTAAATGGAACTAAAACTAGGTTTGAAAAGCAGTTGGCCAAGGAGGTTAAGATAAACCCCAAAACTTTTCATGCCTATGTGAGGTCTAAGCAGAAGCTTAAGGAGGGTGTGGGGCCTCTCAAAGGTGATGATAATTCTTTGGTTAGTAACCATCAGGACATGGCTAATTTGTTAAATGACTATTTTGTATCTGTTTTTACCGAGGAATCATCTTTGTTGGGGACATGTAATGGTTCTGATGTCTCTTCTTCAATCAGTTATGTCATTTTCTCAGAGGAACAAGTTTGTAAAAAGTTAAAGAGTTTGAAAGCTAGTAAGGCCCCTGGGCCAGATGGGGTCCACCCAGCCATTTTACGTGAATGCTCCGAGATTTTGTCAGTTCCTCTTTCCATCATTTTTCAGAAGTGTCTGGATTCGAGTTTTGTTCCTACTGACTGGCGGGTAGCAAATGTTACTCCAATTTTTAAGAAGGGGGATCGAAGTAATCCTTGCAATTACAGGCCTGTCAGTTTAACCAGTGTTGTGTGCAAAGTTATGGAATCTTTGATTAAGGATAGTTTACTTAAGTATCTTTTAGATAATGAGTTACTTAATCTGTCACAGCATGGTTTCCTGCCAAGCAGATCTTGTGTTACTAACTTACTGAGCTTTCTTGAAGATGTCTCTTCATCTCTTGATTCTGGGTATGGCGTTGATGTCATTTACCTTGACTTTTCAAAGGCTTTTGATAAAGTTCCATTAGGTAGGCTAATGGTTAATCTGCATAGGTTAGGGGTTCAGGGCAATTGTGCTGATTGGATAAATTCGTGGCTTCATGGTAGATCTCAGAGAGTTGCTGTCAATGGTAACTTCTCCTCTTGGAAAGAAGTCACAAGTGGAGTACCACAGGGTTCTGTCCTTGGCCCACTTCTTTTCTTAATTTTCATCAATGATATTGATAGTTCTCTTACATCTCGTATAAGTAAGTCTGCAGATGATACTAAGCTTTATAGGAAAATTAGCATTTTGGATGATGCCTTACTGCTGCAGAAAGATCTGGATAGGTTATTTTCTTGGTCTCAGACCTGGCAAATGTCTTTTAATGCAGATAAGTGTAAGGTCCTTCATTTTGGTCCCCAAAGTTTTAGCTATGATTATAACATGAATGGTTGTGTTTTAAGTAATGTCACCTCTGAGAAAGATCTGGGAGTTGTAATTACTGGGGACTTAAAGTCATCAAAGCAGTGTGCAGCCACTGCTGTAAAGGCTAATAGAGTGCTTGGATTGATCAAGAGGAATTTCATCAATTTTAGTAAGGATATTGTACTTAATTTGTATAAGCAGTTGGTAAGACCCCATCTTGACTATGCAGCTCAGGCTTGGAGTCCCTTCTATGAAAAGGACAAGTTTGTTTTAGAGCAGGTTCAGAGGAGAGCCACTCGCCTCATTCCTGAGGTGAGAAATTTGCCCTATCATGCTAGGCTTAAACATCTTGGGCTTACCACCTTGGAGCTGAGAAGGATTAGGGGAGACATGCTCCAGGTTTTCAAGTTCCTTTGTGAAAGAAATCCCCTGCTGACTTGTAGTTATTTAAGGGTTCAAGGTAATTCTCGGGTGCGTGGGCATTGTAAAAAGCTTGAAAAGCCTTTTGCAAGGCTTGACATTAGGAAGTTTAGTTTCTCCCATAGAGTTGTCAACGAGTGGAATTGTCTACCAGATTGGGTAGTTAACTCCCCCTCAGTTCACTGCTTTAAGGTTAACATTGACAGGTTTTTCCATGGCTGTGGTAGAATCTGATTGTTTGGGGCTGTAGTCAAGCTTTGGTGGTTTGACTTTTGATTAGGGCTTGGTCTTCAGGGCATCTTATGGGGCCTTGGCCCTCCTTTGCCCTTCAACCTGTTATGTTATGTTAACTACAAAACTAAGACCGTACCAACTACAAAACTAAGACCCCACCAACTACAAAACTAAGACCCCACCAACTACAAAACTAAGACCCCACCAACTACAAAACTAAGACCCTACCAACTACAAAACTAAGACCCACCAACTAAAAAAGTAAGACCCTACCAACGTCAAAACTAAGACCCCGCCAACTACAAAACTAAGACCCCACCAACTACAAAACTAAGACCCCACCAAGTCAAGTACAAAAGCACTGTGAAGAGGGCTCTGTTTATACCCTGTCGTTAAACTCCTCATGCCAGTGTGTCGTTTCCATTCAAACTGGCTTCAGTTGTTCCTTTTCACCCACTGGGAAAATATTCCCATCTTTGATTGCTTTAATTATTCTCTTTTGATCTTACACTTTCTGTCTCTGCTTCTGTGTCTGCGGTGGCATTATCTGATACTACGTATGCAGTCCCATGTTTCAAGTTTTGAATTTTATGCGTTCTTAATGGATATTCTGTCTTGTAATTAGACAGGTATCATCTTTGTGCTGTGGGGTGCAAGACGGCAGATACTTTGAAGTACTGCTCTGTAAGGTTTCTAAAACCTTCAAGCCAAACTTAATTTCTTTAATTTGATTCACTGCACCCATACGCCTATGACTGTTCACACCAGGCTCTGACAGCGACATACACAGAAAGTAGAGCAGCTATGCTGCAGAATCTCAGTATTTTCTTGCATGATCAATGGTTATCATGAAGTAATGGAATGATATGTTTATACTACAGAAAAGAGCAAACACCCTTTTGATGATCAGGTACAGTATCATGCAGAGTAACATGCATAAAAATGAAATATGAAACAAACTTCCACCACTGAAAAGTTTTTGAAGCTCCTCCCCATTTTGATCGAGGAAACCCACTTGGTAAACTGAGCTCACTAGAGAGATGACAAAAGCTATAAAAGCCAAGGATCATGCATGTATCCTTGGCTCACCCTGAGGCCAACCAGCTAATTACCAAACTACATCTCCTTTGCTTGTCCTTGGGTGCCCAGTTCATAACTGTGTGTCTGGTCAGGGAGTTTTTATTCATGTTATTTGAAACCCAAATCAAAACATTTCTGTCTGCCTAATGACCTTCTCTTCAGCAGTGGTCAGCAATGACTGTTGTAAACTCAGTGCTATATTATAAGAAACTAGTGTAAAAGTATTGTGTGCTTGTTTATACCAAAGAGGTGCAGCTCACGCAACCGTTACTGTATGCACACTGTGTAATGCTGCGTATTCATAACTCGTCACTATATAAAGCGCTGAGAAGGGATGGTAACTCTCTGTTTATATTTAGAAGAGTGTCTGGAATACAACAAAACAAGCTCCATATTCACAAATATTTGTTTGGAAGAAAACAAATTTTCGGCACCCTCCGCTCGACGCAAATTACTTTCTTAATAAAGTTGTGTTCACACCAGTGGCGTTTTTTTGGGGGGGGGCCTAGGTTACAAGTGGGGGGGGCCTGGTACCTCCGAGGGTCAGGCACGGCAAGACTATCTAAGCGGAGCGCCACCATTGGTTGGCGCGGAGCGTACAAGAAAATTTTGGGCTTTAAAACCCCTCCAGATGGCCGGAAACGGCACTTCCCATGTGTTTTAAGCTGGATGTACCCAGCCTTGAAATACGAATCTCATGTCTGCGATGTCTCAAATAATAAGAATAAAAAATCAATCTATGAAAAATGGTAATACATACACTTTTTAGGGACCTCAAAACTGGGCACTTCTGATCTGTGGCCTGGGGGATGAGACTAAAGGGAGCCGGTATCTCCCTTTCCCTTGGGAAAAATTCTTCAGAAGCACGTAGATCGCAATTGCTGCAATATTTGAATCTAAGCGGAGCGCCACCATCAGTTGGCGCGGAGCGTACAAGAAAAGTTTGGGCTTTAAAACCCCTCCAGATGGCCGGAAACGGCACTTCCCACGTGTTTTAAACTGGATGTACCCAGCCGCAAATTCGGCAATATTTGAATGGATTTCAGCTTACCTAAGGCAGTACCTCACCCTTTAACAGGAAAACCAAAAGTAGTTGTGTCCCCCTCTGAGAAACTTTCTTTGCGTTAGATTTCCTAGATGCAAAATGGTGCTATGTTTGGCAAAACTTTGAACTGATTATAGGCCTGAGTTTTCCCTTTTTGGGGAGCATGAAAAATATAAATATATTTTTAGTTTTTGTAGAGATTTTACAAGAGACATACATACTACCAAAGAAACAATGTGCAAAATGGTGCAGTATTTGTTCATCGGTACATTACGTGGTCAAAATTAATATACTACGAATAAATCCCTCAAAATAATTGAACCTCAAAGCAGAAGTATGGATCATGTGGGAAACACATGAAATCCGGACCTTGTGGACATTTTCCAAATTCCCCGGACGCCAGTGCCTACCACTAAAAAGAGGACTTGTCGAAAAAAATCGTTTTACAGTGGCACTTGTCATGGGCAGGAGTGAGGCACGACATAGGCCTACTTATTAAGGATGGAAGGGAAGAATTATCCGAAGGCAGTACCTTACCCTTATCTGCTTACGACGGCATATTTTGTGTATAATTAAGTATAGGAAGGGTCGTGTAAGAGTGGTCTCCAGTGTACGATTGCCTTATTTTCAGTAAATCAATCAGCCATCCGAAAGGGAGAAAGGGTCTTAACCTAACAAAGTCGCATTAAAGTTTGTCGTCGAGACTTTCGTTTCATTTTCGAAGTGAAATGCAATAAACTACAGTGCAGATCACAAACGGTATCTAATTTAGTGAAAGTAGGCATTTTGAAGTTATTGCCTGATTTCATACGTGCGGACAAAATGTGTTTTACACACATTCATCCATTTTTTTTTTTTTTTAATTTTTACACATTTTTTTATTTTTATTTTTTCTTTTCTTTTATTTTTCAATTACTTTATCAGGAAGCAAAAAATCTGGGGGCTGAAGAAAATCTGGGGGGGCCTAGGCCCCCAGGCCCCCCCCCGTGGCTAAGCCACTGGTTCACACTTTAGGAAAAATGGGAAAATTTTGGTGCTTGCCCTGCTGGAAAAAAGTCTAGTTACGTTGGGTGTGTGACAGTGAAGAAGGGGTTTTGAATAGTTTTTATACGTGGGGATTGGTAATATCGCAGCACACTTGTCAGGAGATGCGAAATTTGCTTACCCAAGCTCAATTACGGAATTGATAAGCAGGAAGTACTGGTCCTTATCCAGAATACTTTTGTAGCAATAGGCTGGGGACAACCGGCCGACCCCGGTCATGGTGGTTGGCAAAGACGTACAAGGCGGGGAAGCCGAGCACTGATGGGGCAGGCTAGCCTCAGAAATTTAGCAAAGGATCTAAAAGTCGGACATGGGTATGGCAAAAGCCGGCTCGCACATTTCAATCTCAAAAATCTGGCATGCACTCTAAAAACGTGTTTAATCACTCCCCTTTTCCCCACTTTGTAAACACCTTTTAACTCTACACATGTTTAGCAATTAAACACTAAACGTTTAGCAATTAAATGTGTTTAAAACGGACTCGGAAATGTCTTGGAATTAAACTCGACGGGTGTGTGTAGCATCTAAACGTGTAAATAAAGCGGAAAAAACCGTGTGGAGAACGGCTAATTTCTGAACACATTTTTAAGTGTGTGTTTTCACAATACAGTAAACTCGTAACTTCGCCCGCATTCTCTAAAAAATTTGCCTGACAAAAGAGCCGTCATAGTCACGCTGATTTTTTTTTTTTATGGAAACTAAAGAATACAATACAAAAGTCATCATTCTCTTTTCCACGTTGTCCCCAGCATTTTTCGGAAGTGGCTGAATAGTCTAGCTCCGAATTCTTTTCATAATTTACCCGGAAATAACAAAGAAACACAGGCAAGAAAAGAGTTTCACAAAAAATCGAAAAGGTTACAAAAATTCGCAACATATTGGGGAAGCTTATAAAAAAGTAATTCCACAGACTCTAGTCTTGCCCACGATTTTCCGGAGTTTGGAAACCGAATAAACAAATCCTTTAATATATTTGGCAGTGAAACAAGAAGCATCATAATGCAAGCACGGCAATTTTTATGAAGAAAAAAAAAAAGATTTTAAAAATTATAGACACAAGTGGTCAGATTATTTCTTCAGCCAGGCTTATAGATTCCTGCTCAACAACTCACCTGAAATGGCAGAATCTCGGGCGAATGTTTTCCATTGCCAGAGTCCATTCACAGACGGGAACGTGCCCAAAATTTTCCCTAAAGATCAATCACAGGCAATCGTGAGACGTGTAATATAATTGAATGACAATACGTATAGTCACAAGAAGGCTGAGAGTGACAGGGTGTTTTGGCAGAATGTGGTCAGTTGGGTGGGCTGTTGCAGTTTCAATCTGAAGATTGGATCAAAAGTGCCAAAATAACTTACAGTGCTGTGGACCCGCAACGGACCCTTTCATCGGTTTAAACTGAGCCCCTTCTGAGTCTCCTTGGCAAAAAATTGGACCTTGAATTTGGATTGCAGCGTCGCATACACAAACATATATTTCAATTCCGTCATAGTTTTCTCATGAGATGATACATGACCATTTCACCCAGTGGCGTAGGAAGCAATATGAAAGTGGGGCCGGGGGGGGGGGTCAGGGCGGAACAATTTTAGGCCATGCACCTCACCCAACCTCATTGACCAAAAGGTACATTTATATGCTAAATTTTTTCGCTTTTTCTACGAGCAAGAACATTTTTTTTAAATAAAAAAAAATCTAATTTTTTCTTAAGTGTGAACACTACAGTGTTAGGAACGTAATTTGCGGTGCGCAGAGCGCGCTGAAAATTTGGTTCTTTTACACATTTGTAAATATGGAGCTTGTAATCAGGGTTTCCTGTAAGGAAATTTGAATATTTGGGGGACTATGGAAGAAAATTTTAGGGAAACGGCACTGCAGGGCATGCACGGAACAGTTTACCACTGACTTCTTTTTGAGCGACTACTTTCTGCATTCAGGCTTGCAAGTTAGAGCGCGCAGAAAATTTCGCCTTTTTAAAACTAATGATTACAAATATGGAGCTTTTATAAGGAAGAATTCGGAATTTTATGAAGGAAAAGTTGGGAAAACCGCACTGTATTTGACTGATGTCTCAAATGGCAAATTTCCGAATTTTTCACTTTCTCGGCCCATGCCTCCTGCAGCTACGTCACTGCTCTGCAACGTTGAACATTGATAACATTTCGACACTTCAATAACTAAAGAATCCATCTACACAGACTACTCAACTGAAAGGGTTGAAAGGTATCTGATGATAGGGTGTACTGAGAGCATTTGAGTAGGCCAATGGTTCCCTGCCTGGAATATGAAGTCTTGCTCAATACACTCTCTTCAATTGGCGCGGAGCTCCACCCCTCAGACAGCTGGAAATGGCATGTCTCGGGCTTGCAAGTCGTAGCTAAGCTACTGTAACACCACTGTATCAGGGACGTATTGCGGGGCACGAAGCGCTCCGAAAGTTTTGCCTCTCTTAAACAAATATATGTAAATATGGAGCTTGTATTGCAGGAAGCTTTGGATTCTGGGTTTCCTGTAAGGAAATTTAAAGCGTCGGGGATTACTGAAGAAACTGCACTTCCTTCATCTTCATATATTGGTGGCAAATCTGAGAATGATTGCTTTTTCTAAAGTCCTCCCGACTCTCTGCATGGCCGTTCAGCGAAACCAAACTATATACAGCTTCCCGAAGGAGCTAGATTGCACTACGACTGAATCGTTGTTGCTACATAATGTTATCTAAGGCCTACAAACTGACACTGTCCGATGATATTTCAAGTTTCCCAAACTTTGTTGTCCTTTTTAGACAATATATTTCAAAATCGAGAGCTTTCATTGCAGAAAGTTTGGAATTCTATGAGAGACCGCAGTTTACAAAATAGCAATATAGCTGCCGGTGTTTCTTGATTACTGTATGTGGTGTCACGTATGGTAAATATCCGATTTTGCCATTTCCAGAGCCCGGAAAAGTATACCAAACAGATTTATGAGCGAGAACTAATACCTTTTATATTGCATTCTGCAGCGCGTTTCGCGCGCCGGAGATTTGGCTTTTTTGAGATCTGGAAAAATTAAAAAGGGTTTTTTCTTACCCGGGAAGTGGGGGCGGTAATGGTAGTAATAAAATTTTAATCTGCCGTACAGTAGGACTGACACCCCTTTTTTCATTTGAGTTCTCTAGACACTAATATAGTGTTGTATGCACATACTGACGAAATAAGGCAACCATGTATGCTACCGGTATGTGCTGAGTTCAGTTTACATGTCCCATGCTGTTCCCATAATTCCATGCGGCAACGAATTAATCACCAAACTCGCCAATTGTGGAACACTCGGTCCACGGGTATTATCTTAAATTTGTGACATCAAGAACTGAAATCTATGACATAACAGAACAATGTAGGTTTTCACGTTTTTTTTTTTCTTTAAAATGGGGAATAACTTTTCACTGACAGAGGGACTGATCTGGACATTTTCAACATAAGGATTGAGCATAAAAAGAAACAAAATGTAGCACCATTTAGCATCTAAGTCCTTAGAGACAGCTAGCAATTTCAAACAGGGTAGAGCAAACATTCCTCTTTATACCCACTTGAAGGGCGGTGAAGAATTGTGACAATACATCAACCAAATCTTTAAGTTATATTGAGAAAATTGTCATCACTCTTTTTGTCAGTAAGAAACAGACTAAAATTCACGTAAGTATATATATGAGCAATGCGTCACCAACAAGCAATGCAATGAGCAATCCTAGGTGGCCTAAAATGTGGCCAGCGTCATGCATTAAAATTCACTTCGTGTAAACCATGACCTTGATAAAATTACAAAAAAATGAGTGTAGTAGAAAAAGTGCAAACATGATCAAGGTATTGAAAATCTGCAAGGAACCGTTACGTAGACCACCCTTACGTGTAGTATATCATAGAACAACCCGCAATGGGCTTGTCTGTGCAAGAAGGCGTCCATGCAGGGCATGTTCAAGACTAAGCACTTGTAGAACAAACAAACTTGCATTTAATAACCAGACCAATACAATATTGAGTTCACGAATGAGGGATTCAGACAGCTAGACGTAAATATTCACTCATTTTGCCTCCTAGTTTACTTTTAGCACGGTACTGCCAGTGGTGGAGCTGCCATATGGCCGGGGGGATCGCCCCCCCCCAACGGACCAAAATCGTCTGTCGGAGCCCTTTTTAGGTTTTTAGAACACTTTACTCTTGCACCATTATTTTTTTTAAATGAATTCCGTATCTAGAGAGCCAAGCAGACCATTTGTGTTGGCTATTTCTTGCAATGTACTTAATGGCTATTTCAGAGTGGTCACATGATGTAAATTACGTCAATTAATGTTCCTTCTTATACGTATCTTGATTTCCAGATTCCAAAAATGTACACCTAATGGTGATTTACTTCCATAAGCTTTTCCCCCTGTAATATTGCTTGCTATTTGGCTCTGACAGGTTTAATCTTCATCTCCACAAAGTAGCTCATTACTACATTTGAATCTTTAATCGAGACCTGACAATACTACAAAATATAATGACCGACTTCATACTAGAATGTGAAAGAAAGGGATAGAAACATGGGCGTCCGCAGGTGGGGGGGGGGAACTTGCCTTTCCCTGGAAAAAAAAAAATTGAAAAAACAAAAAAGACATAAAGAAAAAGATGAAGAAAAAAAAAAAACATTATTTAACAGTTCACTCAGTGTTTTCCCTATCAGTATTCGGTAAAGAAGCTTTAGAAATGCCATTTCCAGCGATCTAAGAGGAACTGTGGGCCAAAATTTCCCTGCGCTCCGCGCCAACTCATGGTGGCGCGGAGCTTTTCCCCCTAAAAGAATTTTGCCAAAAAAATTTGTCCCCCTCCCTCAAATTTTCTTCTGCGGAAGCCCATGGATAGAAAATTTAAACATGTTTTAATAGAAAAATTTCGGGAGGAGAAATGGCAAACTAGCCTTCTACCAGGTGCGGAAAATCAAATGGAAAGTCTGAAAACCGTGGCTTCGATCGTGCTGAGGCTCAGTGTATTTACTCCTTTGAAGCGCCCTGCAGACCATTTTCGCCTCCTCTGACTGAAATCCCTAGCTCCGCAACTGGGTACTTCAGCCTACTTCATCTATCATGCCATCATGTAAGTATACCCATAGTCTAGGGGCCAGGGCAAGAGAAAGGGAGTGGACTCATCCTATCGTTTTCAAGTGCATTTACCCGCGAAAATTTTGGGTGAAATCATATCGTTCCCTTCCAGTCCGACAAAATAGCCTAGTATGCGGCAGATTAAAAAAAGAAAATTCTCAAACGCTAAGTTTGCGTAGAAGAACTCATGAAATTTGGAGAGTTTTGAGTCGAAGCAGGTAGACCACTAGATGTCACTTTGTAACTACGACTAGAAATACTAAATGAGCAAAAATAGCACGCGGACTTTGCAAAAACAGTACTACGAGAAATATAAGTAAGCCAATCGCAAACAACCCCTTGGCATTGTTAAAGGAAATATCTCTTCTAGGTACCAACAAACTGGGTCAACCCTTTTGAAAATTTCTGGAAACGATCCGTTTCCAACGATTAATCGCTGCCCACGTAGTCGTTCCCATGCATCACATTAACATAAACACGGATTACCTTCATTCCCCAGAAAATTCACATTTTTTTACACAAAATCTGAGTTGCAATAAATAAGGTTAGTCTTGATGTGTGGTGATGCAGTAACTTGTCCAAGGGAGGGGGTGTGGAGGATAAATCATCCCCACCTCTAAAGTATTCACAGATATCCACCATTTTGGGAAATCAACTTGAAAGCAAAGTAACCATGACCTTTTGATTGTATACTGCAAGTAAATATGTGCTTACGAATGCTTCAAATTTAGCACCATTTTGCATTTCAACCCTTTAAACCAGAATGTACAAATGCATTGAAGTTTCGATGATCAATACATATTCTATTCCAAAAAATACCATGATGGCTCATATCTTCTCTTTCAAATGATAAAGTAACATGAAGGGAAAAAATAATTTTGTGTGACCCCAGATGACCTTTGACGTTCACCAAAAATGAAAGAGACTATCCCCGCACCGTATATCCATGTACCAAATATGAAATATATCCAAGTTTCTTACCTTGAGATAATGTTTTAAAAAGGATATCTGAATTTTTATCCAAGACTTGTTACAGTACCTACCTTGAGATATCGTGTCAACAAATTCTTTACGACTCTGACCCCTGGTGGCCTGTTATGAACTTTGACATTCACTAAAAATTACGATAGGGACCATTTTCCCACCATACCGTAACACATCCACATACAAGGTATGAAATCTTTCCAAACTTCATACCTTGAGATTACTGTTATCAAAGTTTTCAGACTCTGACCCCTGGTGATCCCAGATGGACCTCCAACAAAAACAAAAGGGGCCATCTTCTCATCACAATGCATCAACACACCAAGTACACTGTTAAAAATTTCTCTGTAAATTTACATAATTTTTATGGCAAATTTTTTTCCAACCAAATAATGTTTTTTTTACAGCCAGACTGTAATCATGAAAAGACATTAAGTGTTTGTTTTTTCTTTACAGTTGTTGCATGTAAATTAGTTTACAAATGTCTACTGTAAAATCGAATTACAGTATTGTTCTGTTTTTTTTTTTTTTTACCTTAATTTTAAGTGAATTTACAGCCTACTGTTTTCATTCTCGACGTTTTAATATTTATTATAAT
Source organism: Holothuria scabra (assembly GCA_037179385.1). Taxonomy (NCBI): domain Eukaryota; kingdom Metazoa; phylum Echinodermata; class Holothuroidea; order Aspidochirotida; family Holothuriidae; genus Holothuria; species Holothuria scabra. The sequence continues at coordinate 5,198,488 of CM074192.1, read as the reverse complement.
ATCGCTTTTTTTCCTTTCATATGTAATTACGTAACATACACTTCACCATTACGTAGATCAGGTATTTGCTTATCAACGTAATGTGTCGTTATGAAGTTGTTTTCAATCAAAACACAATGAGGATGCTTTGTTGTCGTATTGTTGTCAAGTAGACTGCTATCTCTAGGAACTTTGTAATTGGAAAGTCACATTTTTTGTACAATATAATAATTGTTTTTAAAATAAATATGACAAAGAATGCAAATACATTGGTTGCAAACATTTCCAGACAAGGTAAACAATAAGTTTATCACTTCCTGATTAAAAAACGCCAAAAAAGATATTATTCAAGGCAACAGCAATCCTTTTGTTAGGAAAATGCCTACAAAATAAGCGTCATAAAGTGGTAAATTTACAGACTCTTTCAAGTAAAATTTGTGAAACGTTTTTAATTGGATCAAGTGCATGAGCGCCTGTGGCGATGAGTTGACATCAGTATACCAATTGTCAGTATAATAAATGTAAGTTAATTTTCAAAAAGGGCCATAAATTTGCCAAAAATGTTTTCTTTTTTAACTGAAACTTCGCAGAACGATGCATGTTATATGTTGAAAATTTTCTGGCTATATCTTATTTGGTTGTTTGTTTGGGCTTATTTTTGTTTCTTTTTCAGCTTAAAAACAAAATGAATGTTTGTTAAATGACAGTATATTTATGTGAAATCAGGAAAATACAAAATACTGTTAAAATTTCTGTAAATTTACAGAAAAAGTTTTACAAAGCAGTAAAATTTGGTTAAAAAATCAGACAGAAATGGTTTTTCAAATAAACAGAAAATACATGTTACACAACCTTTTTTTATTGTAGCAATACAAAGTGTCTGTAAAGATACAGAAAATCTCTATTAAAAGTAAAATACAAAAAGTTTAAGTTAAAAAAAGTCTGTAAATTTACAGAAATTTTTAACAGTGTATGAAATCTATTCAAGTCCCCTGCCTTGAAATATTGTGTTGACAATTATTTCAGATCTGTTATGTTTCTTGTGATGTTTATCTCAGATAACCTTTGACCTCCACCATAAACATTGGAGTAATTCTTCCTCATAATATGGGGCATCTATGAAGCAAGTTTGAAAACTATCAGATGTTTCTATCTGGAGAAAACATGTTAAAAGAATAGTCCACAGCCCAATTTATTTTTGATATGTTAAAGAGGAACATATCCTAAGCATCCTGGTCAAATTTTTATTCATTTCCATGTTCATGCAGTTCTCAAGATATTAGCTGTTGATTGAATCAATATTTCTACACAAGGGACATGATGTCATGGATTCACATCGTTGGTCAATGTTTTTTTAGTTATAATTTACCACTTATTTTATGCAACTAAACTGTGATATATTGACACAGTACCATAGGTGCATCCTGAGCAATGGAATTTTAAAAACTTTATATGCCGAAGGGGCAAGATAGCATTCCTAATCAGCTCAAGGTCAAACAAATATGATGAAAAATAAAGAAAAACAAAACACTGGCCAACAAGGTGAATCCATGATGTCACACCTGTTTGCTTCAAGTTCACTTTTTATAGCAAATGTGCCAACTTCACCCATGTTCAAGAGGAACATATCCTAAGCATCCTTAGGATATGTTCCTCTTAGCATTGCTACAGTAAGGTGCACTCATTCAAATATGTTTAGCAGAGATGTATAATATCCTGGAACTGTACATTTTATGCTGAAAAATTGAAATGGTTATCAAATATTAAAACAAAAAACTCAATAACGATATTGTTACACTTAAAATAATTATTGTAAAGCGTGGAAACTACAAAGCACGAGCAATTAAACAGCTAGATGCATGGAGATCAGTCTTATAAAAAAAATGTTTCTAACCAGTCCCAACAAAACCAGTTTTCCTACCTACTACTTTCCTACCTAGTTTTCCTAACATCAACCTCCCATCTCTTATTATCTCATTGAAACCTGTTGGTGAAGAGCACAACTTTTGAAGGTTGAGATCCATTCTCTAAAATCCTGTTTAGAAAATCAACTGTGAATAAACTCTGTCGCAAGACAATGGATGAGCAAACATCTTGGTCAGTCCAGACAAGATCATCTTTATAGTTATTTTCAGCTTGATTTTGGCAGAGGCTTGAAGCCAAAGACAAAATAGCAAACTGAATACACAATTGCATTATGGGGAAAAAAGGAGTATATACGAGTTGAAATGACACTTTTCTTTTGTACAACTTTTTGACTTCTTTAACTAAGTTATTAGCCTATCCGGTTAGCAAGTTAAAATTCTGACTGCTTGAATAATTATACAATATGGTATAAACTACAAGATATGATACAAATGTAAAACCTACCAAACATGGCCATGTTGAAAAAGGATTTCAGCTACAGCTACAGTATCAACTAGCTAGTGTGATAATATCCCAACACATGTTCTGTATTGAGATGATTACTAATGGCAAAATTCTCAATATAAATTTGATGATCTGTGTCACATTAATATGTGATAGACTTCAGGGACAGTTTTGCCTTTAAATCTAAGTGACAGTTGAAAAAGCTAGTCTCAAAATGTGCCATTTTTATTTAGCCATTGCATCTACAAAACAAAAAAATTGTACCATGTTTCATTTTTTTCTTTCGACAAGTGCCCGTTTCCGACCATCTGGAGACTGCAGTGTGTAAATCAAGACAATTTTCCTGTACACTCCATGCCAACTAATTATGGCACTCCACTTAGATAGTTCTGCTGTAACTTAACCCCCATGTTTTCCATTATGCCACAAACTGACCAGGGCCCCCTTCTGGAAAATCTTGAATCTGCCACTGGCTAGAAAGTAGGTTTCCTGTCCTTTATTTCTTTTCTTTTGTTGCAAGGAAATTTGGGAAAAGATGTCTTTTAAGTCTGAATATCGCAGAACTGCTCGACCTCCTGTTTCAGTAGAGGCCGAAAATAACCAAACCTACAAGTGTGGTGACTCAAAAGTATAGGGGCATGAGTGCTGACCACTGTTCAATCATTTTCAAAGTCAAATTAATCAATCATTTTTAGCAATGTAAAAACTTGTTATTTTGAATCATTTTAAATCTAAGAAGTATCATTCATCAATAATTTAACATACATGGAGCAGCATTTGCTTCAAGTGGAGCTGTAAGTGTAAGCCTTCTCCCATATGCCTATGGATGCCCACAGATCACCGCCCTTGACTGCAAAAGGTATCTGATTACATTCAGTCATACATGATTGTTGGAGAGAATGTCAATCAAAGCATGGTGGGGTCTTAGTTTTGTAGTTGGTGGGGTCTTAGTTTTGTAGTTGGTGGGGTCTTAGTTTTGTAGTTGGTAGGGTCTTAGTTTTGTAGTTGGTAGGGTCTTAGTTTTGTAGTTGGTAGGGTCTTAGTTTTGTAGTTGGTAGGGTCTTAGTTTTGTAGTTGCTGGGGTCTTAGTTTTGTAGGGTCTTAGGTCTTAGATCTTAGTTTTGTAGACACCCCAGCCTAGGGGGTGTTCAATGACTCAATCATTGCAATGGAACAAAGACTTTAGGCTTTAGACTTATGGCCTAGGCTAGGCCTAAACCAAACAACAACATAGGCCTAGGCTACTGTACTGTATATAGGCTTAATGTTAAGCTAGGCTAAACTAAAATCTTCAACAAAAGTAAATGAGACAAACCCTGCTGCCTGTATCACTTAGTGTTTGCACTGGTACTAAAGAGAGGGACTTGGGTACCCAATCGCCAGACCTGTTGGGTACCCAGATAGGCCTTGGGAAGTACTGTACTAGGCCTAGGCCTTATATTCTTATTTGATTGTCTTCTGTCACATTTCTTTTTCTTGTTATTTTGATTTGAAACAAAACGATACAATAAAACCTTGTGACCAATGAAATGTTTTTGAACTCCGGAATGTGATTGCTACCTCCCCAATACGTACAGCTGGAGCATGCCCGGCTAACAAATCACCTGGTAGGCTTATCTGGGTACTACTTCCCAAGGGGCCAAGGCCTACAAGGCTATATCAATTTGATATTGAATTTTTGGATGCTTACCTACTCAGAAAGCAAGCATAGTACTATTAAAGCAATGTTGTGGGTTTACAAAATGGAAAAACATAGGCCTATACTTCTTCCTATGTTTCTCTTTATCCATGAAATTGCAGCGAGTGCATCAATGTATTGAAGAATACAAATCGAAACTGCAAACTGATAGTTACAGTGTCTGGAGTACTAACCTAAACAGCTTAAATCGGTAAATTTTTGAAGGCCCATTTTCAAAAACAGCCCTCATTATATAGACCGTTAAGTAACTAACCTTGGTATTGAATATGCAATAGTATCGAGGTGTCACCTGGTTAAAAACATTCCATACTGCTCAGACTAAGCCATCTCTCAGTGTACAGCAAGTGCTCAAGAACACTGACTTACTTGTGTACTCTCTAAATTGCTTTACTTTACTACTGAAAATGTCACGTTCTTCCACTCTTTGGTACTTACTGCTAACACTCTTCTCGCCCTTCGTGTAGCCAATGACCCCTGTTTCTCATATTATGTCGTTTACGTGAACTCATATTGCGCAGTCATTGTGAGAAAGTACGACGGCAGGCACGGCACAGTGTGTGCATGCAGGTAGTTGTTATTAGACAACTCCCTGGTATAAATGACCACACACTAATGCTAGTCTTGTTCACTTGTGTTCGTTGTGCCAACTCGATCAGCTGTTTACACCTTCGTTCTGATTGGTCTGCTCAACAGATGGCCCATGAAAGTTTGAATGGGGTTTGTGCGGAGCACATTTTCCAACTCCTCAGGTTTAGATGTTATTTTTACGAGAATTAAAGGCTGTTGCTGGCATTTGCAGTGCTCCTTACTTTTCTCATTTATTCTTCAAATGGTCATCTTAGACGAGTGACTTAAGTTGTAAACTGAAATTTTTTATGTATTTTCCTTTTCGCAATCTCACTGCATCCCTTTAAGAGCTTGAAGCTTCTCCTTTTTGAACACTGATTTAAAAGTATCAACCAATCAGAGCCCTGTATTATGGTATTCTCTTGCACGTCCACAATTACCAATTGCAAACAAAGGATGTCATGTTTGTGAACTTTGCTCCCGCTAATGAACAATGTGCTTGGAAATTATGGCTAATGGGCTATGTACCTCCTTACCCAGCTGTCCTCTTGTTGACATCCAAGCATGGTAACATAGCTTTCACACAACACACACATGAACTTTGTAGCTGCGGGAGCGCCATTTTGGGTCAAAATTATGTAACACTGTATGTAATGGCCTGTTCCAAAAACCTTTTTCGCAAATGTTTACACTCTTATTTCAGTGATGTCTTTGTACTTTACAATTAGGCTCAAAGTGTTGATTTGCATAAAACTGACACGTTTAACCATTATGTCAAAGTATTCAAGGATTGCAGCCGTAGTGGCATACGCTAGTAATTTTAAAATTGTATGTATACATGCAAGGCTCAATTTACCTACAGTAGCATCCAGAACTTTACAAGCACTGCCTTAGCAAGCTGGGCAGGGGTGATACTCTATGTCTGCTAGTTTCTGCTTGAAACAGAATGGTATGATTTTGAATCACCATCCGGTAGCTTGCTTGCATGCAAGACATAGCATGGTTATATAAAAGTTTTGTGCATTCCAGCACTATTTTGTAAACATGATAGTCAACTCACCCTTTGAGTCAAAAAAATTATAACCAGGCAAAACTATCATTTGTCCGCTTTACTTTGATATGAAGCATGCTTCAGTTAGATGGTTCTATTGGCTCCATTGTAAAAACTTCATATGTCCCAAAGTTTTGCGCCTCATAAATTTTAGTGATGGCATCAGGCGAGTAGCCATGATTGTGTCATGGGGAGGGGGCTGGGACACAATATGAGGGACAAGTCTAATGATAGAGAGAAAAATCCGCTATATTTGGGGTTTTTTTGCATCAAGGTTGGGTCATGGAGGATCCTAACCCCCAAACCCTTCCCGTGGCTATTGCACTAGATGGCATCCTTTCATTGGATGCTACATTTGTCAGACGTTACCAAAAACGGTGTTTTGGCAATTCCTCAGTCTTTTAATGAGCTAAAAACTTACGAAAACCTGTTTTTTTTTAAGAAGTTAATGCTTATTTTCCATTCATTTTTAATTAGGCCCCTATATATAGGCCTGCAGGTGACATATGTCTTGGTTTCACCCCCCAAAATAGCACTATGTAAAAGTGAAAAGAGTGTTAAACATTGTTAATGCCCAAGAAATAATTTATCAACATCAACATTATTATAGATGTCCTAATTAAGGACAGGCAAAATGATTGGAATACATGTACAGCAAGTCGATTGCACCCTGTAACTGTTAAAAGCCTCTAAAGAAAGCTTACCTGTTAAGTCCTTGGTTGATTCACTATAGCAGGATAAAATAGGTTCAGGGAGCTGACTCAGTATTTGGAATGAGAAGGTTCAAAGTTCATACACTAAATCGCTAAAACAATACACTGTAGTTGGTATAAACTTCACTATGATTGCTCTTGAAAGCTTTGCACTAATTTTGCTAACTGTCTGACACTGCTGTACACTATAGCACTAAAAACCCCACCTAGTATCCTGAAGGGAGAGGAAGAGAAAAACAAAAGTCAACACTAACAAATCTCCCCCTTTTTTCTTTTTCTGGAAACAACTTAACTTCTGGTAGGATACTGATGGGAAACACCATAGTTCTGTAAGTTCCCCACTTGTAGGATGTCCATTAGTTCCTTACAAGATGCCCCACGTTTTGTCAGGCAATTTGAAATTTGGGCACCACTCTCAATCCACTTGACACTAGAAAGTTCTCCTTTATGGAGCATCTCCTTGATGCTTCCTATCTCCACTCTAAGACGCTTCTCACTAACTGCTTTGGTAGAGTGAATGTTCTCAAATAGGGATTTGTTATCAGTACACACTCTGATAGGCACTCTATTTTCCTTAGGCTTGTTGAAAACCATTTCTGACAGCAAATATCCAAGGCAATAAGCTGAGTCAAGGCTATCAGCCATAGAGAGAGCTTCTGCCGCTAAAGTACTCCGTACCACTCTTCGAATTTTTCCAGATCGCCAAGTAAGGGGACAAGATTTGTTGTCCTCACCAGTCAAAAACACAATGTGACCACCAGCACTGGAAACTCCATCAGTTAAATTTGCATAGGAGGCATCACAAAATACTGTCAAACTCAACTGCTCTATCTCCCCCAGGTTAGGAAAGAGGATGTTACTCCTTTTTGATTTTAACTTCTTGATCACCTTATTGGCTTGGATCAAATCTTTTACTCTAGGTTCTCTGGTTGCAGTACTAAGCTCCAAGGCATCATAACTGGCATCAGGTCTTGTTTGGTTAGATGCCCACTGCACTTGACCAATGGCTCCTCTCAACTCTGTTACTTCACTTTGTTTGAGTAAAAACTCCTTTTGAGCCACTCTTTTTGCTGGAACAGGGATCTCTGAAAGGGAATCTACGTAATTATCCTGTGTGAGCATGATGCCATCTTTTCCTTGAGCAATTTCAAGTCCAATATATCTGAAAGCACCTTCTGCCTCCTTCCCAATTTTGAAAGCTGATCTTACCCTGTCTACCACCATTCTTTGGAAGTTGTCTGTACCAGCCCACAGGAAATCATCAACATGCAAAATGAAAATGCCTTTCAGTTTCCCTTCATTGTGCCAGAAAAATAATGCCAGGTCTACTTCTGAGCGTGAGCATCCATGTTTAAGGAGTTCATCCCTGACACTGAAATACCAATTTCTTGAGGCATCATTCAAACCATACACACACTTTTTTAATTTCCACACTTTGCCAGTAACATCAGCCTCTTTAGGTGGCCTCAGAAACATCTCACGGTTGATCTCATTTCCTTGCAAAAATGCAGCTTTAATATCTATGGAGTGACATTTCCAGGAGAGAGTAGATGCCAGAGCCAGAAAAACCTTCATTGTCTCTTTAGAAACTGTAGGAGAGTCAGCTTGAACACAATTCTGTTCTTCAAACCCACGAGCCACAAGTCTGGCTTTGACAGTTCTCTTACCATCAGCTGACTTCTCTGTTATCACCCATCTGGTAGATATAGCTTGCTGGCCACAATCTACCATCTCTTCTTATCCTTGAAACTTCTTCCAATTGGCAAGTTCTTCATCTTTGGCAAGTCTAACTTCTGGCTCATCATGTCTGTGTAAGGGAATAAAGACAGCATTGGCCTCTTCACTGGTACCAGATTCATCCCTTTCATTTGAATTGTTTTCCACAATCTTCCAATCTTGAACATCATTTTCAAAATCCAGCTCTTTAAGTGATGAGTCACTTTTCTCCTTTACATAAAACCAATTACGGTATTTTCCAGTGGCCTTTCCAGACCTTTGTACAACTTCGCATTCAATCCATGAGCTTCCACCAGTTGGTAAGTATGTGATGTTCTGTTTCACTTTGGGCAATGCCTGGGCAGATCGTATTTCTGTTCTTTGGTCAGACTGGTTATGATCTTGGCTGGATTCTCCTTCTTCTATGTCATCAGTCACTGCCTGAGGATTATCACTATAATCATCTTCCTCTTCCTGTGGTTCAGGTAAGCCATCATCTGCCTTGCCACTTGTTTGGGAACTACCATGACCCCTCTTCCCAAGTATTTGAAGTTTGGGGTCCCTCAAAGGTGGTTTATCAAACTCTGTATCAATTCTTAGCAGTCGACAGGGATGCACTCACATACACACTACCATGACGGACGAAAACCACTTTACCATCTTGCCCAAGAACTTTGCCTGGACCTCTCCATTTGTTACTCTCATCACGCTTGTAATACACCTTGTCACCAGGCTGAAAAAAATCATCAGAACTTCTAATCTTGTGTCGGAGGGCTCTCCTTATCTTCTCTGATGCTTCAGCTTGAACAAATGCTTTACGACTAGCATGTAAGGCGTTCAAATGTTTAGCAAATATTTCACTCACTGTGGTTCCATGAAGGGCTGGAGCTTGGTCAGAGAGCACTGATGGCAGGTTTGGATTCCTACCGAACACAAGCTGGTAAGGGCTATATCCATACACCATCTGCAATGAATTTTTGGCATTCACTGCCCACACTAGAGCTAGCTCATATCCATGTTGGGGTAATCCTCCAAAATCTTCTGAACACAATTATCAACAACTGCATGGTTTCTCTCACACAGACCATTTTGCCAGGGACTCCTGCCCGCTGTGTTCCATACCTCAATGTTAAGATTTTCAGCCATATCTCTGAAATCCTCATTGGAAAATTCTCCACCATTATCAGAAAGAAATTTTTTTGGTGCTCCCAAACCACTGCCAATCCACAATTTCATCACTGTATCAATGATCACCTTGGGGGTTTTTCTGTAGATAACACCAGCCATGCTAAAACGTGTAGCAACATCAATAATGTGTAAAAAATATACGCCACTTTTCCATTCTTTGAGATCCAAGGACACAACTTCATTGAATTCTCTAGCCAGAGGCAATCCAACTACAGGCCTTGGACGTGTTTTCTTGTATCTCTTACAAACATCACACTTTGATACAATTTCTTCCACTAAATCCATTGTTTCCTGATCAGAAATATTGGCATCTTTCAGCAGGTATTTCAGCTTCTGTGCAGTTGGATGGGCAAATTGCTTGTGCAGCTTCTCAATTCTCTTTCATTTTCTTTAGAACTCTCTTCTTCTGACACCAAGGCCTCTACTGTGTCACTGACAGGAATTGTTGTTTCAACAATAGGGATGCAGTAGTGACCAGAAGAGGTACACTGAAGGTCAACTGTCTTCCCGAAAATGGTTGCGCAGTCATTTTCTAAGTCAAGTTTCACTTTTGCCTTCTTCATTGCCGGCTTTCCCAAAAGCAGAGGGAATATCACTTTCCACCACATCAGTAGTCACTTGGCATTTCACACCAGCAATATCACATGGGATGGTAACTTTCTCCTTAGACTTCAAGCGCTTTCCACCCCCAAACTTGAAAACTGTGTCACTTTTGCTCCTCATTACATGAGCCTTCTTTTCTTCTTCAAGCATATCAATATAATGAGCCATCCAGGCTTCTCCAGCAACCGTTGAGCTACACGCACTATCCAAGACAGCAGAACCCAAAGCCTCTGTCAATAAAACTTCTGTCTCTGACTGTTTGTTCCCAGTGAACAACACAGCTTCCTCTTCTTTACTACGTGTTTGCAATACACTCCTTTGCAGGTTCTCATATGAATCTGGGCAGTCTTTCAGAAGATGTCGGATTGATTCACAACTGCTACATTTCAAAGGGTAACCATCAGGTCCAAGCGGATTCAGTCGCTTGGTTATACTCTGAGAATTTTGCCTTCCTCCTCTGTTGCCACGACCTCTGTTAAAATTCTTAGCACGATCATACTGAGCATTACTGTACCTTCCACGACCATTACCTCTGAAACCTCCTCTTCCAGTGACAAATGCAGTTTCACAGAACCAATAAATGTTGGTTCAGCCTTGATGGCCAGTCCATCTTTGGTTTCCATTGATGACATCGACTGTTCTCCAAAGAACTTCTTAAGAGAAATCTGCATTTGAGAAAACATGCCGTCTGGTTCCTTGTAATTCACAGCTGTAAGTACTAGTTGCCTTTCTTTATGCTCTAATTGAGCACTCTCCAAAAGTTTGAAGGCCAGGACTGGTTGAGGGAGCTCCATCTTATACTTTTTGGTTTTGTTATACAGCTTCTCGAATTCCACAACATATTCCTCCATGGTCGTCTCTGTTTTCCTTCTGTAACGATCAAATTTAGTGTAAGCCTCATAGGCAGCAGATAATTCGTCCTTCTTGAAAACATTGTCCATAAACTTTATGAGGGTTTCAACACCTGTATCTTTCTTAAGTTCCTCTATATCCACTTCACTGAAGACCTTATCCCTTATAGATTTGGCTCCCACCTCAGGAAGGGTTAAGGCTATGGCCAAGCCATGTTTCTCTTTCTTTAAGTCTGTCACTACCTGCCAGGCTTTAACCTCTTCGATCCATCTGGCGTACGGCTTCGCTTCACTAAATACTGGTGGGGTTTTGTAACTTGCCATGACTATGTATAGGGAGGATGGGATTTAGCAACCAGGCTCTGCTACCATGTTAAAAGCCTCTAAAGAAAGCTTACCTGTTAAGTCCTTGGTTGATTCACTATAGCAGGATAAAATAGGTTCAGGGAGCTGACTCAGTATTTGGAATGAGAAGGTTCAAAGTTCATACACTAAATCGCTAAAACAATACACTGCAGTTGGTATAAACTTCACTATGATTGCTCTTGAAAGCTTTGCACTAATTTTGCTAACTGTCTGACACTGCTGTACACTATAGCACTAAAAACCCCACCTAGTATCCTGAAGGGAGAGGAAGAGAAAAACAAAAGTCAACACTAACAGTAACACCACCTGAAATTTTAAGACAAATGTTTTTGGTCTCTTTCCCTCATACTATAGCTAAAAAATGACTTTACATCATTCTGCTTAGCAAAACTGATACATGTAAACATGCACAACATGTTAATAAAAAGGCCATCAAAGTTTCAAGATATGGTAATCTCACGTCACCAAGAAAACGACAGATTTGTGACACTGCTTCCACAGCTTTTCAAAAATATATAGTGGTAGAAATTGAGGTAATATATTTCAAAACCCTAAAAGACCTTAAATGGAAATTGAAGTCAAAATGGATTTATTTTGATAAAAAATGTTCCGCTTTTAATCCTTAGCTGTCAAATGAATAGGCTTTTGTGTTGCTACTGCAACTGCAATTTGTATGAGGATATCCTATTTCTGGGGTGTGCGGTATTTACGTTCGTTGACTATACACCTGATACACGAGAAGTAACTCACTATGTGATAATAGGGCGATCGTGCTGCACGTTTGTAAAATTTTTCAACTCCGGGAAACAAAGTACAATTTCTAGGGGCTTGCTTCATTCTCAGTCTTGGAGAATTTTTACACAAATTGGCAAAATATTTAAGTCCATTACTTTGGGCAGTGGCGTAAATGGGGTGATCCTTTTTGCACGCCAGTATTTTCAAGAATCAGGGAATAAATTTGGAACTGGGTAACACGATGGCGGACAGGTACCCGGGTAACCCATATAAACACTATTTTAAAGGTTGAAATTTCAGGTCGCCTTGGGCTACTGAAGCATTGAATCTGGGAGTGGGGGGATGGTGATCTGTTCATTGCTTGTTTTGTTCCATCATTTTTGTTGAGGATTATCGAAAGCCTGTACAAATGTATATGGAGAAGTTTTGGGTCTTGGGCAATGCACGGCCATTGCTGTGTAAAAGTTGTATATTTTTGAAGAGAGTGATTCGATGACAAATGTCATGGTGTAACCAGAAATGAGATTCAAAGGTTTAAAAATGTATGCTGGGGGTTTGTTAAAAAATAATCCTAGGCTTTGTGTTTCAGAGTTGTAGGTTTGAAAAGAACATTAGAGTGACTCTCAGTTGGTTAGCTAGTAGATTGCAAGTGGCTACCTGCAGTTTTTGCTTTGGCTTTTACCAAGTGCTTTTTTCTTCACTTCACAAATATGAAGACAACAAATTTCCATTGTTTCTCTAACTGTAAATGTTTCCCTAAACTTGTTCAATGACAGAAGTTTTTTCATTTGTTGGAAAGAGCATGCATTTTATTTACAGCACTCACTTATTATCCCTTTAAACTAATATGAAACTGCAATTTTATCACTTCTGATGATATTACTTTTTCTTAAGTCCTGCTGACCCTCCAGCAAAGGGGTGTTCAGCAAATCCAAACTTAAAACTGCTTCCCGAAAAAGCTATTATGCTGCAGTTGGTAGTTTTGGTATAATCAGGTAACACCACCCAAATAATTTACACCTACGGTAGATTGGGAGGGATAAACCATTCTTCAATCCAAAATTCACAATTTTACTGCCCTGTTTTTGATGAGAATGTTACTTCAGTAAAGTTAAAGGTTTCACATAACATAATTTTTATGGTTGAGCTTTGCTGCTCTCAGTTTGCTTATTGTATACTATGCCAGTGGACTCCTCCTCAGGAAACTGCACTGTGAGTCTGTGGCTACACAGGGAAGCATGCATATTGTCCCACTTGACTGCACTTGTTACAGTTTATAGTTCAGTGATGAACAGGATGGTCAGGGGCCATATGGGAATTATTTTCTCTTGACTTGACCAACCATGAAGGTGCTGTATGGAGAGTATCAAGCTAATTTTCCTCATTCACAAATCATTACTATACTATTTGGGAAGAGATCATTATACAAACTGTAAGGAGGAAATACAAGGTCACACCACTAAAATTGTTCAACAGGCTTGTTATAACAAGCCTGCCTTAAAACTGAACATATGGAAGTCAGTAAACTCTAATTGTAATGTTTATTTTATCCCCACACACCCCTTGGCGCCAAAAATGTAGTAGTCGGGCCCCAGCCCATGTCTCCCTTGCACTGTCCACAGTTGTCAAATTTGATCCCTATTAGAGATCAAAAAGTAGGCAATTTTCAATCGCACTTAGGCCAGTTTAAATTACTTGTTGGTAAAGTCTTAATACAGTAGGTACTGTTTTTTTTTTTCAAAATATTTACAATTTGTAAAAATGTTCAAGGTGGCAGGTTAAAAACCCCCTCATCAACCCTAGTCACTCTCTTTTACACCTTCCTTCTTCTCAACTTTGAGCACATCTTTCAATGATTCTGCATGCAAATTAAACAAAAATTGAGTCAAATTTTACATAGGATGCTGAGCCTATGTTATTCATCAGTTCAGTACTTCCATGTTTCAAAACTTAATTTTTCAAAAATAGGCAAATACACATTCTGATGAATCATTTCCCTGTCGTTGATTGGATCAATGGTTTTTAGACCTTAGTACTGCAGAGGTACCTCATTATCATCAAAATTGTGCAAAATGTGTCTTAAAAGTTAAAACTGAAAGACTTCCAAGTTTGCTATAATTTGGGAAATTTTGGGGCACACAGTGGAATCAAGTTCACCACATGAAGTACAGATGACATACTTAAATTGAAGGCATTTTAGGATAAAAAGCTGATTAATTCATTACTTTTTGGTTTCGATGAAAAGAGAAACCTATGCATTCATGATGGCGTGTGTGTGTTTGTATGTGTGTATGTGCGTGTGTATGTGTGTGTGTGTGTGTATGTGTGTGTGTTTGTGACACTTTGCTTGTTTACACGATATCTTAAGAAGGGAAGATCTGACAATTCTCAAACTTAGTACACAGATACCCCATACTGAGAGGAAGAACCCTATTGATTTTGGTGAAGGTCAAAGGTCATCTGGTGTCACAGGGGGTCAAACCCCGAAATCCTTGTTTACACGATATCTCAAGATAGGAAACTTGGATTAACCTCAAACTTGATATGTTGATGCATTATGATGTAAGGAAGAACCTATTGATTTTGGTGGAGGTCAAAGGTCATTTGGGGTCACATGGGGTCAAACCCTGAAATCCATTTTAACACTATATCGCAAGGCAGGAAACTTGGATTCATTTCAAACTTGATATGTTGATGCGTTATGATGTAAGGAAGAACCTATTGATTTTGGTGGAAGTCAAAGGTCATTTGGGGTCACATGGGGTCAAACCCCGAAATCCTTGTTTACACTCTATCTCATGGTAGGAAAATTGGATTAATTCCAAACTTGATATGTTGATGCATTATGATGTAAGAAAGAACCCTATTGATTTTGGTGGAGGTCAAAGGTCATTTGGGGTCACATGGGGTCAAACCCCGAAATCCTTGTTTACACTATATCGCAAGGTAGGAAACTTGGATTCATTTCAAACGTGATATGTTGATGCGTTATGATGTGAGAAAGAACCCGATTTATTTTCGTGGGAGTCAAAGGTCATTTGGGGTCACATGGGGTCAAACCCCGAAATCCTTGTTTGCACTCTATCGCAAGGTAGGAAACTTGGATTTATTTCAAACTTGATATGTTGATGCATTATGATGTAAGGAAGAACCCTATTGATTTTTGTGGAGGTCAAAGGTTATTTGGGGCCACATGGGGTCAAACCGGGAGATCCTTGTTTACACGATATCTCATGGTAGGAAACTTGGATTCATTTCAAACTTGGTACGTTGATGCGTTATGATGTAAGAAAGAACCCTATTGATTTTGGTGGAGGTCTAAGGTCACATGGGGTCCTGTGGGGTCAAACCCCAAAATCCTTAATTATACTATATCTCAAGGTACAAAACTTTGATTCCTTTCACACTTGATAGGTTAATGGGTTTTGATTAAAGGAAAAACCCAATTAATTTTGTTGGAGGTCAAAGGTCATTTGGGGTCACAGGGGTTCAAACCCTGAAGTCTTTGTTTACATGATACATCATCGTAGGAAACTTGGATTCATTTCAAACTTGATATGTTGATGCATTATGATGTAAGGAAGAACCCTATTGATTTTGGTAGAGGTCAAAGGTCATTTGGGGTCAAAGGGGGTCAAACTCCGAAAACCTGTATAGGACAGCTCAAGGTACGAAACATGGATGTATTTCACAATTAGTGTGTGTATGAGTTATGGTGAGTTGAAAGTACTGTACCTGTTGTTTTTTGTGGAGGTCAATGGCCATCTGGTATCACCTGGCATCAAACTCTGTAAATCTTGTTGGCAGAATATCTTAAGGCACAGTAGAAATTTGGCTATTTGAATATAGAAGTGTTTTGGTTAAAAGAAAAACCAGTTACTTACAGGCTGAGTCAAAGGTCACTTTGGGTCACCAGTTGTTACAACAAATGTAGCATTTTATTGAAAAGAGCATGTATGTATCATCGAAACCTCAATGCATTTTTGCATTCTGGTTCATGAAATTTAGTAGTCACATCATAAACTGATGGTGTAATAGTATTAGTGTGGTTTGCAATTACATTAGTGACAGTTTGGTAAGTAAAAAAGGCAGTTTGTAGTTGTGAGAGTCCCACCACAAGGTGGTTGAAGTAAAATTTTCCATGAGTCCATACATAGGAATGATGGGATAAGGACCTTCTACATGGAGCAAACTGTAATGGTGCATAGTGTATTTGGCCTGGTTGAGAACTAGCCTATGGCCTGTAGTACCTTTGCTAGGCTACAGTAATGTAGTTTTATTGGTAGCCTTTAGGCTATTCGCACTTAGGTCTTATGCTGGCTAGGCCTAAACAAGCGCTCTCACTATAGACCTTAAAATGCACACATGCATTCAAAGTGTATCTTGGCCTAGTATAGGCTACAGTAGGTTATTAACACTTGAGGCTATAGACCTAACACAAGGTCACTTTACAGGTAAGGTTAGGCTAGATGGAGTTTTGCCACCCAGTTTCCAACAAATTGGTTTGTGTTGATCCAGTTGTGGCTCACTGGCATGTTTTCCCTACTCCATTACTTATGCTGAGCAACAAGGACAATGCATGGCAGTAGGTTCTGTTTTTAAAGTCTTCGGTATGACCGGCGAGGACTGGAGCTATTGACCTCCCAACTTCAAGTCTGATGCACAGTATACAATACCACTTGACCACATCAGGAGAGAGACAGAAAGCATGCAGTTCTTATCACTGTCATTTCTATGACCTCACTAACCCTTACCAAGGATTCCCCCTCCCAAGGAATTACCCTCCCAAGGAATGTAATTCCTGTAGTAAGGCATCCATATCCATCTTCCTTTATAGGGTCCACTGTATTGTATGTCTTTTTGAACATGGACTATTTAATACTTTCAATGTCATAAAATTAGGCTACAGTATGACTTCATTTCTCATGTCAGACATCTTCAGTATTTTGAGAACATCTGACATGAAGTCACCCTGTTTCAAAATGGTAAGAGTTATTAAGCTTGCAATATGTCACAGTTTGGGGTATAGTCACTATACAGTTTGCATTAGCACTAGGATGGGACTGACAGTACTATCTGTACCTTAACCGCTCTACAGTAAAAGTAGCTAAATTAATATTTAACCTTCTATCTTTCAGATGGCTCCAGTGTTCTCACAAAATTCTGCAGCTGAACAAATGTGATAGCATTTCATGTTCTTCAAAGGATGAAATCCTTGAACATTATAGTAAAAATTGTTAGATTGTAAAAGGAGCCTTGTTTTTGTACTCACCAAATAAAAATGCTGAGGACCTGTGGCTACTAAAGTTGTGACATCTAGTTGTGCTTTATCCTCCATTGTTTAAATGACAGTCTGCAGCCAGAAATGTACAGCTGCTTAATACAGTGAAACTTACTTAGTGACTACCGGTGAAGCAATGGGGGATCAAATTAGTGATGGGAAGCGGTTAAGTCTTGCATACCTGGATCTTACAGAAATACCTTCAAATATTGCCCAGAAGCAACTGGACTTAATTGAAGTCTTGGATATCAGCAACAACAAATTCTCGTATCCTTTATAAATGTACTTAACTTTGTCTATTTAATCTTTCTTTCATATTGCTCATCAGGGTCTTATACACTGAATTTGTCCCTCATACTGCTTGATGCATTTGGATATATTTAATTCAATAATTCCAATTTCCTTCTGTAAAATATATTTCTACACTAATGCAGAGGTTTACTTTTCTCATGTTAATCATGTTTGCAAAGTCGTCTGTAAAAACATTATTTTACTACTCATTTAAATTTTTGTAGTATTTCCCAGGGTTGTAGTTGGATTTAAGAGGTTGTGAGGTGTTACAAGTCCATGGGCAGAAACAATGCCAGCTTTTAGCATCAGCAGGGTGGGAGAACTATGGCTTCTTTATAAGGTAGTATAGAGTGCAATTTAAGTTCAATTTTCTGTGAGGTGGTAGCCAAAGTTTGTTATGTAGCCGCCTCACAAAAGAATGTCAGGAAAAACCATGTGTCCTGGGGCCCGTTCCACAAAGAGTTAGCACAATCTTATGTATGATTTACTGTTGACTTAAGTATGGGAAATCAAACTTAAGATTGTGCGTAACTCTTTGTGGAATGGGCCCCAGGTCTATAAAACTCCATGAAGGGTTTCTTGGTACACTTACAGTAGCTAGGGCTTTGATCATGCAGCAACTGATAGCTTAACTACATAGTCAGAGCCCTGTTACTATAGTATTTCAAACTTCATTTCCTTTTTTGTTAGAAAAAATTCCTTAATTCGTGTACCTCTCTTCAGAGATTTCCGGTTTTTGCAGACCTTACCAAACCTCCATACCCTCATTATAGACTGCAACAATGTTCAGTGTCACACAAAGTTTCCTTCAATGCCAAATGTTCATACTTTGTGGTTAAACAAAAACAATGTGTCCAACCTGACTATATTTGTGGAAATGCTCACCAACAACTTTCCAAAGCTGCAGTTTCTGAGTATGATGAATAATCCAGGAGCTCCAAGTTATTTTAATGGTGGTACATTTCAGCAGTTTCTTGACTACAGGTATGGTGCAACTTTGAATTATGGTTGTGTTTGTAGCCTTCAGGTATGAACTGAGTTTGTTGACTACAGATTTGGGTGTACAGTTTGTTGGCTTCAAGTATGGACTGACAGTAAGTAGCCTAGTTTGTTGACTATAGGTATGTGCTAGTGCATAGACTACTGGTACAGTATTGACTTAAGTTTGTTGTCTACATGTGTAGGCTTTGTAGTTTGTTGACTGCAGTTAAACTTTTATGTAATTCTAAAACTGCTGAAGTATATAATTGTGCTAGTTCATAAATTCATTTCAAGGTAAGATTCACATTGAGAAAGGTAAGTGCCTCAGCCAATAGACCACCTCTAACCCTGTTTTACTGCTGTACCAAAAAAACAGGGCAGTAACATATAGATGAAAAACAGCATGAACTTTGACGCTCTTTTGTATTCCATATTCTCATGGAGACATTCTGCTCACAGTTCATTGAAAACATACCCTGTTTCTTTTCTTTCTAAAGGCAGTTTGTCATAAGTCAGATTCCAGGCTTGGAGGTTCTTGATGACAAAAAGGTCACTCCAGAGGAGAGGTACGAAGCAGAAAGGGTTTACAAACACAAGTTTAGAAGTTCAACCAAGAAGGTACTGTAAATCATATTAAAAGAAGTTCAACTTGAAAAATAATTGGGAAAGCTGTTGAGAGGGTGGAAAGTTAAAGTACCTGGGAATATATATTGACAATAAATTCAACTGGAATGCTCACGCCAAATTTATTAGGTGTAAAGCCTACCAACGACTTTATATCCTTAGGAAGTTAAAACAATGTGGAGTAGATGCTATGATAATGGAACTGTTTTACAAGTGCATAATTCATAGTGTTTTTACTTTCAATATTATTTCAAAAGACTGCCCGTTAATGTGGGGATGTGATGTCTCATGTGCTTGATCAATATCACAACTTTATTCTTGTTTCTCTTCAATGTCTTCCATCATATTTTATGACTTTGATATTGCATATGCAAGGTAAACCAACCAGTTGTGGCAAGTAAATTTCAAACTTCAGAACAACAATTTTGTAACATGTCTCTCAACATTAATCATGAAACAGGACACATACTACACTACTTCAGCCTGGGATGTGACAGCTCTTGCTTCTTAACCAGTCAGCATAAAAGATCATGTTGTGACCATTTACCATTAAACTGTGTTATAGTCAGACTCGGACTAACAATTCATACGCATTCACAGCAAGAATTGTATGAAAATTATAAATTCAAAAATGGACAAAACCTGACAGGAAATAAAGTCAACATGGTATGACTGGTATTGCTAGGGTTTCCCACTATTTTATCAGTAGATATGCCTCGGAGAACCACTCTTGGCAGTCTAGGAGCTATTCTGGGCCAACATTTTCTTCCTCTTTATGCCAACCCATTGTGGCACAGTGCCTCTGTCCATGGACCTGGTGTGGCTCTGTCCATGGACCTTGCATCCCACTCCCCTCTCCTCCCCGCTGAAAAATTCCTGGGAATGCCCTGTCACAATTTCTGCTCATGATGCATTTCTTCCCCTGGAAGTCCCCCCTCCCCCCCCCTCCCTCACATCTGTCTTCCTGAAGCCAATGTAACGATCTTCTCAAAGATAACGGTTCCCCTGTGCTTGGAACCTTTCATTTAGGTTTGAGCCACTGCACCATTGATGCTCTAATTGTTCTTGTACTTTTACCCACATCTTTCTACTGTACTTTATGTGTTTACCCTTTTATGTTCTTATTTCTTTTTATGTGCTTGTATTATTTGTACTGTGGACAGAAAATCATTTTTCATTTTATCGATTTAAATGGACAGTAAACAGTTATCTAATCATCACTGGAGTAATTTGTATGTGGTTCAGTTCAAATACTTGAGGTTTTGCTAATTTTTTAAAGAATTCCATCAGAAGATCATGAAGTCCAGGTACAGATTTAGACGGGACTTTCTAATCCCCCACCCCTCCTTTTATGGCACTACCTTCTTTTAAAAAAGGTGAAGAGGTAACTCTACCCTTATGGAGTTTGTGAGATCTATAAGAATAGGGATTGCTGATATAAAAACTCACAAAACTGAATGTACTACAGGTGAAAATCAGCTTATCTTTTATCTGGAATCCATGAACAGGCTGTAATCCAACCATTTTAATCATGTTTTGTGAGTATGTGGCTATTTTTTAGAAATGTTTGCACCTTGCAGGAGGAGTCAATTTATGGCTTGACTATAATTACTCAAAACATCAACTTCTATCCAAATTTCAAAGCATGCCAAATGTAAAAGCTTCTCCCTCTGGCTCCTTTCACCTTTAATGATATTATTTATCTATACATGTTTCATTGTGCATTGATGTTAATTTCTAGCATTTTGAGGTGAAAAACAAACTTGAAATGTCAATGAGACAGACTGAGTCATTTAGTTTTGTACAGCATATAGTTTCCTAAATGCAGTTGCACAGTGATGGAGAGACAGAATGATGGACAGACTGACAAATGGCCAGGTATGACGGAGGGGGGTGGTAAATCTCACACAACCTTAAAAATCTATCCCCTCTGGAAGATGTTTTCCCTCTGTCCTCCCTCCCTTCTCAATGCAGAACTTTGTCCAGTTTCATGCCTGGTTTGCTGGCTCCTCTGCTATTACATTCAGCAGCTGTAATTTGTTAATAGAGAAGAATGATACATTTCATGTGTTATGAATATTATCATTTTTTTTTTCTACCTGCAGAAAAAGAGGAAGTCACAATCCAGAGATAAGATACAAATTCCAATGCGAGCAAGTGATTCAATGGATAGTTCCAGTTGATATGCATTTAACATTATCAAGAACTGTAAGATGAACTGGAAGTTAGATATATTTAAGTGTGAAATTTTGGAAACTTGCCATCTAAGAATATTCATGTTTGCTAGCGCTGATAACTAGCCCCAGCGGGTAGATTCCTGAAATCTGATAGTGTCTAACAAAATAGTCTGAACTATCACTTAAATAGAACGGAGTATGTATCACTTATAGAATAAAGGATTGGTGTTAACTCCAACCAGCAAGCTCTTGTCAGCTAGAAACTGGACCCACTGGATTGGGCTGCATTGTCTATATAGTAAAGTCATTTTACAAACAGGTCGCTTGCACCCCTACTTGTGATTTAAACAGAGAGAAGAAAATGTTCACAGTACCTTTACTGAATTTTGTAAGCATACAAAGTGGGCACATAATGCAGCTTGAAATAAGTCACTAGTTTATAGGATTTAGTGGACGTTTAAAGGTGTTCAGGTAGTATGGCAGGAATGGCATTGAAAATAGATAAAAGTGTATAGCATGAAAATATTATTTCCTACATTGTAGGCTGATTATGAAGCAAGGTTGAAATTAATCCATGGAAAACGTGTCAGTATAATATAATTACAGTTTTTTTCCTTTTGAACAAATCACTTCAGCATTTTAATGTTTGATCAAAAATATGCAGCAGAAACTTGTGAAAGTTTCAAATGACATCCCTTGTATGATAAAGGTGAAAGATGCTTACCCAACTCATGGTTTGGGCCACATGCCTCTAGCCAGCCAAGATTTTGATTTATTGAAACATCTCATATGCTGCTGATGACAAACTTACCATCTTCATCACAAAGGGAGCATGAAGCCTACAAAGGGTGTTGTCTAGACAAGTCTCAGGGCCCCTGTAAGTCTGACACCCAGTGAATGGCATGCAAATGCAAAAATAATGTCTCCAGCTACTTTATTTTACAAGTAGCACTTGTGTAGTCTACTTAGATGTGGTCCATGCAGTCACTCCTTGCAATATTTTGTGCCACTGGCTAAGGACTTGGTGGGCAGTAATCTTGGGAAGATTAGTTGCCATTTCTTGCCTAAAGTTGAGTAGTGACTCCACTTTAATTGAAATCAGAGATTTAACCCTTTACCGTTGTTTGGGTCCTTTTGGACCCATACGAAGGCCACGAATGTCACCTATCTTTACTGTTTCAAGCGGAGCTCGAAACTGTGAGCAGCCGCTGAAAATTCGGACACAACAACGAGAGAGACAATAGTTTAAGGTCACCTGGTCAATAGCGTACGGAAGCTGATGTGGGGCGTGCTACGTCCGCTTTTCCGCCCACTCCGGAGGCGTGCAAATATGCTCCGATTGGAGCACAACGGTAAAGGGTTAATCTAAAGTATCTGCACGGTGGGACTGTGCACACTCGCAGAGACAGTGGCATCAGCTTTGCAGTAAACACACTCCACAGGCTTATTTTAACCCTTTACCATTGTTTGGATCCTTTTGGACCCATGCGGAGAGCTCGGCTGTCACACGTCTTTACTGTTTCACGCGGAGCTTGAAACTGTGAGTAGTTACCTGAAAATTCGGCCACAACAACTTGAGAGACAATAGTTTAAGGTCACTGGGTCAATAGCCTATGGAAGCTGATGCAGGGCATGCTACGTCCGCTTTTCCGCCCACTCCCGAGGCGCGCAAATATGCCCCAATTGGAGCACAACGGTAAAGTGTTACGGTCTAATTTTTTTCAATACTGTCAAAAAATGTACAAAAATAATATTTTATAATTCATTTTATTAATATTTGTATTATTTTTGGTGATTTAAGGGAAACATTTTCTTTATAATTTGTACATTTTGCCTTCAGTTAGCCACTAGGACACTCTGACATTGTCACTTTAGTACTTTTTCTGTTTACAAGAGTGAAAATAAGTGTAGTAGTATATACATCAGGTTTTTTCTGTTGAGATACCATGTACCTGCAAGCTGTAAGGTCTGCTCAGTATCCAGTCAAGACTCCTTTAGAGTTGCAACAAATACAGCTTCTTGCACCCTGCCACCTAGGTGTCTACACAAAATACTAGGGTTGCCCAAGCCAGAGTGGACAGGGACTGTGAAATAGCATTGTGTCACTGCCTCGGATTACTTTTTTAAAAGTTGGAGTGTGCTATTAGTGACTGCAAACAGTAATGCCAGCTTAAAAATAATTTTCTATGTTGTGGGGAAAAATGTATTTTTGGTGTAGAACATGGGTTCAATTAACTTTTGGTGAACATTTGAAAACTTTGATTTGGTATAAATGGGTTGATAGTTTTGATAGAGTCAAAACAGATTGAATTACATTGAGCCATAATTAAAGAATAAAGAGGGCCTGGATTTCGCCATATTTTTAGCCCAAACTGTTCTTAAATCATGGTCTGATTTCAAAGTTTACCGGAACCTGTTTTCATCCATGGGAACCAGTTGGAACTTGGGTTCTGTTACAAAATACTGTACATTTGTGATAACTGAGTTTTGGGTTTTGTCATTTGATCACTTCAGGAGCAACACACCCAGGGACACAATTGTTCCTGTGAAATCCTTCGGCATGTTTAATGTCATAATGTCCTCATATTTCACTGTACAGTTTTGTTTATCCCCATTTTTATTCATAATGCTTCATTTCAAGTGCTGTGGTTCATTGAACCGCCACTGGTGGTATTGACTTGATATGTGATATTGCTTGAGGAAAGACACCAAGGTAAGGTTTTATGACCCTGTGTCATTTGTCATAATAATTTCTATTCTGAATGAGTTTTAAGTGGTAAGTTTTGAAACTTATGTCAATTAAAGTTCACTTTGTTTAAAATGAGTAAAACAAAGTGTCATTTAAATCTTTGTCTTAATTACATTGTGGGTGTTGTGGATTCCATTGTTGAACCTGGAAACTAATCTTTGCTATCCAGGTCAATGCTATCGTTTTGAAGGCATTTCATTTACATGTCACTACACTAGGTTGTTCATACGTCCTGCTTTCCAAGTTCTTTCCTCTGGTTCACACTGAATTTCATAATCCCATATTTCAGAGGTGATTCTCTTCAGATACAGCATGTCAGTTTCTTGGTTCTAATTGCACAGCTATAAAGAACATTGGAAAGGGCCATTTGTGGCCATCTGAGAGGGTGTGTGAAGCCAAAAATTTCCTGATTCACCAGGCATATTACATGGTGGTTCTCCACTTGGATGAAAACTAAGGTTGACCTCTTTGTCTATCATAATGACTACCTCCTATACAGCTCTTTGCTTGTTTCCCTCCTCTGAAGGTGTATGTACACCAGCAACATTTCCAAACATTAACTTGCATCAAACCCAAAACACAATTGTTTGCACTTTGTTACACTGTGTAGACAGGGTATGCAACAATCTCAAGACATTGTGAAAATGTGTTGGCAGAGATTTTATGTCATTTCTTTGAAAACACACTGCATGAATGTTTTTGCTGCAGAAATGTTTTGAGAATATTGCTTATGTATACAGGTCTTGTGACAGAACCACAATAACTCCCAAATTTGTCAATTCAGGAAGGGTAGCCTGCCTGCAGTCCTTTGCCATAGATATTTGCTTCTATTGAAGGTAAGATAAAGTGCAATTTTTTCTACATGTTAGGAAAGAAAAGATTTGCTGTCATGAAAACTTTTGCAACTCTTTTTAAAGTATGCTGCTGTACTGTGGTTGTATGTAAGATCAAATAGAAAGGTCCAAAGGAAGACTAAATCAGCATTATTAGACTGGCCTTGTATGCTGGTCCTTAGTCTGCAGGATTTTTTTTTCTGTCTGCTCAATTTCAAACATCATGGGGTGTGCATGTTGTTTCAAGCCTGCACAGTTTACTTTGCAGCAATTTTTTCATTACAACTTTATAGTCCATAGTTTTGTGTTTGCTTTAAGAAAGAAAAAGAGTGACCCATTCTCTTACCCATTGTAAGACATATTAGTGGCATATTTTAATCTGCTGTATTAAGCAGACTATCATAACAAGACCGATGGAATGGTTTACTCTGCTTGGTATTAGCTCGCTTGAAGTAGTTGGTACAAAGGAGTCCAGGTGCAATGTCTTGGCTGAAAGATAGTGTAGGTAATATCACTCTTTTTACACTATAATTCATAAAATTGTTGTGATAGGAGACTGCTGTTTGATATGTTTGCCATACCAGACTATGTGGAGGCCCAGTGGAAAAGAACAAATAGTACCAAGCACATTTGTAACTCTGCTGGGTATTGCAGAACTCATTGTACCTGTAATACTGTTTAAGAGACTAGTCATTTTATTCATTTAATTGGTATACTGGTTGCTTTATGGTTATTACTTCCCACCTTAAATTTTCCCACCCCTGACATTTCCCCAGACAATTTCCTATAACCTATTGCTTGTGCCCTCCCATCTGTCATTCAGACATAATTTCCAGCTTTAATATTGCTTCAGTGCAAGTGCCCAACATACAGTATTTGCTGTGTAATATGAGCTTTTTCTTTTGTTGACAGTCTAACAGCCATACCATGTGAAAATTTCTGTACACTTTAGTGAAGTTTTTACAGATATAAAGGAATCAAAGCCTATAATATTGAATGAATTAGTATGTCTGTTAAAGAGTGGGGGGAGGAAGGCAGAGTTCAAGGTTACTTAGTAATTGCTTTGAAAGTGTTACAGTATTAAGATGCAGATGTATTTGTATGGTATATATTTTATACATGATTTTTGCAATATACGAAAGGGCATAGCAAATAAAAAGATTGGTATATTCAAACACTTAAGTCTGCAGTCTTCATGTTTTATGCTTTTTTTTTTAACATTTAGAGGTTATCTTCATACTTTATGCAACCTTCATGGGTTTTAGCTATCTGAGAAACATCTGGTTCCAAATTTCATTCACCAATGTAAAATGAAAAAAGTAAAATCAAACAGTTATAAACATTCCCTCAATCTTTATTTTATGAAGCTGAAAAAAAGTCATATATATACATAAAAATTTTCTGCCTGCTAGAAATGAAATATTCAGAGGAATGCAACCATCAACAAACTCGACAGAAGCAGTTTCTCTGGTGTCTTGTGCTCTTTATCCATATTCAAATGGTGTGTTCATTCCATAAAGGCCTTTGAGGAAATGCTGTAGGATACCACACCACTCAACAGTGATGAGGGAGACATGTCAATATTACAACCTATACATTTACTTGTAAAAAACACATTACAGTTACAACTCCCATGACTGTATCAACCAAAAACTACCCTAATTAAGGTGACTAATATGATGTAAGATTAAATTTTGGATGTTAACCTATCCAGGGTCACATCTCATCACCATTCCATAATTGCAAAATTTCTTAACCTTGAGGTTGTAAAATAACCTCAAACTATAGTCTCCAACTGAAGTTCCAAAATACTTGAAAATTTTGTCACTCCCTGATGAAAAAAAAAAAAACAAAAAAACACTTATCCAGTCATTCTGTATTGCTAGGGATGTATAACCAAACCAAGCATGAACTAAATAAATAAATACCTAACTCCAAAAGTATGAAGGTAAATTTGTGATTCTTTTCTAAGGGTATACTAATTCAGGTTCCATAGCTCCCAAGTTTCGAGAGGCTATATGCGGGTCCAACTGATCTGTCTGTCACTGGATCGCCGGCCTGGGGGAGGGGTGTAAGGGGAGGGAGTGTCCCCCTCCCGCGAAATGCAGGTCACTTGGGAGGTATGAGGCCCTGAAATATGACATGTGTGAGTCTGACACCACACTATCAACTTTCTCCAATCACTGTGAGAAGTGATCTTCTGCACACCTAGATGAAGATGGGAGCTCATAAATCTACTAGTCTAATAAAACAGCACACCTACCACACCCTCATTACCTGAGGAGTGCAATTTGTAACACACCTGGAAAACCTATAACTCAAAGCTTGTTACCTGCAATGGGGTTACCTACCTAGCTAGTGGGAAATCATTTATTGTATGTGATTGCAGCATTATGTTGAAAATCATTAAGCATCACTAAAACTGTTAACACACAACTTAATATACATGGAAAGACAAATCTTTTCACAACTCCTAGAGGTTCATCTCACTCTCTGGGTCAAAACACTGAATTTGGAGTTTTCAGTAGACAGATTCCCATATGTAACAAATTAAGTTGAAAAAAAAAACAAACAAACAAACAAATTTGGGTTGAACTGTGAAAACAGAAGACATCCAAGCTGCTAAGAGGGAATTTTTAAACCCTTGGAGATTAAAGTTTAATGCTTTAATGCACTTCCAGTAAATCTCAGCTTCCTGGAAATTTTTGTCCCCCCAGGTATTCTCTCCCCTTCCCATCCCCACAGGTATTTTCTCTCTTTGTACCTTGTCTGGAGCTACAAATCTTAAAAAATAGTTTGTAAGCTACAACATGGTTCTCTCAAAATTGTAAATAATGATGCTAGCTCAAGGAAATCGTGTACCTAAGAACCATCACTCAGTAAATGAGTTTTTTTTTTTTAAATCTGTGGAACACAATTGGGAAACGAAATTTATTTCACAGCAACTTTTATAGAATTTTCAAACATTGCAAATAATTTTGCTTCTTAAGATAAAATGTGAAAGCTAGAGCTGAGAATCATTACTCCAAAAGCAAACTTGTAAAAGGAAGTACAGCCAAGACTTTTTCTTTTAGAATAATACAAATGTGAAATCTTGGAGGAGTGAAACATTTCCCTTTAACCCTTTAACTACGAAGTTTGGATTGCGTAACTTTAAAAAGTGCAACAGAAAATATGTTTCTAGTGGAAAGAATTTCCATTAGCCTATATTCTGATTATCTCATGGGCATCATTAAACAGTTAGTGTTCCATTAAGGAGTATGTAGCATTCAAGTTAAAACAATGCAGGATGAAATGTTTAACCAACATTGCAGCTGAACCACTCACGACAAAGAAGCTGCGCTACTGATTGGACTTCAGAAATTATCCTGCAACACTTCAATCTGCACATTAGATGGTCTTTTGCGATGTCACAAAGTGCTTTGTTCAGGGCTTTTCTCCTTCAGATTGGACAATCATAGACGTGAATAGCTTTATCATCAGATACCGATACTATCTTGGATCCATTGCCATTGTACTTTGCTTGCCACACCTGTATATAAGAGAAGCATCAAACACAACAACAGTCTCAGCAAACAAGCTTACAATCCTTACAGTATTTCATGTAAAATATTTAGTCATGAGATATTCTATTTCTGGCCCAACCTCATCTCCTAAAGTCCAACTTGTTGTTTAGACATGATTTACTAGTCTTGAGACATGAATGTGACATCTCACATATCAAAATGAAAGGATTTAGAGCAAAAAGTAAAGTTCTGCTAAATATGCATGCGTGCTTCAAGATCGTTTTGGGTTGAACATGTATATACATTATAGCTTGAAAGCCAACAAATCCGAAATACATGTGCATCACCAGTGGTAAAGGCAGTTTTTCCTAGGAAACAGGTTTCCTAGAATATACTGAAATTTGCGGTTTTTCAATGAGTTTGTCAACTTAAAAAAAAAAAAAAAAGGTTTGTAGAAACCACTTTGATTGGGGTCAAGCATCTCAAGAAAAGAACACATGGCCCAAAGTGGATCTGATTGAAATGTAAAATTATTTCACAGAGCTTATAAAAACCAAATATGTTTTATTGAAAGGTCATATATATATAGATATGATGATAGGGTATTAAAGTACACTCTCAAAGCAAGATTGTACACAACAAAAAAAGACAACATAAGAATTGCTAAGTTCCCCCACACTCCTCCTTGGAAATGCCAAGAATACCCTACAAAGATCCTTACTGCTAATCTCTAGAAAAGGGTGGCAATGCTGAGGGAGATATTACAGAGAATCAGAGCAGGAACTGTCTCCTCTTAATTCAGCCAACAGTGAGGGGTACAAAACTTTTGTGAGTATTTTTTATGAAAGAGATTTCTTGTGCTACATAGATTGGGACTGCACCTTGAGTGGAAACCAAACTAAAGGTTTCAAAAACATAGACCACAAAGACTACAAAAGTTAAAGAAGGTATGTTATCCTTGTATTTGAAAACAGGACAAAACTATCTTCACCTCCCCCCCCCTTCCCTTTCCCCATACCATACCCTGTCAGCTCTTTAACCACCCATGGTAAACAAATACATATCCAGATAAGGTTCTGAAGGGCAGTGAACATTTTTAAAGGGTGTGAAAAATTTTTCTGGGCAGTGCCAAATGTGTAAAAATCTTTTCCCCCCTACAAAGTTTGGAGTTACCATTGTAACTTCAAAATTTCTAGGGGGGAAAATTTCTAGGGTGACCAAAACATTTCTAGGGTGGCCAAAAATTTCAAACTTTGTTCCCTTGGCTACATAAGGGTATGGACAAACAGAGTAGAAGGAAAAATCTACAGACACATACCTGATCCAAGTGATCATAAAATGTAGCTACACACTGTCTGCTGCCAGAATCCCACACCTTGACAGTTCTGTCCGAGGAGCTAAAGAAGAAAAAAAGATTCAGACTCTCCTGACTTCATTCGCAACACATCCCTCAAAATCTTAATTTTAGAGAACGTAAAACTGATTCTTTTTCAGAATTTTGCAAACTACTTAAAAGCAACCAAAATGTAGAAAAAACATAATTTCTCGGTCTACACCTTCTTACCTGGAAACAAAATGTGTATTGTCTGGACAGAAGTGAACACTCAGCACCCAGGAACCATGACCAGAGAGAGTACCTGCAAGGTTTGCATGTTGTCTGCAGGATATAAGTGATATGAGAGCAATTTTTCCAAGGATTCTTTAATTCTTACAAAAAAAAAATGAATCAATGAAGTTTATCATGATGTCAAAGGTTCAACCTACAGCCATCTTAGCAAACTTGTATGGTAGCACAGTAAAAGATTAATTTCATCCCAGACAGATCCAATTCTTCAAACCAACTCCCAGAGCCTAATTTTGCAGAGACAAATCTCCTGCAGTACTCCATTTTTGTGGTTGTCCAGCTGTCCAGGGCAACCAAAATTCCATATATTTAATCAACAGTAAACAGTTGGTTGTCCCTTGGACAACCATTTCTTCAGTGGTAAGAACAACAATTGAAAACATCTGCTTCTGATTCCAGACTTCTGCTTTTTCAATTGACTCTTTCAACTTTATCATCAGGTTTTCCATGTCAATTAAGTTTTTGTCTCTCAAACACTGCCCAGGTGGAGTGAAGAGGTCATTTGTGGCCAGTAGTTAGTCCCTGACTATTGCTATGAATTGCGCACATAAGACTGTTCTTATTTATTCCACGACTGGTTAGTTGCAGGCCCCAAAAAACCAAGCAAAGGCTCCCATGGCTGTCCGTCTGTGGACTCTGGGTTGTAGAATATGTCCATGGTATTGCTTACAAGACAACCATGAAAATCGAAGCATGTTACTTTATTGCATATGAACATATCCTGCTGAGCAAAAGGCCCCCTATGTATAATCAGAATGCTATCTGTGAAAGTTGTACAATGCAAGTTAATGTACTCTGCAATTTTTTTAAATCAATCAGAGAAGCTATTCCTGGCCCCTACAAAAATCTTGGGAGAATGATCTTGCATTAAAATATGCATAGTAACAAAGCATTTTGGGAAATTGCAGCTATGCTGAGGCAGCTGAAGCTATAAGAAGCTTAGGGATGCCTGAAACAATGCTGCATTATAAAGATGGAAGTAAATTATTATGTAAAGTATGGTACATCACCTACTCTTAAGAAAATATTTCTCCAGTGGCTCTCATTTTAAAATACTTTTACAGCTTAAATTACACACACAACTTTCAAAAACACACATCACCCCAACCCTCTGCTCTCACAGCTGTTTTTTCTTTTTGTGTGAGTGTATGTATGTGCATGTGTGTTTTTTGTGGTATACCCATACAGGGTAATACTATCCCTGCCACCACTCTTTGTAATATCCATACTTTCTAACATTTTTATAATTGACAGATTATTTGCAATTATGTTCTCATACCATCAATAAAATTTCCACATGAAAAAATGCAGCAAAGATTAATTCAGCAATACACCACTTTTCTATTGCTTGTACTTCATGTGTTTATTTACTCACACGTCATAAATTTTAATGTGACCATCATCTGAAGCAGTTGCCAATAATTGTGAGTCTGGCGAGAAACATAATGACCTTATAGGCATAGCATGACCTGTTGGTATTAAAAGAAAACAAAATATGCTAAAATTATTAGAGTTAAGAAGAAAGAAAGGTTTTGAAATGTCCCATACCCCCTAATAACAATAATCATAATAATAAAAACAAAATGAAAATGAGAATGATCAAATTTTTCTAATGTTCAGCAAAGCCAAGTTGGATGGAGTACACAAAAACTTAAAACTTCTTTCCTGTCCTTGAAGCAGGCATTCAAAAAGTTTCAAACCTATTTATACCATTCTGTTGCCTATCAATCAATTCCGGAAAACCATTTCACTCATTTCAGGACAACATGATGAAAAAAGTTATTTTTTTTTAAAAAAATGGCAGTTCTTCTTAAATGACCAAAACCATTAGTGATCACCCTCTCAATATGGGTAATGCAAATGCTGTATATGTACGAGATGCATTACAGTTAGTTGCGCCCATTGATATATTGTGTTTGCAAGGTTTTAAGTTCTGACCTCTGATGACTTCACCAAAATGACAATGTTCATGAAATATGGGCACAGCACATGCTAATTATGAGATCTGTCACTGCTACCTTCTTAAAGTATCATGTTTTCAAGGCTTTAAACCTTTCCACCTCTGTTGAGCCCCAAACAATTAGCTCTACACAATAATAAACTTAACATTTAAAATAAATTTCTTTAACCATGGTATCTCCTTTTTCAAAATACTTCAGTCAAAATGAAATACTTTTTGCATTCTGTTTATTTTATCAAAAATTTCTATTTCTTGGGAAGCAAGTCACATTTCCCACAAAAAACAATTTTATACACAAAACCAACCAGAGATTTCTCAAATGTCTACATTTCTCTTGTTTTGAACCTAACTTTCTTTACGAGGAGCTCCACTAAAGAAACATGTTAACGAACACATTGCAAAACAGACATGGGTACCATAGTTACATTTATACCCCATATGGTTGCTAGCACTTTCAAAAGTTTTATTCTTCTAAAAGCTTTTCAAAGGAAATTAGTTTTTACCTTCTAAGGTGTGAAGCAACTTTCCAGACTGTAAATCAAATATGTTGACAATTCCATCAATGGCACCACTAGCAATGAATTTTCCATCAGGACTCTACGGAAGGCAATAACAGAAATACACAGTATTTGTCAAAGAATTAATTACAATCTGTTTTACACCCATCTCTCAAGTTACATGGTAAAATAGTATACCCTCATGGGAAACTGAATAAAGAAGCTATTTCAAGTAAAGAAGTACTGTGGGTGAAGTTAGGTTAAGTTATGTTAGGATAGGTTAGGTTAGGTAGGGTTATGGCTCAACCACCAAATTTCTATACATGGACGGAGCATACAACACGGTGCATTGTCACTACCGTAAGTGTGAGAAAAGGCATACCAAGATGGCTGTCTGCTACGGTTTTTTATTAAAGTTTGGACTTGCTCGAGTAAATCAACAGATTTTGCAAGAAAGTTGAAGTATTTTCGAAATAATACAAGGCAAGGTCAAAATCACTACACGTATTGCAGGAGTATGATATTGTTTCCCATTCAAAGTAAACTTTTGTTTAAAATATTACAGTGTCATAGTCAGAGCATACAAATTATAGCTTCAGAGCAGCCATCTTGGTGTGCCTTTTTTAGTAAATTCTAACCCTAAGGCTTTTATGTGAAATTGAGAGCTATTTGACAAGGCTCAGTAATCTAACATTTTGGTAGCTGCCATTAAATCATTTCCTCAAGGGGCTGAATGGTTAGGTTAATAATGTTTCAATTGTACGCCTTCTCCTTAGTACTAATTTTTATGGAGAGGCTGCTCCAAGCTTTTTGTTCTCAACCTTTCTTCGATAGCAAAGACACAAAGTGTATTTCAACATGAATTAG
Source organism: Holothuria scabra (assembly GCA_037179385.1). NCBI lineage: Eukaryota > Metazoa > Echinodermata > Holothuroidea > Aspidochirotida > Holothuriidae > Holothuria > Holothuria scabra. Next base: position 5,165,260 of record CM074192.1, on the reverse strand, counting down.
TTATTCAGATGGAGTTTTACGGTTGTGGTTCATTTGCTTGTTTTCCTACTCCATTGCCCATGTGGAGCATCAAGCACAACAGCAGTAGGTTCCATTTTTAAAGTCGTTGGTATGACCTGACCTGTGAATAGAACCCAGTACTTCTGCGTGAGAGGTGGATTTCAACATGAAAAATCTTTTGCTTACCATTGCAGTTGAACTACCATTGCCATCATTGTCACCATCACTTTCATTAATATCATGATTATTATTTTGTCAATGTTTTTCATTTAAAGAAATGAATACGTTCCTCTTAGCTTCTCTTTAATTCAATTCCTTATACTTACATATGCAATGCTGAGAGTAAATTTTCCACTGGTGTCCATGGAAGTCTCTTTTTTGCCACTTTCCACATTAAAGAGATTAATTTTACCGCTATGGCTTCCAGAGGCAAGGTATTTTCCGTCAGGAGAAAAAGTCAAGGTCCATGCATCCACTAGGAGAAGAAGAAAATAGTTGGAAAAACTACCAGTACACAAAAGTATTTTACACAACTCTTTCAAAAATGCAACACCTGTTTCAAGGATACTTTTTCTGGGACAAACCTATTGATTTCAAAGTATACATTATCAAGTTTCAGTCATCTGGAAATATTTCAGGGTTATGAGAGCATTTGAAGTTGCTACCAAACTTGCTCTACCATAACTTCCTTCTATTTTTTCAGAATTCTTTGCATGTTCTTTTATGAAGTGTATTTTTTTGGCAGCTTTTTGAAAGGACAAAAAATTTTCAGGGCAATTATAGAGAACCAAAAGTGGGTTACATTTAAAATAACGGTAACATACATCAACAAATGCAGCAGAGATATAAACCTTTCAAACTCCAAATCACTGTGGATTCCTTTAGATGTGGTTACAAACTATTAACCTATCCAACAAGATCAGGTTTTGATCTTGTTGGATCAATCAATTAGATCTCATTTTACAGCTCAATTTCTAACCACCTGGCTTAAGTTGGACCAGCCACAGCTTTTTTTCCAGTTGTGGCTCACTAGTTTTTTTTCCCTACTCCATTGCTTATGCTGAGCACCAAGCAAAATGGCTGTAAGTTTCTTTTTTAAAGTCTTCCTAATGACCTGACCAGGAGCACAACTCCAGACCTGCCCACCTAACGAAAAGTGAAAGGAAGAATCTAAGCCATCTGATATCTGAATTCAGAATCATCAAAGTTTCATGCAGGTGCACCATGGACACATTTACATTATGTGTGAGCAAAGTGTTAAAAAGGCACCAAAGTAAAGATTTTGAAATGGACAAACATGAAAGAAAAAAGCATATTGATTTAAATTCCCCTTACCATTAGTTTAATATGGGAATTATTTGTCACTAATTAAAACTATAGTACAAGTGCCACAACTGCAGTGTATCACCTTTAGCACTTCATTAAGCAAAAACAAATTTTGTGAAAAATAATTATATTTTCATTACCCCGATCTAATGCACAGATTCAGAGTAGTTTTCTTGTTCATATGTACAGTAATATTTAAAACTTAAAGATGAATAGGAAATAAACCTTGGTTTGAAAATAACCAGGAGAAAACAGTACAACCACAAGTAAAATGGAATAGCCAAAGAAAACCATGTTTATCCATTACTAGCAGTGTATCTTGAGATAATGTATGGTCAACTGGCCATTATAAACAAACAGGAATTGAGGATGTTATAAAGAATAAACGATCTTGCTTTCGATGCACTTCACTTTGGTTGTAACCAAAATAATCACCACACAGCAAGACAAACAAAATCAATCACGTCACATGACATTTTCACATCACAATACTTCAAAATGCAAAACTGCATACCTTCCAATCTAAGATACGCTTACATGGAAATTAAACGAAAAGGAAATGCTGCAGACTGCCACATGAAATACATAGCGTCCATTTACAGTGATAGTAGTATTCAATCCTGAATTTGCCAAGAAGCGAATCACTACAGTCAATTAGGCTATTATGAAATTTACATATGAACAATTACAAGAAGGAACACAGGAGACAAAGAATTCTTTGTATTGATCAATATGCAAAGTAATAACCACATGCAGTAAGTTTGGAATACAACATTTGATGTGCTAGCAAAATCACATCAATGGGATTTTCTGTATGTTCTGCAAGGCCTCACAAATTTGCTTCAACATTTCGCAGGCAGGCATTCCAAGGTCAGAGCAATGGGCAGAGTTTCTCTAAATCTATGAACGATGTTACACAACCATACAAAAGAAACAGAATAGACTACATTTAAACCTATATGCAGACAAAGACTTTGCATGGATCTTGTTGGGCAGTTAATTATTAACTTCTAAAATTTCTCATTCATCAGATAAAAGAAAAAAAGAAATTTATGAAAAAATAGATTATCCAGACATGCTGGACAGCTACAGTGACCAACACCAATGTCATAAACACATCCAATCAAACTACCATTGCAGTACTGGATGCTAACAACTTTCAAATGTCAGAGAAACTCTGCTCTCAGAATCATTCAGCAGGCTGAGAGAAAGCAAACCTTTCCTCCTAAAGAATACAGGATTTGCTCTCATTGGACAGAGTTTGCCTCCTCCTTCAGCTGCGTCTATACCTGTTACAACAAAGTTTATAGGTCAGGCTTCTGTGAGGTCAAGTTAAGTTTCAAATAGATCTAAAAATTCACAACTGTGGGAGTATTTTAGACTCAATTCAAACAAAACAAAAAATATGTCATTTTGATGGTAATCACAGGGATTTGTTGGAACTACAGCTGTAGTGTGAAAAATGACCAGTACCATCATAAGAAAGTTATAATTAAGAAAAGTAATGAAATTGCTTGAACATGGAAAAGCAAGAACCATAAAAGAAATTAAATTAAGTAGAAGAGGAAAGGCAAAACAAAGGATTTAACTTCTGGCCAGTGCTTACCTGGTCCAGCGTCTATGGACCTCATTTGTTGGCCAACATCTAAATCCCACAATCTGATGTGACTATCTAAAGAACTGGAAGCAGCCACTGGGGAAGACCAAAAAAGTAGTAACATTTCATTAGTAAGTTAAACTAAATTTATTATTTCATTCAGTAGCAAGGAAATTTATACTTTTACTTCCCTCAATATTACAAAGATGGTGGGTGTTATTTAATGAAGAAACAAATTTGATCTGACTCCAGCCTTCAGATTGTCTCCTTTGCCAATGACAAAAAACTCACAATCAAGTTGCACCCCATTACCCACCCCTTTCACCCCTTTTTTTATATGGACCCCTCACAAATATCTGCTGCATCCAAAGTTCTAAGATCTACAACTAAAAGGCATATTCTGGAGTCAAAATTCATGAACTTCAAAATAAGCGGAAAAATTTTCTCTTTCAGAAGGCGAAAACGACATTTCCATAGCTTATAGTTCAGAAGATACAAATTTTTTTATGTAATGCAAATTTTTCTTGGGATTTGATGCATCATGGGAAATCTGTGATGTCATCCTGGCACATTAGTATAACATTGCATTCAATTTATTTATAGTTATGCCTGTACAGTCAATATTGAGCAATGTTGTTGGTTGTACTCTGTATGGTGAAGGGTAATGCTAGATCTATAGGAAAGATCTCCAGTTCTTCAGTATCAAATTACAAAGATAAACAGGACCTTAAATTACACAGAAAAACAGAAGAAATTTGAAGCAATGTACCCACATCACATAACTTGTTGTGGCTTTGTTGAAAAGCAGAGGTGAGCAAAATAACCAATTTTTAAAGTGAGATATCTTGAACTAGGAAAATGATATTGTGATAGGGTTTGAAGGGCATGGTGTGGAATATTTTAGTTTTTCTCACAAGACAGAGGTGAAAACCCACCGGAACATGCTTTCAATATATTTTTAGCACAAATTGCAGAGACCAAATTTCTTGATTATATGTCATTACATTTTTGTTGTTAAAGCCAATAATGGAAAAATGTTACTGAACAACTTGAAGGCTAAATCTTTTTTTCACCTTTTGCAACCAAGTTTGATTTATTTGCTTTTACTGTAGGTCTTCTTCAAACAAAAAAAACTTTGTTGCCTTGGTTCTACACCCAACTCACCAGTGCCTGTTGGATTAATATCAACAGAAACAACTCCCAGTTGGTGTCCTTCCAATGTCCATCTTAATTTCAGTTCATCATTTTCCCTAACAGCAAAAAAAAAACAATGGTTTTCATACAATTAAGGCTTGAAGTTATGAACAATGTCTGCAAATAATTTATATACTTTCAAGAAAAGACAGCATGTACTGTACAATGACTGGATTTTGATTTTTTTTTTTCTACAGATAGATTACATTTTACATTTTGACCCAAAATTATAAAGCAATGGAACAGACAAACAAACTCTACAGTACTGTATGTCCATAGTTCATAAATACCACAGCCAAAAAAAAAGAAAATACTGTACAAGGCAAGAGCATTTTGTGAGCTATGTCTTGTGATGCTATGTTACAGTATGTCCTAATGAAAAATTGATGACAGTCTTAAAAATGTCTTTTAAGCAGAGGTATGCAAGGTTTTTAAACATCAGGTTGAGTGTTGGGTTTCACCCTAACCAACTGTGTTTCTTCTACAAAATTATCCATTGGGACAATTTATGAGCAAATTTGACTCAGTATGGTGAGACTGAGCACACATCAACTTTGGAAACAAACTGAAGCCTTTTTTTACTTTTTCCCACAAAAAACAGTGTATAAACACATGATTGGTTGACAAACCAATCATGTTGTAGTGGCTTATCAGAAACACTGTCCTAGCACCTAATCTAATTCCTCCCCCATCAGATGTGCACATCTAGGCAGTGCACCCATCTACTGTACCCTAGGCAGTCCCACATGAACTAAAGTAATATTATCTTGGTTCATCTTGCCTTTTCAATGGAATGATTATGATACAGTTAGCATTAAACTGAAACTATTACAGTATAATAATAACATGGAAATTGCATTATGTAGAGAATACCCACTTAGCACTTTCTTTGTTTTCATGTATCCTGTGCTTACATAAAAGGTTAAGGTCAAATGTCAAAACATTCAAGGGCTGAAAATGGGGAAAACTTAAATCATTTTGTCACACAAAAGGAGGCTTCAGGCTGCTTACAATGAGTTTCATACAGTGCGTACTTGCTTTAAAGAACGATATTCTTACCATTGCCAGCACTTGACCATATCATCCAGGGCACCTGTTACGATATTTTCCATTCCATCTTTGTCACTCTTTGCCCATGCTACGCTCCAGATACCATCTTCATGAGCCTCTTCTTGTTTAAACACTACACTATACTGCATGTAGAGTAAGAAAATCAGGTAAAGAATATGACAAGAAAAATCGAACATTTCGTATCTACAGTGGAATACTACACAATGGGGCTGTAAATATTCTTCAGTGAAAACTACTGAGCATTTCTCTAAAACTTTGTTTTTTTCTTAGTCAGCCTTGAAAGCAAGGTAAAACAAAAGTTTTTGTACAGCATGTGAAAGAAAAACTACTGGACTATTGAAAGTTCTGTTGAAATTGTAAATCATCACTCACAGGAGGGGATACTTGCACATACATGTACAAATATAGTATTTACAATTTACAAAAGAAATTGAGGAAATTTTACCTCCCTTCCAGGCATTTTTCCCCAGCCTTGAATGTACAGGTAGGATAGGGCTCAAGGGAATACCATCGGACATTGGATCGGGGCGATATTTACCAACATTGGTAAAACACTGGATCGGCAAGATTTAGCAATGTGCACTTGCCGATGTTTACCAATGTTTCATAGACTGGAGAGTCTATTGAAAGTACGCAGGAAACATATTTTCTCATACTAGTCTTTAAGAATTCTGTCAAGAATTGTTGAGCACAACTTAGCAATTGATTCCTTCCCAAAAAAGGCAAGTATGTAAACCCCACGTTTAATAGTGATTAATTAGGGTTTATGCTGTTTCTGATCCAGAAAATTTCCAAAATCAAACATTAGTTATAACAAGCCACCCAAAGTTGTCATTCCCCCATGTATAATTTAACTTATTTCAGTTGCATTTTCCCTTCACTTTTGTTTTATAGTGCTCAAACAAAGTATTAATCTGCCAATACTTGAACTGCATAAATTCCTCTCAAGTTATCCCATTTTTGTTACAAACTTTGCTCTGCTTTCTTCATGATGGAATGATCCAATATTGACATGGGTATGACATACTGTAGTGTTTGAATGTGGTACCAAAAAATAAGGACCACGTATCCAATTGCAGCACCCCTCAGGTACAAAGATTAAAATACTTTTCCTAGCGAAGAGCCATTTGGCAAAACCAAACAGTACTCCCGAAGGTGAATAATATAGCAATGTTTTCTCCATGCTCCATAAGGTACCCATTAGAAATTTACACCTGTATTGGAGAGGTACCAATCATGTTCACAAGTTCAAAAACAAGTTGTAAGCATACCAGACATCTTTGCATTTTGTTTTATTCTGCAGATGAGTCTTGAACATTTAACCCATACTGTAAACCCCACTGAGGCACTGTGGAACAGGTCCAACCCTACTCATAGGCATAGGAGCCCAATTTGATTTGGAGGTGGCTGTAACGACTTGTCCGAAAAATACAACCAAAATAATTTTGTGCTCTTTGCACCTGTTAACATGTTAGTGCACATACCCTCGGTTGCTATATCACAAAGATGGCATGCTTATTACATACAATCATTTGCGTGTCATTTAATTATTATTTCGTGGGAAAGTCGTTACAATAATGATAATGATAATAATAAGTTTAACCATAACAAAACACGCTGGTGAATTGCCGAATATAAAAGTGCTTGTACAATTCAAATGACGAAGTATTTTATTCACATAAACCCCCTCAAACATTTGTTCATACTACAAAATTACTGGTTAAATCATAAAGATGTAAAAAGTTTGCCATAAAAGTAAGAATTTCTGCTCCGTTTGCTTCCAAAAATATTTGTCTTCCATTTGTTCAGATTGCATTACTCTGTTCATAAAATCTCATTCAATATTTAGAATTGCAAGATTATTTCATTTTATTTCATTTATTTGTTTCATCATAATGATCAATAATCACAATATTTACATATGTACAGTGTTGTAACAAATAACGTTTTGAAAGTTACGAAAGGAAGTACTCTAAAAAACCTTGGTAGGCTTATGGGACAGAGCACTCCCTCTGAGAAGTACAAAGAGGAAAATATGAACATTAACCTAAACGATATACAGTGAACATAAGAATGGTGAATGATATATGAAGTACTTCGTTAATCAATACTTTTCAATGCAGTGCTTGCAATACTTACTTTTAAAACTAGAAATTGATATACAGAGTTGGACTTCATTACGGAAGGTATTCCAGATGGAGCATGCTCTTAAGTGTAAACTTTGCTTCAGAAAATTTGAATTAAAACATGGTAATCGGAGATATCTGGATTGCCTTGTATTATGGTCGTGTTTGTCATAGTTTCGTTTCGTTCCTTTCGTTTATTGTTTTATAGCTTTTACATGTAAACATACACATATAGAGTATAAACTCAACAAAAGAATATAAGGACATATAAAAGCGAAAGGAAGTACACAAAAACCCCGGGGGGCTTGAAAATATGCACTCCCTGAGAAAGAAAAACAACAACAAGCAGACTACTGATAAACACACACACAAAAAAAACTAATACAGTAGCAAAAAAGGGAGGTTACAATAACATAGCAGAGGTCAAAAAGAAGAGAGAGATCTTTCCCAGCTTGGAAACCCTTCCCCCAAACCACACACCCCACCCCACCCTACCCAGCAACAACCGGCTGCGGTGAACAAAATGCTGAAGACCTTTAAGATGGCAAAACATGATGCTAAGAAGCCTACGGAATGAATTCAGTGCGTTATATGTGAGATGAAGCCTAGTAGTCCTGAATAAAATGGCGTAAAATGTTTTTCCTGAAGGACTGGATACTTTGTTTGGCTATGACAGAAGACGGGAGGGAATTCCAAAGCCGAATGGCTCGATTACGAAGGCAGTTGTGCTGTAAAGAACTTTGAATAGTGTCCAGATGTAGGGATGCAGATTGTCGAGTGTTGTGATTATGAACTGAGAAGTTGTGAGAAAAGTAATTTGAAAATTGATTGGGCAGCAGGTCGTGTAGGGAGCGATAGGTGAATGTGGCAATATTGGTATTAAAAATATCAGAGAGTTTCAGAAGGTTTAGTGACTTGAACAAGGAACTGGTATGGTCACGTGGTTTGGAGCAAGTGATGTGACGAATAGCTCTCTTTTGTAAGACATTTAACTTATCGAAAAGAGTACGACTTGTACTGGACCAGGCAATGGAACAATAGTTAAGATAAGGGTAGATTAAAGCAAGGTAAATGGAACGAAGAACATTCTTAGGTACAATTTACTTAAGTCTTCCTAACATACCAACCAACTTAGCGATCCGGGAGGAAATACTGCATACATGTTCATTCCAAGAAAGCTTAGAATCAATATGAATCCCTAGGAATTTAACATTATCCACATGTTGTAAGCAATTGCCATCAACAGAGACTTGAAAGTTATGACCTTTGTTAAAAATGTCATTATTAAAAACAATATTAAAAGTTCGTTTTTGCAACATTTAAAGAAAGTTTGTTCACAGTAAACCAGTCAAGGTAAAGTTTAAGTTCATGGCACACTTGCTCCTCTAGGCGCTGGGGATCAGAGTCACAAAAATATATTAGTGTCATCTGCAAACAATACAAGTGAACCATTCTTGGAAACATTGGCAATATCATTTACATAAATTATAAAAAAGAGAGGTCCAAGGATAGACCCCTGTGGAACACCACATTTTACTTTTCTAAGATCAGAATTAACACCATTGAGAGAAGTAAATTGTTCTCTATCAGAAAGGTAACTTTTGATCCAGTTATAGGACACACCTCTGAAACCATAATGCGATAATTTATTGAGCAGGATACCATGGTCAATTGTATCAAAAGCTTTGGACAAGTCGAGAAAAAGTCCAATAGAAGTCTGCCGCGCAGCCGCGGCTTTGAGAGCGAGTTCTGTTGAACGACTGGGACGAAAACCGTATTGACAAGTTGAAAGTATGTTATGCTTACTAAGGAATGAATAAATTCTATTGTACATGACTCTTTCTAAGATCTTTGACAAGTAGGGAAGGACTGAAATAGGGCGGTAATTTACAAACTTATGTTTGTCACCTTTTTTGAAAACAGGAATTACTCTAGCTACTTTCAATCTGTCAGGAAAAATACCTTGCGACAGAGAAATATTAAAAATATGGGTAAGAGGTTCGGCTATGTAATGAATTACCCTACAGAGAATAGCTGGTCTCAAATCGTCATAACCTGCAGCCATGGGCGTCCGCAAGGGGGGGCACTTGCCCCCCCCCTGGAAAATCAAACTTGTGAAAAAAATAATTAAAAATTAAAATAAAAAAAAATAAAAATAAATCATCAAAATACCTTCACTCACAGCGTCAGTTTTTACTCGTGAAATATGCGGACATTTGACCAGGAATAGCAAAAGAGAAGATGGTGCAGTATGCTGAATAGTGAAATCGTAATTTGGGGACCATCATTCGTGATATCTATTGGAAATTGTGCCATTGTAATTGTAAAAACTATGTACTAGCCTAGTTGTCAGGTATGTAGTGTGCATATGGCATCCGTCCATTGATGAATGCGTTGGTCTTGGTTTGGTCCCGGGTGTATGCATGGTTCATAATTAGGTAACGGACATAGGCCTATATAGGCTGTTTGACAGTTGTAAGTTTTATCGTGCAAAGGCGTGCGAGGCTGCTACCGAGAGGCAGATTTCCCTTCAACAATTTTTTGCATTGAAAATTCTAAATATCTAAAAATTACAGACATGAAATTCCTGTTTCAGGGCTGGGTACATGCAGCTTATAACACTCGCCAAGTGTCGTTTCCGGCCATCTGGAGGGTTTGTAAGGCCCAAAATTTTCTTGTACGCTCCGCGCCAACCGATGATGGCGCTCCGCTTAGATAGTGTACACAATTCAATCATCCATGATTTTCCCTTCAACAATTTTTTACATTGAAAATTCTAAATATCTAAAAATTACAGACATGAAATTCCTGTTTTAGGGGTGGGTACATGCAGCTTAGAACACTCGCCAAGTGTCATTTCCGGCCATCTGGAGAGTTTGTAAGGCCCAAAATTTTCTTGTACGCTCCGCGCCAACCGATGGTGGCGCTCCGCTTAGATAGTGTACACAATTCAATCATCCATGAATGATCTTGCCCCCCCTTACAAAAATTTCTGCGGACACCCATGCCTGCAGCTTTCCTGGGGTTGAAACACTCACGTGCAACCTTCAAGAGTTCATTTACGTCAACCAGTGGAAGATATGCAGATTCAACGTTTTGCTGATTAAGATGGTCATAACTACTTTTAGTTGCACATTTTGGTATATTATCCGCAAGAGAGGGTCCAAGATTTACAAAAAATTCGTTGAAACAATTTGGGATACTTTGTGGATTGCTTACAACTCTGTCATTCTCCATGAAATATTCAGGAAAGCCTGAATCTTTTTTACCTTTGCGCATAATGCCATTGATATGTTTCCACATAAGTTTAGAATCATTTTTGGCATTACAAAAAATATCATTGTAGTGTTTTCTTTTTGCAATACGCATTACATGATTAAGTTTGTTACGATACTGACGGTAAGTACTCTCATTGTCTTCCGTCGGTGACCTCAAGTATTGTTTATAAAGTTTAGTTTTACGTTTAATGGATACAAAAATTCCTGATGTAATCCAAACTTGTTTTTTTCTTCTTCCTTTGTTTCACACTGACAAACGGAAAACAGTTACAGTAGATGCTATTAAACAGGTCGCTAAAAATATTGAAAGAAATGTTTGCGTCATTACAATGATAAACATGATCCCAGTTTACATTAGAAATACAATACACAAAATTCTCGATATTATTAGGACTATAATTCCTAGCAACCTGGGGTGGTATAATCTCATTAGAGAGCATTGTATCAAAATTAATATTTACAAAGATAGGAAGATGGTCTGTTATATCACTCACTAGAATTCCAGAGGACACTATATTAACCTTACTGTCGATGCTATTTACGTTAGTAAGAACATTATCGATTAAAGACATGCTAGTATTTGTAATTCTGGTCGGCCTACTAATTGTTGGAACAAAGCCGCAAGAAGACAATTTGTTAAGAAAATCGAATGATTCTGGTTTGCATAGGTCAATATTGAAATCACCCATAATGAAGGAATACTTAACTTCTGACGAAATTTTATATAGGATGTTATACAAACACTCATTGAACAACGATATTTTGCCACTTGGAGGGCGGTATACCACCCCTAAAATAGTTTTAAGGCCTTCTGTTTGGTTGCGTAACTCAATGAATATACTCTCTTTGTTTTCATTAAAAATAGAAATGTCATCACGACGATCAAACATGAAGCAATCCCTTATGAATATAGCTACCCCATCCCCCTTTTTGTTTCCACGTTGACTCTCCACCACATTAAAACCATCAATTTTAATGAGGGAGAAATATTGTCACCGAACCAAGTTTCTGTGAACCCTACTGCATCAAAATCACAGTTTAGTAATGAGAGGTAATCAGTAATTGCATCAAAATTTTTATGAAGGCTACGACTATTCATATGAAAGATATTAAAATTACCTCTTTGGAGCTCGTTAAACGAATTAATATTATAGTAAATAGAATTTGCATTTTCACTTAGCTCACCAATTTTCTGTCTGTTGTTCAAGACATTTTCACTTAAACTCATTTCTGTCATAAATAACATCAGAATCATTAGAAATACCAACAAAAGGAAGCACTGAATCCATTCCGTTATCATAGGTGATGGTGTCATTTGTTGCTGGATTACCCCCTAAAGAACCATTAACAAAAGAAGCACTTTCAATACAAGAAGTGCTAAAAGTAGAAGCCATGAAGAAAACGAAAAGACACAAGAGAATTAAAAAAAAGAAAAGAAAACAACATAGAAGAACGGCTACACAGAATGACGTCCATCTCAAGCTATATGTCCATATATTTTGCGATGTGGTCCATGAACAGGATGAGTCAGGTGAAGACAGAGCTATGCATGACCTGCTTTTGAGGTGGTCGTGAATGACGTGATTACCGTCAATATGGAGTTCAGTCACTGTATCACAGGCTGGTTTCTATTGTTGAGGAAAAACGTACTTTGGCGATAAATAGGATTTACTCTTGATGTAATACAATTAAGCTTTGCAGGATTTGCGATGAATGTATGATGGTTGTAGGCCTTGGGCATACATATAAAAGTACTGTAGTCAGCCATTTTGAAAAACAAACCTATAATTGCTTTAGGTCATCTAAATTCTTTACTTTCTGAATGATATCGTTTCCATCTTTGTTTAATAGTGCGAAGATAGTACCATCTTTGGTCCATGCACTGCTAACTCTGGGTAGATCCAACGTTGCTTTAAGTAATTTCTGACTTTCCCTCGTAAGGTCTTCTTTGATCACAATGCCAGTACCTTTAAGTTTTCTTCAATTTCGAACGACCAAGTCCCGTGTAGAATAAGAGATAAACTTTACAATAATGCCCCTAGCTTTGCCATCTTTTGGCATTGGGCCAACTCTGTGGGACCGATCAATGTCTGAGTGGTTTATCTCCACACCCAGTTTTTCTTTGGCAAGTGAACAAATCATATTAGTTGTATTCTCGTTAGGTGATTCAGCCAATCCAAACACTCTCAAGCAATTCCTCCTTGAATACTGTTCAAGAGAGTTGAGGTTGGCCTGAAGGGTTTCAGTATGGGAACCGAGCTTTTCTATGGAACGCTTCATCTCACTAATTTCTCTCTCCCTTTTTTCGAGGGCTTGCTCCAGATCAAAAATCTTGGATTCCTGTCTCTCCTGTACTTTTTCGAATTTCTTCATTTTTTTCTCAATCACTCTTTCTACACAATCAACGAGCATTTTGTTGAAATCTGCATTTTCCAGCAATTCAGAAAAGATTTCTTTGATGAGATCTTTCGCTTCGCAAGCTGTAGTTATTTTGTCCATCAGCTTTTTGGAAGATCGTGTCATCATGGTGATGTTTTGAGCCAAGGCATGAAGAGAGATTTAGCGGAATAGGTACGGGTGCTTCGTCCGTGCAGGTTACTGGTATAGTCTGCTGCACTGTTCTGGCCCCACAAGAATGATCGTTAGATTGTTAGACACTTCATCTTTTTCTGTCTCAATATGTCTTGGTGAACATGATAAATCAAACAAATTCCACACTCATTCAAATATCACCGATATTTGGGCGCCTCTGCGTCTGTTCAAGTGAAGTTGGCTACATTTCCGGATGTAAAATAAGTTAAATGAGAATATTAGTTTAAAGTACGGTGGAGCAAGATTATATACGATACGGTAAGCAAAGATTGCTTCTTTGAAGTGGATTAAATCGGTGAACTTCATCAAGTTAAGTAGAGAAAAAAGTTTACTGGTATTATGGAGTCTTTACCGCCCCATGGTGTTTCGCAAATACGTTTTTAGCCTGCGTTGACCACTGAAGGCCCTCTCCGCAGAACGTGACATTGCTGGGATGGTTGCCAGAATCCAGAATGCATGCACACTTCTAATCAGTGACGTAGCCAGAATTTTTCACCAGGGGGGCACTGGGGGGCACAGACTTTTTATAGGGAGGCACGATATATAACTCAGGGATAACTATAGTGAGACTATCGGAACTACATTTTGTTGAGTCTGACTGACAGCCAGTGGCGGCTCGTGGTCTAAATACATGGAGGGGCAAATTGGTATTGGTGGGAATAAACCAACGGCACCCGAGGTGCTGTGGGATCACGAAGCGCTCCTACCTACGTCATGGGGTCGAGGGGTCCGCCTTAGGGCTCTGCGATATTTACAAAACTGGGGTTATAGAACAAAGCATTTCTCTGCCTTCACATGGCATTTGATAAGCATTAAACTGACTGCAAACTTCACCATTACTTCATTGAATTTAGTCTTACAACTGGCTCAAGGTTCCCGTGGCTATGACAATGCATTCGTCTTTCTTTGAGATGAGCAAACATTTCAATTACACAATGATTAAAATTTGAATTTTCTCTTATGGACTTCTTTTTAATTGATATCATAGCTAAAGCGTTTAACCTATCTTTATTCGTACTTAGTGTACCAGCTGGGTGAAGACGATACAGACAGTATGTGTGGCCTATGTGGTCCTAATCGTTTGATTTCCAATTTTTCTTCAAGACTCCTCTTTGAAAATGGACAAGTTTGTAAACTTTTGACAGTATTCATGTTGCATTCATGTCTCACATTGAGAGGGTTTTGAGAGCTAGATGAGACTTAACACACGAAGAGCCCCTGAGCACTATTGAGTGCACATGTATACCCAAGCTGCAATAAGCATTTTGACCCGACTCACCATGGTCATATTTGTGAGACTGCAGCATAGCTTTCTACAAAGGATACGGACGTGGCTGATTAATGCATTCTTAGTTTACCAGTGTATGCATACAGTGCCACGAAGCGAGACCAGGGAAGGGCAAGTGAAAGGCTGCCCGTACTTCTAAGAAATTGGCCACTAACCTTTCATCATTTCAGCAGATAAAATGTAAGTGCACATGCTCACAACATGATAAGCAGGGCAGATTGCAATAGGATGGGGGCACCTGGGGGCACAACTTTGCTTTGGGGGTACATGCTCCCTCGTGCCCTGGGTTACGAGGTCATATGTGCCACAATAACCATTTCACCTGTGCACGCAAGCTAGGGATGTGAAGGTGTAGAGATTAATTGCTAAACGATCGCACGTGTAATAAGTGTTTAGTATCACAGCTACAAGTGATTAAAACCCTTTTTTGACATTTTTTTTATTCATAAGGTTTTTTTGTAAAATGGAACATTCTGGGCATATTTGAACCTTGTAGGCTTCAAAGTTTCAGAATAATTTGATTTTACCATGCAAGATAACAACTATTTTCACTTCTGCATTACATTCAGTATCAGTCACTTCATAGTGAAATTATTTGTTGTGATAAGGTAATCACAATTAATTGCAAAGTTTTGAGGTTGAATGTTTAGTTATTTTGCTAAAAGTTTACAGCCCTAGCACAACAGCTCAGTCAAAATCCCTACTTATTTGGGTTCTTAACCAATCCCTGTAAGCAAAGTGCATTTTTCCTGTGTTGGAAGGCCAACTGTACTAATACTGGCCTACTAGGCTATGCCTACTCATTCCTAGGCTAGTCCTTATACTAATTTTGTTTCAAACTATGCAAATTTAAGATGTTGCAAAAGTTGACAACTGCAGGGAAGGTAGAAATACAACTTCACCTTTGTCCTATTCCCATGTGGAAATTTATCAAGCTACCCATTCCCACTAATCAAATGTTGCCATGACATTGTTACTGTATGTACAGTGAGGCCTACTAACCCAGGCACCAGGCTCTACTTCTGGGGCATCCAGCTCTATTAGGCATCCAGCTGTATTACTAGAGCGATTCATTTAATTGACCTAGGCCAGACTGCAAATTTAGGATGAGCACCTCCACCTCTTCTGACCTCCTGAACATTGGCTGCTCCAACACAAAGGGATGTAATGAGAGGTAATGAAAGGATTCTTCAGTGATTTATTTGTGCACAGCATTATCTGTTTTACAATCTCTTTAGG
Source organism: Holothuria scabra (assembly GCA_037179385.1). NCBI lineage: Eukaryota > Metazoa > Echinodermata > Holothuroidea > Aspidochirotida > Holothuriidae > Holothuria > Holothuria scabra. Next base: position 5,149,549 of record CM074192.1, on the reverse strand, counting down.
TACATACAATTTTGTTTTCTTTTGAGTACATGTATGTTATATTTTAACAGCCAAAACTTCCACCTACCAAAACATCGTAGCTATTGTTAAAAACGTCTCTTTGCAAAAAAAAATCCCCTGATTTGGTAGGCTAGCTTAAGTTAGGGGTAATGCTATAAAATTAAAGTAAGTTATTGGAGTGAATTGGAAGTTTTCTGGAAAATTTGAACCTTTCCAATATGTTTAGTACTTTCTCCATTCCTTTGCTGTAACACTAACAGTTATCCTAAGCATAGGCCGTAACATTAAAGTTAAGGCCTATCATTAGCCTAAAGGCCTTGAATTTTGAGGTGTGCATCCTTTTGTAAGGGATTGCTGAAAGAGATGGCTTAGAACAGGTGCAAAATCAGTGGCAATCTCTCTCAGGACCCAAGGATGGATGCCATCTGGTCCCATGGCCTTATTGATTTTAAGACCATGCAAAAGCTTTTCAACGCCAAAGGTGGATATAGTTATATCACTCATTCTCTTACACGTGGGTCTGATGAGGGGAACAGTATGAAACACTGTTTTAGTAAATACACTACAGAACTGGTTATTGAGAGCACGAACTTTGTCCAAGACAGTGACAGCTAGCTTATCATCGTTCTTAAGAGGGGGGAGATTATGCCTATCTTTCTTCTGACCATTAATATATCTCCAGAAGGGTTTGGCATTGGCTTTGATATCGCCGATCATTCCATTAATGTACTTTTTATGGGAGGTGTGAATCTCTCTTTTGATTTTAGTTCGCAGATGAGCCCATCTCCCATAAATACCATCAAGACACAAACTAAGTTTATTGCTTCAGGGTAAGTGTACAAGACCCCAATGTGTAATCAAAACAATCTGTGTACAGTATGTGTAATTGGAGCTATGGTATTTTGCATTGTCTAAACTAGCTGTCAATCAAAGAACTGAGCCAATTGAACATTTCTGTACACCACTACAAAAATTGTAGTTTGGGATGAGAGAAATAGCTCTTTAATTTCCTGAGGCAGGAGATTTGTAACACACCTGGAAAATTTAAAATTCAAGCAGTGTTGCAAGTTTGGCAAAGGGATGAGTGCAAATTTGGCAAATTTGGGCACCCCCCCCCCCCCCACAGAAGATGAAAATTGTGATTTCCACTGACCTTAATTCAAGAATCAACTGAAGTGAGGATTAAATGCAACTAACCTAGGCCTAACGTTAGGCCTAGGTCCTAATTTGGGTAAAAAGGTAGTCCTACTAACCTTTTTGGGCTAGCTAGAGTGCAGACAAATGCAATGCATTTAATTTGGTAGGTTGTTCCACGGTAACTTAAGGCTGGTGCTCAGCTACAGTGAAAGTTTTTTCACAGGTGCACAAAATCCAGTTTATTTACAATTTCATTTGCCCCATGGTACCCCATGGTAGCCTAGTACACACTAGAGTTAGGCCTAACATTGAGCACCTAGAGCAGCTACACTTTTGTTCTTGATTTGGCACTTCAGTATTACTATTAGGCTAAGTTATTAACATTAGGGTCACTTTGGGTATTCTCGGACGTTGGGTGTTCTCGGACAGTGGTGTATAAATTAAGTCACTGACTAACGATAGTTTGATTGATTTTACACACCACACAGTTGTTTCATAGATATCTGTATGCAGTCTGCACAGTCGCATCTGTAGCACATGAAGCCTTCTCATTTTCAAGAAAATGGAACCTAATGGCAGCAATAAATTTCAATTTGAGAATTCCTTGGCACATTTCCAAGTGTGCAAGACCTTGGAAATTTTCATGCCGGGCTGTAAATATTTGTAGAAAAATTCATGTTAAGAGAAATATGTTTTTTTTGATTGCCACAAGTTTCGTTAAAACGTTAGTAAGCACAATACTGTGCTATATGCCTTCACATGGTCTTACAGCACAGTTCAACTGGTGTTGTCTCTGTTGGGTGTTTTCGGACAGTACACAAACCTATACATGTCCACACTAATATGTACGCATACTTATGCCTATGTGTGTATGCGTAGTGGAAAAGAATGACAATTAGAAAAGGTTCTTGAGAAAACTTAACTCAATTTTTTCAGACTAAATTTTGTGTTGGGACATTTAACAAAGATTAAATGGACAATTTCTCAATCATTTGATGGGTATTATCTGATATTTAGTAAAAATATTATTGAAATAGTAAAGCGTCCGAGAACACCCGACAGTGTCCGACAATACCCAAAACACACATAACATTTTCTAAGTGCTGTGTTAGGTCTCTGTACGTATGCGTACATCCAATACACATCTGGGGCACATTAGTTCAGTTGTGCCTGGATCTGGATCTGGAAAAATACTGCACAACACTCCTGGGAGAGTCAAACGTGCAGGGTTGAGTGTGCGCATGTAGTTAGTCGTCCCGTCTGAGGATCCTCAAGGCTGTGCTCTTGAATTGCTTGCGGTCCTCGAGATCTGTAATGTTCTGGAGGAGTAGGTTCCAGTCTCTGACGGTCCGAGAAAAGAAACTGTATTTGTAGCAGTCCTTATTGGTTGGTATATTTGTAAAGCTATTAGAATGGTGATGCCTGGAGTGCCGCCGGACCGGTTGTAGGTTGTTGATTGGCAAGGCTAGGAGGCCCAATCTGGCTTTGTGAAGAATTGCTAGCCTGTTGGCAGTACGCCTGTTTTTGAGACTATCCCACCCTAGGCCTAGGTCATTTCGCATTTCAGTCACACTACTATGGGGGGAATAGTCATTATAAACAAACCTAGCAGCCCTACGTTGAATTTGCTCAACCTTATTGGATAGGGAAGTATGTCGATGTATCAGGTTAGCATCAGTGTAGTGCAAGTGTGTTGGAAGCTATAGAGATAAAACCGTCAACTGTCCGACAATGACCAAACGCACCCTATGTGTACGGATTAGGCCTAGTAACTGTTACTGTTAGGCCTAACCTTGGCCAAGGCCTATGCAAACTTCTTTTGTACGTCAACTTACAACCTACAACCACACTTGACGTCCGGGGAATACGCTTTTTTACTTGGTAATGGAGCCTGTCGCGTCCAGGTCAATGGCCACGACTTTTGCCTGGATACAAACTTATCTCGTAGAAATAGTACCTGTACTGAACAACGTATTGAGACTACAGTGAAATAGTAAGATGGACTAACGTTAATGTTACTTAGCAATGTGATATCTTTTGATGAAACTGATAATATGAAGGCAATGTCTAATGCAGTAATGAAGTCTCTCAGGCATATTGATGAAAGAAAAGTAAGAAAAATAGATATCAATGAAGCAAAATTAACACAGAAGGAGGTCCAATTTTGCATGAAATAACTTACCATCTCACTTTCCGAAACGAAAATTTCGGATTTGAGTTTCTATTCTTATTTCTGAATTGCAACCTGATCCAATTCCCGTGACAGTCGTGATCAGAGCCAGGTAACCTTTCTGTGGAATGGAAGGGAATCCTTCCACGTCATTAAAGGAAATTTCCTAAGAAAAAGTGCAAATCAATTTTTCATATTTTATTGCTAATATATTAGAATTATTTTCTAGATTTCAAGTTCTTTTGTAATTTTTAAAGTTAGAAGCTTTATTTTGAAATGTTTAAATTTAAGAATTACTTATGTCATATCTCTGCTATTTTTTTTTTTTTTTTGGTATTTGCTAACGAAACCACGGACTTCATATTTATAGACAGAGCATACTAAACGGTAGATTGTCGCTACCGTATGTATCAAACGCACCAAGATGGCCGTCTGCTATGGTTGTGCGTGAAAGTTTGGACTTGCTCAAGTATATCTGGAGCTACCGCGGATTTTGCAAGAAAGTTGAAATACTTTTGAAATATGGAAAGGTAAGGTCAAAATCCTTTCACGTATTGCAGGAATATGATATTTTCCCCCATTCAAGTTAAACTTTTGCTTAAAATATTACAGATTCACAGTGGCGTCGCCAAGGGGGGGGGGGGGACGTCTTGGTTGTCTTGAGATTTGAGATTTCCAGAAGAAATATGTCCTCTGTAGTCAAATTGTGGCTATGAATTTTTTAGGATCCGATTCCTCTGTTGAAAAGAAAAGGCAGTAAATTTTCATCTTTCCAAATGAAAATATCGCAAAAAACCAATTGCAAAGATTCCAAATGATTTTAATGCAAGCTAGGCTTATTTGGCTTTTACTCTCCTTAGCTGACAACATGAAAAGTTGGAAAGTGACAATACGTTTAAAAGCTACTTATTAGCAATTATTTGTGAATTATTTTGCCTCGAAAACTCCTGAAAGGACACTGTACTTCAGGAGCTGAGTGGGGGGGGGGGGCTGGGGGAAGGCTCTGACTGGGGGTAATTTGCCCCCCATGCCCCCCCCCCCTTGGTGCCGCCCCTGGTAACATATACACGAACTCGGGCAGGTTGTGATGGTCTGATTTTAGTCGGCCATTAATGGGGTGAATTACCTTCAATCTTTAAATCTTTAAATTTCCTTCCTTGCCTGTTCCATGGATGGTTGTACACTGAAGTGTATCTTAATTTTCTCAACTGCACTGAATATGAGGATTTGAAATTCATGTAGACAATAAATGAAGACGATTAAAGGCTGATGGACCCACTAATGGCTGCGCACAGTCACTAAAAAGAAGCCCTAATCGGTTTCGTCTAAAGCAGTAGTTCTCAGAGTGGTCCCTAGAGGCCCCTGGAAAGTTTCAAGGGGGAGCTTAGGAGTTTGCAAGCAATAGGTGGGGCGTTGGCATTGACTAGGGGTCCCTGGACGGGTTCTCATACATTCATGCAATAAAGGAACCGATGAGGTTGCAGAGTGGTTGGCAGTGTCTGTACAATGAAAGCATTTGGAAAGACATGCTATTATGCAAGTTTTGTTTCAAATATTTGACTGCAAGAAAAAAATCAAGTTCAGAGACTCCATCCTTTTGTGTTTCCCTGTTTACATGAACTGGTCTTTAGAGTTTAGACTTATACACATATGTTGGCATGTTGGGTGGAAGGGGGGTGTTGGGTCAGTCATGGGTGCCTTATGGGGGCGGTATTTTGAAAAAGTTTGAGAACCACTGGTCTGCAGCATGTGTCAACCGAGTCCGGAGAGAACGTGCTAGGGGGAAACATAACGATCGACAGTCCTCCAACTTCTCTATAAAAAATAAGAAAATAAATAAATAACTGTGGAATATATTAAGTTTGCTACTTAATCTTCTCGATGGAAAAATAACCATTGAAAACTTATCCATTTCTATGTCGCGCACCGACACAGTCATGTGTTGCCTTAGTCAAATGGATCGGAGGATCACCGCGGTGATCCTTCTGATTTTCACTTGCTTAAAACCATTTGAAACCCGGCCATTCAGGTTCAGAAAGGTTTGGACTGTGTTTTAGGACATTTCCCATTCAAAACCATTTATTACCATTGAAAACCATTTAGAAAACCAGTTGAGATTATCATTTACATGCATAGGCCAAGGAAGCGGGGAGAGGGGAGGGGCTGTCCCCCAATGAAAATGAGAGGCGGAAGCATGCTTCCGCCCCCAGTTCAAGGGTCAGATACCCCCTTTTTTCAATTATGTGATGTTCTCAACTCTTTCTCATGAAATTCCGAGTTCTCCACAACACAAGCGCCAATTTGTAATTCATTGTTTCAAAAAGCGAAATTTTTCGCGTGCTTGGCGCGCTTCAACATGCAATTCCTTATGCGTAAGTGCTACATCATGAATCAGTTTGATAAACCTTTTCGAGCGACTGTCAGCCGATTTTTCAAAATTTCATCAACGCTACGCGCCAAGGCTGACGGTGGCGCTCCGCTTAAATAGTCTTCCGGGTAAGACAGTAGACTTAAAGCAAGTCATCATTTACTTAACGTAAGTGCTCTCATATATTCCTCTCATCAGTAACCTTTCTACAGCGGCGGAGCTAGATACTTCGGTCAGATGGGGCGCAAATGGTCTTTAGGGGTGCTTTGAAGGAGTAAATACCCTGAGCCTCAATACGATCGAAGCCACGACTTTTCTGACTTTCCATTTGATTTTCCGCACCTGGTAGAAGACGTCTTTGTAATTTCTCCTCAGCAAGTTTTTCTATTAAAACATGTTCAAATTTTCTATTCATTGGCCTCCGCAAAAGAAAATTCCCGGGACAAAATTCTTTTAGGGGGGGAACTCCGCACCACCATAAGTTGGCGCGGAGAGCCAGAAAATATTGGTCTAAAATGCCTCTCAGATCGCTGGAAATGGCATTTCCAAAGCCTATTTACCGCATATAAATAGTGAAAACACTGAGTGACCTGTTAAGAAATGTTAATGCTCATTTTTCTTTGTCTTTTTCTTTATATTTCCTTCGTTTTTTCAGGTTCCTTTATTTTCCAGGGGAGGGAAAGTTTCCCCCTTGCCCTTCTTGCACACGCCCATGTTTCTAACCCCCTCTTTTACATTCTATATGCAGATATGAAGGCGGTAATTATATTTTGTGTCATTATCAAGTCTCGATATAAGATTTTAATGTAATGATGGGCTATTCTCAATACTTTGTGAAGATTAAGATTAAACCTGCTAGATCCAAATAGCAAGCTATCTTACAGGGGAAAAAATTATGTAAATTAATCACCACTAGGTGAACATTTTTGGTACCTGGATATCAAGATAAGTACACGAATAAGCAGTAATTGACGTAATTTGCATCATGTGACCACTCTGAAATAGCCATTAATTAAGGATATTGAAAGAAATAGCCAAGACAAAAGGTCTGCTTGGCTCTCTAGATACAGAATTCACAATAAATAAAAGTACCCCAGACCTAGGTTTATTAGATGCAATTTTCTTGCTTTTGAGACCACGAAAGTACAGAAATAAGCATTTTCGTGGGATTATCGTGCAGTGTTAGAAATAGCCATTTATCACTTGAAGAAAAGCAAAATGGAAACTGCTCATTAAAACCCTTAAATCATTACCACTATGATAACAGTTTTATTTTATTTGAACCTGAATGTTCTCTTCAAATGATTTTGAAAATGTTGCGGAAGCTATTTTGGTATTTTTATAAACTCTTTTGTTTAGAAGAATTTCCCTTAGCAGTTTTCTGCGTAACAAAACAAATTATTTTCTTAACATAGATTGGTTGTCCTCCCGATTTTTCCAGGCCCTGTTCGACATTCATCCGGTGGAAGAGTGGGAAACATTCTTCCCCGGCCCTGTATCTCGCCTCGTACACATAGCCTATTGTTTGTTTAGAACTTTGATATCATCCCCATTGCGAAAATATGAAACTATTTAGGCCTGCTTTGAAATTGCTATTATTTTGTAAAATAAATTTAAGACAATACAACATGATGTAAACATGAGAAGACAAAACGACCCATCTACGAAAGTAGAAAAATAAGACTTGGGAGATGTTGTTGTGCTCTCCCCACTAAATCCGCCTCTGTGCTTGATATATATTTCATTCCTTCTTTCCCTCAATAACCGTATGCACTGCTATTTTCCTCACCTACAAAGCATACTGTCTTGTGGAAAATATATCATCGGTGTCTTAAAAAGATTTAAATATAGGGACACTAAATAAAATCCTGACCTTCTGTACTTGAATCGTAAACAGACCTACCACAACCATAATTTCACAACTAATAGTAAAACTGTGTGTGCGTTTTGATTCATCACTGTTAGTGCAGCGTATAGGTGTAGTCGCCGGTAAAAGGGTTTAACCCTTAACACTCTCAACAGAAGCAAAAGCGCTTGGTAAAATGTTTAGACATCATAACGTATTCAACCAATGCCTATTTTCCTGTTTCATAACTAACTCTTTTCTCTCATGGTTCCTGATGTTCTGGTGATAATTAGGTTAAAGATGGCAATTGTTACGTGAAATGTACCGGGTTGGCGAAATCGTAAAAGTATACCGATCCTAGATAGATCTCAATGCGAGTCAATATCTATCATTAGGTAGGTAGTATAGACGACTTCATGATGAAGTGCGGTGTAAAAATGTCTGTATTGCAGAGCACTATCCCCGACCCCCCCCCTCCCCCATCTAACCCTTCTCTTGACAACTGGTCTGTTCAGCAGTAGCAGTTCTACAACCCAATGTTTTGTAACATTAGACTATCGTCACAATGGGATGTACCCAGACAAAACACCAAAAAGTACTTAATATAGTTAAACAACCTCCAAATTGTAGTACTCGCTATTTTTTTCACAACTACATTTAGGTCAATTTCCATCCATTCAAGATTTTCAATTAGTTAGGACAGAAACCCCTGAATGTTAATCTACTAGTGAAAACACGGTCAAAGGGGTTAATAATTTGTTCAGGAAGATGATAAGTATCAAAATGTAACGAGTTCAAATACGGTAGTATGCTAACAAGCCACAAAACACTTCCAGACACTGGGATTTCTGGGACGATCGGTCTACTCAGACACATATACACATTAAAGGCGACGAGTGTATCAATATCAACACAAAAATTTCAAGAATTCCCACAGAATACTAATTAGCAGTGTAAAACCAATATCTTTCCTCACAATTTAATAGTATACCGTCAAATAAATTACTGGTACTTATAGGCCGTGTATGGACTATGGAGTGTACCCCTCACCTGATCAAATATAATTGTGGATATCCCTAGGCAAGTCCATTTTTTCTGTTTTCTAGTACCAGAATATCCCCCCCCCCCTCCATCCCCAAACAAACCAACGCACGTCAAGAACTGCGCAGAGGGTTACAGGTATCTTATCCGGCCACGTACTAGTGCTGATGTGGGTATTTTTGACGCCTTACATTGGAAACTGAGGCTACCTCCGAGGTAGTACTTCCATGCTTGATGGATATTGAGCCACTTCGATGATTAACTCCACACAATTTGCTTCGCATTTCTCACACGCACCAACTTTCGCAAAAAGAGCCTCATTCTTTAAAGGGCCTTATCTCTCACCCCAATTCTCCTAACCAACTCACCTAAGTCCCCCTTCAATTGTCTAAAAGTCATCCTCATCCAGACACAATCTCAGTTTATTGCTGATTATATATAAGACCCCAACAAGTAATTAAAATACACTCAGTACAGCGCAGTCTGTGCTCTGAATATTTGAACTTGGTGTCAAAGTGTCAGAGCAATAACTGTAGTTTGGGATACGAGTATGAGGTCTTTAAGGTCTCATTCCGGACTAAAGCATTGCTATCTAGTTAAGCTGGGTAAATCGCGAAGGACGTTATTTGTTTACATATCAGTCAGTGAAGTTTGACTTTATAAATTAAGATATCGCAACTTGAAAGTCGAAGTTCAACGTTCAACTGTTTAGACTACCTGTCGTTAAAATATCTTTTCGGTTGAATATAAAGTCAGTTTTAACCATCAGTCGTTACTTCAATAATTCAGAAGTTCTTTCCCGTGGGAGGGCTGAGGGTGTGACCAATGGAAGAACAAAAATGACCAATCTCTTGACTTCAAACCTTTGCTTCATAGGTCTGTCATATGTAGGCAAAGTGTTTGTATAATATCTGGAACTATTTCTTTCTTAATATTGTGAACCGTGCCGCGCGATTTTGTTCTGCCCATCGAAAGCGGAGTAGATGAGAATGAATGGGCGTCAGTAACACGGCTTCGTTGTCCGTCCCAAATCCGTCAATAGGGAGCTTTAAATTTCAATACGTGGACGTCATCTACAACGAAACGACGTGATCTGTGTCCATGCCACAGATATCCTAAGCTAAAGTTTAGGATTTTTCTGGTATGCGAAAGGTGAAATAATACACATCAAGTTGGGAAATGTCAGGGGCAATGCAGATGGTGACGTCACTAAAATAAAAAAGAGGAAAGGAAGCATTATTTTATGCTGCAAAAGAGATGTGGAAGATGACGACAAGAGATGTGGAGGATGGGCTGAGGGGTTAGAAAGTGAGAAAACAGGTGAATAGAGTGGAAAGGCTCCCTCCCTTTGAACCACCGAAGTGTGTAAAAAATGTTATTTAAATGACATATAACATGCATTGACATGCAATGTCATTACTAGTTCTATAACCGTACGACATTGCCAGGCAGTATCACGCACGGCACGCATACTGACCTTTATACCATCAACACAAGTGTTAATAAAATACAAAATAAACTAAACACTCTCTAACAAAGTACCTGAAGCTATTTTCGGCTTTCGTAATTATCTCATCGCTCCGTGAGGAGGATGAGATATTGTAGTCACTTAGGCTATTGGGCTATATATGGCAATGCCAGCTTAAATCGCAATGGTTGCCATGGTAACGGTAAATTTTCCCAGGTTACTAGTCTCGAGGTCTAACCCATGGTGAGGTACCCCGGGGTGACTGAAGGTCCATGGCTGAGAGAGGGGTCAAAACCTGTCCGTGTGTGTGTGTTGGTGGTACCCATTTTTGAGACGCGTTCATATACGTTTTTTCGCATTAGTTCGAATTTCAAATGGGCTGAGCCTGGCCTGTAATTGGGAATTCAAAACGTCGTATGTCGGTATTTATGGACATAAGTTAGTAGGGAAATCATTCACTTTATGTCAAGGTGTACCCAAAGAACAGTTACCGAGGAACTTACTTTAGAAGATTTTCGGCCTACGCATTAATCTTTTCTGCGTACTGGCCTGTGGCGAATCCTAGCCCGTGGCAAGGAATAACCCAAGATATGAAACTGTGGGTGACTAACATTAGGTTAGGCATAGGGCCTACCTATCTTACATATTAGTGCCCTGAAATCTTGGCGGTTTTGAAGCATCGCCAAAAAAGGTACGTGACAATTTCCTTGCCACGGGCTAGGATTCGCCACCGGCCAGTGCGCAGAAAAGGTTTGTGCATCGGCCGGAAATCTTCTAACACCACGCGTTCAACATGGCGCACACGCCCAGTTTTTTAATTGAGACGCACATGATGCGCATATCAGCGATCCGGGCACACGTGAAGTTTGCCGTCGCGTCAAGATGGAGAATACGCTCATACAGCTAGTGCCTGAATAATAACAATTACGCACTTGTCTGAAGCGTCCGCGAAAGCGTCTTACTTTTTTAATCGTTGCGTTCATATCCGTATCAGTTAAGTGTAACAGTCAAGCTAGTTTTCTTTAGAGTGTTGCAAGGGGATACCAACACCTTAAAAATAAATCTTAGATAGGCCTACTGGATTAAAAGGGCAACAGTTACAAAGATTGGGTAGCCCTTCTCCAGTTCTTTTATAATCCGGTGTCAGAATTTAAATATCCAAATGATGTTTTTTGTTTTTGAATAAGGGGTGCGCCTATAGTTCCAAGAACTTGATTGGTCTGTGCCATATTCTTTCCCCTTGCTATCTTACGAGAAAAAAAAAAACTCCCGTCCCTTGGAACGAAAAAAAATCGATTCCCAAATGGACTTCAAATAGGAATTTCAAAGGATTGTGGCATGCAGCTTTAGTATGGTATTTTTCGTCAATGAAATTCTACTGTAGCATAAAAACAGCACAGATAAAACTTCTAGCACATAAATAGTTCAAGTTCTGTAACCAACTTGCGCACATGTTAGCGATGAGATATGCAACTCCGTGGATTGCCCTCTTGGTTTTTGGCAAAATTTCGCTTCACACTGGTGGTGCACCAAAACCCTTGCTTACAGCAGGGAGATGTAACACCTCCCCAATACCTCCCTGCTTACAGTATGAATGATGATAAATAAATACGACAGCAGAAATGTGATTCATTAAAGAGTCTGTTAAGGCTCAATGGAAAGGATTACCATAAAGCGGTACCAAGACTGCCTGTTTTTACAATTTTACAATATTTCACAACTTTCATTCTCCACCACATCTTTACTTTGACTATAACCTAATTAAGATTATAATTGACCACGGTCTTACATACAGTAGTTATTGGTTGAAGTGTAATTGATGCTGTCTAGTCTTGCATCTGTGTGGAATTTCGTTACCCGCGGACAATATTAACAAATTTTTATTCAACAAGTTTCGTCTAACCTGAAAGACCTTTTAATGTGATTCTTGTAAACAAACAGTTCAAGAAGGTGAAACGAGACTCAGGAACAAAAACAGTAATATTCTTAGTCAAACTGCGATTGTCCCTTTAAACATATTACTGAATGCAACATTTTGTTAGTTAAATACTCTCTTGAATTTTTTCCCCGTCCATGGTCACGTAAGGAGGTTACCGCAAGTAAATATGAGCCGGACGGCATCAGGGGGTGACAGGGGCGACCGCCCCTATATTCGCAAGAAATTGTAACAAGAGAAAGAAAAGAAGAAAACGGGAAGTAAATGGAGCATTCAACTCATGATTTGTCCCCTATCAAAATACCTCGGCGCCACCCTTAAATGCGGTGCGTGGGATTGGAGTAGCCGATAGGACGGGGTTTATAGTAACCTTTGGTGCGCGAATTTGTGACTAGAATTGGCAAATATTTTATATTTACCACATTTCGTTGAACATAACTGATTTGTCGGCAAGGTCTCAAATTTTAATTACACTTAAGACATGTAACAATATATGGAGTTCGACCGTTTGATTTGGCTGAGTTGTAAAACTATTTATAGTTCAGCATGATCAAAGTTTACTCAACAAACAAAGTTGCTCATGGCCAAGCCGTTATTAAACTTTATAATCTTTTTATCGAAGTCTGTAGAGATTAACTCAATAATCAATCAATAATTAGCACGTGTAAATGAACTAAAAACACGCTTTTCGTGTCGTTGTCCCGATTGGCGTATATACTTTCATGCACTAGCTATATTGACCCACTCTTAAGTCTTTCCTCACCACAAATTTACACTTTTAACAGCGGTCTACAGAAATTCTCAATTGGCACAGCTCTTTGACATCAAATTCAAAAATATGCACAGTTGCTCACATTATGTGTGCTGAAAGTAGTCTGATTACACATTAAGGAGTTGTATTTTTGCCAGGAACATCGACGCACGGAAGCATTTCAGGTTGGGAGTAGAAAATTCTAGGCTGAGCGCGGCCATAAACGGTTGGCGCGAAGGGTTCGGAAAAGTTTGTGAAAAATCACGACACCCAGATGGTCGGAAATGGCATTTACCTGCCTTTAAATACAATCTTAGCTGTTTAAGTTATTTTGAGCTTTTGGATGCAATAATAGACCATGCCCTGAAATAATATACTAGGGTTGTGCATGGATAAGAATGAGTTCAGTTGGGGGAGGGGGGATAGAAGTAAGAAGGAGGGGAAAATTGGAACTGTGTGGAGTGATGAATAACTGTTGTTGAAAAATTATAGCAAGCAACGTGAGTTTCTTTGTTAACAGTAAATGTGACAGGACTACGCCGTTAAAAGCGTTGTAAATTAAAGTATAAAAAATAAAGAAACTAATAAGGATTTCAGAAATATGCTGGCAAATATTTGCCAGAATTTTCTCTAATTTTTATGTTTTCTGTTCATTTCTTCATTTTTGTTCTATAATTCAACAGCGACGGTTTTAAGTAGTGTACTAACGAGTGCATGCATTATCTACGTGCTTCACCGTGACATCAACAAAGTTATCTGCAATAAAACTTAGTTCTAAATTGCGTTTCTTCATATTAAAATATTATAAATAGCATTCGTCAATATAACGAATTGAAGGAATCTTGCAAACATCAAGAATGTTTGTAGAATTGAAATCAGAAAGGGTTATCGCTTTTAAACTTTAAATACAGTCACCCATTTTAGTTAGACTAAGTTGCCATACTTTTCTTTTGTTCTTTTGTTCGGTCATGTTTAATTATTTGAATGTGCTCCTTTTCCTTCTTCAGTTTGGTTTGTGATCACTTAGCCTTGTAAACAGTCTTCTTTAATTTTCTAGTGTACTGATAATATTTCTTTTGTTTTATTTCAGGTACAATGTTGATTTTAACGTACTTTTAAAATCATTTTTGGAATAAATTTGAATTGAAATTTTAATTTAACCGACAAGAAGAAACTGTGGTTAGATAGCACCTGTATTGAAATACGAACTTGTCAAAGGTGTTTTGTATACGGTACTTTCGTTACAGTAGTTTTCGCAATAGGCACCTTCCTGGTTAAAGCATTAAGAGCATCCGGACTTTCAGTCAGGAGGTCTGGAGTTTGACTTCTGACCGAGTCATACAGAAGACTACAAAAATTGAACCTACTGCAAATTGAACTTGATGCTCAGTGAAAAGCATTCGGGAGAACGGAAAACAGGCCACAGAACCGCAACCTCAGAAAACCGTGGTCGACCCGACTTAAACCAAGTGGTTAGAAACTGAGCCATAAAACTGAAACCAACCGACCAACCCATCAACCAACTAACCATACACTGCCCATAATCTGAAGTCGGTCGGGAACCGAAATTTGACCGGACAATTTCTATATTCTTGTTTCGACAATTTCGTAAAAAGCTAGGGTCAGAAAATAAATTTGCAGGTTATGTGTGGGAATATTTGTGTCTCCAGTCGGAAATATTTAAAATATGTAGAAGTGTGTAAGAGTCCGTTGAGCTGAAATACCAACAAAACAAAATCTAGATAAGACATGCATTGGAAGTATCTAAACCATTCTTTCTTATACCATTAATTTTAAAACTCCAAAGGTGTTTGAAAACAGGGAACTGTTATGTGGACCGCCTGCAAATACTAAACATCATCAGAAAGTTGCTTGGGTCCCCAGGTTGGACAAGGAAGTTGCTAGAGACACCCACTCTGAAAAGATGTTGGCTGTCAGAATTACGTCAATGCAAATTCATGAATCAAGGAAACGACACGTAATACTATACATGATAACAAGATCTAGATTAAAAATTAAAATGGCTTCACATTATATTTATTAAAAACTTCAGGATGTATATTTATTTAATAACTTTACTTTATATTTATTAATTACTTTATTGCTATTGGAATTATTCGCTAAGCATGAAATATTAAATATAAAAACAAAACAAAAAAATCTAACAGGAGGACATCGAGAATTTTTGGTAAGACATATAGGGCCTACTTAATTGTTATGCATTGCCCCCAAAACGTCCGAGATCAATAAAAATAGTAAGGTCCTATATATGATTCGTGCCTGGAAGAAGAAAGAATGAAGAACTACAAAAGAAATCAGACAACGGTGCTGTCAGTTGGGAAGCAGACCTCACTTTTGGGACCGTTTTTGCGCAATCTTTACACCATCAGCACGCTCCGTGAAATGAATTCTGGGAGACTGTACTCGTGCTATGCCTACGCAGGGCGAAAATGGACACCCGTTAAAAAATGTCAATAATTCTAACAGGTGAACTGCAAACAGATTCCTAGCATAAACAAAGCGGGATTGACCGTCTTCAGGAAAATTGGAATAATTTTTCAACGAAACAATGTGGTAAAGTATATTTCTTGATTAAATTAGAGCATTTGACAAGTGTTGGACAGCTTCGGGTCAAAATTGTGAGCATTCGCCAACATTCAGAAAGGTTGACCTATAATCTCCCGGTGATTCTTGAGCCTTTTAGCCGACAATTTCGCTTGAAACTGGTGAAGTTAGTCTGGTAAGCGGGGGCGTCGATTTGAAGTTCCACGTGGGGTGGGGAACACCTGGATAAATTTCTTTCTCCTGCCCCGGTAAGGTATCTACAGCGGCGTAGCAAGACATTTTACCGGAGAAAGGGGGGTGGCAGGGATGTGTTGTCCTTTCTATGCAGTTTGGTCCTATGAATGCTACCATTTGAAGTAAATTTTGTTAAATGGTGCGTATTTTTCGTAACAAAACAAATTGGCATCAGTAAGGGGACCTTGGGGTTACCATCCCTCCCCTTTGAAAATTTTTATGAGAAATCAGGTGTTCCTACATGCAATTTGGGGCAACATACGCCACCCTTTGAAGCAAAATTTGTTACGCTAAATTTCGTATTTCGGGTAGGACCTAAAATAAAAAAAATTAGATCCCCTAGGGGGAGGTCATGGCCCAACGCTCCCCTTATGCGTATATGCCACTGCTTTTAAACATAAATCTAATGTTAACCGAGGCCTGTAGACTTCTCTCAGGCACATTTAAAAATGTTGCGGGAACTTCGAATGTCTTTTAAACAAAATATTTCAAAATCATGAGCAGCATTGGCTTATCTACAGGGGAAGGGGGAGATTGCCCCACTCTGGCTCGAAAAAGTGCGAAAATCGGAAATTTGCTGTTTGAGACACCAGTCAATTAAAGTACTGTTTCCCAACTTTTCCTTCAGAAAATCCGAATTCTTTCCATAAAAGTGTGACAAGCTATCTCAGATAGGCCTATTTGTTTGTAGGAAACGCATACTCTTCAGTAGTCCCCTAAATTTTCGTTTTTTTTTTGCACAGGAAACCTAGCATTAAACTATTTTCTGCTGAACAAGCTCCATATTCCAAAAAAAAATTGTTGAAAAGGATGCAAATTTTCTCCGCCACTGATGAGCAGATAGAAAGAAACTGGAATTTGATGACAGGAAATTTCGAAAAACAGTACAGTTGGCCCAGTGTTATCTGGCGTTATATGTATCAAATAACAGTTGTATTTCCAGCTCCGTCGGACGCAAGTTCCCAAGACTGATTTATAAGCGGCCACTAACTATACACTGCATCAACAACCGTGCAATTTTCGACGGGCGAAGCGCGCAGGAAATGCAGGGGTGGCGCCAGCGGGTGGGGGGGGGGGGGCGTCGGGGAACACTGCCACCCCCGGTCGGTAAAGGTCGGCGGTTTCGTCGGGGAGGCCTAAAATATAAAAAATAATGAGAAAATAATAAAAACCCCACAAGGACTGAATTTACTGGATGGGCCATCTAGGACATATTTTTGGTTTTGAAATGCTATTTTAATACGTGGCGGAATCGATTTTTAATCACTTCTTAACTCTGCTAAACCCCATTCTATGTACCTTGTCCTGTCTCTTTCCCCGTCGGGGAAGGACGGCAACTTTTCGGGGAGGCCTAAACATGAAAAACGTAAAGAACTGAAGTTACTGGATGGATGACCATGATTTTTTTCTTTTTGAACTATTTTTTGTAACGCTATTTTAATGCATATCTAAATCGGTTTTAATCACTTCTTACTAGCTCTCATATCCCTCATCCCATCTTCAATCCGTGTGCGCAAGGTCATGCCTCCGTGCGCTACCCACCCCCTGTTGTTGAAAAAAATCCAATTTCGTCGGGGATACTTCATCTACAGACGTACAATAAAAGATGTGGGTCTGTAGTCACTCGGACGACCTTCTTGATCTTGCTTACTAGAAGACCATATTCTTCACGGAAACTCGGAATTCCGAATTCCCCTTACAAAAACGGACTAGGGGTTGTTCATGTGCGTGCAGCACCCAGTGGTCTGCCATCTGGCCTGCCTGAACGGACAGCCGAATTCTCACAAAGGTAATGAACATCGGCCATGTCGTTTTCAGCTACAGATAATGATAAACAGTGGTGTGAGAAAATCTCCCCATACGTCTGATTGAAAATTTATTTGAAGGCACCTTGTAACGTGCCATATTTTCAAATACGCGGGGGGCAAAACCATTTATAGTCTTGAGTTCGAGCAGGCACGTTAAAAATTTCATCTATTTACAAGTATGTTTTCAATTCCTTTGCATAGTCTCCCCCCCCCCCACACCCCCCGAAAAGAGACAAGACCATTAGGCCTACATCTAATTGTAGCATTACCTTTTATCTGGTACTTTCCTGATCATTAGCAAGTTGGGTTTTTTTGTCTGTTGAAGTGAAACTTTCATTTTAAAGGAAAGCTCAAAATAACGACTGCTTCATTTCTAGTTACAAGTCTGGGAAATGCTGTTCCGGCAATCTTAGGGGTTACATTTAGATTTCTTAACAACTTTTTGTACGCTCCGGGCTAACTGATGGTGGCGCTCCGCATAGATAGTGTTTTAGTCGAACAGATAACTGTTTGTAAATTATTCTTCGTTTTGGGCAGTATTATGAAGTGAAAATATTTTTAATTTTATTGCGAAAGAAATCTGAAAGTAAGGACTATTTTATTCTAGCTACGAGCCCAGGAAATGCCATTTCCTGCTGACCGGGGGTTTTCCATTTTTCAAAAAATTCCGTGCGCTCGACTTAGATAATCTTTTGGGTAGGATTACATTTTTCGGACAAAAGAACAATTCTGCCCCCTCCAAAACTCAGCTGACACGCTCCCGTACGGCTACGACAGTAAATAAAATATAAAAGTTCAAATATATGCGAAGCCAAATTTTTTCCTCGAGAGAATGCTCCAATATGGTCCGACGGTCTAAATCTGCATGGTGATATTCAGAAACCAGTCAACAAAACTACAGATCACCCCTTCTTGATTTTTCTCATGAGAACGTAAGATTCCTCCATAAACCACAAACCTGCCACAAAATTAAAGTTTTTCTCCAATATTAACTTAAGATTGTTAAAAACGGCAAAATTTTCCAATTTCGATGGATACTCGGTACAATAAATAACCAAAGCCAACTCTGTTAATCACCCGGCATACTACCTAATTTTGCTCCTGAAAGGCATATCAGTTAATAAAAGAAACCAAATTTTTCATTATTACCTTACCAAAAAACAAATTTTCTTTCATTAAAATGCAAAATTTCTCCATCATGATAAGCTCTTAATTTTGGAAGATTCGTTCAAAAAAGGAAAAAACTTTCCGGGCAAACTTCTAGTCTCGTCTCAAAGCCTTAGTTAGTAAGTAGGTCTTGTACGATTCAATGCGTAACCCCAAAAGAATTTCAGCTGTCGCCCATATTGCGTTTTTTATTTTTACCTTGTTAAGGACATATTCTTCAATAAACACCCAAAATTAGTACCAATAAAAGCCTAATTTCTTCCATAAGTTTTAATTTTAAGTATTTGTTAAAAAGAAAGACCTAAATTTCGGCGCGCTCCGCCTGCCTCAAATTTTGCCAAGTCATGTTCAACCGGGGCATAACAACGCCTTTGTCGGGCCTTGAAATTCTAGCCCTCCTTTCGAGGAGCTTGGCCCCCTGTCGGGCAAATCCTGGCGCCACCCCTGAAGAAATGTGGCATATTTTTTCAAACAAATAGGCCTAATTACAAATGTACGGCGCTTGAACAGGAGAGGATTCAGGTTTTATTCTAGTTTGTTTCCTTAAATGAAGAACTTTATTTATAACCTGCTTTCGCATGCAATGCAAAAGATAAAAGGAAAGTTCGTATTTTATTACAGAAAATTTGTAAAACAGCATTAGACCAAAGTTGCAGGGCTGTTAGTCCCGGTGGGACGAGACTTAGCAGGTTTTGAGGCCCGGGAAAATCGCCGAAATTTTTGGCTTTCTTTTAGACAAATATACTGAAAGAAAGAGTTTATTTTGAAGAAAAATTAAAAATTTTTGAAAGAAATTTGGCTTTTGGAAGGACCATTAAAAAGTTGGGGTGTTAAGTGAAGAATCTGTCCTTCATATGGGCAAAATCAAAAACGTTATGTAGACGAAAGCTGAAATTTTTTAGAGGTTACGCATTTAATCGTACTAGGCCTACGTGCTAAGGCTTCAAGGTGAGACTAGAAGTTTGCCCGAAAAGTTTTTCCCAAGTGTTTTGAACGAAAATTTGAAATTAAAAGCCTATTATATTGGAGAAAAATTGGAATCTAGTGGAAGAAAATTTTTTTTCCTAAGGTTATAATAAAAAAAAAATTTTTTTGTTAAATGATACAAAAAAGGAGCAAAATTAGGTAGACTGTCTGGGTGGTAAGAGTTGGTTTTAGTAATTTGTTGTACGGAGTGTCCGTCGAAATTGCAAGATTTTGCCACTTTTGACAATCTGAAGCTTATATTGGAGAAAAACTGTGATTTTAATTGTGTAGCAGATTTGGGGGTTTTATGAAAAAATATGATCTTCTTATAAGAAAATCAAGTAGGGGGTGATTTTTAGTTCTGTTGGGGTTACTGAATCATGCAGATTAAGGCCCTCGGACCATATGCCTTTTGGGAAATTTTCTTGCGGAAAAAGTTTGGGTTCCCATATATTTGAAGTGTTATATATTTAATATATATTATTATTTTTTTGTCCAAAATTTTAATCCTGTCCAAAAGACTAAGTGGAGAGCACAGAAGTTTTTAAAAAATAATGAAGCGAAGAAAATAAAAATGAAGAAATATGGACTTAAGGCTAATTTGCAAACATGGATTTTTTCTGTTCGACCAAAACAGTATTTAAGCGTAGCTCCACTATCAGTTGGCGTGGAGCGTACAGAAAATTGTTAAAAATCGAACCGCCCAGACAGCCGGAAATGGCATTCCCCAAACTTGTAACTAGAAATGAAGCAGTCGTTATTTTGAGCTTTCATTTGAAATGAAGGTTTCACTTTAATAGAAAATAACTTGATGAGTGATCAGAACCTTACCAGACAAAAGGTACTGCTATAAGTAGGTACAATGTTCTTGTCTCTTTACGGGGGAAACTATGCAACGGAATTGAATTGAAAACTACTACTTACTAGTAATTGACTCTATTGAAAATCTTCCTTGTATTCAACTGCAAGGTCCACTAAATAGATGAGATTTTCTACGTGATTCGCCGAACTCCAGACTATTAATGATTAAAAACTAAAAATATGTCCCGTTATAAGGTGTTTTTAAGTGAATTTTCAGTCAGACTTATTGGGAGACATTCTCACACTATATTGTTTATCATAATTTGTAGCTGAAACGGCTTGGCCGATTCATTACCGTTACTAGAATTTGGCTGTCCGCGGGACAGGCCCGATGGCAGACTATCGGGCACTGCATGCACAAACAATCGTTCGTCCGTTTTCGTAAGGAAAATACGGAATTGTGAGTTTCCTTGAAGAATATGGTCTTCGGGTAAGCAAAATTATGAAGATCGCCCGGTTGACTGAAGTTTATCAGGCCTGCATTTTTTTTGTCAGTTGATCGTGTGTCTACAGATGAAGGCCCCCAGACGAAGTTGGATTTTCTCAACCGTAGGGGGAGGGCAGCCTTCCCCGACGGGAGCATGACCTTGCGGAGATGAAATGAGCAAGTAAGAAATGATTAAAACCGATTCAGATATGCCTTAAAATAGCGTTACAAAGGGAAAAATAGTTCATAAAGAAAGAAAAAGAATAGTTCATGATCATCCATCCAATGACGTCAGCCCTTTACTTTCAATTGTGGCCACCCCAAAGGAAATTGCCGTCCTACCCCGATGGGGGAGGAGATAGTCTAGGACAAGGTACATAGAATGAGGTATAACAGAGCTAAGGAGAAGTGATTGAAAATCGATTCCGATATGTATTAAAAACATTTCAAAACAAAAAAGAATGTTCAAGATCACCCATCCAGTAACTTCAGTCCTGTATGGTTTTCCTCATTATTTTTTATTATTTTAGGCCTTCCCGACAAAACGGCCGACCTTCCCCGACGGGGAGTAGGGAAGTGTTCCCCGACGGGGGAAATGGCCACCGGCTCCCTGCTGACGCTACCCCTGCAAGGTTGACTCTAGCGGGAAACTCACGCACTGATGTGCACCCCCCCCCCCTCTCGAGTGGCATAGCAAGACATTTTTCCAGGGGGAACCGTAAGCACCCAAATTTTCCAACTTTTTTCAAAGTTGTGAACACCCTCTTTGGGCGTAATTTGCCTTGCGCAAAGCACGCCAAAATTTTTTGCACTTTTTAGGCAATTTTTTGAAAATAGCCTTTTGAGTTTTCATTGAAAACTGGGATTCTGAGTTTCCGATGTAAGGAAATGTGAAAATCTTGCATTTTTGAAACAACAGTTACAAAATTTGAGCTCTTGTTGGATATAATTCGGAGTTCATGAAAAAGGAGTTGGGAATTAAAACCACACTGTCAGACTGTAGACGGTATGACAGCTGGTACCACAGAATTATTCACTTTTCAGCAGGGGCGTAGCCAGGATTTCCTTGTGGGGGGGGGGGGGGCAAAGTCGACTCATCGTCCCCAGTCTTAACTGACATGACAATCTAAGCGGAGCGCCACCATCAGTTGGCGAGGAGCGTACAAGAAAATTTTTGGTTTTAGAAACCCCTCAGATGGCAGGAAACGGCACTTCCCGAATGTTTTATGCTGCATGTTCCCAGCCTGGAAATATGGATCTCATTTCTTAAATTTCTCATTTAATGCAAAAAAAAAAAAAAATCAGTCAATGAAAAATGTTAATACATGTTTCTAAGTGGAGCTCTACCATAGATTGGCGCGGAGCGTACCAGGAAATTTTTGGCTTTACAAACCTCTCAGATAACCGGAAACGGCACTTTCTAGTGTTCTAAGCAAGGATATGTTCAGCCCGACTTCGAATTTTTCTCCGCTTCTTAATTGGAGCACTTGTCATATATTGAGGGGCTGAACATACCTTTAGCCCCCACTTTTCCATTTTTCATCCCCACCACTGGGGTGCGGCATTTTCTTGAGGGAGCGAAGCGTCCAAGTGAGGAGCCGAGCGACCGAACGGGGAGAGGGCGTGGTTCTCCCTCCCCTCCTATCCCAAGGAGATTTTGCAATTTACATCAAAATTGAGCCATCTGGTGAACACCTTAGCTGGGATTTTTGAACATTTTCAATCTTGTATCAATGTTTTCCTTATTCCCTCGAGAGTTAGTATGTGGCTGTAAGAGGGTTACTGTATGAGTCAATGGGGTCCTAGGGAATTGTGTTGCACTGAAACAAAACAGCTACTCATAAGGCTTGCATTGGCTAAACCAGCGGAATTGACATTTTGCCCTGAAAAACGCCAAAACTCCACTTAAATAAAAAAAAAATAAAAAAAATTAGGTCCGGGCCGGAGTAAGTGCACCCCCTGGCTACGGGCCTGTCTCCCTGGGTGCCCCCTCCCCTTTTGGAATTTTTTACTGTCTCGAAGAGCTTAGATGCAATATGGTGCTATATTTTTTCTTTTTATACTAGATCCAGTGTTCTCCACAGGGGGTTTAGAGGGGCGACACGCCCTCCTAGTGAAATTGGCCGCCCCAGCAAAATAGTTGCCGCTCTCCAAAAAATTAAGCTTCCATTTTTAGTCTATTGCTTCATTACACATATACAAATCATAACTGGAAAAATGTGTCTTCCCTCCAGGCTTGGCGCCAGGATTTGCCCGACGAAGGGCCACTCTCCGAACGGGGGTGGGGGTGGGGGTGGGGGGTAGGGCGGGTAGCGACCCCAAGCCCCGACAGCCAGGATATTATCGATGTGTTAGTGAGGGAGATTTGAAGAAAACCTGTGCACTATACTGCTATACCTGCCATTGCGAGTCATATACGACATAAAATTGCTGGAGGAAGATATTTCCGCAGTGATTTAACCGTGGAAAAGAGGGCGAAATTTTTTTGGGTTGGCCTACACTAAAAAGAATCTGCGTTTATTTAAAGCTTATATAGGTCAATTGTCCCGGCATTTGGACCCTATTGGGCACAACTTATATTGTACTTCCTTCTTCGAGTCCGTAACGCACGACTGACACAAGAGATTATTAAAGTTTAGCGAAATGAGATGAAATTCCCGATATGTACATTAATCCATTTATTCTACTTATTAATTTACTTGAAAGATGGGAATGGTTTGTACTTTATTAGCTCTAGGTAACGGAACTGAGGAAGAGTGTGGAAAGCGTACAGAACATTTTGGGTTTTATCGCAGAAATAACTCTTTTAAAGGCCAAAATAACGAAACCGACCATGGGAAGGCGACAGATTATTCCCGATATGGAATGAAATTTACGACCTCTACATAACCTGTGTACTGTGCCTACCCGTTACTTGGTAAGGTTGACAGGACTTACACTCCCTAGATATGTGGAATGGAAGTATTGAAAAAACTGGAGTGAGTCCTACAGCGCGCTTAGCGCGCCGAAAATTTGGGGTTCTTGTTAGGGAAATTGTCCCTTGAGAGCAAAAAACAGGTAAACCATCAGGGAGACAAGTCGTCGTCGGGGACTGCATACTTTATCGTAACGACTAAGAACCCCCCCCCCCCGATTCCCTCCCTCCTCTTGCCGTTTATCTTTTTTTTTTTTTTATTTTTTTTTGGCTCTCCTTCATTTTTTCAACGTCGCTCATCGCGTCCCCAAAATTTCTGTGGGGGGGGGGGGGAGGGCACTGTGCTCCCCTTGCCCCCCCCCCCCGCTGGCTATGCTAGTGCTTTGCTAGTGCTTTTCAGAGCCGGGAGGGGTTAGACAATCGCCGGATTCCGAGTTGTAAAATAAACATGGATTTTCTGTGGAATTGAGTGTGTGCAGCCAGGCCTTTTCCCCACACGGGACACTCTCCCGCCGTGGCCCACCATACTCGCCTCGATGCCAATAGCCTAAATCTGCTGGGTAACGGTTTATATTTGTTGGGTAACGGTTTATATTCTTGACACAAGTTCTAACCATGGAATGGAAGTTCTACCACGGAGGTACTTACATGTTCTAACCCAGGGTTGTCCAACCTACGGCCCGCGGGCCACGGTCCGGCCCGCGAAAAGTTTCCGTCCGGCCCGTCAGAAAAAATCTATATTGCAAAATTATTCAATAAGGAGATTAATTGATGACTACTTTAGGCTTCGCCGTCCGCTATGGCATGCTTACTTTTGAATGAAATAATTCATTTCAAATGTGTGCTACATGTAGCTACATTTGGAGTGTTGTTCACAGGGACGGATTGAGAATGATGAAAATTTGTCCGAATATTAATTATTTAATGCTGGCATTAAATCGATTTAATGCTAGCATTAATTCAATTTAATGTCAGCATTAATTCGATTTAATGTCTGCATTAATTATTTAATGCTTTTTTTTTGCCATCATTTATTGAGCTACAATTAATTATGTACAATCACATCATTATCTTCAGTTACAAACAATTTACATATGTACAGAGTTCAATATATGAAACACCACTACTACAATACTATCAAACTTCAAAAACGGTTACAATCCACCAACTTTAATGTTGATACAAATATATCAATATATATATATATATATATATATATATATATATATATATATATATATATATATATATATATATATATATATATATATATATATATATATATATATATATATATATATATATATATATATAAATATGGAAGTGTAAAGACGTCAGTGAATGTAGGCTATTACAAAAACATTTCAAGAAAGGAAAATAACATAAACAACAGCCATTGTTTCCCATTATAAAACAGATAGGTGCATAACAAAGAGTGGGCAAACTAGTATAACTACCCATAAGGGTATCGAAGGCAGTCCATAAAGCAGAATACCAATCTGAGTGGCTGTATACTACTGCCGCCCTGACGAGTATACCGCAATATAACTGGTATTTGGGAACATTTAAAATAAACCTACCCTCCAGCAGCAGTAGCAAAGATCAAATCTTACTCAAAAAGAAATTTGTTGGTGCTGAAAGCATTTTTCAAAGAGTCAAAAGAAATTGGTTGCCGAGACTTAATTTTATGTAAATGATTTTGCACTTGCAAAGAAAACTTAAATTTATACATGAAGTCGTTCACAGATGGAATCCTTTCAAGGAGTTTTTGTTGGAAAATAAAGTACTTAGCATGCAAAATGAGGAAGTTATAAGGATGCTTAAGAATGTATGTATGTATATATTGCTGGTCATAATTATGTTCTCAATAAAGGATGGAAGCAAAAAAAAAAAAAAAAGGATGCTTAAGAATTAATTTATAGCCAAAAAAGAAATCAGCCCTAGAGAAACAAAATTGCCTTCCTAATACAGCCTGCTCAACATCTAAAATAAAATTGGAGGTATATTTGCAATCCCAGAACAGATGTCTGATAGTTTCATCCCTTTCCCCACAAAAAGTGCATCTTGGATTTTCCATCATGTTGATTTTGTATAAATAATAGTTTGTGCCCAGTATCCTATGAATAAAGCGAAATTGGAAATATTGTAATTTACTCTCTTTAACGGACTTGAAAGGTATCAGGTGAATTTTTTGCCATTGCTCATCCTCGAAATCAAAATCAGTTTGCCACTTTAGGATTGCCTTTGGAGGCAGTGAAATACGTTTAATTAAAATATTGTAAATATACCTAGAGAGCAAAGGCGTACTCTGTATTCCATCGAATAAAGAGTCCTCATCATATGGCGTTTGCGAAACAACATTGAAGTTTCGTTTCCACTCGGATGGAATAGCATGCATAATACTATAATATAACAAGAACGAACATTGTAGGTTAAACTTGTTTAGAAAGTGCTGAAAAGTTAAAAAATTATCGTTTTCATCGAGAAGGTCCTTGACAAAAATAATTCCATTATAATACCATTGTTTGTATAATACCACGGAACCATTTATCTTTATATCGGAATTATTCCATAAGATTTGCCTTTTAAAATCTGATAATGGAACCTTATAGTTACACAAAGCCCAGGCATGACAAATATCGTCGATAAAATTATTACCAGTTTTTACATCAGAGCTCTTATAATTGCACCTAAACAGAAAGGAACCACCAAAATGATTTAAGTAATAATCAAAAAACTTTGCCCAATGGGCATCGCTTTCATTAACGTAACGTTTAACCCATGTACACTTTAAACCTCGAATAAAACTACTTATATGAGTGACACTTAACCCCCCCCCCCCCTTTATAGGATTTATCATTGTGCTTCGACGAACTTTGTCCGGCTTCCAGGACCAAATAAACTTATACAAAATCGACTCTAATGTTTTTACAAAATGAGAGGGTGGACTTGGTAAAACCTGAAAGAGGTAAACTAGCTGAGATAAAGCAAACGTTTTAACCAAAGTAATTCTGCCAAGTGGAGTGAGGTCTCGCTGTGACCACAAGTTAAGGATGGATTTAAGGCGTGAAAGTTTTGGAATAAAATTGAGACGAAATAAGTTATCATACCCCCTCTTGATGGTTATTCCCAAAACGGTGATTGGACCAGTAGTCCAGTTGAATAAATAGTTATCCATGAAACGAGGTTTACTATCCTTTAATGGCCCAAGAGGAAACACACTAGTTTTATCATAATTAACATTTAAGCCAGGGCTACGCTCAAGAAGCTGGAAAATGTTACAAATGTCAATCAAATTTATTTTCACCACCTTCTAGGAAAAGAGTTGTATCATCAGCGTACTGAACCAAACGCAATTCATGATTATTCAGTCTTATACCTCTTATGTTGTTACTACATCTAATTTTAAGGGCGAAAATTTCAGCACACAGAATAAAAATATAAGGACTTAAGGGACAACCTTGTCTTACGCCTCTAGAAATTGGAAAATAATGAGATGAAAAACCATTATTGCAAACACATGCAGATGAGTTAATGTATAATGTACGTACCCAACGTATGAAATCATTATTGAAATTGAAAAAGCGGAGAGTTCTAAATACAAAATCCCACTCTAATTTATCGAATGCCTTTTCAAAGTCAACAAACACCATCAGGCCGGGAATAGACTTTGCAACACAGTGATCGATTACATCTAAAATACAGCGAATATTCTCGCCAATAAATCTCCCTTTTATAAAACCAGTCTGGTTTGGATTAATTAAATTACTTACAACATGCTTAATTCGTGAGGCTAATGCTTTTGAACAAATTTTATAGTCTACATTTAAAAGACTTATTGGACGAAAATTTTTAACTAAAGTGAGGTCTTTGTCCGGTTTTGGTAACAGAGTGATAATACTACGAGCCTGCTCGGGGGATAAGTTACCCGAGGTGAAGGCAAAGTTCAGAGAATTTACTACTAAAGTGGAAATATCTGGCCAAAAGAATTTGTAGAACTCGGCCGTTAAGCCATCGCTTCCAGGACTTTTGTTGTCATTGAAAGAAAATAGGGAAGATCTGCACTCTTCGATAGTTAACTGACCTTCACAAATGTTGGTGTTGTCCTCCGTGAGGTAATTCAAACACTGAAGATTATCTAAAATGAGGGAAGGAGAACAACCGACACCATGATAGAGCTTCTTATAAAAATTACTTAACTCATCTAGAATATCCTTATCATTAAAAAGCCCTTCACCAGAGGAATTCGTAAGCTTCCGGATAACACTTAAAGATTTATGACGATTCTCTAAATAAAGGAAATATTTAGTACTTTTCTCTCCGTTTTCGACCCATCGAGCCCTGGAACGAACAATTATTCCCTGTAGTTTGAAATTATACAACTGATCAAGTTTACTCCGAGCATCATTTAATTTATCTAAATTTTCAGGAGTCTGCAAACTATAATAAGTTCTTTCTAATCTCGAAATTTCCTTTATTAAATCATTTTCATGCTTTTTACGAGTAGCAGCTTTCTCCTTGCTGTACCTAATGCTGAACTCCCGAATTTTATATTTAACATATTCCCAAAGCTGGGAAGGATTCATATCGTTGCTATCATTAATGATTCCCGTGATAATATCTTTTACTTTAATTGTGTACTCTGGATCAACCAATAAGGAATTGTTCAATTATTTAATTGTTTAATTATTTAATGCTGACATTAATTCGATTTAATGTCAGCATTAAATAATTAATGCAGACATTTAATCGAATTAATGCTGACATTAAATCGAATTAATGCTGACATTAAAAAGAATTAATGCTGACATTAAATAGAATTAATGCTAGCACTAAATCGATTTAATGTCAGCATTAAATCGATTTAATGCAGACATTAAATCGAATTAATGCTAGCTTTAAATCGACCAATCACGTTGCCATATTTGACATCTGCAGTGATGTCTTACCAATCAAGATCGATGTTAGTAAGGATACTCGGGTGTGCACCTGAGTCGCGCCGAAAAACTCCCACGCCGACCGCGTCGGGCCGGCCATCACATGCACACAAATCTGCAAACACAATCTGACTGCTCCAACGTTTGGCGCCAGCTTATGTTGAGTCAGTGCTACAATCCTCGACAAAAATACATGGGACAAACCCCGCTCCCCGTATCAATGTTGAAGTTTCAGGACGCCTTGGGCTGCCGCAACATTGAATGGGGGAGTGGGGGATGGTGTTCCGTTCATTGCTTGTTTTGTCCCATCATTTTTCATCATTGATTGTAGCCTAAAGTACAAGCGACCCAAATACTAGGTCAGCAGACTGCGGACTAAGTCAGTGCAGACCTACATCCTGCTGTATTATGATATGCATAATAATACTTTGAATAGTACAGCCTACAGGCCTACTTTACCGATCAAAGAGTCGGATCGTTGAAACGAAATCCCGCCTTGTCTGCCCGCACCCTAGAACCCTTAATAACAGCGATTTTGATTGTTTAGACCTCAATGACGTTACATATGGCAACGTGATTGGTCGATTTAATGATAGCATTAATTCTCTTTAATGTCAGCATTAATTATTTAATGCTGGCATTAAATCGATTTAATGCTAGCATTAATTCTATTTAATGTCTGCATTAATTATTTAATGCTGACATTAATTTGATTTAATGTCAGCATTAAATAATTAATGCAAACATTAAGTCGAATTAATGCTGACATTAAATTGAATTAATGCTGATATTAAATTGAATTAATGCTGACATTAAATTGAATTAATGCTAGCATTAAATCGATTTAATGCCCGCATTGAATGATTTAATGGCGACATTAAAATCTGTGCTGTGATTGGTTAATACTGAAACTTATTTAATGCTGACATTAAATCGAATTAATGCGGACATAAATTCGATTTAATGTCAGCATTAAGTAAGGAATTATGTCCACTCTGGCCAACCATACACGGGTACGCCCGTGTCTTGGACTGAATTTTTGACTGACCAGCAAGCAACCCATTACGCAATGTCTTCCGGCTTCTAGTTACCTGTCTCACAAACGCAAACATGTGGTCTGGTATCACGGGGAAATATCCCGCTGTGTATATTCGAGGGAGTTGGTATATTCAGATAGGAATACGCTAAATTTATACGTATAATATAACGATACGAGAGCGTAAGGGTGGACTAAGTAACTTCGGTATTACCCCACGCAGTACGTGCACAGTTGAAGTACAGTAGATAAGATCTCTAGCTCGCTCCATGCATCATTAATTTGACGTGAATTAAATGACCACAAAGGTTTTGTGTATCATCGGTTGGTCCGCATTTTACACGGCGAGGCACCAGATCTCTGCATTTTGCCAGATTAACAACGTGATAACCAGTTTGTCGTTCTGCTAGGACACTACAGATCTGCCTACTCCAACATGAAGGGTGTTCTATGCAGGAATGGATTCCGATATCTGAAGGGAGCGCTTGGATCAAGTTACCAGTGTAAATATTTCTCACGCCAAAGGTAGGCCTGGCCTGAATTTTGCGCAAGTTATATATACTAACACCTGACTTCATTTTGTCCCAGCCTAATGTTAGAAGGCATCGTTGTGCGCGATGCTAGCTCCGCAAGCATAAGCAATTGGAGTAGCCTAGGTAAACAAACCAGGACGTGAGCCAGGCCCTGAAATAAATCCATGATGTCCGCCGCTCGACTTGACCCGGAGCCAACAGGTTGAAAACTGGGCCGTAAAACTAACTACAGAAGGTAGGCTAGGTAATAGGCTTACAGTAATAGACAAATGTCTTTTACTTAGTGCTGATAAGTGCAGAGTCCTCCACTTTGGTTCTAAGAATCCCCACCGTGTTTATATTATAAATGGTACTATTACTAATTTGAACAAAGTGACTTCTGAGAAAGACATTGGTGTAGTTATTACGGGAGATTTAAAGCCATCTAGGCAATGTGCAGCTACTGCTGTGAGGGCAAATAGGGTGCTTGGGTTGATCAGGAGGAATTTTATGAGTTTAAGGAAAGAAATTGTGCTAAACTTGTACAAGCAGCTGGTTAGACCCCATCTCGACTATGCTGCGCAGGCTGGAGTCCCTTCTTTGGAAAGGACAAATTGCTTTTAGAGCAAGTTCAGAAGAGAGCTACCTGACTCATACCTGAGGTTAGAAATCTACCTTATCCCCAAAGGCTTAAGCTGCTTGGGCTTACCGCTTTGGAGCTGAGAAGGATTAGGGGAGACCTGCTGCAGGTATACAAATTTCTATCGGAAGGGAATACTTAGTTAGTTTGTAGTTATTTAAAGGTCCAAAGTAATCCTTGGGTTAGAGGCCATTGTACTGGAAAAAGCTTGAAAAGTATTTTGCTAGGCTTGACATTAGAAGGAGGAAGTTCAGTTTCTCTCATAGGGTTGTAAGTGAGTGGATAGCCTGCCTTAGTGGGTTACGTTGTTAACTCCACATCAGTGCACCGTTTTAAGGTTAAAATTGACAAGTTTTTCCATGACTGTGGTGGAATCTTAGCTCTCTGGGCTCCCTAGGTGTTGGTGGTTTGCTTTTGTTTTGGTTTTTTGGGGGGGATTACAGGGCATCTTATGGGGTCTTTACAGCCCTCCTTTGCACTGTAACCCATTATGAATTATGTTATGTTATGTTATGTTAGTGAGAATGCAGATATTTGGTGTCAGGTAACTGACAAAACATGTTAAAACCCATCCCAATCCCAACCAAGCCTGACTAGCTTGACTTGCCAGTAACATGCAGGTAGGCTGGAACTTTTGTTGCAGGATTGGGTGGGGATTCAGTGTTTGTGATATAGTCTTTTCTCTTATTTCTTTTTGTGCTGTCACCAGCTAAGATCTTTGTTTTTGTACTGCCCTGGTACTCCAGATACCTACAGGTGTTTTTTCTTCTGTGTGTGTTTAATTTGTGGGTTTTGCACATACAGTAGGAAGAATAAATAAGTCAGCCAGGCCTTGCTGTTGTACTGTATCGGAGTCAGCAGCATAACTTTTCATGATGGCCAGCTAATTATTGTATTTCAAAGTACTGTAGCAGGCCTTAATTGATTATAAGAAGAGAATTATGGTTGTCCTTTTCCTTATTTGGGCAACCATTTCATAGGCCTATGTTAGTCTGCAAGGAAATTTGGTTGTCCAAAACATTTTTCACATAACTTGCATTGGTCTTGAAGAACTTAAAAAATGAGATGTTTAGAGACACAAACACGTACTGAAGTCTGAAATATGGTATGATTGAAAATTTAAAAGAGTTGATTGGTCAGCAGTGCAATCAGATAAAGCAAACTGCTTTTTACCCAGAAAAAGTGGTTGTCTGTCAATGGGACAAACAACTCAATAACTTTTGGTTACAGTCTGTCTCAAGTTTTAGCTGTCCCAGACAACCATGAAAATTAGTAGCCAATGCTATAGTCAAAAACAATTTTTTGGATCCACAACCTCTTGATTCTGGAGTTCAATAGGAGTTATGGTGATTTGATCCATGTTTTTGAAATTCACATTCATTTATTTGAGGTCTGTTCAAATCCTTTTTGATGATGATTGAATAAGTTGAAACAGGAAGGTAATATTGGTGTCAAATTGGTGAAGAACCATGCATACACTTGAATGATATACTTGTGTCCAGGAAGCTTGGGCAGTAAAGAAAAGGCATAGAACTGGGCCTAGCTGTTTTTATGGATCAAAGAATGTGAGCCCATGTACTGTACGAAAGATTTTGTAACAACTGAATTGCATAAATTTTCCAAGATCTCTGTTCTCATATTCTAAAATCTATTGGAGTACTGTATGGATCATGAGAGGGCAGTGGTGTGAAGGTTTACAGTAATTTGCAGCTTTATCTTAAGTTTTGTGGAAGATGCATGAGTTTTGCCTTTGGGAACAGAGAATGAACCACAAATAATTCACTTTCATCAGTTTCTTATGCTTTAAACCAATTGCTTTCATTTTGTATTTATCATGGGGTTTGGATAAAAGTTGTAAATTATTTATTTTTATAATTTAACTTAGACAAGAAGTTATTACTGTAGCTTCTCAAGTAAAGCTTAAACAAATTGGGTAATTAATAGTTTAATACTTTAAAGTGGTTCTCAAAGTGGTCCCTACCGCCCCCTGAGGGGCATTGAAAAGTTTCAAGGAGGTGCTGAGGAGTTTGCAATAGGGGGCGTTGGCATTGACAAGGGGGTCCCTGGAGGTTCTCTTACATTCGTGCAATAAAGAAACCTAGGAGGTTGCAGAGTGATTGGCACAGACTGTCTTCTCCAAAAGGTTTAGCAACTACTGACAAATATTTACCAAATATAAAACTTATCTGGGTCATTTTGGTGCTGGAAATTGAAAGTTGAACGCTCAGTCAAAGAGTTATATAATTATGATGGCATGTACTAATGGCATGTTGGGTGGGAAGGGGGGGCATTGGATCAGTCATGGATGCCTTATGGGGGCAGTATTTTGAAAAAGTTTGAGAACCAGAGGTTTAATACCTTTGCCTACAGTACACACATACAAATGGTACTATTGCAAAATTCCATGGCAGTCCAAAATCTGAAAGGACTATTGACCAACTAAAGTAGGCTACTTGATACCTTGTATACTGTAAAACAATATTGACTAACAGTGATCGAGAGATAAGAGAGCTAAATAAGTAAACATTGGTAAAAAAGGGGTCAATCTTTAATATTCTTGGGAAAATTTGTAATGTTAGGTGTGTACAGTACTTGTTGTAACATAGTTCTTGCAGTATATAGAGGTTTTAATCATGAGCCAGGGAATCCCCCCAGTGGAGGTATGTGATGGCTGTCCACCACAAAGTTTTCAAAAAAACTTCTCATCTGCAGGAATAGTCCCTGTAACTAATGCGGCATTATTGTGGTATTTTCCATTGTATGCCATTTTACAGTATTACATTTTTGATTGTGCATAGGGTACAGCTACAGACACATACAGGTACTGCACATGTACTTGAAAAGATCAACAGAAATTTATGTATTAATTCCAATTCTTCTCCTCAAAGTATCATGCTTTGTGACTTGAATATTAAATAATGAGGCATTAACCAAGCAGTTTCTTCACAAAAATTAAACATTTGAAGGACAAAAAATGTTGTCGCATGGAATTCAAACAGCCAACCATGAAACACGACAGCACTTAACGACAGGTGATGTGGCAACTCTTGCCCTTTAACTGCATTATTGGCATACATGCCTGCTACTTACAATTCCTTGCTGAAGGCAGGCAAGGAATCTACTGTACAGTATGTAAAAGGTGGTGTAAGTACATGTGTATGATGCTAATTACTGTAGCTTGTAAACACATAATTAGGGTAACTGTGACTGCACGATCTTCTTTTTAACTCAATACAGCACAGGGGGTAGATCCACCACCCTAAAAATATTACCATTTTGTAGAATTCATAAAACAACCCCCTTACATCCTAAAGACTTCCCCTTGGTATCAAATGATTGGAAACAAAAAGACCTGTCTAATAATATTAATTTTCTTTGGTGGTGTCCCCCAAAGAATTTTTGGGAAAATCTTGCAGATTGTATGAGTCTCCTAAAAAAAGTGCGAAAAAATGGAAAAATATGAAAAATTTACAAATTGTGCAGGCACAAAAAAAATGAAAACCCTTTGACTATACTTTAAGGTAATAGTTTACAGATCAAAGATACTAAAAGTGAAAAGATTTTTTCATGTCTGGGTTTTTTTTTTTTTAATTTTTGGAAAATCCTTCAGAAATCATAAAAAAATTGTGTCAAAAACAGCCCTCAGAAAAAATTGTATCTCCGTTATTTTACGGTCGATTTTTAAAAACTTCGCACCATTCAACTCAGCACAGGCTTTGGATCTCTGCCAACCTAAGCAAAATGTGAATAGCGCCATCTATTTGTAGGGGAGAGCTAAAAAGTAAAGTATCCCCGCTTATTCTGAAAAAATTTGCGAAACTGGTCCCACACATATGTATTACAATCATATGCAACAGCGTGGTGACAAGACCATCTTCATAAGATAAGCTACAAATGGGGTAAAACACCATTCCAAATGGGGTTTGTGAACCTCTTTGGAACAAAATGTGGCTAGGTAGTACTTCTGGGATGTTCGGGGTGAGTTTTTTCAGATTGTTTTGTTGAAATTTTTGATAATTTCAACTATTTGGTAACATTTGGTGGTAACATTTAGTGATTTTAGGCACATGCAGTACAGAAAAAAGGTTCCCATAGACTTAGTGTGGAGTGTGCAGTGAGTGTGCTGTAAAGACTTAAATGGTTGGCTATATAGAATGAGTGATGATCCAGGCCTATTAATTTTGGTAGAGGTTGAAGGTCACCAGCAGGGGTCAAAAGAACATTGTAAAGAGTGCCCAGCATGTTAAGGGAATGAGTGATCCTCATTATTTTTGGTTTTATTCAGGTGGGTTCACCAGAGATCAAATTTAAAATTGCTGGTTAACAGAAAATCAAGATGAGTAGCCATGAGGGACCTCTTCCGTACTGAAGAGCATGTGCATTACCCATGTATTGAGTAGATGATTGAACCTCTCTGTTTTTGTGGAAGTATTTTGTTGCCATCAGAGTTCATAAGGTAAAAACCATGTCAAGTTAAGATCACATCCCGAGAAGGGTATATATGTAGCTGTAGGGTTATACTGTACAGTAGGTAAGATGAAGTTTTATGGCCCAGTTTCTAACCAATTTTAAGGTTACAGTAAAGCATATTGTAAACTTGATATTTCAAGGGTGGTTAGGGAATTGCCCACATTGAGGTAATGATATCTGGTTTTTTGTGCAAGTTTTAGTACCCTACTGCACAGGTCATTTAGGTTTCCAGAGGTCAGAATTAAATCAAAACTTTGAAAACTTGATAATTTTAAGTTTGAGACATCTCATTCATTTGTACTGCACTGTAGCTGTGTAGCATGTGTGTTACACATATTGAGACAGTGAACCCTGTTGATTTTAGTAATTTTGAAACATTGTCCATCTGAATATGAGAAAAAAAAATCAACTTACAGTATATTTTAGCAGGAAACACTGAGATATGCCTTTTGACCTTTATGTTTTAGAATCAGTGGAAGTCTCTAAATAACAGCAGAAATACTGTATATGGAATATTTAATATGTGTCATATTACTGTATTTTCAAATGAAAGTTACAAATGTCGCTACTTTCTCAAGACATCCTTCCGTTTTGCTGTTCGATGGTTTGTCATAACCAGCAGGTACTTTGAATGGTTAGTTGCTCTTCCTTCCAGGATTGCTTATCACCATCTGCATCATACACCATATTTTTGGTTTCTATGAGAGAGAAATTGCCTGTGCAGTCATGCTGGAGTACCTATATGTGTGTTTGTGAGGCTTGGCTTGTGAACATGATATTTCAAGAAAGGAGATTCTGACAGTTGTCAGACATAGTACATAGATGCCCCATATTGAGAGGAATTAGACCCAGATTGTTTTCAGTGGTGGTCAAAGGTTATCTGGGGTCATCAGGGGTCAAAGTCTGAAAACCTTTTTAATGCAATTATCTCAAGATAGGAATTATACTAGGTTTAATTTAATGTTTGGTATGTGGATGCATTTTTGGTCAAAAGATGGTCCCGATGCGTTTTTTTGGAGGTCAAAGGTCATTTGGGGTCACCAGGGGTCAGAGTCTGAAAATCTTGTTAATGCAATATCTCAAGGTAGGAAACTTGGATAGATTTCATTTTTGGTAAGTAGATGTGTTATGGTCAGAAGACGGACCTTATGGGTTTTGGTCTTTGTCAAAGGTCATCTTATGTCACCAAGGGTCAATGTCTAAAAATCTTGATTGTAGGATATCTGAGGATCTACTTGGATAGAGTTTATATGTTATATGTGGTATATGTGGATGCAATGTGGTCAGACAACAGTGCCTTTTGGTCTTAGTTGAGGTCAAAGGTCATCTGGGGTCACCAGGGGGTCAAAGTCTGAAAAATCTCCTTAACACATTTATCTCAAGGTAGGACACTTGGATAACCTTCATATTTAGAAGGTGGATGTCTTAATTATGGTCAGAGGATGGTCGCTGTACACACACATCACATGTAAATCGCTTATAACTTACATGCAAGCAAGCTATCTGACAGCCGATTCAAAATCACATCGTACGTACTGTTTCACTCAGACATAGTAAAACATACTGTATCACCCTCGCCCAGCTTGCAAAGACAGTACATCTCTCTTTCATTTGATGTCATATTCTTTTTTTATTTTCAGCTCCCTTCAGAAAGAGAAACTTACAAAAAGCTATGTCCATCAACCATCTTCTTTAAAGTATCTTGGTAGAACAATTGGTGAAGCCCTAGAAGACATAACCATTAAACATCCAAACAAAGAAGCTTTTGTATTTTGCTCTGAAGGTATCCGTAAGACGTATGAAGAAGTTTTGCATGATGTAAGGTTTGACAGGTTTTAATTAGCTGTGAAAAGGATTACTTTACATGCCATTCGTACTGTATGCTTAAATGGTAGTAAATCATTAGTTGAACAATATTAGTTTTCATTATACACCTTCTTAAACATGGAACATGGAGTCGCTTATTTCACTGGTTTTGTAGTGTAATTGTTTAAGCAAATGTCAGAGTGATGTTATAAGCATTTGATGATACAGGTTTTCCAAATAACCCCTCTGCCCTAAAATTTGTCCAATGTAGCCATGTAGCCTTAGCCAGCAAAGTATGGAGTCCCTGGTGATGACCGATCTACTAATAATGGATGGATTGCTTGATTTTTCTTTCTGGCAACAGGCCTGCATGTTGATTCTCTTTCACAGGACCAAACATTCATAGTATGATTAGTGTCTTATAGATTTTATTTAAAGTTTCTTCATTCTTCTACTCCTTAGACTGTAGCTATTCATTGTTCTCTTAAAGGTAAAGACCAGTCCCCCAAACTTATTTTGAAGAAAAAGCTAAATAACACAATTTCATCTTATTTCTCTTCAAAGTATCTTTCCTGACATTTTATGACTTTACTACTGCATATTCAAGGTAAACCAAGCAGTTATTAGATTTCTGGTAAATTTCACCTTTGAAGAGAAAAAAACATTGTCACATGACTCCCAACAGCCAATCATGAAACTGGACAGTCTACTATCTGGGATGACTGCTCTTGCCCTTTAATGTCCTTATAACTTGATAAAGCCTTTGGGTTTTATAAAAACAACAAAGTCCCCAAAAGCTAGCTTGGCTGTTGCCTTGGGCATGCCAGCAATGTTTACAATGTACTTTACAGCTGTACTGTACCTTGATAGGGCCCACTTACTGCCTGGGCATTTTAGTCTTCATTTCTGTTACAATGAGCAATCTTTAGATACTTTGTTACAATACTTCCACACAAAAGGTTGTTTGTATTCTTTAAAAAACAGTCAAATGTACATGCATATAGAGGAGATAGTAAACATGAAATGGTAGCTTATTAAAAAGTTTATAGCAAAGTGTGAACAATGCACCTTTGCCCCCTAACTGCCTCATGCATTGCTTTCTGATGTTTTTTCCAGGGAGGTGAAGAATGAAATTTCAAAGCTTCCAATGTACATGGAAACTTTGGGATAGGCCAGTGGAACAATTGAATAAGGGGAATAAAATCTATCTGGTGCTGAATAAGCAAGTTCAGTTACTCATTTTGGTGGCTAAGCACCATGCATGGGCACATCTTCCAAATTGTTTTATACAGTGTAAACAAACCATTCAATCCTGCATGCACTGTACAACACGCGTATTTCAAAATTTGAGTTTTCATGGAAATTTGGTGAAATCATTGTTTCTCAATTCCATCCATAACATAAGGAGAGGTCTCAGGTGTGGTTTTATGAAGTGGATCGTGTCCAATATGTCTTTTTGGTGTAAAAATTTGCATTTTAACGTGTTGTAAAGTATGGTGAACTGAGACCCCTCTTTTTGTTGGCTAGACACTTTGATAGCATTGTATGCACATACTGAGGAAAACAAGGGAACACTGCATGCTATGTGCTGAGCTTGGTGAGTGTATATCCCATGTTGTGCCCCATAATTCCAGGTGGCATTGCGTGGAAACAAGTTATCAAACTTGCTTTTTCTGCATATGTACGGATGGTGGAAGCTAGAAAAAACATAACTCATGTTGGCACTTAAAGTACAGTACAGCACCTTCACACATGGATGATGTAAAGTAACTAAAATTACCTGGCATAGTGCAGAGGTTTTCTTAGCATCTCATAATAAATTTCACAGCTGTCAGGTTGCAATCCATATTGAATAAAGCATGCATGGTCTGTCTAGCTCCTGCCACACCTGGCATCAACCCTGTTACACTCAAATGAATATTGTGTAATTCAATGAGGAAAGTATGGTGATAATAACAGGTGTAGGGTTGGTCAGTTGATTGTTGTCTTTTAGTGGGCATATACTGTGGTAACCTTGGGAAGCAGTACATCCCTCTAGATAGCTAGATAGGGATGCACCGGATCCAAAATTTTGGATCCGGCCGGAACCGGATTTTGCCGGAACCAACTTGAAATCCGGCCGGATTTTTTCCGGCCGGAACCGGATTTTTGCAATGCAGATGAATAAAGTGAAATTCAGAAAAGCAGAGAAACTCTGGGATAGGAGTTTACTGCTTTGTAACATAATGTTAGTGAAGGACTAATGGGGAATGTCTATAAATTTGTCTTCAAGTGTTGTACAAGTTTATTTACCTAGTTTTTTAACCAGAATTGCAGTATAATAGAAAAAAGGCATGAAAACCTGTGTTCTTTCCTGCAGAAGTAGAGTAAAACTGTAGCAAAGGGGGGGGGGGGTGCAAGTAAGAGCCTTTTGTACTGTATTTTCCCTCCCTAAGTGAGTATTTGTAGAGAAAACTTAAAAAAATACTTGGCAAAGAGAGTCCTTGGGTAGTGATCACTGAATGGACTGCTCATACGTAGTGTGGAAAGACTCTAGGGTTCAGGTTTTTAACTATGCACAGCACCATTGTTTTATACACCATTTCTAGTATTTAAACATGCCATAATATCTAAAAACCGAAGCAGATTTGTCATCAATAATTTTTTTGGCAGAGATATATCACACGTTCTGACATTCTGACATTTAAGTATACACAATATGATATTCTGACACTTAAGTACACACAATATGATGTTATCAAACATATTAATACATAAAGTGTATGTCTGGGCTCAATTTTCGTGGTTGTCCGGTTGTCCGGGACAACCAAAATTCCATACGGACAACCAAAATTTAAAAGGTGGTTGCCCTATGGACAACCATCTTTTCTCATTACTTAAGAATTAAAAAGCAATGTATTTTTTCCTGATTGCAAGACTGTACTGCTGACTTTATCAACTAAAGATCAACTCTTTCAATCATACTGTACTATATTGCAGACTTCAACAATGTTTTTGTCTCCCAAACATCACATCTTTTTGTCTTTGAAAACCAATTGTACTGAACGTGAACACACTCACAGTTTTGTATGCACTTTGTGCAATTTGTTTCAGACAACCAAATTTCCTTTAGGACAACCAAATATATAGATATGGTTGCCCTAACGACAACCATAAATTTTTCTGAAAATCGAGGCCTGTAGTGTGATTAATTATTAGGGACAGAAAACATTGATAGTGACCCCATAGGCAACTTTAATTTGTAATGAGTAATGTCTTCTGAAATTCAAGATGAAACACATTTCCTGCTTGTACTACGCAACTTTAAAGGCCCAATTCTCTCACCCCAAACAGTTACAATTCTCGTAACCTCCTCACTTAAGCCCCTCCCACAATTGTCTGAAATTCATCCTCATCGAGATACAATCTCAGTTTATTGCTTCAATGTGAGTATAAAAAAACTCAATTTATACATAAAAAATTCTCAGTACCATTCATGCTGTGTAATATAAGCTTTGGTACTCTGCCCTGTTGAATTAGCTGTCAATCAAAGAGCTGAGCCACTTGAGAATTTCGGTACCCCCGTACCAAAATTGTAGGTTGGGGTGAGAGGTTTGGCCCTTAAATGGGCAAGTACGTGTAAAAAAGTAAAGTGAAGTGTTTAAGTGTGTATTTGTAGACAACCCAATGCAACTTAACTGAAACACTGCCTTGAATGATGTGACTCAGGTACAACTGTAATATGGATTTTCCATTTTGTACTGTACAACTGTGCACTGCAGTAGACTTATTTATATTGCATGAAAGGTCTTTTCATCCATTCAGTTTATTTCACACAGTTGGAGGAATTTAAAATCATATTTGTTACATGATTGTACTGTACATGTAAATCAGTTACTTTTTAACTTTGTTGCCTGTTTGGTTCAGTCATTTTTAAGGGCTAAATAAAGGTGTTCAAATGTTGCATAACATGCACTGATAAGCTATCATTTATGAACTTTAAATTAATTCTGTGACAGTTACTGCAGTCTTCATGTTTTTTTTTAACTCAGATCATGTACATAATGCTACCCAAGTGTACAGAAAAATCCGGCCGGATTTAAAAAAAATCCGGCCGGAACCGGAACCGGATATTTTTTCACTATCCGGCCGGATAATCCGGCCGGACCGGATATCCGGTGCACCCCTACGCTCTAGAGTACTATACTTTGGTTTGCTGAACTAGTTGGAAGGACTTCAGAAAAGTATCTGGTGCATGGGGTCAATGAGTGAATCAAAACCATTTAAAATGTGTAGTGTATGCTAAATTCAATCTACAAGTTCACAGGTGCAACTCTTCTTTTCGAGGCAGTACTGTAAATCCAGGACACTGTAAATTAATTACACCATATACTCTACTTAAGTACTAGTACAGTAGAAAAAGACTTTATAGTCACTATGATGATATCAAAGTGACTCTAGAATTCACAGGCATGATCCATTCGTTGTCTCCTCAGTACTGCAAATCATATACATACAGCATGTGTACATGCGTACAGAAAGCCCATCTTAAAGCATATTGCACAGCATCAACAGCATATCACATTGTGTTTCAGTCTTTCAGAGACATGAATGTTTCATTTAAAAAATACTTTTACTGCTATGTTGGTTCCATGGTGACACAAAATGTTTATTACAACAGTATAAACAACATTGCTCTTCAATCTGTCACGTTTGCTCCCAAGACAGTCGGATGATAAATGTTCTTGACCTCTTTGTGATATTTCATAAACCAGCTGATAGTGCACGGTCATGAGTATTCAGTTTAGTTCATCAGTTGCCAGAGTTTGTGGTAGAGTGTATCATACACTTGTGTAAAAAGTAAAGATTCTTTGATAATCTTCTCATGTTTTTGGCCATTTAAGCCCA
The DNA here is from genome assembly GCA_037179385.1 of Holothuria scabra. NCBI lineage: Eukaryota > Metazoa > Echinodermata > Holothuroidea > Aspidochirotida > Holothuriidae > Holothuria > Holothuria scabra. The sequence goes on along the minus strand of CM074192.1, from coordinate 5,107,602 downwards.
AAAGGTTTGGAAGCAGGATATATTGAGTTAGTTCATGAAAATTGCCAAATTTTTCCTAACCTGTTAAGTTCCTCTCTCATAGCAACTGAATGGCAAATAGTGAAGCCTAGCTGACAATCCCCTTTCAGTACAATTGTGTCACCAGTAGGAACTTGACAATTCATTGCAGAGTCCAAAAATTGTGACCAGACACCTTTCAAGTTACACCATATACACACAACTGTTTAGAGCCTGGTATGACCAAGTTCAAAGTTTTAACTTTCTTTCCTAAACCACTGTATTGAATGTGAACCTTGACCTATAGTAGACCAATTGTAAGCATTGTCATTGGTATTTCCCTGTAATATTTTTCTTTGATGTCTATATATATGCCTCTTAAAGGGTATTTTCTCTTGCAATATTCTTCGTTTTTATGTACTCGTAATTTGTCTCCTTTCAGTGTTGTACATAGTTCAATCAAACAAACTGAAAGGAATGCAATGAAATTGTTTTCATTTCCTTTTAATTTTTTCAGGTGCAAAAGGCAGCTGCTGGCTTTCTATCCATTGATATTAACAGAGGTGATCGTCTGGCTGTATGGGGGCCAAATTCTTATGACTGGGTGGTTACCCAACTAGCAGCTGCCCAAATTGGAGCCATTTTGGTGAACATTAATCCTGGATACAGGTCAGCTGAACTCAACTACAGTCTGAATAAAGTTAGTTGTATCTTAATTATCATCATTTTTCACCTAATTGCTCATAAAATACAAACCAAAAATTCATTGATACCTTCATGTGTCTTATATGTGGTTGTGGATATTATGGAGATCAAATAGGGAAAAACTCCATCTTAATGTTATTGGTCTATTTTTGCTTTGTTTTGAAATGTAAGCATCCAGGAACTATTTCCATAGGTTTAATAGTAAAACAGTAACTTAATGTAATGGTGATAAAAAGCACTATTGATGAAAATGAATTAGTACTGTATATCAGGATACAGTGTACAAGTATTTTCTTTAAGATCCTTTCTTTCGAGTTAAGAGCTGTTTTCATCTCTAATAGTGATTTTATTTTACTGTGATCTTCTTTCACAGGCTGGTGTAAAAGCCATTGTTTCTTCCCCAGCCTTCAAAGTATCAGATTATTATGCAATGTTGAAGGAAAATTGCCCAGAACTAGATGACTGTCAACCAGGACAGTTGAAAAGTGCCCAGTGAGTAAACAAATAATATGTAAACTGCACTTGTCCGTTTTATTTTTGTGATTGCTGCAGTAAGCCAAAAACACCCTCTGATGAGGTGAGTTCTTTGTTTGTTGCATTGGGCTGTTAATATTTCCTGCCAGCCCTTTCACAACATACTGTATCACTGACTAGAACAGTACTGGCATATATTGTTGATACCAGCACCGACAAAATGATATGAGCTGGAAAAAGTGGACATTGATAACAAAAGCTGCAAAAGTATAACTTTTATTCATGTAGTTTATTATCTTTGGAGACTGGTTAATGATCTTGTAAGTTTGGTTTGTATACTATTTACAGTGGAGTAAAATATAAGTCTTGGTTCCCCATTCCCTAAAATATGTGAGGTAACTGACCATAAATATTAGCTCAAATATTGTATCAAATTCCATATCTGCTGACCTTCAGATATCCCCAAAAAAGAGTTCATAAGGGGCCAGCATTGTACTATCCACTCCCATCACACCCCCAAGTTAGAAGGTAACTGGATTTCAACCCAACCATGCAGTCATAGGTAGCTCTGTATGCATAATTATGCCCAAGTAGTCTCTAGAGATAAACCATTTTGGCTTGGGATTGTATCAGATTTCATCTGTTGATCCTGAAATTTTCAAAAAAGTGATTGGAAGGGCTTCATAATATCCACTCACCTTCTCCCCCTTAAAAGGTAATTGGATTTCAGCCCAACCAATCAAAAAAGCTTTCTATGCCTATGTATGCCCAAGTAGCCACCAGGAATAAACCAATTGACTTGGGATGTGCAGAGAGAGTTGACTGGCTTCCCAAGAGCAACTCCCTACTACAGCAGTCATTTGATCATTTGCACTTAGCTACCATGTGACATGCCTTACAATTTTATCCTACTTAGTTTATTTGGCTGTGTTGTTTGTGTCTCTATTGTACTAGGTTTAGTTAGTACTATTGAGGTTAAATACATCCTGCAAAGCATATGATAACATTTAAAGTTCGGAAAATTGAAAAAAATCCTTGAAGAGCATGCAATACACAGTTCTATCATGAGTAAGATAATTCAACAAATGTAAATGTGTAACTCGAATATTTTCTGCAGAAAAACTCACATAAAATGTGTTGTGACCTACAGATTAAATATGTAGTACACATGTAGAGGGACTGTGCCACTCATTTGTAATAAGATGCTACTTGGAATACAGTACATTGCTTACATTGAGGTATTATACTGCAGCTATAATGGAGTCAATGATTCTGTTTTGGTCTTTACATGTGCTAGAATTCCATCTTTGAAAAGTGTAATAATGATGGGAGATGACACCTTCAAAGGAACTTACAAGTTTAAAGAAGTGGTAGAGAATGGCAAAGAGGAGCATTTTCAGACAATGAAGAAGCTACATGAGTCCTTGAGTTTTGATGATCCTATCAACATTCAGTTTACATCAGTAAGAATAAGTATTTCTTCTCTGTTTGTAAGATCTTTAGCTATTTCTACTTTGGATATTGTTTATTTGTTATATTTTCAACTTGATGATAATTTGCAATACTTGAACAGTTTATAGGTACACTATAAGTTTTTAATTTTATCTTACTGAATGCCTGTAGCAGTACACAGTCCAGGCTTCATGATTTGAGAAAGTAGGCAGTGATGTTTAATTAGATCTGCCATAAAACTATTTCAGATGTAGATCTACATGCAGAATCACAAATGTTTTGCTGTCACTCTTCTTTATTTCCTTTCATTTTATTTTGTAATGCAAGAAGGTTTTTGAAGCAAATGAATAAAAGATAAAATTTGGTTCCTTGAGTTCTTGTTTTTGCCGACATTAAGTTGTGTGAGCTTCACAACAGCATTGCTGTTCAAGTATTATTTACTTGGGGATAATTTGCTGTAAAAGTTGAAAAAGCTATGGGGAAACATTTACCTTTAGGGATAATAGTCATAGTTACCACAGTTTTTAGGAAAAATAAAACTGCTGTCCCCTATAAAAGTATTCATTCACTGGTTCACTGCTCCATATTAGCTGCTTCAATGAACAGCAGCTTTGACCATTTTTACCATTCTTGTTTAATAGAAGCCTGACAGTGTAGGGGTGCAAATAAGTGCTGGCCAAAATAAGTGCTGGCAAATATGAGATCAAATTACTCATGGTGAATTGAAGGGTTTATTCACCTTTCAATTTCTTCTGAGATAACCTGGATCAAATGTCAACCTTCAGGACTATTGTCAAATGCTTGAATGGGCAACTAATTGATATTGATAGCAGTTCTTGACAAGGTTAAAGGGCCAAACCTCTAACCCCAAACTACAATTTTGGTACCGGGGGGGGGGCACCGAAATTCTCAATTGGCTCAGCTCTTTGATTGACAGTTAATTCAAACAGTGCAGAGTACCAAAGCTTATATTACACATCATGAACAGTACTGAGAGTGTTTTGATTACATAAATTGAGTTTTTCTATACTCGCCTGGAAGCAATAAACTGAGATTGTATCTGGATGAGGGTGAATTTCAGAAAATTGTGGAAGGGACTTCAATAAGATGGTTAGGAGAATTGGTGCTGTTTGGGGTGAGAGGTTTGGCCCTTTAAGTAGAGGATAATTTTTTTGAAACATGTTCCATTACAGTTTTAGGGAGATCTCTCCTCATTTAAGCTTTCCCCAGGAATTGTGGGTAGTAGAACTTTATATGTGGTAGTGTGGGGTAAATGTTTGTCACTCTGTTCAAAAGCTTTCATTATCCCCAATTGCTGATCAATTTTTGTAAAATTTGTTATGATGGTGCCTTATTGGAAGGGCAATTAATGTAGTGCATACTGTGGCCAAATTATTGGACAAACAAACTATGGTCCTTTTTTGTAATCCTTGGGAGTCTCACTCTTTGATAATTTGGTTATATTACTGTAAATGGTACTGAGTCTAGCTGTTTCTGGAGAGGCATGCTCACCAACCTAAGTGAGTAGCCTCAAGGCAAAAGTCTGCATGAGACCAGTTGGTTCAATTACTTTGATTGCTATTTCAGCAAGGCATTATTAGTACTGTACTATAATTCTAATAGTTGCCAGAGTCCACTTTTGTTTACAATTTATGTACCATAATCATGGCAGTTTCCTAAAAGTATGGAAGTACTGTAATACTGTATCTGTGACTTCAATAATGAAAATAAATTGATCCTGTAGCAATACTAGTACTGTATCTGTTACACTGCTGTCTTTGCTGTGTGAGGACATTGCACTCAGAGAGGCATGCATTACTCCTGCATCCAGGTAGTTCCTATTTGGCTTATCATCTCTTGTTTTCATGGACCACGTGTTTGGTCTAACGGTAGAGCATCCGCTTCTCACACGGAAGGCCTGGGTTCGATTCCCAGGTCAAGTCCTACCAAGGACTCTAAAAAAGGAGCCTACTGCAGTTGTGCATAATGCTCCACATTAGCAATGGTGTAGGGAAAACAAGCCAGGGAGCCACAACTGGCAAAAAGGCTGTGGCCTGCTTGACTTGAACAAATAGGTTTGAAACTGGGCTATAAAACTTTATCTAACTAACTAGCTAAATCTTATTTTCATGGTGTAGCTGAAGCAGAAGTCTTGAAGAATATTGAAGATTTGAGCTTTGCTCTTTCAACAACCACTGTCAATTTGGGAATCCACTGTTTTCACTTCTTTCAGCCTAAAAGTACACAAAGCAGAAGTACCCAAATCTAAAGCGCAATAATCCTTAATTGCTAGGTGTCAAGCCGGTGCTATATATATTTGTTAGTTTGACATGAATTCAAGTTACAATGTGTATAAATTGCAGACCATGATTCTCTTCAAAATATTATACTGAGTAGGTCATTAGGTCAGAAGGGTTGAGTGACTGCAGCAAGGGCTGCATATTCTAGTTTTTGTGGTAAAGATTCTGTGAATGCATGTTCATTGAAAGGTAGACTTTCTTATTTGTACACGAGTTGAAAATCATGTATAACTTGAGAAATTCTTTTCTGTTTGTCCAAGGGTACAACTGGTTTTCCGAAGGGGTGCACCTTGTCACATCAGACGCTTCTAAACAATGCATGCTCAATTGGTTTTACGTTGAATTACAATGAAGAGGTAAGGAAAGGGTGATACAGGTGTGGGGGGGAGAGGGGTGGGGCTGTTTGCAGGTTCATTTTAAGATGCAATGTATGCTCAATAGCCCTTGTGCTTATGATGTCACATTTATAAACAAAAATAAACCTTTTGAAAGATACAATTGTATATTGCATCTGTAATTAGAAATGTAGACAACTAATATGTGTACTAATCAGATCTGCACATAATTCTTCCATGACCACTCAGTAGTCTTCTATCATTTTTGACTTTTCCATTAAGGCTTATTTTTTGTCTGCTACAGTTACAGTAGGAATGACAGGTTTTCTGCACGGCTAAGCATTACCAGTTGTCAGAGAAACAAAAGTAATATACTCTCTTTCAAAACTTGGAGATGCATAAAACGTAACATCAATTAGCTTGTATGTAAAACATCGAACAAGATTTTATACAGTATGTGGCTTTTTCTTACTGAAAATTTGAGGAAACTTTTGTAGATCTTGATGTCAAAGATAACTAGCTAAGTGATCCCTGATCCTCTTCATCTCAGTCCTGATTCTCCCTCTTTTGTGGGTACAAACTTGTAATGGATGAGGATAGCGTTTGTTGTTTTTAGTGTGTGGCAACCAAAGAGTGTAAGATCCACAAGTCAAGTTTTATTTTTCAGTTTGCATTTCGTAAGAATTAATACATTGGTATTCTTTGTGAAGAGAGAGCTTTTAGTGTAGTTTTGGATCAACCTTGCAAACTTGTATATACTATGGATTGTCTTATTGAAAAGTGTAGAAAGGAACTTGAAAGCAAAAACTTGAAATGAACGTAAAACTTTCCAGGAGGGTTTCCTTTTAAACTGTGAAAGAATCGAATGATTGTGAGTATTTATTATTCTTCTATTTTGAACTCTCTGTACATGCTGATAAGAGACTAAATATTATAATTGTATGAAAATTTGTCTGTGCATGTATAATGCTTAAACTTGAGGAGAAAGAAATTTTATTGTGAAGTTTGTTGCCAAATGCTAAAATGCTAAATGTTAAATATTTACATTTTTGGGTGTGTTTTCCTGTTCAGGTTATTATCAAAGTTTTGAAAAAAGGTGTTTGAAGTTAGTTTGTAAAGTAGAAATGAGGACATTTCTCATTATAAGCATGAATCTTATGTGAGATGTATTTATAGCGTTACTTAACGCGGAAAAGAGTTACGTTTCTTTATAATTTAGTATTGCACTTTATTGTTTTTTGCTACTTGCACAGTGAGCTGAGCTGAAGGTCAACCTCAAGGTCATGATGGTCTGACTGTGACGTCATAGTAGGGTTGTTCTTGTTATTGAGGTGGAACGAATAAAAATAGGCGCACACCATCCGTGTGCAAACACTGCATTATCTCCTGTTTGATCTAGCCACTCACAGGATGTTATTATGATTTATGCATATGACTTACTGTTTTGACCAGACAGCTTAATGCACCGTCTGCATGGTTCTAAGCTCAAAGCATTATTTTTAAATAGTTTGATCTGGCCTGTCAACTCATCAACATGTATAATTAGGGCTCTCTCGTAATATTGATTCCCAGTGTAATTCAACTGTATTCTATTCGCAATTGTTTACCAAGAGGACTCATAAATTGTTGTGCACCATTAAAGAACTTGTGTTCCCGTTAATTTGGATTATTATTATCGGTATGTTTACCGCTCGGACTTTTGTAAACTTTGTGTGAGGCTGCCACATGCTACGCAACCAAAAGAAGGCCTTACAATCATCTGATCTTAAATAGTTGTGGTAACAGCAAATTTCAGATCAGATGATCTCTTAACTCACCTCACATTCCATTCAAATTAATCTTCCATAATCTCATAATATATATTTGAATGATATTAGTAGCAGCTGAATTATTCTTCTCCACAAAGAGGCTGTGGCCAGCTTGACTTGAACAAATGTCTCTAAAAAATCCAATTGGTTGGAAACTGGCTGTAAAACTCAATCTAACCTAATCAATCTACAAAGAGGCATATTTTAGTCTTCAATTTTCTTAATATTCATGTTAAGTGTTTCCTCAGGATAATGCTTGATCCATAGCTTTTACCATTTCCTAACTTCTTCAACCAGTGATCTTTGACTTTCAGTAGTATAAACACCTAAAATATTTAGAGAAATGGCAATTACCCCCAGTGTTAAAGTCTTAAATATCATGCTCTTAATGGTCCAACATTTCAAACAGAATAAAGATGCAAAAAATTGATTGTTGGCCAGAATGCTCAATTCTCCCTACATGGCAGTTTACAAGAGCTGTAGTTCCTTAGATGTGAGGTCACAAAGTACATTCAAGAACTCTTCCACTGTTGGACAATTTAAAACTAAATTTAAAACTCATTTGTTTTCTTTGTTCTTTTGACCGCCTGTTGTATAGTTTAAGCGCTTTAAGACTTCTTATGTAAGGTGCTATATAAGAACTGTTATATTATTTTTATTATTATAATTATTCCTCAGGATCCAGTTTTTTCACAGACATTGGATAGCACATTGAACTGTGTACATCAAATCTTTTTGTTGATAATTCTTGCTCCTGAAAGGGTGGAAGAGCATCAAATATTGAGATACAAGTTATTAGGCTTATAAATATGTGAAATATAATGAAGCAAGCAGAAAGAAGGCATAAATAATTGTCTTTAGAATTCGTATAATATTTATATAAGTATTTACTATTTTGACTGGAATATGAACATCTGCAAAATGTCTTCACTTGTTACAAATCTGCTTTTAAAGGTCTTCACTATAGTGTAAAGTAGCTCAGTGAACTCCTGTGATTTGTTAAGTAGCAATTCCAGCATGCATGCATAAAAGTTCATGCAACAAAATGTGAATTGTCATTTTTATGAAGTGAATGTAGAAGAAGAACCGAAATGAAGCTCTAATACGTTAAATGTTGTATATTTTAATACAATATGTCATAGCATTACATGCAGGTAGTGTTGGCCAGGATGGGTGTTTTGCATATGTGCACAAATCTACAGTATATTAGTAGACAGTGTAAAGTCTAAGTGGAGAGAAACCACTTTGAAATGTATCTTAAACAATCTCAGTAGGGTTTATCATATAGCCACAATATGTTATGTAACAAAAATGTCATCAAATTTCAGAAATCCTGTTTGTCTGACTGTAAACATTACCGTAGATCCTTTTAAACGTCAGCTGAATATTAGAATATCTTGTTCTCGCCTTGAATACATAGGCAGACCAAATGTATCTTTTGGTAAGCAAAACATTCCAGCAGTGACAATGAAACCATGTTACAATATTATGAAGAGATACTTCTACTATTTGAATTGTTGAGTTTAATGATAAAGCTGGTCTTTAAAGTAAATATAACAAGTTATTTCACTTTATGAATTGAGTTGGTAATATTTGCCTTGAAGGTGGGAGGAAATATTGACAAACATAAGTTATATAGGCCACTTTTCTCTAAAAGCTGGTATGTTCAATTGGGTATGTTGTTTAGGTAATGAAGCATTGCTTTGGGAACCCCAGATTTAAATGGAAGTATCACAGCCAATCATGTATGCAGTGAGTCGCTTCATTGTTGCCCATCCAGAAATGTGTGTCAGAGATCATTGCTAGCATACATGCCTATGTGGCCTTTTGAGATACTTAAAACCCATTTTGCATGGCCTGAAGTTGGCTTTGAAGCTGGCAGAGATTGTAATCATGCATTTTTAAAGTTTTTAAGATAGATTATTTCTGAAAAGTCACATCATTTTATAATGTCTCATGTTGTCATAAGCATAACATTGCAGTTCAACAACTTTTGAGCTTATGATTTCCCAGTTTAAGGGACACTTTAACATATTCAATAAGTGAAAAATATTTAAATCCATACTTGATGGTGGTACTTCCACTGGAATGCTTAAAGAAAGACTATATATGTTCATTGTGGTTTCATCTTTACATCAAAACATGCAAAATTGAAGTTTGGCCAGTGAGTAATTTAATGTTATGGAAAGATTTGCCTATTCCTGATTCCTGCCATTGATCAAACTTCAGACAATTTGTTTTGTGTATGGCAGGACGAGGAACTCAATTCACAACCACTTAAACCCAGGGGGAAAACCCTGATGTTCATCCCTTTGTTAGAATTATGTTGAAATGGGTCATGTATTTCTGTGTTGTCTTCAGTGAAGTTTCAGAAATTTAGAGGAATGTGGTCTTCCCCCTCCACCCAAAAAAAGAAAGAAAAAAAAAAGTTCAACAACCAACTGGTTCATAGGCTTCTGTACATGCCTTCTTTGCCTTTAATTTTGCAAAACATCTGAAGCAAACTTAGTACTGTAATGCAGACAATCCAATTTTTAATAGTTCCATCATACTTAGGCCTACCCCTGAGTCATTGGACAGTGCTGTTCTTGATATTTAATTGAAAATTGAAGATATTATCCTCTCATAGAACCTGTTTTACTGTATATCTTGCCACTGATCTATTTGGTATTGTAATAACGTTTTAAAATAGGAAGCTTTAGATATAGTGTGCTGTTAACTCTATCTTAAAACATTTACAAACACTTAGATATATTTGATGTAGATAACATCCTATACATAGTAAATCATTGATTAATTAGTTAGATAGATAAGATTCAATGACACAACAACACGAATTTGTTATATGGTGTCATCAAGTTTAAATACTGTGTAAGTCCTCCCATTTTGTCGCCTCTTACAAGGGGGGGGGGGGAATACGGTGGGCATACTCAACAACCCCCAGCCCACAGGGGGAAGTAAATCATTGGATATGATTTGTTGGCAAGTTAGGGGTTAGTTTAATACAATCATTTGCTGAGCAAAGATAATCATAATGTTTGATTATAGAACTAATACTTAATTGTTGATTATATTTACTTCCTATGGGAATTACTGAAGCATGAAGGCATAAAGCAGTTTTGTGAGATTCACGCATTGATTTATAATGCATATGTTAGTTTGATGGGATTTAATGACAGGCTAACATGAATGTGTTACATAGTGTCAACCAGATAAGAAGGTCAAGTTTAAATATGGTTCAAGTTCAAGTATTTTGTGTATCTCAGATGCTGTCTGAAATTTGTCAGATTTCCTCAGACAGCATTCAAAGTTTAGTTTGGTCTAATGATAATGTGGATTTTCAAATGACTGTAATCTGTTGTCTGATGCTGTTTAGCTTCTTATGTTAGGTTTTTCAGAAGCATTGGCATAGCCAAAGGAGGGAGGGTGAGAGGGGGCCATGACCCCCAGTGGAATTCTGATAGAAAGTTATTTTGTAATCAAACAGAAACTTGATTTCAACTGATGTTTAATGTTGTATTAGATTGCATCTGAAGGTGCTCAAGTATTAACAAATTTCTCAAAGGGGAGAAATACCCCTTAGACCCCTCCCTTAGTCTCTATAGTGGCCAATCAAAAACTAAAATCCTGTGGCTATACCAGTGTTCAAAAGAGGAACATTTCTTAAAAATGACATTACAGTTTTTTCTGCCCGTCAACTCTGTACCACTTGACGTCATATCATGATCCTTTTTTTTTCCAATTGTTTTTGCAATAAATCTTTCAAAACTTTGATTTTATTTTAGGGAAATCGCATATGTTTGCCCATTCCTCTGTATCATGCATTTGCTGCAACCGGGGGACCTATGACAACCATTGTACATCCTGTGCCGTCGATTTTTCCATCACCTGTGTTTGAACCAGAACCAACACTTAAAGCAATCGAGGAAGAAAAGTAAGTCATGCCATAACGAACATTGTGGTCATTCCAGCAGAGCTGTTTCCTTAAACTGTGTGTCACAGGTGTCGTTATTGAACATGTTAGTCTCTCAAATGATCAAATTGGAAGGTACCAACCTAGTTCAAACGGTATTGAAAGTTTAGAATGTTTTCTTTCTATCCATGTAACTATTATCTCGATACAATGGTGGAAAGGGTACTCCAATTTTCATTGAAAGTATAATTCTCAGTGTTTTTAAATGGAGATTCTTCCAAAGAGCAGGTTTTTGAACAGTTTTCCTTCATGTAAATTCACCTAACTTTTGTTAGCATGGTCCTAAAATCTAGTTCAAATGTGTGAGTATTTGTATTCATCATGCTCAAGTTTCATCCACTTTGACCAACAGGAACATTACACCTCTTTCAAAAGTAAAAAAAAATCTTGGGTTTTGAGATTGAGTCGGGTTTGAGATTGAGTCGTTGCTTTGTTCTTTGTTGGAATTGGTCAACAATCCTGTGACGTCACAGGCAGGCATTCAAACAGATGCCATTTCGCTTGCACACACCTAGAGAAATTCTGTAATTTTTCATTGCCCTTATCCCATTTTAGCTGTAATCATTTTCCTTAAGAAAAAGTCATCAGATGGGGATATTTTTCCTTTATGGAGTCGTAAATTTCTTGATTAAAAAAAACTTTATTGACAGTGGAAAAATCAGGAGAAATTTAGGACTCCTCAAAATGCATTGAATGGCAGTTTAGGCGTGGGTATTTGGCACTTACCATAACAAAATGTTAGGGGGCTAAAATATATATTCAAAATATCTTGTGTTCAATGCATTGAGATTCCAAATATATGAAAAAAATTTTTTTGTCAAAGATATACAATGTTGTGCAGTGAGCTTTGAAACAAATATCCTAAACGGTCTTACATAAAATATTGAGCAAAAATAGAAATTCTCATACTGCCCCTAAATGGACTCTTCTGATTAAATTATAATGTGGAATACAGCGCTGCCTTGGTGTGTACAGTCAACCGTAAAAACTGCAAAAAAAGTTGTCTTGTTGCAGCAAGTAGTGAAAAAGCAATGATCGTTTGGGCCAAAATGTTCCATTATGTGTTCCAGATATTTTTATGCAGACTACTTAAAGGTGAAAATTTTGATACCTTCCTCCCACAATTGTCTAAAACTCTTCCTCATTCAGACACAATCTCAGTTAATTCCCTAAAGGTGAGTCAACAAGACCAAATGTGTAATTAGAAGACTCCCAGTACATGAAATGAAATAGAAGCTATTGTACTCTGTGACAAAGGGAGAATTCTGTAGGCGGCTACGAAACTTTTAAGTTTGGAGTGAGAATTAACTGCCTTTAATCTTTTTGTAAAGATAGGACAGGATAAGTATGGTAATAACAGTTGCAAACTGACTGCATGATCAACTGGTTAGGGCATCCAACTTTGCGACTGGTTCATACTAAGGACTTAAATAATGAAACCTAGCTACTGCCATTTTGCTTGGTGCTCAGCCTAAGCAATGATATAGGGAAAACAAACCTGTGAACTTCATGTGGAAAAAAGTTTGTGGCCTTGAAGCAAGGGGGAAGGATTGTGTAAAGTTGTAAATGTTGGTGGAGGGAATTCCAGAAAAAGATGGAACTTCAATGCTCTTATTCAACTTAAATCAAATTAAAGAAGTATTAAATACTTACCGTAAAACCAAGGTTTGTAGAAAGGCTCACCCTAGTTTACATGAAAGTGTGAGTTGCAAACATTTACAAAAGTTTTGCAGAGTAGAGAACCACGGTGGAGTTCCATCATGTAAGTTTTCATTATTCTTGGTACTTATAAGCCTGAAAATTTTCTTGTAAGTTTGCAGAGACTGTCACAATGGATTAATACTCACAACTTAGTTGATTAATGTATGTCTAACAGTAAAGGAAAATAATCAGTCTGATGTGCTTTCTTTTTTTGTGGCAGGGTGACCTCCATCTATGCAACACCAACAATATTTGTACTACTGCTCAGTCATCCTAACTTCAGCAAATACAATTATGATACTCTGCAGTCAGGGTTGATGGGGGGTTCCCCCTGTCCAGCTGCACTTATGAAGCAGGTCATAGAAAAAATGGCAGTCCCCTATTTAATGGTAAGAAGAATTCTGCTAAAAGGTCCATTCAATTGTTTTGTGTGTCTCTGGAGAAGATAGCTGCATGCATTTAACATTTGTTACTCAAAATGAGCTTGACACAAAATGGAGGAGTGAGGTCTTATCACATGGATGAAATGAGCTTTTGGGTCATTTTGTCACATGGTTGAACAAAGCTTTGGTATCATCTTGTCTTATGGATGAACAAAGCTGTGGTATTTTGCAAATGTAAAGATAGAATTCATCCTATTCCACTCATGCAAAGAGTAACATCACAATAGTGTGTATAATGGAGAAATCTTCAGGCAGTATCAGAAATAGTTTCAATTAATATAAGGCTATGATGTCATCTATGCTTGCTTCAAGTACTTGGATTTAAAATGTGAGTTCTTCATCTGCTGTTATCTGTAGAACAACAGTTAGTTTGTGAGGTAATTGAATAGCCTGAATTGAATACTGAATATAGGATTAGTTAGTGTCCAAACTACTCACTTTGAGGTTGGCTTACATGAAGTATATACTCACTAGTATATAAAAAACTTTGCTGTAGAGCATATAAGCCATGGCACTTAAAGCAAAGGATGTCTTGTGACAGAGTGGTCTATTCCACCAGCTGTGTTTTACTTGTGCATGGATTCGAATGCTGCTTGATGTATGTGGGTTTTTCTCTGTGTACTCTGGCTTTACCCCCACTTGGCATAGGCTTACCACTAAAAACAGTTACCCAGCCAGCAAAGCTGTGTGCTCTGTGAACTGAAGCACCTTTGGGTGATCAGTTATCTAGTCAACTTTGTCTTTGCCTAAGCAAGGGTTGTTTTGCATGCATGGCTTAGCAAAAACACTGTAATTGTAGAGCATGTGATAAGCCACAAGACCGAATGCTTGCGAGACCGAAGGACGTAGTGTTGTTTGACGTCCCATTTGCCTCACAAGAAAATCCCATTTGATTTACTATTTCGCCCCAAACCACCATATGTAGATGCTTTCGTTCTCGCGGACCTTAATTTACTTTCGGTCTTGCGGGCCTTATTTGCAGTTTTGGTCTTGTGGACCTTAATTTACTTTCGATCTTCACGGACCTTCGGTCTCGCGGACCTTATTTCAGTTGCGGTCCCCCGTAACTTTGGTCTTGAGAACCTTAATGACCTTATGATCACACGTTATACCAGTTACCGCTTCTTCCATATGCTGCAATACAATTTCGGTCGCGCAGACCTTCGGTGATAAGAGTTCGAGTAAGTACTGTACGTCAATTTAATGTAAGTACAGTATTCACTTGTATTATATTGTAATGGTCTTACTGTGAACTTACATTTTCATTTCAAGAAACAACATATTGAGCACTTTCAGTATCCTATGAGTAATTTTGTCACAAGCAAAAACATATTTTTTGATTACTCATTTCACAAAAAAGTTCACAGAGAAAAGCTTTTATTTATTTATTGTTTTATGCTGGTGTTGCAGAGTAGCGATGAATTAGCAGAAACAGAAGGAGCTCCCAATCCTCACAGTATATCCTGCAGGCTTTCCAACTTTAATCTAACCTCATCTCCTGAATCCTAATTCCTCACCTAGAGGCATGATGTGTGGTATGATATACCTGTCTCGAGACATGAATGTGACACTTTCAAATTAAAAAAGGAATATTAAGTGACAAAGAGGCATTGGCTTTTGTCTTTACCCAGTTTACTAATTCTTTCAACAGAAGTATGTCAACTTACAAATTTCTTTTTCTCTTGTTGTGTAGATTGGCTATGGATTAACAGAGACAGGACCAGCTATGACAATAACACCAAAGGATGTACCAGCAGAAGAAAGAATTAAATTTGTTGGAAACTCTATTGACCATCAAGAGGTAATAGTTTATTTGATTTTCAAATAAAATCTGGAATGATTGGCCAGATGGGATTTAACAACACACCCTCATGAAAGTGTTATATTGTATGGTGTCACCTGGAAAAGAAAATGGTGCAATGTTGGGTTAAAATTGGACCTTATAAAAAGAAGCGTTTAATTCCACTGAAATGTCCAGGCAAATGTAGAGGTCATGTTAAAGATTTTTATACAGTTTACTCTCCTTGAGAAAGCACAGAATGAGGAAGAGTCCCTCTCTTCAAACAAAGTTTCCATGTCACAGCTAGTGAAGCTCAGTGTAGTACTTCTGTCAGCAACAGCCAATGAGAATTTGACTGATGTATTTTATACACAATCACAGTGTATACAATATGTTTTCTCAGGAATGATGAGAGCCCTTATTGATCTGGGAGCTGTGGAAAATAAGAAATCAAATCCTTAGGGAGTCTAGTTCTAGGTTTGGACTGGGTCCTGGAAAATTTGAAAAATCAGAAGGAATTGAAAATAAAATTTTCACGCCTGGAAAGTCAGTGAAAATGTACGATTTCTTAAAAACACAAGGAAAATTCAGAGAATATTAGGATCTAAACCAGGGTTGTCCAACCTACGGCCCGTCAGAAAAAATCTATATTGCAAAATTATCCAATAAGGAGATTAATTGATGACTACTTTAGGCTTCGCCGTCCACTATGGCATGCTTACTTTTGAATGAAATAATTCATTTCAAATGTGTGCTACATGTAGCTACATTTGGAGTGTTGTTCACAGGGGCGGATTGAGAATGATGAAAATTTGTCCGAATACTCTCCCCAACACCATCAATTTTTCCTAAAATTTATTTATTTGTTCAATCAAAAACGAAAATGAATCAGTGTTCCCTACGCACGATGATTCCATTTTGTTGCCTTGGGAAACGGGAAAAATTAAAAAAAAAAAAAAAAAAAGAGTATAGAATGCGGCCCCGCTTCCATCATAACCATTACATGTGGCCCACTGCTGCGAAAGGTTGGACAACCCTGATCTAAACTGATTGTTCATTTTGTCACAGTGTACAGATATTTTAACTTATTTTTGTGGAAAAAAGATGGAGGTAAGGGATTTCTCACTAATTTTAAAAGTCCTGGAAGTATCAGTCAAGGTCCTCGATGGTCATGATAATGCCATTTTGAATGTGTACGAAAGGTTTCATCAACTACCAAGTTCATATGCAATGCAGTGTTAAGTAAAATGGTCCTCTTGTAAGGGTCAGATACCAAAGATGCAAATGATTCCATTTTAGAGGTTGTGAGGTAGTACAAGTTCATGTGGGTAAAATGATCCCAGCTTAGACATCAACGGGAAAGGAGAAACATGTTTTCTTCAAGAGCTAGTACATGTCAGTGCAGGAAACAGTTTGATTTACTTTTTGTGATGGAAGGTTTCAAAATCTGTGATGTGGCCACTACACAAAAAAATGCTAATCAGGAAACACTGACCATGTGGTCTGGGCAACGCCTATAAAACAGATTGCCAAGCTGCCAATTCAATGACTTTAAAAAAAAATTGCCAAAAAAAAATTGTTTCAGGAGGTGAAAACTACATCTCAGTTGTATTGTGACTTTTGTAATCTTTAAAGAGTATGCATTTTTTCCACTGAGATTGGGGGAATTATGCAAAACATGTGGGGTCATTATAGTACATTGAGTAGACATTTAATTGTACACTGCTTCATTAGGTTTGGTTGGTTGGTTGGTTTGAACTGATTGCCTCGTCATCTAACCTGGTCCCCTGATTGAGAGGTGGATGGTCTAACACTAGACTTAACACCCAGTGCTTAATTAGGGAATCTATAAAAAAAAATATGCATTTGCTATACCTTATGTATGGCGTGGCTATATGTTAGATCCAAGTTGGAAAAATATCCAAACATTTCAGCCGTACATTTCCAATGCAAGGACAAATTGGTCAATCAGTTGAAAAGGAAAACAAAAGGAATCCTAGACAATATCCGTCATTGTCATACCATCTTGTGACCTTGATGAGAATTGGAAATTTTTTGTGACAAGTGTAACTAAATTCAAATTAAGATATCTTGAATTTGGAATAAAGTTTTGTTACTCGGTTTGAAGGACATAAATGGGAGTGATTTTCTTTTTCACACATAAATGTTGAAATACTTCTGGAATATACCTCCGTACCCAAATTGAGCCACCCCTCAGTAACCCTGATGTCCAATCATTTAAAAGTTGTGTTGCAAGCAAATATTAATTTGTGATGAATAAAAGAGCTATGTAGTGAATATAGCATTTATCACAGTTAAAAAGTAAACTTGTGTTTTGCCATATTCTTAATATAATGACATAATTTTGTAGTTGTTAATGGAAATTGTTATCCTCAAATCTTTTTTACAAATATCATTGGAGCACATGTAGTGTATTACTTATAAGGCTCTACTGGCTAACTAATACTGAGCTTATTTTGAACCAGACATGAGAACAATGATGCTACTTTACATACAGCATAGTGTAACCCTTTTGTACTCGTTCTAGCACTTCAGATATAGCCAGAGAGTGTGAGGCTTGCACCTCTTTATGTTGTCACATACAGATCAAAACTGCAAGTAGCTATGAAAAAATCCACTACAACAAGGAGAAAGATCATTGCCCTCCACCACACGGTTAAGGGCCTACTTGTATTATTTTATGGCATGTTATTGCCACTGTTCCACCGGCCGTCAAAGTGCACAAAATCCACTTGAAGGCAGGTGCTACAGGCCTAGGGTGAAAACAGGAACAGCCTTAATGCTAATACACAACATTGGTAATATCTAACTTTTTCCAGGAACAGAAATAGTGTTAATATGAAATCTAATTTTTCTCAGCTCAAAGTTGTGGATCCAGTTACCAGGACAATCTTGCCTGTCAATACTGAGGGTGAGGTATGCTGTAGAGGTTACAACATCATGCTGGGATATTGGGAAGATGAAGCTAAGACAAAAGAAGTCATTGATGATGCTAATTGGTTTTCTACTGGGTATGTAGATGGTAATGCACTGCACCTATCAGAAGACCACTTGTTTGGTCTAACAGTAACAGCATCTGCCTCTCACACAAAGGGCCCAGGTTCTATTCCCAGGTCGAGTCATACCAAACACTCTAAAAATGGTACCAACTGCTGTTGTGCGTGATGCTCCGCATAAGCAATGGAGTAGGAAAAACAAGCCAGTGAGCCACAAGTGGAAAAAAAATCTGTGACCGGCTCGACTTAAACCAATAGGTTGGAAACTAGGCTGTAAAACTCTGTCACTCCATCAAACCAGCTAACCTATCAGGAGATTCATTTCCAAACAGCAATTACAAAGAATTTTGGAATAGGGGTTTGGTATGCATCACATTTTTTCAATAGCATTTTACTTTGGCAAAGCAGATTACACAGCAACAATATGTGCCACAATCCTTTGTAACAGCTGTATTGAAATAAAGAGTCTATTGCAAGACACACCCTCTGACTCTAGCAGTGGTGTGTCAAAATGTTGGAAATGTTTGTTTGAGTTGTAAGACAGGGGTGTGCCAAAGTTTTAATGTTTTGTCAAAACAACTAAATAATAGGTGTGGCGTATTCTACTGAAAATGTGTGTTACAGTCCTTGAAAATGTTAGGTCCATGGTATGATGAAGGAGTGTGTCAATGCACAAAAATGTTTGACACTCCTAGCAAACATTGACCTTGGTTGTATGTTAGAGTGTGCATCTTACAAAAGTTCATATACTACGTACTTGCTAATGGTATTCCAGTTTGCCAACTTTTGACAAGTCAGAAGTATTCATGTGATAAACTGGTACTAGCCATATTGTGAAAGGTGCAGTCTTTAGCCATGGTTATACACAGACTGATTTTGTTTTGAGTTGGCTGATTTATGTCGGCCAATCCTGGCGTAGAGTACGGAAGTGTATACACTGCCTGATTTCTTGTCCAGTTTACCGCCTGCCACTGTTAACCATGGCTATGTTTTCCTTTGGTAAGGCACTCTTTTCATACTGGGGTCCTGATATTTGGGATTTTTCGTGTTGTACAGAATTGACCTAAGCCTAGCCTGTGGCATTTCTATCAGTTTCATGGTTTGGCCATCAGACCGCAGGCTTGCCAACTTCAATTGTAGGCTATGTACAATTTGCAGTGTTGACATGTATGTGCATGGATGTTTTCAGCCGACCTCACTCTTGATGAAAAGATTACTCATCCAGTCAGAGTTTGCATTTGCAGACCTTTGTAGATTTTGTCATCTGTTGGTGAATTAGGCAAAAAAAGTATCCATGTGGACTGACATGATACAACTCTATCAGCCAACAAGGCAATTGGCTGACAAAATAGGTCTGTGTGACCACGTCTTTATTACTGTTTTTCCCCATGGATGTTCAAGTCCATATTAGGCACTCAGACTTTGATCCATGGATCCTGTTAATCTGGTGTGTTAGCAGCTGGGATATTAAAGAGAGGACTAAGAATACCCATCAATTGACATTGTTAGCATAAGCAAGAACACATAATGCATAGTCCAATGCAACAAACAATCTTTAAAGATGGGTCATGTCCAGGAAGAAGAGGGGGCACAAGGTTTGATTTGATTGTTCTCCTGCCTGTTGTAGGAACCTAAGTTCTCCTTATGCAGATTTTATCCTAACTAACCCCAAATTTTTTTATCTGTATCTTAAGCTATGTCTATGTTAAGAGCTGTATGTTCAGTAATGAATTTTTAACTTACATATGTGTCTCACTGCAATACAGCAACAAACCCTCACAGCTTTTTCAGTCTCAAGATAGCTGAACAGGCAGGTCACTGATGGATTTTGGATTTACAGTGGTCAACTAGGGATGACTAAGAGTTGGTATATTTTCTTATCTTTGTGTTGTTGGAAAATTTTTACTTTTGAAAGAGGGCTTTGGTGCAGAATCATTCTATATTTGACTCATTCTTAAATAAGGGAAGACTGTTGCATTCTCACCAGTCTGCCATTGTTAATTTCCTAAATTACTCTTCATCAATATTTGAACATAATTTTGTGGTCTCATTTTGCATGCTTTTTGTAGACCTATGTGAAAAATTTATGTTATCTTATCTTTGAAAACTTTGTGAGGTTATGGAGGTGAAAAAAAATGTTTGGAAGACCTTGAAAAAAACTGAGTACATTGATAGGATAAAAGGTGAAAAGGGGAAAAGATTATCAAAATTGTTAATGTTTTTTTTTTCTGTTTTTTTGGTAGTGATCTTGGTTCAATTGATGAAGATGGTAAACTCAGAATCACCGGTAGGATTAAGGACATTATCATACGTGGAGGAGAGAACATTATGCCTGCTGAGATTGAAAACTTTCTTCTTGGACATCCCAAAGTTGAAAATGTACAGGTAAGAAATGATAATGTGCAAATTTATAGATTTTATACATTGATTTCATGAATGGTAACTGGTGGGATTAGCAATATGTTGCCAACTTCACATGCAACACAGAATTTGCATTGGCATAGCAACTGTGTGTAGCAGTTTTATGTGAATGGGAGTCTTCCAGTACTTCTGTGTCATATGGTCTATTATAGGAAATCTAAAACTATTAAAGACAACTTACTCAATTTAAAGTTAAAAACACAAATTAATTGCACATATGGTCAACATTGCACTAGCCTAATGTAAAATGTGTAAAGAATAAGCCGGACTCTAGAAAACCATGTGTATTGAGATTAATGACTACTTGGATCAAAGGACTCCATTTTTTTACACATTGCTGAAAATAAAAATCTTTAGCACTCTGCAGGATTACCACAAGTTACATTTGATTGTACAGTGATAGATTCCAAAATGTGAGAAGGGGGTAATGTTTCATTTTATTTTGGGGGCATGTGTCTACATTAAACTTGATGATTCTGTCACTTTTTAGCAGTTGTTGTAGTTTTCCATTTTAAATAATGAGAATGTGCTTACAATGTCCTTGTCCAATGAATACCATGCAAATGCCAATATTTTGTTCAAGATAATAAATTCAACAATCAAAGACTTTTCTATTCAATGTTTGGAAAAGTTTCTTTGTTTACCCATCTGACAGATCATTTAAGGTCTGACAATAAATTTAAAATTTATGCATGTGTTATTCACATACATAGGTGAAGATTTCTGGCAATGTTGAATGATTTAGAATAATATTACTTAGAAAACATTCAAGCTATATTTTGAAATATAAATTTCCCTAATAATTGTATTTTCAAGCTTTACATGTGTTATTCAAATTTATTTTGTTTTAAATCTCTGCTTTCAACTTTACTTCATCACTTACAGGCCTGGGGCCTGTTCCACAAAGTTACGCACGATCTTAAGTATGATTTACTATTGGCTTAAGTATGGTGAATCAAACTTAAGATTGTGCGCAACTCTTTGTGGAACGGCCCCCTGATCTTTTAAGAAATATTTAGGCTGTGGATTGGACAAGTTGGATCCAAATTGTGGTTGTACAAAAAAATTTTGATTGTCCAAACGAAAATGAAAAATGATAAACGAGCAATTGTCTTGGATGTCTCTGCCATGGAAAACCTACATTTTCTTTTTTTTTTTTTATGGTTTTGAATTTTTATGTGTTTCAGTAATGAATGGCAGTCCATACCATATTATCAAGACAGATTCTAGATCTAAATAGGATTCTATAACATGATTTCTTGCTTATGTTGTGAACTTGTGGATTGAGAATTAGATCTGCTTATCAATCAGACAACCATCACAGACAATCAGATGAGTTCTAAATTTTGGCCCTGACTAATTTTAACTTTGCAGATTCTTGTGTCTTGCCTTGTTGTGAAATATAAGTGTTCAGTCTGATTTCTTATTTTCAGGTGGTAGGTATTCCTAGTGAGCAATGGGGTGAAGAAGTTTGTGCCTGCATCAAAGTTCGAGAGGGACAGACTGCTACCAAAGATGAAATTATTGAATTTTGCAAAGGAAAGGTATGTCCCACTGCTCAATAAAATCATGAGGTCTCTTTTATCTTTGCTTTAATGCTATGAACATTATCTTTGTATTGTATGCATTCTTAAAATAGATAAGTTCATGAGTATTTATAGTTTCAAATATATCATAACCCAATTTGTGACACAATACCACGTAGAATAATTATATCCCAAGACTTTTTAACTTTTTCTCAGGGCTCAATTCCTAGTCTTGACATTTTATAAAACAAAACGTGAGAATCAAAATTGGCATCAGGTATCAAAACAGCTTAGTGAGTCAATAAGCAGAGGAAATGTGATAAAAAAAATCAGAAAATGTTACTTTACTGTGCTGGAAGGAAGAGATCAGGAGGAACGGCAAGGTCACCTTCACATAAGCTCTTTGATTTTTTGGCATTAGGTATGCATGGTAATGCCTGGTTGTTATTATAAGAAAGGGTTTGAAAGCCAATGTGGCCCTAAAAATCATACAGTATGGTTGAGACTTCAACACTGTGCTTGTCATCCCTTTAATTGCATTTCTTTCGTAAACTAATTTGGAAATTTAGAAGAGGGACGGGGGTTATAACCTGGTTTATAAATTATGGGGGGGGGGTGGGGTTAGAAGGATGTATTCTTTAACAGTTTAGATAGGTGAACTAAGGTTTTGCAATGGGTTTACTTTTGCATGTTTCATTCTGAGTATTGAAATGAATTAAAAATCTGTAAGTGAACCCTTTTAGAAGGTGATAGGGAACTGTTTGGAGTTCAGTCAAAGGTTGGTGTTAAACGATTTATCTTGATCATGCCCAGAAAGTTTCAATTTTGATGGATTGCAATCGTGATGCGTTGAAGGGTTACAACACATTTTAAAGATTATTTTTTTATATGCATGATGGTTAAGAGAGGGTGTGCCTCGATACACAGTTGAATCTATTAAGGTTTAGTATGCACTGTGGACACATGGTATCTGTCACATAACTTGTGTTGGTAATTTCATTTTGTTTCAGATTTCACACTTCAAGGTCCCATCTCATGTTGTCTTTATGGATGCCTTCCCTCTCACAGTTACTTTTAAAGTCAAGAAATTTGAACTCAGGGATATTGCTGCCAAAAAAGTAGCAGAAGAACAGAAGTAGATTTATCTTTATATTTTTAAGAAATTCATGTGTACACAGCATATAAATGAATATTTTTCCTACAAATGAGTGTTTTAGCCAAAGCAAGCACCCGCGTCTTCTTACTTCAAGTCAAATCATGTGATACAGGTCATTTTGTATATGTGCCTTATAGTAAGGAGTTTATTATCCATGTGCAAAAATAAAGGGTCTGTCAAGCACCAGGCAGCTCAACTTTAAAGACATTCCCAAATTGTTTAAAAAAAATTAGATGGTATTGTACTGAATTGTTCATAAGATGTTAAGTGGCATCTGAGTATATAGGGTATATTTCATTTGTGAGTTTAATATTTGATTGGAGGTATTTGTTAATGACATAAAATGGATAGTTCTGATTCAGTACATATTAACAACCTATTTAGACTAGAGCAGCATAAATGCTTTTACATTTGTAAAATACATTTGCCGTATGTTTGTATGACGATGCAGATGGAAAAATATGTGATTTGTGTGGATCACTTTTCGACAAACTTGAACAGTATCTATCATTTTGAAAATGTTTAAAGCTTTTGCTACATGTTTCATCTTCCTAACAAATGTTCAAACATTTGTATGGCAATGGTCATAAAGAAACATGATAACATGTATGTGGGGCTTATAACTGAAAACATATTAGAAGATGAATGCATCCAATAAGAATATTATGTAACTGTCTATCCGAAGCATTTTTTATGTGATGCCCCACATTGGCAATGGAGATGGATAACAATTGGGTGACCCACAACTGGGACAAAAGCTATGGGTGTCTGTAGATTTAACTAGAAGGTTTTTAGTTGGTGAAATCCTATTAACCTTATCTTTTAGGCAAAGCATTTTAGAATTTGAAGTTTGTGAATATATAAACCACAAAAATATTTTGGTCTATGCAATGGTTAAAGTTCAAAGTAACATTTTTGGTCCTCTAAAAGTAATTATGAATTAAACAAACTTATCAAAAGCAGTAAAATTGATTACATTAATAATCATGTTGCAATCACCATCTGATACCATGAAAACACAAGCTATAAGTTACAAATTATTCTTCATTTACAAGTGTTTGTTTGTATTACCACCTTTTAAAGTCAACTTTTCTAGCTTCCAACTGAAACAGTTTTCTCATCATTTCTCAATATTGACTAGTAATCATTTTTGAGTATCATATTCTATTTTTGTTGGTCCATGGGCTACATATCAAAGGCATTCATTTGTCTCCCAAACTACCATTTTACCCAAGAGTCTACAGAAATCCTCAATTAGTAAAGTTCTTTGATTGACATCAAAAAACAAAAAAAATTGCAGAGTAGCTCATATCACACAGCATGTACTGAAAGGGTTTTAATGTCAAATTATGGCCTTGTATAGTATAATCACCAGGATTTGCCCTGAAGCAATAACTTGAATTGTGTCTGAAGGAGGATGTTTTGGGATAGTGCTAGAGGTCAGTGGGTTGGGAAATTGGAACTCTCATAGGTGATGAATGACTGCCTTTAAATATTTACTGTTTTTTTCAGTACAGATTACAGTGTCATATAATTCTATTATTACACAGTCATATAATTCTATTATTACACAGTCATATAATTCTATTATCATGTAAAGGATTTCAATTATTATTTTTTGTTTGAGTTACTTACTCAACAATATTTACTTATCATTTTATTACATTGTCCCTGTTTGTATTTGATTGAGCATACTGGATCTTGCAGATCAATCTCAAATGGAAATGCCACATGTTTGGTCTAGCAGTAGAGCATCTGCCTCTCACGTGGAAGGCCTGCAGGTTCTATTCCCAGGTTGAGTCATACCAAAGACTAAAAATGGAACCTACTGCAGTTGCGTGTGATGCTCAGCATAAGCAATGGAGTAGGGGAAACAAGCCAGTGAGTCACAACTGGAAAGAAGGCCGTGGCCAGCTCAACTTGAACCAGTAGGTCGGAAACTGGGCCGTAAAACTCTATCTAGCTAAAGGAAATGCATATCAACAGAAGGCACTCAAGAGCAAGATCTGTGGTGGTTGTGTGGTAGTGTGGGTACTGTGCTTCCCAAAGTGACAAGCAGATTAATAAACAATGGTGACTGGTTCACACTTGCACTGCCTTATTTTCGTAGAGCTTGTAGAATATTGTGCTCACTCAGATGTGCATACAGCTCTCTCAGTGAAGTTTTTTGACATCCGGCCGTTGGGCCATGATTCACTATGCCGACTCAGATGGGATTGGGGGGGGGGGGTTGTCTTCAATGCTGTTGTGCTCAAACTTAATTGTTGTTGAGGGGATGTTTCCCCTTGGTAATTGGAGCTGTATTCTTTCCATTGTACCTCTGTCAAATAAAAGCACCTTGAATAACTTTCCTTCAATTTTTCATCTGTTAACAGGTTATAACTCTTGTTGGTATATTTTATTGTACTATCAAACTTTATATCCACAAAATTATGTCAGGTTTATAGCCTAGGTTGTCCATATAGAGGCTTGTCACATGACGTCATAATGCTCTCCGGCGGCCATGTTGGAGTACATGAAACTACATAGTAAACCACACTGGACGCGCTTGCTCGTTGAATGTGTACACACTGTGCATACCACAATGCACTCTGTGCAGTGCGTTCGGCACAAAGTCATGTGTATTTGGGGTTAATGTCCTCCAGCATGGCAGTTTCGTGAAGTAATTGTAAAGCCTCTATTCATGATGAAGCATAAGCTATTTGCTGAAACTTTCCAAGCATGGGTATAATTGTTTGCAAAGAACATAAACCAATTTCCAGTATAGTCCTTGTTAGTAGAGTTTTGTCAGTAATGTTAAAGTAGTCGGTTTTCTGATGTTAGTTTCTCAACCCTGGCTTTGAGACTTCTGTCTTTGCAGGTAGCTTACATTTATAGCCATTTCTATATATTTATAACTAAAGTAAGACATTTATCATTAGAGGGCATAAGCAGTCACCTATTTGTTAAAACAACTGCTAAATTATTTTTAAAAATTTCCTCTTTATTTCTCTTTCAACTATTTATCATGATTTTATGGGACATAAATATTGCAATTTCAAAATGATTTTAACAAAATACTCTGGTAAATCACACAATTAGGAGGGAAAAATATTACCACATGGTTCTCCAGAACCAATCATAAAATAAGATAGACTACTACACTAGTTGAAACTGGGGTGACCAAATTTTCCCTTAAAAGGTATTTATCAAAGTGCCATCACTAACAGCCTTTCTCTTCAAAGTCAACATGAAAATTATTATGATACCAAATGTAAGTCAGGTTATAACATTATGATAAACATATGCATGGTGTTTGTGGAGTATTTGAGGGAAATTGAAGGGGAAATTCAGTCACCCCAACTTGAATTGGCATAGTTTACTGTCCTGTTTTATAATTGGATCTTGAGAATCATGTGACAATATTTTCCCTCCTAAATTTTTAAATTTACTACACGTAAATGCTTGATTCATGGTACCAGGGAGCTGCCATTAATACCCTTAACATGCAATATTGAAGTGCTAAATATGGGGAAAGATACTGTTAATGGAAGTAAAAAGAAAACTGTGAGATTTAGCTGTTGCTTCAAAATAAGTTTGAGGCAACTATTCTTGCCTTTTAAATGAAGAAAAGGTTCCTGTTATCAGCAGTTTTTCATACTTTGAGCAGAAGTGACCATAGCAATAAAACAATGCAGAAAATCAAACCTGCCAAACTCCATCCAAGCTAACATTTGCAGGAAGTAATATCATTGGATGGATACTTTTCACACAAAACTTGCGTTGAGTTTGTAAGAAATATGGGAGTTCACTCCAAAACTGGGGAAAATGGTTTAAGCTTGTGCAATGCTTATGGCATGTGGCACATCAAATTTGTATAGATACAAATGTAAGTTTGCCTCAGTTTTATCAAATATTTATAAAGCTCAACATTTTGTTATGTAGTATGGTGAACTCTCCATGACCTTTAGCAGACGCCATCTTGTTTTTTACGAGCAACTCTCCCTTCCTTTTGTTCTAGATTCCCAGGGCCCTTCCTGTTTCCCGTCACCTGTTACCAGTGGACGTGACATATCATATTGCCATGGTTCCACGTGCACACTGTAACCCATATTTTCAAGACGTGGCCAATTCCACCCTTTGCCGCCTCCTCATTGGTCATTTATATCATAATACTTATTTACATGGGTGCGTCATAACTTTTGGCCAATCAGGGGACTGCAGGTGTTCGGATCTCGCTCGAGGTTCTCAAGACTGAGCCCGCAAGCTGGACACTTGTGCCTAAGACTTCAGACAAGGAGCACTTGAGTGAGCTGTAGATATTGATTAATATTAGGCCGGCCGAATTAATTAAAACTTGATCATCTTTTTGCGGAACCAAATCATCAAATAGCATCATTTAAAATCTTCTGGAAACTCTCTCCCTTTTTTGTTTCTGGATACTACGCAGGATCCCCTACCTAAGCCTTCGTTATACGATTGGCCCATTATCTCACATGCTGGAGTCGTGGGGCTTCATCACATTATCCCACAATTTTGATCCCAGCTGTAGATCTGTTTCTAACAAACCTTAAAGTGTGATTTAACAAAGAAAATTATTTCAGTAGTATATGTGAGTGCGACAGGTCCTCCTCAGTAATGAGGGGAGGTTGTGTCAACAGGGCCGAACAATATGAACATAGAGATCTGCCAATCAAAGATGAATACCTGATTGGGAATAAATGTACTTTAAGTACCAATCCTTATCTTGCAAGTTCCAATATGGTTCAAGTACTCCACATCGATCACCTTTTATGACAAACAGTAAATACCCCCAGTTCACTGGTTATCATGCCCCCTTCCACAACAGACCCCTGGTTCTTTCAAAGCTTCTACCTTTACAACCATGTCTTTTGTAAATCATATATGGATCAGTATTCTCTTAATAAAATGTAAAATTACTCATCTTCTATAGAGTTTGCCCTTGTTATTTGTTCACTTTGCAATCACTGAAGGAGACTAAGCACAAATTACTCATCTTCTATAGAGTTTGCCCTTGTCATTTGTCCACTTTGCAATCACTGAAGGAGACTAAGCACATACTCCTGGAGCTGTGTCACTGAATACTCAATATGAGTGCAAATATTTAAATCCACTTTACAAATGGCGAGGTTGTTAAATTATAAACTGTGAGAAATTGACTCAAAAAAAGCTCCCAGTTTTGCCACAGGATGTTGTCCTCAATGAAGTATTCAAGTTTTTGCCTGCCAGCAATACTAGTTACCTACTTCCCACTGCTGTGCTTGTTCAAAAGTAGATTTTAGAAATATTTTTTCCACAGATTAGTAACAACTTCTTAGCTTCTCAAAATTCTCCCAGCTTCCAGACTTTGGACATTCACATTAATGTTACAGGACCATACCTTCTATTCATCTTGAAGTGGGCCTGAAGTCAAAATTTAAATATATATTTTAGAGATTGTAAAATAAATTTTATTAATCCAACTCCCATTTCTACAGTTTGTTCCATTGCTCTTAATATATTTTGTGTTGAAATTCATTCACTTGATTGATCTATTAGTAACGAAACCTACCATTTGTAAACAGTTTATAAAATTCAATATTTTACATCACAGATAGGAATGTCCTCAGAAGATGAAATTTTGACCATTTGCCTTGATTTTTCTTTTTTAGTAATATATATTTGTGAATTTCAAAATTTAGGTAGACTGTAAGTTTAAGGTACACTTTACCCACCCCACATTCAATCTGTAATCACTTTTAAAGACAGATATCTCTCACCCATACAATTCCTTTTCTTACAACCTACACCCTACTTTCTTCCCAGATCTCTTTTTTGAGTCACTCATGTCCAGTCCAGACAAAGTTTACTTGCTTCAGGGGCACTGACATATATGGGTACAGTGAGCATACAAGGCCCTAATTTACAACCAAACGCTCAGTGCAAGCTTTGTGATGTGAGTCAATTTGTATTTTTTGAATTTGATGTCGAAGACAGAACTGTACCAATATAAGAATTTTTTTACCCAAATTAAAAATTGTAGCTTATTGAGGCAAGTGACCGTCTTGACCTTAGCTCCATACATGGCATCTTCCCTGGCGACAATAAAGCAAATTCAACACCACTGCAGGTCTCCAAATTTGAGACTGGAACTCCTCCCATTTAAAAGTATTTTGAGTGGCATATTGGTTCAGAGGGGGGAATCTCACTAAATTGTATATATGGTTATCCTATTTCTCCACATGCAGGATATTCCTGCACATCATTTTAAACTTGCACAACTGCAAACTTTTGCACTTGAATGGCAAAATGTAGAGAATGGGTTCAGTCCTGCTTCCTGATGCCAGTGTTGTTACAAATTGGATTATTTTTCAAAAGTACTAATTTAAGAGGTAGTTTAGTTGGCTTTTTAAAAGGGTCTTGCATGAACGAAAGGAATGTTCCAAAGCTTGTCCTTCAAAGCCTGTAACAGAATACACTTTTCCTAACTCAAAAAGTCATGCAATACTGTAATGGCATCACTTTGACAATAGTGTCTTGACTTCCACATGCTGTATGCTATTCAAGGCACTTTTCAATTATTCAAGGCACTTCACCTAATGAAAAGAAAATTTCTTCTACATATTTTAAAAATTATGAATTTTTTCTGGCAAATTTTGTCAAACAAATTGAACTAACTTTTAATGTATTTTTTTTTTAAAATTTATCAATCTTTTAGGTACTAAAAAGGATCTTTTTGTTTTGAAGAAATCTGCATGAAATGGTTTCTGTTGTGAAATTTTAGTGTTTTGCTGATGTAATCCCTGTACCATAGACTACAGATTTCAGAAGATACAAAGACAGCTTCAAGAGATTTCAATGTTGGTGTGTCGTTTAATCCTCATCTAAACTGTGCCATTTAATCCCCGTCTTAATTGAAAAGAATTTCCTTAAATTTGCCTTATGAACAACTTATTTCCACTGCATTGCACAGACTTTACAAACTGACAGAGCTGTTTTAAAAATGAATATGTGTTTACATTTTATACACAGATTCTGGAAGAAGAGTATAGCTTTGACATTCCTGGTAAAAGTATCTTTACTAACTTGAACTCACAGAGATAGTTACTGTAATGTAACAGTATAAGATTGCATTACTACGTGATATTGTTACTGTGCATCATTGACTACAAAACACTGTATTCATGTTACACTGTAATATTGTGTTATTACTTTCTAAAATTGTGGGTTAATATTACAAAAAATTACATTGTGCATTACATTTTGTTCTATCAGTATTTCAGGTTTTCCGCCAGAAGGGGAGATTTGTCCCCGTCTCCTTTTAGAAGAAGGTGGATAACCCCTCCCCCTTTTTTCACTTCCATAAAAATGAGAAAATTGTCATTATTTTGGTTTTTTCTGTAAATACAACTCTTTTGAAGTATCTTTTTAACTTTCATAAATAAATGGCCTTCAAAACCCTTCAAATTGCACCTTTACGGGTGCTTTGAAGCAAGCTTTTGTCCCCCTGAACCCACTTGCAACTGGACAGAATCAATTTAGACTTGAAGCTTTGCAGCTGTAAGCCCCCCCCCCTTCTCCTTTTATGTGTTTCTGGCAGAATCCCTGTATGTGTAACGTTTAACTTCTTACACTTGACTTTTTTCATACAGAAAAAACTCAGTGTTACACTGAAATGATACAGTAATCAAAATAAGTTCAGGAATGTTGTAGTTTCAAACTTTGTTTCTCTTTTCTGCAATAATTTTCTGCCAAATGCAAAGATTACATGATTATTATCAAATTTAACAATTTTCAAAAGAACTTAAGTTGTTATAGAAAGTGGGTTACAGCAACAAGTTTGGTATAGCATGAAAATAAACAGGCAGTTCTATAAATAAATTTAACAGCTCTTTCCCTACCTTCATCAAACTGAGAGAAAAAGCAGAAAAATTTGAAAATATAAATAAAAACTATAAAGTAGTGTAGTGTATGAAAGAATATAAATAAACTTCATATTAAATTTAGTATTAACAAATCAGTTTTTAAGCAATAAATTTGATTCAACAAGGAAAAGAAAGAAACATTCTGTTCTAGGTATGTATGAAAAAAAACAAAAAAATAAATAATAAAAACTATCCCAAATGCATGTTTCAAACATAGGTTCATGCATACTGAGCAATAATAGTACTACTGAATGTCTTAAAGGGCAATCCTCTCACCCCAAACTACAATTCTTGAAAGGGTTAAAAGAAATTCTCAATTGGCTCAGCTCTTTAGATGACAGCTAATTCAAACAATGCAGAGTACCAAAGCTTTTATTACACAGGATGAACTTTCAGAAAATCATGGGAGGGGGCCTAAGGAAGAGGGTTAGGAGAACTGGTACTGTTTGGGGTGAGAGCATTGGTTCTTTAAAGTAACATTTGTCAAGTTAAGGAATAAAAGATGTATGCTTTCTTTTCTGAGGACATTCACTTAATAGAAAAATATAAAATCAAAATCACTCAAGTGGAAAGCTTAAAGGGGTGGTGGAAGCGACCCTGGGAATGATGATGTATCAACTGTCAAAGGACGATTCGAAGGGTTTTTAAGTTTTGTCTTTCTTTAAGTGTTGGTGGTCAAGTGGCACAGTGGTCTAATCCAGCTGCTGTGTACCAATGTGTGTCACATGTACATGGGTTAAAATCAAGCTCAAGGTACCTGGATTTTCTCTGGGTACTATGGCTTGTCACTTGTCATAGGCTTCCCACTTAAATCAGTTGGGTGCCAGACTGAAGCACCTTTGGGTGGACCAGTAACTAGTCCACTTTGCCCTTCTTTACTTTACCCATAATGCGAACTTTTTGTGGCCTTCAATGTAACCAATATTTTGAAGTGTACAAACATTGTAAATATTTTATCAGATTTAGTTCTTTGGCTCCTTGAGGTTGGGGATCAATCAGAGGTTGGACATCTGTTATTGAAACTTCCAAGATATGTGTATACTGATACAGTACATACACCCTCACAAGCATGTTTACCAAATGCATCATTAAGACATTAGTGCATCACACTTGAAGCTAGAAAGTCTGGAGTTTTACTCCTAGCCAGGTGATACCGAAGACTTTAAGACTTGACCCTTCTGTCATTGTGCTTGGTTTTCAGTGTAAGCAATGGAGTAGGGAAAAAGGCCAGTGAGCAACCAACTGGAAAATAGGCCTCAGTTGGCCTCACTTCAGCCAACTAAAACTGATCCGTGAAACCGCACCTTACTATTTCTTGCAAGCATGAAATTCAAGGGGATTTGTGATTTGGTTACAGTAATGAGAAGCACATATTTCAATGTTCCATCACTCTCTAATCACTGCATAAATAGGTGTCAATATTAGCAAAACATTTTGGTTTCATACCCAAACACTTTGTGACAGTATGAGTTGACATGATTTTTAATTAAAGATTTCTGCCATCACAGCATGCATTTGCCATACCAATCAGCAGTTAGATTCAAACAATTTTGGCAAAAATGCAGAATCATTGTAAAATCTTGAAATGAGACTAGAAACTGGAATGATAGAGAAAATTAACCAAGCAACTCTACATGATTGGAAAATATTAAAAGGTTACTGCTGGAAAAATCTCAAAACTTGAAATTTATCATTTTCTCAAAACATTCTAGCCTTTGTCACAAATTTTTTTGATACCTTTTTTATTTTGATAAAAAAGGGGGGTGATTAAAAAAAAGTAACTGCATGACTGGATACAGCTAAAACACTATTCCAATGTTGAGAATATTTCAAGAACTACCAAGATATGCATGTACTGTATGAGGGAAACTCAAATGGAAGATAGAGGTAATTCCACCATTTTTTTGTGGGGGGGGGGGGAGATTTTCTATTTTCATGTCCTCAAAGTGATACAAAAAAAAAAACTGTAGAGGTAGGACCAAAGAGCTTATTATGAAAACATTTTCAGCAAAAAATTCTCAGTACATGTGTCAGGAATCTTCCAATCATTTGTGAAAGTGACACTTCATACAGATTGTTAAAATATAGATTAATAACAAAGTACAGATCCATACACCTGAGATCTTAGTAAATGCATTAAAAACATTCTATCTAGGAAATGCTTCAACTACACTTTGTAGTAGGTTCATAGTATATCTATTCACCACTGAGAATATATAGTTTGTGCCATACTTTTCAATAATTTTTGATCACTAAAGACTCCATTGCACACTGTCATATACCACAATTATGGTTCAAGGTAAAGTTACCAAAGGCATCTTCAGGAAATTGTTTTGTTTATCTGGTTACATCAACACAAGTAATTTATCACTTCCTTAACTCACCTAAAATGTGAAAAACTAAAGTTTCTTTGACTTTAGGAGATTGCATTTTGCAATGCTCATTCAAGCTCTTAACAGATTGACCTCTCTTGAATGTACAGCATTTGTATGAAACTGAAGTCTTGATCATAACAGTTGTTCATAGGAGGAGTTACAAGTCTGTCAGTCAAGTTCTTCAGCTCCATTGATTGGTTGTCTTTGAACAAGGGTTGGACATGACCTAATAGTAAACTACAGCTGTCTTAGACTGGACACATATTTGAATGCAATCATTAAGGGGAAAATGCAGTCATCCCAACTAGAAGAAGTGTTGTAAACTGTCCTGTTTCATGATTGGCTCTTGAGAGTCATGTGACACCATTATTTCTCTTCAAATGTGATATTAACTAAGAGTAACTACTTCGTTTACCTTGAATACACAATACTGAAGTCCTACAACATCAGGAAAGATACTTTGAATTGAAATAAGAAGAAAATTGTGAGATGCTGCTGTTGCTTCCAAATATTTTTGAGGTGACTGCTCTTGTCCTTTAATTAACCTATCATTGCTGTTTCAGTTATATTTTAGATATGCAAAATTTCTAAGTTGACCATCTACTACCATCAAGACACGATTGAAAAGCTGTGGCAAAAAATCCGGAATTCATGAATCAACTTGATTGGTTCTTTTTCTCCACCACCATGTGAATAAAGCATCACTCTGATGGCAAGCATCACTCCGATGGCAAGCATCACTCCGATGGCAAGCATCACTCTGATGGCAAGCATCACTCTGATGGCAAGCATCACTCCGATGGCAAGCATCACTCCGATGGCAAGCATCACTCCGATGGCAAGCATCACTCCGATGGCAAGCATCACTCCGATGGCAAGCATCACTCCGATGGCAAGCATCACTCTGATGGCAAGCATCACTCTGATGGCAAGCATCACTCTGATGGCAAGCATCACTCTGATGGCAAGCATCACTCTGATGGCAAGCATCACTCTGATGGCAAGCATCACTCTGATGGCAAGCATCACTCTGATGGCAAGCATCACTCCGATGGCATGCATAGCATATCTGAGTCAACAAACACAATTCCACTTTACAGTTTCAAATGACTTTTGGCCACACAAAAAAGCTCCAAAATTAAAGTCACACTAATGACAGGAAGTTCATTCATTCTCTTTTCTCATTTTGGACATTTATCTTTTTCTCTTCAACATTCTTATCACCATGCTTCAATTAGACCAGGATCAACCAAGAATTGAGTCCAAATTATAATGAAAAATGGGTAGACTAGAACCACATCTACAGCAGATGTGGTAAAATCATTAACTTTTCAATTGTGTTTCTTAATAATGGGAAAAGTTGCTTAAAAATGAAAGAAGTGGGTACACTTCAAACCATGTTTCTAGCAGATGACATAGTACAATTGTTAGGGATTGATAAATGCACAATATTTAAATGTATTTTAGCAGTGGCTTTACTGGAAAAATTTTGATTGCATCTTGGTCATTAGCCAGCACAAACCATCCTCTAAGGGAAGAATAAATGATGGCCTTTGTCTGTGCACTACTTGCAACAGATAGCAAGAGATCATTAAAAATGGGTTAGTCAGAAGGGGCTTCAGGGGGTAGATTAAGCTGGTTTGTAAAATTAACCGGATTTTTAAATGCCTGTAAATTTTCTTCACATACAAATGGTCAAATTTAGACAATAGCCATATCCATACAAAAAATATTTCCTATGTAATTAACAATTCCATTTGGTTTTCAAAATTTGTGCCCAAAATTTTTGAAATTATGCTTTTTTAAAATTTAAACATTTGGTGTAATTTTTTGATGTGAAACAATGTACTATATATATCAACTCCATATGCCTCTTCAACATTAAGGACAAAAAGACCTGTAAATTGCATGCAAGTGCCCCCAAAGAGATCCTTTAACTAGATTGCACAGCAATCTGGAAACATGTTTTCCACCAATCATAACTCACTTCCTATCACTGATTGGTCCTCCCTTTTAAAGGTCTGAAAGGTCACAGGGAAAAGGCTTACAAAATTTCACATAAGATATCAATCAAGAATAACATCATTCCTATCACAAATAATATTTCGATGTGCACAAAAGAAAATGGTGGGTTTGACTCAGAATTTGGCAGTTTTTATCAGCTACATTCACAGGCAACCATATTTTTATATAATTCAACATGAGCAGTCAGTCAGCAGTCAGTCATGAGACACAACTAGTATATCCACAACACTTGTGGGTAGCTTTCATGTAAGGTGGAAGAAGGACATGTCCTCTTTTTTGTTGAAATGAGATTTGATCACACTACTAAGAACTAGCTAACTGAAAGGATCAGTTTTTCTAACAAGTTTTAGGTCCACTTTTTAAAACTTAGCTCAGGCATGGTTTCTCCAAGATGTAGTGTATACTACATTTATGTTGGTAAAGACTAGCGGTGTGCAGCATCTTTGAAACATATTTCTCTTAACGTGTTCAATGCAACCTCTTCAAACAGCATCTGCTACTTTACCCTCATCTTTGATGTCTGTTTCCTCCACAGATTTACTCCTTGGTTTTATACCCCTGGTCAAAAAAAGTGAAAAGAGACAATGATTTTATATCTTAAAATGAAGAAATATTATTTTCAGCCATTTGTGAGGTGTCTGATAGCAAACATAATCAGCAGTAGCACCAGAATGTCAAAGGTAGAAGAGCAAACTAAAAAAATGTTTGGAGTGGGGGGTGGGGATTTTCAGGCAAAGCATGAAACCAAGTGCAAATAGCCCCATTCCTGCCTCTGGGGCTTCCAGGGAGAGGATAAGCCCCCTGAAGCTCTGAGGTTTTAGCATAGCTCTTAATGACAGACTAAGTCTCTGTGGAGGTATATTATTTATTTTGAGGGTTAACCCAGTTCTTAAATGACATGATTTGGAGGGCAAGGACAAAATTTTGGGGGAGGGGCACAAATGCTCTCTCTTTCCCCTCCCATAGCCCTGCCACTGAACAAAATCCCATGACAAGAAAAAGCAGAAGACTGACTTCATACTCTAAACATGTGTTTTAGATTTTCTATCCATAAAACAAAACTTTCAACTGACTCTCAAAAGTAGCTTAAAAGGAGGGCAAGAGCAGTTGTCCAAACTTACTTTTAAAAAAATGCCTACTCCTTACTAATTTCTTATTTCTCTATCAAGTACCTTTCATTCAATCTACAGAATTAAATATCACATTTTCAAAGTAAAACAATCACGCTCCATAAATTTCACACTTTTCACACCTGGGACATCTACATTTCATTTCCCCTTTACAAGAAGTAAGTCTTACAAATTATTTCTTTCATCGGTTTCATCTCAAATGTGTGCTGAATAATGAAATTCTTTAAGGGGAAACTTTGGGTTTACATTGCATCAATATGACCTAAACTAAAACTGCCTTTCTTTGTTATGACATTAATTCAGTTTTGCAGAAGAAACCAGACAATAAGTTTAGGTCTCCAAAACATTGTATATGACAGGAGTTATGAATGTGGCAACATTTGAAAATCTGAAAGTTTGGGTAAAGAAATTGTTCATGCACCAAAAAACTGTCAATTTCTTTCCACAGCTGCCATAAATATTGAAAATTACAGTTACCTAGCTGCCTTGTTTTCAATTGCCTTTCACACTGTATCTCCAAAAGTAGGGTTAAAATGCGATAAAAATTTTTCCTTCAAAAACCAAAAACAGCTGCACCAAATTTATCTTGAAGTAATAGCTATATCTCACAATTTTCTCATTTCTCCTCCAAGTATCTCTCATGATATTTCATGGCTAAAATTATTGATTATTCAAGGTAATCCAAGCATATTCTCCGAGAAAATGTCCCACCTTAGCATGAAAAATATTGTTGACTTGTTTTAGAGAACCATTTACAAGACTGGGTAGTTCACTTAAGTAAATCAATTTGGGGCAACTGCATTTTCCATTTTGAAAGCAAAATTTTGATGTTTTCTTCAGCTTTTATAAAGACTTTTTCTTGAACACATTTTGACAAAAAAAATAAAATGGCAAGCAACAAGTGATGTTTGTTTTTGCATGAGATTGAGTGAAAACATATATTGGGATTTTTTTTTAAACAAAAAAGGGCATATTGAGTTAATACTGAAAATTTAATGAGTGTATTGGACAGTACTTTTATGTAATAATACTTTAAATTAGCAAAATTAATCAAGTTGAAAAATTCAATATTTACAGAAGAAATTAAATTTTGGATATAATTGCATCCTGGTGGCTTATAAGAATTTTGCATAATTTGAAAAAATCTGGAAACCAATACTTAGAAAATGAATTAGAATAGCAAACTAAGGCAAAGAAAAATGTTCAGGTGGGGGGAGGGGGGAATTTTCAGGCACAGCATGAAACCACGTGCAAATAGCCCATTCCTGCCTGTGGGGCTTCCAGGAAAAGGACCCCCCCCCCGAAGCTCTGAGGTTTTAGCATAGGTCCGAATGACACACTATGTCTCTGTGGAGGTATATTATTTATTTTGGAGTTAACCCAGTTCTGAAATGACCTGATTTGGAGGGGACAAGGACAAAATTTGGGGGGAGGGGAAAATGCTCTCTCTTGCCCTCCCGTAGCCCTGTCACCAAACAACATCCCATGACAAAAAAAAATAGAAGAATGACTTTGAAGAAAGTCTGAAAAACAATACTTAGAAAATGAATTGAATGATTAATTACTCACCCATGGCACATTTAAAATGAAAATTGGACATGAGGTTATATTGATTATCTAAGTGAGACTTTTTTGTTATTAGTGTGTGAACAAAATTTTCACCTTGAGAAAAGTTTGGTGAATTGCACAAACCAACTCAATATACCTTCTTTATAGAGAGTAGATTCATCTCAT
Organism: Holothuria scabra; assembly: GCA_037179385.1. NCBI lineage: Eukaryota > Metazoa > Echinodermata > Holothuroidea > Aspidochirotida > Holothuriidae > Holothuria > Holothuria scabra. Next base: position 5,069,346 of record CM074192.1, on the reverse strand, counting down.
CTATGACACATGAGTGAAAGACCAAGCAACAAATACTGACCATCTGAGTGAAGCTTTGCCAAGTTAGAGTTAAACCCCATGCAACAAAAAGTGATATAAATGAACTACCAACCACAAAACTGATTATTAATCAAATATGAAGTAAAGAGAATAAAGAACTCACAAAATGGAATGATTGAAACTAGCAGCACATTGAGAGAAAGTCTCGATCTACACCAGAGGTGAGAAATTTCTTGAAAGAAAGAAGGAAATAAAAAGAAAAGACCGTAGCTAATTGTGAATGCTGATTATTGGCTGTACAGCTACAGATGAATGACCACCAGTTAAAATGTGCCCATCATAATTTAATTATTTAATAGTTTCAATTTATTATGAAAAAGATGAAAATGTGAGAAAATTTCATGAAATGTTGATTAGTTGACACATGATTCTGCATGATGTAATGATTGCATAACACATGGATCATTAGTATGATACAAGTCAGCGCCTCACAGTCATTGTAGTGTGAAGTGTGGCTATATGGAAAATACTATATGGAACTTTTGGCAACTGAGGATAATTAAAAGCGATCAATTCTTTTTAAGTATTTGCAAAAGAAGTATCTCAAGATACCAACCGTAATGTTGGCCTCGAAACCCACTGGTTGTTTGAAGGCATAAAATGGAAAAGTAAAAACACATTTTACTGAAAAGCAAATTTATTTTTGCAAATAGTTGGGATATACCTTTACTTATGGGACAATGTTATTACCTAAGATAGAAGTTAAAGACAAGTCTGCATTTTCAGTTTTTTGTCCATCCCATAAAAAGCACTATCAGGCTATGTTTAATACAAACAGAACCGGAATACAATGCCCAAGTAGGAGGGAGCAATTTTAATCCTGCTTTAAATTTTATTCCATTTCTGTCGGCTGTCGGCAATAACTGAAGAAACAATCACCTATAGAAACTCCAATGATGGAGGGACAAATTCCTTGGGGTAAAATAAGCAACCAATTGCCAAACATGAGGATTGCCACCCAATTACTATTTGAAATCAAGGAGGTTACTCGTTTTCTTTCTATTTGCCATAAGACCCTACATGTCACATCAAAAACAGATTTAATGGTCATCACTTTAAGAACCTTAGAACACATGCCTATGCCTACACTAGCAATTCAAAGCTTTTTCTTGGGTCAACCCCATTCAGGCTAATGGTGTTATATTGTGACCCCAATTAATCCTAAAGAAAAAACAAAAGTTTATTTCCTCACTTACTCTTTCTAGTCAGTGATAGCATTTGGTGCTCTAGCAGTGTTTACTAGGTCTCTCATCTAAAGGAATCCAGAATTTATACTGTATAAAGAATATGTACTTTTTTAAGGGAATTACAAATTATTGAATATTTTGGAACTTGTTTGCCCTAGTTGATTTGTGACCCAAAGACTGAGAAACAATGCCCTATAATGTGTCTATCTGTCTGCAACTTCAAAGAAAACACAGAAAAGGATGGCTCTTGTCTACATGAGAGTGAAGAAAAACCTTTAAAATTTTTTGATAAATGATTTGCAGGAAGGATATATAGAGATTATACCTTAACAGAAATATTAGAAAATGAACAGCTGAGAGTTTTAGCCAGATTGTAGTAGGAGATTAAGACGAAAGAAAATGTTTATTGCTTCATGACATAGCCTGGTCTGTTTTAGCAATCATCATAACTAATGTCAAACATGCAGGGCATACACTGTTTACTAAGACAGATAACAACAGATGATAAAATTCTATTTATGACTCTTTCATATATACCACCTCCCCTAATGGCAGGGGTTTGTAGAATATGTCCACAGTACTTCTCGCCTATAGTGAGAGGCTACTTAAAGGAAAGACATGTACTGTGTTTGAACTGTAACAGAAACCAAATTTTACCTCTACCTTTTTATTTATTTGACACTATACAAGCAAGACCTTTGAGCTGATGAGTTATAAAAATTCCTTTAACAGGCCTTGAGTTTTAGATTCTCTAGGTGTGCTACAATCACATTCCTCACGAAATTAAGGAGAGTGGATGGTGTGATTTTTTAATTCACTTAAAGAATTTTTTACGAGCTCCCATTCTTCATCTAGGTGTACAAAAAATCCCACTCCTCACATTGATTTGAGGCAAGTGATGGTGGCTTATCACAATCACATGCCTTAAAATTCAAGGCCTGATCTAATTAAAAAACTAAATGCATCTACAGTCTCGACCATTGAGGTAAGGTACTAAAAAAAGTCTTCACATGTTGTTCTATGACCTCTAGCCTCTATGAAAATTTACAGCATGTATCTGTAAGACCAAAAATTATGAAAATAACTTTTACAATATTTCTGTTCTTTGTCTTATTTAATTTAAAATGCAAATACCATACAATTATTTTACAAAACCCTAAATAAAAGTATTTTTTATGGGTACAAAGAACAAAACAGTATTAAATTAAACTGACTATTATCTATCAATAACTCCTTCACTTTGTCTTACATCTGTTTCATCTATCTGTGCTTCCAAATTTTGTTTCTTTTTCCCTTTTTTTTTGTTCTTGTTATAACACCAAAAGCCCTTTGTGGAAATTTGCCCCCCTAAAAACTGTTTATAGACCATTCCAATTATTCCCTTGTCAATTGTGAGTGAAGGCAGAATCATCTAAGAATATCTTTTGGCAATTAAAAGCAGATATCCAAATTTTCATGTTAAAAATGTTTCCATACCCTGAAGAATATTGAACTTAAGGTTACAGTTATTGTATTGAACTTTATCAGAGAGAAGCAGAGGGAATGAAGATTATAGAGGTTATTCACGAACATCACCGAGTTGCCAGTCACTTGATCTTGCCATCCAGGCTTCCATTGCACAACAATTGTTACTAATGTGCTGTCGTGTCCGTGTATAGATAACACATCTACTGTGCATGATCAGTAGCATCCAGTATGCAAAATTAAAACATGCAGACGTCATGTACACGACCTTTATAAGTCCCCAGATATCACTTTATGCGTAAAAGAATCTTTTCCAATGGTGTTATGTGAGAGAATGAAATGTAAAGAAACCATTGTTATACTATATAAAAGATTAGTACCACAACAGTAAAACAACCAATGAAAACCAATGAAAAAAACACAAAGCTTCAGCTTACTACTTCCACTTTTGGATACTGGATGGTTGGCCAGGGCAATTGATGCATGTACATATATACATGACTTTAGTGCAAGTCAGACTAATTACGTTAAACAGCCCTTACTAAAACTGCCTGCCACTAAACAGTCTAAAACCCGACTTTTGGGTGATAAGTCCGGTATTTGCTTGATGTTAACATCCACAGTTTATAGCCACTCCAATGCTTAATGGATTTTACCATATTTTTATTGATTTTAGGGTTGGAGTGGCAATAAATTATAGACAGGCAAACATCAAGTAAACACCCAACTTAACTGCCCAAAAGTTGGGTTTTAGACTGTTTAGTGGTAGGCAGTTTTAGCAAGGGCTATTTCATGTAATGTACAGTGATATCAGATCAAATTCCGCTCAGATTTTTGTGTGTTTACTGAAAAATCTCCTCTATCTTTGGTCGAAAAGAAACAAAAATTTGCCAACCTGTGGAAATAGACAGTTTGTACCTCATGACTTTGAAAATAAAAATCATGCTAATCACTCCCTGATGTCACATCCTCCAAAAGCTTTTATTCGATAGGCATAGACAGGTAAAAGCTGTTTGTCAATGTAACATTACAAAATAATTAGTTTACATTTTATTTTCATGGTCCTCTCATACAAATCACACATTAATACAGGATGGCATATTCTGTGTTCTTTCCAAAAATGGATGGATGAGATTTTATTGAAACTCAAAAAAATTGGATCGGAATCCTATCCAATATGTGACCCGTCCTTTAATACATACATGAGCAGAAACATCTCTCATGAATCGAACTGGAGTGTTGTATGAACACTTGCTGAGTATTTGTGTACACAGTCAAGAATAACTGTTGTAGCTGTATTCAATTCCCTTTTCATTTAAAAGTGCATTTTCATTCAAGTTGTAATTTTCTTCATAAAATTTTCTTTCAAACTGACACTGAGTAAAAACCACATGTCACAATCATGTAATATATAAACCAATAAAGCTCTTCTGTCACCCATCCAACCCTCACCCTGAAGGCTCAAGTTTAATTCTTAGGCTGGGTCATATCAAAGACTTAAAAATGGAACCCACTGCTGTTGTGCATGATGCATCCCATAAGCAATGGAGTAGTGATAACAACCCTGTGCCTCACCACTGGAAAAAGGCTGAGGGCATGGCCCGTTTCAACCAGAAGGTTATATGTACAGGTGTAAAGCCCTATCTACCCCTTACTTCACCCCCTTCACCCATGGTCAATAAGCGTTGTTATTGTATCACAGGATGAATAACAAATTCTATTATTCTGAAGGCTTTCATGAAAGTTTTGATGGTTCTTGCACAACTTCAAAAAATTCTTTCTCCAGTGTTTTTAATCACATGTGTCACTAAGGATTTATTTGAAAATAATGTTATGTCCTTCCTCAAAGCCTTCATTGTAAAACCAGAATGTAAAACTGCACTGAGGTTTCACTAAAATAACGTTAGTCACATACAATCCAAAAAAATTAATTCAAATTACACTAGTATTGACACACACCCAGCTAGAACATACTAATTCCAGTATTACTAAAAATGTTTCTCTTTCATGAAAATCAATGATAATTAAAAAAAAACACACACACACACCTCTCCCTGAAGCAAAAAGGTGAGAAGATTGACAAGTTTTCACATGTGGTTTTCAGGTGTAATTTTGAATAGCACACATACAGGGAATAACTGGTACAACAGTTCCAATTGTTAGCTCAACAATACCAAACAACTGCATCAAGAAAAAGCCGTCTGCTAAAACATTGCCCATTTAAATGTGCGTAGTAATATCGAAGACAACCAACAGCAAAGGTAACTGCTCACCAGATTGAAGTAATGGTAAGATGTGTTAGGTGGAGGGAGGGGGGGTGAGGGGTTGTTGTAATAAGACCTTACCTTGCTTTTTGAGCTTTCTCCATCCAGTCTTTGATGACATTGATTAAGACACCACCCAAGAGGATTTGAGTTGGATGGTATATGAGTAATGGAATTGAAATAAGTGAAAGATGTTCATAGCCAGCAAATACTATTTTAAGCATTGGTATACCTGGAAGAAAATCAAGTAATAAATTGTACTTTTAGAACAATTCATAGCAAACTGCATAATAAAGTATTTCAGAGTTGTCAATACTATGTAAGTTACAAGGAGTCAAGAAACACAGCCGTTATCTTTTTGCAGAGACATAGCCCTAAAGATGACAGGCACCTAACTACAATCCTGGACACAAATGATGGGACATTTTTGCCCAAATGTAGCAACCCGTATGCACAGACTCATTGGTTTTCCAAAATCCCCTCCCTCCTAGTTCAATGTTGTTCAAAACAAAATATTTTCAAAATTTCAAAAATTGCAATATTGAACAGGGGAGCGTGGGACTGTCCCATGTATTTTTGTCCTGGATTGTCTGAACGACTGTACACATGTATGGGAGCATACAGATTTACCGCAGAACAGCTGCCGTAGAGTGAAGGAGCATAAACATTTTTTAATTTTGGCAGTAATATGTAAATCTTGGGTTTAAGTTAATAAATGAAAAGGGACAATTGCATAATTAATCATTGATTTCAACACTTTCAAGATGATCATGCATGATACTAAGCTGACAGGAAATAAACTAATGTAACCAGTCGTTTCAATATTTGGGTAAACCAGGGCTTGGGATGAGCGAATTCTAAACATGTGTAAGTGCCCATTTAAAGTTTTAGACGACATTCAAATATGAAGTAAAAGAAGAGGAATAAATTCATGATACCATGAGAAGCTTAAAATAACATCTTGTATGAGAAACAATGAGAAAAAATTACACTTTGAACACAAAATTTGTCACTGAGAACAGGCTTCTGGTGAAATTACAGTTAATTTGATATAGCGACCCCACAATTAACAATCTACCATTGACCTGACGATGATCTACTGTTGACCTACACAGTATTTAAATGGAACTGACGGTCCACTGCACATTTCTATGAAGGGACCTATTTCAAAATGATAATTTCAGCAATTTTACAGTTGACCGTGGCAAACGAGGAATAAACTACATTGGAGGAAACTATTTATTACTGCTGTAATGTGAAACCCACTCATCTTTACATGCCCCAATTTTGCATGTTTATGACATCATCCTTGGTGAAAAAAATAATAACAAGAGCCCAATGGGCACTGTGGTTCCTTGCTGGATATTATAAGAACTGTACAGCCAGTCTGTGAAATAGAGCTAAGCAAAAGTTCATACTCAATGTTTGTAACATCTTCACCAGGGATATTTTAGTACTAATATTACATGAAATCAAAGATTAAATTTCTGTGGCCTTACTGACATTCAACTTTTGTAATGCTTGGTGGTCCTTCAAAAACACTACCTCATTTCCATATGTATTTATGCTTGTAATCAAACTTGATATTATCACCAATAAACAGTACACAATATGGTCAGAGAGAGAAAAACACCCATTGTAGTTTTCTCAAGTTATTTTTACCTGCTCTCAAATAAAACTTGCTATTACTTTAAAACAATCTACCATTTGTCCTGTTTGCTACCTCTACACAGAAAACAGGGTTTATTCAGCAGTTAAGCAGAAAGCAAGTGACTAATGAAGTGTGATAATAGAATGAGGATTAGGTTACCCCACAGAGCACAGCAGTATTAAAGAGACATACTGTATAATCCATGCATTGCTTCCACTGGCAGAGAGATCAGTTTAATGCAGAGTGACCTGTTCTCAGTGAAATCTACAGATTTCAGTTATTGCCCTCTTAAAACTTTGAATGATCCAAAATATGTGTACAACCGGAAGGAATCATTACTGAACGAACATAAAGGACAAATTTCTAAGGTGTTTGGGTGCGTAAGCATGCAAAACCAGGTGAGATAAAAAATCTATTGAAACTATCTTTATCTAGCTTACAAGATTTTCTAAATAACATTACCAGCGGTTGACCTCCAGTGACTTTGATGACCTTTGACCTTAACCAAACACAGATTAATTTGAAATCTGTCCTTTCTACCTTAAAATACTGTATTAAAACGTTTTTCAGTGTTTGACCCCTGGTGACCTCAGATGACCCCTTGACCTTCACCGAACATATCCAATTTCATCCTTACACCATAACACATCCACACACCAAGTATGACACTCTATCCAAGTTTCCTAACTAGAAATATCGTGTTGAGAAGGTTTTTAGTTTTTGACCTCTGGTGACCCCAAATGACCTTTGACCTCCAACAAAAACGATAGGGCACACCTTCTCCCTATGACGAATCTATGTACCAAATCCAAGTTCCATCCAACCTTCCCTTGTTGAGTTAGAGTGTACCGAAGCAAGTGTCACACACACACACACGCCAACCTGACTACATAGGTTCCTTTGCTACCGCAAGGAACCAAAAACAAACGATAGATCGTCTGGTTTACCCTAGTTTAGAGATCGCAGTCAGAGCAAGGCACCCTCTTCTTTAGTCTGTGGTTTATTTCCAAAGTCCAAACTGATTATTTTAATGTTCCTACTTTCGGCTGAATGAAAGAATCATTCCGCTTTGGCATTGATAAAATAATGTTTTTAATTATTTCATAAGAAATAGCTGTAAGTTTTTTAACTACTTAAATAAACTTTTTGTTTCCTAGATTACAAAATGAAGAATTTTACTGTATCCTTCCCTAACGTGACTTCCCTATCACAGCTTTCAAACTTGTCCCAAAAATGCGACCGCTTCAACGCGATCTACAGTATACGTGCTCGCTCCTATATATGTGTACAGCAGTTCAGACAATCCTGGACAAAAATGATGGGACATTTTTGCCCAAATGTAGCAACAAGTATGCACAGACTCGTTGGTGTTCCAAAATCCCTTCCCCCTAGTTCAATGTTGTTCTCAACAAAATATTCTCAAAATTTCAAAAATTGCAACATTGAAGGAGGGAGCGGGGGACTGTCCCATGTATTTTTGTCCAGGATTGTAGATACCCTTCTCCCACACTCCTTCCTCTGTTTTGTTGAAATTGAAGAACACATCATGTGAACACAACAACAGCAAGGTGAGATCTGATGCAGAGAACCTTGACCCTTCATCAGATAAGACCCTTCTTCCATGTAATGTAGTTTAATTCACTGAGAAGAAGTAAGCTTTGCAGTAGCTAAATTTACACTAGGCAGATTTTTCACCAGTTCTGCTGCAAACCTAAGGTTTCATATCATGTGACCATAACTATTGCAATATGAAATCTAATGCAGAGAGCTTTGAACCTTGATCAAATGATTTAGGTTAATCATTTCAACTACTCCGAAGCTGTTAGCATTTGAGCAAGTAAATTAACACTAAACAGATTTTTCAACAGTTGTGCTGCAATTCTCAGCCCAATTTTTCTAATTATGACAAAACTACCCTTTCAAAAGTTGAATTTTTTAAAACTTATACAGTAAGTATTTTCTTTGAAGTTTACCCTGCTACTTCACTCCCATTTAAAACTGGGAGACTTCAATGCAACACAAACGTAACTTACCTAGAGTAAGGGACTTGTGTGTTGAACAAAACATTATGGCAACAGTGTCGGACGGAGAAAAGCCAAGACGGGAAATTTGTGACATGGCCCATGTCAATGAAAGCATGCAAACCTGAAAGAAGAAGACTGCAAAGAAAACAAAGATGAGATTATTATTTTCAATCAACAGAACCATCTCTTGGTTTTTGTGAAAAATGTTTGCAAATTTAATCATTCCAAAATGTTTCCAAAGCTAGATGCTTCCTTGTGTACATTCACTTTCTGATATCACCAAGTTGTCAAGAGGAATTACTGTACTTGTGGCTCCACAGCCATTTAATATTTCACTCCAAAGGTGTGCAGGTTAAAATAACATTTACACTATAAGAAATTCTATGATAAGAAATAGATGTTTGGTATCGTTTAGCAATGTGTAGATAAACAAAGTTCATTTAATAAATACTTGTCCAAAAATGCAAAGCCACCAGGCGACTGAAATCTAGAACCACTGAACACCAGGAGCTTACACCTATGTAATGCAAATTTTCCTGCTCAGCATATGTGTACTGTATTACACTATACTCTACTAACTTTTCGCATAAACCATCACAACAACAAGCACAAAAAAAAAAGATTTAGTGTCAGATCCACCAAAGCAAAGTCTGATTACATTGCAATTCTGATGTATAATTCGATATCAAAAATCATGAGTACCTCAAACTTTGAAGTAATTCATACAATTGGTCAAGATGATCAAATTTCAATGAAATACATAAAATTAATTTTGATAAAAATGGCTCATTTCGACTGTACATTGGCTGACATAATACCCAATCGGCCATGGTGCGTTTCATATAGTTAATGGACATGACAGCATGTCCATTATTGTGGTTGGTCCCATTTTCTGATGATCACATGACCACATTTCTTTGGTTCAGTTTATCTGACGATTTCCATAAAGAAACAAAACGGGTCTTTTTGGGAAAGAATTGCACAGCAGAAGGGATGGGTATGTGACAAGATTAGGGGGGAAAAGGGTGCTAATTATGAAATGCAGGACATTTTTCCTGAACTGTGCTTCAACTAAATATTAAGTAGGCTAATTACAATATTATATAAGCTAATTATAATATTGAGTAGGCTAATATGCCAGAGACTCTACATATGACTCAGTCATGAAAGAGGGATATTGTCCTACGCTGGTCTGATTTTGTACTTTCTTTCCAGGTCGTTTCTGTTTGCAACCGTTCTATATATGTTTTCAACATCAATTTTAGATACGTTTGATCCCTAAATATATTTTATGGTAGATTTATAAAGTGACTGTAAAGATAACTGTATAAATTTGAAACCATGAGGATGATTCTTTCTAGGGCTGTCAATTTGTGATTAGTGAACTAAATGTTTAATCGCATCTTTTTGCGATTACTCGGCGATTAATCGCATTTGCGTATGCATAACCAACCCGTGTAGTAACGTGTAGATATCGGTAATAGACCTACACTGTACATATGTGTATCCGTAGTATAGTAATTCGCAATTGCTCGCCAATACTGAGTTAGCGATAATACAACGCACAGGTCCCCCTAAAAGCAGACTCCATTTCAACTTTTTTACCCCCTTTATCTTTAGTAACAAAACATTTCATGTGAAGCAATTTTTAGAAAATTGCTTCCATTGGAGGTTGATATGGATCGTTACACCACACACCAGTAGCTGGATGAAGTTTCAGTATTTCAAAGCAACGATTTTTCACTTACATATAGGCTAGGCCACAATACAGTGTCCACGGCAAAAGTAGCCAACGAGCCCCCTATGCACACAGCTGCAGGGCCGACTACCATATATTTAATTTTGACACTTGCCCAATCTACCCATTTGTTTCATTTCTTATTTCCCCCCCCCCCAAAAAAAGTGTGGCTTGAAGCCACAACAAAAACTAGGCCTAGGGCCTAGCCACCTAAGTTTACAGTACAAAATGCAACGTTCCAGCTAACAATAATAGGCTACGATCAAATCTAGACATCGCAGTTTTCACCAGTCATTTTCTGCCTAAGTTACCACATGTACTGTGTAAATAGCTGTACGTACGTTCGCAACACATAAACAAGACCCGCTAGCTGCTAGCTACATGCACAGTGTAGTATACATACATGCCTTCAGCTGGCTGATCGGCTCGCTCGGCGTGTATCGTTAAAAGCACTCAGAGAATGGGTGTACTTCAGTTGGCAATAACATGACACCCTCCCTTAATAATTACGTTAGAAGCAGGGAATCCCCAAACTTTTAAAGAAGCCGTTTCATTCATAAATGCAAGCAGCCAATCAGTGAGTATGATTCATCGTAACAGAAGTTTGTTTGATGTAAAGCACGAAGCAGCAGCGTATAAACAATTTTCAGCCGACTGCTACCATGTGCAACCTCCAGAAAATGTCACTTTAAGAGCATATGCATGTCAGTGTGAGTGTGTATGTGTGTCTGGTTGTGTGTGTATGTAGGCCTACATGTGCACTCACTTTCATAGGGTGGACTGTAGTGTTTGCACGGGTAACCCAGGTACCTGCCCGCCATTGTATTACCCTGTTCCAAATCTACTACCCGAATGTTAAAAAAAGAAATGCATGCCAAAAGGAGCACCCCATTTACGCCATTGTGCACGGTAATGGACTAAAATATTCAAATATTTTGCCAATTTGGTAAACATTTCCCGAGACTGAGAATGAAGAGAGCTCCTAGAAATTAGGTGTAAGTTGTTGTCTGTACTTCGTTTCTGAAGTTGAAATCTTTATCAGAGTGCGACCCGATCGCGCTGTTGTCACGTAGTGAGTTTCTTCTCACACATTACATGTATATCATTAATGAACAAATACGCAAGCAAGCTATCTGACAGTCGATGCAAAATCAGATCGTACTGTTTCATGCAGACATAGTAGACATATCACCCCCGCCCAGCTTGCAAAGACAGTGTCCGTAACGTTCTGCATGCTAGGTAGCTGGGCCTTGAATGTATACGATCTTATAATTAATACAGTATGTCACCTTGAGTATATAATCCTGGAATATTTCATAATGTTTAACTTGCCAGTTTTACACAAATCAACACTTTGCCACTATCTGTAAAGTAAAACGACCACAATGTAAAAACACCGTAAACATTCACAAAATTTTTTCTCAAAACAGGCCATTACATGTTACATTATTCTGCCCCAAAATGGCGCTCGTGCAGATTACGAAGTTTATGTGTGAAAGCTATGTTACCGTGCCTGTATGTCAACACGAGGCTAGCTTCTTAAGAACGTACATACCCCATTAGTGATAATTCCTATGCACATTGCAAAGTAGTGTGAGAGAAGATCACATACATGATGTCGTTTGTTTACAATCGGTAATTTTGGACATGCAAAAGAATACCATAATACAGGCTCTGATTAGTTGATATTTTAAATCAGTATTTTAAATGGAGAAGCTTCCAGCTCTTAGTATGCTTGCTTTTTGAGTAGGAAAGTGTCCCCAAATTCAATAGCAAATTGATGTTGGCCTTGGGAAGTACTGATTTTCTTATTTGACTGTTTTCTGTTACTTGTCATTTTGATTCAAAACAAAATGAGACGATTAAACCTTCTGACACATCAAATGTTTTTGAACTTGGGAATGTGAGCGCTATACCTATCCAATACAGATGTTAATTTTACCATGCATGTCTTATGGAGTATGCCTTACAAAATGCTCATATCTTTTAGACACTGAAACACCGGGTAACCCAACAGGTATGGCGATCGGGTACCCGGGTCCTATTTTTTAGTGCCTGCCTATAGATGATTCCGGTCCTGGACACCATACAGCTAGGGTTCAACAGTCTGTTGGAAAATATTTGTTTCCCAATCCACAGACCAGATATACGTCCCTGTTGTCCGTCTGGTTACCCAGGCAGTCCATCCTTCCCCTACATGGGCAACCAGAGAGACTAGCACAATGTCATGTCCATTGTGGTTATGGTACTTAACCACATTTTCTAGTTCAGTATGGGAGTAGCAAATGGGTTAAAAACTGTTTTCCTGACCATTCTCATTGAGAGGTGGTATGAGGCATGACATCTTCAACAGGTTTCTCAGCTACAGCAGTCTGCTCCTTTACATGTGTACTTACCTATGATAATAACTGCTAATATACTTTTATGATTCACTTGGAGAGCTGTACTGGAAAATGTATCACAGAATGTAGAATAGATGATCAGTAGTAGTACAGCTTTGCCAACCTCTCCAAAAGGAGGTTTCTTCTGCTCCAACCAATCTTTAATGTACTGCCTTACTAGCTGAGGAGTAAAACAAATGAAATGGTATGTTTAAATGAATATTCAATATTCAAAACAGTTCTTCAATGAATATTCAATGACTTGGCATGATTAAATATAACTTCACACCCAGTACTGCTAATAAAACTTCTAGTGGCTCATTATGGATAGACAACCATGTGGTACTCCATAATCAACATGATATAACAAGAACCTTTTCCAAGTATTAAGCAATGAATTGTGGGCTAGTTTTTGGTGCACACCTTTTTGGTTAAGGTGAAATGACAATGAGAAAAACTGGAACATATCAAAAATCTGTCCCACAATCCGTTGTAATTGTTACCTGGAAACTGGTCTCTGGATAAAACCATTGATCTAAGGCCATCATGTTACCTACAGTTGTGCTGTTCTAATATGGTTATTTGCCAATGGAACTTCTTTCCTATATGTTTTATAAATCAAAATGTTGTTGTGTATATGAATGACGAAGGTTAAAAACTTTGGACCCTCTTGCTTTAATGCTATTTTCTGGATGCCTTAATCCCAACTGTGCATTATTCTCTGATAATGCATGGTGCATCAAAACCTTTACTTCATATGATACAAACACATAGGTTTCAAGCAACATCTGTGACAAAAACCACTCAATAAGCAGAAAAAATCTGCTACTTCTTAAAATAATTTTACTCTTCCATCATTTTTCTTTTTCATTTACTTGATTTTTAAGAGGACAAGCTTCCAATACCTGTAAATCCAAATGTCACACATTTTGTTTGGTACAGTAATGATCAGTTTGTAGCACTCTATCTTAATAGTGTTGTTAAGTAAGATTGATCATGTGAATGGTAGTGTGATATGTCAGTATTATAATGAATTACTAAATGCACTTGCTCTGGTTCACAATCTCATTTACAACATTTGCTCACTTGCTTCTGAAATTATGTCATTCTTCAGTATGAAATATGTCTACAAGTGTTGAGACATATTCCCTACTAGCATATATAAACCAACAAATATCAAGCTACAATACTATTTATCTTCATCTGTACAATACAGTGTACAAGGCTTTCACAGTTTTCACAACCAGTACACAAAGCTGGGTTCCATATCTCTATAAAGCCACAAATAAAGCCACAGTATTGTATAAAATGTTGCTACACTCCAGCATGTAGACAGGATTGTGTATTCAATTTATGTTGGAGTGTGACATGGGTTGGGTTAGGTAGATGGACTTTTAGTGCCCCAGGTCGAACAAATTGGCTTAAGTCAGGCTGGCAAAATGGTGCAACATTTTCCCATCAAAAGCAACAGTGATTATTAGAGTTTACAGTGATAGCTTCTTGTCATTTTTTGCTATTACTTTGTTTTTCAAGCCTGGATCACCAGAGGGGGGGGGGGGGTTAAATCCTGGAACCACCTCTGGGTTGTGACTGGTTATACTTTCACATGTATCTTACCTGACCAACTAACAGAGGAAGTACCACTGTCATTGACAATTGAGTAAAAATAGTGGAAAATGGAACGGATGAAGATGAACCCAACTGAAATGAAAAGTCATGAATATACATTAGACAATGAATAGTTAACACTGCACATGAACAACCATATATTGGGTTCATACTGCTATAATATTTATGTGCTAACTCTATTTCAAGCGACATAAATATTGGTAAAACTCTTGCAACAATCAGATCGTATCGGAAATTCCTTTTATGCTCTATAGTACATTGTTAAGAGACATTCAGCTATAGATTTATTTAACACAATGACTGCACTTCAAGAAGCAATGTTCTTACTGAAATGCACAGCACTTTTGATACTTGAAATTTAGAATTAAGCACTCAGTCTCACACTAGGTCTTTGAATGTATAGCAATATTGATTGCTCCAAAGATCCAAATATGCTTTCCAGTTCAAAAGCTTCCTGCCTGTTTATACTATATAAATTATTCTGCATTTATTTGTAGGTTGCAAATATGAGATATTCCTCTGTTACTTCTCCTTTCAACATTTTATCTTTCATCAGATACACTTTAAAATACTGCCTTCCATCATTGTAGACTTCATGCTAAATCATTGTACTTAAGTTAATCCCATTAATCCACATACATATTTAAGCTTTCAAAATATTACCATTTAAATCCTCTCCCTTGGATACGACCACAGAGTAACTGGCTATCATGCTGTGATGTTTGAAGGGGAGTTGGGAAGGATGAAAAACCTTTCCGTTTGAAACCATTAGATGAGAATTTCTATGAAAAAGTTAACACCTGGATTTGCTAGCCATGTGGCTTTGATCTAACTTTAAATCAAATCTGGTACTAAGATCAATAATATTCACACCAAACTGTGCTTGAAATACCAGCAGTAGCTCAAAGGCCACGCTTCCCAAATCTCTTGGAAGGGAGTGCAAGCTTCCGCTCCTGGACCGTCCTTTCAGAACCAGACTACACTGAAGCGGAAACGACACAAACTTTTTCTATTGTTCTTGTATCAAAACGTGATTTTATACAAAAGAGCTGCTAATTGCTCCTGAATATTTCATTGCCTTGGGATGTTGGACAAGTGTTACACTTTACAGTTACTTTTACATTTCAAGATTCCTCATGTACAGTTTATTGATCTGTTTTGGGGGGATAGTAAAAGAAAGCCGCCACCAGGCTGTCCACTGTCTGTGAGGACTATAGATCAATATTTCAAACCTAACCAAGATTATTTTCTAAAGGTTTGCTAAATACAATTGATACTGTCTCAGACAGCTTGCAGTCCAATCCAAACACAATGACCTTTTGACACCTAATGTTTTGTTTCCTTAATCCTGTTACCTATAATTTTCACAGATATGCATTCTTCCAAGCATGAATTGAATTCTATCCTTAGACATTTCAAAGGAGGGGCATTAATTAATGGCATGACAGCAATGGCATCGTGGTTTGCATTCATGTGATCACAACATCTGACCTTGGTGCCTTTACTTTCTTCTAACAATATCACACCAACAACACATCTGCTGCTATACTGACGGCTCAGTTTGCTCTTTCTGTGCAAAATGAACCTTAAAAATTTCAAATTTAAACTAATAAGTCCTTTAATCCTTACAAAATTATAGTTTCATTACGGGCAACATACATAATATGCATCCAGTGAATGATGCACATTTCAAAAAGATGATGATAACAATAGAAATGGTATACTTAAACATTACTTCATTTAAAAATAGGATAGCCTTCAAAAAGATTTTCAAGCACAGCAAACTTACAAAAACTAGGAGCAAGACTGGAGTGACAACAATCCCCTGCAAACAAAAAAAAAAAGGATAAAGCAAAGGTCATCAATACTCTCAATAAAATGAATAAAATTCAAAAGAAACTGATCTGAGAGTTGAAACATACTGATAATTAGTTTAATTTATGAAGGAGATGGTGGTTTGATTGTGCTTTACCATAAAAAAAAATATATTCTGATTTATGCTTATAATTAGGTTATTAAGCATTTTAACTTTCAAATAGACTGAGGTGTTGTTTATATAAACTGTGGTAAGGGGAGAGTCATAACTGGGTATCATGGCAGTGGGGGTGTATAGGGGTGGGGTCGGGGGGTGTATGGTGGGCGTTGAATTTTGAGGCCTGTGACTGAAATAGCACACTGTGCTCACCTCAAATCACTGTCAGGAGTGTGAATTTTAGCACACCTAGATGAAGATACACATCTATTAAAAATTTAGTAATACAGCACACGTAACTCCTTACTTTCGTGAGGAGTGTGCTTTGTACAGTAGCACACCTGGAAAATCTAAAACTTAAGGCCTTTTATGGGAATGTTAGAAGCCAGTTTATCCCCCCAACATCTCTTTTTGTCCACTCACAATAATTACCATATACATATTAAAGGTTTCAGTATAATCTGCCCAGTGTGCCTTCTAATATAAGAATCAACTGTAGAAAACCAGCAAGTGCTATGATTTGGTTAAGTTCAAAGCCTAGAGTTCCACCAGACTATAATGAAAATTATTGTAATAATAACATAAATAGCACCAACCAATGGGATGGTTCCATTTCAATATCTGCTACTCATTTATATATTTTTGTCCTATTGAAAAGCTGATAATGACCAGTACCAAACAAATTGCATACTGTTGTAGTTTTTGCTCCAGTTTGTACTACAGTATTAACTCAATAAATCCAAGATAAACTATCTTCTAATATTTCATTGCTACAATGGGGACCAGCTTTCCCCCCTGTATGCAACATTTATTTCAGAATGAACATTAACCACAATGAAACTGTTCATAACTTGAACAAATAACAATGCAATAACACATCATTAAATAAAATGCACCACAGTGAAGGTAACTATTTGTGACAGATCGTCTTTGGTGATCAGTCAGTTTTTGAGTTTTAGCGGAGACTCGGGTCACTTTGTTGACACTTCTATTAATAATTACACAAGCATAACATCAGTTCTGAATTGCTGGCTATAATGGAAAGGTCATTACTTAGCTTTCTTCTAAGGCGGCAGCCATTTTAGGGAGCCAGTCATATGGAAACACCTCCTTTGCAAGATTAGCCGACCGTACTCTACTAACGAAAAAGTGACGCCCGACAAATGAGCTTCATGAAAGGGGTTCTTGATCTTTGGCAAATGAAGATTTCTTTGAAACTTCTGTATTAAGTGGTTTAATGAGTGGGTTTGATGCAAAATGAGGGCAGCAGACTTACTACTTAAAGACTGCCTAAATTTAACAAGTTTTGTAAATGTCAGTTTTCTAATTGATATTTATATAAGTTTACGAAAATTAGTTGCCAAATCAATTACGTATTCAAAAATTTTTCACAACATTTGTTTGTTCAGAGATTGTTTATACTTTTGTTTGCATGTGAAATACAAATAAAATTTCAAGCACTAAAATCTACTTTTTTACATATCAAAAAGCCAAACATACTTTCAACTTTTTGGGACTACACAGGAAACATTATATTTTAAATGTAAATTGGCAAAAAGCATACCAGAGGGTGAATGCTTTCTTTTAAATTTAATGGTAAAATGGAACAAAAACAAGAATGGTGTAAACATTTCTGATATCAGAGAAGCATTTGCTTCCTGTGGAGAAGAACTCTGGCATTGTATAATAGATGCTATGAGATATTTCCATTTGTATTTTAAAAGGACATCACATTTATGTTATTTGTACATTAAAGCATGTTGATGTAATGTATGCGTATACAGTAACTTGATCACTGAAAATGATGAATAAAAGGAGAAAAAAAAAAAATCCAGCACTAGATGATATTCAATTTATTGGTTAATGATGGTAGTCTTGCACATATTTGCCAGAGAATGTTGTAAATGAAGACTAAGCTTGCTTGTGATTATTTTGTAATTAGTTAGATACGTGGTTTAACAACATGCCAACACAGTGTCCTACACAGTGTTAGCTAGAAAAAGACAATTCAATGGTGGTCTTAACATTATCTTAAATAAAGATTAAAAATTGGTAAAAAACTACTTAAACTCCTGGACAAAAGCTAATAAGAATAATTAAAATTTCCTGTAAAAGTTACCTTTCTTACAAAAGCTCAAAATGAGAGAAGGGTCTGAGAAAGGTCTGTGTGCATAAATAACATTTTCAGATTTGGCAAACTGTAGTATTTCTGATGAAAGTTGGAGTATTCATAGCAGTGTATGGAAATGTGACGGACAATAACAGCACAATCACATGGTTACAATGTGATCTTTTATTCTCATGGAGTAAAAATGTACAGTTGAAGTGTGACAGATGCGAACCCTAGATAGTACTATGTCGTCTCTCTCCTTACTGAGATCTGCATTACTGTACATATCTTCCTGTTCATTGGTTTTACATAATTATTTTGTAAGATAACAAAAAGACTTAGTCTATACTCAAATTATGCATTTCATTTATGTGAAAAATGCCTTTTATAAGTTATTAGAACAGTGAAATCATAGTTCTCAGAGAGGTCGCCTCTAAACCAGTTTCAAAAAATTTAACTACAGCTGGTTTTAACAAAAGGTGTACTTTTCATGCCCTACTCCCTTACCCACATCTGGAGGGCAGAAAAGCACCCAGCCAGCCATCACTATGCTGACACTGTGTTACTGTCAAACAGATTGATTTTTATTCAACTAGCAATCAGTAGCTATTTACTGTAAGGCATGCATGTCCAAGTACAATCTTGTATTAAAGTGTATAGTAGCTGCTCAACTACTGAAGCAGAAAAGGTTTTAGAAGATGATCTGGGCCAACTCCAGCTAACTAACTCACTAGAAGATGATCATGTTCAAACTCAAATATGAAGTTTTAAAGAGAATGAAACAGAAAACCAAGATGAATTCAAGTGCTCTAGAGGTATTAGAAAGTGAACAATCTTTAAGAATATTGAAATTCAGCAACTTCTCATAAAAATATTAAGACTATCTAATAGATCAGTAATCGATTCCACAAACAAACAGTTTGAAAGGATCTATCCATGGTCTACAAATTGAGCGTCTTTTAAATTATACCTCAAGTTTTCAGCAGTAGTACTTGCTACATATGACAACCTGTAAACGGCTGACACAGAATATCTCATAATGAACATATTTTTAAACCTCAAATATTATACAACTCATACATTATTACCAAACCAGAAATCCTATTTCATAAAAATAGATTGAAACAACCTGAAATAAAACAGCCTTTCTAACATTCTCGGCTTGTAGATTTCAGAAATAAACCCTTGCTACTTTGAATTTAGAAATGATTGATACTCACAAGAAAACTACCAAATGCTGAGTTGAAAATAGCTGCTGCCTAAAATAGGAAAAGGGAATAGTTTAATAGCAATGATAGATTATAAAATAATTACCTTTTACTTTTTGACACGAAAGAAACTCATAAATTTTATAAATATTTCTTCGAAAATAAGCATACACATGTACCAATAAAATTTAAAATTTTGTTATATGCTTCAATGATGATCACTTTATACAATTTTTCCATGAAAACAGTGTAATCCCCTAAGGAGAGGCAATGTCTATTCAGTTTCATTTTTAACCTAACTGTGAAGTGTTGAAACACAGTATAAAGTATGTGCACATATGGTTTAAATTGCATGATTATCGTCATATTTCATGATTGCAAATATTCCAAAGATTCTAAAAATCAAGCCTCCTTCACTTTTTGACATGAGAGGAAAAAAGAATGCATTACAAGATAAAAAAATACCTCATCAGAAACATTCTCAAAATGGAATGTGTTTCCAAGAGTGCAAAGTATGAGAACTTTATACAGAGCTGGGAAGTACTTTTAGCAAAAGCCAGGCAAAACTTCCAGTATGTCCAACCATGCATGCATTTGGGCTTGGGGCATAAGACCTTGTGCACATTAGGCACTTAAAGTCAATGTAATTTTGCTCACATCTGACACCCACTAATATTCACACAAATTCCACGGCAAATGGAACAATTTGGATCCCCTTGCAGACGTTTCATCTGGGACTTAATCGCTTCTTTACAACTTGCCGCAAAACCCATCTTTTCCAAATATCATTACAAAATTGGCATTCCCATGAGGTTGGGAGAACAAAAATTGATTTTTAAGTTGGTGAAGACAAATTTTTTAAATGAGTCTTCCATTGAAGAGTAATCACCTCAGAGGTGACTGCTGTGTCACTAGGAAGACAGATCATTAAAACTGATGGAACTGATGACTAGTAGACTATCTTGTCAAAACCATGAAGGCCTCCACTGAGAAGACCACAGATAGTTTTATTGTTTAAAATATAAGATAAAAAGGTACAATAAGAAAGAACAAGACAGAAAATGAACCATCTGCTCTTTCAAAAGTTGAAGAATGAGTTATGTTATCTCTGATGAGGACATCTGAGGGTGCTCTGGATGCTTAGACATTTAATACATCTGTAGATTTGAGCCAGTGTTAATGCGATCTGCCTGTTTATTCAATGGTAATGACACCAATTTGTGGAAAGTTAAATGTCTTTATGAAGAAAATGACATGTATCCAAAATGTGCTTAACCTGAACAAGATTTATGAAATTTTCATAAAAAAAAAAACGTTCTAATGCACTGAAATTACTTTAACCAGGCAAAAAGTTTATATAGACTTCAAACACAATAAATGTGAGTAACATCCTTGTTAATATCTTATAAATGTGCCTAGAAAAATTGGAAAGCTGGGAGATTTCTTCCCATGAAATTTGGGTATTTGGAAAAAAATTTGATGTCAAGGAGGGGGGCACCTTTTTATTACCACAGAAAAAATTTAAAACTGAGGAAAATTGCTTCCTTCCCGGTGAATAGATGCTTTCTCCAGCCTCCAGCCCTGCTTTTAAATGACTGTAAATCCCTTTGTTTGAAAAATGCAATGTAGTAAGGGCATGATATATTACAGTACTGTAATAACAACATGGGAAACAACTGTAAAATGCCAGAGCTTCTATTGAGTTTTGTCATCATTTTATTTAATTTTTGCAGCACAAATAAAACTTTTCCCACCATTTAATAGCTCTTCAAAGATTCAACTTACTTCATTTCCTCCAACTGCTTTTGTTAAAATGACAGCTGATGAAACAGGAGGAGGCATACATCCCACTACCTGTAACCTATAGAGGGAAGGAAAAGTGCATGGATCACAATAATATGATAAGGTGCAGTAGGTCTAGGACTTAAACAGGGTTAAATCTTTCTTAAATGAACCTTATATATCAGCAATTAATGACCATCTCATTCTAGCAATGTGGGATCTTCATTCTCTACAGGTGATTCCCATGGTCAAGTGGTAAGACCTGACTTGCAGTTGGGAGTTCGAGTCCTGGCTGGGTAACTAAGAAGACTTGAAAAATGAAACCTACTGCCATTGTGATTGGTACTCATCAAAAGCAATGGGGTAGGGAAAACAAGCCAGTGAGCCAAAACTAGTAAAAACGTTGTGGCCAGCTTGACTTGTTGAACCAACTGGTTGGAAACTGGGCTGTAAAACTCAATCTAAATCTAAATCCACAGGTGATCCCAGTCAGAAGAGTAAGTGGCAAAAGTAATACAAGAAGTATTGCCAAGTGTTACCTAATTCCCAAACCACTGTAAGCTCTCTACCAACTACTGATGAGACACTGCAGTTCAATGATTTGTGTTTGATATCAATACTTTCATAAAAAGAGTAAATGTTTTGTTACATGAAAATTTAAAATACCAGCAATGAACATCTTCATCTAGCAAATTTGGGTTGTCATAGAAAGGCTACCTACCACATGTGTCATGTGATCTCAGTGGGAAGTGGTTGAACACCAACCTGGGTCTTGGTAAAATTAAGAAAACTAAACTGAGAGATGAATTTTGAAAGTAACTTTGACAAGCTGCCAATCAGACCTGTTTTCACTTGGAAGAAAAAGAATTATTAAATCCCTCACAGGAAGATTTTCTGGAATTATTTCAATATGTTTTTTTGTCCTTAAGAAAATCTTTTCAAAGTTTGATGGCTTCTTTGGTAACTTCTTAAGTATGCAAAAGTAATGATGTGGAGTGTTGTTTAGTGTTTGGTACAGAACAGTAGATTCTGTCTGTTTATAGTGTCTTTTTTGCTGCATAACATTAAATGACTTACCCTTGTAATAGACCCACATCTAGACTGGTTGAAGAAAGAACCTGGACAAGAATCCATACCACACAAGGCACAAAAGCTAATGTAAATGTTTGGATGAAAACATGGAGGCGAACATGAAGTAAGGCATTTTTGAGGTCCTGAAAAGGATGTGTAAAAAAACAGAAAATAAATGAAAATGTTCAGTGTGAAAAGGAGTGCAAAACATGCAAAGACCTATTAATCCCTGCAGTCTTAAGTCATTAGTGTGTAGGGGAAAGAAACAACGATGGACACTCTAAACAACTGGTGCAGGGTTTGTAATATGGACAATTATGAACTTTAATAACATAAACTGAAGTATAAGTAATATTTTTCGCTTAACCAGTAGCCTCAAATCACCACCTGAATGCAAATGTGTACAGGACACAAAATTAAAGTTACTGTATAGTACTGTAGAAGACTTGGAAAATTGGTATTTTGGACGAAAGGTACTGTACCTGTGACCTTAACAGTCATTTCTTTGAAATTAGTGCAACACCTTTGTGGTTCCATGAAGTCATAACTGCCACATATGTACATATTCAGTTCTGCGCTGTAATTACATTTTGAGCAAAAAATCTCCTGTAGAAAACATATGTTTCTAGCTTTTTATTAAGTTGCCATATTTGGTCAAATTAGGTTACATGGCTCAGTTAAGTTTTGGCCATACACAGTCTTGTTCCAATATAACTGATATTTAAGTTGCCAACAACAGAGGAACAATAAAGTACTCCAACGTCCAAACATCCTTTTTTTTATAATTTGAAATAAGGTGCAAGGTGCACAATTCAAAAAATATTTGAGTTAACTGTAGCACCAATGACAATCAACACCTTGACAAGAAAACAAAAAGAAACATGTTATTTTTCAATGTTACATTTCAATTAACTTGTAATAATTCAAGTACTTTGGTACACAAACATAAGTCTTTCTGAAATACGACTTAATACAAGCAAAAGTTGAGTCAGTCAGTACCAACTCTAGGGCAAGCATTGTGACTATGAAGTTCTGCATAGTCAGGTAAGGTAATATGCCCAAGCCTTAATCTGAAGTTTGTATGTACCATACTATAGTGGGACAAGAACTGTACTGCACAGTATGAAAATGCACAGAGAAGGTTTAGTATGGTAGACAATAGCTAATGTTGCTTACATAACAATAGGACAGGACAACAAAAAGGATTCTTTCATGAGTAATTACACCAGGTATCTCAGAGAAAAGTTATATGCATGTTATTGTAAAATTGCATGTGGGGCTGTGATCATGTACATAGTGGAATCCCAAAATGTTTAATCACAAAAATTTGAATTCATTTAGTGATTTATAGCTATTAGTTTTAAAGTACACGTACAGTACTGTACATGGAAATTACTCTGAGATGGTCATAACGAACAACCAGTACTTTATCAGATATGAACATTGTCTTTACTGGCACAAAAATATGTTTAACCTTTTGTACCAACAAAGAATGAGAAAGTACATGTATTAAAAATATTTAAAAGACTTTTAATATAGCATTGAAAGGCAGTTTATGTTTGGATCATACCATGAAACAAATTGAATATTTTCTGGAATGTTTTTAAGCATAAAACAAGGTATAAGGAATGGTAGGCTAGCTTTCAAAGAGGAGGTATTTGTGAGAGACACAAGCTGCAATTAATCACAAGAGGCTTTTTCTCATTATTTTTCAGCAGATGAGTCCAGACTCAGTTCAGACGCCTTCCTCCCAAGAGCCTTGCAGATGTCCAATACCTCGCTTGCCTTCCACTTGCAACATAACAACTTGCTTTTCAATGCTGTTGTGTTCCCTGACTGTACGCCCAAAAGAGTACAACCTCTTTCCTTAGTGTTAGCTTATAACTTAATATTCATTTCCTCATGTGTTGATTTCACACTTAACTGTTGCACAATCACCCATGTAAAGCCCTTGTAAATTGGTCTAAAAAACTTTTAGAGTGAAAACTTCTCTGAAATGGGACAACACGGCAATGTTTCCCTTTATCACTTGTTAATTTATGACAGATGCTGCATTATTTTGAAGCATTGCAGTTTGAAAAACTAATAAACCTTGCTAATTAATGCAATAACAATACCTGCAGGAAAGTTTGACATTTATCTATTTTGTATTCATTACTTCGCATGGCAATTAGCCTGTGCCGGGCTACAGTGGCTTGATAGTTTTGTGTACAAAATGCATGTGTACTGCTGTATTGGGCTACAATATATCTAATATGGTAACACCCTAGCTAAGAACCTGTGAATCATTTCAAAAATCATGATACAGTATTTTGTGAAAATGAGTTTTCTCAGGAATCCACAATTTCACATGTGCAATGTATGTGACATATAAATCAAAGCAGAAGGAGGCATTTATTAGGGGATCCTGCATATACTGAAACATAATGCTGTAACTACAGCACAGTTGTTCATACTTCATAGTAACAACTAAAATGTTTAAAACTGAAACAAGCAATGGTAAGGTTGAAAATGTTGGGTAAATTCAGTGACTTGAAAGCTAAGGAAATAAAGACCTGCTGGGGCCTCATCATCTAGACCCAGCTATCCTATATGATGGTCAGCTTTTTTCTGTAGGCTAATAACACTATTTTCTGCTTTTAAAATTAGAGTTAGCATACTTTCCTCTTCAAATACCCATGCAGTAAGTTCCACATACATACACTAATATATGGTATAAGAGGGCTTAAAAATAATTAAAAGTGAATTTTAACAAGGCCATAGCCTTAGGGCAGGGGGCTGTCCCTTTGAGATTTCCAAATCATACATCACAGTCACTTTCTAAGTGATGGTGGCATTACTGTAGCTTGATTCCTGCTGTAAGCAAGTGCTTAAACTGCTCCTTAGGGCTTTTGCCAAGGCTGCAGCTCTGTTCAAGACTTAAAAAAATGCATAACATCTGCAAGCACTTTATTTACATTTTCTCTCTTCTAGTAGAAAGAACTGCAGGCAATTTAAGGTTCTGTCATTTGATACTAAGTTTATGTACCAGCTCATCATCTTGTAAAGCTCTATTCAGTCTGTACAGTATATTTCCCTTTATTAAGGTTTCAGTGCTCTTTGCTAATACTCCCATCCCTCAAATCTTCTTAATACAATTCAAATGAAACTAAGTACTATAGGTTTTAATGCCATATGCATACATGTATTCAGGAAGTAAATCTTAATGATAAATTTAAATACAGGCTCAGTGCAATGAGGTTTAGTTTAGACCATACATACTTTTAGGATTCTGTGCCACTTGATATTGTACAGTACAGTAGGCTACTAAACAAAAATTATCTTCCTTCATGTTTCCAAAGAAAGACTTCTTGAGGAAATCTATATGAATAGTTCTCAGTGACATAGCAACAAGTGTTTAGCAACCACCATGATAAGCGCACTCTGTGCATACATACAGGGGTTGCCCTCCAACATAGCGGAAGTACTCCTGTCCCAAAGTCCTCTGGAAGGGAGTATTACAGTAGCAAAGGGGCATACCAAAAGATATTCCCATGGAGTTTTACTTCCGAAAAGAACTATGTACATAACAGGGAGAACAATTAATTTATCTAACCGACCTCTCTACCCTTAAATGGGAAAACTCCTACAGGTATTCAGTCTGATGGATCAAATCCACAGGTACCAGGGCTTGAGAGGGCATCTGGCAGGTATAGAGGCCAAGGATGATACATAATTTGCAATGGTCAGTGAGCACCCATATCTTTCTGTTGGGCACCCTAAACCAAAGTTACTCTGCTGCCACCCTCAGACATCTTTATCACTTTACCAAGCAGCTGCTTCAATCCAGTACAGGAAATGTCTGGGTCACTAAAAGCTATATCCCTGGTAATCATCCCAACAATATACCATCATTGACACATAAACTTCTGAAGATAAGACTTGATATTTACTGCCTGTTTCCTTAATCACGACGAACAAGTCACTTAATCTCTTTCAGAAAGGAAAGACTTTACAAGTAAGGTGCAGTGCAAGACAAATACCTGTAGCCTGAAAGCACTGTTTCCCATCATATCCTTTGGCCTATGAGACACGATAGTGCAATAGCACTTCACCACTTGTTTCAAATCACTGTGAGGAGGGCAATTCTTTGCACACCTAAATAAAACAGCACACTTACTGTACCACACTAGTCAGTTTCCTAATAAATAAGATCTGAAGGACACCTGGAAAACCTTAAACCTAAAGGCCTACTTCCAGTACTTATGTGATCTTTCAAAAAGGAAGTATGTACAGTATATGTGCCTTGATGCTAATCTTTTGTGTAATGACTCAAATGTGGGGAGAAGAAAGTACAGTTTTTAAACTGTTTCAAGAATTTTAGTAAGCAAAGGTTAGTTTTGATGAGAAAATGCGAGGATTCATCTTTTTAGTTTAGTATACATACAAATCTCCTAAAAGCCAGCAAAAATGAAATCAAAAGTAGTACCTTAAGTAGTACCTTAAAAATAAATGCTTGAAAAATTTGCACTGGTGACTAGTAATGCCCCTTCACATGTTTACCATACACTGTTGATTGCTATTTGACGCCTCATAGATTCACGAAAGGAATGAAAATGTGGATTGGAGATGTACAGTAACTAGCCACAGCCAGTGTATTACACACTTATTCAAAAGTAAATCCACTCCTTGGTGGTTTGAAACCACTGCATCACATGACAACGACAGGGGTTTGGAACTACAGTACAGTACCAGGCTTCAAGAATTGTTTTTTTTTTTATTACTTGTTGATCACCCTAACTGTTCTCTTAATAGTCTACTTGACTGCATTCTAATATGCTCATCAACCCCATTGTAGCCCTGATTCTTGCCTGTTGGGCTACCGTTTTCAGTAAGTGCACTTGTCTGAGAAACTTAACTTGTCCAACTTTTGAATTTCATAAGTTCTGGCTGACTCCAAATGCTTTAACCTTCCAGGACAGATTTAAAGTGTGCTTCAAGTCAAAAAAATCAAAATACATATTAAACAGCATGAAAAATGAATTCTAGCAGTCCAACTCCCATCTTCATAGGACATTCTTGCACCAAGGTATGTTGAAATTTATTCACTTAAAACAAACTAGTCCATGGCACAATAATTTGTAACTTTCTTGTTGTAAAACTCACATTATCTGCTTTGTTTCCCTTTGAAACTAAAACTGTTTTTATGACCTTGAACACTTCCTGTTTGCTGGCATTGCATGTTGCACAAAGAGGGCTTAATAAATTACTATATCCCATAAGAGTGCTTTCACACCTTGGTACAAGGTGCAGTAATTTTCCGAAAAACAAACAAATACAAAAATTTAAATTTGGGTAGTAAAACAATGACATCACAAATTATTGAGCAATGTACCACCTTAATTTGAGTAAATAAACTTGAACATTTTAATTGTGTAATCTTTACTTGGAAGAGAATTTTCATCCTACTGTACAGAAAAAACAGATGACAAGGAAAAGGTAAACTTTAGGACCCATGTAAGTATGACATATCCCAATACATTTACTAGACAAGTGTTACAAAACTGCATCTAACCTCTGTTCGCAGTGAAAGCCCACTGTTGAAGAATATGAAGGAGACTGCTAGATATTTGATTGTTATTTCTGGTACCAAAGGACCTACAGTATAAAAATCAAAGAAAAAAAACAGAATTAGAATTTCAATACTGTCCACAGTGATAAAAATAAAATATCTAGAATACTTTATATCAAATCAAACAAACACATGCACATTGGAGTTATTCTCATATTTGCATAAAATTTTATTCTTTAAAAGAGAAACTGAGCATTTTCCTTCATTTTAACAGAGTGAAAGACTGTCAAAATTTTTTCCAACAATCAAAGGAGAGGAAATGCAGAAGGCATAGAATCCCTCAGATTAACCAACCCAGCAATGCAAAAAACACCTAAAATTGCATTCTTTTTCTCTCTATCCTTAGGCTTTTCCCTCACGTCATTTCCCCAACCCCCCCCAACCCCCAACCCCCCCCGGACAACAAACCCCCCATGACACAATCCTGGCTATGTGCCTGGCAGAAGGTACAATTGACCTTAAGCCTCCCAGGCCCATGCTACATTAGGTCCATGAGCCATGAATACTATGTTAATGGTAGAACTTACTCCATATCACAGAATAAAACAAAGTATACTGAAATATACTGTGAGCAGTCCATTTCAAGGACTAACATACTGGACTTCTACATGATGACCTTGCATAGAAACCTTTTGTTGCAGTTAGATTGGACATAGTAAGGTGGAAGCTCAGTGAGCATACACTGTACTTCCCCATTGTGTAGCAGACTATCATATTTCATGGATGGTAAATTGCAAATGATGTGACATAGTGTACTTTTATCAACTTGTACATTTATGAGCAATCACAGTTTTTCTTCTAGAATATCCAAGTCCTGAAATACCTTTAAAGATACATTTAGCTGCTGTCTTATGATATATACATTAGGACTTGGGAATACAGTACATTATGTGATAAGTTCGATTTGTTTATAAATGTCCCACCAGACAGAAACTATGTTTGCTCTGAACACTAAATATACTGTATCTAAACAAGTGATTACAACTTTAGGCCTACTTTTCCTGCATTATGCATACACAACTACAATGTTTATACAGAAATGAGGTAACCATCAACTGCACCAGCCTTTTGAGTGCATGTATGTAATACCAGTACACACTAGGGATCTTGGGATAAATTATGAAATAGATGATTGGCATAAAGATGCAGCCATTCAGATACCAAAGTCTTTCTTGTATGGGTATCCTACATGTTTTCCACAATGCCATGTGCCAACAAATAGTCAAACACCCAACTACGAAAATTAGAGTAAGGTGTCAGTTTTCAACTGGCACCTCACAATTTGCTTCATAGAATACCGATCTGCAAAACTGATTTAAAGTGGAAATGGAAATTAAAAAAAAATAAAATTGGCTTTCAGAGAGATTGGATGTGTACCCTTGCCATTCCATAAGGGCAACTTTGTCAGGAGGTGACTACTTCAAGAGTCCTAGGGCCAAGGCTACAGTATACAGTATTGCACATGTGATGGAAGTATACTACACAGTATGAAGTATTGAGAAGGTACCTGCAGGGCAAAATCAGTTGTTCTGTACTTGTTTTGAAGTTTTTCGAAAGACAACAATTAATATTAAATTTCCGGAGAGTGAGACATACAATAAGTGGAGTTGTAGCTGCAGAGAACAGAGGATGGTAGCTTGGTTGTTTAGCTCCCCTGCCAGTTAGTCCAAATGTGAAAATTGCTTTGCTCCCAAAATGGAAAATTGTTATGCCTCCAACCTGTTTGTTTTTTTTTTAAACTAAATTAATTGTTAATGTTGTCAAGACCACAGTTTTCATGATATTGTGAGAAGTTAGAAACATTATAATGAAAAAGTTCTGTAATATGTGAAACTCTCTAAAAAAAATAACACAGTTGTCTCATGCACACTCACAATGCAACCAGCAACCAATCAAGTTCAGTTCAGTTTATTTCTCCATATCACCTTGTAGAAGCACAAGAGACTTAAAGCCAGTGTATAATTGATAAACAAGGTGTTAAGTTGACTTAGTATTCTCTTTCATGGCATGCTATTTATTTTTTTTTCGAACATTTATTGGAGATTACTTTAAGTTTCTACTATACTTGCTGTCCTTATTTTACTCTGAGAAAATACACAATGTAACGAGCAAGGTGCACAAACTCTTTGAGTAAATACAACGTTCAAAATGATAGCCCACAATGAGTCGGGGCAAATAAACAACTTATTTACCATCTGTCTTAAATCAAACTTATTTCATCCTGAAAGAGAAATGAATGAAATGAATGAGAATTTTAATTCCTATCATTGTGTAGAGTCACAATTTCAAAAGAAAACTGCTGTAGGCAGATGTTAACTGATGTTATTAGTCTGTAATGTTGGTCAGTAGAGTGACCTTCAAAGACTATACAGGACTAGAACTTAGACCTGCAATATAACTTATTAGGCCTACTAAGGCCAAGATCTATAGGTACAACAAGGCTATCCTGGAGTGCTAGGGTCTATTGGCAGAATGGTCTATTCCAGCTGCTGTGCACCATGTGTTTCACATAGGCCCTAAATTATGCATGGATTTGAATCCCACTGGATATACCTGGGTTTTGTACATGGGTTTTCCTCTTGGCCATACTGGAAAATTGGTTCTTTCACAGAAAGATCTTTGGCGTACGGAAAGGTACGCCACCCAATCTGGCGTACGACGTACCAGGCTGCTACAGGGAAAATTACAACAGTTGGCAAACAATTGCAACAATTGGTGTGGCGTATAATTCCAAACACCTCTAGGCCTACCTTGGTGTGATTCTTTGGCGTATGGCAAATGTACTTTCCGGTGTGGCCTCTGGGTATAATCCTGCTTTCCCCCCACCAGGGCTGTAGGACTCGAGTCCGGACTCGAGGTCGAGTCTGGACTGAAGTCCACTTTTTTTGGACTCGGACTTGGACCTGGACTCGGGGTCTCTGGACTTGGACTTGGGCTCTCTGGACTTGGACTTTGGCTTGGACTCGAAGTCGAGTCCTTCAAGTCCGGCAGCCATTTTCTCTGACTCTTTATTTCTTTATAATTTCATGATCGATCCACCAAAAACCCCAGCACTCAACATATACTTGGGCTTTATTATCCTTAATGTAGTATACAGGACTATAATGGCCTGCATATCTTTATGTAACTTGATAATTTTCAAGTGTCACATGCCAGTTGTTAACATGATTCGCATGAAGTTTCTTGCATAATATTATGTAAACAGTGCTTAACATAAAACAGCTACAACATGGTACTCTTCTTTCAGTGCCATGCTCTGGGGAACAACCCTAAAATTTTCCTTGTCCCTCAAAAATTAGACAAATGCCATAAAAATGCTAGGGAAGGCATATGAGACTCCTAAAAATAGTTCAATTAGCAACAATGAACACGGTCTGGCTGTGCCTTGCGCCTTGCAGCATTGTCAGTAAATCTTCTGAAATCCTTTTCTTTGTTGTTATTAGTGGTTGCACGGGTAACCCGGGTACCCGGGTACCCGCCTGCCATTGTATTACCCGGTTCCAAATCTACTACCCGAATCTTAAAAAAAAATGCATGCAAAAGGATCATCCCATTTATGCCATTGCCCACGGTAATGGACTAAAATATTTTGCCAATTTGGTAAACATTCTCCGAGACTGAGAATGAAGAGAGCCCCAAGAAATTATGTGTAAGTTTGATAGTTGTCTGTACTTCGTTTCTGAAGTTGAAATTTTTATCAGCGTTCGGCTATCATCACGTAGTGGGTTACTTCTCACACATCACATGTAAATCGCTTATAAACTTACTCGCAAGCAAGCTATCTGACGGCCGATTCAAAATCACATCGTACTGTTTCACGCAGACATAGCAAGACATACTGTATCACCCCCGCCCAGCTCGCAAAGACAGTGCCCGTAACGTTCAGCATGCTAGGTAAATTGAGCCTTGCATGTATATACGATCTTATTATCAATACAGTATGCCACCTCGAGTATAATCCTCGAATATTTCTTAATGGTTAAAGGTGTCTGTTTTACGCAAATCAACACTTTGCCGCTATCTGCAAAGTAAAACGACATCAATGTAACAACACCGTAAACATTCACAATTTTTTTTTTAAAATAGGCCAGTATATATTACGTTATTTTGCCCCAAAATGGCGCTCGAGCAGACTACGAAGTTTATGTGTGAAAGTTATGTTACCTTGCCTGGGTGTCGACACGGGGCTTGCTACGTAAGAACGTACATATCCCATTAGCGATAATTCCAACGCACATTGCAAAGTAGTATGAGGGAAGTTCACAAACATGACGTTGTTTGTTTACAATCAGTAATTTTTTGACGTGCAAGAGAATACCATAATACAGGGCTCTGATTAGTTGATATTTTTAAATCAGTGGTTTAAAAGGAGAAGCTTCGAGCTCTTACTATGCTGGCTTTTCGATTAGGAAAGCGTCCCAAAATACAATATCAAATTGATATAGGCCTTGGGAAGTATAATTTCCTTATTTTACTGTTTTCTGTTACGTTTTTTTTTTACTTGTCATTTTGATCTAAAATAAAACGAGACGATTAAACCTTATAACAAATCAAATGTTTTTGAAGTTGGGAACTGTCATCGCTATACCTCTCCAATACAGATGTTAATGTTACCATGTATGTCTTATGGAGTATGCCTTACAAAATGCTCATATCTTTTAGTCACCGTATGTAACACCGGGTAACCCGGGTACCCGACGGGTATGGCCATCGGGTACCCGGGTCCTAATTTTTAGTACCCGTGCAAACACTAGTTGTTATGGATTCCAAAGATGGGCCTGTATACTTTTTGCATCCTGTTTCTTTTTTTCTTCATATAAATTTGACAAAAAGTTTGCATGGGTTTCACAGCTGCTCATTTTGCTACTTCTACAAAGGAAATTATTGCCTTTGTGAATTATTTTGGGATACTGTAAGATAGGTCTATAAATAACCTGCCAATTGGCTTCTGCTGAATCTTCATATGAAGTTTGCAATACTAACAATATGTAAGTCAGGTAAATACACAACAATAGAGCTTAAATTTTACAACATATAAGGCAAGAGCAGTCACCCCAACTTGAAGTAGTGTATACTGTCCTGTTTCATGAGATGACCCTTTGGAATTATATGTTATTATATGTTACAGTACTTTTTGTACTCAAATGTGAAATTTAGTATTGAAGAGTAACTGCCTAGTTTACCTTGAGAATGCAATATGGAGCGGGTCCTAAAATGTTATAAAAGATGCTTTGAAAAGAAATAAGGGGATTATTGTGACATTTAAGCTGTTGCTTCAAAAAAATATTTGTGGTACTGCTCTTGCCCTTTATTTCTGGAACATTGCTTACCATAACAGTTTGATGAGGGATTATAATCATGGGGTGATGCATTATGTGGGGTCATGGAGTGGCAGAGTGGTCAGGTGTTCTAGCTGCTCCAGAGCTGCTGTGTACCAATACTGTGTTGCACATGCATGTGCATATTCACATGGAGTCCTCCTGCTCAATGTATGTGGGTTTTTCTACAGTAGTCCAGCTTTCCGCCTCCTAGTACTTGGAAATTAACAGGCTTGCTACTAAAATCAGTTGCCCAGCTGCACAAAATTAGTTGCGCACTGGACTGAAGCACCTTTGGGTGGACCAGTTAACTAGGCAACTTTGGGCTTTTGCATCATGTGGGGATCAACAAGGAGAGTTTGTAGCTAAAGGCCTAGGCCTACAGGGAGGTGATTGTCAATGTCACAAAATTAACCATCAAACTTCAAGGACTTTCTTCACATACATCTAACCCATTTCAAACAAATGTTAGACCTGCACGATCTGAATTAGTAATGGTAACCTTCCAAGGCCTTTTGCATCACACAGTTACAGTGCTACTTAGATGCAGGTCACAGTATAGGGGGCACAACCAAAAAAATTAATTACTGTGGTAGGTATAGCAAATTACAGTTATGCCCCAGAGAGTTTGTACAGGTGGCACTAGTTCTGCGAGAAAATTGTGTGAGATCTATTGACAAGGCTTCCAAACAATTTACACTGTATTTTTAACATACAGTACCTTATAAATGACCTGGAAGTTATGCATATTCGACTATAGCCAAGTTGCCTTTGTGGCTTTGTTTCTAACAAGTTCTAATGAGACCATCATACCTTCTAGAGACACTAACACTATTGAACCGGCTGCCAAACCAATGCAATTGTACATAGGCCTAGGCCACGCCTAGGCCTACTATGTTATTTCAGTATCTAAATTACTACGTCATTACGTACATAGGCCTATTCGAATTCCTGCCTAGCCTGTTGACAAGTTGTATGGTTTTCATCATCATATCTCCTCCACCTTGCTGGAACAATTGCTCCACCTCATGCTTCCCATGGACTAGACACAGCCAGGTAAAAAACTAGCAAGTAACAGTTAATATGGCGGCCGGTAAAGTTACCTAAATAACTTGTCAGGCCATCCGCGGGTCGGATCATTTACAGGTTGTATATCAATACTGTATACATACAATGCTTTGAACAGTATAATGTACAGTACAGTATGACAATGTTGTTTTGTTGTTGGTCCTAACAAGAAACATATGTGCAACTTTCATTAGCCTGTGTATATATATGTGTGCTGTATTACATGGTATTCATGAAGACAAATGGGCAATATGGCAGCTGGTTTTGCATGCATACATTGAATTGTCCAGAGATAGCTTTGTGGGCTTTATGCTAGTAGAGCAGCTACTAAGGGATTGTCCATACAACCAGATGTCTGCAGTATAGCTTTAGACAGGCTCGATTTGAAGCAATAGGTTGGAAACTGGGCCGTAAAACTCTGTCTGACTAACAAACTAACTATAGACAGGCCGTATAATTAAAGCCCTGCTGATGCCTCTGTTATTTAAAAATATTTGATGTGCCCTCCCAAAATTGGTTTCAGGTTGCTTTAAGCACTGAGTGCATTCCCACTATTGGGAACCCTTCATGCAATTCCTGCATAATCACCAATAGCCTTTATTTTGTACTATATTCTCAAACAGCTTGCTCTTTGGGTTACAAATTTAAAACCTGACTGTATTTTCACAGTGTTTCTCTAGCTAGACTGTAGTCCCAGGACAACTTAAAAAATCCATTACCCCAACAAAAAGGCTTTGTCCACTTACAAAATTCCTGAGTATATTTGAGCATTCCCATCGGGACCCCATGCACTGCTGTAAACATCCCCAGGTTGGGGCATTTCTCCCAGACAATTGGCTGATTTTAAGTGAAAAATATGAGCTACTGTTTACTTAGTATGTAAGAGA
Source organism: Holothuria scabra (assembly GCA_037179385.1). NCBI lineage: Eukaryota > Metazoa > Echinodermata > Holothuroidea > Aspidochirotida > Holothuriidae > Holothuria > Holothuria scabra. Next base: position 5,033,921 of record CM074192.1, on the reverse strand, counting down.
GGCACAATTTTCATTTAGCCAGATAAGTGGACTCAGCTGCAGTGCATAGGCTTCGCTTTGATTTCAGGTCCAGTTGAAACCCATTCCAGGCCAGCTCAAATTTCAGGACCATTCCAGGCCAATTCCAAGTACAGGAAAACCTAGATTGGATCAGGAATTGAGTCCAAGTTTGTCCCTGTTCATACAGCTATAGCAACCATAGGCCTAGATCTTTACCAGAAAATACTATTGTTGTTTTACTACTTTTGGACTTGGACTCAGACTTGGACTCGAGAGCACTGGACTCGGACTTGGACTCGAGCCCCTTGGACTTGGACTCAGACTTGAGCTTTTGGACTTGGACTCGAGCTTGTTGGACTCGACTACAGCCTTGCCCCCCACTTGGTATAGGCTTGTCACTAAAATCAGTTGCCCAGCCGACGAAGTCGGTTGCACCAGGACTGAAGCACCTTTGGGTAGACCTGTTAACTAGCCGACTTCGTCTTTGCTAGGCTGTACCCGTGGATGTGTCATAATCTTTGTGTGTCTTAGGAAGTTTGGGCCTAACTTTACTTCGGCCTCATACCTCCCAAGTGACCCGCATTTCGCGGGTTGGACCCGCATTTGGACACCCAAACCCGCTGACCAGCCAAGCCCTCTGACAGACCCGCAATTCAAATCCCCGAAGTATCCCTAGTTAGAGAACCACGCAAATAATTCTGCTTACCAATAACAACAAATTCAGTAAATCATATCTTACAACATACTCAACTGCCCGCGCTGCTATACAGTACATAGGCCTGTAGGTACATACGGAACATTGTTTGCTGTCGCAACATTGTTATCGGCTAACCTTCCCAGCAGATATGGAATATATTCCTGTCACTGCGAAAATAGTGTTATAAGGTTGTGCAACACCGCATTCAATAGGGGAAAATAATTGCCCACTTTGCGGGCCACAGGCGGTACTTGTCCCAGAGTTGCCCGAACGTTCTGGACTGTCTTGACAGTCCTTGACGTTCTTGGCTTATGTTTTCATGGCTAGAATGCCATGCGAGATGTACGGAAATAATAGAAATCACCAGCAGCACGTACGGTGTGACCGCCGGTGACATACAGAGTTGACATTTGCAAACTGTGTCGGTACTGCACTAAAATTTACCTCAAAAATAACCATTGAATGTTGTGACTAGGAGAGGTTTTTTAGTTATTGGGCATTTGTGAGTAGACCTATCTGCATAATATTATTTTGTCGAATCTCTGAAAACAATATTTTTCTAAGTTACCGCAAAAAAATTCAGTAGCTACTGTGCTGAACTTTTTTGGCGGTTACCTAGCGACATTGTAGTGACTGATTTGCTAAAAAAGTGCCAACATTTTCCGTGTAGACACTTCTAAAATTCAAAAAAATTTTCGAAAAGGGGAGGGGGACACCCCCTCCGCTTATACCCGTCCCCCAGGCCGGCGATCCACCAATGTACAGATCAGAAGGACCCGCATCTAGCCTCTCGGAACTTGGGAGCTGTGCGGCCTACACTAGTACAGCCGGCTAAACCCAACGTCAATGTGTATTGTGTTGTGTAAGTTACAGTGTAACGTTTCGAATCGACCGTCCGTGATACTTACCACCCTTTGCTCCAACAGAGGGCATTAAATTTGCACAAGTTATGACGACAAAAATACCGAGCAGGAACCAATTCTGCCTTATTTTATCAATGACACCCATCATAAGCTTCAATACCCTTCACTTTTGAGTCGAGAAGGCTAAGTAGTGTACTGTACTGTAAGGTCTGTGGGCAGAACATATGTACGTAAGGTGCCACATTTGCAATCCACACTTTTCTCTGAGAGCAAGCCACGTTGATAGCGCTTTTTTTACTGATGTCCAACGTGTGTAGTTCCCCTTATCAATAAGCAGCATTTGCCAAGCAGTCAAAATTGCATCAACTCAGAGACAGACTATAGATCAGAACATGTGTCGTTTCAAAGTGTCTTGGGTCAAATTGAGAACTGAGAACCGCCTATTTACTAGAAATAAAGAGCCTTTCAATAATAAAATTTACAGACAAATCTTAAAAATCCTTTAATATGATCTTTGATTTTGATAATTATTGATAATACCAACTTTTAAAATAAAAATCTATAAATATTTATAAACAAATGATTATTGGCGCACATTCCGTTCTTGTCGACTTATGTCTATGATATATAGAGCAATTTACTGATTCTTGTTTACAAACAATGCATGCAGAGCATGGCTACTACTATACTGTCGGCCGTATTGTAAACACTATGGCGGCCACTTCGAACAACAAGAACTTGAACTTGAAGAAGCCAAACATATCTTTCACTCTTCCTATTTCATGCCAGATATGTCTGGGAAAGGTAAACATCCAGAAAGTCGATTTTTATGCAAAACCTCACCTTACTCAGCAGAAGATACTTCAACTGTCCTCCTCGACAAGATGGGCAGAGCAACGCAACTGATCAAATAAAGCTCCCTTTCTACTACCTAGCCTAGGCCTAGGCCTAGCCTAGGTTAGGCTATGCCCAAACGTTAGGCCTAATGTTATTGTTACGCCTAACGTTAGGACATAGGCTAGTTTATCTTCGTTTCGGCTATTTACGTGACAAATTATGATACAGTTAGAATGGAGTAACAACTAACAATCTGGGTGCTAATTTAGAATCCGTGCCCGGAAGTAGACATAATTTTACTCACTTCACAACTTCCAAAAGAGGGCGCTGAAACTTTAAAGTTTTTTTTTTTTTTAAGTAAAAAACCCTTTTCTTTTTTTCCTCACTCGAGGAACAGCGCTATAAGTGTGTGCTGTGGAAAGAAGTGAATGGTTAGTGCTGTGGAAGAAAGAAAAGCATTGTTAGTACCGGGACCCGAACCCTCGACCCTAGCGGTATAGCGATTCTAGCATGAAGACCAGCGCGCTTGCCTACTGCGCTACAAGCGCCGTTGCCAGTGGATGGGTTAAAAATAATATACGTACTGTCTAATAATACTATTACATATAGCTGTAGGTATACGTATTTACGTATACCTAAAGCTAATAGTATGTACTTGAGAGTGTATATATATGTACAGTATGAGATACGTATACGTAAATGTTTATATACCCCTACGTATACAGTTCCTATGCATGCGTACACCTGCATATGGCCCACCCTAACCCTATACCTATGCGTACATAACCCTTATACTATGCGTACGTAACCCTAAACTTATTACTATGCATTCGTAACCCTAACCTATTACTATGCATACATAACCCCTAACCGTACAGCTATGACGCAGTTCCGGGCACGGATTCTAAATTAGAGCCACAATCTGTTAGTGATATGTATGTATATAGGCCCCACACCGGGAAGCACATTTGCCACACACCAAAGAATCACGCCAAGGTGGAGGTGTTTGGAATTATACGCCACACCAATTGTTGCAATTCTGAATTGTAGGCTAGGCCGGTTACAGTTAGTTTCCGCCCTCGCTACTTTCCGCCCCTCAAAAACAGTGTTTTCCGCCACTTTTATTTTTAGCAGAAAACATCTTTTTGGGAGGCGGAAAGGAATGGAATGGAATGTGATATCAGTGGTACTTTGGTCAAATGAAGATTCAAAATTGAATACTAGAGACAGGGGGTTGAATACTGAGTAGGCAAATCCAAACTTTTATTGTGAGCTATTTCTGAAAGAAAAGGCTAAATCCAATATTTATTTTATGGTAAAATGTTAGCCATCATAATATCTAACAAACACATTTTTAGTCATATGATTCCACTTAACCTGGGAGGAAAAATTTCAAGAAATTCCTTAAAGGGTTGAATACTGGTTTCTCTACCCTAAGTTGGTTTGCGGTCAACCACACCAGAAAGAACATTTGCCATACGCCATCTTTGGCGTATGGCAATGGAATTCTTTATCGCCTTAGGGCATCACTTTCCCATGCTGTAGCAACCCATTTATAGTACTCACTCATTTTCTCTAAATTGTCTTATGGTATGGAAATATACGGCATGTCTAAGCCTTCTTTGCTCAAACCCCTGCAAGTTCTTCAGAATAGGATTTTAAAATCTCTTACTTTCAAAGACTGGCGCCACTCCACGAATACCCTGCATAGAGACCTTAGCATCCTTAAGATCAGCGATATTCATACAAAATGTGTTCTTTTATGTATAAGTATGTTAATAATTGTCTTCCTTTTGTAGTTAGTAAAATCCTTAACCCAAATGTAACGGGATTCGATTATTGGGCTTGCTTCTGCTGGGGCGATATGAAGATCATTCCCCAGCATTGATCTCTAAGCTATGTGGCTGAAAATGTAATAAAATAGAATTCAGAAAATGGGTTTATAATTCACAAATCACCTCTATTAATCTTTGTATTACAACTTTACTGGCCAGATATATACTTACAGTTACTTTACTCGTTTCCCTGCCTAAATCACCCTTTCCCAGTCTACACAGTACAATCCCAACCTATCTCGTTCGTTCCCTGTCTCGATCTCCCTTAATCCCTGTCCAAAGTTACAGTTTTCCACCCCGCTAGTTGTTGTCCCATTCTATACGCACATATTTGAACTGTTTACCATCGGGGATTTCCTTGCTACTATTACGTCACAATTACTATATGACGTGATCGGTTAGCTCAAGCAAGCAGTTACTACAATACAATCATTACACACAAACAACAGTGTGGGCGCGCACGCGACACGCGTCACAGATCATTATACAGAAGTACAGTACAGTGTATGCCATGATGCGACCATCAAGCTGTCGTTAACAACCAAATAACGCGGCCGTAGGTAGCTAACCGCTCACGTCATAATTAATCATTAAGAGTAACGGTACAATGGTACGGTAAGAATAAAGAGCTAACGTTAGTTTAAAGATACTGAATATAATTTAGTAAAAGGCTAATTATCCTTAAACATACAATAGCACTGGCTGGGCCTAGGTTATTACTACACTTATTACAATAGCCCTAATAGTTAGCCTGACACAGTGATAGCGGACTCAGTGCTAACTTGACTAGGATAGACTTTGTGTTACGTTCCGTACAGTCCGAGCCTGTTACACTACCTTTTCTACCAATGCTCGACCTATCACTAGAACTAATGCCCTCTTTACGGTTAGTAGCCACCATACTAGGCATGGTAAATTATTGTTAAATAACTGTTGTTATAAACTTTGGAATTCTCTCCTTAACAAAATAAGAAATGTTACAACACATGCTACTTTTAAGAGTAAGGTAAAAAATTACCCAACCACGCAGTACACTTTTTAAGTATCCCTTTCTTTTTTGCTTTCTTAGTTGACTTTGTTGTTTCTTTGTTCTCCTTTTTCCTCTTATTTTCTTTTTTTTTGTTATTATCTTTGTTGTATTGTATCTTTATGGGCACTAGCTCATTAAACTATTGTTTTCTAGTGTCCTGTCGGGTTCTGTATTTCAGTTTATATTTGTACGGACGAAATTAATAAATGAAAAATGAAATGAAATGAAAGAATCATGCCAAGGTGGAGGTGTTTGGAATTTTCCCTGTAGCAGCCGGTTACGCCGTAGGCCAAATTTGTTGGCGTACATTTCCGTACGCCAAAGATCTTTCTGTGAAAGGCCTTATTTTCCAGTTTGGACGGTCATCTTGGCCCCTGGGACATCTCAGCCCCTTGTTAACTCGGCCACCATTGAATAAGCACTACCCTTATTAATATTAGTGTTAACGTTAGAAATTGAGTACTGGCTTGCTTAGTACAGTAGTACTTCACTATTTTATATTCAAAGTAACTTGCAACAAAGCAGTTTTTCTCTTGTAAACTATGTCACAGTTGAAGAAAAAAAATGTTGTTACATTATTCTCAACAGCCAGTCAAGTAAAAGAAGGGTAGACAGCACACCATCTGACATTATCATAGTCAATGAACCTTGCAAGTTGCACATTTTTGAGGAAAGATGTGAAATCAACTTACGGATTTCATGCAAAAAATAGGCTTTTTTTTATAAAAGAAGCCGGGGTTTGGCTAGATTGGCTATTATGACCAAGCTTCCCGAAAAAAGCTATTACGTCCACTGAAGGATCCAGACATTACATAACCAACATCAGGGTGGCCCTCAGACCATTTACATTATTGGACTGTCATACATGGCTCTATTCCAGACTGGATGAAAAAAACAGATACTACGATCTTAGCCAAAAGCCCAAGAAGCAATTAGGACTGTATATAGTACTATGTGTTCCGGCCCCTTTAAACAGTGGTTTCGAACGACATTTAATAAATCAATGTTGTCAAATAAAAAAAATCAAGGAACAGACTAAGGAATGTTCATTTTCAAAAATTTTCAGTTAACTTATATTTTTGACATTATGTTTACTTTAAGCAATATCTTAAAGCTGAAGTTTAGGCTCTGCAAATTTCCTCAAAAATGCCATCTCCTAATTGGTTAGTTCACTTAATATAGCATGTCAATAGTGGTCGAGATGTCTTGGTGGCCGAGTTGTCCAGGGGCCTAGATGTCTCGATGGCCGAGTTGTCCAGGGGCCGAAATGTCGGGGCCGAGTTGTCTCACTGGCCGAGTTGACCGGACACCCCTTTAAGTTAGGCCTAGGCTATGTACATAATGCAACAGGCTAGGCCTATGGTGTTTGTACAGTATCAAGCAGACGCAGAACTCAGTAGCATTTACTAGCAGAACATGGACAGGTAGGCTAGCCTATGCCAGTCAGCTTTTTGTGCACTTCAACATGAAGATCTTTGGCGTGAGGATGACTCCTCTCAGCGTAGCAGCGGGTAAGCTGTTCTCCCAGCATTCAGGTTAATTCACATCGTATGATAAATGCACAGTATATATACTGTGCTATACAATACCCTCTAAGTTGTATTGCCAATGAATGTTGTATGCATTACGTACATGTAGGCCTATACATAAGTATGTAAAATCGCATGCGGATTACTACTTACTGTGTGTGTACCATATACTTGTACTTACATTGCCAATGTACAATGACCATGTATGCATTACTTACATGTATACTGTATGAATGTACCCACGCCTGCATAGAAATTTGTGGCCTACGATCACAAAAAACCTTGGCATACCTTCAGCATGGGTTTTACATTGAATGCACCCTGGCAGGTATGTAGCACAGTGCTGTAGGTTAGTAAATTGGCTGGGTTGATCTATTCTGCTTGCTGGTATTACTGGTGGGAGTAGCCTACAGCAATGTAGCTATTTTGAACATCGCCAAAGGCTACTTTCTGAGCCACAACTCTGACTGAAATTGTAAGTCTGCACCAGACATCTCTGGGTATAGTGCATTAAATGCATTTTGGACTGGACATTCTTGAGCTGAGATAAAATGTTGAAGTTTATTCACTCACTTGAGAGCGTGGAGGCCTTTTGGTTAAGGTATTGGACTTGTGATCTAAGGATTGCTGGTTTGATTCCCACCTGGGTCATTATGTTTTGTCCTTGAGCAAGATGCTTTATCTCAATTGCTTCTCTCGACCTAGGTGTTAAATGGGTACCTGTGAGGTAGCTTGTATAGTGATTCCCTGTATGTGGCTGCTCCTATGGGAAGTCCCAGGGGACACGATGAAGTGGCATTGTACCGGGCATGAACAGCAAGGGATGTGCACTTTTATAGTGTGGGTTTGACGAGTTACCAATGACCAGGGGTAATGATTGTAAAGCGCTTTGAGATGTTGAACATACATATAAGGCGATTTATAAATCCAACCATTATTATTATATTTTTATTAAAATGGTAGCCTACATTGCACAATAATTTATGATGTCATTGTTGGGAGTACTTAGCTTAATTATACATGAGAGGAAACTCCCCATAGCTCATTAGAAAAATTTGAAGTATCTAAGCAGAAAAAAGATAAATCATGAAAGCCATCACTGCTTTGTGTTCAGTGTCATAGAAGAATGCAATCACAATGCCTGTGTTGTGCTGGTCACTCAACATTTCCTGAGTAGCTTCATGGATCAATGCACATACACATAATACTCCATTGAAATTGACTTAATCCATCTTTCCTGCCATGTGCCTGCTACCGCCAGTACCAAATTTGAAAAGTAGCTAACGGGCTTTTCCTAGCATACCAAGCCACTCAGCAATTACCCTTGAAAATAAATGGTTACATCATGAAATCCCCTCACAAATACTTTTGAGAGCGATTCATCAATCTCAATTCTCAATCTTCATCAAATTCAGTGAGAAAATTCATCCAATGCCCAAGTACTAAGTGACTAACTCAGCTATGGCTTCTCCTTTAAAAAATAATGTATTGCTCGGATGTGACAGTTTAGCTGGTGATGCAGTGGGTAGTGAGGTATGCTATAATGTACCCATTGTTGTCCTAATAGTCAAATTACAATCTTTATATTTCTTTGTTTTCCTGGAAGTAATTGCTCCTTGTACCAAAGTCTGATAGCACTCTTGCTCTTATACAGTATGTGATGTAATTAAATAAGCTCTCTCTGTGCAACATGCTACGTAAGCATGGAGGAAGTGCTAAGGAATAGAAAATTTTTAATTTTAAAGGGAAACAAAGCAGAAAATGTGAGTTGTACCTCAAGAAAATCACAGATTAGTGCACAATGGACTAATTTGTTGTAAGTGAATAAATTCCTGTATACCAGTATTGCACCTATGGCCTAGGCTAGACCGAGCCATATTTACCTCATCTTTTGTTTTTACCTTGTTATTTAATTCCATGTCCTCAAAGACCTTCCTTCCCATTACACTCCAAGTAAGAGGTCTTTTAAAAAGAAATCTCAGACACTGCCTTATGGAATGTAAATAACTATGGTACATTTTCTTGGTTCGAAGCAACCTTAAGTATGCTGCTGCCATATGGGACCCTCACCAACAAGGGGATATAGACCGCTTGGAAAAAGTCCAACGAAGGGCTGCAAGATTTATTCGTGGTAATAATATCTCTAAAGAAGAAGGTGTCATGACTGACCTTTTTGAAAAACTGAAGCTTCCTCCATTACAGTTCCGTAGGAAAATCGATAGATTATGTTGTACAAAACCCTTAATGACCAGCTACCAGCGTTCCCACTGGATCAGTATCTTAATCTTCTTCCAGCAAGGAGGAGGCTGATTACACCTACCCAATTTTGTGACTCCGCCTATTCCAATGTCATTGAAAACCAGATTACCTATAATTGCAAAGCCCTAAAGCATATAAATTGCAAAACTACCCAGTATAGATCTTCCTTCTTTTCATCAACTATCCTTGATTGGAATAAACTACCCGATGAGATTTGCAGACCCTGGACCCCTTCAGGTGCCGTCTGGCATCTTACTGACTCCTTTCTCTCTCTCTCTTACTATGTTGTGTTTGTGTCCTTTGGGAGTCTGCAACATATTCCCACACAAGAAGAAGAGTGCATTTTGTGTTCAAATAATTGAAGAAATGAAGAAATTCTTGTCAATTAATCATTGAGTATTTGGGGTAATTTACCAGTTCATGAAAACAAAGTCAAATCAGAGCTTAAACATCAGAAACACTATAATGATTTGCTACGGTATGAATTTCTTTGACCATAAGAGCTAGAAACTTTGTGGGAAGAATATGATGCATGTAATTCATAGGACTAGGAAACTAGTCCTTTAACATTTAAGCCAGGAGTTAGTGTACAACTATACTATGTACAGCTTGTGCAGCAAAGCAGAACTCAAGTAGCATAGTGTGCAGTTCTTTACATTGCTATCGTTGCAACATTGGATGACAGCCTTACCTTTCACAAAACAAGGTCATCAGTTTCTTTTGACCAATATTGCTGGCTGCTTGCATTGTATGGATTTATGTATCAGTGATGAATTTTAACAGTTGTGCAGTCCTCCCTGACCACCAAAATTTATGAGGGACGACATGGTAGTCCGTTGGGAGATGTATTTGCCTTTAAAGGGAAGTAAGGGGAGAATCATTTATCTAACCGGCCACTCGGCCAGCATGGACAGGTGTGCAAAGGAAGTACACAAGTGATGTGGCCATTTTCGCGAGTTAGATAAATGACTCTGCCCATCAGCCAATGCCTACAAGCCTGCTATTAAAGGTAGAGTGATTTATCACCACCAATTTCTTTTTTTCACAAAAGATTAGCTAGCAGACTACAGAATGAACATAGCTCTGCAAAATCTAATAAATGACTTTCAACTTGAATTTTCAACCTGAACAAGTTGTTTGCAGGGTCCTTGTAATCCCTAGGGTGAAAGAATTTTTTTTTTTTTTCTTTTCGTAAATAAGAATGGCATTACTGCCTTGATTGTTAAGTAAAGTGCTTTTAGACTGAGAGGAGGTTATAATCTTTCTTTCCTTCTATACAATGCATATGGGAAAACACATTTAACTTATCAGTTGGATTTGAGACCAATTCAACAAAGCCAAATAGTCTAAGTGACAAGTGTATCATAAGGCTTGAAGGGGTCACATCCAGATGAGCCCCTTTTGCTTTCCTATAGTGTCTGGGGTTGTTACTTCAGCACCATAACTTACATCAGCTGTTTTAATTTTCTTTCTATTTCAATGTAGTACTATGAAGTACTGTAATAGCCTCCAAACTGATTTTGCATTTTTTGTAGAGGACATTAACCAAGTTTTAGGAAGGACAACCAAATTTCTAATACTTTTTATCCTCTTGACAAGTAAACATTTTCACTGAAGGATTATCCCTGTGTACTGTTGTCAGTTTGTGAATTCTTTTTTATTCTTTTGCCATCCAAAATGCAGCCAGTTTTCCAAACGAATTATTAATATTTCCTTCATGTGGGTTATGGTGGAAAAGAGCTACCAATATCTGCTTAACTTCTAAAACTATAAGTGACCATAAAATGTCTGTTTTTGGCTTATGAAGTAGCCATATGAATGAGTACCAACCATGCACTTGATTGATTACATCATATTTCACATGTAACATCTATGCCTTAAAGGAAGTGTGACATGTTGACAAAAAGCCCTGAGTTACAGTTTAGTTGGGATTTAGAAGTAAACTCCTAGGTAAAAACCATGTGGAATTATGTCAGTATCTTTTACAGTTCCTGGGATGTACCTCTTCAAAGTTTTACTGTTTCTGAAGCAACGTTTTGCTAACTGCTAAAATGATGACGTGGAGTTTTGCATGGTGTTGACATTTCTTTTGTTAACTCTGTATTTATTATCTCTTGATCACTAATCAGATGGTTTATGGTTTGGTTATTGATACTGATTATTTAATGGACACAATTTGAACTTGCAAAATTAAAACCCCAGGACAACCTAATGTTAAAATTATCTTTGAAGTGAAGACTGAAAATAAGTGTAACATTAGCCATAAATGACATGACCCTCTACAGTAGACATACCATGATTTGCATATTGCACTCATGTTAATACATAATTAAGTGCCAATCAGAATTTCCTTGTAAATAGGTCATTTTTGATGGAAATTACAGCCATTTTCTTGGTTTTTAATGCTTTTCATATCAAATGTCTTCATTTGTCACTTGCATGTCACACGACCTTTAAACTTTGTGATTATAAATGTTAGATCCAGATGCTCCTCGGTTTCAATTTTTTCATACTAATTTTACCACCATATTATGACATTACATGCTTAGCTTACTCTACATTGCTTTTGTGTCTGCAGGTAAAACAACCTGTGATTTGTCCAAACCAGCATGTCTTCTGCACTCCTTGCCTAGATGTTTGGCTTCAACATAACCAGCTATGTCCAACTTGTAGGGTGCCAATTACACCTGAAAGCCCTTGCAAGAAAATAAGAGGTAATGTAAAGTGTGACACTTGGATGGACAGCAGGAAATATTTTCTTGAGAGAATTCTCATTATTTGCATTGAATGAATGAAAGTGTTCACTTGAACTCTCTCTGCAGTATGTACAGTACAGTATATGTTTGTTTATGTGAGTGTTATTGTTTGCATACTCAAGGTTCCTATACAGCAAAGAGAATGAAAAAAATCTGTAATTTTGTCATGATTCTTTATCCATTCTGTTAATTTTGCCAGTTTGGTTTGCAAAATTTCTATGACCTAGAAATTTGACACGTAAACATTTTGGTGGTTGTGGTCATATTTGCTTTAAATACATCTCCATGCTTAGTGAACGAGTGAAAATGAAGGCAATTTAGTACAAAACTCATTGTTTTTCATCACTAAATTCCCCATTTCCATTTAAGATGGAAAAAGTCTTGAATTTCAGAATTTTAAAAGTTTGGGAACCCTTTATGATACTGTACATCATATATGTACAACTTTGTAGTAGTGATGTTTGACACCAGTAGTGTCATTATTTACTCAAATGTGGGGGTAGGAGGGGGTAGAGAGGCATGGCAACTTCTTTCCAAATTTGACTGTGGAAAAATCTTAAAATAATGTGGATCCTTCCAACTGTGGTGGGATGTGTCCCCCCAGCATCCCCCCTGGATTGACATCCATGTTTAGCTTACACGGCATGAGAAATAGATGCCTCAAAGTTTTCATGGACAGACGTACACAGAGAAAGGTCCACAGAACAATGCCATCACAACTTATGCATTTAATACAGGTTGCTGTAATTAGTCTTGGGTTCTTCTCCTCTGTGGCCTTCTTTCTAGAGGACAACTTTATGGATGGGTGGAATTTCATGCTGCAACTTTAAAAATTTGAAATATCCTACAACTGAAGATGAAATGTCACTTAAAGCTGTGTATGCTGAATCAAGAAAGTCTTAACTGTAACATGTTGATAATTCATTTAGATTTTGCCAAAACTTTGTTTTAAATTCATGATATCATTTTGACTGGATCAACAGTTGTTATTAGTTTTAATACTGCCAAAAGTCATGGATCAGGTGGAGAATGTAAGTAATAAAAGGAATGGCACAATTTATATTACATCTAACAATATTTAAAGAATGCCCATAATTGACTACTGAGTCAGCTGGTACACTCATGCTAACAGCAGTCAAGATACTGTAAATGGAACAAAAATGTGATTTCAACTGACTTATTTTCAAAAATCAACTGTTGGCTACATTGAAAATTAAATGCAACTAATTGGGAAAAAGGTAAAAATGTACCAGCCTCATTTGACTTCAGTTTGGACAAAAGCAATGAACTTGGTTTGGTAGATCATTCCACAGCTTTAACCCTTTACCGTTGTTTGGGTCCTTTTGGACCCATGCAGAGAGCTCGGCAGTCACACATCTTTACTGTTTCACGCAGAGCTCAAAACTGCGAGTAGCTACCAGAAAATTCGGCCACAACAGCAAGAGAGACAATAGTTTAAGGTCATGGGGTCAATGGCCTACGGAAGCCGATGCGGGGCGGGCTAGTTCCGCTTTTCCGCCCACTCCCGAGGCGCGCAAATATGCCCCGATCGGAGCACAACGGTAAAGGGTTAAGGCTGTTGTTTTCCTTTTAAAATTTTTCACCAATGCACAAAATTTGGCAGTGCACAAAATGATGTGTATTTGCCATACATATACCTTGGAATCGAGTGAAATTTATGGATGTAGAAGTTTTTCAGTTTTCTGCACAACACTGTACAGTATCAGTTCCAAATCTGTGGTTAAGAAAGACTTGTTGTTTGATTGCCTCTGATGTCTGAACATTGAGGTTTGTTGTATGGTACTCCTATGGTACCTTAATCTCAACCTACAGAATGCAATCAATATAAATTTGCACAGAAAGTTCTCTAGTGCCCTCTTAAAATATTCACGACAGCATGGGTAAAACTCTTTAACTTCTGATTTAAATCCAAGAAATGTGAACAAGATTTCAGATTTATATAAATCTTCTTTAAGTGGGTTTATGGTACGTATAAAGGTTAGATGGAGTTAAACTCAACATCGAAAATATCATTGTTGGTAACACCCCTGTTAAAATCTTATTGTCTGTAAAGTTCTTTGGAGCTTGGTTAGATCAGGGTCTTTCTATGTTTCATCATATCAATAGCAAGTTTAAAACTGCTTTTTACCATCTCCTTAATATAAGACAGTGTGCTAAATTCCTATAAAGTAAGGCTGCTATCATTGCTCTTGTGATTGCACTGGTTCATAGCTGTATCGAAGTATTGTAATATTTTGCTAACTGGTATTCTAAAATGTATGTTGCACAAGTTACATCCTGTGCAAAATTATGCTGTTAAAGTAGTTTTAACAAGAACAGGTTATTCACATTCTTAGGCTTGCTGAAGGAATTGCATATGCTCCCAGTGATTTATAGAATCGATTCAAGATTGTGCTTCTAGTACTGTATATAAAGCGCCACACCATATATGGCACCACTTTGCCTTTCTAATACGTTCTCAATTAAGAAAACAAAGTATGAACTCAGAGCTGAGTGATACCTCTCTCAATTTGGTTGTTCTTAGATAAAGATCCATGTTTTGTGAGTGTTTGCTGGTGCAAGGCCCTAAGTTAGGGAATGATCTGCCACATTCAGTTAAATCAGCATGCCGTCAGGAATATTTTCAATCCTTATTAAAACCCTACCTACAGTATTTAGCTGTGCCTTTGATGGTATCTGATAGACCTAATTGGTCTTTTGTTTTTCCACTTTCTATACAAGGCATGTTAGAATAATAAGTTTAAATAATACACCATGTAAATTTCATGAAATTGAATTTGAACTTGGTATATGAAGTGGTCCTAGTTAATATCATTTGTATCCTCACCAGCTACTTGTAATACACTACATTTAACAAAGTCGTAACAAGCCATGGCTTGAGTCACACATTTCAAAAGGGAAATGAATCAAAGAACTGTATCATAATTTTCCTACGAAAAAAAATTTTCACAATGGCTTGAGTTCCTGATTAGACTCAGTCACACAAAAAAAGGAAATGATCCGACTCGACTGCAAAATTGTCTGATTCAGTGTACTAAAGTACAATATTAACTTAGTCCAAAATTAATGTTATATACTGTAGCAGGCTTTTGGGAGGAAGATTGAGGATTCTCAAAGGAGCAAATGTGTTTTGGGAGCAGCTTTGCATTTGTTGCTGCCCCCTTTACACCAACACATACATTGTTTACCTTTTCATTTCTCAACTCTTCCTTTTTTTTAAATTTTTTTCTTGGTTTATTTCTGATAGCAAGAGATCAAGATGAGAATGCCAAACTTCCTTGATGGGGAGGCTTCTCTCTGATGGAACATAACCAGTGGCAGTACCAGCATTTCAAGTATGAAAAGAGAGGGGGGGAATTGAGGGTGAAAGAAAATTTGGAGGCAGAAAATTCTCTCTTTACCTTGAAAACAACTGGGATGCATAAGATGTTGTGTGTGGTGTCCAGGGGCCCACCTGAGGGCCTCTGGTGAGTTTCAAGAATTGTGCCTATGGAGGCTCTAAGGCTTCAGTATATCTCTGGCTGGAATTGAAGTCTCAGATTGGAATATTTGGTTCAAGTTGGTCATGAGAACCAACTTCAAAGTATTCACACCTGGCATAAATTTTAAAGCCATTATTAATCTTTCGCATGAGGTCACGAATGATGATCTTGGGCCTTTCCTAAAAAATTACAAGGTTCACCGACTAAGGGTAACGTCAGATACAGTAGTGTACCGCCTACCTTTTTTAACATGGTCTACTATGGTCTTAACATGCTGCAAGAGTGAGAGACAGGCTGTCAGGGAACATTCCTTTATGTAAAGCACAGTATGTTCTAAATTCTTCATTGTCACTCACTTTAAATATGTTCAGTTCCATTTTTTCAATGAGAAGTCCATTAATATCAGTTGGACATTCATGAGGGTGACAAGGCAGAAGTAAACTCATCAAAATGGTATTTGATCTCCACAAACTGTCTCTTCTAATTAACACCCTACACCTACACCTACTTCCCTGTGGCGGTCCCTGTTTTGTCTCAGGTGTAACCAGTACTTCCAATCCTCAAATATGAGCCAGATTCACACCAGTTGAGAATGAAACTGTCTTACCATCACGAACTCTATGGTCTCCCCTAGCAAATATTTTGACACTGGCACGTCTCACGGCGACACAGTAATGAATTCAAACGCATTGTCGCCTCTGCCTGCTCCCTCATGCCTACTCAGTAACACAGTACATCAGCTTCACACTCCAGTAGCTGTTGACCCTTAGCATTGCACTTTATGATCTGTGTGTTTGTATGTCTCATTCTCCTGCCTCTCAGAGATGTTTATGGTGTGTTTTTATTACTCAGGTTATAAGGGTATCAGTGATTGATCACTTTTAGATGAGTACTGTTTTTAAGATGGAGGGAAGAAAGTAAACTAAAAGAATTGTTTTTCCTTCGTGTTTCATTATATTTTTTTCCTATATCATAGAAGAGACTAAGGTGTAAAAGAGTGTATGATAGTAAATATGGATGTAATACTCTGTTGTTATAGAATGAAGCAGGCTTGGAGTGGTGCATGAGATACTGCTGAGGCTAGAGGAATCTTTTGACCAGCTGAGGCTAGAGGAATCTTTTGACCAGATTAGAGGAGATTAAATTTTTTTGGTAAATTTGCATGGTTACATGTTAGCTCTCAATCAATTCATTTACTCATATCATTCATGGAATGAAATTATACAACTTAATATGAATCTACACAAACAGGTTTTGATTTTTGGCATCCTGTATTTATCTGTAAACTGTACAACAGAATACTTGGCTGTATTGCATACCAAATATTGCTGTGCTCTGTCGCTACAGTACTGTCATTCTTCTTTTGAGTGGGAGGGAAGGATGTGAAGGCTGCCCCAGGTGAGCTGGGTTGAAAGCAGGGTCGTAGCTACAGTGGGTGGTGCTGGGCGGCCATACCCAGCACTCAATATTACCACCCAGCACTCCAGGCAAACACATGTCTTTCCACCCACCACAAATCTGCATACCAATACCTAAAATTAGCCCCAAATTTACTCCCTACAGTAAAATGAAGGGAAATGAAAAATGAGTGGCTGAAAATTGAGAAAGATGCAATGGGGGTGTGGTGAGGCACTTTTGTCACTTCAGACAATTACCCGGTAGTACTCCAATTTGGCTAGCTACAACCCTTGTTGAAAGTGTTATTGTTCAAAAGAATTCACACCCACAGTATGATATGAGTACTATGGGCAGCTTTTACCACAAGCAAATCACCTTTAAAAAATAAGACTCTGCATTCTTCAGAAGTACCACCAAACCAAAATGAATTTATACAGGCATGAAGGATAAAAATGGAACAAGGAATTTGCCCTGAATTTGTTTTATCATGTGAAGTTACCCATCATATGGGAAGCACAGTTTGTGGTCGATATTAGTTGAGGATGTACAGAAATTACAAAATAATTCGAGCCAGGGTCAAGTGTAGGCCAGGCTATGTACAGCCATCCATTCATATTTCCAGTTTGGGGTTGTTCTTATCTTACAACTAAAGTTACCTTAGAAAATACCCAAATTCTTGATTTGAATTGTATCGTGGCTTGAAAGATGATTCTTTTCCATGGAGTAGTATCAAATTTGCCACATTTCCCTGGGAAGAGCATTTTAAATGGTACAGTGTTCTCCTCCCCATCTTGAAATGGCTCAGCCTCTTCCCGACAACCTCCCATTATATTTAAAATCTTAAAGCATGGCAATATTATAAATTGTGAAAAAAGTTGTATTGGTATGCTTTAGTAATGGTACAATGTGTTGCATTGCATTGCAAAGTACAGTAGGCACCATTATCAACATACCAAAATTTATACCCAGAATACAGTAATAACTTTGTCTAATTTGTGTCATTGTCAAAAATAGCAATGTTGAAGACTGGGAACTAGGCACAATTACTGTAGGTACTGTGAGAGCTTTAGTGATACTTCAGTGATATTCTGTAAACTGGTATCTTGGGTGGGGCAGTTACCGGATGATAATATTTTTTTTTTGTCCTCTTTGTTTTGTCTTCGAGCACCATTCCAGCTCACTGTTAGTGGAAATGCAGTGGTGTCAAAATGTTTCTTTGGAAGAACAAAAACAGTTTCCATCATTTCAGAATATTTTATTGTTTTTTAAGAAGCAGTCTTTGTTTGAGCCCTCCTCCCTCCCCATTTATTATCTAAATTTAACAATTAATGTTCACTTTATGATTAATACTGTAGCACCCCATGATGTTAATTAATATTCGTGTGAGTGGGTTGATCCATACCCCCTAAGAGACCGATTCATTAAATAGATGCATAAAAATTAATGTAACACAGCTAACATTAAATATTTAAAGTGGAATATGATTAAAATTAAATTGGATTATGATGGTGAATAATTAATTTTCTTGCATTGTCCCCTGCAGCTGATTTGCTCTAATTCTATTCTGTTCATGATTTATGGGATCAGAAATTCCAGTTTGCATTAAAAAGGATTTATAACCTTTTACAAAGT
Source organism: Holothuria scabra (assembly GCA_037179385.1). NCBI lineage: Eukaryota > Metazoa > Echinodermata > Holothuroidea > Aspidochirotida > Holothuriidae > Holothuria > Holothuria scabra. Next base: position 5,015,582 of record CM074192.1, on the reverse strand, counting down.
GAAAAAAAACAAACAAAACATGTTACTATGTTAGAGTCATAATTATCTTTACTGCAACAGTATGTTGGGGGGATGCTGGGAGGTTCTGCTTGGAGGTTCTGCTGGGAGGTCCTGCCTGGTAGGTCTGTATCGATGCAGGTGAGGTAGGACACATGCAGCCCCCCTCTTCCTGTCCAGATTTTGTGATAAAATTTCTTTAACTTAAGATTATTAAAAAATATTACTCCATGTGAACTGTCACATGTAAACTTTCAAGATTAATCAAAGTAAAACACCTCACCATCTCACACGTAGAATGCTTGAAAAAGGCAAAATTTTCTGAAAGTGGAGAAGTATACCCCATGCCTTACACCCCTCAGAAATCTCAGTTATTTCAACCTTAGGAATGAAAGAAATGTTTTGGGGGATATTATCATAACTGCTCTTTCCGTGTGTCCTATGCAATTTCATGTAAGTGCTTTTGCATTATCAGTGTGGCATAGACATTTTATTCAACTACTGTACGCACATCTTGTGGAAACTGAACATATAGTTTTGTGAAAGAAACTTATTGCCAAAAAATTTGTGTTATGTAAAATGTGTGATGCCTTTCCAGTATGAATTATACACAGCTTGCTTCCCGTGATATTTATCACTTAACAGCACAGTATAATTCACAAGGAAAGTGCTATGTGATTCTTGACCAGTTCTGCATCAGAAATTATTGATAACAATAAATAACCAACGATGATTGTTATCATTTGAAGGTTTTAAAATTTTGCAAGTTTATGAGTTAGCGTATTAGTGCAGATATTTTTGGTGGCTACTTTATGAAGTAATTATTGATTGTTGATTTGCCAAAAAGTGCTCCCATTCTGGGTGCAGACACCTCTAAAATTCAAACAGATTTGAAGTTGGGAGGGGGGTCTCCCCCTCCCAGAACAGAAATCCAGTAATGTACAGGTCATAGATAGACCCTTATCTAGCTTCTTGGAACTTGGAACACCCTCTATTCCCAAACAGTTTTTTTTCCCTTCATTTCTGGAGGATAACCCACATGTGTACAGAGCATCCATGCACTGTACTATCATACTCTCTAAAGGCAGGAGCAGTCACCCCAGCTTGAAGTAGTTTAGTAGACTGTCCTGTTTCATGATTGGCTCATGAGAGTCATGTGACATTAGTTTTTCTCTTGAAATGTGAAATTTACTGCAAATGAACTGCTCAGTTTACCATAAATATGCAATATATGAACATTTTTGAAGTCCTAAAATATGATGAACTTTGGAGAGAAATTACAGTAGCAGAAAATTGTGATGTTTAGTTGTTGCTCCAAAATAAGGTTTGGGAAACTGCTTTTCACCTTTGACTTTTAAAAGACTTTTACAGTATAGCCTAACGTACTGCACAAAACAATTTTTTCAAATTGCCACCTGTATTGTTATACTTAAAATTAAACACCAACTGAGTCATCTAGTGGATTGCAAATTTTGTAACAGAATAACTTCCTTTACTTGTTAAAATTCCATTTCATAAATTGTTTCAATTGCATTCAACATTTTTAAAAATATTTTGAGGAATTGGGAATTAATTTGCCATAACCTCCATAGGTCTGCCATTTTCAGGACGAATTCCTAGCTAGGCCTTATGCACCTACTTAGTTAAAGAGTTAGCCCATGGAATGTAAATCAAAGTCTTACCCCAGCCTGGGTATGATTTGAGCCAAGCCAGTGTTTGCAGGCATAGCTAATTGTCAAGACAAGCAAATTGTGCCACATGTTTCTTTTATACTGTAGTACAGTGCATCATTAGATTTTTTATTTCAATACATAACATGTATTGAGATATTGTCACACTAGCCAGTGGAAGAAGGTTCCTTAGAGCAAGGTAATGTGACTTGATCAGTGGTCAATGTCTTTGAGAATTTGAGAGCATGTTCTTTGGCCAGGAGGCAGAAGACATTGCATTTTTCACATTAAAGAAGTGATGGTTGCTAAGTTATTTTTGGAAACCTTATGGTTAAACTGTCCAGTTATCATGGAAACTTCTATTTTCTTTGCACACAGCACTTTGGTTGCTAGGCACAGATACCTACTGACTGAGAATGTTTACATTTTGTAGTTAAAAGTTTCAGATGTCATAGGCTTGGTGTCACACCTCTGCTACTGTAAATCAAGCATGAAGTAACTGTAAGATAATCTTGTTAAGTCTGACCATAAACAAAGACTCTGTAAGCAGATATTTCACAAGAAGTTATTTTGAGAGGAATAAGTTCCTGTATTGTGGTCTCACGTACCCCGGGCTTGGGGTAACACCATGTTACCTTGCGCTCGAGTAACATGGGACCGCGGGTTAACGAGGGGTCGGTGTTTAAATTTCGACCCACCTCAAATCGCAGGGTTAAGCAGTTTTAAACACCGTGTTTGTTTTAATCAACGAAGGTCACAGGTGTTTATGGCACTGATGACAGGTATTTTTTTTACATTTTACAGTAATCAATATGTGAAATATTTGACCTCATTACTATGGTAACACTACCCAATGAACAAAACACGGGGTACGTGAGAACACAGATTGAAAAACACCGGGTACGTGAGACCAAGCCTCTAGAGCAACAAAAGCAACAGAAAAGTTTGGTAGTCTTTGCTTTGTGTCTTGGCTTTACAAGCTTATTTACAATTTGTGGAGTTTCATTCTAGTGCACAAAATGTGTATAGGAGGCATGATCAAAGTGTCTCTTAAGTTGTGATGAAAAAATTAACCCCTCAAGAGTTGATTGAAGTGTATTTGAGGATCTGTAACATACTGTATTGAATGGGTGTTTTTTCTATGCACTTGTCATTCAGTGTAACAATGCAAACACTCAAGACATCAGCAGAGAAATAGCTTTCACTCCTTCAGAAGTTGTGAAGTATCAAAATATTTGAATGAGACTGTGAAATGGCATTTGGGGGAGTGATTTGAGAGAAAATAGTATGGGATGCAGGAAGAAAACAGCTGTCATTGGGCTGTTGAATTTATAAGATGTCACTGATCTGCATATATCTGGTTAATAATTTCTGCGTTGCTAAGTTTCAGTATGGTGCACAATATTGTGTACCTCACGTAGTGTTACAGTATTATTGTAAAAATAGTTCCCTATGGATTTGATCATTTTTGAGCATGAAATGTATCAGGGTATTAATAATAGATGGATAATCTTTTGAGTCTGAGTTTGAGTTTGAGTTTATTTCCACAGTTTAAATACAAAATGATACAACATTTAAACAAGGTGGTGGAGGAAGACTGAAAAAAAGCAAAGCTTATGCAAGCAGTCCCCCTTTCCAAAAAAAAAAAAAATGCAATGCGACAAAAAAAGGACTGCATTTGCATCAAATATCAGAAGCAGCAATATGTAAACTTTGTCTCCTTTACATCCACAAAGTATTGAGATTCTGCAGCATTGCTGCTCTAGTTATATTATAGCAGTAGGACATCACCTGTCTATCCAAGGACATAAACTTAGAAGTTAATTTTCTGTCGCACACAAAAAAAAGGAACTTTCACAATCCATCAAAAAACTTAAATTTTAGAGTACCTAGCTTTAAGTATTAAAGGCAAAAGTCCTTGCATATAATGTAAACTTGTGTAAAGTATTAGTTTTAAGTGTTGGATTTTATGTATGCTTTGATAGACTATGAATATACGTAAAGGTGAAAATTTTAAGCAAGAAATTTAAAACTAAAAACTTTTCAACCAAGGATGAATTTCAGATATTTTGTAAGAATGATATTATCAAATGCTGTCAGAGACAGGTTTATATGTTTATTACCTGATGTACAGCATCTGTAAGTTTCATGAATAATCTATATACGGTTCAGTATCTGCCCACTAATACTTAATGAGTAATAGTGTCCATATCTCATATTTGTATTCAGCATTCCAGAAGGTCTATCTAGCAGTAACACATACTGCCTAGATCTACAGTATCACATACCGTATTTCCATTGAGGTAAAAGTGTTTTGCGGTACCTGCAGTATCCTAAATTATTTAGGTTTGTCACATTCAAGTGAACTGTTCTAATTACTTTGTCCAATTGAAGGCCTCACTCCTATTAAAGAATGAAGTGAGAACTTAGTTTTAGAATCTATCAAAACCTATGAATGAATAATAGCATGCATGGTAGAAACCATTTTGTAAAGCTCACCTTGTAATGAGATGGTGGTATGAATTACTTAGTAAGGTCCTAAATGTTTGATGTCCTTACTTTGTTTAGGATTGTGAGGAAAGTAGGCAGTAAGTTGAAAGATTGTTGAATTTTATGAATGTAGTATCACAGGGTACAAATAGCAAGAATAATTATAGATTGAATATATATATATCTATAGGAGATGCTGAATTTTAGTAGCTTTGATGGAGACAGAGAGAGTGAGAGGCTGAAATGTTATGGAAGGATTGTACCAGGTGGGTGACTTGTATAGTATGCAGTATCATGGAGTTGCATGCACAATGGCTCAAGGAATTGAATTGCGTTAAAGAACATCAAAGCCTCGATATCGTTACTACCGTAGATGTGTTGTAAAGTACTAAGTGTCATACTCAAATATTTTCTTGGAAAGCTTGATCTCTTTTAAAAAAGGGGATATTATATATCTTAATCTCTTCACTCCATGGGAACAAATATTTGAGTTTTATAGCATTTATAACAAAATGTGTGAGGTGAAATGACAAGTCATATTGCCATGCTATGACACTTGAAAGCAGTTATGGTGTGTTTTTACAGTTCTCAAAGCAGGGAACTCTTATAATGGCTCTAAACTGAGATGAAAAGTATCAAAGAACTTTGACATGTCATGAAATGTAAATCTGGTGAAGCTCTTGGCTGAACACTTCATTTCAAAAACAAGCACCTGGAAACTTAACCATGTTGGTCCTGAATATCTTTTAATTTTGGAGTTTGTGCTGTGATATTATCACGTGACCATCAACTTGGATGTGCTCTAGACTGACAGAGGTTGAATATTCACACCAAATGAAGGTAGCAGTAAGAAAATTCTCTGCGATACTTTACAAAGTACTGAAGGAAAACAAATAAAATACACTGAAAGTTTGAAATGTACAGTACAACATTTGGGATGGGCCATTTTAGTTTTGTATGTGTAGCACTATGGATGCCTTCTTTCTTATTCTTCATGCAGTAAAGGATATCAATACTGTGTCTGTAATGGCAAATCCTATCAAGGAAATATTAAAAAAAAAACTCAAAAAAAAAAAGAAAACTCAATACCTTTGGACCTTTAAATTCAAGTCTGTCTTATCAAGCGAGAATGATATCACACACAGATAAAACTCAACGGTGTAAAACTCAATGGTGTACTATGACACCATTGAGTTTTACCTATGTGTGATATCATACTCGCTTGATAAGGTAGACTTGAATTTAAAGGTCCAAAGGTATTGTTTTTTCCTTTTTTTTTTGAGTTTTTTTTTTAATATTTCCTTGATAGGATTTGCCATTACAGACACAGTATTGATATCCTTTACTGCATGAAGAATAAGAAAGAAGGCATCCATAGTGCTACACATACAAAACTAAAATGGCCCATCCCAAATGTTGTACTGTACATTTCAAACTTTCAGTGTATTCTATTTGTTTTCCTTCAGTACTTTGTAAAGTATCACAGAGAATTTTCTTACTGCTACCTTCATTTGGTGTCCTGTCAACATGATTTCTCATTGAGAGTTATTTTTAGACAATTGGAACTACTGCAACATTTTTGGTGATTTTTATCAGAAGATGTTATTACTATCAGTATCCTGTACATTTCTTTACAGGTGGTTCCATATCTGTGGAAGATAAAAGTGATCAAAAATTTGGCAGAGCACTCCGACGAGCCAGAGTTGATGTAATATTTGATGAGTATGAGGTAAGATTTTATGTAAAATTTGAAAAATCTTTTACACTGTTTTAGCTTTGGCAATGCCGTAGTGGAAATGAAAACGTCCGAGATTACTGAAAGTGTTGTCAGAGTAAAAGTCAAAGAGGCAGTAGCTTAACCACGGGGGTGGTTTTGGTGGTTGAAACCCCCCATGTCCCAACCTTGAAATGCAAAAAACATCTAAAATAGTGTTTTCTTTTTTCTCTATCCCCTTCAACTTTTCATTCATGTGACACTCCAACCCCCTACCCCCACCCTCCCCCATGACACAATCCTGGCTATGCTACTGCAAGGAGGACAATGAATAAATGTACTTGTCTACTCTGTTTCATGATTGGCCTGTGAGAGTCATATAAAAAAAAAATTGTATTAATGTTTGAAATGTGGGACAGTAGTTCAATCATTTGTTTAGCTTGAGGGAAGTCCTGATGTAATATGAAAGATATGTGGAGGCATATTAATAAAAAATTGGTGCGATCTGGCTGTTTTGTTTTTGAAGTGTAGGGCCAATGCTTTTGCCCTCTAAACAAATAAAATTAGATGCATTTTGGATACAAACTTTGGATAAAACAAAACAATAGAGACTAATGCTATACTGTGGTAATCAAGTGATGGTCTGATTTGCTGTAGTTGGCCATAATGGGGGCACCAGCCCTATAAGCTTTCCAATTCTTTTGTTCTACTGTATTATGGATGTTTCAGGGTTGTTTACTCTATTCAGTCTTAAAGGGCCAATCCTCTCACCCCAAACTACCCTTTTTGTATAGGGTAACTGAAACTCTTAATTGGCTCAGCTTTTTGATTGACTGCTAATTCAAACAATGCAGAGAACCAAAGCATACTTACACAGCATGAATTGTACTGAGAGTGTTTTGGTTGTACACGTTGACCTTTTCTGTACTCACCCTGAAGCAATATAAACTGAGATTGTGTCTGGATGAAGGTGAATTTCAGGTACTTTGGGGAGGGGCTTAAGTAAGAAGGATAGAAGAATTGGTACTGTTTGGGGTGAGAGAACTGGATGCTAAAAACAACTAAATATAAGGGTTTTGAGTTAGTTAATAGCGATAAGAAGATGAAGACTGATGGCCCCCACTTATGGCCAACTCCCATTGTGCTACTCAGATAATCAGCTCATATCAAAGCTTCTAAAATAGTGGATGAATCATTCCCAAAACTTTTCTAAATTTCATGCTAAATCACACAAGTGTGACAAATTTTAGAAGCTTATACTACTGATTAAAGTGTTTGTTGGTTGCAATAATTGGAGGTGTTCAGTAGTAAATGGTTTTTATTCCATAACTGACATTTATTTTAGCATGAGAAAGGATAAAATTGCCTCTTCAACCCATGGCATCATGTGAAAAGCTTCCTTATTTATTGAGTTAGTAAAAGAACTTTCGCTTGATAAACTGTTGTACAATCAATTTTTTGTTCTACTTAGCAAGCAGAAATGGCCCATTATTACATATGATCCCCAACTTTGTCATGCCACCAACATACTTCGCAAATCTTAATACAGTTATTACTTGTAAGTAATCTTTCTTTGTGCCAAAAGGAATACTGTATGAAATCTTTTAAGTTGAGAGGTAAAGAAATTTGTTTATTACCCTTGACATTATTAGTAAATTATTTTTTTACATGTAATAGAGTGAAATACAGAAACTGCAGGATGAAATCAAAATGTTAAGATCACAGGAGAAAGAACAAGGCTTGCTTGCAAAATACAGTGTACAAACTACCAATAGCAAAGAGGACAACAGGAAAACTGAGAACATGCCATCGTGTTCGTCAGAAGGCAGTAGAGAACAAGTCATACAGCAGTTAACCATGAAATTAAAAGCAGCTACAACAGCCTCTGAAAACATCAAATGGGAAATGGATGGTTTGAAGGAGGTAAGTATTGGACAATAGAAGCCGTTGGATTTCAAAGATCAGTGAAACCCATTTGTGGATTCTGACATTTTTTAGTACGAAAAGCCATGGGAACCCACATTTGGGTTCTGTATGGATATATTTGGGTAGTAACTGATTGGTCAAAGGCCTTTTTCAAAGTCAACAATGAGCTACAATCTTGGACAAAACTTGGTTGATCACCCTTCATCCGCGCTTCCCTTTACAATGTTTGGGATGATCAAATATTGCATCAACTTTGTACAGGAGATGTGTTGGAATGGAGACTGTACTTATGAAGGGAGACTGAAGAAGGGATTCCTAAATTGTGGACGTCATTACACATGACATAGTGGCAGATGAGATTTTAATAGTTTTGTCCAAGATTGTAGGTTTCAGGCAAGGAAAAATTTGGCCAAAGAATGTAGTGGCCCTATAATTTATATGCCACTTGGCACAAAGGAGGATATGAATAATAATTGCTCCATGATAACCAATAACCTGCCCTCCTTTGGATGGAGTTACTGTAATTTTGCTACTTTGCATCCCTCTAGTATTCCTATTGGTGCTGGCCAATATTTCTCAAAATGTTATGTTCAAATTATGAAAGTTTTTAACTGTAATATGCCAAAAAATAACACTTTGTACAGGAAACAAATTTGTATAAATTCTGCATGCTGGTGCAGCATGCAGAGTTGTTACCATGGAAAGTTGACCATATAACTTGTATAAATTACTGATACTTCCTTTGGAAATTTTGGCTGAAAATATTGGAGCTTAGTATTTACAGTTATGAAGAAATTAGATTTATGTAACTTTTGAATTTTCTCCACATCTGTTTTTTTATGTTGATGCTAATTTTTCTTAAACCTAACATTTTGAAACAAACTTGCAGAGGTAATTGCAGAGATAATTGACTTCTTTTTTGTTTTTTGCTCTCGCTCGTTCTCATCCTCCCATTTTTTGAGTAATGAGGGCTTTTGTTCTACTGTTGTTGTTCAGCCAGCTCTGTTCCTTTTTCATTCTTTCTGCATCAGGCAAATGCAAAACTAAGAGATGAAAACATATCATTAGCTGTTGAAAATGGAAGACTGAAGCAGAGTATAGCAGCCAGGTCACCAAGAAAGTAAGTCTTACTGAAAAGTCAAATATTCTAATCTCAGTGACTTTGCAGTTGATTTTAAGTAGCACAGTCTCCTAGAGGTAAACCTAATATTTGGCAATCCATCCCTCATAGTTTTCTGCTGATTGCAACATTCTCAATTATTTTAAGAGTAACATTTACAGGTAAAAAATTTCTCACTTCAGCGAGCATATTCTGTGCATCTCAGTCTTCTTAATCACTAGTTTAGTTCCTCTGCTTATCAAAGGCAGAATACTTTTTGGGAAATCAAACATTGATATGTTTGAATCACTACCTATATCTCTTTTTGTGATATTAGTGTAAAATAGAGAGTTAAATTGAGATATTGAGATTTGTAAACAAAGCATGTCTTTTTATCAACATGTATTGCTTTCAGATAAATGGCAAAAGTGGGCAATGAAACCAAAATAAAACTTTGGATATTGTGCTTTTGATCATATATCAACGTTATTAGGTGTGAAAAATGTGGTTCATGCATTGATCAGTTATTGCCAGTTGATAAATTCAACATATTTTAGGAACATTAAAGGCATATTCTGGTGGCTTTTCATGAAGGTCTTTCAAAAAAGATAAAAATATTCTACACCATGTCTTCCAAACCCAATACCCTTTCCTCAACTCAAGATATCTGCCTTTAAAGGTTATTTTATTTTTTAAAAAATACTGCCACTTTTCAACAAAGCTACAAAATTTTTTGTAAAGTGTTTACATGGTGTCAGATTCCTTTTGTTTTCCTTTATAATTGAAGGTCCTGTTTATCCTTGAAATTTAATACTGTTGGAATGTTTGAATACCTTTTCATGTAAATCTTGCATTACCCTATAGAGGAATCCGGACAGATTGTGATGGTCTGATTTTACTCGGCCTTTACTGGGGTCCATAATCTTTTAATCTTTAAATTTCCTTCCTTACATGTTCCATGGATGGTTGTACACTGGAGTGTATCTTGATTTTTCAACTTCACTTGATATGAGGATTTGAGATTCACGTAGACAACAAATGAAGACATTTAAAGGCTGATGGACCCCACTAATGGCTGCCTACAGTCACTAAAAACAAGTGCTAATCGGATTCGTCTATACCAAAAGTGGGTGTAGCAAGTAATATTGCTTAATATTCCCTTGCAGCGGCATCAAAACTGTAAATAAAATTGAATTCAGTGTGGAATTAATGTGCCTCCCAGACAGCACAGTTTTCTCATAATGCAGTATATCCCCAGAAAATGTATTTCTTTCAAAATTGATATCTTCTGATGGAAATATGCTATTGAGGTACAGTTTTCATCTCCTGAGAGAAAAAATTTTCTGGGTATTTTGAAGTCAATGAATTTTGTCTCTGGAAAATGCCTTTAAAGGTCTTGAGACATCAAAATGAAAACATTGCATATTTGATGTAAAAAACTTTGAAAACCTATAAAACAGCTGCAGTTCTCAGTTTCCAAAAAACGGAAGATCTTTTTATTCATTACGCTGATTATGAATCTTTTCATTTTTCTCTCTGATTATAATCAAACAAACTTAATATGCAGATTTGTGATTTAGGGAGAAATACTGGTGTTATGTGGCTATTGTTGTGCTTTGTATTTGCAACCTTGAATTCAAGGACAGTTGCAAGGTTAATACATCCTTGGGGTATTGTCATGAAAGTAAGAATATTGTCCTTGAAATATTTACAGTATCACTCAGCAAACTGTAAACTAAGTGATGAAAATTTGAGAGTCAATATAGGATTAACAAATCAAGTATCAACACCATGCAACGGTCTTTATCCTTATTTTTTAATGGGCAGTGAGTAATGTCAAAAATGTTTTAAGTTAAAGATACACAGTATCTTGAGAATGGTAGAAGTTAACAGAAAAAATTTAGCATTTCCGTGGGAAATCTTGCAAGTTATCAAGTGAAGCACCTGTCACACATACCTTTAAGAGACAGTGTGCCATTTTTATTTTTATTAAGTGCACGAATTGCCTGTTGCTACTTTTGCAGGTCCTGAACAGATATATAAAAGATATAAAAAGTAAGGTCTAGGAAGGGGGAGGCCAGGGCAGGGGGTGAGGTGTGGATACTCTTACAATACCAATAACAGCAACAGTTTGGATTATGTCAATCTGTGTGTAATGACATATCACTTCTGTGCAAGCTTGTGACAGGAGACATGCACCACCTAGCTTATAGTAAATGCATTGAATCCATCTTTCATAAAATTGTTTAGAACATCTCTCACTTTCTGTTGCTCTTGGCGCATAATGCACTTCAACTGTGGCACTGTGCTTTTGTGAACCTGGTGAAGGGAAGGTATTTCAGTATTTTTATGATGTTTGAGAGTGCAGTCAAATATCAGAAATTACAAACCTGTGTGGGAAAGGTATAATTTCTGACTGATACAATATACTTGCATGGCTGTTTTTGTTTTGGACTGGAAAAAAATGTTTACACTCTTTCCCCCTTTCTTGTAAAGTTTTTAATTTTTTTTAATTTTTTTTTTCTTTCTTGGTGTGTCAGGCCTTTTTTTTAAATTTTGTCTTTCATTCGTTTTCTTGCTTTGGGGCACGTGCTAATTTCTTGACAAATTTTAATTATCTCACAGTACATGAAAACTTTCCTTTAACAATTACAAAAGTCTTAAAAAAGGAAGAGTGCAAAACCATGGCTCTAAACTTTTGATTTCGCAGAAACCACCAAAGCAAATTAAGAATTAATGGGTAAAGTGAGAAGGAAGAAGATTTGCATTTTTTTTTTTTTTTTCGCTTTTGTTTCATAATTCAATTACAATTTTGCAACTTCAGGCAAGTTTATTTCATGATTTCACAACTTATTTTATAAGAACTTGTGATAAAACTTCATGAATATTTCAATGTGGTCAGTGCTCTAAACCATCAAGGCAGATATGTTACCATTGACTCATCCTGATTTTCAAAAGTCTTACATAAGATTTAAAAAAAGGAGCTTGCAGAATTATTTACTTTCACAAAAAGAGTTCCATAAGCTATATCACTTTGGAGGAAAGGCAGTGTTATATTCCACAACACCAACAATGTTTCTCTAAAATGGTGATAGGTTTGTGCATACTCTTAGGCAAATTGCAATATAATGCATCTTGTAGGCTCCATCAATAAAGGAAAACTTGTAAATGCCTCAGGCAGTGCAGAAATGCTTAAAGATTTTATGAGCTTACATTTTTCCTAAGATCTCCTGAGAATATGAAGGATTTGTTCTATCTCTTTCCAGGGGGAGTTGTCAAAAAAATATTTGCAATTTTGTTTAGATATTTAGGTTTTTGTTATAAATCTTTGAAAGAAAGTAGTGTAAAATTTGATGACTCTGCAGTGTCATTTCCCTGCATTTTAGAGGAAGATTGCTTTAACTTTTATTCTGTTTTTGCAATTTAATATCAAGAGGTCAGACTCTGACCTCTCTGACCTCTTGATATTATTTTCATAAGATGGATTAATACTGATTTTTGTTTGATAAATTCTCTATCTGCAAGTTGTATCCAAGTTAGGTTAGGGCAGTTACAGTGTAAATCAGGCATTTCTTTTTTAATTTTAGTTACGCTTTGTCCGCACAACACTGTTTAAATTTTCACCTGATGACAGTTAAAGATTTCTTACTGGTTGGGTAGAACAGTTATTCTTGACTAACCTGATCAACTTCCATTTATATCCCCATTTAGTCCCAATCTCACTCAACCGTGCTTTCATTGAGAGTTTCAGTCTTCATTGAACTCAGCTAGAACCTGAAAAATGATCCAACTACAGAGTGTTTTCAGTCTGGGAATTTTAGAAAAATGACCCTAGTTGTGGCTAAGATAGAAAGTGTTCAATATGGTACAAAATTTTGTATTTCAAAACAGTGTGAAGGAAAGTTGTACTGAAGATCATTGTACAGCATATATGGGCTACTTGTCTGCTCAAAGACTGTAGAAATATGAACAGCTCATATTGAATGCTCTACTTGTCATGTGCATATAATTGTTCAATGTAATGCTGTGCATGGTTTATACATATGATGTTGCAGAATAGTAAATAACTATGTTGATGTGAGGTTACTTGTAACAACTTTATAATTTCTCTTTTCTCTGATTTCTTCCAACTTTTAAACTTAGTACATACATTAACTAGGCCTGATTCATATAGCAAAAATTCTTGGTACTGTACCTCTTCTCATTTACCTGGTTGTGTAGTGGGTACCAACAGCTTGAGATCAACTCTGAAAATTGCATGTAATTTAATGTTTGTGTGACAGACTTCCATGCACCTGGTCAACAACTTATTTAATGCTATCCATCCATTTTTTGCATTCTAAATTTGAATACTGGTATGTTAAGTTGGGTACCCGGGTACCTGTACAGTATGTTTGCCAGTTATACCCAACTAATCCCTAATGGGTACCTCTAAGATAAAACTACCCCTGTAGTGAGCTTAATTTGCTACAAGCTGTAGTGAAACACTGTTCTGTTACATCTTAATTTGGAAACAGATGTCTTTGCACATGTTATTTTCGACCAGTCATAGTGAAACTCTTCTTTGAATTAATATCAATTAATCGAAGTGCTGGCACATTTGAATTAGAGATATTGTGAGATTACTAAATATGTTCAGGAATGCAACAGCTTATCTACAGGAGTCATACCATCTTATCGGCATTTTTATTCACTGTGAAACACTTCCCAAAGACTACTTTTGCACCTGGTCCTTTAATTGCACTAGAGGTTAAAGGGCAAATGTAGTCCAGCCCATGTAGTCCAGCCAAACTCATTTTGAAACAATAGCTAAATTAATGACAATTTCTTCACATTTTCTTTTCAAGGGTCGTTTATGATTTTTCAGGACTTAAATATCACACTTTGCATAATAAAATATTGTCACATGATCATCAAGGTACAATAAAAGAGTAAAGTCTACTGCACTCATTTAAGTTGAAGTGACTGCTTCTTCCCATTAAGTGTGTTTTAGCTTCCATATTTATTTATCAAACGTGGTTTTAAAGCTTAGTCTCTAACCAATTGGTTTAAGTCAGGCCAGCCAAAGCATTTTCTACAGTTGTGCCTCACTGGCTAATTTTCCCAAACCCATTGCTTATGTTGAGCACTGAGCTCAATGTCAGTAGGTTCCATTTTTATGGTCTACTGTAGGGAGTTGAACACCAGACTACAAGTCTGATACAATAACCAATTGGCCATGCAGTCTGTCAGCTTCCACATCAAAATACAGTAGGAACCACTTTATTTGTTGTAAGCCCAAAGATTTTTTTCTGTGTCCTTTCTGTCATTACCTTTTCATTTCGTTTTTGATTGAATTAGATAGAAACACAAACATGCTGTGCACAGGTTTATCAAAATATTTTGGGGCACAAATTCTGAATTTTTAAGAGCTCTTAATGTTTCCTTACTTTTTAGGGAACTAGAGAAGTATGACAACAGTTTTTTCAATGTTTTTGTAAGAAAATAATGCTTGTTAACATATCAAAAAATATATCGTCTGGGCATTGATAAAGCCTTAAGAGCCAAGATATGTAACAGTAAATTTAGATGAGATTCCCTTTTAAATTTCTAAGACCCACAGTCAGTGCAACAAGGGTTCCAGGTCTTAATGTTCTTTTTTGAGTTTTTTGACATGATACTTGAATCAACTTGAATCCCCCTTCCATGACCCAACCTTGCAAGGCAAAAACCACCTATAATAGCATTTTTCTCTCTGTCCTTAGAATTTTCCCTCATGTCATACCTCAAACCCCCCCCCCCCCCATGACACCAAACCCCACACACTCCTCCCCCCTCGATGACACACTCCTGGCTACATTCCTGGTAAGATTAATTTTGTTGGACTATTTTCAGATTTTAATATTTTCTATTTCCTTGACAAGTAAGATACTGATTAAAAAGGCTTTCATAACTTTCCCAACTGGTTTAATATCACTTAAAGTTTGTTCCCTTTGTAATGGTAATTTTAAGATACATCTTTATTTCTTGGTGCAATAATACTGTAATTCCTATTTCCCCATGCACAGCATTTCAGACACCTCTCGCATAGCTTTCAGCTAATTACCAGCTTCACTTTTTGTTTTGGTTGTGTCTTCCTTGTTGGTTTCTTAACTGTGAACTCTTCACTCTGTAGCAGCTCTTTTGGCCTTTTTGAGTTGTGACTGAAGATTTAAGAAATCTAGTTTCTGAGTCAACTCACTCTCTACACAGTTTTTAGAAGGCTTTTGAATATTCTGCTGTCAGTGTGCTTTTGAGTTGTGCACACTTTTTCTTGACGGTTTTCATCAAATACGTATTTGAAGTTACTGGGATTGGTCTTGCCTCTCTGGACCAAAGTCACTTTTTTGCCATCATAACAGTTTGCTGTGGATCCCCAAAGTGTTGTTTAAGTCATGGTCCCATGGTCCAGTGTATCTTTTCTTGGACTCTTAGGTAGAGTGCCCCCACCCCTTCTCTGACCCAACACATGGAAGTCCCCTGCATGATGCCTATGATACCATGTGTACACCTACATTGTTTGTATTGGCTACTTTCAGAATAGATTCACAAGAATCAAGCTATTGTATTTTGTATTAAATACAAAACTCTCTTATGCATTCTAATCTGTAAAGGGACCATTTGGTGAACTGCATGATTTGGTATGATAAAACTCCATCCAACAAACATTGAGTGATACATTTACCATCATGTTGAGGATTTTTTTTGTAACTTTCATGTACCTCAGGTGATGTGATTTGACCGTTCATGCATGTATATCCATTTTAAGATGCACACAAGTGATATTTTCAAACTAAAAGTGTAGGTATATTTCAAAGTAAGAAAGAGGTGAACCTTTTGCAGACTGTGACTGCATGCAGTTGCAACAAAGTTATTGTCGTGCCATACATGCATATAGCCTCTACAAAATATCACCTGTGACATTCATGTTGTTAAATGAGATCTTATATCTAGTGTTTTAGATGGTCATTGATTCCTTACCTCTTCTTTCTGTTACCCCTACACTATTTATTCGCTACATTTAGCAACTTTCAAGGATTTTCTAGCTGCGGGTGGTTGATGGGGGCCCCTGTGTTTCATGCATTCTCTCTCTTTCTCTTGAAGAACGACCCCCATTTGCCTGGAGAATTTTCTCCCACTGTCATAAAAATAGAGACCATGTTTTAACAGGCTTTCATTGTCAGCCTGGAGGGCAGTATTGATTGGTTCTTTTCTAAAGCTAAGCTGATTATAGCCTCTTTGAGGTGTCTTACAGTCCCTATAGAGACCAGACAAGAAGTCAGACAATGCGGTGATTGATCTGTTATTGATCCAGGGTGTGCTGGCTTTGTCATTACTGTGACAGTTAGTGCACTGTATCAGTAAAGACAGAGTAAACAGTCATGAAATATGGAGCAACAGCCAAAGGGGAAGACCCAAAATATCGTAAAATATTCAGGAATATTAGCAGGTCTGAATGGAATGTCTTTCAGGGCGGAAGGATGTTCCAGGGGAGGAAGTCAATGCACAGATTGCAGCTCTTGTGGCCGTATTGTGATGTGATTGAGTTGACACCATGCAGCTAATAAAAGGAAATACAAATCCCTGGTAAAGAACAGGAGACTTAGATAGATGGAATTGACCTGGGAAGGCATTAGCAGTGATCAAAATCTCATTTAAATGCAATTTAGCTTGTAGTTATTAGTATTCTTCTTGTACTGTTACCTTTTAATAAATCAGAATGATAAATCTTTATTACTACTGCTGGAGACAAATTTCTCACTTGTTTCAATTTTTAACAGATTGCTTGTGGATGAAATGACAACTTAATACCAGAAATTAGAGATCTTGAATCACTTTGATCTGTGACATATTGTTATTAGGAAAGCAATGATAGGATGGCCCTTTTAATGGACATATGGAGCTATAAGTTTGGGTGGAGCACTGGGAGAGGTTGATGGCAGAAGGGAGTTCCTGATAGTTCACTGGGAAAATAAAATATAGTTTATGGTGCAAAAAGAACTCTTTGTTCTTTTCTTTCATTAGGAAATGGAAGTGTATCACTTGAAAAATATTTATGAACATTTATTTGTCTCTTTTCTCATCTTATTCAGATATGAGAAATATGCCCAAGCAGCTCTCCAGCGAAGAATTGATCAGGCAGAAAAGGAAATAGGCCAGTTGAAAAAGGCTCTCACAAGAAGTGACTCATACATAGAGGAGCAAGAAGCAAAATTAAAGGTGTACCAAGAAAGATTTGGTGATGTGGAACTGGATGCCTCTACATTTAAAGAAACCAATATTTCTCAATCTAACCTCCCAAATGGTGAATTTACTCAATTCAAACCATGCCTTGCCTGCAATGAGGGAGATTTAGAGCACACTCCTGGGAATGAGGAAGGTGGAAGAAAGGGTATTTTTGATAGGGGTAATCTGCATCAAATAGATAATGAGTTCAATCAAAGAGGAACATTCTTTTCCTTTACTTCCAGTGATCAGAATGGCCTTGGGATCACTGGTTCTGGTGATGGGCCTTCTCCAGCAAAAAGAAGACTCTACATGAAAGATGATGAATGTACAACAAAAGAGAGGGTGCCTAAAAACTGTCGGTATTTGCGAGGTGAGGTGTCGATGAACTCATCTCCTCACATGAATATATCTAAATCAGCTGAGAGACCCAATTTTGATGAATTTAGTAGCTGTTTATCTTTGGAAAGACCAAGTCCAGCTGAATTAACCCCATCTACATCATTCGGTAAAATGCAGATTGACAAAATGTGTTACTCCTCCAAAGTAGAAGAGTTTAGGTTAAAACCGAGATCAAGCACTGATGATAAAGAGAAGTCGTGTAAGGCAAAAGTAGGTTCAGGTCCCCGTAGGGTGCCAAGAAGTTTATCTTTTACCTTGGATGATGAAGATGAAAGCTCACAAGTTGTCAACTCAGACATGGAGAATGAAAGGTGTCTTTCAAAGTCAGTGAAGGGATGCTTCGAAGAATCATCTGATTTGGGACTAAACAGGGATGACATTGATCACAGACTGGATAACACTCTATCTAATCTGGACTTTACACTTACTCCAGAATTTGTTGATTGTACAAAACTGTTGAAAGCAGCAGAAGTAAGAGTAAATGGGAAACAGCCTGACAGAGGGTCAACATCTGCTGGAAATATCAGTTAAATTATAGAAGGTGTGTGCACCCTCTCTTGTTGCTTATGTTCCATTCAAAATGACATCTTGAACCAGTTGATAGTTACTTTTCTTTAATAATTTATTTATTTCTTTATTTTTTTTTTACTTTATTCATTCAAACTTCAGTTGAATGAAAACTAGGAAAAGAAAGTGATGTCCGCATTTTGTAGGAATCTTAAACATCAAAGGTTTATGGCAGTCAAATTTTAAAATGAAGAGCATGATTACATCAGACAAAATGTTAACACAATTTGAAGTAATGACGTATGTTCTCTGTCTTCACCCTGTTAATCTGCATTATAGAGTATGAAATTTGTTCACTCTGTCTTAACTCAAGCCACCGGAGAAGTACATAGTTCTCTTCAAAGTTTTTTTTTGTTGAAGGTAGGAGATACCAAGGTCTTATATGATAGTATTGGTATTATTTTTGGTAAGGAGGGGGGAATGGAGACAGATCAGATTGGATTGTATTCCCCTGTCATGGTTCAAAACTCAGTATTTTTAAAAACAACTTTATGCAAACTTCCATTTTAGTATATACTGGTTGCTAAGCTGCTGTTGTTTTTACCCCTTCCCCCTTCTACCCCCACTCCCTTCTTGTGTTTTTGTCACCTTATTGAGAGAACACTTATCCCATAATTTACATAGAGGTTGATAATTGAGGCTGTTCAATGTAACATCATTGCTGTTATCAGTGATGAGTCATTTGCTGAGAAGACTAAAAAACATGTTTTCACAAAAGGAGCAAAAATAGTAATCAGATATGTAATAGTAAAAATAACTGCAATAACTTATTTTTCAATTCAAAATGATTGAAGGGGTTTAGAAATTCTGAAGTTTGTTTTTTCCTTTTCTCTCATTATTTTTTAGAAAGTTCCACTAATTTGTATTCATTTTTCTTTCAATAATTTGTTGCCTCTTCCTGTTAGGGCTTAGGGCTTTTCAGGCAGAAATGTATGAAGGAACAAAAGTTGGTGTCTTTGCCCAAAAGTTTTGGATATGTGTGTATGTTTCACTCCTCCAAAGAGTACAGTGTAATACACATATCTATGGAATGACTCACCCCCCTCCCCTCCCCTCATTTCCCTTTGTATCATCAATCAAATGTTGGTCATGCAGCAAAGACTGCATGCAACTCATGTGTCCATCTTTGTGCCAATATTGTCAGTCAACAAGGTGACTCATGAGTGAGTCTCTGAGTGTCAATTGTTAGTCACTTTGCTCACCCAGGGGTGAGTTATTGTTGATCAGGTGTTACCCAGAGCTCCCAAAATGTGGGTAGGTGACTGTGTGTGTGTGACTATGTGTGTCCTTGTATATGTATTGTTTGTCAATAGGGTAACATTTGATGTCTTTCAGAAGGACAAGTTGTGCATCAGTTTTTTGACCAAGGGGTGTGTCATATTGCGTGAGAAGTCAGGGACAAAAGTGGCTGAGGCTGTGTCACTGCAGGACGCTGTGGGCAAATTGACTGACAATGACAGGGGTAAGTGGAGTGAGTCATTCAATTGATAAGTGTATCTTCAAGAATGTCAAGAACTTTCTACTCTCTAGTCATTTTCAACATGATTAGAAAAAGGAAATACCCATACTCCCATTGAAATGCTTATAGTATTAACATAATTTTGCACAGATATATTTGACTCATTAACATGTCCATACCTGTATTCTAATTGTTTTATTTCAATTGTTGTTTATCTTGTGGAATTGCTGGATAGTACTTTTGTTTTATTCAAAATATTTCTCTTATTAATAAGTTAAACAATAAACAACTTACATTATTAGAATTAATTTATGACCTATTCGAAACTTAGTTGGTTTAATGTTTTACAGGCATTTCATACTATTAACTTTGTTCTTGTTTTATCCCATAACAGTTGATTTATGTGATTTCAGACTGAAGGGAAAGTGAAGCAATATCTATGTACAAATTTATACAAAATTGAAGGATTTAATGTATTTAAAAATGTTATTTTTGTTATGAATTAACCAAAAGTGAGAATATTAATTAATTATTAAGTGCCATAAAACTCCTCTCTGAGAAACCAAGTTTGTTTTTTCACTACTAAATTCAGAGTATTCAGTAGTCAACAAAGACCAATAACAAGTATGCATTGTTTAAAAATCAAAATTTGTCTCTTTTGAATTTTTTGAGTAGTTGAATTGTTTGGTGTTCGATTTTGTCAAAAATTTAATTTCTACCATGATGTTTTAAGTATAAATGTATACACAGGAAAGAACTAAAACATTCTTTCTTCCTGGAATATCTGATGTCTTTCATGCTGAAGGAAATACCTGCATTAGTCAGTGTCAAGCCACATAAATATTTCATACCTTTTTTTTTCTATGTTGAAAGATGAATAAGTTCTAACCTACATCAAGTTTGTTGTAAAATGTACACTAGAAAAAAAAATAAAGGGGTGAAATTTCACACATTAAAAGAGTGAACGTTATAAAATTCGCCTCAAAAGAGCAGAAATTCTCTCCAAAAGAGCTGAGTTTTACTCTTGATGGAGTGCTGCCAGGGACCTTTGTATAAAAGAGTGATCCCTACAGGCACTTGTTAAGGAGTTTTCACTCTTTTTGGAATGGATTTTTCTCTTCTTGGAGTGAATTTTACTATTTAAAGAGTGAATTAACATCCTAATGGGGGTGAATTCCGACTTTTCACTCCTTTAGAGAATGACTGATATTCACTCTTTTGTTGTCAGAGTGTGAAATAGGAAAATATTAAAGATACGTAGCTTGGTAATAAGGATATGGCGTTCTCTTCCATATTAGAGATATAACTCAAAATGCTTGAATCGGATCAAAAGATAGTTGTCCAAATAGTCATTTCAGAGAACCAGTGACGACATTTTTTGCTACAAATAGTTTTTGTTATATTTATTTTAATGAAGCCAAAAATGATTTCTACCCAAATTCTGTCCACACACCTCTTTTGGAAAAGGATCCATTGTATTTGTTCGGTTGTCTTACCCTATAAAGGTGATCATGGGCGTCCGCAAGGGGGGGGGCACTTCCCCCCCCCCCCCCCCCGAAAATCAAACTTGTGAAAAAAATAATTAAAAATTAAAATAAAAAAAATTAAAAATAAATCATCAAAATACCTTCACTCACAGCGTCAGTTTTTACTCGTGAAATATGCGGACATTTGACCAGGAATAGCAAAAGAGAAGATGGTGCAGTATGCTGAATAGTGAAATCGTAATTTGGGGACCATCATTCCTGATATCTATTGGATATTTGTAATTGTAAAAACTATGTACTAGCCTAGTTGTCAGGTGTGTAGTGTGCATATGGCATCCGACCATTGATGAATGCGTTGGTCTTGGTTTGGTCCCGTGTTGATCTCGAGTGGTGAGGCGCGGGTGTAACTTGGATATACAAGGTGAATACAGGGGTGGGGGGAGGGGGTGTATGCATGGTTCGTAATTAGGTAACGGACATAGGCCTATACACTCTAAAAAATGTTGGGCAAATATTTGCCCAACTTTTTACCAACACTGGGTATATATGTGTCCTCCCAACAATTGGGCAATCTGTTGGGCAAATGGTGTTGGGCAATGCAACTACCCAGTAGATGGGCACTACTGAATGACCAACTTTTAACCAACACTGGGTATATATGTGTCCTCCCAACTGTTGGGCAAAATGTTGGGCAAATGGTGTTGGGCAATGCAACTTTCCAGTATGTTGGATGCTGGTTTGGATTTCAATAATTTCAATATAACAAAGTCGCTTAATACATACACCGTTTATCCTCCAAGAGTGATTGGGGGCACCAGCAACGATGCATTTGGCAAGTAAACAGTGAAGTGTGTAATTTAAAATTTCAAACTCCAATCGTGAACTTTGTATTTCTTCTCCCATTGATTATGTAGCAATGAAAACTTCTTTTTTCTATGCCACCATTGCTCTTTAAGTACTTTCGTCCAGATTTTTACTGCTATTTTACCGTTAGCTTTATATTTACCAAACTGATCTTTAACTAATCATCTGATTGGTCAATTACACTTTACCCAACTGTTGGGTACTTTTAAAACTTGCCCAACACCTTTTACCAACACCTGGATTTTGCCCAACTTTAATTTGCCCAACAATATGGGTACAGTTGTTTACCCATTGGTTGGGTAATAATTTGCCCATGTTGGGCATTTTGTATTTTGCCCAACACTTTTTACCCAACAGTTTTTAGAGTGTATAGGCTGTTCGACAGTTGTAAGTTTTATCGTGCATAGGCGTGCGAGGCCGTTTCCTAGAGGCAGATTTCCCTTCAACAATTTTTTGCATTGAAAATTCTAAAAATCTAAAAATTACAGACATGAAATTCCTGTTTCAGGGCTGGGTACATGCAGCTTAGAACACTCGCCAAGTGTCATTTCCGGCCATCTGGAGGGTTTGTAAGGCCCAAAATTTTCTTGTACACTCCGCGCCAACCGATGGTGGCGCTCCGCTTAGATAGTGTACACAATTCAATCATCCATGAATGATCTTGCCCCCCCTTATAAAAATTTCTGCGGACGCCCATGAAGGTGATGTACCTCAACTTTCTGCGTATAAGTACTCTGCAGTCTAGTCCCACAAAACTGTAAACAACATGCAGTGGGCTGTTTACTACCGTAAACTACTTTTTTGATTGGCTGACCCCTCGTCCCTACATGTATACGTTAACGACATATGGTGGTGTCCATACCGGTATGTGTTTTTCTTTTCCAGTAAAAATAGACTTTATGGACACAATCTCAACTTTCTTTGTTAGTTTACACAAGCCCCTTTGGGCCTCCCTTGAAAAAAGGTTATGGCAACACAACCTTCCTGCCTGGAATGTGGTGTCTGGCTACGTGGTCCAAGCTCATGACAGTAACACTGTTACTGAATAGAGGAGTTGATTGAAGATTACTGAAAAGTCTTAGAAATGAGACCTTTGATAGAAACCAAAATTCTAAGTGATCCTGACCTTGTAGTTGAAGTACAAGTCCAGCCCTTGTATCATGAGGTAAACATGGTCCCTGCACCATGGAGGTGATATAACGACTCTGTTTGTGGCAATCTAAGCGGGTGGTGGCCAGGGTACCACCCTCGCCAAGTCGCAACCAAGTAAACTTCTACATAATTGTTTTAAAATATTTTTGCCAAAGATAGCTCTTCTTTGTTTTCAGTGTTTAAAGTCAACTTTAAACAACCAGTCTTTAGGAGAAGCTTTTATCACTGTCCCGTGACTGCGATCCGTACATTAGGAAATATTAAGTAAATTGTAGTTTACTTCATCGAACTTCAGGCACAAACATTAGGTTATATCACGTGAAGTGTGAGATCAGGTGCTCCTCTCCTACCCATTCCTCCCTGGAGTGTCACTTTCAGTGCAAAGCGGCAACAATTCAGGGCATTAACACCTCAATTTATTGAGAAAATCCAAGTCATAATTGTTTGCCGATCGGGTAAAGCTAGATGGTAAAATTTTTACTGTGCCCACCAAATTTTACCTTCAGTTATGTAAGTTCTTCAGTATTTCCTCATTTGCACATCACACAAGTCAAGTATAGTGATAGTGGTCGTAAGACCATAACGGACCTTCAGTTGCGTCTTGCAACTCTTTCGTTTGCATACATGCTGCAGTACTGTCGATCATCACATTATACTCTGCATGATTGAAAAATAATTCCTGGAAAAACTTCCAATTTGCCGTCCTATTTAAATGTGTGCGCCAATTTAAAAATAACTATTTTTTACCTTTCTTTAATCTACAATATCCAGTATTGCTTTGTGTAACTTTTGGTTTGACTCCGGACGGTTGCCGACGACGAGATAAGGAATCCATTAATGGGAATAACCTACAAAAAACAGGTATTATAAAAACAGGGAATATAAAATAACGAGGGAAAAAGTCTCGTTTTCGGCGAGTTTGATCGATTGTGTGCCGTCGTATCACTGCCATCATACTAGCGTCGTTAAACCCCTCAGGCTGAATCTTCCTGCGTACTTAGTGTCCTATTGCTAGAAACTATTTTCTGCCTGCAGCTGTGGAGATGTTAGATATCGTGTATATATTTCGCAACGAGTTTGGATTATCCCCCTATCAGCACTCCAATCTGTTACTTTGACGAATAGGTTTTGTTGCGAATAGTCTACGATTTAAAACGCCTCCATTCGGTCACCATACGGCAAGGCGGTCTTTTGAAAGGTAATTTGAAAGAGTCAAAGAGATTGAAAAATGAAATAAGAGAAAGTTTGCTGCAAGGAGATGTAGATAAATTATATCGATGAAGGAATTAAAAACAGATTAAGTGCAATTATTCCCAGGGAAGTTTGTCTTATAATCAGCTGCTTTCATTTGATCAGTCGGTATGCATTTTAATATTTGATCAAAGAATGATATTTGATCCAATGTTCATTACCTCTTCTTCATGATTATATAACTATTTGCTAAGAGTATTTTAAATGACAATATCAAAGGGATTTTTTTTTTAAATTTTAGTCGGTAATAGTTTGCTAATGTTTGACAGCTATACGGTAAAAAATTGTTTATAACATTGTACTTCTTTACAAGTTGGACCTGACAGGAAAAGGTATGGTATCGTTTACTTACGCCGGAAGATGAAAAAGTTGTACTTTTATTGCTTAAAGCTAAAATAACTAAATGTCTTTTATGTTCTTTTTTCCTTTCATTGTGTTCCGGATTGATGATAATACGACTTATTTGATTATTCGTTCGGTTTAACAGATAATTCGATCATTAGTTAATGTAGTTGGCAATTTTATATTTGATATAAAAGGGAGCATGCATGCAAGACAGGGTTTTTATACAGGGCTTGTTACTACTTTCGAGCTGTTTATAATCTATGTGTGCAATGGCATACAGTATAATAAAAGAGAGGTTACCTATGGACAGAATGGTGCGCTGTCTTGCGTCGCGTGGTGAAAAAATACCATAAGGAATACGACCACACCCGGATGCTGCTCGGTGCAATTGAACAGGGACCTTGATCAGGGCTGCATTAGGGGCGATTGCCACCTCAAAGAAAATATTGATGGGACAAAAATATCCTTTTGTCTCCCAATAATTCAAGCAGATTAAAAAACAACAGCTGAATATATAAAATATCACATTGTGACACACAGATGACTTAAGTGCTTCAGTTTGAGTGATTGCGCGTGTCAATGCATATATGTTTGTGTGTATGCGTACAGTGTGTGCACTCGGGCGTTCGCATTGGTAGATTGCTTGTAGACGACTCTGGTAACGAGACGCAATCCAGGGTTAGACCGGCTGTTGGAAATCCCTCCAATCCACAAAGCAGATCGACGCCCTGTAACTTGATAACAGGGAGCTGCAACTCCCCGTTGGTAGATTGTCAAACAAAAATGCGCGGTGCCAGAATGCCAAAGCTGGGGAGAGAGGGGCAAACTAGGGCAAAGGGTAGTGTTGGTGATTAACTTTTCGGGCGCAGCGCGAAATCGAGCCAGGGGACCCGTTTCTGGGGATGGGGGTCCAAGGGGGCGAAGTCCCGGAAACTCTGATGTTTTAGAATATCTCTGGATGAAAATGAAGTCTCTGGAGGGGTATATTACTTATTTTTTTCTGTCAATCCTTCTCCTGACTAACCTAACTTAGAGGGGGACAGATGTAGGGGACAAAGACAAAATATGGGGGGATCCTCCCTGTTGCCCCGCCGTTGTGCATGCAGCCACTGCATGTTGCACTCCTAGGCCACAATACAGGCGCGGATCCAGACATTTCCAAAAAAGGGGAGGGGGCTGAACTTAGAGAAAGCGGGTAATGGGGGACGTACCAGTGGCGTACGCAGGATTTCTCTGAAGATGGGGCATGCAGTGTGCTCAGTAATCTCCGGCCTGGGGAGGGGTTTAAGGGAAGGGTTTCCCTTCCTTTTGAAAATTTTTGGCGTTTTCCAGGGGCCTAGATGCAAAATGGTGCAATACTTTCGACTTTGACGGTGATTCATAAAACTGAAACTTCTGTGTCTTTACATGCAGTCTTATTCCATTTACGCTACCTTTTGAAGTAAACTTGTCATTAAATTTTCTTACTGCGGAGTCAAAATAAAAGAGCGTCGATCGGTATAGGCGAACGGGAGCATTTTAGTTTGCGATTTTTTCTTCGCCACAAAACGTTAGTATGCCATAAAAATTATCTAAGCGTATCGTCATCATCGGTTGGCGCCGAGCGTAGAGAAAATTTGGAAAAATCAGACCCTCAGATGGCCGGGAATAATAATAAGTCTTATAAGGTGCAGAATCGAGAGAAAAACAATGCTCAATGCGCTTTACAGATGCCGAAAAAGTAGATAAGTGAGAAACATTGAGAGAAAAGGAAGGTTTTGAGGGACTCTTTAAACTGATCAAGAGAATCTACAGACCTGAGCTTCAGCGGAAGCGAATTCCAAAGGCAGGGCGCGGCGTGGTGGAAAGTACGTCCCCCAAAGGTCTTTGTAAGAGAAGCCGGAACGTTTAACTGGAAGAGATAGCGCGATCG
Source organism: Holothuria scabra (assembly GCA_037179385.1). Lineage (NCBI taxonomy): Eukaryota > Metazoa > Echinodermata > Holothuroidea > Aspidochirotida > Holothuriidae > Holothuria > Holothuria scabra. The sequence continues at coordinate 4,989,003 of CM074192.1, read as the reverse complement.
GGAGGATCTAATCCTAGTTGTTGGATGTAAGATATCAGATATATAGGCTGGGGTACCAGTAATTTGAAGTTCACGCGCTGTGAACTACCAGTGTAGCTCATTCAAAAGCGGAGTAACGTAAGAGTGACGGCGTGAGAGTGATAGCATTTTCCAGACTCAAACGAAGAACCTAAGCAGTCGTTAACTTCTCTTTATAAAATGCTCACCTCAGAATAAGTTCGCGAACTGCAAAGTGAATTGAAAGTTATTAAAAACATACTTTGACCCGAAAAATGTAATTTTGCCCGAAAGAATATCTAAGTGGAGCGCCACCATTTACTGGTGAGAACGCAAAGATAATTTTGAAAATAATCGCAACCCCTCAGATGGCCGAAAATGCGGTTTCATGCTTCTAAAGAGTATCTAAACATAGAGTCTATAAGTTCAACTTTTGTTTGCAAAAAGAGAAAACACGAACATGCAAAGGGATCAGAAAATGACTACCACTATTAAATTAAATGGTCTTGATTCTTTTCTAGGAAACTAAACAACGGAATTGAAAATATTCTAATGCTTCTCTATTGTGACTCTTGGCTAAATAAAAGACCTGCTGAATTGATGAAATTGTCGGTGACTGCTTGAACTCATGTCTGTTAATTATTTTCCCGTGAACATCTCTTGCGTGATAAAGGGCAAAATATTTCTCACCGCAACTGAACACCCTCCGCTCCCTGTCCCTGTCTCGTACGTCTATGCCGGCCGGGGAAGGAGTCTAAGGGACGGACCCCTCCTGTTTCACTATTCACCCGGACTTTAAATCATACGAGGTTCGTTTATTTGGATTTGTATTGTGAGGGAAAGGATGAGCCTAAAATAGCCCCTTGATTATTCTCGCAGATAAGTATTATGCTTATTTTAGTGTATTTGTTATTGTTGATGTGACAAAAATTGGGGGGGGGGGGGCTGAGGCCGTAAAAGCCCCCCCCCCCCTCCCTTGGATCCGTGCCTGCAATATAAAGCTAAGGTACAAATATAGCGATTTGAAAACATTGCGACTACGTAGCGAAATGGAGATAGGTTAGTGACGCAAGTGCACCCCAAACAGCTTGGGACTACATGATCTCGCCGATCAATATTTTCAAAAATATTTAACCTAATATTTACAACTGTTTTGATCAGCGAAGTATTTTGGCACATATGAACACTAACGTGGTATTTATTATGTAGAGCCCCTTCCAAAAACGGTTACTTCTATGGGATTTTGCTAATGCGCACTGAGGATTCCCCTACTCAATCCAAACATCCAATCACATACTATCTAAATGAGAGAGTGAAAAGTTTTGACTGTAATCAAATTTAACAAAATCATTAGATTAACGAAGCAAATTCGCAAAACAAAATATTTATTGAGATGATTCCTTTACTTGCCGGCCAATTTCCAACCAATCGGAGAAATCATATCCTTGTCACAGGCTAATATTTGGCCGCAAAAGCTATACTGTGTCATCTGTTGCTTTTTTGTTGTTCATTTTTGTCTTGATAATTATACAATTTTTGTGGAGACGGAGACAACTAGAAGGCGAACCGGATACTGTGAGAGCAAAGTCCAACCCCCAACCCCCCTCCCGACAGTCCCGATCAAATCCGGACGGTTGGAATGTATGAGGGTAGCTTATGAATGGGACGGGTATTTTCATGCTCACGGTATCTATTACGATTTTCAGAGCCAATTAAAGTAAGCTTACCTGTGTAAGCTTTACTGTTAAGCTACATACCCGTCTCATCTCTTCAAATAGTCAAGTTTTTAGAGCATCCGACTTGCAGCATGGTGGTATTAAAGTTCGATTCCTGCCCGAGTCATATTGTGGCAAAACTGGAACCTATTGCCATTGTTTGGTCCTCGCCATAAGCAAAGGAGTAGGGAAAAGAAGCCAGAGGGCCACAATTGAAAAAAAGTTGTGGTTGGCCAGGCTTGAAGGGAAAATGCAGCCACCCAACTTGAAGTAGTGTAGGGTACTGTCCTGTTTCGTGATTGGGTCTTGAGAGTCATGTGACAATATTTTTTCCTCAGATGTGAATATTAGTAGGAGTAAATGCTTGGTGTACTTGGAATATGCAACGATGAAGTCCGCAAACAATATGAAGATACGTTGAAGAGAAGTAAGAAGATTATTGTGAGATTTACCTGTTGCTTCAAAATATGCAAAAGTTTGTGACGTCTGTTCTTGCCATTTAAACCACTGGCTAAAAACTCAGCCATAAAAACTCATCGAGCTATCTGACTAGCCAGTTTCTTCTGTTTGAAGTATTTGTAATGTGAACGATGAACAGGAAGGTTCAGAAGCACTCGATGTAGAAATAAACTTTTCATGTTGCCTGTTCTGCGGAGATGACCCCTTGTAATTTACCGGATATGAGGTTTCTCCTCAAACGATCAATGAACCTTATAACAATGGCTTCAGATTAATCATCTTAAGGCCTGTATACACGAGCAACATTTGCAAAAAATTCCCAAAACATTTCCAAAACATTCACTGGGAACAAATCCAAAACATGTTTGTTTTCGGTTTGTTGCACAGTGTAGACAGGGTAAACAGCATGTTTTCAAAATGTTTTGGAAATGTTGCAAAAGAAATGTCCTGTCAATTCTTTTCAAAACATTCTCAAAACATTTTCAAAACGTTTTCAAATTGTTTTTACTCTGTCTACACTGTACAACAAACTGAAAACAAGCATGTTTTGGGTTTGTTGCAGGTGAAGTGTTTTCAGAATTTTTCACAAATGTTGCTCGTGTATACAGGCCTTTAGAGGCTACCAAAGTTTCTGAAGTTACATGGTGTTATATGAAGCCTTTTAACAATTCCAACTATTTATAAAATTATAAACAAACTGGTGTAAATGTACATGATCTGAAAATCTCACAAAAAACCAAATGACTTGATTGATTATAAAAATACAAATTAAATGCAATTTATATGATAGATGATTAAAATTTCGGATTGCTTGAAACAATTGTTGAATAATCCTAGCTTTCAAGTTGAAAAGACATTTTGGCAGTGATTAAACAGTTAAAAAGCTTATTCTCATAATTGAAAATGTACTCAGTGACAACGAGAGTAATAGACTAATGAACCAACATTCCTAACTTATATTCTTAATTCAATGAAGACAATGTTGCGATTTCTTCAAGCTATTTTTATGTACAGACCTTTTAAGTGATGACAAAATAACCCCGTACCGTGGAGTCTGTGGTCAAAGGGATCGGAGATACCTACCTCAGCAAAAAAGAAAGCGGAAATGGAGTCATCCCAAATAGGATAAGTCTAGAAGTAGGCCTATATCTTACTTCAACAATTGATCTTTCGAATCATGTCATATTTTCCACACTGATTTGGGAAATTCATGAGGGGTAAGTGGAACTTTGCTTTTGGTATGGGATATTTAAGTTCTTAAATATAATAAGAGGTTATTTGGATGAGAAAGAATAAAGTAGTGAGAATTGACTGTTAGTTTGGTACGAACTCTCTTGCCCTTAAAGATAGTTGATGATTTACTCACAAAACTGCAACATGTTGTACAAGTTTAAATCCTAAAACCATACAATAATTTAGAAAATCTTAATTTCATTTCCTCCTAGACAAAATGCCTACCTACCAAATCTGAAAGTGTTCACGGTTATACGCTTACAAATGTGTAGTCAATTATTCGAATTGTTACCGAGTTGGCTGTTAAAAATGGAAAATTGAACACCTGTATCGAACAGCGTAGATGCTTCCCTAAACGCTGGTGATGAAGGGCAAGTACCAATGGCTTAATTTTACACATGATTAATGGGAAGCTGAACTATGCTAGGTGACCTCAAAATTTGAGCCTCCTTTATTCAATAAAACAATCTTCAAATTTCTCCCCTCTAATAGCACATTTTCCATCAGATTTTCTACCACAATGGGTGCTGAACCGTTTACGCTCATGCACCCTCTTTTCAAAGTTTGACCAATCAGATCAGGTAAATTATAATTAAACGTCTGATTCTGTGAGTGCAGTAGTTTGGTTCACCCACAATTGAAACCGATTCGGTGATAAAAGTACATCACCAGGTCACAGATTAAAACCTCCCTGCCAAAAAAGTTCTCCGTATGAAACGAGGACATGTAAAGTTAGTATTTTCTTTTGTAAACTAAGAAAAAAAAAAAGACTTAGCTTGTCACCTCAATAACTGCTGAGGTAATTGCTATGACGGGTAAAGTTAAGAATGGTTTCTTATATTGCTTTTGTAACCCTACTATTTTGTCATTAAGTAATACATTATTCATGCATTATTGTAGGATATCTATCTGTGATGCATAATCTTCTCTGTTTGATGCAGCAAAAGGCGTCTGAAATCTAGAACAAACTTCGATCAGTGATTCCCCTCAAATCTCCAAAAGAAGGTAAATCTGAAGATGGCTTAACTTTATGAAAGGTTATGACATATATTTAAGTGTAAATTTCATATAAACATTTCATCAGAGCTGTTATATCGTTAACGGTAGGTTAGATGGAGGCAAATTGAAGAAAGATTTGGAAAAAATCGCTATTAAAGAAAATGTCCTAAATTATTGATTTAAGTGTTTCTTCGGTGATGTTTGCAAATCAAATTTCAAAGAGAAGGGGAAATTATTCTAGAGAGGAGCAATGATACTTTCGAAATTTACTGAAAGATGCGTTTTTCTGCAAGGGGTAGATGCAAATAGATTGTGTAGCTGCATCCATGAAGAAGAGAAGTTTCAGACTGGCCGCAAATAATATAATTATAGAAAATATGCTCTCATAGGACAAAACTCAATCTTCACATTATATCATGTGAGATAACAATATCGCGCACCCCTTCCATTGTTCTGTGTAATTCGTTTAAGAACATTATTATTCACTGAAATCCCTTCTAAAATCGACAGTTTGATATAGGGTGTTTTCTTTGAGGTCTTAAACCCCGCCCTTTTGCGAGGCAAAAATGAGTGTAGTGCATATAAACCTTACGCATATGATGCCAGAAATTTAAAGGCTTTCTTCTTTTGGAGTAATCACAAACCAACATCAACAGAGGCAAATCTGATTGGTCAACGAATCGGATACGTTTAAGGCTACACACGTAGGGAGCATTCTGCCGAGTGCGACCCACCGCTTCCACATATGTTCTTCACAAAATTCAGTGCTGCGGCTACGTGTTTCATTTTTATTCCTCCAAAATGACGTCATATCAGTGTGTCGCCAATGAAGGTCCATAAGACAACTGAGAAGTTGGTGACAACAACCGGATGATGACTGTTAATTTTTGCTTGACAGTGGGCGTGACAACCCAATTATAACGTCAGAAGAAAGTACGCTATGGTCTTTACAAACTGGGGATTCTAAAGTTAGATAAATTATTGAAACAAGTAGAATGATGTAAACGTCAGAAGTTTCGACTTGAAAAATTTAATTCAATTCCATTCAATCCCATTCATATATCGTTGATGGTAGGTTAGATGGAGTCAAATTGAAGAAAGATTTGAATGGAATTGAATGGACTTGAAAAAAAAAATTAATGACATTCGTCACATCGATGAACAGCATTCCTGTAAGATACTGAAAGATCATTCCATACATACAACAGTTAACAGGTTAAATGAACATCAGTCAAATTAAAGGGCCAAACCTCTCATCCCGAACTACAGTTTTGGTACGGGTGTACCGAAATTCTCAATTGGCTCAGTTCTTTGATTGACAACTAATTCAAACAATGCAGAGTACCAAAACTTATTTACACAGCATGAACGGTACTGGGAGTGTTTTGATTATATAAATTGAGTTTTTCTGTACTCACCTTGAAGCAATAAACTGAGACTGTATCTGGATGAGGATGAATTTCACACAGTTGTGGGAGGTCTTATATAAATAAGAAGGTTAAGAGAATTGGAACTGTTTGGGGTGAGAGAACTGGGCCTTTAAGGAGATAATGTACACAGGACACATTTTGATGGGTTATTGTTGTTAAGTCGATTTAAATGCCATGTAAATACTCTCTGCATTTTCCTGTGCAGAATAACCCATTACTTATGTAAATAATGTTATAGACACAATAAACGAGATGGAAAAAGAAGAAGGGTATGCATGGTCAACATTTAATTTATTAAATTAAAAGTTTCATGTAAGTAACATAAAGAGACTTTTTTAGAGAGGACGAAGAATGGAAGCTGTGGATGTTTCATAAAGCACAATACAATAAAAATGCCTTGGTCAGCAAAAGAATAATGCATTGGGATAGCAAAAAGATCTTCATCGTGTGTTTAAAAAAAGTCAAAATAAAATGAAAACAAATAAATTGAAAAGACAAAAAAGAAACTGGTTAAAGAGTTACATGCTCTTACATGTGATTTGTAGGATGAAGAATCATCTATGGCAATACTTAAGTACTTTGCACTGATAATCTTTCTATACAGTAGTAACTTCTAACATAGAGTTTTCATCACAGTGTTGAGTGTAAGTGCTTCCATGAGTAGTAGTAATGTTCGTTTTGTCAATATGACGTAAAATGTACTTGACCCAAAACCAGTACTTCAACAGTTTAAGTATTCTTTTAGCTTTATCCAGAGGACTTTTCGGGTAAGGTGCACCCAAGAAAGAGAGAGGGGGGATAAAAAAAAGGGATAACTCAAGCCGAGGAGGAACCTGTGTACAGTTGACATCAAGACGAAAACTGTCCATCTTTCCATTCCTCTAAATATCTGTCCGATTGAACACCTTTAAACCCTCCCTAATTGTCACCCATCTACCTGACCCTTGTACCATTATGTCTTTGATTTACTACATGCATCAAAAGAGGAGTACATATTTCACACCTGCTATGAATGCTATCTGCCAGTCCCCTACCCATAGAAAGGCCCGGGTTCCCTTCCCAGGTCGAGTCATGACTCTTAAAATGGAACCTACTGCCGTTGTGCGTGATGCTCCCCATAAGCAATGGAGTAGGGAAAACAAGCCAGTGAGCCACAACTGGAAAAAGGGAAAAAGGTCCGTGGCCGGCTCGACTTGAACCAACGGGTTGGAAACTGGGTCGTAAAACTCCATCTAATTAACTAACCCCAACCCACAGAAAAGGAGATACGTGATAGGATCGTCGGGAGGTATTTATGATTGAGGAGTGAAGTTTTCATTCCTATATTGGTATAGTTAGTCAGGTTAGTTCGATGAAGTAGATGGAGGTTGACGGCCAAGTTTCCAACCAATTGGTTCAAGTCGAGGAGATTGCTTTTAGTAAAGTAAAGGAGATTTCGGGTACAATTGCTGTAAAACAAAGATGATAATATTTTGAAAGAATATTTCTAAATGAAAATTATTAGTCGTAAATTTTCAAGCCTCTTACCCAGTTGCAAAAGTTCTGGAAGATCATTAGGGATTTTATTTCTACTTTCAGATTCTCGTCAATGCTGCTTTCAACGGTTAGTTCAGCTATATAATGGCTAGTGCTATTCTCTTTTCGTGCCAACTTGGACCAGCTTTTTTCTTTTCACAATTTACATAATTTGCAGGTTGGATTGAATACACACATGTAATGACAAAGTATGAGAAAATAAACCCTTACGGGGAAGTCTGGGGGAAAGGGTTCTTCTAATTAACATTTATCTCATGCTATAGGTTAGATCTTTTCCCAAAAAGTAATGGCAAAGGATTGTGGAATAGACTTTTTGGCTTTCATCGCTTTAGTCAATGTCATTTCACTGTGATCAGCTTCGACGCACACACAACCAAACTCTATCCCACAATGCTTTTTAAGTGCTATTTATAAAAAGGTCTATGAACCACTTTTAAAGACTTTAAGTCGCAAAGTTCATCACCGACTTCTCGTTACCCGAGCTGTCACCCGACCTACATTATGGTCCACCTAGCGATGTTTTAGTTTAAAAATCTCATTGTGGCATTATGCCCCAGTGGGCAACCGTTAAAATAGTACCACTTTAACTTCTGTTACAAATGCCCCATTAAGTTGCTCGATTGTGGGTATTTTCTTTTGAAGGATTGCTTCGATACTTCTTAGTAAGCGTATTGCCTATGGCGGTTCCCTTAACATATTACTACTCTAATAAATATACGTCATTATGACGTGCCTATGTTTCTCAACACACAAAAGTGAATGCATAAGTAGTTGTGACATGTGGGCGAAGACATGTAAAGAAGATGAGCCCCTCATCAAGTCAGAGGAATATATTTCCTTACAGTAATCCCCTCTTACCAACAAGGAAACGGTCAGTTGTTATCACCTTAGACCAGTTGTTTTTCTTTCTTTTCTTTTTTTCGTCAAAAACGACATAGATTAATTAGAGAGGACACCATCTTAAGACTCAAATTTAGCAATACAAACTTGGAACAAGTCGAGCGTACTATTATAGCCGTTAACACAGCGAGATGAATGGAGGAATGAATGACACACTGCATGGAATACCCTTTTATGGCAAGATTTTGCCACCATGCAGGCTTCTTTAGATGGAAAATGGGGAAAAAAGAACGTTAAATCAGGCGTATATTAGACCTGCCGTATCAGGCAAGTCACGGCAGACAATGATTCTCTGTTCGACTGGTTCCTGCGGCCTTCTACGCGGACAGCAGCTGCATTGCGGTGTCCTGTCTCAAAGCAGCGAGAATAAGTTCGGTAGCCACGTGCGTGCAGAGTACGACTCTTCACTAAAACAGTTTGAAAAGGTCCAAAACGGCATTTTACTTCTAAATGACTAGACCCAACAGATTAGCACGAGTCGCGAGAACCAAGGCGACAACCTTTCAAACTGAACACTCGTGCAGTTTTAGAAGCTATTTAGAATAATCGTTTTTGGTCAAAACCTTTCTTTTTACTTTCTTTCTACCTTTTTTGTTCCAGGAAAGTGTGACATGACTATTTCTCTTGCCCGAGTTTTGGTTGGATAACGGAAAACAAGAGTTAAATGGACACTTTGTTATCAATGAGGCTTAATGTATTCATAGGTATATATAAACCTTTTTATTCGATGACGGAGAGCAAATATTTGTCTGGTGTCTATTCATCTTCTACGAAGGCCTCGTGTTCGTCAATGACCCCGTTCTCATTTACGGCCGTATCGCATGCGGGAAACGTTATATTTTCTTTTATGACAAAGCGACACCAGTAAAAACAACCCGATAGCAACTTTAACCTTAACCTATATAAGTGATAACTGTATTGGTTCCATTAATAGGCTGGACGATATTTTCTTTTGAAAGAACAGAATAGTTCCCGCAGACTTTACAAGGTTTGACACGGTGTGTTTTGCAAACCCGAGTGGTCAGGTGGAAGGGTATAGACCTTCACTATTCTACAGAAGAAAGCAAGAAAATGAACAAGTATTATATTGAAGTATCATGAAAATATTAATGACTTAATAATTTGATCATGACCAGGAGATTCAATCTATATCGGTCCCTATCCAGAGGGTTCGGAAATAACCCGGACCCCTCCCCGCTCCGCAGTGCCTACTTCCGGCTCCGAGCATTACAAAAGGTTTTGTCACAGACAGTCACTCGTGTGATCCAAAGAGTGTCTACTCTGATATTCCTCAGTTCAGTATATATGTACATAACACAATAACAAGAAGTCGACGCTTCTCCGAAGTTTTTGAACGTTTCATTACTTTAGACTGACATTGGTCTTTTCATATTTCTCGAGGACATCCCAAAACAATGTATTAATTGAAAGTGGAGGTTCAATAGTATTTATAGCTGAACTAGTACTCTCGTGACGCATGATGAACTTTTCACGTGGCGTATCCCAGGCATGTTTTAGGGTAGTCCTTATATGAAGCCTACGTACAGGCTTGCCCTCATACATGCCGGTTGCCAAGGCTTAAATGTGACGTCACTGAGATCTATCTACACTAATCAAGACATATACTACCGGTTCTTTAAACTCAATCCGTATTGGACTTGGTTAAAGGGGGCAATCAGATTTTGGAAGAAATAGTCTTTTGCCCCTTTTCAACTGATTGTTTACCAGATTATAGCGACATTGAACATGGCTTCCAGGTTAAGAGAACCGTTAATTTTGTGCAAACTACTGCTGAATGAAGATGTCTGAATATTTGTCGGGTAACAAAATTTCTCACACATGGGAGACTAGAGAAACCTCCCTTACATTGTGATCAATCTCGGCGTAAGAGCATGATCACAGATTATTTTTCGATCAGCTTTAAATCAATGCTGAAATGTTGTGCAGAATTGAATTTGTGAAACAATTGTATAAACAAACTGTGATTGTCCCTTTAAATTTATTGAAACAATTATAGAAGTAAAGATTAAAACTGCAATAGAAGAACAAATTAGTCACAATTTTTTTTAACCGTTTTCTTGCTGACTTCGGACCCCACCAGACAGCCTTTCACAACTCCTGTTTAAAAAGAATTATTCCATATCCCAGGGCGGTGATTTCTTCTCAATACTGAGGGAGAGACTTTCTATCATTTTTAAAAATTACTCTGTGAAAAACAAGGCAATGCGCGATTTCACAAATATTAGGACAACGTGTTCGTGGAACAGAAAGGATGCCGTGCTCTTGACAAAAACTGTTTACAGGTTTACGTGGTCTCATGATGCGGTGGCGATCCGCTATGATACTGTTCCGTATCAATGATCCCCTTTTGGAGAAAAAAAAACTTCACGTAAAAAAATTTGTACCAAGTGTTTTTAAGAAACAACTCCAACACGTTGACAGCCAGAAGATTGTTTCTCCCTTTCAGATGCGTACTTCATGTACGAAAATTTTTTAAAAATTCACATTTTTGGTCATTTTTATAGTCTCTTTAGCATTAATGGAAAAGAAATCTGTGTCCTTGAGAGCTTATGTTTAAAAAAATAAGAAAGAGAAAAGACCTAAGCATTTAATCTTACAACTAATTCAGGGCAATGGTTTAAAGACGATATGACCACGTTAAGAGAAAATTGAAGTATTTGAAAGTCCTCTGTAGTGACTACTGGACCATAAATGTCCGCACAGATATTCACCTACAACAACTTTCAGTGGCCAGCCCGATGTCTATTAACACAATTTCATCCCATCTTCAGAAGTGGCATGACTATTGGAATTATTGTTTCGCAATTACAGAATATTTAATCGGTGGGTGGAATGATTGAAGTTATTTGAAAAATCCAGGTTATTCCAACCACAATCAAGGTAGTAAAGAACAGGTATTTGATACCAAAACTGGTGGGGGAGAGAAATTGTAGTTTTTGCGTAACAAAATTGAAAATCGGTGAGCGAATTAGAGAAATGCAACAGACTGACAGAAAACGTCTGAACTTTACCGTAATCTGTGTCTAGTTTAGTAGTTAACAACTCAACACTCAAAATGAGAAAAGCTGAACGAATGAAGGGTATAGTCTATAACACCTATAAGTGCAGCCTGAAAATATTTAATATTTCCTGAAATATTACTGGTTAATTGAGTTCTCAAAATTTTCACATATTTCATTTGTAAATATTGCGGTCTAGTAATTTCATGGACTTCCTATACATGGACAGAGCGTACTAGACGGTAGATTGTCCCTACCGTACATGTGAGAAAAAGCGCACCAAGATGATCGTCTGCTGTGGTTTTGTGTTGACAGTTTAGACTTGCTCAAGTAAGTCAACAGATTTTGCAAGAAAGTTGAAATATCATAATACAAAGTAAGGCCAAAATTACTACACGTATATACTGCAGGAGTATGATATTGTTAGCCTTTCAAGTTTAACATTTGTTTACTAAAATATTACAGAGTCTTCGTTTAACCATACAAATTATAGCTTCACGTCGGCCATCTTGGTGCGCCTTTTTGTCCCAGGCGGTGGCGACAATCTACGCGTTACATGTTCTGTCCACGTTTATAGGAAATTCTTGAGTAATTTGCATCAACAGTTTCGGCTAATGATGTTTGATTGGAACCAAGATAAAGTATTTAGGGTCCTTTACAGGTAAATGTCAGTGAAATATTCTTACTAACTTAGAAATAAGAAACTGTCTGTTTACCTATTCCAAATTGCAGTTTTCTGTGCACAATGCTCGTAAATTATTAGCAACAAGCCAGTTTAAGCGAAGCTGAAACGAGCATTAGATTAAGAACCATCTCTCCAATCAAAGTCTTTTTTAAAGCCGATCAGAAACTTCGAGTAAATTCCAATTGCGCCGGAGGTCTAACTCACCTTGTTTGGAAAATACCTTAAGACTCGTAGATACAGTGCGTCACTAAAATATTTATACAGACAAGTCTAAAGGCTACAAAAGTCACCGTTTTCCCATCTTTTTCGCTGACAGCATAGTTGAAGGCTGTTTCACTTATCCCGGGATTAGCCTTTCAAAGCCGCAGCTTGGCATAATATTGGAAAGTATAAAGGAATGTTTAAGTAAAGAAACATTTCTAGAGTAGCTCTACACCGGCTGTCCCTATGTCGCTAGATGAGAAAGGCTTAACGCTGAAACGTGACACCAGCGTCATAAATATTGTATAATTTAAAAATTTGATATTCTTGAAAAACGGTAAAGGGAAATCGTAAAAACAACAATTCTTAGAATAAAAAACACGTACAAGTTATAGCTAATCATAGGAAGTGATTATTCGTTTGTTTTAAAAAGGGTTCTGTTACGTGAGTCGAAACAACTTTTTACTTAACTCTGTCATGTGCAATCAGAAATAAGAGTTAATCTGAAACGTATCACAAATCCTTTTACTCCAAAAATTTCTGAGTTTGAGTTTGAGTTTTTTGCAGTCTCTGATCTTGGGTAACTCTCACTCCTTATATTTTTTCTTCTTATTTTTGTTAGTTCTCTACGTTCTTAATTTGGAAACAAATATTAAGACTGAGGAGGGAGTCATAATTAAACTAAAAATAAAATTACAAAACGCCTTGTGTCTGAAAATTGTGAAAAAAACGTTATTGTGTAATGCCTTATTACATTTTTTATTTGAATTCCCAGGCTTATTGAGAAAAGAATCACTAACAATTAAGCAGGGAAGCCAGTGACATACTACTATGTCGAAGACCTATTCTCTGTGCTCCACTCCCATATGAGAAGACAATGCAAAACCCAACTTCATCAGTTTATCTTGCTCTACCCTTCTCATCCCATGGCTTAAGAGGTAATCCCGACCCAGTAAGTCATAGCTGGGTAGCCACACCCACTGCCAGGCAAAGAACAACAGTTATCACATCGGTCGCCAGCTGCTTCTCAGCTAGCCATTTATACGCTTGCACTTGCAGCAAAAGGGGCGGGGATTGTGACATCACTAAAAGCACTCCATTAGACCAGGGAACCATGTCTAACAAGTTCCAGATAAAACACTGCAAAAAGGACGTACCCATTCAGCAAACAAACCCCACCGATTTTATGAGTAGACGCGGCAAGGGCTCAGCAAGGATTCCATCTCAGGGGAAAGGTGGAAAAAATGACTGATCATCGTCTTAGGGTAGAGGTCCGAAGGGAGAGCTCCCCTTTGGGAAATTTTGGATCATGGAGGTTGAGCAAGATGCAAATGGTTCTAAGCTACATTTGATTTCATTTAAATATTTGCCTCCACGAATTCAAGATTAGTCAAGTGTTGTCCTTCAGTGAACGTGGCTTCTTTGGGAATCAGTTTCATAGTTTGGTCTCGCCGAACGGCTCTTTGACAGAGAGTCGGGAGGACGTAAGAAAAAGTATTGCCCCGCGAATACTTTCGTCCATCTTCTTCCTCCCTCTCTCGCTTTCTCCTTATCCTTTTCTTCATTTTTGCGGGGACCACCTCATCTTTCCTGCCTACACCATCGAGCAGCGAATTGAATAACGCTAAAATGCAAAACAGGTTTGTTGTACTAATGTGGTGAGTAATGTACTGCTAGCTTTTTTTCAACATTTGATATGTTTTCAGTTAATCCCTAGAAGATTGTTACCACTGTTTTGGAGGACGCTGTTTATGTTATCAACTCAGTTTTCGAGTCACTGAACATGAATCATTATAAAGAGAGAAGGCTGGCATCCAAGCTTAATTCTTACTCTATGGGCATTCGATGTTCTGAAGGTGCGTGGCGCGGACGTTTCCTTGATCTCGGAGATTCCTGTTACTGAAGGAGCCAATGATGCCCGCTCTAGTCCTTGTAAATAGTGTTTCTTAATGTGACCACGCCTTACAGACCATTGATTTAAGGCCTCTTCCTCTCATCCCAAATAGTTCCAATTCTCCTAACCTACTAACATAAGTACCTACAGCTCCCACAACTGTCCAGGGTGAGTATACAAAAACCCAATGTATAATCAAAACATTCTCAGTACAGTGCATGCTGCGTAATATGGGCTACAGTAATTTTCATTATTTCAACTGTCAATCAAAGAGTTGTACCGATGAAGAATTTCCGTGGGCTACTACGACAATTCTAGTTTGGGAGGTGAGAGCTTACCGCCTTTAATTGTGTGTCTTTCATGGGACGTAACTCCTCGAGGGAACAGGACCCTCTCGGATTATTTCTTTGGTTTCGCTTCCTATGCTATTCGCCAGATAGTCGAGGAGACCTTGCAAATGGTCTAAACGATGACAGGCCTTTTCATCCAGCCTAAGCCCATGATATAGAGCAATGCTTGCAAAACCTTTTAAAACAGCGACACCATTTCAGGTAGCGCCATCTAAGGGCGCCCCTTATTTCGAACAATACACAGAAGAACGCCTCTTTCAGCGTTTCTCAAGTTGTATGGAGGGCGTGGCTATAGCATCATAGTATACGACCGTAAGATTGCTCCGCTGTCACAGTGTGCAGACGTTGCAGTTGGCTCAATAACATAGAAAAGCTCAAACTGTAAGCAACGTTACGTTGATGCTTCCATACGTATCGTTTATGCTGAGCTTTATAGTTTCTACTTTCTATGTTTTGAAGCCATTCCGAGACCCCACGAGAAATGCTTGGTGCCTGTGCGATCCCAAGGCTGGGGTCGCGACCTTGGTTTGAGAACCATGATACAGCGGTCTGAAGGCAGAAGGGTCTGTGTCCTTTCAAGAGCTTAGCCTTTTTACATAAAGGAGAAACCTTCAGTTCGCCGTTCGGGCTCTTAGTTAGAGAGTTGAGCTGGATTAAAGAAAAACGTTTTTTTTTCATACTTTAGAGAGGAATAATGAAAATAAACAAATGTTTCACAAACTTATTTAAGTGTCATTTTGTTTTTATATATACTTTAAAAGCGTACCTGCAATTCTAATTCACTCTTTTGTTTAAGAATGGACTTGAAGGAAGAGGACATCCAGGTGGTTGCCCACTAAAAAATCACCCCTTGTGAGCTCCTGCAATCTAAAGAAGATTATCCACTGGAAGCGGTCTTATTCTCAACTGGTTGTTAGAGCTTGAGGGACTTAAAAAACATGTTTCAAATCCTGCAAACTCTTGTGACCATGCATCTGTGTAGGTACGACAGGCGATCTCACCCTTGCTCTAAAAAATGAAAAGTGGTAAATTTGCGATACGCGATACCAGTTAACAACAGTGCCGTTTTCTCAACTCGCCTTTAATAAAATTCCAAATTCTCCCTAATAAAAGCTCCACACAAATTGCTATCCCAGATGCAGTACTGCTCTCTCATAAATCAACTTGGTAAACTTTTCCGCACTCTGCAAATAAAAAAAAAACGGAAAATTTACCATGTGTGACACACCAGACCAGTGACACCGGCAACTACAATCCTGGTTACCTGTATATTCTTTCAATTTATAAAAACTCAAGTTTTGTCTGATTTAAGCTCTTGATTTTGAAATATTTTCTCTAGGAGAACAAATTTTTGGAAACTTTTTTAAATTTCGTCAGGGAGTAGACTTTAGAAAACAATATGTAACAACAACGATCTTCTATAGCTGTGCAGTCCATGCAAAAATGATAATGACTTATAGATTCTTCACTCACTGAACTTTTGCAAATTTCTTTACCTGCTTGCAGGAAATCCAGAATCCAAAATTTTCTATCATGATTGATCCGGACGTTCAACGACATTTTGGATAAAACTACTGTGAGATCACCAGAAATAAAACTTCCATGGTCTATTAGCAGTGATGAGAAATGTGAAGAACTGGCTTACTCTTAAGATTTTCCCCTCCGGATCCACGCTGCAGTTTTATAATTTTTCTTTTTTAGAACTGTGAACGTTTCTTGAAAGACTGTTACAAAAACGTTCATTATTCATTGGTTAATGTTTATTCATAGCTAAACGATTCTGCTCTGTGTTTGTCAATCCGACCAGAGAGTTGTTAGACCTGATCCGACCTTTGTGAAATCTTTCGATCTGATCGAAATGCGTGCTTGGGGGGGGGGGGGGGGATACTGACGTGGCGATAAAGAATAAGCCAAAGGTGTTTTACACATTAATAACACCAATTTAAATGTTTGAATCTCGTCAAGACTGCTATCGCTTCCGCCATCGACTGCAGGCGTTCCCCTTCTTCACGTTTATAGAAAAAAAAACAGGGAAAGCCTACTTAACCTACGTGTTTCGATCACCGAGAGACTTAATTTTTACAAACAATTTACAAATATATTGCCTCTAGACAAAGCCATAGATTTTAGTCTCATAAATGTGAACATATACCTGTAAAATATATGCGATATACAACTCATCTTCAATTTTTGATAAGTATTTAATCGTTAACGCCTTTGGAGGTGACATTGGGTAGAGGTTGCTCGAGTCATCACGATCTTCGGTCATTAACTGCCGAAGTCGTCACGTGAGAGTGCTATTCCTGAAAAATATAGCCTATCTTTGGGTCTTTTTTCTTGTCTTTGCGTGCTAAACTCTGTATATTTTACATCCAGCTTTATTTGAAAGCAACTCTAAGATAACGTAAACAGGAATAAGTTTCCGTGAATCCCTTAGTTCCTTCATAAAACCTTTTGAACATCGATAATCTGAGAAAGATAACTTCTGAGTGTCTTTCAAAGTTTTGATGATGTGCAATTGACGACATGGCGAGGAGCAAGATATGAAGTGAATAAAACATAAACCCTACCTGTTAAAACGGGAAGGACGTTTTGCTCAAGGAGTTTACTGACTTGTGACAAAAATATTCTTTAAAAATTAATATGACCTTCCTATGACTTTTGGATCCTTAGAAAAGCTGAAAACGTAGCTTAATCAGAACAATTTTTTTAATTCAACAATCAAGTCATTTCCAAATATGTTTTCATTCATTGTCATGGCACTGCAGACTGGAGGATTCATGAGAGTAACCACACCTTTGCCCCACACTCATCGAAAGAAAACATTTTGATCCAACAAATTACTTCTTTGTAACCCCATAGGCAATCAATCGCAAGTTTCAAAATTTTTAGCTTTGATTGTTCTTTTATGTATAGATTGTCGCATGTCATGTTTACCTTTTGCAAGTATTCTAAACAAGGAGCTTTTTAAAAATAGCTTACATTCTTAAAAGGACATTCAGAGTTTGTTTTAACAAGTTTTCTTAGACTTTAATTCTGCAAAACAATCATAAATTGAGTTAAAACTAACAAAAATAATTTGTCATCATGGCCTGACGTTCTGATTGGTCACCATATAGATGAGGCTCTCTAGTTTTCAATCTGTGTGGGATTGTGTTACTTGAAAAAAAAAATTAAAATCCCATTCAGCAGTAATTAGAACAGAATAAACATTGCCACTCACTTGAAAGATATCTTCAATGTCTGTTGATTCCGATTCAGTATAAAAGAAAAAAAACGAAGTACTTGAACAATAGGTTAATATTCGCTGTCACACTCGAATTGTCCCTTTAAATTTCACCATTGTGCAAACGAACAATATGAAATTCACGAAGATATGATTTACGCGAGACAAATAAGGCATTGAGTTTTTCTTACTACGATGGCGCCACATTTTTGTTTATCATTAGTTGAATCGTCACGGTCGATTCGTATTTACAGCAGACAATTTTAAGTATAACAACTGCATAAATTGTGCTAAAAATATGAGACAAAAAAGGCAAAATAGGGACATTTTGCCCTCATTCCTGCAAAACCTTTATCACTCATTTGTCCTTTACTTCGTGATCACTGTTACTACTGTGTTCTGTACTATAAGTCTTATACTTTCTCCTGCTCTTTGTAATATGAAAAAAATCTTGTCTGCTTCCCATGCAAAGGTGTGTGTCGATTGAATTTGGGAGTTTCAATCCCTTATCTAGTCAATGGTCTCGATGTAACCTAGACCACCTTCGACCGGCTCTGATGCATTGGAGTAACCGGAAGGAGGGACAAGAAGGTCACCGCCCCCCCCCCCCATCGAATCCTGAAAAAATGTTATTTAGCTAGATATTTAACTTAAAATGACGCTAAATGTTGCACTTTATTGCATTTGAGAGTACTTAAATATTCCAAAATTCTCAAAGGTTAGGGGGAGACCCATCGATCCATGCAAACCCCTTCCACAAGCCGGTGATTAGGTCCTGCAGTTGGCCACTGAAAAAACTATTTTTCCCTCTAACAAGACTCTGTTGTAGAGGTGAGTCAGTCACCAAAGTCGACGGAGCCTGTCATAGCATTAGATCCCAAGACATCAAACCACCACCGAGATCAACCGGCCACAAATTCAGTTTCATGAAATGATCGCTAGGATTTCTACACGGTTATGTCAACTAAATAATCATCGGATTATTTCAACATGGAAGTGGAGCCATTAAAGAGCTGTCGGTACGGGAATCTGGGGAAGCCCGTGACGTTTAGACTGACTCCAGATCCCGCGACCCGTGCATAATTCTCTGCCCGAATGTAGCATCAGACTATGCACGACTCAGCAAGGTTTTTGCCAATTCGGGGGAGAGGCTGCAGCCACAACCCCCGTCCCGTACGACCATGACTGGCTGCAACACATGACCAGAGTAATGAAGCTTTACGGTACGGCTCGATGCTATTATCTACAGTTTTGTCCGACGAGTCGTTTAAATTTATAGTGGTTTCAAATATGGCATTAAATATACGCAAATTCATTTTTTTGTGTGTGTGTATGTGTTGTCTATAACAGTCGGACCACACACGACAATCCGATATGTCTGAAACTGAACAGAAACGACTTCGACCTCAGGAACCTTCGATTTTATCCCAATTAATGAATTAAGGGTGATGAGTGGCCTGAAAAACTTTCTCTCCTGCGATGCTACCCCCATCCCTTGGATGGGCTACCCCCTCGGCTGCGCCAATCATCTTTGTTCACTTACCCTTTGGAAGAGACATATCTCTAAAGACTAACTTAAGTTAATGTGGTCAACTTCTCTTACTCAAAAGAAGTGGTTATATGAGTTCCACAAAATAGCTTTCATTAAAATTACCCAATATATCATAAAAGTTATTCAGCTAAAAGGAGGTTCCGGAAAATATCCATCCTGTGCATATTTTTTTTAGAGGGAGAGAGTTTTATATTCTGACTCTCTCCTTTTTCATTTCCAATTTTCCGTTAGTAATACAGCACAATTTTTGTTTTTTTTTTCCTCTCTTGATATCATTAATATGATTTTTTTGTAGTTTATTGTAATTCATTTTGTTTTCGTAAAGGGAAAGAAATGAAACAAACAACTGACCAACAAGAAAAACACAACATTTGCTTGTTAGAATGAGGATTTTAAATCAACGATTCATGCTTAAGTTTTAATAAGAAGGGTCATTGTCGGAAACGAAACCGATGCAAAGTGTTGGTAAATTTAACGAAACTGAGCTTTAACGTCACAAAACGTCATGTGTTGTTTTCAGTATTCATATGACGTCATTTTGATTCATTGGTAGAAGCACTGTTCTGTTTTAACACTCCAGCTTTGAAGCAAAGTACGTGACCACTGTCGTTTTTTGCCTGGGTCTTTAACATCCAGCTATTTCCCTTCATCTCTTTATCAACTTTGACGTCAAAATTTTTCTTGTTTAACTGTGAAAATTTATAAAGTATGGAAATGTGACGCGACCAGATATCGAAAAAGTAAAATTATAGGTGTTAACCCAACCTTTATACATATTGTTTTGTTTTTCACGAGGAGTCACTTTTGCCAGATCTAGCAATTCCAACAGATATTTAAAGAGCACCGCACTTAATAAATTTAGAAATTACATTATTTTTGACCTATACCTCTCCTAATAATTTCTGCTTCTATATGTTCCACTCTTTGTATGACTTTCCCATCACAAATAATGTATACAGTATTGTAATTTATCTGAATCATAAATGTTTTAGAGGAACACAGAACTGAAATGTTGGGCAACACTGTTGCAAACTCGTTTGCAGGAAGTATTTTAACGAGCGAAATGTAACATGTTTTAAAATGACTGAACACATCGGTTTCTTATTTGGCTAATGAAATCATTTTTATCTTTACTTGCTCCTCGTGACCTCTTCATCCATTTTAAAACAACTACAACTTCAACTGCAGCTGATGAATGGTTGTGATGACGTCACAAGAGGACAGGAATAACAATAATAATAATTTTGCGACATATTTGTATATTTAATTATTTTTGTCTACAACATTTTCGTCCTACACTTTTGACTGACGACTTTACAACTTTTATTAGCTACATTTTTTCTTATAGATTAATTGCCGTTTACAAATGCACAAGTCTTGGAGACTTCATTGTGTCATGTATAGAATAATTATTTTTCGTTTCGAGAAAAAAACTGTTAGTTAAAATGTTGCCTTTTCCATTTAACCATGCAATTCACTATAATGTCTCCGTGGTGTCCGATCCCGGCAGCGCTCTATGCTTGAAGGTGATAAACCGGCACTTGCCTGTAGCCAAGCAATTAAGTTTCTACAAACTGAGCGTAGTTTTATCAAAAGGCACGCATGCTCTGTGAGTGGCACTGTTTCCACTTGATTGCACTGCGCATGCGCACAAGGGTGCCGCCAACCGTGAAAAAGAGGGAAAGTTTAGAATCGCGGCTGAGACGAACTGAAAAAGACACAGTGAGATAGACACGCCAGTGAAACTACGTAAGCCAGCCTGTGTAACCACTGAGGCATAGAACACAGTTGCGGCCGTAAAGTATTGATGTGTGGCACTCAATTCACTCTTGAAGGCGTTATCGAACCGATCTTCAGTTTGAAAACAAGCCCCAAACTATTGGACGGGACAAAACTGTACCGTTGTATACAGCTAAAAAGGGCTCTACAAAAGACAGGATCAATTTATACTTCAAAGCAGTTTAGTGAAGGTCCGAACAATAGCAGTGGGTACACCGGAATGTTAGGTCGGCGCAAGGATACCTGACTCGATTTACCGATTTCGACGAATATTCACTGAGACGTAATATAATTCTTGTGTGAATTTGATACATTTTTAACGATAATCGGACTTACCAGTCTGATTTAATTGTTTTTTAATACGACGACGGTTTCGCAGTATCATAACTTTTGGACTTACAACGGTCAGATGTTGCCTCATCACCATACATAACAAAGTTTCTAAACCTTTTCTAGTAAAAGGGATACTTACTTCGTGACTCTTTCTTTCATCGCCTTTGGCAAAATCGTGCAATATTTAGGACCGAATTCTTTTTTGTTGAAAACTGGTTCACACACAACTTGCAACGCCAAGTATGCTGACTTATAAGGGAAATTCCCAACCAAAGAAAGCGACCAAACAGACTCTATATTCTTTGAAAAGAGGTCAAGATATCGCGCACTGACCACTGGACACCCGAAGGTAATGTTAAAGGAAATGGTCGAGATTGTTTGCTAACTAGGGGACACATCTCATCAAAACTATTCTCTCTATCCCCAGAAACGTTCGTTACACAGGCTCATTTGGATCAGCTAAAACTTAATAAGCTTAGACTATTACTAGACTCGAAACAGCAAACACTTTACCCGAGGTTATTCCTCGAAACAACCTGACAAAAAGTAGTTGGATATAGGTTATATAAAAAACGTTTGTTAAGCAAAGTTTAATCAACCCTAATGAAATTTCAGGCTTACTTCTCCCAAGAGATGAATGTGAAAAACGACCCCGTAGGAGTGCACCCTATTTATTCGTCCCCGAAGTACTCACCGTTACATCATCGTCATCATGCAGAGAGAACCTCCGATGTTATGCGAAGATGTCTGCCAAATCCTCCCGTAAGTTGAAGGCTTTTACCTATTTTCTTATACGATTAACTTCCATCATTTTCATGATCAACTATCGATCAACGGTCTAACCTCTGTGCCTTAAAGAAACATGCTACATGCCTGCTTAAATATTGTATTTATATGTATGGCCTGGTGCAAACACCACACGTTTGACATAAAACAAATTTGCAGGATATTTAAAGTGGGTAGTCCTACTAGAAAAAAAAAAACAATTTAAACGTTTCTATGTTCTTCAAAGTCTTTTTCAATATGATAAATAATCATAATCAGTATGTAATATATAATAATAAAATAAGTGAACGAGACTTATCCTTCATTCCCGATGGGCTGTCAAAGACCAAACATACCCGCCGGGACTCCTGCGTGTGTACACTCTTTGACGATAAATGAAAAGCAATCAATCGATAAGGCTTAGGCACTTTCAGCACAGTGTCAATTCAGTCTTCAAACCCCATGGACATTTCATGCTACCGTCGTTAAACGTTCTGAACAACTTTTGAACAACCCATTTTTTAACGAACTTTCGAATAAGCTCATGTAAATGCCAATTTTAAAGACACGAAATATTTCGAAGCTTTTGGAAAAAAGCTTCTTCCTTTTAGACCTTAGTTAAATGATATACTGATTAATCTAAGTGGCAAGCGTTCTACCTTCTATACTAACACACCACATTTAAGTTGTCGGCAAAAATAATACGCATGTTTGTTTGAAATTACAACGTAAGGTAATATTTCAATAATGGTAGTGACATTAAAAATTCACAATATTCTGTCGGCAATACAATACGGTTTCACGTTGTGCTGAGATTGTGGTATCACACAAAAGGCAATGGGATGTCTTAAATATTTAAAACAAATTTAGAGCTTTTTCTTTGAAAGTTTAGCTTTAAGTAGACTATATCTTGAAGTTAGGTTGAAATGATAATGCTCAAACAGGAATGAGAAAATATTTACCGCATTGCAGGACTGGATCTAGTGACATACATTCAAGTAGGATAAAACTGCAAATAAATTTAGTATATGCCATTGGGGATTAAACCACTTTCAACATATTTTAAGGTCTTTGTAACAAAAATTATTATGCACTTAAATTCTATATTTGATGTGCCACACTTCTTTTTAATTATTCACCTAAAAATGCATTTTTCTCTGTAGACCTTAGTAGCATATTTCAATGGAGTTCGAGTGCCAGCCGGGTCACACCGAAGACTTCAAAAATAGAGCCTACTGCCATTGTCCTTGGTGCTCGCCTGAGCAATGTAGTAGGGAAAACTGGACAGGGAGACACAATTGAAAAAAGGCTTAGGCCGATTGGTTAGAAACTGAGCAGTAAATTTCATCTAACTAACTAATTTGTGGATGTGGGGCTGTCAACCGGCTTAAAAATAATGTATCTATCTTTGTTCTGGGTTTTAAAAATAAATCATGTTTTATTGAATAAAGAATATGTTACCATTAGATTGTTTAATTTTCATTTTTAACGGAGAAAATCTCTTCCAATTGAAATAACTTTAAAAAGTTATGTCACTTGTTGCATCCTTCATTAAAATTAAACGTACAGGCAAAATGGTACTCAAACTTTTTCTCGTCGTTGAGTAAGAAAATAGTATTGTAACACAGCTGAACGATAAATAAATGAGCATGCGCTAAGACCGTGACTGGTGGCAGGGAGGGGGTAGAGCGAGAAGTCCTTCGTGAAAAAATACGCACCTCCTTGGCGGTATAAACTTACCGTTGCCATAATGAATGTTAATCTATCACTAACCTTAATATCCCCTTCAATACTTTATCTGACTACGGGCAAGTTTAGTGAACAGGCTTTTCAAAGTTCTCACTTAGCCACTCTCATTTTTAATCAACTTGTAACTTGTTTTATCTTATATGTTCTACTTGTCACAAAGAAAGAAGTCGAAACTTATTATTGAACATTTGTGATTGGTTATTTTGTTTTTAGTTTGGTTTGAAACATTTTTCAAAAGACTGCAGAAAGGTGTACTGTTTATTCACAATTTTTAGTGTATTCTGGATATTTTTTAACAACTTATTCAACATGTTGCATTTAAGTTATTTTGTCTCTTGAAAAATGCTACCAGTCTTTGCCTTTAAACGTGATGAGTTTCAATTGGAAAAGGTAAAAAGGAACTACCGAAGACAATAAGTCTTGCTAAATGGTTACATACTTGTAAGAGTATAAATTTATTAATATGAAACTATGCTTGTATCTTGGCCCTTATACCAGGGAGGTGTTATTAGTCCACCCCTCCTTGACTGCTTATAACCCTTCGTCTATTCCAATAATCCAAAGATGACTTTTCGAAGTTGTGTCATTTCCGCAAATTCACTCTCTAAAATCCTTACCTTAAAAATTACACCTTAAGATTGTAAATATAGGGATCTCTCTTACTTTGGAGTGAAAAAAGTTAATTGAAAGACTCATTCTCATTCTTTTAGAGCTGTATATTCCTTCCTAACTTGAAGTCATCTCTACTTTTACACTTTGGAATTTGAAGAGGAATTTATAGAAGAAAGCAATCTCTGTTTTTGAATAACCAGTCGTTTGTGTTTTCTCGGGTGGTTTTTAAATGATCCTGAAGTGTACTCGCATGTAATCAAACTTGTTTTGTTTATTGAAAATGCACTTTGTTGCAGTAATATAAAAATGTCGAAACAAGAAGTTTTGAAAACGTAGCTCTCATGGTCAACACTTTAACCTGAAAGAGCACGTATGTGAAAAGCAAAAGTGCGTAAGGTAATATTGATTAAAATTTAATGTCCACTTTGGCAAAGATTTGATAGGCATTTAATCTTATAGACATATGTTCTTTTTAAAGTGATTTGCCACATAACTGGCATTCTTTGTGGAAGTCATCTTAGTGCCTTATCAAAAATATTTTCTTCGATTAAGAAATATTAATGCTTTAAAAAATATACGGTGACCACAATATTTTGGAGTTGTATTGGATTCATAATTCTGAGAACGAATAGTTTTTTCCATCTTTAACTAAGAGAGTTAAAAACGTGTTAATAATTTGCAATAACACCAAATTTATATAGAATGTTCCTTCTCATTTCAAGCATGTACTAAATGTTTCAAGAGGAAATGCAGTCACCCAATCTGGAATTAGTATAGTAGACTATCCTATTTCATGATTGGTTCTTCAGAATCATGTGACAATATTGTTCCTTTTTAGTTGTGAAATTTCCTTGCGGGTTCTGCTTCATTTTTTGTTTGAATATGGAACATGTAAATTCTGAAACATATGAAAGATACTTTGAGGAAAAGGAACAAAACTGAAAACTGTCGCTTGACATAATTTTTTGACGATTGCTTTCGCCCTTTAAGACATTTGCAGTCAAATTATTCCACAATTTGCTCTGGTGCCGAAATAAATCAGTCATTCATTGGATAAATATTCATTCCTTTTCAAAATGTGCAAATATATCCAAAAGTCCCTTTAATAGCACTTATCATATGAAAAATTATGAGAATTTCAAAATTCTTCAGTGGCAAGTAAATATCGTCAACTCAAACTTTTGAATAAAATGCAGAAGAATTTTTACTTCCTTTGACTTACAAAGAAATATTTTAAAGATTCGAAATCACTATAACATGAAAGGACGCAGTGACAATAATTTTGGTGAAACCAATAGTTTATGTAGAAAATAATTAAAAATTGTCCAATACCTTTGTTTGTAAAATGAATGGTCAAATGCAATTTCCGACATTAAAGGTCCAGTAATCTCAGCCAGGGAAAGAAAATTATTTTTTGAGTTCACAAATACTGTGATTTAATTGTCGTCTCATAAAAGTAAAGTGATGGGTAAAGGTCATTGTGTTCTTATAATAAGTCTAAATTTGATAAAAACGTGGTGATATGTTTGAAAATTAATACAAACAGGAACAGAAGAAAGTTATCTTAAACAAAGAAAGTTGTAAGATTAGGCATTAAAAATGTATGCATGTAACAAAAAACGGGAATGCTGATATTGATCCATTGTGAAAATTTAATAGTATGGTTATCCTTGAAAAGTTTTAATAGCTGTTTTTCATTTATAAAACGTCTGTAGTAAAAATAACTAAAATACGTTATACTAAAATAAGTCAAATCTTCCTCGAAAAACTGGAGACGATTTTGTGCTATTTAGCACTCGGTGATTATTAGTGTTTATTTTTTTTTATTTGTCCCTTATGTAAGACTACCCATGCTTTTGTGTTGTGGACAATATTATACAAGGTTTGTTTTTACTGCAATTCTATTTATAATAATGGACCCAAATGCTCCTAAAATTGCCTTAAATTTCATTTAATGCTTTGAGTAGACAATAGTCATAAAATGATTAGTCGACTAGATTAAATTAAAAAAAAAACGTTTAAAATTGATGAAAAAACCTGATGTGCAAAAAACAATATATAGATTATATTTATTTGAACCATACCAATTAAAATTGGAATATATATTTTCCCTTTAAAAAGTATAAAAGAGTAAGTTAGATGAAGTTTAACTCTCCAGTAATAAATAGTAATTTGTTAAGTTATGTCAGTTCTAAAACGCCTAATAGACCTCGCCAATATGACATTAATTATAATTTCTTTATTTGCTTCAAGTCGGATACTAAATGTATTGAAATTCAAAATAATTTTATCTGAGGAAAGTTTCATGCTGCTGTAGAACATTAATTTTCTGTCATGCATACTAAACATTTTATTATGTGTTGTTTATACTATAGAGAGTAAAATTAATACTTCTCAATGCCACTATAATCAAACACTAGACTGTTGTATCCTGCTGATCTGGCCAGCAGTGCTCTGATTTTTTAAAGTGTTTATGACCGTATGTCGCCTGCAGCTATTGCCGTATTTGTCCCGGATTCACAGATGTAAATTTAGTCTTTACATAATCCTACCGTCTCGTTGCACCAAAACTTCTATGTTATTAAATCATAATCATATAGGACCAGCGAAATGTGAAATGGAGGTAATGTATATGTTTGGGGATTTCCCAGCTAGGAGGAGATGGAAAAACGGAACAAATTCTGGAAAGCTATAAACAAAACGATGAAATCAGTGAATCGTATATTTAGGAGTAAAGAGCATGAAGGGTTCTTATCGGAAAGACGTAATTACGAGTATATATCTCTGGTACTGTCTCTGAGAAAGTCTTGTTGATTGCGCGGCAACAATTGAACACTTTTATGGGTAAAGTAATGTCATTATTGTGACTCAATTAAGGGAAATTCCAAAACAATTACATCCCTTTCTTGTGAAATGTCTTTCTTCAAGCCTATATCTCTGCTCTACCAGATCCGCACAAGCGGGACTTTTTAACCCGGCAGCTCGGGGTGGGTATGATTTTAGCTTTAACTACAGCCGAGTTGGTGACCTATGAAAGGATCTGGCTCCTCCATTTAAACTGGGGACCTAACGCCCCCCGTAGATAGAGCGAATTATTAGGAGGCTCTACTCTTGGACAGTTGCCTAAAGGACTTCTTTGGGAACTAGGTGACCGATATTATGTCATTTCAATGAGTTTTAAATCTCAGTTTGAAATTAAGAGGCCAGATAAAAACGGTTTAGAGGGAATGTAAATACAACTTAAAGTAGTTTCAAGCACATATTTCTGTACTCTGATTGGCTACACAGTAGAGCTATAGTGATGAAAGTATTAAACATTGAATTTCTAATAGGATTGTTTAAAGATAGATTTGCTTGTTTGTTTGTTTACCAAACGAAAAGTTGAAAGAAATTAAATACCTTTCAAAAAAAAAAAAAAATAGAACACAGTACAATTTCTTGGTAACTTCTATGCAAACTTGTAAATTTATATCTGCACACAGCCCAAGGGAGACAACAATAGCAACAGGTTCTACTTACAGGACAATGGTTATTGTAACAGCAAATGAGAAAAATGTGTTGTCTTTATGACTTTAAACAATATAATTTTAATCTTTTTTTATTTTTTATCGTGTCTTTATTCTGGAACCACACGTTCAAACAGCTCGCTTATCTATAATTTAGGTTCGAAGATTACAGTACCTAGGCTAATAACCAACAAAGTGTGAAAATACGAAACCAAACGCGTTCATAATAGGTGAGCAAAGTGGTACCATGGAAGTAATACCTCGGAGGTAGTACTTCCATGGTGGTATGGTGGTATGCAGGTATTGGTCATCAAAATGTTAACATTTTTTTTTTAAAACTGCCATGCCCTGCCAATGATTAGTTCCAACTACCCGGGTTTATGTTTTTCAGTAGGCTGCTCTTAGGCTATGCGGCTCGGTGAAATTCGCATCACCAAAAACGGTCAGACAGTCAGTCCGTATGCCAAATGCCTTTCTTTTTTCTGAACTATGTAGGTGATGGGGAACCTCCTAAAACCTCCACATCTACACCAAGGCTGACAAGATGAGATCCACCTCAACTAGCAGCAGTAAAAATTATTGGACGTAGAGGAGGATAGTATTCATCTGTAGTTCCATTTTATTAAACAGTTGTAAATGTTGTAGTAGCAACACCGCCCTTGAAATCGAAAGGTGTGTGTAGTTATACAATTGGGTGCAGTATCAGTAACATCCTCTTAAAGACTTTTGTCACTGAACATACGAAATTATCTTTGGAAAAGTCAAATCTAGAGTTGAACGGCTCCAACCAAATCTGAAGTTCTTCCATGGACAATGAGCAATGTTAAGTCACATGGTTATTCCCTCTTTGCATAGACTACGGTCACACCGAGCAACACCTACTCAATTTCATAACTGTTTCAGCCAAAAAAAAAAAGGGGGGGGGATTAAGATATTTAAAATAAGATAAAAGACAAAAAGATGCCTGCTGTTACTTTATGAATGAATGTAGGGAGGTGAAAATGTTTTAAACATGCTACCACCACATCTAAAATTGCTTGTCCCTTACAAGAACATAAAATTTCGAATATTCAATAAAATTATTTTCATATCATATAATGAAAAATTAGCTAAATGGTTCCTTGCAACAATCTGCCTACCCGTCCCCTCTCCCTAAAAAAAAAAAAAAAACAGTGACTTGATGAAACTTTGAATCAGTATAAGATGTGTGACAGCTGCATAATTAATTAAACGAACGAGATACCGGTCAATAAATGGGTGTGTTTAATGGTTTGGCTGAAAAATTCATATAAGTTCTTTTTCAAGCGTGACAATTTTTTTTAAAGGAATCATCCTCACGAATTTATTTTCGACAAAAGTGTATGTATATCTTTTGCTATCATTGTACATTAAGATGGTTCACATACTATGACATATTATGATGAACCTGAAACGAAATACTCGTTCAAGAAGTTAGTCAGAGTATCATTTCCCATAATAAGTGTGTAAAAAAACCTTGAAACTGAAAAATATTTGACAGAAAATGCGGGTTAATAGATCTGTCGACGGTAATAATTCGCATGACGTTTTTAAATCCCAAAAGACCTTCACTCTCGAAGTTGTCTCTGTTCAACGTTCAGCTTGCGACAACCGTCAGTATTACTTCGTGTAGTAGCAGTATCCAGCTTTGCATGACTGAAGCAGCTTTAAACAGGGAGTTGTCAGGACTTCAAACAGGGAGCTACTCCCTGCTCCGAAATATTCGGATTCGATTGAGAATTCACTCTACTCGGAATGGAAACAGACACAAACTGAGTGGAAATGGCACTCGGTGAAGTGTCAAAAGTCACTTAAAACAGAGAGTGGTCACTCCCTTTTGATAGAATTGCCTTCTTCCACATTTAGAAACTGGCGTTTCATGTGTCAACCCTAGTCCACCCCGTTGAGGAATTATCGTAGTATTGGTTCTATGATAAGAACACTTTGTAAAGTGTTTCATCAGGGAGCTTTAAGTCGTTACATGATTCATCATCACCTCTCCGAAGATAACTTAGTGATACATCTCTGATAAGTTCAAACGTGTTGTTTGTGCAACAGTACAAACAGTGTTCGTTCTGATCATTTAATAATAAAAGGGAATTAACTTTAGCTTTGTCCTGACGCTTTAATGAGTGTGACAAAATATGAATTATGTTATATAAATTACCAAGACTCCCCCAAAATAATGGATTTACTTAGGTACTTTGGTAGATTTCTTCAATAAACAGATCCTTCAAGTTAATACATTTTCTTCCATTAATGGTTCATTTTTTTTTTCATTTTTTGTATTTTA
Source organism: Holothuria scabra (assembly GCA_037179385.1). Lineage (NCBI taxonomy): Eukaryota > Metazoa > Echinodermata > Holothuroidea > Aspidochirotida > Holothuriidae > Holothuria > Holothuria scabra. The sequence continues at coordinate 4,958,751 of CM074192.1, read as the reverse complement.
AAAACAAAATCGTCAGATTTAGGACACGATTGCTTACCAGACCTTTCACATAAGGCATCTTTTAAATCCTATCAAGGCATCCTTTAAATCCTCTATCCTATTGTCGAGGCATCTGGTCGCTTGCACCTTGACGAAGAACTTAACCGCTATCGGATTTATCCTGCACTACCCTTGCTATGTACATTTTCATGCAAATGCATTTTTGATAAGTTATTATTGACACTAAGTTAAATTATTTTATTTTTACATTGCCGACCCTTCAGCCCTCTGTAGATTCAAAAACTGAGACCCTTGCAAGATTGAAAGACATAATTTGCCTACAATTAACGTTTCTCTACCTTTTAATTTTTTTCAAACTCATGGAACAAAATTAATACTTCAAAACATTAATAATAGCTTTCATTGTCACTATTCATTCGCAATACTCATAAATTTCTTACATTGTCCTAAGTGAAGCAGATCCCACAGTCTTTTCATTTAGGGATGCATCCACTTAACATAAAATTCTAAGTGAAATTCAACAAATTTGGAAGATAAAAATTACCCAAAACCCAAATTGGTGGCTTTCAAATCTTCACTTTGTGCACTATTACAAACTATCTTATTCTCAAACTTTGTCTCAGTTGTCGCAGTTCAGATGAAGGCAATCTCCCACCACTGTCGAATGAGAGGGTAATTCGATTATACGCTAATAAAACGCTTGAAAGGTTTAGTAATTCGTTTGCAGAATTTTGTATTTTTAATCAGTTTACATCTTACGGTATTAGGACGCAACTTTAATTTTAGACATACTCAGTATAGTGTGCTACTGATAGCACTATTTTAGGAACCGTTCAAGGTCACCTGTTTAGTATGGGGGAGGGGGAAGGGGAAAATCAGAAGGGTATTTTTTCCCTGCTGGTCCACACCAATGTCAGATATCTTCTTTTAATATTCTACCAAATCGATTTCTTAAACGTTTCTCCGCATTTAAAAACTGTGAGTTGGGTATTTTCATACAAATGTTGTTGAATATGAGGAAAAAATAAGTTTTTAAAAACAATAAATGAAAAAAGACAAATGAACGAAACATATTTCATATGATGTCCTCACACGACAAAAGTACAACTTCGACTAATGAAATATGAATATAACATTGACTGTTTATGGACGCCACCAACTGTGTAATAGAAGTCCCCTACTGTGTTATGAATAAAATATGTAGCATCAAAGGATATCACTCTCCTAGCCTCGTGTGCAGTTTCGTAATCAGGTATATGTGGACGACCCTTCAATATCTTAAATAGATTATAGACATCAGTTATGTATTTCCTGATCATTCGCTCTTTCAATGAACAATCTTTTAGAAGCAGGACACCTGATTTTCGAGGGTGGAACCTTTTTATTCATCTTTATTTTGATTAGCCGCTTAATTGCCTACCCTGTCTAATAACGTGCTGAAAATTTTCGTTTTGTTAAATGTATTATTTTTAACACTTACGCCTGTCATTTATTTTATGCGCATTCCCCGCTCTAGTACAAGCATCGCTTGCATCAAATCGAGATTCTTGCCAGAAAAGTCCGCTTTCTGGTTTCCGTTTAAAGAGCAAAAAAAAAAAAATTGAGTTTCATTTTCATGCTTTCAAAATTGGTTGCTCTTTTTGCTGAGAAATCTGAAAAAGAAAGATTAGTGTAAATAAACGGAAATCATTGATAAATAATAAACCACATGAGAAACATATTGCTTATTATCCTGAATACTGTAATACTTTATAAGTTTACAGGAGTTCAGTGATATACGTCAAATACTGAAATTGTAAAATAAATTAGACATCACCTTCCTATGGAACTGTTCAGTAAAACTACCACTGGTGAAAATATTTTATTAGAGGTAAAGTTCTGCCAATCGAGGTTGCAAGTCTCTGTTATTTTAGCATGAGGAATGAGAAAGAAAATATAGTCCTACTCTTTCAAAAGGATGATTCTATTTTTCATTGCAGACGGATTCTTTCTTTTTAGGCTGTAGAAAAGTGTTCCTAACAAGCAACAGGGAATAGCAAAAAAGAGTTAACCCAACAGTGAGTCCTCTCGTTGGACTACATATACTCCTAATGCAATATTTTTATAAATTTGATAGGCTGAAGCAACAGGTTAGAATAGGGGTATTTTAAAATCGAAAATAGTCTTTTTTAGGCAATTACAAAAACGCACTAAAATTAGAGATATCAATCTGTCTTAGAAGACTCTTAAATAAGCTACAAGAGTAGGAGGGTTGTATGTGATATCAAAGTACTCAAAATCGTTTTCCAACCAAAGTGGAAGTATTGCATTTTGTTAATAGAAATAATTCAAATTCTTCACACTAATATGTAATAACAAAGAATGATAGCATATTCAAAGTAAGGAATTACAATAGTCTTTCTGCAAAACATTTTGAAGATGGAAATTTGTTTGTGTTGAAATAATTTGTTCCTTCAAAACAATTTCTTTACCAAAATCTTCAAAGAATCGGATGACACAACTTCTGTTTCTCTTTTTATGCATTATGTTTGGTGGAGATGAAGCTGTTTTGAGGGTTGACTGATGGAACTTGCTGGTTAAATAATTATTTGAGCTAATTTTTGCATTCTATGTTGGTGCATTTAAATTCAATATTTCCCTTTGAAGGAGAAGAAGCTGTCACCAGAGTGGTCAAAATTGGGGGGGGGGGGGGGAGGGATCAAATTCAGAGCAAAGGAAAAATGTTGGCGCAGAGGGCTTTACCCGGAGCTCTGATATTTTGGAGAGGTATACTAATTATTTTTCGGTTAATCTAACTCCTATTTGACCCAACTTGGGGAGGGACGGGGGAGGAAGAATGACAAAATCCGAGGGGGCAAATTCCCCTCCCCTGTAGCACCGATACTGAAATGCAACTTGCATTAGTGTGATTGATTATTCAGTTTAATGAATGACACTGAGAATCACGAGAAAATATTTTTGCTCTTAAAAGGTGCAATTTGCTACATAGGAATAACTGTTTGTTTCATCCTGATAAAGCAATACTTTGCTCAAGTTTATTACTAAACGTTCTTAGGCAAAACTGCTTACAAATTTTGAAGAAAAATTTCAAACTGAAAATTGTTGAGAGCTGTAACCCAAACCCCCTGACGGTTTAGCTTATAGTTCATCGGAATTAGGGACTCTTCGTCATTATTCATAGCTAATAAAATATTTTTTCATAAATGTTAGGCACAATACGAAGGAGATGATAAATATTTTACATTCATTAATATTTTATAGCATGGAAAGATTAGCTGTGATTTAAGATCATACAGATATGACAACTGGAATTTCAATTCTTTACTTTCATTTTCTTTTCTTTTAAAATTTGCAAAACAGTTGCTTTCATTCTTTCATCCATTTAAATTATCGAGAAATCTGAAAAGAAAATATGACCTTCTCGATGTGAAGCACAGCTCCATGTTGTTGGAGTAAATTTCGTTAATTTAAATTTAAATTGTATCAATAATTGAAATCCTTCAATTCTCCTCACTCATATTGGGGTAAATTTCGTTAATTTAAATGTATCAATAATTTAAATCCTTCAATTCTCCTTACTCATATTAATGTTTTGTGATGTAGTAAAATATTTCAAACAAGCCCGCAGAGAAGGAGAAGAGCAAATGTTGGCTAGCCCATCAAGAAATCTTTCGCCTTCTTGAGAGTTTGGAATTTGACATTGACTAACACAAATGTGCGCATTTGACATCCTGAAAGAATTTGCACCCTCCCTCAGAACCTTGCCTGGCTACGGATGTTGTTTGAAACATTATGTTTTCAATTTTTGTCTATTTTTCTTCCCAGTGCATTTTATTATACTTTCTTAGGAACGTAAATATATACAAGAGAAAGTAATGAGTTACTCCTCATAACTTTCACATCTCGGTAAAAAAAATATTTTCACATGTCTCTCAAAAGCCATTCATGAAATAAGATATACTACTAGACTAATTCAAATTGGGATGACTGCATTCCCCCTTTAAGTAACACCCGGCTACTGGAGAAATCATCTTTGTTTGTTTTATACTGTAAGGACTATCTAACGATGTGTGCTGCTGCTAAATTCGGAAAGATTTGGTAATGGACTATAGACGTCTAATAATTAAAAAATTTTGGTTATCAGTAGTATTTTTGCGCATTTGTAGCCCTTCACTTAAACTATGACATATCACATGTCAAAGTGTTCAAATTTGGAAGAAAACTCTGCATCTTTGTGGCAAAATTGATCGATTGCATGGTCAAGTCATTAGAGAATTCGATTTGCAGTCAGTAGGTCTAGAGTTCAAACCCTGGCCGGGTCATAACGAAGACCTGGAATCCACTGCCATTCTACTCGGTGTTCAACATGAGCAATGAGACAAAAAACCAGTGAGCCACAACTAAAAAGGCACTGATCGGCCTAATTGGTTAGAAACTGAGCCGTAAAACCCGTTAATTCAGGCTAACTTAACCTACAACTTCGACAAAACGTTACCTTTGAAGTGCCAAATAGCGGTGGTAACTTCAAACTTTTCAACCTCAATCTCAATAGACGCCGACGGCTTCAATTAAACAAAAGAATCATTTGTAACACTAGTTGTTGACAAGAGATCAATTCAGGTGTTTTATCAGGTACCTCGGAGATGGGGACTAGGAGACTTTAGCCTCCCACTTTTCATGCCGTAGGCATTGTGGACCGCATTGCATTGCTATATTGTTGAACATATTGGGTCGCTTTGGTACTTATCCCCCCCCCCCAAAAAAAAAAAACACACACACACACACACACACACACACACACACACAATTCAAAACTCGCTCAACTGCCCTTGTTTATGATAGTTGGAGAAAGTTTTGAAGACCGCTCAAGACTGTGAAAAATTTGTCTTATGGAATTACAACTTAAGTCTGGTAGCATCCATCTCAAAAATTTACATCAAATTTGGCAATTCTGAATAACCAGTTCAGATGGGATACCGTAGATTGCTTTATGAGGAAACCGCCACTTTACCTTGAACAGACCAGGAATCGAACCCCAACTTCTCTGTTGTTAAGCTTCATACTTTAAGCTTCACGGCCATTTCTAATCACCTACAACACCTCATCAAAACATAGTGCATGATCAAGTGTCAGTTAGAGTATTAGCCTTGCAGTCTCGGGATAGGTAATTTGACTCCTGGCCTGGTCATACTCAAGAGTTTAAAAACGAAACCTACTGCCCTTTGGTCATTGTTCTTCGTGTTTAGCCCAAGCAACGGAGTAGGGAAAACAAGCCAGTAAGCCACAACTGAAAAAACCGTGGTCGGCCTGACTTGAACCAATTAGTTGGAAACTGGGCCGTAAAACTCCATCTAACCTAACCTTACCACGTCAAAAGAAACCTTCATGACTATGGTCCTTTTAGGGGTTGTAGGCTATGCCATTATATTTCAATCACTATATTTCAATTCAGCGTTATATACAATAAAATATTGGTATGACAAGTGTACCTACGTCAACAGATAACTTCAATATTCAAATTAGAAATGAGCCCAGCAAATTTTTTTCTCCAAAATATATCACGAACAGCAAATTTAGAGATTCAGCTCAAATTTTCGTTAGTAGTAATCCATTTTAAAGAAAACTTGTCAGGAGAGCCACCTTCCGTAACGATTTGGTTTTTACCAAGTCTTTAGATAAGGAAACGTTATTTATCTGTGTAATAAATACAAAAGTTGAAACCATAGGCCCACGGAGCAATTTTGTTAGAGGCAAGAGCAATTTTCTCACGAATAATGGGCACCATTAATTATGTTTTGCTCATATTTTGTTCAAATGGACCAATTGTTTTTGCACGATTTTAGAGGTCGAGTGCTCTCCGCCTCGTACGCACGCCTTTGTTTGAAACAGTTTGTTTCAAGCAAAATATCAAATATAACAACAACACAGAAAATACAGTTAATAGGTAAATGCCAGAAAAGGGGAAAACATACACTTCAATACTTATAAATTGTTTCTCCTTTAACGTAGAAGAACGAAAATGAGAATTTAAGCTCCCCCTTCCTAATGTATATAACCAAACAAAGTGCAGCATTCATAAAAACGCGTTAAACACAGTTTACAAGCGGCTGGGTAGTAACTCTCAAGCCAGTTTTCTTAAAGTAAACGACTGTTCCATTAGTTCTACGAGTTCAAAATGCCCTTACTGTGAAAAAGAAACTCAAAACACAATACGCCACGTAGAGCACTCAAATTCTCAAAGTATAATTACGTCATCAGAAGCCATATGTTTTCTTTGTTTATACCTCCCAGTACTTTTTTTATAACGATGACATGGAACTTTGTTTGCCCAATTACGTATGGGATCATCTGAGTTCGTTTTCTTCCTGTCCTTGAGATGTGCCGACTTATCAATCAATTTCTAATTAAATTCTAACATTAAAGTAAAACAAAATACTTGCTGACGATAATTCATTTTAAGAGGTGAATTTGCGGACATTGCCTCTCTTCTCTGTTGGCCATAAGCGTGACTTCCTCTTTTGGTTTAAAGTTTAAGGTTTAAGTTTTAATTTGAAAATGGAAGAATAAAAGATGACTTTCTCATTAAAAATAAATGCAGACAAGAGTATTTCGTGTTTCATTGTATGGAATGATAAAAATGTATGCCTTGGGTAAGGCAACAGGTATTCTCTTCGCAATATCATCTGGTTTCTGTGGTAACATCTCTTTGATTGGCCAATAGTAGCTTTCAGGGGTATAAAGCGATAAAAATTTGGTTACTGGTGACAATACTCAACTTGAAGGCCTAATACCGACACACCAAACAGTTCTAATTCTACTGAACTAAAGCTCCTCCCACAACTGTCTTCAACTCATCCTCATTCAAAAACAATCTCAGTTTATTTCTTCGGGGTGAGTGTACAATACCCTTTTGTGTTATCAGAACACTCTAAGTACTGTACAAGTTGTATGATGTAAGCTATAGTGCCACGCATTTTTAAAATTTTCCGACAATCAAAGAGCGGTGCCAATTAAGAAATTCTGTAAACTTTTACAAAAATTGTATTTGGAGTGAAAGTTGACTGCCTTTAAGACCTTCAAGACTACCAAATATGAATTCACACAATATACCGAAAATCCAATTATCTCAATTTTGTAAATATGCCTGTATGTCATTGCAGTGTATCACACATATTTGATAAAAGGGGCGCTTGTCGTTCGGTTTGTCATTTCAATTACAACTCAACTTTCATGAATTCGAGTCAAAAATTTGCTGGAATGCCAGTATATACGATATTTAGACAATGTATCGATTCTTTCGTCACACTACCGACGTTACATAGTAAACGAATGTAATTAAACGAATTAAACGAATGAAAGAAAAAAGCATTTAAGTTTCATATCATTTTCATGCTGATCATTCCATGAAGTTAATCTATGCTGAGTTTGCAAATGTATTACATTCTTGTGAATTACTTTAATCAGGCTTTCAGTTCATACCAGCTGCAATCATATACTATTAAATAGCTATAACTGTCAACACTGTGTGATGAACCGTATCTTCATTCATTCCAACGATCGATTTAATCGGTCTATTGTTTGTTTTAATTGAAAACTGAACCTGGAATATTTTTTTTCTCTGTTGCAATGTCTTACACTATAATCGCCGGCTGGTGGACCATCACAAAAGGTGTCCACACCCCTATGTAATTAATATGTTGTCACAGTCACCTGAAATGCCAATTTCATTCCGACAATGAAAAAAGGAGCCACGTGGCTATCGACAAATCTTCACGGTCTTTCCAGTGCATTGACTCCACTAATGCGTTTACGGAGGTCCTATCTCCACTGATCGTGTATTATGGCTTGGATGAGATCAATCACCTTTCATATTTTCTTATTAACTACTTCACTTTACGTTTTCTCTTTCTTCAGGGAAACTGCTTCACTGGATTTGACGATGGACTCTTAGCTCGTGCTGAGGCCCTAGCCGCGGGGGATGTTTTATGCTCCGTAGTCAAAGGAGGCCACCAAACCCATATGTCGACAAAGAATGACCCTGGGTACCACACACATCATTCTTCAGCCGGTATTAACGGGAGCATGCACCCGTCACCGTACGCCTCGGGACCCCCCTCGTCGCGCAGTCTTTCTCATCATGGAATGGATCATAACGAGTTTCTGGACCAAATATCAGCCTCTATCACAGGTAGTGGTCCCCCTCCTCCGCCTACGAGCATTGTAGACGCCCAAACGATGTCCTCGTCTGGTCCACACCACCTGCAGCCTAGTTTTACACATATCCCTGCCGCTCCAGGGCACTTTAACCCGTCGGCAGCGGCGGCGGCCGCTGCCGCAGCCGCCCATAATATGGTACCTCACAACATGGGTATGTATGACTTAGATACAGATCCCAGAGAGTTGGAAGCCTTCGCAGAAAGATTTAAACAAAGGCGGATTAAGCTTGGGGTGACTCAGGCTGATGTAGGACGAGCATTGGCCAATCTAAAATTACCCGGAGTTGGTTCGTTAAGTCAGAGTACTATTTGTCGATTTGAAAGTCTCACATTGAGCCATAACAACATGATAGCCTTGAAACCAATTCTCGCAGCTTGGTTGGAAGAAGCCGAGGCTGCTGCCAGAGAAAACAGAGACTCTGCCGGTATTCTGAACTCAGGGGACAAAAAACGTAAACGAACCAGTATAGCAGCTCCGGAAAAGAGATCTTTGGAAGCTTATTTTGCCGTTCAACCACGGCCGTCGAGCGAAAAAATCGCCGCTATCGCAGAAAAATTGGACTTGAAGAAAAACGTTGTTAGGGTTTGGTTCTGTAATCAGAGACAGAAGCAAAAGCGAATGAAATATTCTGCTCAATCAAGGTGAGTTAATCGACGGATGCTTAGCACAAACTTAAGGGGCTGAATGGGCGCAGCTGAAGGCGCATCGTCCGGTCCTTTCTGCTCTCATCAGGTTTACTAACCTTTCTTATGCACTTGCACCATCACCTTGCAGTTGTCAAAGTAAAGAGATATGTTAATATTGAAAGTTGAAGTCGGTGACGTCAGTGTCTGACGTCATCCCATCACGTGTTGTGCACCATTACTGAAGATTCTTCCACGTGTGCGTCTTCTAAAATAAGCTAACCGTCTAATTAGAATCTGAATTTATATGAAATACTGTTGGATTTTTCTCGAGGAAAATCCCACCGTTCTCTCAAAAACTGGTTTGGAATGGACAGAAGCGCTCCATCCGAGTAGAAAGGATGGCAACGTTGTCATGGTAATTAGTATTACGACTGAACAACTCTCGACTTCCATTTACGACTTACAAAACCGGAAGAAATTACACTTAACTTGTAAATTTTAAGTCCTCTTTGTACAGATGAATGAACTGTATGAATCTTTTTTGAAAAATGAACAATAGCACGGATGGTCTCCGTTACTTTATTCAAATTCATATACCTAACAAAATAGCTACCGTGTAGTTTTGTATTGTTTTTCCTATGTAATCATTTTGCAATACTTATATCATTGTTTGAACGAAAGCATAGGGGAAAAGGCTTTTGTCTTCAGTTTACTGTCCGAGGTTTATTGAAGTTTAATCACAAATAACGCGAAATTTAAAATTATCCGACACTGAGATTTAATTGGGAATCCTACATACACACTAATAAAAGAAAACTTGAGACTGTGAACATTGACCTAAAAATGTTCTATACTTAAAAGGCAAAAACAGACTCTCCAATTTTTTAAACAAAGGTAAATCGCACGCACAGACTTCCTATATCATGGACAGAGCACGGTATATTGTCGTCACCTTACGTGTGAGAAAAAGCGCACCAAGATGGCTGTTTGCTATGGTTTTGTGTAAAAGTTTGGACTTGCTCAAGTCAATTACGAGATTTTGCAAGAAAGTTGAAACAATTTTGAAATATGGCAAGGTAAGGTCAAAATCACTTCACGTATTGCAGGAATATTATATTCTTTCCCATTCAAGCTTAACTTTTGTTTAAAATATAACAGAGTCGTGGTCAAATCAGACGATTTATAGCTTCACGGAGGCCGTCTTTGTACGCCTTTTTTGTCCCAGCTCGTGACGACAATCTATGGATAACACGTACACGTTACATGCTCTGTCAATGTATAAAAGTCCGTGACCGCACAACATTCTTCTTATTTTTCTTCCAAGTATCTTTTATGGTATTTCAGAAGGAAAACCAAACAGTTAATTTAAGTATACTTCATACCTTAGGATGAAATTATTGTCACATGATTCTGAAGAGCCATTCATAAAACAGGACAGTCTATAAAATATCGTTGAAATATCTTTTATTAAAAGGAAAAATCAGAATTTGTCTAAACAACTTTTTAAATAACTTTAATTCTGGACGACCGTTGAACACTAACATTAAAGTGGCAAAAAATTATCCGTGATCAAGGTCTAACGATGTGATTATTTTTACCCAACAAATATTCAGAAATTTTCAGTCTACAATAGTTAAATCCAAATTAGCGTTTCTTCTGTGACCCGGAATATTTTTCCACATTTCTTCATTCTGGTCAACAATAAGTTCAGGGAGGGGAAATGAGGTGCTGGGATAAAAGGTTAATATCTTCTGTCAAAATCTGATTGCCTCTTTAAGTCTGCCTCTATTACATCTAGATTTCAAGTTTTTTGCTCTCTCATGTTAGGACTGACCTCTCATGCAGGTAGTCCTAATATTTCCTGCTGACATAATAGTAGAACCATACGTGATTAACCATATTCTGATATATGAATTCCATTTTGGGGTAACTGTATCTAACCTTTCAAGTAGAAGCATAGAAAGGTATCTGAAAATGATTAAAAGCACGTTTAGTACATTGAGGGTAAATACCGATGTTGAGCCAGACGTTTCTCCTGGTGACACGAAAAGTTTGATTTTTGGAATTTTGGCAATTCAACTGAGACATGGCAAATTATTTAGAAATCAAGATGTATACCTATCCTCACATGTCTCCTGTCAGAAGAGTTGCATCTACATTTTATATAAGCATGGAAATACTACCTCCGTGGTAGTACTTCCGTGATATAAGTGTACATACCTTTTAATGTGTCATTTCATGTTGTGTATTCAACATATTTAACCTTATCTGGGTCAAGTGACCATCGACCTTTCCAATTTAGCAGGGTTTGAGCCATAAAAAGATCGAAGATCATGAGTGGGGGATCCAAGGGTATGGAGGTACCATGACCCAACTCAGGACTTTTCTTGCCGTAGTCACAACTATTCAAAATATTCTGATATTTTGTTACTTTCGTGCCCGTCTCTCTAGCTCTCACCTTTATCCCCTTCCCAGAAATCGCGGATCAGTTCATGTTTAGAACAGTACTTAGCACAACATGTTTCTGATAAAGATCCATTTTAAAAGCTTTTTGGTTTGTTCTAGGATTTGATATACGTCATTTCTGAGAAGCAAATATCTTAAACAAGTATACCGTCAAGCGTTAAAGGACCAATCCTCTCACCTCCAAACGACAATTCTTGTAGTATTTTACAGAAATTCTCAATTGAGTAAGCTCTTTGATTGATAGCCAATTCAGACAATGCAGAATACCAAGCCTTATATAGCACAGCATGAACTGTACTGCGAGTGTGTTGCTTATACAAATTGAGCTTTTCTATACTTACCCTGAAGCAATAAACTGTGATTGTGTCTGGATGAAGACCAATTTCAGACAATTGTGGGAGGGGCTTAAGTAAGAAGGTTAGGAGAATTTGGGTTGGGTATAAGAAAATTGGGCCTTTAAGTCGAAACTGTGCATGTAAAATAGGTGGTACGAACACAAAAGAACGTGGTGTAGCTTGTCTTTCACAGACAGCGGTTTACCATCTGTGAAGGTCATCGAGTGGCAGAGTGGTTCATTCCAACTGCTATGGACCAATGTGTTTGACATATGTGTGGGTTCGAATCCCGTTCGATGTACGCGGGTTCTTCTGGTGTAGCGGCTTTCCTCAGGTACATTTGGCTGGCTCTAACCGCTGTGTCCCGGCCAAAGAGTTCGGTTGCACGTATCTTGGAGCGTCCTCAAAAGGGCTTGTTCACAAGCCGACTTGTTCTAGAGCGGTAAATTATTTATAGTTCCGACGTGTGGGTCTTTCTTATTTCGGGAGAATGTGCGGATTTTATGCACTGTTAATCACTACTGTTGTGTACTTAATGGTATCATGATACCAACAAACACTTACCCATTGTTAATCAGGGATGGGCTAAGGGTTTGAAGTGGTCTCGTCCGTCAAGAAAATAATAAACGAAGGTATCAGGCCCAGGTTTAGGGTCATTCTCTTGGAAACCGGTTTCAAAGGGCCTTAAACTGTTGAAAGGGAAAGAGCCGTTCGTCAGTCACCCCAAACATATTTTGGATCAACAGCTAAACCTCAAATTTTCTTCTTGTTTCTTTTTAAGTGTCGTTCATACTATTTTATGGCTTCACTATTGCATATTTCAGGTAAACCTGGTAGATTTCGCATTTGAGAAGTTGTCACATGACTTTCAAGAGCCAATATAGAAACGGTGAAGTATACTTCACTAATTTAAGTTGGATTGACTGCATTTTCTCTTTAAGCCAAAATGACTTTGAGGTTATCTTCACAACAAATGCGATTTCACTTGGGTTGTAAGGAAGTTCTCAAGCCCAGATGTTGAAGAAGACTATACACAAGGAGGAACAACTGTAGTCTGCAATAAGCTATATATCAAAATATTTGAATAAATATAATTTGCGTAAATATTATTAATTTAGCTGGACACATATTGTCCGAATTTTAACATCACATGCATGGGAAATCAACCTAATACAGTGAGTTTGTAATCTAAGGTGTTGGTCACGTATTGTCCTTCAGTGGACGTATAGCTTCTTCGGGAAGCAGCCTGATTTGGTTTCGCCGAACGGACCTTTGCCAGAGGGCCGGGAGGCCTTTAGAAAAAGTTTGTAATCTAAGGTGTCATTGATAATTGAGTTGCATATGAAGAAAAATATCGGTCTACTCTGATTTTAGGTACTTCGCTGTTTCATTTTCCGGATAGTGCAATTACAACAACGTGCAATGAAAACTGAAATTAACGATATTTCCAGCTAAATATCTTGTGAGAGTTTATTTTGTTCACTGATTTATTAATAAGACTCTGAAGACAACCACGATGTACTCCGGGCGTTGCCCTCTTTTTCTAAGCTTGCTGAGTCTGTCACTATAGAGAGTTATTATGTTTTATTTATTACTCCCTCAATGGGTTTAACTGACACCTAAAGTCCTCAAGATGATATATGTTTTAGCTCGTACCCACCCCAAATTTCAAATCGCATTTTTGTCTACATCGAGTTGGCGGACAGATAGGACCAGGGATTGTAGTGTGACACTCTTTCTCATTGTTGATCGGTCTGAATGTAGTAGTTTACACATTATAGTTTTCTATTGCAATTGTTCCTGTGTACACGGGCATGCCTACGGGTAAAAATGGCCCGCCTGTGAAGACAGTGTGTAGGACTCCTGTACATGGGAAAATCAATATACAAACAGAACTCCCATGCAAAACTATCTGCTCGTTTTCTTTATGTTTAACAATATGATGGCTGGCCGTTTTATAATAGAATTCAGGGTCAGCTGGCTGACCTACCCTATAATTCTCAAAACGTTACTCCTGCGATAAAATTTACCGGTCATATCCTTTGATCCAATTTCCAATATGTACTCTCGATGTTCGTTCACCATTGAGAAATAACATTAAGGAATGTAATTATATAGATTTTTACACTGGTACTGCTAAGCTAAAATCCTGTATCAAACCGTGAACGAACAAAGACTAATTTGGACTTTGGCTCCCATGGTGGAAATAAGACAACCTTATTCGACAGGTCATAAGTGACACAATAAAGAAATTCTTTGAAGAACCCCCTTTCTCTTGTTTGAAGAGTGGTGCTTATGAAGAAAGAATTGACTCATAGTCCATATACACACCAGAGAAGGGAGACTTTTTCAACCGATCTTAAAACGGCTGAAAAACAAGTCATATTTTTCCAACATACAACGTTCGCGGAGTCTCTATTTTACCGAATGTCACGCTCTCGCCGTTCGAGGCTTCTACAACCTGCCGTCGTCACGACATCACACGTATGATAATTTCCTTGTAAAGGGAAGTTGGAAAATTTTCTCCAAAGAATGACGGAGAGAACAGAAGAGGTTTAAGTTAGTAAAGGCAAATTACAAACCTGAACAACTTTGAGAACGGCACGATTCTGATTTCTATGTGTTGGTCTCATGTTTCTAGCGAAGGAGACGACCGGCTATTCCGCAGGACGTATGGCTTCCTACACATTTTATTACTAATCCGATTTATAGCTTCAGGTTTTGTTTTTTAATCGCATTGAAACAATGGTCCTATAGCCGTTTGATTTACGGCCGTCCGATGACTGACAGGTAGCTTTAAAATAGCCTCATCTACGCTTGTTCTCAGTTTTTGTTTTTGGTGGTTTATTTAAATTTAGAGCTGTTGTGTTCTTTGAAGAGAAAGAAAGAAATCTGAAATCATCAGGTAGAAAAAGAATAGTATTTGATATTTATTGAGGAAGTTAAACATTTACGGATTCTTTAAGAAGTGGTACAACATGTGAAGAATCGGAGACCGCGTTAACCTTTGCAAACAATATAATTGTCACTTGAAATGTCATGACGTTGAAGAAATTTTTGTACAAATTCTCGTTTTTCACAAGAAGACCTAAAATCATGTTAAAGTACATTGCCACAAAATATTTTTGCATTTTGTCGTATTTTTTGGTTTTAGAAGTAACGCCTCGTGACTAATGAATGATAAACAGTGTGCTTAGTAAATGGCTTGCTCATAGACTATATGGACCGGTAGTGACAAAGGAAGAAAGACTTACTGGAGTTTGAGTTGATTTTTGAAGTCGAATCCTGCGCGGAATTTTTAGTGTCCTGGTCATGTGTGATTACCATTGAATTACTTGGAAAACAGTTGGTAAACAAGTAAACTCAACACGTCACGTGTCCTCCAAAGGATGAAAAGAAAGTTTATAAATAAAAAAACACAACGCATGCGCAGATTCCGGTTTCACTACATCCATACCTGGGCAAGCTCCTGCACTCAAATCCATTGTGATAGATCTTATTGATGAACCATGGTACAAAAGACCTGTTGCCTACACATATAGAGACCAACACAGATTCGAATTCCGTTTTTGTACCCAGAGGGACCAGCAAGGTCGATGCGGGGTCACTTCATTCATGTCATAGCCCCACCCTTCCACTTCCTTTATTGTTTGTTCTCGTACAGAGTTACCACTTAACAGCTTAAGTAAACTTACATAAACAAATGGCACAACCAGTAGCCCCCCCCCCCCCAATCGCCCTCCCTAATCTTCAGTGTTGTAACAAGTCACGACTCGAGTCACTGCCTGTCAAAATGATAGTGACTCGATAGAATTCAGGAGTAATTTTCCCATTGAAATAGTACAGTGACTCGACTCGAGTCACTTAAAAGTTTGAAAACTGGTGACTCGAGTCACTAATCTAGTGACTCGATTACAACACTGCTAATCTTTCACCACATTTAAAATGCTGGTACTTCCACTGTTTTTTGCATTCAAAAAGAGGTTATGTTTAAAGCAATCTTAACGTAAACACTTTCAATTCCCAAAAGGGAACTGTATAACACGCAGGTTGGTTGGTGGGTGCGGAATGCGGGAACCGAAGGTATAGGAGGGATTCCTTTTCTTGTCTATTCTCTCTAGGAGTGCTTTTGCTTTTCAAGCCCAGAAGGGTTTTAAGAGAATTTCCTTTCACGACACTTGTTTAACCTTCATTAATTGCATATCGGTCATCATAAAAAATGAAATGAAATGAAAATGATCTACAAAGGCGGAAAGGAGAATCGTTCACTTCTCTCATAATTCTCCATCATATACAAACTAGACCAATTCTCTAAAATGTTACTATATACACACTTAGGACCAACGTAAGTACAATTATGAGGTATTGTATGTAGATAACTCCTGGACATGAGAAATTGATTTATTTCCAAAATCGTCTTCGAAATTTTTCAGCATTATTGTGAAGTATATTACAAGACATCCATTCCAAAAAGTGTCATTAGTTATTTTTTATAACATTCATTTACCCATTTCGATTAAGAGTTCACCCTTTGAAAATGTATAGCTTATTTAACATTTTTTAAAGACTAAGCAAAAGGTATAGAAGTTGAAACGAAGATCACCTCGAGATTTAGTAATCTGTATTTTGTTAGTAAAAACGTTTGTTGGCCTACCAGGTAGACGACTCAGAGGAAAATCCCTCCTTAGTCATAAGCAGAAAAAAAAAATCTCTTTTAGAAAACGTTGTTTTTTTTTCATTTTCTTTTGTCGAATTCAAATTCGTAGTTTTCTCAATTTCGATAGCTTTGAAAGAACTGTAGGTGGCGTCATTTTTCAGGTTATTAGCTGTGAATCGGAACATAGAAGGTAAATAAGTACAATACGTTGCTAATATTTTAAGCAGCAGAAGGAAAATGTCATCATAATTTGTCTGGATGGATAATAAAATAGTTATCTTGCGTAGCTAATGCAACAGGAAACTGCAGGAAGCTAAATACTTTTTCATTGTCAAAGATATCTTCACTTGTCCCACATGGAGACGTCATTGTTTACATTGCATCGAGTGATAATAAACGCTGTATCGTTCCGCGGCTCTATCTGCCTATCACTACGGAAGTTGTTCAATGTAGGAAAGTAATAATTCATGGAAGTTTGAATAAATAAAGACTATCTCACAGCGACACACAAACCCATATTTGCGTTGTGGTCTGTTTAAGACAGGTAAACGGTGCTAAAGTATATGAAAAGTGTAGATCGAAATGAAATATTCGTCAATGTGTAATTAAAATAAGAACTTCCAAAGTTTATTTAAGAATTAAACAAAAGCAAACAAACAAACAAACACTGTGCAAAGTGCATATCTTCCAGTAAATTTACCCATAAAACGTTGCATTTATCCTTGTTTCTATTAATGACCCTAAAATAATAGCAAATTTTGAAATGATAAATTTTGTTAAATTTCTTTAAAAGTTAACTCTTTAACTTTGAAGAACATTTCTGTACATGTAGTTTTAGAACTATGACTTAACGATATCAATTAGAGGCACGTTAGTAAATTGCAAAGACATGGGCTGTAATTTTGTGCGTTTTTTTCTTTTTTATGAATCACATTTCCTTGGCTGCCCTGACCCCTATAATGTTACAGTTTACCCTGACACGAGAAAACCCCAACCAGTACATGCTCTCTCACATGAGTGTAAACGTGTTTCTAAAGTGTGGGTGAACGTGTTTTAAAAAGTGTTTAATTCATAAACACTTTTTACAGTAGACTTGGAACGTGGTGTGTGTACAATTTGTAAATCTCAGGGACAGTTTTCCCCCTGTCCCTGCCCCTGACACATGCCCCTGTCCCTGTCCCCTTCCCCCTGTCCCTTCTCCCAGCCCCTGTACTCCTCATGCTACGGACCTGACATGGCTTGATTATTGTCTTCTGAATCTAAATTCTAAAACGTAATATGTTGATAATTCCATAGATTACTGTAGGTAACTTTTGAAAATCAGCCTTGTTGTTCAAACGTGCTCGTATGTATATCTCAGTTGTTTAAGTCTCACACCTCATTCTTTGTTTATCGATTCTTCAGCGAGTGTCATAAAATCTGTTTCCGTTCGTCTCGAATAAAAAATATTCTGGCGAGGACGTTGCTACTAAAATGGTGTCAAAATAAGCTTAAATGACGATTCGCCTTTGTGGTAGCAATAATAACCAACAGCAGAAGAAGTTAATTGGACAAAATGAAGAACAGACAAAAAGAAGAAAGGAAAGCGGTCTCGCAAACTCGGAAACATGGTTAAAGGCAGTCAGCTCTCACCATGAAGTATAATTTTAGTGGTACTCAGGCGCGTAGCCAGGATTGTGTCATGGGGAGGATTTTGGTGTCATGGGGGTTATTGGGGGCACGATATGAGGGAAAAGTCTAAGGAAAGAGAGAGAGAGAAAAAAAAACACTATTTTAGGTGTTCCTTGCATTTGCAAGGTTGGGTCATGGGTGGGTGGTTCTAGCCCCCAAAGCCCCACCCGTGGCTACGCCACAGGTGGTACCCCACAGAAATTGCCAAATGGCACAACTCTTTGATTGACAACAAGTTTAAAAAATGCAGAGAACTGTAGCTCATATTACACAGCAGGTACTTCCAAATAAATTCCAATTAATTGTTGTTGAAGAATAGTTTGCCCACCAAAACGCTCAAAGATTCAAATGATGCAACTTTTATTACTCCTTTAAAGCATATATTGAAATATGAAGCTAAGTATCGCTGGTGTTTAGTAGTGAGGCTGAATGGTTAAAAAATGATTCAAAGGGCAAGAACAGTCCCCCAAAACTTATTTTGAAGAAACAGCTAAATCTCACAGTTTTCTTTTCATTTCTAGTCACAGTATCCTCCATAATATTTTAATGCTTCATCAAGAGCCAATCAGAACAGTCAATTGTAGGCATACAAATGCAAGCCGGAGTGATTGCATCTTCCTTTTTAAGCTATTTTTCTTGTATACATGTAGGTACATATATTTTAAACGCAATATTTCTCTCTGAGCATGGGGACGTTTGTACTCACGATGAAACGTTCCTTCTTACTTTTTGTTACATTCTCCTCCTCTGCCTGATTACCTCTTATCACCTCAGGGAGGAAATGAAGCACACTACACCCACCCTTGATATAGTCACATTTTACGTCTGATTAATCGATTGACAGTAACAGATATATTAAAATACACAAAAAGTTACGTAACATTTGAGGTCAGCTAACAGGTCAATCAAGCATGTGTTAATTGCTTTTCACGCAGTGTGAATACAATGAAAGCTAAGCTCATTTTAGGGCACAGATCATGTGACAAACTCCGATATTAATTACACCCCACACCGCCTTTGATGTACTGGGGTGTCTATGTTACTTTCTCAAGAAGAGACGCCACGGCATTGGCAGTTTTAACGATGTTTTAGTTTTATGAGAAAAAACCCCAAAGCACCAAAGCATTTTAATGACAGGAGAGATAAACCATTTTAAGATGCAACTAATACCCGAATAGAATTCTGTACTTACATTTTGTATTTTTCTTTACCTTTAATAGTTATATAAAATCTTCTTACACTTTTCTTATTTAAATTACTAATATATTTCAAGTTTGAAGTGTCTTACGAATACTAAAGACAGTTACATATTTTCTAATCTTTTGACCAAGATGCTATGTGACATTTTCTCTCAAACATTAGTTTAAATATTTTCAACTCTTAAATTAAGCTAGTTAGACAGACCAGGAAAATTTGGTAATGATTTGATTTATTTTGCCATAACTGGGGGCCATCAGTTTTAATCCTCCAATTATTTATTTACGTGTACCATGGATGGTTGTACACTTGAGCTTAATTAATTGAATTCAAGGATTTTAAATTTCAGTTGAATAGTAACTTTAAATAATAAATACTAAAATGCTAAATTTAATCGATTAAGAAGGCTTAAAATCTGATGGACCCCCACTTATGGCAGACTTCACGAGCTGCTCGGATTTGTATATAACTTCTGAAGTAAAGTTCCTGACTTGAGAGTCCAACACCCCAATTTATACAACCTTACCTGGTTTTTTATGGCTACAAACAATCCAGAACCCAAAACAAGAAGAATAAGTTTAGATTTGAATTGAATTGAATACAACTATATATGGTACAGGAAGACGGAAGAAACGAGAAGACGGATCCCACACTCGGCCGACGACAAAGTCAGTCACTTCTAAAAGCAAACATATTTTGACTTTTCTTGTCAGGTGCCACCGTGCCAGATTTGAAAACGTAAGGTTAAGAATTTGGTAATTTAGTTTACATAAAAAACACTTCAGACACAAACTAGATCGAATGCGCACTAACGGAAATTCCAGAGGAGAGAGAAGTTCTTTTCTTATAAAAAACTTAGCATAATGATGAAATTAGATCACTAAGTCACATAAATGTTTCTGCAAATGTCAAAGCTAGACACTCTAATAGGCTTTTTGAATCATTCGAAAACATCAGTTTTTTTTTTTTTTTTTGAGAAATCCGTTAGTGAAAGGACTACTTCCCCAAAAGGGTGGGGCACATAAATTTGAAAGGGAGACCACGAAAGCCCTAAAATAGTCTTTACTCATTAAATATTCATTGGAGAGTTATTTTTAACTGGCATGGCTACCCTCCTACGTATGTCTAGTTCTTTCTCAGTATTGGAAATGTTGATTAATATTTCAAGCCTGTATTCTTTGGTTTTTTAGTGAACAGCTGCTCGGGACAATATCAGGGAATCTCCAACAGGATGTTAGCAATCAATCGATGTTTGTACAAGGAGACTTCTACAATTACTTGCCAACTTCAACCAAACAGGATGAAATACCAACAACTCTAACCAAACCTGAACTGCATGGTTAGATACTCAATATTCATCATATGGCCATCCTGAATCTACCGAACGGATACATAATGAATATTCATGACATGATAATTGTAATTAACAACCCTTGTTAAAACGAACTTCTTTCCATTCAAATGAACGAGTTATTTAAGAAAGTTGTGGTAACTTTAAAACCAAGGCTGCTATAGAACTTCGTATACAAGGTGCTTTCGATCGAACCTAAGTACATGAATATTCATGTATACTGAGGTTGCCTGTTGTATAATAGTAACTAATAATATGATAGACTACCTAGAAGTTGCTAAAATATCCATTACTAACGCCATCAAGACGTAACGAGGCAGACTAAAGTGTTTTTATGAGCCTTTAGTAAATGCAAATTAAAATTTTGAGACAACGTCTGTTATGAAAGCATCGGACTGCAAATGAGGGGAACATCCCTTCGAGTAGTTTGAGTAACACTAACAATGACAATATTTGTTTCAAATGAACAAATAACTGACGTGATGACAATGTTTCTAGTTAAACAACATAAGAATTATGATTTGAAATGTTTTGACATGAAGATTTTCTTTAAACCGATGTGATTTTAGCAGATTGATTTTAACAATACCCGTTCAGTCGAGTAGATAAGCATTTCCTTCTAACAAAACTAACCTCTTCAAAGATTATGTACGGTGAATTAGGGGACACCTGGGAAAGGGGATAATGGTGTCCCCTCCCCTTTTGGAGAAAAGAATCAGTTTGTAAGTCTCCAGATGGGAAATGGGGCATTATTGTGCTTCAAAACTATTGGGGTTTATAGTGCTCCCTCTTTTGCTTGCTTTCTCCAAGCTGGGGTCATGAGGATTTCAACTACAACCCAGCTCCCACATAACATATAACAGGAATAGACAACGGGGATATGATACCTTTGGAGACCTTTCATGTTTAGGGTGGGAAAAAGCCATGGTACACATCTAAATGGCAGATAAGGGTTTCTTAATTTAGTTACAGAGGGACGGGTATCAAGTGAGTCTTCAAAATCTTAGGACTAAGCTCAGAGAGGAAGCTCATGGTGAATGGTATATAGCGATAACTGCAAGAGGAACACCACAATGTCTCTAATTAGTAACTCTTTTAATTCCCTGCGATTAACTTCAAATAAGTTTAAGAGGCCCTTATTTTGTTAAGTGGTCGGATGTCTGGCAGTATGCCGGAACATATGGAGGGGTGAGGTGGGTGGACGTGATGGGTTGGCTCTCCAAGAAGTTGTAGTAATTCTACTTAATTATTAGTGGATATACCAATCACCTATTCTAAGTTCGGAGAGAGCAGTGCACTGGACGAAAATGATATATTATCCATGCGAAGTTTTCAATTTTATCTGCACTCTATTTGCAAGAAAGTATTTATTTAAAGACAGAATTAAATACTCCACCCAGTGATGCAGGGTACATATGGTCAGGGAGTGCCAGCGTCCCATGATTTACCAAAATTGCCTGTTGGTCCCCTTTTTTGTTTTAACAGTCTGCTCTAACCTGCCCACGTAGACCATTCTCGCCCCTGACCAAAACCCTATAGTTCGGCCGCTGGCTCCACCCAACAAATGAAATGAAATTTTATTAAACAAAGATATTGCTTAATCCACGTAAAGCACAACGGTTGGCATTTATTGTACAAATTCAAAATGCGCCCGTAGTATAAAGCCGACTCTATCTTTAGTGATATTGTTTGCCCCTAGATACGTTACAACTGGCTTAAAGCATTTTAGTAGGCGTATATGTTTCTCTCCATGACACAATATTTTGCGTCTGAAATTTATCCTCCCCTTGTAGTTTATGTCAGATGTAAACTGTTGTTATTTAAATTCTCTTTGTGAATAAACCGTCATTGCAAAATCTTCATAGTGAGGAAGAGCTTTAACATTGGTTTACCTCTAGTTAAGAGAGGGAGTGTATCAAGAATTGTACCAAAGATACTGCAAAATGGGTATTTTATTATGCTTGTAATATCTCTGAATTGTAGGCCTACGTCTAGCCAGGGAGTTGTCCGTAACAGCTCCTTGGTCTAGCGTATGGCATAGATGACATAATTACTACTATTTGAAATAAATAGAAGACTTTATACATTGCTAAATACAGCAAGGAAATATGGGAAATGTAAACAGGGATTAAATAGAGGTTTGTGACGTCATCGCTATTGTTCACAATTCCAGTTCCCATTAATTCTTGCGGTATTTAGCAATGATTAAAGTCTGCCATTTCAAGTGCAACGGAATTAAGTTCTCACTCTTCTGAAAGGAGCCGAGTCAGGTCATTTTGCATTGTCGCTAGTTACCTGCATTATTGAAACTTAACTTATTCAATTGGATGATTTAATTTGCTGCAATTTATGGTAGTTCAAAGAAAAAGATATTAAAGATGAAAAATAAACCAAGAAATATTTACATCTTGTTCTTCATGATGGAGGTTAAACCTAGATCTGACCGCAGTGATTATGAAATGATAATGGAATGGACATTCTGTTAACATAGAACTAAACTAATTAATGGTAAAGATTAGTTAACTAATATGTCTAATCTTTATCTACACACAAAAATTATAATTTGCCCTCATAATGAGGGAATAAAACAACAAAGTAGGTAGACAAAACTTGGAAGATGATTATCCAGGCAATTATTTAAAAACAATAGAAACAAACAAACTTATTCTCTGCTTCTGTATTTATTATTTGCTGGTCTTGTTTGTGCGGCAGTTTTGCAGCTATATTACACTGAGATCCATTGAAACCTTTTCAATAAACTAATCCCATCTAAAAGGCGTCGGTCGAGGGCAGTGTGCTCCTTCTAAGAAGACCTTTCTTTACAGTGGGCCTCCCAAAAAAGTTTCAGTATTTACTGAATTGGCTTTACTTTCACCGAGATAAGAAAAATGAATTTGTAAAGTGATATAAGGCATAAGACCCTGTCAGCAAATTAGTGGCCGGACCTGCATGCTTCTATATATAGGAGGTGAGTCTTGGACTGTTGGAGATTGAAAAGGTGACCAAAATTTTGGGGGCTTGTCAACATCTGACACTTGGCGACCGCTAAATCCGCTATTATTGTAAAACTGAAAACTCGACCTGTCACGGTATACCCCTTGCTAGACATAGACAATAGACATTTTAAGTTAAGGTCACATGACATCATCTTGGAGCACGACAATCAAACACATAGGAATTTTTCCGCAAAACTAATTAAGGACTGTGGGATAGATTTTTGGTAAGTGTCGTTTTGAAAATAGCATTTATCGTAGCCAAACACGACGCACACTAAAACGCTATCCCACAAGTCCCTGTAGTTGCTATTTGGAAAATGGCCCATGAACGTGAAATGGATATGCGTGTATCCTATTGGTTGACAAATCAGATGTCTGAATTTGTTGGAGTAACTTATAACGACGCGCATCTTCAAACGTTCCAACAAGTGAGCAGTTTGCTCTGTGAAATTTTATGTATAAGGTCTACAGGCCTTAAAAAACCTCGTGTTGGTTCAGTGGTTTTAGTGTACATACTTGCATACGGAAGGTTTCCTGGAAGAACCACCAGGAAATTTTCTTAAAGCTAAAATTTGCTTGCTTGAAATAGACCTAGCTGTTCTCGGTGTTTCGGGAAGGGAGAGGATTGAATTTAAGTTAAGTATTTGTTTTCCGACCTCAAAAAGTTGTCTAGTTCTTCCCCATATTTTGACTGAGGGCTTTACCTTCAGTCCTCCGTCACCCACAGGGTGTTATTATATTTTATATAAACTTTCGTTAATTGCATTCGTCGCAAACTGATGAATCATCGCGGAAAGTAGAATCCCCTTAAAACATAAAATTACTCACCGAGGGGTATGGGAGGGTGGGAAGTGGGGTATGGGAAAGGGAAAAGCGGGGGATGGTGAAGTGTCAGAGTTTTAAAGTTCTCAAAGTAATAGTTATGTCCTAAAATACCCATAATTCAGAAGTTCATAATAGTTACCTATGTATTTACATATCGTTAACGAAAGGTTTCCAGATTTCTAACCAAAAATTTACAATGAACCTCCAGGAACATATCATAAAAAAAAACTAATTTGCAATCTGACAAAGACTGCTGGAGAAAAGAAATTTCGTTGGCTCTGTCTACCCGTGTAATGAGAGCCAACAAAAGTTTTCTCGCTGTCGATAAGCTATACATAGCTATCTGTCTCTGTTCTTAGGGGTAAATTAAACAACCTGCAAGCAACGTAATTAGTCTTTCGGGTGTGACGAAGATGCAAAATTTGCATTTAGATAAATGTGACAAAAAAACCAAGTTAGTTAAGCAACAAAGTGTGTGAACTCGTCACGCCTGGCTAGTCATTTAGGCCAGCAAAAACGAATACAGAATTAATTTTAACGTTGGAGGAAGCAAAAAGTGTCAAAATGTATTCTAGTTAGGGAAGCTGTGTCACGAAAAGGGGTAAGTCAATCTATTACTCTCAACGAGAGTATATTCGTGTTGATTGTTCGGAAGTTTTCGTCCCTCTGAGCGGTTAGGGTTGAATGAGTTGAGCTCATGTAGGGAATCCCGTAAGTTAAAACTATAGATTGGAGACTGAATGCGCCCAGCTTTTGTGGGGAAAGCACAGTTGATTTATGTACAGTGACGAAGCCCTTTATGTTAATGCTGGCCGTTACAAATATACCATTTAATGAGAAGTTTTAATTGCGTTTAATTGTTTATTTCACAAACCATAATTGGGCTCTTTCTTTATCATATTTCGAAAAGTCGTTGTAAAGCTCTGGTTTTAAGGATGCTATGTGGTTTTTCATTCATTAAACTTTAAGCATACTAATAACGCTTAACAACACACGTGGGCGTTACCATCGTTTTGCCCGCTTCTGTGTTTAGTTATCAAAAACATGCCTGCTGCACACGCTTGTAGTAATTAAAGGAATTTCATTTGTGCGAATTATAGTTCTTTATATATTCACATATTCAAATTTTTCTGACTCTTGATGGAGTTTTGGCAGTTACGGTTCCTCACTCAACTGGTTCAAAATTTATGTACTTTGTCAAGTAAAATCAATGGAGAGAAATAATGGCTCACAATAGTTGCATTAAAGGAATCAATGTAAAATAAAGAGGACCATGTGAAAGCCCTCCATAAAGTTTAAATTTCTTTTGGCAACTTTGACGAAAAACCGACGACCCAATTGATTCAAAATTAATGTTTGTTTAAGGCACAAATGCCTCGATTGAAAGGACATGTCTAAACAATGGTCAGTCTAAATATTGGGAATTGTGATTATTGCTCATGGAAAAGAAGAGAGGGGAAAAAGAAACTGAAAGGCTTGATGAAACAAAAAAAAAAAAAAAAAACAAGATTAAATATCGATGAAGGGGGTGATGAGATGGGGTAACGGGACAGACGGAAAGATGTGTATTAAGAAAAAGACCGGTGAGGCAGGAATGGGCAAGAGGTATGTAGCGAGACAGACGGTGTGAGAAAGACGAAAAGATGAGGGGACAGGGAAGAGAAGGAAACGTGAGAAGAGTCGGTCTGGAAGGATGTGACAAGGAAAGTACAGAGGGAGAGAAAGATAGTTGAAAAGGGGCAATGAAGAAATATTGGTAAATGGATGATGAGTTTGAAGGGGGGGGGGGTAAGGAAACTATCGTCCTAACCTTAATTTTTATCACTATCAAAAAGGGAAACTTTCAATCAATGTCTCGATGAAAACGTTCTTTAAAAATCACACAACTTGATGTATGAGGAAAAGCCAGATGTTCTACAAAGGAATGGGGCTTGCATGGGTCAGCATCCAACTGAGTTGGTTTAGAAATATAAATAAAATTTATACAGAAATTTTAGAATGAACATACAGTGGCGGAGCTTCCATATGGTCAGGGGGCGGTTGCCCCCCCCCCCCCCGACGGACCAAAATCGTCTGTCGGCGCCCTTTTCAGCTTTTTAACATACTTTACTCTTGCACCATTATATTTGGCAAAAGACATAATTTAGTAGCGTTGTTTTCAGGCCAAGATAAGAAAATGCTCACACAGCCATCAGTAACTGTACCATCTGCACTTTATTCTGATAAAAAGGGTCATTTTCTGTAATATAGGGATAGGTTTTGCGGAAACGTATCTTCATGTTTTATACGCACTAATGAATGTTGTCGCTGTGCTAAGTTAATTACTTCCATACAAAGCGTGATTATCAGCTTACAAAATACACAGACTGACATTAAATTCATCCTCCCAGCCAATATAAGATGTTGCAAAGGGCGCAACAATAATTGTAGCGCATATAGCCCTCTTGTTGTCGGGAATAATTGTCAACATAGACAATAAAAAGAGTTTATAAAAATACCAAAATAGCTACCACAACATTTTTCAAAATCATTTGAAGAGAACATTCAGGTAAAAATGAAATAAAACTGTTATCATAGTGGTAATGGTTTAAGAGTTTTAATGAGCAGCTTCCATTTTGCTTTTCTTCAAGTGACTATTCTCATGATAAATGGCTATTTCTGACACTGCTCGATAATCCCATGAGAATGCCTATTTCTGTACCTTCGTGGTCTTAAAAGGCAGAAAATTGCATCTAATTAGCCTGGTTTTAGGCTACTTTTATTTATTATGAATTCGGTACCTAAAGAGCCAAGCAGACCTTTTGTCTTGGCTATTTTTTGATGTACTTAATTAATGGCTATTTCAGAGTGGTCACATGATGTAAAATACGTCCATTAATGTTCTTCGTGTACTTATCTTGACTTCCATACACCAAAAATGTACACCTAACGGTGATTAATTTCCATAACTTTTCCACCTGTAAGATTGCTAGCTATTTGGCTCTAGCATGTTTAATCTTTATCTTCACAAAGTAGCCCATTATCACATTAAAATCTTAAATCGAGACCTGACAATAACACAAAATATAATGACCGCCTATACTAGAATGTGAAAGAGAGGAATAGAAACATGGTTTTACGCATGTAGGGGAAAGGGGGGGACTTGCTCTCCCCTGGAAAATAAAGAAAACCTCAAAAACGAAGAAAAAATTAAGACAAAGACGAAGCAAAAATTAACATCAACATTTCTTAACAGTTCACTCAGTGTTTTTCCTTTTTATATGCGGTATAAATAGGTTTTATAAGAAATGCCATTTCCAGCGACCCGAGGGGCATTTCGGACCAATTTTATTTTTTGCGCTCCGCGCCAACCATCGGTGGCGCGGAGCTTTTTCCGTAAGACAGTTTTGTCCCCCCGATTTTTTTTTGCGGAGGCCATGGATAGAAAATTTAAACATGTTTTAATAGAAAAACTTGCTGAGGAGAAACGGCAAAGTAGTCTTCTACCAGGTGAGGAAATCAAATGGAAAGTCTGAAAAGCCGTGGCTTCGATCGTGCTGAGGCTAAGGGTATATACTCCTTTGAAACGCTCCTGTAGACCATTTTCGCCCCTCTGATCGAAATCCCTAGATCCGCTACTGGAAGCATACCGAGAAATCATAATACTAAACCTATATCTACGTTCATTCAACTCATTTGCATAAGCTGGTGTTTCACCTCCTTACTGGGGAATTTGAGCAAAACTAGGAAGGAAAAGGGATAGGAAAGAAGTTAAAGGGGAAACTTTTAACTGCTTCCCGAAGAAGTTATTACGCCCACTGAAGGACAGCACTTGACCCACCGCACTGCCCTCAGATCTTTAACATCATTGGTCTGTCATGTATGGCTCCATTTTAGACTGGATGAAAAGAACACATACTACACATGATCCTGGCCAAAAGGCCGAGATGCGATCCTAATAAACTCTTTAAAACAGTGTCGTATGAAGCAATATGGAAGTGTGGTGGTGGTGGTGGGGGGGGGGGGGTCAGTTTTGGACCATGCAACTGACCCTACCCTATTGACTAAAAGGTTCCTTTTTTTGCTAAATTTGTGCGCTTTTTTCTACGCGCAAAAAAAATAAAATAAAAAAGAAAATACCTGATTCTGAACTGACACTCTCCGATGACGTTTCAAAAGTTTCCCTAACTTTGCTGTTCTTTCTAGTCAAAATATTTCAAAACCAAGAGCTTTCATTGAAGAAAATTTGGAATTCTATGAAATTAGCAATGTAGCTGTTGGTTTTTCTCAATGATGTGGTGTCACATATGGTGAATATCCAATTTTGTCATTTCCAGAGCTCGGAAAAGTTTACCAAACTGATTTATGAACGAGAACTAATGCATTTCATATTGCATTTTGCGGCGCGCGAAGCGAGCCAGGAATTTTGCTTTTTTGAGATTTGGAAAAATGAAAAAAGGGGTTTTCTGACTCGGGGAGTGGGAGGGCAGACCTCATCTTTCACTGAGGGGGGGGGGGCTTCGTCCCCAGCCCCTGCTTCCTACGCCTATGTTTTAAAACCAGAAACTGAAAGTTCAAATACATCTTTCAGGCTCTTAACTGAGGTCATAAACTGACAAGATGCAACCATATGGTACAACGTGTCCTAGTTCTATACCACCCATATTTTGCTGCAACTCATAATAAAAATTCAGTTCCTTGCAATATGGGAGGCAAGTTTGGGCAAAAAGTTTTCTTGATACGGTATGGACCATTAGTCAGGTAAGGGTGGCGCTATGCGAAGATAATGTCTTGAACGTCTCTTTGCACAGCTGAAGCACAGCTTAGAATTCCACAATTTGAAGAAAATTATTACGTAGTTGCTTAAAAATTTAAACGATTTGTTCACTTTTCTTCAATTAACGATGTTTAATAAGCAGCTTTGGGTTGTTTAAATTGAAACAACATTGAGCGGTTCACTGGTTAATACGTGGACAACTTATTTAGTTTTATTTTAACCGTGTGAGGGAAGGCCATGACGCGCTGATAAAATACCTACTGGATCTTACACCGTTTCGTCAAAGGCAAGTGCCCGGCCGTCATCAAATCGATCATCATTTGATTGGAGCAGGGAACTGTCGGAACACTCACCTAGTCCGAGTTAGATCGCTGTAAAAGATGGTCAAAATGTGACCATTGTCACCCGATTAGATAACATTGACTGTGGCCATGTGAATATTAATTAATTGCCTTCTAACAACACCCACAATTTAGTTAACTACTTGAGAGCTTGTCGAGTTTCATCAAGGGCCCATTGGTAGTGTAGTGGACCCAAACAATTTTAGGAGACCAAACTCCGCAATTGACTTATAATATAAATTCAGGACAATAATTTTCATCGCAGGAACAAATACTTTAGCTAAATGCCTCACTAAAAGGATTTCTTTTCAAATTTAAAACAAAAACATTAAATGATAGCTCACAAATCTATATTATTATTAGTTAAACCAATCTAAAAAAGTCCCAGGCAACATTCGAAAGTCTTCCAAGTGCAATCTCGGCGCTTCTTCTCTTTGAAAGAAATGGTTAAATCGGTCCCAACAGATTGGAAAACCTCGGAATCGAAATAACTATAAGATCACCATCTCCCGATTGCCTAGAATAACGTCGGTGTTCACGCCTAGCTTCCTCAAGTTAATCAGCCAGTGTGGCACAGTAGATATTTCTCTTAGGACCCAATAAATTGAAAATGATGTATAAATTATCTTAAACCTGAATGACTCTGATGGAAATATTCCTTCACACACGACAACACGTTCCAATAGAAACCAGCCAAGAGCTGGTTTGTTTTTCCCGCTGAGGTCCCAGTGGTTCTTAAAGCAATGAACTATTACTGCATGACGAAAACCCATCCCGAGGGGTCGTGACACCCTTCTCGACAAACGTTACGTAAATATATCTTGGTGCAAATTTAAGTTACGTGAATAATAGACAATAAAATAGCTAAGACAATCACGGATATTCAAATTTAGACGCTGTCATCTTTTTGTGTCGCAGATTTATAGTGAAATAATTCCCTATAGTGCGAATTTCTCGATACGATATCACGTTTACGCTAAAGGAAGCAACTTGTTTTGTTTTACAAATATGTAAAACGTTAATGATTGTGAATTCATTGAGCATGCTATTAATTATATAATAATTAGGCCTCCAGGGCCGGTTGTTTTATGACGCTGAACGACCTTGAATGCGAGAGGAACCTGTGGCTAATGAATTACAATTTCATGTCGAGTGGCAACAAACTCGGTAATATAACAAGTTTGGTATCTTTTTAAAAGACCTGTTTGGGAAAACTGTATACTGTCCTAGCATGAAAACCCACCTTACTTTGACCAGGACCCCCTACCTTCCGGTTGTTGAGCTTCATTGCTTCAAATGCCACTGCACATATCCACTCGGTCAAAGAACCGGTTCAAAATTAATTTAATTAATCCAACAAAGAAAGTAAAAAAGATTAAAAGAAGAAAGAGGAATAATGTGTGGCACATGTTTCTCCCATTGAAAAATTTTCCAACTTCTGATGAGATTAGATAATTGTTTTAGAGGGTACTAGTTTTACACTATTGCAGTTTCCTTAAATGCTGTAGGAAACCATATACGCTCTCTGGATAGCCCTGTAAGTCCACCCTTGAAATACTTTTTTGTTGTTGTTTTTTTTTTTTTGTTGTCGTTGTTTGTTTTGTTTGTTTGTTTGTTTGTTTTTTTTTTTTTTTGCAGAGTGCACATTCATATTTGAACTCTATCGATAAATATCCGAACATTATGTGGTACTTTTTGTAACACGACACATTCAATACCACCAACATTGCTTTCAAACGTACAATTATTCAATGTAAGCTAGCAATAGGTGTTCATTTCACGTACAGAGAACATATTACTAGGTCGTTCTAAAAACTTCATGATATTACCTCATGATATTACCTCATGATATTACCTCATGATATTACCTCATGATATTACCTCATGATATTACCTCATGATATTACCTGAAAATAAGAACAAATGAAGAATAATATTTAAATCGGTCCCTTTTTTGATTTAGAGAATGAATTAAAATGACACTTTCTCTGGTGTTCCTCGATTCTTCATTCAAGAGACACAAATCAAACGTTTCAGAAGTTTTGTTCCTCCAAACAGAGTATTCTCTCCGGCAACTCGATTCTTCAAAAGAGCTACGTCTAAATAACCATTTTTTCGATCTTCGTTACCTTCAAATACTGTTTTGAAATTTACATGTATTCAATTTGGAATCCCAGTAATATTATTATTCGTTTAAATAACCATGCAAACTTAAACAAGTATCAAACTTATATACCATTACATGTATAAAAATAACCATAGTTAAAGGTCAAGAGTAGCCACCTCAACTAGAAATAGTGTAATAGACTGTCCTGTTTCATGATTGGCTGTTGAGGGTCATGTGGCAACATTCTTCTCTTCAAATGTGAAACTTAATGCTTGCAGGGTAAAAAAACGATGAAAGATACTTCCATGAAAAATAAGAAGAAAATTGTGATATTTAGCTGATGCTTCAAAATAAGTTTGTGGGGACTACTTTCGACCTTTATTAAAGACAAATATGAATTTCTACCGCAATGCAATACATACTTGAAAATGGAAATAAATCTTTGAGAAAGTCAATAAAAGCTTCACCTCCCTGGAATCCTCTTACTAATCTCTCGTGAACATAGCCTTACATAAATGACTCGGCTGTTCCTTTGCATTTTGTTTTACTTCTATCACCAGCGTTTCTTGTTTTGATCAACTAGATACAGAGCAGGATGTCGACAAGTCTCTCTGCCTGTCGTCTGCTTAACAAATTCGTTTCCCGCTAATTTAAACTAGGCTGAAAGCACGACGAGTGTCCCAAGAGATCGCGATGGTCTTCTGGCTAATTGTAAGAGGGAAAAGCTGACCGTTACAGAGCTACCTAATCCACCGATGACAGGGTTTAAAGGATAATCTTTGCAAGATTGAGGAAACGTAAACCGATTACCGTAAAACCATTTAACTGGAAACTGATATTTTTGGCATCATTTGAAATATAAAGAACGCAAGTTTTAGAAGACTTGGTATGAGGCTCTCGAGACTGTGTAGAAACATGTAATGTATCAAATCCTAGTTAAGGACATGTTTTGTAAACTGAATGGGTAGCAATTACGTGATAGTAATTGCTACCTGCCACTCCACCTCACCTTACCAAGCCCATTCCAAAAGAGAAACACAGTTCGATAATTACTCTGTACACTTAGCATGTGGACAAAAAGAATCATATGCAAGAATACGGATACTAAGTGATCTTAAGATTTGTCGGACCTTTGCCGGCTATTGTGGGTCCATCTTCTAGTTTTTCGTCTACTTGTAACAATTGTTACTAGGGGTGCTCCCGTGAGCGCACATCGATAAAATACTTTCTGCGCATGACCAGTGACGCCGTTATGCCTAATTGAAATGCCCTGGTGTCACGTGCACGACCTCTCTAAACCAAGTGATACATCATACTGTATAGTAAAAGCCTAAAGTGTGAAAGGTTCCGGATTGGCCTATCCTATCGAGCACCAGTGCCATATGTTACATTTACCACTGATCAATTGTGTACTGTGTAATGGTAATATTTTAAACACGGATCCCTCTTATTTACGACTTGTTTGCCATTGTAATGATTTCAAAGTTTCGGCCTCTTGTCCATTATCGTTGAAGAGGTCATCATTTCACAATACTCACATTGGCGATCTGTTACATGTCGACGGTTAGAATTCATCTTCCGAGAAACTAATTGAAACACGATAACAAGCCCGCTCCGTTTCACTTAGAGAGGCAGAAGACACAAATAATTACATTTCGTCGAATAAAACACATTCTCATTTTCTTGTTTTCTTGCCTGTAGACGTTAATCGCTAAAGCTTGATAAGATTCGGCAGCCAATTATAGGGCCAAAAGGGGCAAAGTATTTTGCGATAGTTAGATCTGCAATTATTATTCTATCCCTTTGTGTACTTATTGGTTTGACCAATGTCATATCTGGAATTTTATTGTCTAATGTTAACCTCTATGTGGTAAATCTAACTCATTTAATTCCAATGCAAGTTGATCTGCATTTTAGGTGAATTAAGTCCTTTGTTTTGCTTTAAATAGCAAAGAGGCTTGTTTTCCAAAATTAGTTGTCCTCGAAAGAAATGGAAGTTTTAGCTAAAACTTCTTGCAAGTATGGAAATATTATACGCAGGAGATAAGTTTCATGGTACAAAATGTCCTTGTCATACCTATGAAGGGAAGCGAAATAAACTTTTTGAAATATTCCTAACTTTAAATTGGTTTCGATAAAAGGAAAGGCAGTGAGATGCATTAATGGCCGCACGTAGAGTGTTCGCGAGCTTGGGCCTACATGCTTTACAGAATTTTTTATTTATAAAAAAAAAAAATGTCATACGGGTTTTCTAATTGGAGGAAAATAATTTCCCTGGCTTGCATTCCATTGCACTTTTTTAGTGTTCGTAATTACCAAAGATTTTTAATTTGTATATATCAAAAGCGAATTTCGTGACACATTATTAAATTCCTTTGCATCTTATTGGATGATTGGTGGTCACATAACATCAGTTATTTGGCACTGACCTACAATAGTGAGTGACTCGTGTGGATTGAACACATGCTGTCACATGCGGTACGTGCAACCAAATTTTGTGAAAGATCAACGTATTTAGGAGGTTAGGTGTAATAAAAAGAATAAAACAATGAACGTTTACCGATAGTGTAATCATGAGAAATTTCTTTCGCTGACGCAATGAACGTAGTGTTCAAATCGACTTCTCTTTGAATATAACGTGCAATCATTCAATGTATCAAATTTTTCATATTATTGCACTCATAAAAATTAGTTTGGTAAAATAATAGGGTTAATCTCCCCCTGTTGCAACTCCTGTTATGTATAACAATGGATATGCACCTTTATCCCCCCCCCCCCCTGCAGTTGCACAGTCTAAAAGAGAGAAACAACCGTCGTCCAGTACGGTACTATTTATCAATAAGTAGCTGTACAGTGTACTGTATAACTACCTTTAACACACAGGAATGCACCCCCAGTAAAACTGGATGAACATAGTGACAAATGCATGCAATACACGCATGTATTATCAAAAGAGAAATGCATCATATGCAGGTTTCTCCCTTCGAGGGTTTGTTAAAGGGAAGGTTTAAGCAAAAATTTAATTTTCATATGTGAAAGAGGAACCAAAACTACATAGTGTGGTGAAAGTTCCATTCAAATCTGACATGTAGTTCTCGAGATATCAGTAAATAAAGTCAGTAGATTTGTGTTCCAAAGTGAGTTTGAGGGCAGCAGAGCTTATATCACTTCCTCACATTAACAAGGAATGCTTTGTTTCCCTTTGTTTTATTAGACAGTTGTGTTGACCTTGGAGTTAACTGGAATAGGACCTCCCTGTGGGGGATGCAAAGTTTGTAAAGTTCTCATGCCACTTAGGCAATCACATTTTAATAATGTGGGTTTTTTAAGAGAAAATCAACTCTAAAGTTTAAAGAAAAACAAAAGACTGTTCACTAATGTGGGGACATGATGTCATATGTGCTTGCTTCAAGTTCACTTTTTGTTGAAAATGTGAATTTTTACGTGCTCATATCTTGAGAACTACACATCGGATTTCAATGCAAATTTCACCAAAATGCTTAGAATAAGTACCCCTCTTAGATACCAAATCCTGTAATGACCTTAAACCCTTCTTTTAACACTCTCTGGTCGAAAACTAAAAACCTTTTTCATTTAAAGTAGGCTAAGGCAAAGTCTAAATATATGTTTAAAAATTAATGCTTTGTGAAAAAATGTCGAGACTCGGTTGATTATAAGACGATTGCACGTATCCTACAATAATCCCAATGCTTTTGATCGTCTTGAAATGTATCCCGAGGAGCGGACGAAGTTTTTTCGTTCGGCTAATTGCTATGGAAAACCTAAAGAGAGGAAGTCACATGATCTTACTAAACTTAACAGGCAAATGGCATACATATATACTGGGGGTGTAAGACACCTTGCTCCTATAGGCCATCAACTCTCACTTC
Organism: Holothuria scabra; assembly: GCA_037179385.1. Taxonomy (NCBI): domain Eukaryota; kingdom Metazoa; phylum Echinodermata; class Holothuroidea; order Aspidochirotida; family Holothuriidae; genus Holothuria; species Holothuria scabra. The sequence continues at coordinate 4,923,316 of CM074192.1, read as the reverse complement.
AAATGATAAATTTTGAAGTAGTTTTCAAAAAATAATTCACACCGAAATTAAGTTACTAATCTTTCAATTCTTCTATCCTTACACTGAAAACACAAATAAGTCAAAGTGGTGTCTGAATTGACTAACCACATTGGCCACTCACATTCGACTAATTTGTGATAATATCTGACTAATTTGTAAGAATATCATTCAAAACTTACTCCCATTCGAAAAATTTAGTCAAATATTGATCAATATTGTTGACTTGCGTGATTAGTCAGTTCAGGCACTGTTTGACTAATTTTTGTTTACGGTGTATTGAAACAGTATAATGATCAAAATGACCAAAGAGTTCCCCTAAAGTAGACCTTGCTGTGATGAAAAACCGTTGCAAGACTTAATCATTCTATTGCCACGCTGAAGAAAGAACTAACACTCGCTGTGAAGGTTACTTTTTGAAAGTTTAAATTTTCACATTTTTAGAAATCTTTTGTTGTCCCCCCCAGGACAGACGACATTAAATAGGTTTTGGTTTTTTTTCTATGAATAGTCCAACTCAATACCTTTAACTGTCCCCATAATGCATCAGGAGAGATTACTTGACGCAGAGTGCAGTCAACTCAAAAGACAGATATCACAGACAATATTTCAAGTTTTGAGGGTAAAATTTTGGGAGGGTATTTTAGGGAAGCAGTTTAAATTCACTAGGAGATTTAATTGGAAAACTCTAGTTTGCCTTACGGTTGGTAACGTCATGTCTTAAAAAGAACTAGTATTTACTAGAAATGTAAATTTGGCCAGTCTTTATGATGTTAATTCATTCCGAAATGGACATTTGCAAATGATATGAAATTGTTTTTAAAATTTTCAAAATAACTTGGATTGAAAGTCTCAACGGAACAATTTGACTACTGACAAAATTTAAAGAAATGTTACACAAGTATACAGGATTTCAGGAAAAATGGATCGTTAGGCTATACATGAGAAAAAATCGACAGTGCGTAAGATTTAGACGGAATAATTTGTAACCAGTATCCCTGGTACTAAAAATTTATTTTACGTGTATATGAACAAAGGCAAATGTTCAAAATCGAAAACGATATAAAGTCAATTTACGAATATCACAATGAGACTGAAGCTCTGAGTCAATGACCTGGAAAATATGGCGGAACTTACTCACTTAGAAGCATGTAATGGGTAAATGTTTAGCCTGCTGATGTCTAGTAAAATATTGTGAGCTGGTATGCTGAATGCATTGGTTAAGGCAGACATACCGTATCGATTCAAGAAGACTGATTTTGAACAAAAATGCCTTTTAAAAAGTTAATTTGCAGATTAGGTTGTATATTTTCAGCTAAGCAGCAGAACTTACCGCTCCGATTGAGAAGTCAAAATGTCATATTTCAGCAACCGGATACATAAAGCAGGGTGTATTTTGATTACCTCGACAGTTAGGAGGATGAGAGCATGTGCAAAAAATCACCAAACTCACTCAAGGAAGAATGACCAAAATATTTTTGAAAATGCCCAATGAAAATGTATTCTGGAACAATTTTGTAGCGGATGCAAAGTTTAAATACAAAGGAGGTTCAATAGAGTTATTCTCTGTTAGGGGCAGTGGCGGAGCTGCCATATGGTCAGGTGGGCGGTCGCCCCCCCCCCCCGACGGACCAAAATCGTCTGTCGGCGCCCTTTTTGGGTTTTCAACATACTCTACTCTTGCACCATTTTTGGCAAAAGACAAAATTTAATAGCGTTGTTTTAAGGCCCAGATAACAAAATGCTCAAACAGCCACCAATTAATGTACTAACTGCACTTCATTCTGATGAAAAAGGTCATCTTCTGTAATATAGGGATAGGTTTTGCCCCAAACGTATCTTCATGCTTTATATACGCACTAATGAATGTTGTCGCTGTGGTAAGTTCATAGCTTCCACACCAAGCGTGATTATAAGCTTACAAAATACACAGACTGACATTAAATTAACCCTCCTGGCCAGTAAAAGATGTTGCAAAGGGCGCAGCAATAATTGTAGCGAAAATAGCCCTCTTGTTGTCGGGGATAATTGTCAACCTAGCCAATAAAAAGACGTTTTTCAAAATCATTTGAAGAGAACATTCAGGTTATAATAAAATAGAACTGTTATCATAGCGGTAATGATTTAAGAGTTGTAATGAGTAGTTTTCATTTTGCTTTCCTTCAAGTGATCATTATCATAATAAATGGCTATTTCTGACACTGCACGATAATTCCACGAAAATGCTTATTTCTGTACTTCCGTGGTCTAAAATGCCAGAACATTGCACCAAAAAAAGCTTAAGTTTAGGCTACTTTTATTTATTATGAATTCGGTATCTAGAAAGCCAAGCAGACCTCTTGTCTTGGCTATTTCTTTTAATGTACTTAATTAATGGCTATTTCAGAGTGATGCATGATGTAAATTACCTCATTCAATGTTTTGTCTCCTGTACTTATCTTGATTTCCAGGTGCCAAAAATGTACACCTAACGGTGATTACTTTCCATAACTTTTTCCCTCTGTAAGATTGCTTGCTATTTAGCTCCAGCAGGTTTAATGTTTACCTTCAAAAAGAAGCCGATTATTACATTAAAATGTTAAATCGAGACCTGACAATAACACACAAAATATAATAACTGCCTTCATACTAGAATGTGGAAGAGAAGGATAGAAACATGCGCGTCCGCAGGTAGGGGCAAGGGGGGACTTTCCCTCCCCTGGAAAATGAATTAAAAAAAACTGAAAAACGAAGAAAACATAAAGAAAAAGACGAAGAAAAATTAACATCAGTATTTCTTAACAGTTCACTCAGTGTTTTCCCTATTTATATGCGGTAAATATGCTTTAGCATTGTCATTTCCAGCGATCTGAGCGGCATTTTAGGCCAAAATTTTCTTGCGCTCCGCGCCAACTCATGGTGGCGCGGAGCTTTCCCCCTACAAGAATTTAGTCCCACTCCCCTGAATTTTCTTCAGCGGAGGCCCATGGATAGAAATTTTAACATGTTTTAATAGAAAAACTTGCTGAGGAGAAACGTTAAAGTAGTCTTCTACCAGGTGAAAATCAAAATAATGGAAAATATGAAAAGCCGTGGCTTCGATCCTGCGCAGGCTCAGGGTATTTACTCCTTCGAAGCGCCCCTGCAGCCCATTTTTGCCCCCTCTGACCGAAACCCCTAGCTCCGCCACTGGTTAGGGGGGCTTTTTGAAACTTTGATATAAAATTTTGCCTATTGGCAACTCTTACGGGAAGAACGCAAAAATTAAAACGTCCGTCTGAAACTATGTGCAAAGTAGAAACACAATGAATAAGTTGTACTCATAACCGAGAGTACGCTAATTGGGAGGCATCGCGGAAGAGTATGTCGTAATCTCAACTCAGGTAAACCAGGAAGTTGCAACAGACCTAGTGAGTTTTCAATGAGCAAATATGTACGATACTTCGCACCCTCTATCTTTGTCATTCATTTGGGAGATACCATCTCAGAAAGGGACGCTTTGAGAACTTATTTGGTTATAGACGAATCCGATCAGCTCTTGTGTTTAGTGACTGTAGGCAGTCATTAGTAGGGTCCATCAGCTTTAAATCGTCTGTATTTATTGTTTACATGAATTTCAAACCCCTTTTATTCAGTAAAAATGAAGGAATCAATGCACAATTTAGTGTACATGCATCCATGATACAGATAAGCAAGGAAATTGAGAGTTTGAAAGGATAGAGGCCCCAGTTATGGCCGACTGAAATCTGAACTTCACTTGCTCTCCGGATTCGTCTGCAGCCTAAAAAGCTAGTATGTATAAACTGTGATATAATTGGTAAAGTTCCAAATGAACTGTGTGTCGCAAAAGACTTGAGTAAATTGTTTTTTATTTTATCCTGTGTTAGAGTGCATTTTTTGGAGCAGGGGGCAAAACTTTCCTTACTATCCCGGCCCCCTTTTAGAAATTGATTGTTTATAACAGATGGCTTTAGATGGTAACTGGTGATATCTTGGACAAAGCTGTTAACGGGCAAGAGCAGTCTCCCAAACTTGAAGGCGTGTAGTAGTCTGTTCTGATTTATGATTGGCTCTTGAGAGTCATGTGATGATATTTCTATTCAAATGTAAAATTTGCGAGGATTAGATGCTTCTTTACCTTAAATATGCAATACTGAGGTGATAAAATATTATAACAGATACTTTGAAGAAAAAAAGAGCTAGATTGTTGGATTAACCTGCTGCTACACACAAGTTTTGGGTGAGTGTTCTTTACATTTGAAAGATTATTGTGTAAGGGGTTTGTCGTTATTTATTAACATTTTTCCGTGACATTACACTTCCTCAATGCCGGTATACTAGAATGCTCTAATCAGAAACTCCTGGACATAACAGAATGGAAGCGATAGTATGGTGCTCTCAGCTGATATCGAAATGGTACAACAAAGAAATAATTTGAAAAAAAAAATTATTTGTGCCTCTCTTGACGGATGCACGATACAAGTCTTGTACCTCTTGTTTAATTCCATGCGTTATCGTCCTATGGTCATCAGATATGAGGCGTAAACCGGGACGATTACGGGCGGAGAGCACCAAATTCCTCTCAAGAATTGTTGTAAAACCCGTGTCCGAATCTTAAGAAATATCATTGAAATGCTTCTTCAGCTGGTTCCTCAGAGCAAGCATTTTTTTATAGTTATGAATAGGTCTAATAACAAAATAAACGGAACAGCATTGACAGCATTGCAGATTTCTACTGCCCAAGGAAAAACGGGTCAGTACCTGTTCTTGGATCTGCCTTGCAATAGGATGCTCTTTGAAAGAAGTTCAAATGCAACTTAGAGTGTATATGTTACCTGCATTCCTCGCCAAATGGGAATCAACACGGTCTTGATTCGACTTTTTTCTGTTCAAAAATTCTCTCGACTCGACTGGTGAAAAGCCGAAGGGCAAAACCAAACAAAGTACTTGCAGGCAAAGGAATTCTTACCGCTGGAAAGAGCTACATTCCCGTTAGGACACAAAAGTGGACCGACTGGGCGTAGACTTGTCTACATCATAGGTCTGTCATGCGTGACCCCGTTCTAGGCGGAAGGAAAGGAACAGATTCGCACGTATGTGAACATATGTGTATGCCTGTACTTTTGAAACGCTTGGCTTCCACGCATTATTTTCAAGACATCAACAGCGGATACTTCTCATACTCAGTTTGTGCATTTATTCCATCTTGACAAGGAACACTATCGCTTTTGACGAAAATCAGAGGTCTTCTGAGATCACCAGAGTTAAAACATGAAAACAGTGCAAACATCTTATTTCAAAAATACTTCTTTTGCCACAAGGAATCCTTCTAGAAAAGTCCTATTGGTTTCAAACACCTTATCCTTTTTAAACTATCAATCTGTCAATTGCATGTGTAGAAGTTTTAGTAAAATTGCGGACGTGGATCACAAGGGGTCATTTCTTTTAAAAAGGCGTACTACAAAGTTTATATGTCTCACAATTTTGTTGCTACAGGGGAGAAAAACCGTTTAACAGTGTTTAGTTCATGTTTCCCAGTACCCTCCTCCGGCCTCCATCGAAGCTTCGTACAGCTTCGAAATTTGCCCTCACGCAATAAGCTCTACCCCCGCAAAATCCTGGATCAGCACCTAAATTATTTTCGCTGAGTTACAAACCAAAGGAGTTTTTTCTGGTGCTATCCCTCATTCAAAGTTTCAATAACAATTATCTCTACCCACAGGCATCAATATTTGTCGACAATCTTTCCCGAACGGTCGAAATAATTTAGGTCAGTTGACGCTATTACTTCGCACCATGGCACTAGATAATAACATACAGATTCTTCTAACGCGGTTATTATATCTCTTGAAATGTGTTGGTAATTCGTACGTTTATTAAAAAAGCTATTCGAACCAATTATCTAAATTCACACTTGACTTGTTCATGATAAATAGCTTTTCGCTCAAAACTCAGAGTGAAAACAAAGTGTGGCGATTGGGTTTTTCTTTTGGTCGCGGTTTGATCTTTTTCCATTCCATGTTCGATGAACTGCAAAGGATATAAGTCATATTCGGTAACCTATCCAAATGATGAGTTTATTTCAGTTTCGGTTAAAAGCAGTGGTGTCTTATTTTAATTGAAATGTTTATAATGGTCTTTGCGATTACCAAGTTGTGTTATTGAGTAACAAGATTTTGGTCCCGCACATGCATAAGAGAAGCATCTCGTTGTCACGTCAAAGTGCATCTTCTAAAGGTCACTACAACGTTAGGGATGAATTACAGTTTTAACTATTGAAAAATGTGACGTAAGTATTTAAGTGAATTCATTTCACAATATTTTCATCCCAAAAGAGAGAATATCTGTTGTATGTATGTGGTACACACGTAAGTTTATTTATCAGTACTCTTGACTAAACATGAACTATGAACCACAAGGTGGTAAGGGCGATGAATGCTGCACGTTGAATATGCAGCTGATACTGCCACAGCCGATTTTGTTGTTACCCGAATTACATAAGCATTGTTCGGCATTATTGGACAGTCGAGGAGGAGGCAGGGGTCGGGATTGTGCTGAGTTCTTTAAGCATTGCCATGCCCCTTTGAAGTATCGATGCCCTTCCGGTCAGAATACTTGGTGGATTCAGGTCTGCTTTTAATGTCGTCTTTGAAAAAATAGGTCCATTCGATGGGCATAGGTTACACTGCATGCCCGTAACACACTGCTGCATTCATTCAAAGGATGCACACTGCACTGCAATTTATGAAATCTGCATGCAATCTCTGATACAACTTGCTTAAAGGACAAGAACAAATCAAAGTAAGCTAATTAGTTACTCTAGTAAGTTTCTCATTTGAGGAGAAAAAATATTGCCACATGACTTCTAATACCCAATCATCGAGTTAGTTAGTTAGTTAGGTAGTTAGTTAGTTAGTTAGTTAGGTAGTTAGTTAGTTAGTTAGTTATTTAGTTAGTTAGTTAGTTATTTAGTTATAGTTAGTTAGTTAGTTAGTGTGTTAGTTAGTTACCTTTTGACTTGTCCATGGAGGTTAACAAGACGGAGGGGGGGGGGGGGACTTATCGCTTCAATCCTTCCTACCTAACTACCGATGAACGTGAATGGGGCCTATTGGTCACGTTCCTAAAGTCCGGAGAAATGAATGCTCCTTGCGCTACATGACTAATTGTTGGACAACTGCTACTTCTAGCAGAGTATAACTGTGCACGACTTCTTTTAAATGGGACTGAGGAGGGAGGGGTGTGCTTTGGAAAATATTCCACAAGAATGCTCGAAGAGGAGGGCAATTCTTGTCTAAAACAGAACAAAATTGTTCCTCCAAATAGTTGCACCCGTAACTCCTGTCTTGCAGAATAAGCTTCAATAAATCAAGTAAGTGATATACTATAGTGTACCGGAACTGAATTATGATTTCCTTTTGTATTCAAATTATGTCATTATTATATGCAATGGCTAAAACACCAATATATTGCGTTATCCAACAGCGCCAGAACATATTTAATAACAGTTGCTATACTATCTCTAAACTCTTTCCTGCTCTCAAGCAAAAAGTCGTCAGGCGAAACCAAACTATAAAACTGCTTCCCAAGGAAGCTATGTCTTCTGAAGAACGTTGCTGTAGTATTTTTTTCTACAGTCCTCCCGACTCTCTGGCAAAGAGCCGCTAAAGGCGGAACCAAACTACTTTTTCTAAAGCCCTCCCGACCCTCTGGCAAAAGGCCTTTCGGCGAAACCAAGCTTTAAACTGCTTTCCAAAGAAGCTAATGCCCACTGACGGACAATACCTGACCAACCCCACGGCCGTCAGACCATTTACATCATTGGCCTGTCATGAAGGGCCCCATTCTAGACTGGCCGAAAAGGACAGATACTACACATGACTTTGGCCAAAAGGCCGAGAAGTGAGCAAAACTTCGGACGGTACGAAGTAATGTCCCCCTTTTGAAAAGGCCGGGAACAAAATACGTAATTATAAACAGAACTGAAGCTACCGGTAGAAAATTTTTAGGGGACGTATTTATTGCAAAGATAAAACATTTTGATTTTGCGTAAATCAAGCCCTCGATATATATTATCACGTCACACAGCCTACACTGAGGTATTTCAAAATGTCTATGGCGTTTCTAACTGCACGAATGAGGGCGGTTTCAATTCTGCTTTGATAGATTGGCCTATTATTCACCATCTTTCGAATGACGTTGAGCAAATGTAGAATTGTTAAAACGCTGATTACTTGTCTGAATTGTAGCCTAAAAATAAACTATAAAAATTCGTCTTTTATTTTTCACGATGTCTCATGGTCTCTCTCAACCCCCTTTATTTTAATCCAGCATTATCGTCTATGCGTGTTTAAGCCGGTTTGGCGCCAAACCTTCCTAGACAGTTTATTAACAGGTTGCACCATCACCTTCATACCACTATTACGGTTTTTGTTATGACTGCATTTAAGTTCTATTATGACTTTCTCCACTCAAATACATTAAGTTTATCTTTTTGCGAGCAGCGTTAACAGTTATTATCACAATTAGGTCGATTTCAAACATTCCTCCATGCGTCTGCGCTCAAGCATATCGACGAGGAATCCTTTTTGCTGCTTAGAATTTAGCGCGTATATACCGAAGGCTGGAGGGAGAGACCTGGCGCAGTGGGGCGGGTGAATTACCGTCAGCCAACAAAGAAAGAAGACACCGGCAAAGCCAGCTACTCTTTCAGCCGGCTGAGCAGAGATCACTAGGGCAAACTCTCTTCACGATAGGTGTCAACTGTTAGCATTATGTAAATCATTCAACACTGACATGAAATGATCGACGCGTATATCTTCCCTTAATACGCGCGAATTTGTGCGAAATAGCAATTCTAATTTCGTTCGCAAACACCGGTCCGCGTCACTCGCCGTGTACGGTACACGCAACGGTTTATTTTTATTTTACCATTATTGGTTTTTTTTCTTGTGTACGGCGTGCCTTCTGTCTTCGTTGCGTAGATACGCTCTTGTCAGAATCGGAAGGAAACGAGAAAGAGAAGACCAGAAGTTTTTTTGTGGAACGAATTATTCGTTGAGGTGTGAGATTGAAAGTGTCATGGAGCAGAACGCGACTCGGCTCCCTTGGGAGGATAATTCTCAATCTAGCTTTTGATACAATCCAATTTTCAGAGCATCCAAAGTAATTAGGCGATGCTAGTGAGATGAGTTTTTGATATACATCAAGGCTGCGACTGAGGCAGCCGAGCCTCCGGATGAGAGCCTCGGAACGAGAAGCGGCTATGAGAGGTGTGAAAGTCGTCGATGACAGAAGATCAATGGAGATCCCATGTGTTTATATGGGCACGATGGCAAAATGCATTCACTTAATAGATCTCTCCGAGCTATCAGGTAATCCACCAAGTTAGCTGTGAAGACCGTGAGAGTTTGATTCTGTTGAAGGGGAATGGATACATAAACTGAGACAATGTATTTTAAATAATGTATTTCATTACGCTTTTTTGACTACTCTAACACTTTAACTTGAAACTATTATAACAACATTGCTTGCCTTATACATTTTATCTGTGCTGTATGTGGGTAATGTTATCGCACTTTCAGACTGCAGAGATCGCGAAACGCGTGAACAGTATAATAAATTCATGGGCGCGATTAGGGACATGAAAGTTGGCATTAAATATTCACAAATTTAGGGATAATTTGAAGAAAATTTGTCAAGTTCTTATTAATTATCGTCAATAGGGGAGCTACTTGACAAAATTCCTGTTAAGAATGAATTGACTGGTGTACGCACGGTTGCATGTAATAAATTTTTAACAGTAGCGGCGAAGAATCGGCTATATCTTGTTCTAAAAAGACAATATATTCCTGTTGAATACAGCAACTTATGTGAGGATATTCGCGTTGCCTCGTGGGAAAGTTTACATGAATTAACTTATTGATACTTTTTATGGTTAATATTTAAATCTGTGAAGTCAAGGTTCCCCAAGGTAGTATGGAAGATATTATCCTAACCTCACGATAAAGAAAAGTATACGTCTCCACAGAAAATGGTTAACCGATGCCAGATTACATGTATGCGCTTAAAGAAAGCGCGAGCATTACTTTAGTTCAGGCATGTTTATGCAATATTAATTTCATTAGAAACACAACGATTTTGAATTTCAAAGTGTTAAAAACACGGGTAAGAACATGTCAAGGTTTCCGTAACTTGCTGCAGGGAAACAGCTAGTGCCATGCACAAAGTTAAATAAATTCTGCAAAAGGTATTAAAACAGCAGAATATTTAATGGGTACAACCACAGTCAAATAATTTCACCTTTGGGGCATTTGAACTGAAACAGTAGCAAAGGATGAACTGTCCCAATTCTAAAAATTTCGTCAAAGATGATGACTGGGCTGCATGCAGTTATGCTTGACATTTTGATTGTTGAAAGTTATAAATGTTTCATGTTAAGTTTAAAACTGTTTTGTTAATACGAGTATAGTAGAATGATCTGCTATCATGACTGTTTAAAGGGCTACTCGATGGCTTGTCGATCTTGTATCAGGACTTTTTAAAGGGCCGCTCCATGGTTTGTCATTCTGTAGCTGTCAAGTTGGAATTGGTGACATCGAACGAAAAGCTGACAGCTTATTTAGACTTTGTAGTGCGGTTACTTTGATTAGCCTCCATCGCGAAGTAATTTGGCCAAATTGCTGCATAAATTAGGGGGCGCTTCCCTTTAGGTAACACCTTCATGGTGTAATGGAATTTACATTTTCATTGCCACGCAGTTTACACCCTTTGTCAGAAGAGCAGCACTTCCCCGCTTTAATTTGACAAGATCATCCTAAGACCAATGTTAAAGTAAACTATTTAAAGACACTACAGGATGGTCGGTTGAGCAGCTTGACCTTGAACAAGAACCAGTTATTGGCTGAGACAAGAGTGGAAGCTCCAAGCAGTTACTACATTTTAGCGCCACCTTTTTGGTTTCTCTAAAGATAATACCTATTGAGTCATGCACACGTAACCTTTGCACAACTGATGAAGGATCGTGCATTTTAGTGTTGGTGTAAGCTATGGTTTATAAGCTTAAAGGGAAATGTTGCGTTTGTTTTACAAGAAAACTTCCGTTTTAAACCAATATTTATTGACACAGAGTGATAGATGATTAAAAATAATGCAGTTTGGTGGTCTTCTTTTCAAGAAATAAGTTTTCCTCAGATTGAAATTCATAATTTGTTGCTCAAGATTAATTAGTTCACCCAAACTTTCAACATTTCAAATGATGCAACTTCCACAGGTCTTCTTGTTCATAATATTTTGAGGAGATGAAACTATTGCTGGGGTGTATGGTTGACAACTAATGGTTTGATGATGTTTTGAACTATTTTTTTTTAACCTTATTTTGGAACATTTTAAAGGCAGTACTTTCCTATAGCTATAGGAGAACTAAGTTGTCTATTTGCATTGTTTTCAGCTGCACAGTACGAAGCCAACGCTTGTCTTCATTTTGGACATAAGAGATTTTCGTTGCTAGAGTAGATCATTGTTCAGAGGGACAACTGTGTGAAGGGTATTGTTGGACACTCAATTACACAAAATATATATTGCAATGTTTGGTTGTTTGCTCTTTTTTGTAAAAAGGGTGAGACTCTTGTATTGGGTATTATTATAATTTTTGTTTGCATAAACGTTTAATTTCGCCGCGATAATATGTCCACCTGGTCCGTCAGAAATAGGTAAACCTTCTGTAAAATGTAGCAATCTACATAAAGCTTTGTGTCACGTAGTGATTGTAAATTACTTGGTAGCAGGGCATAGTCAAATATTGTCATGATTTTTTACATAGTGGCTGACATTTATACATCAATACTTAGCAAAAATTTTGCTTAAAATTAAGTTACTACTCTTTCGTCATGGTAAACTTGTACGATATTTTCGCTAAGAATTGGGAGGTAATTTTAGCCAAGATACAGTTTTTACTCCCTATTAATTAGGTGAAAGAAATTGTACCTTCTAAAAGGTCACACTTTGGTCGACCTTTTGGCCGCATTCACGTAACAGAAACACACTGCATCTTGAAGTAATAATTATTACTCCAAGCAGTGCATGCATTCGGGTCAGTTAGTGGTTGTGACATTATTTGATAAGAAGGCAAGGCCAATATTGCCGTGTTTCGTACATAGTGGCTGACATTTTATACATCAATACTTCGACAAAAATTTTATTTAAAATCATTTTTTTAGAGACTTGTCTTCCATTTGTAAACTTCAACGATACTTTTGCTACGAATTCTTAGGAACTTTTTAAGCCAAGATACAGTTTTTACTCCCTATAATTTAAGTAGAAGACACTCTACCTCTTAAAAGGTCACCGACGCATCCGGTTGGCCGTACGACCGCAGTTTTGTGGGAAAAAACAACTACCTTGATCGTTCCACTTACATACGGAATATCAGCTGTGCTATGACAAAAGCAAACGAAATCAACGATTTTAATTGTTCCAACTTGAGTCTCCTCACTTTCGGGAAACTTTTCTTACTTAGGCTTTGATTTGATAAATTATCACCATTATAAGTATGCTATGACAGTAAAATACTAAATCATCGAAGATTTACAGTATTACCATTATCAATGAAAGTTGAAAAACATAAAATCATTTTCAACATAAAATTTTCGAAATAATACAATGGATTAGGTTAGTTAGTTGGTAAGATGGAGTTTTACGGCCCAGTTTCCAACCTATCGCTTCAAGTCGAGCCGGCCACGCGTTGGGTATTCATGCTGTTTACAGAGGGATCATCCAAAAGTCATTTGCATATAAATGATTATTCATGAAAACCACAAAGCAGCGCACTTAATACGGATCAGCTTTTGGAATTGTTGACCCGATAACAGTTTTTTCTACAGAAATTCACCCATACCAAAAGGATTTTCTTACGATATAACATTTTGAGACCTACTATAGCTTTTTGTATATAAACTGTTGGCTAATTTTTGAGGCGTGCGTAATTGCTTTCAGCTATTCGAGTGACAATAGCCTTATACAGGTCCTGCGTTTAAGCCCTCTTGGAGGCAGTATTCCAGTGCCGTATAGAATGTTCTTTTTGACTCACGAACCACGACCATTTCTTTACTGAAAACTGGAAAGTAGTAATACAACGAGAAGCAATTGACGACCAGGGAAGATTGTTGATTTTTGCCCGACAATGGGCGTGGGTAACAAATGTGACGTCACGTGAAAATATCAATGGGGCTCAGGGGCAACGCCCTGATCCGAGATCAAGTAAACAATGTTTAGTTTTGAACCACCCTGCGTTGAAATAAAACATTTATCTTCAGATAACATAGGATGTGTTCTAAACAGGTTGAATACAAAAAATGCAATTTCGTCTTATTCTATTTTACATGAAGGATTAACGTTTGGTAGCCTAGATCTGACACATTAAGTGTTTGTGATTGGAAATGATAAATGATTTCAATGATTATAGGAATGGGATAGGGTTTTGGAAAGACTTGAGCAATCATATATGTTATTCGTTTAGCTCGTCTTGCCGTATCCGTTTTAGCACGTAAAAAGCGCCATTATATATGCAATAATAATTTAACTGCCTTTGAGGAGAGCGATGACCATATAAAACTACATACGTTTTTAAACTGTAAATATGATTTACCTGATACTTTCTGTTGCAGTCTTGTAGGTTTTAAAAGGGTTAAGTTTTTCCATTTTAAGTATTGCTTTCTGCCTTCTCTTTCCTTTTACCGACTTAAAATTAACAGGATAGCCTCTCCGTGAAAATGAACCTCCTTCACTCACCTCCCACAAACACCAACATTTGATTGTTCACGTCTGTTTAATAATATTTTGTATGAAAAAATAAAATCGTTTACATGCATGCCACTTTAATATGAAAAGTACCGTATTTCTGACAGTAATCTCTTGTTTCTATTAGCCGTATTATTAACATGATACGGTACCGTATAGCCTGAGTCAACAAACTTTTAAGAAAATATAGCCACTACAGATTATTTCCCTACTTTATGAATCGCCCAAGAGGCAACATGATTGGCCCTGTGTACAAACATTGACACATCGGCGAACTAGGTTACATTGGCCAGGGAGCTTTGCCGCCCAGTGTCCAACTATGGTTCAAGTCGAGCCGACGACGGCCCTTTGTCGCCAGTTGTGGTTCACTGGCTTATTTTCCCTACTCCATTGCTTATGCTGAGCACCAAGCACAATGACCGCAGGTTCCATTTTTAAAGTCTTCAGTATGACCCGACCAGGACCCGAACTCCGCAAGTCGGACAAATAATTTGAGAGAATAAGTGGTGAAAGAATCGTCCCAAGTTAAAGATAAGCAATACATTAAGGTCCGTAACCATCGACAAAGACTTGATCAAGTCGACAAATCATAAAATTTGCCACATCAATTACCTTACGGCAGTCCACGGCCGTTATCGCCTTGGCTTTGATGTCTTTGGCATAACTAACTCTCTGACTGTTTTGACAGCGACTTCTTGCATATAATTTGAATATATTACACAGAACAAAACCCACATGGTGTGAACTGTCACACGTTTTAATAATTTCCTTAATTATCAAACTGAAGGATGCCCCGTGATGCTAATCCTTCCCTGTGAGGGACTGAGTTTCTGACAATAACAGATGATTACGTGGAAACAGAAAAATCAATCTTTCAACTAAGACGAAACTTTTTAGTTTTTGGACTTGCAAGTATAGACGAATTGGAGCAGCTAGTGAAGTCGACCATTAGTGGGGTATATCGGCCTTAAATCGTCATAATTTTATATGGAATTAGTGACATTGAGGAAATGAAGAAATATTCTAGTGAACAACCATCCATGATACAGGTAAGCAAAGAATTCGATGATAATGGGCCACAATTATGTCCGACTAAAGCATATCATCACTTTGTTGACTGCCAGATTCGTATATAGATCGTATCAAAATAACATGAATTATTTCACAGGCAAAAGAGGTAGCTTACTTTCTTACTTTCCATCTCTATAAGATAAAAGTCCCGCCACTCATAAGTTTGGGATTTATGTGAGTTATCATTTTAACTTAATTTACTTTAATTTGTTAATTAATCAAAGAGATTGTTATGCGATATCAAAGGTAGACTTAAAGTTGTTGCCATTTTCATGGAGTTTATCCTCTTTAGAAGCAGGGAGCTGAGAGAAAAGTAACGGCGTGTATCCATCCATAAAGATCAGTATGAGTCAGTACGTCCCAGTTACAAGATGCGCGGAGGGGCTTGATCCTGAAAACTGACCAAATCTAAACTACTCAATAGCTCAATCGGATAACGTTTTCATTGACTATTGTCCAAGAGTTTCCCAAAACATCTTGTCACTTGAGGCAGAGGATTATATTCTCGTCGGGGAACGGCCCCTTTCAAGGAAAACTTACTAATTTCATCGGGGAGTCGTAATCCACAGAATGACATATGTTATCATTTCAACCCTAAGTTTCCTCTACAATACGCTTGGTTTGGATGACGGGCACGGGCAGGTTCTTCAATAAATAGACCGAAAGTTCCTTAAAAACCCCAGCTTTTTTATTTTTTATGAAATCCAAATGTTTACAAATTTTTCCAATGAAACTATTTAAATTTTCATTTCTCTACTACAAGCTAAGGAGTATTCGATGTGCGAAAACCGCCGAAATTTTGTCCTCACTTTTTGATGATTTATCGTCTTTTCGGGGGTGTTTGGTTATTGTAAACTTGTTCCCCCGTCAGTAAAACCCTGGCGCCAACTCTGTCCATAATAGGTCAGTGAGGAACTCCTCTCTACGTCTATCAAATTTGAAATGAGTCCTACATTTTGCGTTTTAAGCAATTTCATGTTAATTTATACATAGCTGACTTTTTGAATAAAATACTTACCATAGACTTACCATGTGGGATAAGGGGTTAATTAAGGACCGAGCTAAACAATGCCATGTCACCGCACTCTGTGACACTATATTTTGCTGCAACTCCCTGATTCAGGTTATAGCACCTTTTTACTAAACGAGAATAAAAATTAGCTAATGATTTGCTTGCAGTGAAACCTTTGTTTGACAAGTTGGGGAAAGTTAAAGACAAAATCTTTCCTCTCTTCTGACACTTAAATAGGTTCGCCAGCGGACGAAGTCATTTGCGCGACTGAAGCACCTTCGGGTGGACCACTTAACTAGCCAACTTTGCTTCTCTATGTCGTAAACTGAGCGTAATGCCTATATACGAATCCGGACAGAAAGTGATGGTCTGATTGTAGTCGGCCATAACTGGGGCCCATTATCTTTTAATCTTTTGAAATCCTTGCTAACCTGAACCAAGGATGGTTGAACACTGAATTGTATCTTTTTCCTCAATTTGACTGAACATGTGGGTTTGAAATCACATTTTGACGATAAATGAAGACGATTTAAGGCCGATGGACCCCAGTAATGGCTGCCTACAGTCACTTGAAACAAGCGCTGATAAGATTCGTCTATAATTACTTCATTCAATGTTTCATATTTTGGGGGCAGTTGCCCTTATTTTATCCCAACCACGGTTTCTAATGAAAATTTTCAAAAAACACTTTTGCATCTGTCAAATTTGCTATTTCATGATATATACACCACAAATGCATTGGTAATAATACTTTCTGGAAATAATGGTCATGAGAGATCTGAAATGGCTTTCTCGACTGCTTCAGTCTACCTCGGTCAATAATTTCAGTTTCCATGTTTTATTTTCATTCAAATATTTTGCCGACAAAAGTGAACATTGTACATTGTAGACATTTCCTTTACACCTGAGGGGACTGGTATAATGCATCCCAAGAAAATTAGTATTTACATATTTTGCACAAATTTGTTACACATTTTGTACATTTTGTAAAATGTTCTGCTAGTAGTTTAATCATAGGCCAAATTTTTGGGCACCCGGACCTAATTTTCCGTCTCTCTGACGAACCAAACAATACTCGTAGGATTTACACGCTAAAAGAATTGGCTGGAAGATCAAATCTAACAATTTCTTGACAGACGGGATTTTTTCTGTACACAACCTGTGACAACAATGTAAACAAAATGCAAAAAATTAATTCTTATTGTGAGAATAACCTTATTAGTCAGATTAACAAACATTACTCGGGTCCATTGGCCTTAATATTCCACATTCTTTTATTTACTGTGGATGATGTTGGCAATCCAAACTTCAAAAAAAAAATGTGAATTGGGTGGAGTCATTATGGTACGGGGAAAAGAAATGAATATAGATCAAAGCCTACCCCAGTAAATGGGCTACAATTCTAACCATATCTTGACTATCACGATTTGTCTAGAAATTGGGGCAGGGATATGTGTATATACATTAACACCTCCCTTCTGTAAATGACTTTCTAAGACAAAATTAAGGAAGTGAACTGCTTTTACATAAGCCTGAAGAAAAAGTTTGATAAAATCTAAAGGCAAAAGAATCTTTGCCTCATTCAATTTTTCATGTATGCATTTGCAGAGATTAATGTGTTGATTGCACACTCTCCCACCTTTTAACTTATCTTTTTTCAGATTTCCCTTTCAAGAATGTGTTGTAGATTATTTCATTTACCCAAGAGGTTCCGAATTACACACGTTTCATTAAAATATAACACTTTTTAACTAAATTCAGGGGTTGGGACTGTTCTGTTATTATTTGTTTATTGATTCATGTGGGGTATTTTAAAGCAAATATGTTGCATTTGGTCATTTGATCGACCTATATTTTTGAAAATACATATCATTCGTGATTATCAACATTTTTTGAGAACCACTCATCGTATTTCGATGCAAATGTCACCAAAATACTTAGAATAGGTGACCCTCTAACATATCAAACATTGGTATGACCTCAAACCCTTCTTTCAAATTAAAGAAACCCACCATATGTTTACAGAAGTCTGTCATACTGAGGTTAGAGCTTACCGCTGATGTTATATGCAAAAAATATCTTTTCTTACAATTAACATGTGGTTTTGCTGATAAAAAAAAAACACTTTTAAAAATGTAAAAGAATGACAATTGACCAAATATGACATAACCCCGCTTCAGATTTTTCCCAGTACACATCCTCTATACCCTGATGTGGAATTTTTGAGTCCCCCTCACCTCTCGTGTCTGGATGACAAAAATTTCCTGCTTCTCGTGAAAACCTTAAAAGACAGATATTCACACCACCCTTTTATCTCCTCGCATTGTCGTCAAAAGTTTTGGACCGAAACATGAAAGAGAGTGTGATTTGAAAAGGTGTGAACTCTACATTTAGTCAGGTCATTAAATTGGGCGAAGACGAAAATATAATAATAGGATTCCCGATGAACGTGATGCAAAGATAAACAAGGGAAATGTAAGCACATCATAAAAATAAATGGAACTATCGTTAAAAATAATCGAGTCCTGACTTCGAGAAGGAGGTCAACTGCCTTGGGAATCAACAGGAGAGTAGGGGGTTTCGAGAGGGAGATGACTCAAGAGAAAGAAAGGGGTTACACCACAGACCTTTCTCCAAATAGTAATTACGAAGGATTGTGGGACAGATTTTTGATACGCACCTTTTATTGTCAACAGGGAACTTAAGATTTCATGACATAGAACCTCATCTACCACGAAATAACGTCATCTGTGTACATGCCGTTTCGAGCACAACCTGAAGTAACGCTGAACCAAGTTTTACCAGGAGTAAGGCATGAGGTGACGTCTCTACATTGCAGATGAGGTCCGCACAGTGCAAACTAAAGCGCTTATGTTATTTTACCGTGGCCCCAAAACGGACGCACACCAAAGCGCTATCCCACGAGTCATTGTTATTGCTATTGGAAAAGGGATTATATACACATTAGACCGTTTATGTAAATGCGACATAAAAATATCTCCGGGCTGTGAATTCCTGACGTTAAGTCTAGTGGGGGAAATTCTGTAGTTTTGATAAGTCAGAAGATAATTTTTATGGAATTCTGCAACTGAGGCAATGTAAATTGACTAAACCATTTTTCTCAAAATTCCACGGTCACTCTGGCAGTAGCTATGGATCAAAAATCGTAGAATATTTTGTTTCGGTGCATATCTTTATACAGCGGTGACGTACAGTCTAAAGGAAAAATGCAGTCACCAAAACTTGAAATAGTATAGTAGACTGTCCTGTTTCATGACTGGCTCTTAAAAGCCATGTAAATATTTTTTTCTCAAATACGAAATTTATTAGGCGATTTCGAGTGACTGATTGATTTACCTTGAATATCTCATACTGAATTAGGCCTAAGTTTTAAAATATTATGCAAGATACTTTGAAGACAAATAATAAAAAATATGAGAGCAAGCTATAACTTAATTACAAAATAAGTTCGCTGCCCTTACCCTTTAATTAACATTATAATACTTTGGACGTCCAGATGGAGCTCGACTCCACAAAATAAAAAGTACATATTTACAGTGCAAAAGATCGCAGTGCGCCCGGGGAGGAATACTCTCACACACACAGTTTAAAAACGCAAGTGATCTGAGCATAGGCCTTATTCTTTTTCCAAATGAAAAAACAAGACCGATTAGGTTTACACAAATAATATTAAAGGTAATAAATTAAGTTTTATAAACCAAATATACATAGGAGAGAGCAGGCAGGGATTTGCGGTGTAGAAGGAGATATAGAAATGGAACGGAATGTATTATAATACATTAACGCATTATTAACTGATTTGTAACATTCTTGGGGACCCAGTCCTTGCCCCTTCCACTTTGCTACAGTTTGCAAAATTTACTTTTACATATTTAAACTTCATAATTAACCTTTTATCTAGTGATATTTCTGAAAGCTTCTCTCAGCTCTGTTAAGAAAGCTAGGCCCAGGAAAGATCGTTAAAACAAAAACAACATCATAAAACGGAAACAACAAACTTCAAAAAGCCAAGAACCATCCTCTAAGCAGACAATGGAAGCCCCGAGCATCCAAACGATAAGATTTTCAACCAACCACATGTGAAGCATGACGCAAAGGAGTCACTGAAGCGGATCGTCTCAACAAATGAGACTAGTTTCATTACGTGAACGATATATTCAAAGGAACAGGCCTACACACTCACTCGTACAATATCTAAACCATTAGTCTTCGTGTCGTAAATGCATCGTCATTACACATTGATTATGCAGTGTACATGCCTAACTCACTCTGCGGTGATTGATTGGCTATTAGTAAAGAAACTTTTAGTTTCGTCGATGCAAGTCTTTTTACTTGTATACACTGTAAGTGATGTACTTGCAGGGGTCATGCGTGTTATGTAGGCGTAACCGCTTATTATCTAACGCACTCTTGGCAATGATAGATCCAGCATTTTACTGAATTACGCAGTTTTTATTTTATTTTTATTCTAGTATTTTTTTTATTATTACTATTAGCCCTAAAATTTTTACAAACTACAGCGAGTTGTACTATTTAACATCTTGAAGAAAAAAAGGGAGGCACCACAATTAGAATTAGTATATAGTTGTCTACTCTATTTCATGAATTGTTATATAAAATCATTTGACGATGCATTCCTATATGAATTGTAGAATTAACGACCACTAGCCTAGATAGTTGAGATATTTGTGGTTTGTGACACACTATAACAAAAAATATAACAGCACAATAAATTTGAAACGATTTTTATAACTTTTTAAATGTTTACTTGATTCGAGGATAATTTGCTAAGGTTCGTACGTATCTGATCCGTGTCGTGCATTCTTACGCAGGCGAAAAGCCAAGTGCGGAGAGGGTTCATCCCCTCCTCAACCATGACTCTGACTCAAGGTAAGGCACGATTTTTTATGTGAAGACCTAAATCATATCCTACTCATATCCTACTCCCTTTGCAAGCCAATGTCACATTCAATAAGAAATAATCGCATTTCATAATCATGACTACACGCCTATTTTTTACTTTTTCTTTGTTAGTATAATTTTGGCTTGCCATGATAAATTACTGTGAGCCTATGACCAAATCAAATTAGCACATATAAGAACATGCTTCTGGCAATTTTTCGGTTTGATCAAAATATTTATTGAAGGCAAATGTTATTCATTACCCCACACAGTTTCTCTCTTTTCAATCTATTAATTTCGAGCCCCTCCCGTCTGTAGGACACTCATCAAAAACTCATCCCCATCCCGTTCATTGCGTTAGGCTGTACAATGGTGGGTATGCAATGTCCACGACGTACAATCAAAACACTCCCAGTTCATGCTGTGTTATATGAGCTACCCTGCATTCCTTTGAATTTGGGATTAATCAAAGAGCTGAGGCAATTGACAATTTCTGTAGACTTCTGGTAAAACTGAAGTTTGGGATGACCAATGCCTGCCTTCAACCTAGGATGTAAACAAATACAGTTTGAATGCTATCCTTTTCTATGATTTTATAGTAAAGCACACTGCCCTGTGGCTAAGATCATGTGTAGTATCTGTTCGTTTCATCTAGTCTACAATGTAGCCGTTTATGGTAGACCAATGATGGTAATTGTCTGACGGCCGTGAGATTGGTCAAGTGATGTCCTTTAGTGGACGTAAGCTTCCATGTGAAGCAGTTATAGTTTGGTTTCGCCAACGGCTCTTTGCCAGAAAGTCAGGAGGACTTTCGAAAAAGGTGCACACTTGGTTTCGAGTAATGTAATTGGGTATAGGTGATTATATCTTTTTAACTTTTGTTTTATTCTGTGTTACTACTTGCCATTTCTTCATGTACTAACTTAAACTTGTAATCGGTAGTTTCTGATGTATTGTACGTTGCATCGGTTCTAGGCAAGCGCGTAGCCAAGGGAGGGAGTGTGGAACTCCATGACCAAAGTTTGAAAAATGGCAACAGTTGCTAAAGAAAAATGTAATTACTTCAAACTTGATCGCGTTTGAGGGACAAATTTTGCATTATTTTGCTTCTGAAGACTGGTTTTTAACCTTAAAGTGACCCCGTCTCCAAGTCTCACTCGAAAAACCCTATCATGACAAAGTCCTGCCAATGCGCCTAGTTCTGTTCATTCCTACTGCAGCAAGGGAGTTTACTTCGAATGCTTACCACAAGTCGATCGGAATTTAAGCATGAATGTTTTACAGTTTGCATCGTTTTGATAGATTAAATCCCAGAAGCATATTAAATCTCGACAAAGCGTTTTCCCTTTGATATCATAAAATATTTAAAAGCTCATAAAATCACTGCACAGCTACAAAACCGTTAAATAAGTATTGTATAACTGATAAAACATACGTTACACAACTGACAAAAATCATTGTGTGGATCATTAGTATTCTAAATAGAAAAAAAATTATTTATTTAAATCTCGGTTGTAAGAACACTTGTTCTTTCTTAAAATAGATGGAAAGGAGCAACACATATTCATGAATTTTTAAAACAATTTACACATTCTTTGGCAACGACTTCGACGGCTAAATGTTATATATTTTTGTTTTTATCAAATCCTTCATGTCTGTCATTGTTTGTACCTGGCAACTTGAATTTATGTTTCATTGCAGAGTATTGATAAAAACTTAACATAGCTTCCGTTTTGAACACTTAAGCGTCTTTACCAATAATTGGCTGGGTTCTCTGCGGCAGGAGATCAGGTGTGATTTTATCTCACCGGTGATCGTTTTCACTCGTCGATTCCTGAGAGACGCTTTGTTGTTAACAGTGATTATGGTAATGCTTACTTCTAATATCTATTTACACGAGTTGTCTGTGCGGTTAACATTCAATTCCCCAATTATTCTTGCATATGCCACAAGATTTATCGTGCAGAAATGGTACAAATTTCAAACGGGACTCGAACCAAAGTCGGAAAGTTAGAGTGATTTGTTAAATGTCATTTTTAGTAGGTCTATATTTGATGATAAACTGAAAGAAAATAATTGCGGTCATATTTCAAACTAATTTTGAAATATATGGAGATAACCTTTGTGACATTTTCATATTCGCGATGTTAAGTTATTTTACGTTTTAAAATAGGTGTTGGATATAGTGCATAATGAACTAAGCTATTTTTATTTTCACAATAGGACAAACATTTTCATTCATACCCTTCAACCACTTCAGTACCGTTACATACTTCTGCCTTGAGTTCCATGTTGCTTAATTGACAAGACGTTTACGAGTCATGAAAAGGAGACACCGAGGGTCCCTAAACCCATTTTCTCAAGAACCTTCCAGTTTCTATAGAGAGGTTGACACCTAGAGAGGAATGACACCTTGTGGTTCCGGGTTGGGAAGGGACACTAAATCCTCGTGTCCATCCGGCTGTTAGGCCACTGTGTGGTTCGTTCGATAACAAATATGTCTAGTTTAAAATTATTTGTTTTACAAGTTTACAAACCATCTAGAAGGATCCTTAGATATACAAGTAACTTACCATGAAACAATGACATAAATTAAGCAAGAATATTAGCTTCACTACATTCATGGTACATCCTTTTATAATGCGATGTGTAGATTACTTCAATTGTTGGGTTTTTTGTTTGGAGCAGTCGAAACCTTTGGCCATCCAATGTAATGTTTGGCGTTGTAATTTAAAAAAAAAACATATCCCTTTCGAGTACAGAAACAAAGCATGGATAGGTTTTAAACAATCACTTTACAATAGGCTACACAATTCAGATCGAGGTCGGTAACTAAGTTAGCGGCAGGGGGAGCCCCTGAAATTTTTCGGCTTCTAGAATGTATCAAGGTGTCATTGACGGGCCTGTGGAAAGATTTTTGTTTAGTTTGTGGATAACCCGTTATGCTGTATCTTACATATAAGACAAGCCCATCATAGCAATGTTAAAATAATTTAAAAAATCATTCCGTGACATTTCAAAATATACTTTAGAAGGTCGTTGAGGCACCCATCTTCAACTCAACACTTACGTTACTGTGTTCATGACAACATTTCAGTATCTCTATTTCCAAAATGGTGACAATGATAGCGACGTTAGGATTTTTTACTTGACTAGGTCAACTGTTACTCTCCTCACATAACAATTTAGGACTCTGACATGGATACACACGAGACATACCCAAAGCTATGCTATATTCCCGAGCTCCCGCCAGTCCGTACCAAACCAAATAAATCGTTCGTTTCTAAGAGGTGATAACTTTGCCACGGTATTGGCATATATAACATATCCCCAATGATACACACTAGGTGTTCGATGCACTTCTTCGGAAGGCTTTGTAACACTGGGAATAGTTGCAAGATTGTCGAAAATGACCTATCCACATACCTAGGTTCAATGTTCAAGAGCGTTTTACATGGTAGAATGGTGCTTTTTCACAAAATTGTAATAAAAAACACCGTCAAATATAACCAGGAAAAAGACTCACTTTTATCAGTTTTCCATAAATGGTACTCGGTACGGTAACCCAAACTGAGAAGTAAAGTCAATAATTATCAAAATCTAATCAAAAATCAAAATCTAATTATAAAAATCCAAGTATTTTTACGCGAAACTAAAATTTCCACAAAAAGTCTGATGACAAACTGTTTACAAGTAAATTTTTTGCAAAACATGTAAAAACTTTTGCAAGTGCGGCATCTCCATTGCAAGCAAAGTGCTTGGAAAGCGGCGAGCATTTTCCCACTTCGATACCAGAAAAATAAATGCATCAATGAGCTACAATTATACTTATTGTCAAGACCATTCTTGTACTCAACTTCTGTTCAACTGACGCAACAGTGAGGAAATTGATCCAATAATCTTGGGTTCTTGGGTAGCTTTCACGAGGAACATGGCTACTCAATATTTGAGTACCGGTAATATATTTGGTTTTTCACACTCAGTCATTTTTTGCTTTTCGAAAATGAGGTGTTCCTCCCCCCGGGTTCTGCGAACAAACCGTAACCCATTTTGGGGTTCATACTATTACGTGGTTTGCCATAGTTTCTTTCATTTTTTTGCAAACTGCGCTTTTATTCTGGTCGGGTGATTTTACGAAAGAACAAGAAGCGGAATATGTTTCAACTACTGACACACCCGAAAAAACAATGTCAACTTTTATCGACTTCAGACAGACCGATGATTGTACATAAATGGCAAACATTCATTAATAAAACAAATAAAAAAAAAGAAGTGTGGTGAAATTAAGTCCGTGACGAATTTTCGATCATCACGTTAAATATTGCGAAGGGTCTTTTTATTAGGTGTAGACTTGACAAAGTTGTTATTAATAGTATCCCTTTAAACAAATAAGTAGAAATCTGTTGTGTAAGTATGATTGCACCATTCGCGTTATTTGGTTATTTTGTAGGTTTGCCATGGACTTTTTCATCTTTTTTAATACGAATATCGGGATTTTTTTTAATTAGAAAACATCTCGAAACCGAGTGGTAGGCGTCAACATACTGATCTACCGATAATAAGCAGGTACGTTAACGCGGCTCTAGCCTGTCAACGAATCGTTTAAGTAATTGATGACAGCGCCCTCACATAGAAAATTCGCATCTCTAGAGTAGCCTGTATGAAGACCAATTAACAGATGGGCAGAGCAGTTCCTTTCGTAGACAGTGAAATGAAGTGCCAAGTGGATTTAAATGGAGACTGTGGGGGAGAGGGGAGTTTTCATCCTATAGTACGGTACATAGTGTTTGAAATCAATTAAATAGAAACTCCGTTAAGTTGGTGTTTTTTGGGGGGAAGGGGCATTTGTATTTTCCAAAAAGGAATGTAGGTGGACGTCCCCACTCTGCAACTTCTAGACCTACTTATGATTCCATCCCTTTTAAATTTTAGTCAAACAACGAAAAATATATAGGGCGTAGGATGTTTAATCAGTATAATAATGAGTTTCGTAATAAGTGAAATCACGGTAGTCTTCCGTTTATTCAAAACTATCATTTGTGACTTCTGACGTTAAAGTCTATGTTGTTGTTGATAGGAATTCGTGATTTTAGCTATAAATATTGCATTAAAAGCTTTGCAACGATTTCAGCATACTTTGTAGCGGTTTTAGCATACTTACAACTATGTGAGACTAGACAGTTACTCAGAATAAGCTCTAAGATCTATATTAACACTCCTAAGGCTATATGGCAGTTTCAAAGCAACTACCCCCTCCTTGACCTGTGAAAACCATGGTCAGGAAGAGGCTGTTGCCGTTAGAGTTACAGCTCTGATGTGAACTTTCCATTTTGCTTTTCTTTAAGTGACCATCTCATGATAATCTTTTAGCTTACTCCGAAAGTGCACATGGAAATTCCTGAAGAGAGCTAAGCCTTACACTAATTCATCTAAACGCTGTGACCTTTGCCTTTGGGAAAAAGTATTTATAATTTGCGTACCGGGCTGTGGCTCTCTCAATAAACGTTCGGAATTTATTTCAACTTGCAGGCACTCAAAAAGATTTTTACTTAACCCGTAGTGACTAGTTGTGCCATTCCATCGTATTTAATACTGCCTAAGTTTTTTGTTTCGTACAACCCCCTAACTAACAAATAAACTAATTGCCGCTGCATTCTTAAAACTATCTGGTCGTTCATTATGCTTGATGTTCCATCATTCGTAATGCCAACCGCCTGACGATCGGGTCTTGCCCGTGAAACTTAAAGTAGCGGAATAAACATGGATACCTGCTAACCGGTTCTTTTGTAATTATTTATATTTTGCTCTGCAGTTTATGTATTGAGCACTCTACTATGCCTCTGGTGTGCAACGTATTCATAATTATATATATATATATATGTATATATATATATATATATATATATGTATAACAATAAACGATCACAATGAAAAACAAAGTCAAAATTGACAAAAGGAGTACGATTCAGTATTTATTTAATTAAAGTTGGAAATTTTCAGCTTCTCCTGAAGCCTTCGTCGGCCAAGACAGACATACGACTAACACATGAAAAAGTAAATTTAAATTAACTGCACAGCCAGCGGAGCTTGTACACTTTGGTATTCGCAAGCAATGTACCGTGAATGGCTGGACTGACGCAGGTTATGCCTGTGTCAGTCTTGCCATTCCGTCTTGAAATCTACTCTGAGCTGCACTGAGGAGACCTAACAAGGTCGAAACAGTACTGTCTGCAGATTGAGTATGTTATATATATATATATATATATATATATATATATATATATATATATATATATATATATATATCACTAATTCGGCACTTAGAGGGAAAGTTGTTGTTGAAAAGTCAACCTTAAGGGGAAAAAATTTTTGGGGCGAAATATAAGTTTCGCCGTAACGTTTCTACACACTTTTTCTATAGGAATACGTAAACGGACAAGGGCGCCCTCCTAGATTTAAAAAGTAGATGCAATTACTTCAAAGTTGTCAAAGTTACGGACACCTAGCTTTTAACACGAACGGATGGCTGGCCATTGAAATAACGTTTATATATTTTTAGACGTTAGGGCGAATACTTTTTCTTATGTATTTCATTGTTATTTTTTCGCCCTATGTACGCGCAGATATAACAATTTCCCCCTAAGGTGGGAATTAGCGTTATATATATATATATATATATATATATATATATATATATATATATATATATATATATATATATATATATATATATATATATATATATATATATATATATATATATATATATATATATATATATATATATATATATATATATATATATATATATATATCAAGAAACATACATTGGTCTAGCAGAGAACACATTCAAAACAAGATACACCGCCCACAAATCTAGCTTCAAAGACAAAGACAAAAGGAACGCAACTGCACTCAGTGAATACATCTGGAAACTAAAGGATTCAAGTGTATCTGACTCGAAGAAAAGTTTCATTATACGCAAACCTTCCTTAGCAACTCTAAATAAAAGAAACGAACTGATAAGCTCTTCTAGACACAGGAACAAACATCTGTGTAATTATTCTAATAGGTAATGTATCTTGCCTCGCTGTACACCGTTCTTGCCTGTTCACAACGAACACGGAAAGAACACGTGCTTTAAAACGGACACGTTCAAAAGCAGCGTTATTGACGTTATTGACAAAAATTCTACTTCACGCTTCTGAGAAGTGAGGACCTACATTAATGGCCCTCACGAAACAGTTCTGTAAAGCTATGCGTAAAAACCTATTGCAACCTTTCCAATATATATATTTATATATATATATATCTATATAAAGGCCAAACCAACTTGGCTTCATGGCTCAGTGGTTAGAGCGTCCGCACTAGAAAGCGGGAGGTCCCGAGTTCGAATCCCGGTGGAGTCAACATCGTTTTTTCACCTCAGCCAGATTTTCCAGCTTTACCAATTTGATTGTTATATTCCACGCAGTTGTCGCCAGCGTTTATTTTCACTTCATCTCTGCTTTCACAGGTTTCTGTATCTCTTCGGAGATCCGCCGGCGAATAAACAATTGTGTTCAGCTGGATAGCATCAAATTTGATCTTTGGTTGGGCTTGCGTCAAACGAGAACTAGTGCTGTTCCAAAAAATTAGCGCCTGCTCAGGAGGTGAATTGCGAGTTGCTTCATCTGTCATTTGAACAAAGGCCAAACCAACTTGGCTTCATGGCTCAGTGGTTAGAGCGTCCGCACTAGAAAGCGGGAGGTCCCGAGTTCGAATCCCGGTGGAGTCAACATCGTTTTTTCACCTCAGCCAGATTTTCCAGTTTTACCAATTTGATTGTTATATATGTATATATATATATATATATATATATATATATATATATATATATATATATATATATATATATATATATATATATATATATATATATATATATATATATATATATATATATATATATATAGGTATTCAACGTTATTGACAAAAAATCTACTTCACGCTTCTGAGAAGTGAGGACCTACATTAATGGTCCTTACGAAACAGTTTTGTAAAGCTATGTTGTAAAAACCTATTGCAACCTTTCCAATATATATATATATATATACATATATATATATATATATATATATATATACATATATAACCGTAATAG
This sequence comes from Holothuria scabra, assembly GCA_037179385.1. NCBI lineage: Eukaryota > Metazoa > Echinodermata > Holothuroidea > Aspidochirotida > Holothuriidae > Holothuria > Holothuria scabra. Next base: position 4,894,373 of record CM074192.1, on the reverse strand, counting down.
TAAAAATTAATTAATAATGTCAACCAGGCAATGGTAAAGTGCGGGTGATGATGTGCACAAACAGAGCAACCACCCCCCCACTTATCATAAAGAACATCCCAGAAAGCATCAACAGGAGACTATCCAACATTTCTTCCGATGAAAACACATTCAACACATCATGACCCGCATACCAAGAAGCATTACTTAGAAGTGGCTATGGGTACAACCTAAAGTACGAGACCCAACCCCTAGCACCAGTCATTCCAAGGGAGCCCCGAAACGAAGACGAAACAGGAACATAACCTGGTTCAACCCCCCGTTTAGTGACAGTGTCACAACCAACATTGGCAAGAAATTCTTTAACCCCTTGGACAGCTGCTTCCCACCTGGGCACAAACTACATACTTTACTCAACAGGAACACGGTGAAACTGAGTTACAACTGCATGGCAAACATAGACCCAAATTATATCAGCGCACAACAAATACATACTGGCGAAACAGGAAGTACAACCAGCATCGCGAAGCAACTGCAATTGCAGAAAGCAAAGTGAGTGCCCATTGGAAGGCAACTGCCTCACGAACAATATTATGTACCAAGCAACTGTAACACGCCACGACAACCACAACGAAGAAGCATACATTGGTCTAACAGAGAACACATTCAAAACAAGAAACACCGCCCACAAGTCTAGCTTTGAACCCAAAGACAAAAGAAACGCAACTGCACTCAGTGAATACATCTGGAAACTAAAGGATACAAATGTAGAACACTCCGTAAAATGGAAATAATGAACAAAGCTCGAGCATACTCCACTTTATCTAAAACTTATAATCTCTGTCTGGAAGAAAAGTTCTTCATTATACTCAAACCTTCCTTAGCAACTCTAAATAAAAGAAACGAACTGATAAGCTCTTGAGGACACAGGAACAAACATCTACTGTGTAATTATTTTAATAGGTAATGTATCTTGGCTCGCTGTACACCGTTCGTGCCTGTTCACATCGAACACGGAACGAACACGTGCTTAAAAACGGACACGTTCAAAAGTAGCGAACATATACGTATTTAACGTTATTGACATCATTCTACTTCAGGCTTCTTAGGAGTGAGGACATACATTATTGGCCCTTACGAAACAGTTCTGTAAAGCTATGTTGTAAGACCTTATTGCAACCTTTTCAATATATATATATATATATATATATATATATATATATATATATATATATATATATATATATATATATATATTTCACTAATTCGGCACTTAGGGGGAAAGTTGTTGTTGAAAAGTCGACCATAAGGGGAAAAAATTTTGGGGGCGAAATATAAGTTTCGCCGTAACGTTTCTACACACTTTTTCCATAGGAATACGTAAACGGACAAGGGCGCCCTCCTAGATTTACGAAGAAGATACAATTACTTCAAAGTTGTCAAATTTACGGACACCTAGCTGTTAACACGAACGGATGGTTGGCCATTGAAAAAACGTAGTTTATATTTTTAGACGTTAGGGCGAACACTTTTTCTTATGTATTTCATTGTTATTTTTTCCCCCTAAGTACGCGCAGATATAACAATTTCCCCCTAAGGTGGGAATTAGCGTTATATATATATATATATATATATATATATATATATATATATATATATATATATATATATATATATATATATATATATATATATATATATATATATATATATATATATATATATATATAGGTCGAAAGTGTTATAGTAATGAATTCGATCATGAATTTTATACCGATCCAAGATAGAGTATAAACTCTTATCAAAGAAGGAACGGTTGAAGAAAAACACCAGAGAGAAAAATTGAGCCGCACGGGGGACCGAACCCACCATCCTCCGCTTTCCGGGCAGAGTCTATGACCACTATGCTAGAACAGCTCGTGATTCACAGAAGCGACAACAGGCTATAAATACCCCGCGTGAATCAATTTTCTCTCTTTGTTACCATGGTACTCCCAAGCGGATGAATAATCAGTAGGTCGAAGTTGGTAGATCGAAGTTAGAATGTGTAGGTCCGAAGTGTTATAGTAATGAATTCGATCATGAATTTTATACCGATCCAAGATAGAGTATAAACTCTTATCAAAGAAGGAACGGTTGAAGAAAAACACCAGAGAGAAAAATTGAGCCGCACGGGGGACCGAACCCACCATCCTCCGCTTTCCGGGCAGAGTCTATGACCACTATGCTAGAACAGCTCGTGATTCACAGAAGCGACAACAGGCTATAAATACCCCGCGTGAATCAATTTTCTCTCTTTGTTACCATGGTACTCCCAAGCGGGATGAATAATCAGTAGGTCGAAGTTGGTAGATCGAAGTTAGAATGTGTAGGTCGAAAGTGTTATAGTAATGAATTCGATCATGAATTTTATACCGATCCAAGATAGAGTATAAACTCTTATCAAAGAAGATCGAATTCATTACTATAACACTTTCGACCTACACATTCTAACTTCGATCTACCAACTTCGACCTACTGATTATTCATCCCGCTTGGGAGTACCATGGTAACAAAGAAAATTGATTCAAGGTATAGCCTGTTGATTGTTCTAGCATATCAGACTCTGCCGGAAAGCGGAGGATGGTGGTTCGGTCCCCGAAATGATGGCTCAATTTTCTCTGGTGTTTTTCTTCAACCGTTCCTTCTTTGATAAGGTTTATACTCTATCTTGGATCGGAATAAAATTCATGATCGAATTCATTACTATAACACTTTCGACCTACACATTCTAACTTCGATCTGCAACTTCGACCTACTGATTATTCATCCGCTTGAAGTACCATGGTAACAAAGAGAGAAAATTGATTCACGCGGGTATTTATAGCCTGTTGTCGCTTCTGTAATCACGAGCTGTTCTAGCATAGGGTGACTCTGCCCGGAAACCGGCGTGCGGCGTTTTTCTTCAACCGTTCCTTCTTTGATAAGAGTTTATACTCTATCTTGGATCGGTATAAAATTCATGATCGAATTCATTACTATTACACTTTCGATCTACACATTCTAACTTCGATCTACCAACTTCGACCTACTGATTATTCATCCCGCTTGGGAGTACCATGGTAACAAAGAAAATTGATTCACGCGGGGTATTTATAGCCTGTTGTCGCTTCTGTGAATCACGAGCTGTTCTAGCATAGTGGTCATAGACTCTGCCCGGAAAGCGGAGGATGGTGGGTTCGGTCCCCCGTGCGGCTCAATTTTTCTCTCTGGTGTTTTTCTTCAACCGTTCCTTCTTTGATAAGAGTTTATACTCTATCTTGGATCGGTATAAAATTCATGATCGAATTCATTACTATTACACTTTCGACCTACACATTCTAACTTCGATCTACCAACTTCGACCTATATATATATATATATATATATATATATATATATATATATATATATATATATATATATATATAGTTTTCAGTTGAGTTCTCGTGCATCTTGATTTCCAGATGACAAAAGTTTACATCGAAGTTTGAAAGTTTTGTTATCTTTCAACTATTTCCTTCAATTTTCTTGTATTTAACTTGAGCGGACTTACATAAAGTTAGTCCCTCTTCACATAAAATCTTGAATCTAACAAGGGGCATATTTATACAGTTGCAAATTTGGATTTTTATTTAGTGGCACTACACGAATGAAATAAAAAAAAACATTCTTTTAATTAAGCCACTTTTTCCATGAAGCGATATAGTGCCAGTTGAAATCTTCTTCAAATGCTGTCTCGAATTCAACATAATACAAAATACAGACGTTTCAGATTGAATCCGAAAAGGTAGTGGTTATTAATTTTCACAAAATCATTCTATGAGGCAATTTTCTAGAGGAGAGGGAGACATAGCTTTTCTTTGACATTCCGTTGTATGGATTAAAAAGGTCAACCACACTTCATCAATTTCTGGTTTTCGCTCTTGGCACAACTCAGTATTTAGTCATCAGTATTCCATTGCAGTCATTGCTAATTCCATGTTTAACCTAATTTTCTTTCTAATTTGAGATAACCTGCCTTATTTCTGTGTTTCATAAATGATAACCTGCACTGAGTTTGTATACACCAAGTTCTGCCTTCTGCCTGGAGCGAACCCAGAAACATATTGTTGATTCACTTGAGAACTTTGGATGGCCGCAGTTTTGATTAAAATAAGTATGAAAAAAAAAATCATCAGGAACTAGAAAGGAATTAATGCCCTTGTGTAAACAATTTCATTTCTGTTTGTTTCCTTGGGAGTTAAATGGATTATTTTTGAAATCATTTTACCCTCAGTTTGTTCGGTCCTCTAAATGTTCGACATATGCATTTAAGACTTTAAATATTTGCCATAGTTATCGTTGTAACTCAACCCTCTAAAACACAAAAATAAAATAAAAAAATGAAAAAATAAATAGTTGACATGTTGTCGTCTCTCCAAATTAAATTAGGTGCTAAACAAAAGCTGGACGGGGTGTTAAAATATTAATATACACCACGTTTCTGAAACTTGAAACGGGCAAACTGATACGCAAGTTTCTAATAGCAATTCTAAAGGCCTGTATATATACGAGCAACATTTGTAAAACATTCTCAAACCACTTCACCTGCAACAAACCCAAAACATGCTTGTTTTCGGTTAGTTGCACAGTGTAGAGAGAGTAAATACAATTTGAAAACATTTTGAAGATATTTTGAAAATGTTTTGAAAAGAATTGACAGGATATTTCTTTTGCAACATTTCCAAAACATTTTCGAAACATGCTGTATACCCTGTCTACACTGTGCAACAAACCGAAAACAGCTCGTTTTGGATTTGTTGCACAGTGGATGTTTTGGAAATGTTGCTCGTGTATACAGGCCTTAACTCACTAGGCATAACTTGATGAAAGCTGTTGAAAATATATTACCAGCGACAAAACTAATATCCGAATTGTAAAATTTGTAAAAAGTACGCATTTTCTCTTCTATATTCAATTCTTAAATTCATCCATTCTATTTATTTTAACCATTCTCGGAATCTATGTCGTACCCATTCAGGATTTAGTCTTGCTTCAAGCCTTATTACTGCTGTAAATTCTCCTCGTTAAACGTCGGGCCGAAATGACAGTCAGATACAACAAACAAGTAGAGGGCGACATGAATATTCTGTGAAGTGAGCGTTTATTTGTCTTGAAATTCCTTGGTTATAACATCTTGAACGAGACTTTAAAATTATATAGACCAAGATAACAACATTTTATACGAAGCAGTATTAACAAACCTCGTCTGCTTGCATTATTTCTTGGTTTGAATAATTGTGTCTAATTTATGCACATGCTTATTGTTATAAATTTTTGGACCACGGAGATCAAAGTATTGAATTACCTTAGTAAGTGACCATAATTACCAGATCAAATCATTTAACACTTTTGGAAAGTGTAAAAACAATACAGACAGAACTAAATAAATGATTCCAAACAGGATATTCAATTAAACATTCCCACCTCCATCGAAACTAATAGTATTCAGAAAGTTCCTCTATAACTAGAACCCAATCCTTTTTGTTTCTCTAATCGGTTTATCCCTTTATTAAACCAATTTCTCCCATTCTCAGTCCAGTTTCGGACTCATTTCTCAAACACTTTTCACCTACATACACTCTAAATATAGAATAAACTCATTGTTGTGTAACTGGTGCCCCTACCAGGTAATGTGTAGAAATTACACGTTTGATGAAAAATTGCACAACATGTGTAATTTAATACACATGCTGAGTTAATTTATTTCGCAAACGTGTAATATTTACACAGTCCCTGATTCTGATATAAATGCACTTCTTACACAGCAATGTGTTAATTCAACAAACCTTCCTTAAGTTGTAATAAAAACATCTTTTTTGGTTGTTTACAACATTTCACCTTCAAAACGTTCGGCAAATCAATCATTTTTAATTGCAAACAGAGGGATGTAATGTTTCAACACTTTCAAACTTTAAGCGTGCTTACATACAAAATGGAGACAAAACATGTCATATCGTTTGAGGGAATAGTTACTTTTACTTAGTTTCTCGGGAATTCAATGTGAGCTATGAACATAGTACTTTAAAATAGCGTCCCTGCCCTTCTCTACCATGAGTTAGTAAGAGGGAGTGTTACGCCTCAGTTTCATTTTCCAAGCAATTGGTTTAAGTCGAGCTGGCCACGGCTTTTTTCCAGTTGTGGATCACTGGCCTTTTCCTTACTCCATTGCTTATTATGAGCACCAAGCAATGTCAGTAGGTTCCGTTTTTCAAGTCTTCGACACCACCCGGCCAGGGCTCGAACTCCAGAACTCCCAGCTGTAAGTCTGATGCTCCAACCGCTTGACCAGTCAATCAGTTTCCTCTCCCATGAGCATCGATCGACTCTTCGATACCCTACCCTGTAATAAAAGACAGTGCTGTCTAATCACATCTAAATTAATTGGGCTCCTTCAGTCCTTTGGGTAAGTAATTTCAGATTTCGCCTGCAGAAGATTTTAAAACGCTCCCGGACAGCGATGTGTCGAAATCTCCTTTTAACGGTCTGGTGATACGAAAATGACCAAGTTAAATATTTGATATATAAAAGGCACTGAAACCGCCAAAATATCCACAAGTCACATCAAAGTCCAATAGAAACAGTTGGTGCGCTGAAAATTAAGTCTTATAAGCTTTTTGGAAGATTGTCTCTTAATGTTTTACTCTATGAAATATGATCTAATTTTAAATGTATAATTGTGGCTTTTCTGGGAAATAAAATGGAATATGAACTATGCAAAAATATAGCAATTTGACCAGTTTCAGTCCCATGCATACTTTCATTGTATTGCCCCTCTCTGTGAAATGTCGTCTTTGAGTAGTGATGAGTCAATAAATATAAAACTGATATTGTATTCCTCCTAATTAAATCCACTTTGTTGGATAGTCATGGTATAGAACTTTGAAAATGACACAATGATCCATCGGTATGTCCAAGTTGATAGCCTCTGCAAGGATTTGAATAAAGTGCGTTTTTTAACGTTTTTTATTGCGCACGTAATAAATTAGGAATGAATTACCAGAGGTGTATCAGTATCTTGCTTTTTAACAACCGGAAGTGAAGCACGCCCTCTCTGAAATTTACTTGAATCGTGTAAGTAAAGCGGTCACCAATGCATATAGTTTATTGCAATATTCAATAGAATTCCCTCTCTAACACAGAGTTGGGGCAACCTTTTCCATTCAATGGGCCAGATAAAATAAGAAATTGACCTGACTGTACATTAACCAACGACTTGCTTGTTGACTTCAAACCGTTAATCTTGAGGACTTTCAAGCAATCTAAATTTTTATTCCCAACAAAATAATCTGAACAGCCTATCGTAGTAACGAGGAAAACAGACCCTACCCAGGTACGGAATCAAACATTTCGAAGGATGGGGGGCTGAACTGGGAGGAAGAGGATGTGGATGGCTTAGACCTTATTATCTACCCGAAGTATATACAATCTTGTCCAAAATACTACGATACCTAAGCGGAGCCCCGCCATCGATTGAAATGGAGTGTGCAGAAAATTAAAAAAAATCGCAACCCTTCAGATAGCCGGTGGTCAACTGATCCAACTCTTTTGTAGAAGAGGGGGGCCTTGAGGCATCTCGCAGTTTGCAAAAAATTACTGGCGCCCCCTTTATGGCTTGCGGGCCGCAGGTTGCCCATCCCTTCTCTAATACGTCACACGGCTTTAAAGAACCAGATTTACTATTTACTACTGGTTTCGCAGGGACTGTCAGGGAGACATTCTAACCCAAATAATGCTAAAACTGATGAAAATTTAAGAAATTTTACCTCGAGCTGACAATCATCAATTTTATAGTTTTACTACGTTCAACCTATTCTTGCCGCACTCATGAGTTCAGTTTTCCCTACGATATAAAATGCGCAAGTCATGTGCATTTAAAGAATGATTTTGGCGTTTGGGGATGTGCTAAAGTGTATGGAGGAAATAACTACTTTCAGATTTCATGGGGGAAAAGTTTCCCAGGGGCGCCGTCCCCTTCTAGGGTTGGTCTTTACCCTTTTCTTTGGAAAGTCAAAAGTAATACCGTTACAAATCTTTTAAAACTCACCTCAAATTTAATTGATAGTTTTAAATATTTACAAACCTAATCTAGGCAAGTTTTTCAGTATATCTACGAGTTAACCAGGTATTACTTACAATGAATGTAAATAAAACATTTTCTGTCCCGCCTCTCATTCTTTAACATTTATAGTTCACGGTGTATTTTTTAGGGGGGTTGGTTTGGGGGTTAGGATGGGTATGTGGAATGTCAACGGTGGACATACAATGGATACACGTTTTGTTTGTGAACGACATTGTTTTATATTGTATAACTAAATTGAAAAACAAATTGGTAACGTTTGCTGCAATATAAACTGTTTCTTAACACCGGATATGCAAGTAAAGTCAACATTTTCCGAGCATGAACGATATCAGTTTAGCTGCTACAGAATAGACAGGTTGTATTTCTAGTTTTACATTAACTTCACAGAAAATGAAAATATTCCAATATCTTTGCTTTTCTGTCACTGTTTTACAACCGAGGACGTTTTTATGTGGCCCTGGTTGCTTACAAAGCACTACCGCTAATTGACATTACAAGCAGTCCTTCAATGACAAGATTGAAAGTTATTTTGTAACACTGATGCAGACGGGCGCCCTCTATACAAAACTCTCAGTGAGCCACATGAGTTTCATTTGGAATTCAGTTAAAGACAGTCGTTCAAGCTTGAAGAAAGAGCTTCCGATGATGTCCCCTCTGGACAGGACTTGCAGGCTGTCTGTGCGATTTCATCTTGGTAAGTACCAGGAGGGCAAGCGAGGCAGTCGAATAAAGATGTATTGTAGTACGTCCCTGCTACGCAGTGCGCTGAACAGAAAACAATAATTTTTCAACTTTAGAGGTAGCTTAAAAATGGAGTTTACAAACAATTCTTATTTCAATTTTGAGTCAATATTGTTCAATGATACCTTCTTACCAGTTGATGGTAATAAACCACTCCAAGAAAAGTTAAAGAACCCCCCCCCTCCTCAAAATATGTAAAACTCCTTCCCCAAGAGGGAGAAACTCGTTTCATATTGAACAGTATTCGAAGTGACTTAGATATTTGGAAATAAATATGTATGAAAATAATATTAGGCTCAATATGCCCATAAGAAAATTTTTTAGCTTACAGCATTTCATTGTTTTCCAGCTGGGCATAAAACCCTCAGTACAGAACGGAGACACGAAATCATAATCAAATGGGTCGTCGTGGAATTTCCAGTCCAAGTTAGGAATCTGAAAAAGAATTAAACGGAATTAAAGCTTTTTGAACATTAAACTGTTCTTTACACCTTACAAAGGCTTAAGACATCTAAATGCATTCTCGGTTGACTTGATAAGGAATCTAACTGTGTGCAATCGATCCTATACGTTTCTGCAATTTATGGATTACGGATATTTGTTTTCTCCCATATCGGCAGATTATATGCAAGTCAGCCACACCGTGCATCCCTTTCAAAGAAATTTAAGAATTTCATGATACTGTTTGACACATCAACATGCAATGAACAATCTCGTTTGGCATTGTAAATAAATCAATAACATTCGAAGAAAACGTTTCGAACATGTTTAAACTTCAGTGTCGGGCGGGGATAAGTTTGGACTGAAAATTTTTGCGGGTAGCGTACTTGATATCTGACCTGAACAACTACCTAAGCGGAACGCCGCCACTAGTTGGGGTGCCACCAGAAGTTGGCGAGCAGCCTGCATCAATGTGACTCTACATTGCAGGTAATGTTATTTTCTAATCCTCGCTGCATCCATACAGTTTTGATATTAATATTTTATGTTTGAAAAGTTGCATTTTAAGAGAAAAAATACTCTGACAAACTCCGTTCGAACCTGCCACGCACAGATTATGTATTTCACAATGCTTTCTTGCCATTTGGTGGACAACCGACCTGCAGAGGGGTGTAGGCCTAAAGGAAGGTTATCACCTTCTATTATTTTATGCGAAATGTTAACGGTATTTTAGCAAATTAGAAAACACAGTGGATACAAATTCCTTAAATTGACGCTAAAAATATCAGCACTGACGCTTAGTCTTCTAAATGTTATCATGCCTTGCGGCGACCTAGAACAATTAATCATGACATTATGTCGTCATGGAGCCCGAATCTGAAGTATTCAGTTGTTCTTCATTTATAAGTTTGAGCAACCACACAACGTATCTTCATGGCTACATAAGCACTGCAAGAATATTAATATTAGAAGCTGTGTACCCTATGTCGCATTTTTCAACATATCTCTGATCCTCAGGGTGCTGTGGTGGTGTGAAATTGCATGAGAGCTGCGTGCCAGGGAGCAGTTCACCCCCTCCGCCCCCCGCCCCGTACTGTGCCTTTCACGAACGGTTGCGATAATATCATATAAGCCCAGCTGTAAAAAACTGTTTGACAATAGGAGAAGAGGCGCACTGTTACACACGTGTATAATTTTACCTCCAAATCTATGACCCCTGACTCAGCCTGGGTTTGCATGAACACGGCTGCATCGTAGAGTTCCTTTGAACCAAGATACGTCATCCAGTCATACGCTGTACCTGACTCCAGAGCTGACCTGGAGAAGTTGAGGGCAAATGAGAATGAGATGTTGAGTGCAAAGTCCCACGATTCACTAGACATACTTGGTTGTTGATCACGTCTTGATCTAGGTTGTACCACGTCCGATAGTACTTCCGGTCTCTCATACCATAACAATTCCTCTTGTACAGTGTGTCTCTCTGACGTCATATCAACCATGTTCATGCCTCCCCCGTCCACCATCATACCGCCATGTTCGTTATTAGTGTCCTCCCTGTACGCTGGCCCGCACGTTACAGTAATGTTATTTATTACACAGCCATCCGTCCATTCGCATACGTTTAGGACGTCAGACGTTTCTATCAGGTTTAAAAAACCAACTTTGGCTTTTACGGTCACAATGTCGTCACAGACGGTTGTGTAAAGACGTATTCTTGCTTGCAGGGACAGACCTTTTGCTTCGATTGGAACTGTATGGATATAGAACAAACGAATATAAAATCAATGACAGGAAGTACACAAGTAAAACAGGATACACAAGTAAAACAACATTATGCTGTATTGAATTTTGTCTCTTGTAAGAAAGAAGAGAGGGAGTCCATGTCATGATCATTTTTGGATTCAAGGTTTACCGGTAACCCTTATGTGGGGTCAAAGGCTTCATTTAACAATCTTTGAATATTTCTAATTATACCATTGCGCTTTCGAAACAGTAACTGAGAAGTCACTATTAATTTGTAAGAATGCGATATTACCCATAAAGAGATGTTTATTCGGTTGTTTTATTTTTTAAGCAAGCAAATATGAAATTAATAAAAAATAAAAACATTTTCCAAAATAACGTCTTTCCTTCCGCAGGGAGCAAAATTTAGGGCACACGGTAAACTTGACATTTTTGTAGGAAGATTTGATTTTAACAGTAATTAAAGAGATCAAAATTTTTAAATAAAGTAGATGGTTTGCTCCTATGTGAGTAAATCAATTGCTGTACGGCCTTGACCAAGACTAGTTGCAAGGGTATGCTACACACAAACATGTGAACGATGCCTTTTATTGCAAAGGCTGGTTTATCCCGTAGTATGAAAATACTTACGTATACAGTCCGGGACGTTGTTGGGTGTCCACAATCCAGTGACCCCACATACGAATAGATTCGGGAACATGGATCCTGGAGGAATATCATACTGTTTATCACACTCTTGAAAGCATAATCTTCCATACCGCCACTCGTCACAACGTAAACTACCATGGAGAGGTTGTTTTAGTTCAGGGCAACCCATAGCTACATAATTGCATGGAAGAGAAAGAATGATATTAGAACTTTAAGAATGACAAGATAGGCCTGTCATCGGAAGTGGATCTCTGAACTCATTAAAGTTTTGAGCGACACACTTCGTCAAGCATCATGGGCGCGAATCCCGGGGGGGGGGGGGGGGGCAAGGGGGGCCTTCGCCCCCTCAAGTGAAAAAGTGGGGGCCAAATCGTAATTTGGCCCCCCAAAATTTGAGTAGACCTAAAAATATGGTCACCTTTCTCGTTTTTTTTTCATTCGAAAACAGTTTTTCTGAAGCTTTGGAAACGCCAGAACACAAGAGCTTCCGGGGGCTTCGCCCCCTGGACCCCCACAGGGGCTTTGCCCCTGGATCCCACCAGGAGTCCTTTGGGGCTTCGCGCTCGCGGTGCCCGCCAAGCGTGCATTGTTTAGTACTCATGGGCACATCATAAGCATTTTCGCCCCCCCCCCCCACTCTCAAACAGAGATTTGCGCCCCTGACAAGCATTTAGTGACGTGGCAAAACTACTTGCTGAACAAATGATGAAGCCTCCCACATGCTACTCATCCCCGCAGCTTTGTCACATTCAGGTTGCAGTGACATCATTCCTCATTCCTTTCAAACAAAACGTTTTTACACAATCGAGTCTAACGAACCGACAAACATTCGTTTTTCATTTATTGTTCTAAAAACAAACTACAGCATTGAAAGAGACTAGGGAAAAATCTGTTGGAGAAGATGGTTTGTGATCAGAGGCGTAGGAAGCGATTTTTGCAATCTCAGAAAAGCAAAATTTCCGGCGGGCGAAGCGCGCAGCAAAATGCAATATAGAATGCAAGTCTAGTTTTTGCTCGTAAATAAGTTTGATAAACTTTTCCGAGCTTTGGAAATGCAAAAATCGGATATGTACAATATGTGGTGCCACATTGTCAAGAAACAGCTATATTGCTATTTTTGTAAACTGCCTGTCATAGAATTCCAAATTTTCTTCAATGAAAGCTCTTGATTTTGAAATATTTTGTCTTAAAAGGACATCAAAATTTGGAAAACTTTTGAAATATCATAGGAGAGTGTCAGTTCCTTGTCCTTATATAACATTACGTAGCAACAACGATTCAGTTGTCGTGCAATCTAGCTTCTTCGGGAGGCAGTTTATAGTTTGTTTTCACCGAACGGCTCTTTGCCAGAGAGTCAGGACGACTTTAGAAAAAGCAATCATTCTCAGATTTGCCACCAATATAAAAGGAAGTGCATATTCTTCAGTAATCTCCAACTCTTTAAATTCGTTGCAGGAAACCTAAGATTCAAAGCTTTCTGCAGTAAAAGCTCCATATCTATATGTATTTGTTTAAAAGGGGCAAAAGTTTCGGCGCGCCTCGCGTGTCGCAACACATCCCTCACATAGTGGTGTTCACACTTGAAGGAAAAATCGGAAAACTTAGTTACTATTCACAAGCCCGAAATATGCAATGTCCGGCTGTCTGAGGGGTTGCCATTTATCCAAATTTTCTGTACGCTCCGCAATAACGAAAGATAGTCTTTTGAACAAGACTTTATATTCCAGGCAAGGAACCATTAGCCTATCGTATTAAAATGCCCTCATACTCAGGGGCGTCAATTTTTTTTCAAAGTGGGAGGACATCTGGCTTATTTTTTCCTTTCCTGGTAAGGTATCTACAGCGGCAGAGCTAGACATTTTTGCGGTGAGGGATTAGGGGGGGGGGGGCAAGCATCCAAATTTTACGATTTTTTAATATGAAAACCATATTATTTCTTCAAAATAAGTTTGGGGGGACTGCTCTTTACCTTTAAAGACAACATTTCTCCCTCCTTGACTTATTGTATTTTTGGAGGGTGCATTCAATCATTCTGGTATGATGATATTTACCCTGGGCCTGCAGGGTGAGGGGTAAAGGAACTGCCTCAACTAGTAGTAGCATATTGGCCGTACCGGCAAAGGATGGATCACCTCAAAATTGAAATGTCAGGAACCTGACTAAATTGGGCGAAAACGTTATCTCGGTCGGGTGGAAAATTTGACAGTTATATTCTACAGCGAGTCAGGCAAAAATCATTCCCTAGTGAAAACAGTACCATGCGATCACGTGTGTGACTGAATACTGACTAAGAGGGATTACACATTATCTGAGTCAATAGGTCAAACGTCGAGACATTTTACAAAGGTTCATCAATATGGTGACTGACACATCAAGACAGCCTTTCTTTCATATAGTAACATAAATCTGTTTTCAGCATTTACCAGGGAACGACTCGTTTCCCGCGGAGTAGGCTTTCAGGCTAGTCACTACTTGGATTCTGTTAAAGGAAGGTTAGGGTCATAACGGTAATTTCATGAACTTCATGTGTTGTGTGTTTAATCATCGTAGATTGATGTTCTTTTCATATGTATTCGTCACAGACTGAGCCAGAAAGGAAGTTTGCGTAACATCGATTATTTATGGTTGGTGCATTACTGGAAAGTAATTTTCTTCAGTCTATAGCAAGTGTAAATGCAGCATTCCAGCATCCAATTATCGTAGGTATAGAGGAAACACTGGCATTCACCTTACTTTTACACCGGAATACACTCAATCGAATCAATGTAAACTATCATTGTTTATGTGTGGTTTAACTCCTGCAAAAACTCTCCAAGTGCCAGACTACACTCTAAAACTGTTCAGCACGTATGCCTCCTGCTACTACTAAACTACAGGCTAAAACACTGGCCTGGTTGGTTATAATTACCATTAACCTTGCCAAGTAATGTTTTTTATCCAAATTAAAGGTTACTTTAGCAGGAGGCTACAATCCTCGACAAAAATGATGGGACAAAACAAGCAAAACAAGCAATGTACGGAACACCATCCCCCCACTCCCCCATTCAATGTTGCGGCAGCCCAAGGCGTCCTGAAACTTCAACATTGATACGGGGAGCGGGGTGTGTCCCATGTACTTTTGTCGAGGATTGTCGGAAGCCTGTACAAAGGTATAGGAATTTCCAAATTTTCATTTTAAATGCTCTGAAACGAGTATAGTTGCCTTTTTACTTTTCAAGCTACAGGAAAGTAGTAACAGTTGAATTTGTCCGACCAGTATACTGGCGTGTTAGATTAGCGATGGGCGCTCGAATAAAGATTTGTCTTCCTCAAGTAGCTCATACGAGAAAGGGGGAAATAGTACTCTGCCTGGTGAGAGATTTAATTTACTTTAAAAATTTCATGTACTGTAATGGGGGAAAAACAAAGAAGTTTTTCCATCTTATTTTTCTGTGTTAGGGGTTGGGGGTAACATATTTCACGATATACCCAACGGTTAACCACAAAATTCTCTCTTTTTTCGCATAAATAAACATTAAATGATGATTCAAACTACAATCTGGTTAAAGACGAAATTATATGTAAGCATTAGGGGTAGTGAACGTGACAATTAACGTCAAGATTTCTCGAAAATGAAACGGTTAACCATTTTTGCACAATGAAAGTTCCCTATAAATAGAGAGATCTTCTGTTTGCACGATTAACCCTCGACAGTCATTGAAATAGTGTACAGGTCAATGGTTAATCGTGGTGAGGTCAACGGTAAACCGTGGCGTTAATTAAATATTCTTAGTAATGGGGGGCAGTGACGAGTTCTACATAGGGATAACGAATAAATTAAGCGTTATAAAGCCTACTTTCGGAGCTTTCTGTAGCAGTTCGGTTTCAAAAATTTAAAACGCCGCGTTTTGTCCTGTATTTTATCTACAATATCTGTTCCCCCCTCCCCTCAAGGTTGTTTTGATCTTCCCCCCTCCCCGAGAAATATTTCTGGCTTGAAAGCGACCCCTCCCCCTCCCTTCGGTACCCTGCGGCAACGGGTCTTCTGAATAGGTTAATGACAAAATAAACGACGTTAAACCAGCCATGGGTACCTTATTTTGATCACTTCCCGGTCCTAATTAGAAAAACCGAATATGGACAGAAGTCCGTAATGCGTGATAAGTAACATTTCTTCCCCGTGAAATATTTAAAAGCCGCTTTTATTGTCTTGTCATGCAGCAATTGTTCTTCATAATGCTAACACCGTGACATTTGTCTTCTAATCACTCCTTTCAAAGTACACAACCTTTATTCACCAATTGTCATTCGTTGCCCATGACCGAAAACTTCTTCATATACATTTGTACAGGCTTCCGACAATCCTCGACAAAAATGATGGGACAAAACAAGCAAAACAAGCAATGTACGGAACACCATCCCCCCACTCCCCCATTCAATGTTGCGGCAGCCCAAGGCGTCCTGAAACTTCAACATTGATACGGGGAGCGGGGTTTGTCCCATGTACCTTTGTCGAGGATTGTAGTGCGTAACCAGCCGTGGTGACAAATTGTCTAACAGTTTTCAGAGCACACATGCAGGCTACAGTACTAACACGATTTGAAAAAGACGTGCTGTATTTCAGAACTGTTATAGATGAAGCAGAATTCATACCCCCTCCAATTATATCATTTCTTCATATTTTCTCACTTGTTCACCAATCTAGCATTAGACGAAGTGTGGTACCTTCTGATTTGCTACTGGTGTCCGAACAATGGATGGACAGTGTTTCTGTTGAAAGTCTTTGTTGATGTGATATTTCAGTGTACTATGTAAATAGAAGAGCGCTACGCAGGCTACGAGCAAAAACAACAAAAACAACTCAAAATTTCTTGTTACGACTTTTGCGAAAATATAACCCACCCCAATTTGTCACCTAAGGCCGGTCAGGGTTATCTGCGTAGCAGGCTGTGCGGCACATTCCTTGTTCAGTCATGGAAGCGGAGTAGCTGAAAAAAAAAAAAACACTGAGCTCCGCGGGCGCGTAGGGTCGGGGGGGGGGGAGTGCATTTGAACTCTCGAGTCTAAGTACGTATGATAAAGAGAGAGAGGAACAACTACTATACAGACTGGTCACTTATATAGCCCAAAGTTGGCCATGTTTACAAAAACATGGAAAGAGTCGAAGGTCCAAGTCTACTTACATCGAACACTAACATGAAATTCACACATCTTCATATTGCCTGCCTCGTCAGTCGCTTTGCATGAAATATCGTACTCGCCAACTTCGTAATTACCGGGCTCGTGGGAACAGTTGACCTTGGGAACCATTCCTGAGTTGTCGACCGCCGTCAGTGTCCAATTGACAGCCGCCGATCTCGAACCAATCTCGGTAAAGAAAATCATGGAGTGAGGACAGCGTTTTGTGAAACGTGGAGCCTGTTTATCTAGAAAATGAAAAACGATTTTTTTCGAAAGTTAAACAGCTTATAAGTACGTATCAGGGAGGTAGCCTGCGCTAATTGCACTCCTCTCGTATAACCTTGACACGGCACGTAACGCACTTTTCTGGGCACGCTCAACTGATGAGAATGTAATCGATTTTACTTGTACACTTTTACTTGTAAAGCCTATTGATGAAATCGACACTAAATATTACATAAAGCGGAGAACCTTATAATTCCCATACAGTGTAACATGAAAAAATTGTAATAGTCTTCAGGTCGGTGGACGAGAAAATGACGAAAACCACTATCGGAAAAAATAACAGAAGACTTCTATTGCATAGCATAAATGTACACACCATACTTATTTCTTGTGAGTTTCAAATTTCGGAACCCCCTAAGGTTTAGGTTAATGTTCAGTTTCAGGTTCAGGCTGAGGTTAAGGTTGAGGTTGGAGCTGGGGTTGGGGTTGAGGTTGAGGTTGGGGTGAGTTGGGGTTGAGGTTTCGGGTTCAGGGTCAGGGTCAAGGTCAGGTAAAGTTAGATTAGGTTTTTAAGCCTCAACTCATAAACTTCTGGTTTAATCTAGAGGAGTCCAAGGTCTTTTTCAGTTGTGAGGCACTGGACTGTTATCCCTACTCCATTGCCCCATAACTGGAAAAAAGGTACTGTAAATGACGAAACTAGATTAAACCCCATTAGTATAATCAATGCAGCTTGTATGACTTTGCGGGATTTATTGCAAAATATTGCCTCAAATGTGACTCCACCCAAAGCCCAATCCTTCTTCCCCCAATATACTTTTTTCCCAAAAAACATTGATAAAGGATTATGGGACAGGTTCTTGGTCCGCTTCATCTTAGCCAATGATGTCATTATATCGTGAGAAAAAACGACGCGTACGTAAACACTATCCCACAATCCCTTCTAATTGTTATTAAGAATAGGGTCTTTGTTTGGCTGACATGAACTTATGCCAGTGTCAGTACAATACTCATAGGCAGGTGACTGAACTTCTCAATCTAACATAACAATGGCACAAATTACCTATACTGCATAACAACTGTCACAGTATATCACTTTTTCACATTTTAGTTGTGTCATTCTCATCACTATAGTGATATCACTTTCATGTATAATAGTCTGTTTATTTTCTTTGCTCTTTAAGCCACTGCCCTTGATAGTTTTAAAGAATGTCTAACACAAAAATATGTTTATTTTCATAAAGCATTTGGTAAGAAATGAATGTTTCAGAAGCTCCTGAAATTATGCTTTATTCAAAAAGTATCAAGAGCAGAGTTAATAGGAATGGAACAAAATTGCCTGCATGTCATATATCAATATCCTTCTACAAATACTTGGAAAGAATTAAACAATTTTAAACATTAGTCCTAACAATAAATAACCAAATGGGATTCATTTCGTTTGCAGTCTCCGTTTTATTACATTTTTGTATTATTATTATTCCTTTAAGTAATCCTGTCTCGTCAAATTCTGTGTTTTTTACTTTTCCAAAGTCACAAATGTCATTCGCACTTTTGCTAATCTGCTGCGCAGGGTTTTGTAATTCAAAAAAAATGTCTCTGGTGCGATACGCATGCCAGCATGTGCACGGGTGCATCCTAATAACATCTGACCTGTAGTAAACCCATTTATCTTACCTACACATCTTGCCTCCGTAAAGTTGATTTCTTTCAGATGGAAGTATTGTACACGATGAGGTACCGATGCCTGTGTTGATTCTATCTCATAGCCGTACCTAGCACACCTCAACGAACAACTTACTATCATGTCATCAGGGACATTCGACATCGCATCTTTACATGTAGGCTCTGTCAAAAAAGGGTTATCGATGAATATGTGAGATTTCGATAATAGGTTAATGTATTCTTAAAGTTACGTAAGCGTAAATGCCAGCGTTGAAATCGAGACCTACATATCCGGGACGAATACCGAGACTGGACGGATATTTTGATATCAGACCGGAAGTAGAAAATTTTGGAGAAAATCATAGTTCAAGACAGATGCAACCAAGTTTTCATTTAAACAAAGGTATGCAACTGAATACACACGTTTCAGTTTTATGAACAACCTTTTACTATCGTTCACCAAATTATGATCCTAGTGATTTTGTCAAAAAGAGAGTAATGCATCCAAAATCTTAAGCAGCACTTGAAATTTAATTGTAATAGCATAATTTTTCTCAAAATAACAATTAAAACCCAATATTTTAGCACACAATAGCGCAAACAATACAGGTCTCGGGGATTGAGACCAGTAGAGAAATCGAATCTACGACAATTTTAGACAAAAACCACTACAGTTCGAACACGAGACAAGCAAATATGCCAATGAAAAAGTGGCTCCAACCGGAATTGAAACCAATCTCAAACCTCCGACGGGACGCAGCATGATGTTAAAGGAATATTCCGATGTCATTTCATTGAGTCACAAATAAAAGAGAATACGTTTTTTATCGCACGTTCTTTAAACTCCGCATCTCAAAATTTTTTCATTACTCAAGATACTCCTGTCTAAAGATATGTTATCTTTGTCAAAGAAAGCTCCTACTTGCTTCAGATTACAAAATATTATGTAATACCGGAAGATTACTTCCAAAATCAGTTTTGTTCTTTACAATGGGGGAAGGAAGCAATATGAAGTGGGGGGGCGGAGCAACTTTCAGATTATGCGCCTCACCCTTCCCCATTGCTCGAAAAATACATTTTTATGCGAAACTTTTCAATTTTTACTACGAGAAAGAA
This sequence comes from Holothuria scabra, assembly GCA_037179385.1. Lineage (NCBI taxonomy): Eukaryota > Metazoa > Echinodermata > Holothuroidea > Aspidochirotida > Holothuriidae > Holothuria > Holothuria scabra. The sequence goes on along the minus strand of CM074192.1, from coordinate 4,874,512 downwards.
CCGGTTTTTTAAATAAAAATTGAAAGTGCCATAACTGATTTTTTTTTTCAAATGACACTTCACACTGAAAAAGGTGAAAATATTTGTTTATCCCAGTGTGTCAAAGTAGACGACAATTCAAGTATAGACCTATCTATTCCCTCTGCAAACATTGAACATTGAAAACATTTTGACATTTCAATAACTAAAGAATCAATCCACACATATCACTCATCTGACAGGGCTGAAAGCTGTCTGATGAAAGGTGTATATGAGAGCATTTGAGTACAGTAGGCCAATGATACCCTGACTGAAATATGAAGTCTTGCTCGAAAAGACTCTCTACGCAGAGCGCCACATTCGGTTGGCGCGGAGCGTACATAAAATTGTGAAAAATCACGACCCCTCAGACAACCAGAAGTGACATTTCCCGGACTTGTAAGTAGTAGCTAAGCAGCACGGGGTAAACAAACTTTTTCAGGGGAACAGGGCAGGCACTCAAATTTTCTAATTTTTCTTTCAAGTGTGAACACCACTGTATTGGGGTCGTTGTTTGGGGCGAGCGAAACGCGCCGAAACTTTTGCCACTCTTAAAAAAAAATTGTATGTGTGAAGGTTGTATTGCAGAAAGTTTGGGATTCTGGGTTTCCTGTACGCTGTAAGAAAATATAAACATTTCAAGGGTTACTGAATAATCTGCACTTCCTATTGGTGGCAAATCTAAGATGGTTGAACGACGAATGAACATCTTTGTTGCTAAACAATGTTTTCTAGGGCCTGCAAACTGACACTTTCCGATGACATTTCAAAAATTTCCAAAACGTAGTTGTCCTTTTTAGACAAAACATTTCAAAATCAAAAGTTTATATTGGAGAAATTGGAATTTTATGAAAGGCAATTTATAAAATTAGCTGCCGGCGTCTCTTGATGATGTGGTGTCACATATGGTAAATGTCCGACTTTGTCATTTCCATAGCTCGGAAAAAATTACCAAACTTATTTATGGGCGTGTACTACTGCATTTGAAATTGCACTTTGCGGAGCCTAAAGCGCGCCGCGCCGAAAATTTTGCTTTTTGAGATTTGCAGAAATGAAAAGGGAGTCTTCTGAGCCGGGAGTTGGAAGGGGTGAAACCATGCTTCACTGGGCTCCCCCAGCCCCCACTTCCTGCGTCTATGGTTCTTTAAAACTGAAGTAATTAGTTTGACCTCGAAACTTCACAACAGTGAATAATGTTCTTTTGAGATTGAACTGAAAATTTTGAGAGTACAAAAGTATGAACATTGTAAAAAAATATAGAAGGTATGCTGGTATGACATCACATATTTGCCACAATGCGGTGTGTTACTGTGCTTTGAATCTAAAACTTCTGAACGCAGCATGCTACTGAGATGAAACTTTGCCCAAGAAAGGGAAAAGGGTGCCTTGATTTCTGAAGCCCTTGAAATTTGTCACCGGAATTTCCCTTGAAGTAATTACTGTTTGAGCCTAGATTGATCGATTTTCTGATCATAGACAAAGCAGGCAAGGATCTTCAAATTTCGAAATAGGTCTGGTACCTCTTAAATATTTCCCTTCATAGATTTACATCATGCTATTTAGCTTATCTGTTTTTGGGTGCGACGAAAGGGGTCCGAACCTGCGAACAGGAATGTTTCAAGTTTGCTTATGCGAAAAGATATAGACTACGGCATAGAGCAGAATTTTATTTGCTGATCCATGTAGTAAGTTTTCCCAAAGGTATGTTTATCAGAAGGTATTATGCCGTACTGTCTCATAGAAAAGTAAAAGAAAAGATGAATTAAAGATAAAATACCCAAATTTTTCCAGTTATCTCGAGAATTAGGTTTGAAATTGCATGAATAGGGGTTCGGTGAAAAGGAACTGTTAAATAAACTGGAAAAAACTTGTTCTTTTATAATTAGACCATTACACTGATACTTCTACAATCTTGGACAAAACTCGTTGGGACACCCCCGCTCCCCATCGCAATGTTGGTCACAGTTAGCCTATTCACGGCACACAGTCACTCTTTCAGGGCAACATTGGAAAGGGGAGCGGGGAAGAGGGATTCATGTAATCTTTTGAACTGAAATTCAGGAATATTCTGACAAAGTGTCCCAACAGTTTTGTCCAAGAGTGTAGTGTCAAAGGTATAAGTATTCATCACTCCCAGAAAGTGCCAGTTCCTTTAATATATTTCCTTTTCCCCCTCCCGCATATATCTAAAACTCATCCTTTTCCAGACACAGTCCCATTTCATTGCTTCAAGGTGAGTATCCGAGTCAAGGCCCAAATATTTAATCCCTTTCAGTAGAGTGCATGATGTGTAATATGAGATACAGTACTCTGAATGTTTTTCCTTCGATGTCAATGAAAGGGCTGTGCAAATTGAAAATTTCTGTTCTGTATAAAACTGTAGAATGGGTTTTGGGGTGTCGAATGCCTGTCTTTAATCAATCGATTTGGATGCTATCAGTTAGGTTCACAAGTAGGCTTGCTTTAAGGCGATGGTACTTTTTCTTTCTCAGTCTAAGTAATTGTTTCGTCTAAATTGTTCACCATCAACAAGTAAACACGAGATTTATAAAGTCTAATTGGCAATCGCTCTGATATAATAAATTAAACTGAAAATATTACTAACGTCTTGACCAAGATTCAAACTAGACTATTGATTACAACGCTCATATGAAAGACAGCGGTAAAAGTTTTATTTCTCGATTTTCCAACTAAACATAAACTGTTATTTAATTCAATTTTTCAACCTGAGATGGTTTAATTCAATTCGATTATCTACATCGCTTAGTATTTGTAGTAAAATAGACAAAATAATATTAATTCACCATGTGACACCCTGGGAACCCGTGAACACATGTAACTTGATGACCTTCTTGTGACATTGACCTGTCCAGATTCACGCCGGTATTTAGATATAAGAAAAGCAAAAAGTTTTGTGATTCCAATCGTGTGGGGCTTTCAGATTTTACGTATCCCACTGGTATGTTGGCACACAATGGACATATAGTGACAGAGTCGTTGTAATTGGAATGGTATGTCATCCACAACAGGATCGAAATACGGAGGGATAATTTTGAAAAAATGAATTCTTTTGTCACAACTGAAGGTAATCCTTTATCTATACCCCACTGGATAAGACGGAAAAGAGTTGTCGTTGAAATAACTTTGTGATTCATGTTTCGTGATGATTATCTCGTTGAACCTGCAGGTCTATCCCTTCATGTGTCAACTAGCCTATGTTATTGTATTTGGTTGTCACAGTTTCACTGTGTAGTCGACATTAGGGGGAGGGGTAGTGAAACTGTCGTCAATTTACCGGTCTACCGGACAATAATATGTTAGGAACTTCAGCTTGATACTAGAGTGGGAATTTAACGGGATATACGCAATCATTGGACCAAGGCACAATCATATCCCACACATCAGTTGACGTAGTGTAAGCAGTGATTCAGACAAAGAAGAACTAATTGAAACACTGCCATGTTACAAGGAATAGTGTATTCCAAGTTATGAACTTATGTTGTACCGGTCAGTAATTGTCGATAGTTTTCAAAACTTTACAAGCTAATTCCTCACTACTAAGGGCAAATCATTGCCCTACACAAAACGGCCTACATTTTAGTAGGTCTGGCCAATAGAATGGCAGTCTTTTACCCTTAAAAGCGTCCTTTATGTGAAATATTTTAACAACAAAAAAAAAAAAAAAACTGCCGTTCAATTAAAAAATCACCCTCAATTAAAAATAAAATACAAACAAAAGAAAATCGCCCCTAAAAATCATGCTTTGAAATACATCTCGCCCATATAAGAAATCATTTGGCCGGTGGTACAGCTATTTCGCCAACCCCCGTACTTTGTCGGACTACGAGTGTGCGTTACTTTCTACTTCCGCAAGTTGGATAGGAAGACTCTTTGGAAGTTATTGAATAAGAGATGAAATTGGAGATGAAAGTATCACAATGAACACTTCATTGTTTCATGATTTTGTTAGTACCCAACAAACATAGAAACTCCTACGGAGCTCTTGTCAATGAAATCTCCAGGCTAATGAGGGAGGAGGTTCAAAAGAATATATTACATCACAATCATCCCTCTACTATTTGCGAGTCGCAAAACTAAGAAAACGTATGGCGAAAAACATCTCTTAGGATTTCATGATATGCCAATTCCCAAGCCCATAAGTGGCAAGGCAATGATCAACAAGTCCCCCTGTACTCGGACCTATGGTATTATCGGGCTTTTACAGAACCATTTAATTTTAATTGGGTATTTGAATTACAACCGCTACCCGGTATGATATGAGATGCAGACTTGACGTGGCCATTTCAAAGCATATAGGGGGCAAATTTGTGACAGGAGCGGGTATTGTCTAAGTATTGGGTTACTTTTGTCTGAAAGATTTAGAATTAACTTTTAGTAAGGTTGACCCCAACCTACATAATTGAAATTTCTAGACATCACACCACTAGTACTAAACCTTGGTCGGTCCATAGGAATGGAAACATTTGTTTAGATATTAATTATTAGATCAGGTTGGTACATACAATGTAGCATAATATCAAACAAAGGGAACTGATTCACTCTCTAGCAGAGTGAAAAATGGGAAGTCCCTCCATTAGAGTGTTAATTCACTCCAAGAGTAGTGAAATTCACTCCACGAAGAGTACAGTTCTATCCAAAGAACGAAGTTTCACTCTTGATATAGAGTGCCCAAAGTGATCACCGTCTCAAAACAAAGAGTGCTAATCGCAGGCACTCGTCAAAGAGTGATTTTTTACTCCTGTTTGAGTGAATTTCACTTTTCTCGGAGAAAATTCCACTATTTCTACAGTGAACTAACACTCTAATGGAGCTCTATAAGAGAGTGTGTAGGTTCACTCCTTTGCAAATTGACTGTATGCTCATTGAAAAAGCAACATCATACCACGAAACGAAGTTACCATGGCAACAATGTAATACGATACCCTTATCCCCATTCGTTTTACTGAAAAAGTTGAAAACCTCATTTGCATACAGATCCACTACTTTACATGAGCTATTGTAAAGGCGACAGTGCATACAGTACTAACTTCCTGCTCAGAGTATCGCAAAGATCGCAGGAGAGGGGGCAGCCATAAATGTAAGGAGAGCCGCAATAATCTAGGATGAAACCCCTTATTCGTTCCATCTGAAAAAGTGTCAAAGCATTTAAGAAATTTTCCGAAAAATTTACAAAACATTGAATTGAAATGCATTTAACGGCCTATTATAAATACCATACAAGGGGTATCTTAGATGAAATAGGCTCTTTCCTTAGAACCCTCCTCATGAATGGGCACTTAGAATTTGCATGGTGCACCCCAAGCGGAGAATGCACTTGTTTCTAGCCCTTCGTCAAAGATAATAACAACATAAATGATTTCCAGAATGAACACGTATGTTTCTTACTAAAGGTAAGCATTTCCGTATCTGATGACTACAGAAGTATGTTTAAACTTGTATATATCGCACAAATCTGAATTTTCAAGTGACACAAACTAAGTATTGTTATTTACATAAATCCATAGCCTAAGCCGTTTACTTGAAGTCTGGCATTGTTTTCTGCCTTGTATCTTTCAAGTCTAAGTGAAACCATGTGGTCACGGGAGGAGGGTGGAGCCGCACTGAAAAATATCTTTCAGCTCCATAAAAATTATATTGCCTTAACTGCTTAATGTATTCAGTGTATCTTCGAAAAATAAATTCTCTAGCTAATTCACCCCTTAAGTATAGACGAATCCGGGCAGTCAAGTGATAGTCTGATTTTAGTCAGACATAACTTGGGTCCATTACCTTGAGTCTTTCAATTTCCTTGCTACATGTATCATGGATGGTTGAACACGGAATTGTATCTTGATTCCCTCAATTTCACTTGATATGAGGGTTTGAAATTCATGTAAACAATAAAGGAAGACGATTTAATACTGATTGACCCGTTAATGTCTGCGTACAGTCCCGACATGCAAGCGCTGATCGGATTTGTCTATAGACGAATCCGGACAGATAATTCTGATTAGGTATTGTTTGTGCAGGTAAACTCCCTCTTGATTTAAAGGGTGGAATTTGTGCAGATGCGTCAATTTCGGTGCCTTATCAATTTGCCTTTTCAACACCCAAAGCTATAGAGGAATCCGGACAGATTGTGGTGGTCTGATTTTAGTCGGCCATTACTGGGGTCCATCACCTTTAATCTTTAAATTTCCTTCCTTAGCTGTTCCATGGATGGTTGTACACTAAAGTGTATCTTGATTTTCTCAACTTCACTGAATATGAGGATCTGAAATTCACGTAGACAATAAATGAAGACGATTAAGGGCCGATGGACCCCACTAATGGCTGCCTACAGTCACTAAAAACAAGCGTTAATCGGATTCGTCTATACCTTGCTCCCTTTATCTCGAAAAATCGAAATAATGTAGTTCATGTGTTCTTTATACAACAGTGATCAGATTCTTGGTGTGAGGAAGCAATGTATGTGAGGTAATAGCATTGTCACCTTTCTGTAAATGACCTAAATATTCCGCCGGAAATTATATTTTTAAGTTATTAAGTTATTAAATCTCAGTGGAACATGAAAACGTGAGAACTAGAAATTGTGATAAAGAAACATGCTTTTCTTTTGCATATGACAGGGCCATGGGGCAGGGAAAAGGGTAAATGTCCCCACGACGAAATGATAACATCACTGGATCATTGTTTCGTTACAGCGGTCTATAATATTTGTGTAGAACAAATTCTTTCAAGTGGTGGCTATGTCTAGTTGACCACTCTTAAATGCAAAATCCACCAGAGAACTTCCTGTTCAGGTATCTTGAGATCAATAGAGTTAAAGGGATTTAGCACTTTTAAGTCTGTTTGCACAATAAAACAAGCTTCTTTTGAAAACGGATATATTGTTGCAATAATAGAGGTAAGCTTCACCCGGGAAAGGGCCTATTTTTCGGGTACTGCTGGCTAAAATGGCCTAGCAGTATGCCTAGCAGCAAGGGCTACTTGTATAGTTTTTGTCCCTTCATCTGTTCATGACTACATTTCATATGGGCAGGGGAATGATTTTGCTTTCGTTATATGGTCGGAAAGGGTATGGCAATAAGTCTGCAAAAAACCTTCAGGTACATTACTAGATAATAATCCCCACATGAAAAAAAAAACGACTCTGATCCGTCTTTTTGTCAAAAAGAGCTCACTCATGTCCGGGTCATTGCGGAAGGAAGAGGGAAATGTGGGGTAAGGGAAAATAACACCACGCATTCAAATAGATCGTCCTATCACCAAGCCAATTGGTTAACTAACTTGTTTAATATACCAGCACTACATGGCTCCGATTTAGCCTTCTAGACGTGTCGTTCGGTCCGTGGTTGGAGGGGCAAAACATTTCCAACAGCCAGAATCCAGGATCGGTCCGGACGACCGGACTCGTATGTAAGCAATCCACCCACGTGGGTGGGAGCGCGCACACATAAGTACCCACGCACAGACACACATATTGACACGCATATACGCAAAACCTATATAGGTGGCGCGTTATATATGCAACTTAAATAACTTCAAATGGTCGTTTCTCGAAGCCCTAAAGTCATCTGTATAGCACATTGTTATATTCGTTTCTTCTGCTTTGTTTTTAATTTGCCTGAATTATTGGGGAAGGGGAGGGCAAAACGATATGTCATGGCCCCCAATATTTTCATGGTGGGGTAAATTTTCCCCTTGCACAGGATCGATTCCCTTGCAGGCTCTTTGTTGCTGATAACTTCATTTACATGTTAAAAGTGACGGACATTCCTCCCTTCGTGAGCTGAATATTGACGAGTTCTATTCCAGGCCAGTGGAACACTCCCAACTCTACGGCCTTCTAGCCCTCTTACTTTGAACCATTTTCTATTTTGGATAACCCCAAAGCTGTATTATATACAGTTAATTCTCTAATTCTAAAGACAGATCTACCTGGAAAAGAGAGATTTCATTTTTATGATCTTGAAATTTTAATCCAAATTTAGGTCGATCTTTAAATATCACAAGGGAGTGATTGTTCCCCTTCAAAGGTTTAAGAAACTATATACAGTTCTTTTGTAGTCCTGATGCCGCAGAATACCGTTCAATAGTGGTTCTTTTCAAACCTTCCCTCAAAAGAATGCCACTTTATCGCCGGTACGTGGGCACGGTGGGATCTCATGGGTTCAATTTTTGTCCTATCAAAGTAACCCCATTCCCTTTGTAAAATCTTAAAGCCATCCCTGCATACATTGGACGTTGGTGTAAAAACTCATACCACTGAAACCAACTAATATTCTAATAGTGACCCGTCTCCCCTTCCGTCTGTAAGTCTCAATTGCTGTTAGTCTAGCCATCATTGGCTCTCTATAGTTAAAATTATACTCACCAGAATACACATTTCGATAAATTAGCAAACATAGAAATGTGATCCAAAGATAATTTAGCGGAGACATAATGTTTTTGTCAATGTGCGTCTACAGCAGTTGAAGAAACGGCTAATAAAAACCCAAAAGTATCCCGATCTTTAAACTCACATCCAGCCGCTATTAATAGTTTTCTCATTATTCCTGTAAAATGGTTTACCAGCAAATAGTCATCCGTGATACAGATTCCCGGCTATTGAAAACTTACAAGATTCAAAAACAATCGATCGTTAACTCCGTTAGAATCCTCATTATGTCCAAAGTATGTTGATAAGGTAATACTCAAACTATGAGATTGTTAAATCGATGGCTCGATCCTTTCCAAGTTACGTTCAGAAGTTGAAATGTATCCAGGAAAATATTACGGAGTCATGTGTCCCGGAACGCCCTCCGTCACTTTAAACTCAATTCAGTTGAAATGAGGTGGTCTGGAATTCTAGTTATTTGTCTCTGGCAGACAGGTGAACCGTTTGTCGCTGGTTAAGCCACATGTCTCTTTTCTCGACTCTGAGGCAAAAAGAAAGATTTCTGAATTGTCTTTAAATGCATTGATTGACAAAAATAATTTAGATACCGCTCGTGGGAAGAAGATTGGGCTTAGAAAAGTGACTTCCGGTTCTACGTCTGATGTACGGTTCCGTTTTATACATAAAGTAGGCCTATCACAAAACGATCAGGCACCTGGATGAGACTGTGCCCAATTAGTATGGAAGGGTTAAGGCGGATATTGTCAGTAGGGCTGTTAGGATCGTTGGACCGAAACCGAAAGTGAAATATCTGCAGAAGTGATCCGACCCGAAATCATTTCTTTGTCAAATCAATTGCATTTGATAGATTTTATAAAAAGTGGAGGTATAAACATTCATGTTCCTTCTTTTAAACCTCGGATGTAATGAAACAAACGATCTGTATACAATGTAAAATGGTGACAATGACTTACAAAAGTTCACTTATAAAAAAGGGTGAACACGACAAAATTGCTGTTACAGAGAAAACTCGCAGTTTTCAACATAAGAAGAAAGTAAATGACATTTGACCTATTGGCACAGTTTAAAGATATTAATTAGGGCACGGTGTATTTACCACAGAGAGACGTATGCTCGCAATTTGTGTACATTGAATAATCATATATCATGTTACTCGCCCATGTCTGCTTTCCATCTGGTTAAAGAGTGCATGTAAAAACCCGGTCTTTATTTTTATAGTTTATTGATTAGCTATTTAAGGGACATTTTAATGCCGTTATTTTAAATTAATTAAGACGTATTCGTCAGTTTACTGGTCACAAACGTATTTGACATGCAGGAGTCAACCAAGGTACTGAAGTTGGGAGGGGAGGGGGGTGCTTTCAGGAAGTACATTTTTCAAAGATGGAAGATATATGTAAAATCGATCAAGTCAATGGTATCTTTAAAATTCTATCGTTATACAAAATAAGTAAGAGTAATTTCTCCCCCCCCCCCGAAAAAATTATGGTCACGAGTGGGGTATAGTTTGAAGAATAAATAACATATAAATATCATTTTTCGGTGTATTGTTGGTGGTTGGAACAGACCGTTTCGTCCGTTATTATCCGGAACAAATTTTCAGGGGTAGCGAGCAAGTTTTGCTGTCTTAATTTATTTGGCTCTGTGGCTTCTTTGTTTCCACAATTAACAATGAAGTCAACGATTCGACCTCAGTGAGAGCTGCTATTCGAATTTTCCTGGTCCTATCGTTATTTTCAAAAGTGGCAAAAGTTTTTTTCACATTGTCGTCGTAATGTTTGATGTAGTAACCTTCACCCTGCAGTGACATTACATTTCGATAGGTTTTTAACAGTTTCCTAAGCATTTTTACTCGTTTGCGTCAAAAAGCTCTGACAATGTGATAGGTAGCACAAGAAATGATCGTTGTTACGCATTAACCATTGAGCATCCTACCGAAGACCGAAAGATATAAATATATAGATGTAGGAAAAGGTTGACTTTATTAGGCAGAACCAATTAGAGTTACTTTTAAGACGGCGGAAAGAAATAATGATTGTTCCAGCCAGCGACCTTGTTAAATGATTACCCTAGTTGAAAAATTACAAAATTGAGGGAACACAATAGCGCTCAAGTCGAAGTGTTAAAAGAAAAGTTCAGAACCAAATTAATGTTTGATAGGTTAAAGAGAGACATATTCTAAGCATTCTGGTGAAATTTTCTAGGGCTGCACCGGAACTGAAATTTTGGATCCGGCCCGAACCGGAACCAGCCGGAACTTTTTTTAAGTTCCGGCCGGAACCGAGTATTTTGAGTGCATTTTAATGCCCATAGTAACATAACGTCACTGATAAGGACAAAACAGCCCCCATTACTAATGCCTACACAGTATGAAGCTGACTTGTAGCTGGTTGAAGTATTAAAAAGTTAGTAAGAATGTACTTTTTATACAAAATGAAGGAAATAACCATACTGTACACTGCAATAACAAAATTTGTGCTCAGTCCCTGGGTAGCCTAGAGCTGTTCTAATCTAGTATGGATTTCATCTTTCCTCTCTGATAAATTGACTAAAATTTGTTTTTTTTTTCTGCTTGTTTCTGATGTTAATACTTTTTAAGGAACCCTCAGGACTTTTACAGGACATATCAGAGCTTACGGTTTTATGGGAGTTCTCCACAGTATGGTTTTCCTTCATATTTACTGGAAAGAAAAAGCCAAAACTATATAAAGTGCAACTGAACAACAATTCCAATATTAAAGGCCTAATTCTCTCACCCAGACAGTTCTAATTTTCCAAACCCACTTACTGAAGCCCCCCCCCCCCCATGTCTGTCTAAAACTCATCATCATCCAGGCTCAATTTAAGTTTATTGCTTCATGGTAAGTATACAAGATCCCAATGTGTAACACTCTCAGTACAGTACATAAATATGAGCTACAGTATACAGTGCTCTGCAATTTTTGAACTTGGTGTTAATGACAGAGCTGTGCCAATAGAATTCTTTAGACTAGAATGATGTACATACAAAAATTGTAGTTTGGGTGAGAGTTGCTACCTTTTTATTATTACAGTATGTTTTTGATATTGCAACTGATTTATCTGCTATCATACATAAGGCCACATGTTGTTGACACATTCAACAGTTAAATGCTAGTTAAGGCTCAATCCTTTCACCCCTAACTACAACTTTTACATTAGTCCACAGAAATTCCCAATTAGCACAGCTATTTGATTCAGTGGCATCCCCAGATGTTTTTCTCTAGACATCGCAGGGGGCATACAGTACAATGATTTTGCTGGGGAGAGGGGCACTGCGAGACACCACTTATAATGTTGGAGGCACTACCAAGTATGAAGTGCAAGGCTGTTTCGGTTGTGGTCCAGGAGGCCAACTTACACTGTAGGGCCCCTGGTGGGTCAGTTAGTTCGACGGGATTTAACAACACACATGTTAAATGGTGTTACAACGTTAACATAAAATTACCTAAAAACAGGAAATCTTCTGTCATTTCCCTCTAGAATGTTTTGCAAATAATGGCTTACATAAGTAAGTCTATTGGTGAAACTACTACATACCAAAAGCAGAACTTGCTGACATTTTAATAAAGGAGGAAGAGGAGCTGAACTTTAAAGAAAGCAAATGATGGAAAGTTATATGTGATTCTCTCTCAATCAAAGATGTAATCCTGTCTGACAGGTTACGTGAGCTGAGCACCATCTTCAGTTGGTGCTGACTGGATTGTACAAAAAAAATTGAAAAACTCAATTCCTTAGACAGCCTAAAAATGACATTTCCCAAGTGTTTTGGGTGAAGTAAATTGAATTGCCAAAATTTACCAAATATTATTTGGGGTGGGGACACAAGGTTTTACAGGGGGACACATGCCCCTTGCACCCCTTTCCCTTGACAAAGCCACTGCTTTGATTGACAGCAAATTTAAGAATGTAGAGTACTTCAGCTTAATTGAATAACACGTCTACTGTACCGAGATTGTTTCGATTACACATCATAGTCAATTATTTACCCATCCTGAAGCAATAAACTGAGATTGTGTGTGGATGAGAATAAGTTTTACAGTAGACACTTTTAGGAGGAGGTTTAGAGTAAGTACAGTAGGCTAGGAGAACTGGAACTGTTTAGAGTAAGAAGATTAGGCCTTCATATTTACAAAAAGAACTCTCAGATGTTTTTTTTTTTTGCCTCTTAATGATTTAACTCAAACTGTGAAAGTATGTGACTTGAAGCAAGTATAAAGTTCCGACCAGGTACTTTTAAATGGATCCGGCCGGAACCGGAACTTAGCAAAATTTGGGTTCCGGCCGGATCCGAGTTCCGGTGCAGCCCTTAAATTTTCCAAATGTTTGGTTCGCGAGATATTAGCAATTCAAGTTGACACATTTCCTACAAAACGTTATCTTGAAGCAGGTGTGATGTAATTGATTCACATTGTTGTCAATGCATTGTTTTACTTTGCTTTTCATTCTATTAGTTGAAACTTGAATTGATTAGAGATGCAATCTTGCCTCCTAGCATATAATGTTTCAAAAATTCCATTGCTTAGGATGCTTTCATTGTATCAATATATCAAAATTTATTTGCATAAAATTGGCACTAGATTATAAAGAAAAACAAACCAGTGGCCAACTTTGTGAATCCGTGACACAACGCCTAGTTCATTCATATAGAAAAAAATCACCTGAAAGTTTGGAAAATGGGCCTCTGTAAAGAATCAAAAATAAATTTGGCCTCTGGACAATTTTTTTCCCTAGGCTTTTTATATTCACAATGTTGATATTGCTGGACAAAAAGAAAGCAGTGACCACACACAGAGAGATGGGCGACTAGGTATCTTTAACTGTAAGGGTGGTGGCGTTTTCCTGTCATTTTTTTCTTTTTTGAGGGGCGGGGGTACTTTAAATAATATGAAACAGAGTCAACGGACAATTTCTCAAATAAAGTGCAACAAATCACCACTGTCCCAAGGAATGCGGCTCATGTGTGACTGTATAATAAAAAACCACTAGATAAGTGGAAGCTTTTAGGGAAACAAAAAGAGTAACTTCATTCCCGGTGGATGTTCATAGACATAAATTCGCCATGGGTTGAAAAATTACTGAGCCAATTTTCTGGGGCTAAAACATAGCTTAGCCCTTAGAAAAATAACCAGTCGACTTATGAGGTCCAGGTCGACAATGCAACTCAAATTAATTGAAATGTTTTTCTTCAACAAAAATCTTTAGGTTATGACGATCGACGGGAATCGGCTGTTCCTGATGATTGCCTAAGGATGCCTTTTAATTACAATTTTATTCAACACTACGCTTAGAATTTGAACACATATATAAGAAAATGTAGTGCTAACCTTTTTTATTCAGACATCGTTACTTCTGGACACAAATTATCCGTTTTGACAGATTTCTTTTTCCCTGCAAAATATTCCCATCAAATTGACACGAGAGCTTGTGTGATGTTCAAGTTGTGTAACTGAATACTGATTCCAATTCTAGACAGAACGAGTCTGCCCTAGTTCGTAAACACTACACAACGACATCCAAATATTTCAGGTGTTGTCGTCCCAGTCACAAAAGACTGAGAAACTAGACTAAGCTCGATAAGAATTTAAGAAATGGTCAAAGGCCAAACAACCTCAGAAGCCAGCTGGTGTTCGTGATCTTGAAAAGAAAAATCCCATTTAATTAATATCCGTTCAAAAAATAGAAATTTTTCGTCATAAATAGTGTTTCTGATCAAGCTCTGGCAGATTTTTCTTTATGCTTTTATTTTTCATGTTTTCATTTAAATCCCTGGGTATTTGAATGGTTTATGCTCACCACGTATTCCTTTACGCTCGGGATGTTTCCACTTGAGGTTTATTTGAGAACGTTTGGCCTATAATTTACGACAGAAGTAGGTCTTTCATACACCTTTCGCGATCAATCATAAAATTACCAATAGAAAGACATGTTGCTTTAGACTTAACACCTTCTGTACGAAGGTTTTTTTAGACTAATTTTCATCGATTTATTTTGGCTCCGAATAATAAGATATATCCCTTCTGATTTGACAACTAGTCCTACGGCTATGTACCAGTGATCGATCACCTATCTTCAATACCACTTTCTACAATAAAGAACATATTTACAACTTTGTAATGGCTTGTTTCTCGCTCTATTGAAGTACGTCCCTCAACTAGAAGTAATTTACGAGTTTGTGAGTGTTCTCGTCCCTGTGTTGAGCTTCCTTTATTTCACGACCTTCCTTTTGGGTCTGTCTGAGAAAATTTCGTCAGTTATATCGTCCGTGAACAAATACATGACAACGCCCTATTTTTTTTTTTTTTTTCAAAATCCCACAAGTTTAAAAACATACACTTGTGGAGCTTCAATTCTGATAGAGGGAGGAAGTTTCCAATTGGTACTGCCCTTTAATTGACATCAAATTCAAGAGATCCGGCAAGTAGCTCATATTCCAGGCCTGGGACCAGACTTGGAAAGCGGGGTGAAGTGGCAAACCAATCTGAGGTGGTCCTAAGTGCTGAGTTACAGTAAACTATTGCACAGGACGTGCTGGTCCCAAATTTCCCCTCTCGGTTCTTCTTATATGCTCATACACATCATGTGTGATGTGTTAAAATACCTATTATGCCCTTGTACGCGAATATTTGGCATTTCAATTAGTAGATTCCAGAAATTTCTAATTTTTCATATAAATCAGTCACCACAGCTCAATGCAACTGGCCATGGCCGCCCTCTTCGCATATATTATTGTATGCACGTCCATAGATCTGCAACTGTTTCGCCTTGGTCCTTTTTCTCTCTTTTTCATTTTTCCTTTACTATTCTCTTCTTCTTTTGTTTTCTCTGCAAGGGGTGTAATTGCGAACTTCCGTTCAGTTGCTGTGAGTTTCCTAGCAGGAAACCACCGGGGCAATCACGCTTGCATAGTTGTTTATACCTTCTCGTAAATTCCCATAGAAATAGCAACTTCATTTGGGCGTATAGCCAAACCATACATAACACCAGGCTAACAATATATATACCAGGGAGGTGTTATATACGTAATTGTTTGTCCACGACCACCAGTCCATAATTTGCATCCTCGACATCCCGTTCTGACTTTTTCATAAAAAACTAGCTCCGCCTGACGGACTTTTGGAGGACTTGTGGGGGGCAAACATTTTTATGTTTTGGTCCAATCCAGTAATCCTATAAGCATGCATGCCTGCCCAATGCCACGTTTAAACAAGTGTCTTCTGAATTAGGGGATCGTTTAGCCGGCAGGTGAGTTGAACCACGCCCATTATCTCCAAGAAGAATAACTTGAATATTACGTTGCATCCTCTATGAAAGAAGGCAACACTAGTACCCTTTGTACGACATGCATTGTACAATAAAAAACACTTGAGGTAAGACAATGAGCGGCAAAATATCGAATTTTCATGTTGAAAATGATTTTTCAGAAAATAATGTTTTGTCGTCTGTGCCCATACTACACACCGATAAAGTCTAGTCTTTTGATGTTATGTCAGTTAGGGGAAATCATCGCACATCAGTAAACTTTTCAGTAAGATTTCACCTTCTATTGGCATGCGGGACGCTTAAACAGACAGCACACTCTGGGGCAAGTTAGGCCTATCAGTGTGTTACAAGTTGAGCCGGCTCTACTTAACCTATCGGCAGCTAATCACACCCCATAAATAGTTCATCCTATACCATATAATGTAATGTATAATAACAGTGGTTGTCTCAAAGGCTGCAAAACATTTTCTATGTAAAGACAGTGATGAAGCAAAGGTGTATTTTTTATTTTTGAGGGGAGGGGGAGGTTGTTGTTCTGCCAACAAATCTGTTAAATGCGACTGACCTGTGGAGAGGCCAAAGGGGAGGGGGTTGAACACTTTTGAATATTCAAATGCTGTTAGGTGCTATTCTGGTGCTATATTTGTCATCCTTGAAATCAATTTGAAATTCAGAGTTTCTTTTCATTTACGACGAATTAGGGAGTTAAATGAATGCCGACTGTGACCAGTTTGCTTATAAAACTAGGTCACACTTTTTCAGTGGGAATGGGAGACTCAGTCACCAGTAGCATCTCTACCACGGGAGCATTCTCTTTCCCCGAATTGCTGAAGGGCTGGGCCGTTTCTGACGATCATTGTCGCAGCAGCCACATAGCAGGACCGTCGGAAGCGGGGGGGGGGGTCTGGGGATGCAGCCCCCCCAATAATTTTTCCATATATAGTTTTTTTTAATACAATGAAAACGTTAAAAAAGTGAAAGACAAAAATTAAAAGTAATGAATATCACTCTAAAATTACATCTCCTATCATGTCATCCGTGAACCGGCGATAAACAAAACAGAAAAATCAATTCGATTGATCAGACAGCCATAGAACTTGGCAGTAGAAATGATCCAAACATTACTTCATCACTTCACCTACGCTGCCTCAGATCGAACAATTCGTAGGCGAACAACGCTGGCAACATGTCTGAAAGGTCGTCTAATGTAGCAAAGCAAACTGGACCCAGAATTACGAAATGGTTCACGGCGAAAAAACAGTAAGTAATTGCATTTTAATTTTTGTATCGAGAAAATATTCAGGCCCTATGTCTGCCTAATTTATTGACATAAGAAACTCCGTCACTTATGCGCCAAATACTTCACCGCACACCACAACGTTAACGTTAGGCCTGACGTATGTCGGCATGGACCGCCCGTGGTCTTGCCTGTGTAATTTTAAGTCAAGAACACTAAGATATTTGTGGGCTTTCTTTAAATAGCCTTTGATAGGACCTAAAGTTTAACTTCGCAACACTTTCAAAGTCATTCCCAATCGATAAAAGAGAAATAAACAATAGGCCTAGTCATTAATCATAAATGTCTCATCGACCACAGATGAACTAATAATGAGAACATAAATATATTAAGTAATAAATAATAATAATCAATGGCGGATCTCTTTATCAATTTTATCAAAAGTTCTCAGTCTTAAAAATGTGGGAGATATTTTGTTTCCTAAATTTAGTAAATATTCTTCGCTGTAAAAATCGCATTTTAGGGCCATTTCCAGCAATCTCGGAGGCAATGTGTTCAAAAATTTTCTCCATACGCTACGTGCCAACCCATGGTGGCGTGTAGCGTATCTATACTATACCCATCTTTTCAACATGCACAAGTCAGCCCCCAATCCAAAATTCCTTCCGACGGCACTGCTCCATCAAAGTTGAGAAGTCTCGGGATTTTTGCCTGTAACTGCAGTTGCTCCAGTTTTAATAATTTATATTCATCATGATCTCATGTTGAAAGTTATATAGTAAAATATGAGAGAAATGAGAATACGTATACAGGCTCATTTTCCAATGATTAGCTTTAATATATAACCTTACCATTTCATAAACTGTTACAGTGGTACATTTTATTTGGTACTTTTTTGATCATTTTGCCATTTGCTCTTTTTTTTTTTTTTTTGAAGTAAACATTTTATTACAACGAAAGGTCAAAATAACGACTGCTTCGATACTATTACAAAGCCCGGGAAATGTCATTTCTGGCTGTCTGAGGGGTTGCGATTTTTCAAAATTTTCTGTACGCGCCGTGCCAACTGATGGTGGCGCTCCGCTTAGATAGTCAGCCCGAGTCAGTCCCCCCCCCCCCCCCCCAATCGAAAATACCTTCCGACGGCACTGCATAGTCAATTTGCAGACGGACAAGCAATTTGCCAAAATCGGCTGAATTATACAGAGGTGACCCCAGGTGTCTGCGCCCCTCGCGATGAAGTATAAAGGAACCGTAGTAAGTCGGGACTCTCCAGAGACGTTTAGTAGTGCCACAAGTGGATCCTCAAGCACAATGTGCAAACCTATGAGCGAACAACCATTCTGAGCCGGGGCTTTTGAATTCACCAAACATCGAATAGACTAAATTACAGGATTAGTATCCATACAATGAAGGCCCATGCGTTGACTTACTGTACATGTATATCAATCGAATATGAAATGGTACCATATGACGTTAGATGTCAACTGATCTTCTCCATCCAAAAACCGGAAACGGCATCAAGAGGCGAAGTTATTTGTTTGCATAACACACACCATAAAGTGATTCTAAACATCCACCTATTATGAATCTGTGTTTCTTGTTACAATATACATGTGACTCTTGTGTTCTGCATTAAATAGAGTAGAATGTTCCGACATGTCAGTCCAGAGTCCCTGTTTACCTCCCCCACCAATCAGTTTGGCATATAGTACAGTATGTTAGTGGCTCAAGTAAGCTGCTATAGATCAACTTACCTACTTTGCTGGCTCAAATTACCCCAGGGGCAAGGTAAGTTGAGCCATTTTGTTTTCACAGTTTTGAAGGCTGTAACTAATTAATAGTAATTAATTAACTTCGTGTACTATGATCACAAGTTAGACAAATGTTTTTAGTATACGTACCCACATCGGCTTAAAAAGTTTCTATTTTCAGTTTTTTCAAATGGCCCAAATGTAAAAAGTGGCCCAACTAACCCCAGTCTCCCCTAACGTCACATGTCAAAAGGTCAGAGCTTAAAACAGCAACAGGCTTGATCAGTCTGTGTTTAATAAAAAAAAATCATCTTTCCTTGATATTTACAGAATTAGTCGAGTATGTGGTATAAAAATTGATATCAAGAGAGAAAATACACCTCTACCCCTAGTAATGCTGTTATATGTGATGAGACCTTCCCTCTAAAATTTCCCCATGGTGTTCGCTGTAAATTATTTTATTGAAGCATCTTCCAACTGTCCAGTTTTTCAGTAAAAATTACCAAAATAATTGGTAAGTCTATTCTATATATAGTCCATTGCGTTTGGTTTGCTGAAAACGAATGCGGTACTCGTCAGCTAGATCGGAAGCATAGAGGGAAGAGTAGGTCTCTATAGACAAATCTCTGTAGACAGGGCTGTATAGTCGAGTCCGGACTCGCGATTTTGGGATTTGAAGGACTCTGCCAGAGGAGTTGATTTTTCCCCATTGAGAATGTACAGGGACAAGAGTCCTCGAAAGTTGAATGTTGCCGTACTTGTGACTCGGACCACCCGGAATCGACTGCAGCATTGCCTCTAGGTTTAAGGTGGGGTGGCGGTGGCAGCTTCCAGATCTTTTTTTCGTGCTCAGCGCGAGTTCTCGCAGGTGGGATCCACAGTGTCTGCCTGCCTTACTGAGATTTCACTACTTGTGCTTCTAGGCAGTGACGACGCCTTCGTGTCAAAGTTAGCTCCGTCACTGCTCCTAAACTAATGAGTGTCAAATAATACGGGATTACACTGTCCGTATATATAATTCAGATTTTCCTGAATACAATTTTTAGATTTTTGGCTACATATCGGGCTGTTGAGTGGGAGGAGCCAAGGACGTCATCACAGACACACCTGGAAAACGGCAATCCTCGTAATCGGAAACATCGAGACCAGAATAGGCCTATACCTCTTTTAATTTAGAGTTACTTAATAACAACATTTGGCAGGCAAAATCTCTCTTGACTCATCGAGTCAAATGCTGCAATTCCACAGTCATATACAGAAGTTTTGATCTCCGTGTGGGGGTGGGATGAAGATTTAAGTGGAACTTCAAGCAAAAATTTAATATTTATATGTGAAAAAGAAGCTAAATCTACACACTGTGGTGAAAGTTACATTTCAAATCGGACGTGAGTTTTTCTCCTAAGGAGATTTTCAGCTGGGAGGTGCGGCTGCGAGGACTCGGATACATACAACCTAAAACACTCGGGAAATGCCGTTTCCGGGGGAAGGGGCCACGTTGAAAACTACAAAAATCTTGTGCGTTCCGCACCGTCATCCGATGGGTTGTGACCTGCTTGTATGGTCCTGCTCGCACTCAACCCCCGATATTTCTTCAGAATTCCTTCGGGATATTTGTTTGGTTTCACCCTTGGATTTTTGACTGACGGTAACGGAGAATCGAGGGGACTGTACAAAAAGTACACAAAATTGGTATACAATGCATGCCTCACAAAACAAATGATGAAGACAAGTTTTATTGTTTCAACCGATTTAGATTTTATTATTGGTAACTATTCAACCATCTTGTTACAGAGACTTGGTGCCAACACAATTAACATAAACATGTCATACCGTGTAACGACGAATATATCCCTCTTTGTTCAGTAATATTCTAAATTTTTCCAACAACAGTTTTCCTGATGAAGCTTGCTTACATTTCATTTTTGAAGGGAGAAATTGTATTAATAGTCACTAGAATTGACAGACCGTCAAATAGCATGAGGTCGGTTACTCTCACAGCGAAGGTCTCCTAAAAGGTCGGACAACACGTCAAAACATTTCGCAAATGTGTCACTCTTGGGAGTAGGTAATAAACGTTTCAAAAAGAACGAATGTCAAAGACAAACAAGTTGGGTTGTAGCAAAATAAAATGTATCAATGTTTGAAATTTAACAATTAACTACCAGCGACTTGACATAATAGACTGTGCATCGGGCTAGCATGTGTGTGTGAAACGCACTGTAAAATGATTGGTGCCAATCGACCATCTGTGTGATCAATGTCTCCAAGTGTCAAATTTTCCGACTCGATTGGCTTTAAGTTTAACGCATAACGCACTACATGACACTATTTGAGGCACTGAAGACGTTCATGCAAGAAAAGTATTTACTCGTGAATAGACGCATGGAGGGTGTATCAGAAGAGGAAAGGGGTTGGGTGTCTGTAGTCTTTGTCGAGGCTTTTTGACCAGCACACATCTTAGTTACACGGTACAACTTAAAACGGTAACGGGCTCAACCCTCATAACGGATCTGTTCGCCATCAGATTTGCCCGGGTTAGTGGTTTTAAGGGGGTATAACACGTAAATAGTAACGGCCAGTGTGTGGCCCTCTTCTACCCCCAGAGAAAGGACGAGGGGGATAAAACTTCCCGACAGAGGGGGATAAAATTTCCCGACAGAGGGTAAGGTGTCTGAGAAAATTTAATGAATGGAATCTTAACTTGTTTATTACCTCCCTGCAAAATTAGTGACCAGAATGTTTGGTTCCAGCCATAGATACTCACTTTCATCTATCACCTTAGAAGGGTGATATTTCATTCCACTCCATAATTACATAAGAGTGCTATTAATTGGGTTAGGTTAGGTTAAGTTAGATGGGGCAACCGCTGTTTATTGGCGCAAGATCTCCGTCATTATAATACAATGTGGATATATCGTGGTTATGAGTGTATCAGAGGTGAAGGGGGAGAAAAGGGGTCTTTGGTTATATGCTACAGCCTGCCTTAATACATATTTTATACCATTGCATGGAACGTCTTTCTTGAAGATTCAAGACCATGTTCCTCTCACATACCTCCCATTTCTACCCACTAATAACCTTTTCCTATCATCACCTTGCCATACATGTTCTGAAGGCTGTTGGTATTTGTTCAACTTAGTTTGTGGTTATTTTATGGTTCCCCCCCCCCCCCCACCCTCGAACTTTTGGGAAGCTGCAAATTCATTTTTAATAACGTCACACTGACACTCCATACAACCTGCACCCTGCCCTCTGCATCCATGTTTGATAAACATACACAAGGCATAATCAGAGTTCGATAAAGCTTTACGGCCCAGTTTCCAAAGAATTGGTTCAAGTGGAGCCAGCCACGGCTTTTCTTCCAGTTGTGGCTCACTGTTTTCCCTACTCCATTGCTCATGCAGAGCATCACACACAATGGCAGTAGGTTCCATTTTTTGAGTCTTTGGTATGACTCGCACTCGAATCAAACCTGGGCCGTGTTAGACCTTACACGCGTTCGTACATACACAAGGTTTAATGAATTGGTATTCACTTTATACTAGCCATAATACCACCACCCGCCTGCCCCCCTCAAAAATAAAAATGAATCAAAAAAAAAAAAAAGAGAAAGAAAGAAGGAAGAAAAAAAAGAAAGAAGACATATCTGTCAAAGGCACACATGTTTATTTGATCGTACCTGATATCATCTATTAGTACATTGCACAATGAATTCATAACAATGGACAACATATCAACTTTGGTCATACTAACAATTGTAAATGCTTGACAATACAGTTTCATCAATGCCTTGACAAATAATCACAAACAGACAATCTGACATTGCATATCATCTCTAAAACAACACACATTACAATAATATGCCATGGAAATAATATCCCTAGTCAGGATGAGTTGTGCTTTCCATAAAATTCCAATAACCTGCATATTCTTGCGATAAATTAGAGAAACAACTGCTGATATTGCTCTCAGCTGCAGAATAAATTATTCATGCTATTTTGGATAATGTAACAAAAGTTGAATGGTTTTTCATTTGCTATCAATAACCAAAATAGATTCATTCTATTGACAACTAAAAATTCAAATAAAGAGAATTTAAAATTGATCAAACTCTTTAGAACTGATTCCATAAAGCAAATTTTGAGACATTTTTTAATCACATTAAAACACGTAATAATTCATTAACATTTAAACAACACACAAATATTTATGATATGATTACCCCTCTCATTTTCTTTGTTTTGTTCTTGCATCTCCTGCTCCTGGTTAACTCCCATGTTATAGTTGTAGCACCTCTTTTTATATCATGAGGATACAAAAAAAACAAACAAATCACCCCCTTTTATTTGTTAAATGAGGAAGCCTATTTTGCAGATGAAGGAGGGTGCACACCTTATTCCCAAGTAGACAAAGCTTAGGCAGGGTATGGACCTGGTTTTTGCAAATGACGATGGAAATGAAGGCCATATGGACTAAAAAATAAAAAAAATTGCGACCAATTCTACTATTCACCACATGAAATGCTGACATGGTTACACAACAACTATATAAAAGGCTGACACAGATAACACATACACATATACATACACCAGCCTAATTTTGCCCTGATCAATGAAGTCATTGCCTAAAAGGGTTCAACATTTTAAACTCGATAAATCCTTTTCAGAATATTAACTATTATACCCTGCAGATAAAATATCCTGTACATATATGTAGACATCATCTCTTTAACAGTCTGATATTATATAAGGATCCCAGTGCATTCATGACACATTATTAGTAACTTCAGAAACAACAAATCAAGTCTTGCAAATTCCTAATATGCTTGCAAATGTTTCTCACATTTCTCAATATTCCTTTCAAATTTTACACTTTTGCTCCCATTTTCACAAAAAGTTTGTTACATGAGGTTTATGGCTAGTTACTAACCAATTGGTTTAAGTCAGGTTGGCCAAATCCGTTTTTCCAGTTATAGCTCACTGGCTTGGTTCCCACGCTCCATTGTTTATGCTGAGCCAGAAGCACAATGGAGAGTAGGTCCCATGTTTCACATAAAGCAACCAGATAAATAGGATAGAGATGATATTATTATACGAACAACAATGAACCCTACACTAAACCATCCTTATAAGGATTGACCATTAGTCGTGCTCTAATTCTCAGCAGAGCAAATGTCGAGGAGATATATGCTTTGTTAAAAGAAATCATGGTTCAGTTTAAGTAATACGGTATAAATATATCTTGTTCCCTGTTCCTTCTGTAACCCATCCCCCCACCCGTGTTTTCCACCCCTGTCCTGTGTACTCCGTCCCCTACCCTTCTGTAAACTATTGCTTTCCTCCCATCTTGCCTCAATATTGTGCAAATACATTTCAAAACTCATTTGTTATTTCTATAAAATGTTGAAGACAGTTTTGCTCCTCAGTCTACATTCAGGTTTATAGAGAAATAACTGCACACTGTAAAAGGAATTGTGTATGATGGCATTCAAGTGGTAAGGTAAAAACAATAAAAATTTTCATCACAGCAATGCTAGAAATCATTTTAAAAGTTTATATTGTTGGAGAGCTCTCCCATATTCCAACAGCTACTTTATGCAAGTGTCACATTTGATAAAGAAGTATCATACTCTTTCAGGGAGGATGTCATATTTTAGGAAGGATCAGAGTACAACATTGATCATTTGGTACTGGGTCACTTGCATTCACCAATTTAACACTAAATGATTTGGTGCTCACTGGAATTTAATTTGCAAAAATCTGATGGATACGAACCTTACCAAACTTTTAAAACATTTGGTGAATGAAAACAACTATGAAAAACCTTAGTTTCATGACATCCTTGAACATATAAATATCTGTGGTGAATCACTCAGTAAATCAATCAAATGAATCTCATTTAGCTCAATGACAGAGTAAGTGTAAACTCTGTACAGAGCAGTATCAACTCTACAGAATAAAATCAACTCTAGAGAGTGATATCCATTCTACTGAGTAATATCAACTTTTTCATAATAATATCAACCTAACTCAATTCAACTGATTAATATCAACTCTACTGAGTTGTATCAACTCTATTAGCATCATCTTGGCCCAGGGCAAATTTAATTTTAGAATAACTATATGATTGAAGGGTCTGTCCTTTCACCCCAAACTACAATTATTGTAGTAGTCTACAGAAATTCTCAAATGCTCTTTGACTGGCCACTAGTTCAAACAATGCAGATATCACAGCTTATATAAGACAGCATCAACTGTACTGTGAGTGATTATACACATTGCTCTTTTATAGTCACCCTGAAGAAATAAAGAGAGATTGCATCTGGAGGAGGATTAATTTTAGACAATTGGGGATGGGGATAAGTAAGAATGTTAGGAGAATTGGAACTGTTTGGGGTGAGAAAATTGAGCCTTTAAGCTGTGCTCAATTTGGGAGAAATCTTAAACTGGAGCACCTGTGTGCTTATTCTGGACATAAACTTTGGTCATGATAAGAGACTAAGTCATTGCAGTATTCTACATCATTTGTAATTTCAAAACTGTTCTAGGCTTAACACCAGTATCATGTTATCATTGTTGGCACATGTTGAAATGTTGCTTGCTCTCTTGAATGTTGCAATATTCAGTGATTGCCATCTTAAACTGAGAGGTCAAATATATTAAATAAAGAGGTAAATTATGACATGTGTTTCTTTACACAATTGATAAACATTTTACTCAGTCAGGTAGATGTCAGCTGTCACGTTGGTAGACTGGATGTTTCAAACGATGCAAGTAACTGCGAAGCTTCTGATCGTTGGCTGGTGGTCAGCACTTGACCGATGGCCATTACAGTGTCAAAGGCTACATCTGGATTATCAGCAATCATCCTGAGTTTGAAATAAATATTGACATAATTGAAAACATATGTTCATGGATGTTTGCATGTCTCTCTGAATGTGAGTTCTGGCGAAGACAGATATGAATACAAACCCGATACAATCGGAAAAATTTCGACATACTTTGAAAGGGATTTTGTTAATCATAATCCATTGTTACTGAACTAAAATATTCTGAAATGATCAACTGAGTACATTTTAAAGATAATGACTGTTATCACTTTAACTTACTTGCATATGAATGCCCCCACACTAGAGTATCTTGTTAAGATTAAGGTGCAGTTTCATGAAATATTTCACAGTTTCAAATTTAGACCAGAAACTCTCTCAAGAATTCTTGAGAATGTAACACCAGATCCTTTAAACTGTTTGTAACTATGGCAACTGAAAACATCTTAAATATGATGAAAGGTATGGTTTCAACTTGCGAATTTCAGTTTCCAGTTTTCCATTATGCGAGACTAAAATGATAGCAAAGTACCTTGACATAAATTTTAGTCTCAACTTTGAATGAAAAACTCCCCTCACATGACACACAATGCCATAGTTTTGATATTAGCTAAAAAAACTATTTCAATGGCAAGGACTGAATTCAATGAGTTTTGATTAATGAAGCATTCATGTACAAAAGCCATTGTGCTGCCACAAAAGAATCACACTGGTGACCACCATAACAACAGTTATAAATAAATATAGAAAAACTTTCTGGTCAACATGAAAATACATTTTCAATGTTTAAAATATATGAAAATAATAAGGACATATGTAGCAGGATTTAAAGAGAATACTAAAAGTTTTGAAGAATATACTTTAATTCACAAACAGTACAATTATTACACAATGTACACAATAGATCATGCAAATGTTTTCAAAATGATAGTGATGCAAGGAAGCATCTCTGAAAGTGAGATATAAGATGTTATCAAGTGTTGGAGGGCAGGTGTTTTATAATGCTAAGTGACCATAAATGTGGAAGAAATGGTTTCTGAATTACAATTTCAAGTCAGGTGAAGGCTAACTTAACAATTTCGATCAAATTTGGTATTCTTTTGAAAGGTTAGTTAAGAAAAAACAACAACTGATTGCTCTTGAATGGAAAACCAGCCTTACTTTGACCCGGACAGAAATTGGACTCCAAGACCTCCTAGATGTTGAGCGTTATTGCTTCAACTGTCACCACGTTTATCCCCGTGGCCATAGCACCAGTTTCGTTTATGATAGCAATTTATGATAAATATAGTGTTCTTGAAAAAAGTTCTCCAGGCTCTTAAACTTCTTATAAGTAAAAAATGTCACTTACTGGGAGATTTGTTGTTTAATACGATCTGTCTGTAAGGCTCTAATATTATTTGTCAGGAAGGACTTCCCTGTTGTTTTCTCCTGTTCGTCAAGGTTTTGGAACCACTTTGTGACAGCCTGATTATCATCCCATAAATAGCCCTGAATGGAAACAAAAAGAAATAAAATTAGCTAAACTAAAAAAAAAATATAAATACATAAAGATGTAAATGAAGCAGAATGTAGCATCTTGCTTGACAGTTAGTCACTACATACTTCTTACAGAAGGAAAGAAATGGGTGTATATAACAGAATATTTCAGCATAGTGTAAATGAGGATATTTACCAAGAAATCCCACAAACAAGTACTTAAGCTTGCTATGCTCAAAAGACATTCAAGCAATCCATTATGTAGATAGTAAAATAGGTTTTGTGTTTTTGATTAAACTGATAATAAATTTGCTCCATCCATGATTGCTTTTCCCTTTAATGCAATCACGACAACTTTTTCTGTCAATGCAATTTTAAACTTTTACACAGTTGGGACAATCTTTCTTTGTCAGTGTGATTTAAAGATATTGGTCTTAATCTATGTTACAATCTATACATTTATACATTCACAAGGCACTGAATGAAACACACTCTACCCAAAGCAAGCAAAACCTACCAAATTTATTCTAGCCAATAAAAAATTACATTAAGATTAATTTCATAGATATTCAATATTTATGTATCACAATTAAATGTAAACTATTAATGAAGAAATGTAACATTATATCTAGCTAAGTTCTTACATTCACAGATCCTTGGTCTTCCACAAACCACCTTCGCAGCATCGAGCCAATTTCTCCCAAAGAAAGGGTTTCATTTACTTTTTTGATCTTAGCTTTAGCAGCGTGTTCCAGCAGCAGTCTATGGAGCCTCCAGTACAAATACTTACGAGACGTCTTCCACTCGAGGGTATCCTTTATCAGAAGGTGATGAGAAAAGGACAGAATGTGACATCAACAATGAAACTTTTCCTTTCACTTACAAACATGGTCTAGTCAAAGTTTTGAAAAGACTCTGGTTCATGCCCCTATGCATTAGGTTCTATGCAAATTTTTTTTTTTTACTATGACCTTTTTAGAACATATGATTATATTTTTAGACTGTAGGGAGCACAATTCCTTCAAACGACTCGCCAGAGGAATGTCTCATTTATTAACCTCCTTCTCTATTCTGTTCATGTTATTTTGGTACTGAGTGATCACTGTTACTGTTCAATGTTCTGGGAAAAAATGAATCAAATCTATAAACTGAGCAGTGAAGACCACAAAGACATCAACAAAGTGTTTTTTCATACAACCTCATGATGTAGCAAGAAAAATGTAACATATCGAAACCCCAAAGTAGCACAAATAACAAAATTGACTGCCAATAAAACTGATAAAATTTAAAACTACTCACATTAATAACGCCAATTTCTTGCATTCTACCAGCCCTATCATGAAGATCAGCAAACTGAACTGCTACAGTGTGATACATTGGAAGTAATACTTCTTCTCGTTGTTTCATCTCCTTTTCAATATCTGATAAATGAAAATCAAT
Organism: Holothuria scabra; assembly: GCA_037179385.1. Lineage (NCBI taxonomy): Eukaryota > Metazoa > Echinodermata > Holothuroidea > Aspidochirotida > Holothuriidae > Holothuria > Holothuria scabra. The sequence continues at coordinate 4,846,076 of CM074192.1, read as the reverse complement.
AAATGTACTGTAAAATTTGAGAAAAGCATTGTAAGATTCAGAATACCTTTAACCCAACAATTGGACCCTCATCATGTGCTTCCTTAAAAACCCTTTGCAATGCCATCAGATAAACATCCTGTTCAAAGATTCATAGGTGTTGTTAAGTGTTTAATAGACTTAAGTAGACACTCGGGTAGACAGTAAACATGTCGGTGTGTCACTGTTAACCTTTAGGAAGAATGTTTATGTTATGATTTGTCATGCAGGCAATTTACAACTACTTATTATCTTGAAAGCTGAAACTACCAGTAAGTGGCCAGGTTTTCAAAGTAATACCTGTTTCTATCAAATTTAGCTTGCTTTCCATCACAATAAAAATTTAATCTACTACAGTTTCAGATATATTCCAAATTCTCCACATAGTGCCATTTGTCTTGAACACAACTGATGCATTGGAAAATAGTATCGACGTACTGGTATTTGAAGCAATAATTCTTACCGACCTGCAAACAGAGACTTCATATTTGGTAGGTCACAGCAAAGTGATAATTTTATCTTAGAGCTATCCAATCTTAAAATATTTGCACTGTCCTTCTTACTTGAAAAGATACCAAATATGGGCTTCCTTGTTGATTTGGATTATGCCTTTGGAAAAATTGCTCCTCATGTTGGGAAGGAAAAGTTGCAGGCGAGTGGAGCAAGGGGGAAAATTCTCTAACATTCAAGACCAGATGAAACCAACAAAACCTGAGGAAGTATACAGTTTGAACAAGGGCAGGAGTAAAACAATGAAAGACAGTAAATGTACAGATTGAACTTTAAAACTTACTCTTCTTTTCTTGTGCAGACAGACTACTCTCAATGCTCTTCTGTTTGAGTTCCTTTAGTTTTGGATCGAGACGATACATCAACTTTAACTGATCTTTCTTGCGGAATTTAATCTCAACCAATCCCTCCGCTTCAAGGATTCCTCCTCTGTGATCAAGATAAAAGAATAAATTGTATGCAATCAATATGCATTTTCTTTTTACAAATTTTGCTCCTTATATTCAAGTTTTAACAAACTGTTACAGATATCAATTGGATGATGAAGAAATTAAGCCACAGTGGTTAATTACTCTTGCTATAAACATAAATGCATTGACTAATTTTAAGTAGTATGTTTCAAACAAGAAGTGAGGAGAACTATTCAGAAGTGAGGGATTATACAGAAGGTGCATTCCTCTAATGATCCAACAATATTTCACTGATTCAATAGATTGATTTATCTTAAACATATAGTTTATCAATTGGTACTCCCCCTTACTCTGCTCCTACCCCCATGGTCAGAAGGGTTAGTTAGTAAGTTAGTTTTTACGGCTCAGTTTCTAACCAATTAGTTTCTGTCGGATTGACCGTGGCTTTTTTCCTGTTATGGCTCACTGGCTTGTTTTCCCTACTCCATTGCTAATGCTGAGCACTAAGCACAATGGCTGTAGTTTCTTTTTGAATTTTTTGTTAAGACCCAGTATTAGGAGTTGAACTCCAGACTTTCACTGTCCAAGAGGGACTATTTTACAACTATATGTGGGAAAAACTATTTTACAACTATATGTTGGCACACAAATACTTTGAATACATTTATGAAATTCTCAAGAAACTTTTAGAAAAGTCTCTAAAACAAAACATGCCATTAATAAAGTGTACCTCAAGTCAAAAAATTCAAAAATATATTTTAAACAGCATGAAAAATGAATTCCAACAGTCCAACTCCCATCTTCATAGGACATTCCTGAGCTGAGATGTAAAATGTAGATGTTTATTCACTCAACTGAAAATGATATACTGGGCAATAATTTGTGATGTCATTGTTGTACTACTCAAATTACAATCTTTGTATTTCTTTGTTTTTCTGAAAGTTACTGCACCTTGTACCAAAGTTTGACAGCATTCTTACTCTTATATGTGATGTAATTACTTAAGCCCCACCCCCACCTTGCAAGATGTTATACAAACAGACAGGAAGTGTTCAAGGTCATAAACACATTTTTAATTTTAAAGGAAAACAAAGCAGGTTATGTGAGTTTGTACCACAAGAAAGACACAAATTATTGTGCAATGGGCCAATTTGTTTTACGTGGATAAACTTCAACATTTTATATCCTAGCTCAGGAATAGCCTATGAAGATGGGAGTTAGGATGTTGGAATTCATTTTTCAAGCTCTAATGTATATTTTTTAATTTTTTGACTTGAGGTACACTTTAAACGCTGTAACATTTTTCTCAGCGTATTATCTCTTTTAGTTCAAACTCTCTCATGTTTGGTTAACTCCTATGCAATCTAAAAAAAGATGAAAATAATTATCCATAAGATTCTTATGAGTTAGCTTTTTTCACATTTTAGTGGTTACCCAGAAACAAAACACTTATCAACTGTTTATGCATTGTTTACAAAGCAGCCTTGTAGTCTACATAATTTCCTCCTTTTTAAGTCATTACCACATATTTAATATAATGGTTGAGCATCTGCCTTTCACCAGGGAGTCCAGGTTCGATTCCCAGACTGTGTCATACCAAAAATTTCAAAAATTATACCTACTGTGATTGTGTGTGATGCTCCACATAAGCAATGGAGTAGGAAAAACAATCAAGTGCCACCAACTTGAAAAAATGTGATGGGTACGACTTGATTAAACCAGAAGATGAAAGTTGAGACTAAGACTTCAACAAAACAAAACAAAACCTAAGCCAGTCATTTCCCATGTGGTTCCCAAGCAGTTCCTAGGTAGAAGCAACTACAGACTTACCGACACTCCTGATCAGCATAGAGTTCAATGTACTCAGAATTGATTTGGGGGTCAACAACGGCCCATGAACCACCTCGTAATTCACCATTGGGAGGAATGTAGACTAGTACAGGCTGTACATAACTGCAGAGTGAATCAACGATGTAGGAACCATACTTCAGGACTTGCTCATACATATCTGTTGGTATTGATGGTAAAATCTATCCATTAAACACAGAAATTAGGCATCTATGGTTACACAAAGGCCAATAGCCAGACAGGTCACTGTATGGGAAGGGGAGACAACTTCTAAGGCAAGGGGGGGGGGGGGGTTAGCATGTATCGGGTGGAAAACATTTGAATAAAGTGAAATATATTGCATTGAGGAAACAATAAAAGTAGCTCCCTTAGTTAACAAACTATAAAAGAACCATTGGCAGGTAGTCAAAACAGAAGTTTCTATTACTGCTTTGAAAGCATCGAAAACAAAAACCTTCCATGTGTTAGTTAGTTACAGCTTGTAGCTGAGATTTAACAGCACACCAACACAAAAGGAATAAATGTGTTAACTAGATAAAAATGTACAGTAACAATATGGTTTCAAACAAGTCCTTCCCTTTAGTGGCCCATTATGACAGGCAGGAAATACCATGTGCATGTTGTACAACCCTCAGGCCCTAGAGGAAGCCTCCATGGGGTAGGAACATGGAGCCCTACAGTGTTTAGGAAGGTTGAGTTGTAAGAATTTACAATCAAGTCTCATTTATAACTTCATTAACCTAGAAAAATCTATACAACATAAAACACTACAAAAGAGCCCTTGACAAAACAAACACCAAATGAGCATAAAGACATTTTGCTATGTGCATGTTGCTCTGACAGCAATTTCTTTCATAAATGATTTCAAAATGTACCAGAACGAAATTTTTATACACACAAAAATAGCAAGAAAGTATCATTTTATGGAATATAAAAACAAACCATTTGATTGGAGCAAGTGGCAAATGAGGGAGAAGTAGGACAAACAAAATTCTTTTGGTCTTAAGGACCAAAAGAAGATCATTCAATCTATTTTGAAAAATATTCAATAACTTGGATCATTTTATGTCCAGTGGTATATCTTGCCATAATCAAAAACAATAACTGTTCAATAAAAACCTGTTATGTGGTGCATTGTGATGGACAGAAGCAAAGAGATCACTGTTACAGGTACTTACAGTATGGGTCTATTCATAATTTCAGTTAAGTTTCAGAAAAATAAATAATGTGTGGAAATAACAGTAGGTATCACACTATTGTAATATTTGTAGATAATTTCTTTTAATACTTTTCATGCTGTGTGACATTTACCATAGATCTGTTGGCAGGTTGCTATGGTTATTGATATTTTTCATACCTTTCATCCCACCAGAGAAACCTCTCCAGTTGGCGAAGATTATTAGAGGCAGTTTCTCTCGATTGAAGTACTGGATAGCTTGAGCTGTCTTGAAAGCCGAATCTGGATACCACACCATTCCAGCTTGGGAGAGAGACTATGCAAAGCAGAAATTATAAAAGGACCAAAAATGACATTGCAGAACAATTGCAACACAACACTTTAAAAAAGAAATACTGTTTCTTTGTAATACCAACGAGTCATTCTGTAAAATCTAATTTTCATATTATATTTGATAGGTAATGATAAATATGTGAAACAAGATTAGCAACCTCACATGAAAAATATTGAAAAAAGTTACAATATGTTACAGTAAGTTGCAATATAGTTAAATGACACTGAAAAGAAATGCACACCATAAATCTGTCCCCCAATCCTTGGTAATTTCCTGTTTGGGAAATAGTTTATTGAAAACATTTGAAGTATAGTTCATACCTTGGCTTCTGAATCTGGATTTCCAGGGTCTGCAGGAATGTCCAAACTCACAGTTCTTGTTTCTACGGCAATGACTCCCACAGGAATACCCCCTAACCTATGGTCACAAAAGAGAAACAAAACTTTTGAATAGTCATTTGAAATTTAAATAACTTTTCTTGACAGAAATTTCAGCTGTAATGTGTTAAACACGTGTCTTTTCAGTGACAGGATACATACACACATTGTCTGCACTTGAACGCTTATATTGCAAAGACTGCTATACCAACTAGGCAAATTGTATAAAATATTGAACATTATAAGTGAAAGTGATAAAAATTCTGCAGCCTCCAACCTGCTCCCTGGAATTTTATAGCCCGAGTCACAAGTCCAGACTCTCCAAGACCAGGTCTGATTTCTTCCTTTCCAACATCCAGAAAAGAGGTCTGAGTCCGTAAAATCAGGCCAAGATTCTTAGCTTGTGTACTGCAGCACTGGTCACAATTTTTCAGTTCAAGTTTTCTCTCAACAATAGGGTTTCATAGGAGATTTTAATATCACCTATCATATCTGTCCATGAAACTGGACAGTGATCTTCAGTTGCTTCAAATAAATTGTACTTGTTATTTAATCCTGATCTTCAACAGACAATAATTGAAAACTTTCCTTCTGAAAATATTTGATACTAATGTTGCTTTCTTACCTTGCCCTTCCAGTGATGACTGTTGCTGCCCAAGGCTGCATGATTTCCAGGAACGATCCTTGATCAAAAAAGCCAGACTGCCATTCCATGGGTTTATCTTTAAAATTCATCAAAAAGAAATATTTGTGGTTATTTGTCTAGACAATTGTAATTCTACTATTGTTGTATTCTACCAAGCTATGAACAACAAATTCATGTCACTAGCTCCTAGAGTACCTATTCGTCAAATGCAGCACTCTTACAGCTCTCTCCACCTATTGCCAGTGTTGCCATCTGTCTGCTAAATCTACTGAGTAAACAAGCTTAGCTCCCATTGACCACAACTTCCCTCAACAAGTTGCCAGAGCCACTTACTGAAAACTGTCACTTGAGTCCATTGTTTAAGAGATGAGACATGCACAACCTTTCAGAATACAATTTTAAATAAACCAAGTCAATAAGCCTACTGAGAGATAGATACAGTATAGGATTCCCAGTTTCCAAAAGTTGTTGCATTTCAGTAATCTTGGATACACACTAGCCAGTTAAATGCAGAATTTAAATATTGTAACTTTCATTCTCACTACAGAATTACTTTCCACACAGTAAACTACAAGGTGGATAGATCTGTAACAGGAAGAAGCATGGAGTAAGGACATCCACACTACCTTAATGGATATTCATGAACACATTTATTACTTGACCCCTAGTATGATGGCTGTATATTTAAAAATAGGAAGTTAATACTTTCCCAACTACGCAAATAAAAGTGACACTCATAACTTATTTTTTGCATCAAATATGTTCTTGATTGTTTGGACATCATCTTCATCCCCCAAATTATATTTGTCACAAAAATTTTGTGCCAATTCTTCAAGGATGGACACATGGCTGCAATTAACCATTATTGTCCGTGACTTTTAAAACAACCTTTCAGTAATAACTTTTCCACAACTTCAAAAATGTCTTCGTAAAAAATTTACGACTTTTGCCAAGGTTATCATGACAATATGCAACCTGTTATAAATTGCCTGCCAAATTGCCTGACACAAAATCTTAAAACAACAGCCCCTTGACATCTTATCAAACAAAATTTTACTTTGGTGAATGGTTCCAGTTTATCAGCCCTTCACAGGGTGTTGATGTCTACCTATCTAGTCATCTAGCTGTCTCTTGAACTACTTCAATAAATTGTAAATGAGATGGCAACACTTCTGCAATACATTTTGATGTCTTATGGAAAGAAATGACTTCAAGTTTGCCAATATGCTCATGATAAAATGGCAGAACTATTTATTTATAATACAACTGTCTCAATTGAATGTCAAAAGAAACAATTTCCAACCTATCAAGTTAAAGATGATTGCATTGTCACAGTGAGGGAGGGGGGGTTGAATTACAAATACTTCCCACATGCTGATGACAATTTTCTTTTGAAAGGCTTTTTATCAGAAGCTCTGGCTTATTACCCACATACATGAGTTTAATATAGTAAATTCCAGCCACAAACAATAACATCTGTCGGGGCAAAAATAGTTACTTTCAAAGAGTGAAGAATTTAATCTAAACTGGAGTGACAGTTCTCACATGAGACATTAATTAGATACCATGTGGAAAGCCAAGATGTAGCCAATTGGGCAAAGCTGCAATAACTGCCTGGGCAAAACTATGCCTGTGCAAAGCTGTATCTGCCTGTTCAAATCTGTAACAGTCTGGACAAAGCTGCAGATGCCAAGGCAAAGCTGTAGTTGCCTGGGCAAAGCTGCAGGTGCCTGGGCAAAGCTGCAGGTGCCAGGGCAAAGGGGCAGGTGCCTGGGCAAAGCTGTAGGTGCCTGGGCAAAGCTGCAGGTGCTAGGGCAAAGCTGCAGGTGCCTGGACAAAGCTGTAGGTGCCTGGGCAAAGCTGCAGGTGCCTGGGCAAAGCTGTAGGTGCCTGGGCAAAGCTGCAGGTGCTAGGGCAAAGCTGCAGATGCTAGGGCAAAGCTGCAGGTGCATGGGCAAAGCTGTAGGTTCCTGGGCAAAGCTGCAAGTGCCAGTGCAAAGCTGCAGGTGCCAGTGCAAAGCTGCAGGTGCAAATCTAGTGCAAGTCCTTCCCTTTGGTCGCATCTTAAGACAGGCAGGAAATACTGTGGGCATGTTAAACAAGCCTTATTTGGATGGATCTATCACACAATGAATGAATCCTATGAATAATTGACTTATCTCTGATGCTTAAAAAAAAAACCGAAATAATTTTTTTTCTTTAATACAAACCTGGATTTATTCTTCCTGCTAGCATGTGCCTAGGGTCGTATGGATTTTTTGTGGGGTAAAACTTTATTTCACGCTCAATAGGATCCAAGGTTGGCATGATGGGTATTGGAGAATCCTGATTCTGTTGAGCAAAATATAAGCTTGTAATGCAAGAAAACTAGACAAAATGTGAGAAAGTGACATCAAGCTTAAACAGTTTTAACTAGAAAAGAAATCTTAAGAAAATATCTAAAAATCATTCAACAGATGTTTTTCATATAATTGCCATTATCCTAATTTTTTGACATTGAAACATACCATGGACACCATGGATATCAGAAAAAGGTTTGTTGTTCATTTGGAAAAGATTTGTGATCTGATAAAGATAAAATATGGCATTTCTAGAAGTTAAAGTAACTAAATTCCTTGACTTTCTACAGTTTGTTACCTTCCACAATTCTATTTTCCAGACCATGCTATGAAACGCAACATCTTCTAACCAGAATGCAAAAATGCATTGAGGTTACAGTGATATACATATGTACTATTCAAAATAATTTTGACAGTATTTACAAAGTGAAAATATTGCCATGATGTCCCATTTCTTCTAAATCAAATAATCTTATATTAGCATGTTGGGAAAATAATTGTGTTATACCCCTTTTGACCTTTGACCTCCCCTAGTTAATTAGTTAGTTAGTTAGTTAGTTTAGTTAGTTAGTTAGTTAGTAAGTTAGTCAGATGAGATTTAACACACCAACACCAATGTTTTATATAGTGTCATCTAAGTAAAACGGTTCAAGTCCATCTCTTTGGTTGCCTTTTAGGACAGGCTGGAAATACCATGGGCATATTTTATATTCTACACCTCAGCACAAAGGGGAATTATCCTTTAGCAACAGAAAGGGCCATCTTCCAACCATAACATGTCAACATACCAAATATGAAATCTATTTAGGTTTCCTATCATGAAATGGTGTTAACAAATTTTTCACACTTTGACCATGGTGACCCCAAATGATCTTTGACTTCCACCAAACACAACAGAAATCATCTTCTCATCACAGGAAATTCACATGACAAATACAATGTCTAAAATCCGAGTTTCCTACCTTTAGATATCATGTTAAAAGATTTTCAAACTTTGACCTTTGACAACCCTAGATGACCTTTGACCCCCACCAAAAACAATAGGACCTATCACCTCACCTTTAACACATCTACATACCCAGCATTTAATGTACCCAAGTTTCTTATCTTGAGATATAGAGTTAAAAAGGTTTTCAGACTTTTGACTCCTAGTTACCCCCAGATGACCTTTGACCTCCACCAAAAACAATAGGGTTCTTCCTCTTAATATGGACCATCTATGTACCAAGTTCAGAAATTGTCACACATTTCAATTTTTAGATACCATGCTAACTAGCAAAGTGATACAAACATACATACAGACACACACAAATCATTCAAACCAAAAATAACATCTGCTTCTTAGTGATTTGTCAGGTTTTGAATCTAGAAACTGAAGACACAAATATTCTGTTTTCAAACTCATAGTTGTCCTTGCATTCAAATTTAGTTTAATAAATAAATGTCAGATATTTTGGTCTTCACATATCTTAAGTGTAACCCCTATCCACTCTGTGCTATAATATCACATTGCTTTGACAGCTTCAGTCTAATGGACTGACAGATTTGTAACAGTCATATCGACCTAATAACTTATAATATCCAGCTATCTATAAAGAAGAACTCACTGATTATTCCAAAGTTTCAAGAAAATTAAAATTCCAAGATAGTTATTTTCTTTTCTAGCTCACTCTTTCTTTATTTTGTTGGTTATGAAACAAAATTTAGCAACCCCTCCATTGATGAAGTATAATAACATTTTCCAACTTCAGACAATTCTTTTTTTAATTTCTGACCTTGTAAAAAAAAGAAGCAAGAACTAACTTGCCTTTCAAGTTTTCCAAGTTTGTAAGAAACCTTGTTATAAGTTTTTTGGATAAAGGGCTTACCTTAGGCATGTAGGATAACCACTTCAGGAGCAGATAGATACCGTGATAGTCATCTTTGCAGGTGTCATGTGACACTCCATTGTTGTGCATGATCTGTATTCCTCCTAGCTGGTTATTTGAGGTATACACCTCACAGCCAAGCACCTGAAAACAAAACAATAAATAAAAGCTTTGCAATTATGTCACAGATCCACCATGCTGGAGGACTCAGGACACTCAAGCCAAGTACACATACTTTTGTGATATACAAAATTAACAGTGGGCACTGTGGTACACATTAGGGCTGTACCGGAACTGAAATTTTGGATCCGGCCAGAACCGGAACCAGCCGGAACTTTTTTTAAGTTCCGGCCGGAACCGAGTATTTTGAATGCATTTTAATGCATGTAGCAAGATAACATCACCAGCAAGGAACAAAAAGCCTTCATTACTAATGCCTACACAGTATGAAGCTGACTTGTAGCTGGTTGAAATTCCCAATTAGCACAGCTATTTGATTCAGTGGCATCCCCAGATATTTTGTTCTAGACATCACAGGGCATACAGTACAATGATTTTGCTGGGGAGGGCGGCACTGCTAGACACACCACTTATAATGTTGGAGGCACCACCAAGTATGAAGTGCAAGGCTGTTTCAGTTATGGTTCAGGAGGCCAACTTATACTATAGGGCCTCTGGTGGGTCAGTTAGTTCGTTGGGATTTAACAGCACATGTTAAATGGTGTAACCAAGAAAAAAGTTACAACGTTGAGATAAAATTACCTAAAAATAGTGAACCTTGGGTCATTTTCCTCTAGAATGTTTTGCAAATAATGGCTAACATATATATTTGGTGAAACTACTACGTACCAAAAGCAGAACTTGATGACATTTTGATAAAGGAGAAAGAGGACCTGAACTATATATCTTTGAGAAAGGAAGTGATGGATAGTTATATGTGATTCTCTCTGGATCAAAGATGTAATACTCTCTGAAAGGTTACCTGAGCTGAGGACCACCTTCAGTTGGTGCTGATTGGATTAAACAGAAAATTTTGAAAAACTGAATTTCTTTGACAGCCAAAAAATGGCATTTCCCATGTGTTTTGGGTGATTTTATATCGAAGTAAATGGAATTGCCAAAATTTATCAAATCTTATTTGGGACGGGGGTACAAGGTTATACAGGGGGCCACATGCCCCTTGTACCCCTTTCCCTTGAAAAAGCCACTCCTTTGATTGACAGCAGAGTACTTCAGCTTAATTATATATAGCATCTACTGTACCGAGATTGTTTCAATTACACATCAAGCTCAGTTATTTACTCATCCTGAAGCAATAAACTGAGATTGTGTGTGGATGAGAATAAGTTTTACAGTAGACACTTTTAGGAGGAGGTTTAGAGTAAGTACATTAGGCTAGGAGAACTGGAACTGTTTAGAGACAAAAAGAATTGGGAAGAAAACTCTCAGGTCTTTTTTTCATTTGCCTCTTAATGATTTAACTCAAACTGTGAGCGTAGGTGACTTGAAGCAAGAATTAAGTTCCGGCCAGGTACTTTTAAATGGATCCGGCCGGAACCGGAACTTAGCAAAATCTAGGTTCCGGCCGGATAGTTCCGGCCGGATCCGAGTTCCGGTGCAGCCCTAACATCAAGAAAGCACGTCTAGTGCGGACTACTACATAGTTACCTGTACACCAAAATGGCTGCCAGGGAGTACTATGATGTTATATGAAAAGCGTCTATAGTTGCAGGCACATTCAAGAGGAAATATTTCCAAGAAGCTAGATTTCTACAATTTAACATCAATAAAATTCCACAAATTTTCCATAGTAAGTCCTGCATTTCACTGACATGATGTTAGAAAAATATAACAAGATTTAGGCAACCCTACTTGACCACTATTAATTCAGAATCAATCGATGAGTAAACTTCCTGATCTGCTTTCTTCAGATTAATTAAGGTAAAAGAGTTTGTTGTTTTATTGCAGTCAGATGAAGATGTTAATAGTAAACTTTATCACTGAATAACAGACCTTGACAAAGACATGGCTGGACACCCAGGGAAGGGCTTTTTGTCAGGTAATTTTGGCTAAAATCTTGACTGAATTCAAGCGGCAAGTATAAATTTCGTGCTACCTTGATAAAATGTCAACATTTGAGCACAAAAATTTCAGTTAATAGGGTTCCTTTTTCTTGAAAATTGGAAATCTCTTTGCTTGTAAAGTTTTATAGTCTTACTACCATCTTGTAATTTTGAGAGAAAAATGGTTGACAAATTGTTTTTTTTCAAATCTTCCAGAGCTTTGTATCTGATGGACCATTATGCAAACAAGTAAACTGTAATATGAACAAGAAAGCATATGTAACCTTTTAATACCAAATGTACCGATATTTTTCTTCCTTGAATGTCATGTACTTCTGACTTTTCCTCACACATTTTAAAATCTGGTTTAATTTCCACAACTAAATTCCATACTTCATACACTACATGGCACTTCATCACATAATGCTTAAAGCTTGATGTGTGTCGCTTTCAGATGGATCAGTGGCGTAGTCACAGGGTTGGTTTTGAGGGTTGGAACCGCCCCATGACCCAACCTTGAACTGCAAAAAAACCCCTAAAATAGCATTTTTTCTTTCTCCCCTTAGCTTTTTCCCTCATGTAGTGCTTCAAAATCCCCCCATGACACAATCCTAGCGAGCTACGCTACTGAGATGAATACTTAGACCTTACCTTGTTTAGGGCACTAGCACCAGTCAGAATAATGTGGGAATTCTCAACCTGGACAACTCTCTGACCCAGTCGTAGCAAGTAAGATCCAATACCTACAGCTCTGCATGACACCTGTAAGAAATGGAAAAAATTATATGTACTGATGCCAGCTTAAGCTATTTCATTAAAAAATCTGTCAACCCAGGCCAGTATCCTATAAAATGTATTGAATACATATTCCAAAACTAAGTCCGAATAATAATCCTACCCAGCATCTTTACATAATTTATATTAGAGCTGTCTCTTACCTAACATAGAATAATCATACTAAACTTACCATATTCATAGTAATAATTTGATTGTATGCCCTGGAAGTTTCACCAGCGATCAGACCTGCTGCACTTAAATTCTCCACACCAATTCCAATATCTTTGCCTAAATTATAAAAAACAAAAGCAAAAGTTGTTTAACATATATTGAAACATGGTTCTACAAAAACAAAAATTCTGTGCAGAGATATTCTTTTCGTCAATAAGTCAATTCAGACCTCACTCTTTTATTCTTAAGGTCAAAGGTTATAAGAGTATACACTCTTCCAACAAGACAACACTGCTATAGCAAGGCATAGTGCAGCAGGGTGCAAAAACCTATGCAGTGCACATGAGTTATCTCCTAAGGTCCTACATCATTGTGGCAAAGAACACAACGATGGCACATGCAAAGTAACAACTCTGAACTGGCTGATTAATAATTAAATGAAAGTATTCACTTTGGGATTTTATCTTAATTATACAGCAAATGGAAAAGATTCATTATGTCTGAGGATTTACATTTGTAAAATTTTTTTTTAGAGTATAGAATTCTCCTGCTTCCACTTTGCAATTTATTTACGTGTCGGAAAAGAGGGATGAGGGGGGTGGGGGGTAGAGCAACAACCCCTAGTAATTTTCAGCTTAACACATAAAACATCTCACGTGACCTTAGAGAATGCTTAATATTTGGAGCTGACTTGTCATCACAATCCCTGAGAAACCCTGTAAGCCCCTGCTGGGTCTCTGAGAAGCCCTGTATGCCCCTGAAGGGTCCCTGAGATCCCAGGGGATCTTAGGGATCCTTTTAATAGTGGCACTGTGGATACCTAGGGGCAAGATGAATATTTTTTTCAGGGCCTTTCTGATAATGGAGTTAACAAATTGCTATTTGTATGGCAACTTTTCATTTGGAGGTGCCCAAAAATAGATTTAAAATGATGCTTTGCTGTATTTAAAGCTGATAATGTTTTAGCAATCATATGGGATTCTTCAGGTTAGATTTCTAACAAAAATGAAGTCCTTGGATCAGGAATTACATGGACAGCTGCATTTATCATTACTCAGTGTCTAGTTATCAGTACCTATAATAACACACAAAGCACAGTTTTTCATATTATTTCCTAGACTTGTCACTGGCACCAGAAAAATTCCTCTTACCAATGATATCAGTAATTTTGTATCGATGTTCACCCTCATCTTCGATATGTTCTGCACGGATCGACTTACAAGCTGTCAGTTTTTTGTAATTATCTGGGGTCACATAAAGATATTTGAAACCCTGGAAAAGAAAAAAATAAAGTTTAATTGTCAGCCTATTGTGTTTTCGGTTTCTGTTTTTAACTAGATATTCTGTCGAGTATTCCACAACATCTCTCCGAAGAAAGTCACTTTATCCACAATCCTGTGACACTCACCCACCATGAAGTAAACTTGGGAAATGGATCATTTGTATCAATTTTTAAAATACAATATCACTTGACTTTATTTCTGCTCTTCTTAGAGTTACAGAATATAATCATAACAATTTTTGTGGACCAATCTATCTTACAATTTTTAGACACAGAACCCACTACCTTCTATAGGTCCAGTTCCAAGTTCTGTCAGAGACACAACTCTCTTTAAAGTTCCATTTAAAATGGAACATATTGACAACAAATCTGTCTCTGCAGCTGGTTTGTCACTTTGAAACACAGACCCTAGGAAAATTCAGGGAAGTTAATATTCAGTATTTTCAAAAGCTCCTAAATTAAGTCTCACTATTCTAACTGTACTGTTGCAATTGTTTTCAATTTTTTCAGCCCTTTGATCTTTTTAGAATAAGCAATCTATAAATATTTTTATGTAGGTATGAAATTCAAGACCAATTAGAGTGGAATACTTCAGTTATTGAAAAGGTTTAAGCCAGATATCTAACAGAGGAGAAACTTTGCTGACTGAAAATTGGTTCCCTTTCAAATTTGATAACGATGATGAAGTTACAAAGACCTGACATAAATTTAATGGAATATTTACATCTTTAATATCTCAGCCAATCCTCACAGTATATCATGTAAAATAGCAAGTCTAAAGACCTTCCACCTGTTACCTACCCATGAGACTACATGTCATGCATTATAAACATGTCTTAAGACTAGAATGTGACACCTAGTAAACAAATATATGATGATATAGTGCAGACCTTGTCTATCGCATTAGGATCTTCCCAGGCAACTTCTATAACTCCCTTGACCTCCTCTGCCAGGCCAATTCTTGCACCACTGTTTGCAGAAAGATAAATCGTTGGAATTTTCAGCTCCCTTGCATACCTTGATGCTTTCTGAAATAGAATAAAAAATACAAACAAGAAATAACTTCTGAATATTTCGTATCCATTTTTTCAGTCATTTTAACATTTATTTATTTAATATACATACAAATAAATACTTAAAAGGGAATGATTGCTGTGTTTTGGGGAGACCAAAAAATAAAACCTTTACATGCAAATCTCATACAAAAGGTAATTGTACAAATTGCAATTCTACTGCCTGAAATAAAGTTTGAAATGTAACAAGTCGTTAGCACTGTTTAATAACAGGAGGTGAATCAATATGACCCAAACTGCTGTCTACCAAAGTAACCAAACCAGTACTCTTTAATGCTTGTGATAAAAAAAACAAAAACATGTAAGGTGTTACTTTTGGCATATTCAAATTACTTCCCTGCAACTTTTGCACAATTCTCAAGACTTAAGTATTGAGGTATGTGAGTGAAATCAAACATCACCATTACCACCTCAAATCACTATGTGAGGGGCATGATTATTTGCACACCAAGATAAAGAATGGAAACTCAGATAAATATATTACAGTTTAATAAAACAGCACACCCACCATACCTCATTTCAAAGGAGTTTAATTTGTAGAACACCTGGAAAATGTAAACCTTATGGCCTGGACCTTACAACCTGATTTCAGTTTCAACACATTTGAAGTCTCAAACTTGCTTACAAGGTCATTACACAATACTTAAAGAATTTTTGAATGTTGCTTCATTGTTTTGCATATGAAAGAAACTCTGAACATTGTATATATTCAATGTAATGAAAATGTACATCAAACTTATTTGAAAATTTGTAACTCTTTGAGTTTAATTCTGGTGAATAGTACCTACTTCCTTCTTGGAAAATAAAAAAGACTGGCAATTAAGCATCTGAGAGTATAAAACAATTTACCTCATACAATGCATCTTCTTCCAAAGCAAATGTTCCAACTTTGAAGGTGATATCATTCGCAATGACTACAATATCCCTACCATCAGGGTATTCTGGGGTGAAGAATGTAAACTTCCAAGCAACCATACCAATCTAGAAGATGAACACAGAAGATTTTTTTACCTCTAGTTTGTTATAAAACTTTTTACACAATATATGAAAAGTGGACTGATAAAAGCACTCACATTGCAACACATCTTGCATTGCATATATTCAAAGGTTATAAACCACCCAAACCACATAAACATAAACAAATGATGCAATTTTGGCAGTAACTTCATCCCTCTAGTTGAGCAAACCATTGAAAAAGAACAATGACCTTTGGTTACTAGTAATGAAACAAATATTAACCATGTTTATCTAAAGCTTAGGAGGATGAGCACAACATGCTACCAATTCCCCAAAACCCCCTGGTAAAGGAACCAAAATAAAATTCTACTACCTATACCATCATTGAATGTAACATCTGCCTGGCAAAAAAAAAAAAAAAATAAAACTTATAGCACAGCAGTAACCCCTACCTCTAGAGGGTCTCCATGACCTACATACCTCACACATAGCACTAACAAACATTCTGCTGCATTTTTGCATAATTGTGTTTGCATGCTCAATCAGCTGGTGAAAATATTTCTGTATTTCTTAAGGAGATCTGAACAAACTATTTTAACGTTAGGTTGAATACTGCACATCCTTTATACACTGGACACTGTAGAGTACTGGAATATAAATGGATTACATGATTTTATTTACATATGCACTGTCAGGTGTGGATCCAAGGGGGGGGCTGTTACGGCCTCGGCCCTACCTTTTTCGCCAGATAAACAATAGAACATACAGGAAATTAGCAGTGCAACTCCCTTTCTTCCTTGCTTTCTCTTAAGGCAGTCCCCCTTTTTAGAATGTCTGGATCCGGGCCTGACTGCTACATATACAAGGGTGCTATTCCTTCCAGTGCTGATGTTGCCATAGAGATACCATTAGATATTATCAAAGTAAACCAAACTTATGACAGAAGTGGGTACAGTTGTTGCACCTGCAACCTCATAAACTTACTGTATTTTCTCCATGCATTCTGTTCATGCTGACTAGTACACCATTGGTATCAAGTACTAACTCATTGCCACGAATCTGAAGAAAATTGAGAATTATTGATAACATTAGTTAACCATACTTAGGATGGACTGATTTTTGATGCCAATTAACTGGAAGAATTACACTACTGACAATCTGAGTAATTACATCACATTAAACTTGAACTAATCTTATCCCTTACAAGAAGAGATATTTTAGAAAATTTGCTGCAAGAAGTCAACTGTTCATTTGAACTAATACTTTCAGGACTTTGGCATTTAAAATATTTTCTTTAGCACTTCTGGTGTGAAAACCTTGTGAAAGGTACACAGATGGAGAATTTCTTTCTTGAGGTAGAATCATGTAAAATGTAGAATGACAGAGTATCATTGAAGCAACTGATATTGTGGTATTAAGTAGCACAGTGTATGCACAATCACAGCTGGGGTC
Source organism: Holothuria scabra (assembly GCA_037179385.1). Lineage (NCBI taxonomy): Eukaryota > Metazoa > Echinodermata > Holothuroidea > Aspidochirotida > Holothuriidae > Holothuria > Holothuria scabra. The sequence goes on along the minus strand of CM074192.1, from coordinate 4,828,774 downwards.
AATGCAAGTGATGCACAAGGATACAACACAAGTGCATCCTGGGATAGCATCAACCCAGAGAGGGCATTATCCTGTTATAATGCACAGGTCCAAGTACAACCCAAGTGCATCCTGGGATAGCATCAACCCAGAGATTGCATTTTCCTGTTCTAATGCACAGATTCAGAGTTGTTTATATAATCTTGTTCATTCATCAACATTTTTTGAGTTAATGAGAGGGAAAAGGAGTAAAACTTTGTTTGAATATAACCACAATAAAACAGCACAACCCTGAGTAAAATGGGATCAGTCCAAGAAATGGTTTCCAAATAGCAATTACAAAGGATTGTGGGATAGAGTTTTAATGTTTGTCATTTTTGTCAATGGCATTTTACTGTGGTGAAAATTGATGTCACCCAAAACTCTATCCCACAAGTCATTGTAATTGCTACTTGGAATTAGGTCCATTGACAGAATGACATCAGCAGTATTGAATGGTTGCAACCTCACATACACAAGATGAAGGGTGATTAACACACTTTACCTATAACTATCAAATAACTCAAAGTTTATATGAAATGATGTATGGCATTAATATAACACAGGTGTAAAAAAATCTATGTATAAATAATTCAAAAATATTCAACAAAGGACTATTCTGATGGGATCACTCATTGTCTAAAGTAAAATGTTACACTTCTGCAGAAGTTTAACAATCTCATAATATCCTATAATATGACTACTATCACATAGGATTTAAGGTGTCATCTAACACAAAATGTCAAAATTTTCAAACTTTATTGTTTCATGCAGATCTCATTCATGATATAATTCAATACGCTTTTGAATATATTAATTATTCTTGATAAAACTATAGCAGGCAGAGAGTTGTTAATTCTGGCCTGTGACATTTATTACAAATTTTCTTTCAGGCAACCCTTGTCTGAGATATTTTGCATATTGACAGTAATCCTTAAAAGAGGCAATCAGTGTTTGACAGAGAACATTAACCTTTTGTTTCCGAACCTTGTTTTCTCCTTCTAAACCGATTTTTTACAAGAATATAGCAATATTGAAAAGGGTTTTTTAGCTACTACTTTGTTCATTCAGTTGTAACTGAGTCACTAGATTAGTGACTGAAATCACCAGTTTTCAAACTTTTAAGTGACTTGAGTCGAGTCACTGACTGGAGTCACTTTACTATTCAATGGGGAAATTACTCCTGAATTCTATCGAGTCACTGTTATTTTGAGAGGAAGTGACTCGAGTCGTGATTTGTTACAACACTGTGTTCATTACTGTTGAATGAAAATTTCTGAATATTTGTCAGCTAATAACCACATTCCACAAAGGTGCAACACTAGACAGCTTCCACTAAACTATAACCAATCATATAAGACCATGATCACGTCTCATTTTTGTTAGTTTTGAGTCAATGTACAAATGTGTTGAAGAATTAAAGTTGTGAAAAAATTGTAAAAACAAATTATGATTGCCGCTTTATCTTTCCTGAGTGAAACATGTTGGTTTGTTAAAAGCTGGCTGTATTCTTAATTACCAACTATTGTGTGGTAAAACATCCTAATACCTAGTACTACATTAAAAATTTGGTAAATATATCAATTTAAATAAATCCTAATCCAAACAAATGAAGCTATTAATTAACCTACCAGGGATGTAAGTGAAGTGGACTTTCATTTCCTGAAAATGGATCATTCAGGATTGTCAATGGTCTAAGGGAAGAGTTCCTCTTCACACACTTTTTTTCAAAATGGTGACATTATTTTCTGCTTAAAAAGTATCTTTAAAATTTGAAAAATTCCATGCCCATTTCAACCCTTGCGACCACAGTAAAACAGTTTCAAATAGGAGCTTTAGGAGTTTAGGAGATTTCCTGATTTCAGGAAATTGGGAGTCTCAAGCAAAATTCACAGAAAACCAACCCAGTGTCTGCACACTGGGTTTTCTGAGAATTTTGCTTGAGACTCCTGATTTCATGAAATAAGGAGAGCTCCTGAACCCCTGCATCTTTAATATACTACATGAACTTCTTACCACATCATCTGGTATCTCTGTATCAGGATACAATGATTTATGTTCCTTCCAAACTTTCTCAAGGTTCTGTCAAGGAATAGAGTTGAAAGAGACTATTATTTTGACTCAGAAAAATATAAAGTTTATCACAAGAAAACAATTTGTTTTTATTTTTTTGAGGCAACAAGACACCTGTGATTGGGTAATTGCTTCACATAGCCTACCATGACCGTACTCATGCAGTCATAACAACATTTCTTCATTAGGGAAATTTTTATCATACCTGTAGAAAGAAGCATTGTTCATAGAATAAGAAAGAAATGAGAGACTTAAAGACAGTTGATAAAGACCTTATGCATTAACATCACAAACTCTCTCAATGTAGGGGCAAAATAATGAATTCAGGATTATCTACCACAATAACATGCCATTGACAAGAACAACACTTACCAACACCATGTCCCGCAATCCTATATGGAAAAGGGTCTATAGGGGGTAGGTAGAAAACAGTAGCATTGGAATGAATAGACAATTTACCTGTTTAAACATGTCAGGGAAGTCATAGACGTAAGTAGTACCACTGGTTTGGGCTTGGTATCTCTTCAGCTGTAGGTGATCTTTGGTAATGTAAGGGTTGTTAATGTATCTTCCATGTAGAGGGCCCTCTCTGGGACCATATGAGGCAAACTTGACTTGAAGGGTGACAGGGTCAACTTCTTCACGATAGGTGCTGATGTCAAGGTTGTAGCCAGATTCATTTGTCACAAACACTCGAAAGGCAACAGGTTTGGCTTCACTGGGTAACCTGGAATATGTCAAGGTACAGGTATGAATTTATGGTATGGAGGATAGGAGATGTAGGTTCTATACTTAGTATAGTTTGGTACAGTATGACATGGTATGGTAAGGCATAACTTGGCAATTCATGGTGTGGTGTGGTGAAGTATGATGTGGTCTGAAATGGTTTGGCAAGGCACAGTATGGTACTTCTTGGTGTGGCCACGTATAGTGCAGTGTTGGAAGGTGTGGTATAGCAGGATGTGTCAGGTGTACATTATAGTTCAAAGTTGGATTATACAGCAGGTATAATCCAGACTGGTAGAGAGGAAATTACAACATGTTGTATGTTCCTCAATGAGCCAGTTAGCTTTCTAACCCTAACCTACAGTTAATGTAGGGTACAGTACATTAATGTCTGGTATAATGTTGTGTGGCATTGAGTGATATGGTGTAGTATAGTATGGTTTGGTACGGTATGGCATGGTATGGACGAGTGCTGAAAAGTGTGTTGTGCAGTGGTGTGGAGTCGGACTGTTTGCTATGGTATGGTAAGACACAGTAAATAAGTTATGTATGATATCTGGTGTGGTAATGGGTATGGGTATGGTATAATAGATTTGGTTCCCAATAAAATGGTAAGGGGTGAAGTAAGGTGGATGAAGGGTACTATGGAAATTGAATATATTATACTGCTTCCAAAAGGACAGACCTTGGCCAAAGCAGAAACAGAAAATGTAACACAAAACACACTGCATATAATGTGCAATGCATTGCCATATTTGTTGATGCAATCAAGAGCATTAAATGAGATTAAAAATTGACAAACATCGTACCTGACTGACACCTTCAGTTCTGCTTGCAGTACCCTAAGTTTCCAGAGTCTGGGACCATACCTCATGACCATCTCATGAAGGCTACTTTCAATCTTCAGTGGATCCATATTTACAGTTGGCACAAAGTTGAGGAAGATATGGTTGCAGTCCGTTCTTACAGTCTGTTGAATATAAACACATCATACTCTAGTTGAGACTAAAGCATAGCATGAAACGAAGGTTACGTGAGGAGTCATCTAATTATCTTACAAACCCATCCAGTCGAGTACCCATAATTCTGATATACTTAGAAGGAAGTTAAAATGTATAATATATCAATGCAAGAGATCATAAAACCTATAAGACTCTTTGCTTTAGAAAAGGTGACAAATGAACACAAATGGGCTTAGAAGAGTTCACATTTGTCAATATTGACTTTTGAAGACCTCCACAAAAGCTAATGTAAAAACATATGCATCACTAAATCTAAGATTCCAGTTGGACACCTAAGGGTGCTAGAACTAAACTTACCTGAGATGAGAATGCCAGTTCCAACTCATCTAGGGCCTCTAGTAGCATCCTCTCTCCTTCATTCTGCAGATACTCAAAGGAGGCTTCTTTGGTTACGAGGTCTGAATGGCGAATAATGGCACGGAGGAAATATCGATAATCTGTCACATTCTGACCTTTTTGTACCTGTATGGCATAAGCACAAATTCAATCACAGTGTAATCAGACGTCTAATGTAATGTTTTTTATTTCCTTACAATCACAATAAGGAACATCTCAAAATGTTTGGAAAATCTTTCACCTTCACATTCCTTATTACCCAAAATCATCCAACAATTACTTCAGAACTGCATGCCTCACCACACCACTTTTTAACCTGTCACCTGTCACATGGCATAGTCTACAGCACATGATCCAAGGCACCAGCATATCATTGTTATATTTGTCACTTTCTGATACCTTTTAAACAAACAGACAAAGCATCCAAAATAAAACTTCTGCTGCCATCTAGACAGGTGACCTGTAGAGAACTACACTCTCTTTTCTTAGAGCCAATTGTAATTCTTTTTTTTGTTTTCTCACCATAGCTGTATTAAACAATATCATATCTCTCAAAGATACCAAAACACCTTCATTCTAATTACAAAATGGCAACTGGATCTAAAAGTAACATTTAAATTTATTCTTCATTTAAAGAAGCCATAAATACCTTGGCAGCCCCTAGATACAGATGCATTCGGTAGTTGGCCCTGTCCATCAACTTCAGGTCAAAGTTACTCATCCTATTGATCTCCAATTGAAAAGCAAGAGCAGGCTCCAAATGACGGTAAATGCCATCTTCATGGAACTAATATTGAAAACATAATTTGAATGAAATGTTACTCTGAATTCACATCAATAAGATATATTTTCTGCTAAATTCTCCCCCTCCCCTCTGATAAATTCCCCCATGCAGGCTTAAATGTAAAATAAATCATACAAGCTATTTCTGGTCAAAGACTACCACAGTACAGAAGTACTGATAAAATTTTGCCTTGTTGTTCTTTCTCTGTTTTGTGCAACTAGCTAAATAAAAACACATCAGTATTACAAAAAAATGAAAAGTGTATATTCTCCACCAGGTTTTCTTAAGGAACTACGTTAGAAATTGTGTCTTAGACATTTTTAAACTTGATTTACACTTACATCAAGTCTTGCCCTGTAAGTAAAGAATCTGGGAAATTGTCTTTCCTGAAAAGCTGCAAAGGTGACTCTTCTAATTCTCGCATCAAGGAGGTCAGTTTTCTGAAAACAGATACATCAATTTTATAATTGTTTAAGTAAAATCCATTTAAGTTATGATTGTTTTAAGTACAACAGTAATTAAAGGCAGTTATTTGTCACCCTCAAACTACTATTCTACCCAAACTCCCCACAACTCCCTGGTAGATTCCAGAAGCTGTTTGATTGACATCAAATTCAAAAATTGTAGAGTAGCTCACATCACATAGTATGCACTGAGAGTGTTCTGATTAAACATTAGGGCCTTACTATTCTCACCAAAGTATGTTCTGAAGCAATGAGCTAGGATTATATCTGGATAAGAATGAGTTTAAGATAGTTGTGGGAGGAGCCAGAAGTAGGTAGGTTGGGAGATTGGAACTGTGAGGGGTGATGAATAACCTTAATTAAAACAAAAGAAACATTAATACAATAAGCAACAGACAGCTTGATTAGGTACTCAATTTGAACACATTTGTTGGAGATATATCAAGCAGAGGATTCAGGATTCTTTGTAATTTTCAAAGTCAAAATTCCTGTCAAATAGTTGTAGCTACTTACTTCTAAGTAGAAGGCAGGAGTATATGAGATGAGTAGTACCATCGTCATGAAAGTAACTTTATTAGTATCTCCTACCCTAGAAGATATTTACTAACAAACTAGGGTGGCTTGGATTTATATCACGCTCCTAAAGTCACCGTGACATTAATATTAAATATTTGAATTCTATGAACTTTCCACAATATGATTATCAATGCAGATGTGGGATACTGCTATTGTGACTTACTGCTAGACAGAATAAAATGTGACAATACTTTACTGGTATATGTGTTTGAGCATTCCAAAACAAAATGATGACAACTCCATTTTTACAGATTCATTTCATTTTATACATTTTTGATCAAAAGATTTATGCATTAATGCATTTATGCATTTCATGTAATTCACACATTGGCTTTCCAGAACATTAAAACAGGCATTTCTCCTAACAGCATTGAGATAGTTTCAGGTGCAATGTGCAAAAATAGCTCCCTCTCTACCCATGGTCCAAGATAGCACATCAAACTAACCTTCTCTTGACAAATAGCAAAGAACTCTTCTGCTAATTCGCTGTCTGGTATATGCTTCTTGAACTCTATACCAATATTGACAATATGAATAGGTTCATCTAATTCTGAATTCTGCAGACAAAATGACAAGATGAAATAAACATATTTACTTGAAGTAGAATCAGATCATATCTTATATGTCAATCTCATCTTGATCATAAATTTTATTGGTAAGCAAGGAAAAGTAAACCATACAAGGGCAAGTGGTTTTGCTGTTTTAAAAACACTTCTCAATCTCTAGACACCCAAGCAACTAAGGCAAATTATAAACAGTTGCTGCTATTTTATAAAAAAACTCAAACAAGATTTATTGTTCAAAATTTGAACATGGGCTAAAAATGGGGCAGAGTTGCCTATGCTAATCAATTTCTAAACCATGTTAATTGATTGAAGTAGTAACCATACTGTCTGCCTGCCATTGTAGAAGTATCCCACTAGTGTCCATAATTCAAGGTTCATAATCAATGATGGATAATACAAGCAATGCAAAAGGTTGCAGCTGGAGCAAATCCAGCCATGACATAACCCCCCCCAAGAGTGCACTATCCTGATGTAATGCACAGGTCTAGGGTTTCAAAAACCTTGTTCATTCATACAAGATTTTGATTGAAAAGACTTGCAAGAAGGGAAGTTTTGTTAATAGCTAACCACACTAAAACAGCACAACCAAGAGTAAAATGGAGTAACATAAAATAACTGCATTTATCCATTACTGTGATTTTATCAAGGGATAACACATGATCACCTGATCACAATAAACCATAGATGTTGAGGAATATCACTATTAATATCAAGAACCAACTGAGTGGATAGAAGCATAATACTCACATTGTCTATCTCTGTATCATCTAGATCATCTTCTGCAAAGTTGAAATGAGTGCTCTTAAAACGGTCGATAATTTCATCCATGGAACTGCAAAACAATACAAAAACAAGCTTCTTACTGTTATTGCAGAGTGAAAGCTACATTTGACTTTGCATTCAAGATTGTACAGACAAAAGAGGCACAGGGATTTCATATTGAAAGCTTGTAGTCCAAGAAAATTGTGGGAATGTTTGAGCAACCCAAGGGTTAGGTTAATGGTTAGGTGGGGCTTGAATGACACAAAACTGACCAGTGTGCTATATAGTGTCAGCTAGATAGCTACTACATGCTAAGTCAGTAGTCTTTCAATTTCTCCATATGGTGCAAGTCTTTCCCTTTAGTTTTGTTGTATGACATGTGGGGAATAACTTGGGCATATTGGTATTTATCATATTGGCTTCAGGTTACAAAAAGTAAGAACACATCATGATTATCAGATATTAACAATATAATCAATACTCACAGGATAAAAATACAAGCAGGGTATGGGACAAACAATTTCAGAACTAAGAAATTTCAAATTAATTTATAAAGACCAAAACAAGAATATTGAAGGATCAAATTTTTATATTTGTAAGAGTGTTACTTACTCCTTAACTTGTTCCATATTCTGGAAGGAACACATCATACCAGTCCTTTGACAAGGGGGCTGGTGGGGGTTGCTGGCCATTATCTCCTCTCCGATACTGTCAATCCTTGGCAGTAGTTGACGTGATGACATTCTGTGTGTATTCAAAGTGAAAAAAATATAGCATTCATCACGGTAATGCTATGTGCACATTTTCTGTATAACTGAAGGCAAAGATTGGTGAGGGTTCAAAAAAGGGCACAGAAATTGGCAACTTATGGGCATTCTGGTCAATTATTGGCAACCTTACTGAATTAAAAACATTAATTGTTACAATGCTAGACTGTATGACACATGAGACTTGAACAAATCACTCAAGGTGTAAGAGAACCCATGATTCCACATAAACTAACAATTTCCAACAAATAAGAATGCAAAGTCCCAAAAGAAACAAAAGTAACATTTTAGCATGTAAGAAGTGTTCATTACAAGCAATGTCAGTTAGCTTTAAAGCAACACAGTAGTTCAAATGTAGGACATTAGCAACACCAAGCTTTTTAAAAATTTAAACTGCTTAGTGTTTACTCATTTTTGTGTGCATTATTAAGATTTTGTTTAAGTTACAGCTCATAGATAAACACTTTTGAAAAGTGGGAAGCATAAATTAGTATTGTGCATAACACTCCAAATCCTGCTGAATCAGAACCAATAAATTAATAAACGTGTAAGGATGTACATGGGATCCAATCAGTTGTTAGGTAGGAGGGAGTGTATAAAATAACCATGCTGGAGGCAGGGAGGGTGTGAGATGACAAAGAGCATGTTTGGGATATGGGATGCATACAAGCAAGGAGACCTATGCTGCTACTATCCACTCTCTCCAACCCCACCTAATGTAACAACTTTGAACCACGCTCCCGGAGTAAAGTGCCCCACACTTAAAGGCCTAATCCTGAGATCCTCTCACCCCAAACAGTTCTAATTCACCTACCCTTAAGCCCCTCCCACAACTGTCCGAAAATCATCATCCTCATTCAGACACAATCTTAGTTTATTGCTTTAGACCTTGTGTGTATTCAAACCACTGTCAGTACAGTAGATGCTGTTATATGGACTATAGCACTCTGCATTTCTGAACTTGCTGTCAATCAAAGAGCTGCCTTAATTGAAAATTTCTTTGGACTACTACAAAAATTGTAGCTAATGGGTGAGAGCTAAATGCCTTCAACATGTATAACATGTATCCTTTGCTACTAGAAGCAGTAAAATATTTGATGCCCTCTGCATAAAAAAAAGTAGCTTCCTTTATATCCTAAAATATGTAAATAAGGCTTTGTTTGCTGTCTGAGCAACACTCTTTGCTGTTTTTGCAATGCAACAGAATCCATAGATGAAGCCAGCTTATGCGGAGTACCTGAAGACATATAACACTGAATCGTCCATACAAGAAAATAATGACTTGCATTAAGAAATGCAGAGGAATTAAGAAATAGAAAATTATACCATTTTTAATTCCGAGAATGACTGCAGGCAAGCAAGGGTTACATATGTAAGTAAGAGGGTAGGAAGGCGGGTGCTGTAGGGGAATAAGTGACATATTAAAAATAATGCAGAAAATTTGAGTCCTAAAAGTTTATCATTTTAAAGCAGGCCTGAGTTGAGCCTTCATATCAAAAACATAACATGAGTAAAACAGATACCTGTCTGTTAAGAGACAAGCAGAAGAGGTAAATGCAACTAGCATAGGGTAATCCTCCTTCATGTCATATTCATCAGTCTAACCTAGCTTACCCCAAAATCCAACCACAATTCAAGTCACACTGACAACTTTGCTTTTCTTTTGATTTTTGTCTCAAGCTTCAGGTACATGTGATTCCACTGCCAATGAGAATAGATTCCTATTTCTAAATATTCACTGCCAGAGTCAGTGTAGTAAATACACTAGACACTAGACATTGCACACATTCTTTTTGCCAGTAAACAGTCAAAAATTTTGTTTGTTTTGTCTACAGTACATACAGTCTTGTTTTTTATAACTTTTTCCTACGATCATGTAAGGCATCTCTGCTATTAAGATGGTCTTGAATCATTGTGGAGCCTTTCACTACAGACCCACACTGTGTATGTCCCACGACTGGTTCTTCACAAACAGCCTCATATTCCTTCCAATGCTATTGCTTTTAATAAGGAGTGCCTCAATTGGTTTTTACCCTATGGCTTCAACTGTTGGGATCAAAAAAGATGTATTCTTCATTTTTATTTTTCAAATCTTTTCCATTTTATTAGCCTACAAAGATTTAGATGTACTTATGGCATCCAAGTTATAAATACAAAGCTTTGACAAGTTCCTGACATAAGAACCTCCATGGGTGTCTGTTTATGAGACAAAATTTTGATGAACAAAAATATTTTCTTATCTTTGTTTTACTTTTCCATTCTAGATAAAAAATAGAATATCTTCTTCTTTGTGTTCCTTTATAAAGGATACCTGCTACAGGGATTCAGATTGCTATAAAATAAATAGGTAGTGCCATGGTGCATGGGATTCTTTTACAGTAAGTGTTATGTGAAGAACAATTTTTTTACTGCCAATAAATAAAAATAATTAAAAAAAATAATACAACAGAAGATTCACCCAAAACTGCAGTATAATTTGTGAGATTCTCCTTTTTCTTGAAATTTGATTTAAGAAGTGCTCTGTACAAACTACTTAGACCAAACAAAATATCTACATGGTGAAAGTGCTGGAACAATGTTTGGAAATATTTGTTTAATTATGGAAAAAGGTATAAATCAAGGTTGTCCAACCTATGACCTACGGACCACAGCCTGGCCTGCCTCAAGTTTGCATTCAGCCCATCAGAAAGAATCAATAGCGCATAATTTTTTATTAAGCAAATTCATTGATGACAATGTTAGGCTACAGCATCCCCTATGGCATGCGAACAACCATTCCAATCTTCTGTAAAACTGATTAGTTTACTGCACATTAAAATAGTATTAGTAATGTCAACTTGTATATGATCTCATGAAAGTATGAACTCTGTGATTATCCCTGAGCACTCATTAACGTTTTTGCATGTCATGTAGATAACGCACACTAATACATGGCAACTTCCCTAGTGGCGGTTTTGTGTTTTCCTGCAAGCAATGACTGAATTTTGTTGCCTTGGGCTTGGAACAAAAATTAAAAACATAAGTAGATATATAACATGTGGGCAATGGTCAATCATAACCATTTCATATGGCCCACTGCTAAAGATTGGACAACCCTGGTGTACACAAAACACAAAAAGCTAAGATAGGAAACTCAAAGTATCTGCATTCTAATATTTACTGTTTTTGCTCAACTTTGAATAAACAGAAAAGTTGTCACTGCAGAATAATACTTAAAGACCTGCATGAAAACAAAAATAACTAAAAAGAATATGAAGTAATATAACAAAGAGGTAAGTTCACACTCCAAATCATGCAAACCTTAAGACCAAAATAGGTCATCTTATTTACACGAGGAAGAAAGTAAATTTAGCAAAGAGAACAGATTTTGGAACAGACAAGTTTTTTCAAGTATAACAGCATTATAGTTTGACCAGTTTGTGGTCAACTTCTATCCCATCCGATAAAAAAACACAACAATTTTTACTATTATTCTTTATTTTTTTCAGCAGAATTACATTCCAGTTTAGCTGAGGTGTTGTGCTCTGTTTCTAACCAATTGGTTCAGTAGGTTTTGTGTCAAAGAATGAAACTAATGTTTATCCGTATGTTTATTCCTCATGACCTGTCTAATAATCTAGTAAACTAAAGGGTTTTTCCTGCTCTGGGGAGGTTGTGACAAAGTATAGGGGTAGATGACACCAGCTTTAGTACCAACAGGGAAGGACGGAGGGGAGTTTGATGTTATTAAATGACATAGGGGGGAGGGAGGGAGGGAGTTTGATGACATTAAATGACATTGGGGGGAGGGAGGGAGGGAGTTTGATGATATTAAATGACATTGGGGGCAGGAGGGAGTACTACCACTTCATCTATATCTAGTTCAACACAGGTGCCAATAAGAGCAATTTCCAGCAAGTTGTTTGCCAAAATCTGCAAGGGGGATTGCTGCACCACAGAAAGAATACCATGTTGAACCTTTATTCGATACCACATGATTTTTTTTTTCAGGGGGGGGGGAGGGAATTCTCTCCATAACATGAACATAAAAGCAGCAAAGTAAACAAAAATATTAAGATGGATGGCAAGATCCTGATAAAACATTTCCAGGAAAAAGTAATACAAGTTGCAAATGATAAGCTTGACACTGAAAAAACTTGCCTTATCTAGTGAAAGCACTATAATTGTTATCAGTTCTACTCTAAAGCATGCAATTGAGTACACCTGCATGCCAAAGATCAAAGCAAATGAAAGGAATACAAAAATGAGAAACACAGAATAAAGAATCATTACCTGTACTGAAAAGTAGTATTCCTGATTATAAATCAGAAATTAGAGAAATATGCAATAATAAGGATTGTGATACATAGACAACCACATTAAATATATGCTGGCAAAGATTAAGGCAAAATAAGAAATTGCAAATGGAATCAAACCTGTGGGCATCATTCACTTCTTCCAAAAAGGAATGTAACACATTCTTGAGGGAGTTTTACAGGATATGGGGATAGAAAAGTAATATGATTCCAAAGGTATGCATAACCCCCAGCAGAAAATTCCCTTTAAGACCCCTTGTCCAAATTATGCACAGGTTTTCAATGGGTTCCAAATGGTTCTAAAGGGTTTAAAAGACGTTTGGTTTATTAAAAGGGTAATTTTATAATCCCCTTTGTGACTTGTCTAAACTCCATCAATAACCAACGGGAACCCTTGGGTGTTAAGAGTTTTTCGAAAGGGCAACAATTGAAAGCTTTTCGATTCAAAGGGATCGAAAAAGAATTTTCAGCTGGGTGGGTTTAATATCCCAAAATATCACTAGCTTATGTTTTTCTTGATCTCCATTCTTAATTCCCCATCCCCTCCAGGCATACACAAACATGCCATCAAATCATCTTTAGTAATTCCAGACTTTATTTCAAATTTCCTTCTGTACAGTTGTACGCAGTACCAGAACCTTGTTACAATATTTAGGGTGTATGCCACTACTCACTGCTAGCCATGCACATAAATGATTGTACTCTAACTTGTAGAAAGAAGCATGGACAGTATTTACCATATCTACTAAAAAAAATTAGTAGCTAAGCAAGTGAAATGAGAGCTTTGTAATGGACCAATCAGGCTCAAATTAATTTAAATCATGTTAAAATATAATCCATGCACATACTTGCCTTTTATACATAATACATTATTTGGGGAAGAAACTTTTGCAATAAACAATTTGTTACGTAAAATTTTCACAAAACTACTCTGATAATTATAAAACTTGATAATACTATGCAAATTAGAAAACAATATTATGTCTAACTGATACCAAACGTATGTTGTGAGTCACAAATCAAATACACACAGAGGAGGTAAAATTTACATGGTTCTGGTTGGAAACTACAAGCAGTTCTCGGGATATACGGTTATAGGTGTGTAACGGCTAGCGGACAAGTCAATTAGATCGGATTAATGGATTCAGATCTCCTCAAAGATGTCAAGTTCAGTTTGCGTATTTGATTTCTAAAAGTTTCAATAGATGGAAAGCCTGACATATATTTATTTAGTCACAAAATGTTATGGGATGGTTAATACAGTTGAAAATTATGATAAAATGACAACAATAAATTAGTCTTGGACACTGCTTAAAGAATTACAACATCCATTGTTCAGTACATCATGGGTCACCTTTGCTAAACTTCTACTTTTTAGTCCTTTTGTTGGATCAATACACCATGTAAAAGCTGACTCTTAAAAGCTCTCTAAAACTGGCTTATAAACAAAAGTTATGGAAGCAAGGAAAAGAAAAACAGGGCAAAAAATGTAAACAAGTACCATCTTAGCCCTACCCCCACACTAAATCTACCAGGAAGATTGCAAAAAAGGAAAAAAAAGATTGAAAAAATCATCCGAAAATTACAATAATAATTTACAACAAACCTATTTGGATGAGAACTTGGCAGCATAAACTGAAACTCCACCAGACAAATTCCGTTCGATAGGGAGGAATGTTGAAGACAATTCAACTCATATGCAATGTACGCTCGCCTCACATATACCTGTGAATAATAACAAAGACCGCTGTTACAAAGGTTTCTTTAGTTAGTCACACTTTCAATTTGCATAAATAAATGCTACAATTTTGCTGAACCTATTAGTTTACTTCAAATGGACTGTATGGCTGCACCTAAAGTTACAACAAAATAATGACCCCCAGTGGGATGGGTTGACCTTGTACACCAAGGAGTCCAGACAAAGTGATCATATAATCATTATCACTTTGCCAGGCATTAAATAAAAAATGGAGAAACCCCCATGTTGAATTCCTTAATTGGGCCAGTTCATTTCACAATTATGCTTTTTTCCTCTTCCCAGCTGAGAATTGGTTATTTTTCTATCAATTATGAATCCATACATCACTGCTCTGTCTAACATTTGGAATGTCCAAGTTGTTAAAGTATGTTGTTGTACAAACCCTCTCATTAAAAAGTTTTCTTTGCCTCTATAAGGTTTTGTTGTTTTCCATTGAAAACATTCGGCTTTTTTTCTTTTGAGTTAATAAACTTTTCTTACTTTTACAAAATTGCTAACAACCTTTTTTCAACAATAATTTTAAAGAAATGCTTAACAGCATTTTCTAAACTGTACAGTTTTGTAGCACTCCAGACACACATTCTGAGTGCACAATACACACTTTCATACATATATAATTGGCGATTGAGTGCAGCCTTATGACTTCAGCACTACTGACCAACCAAGGGCAGCTGCCATCAAGTTCATTCAAAAACCAGCTACACCATTAGCATGATCTCACCAGAAGCACTCTAGCTCTCGATTACTTAACATCGACTTCTACTATGACACATCAAGATGATGCTGAAGTATAAAGACAACAGCTTTGCTGTAGCCAGCTACCTTCTTGGAGAATTTTACTAGCCATCTAGGCCTATTCCTACTACAAGTGTACAACTTAAACAACTTGAAATTTTGGAGCTATTCTCACCAATTACTCCAAGCACATAAAACCCACCCTACTCGTTCTACCAATACTGAGAGTCTCATGCCTTAGACAGCAGCCGGCAGCTTGACATTATTACAGTACTTTACTAGGCCTGCTGTGTGGAATGGAGCAATAGCACTGCTTCTTATCAGCCTACAATCTTGGACAAAACTGTCGGGACACTTTTCATATTATTCATCAATTTCAGTTACAGTAGGCTAACATGAAACCCCCTTTCCCCCTCCCAATGCTGCGACAAGAAGAATGGCTCTGAGCCATGAACAGCATAACAGGAGTCAATACTGGAAGGGGGAGCAGGGTGTTCCAACAAGTTTTGTCCAAGATTGTAGGTTTGTTTGCAGGAAGTTTGGTACATGAGGTTCTGTTGTGATGTCATATTGCTTCAGTGGTAGTAATGAAGCAACACAGAACACATCCAGAGGTGAGACTACCATAAATTTAACCATCACCTATCACTCAATTTTCTTCCAATGACAAATGGTCAAACTTTGCCATTATGCATATCCTATGTACAAAAAGTTGTTTCATGAGTGAGTCATAAAGGGTTCAACTCCATTTTTAGAAATTTGTGACCAGACTTTTTAAAATTGTGCATTAACTGTTACAAGTCATGATACAGAAAGAAGAAAATAAAAAAGAAAAATTTTAGATGTTTTGTGTTACTGTTGGTTGAGAAACTTGAATACCTGCTAGAGCTTTGTCATTTGGTACTGCTCTCTGAAAAACTAGTTAAGTTACTGATACCAACTCAATCAACACAAAGATTGATATGAAGACATTACCTCTAAAGCAGATCTACGGACATCCTCTGTTGTGTGGTAAAAGAAACTTGGTAGGACATCAAATATGGTTGTCTCAGACATGATCAATTTCTGCAAAAGGGAGTTGAGAAAGAAGCCATCTTGAGGCCATTTACAATCAATTTTACCTCTGCAGTAATAAAAAAATCTTACACATATGTTGCAGAATTTTATTCAAGTTAAGGAAAGTCAAAAAATATTGTATAAATATCATTTGTTAGAATTGAAGGAAAAATTAAGGTTAAATAAAAAAATGCAAATTTTTAAAGTTAGGCCCAGTTTACATTTCAGATGGTCATCTTGGCAATGACATTGACAGGAATTCCAAACAGCAGACAAAAGAAATAACTTCTACTTAAATATTTGTAATATTCCCATCAGGATTTATCTTCATTGATACAAGTAAGTAGTTTCTTTTCACTGACAAGGTACTTTGGTAACATCATTTATGTCAAAGATTCTGTAAAGGAGCTTCCTCTACAAAACTAGTAAATAACAAAAGGTGTGACAAATAGTGCTGAGAAGGTCACTTTAATTTTACTTTTTTAAATGGAAATAGAGAACAAGTAATTCACTAACCACCCAAATAAAAAGCAAATTCAACATGTACAGAGTCTTAGTGCAACATATCCTTCCTGCACTCACTTAAAGGTTCCTACATAATGTTAATACAAAAAGATGTGGTTTTCATTATACACAAAGATGTAGCTCTCATTAGCATATGTTCTTCACATTTACTTCTATCAGTCAATGTAATTTGTAGTTTTAGTTGAAAGAATATTAAAAACTGAGTCTTTGAATTCTGACATCTTGATCACATCTTTCTCTCCAGTCATACCAAAGACTTTTAAATGGAACCTCACTGCCATTGATATTGGTGCTCAGCATAGGCAATGGAATAGGGGGAACAAGCCAGTTAGCAACAACTGGAAAAAGGTCGTGGCAGACTTCGCTTAAACCAGTTGGTTATTAACAGCCTCTAACACACTTGATCTTTCACAGTTCATTACTGAAGAACCTAGCCAAGAACAAACTGATGTTATCATTATCCAGCATGCCAAAAAAGGCAAATCTGGCTAGTCTATCTGAAGGTGCTTCAGTTGAGTGCACAACCGACTTCATTAGCTGGGCCCAACATGATATCAATAAACACATTTATAACTAACCTTGAGGCTGTCTGGACAATACTGGTGACCTCTCATCTGTACTGCAGAGAGGAAGATGGATTCCACCTGGTTATGTCGTAGTTCGTAAGGTGGTTGCTGAGCAGCGATGAGAACTTGTCTAGCTTTCAATGCAACCTTTGAATTCTCTTGTTTGCTTAGAGTGGTCAGCTGCTTAAGGATGTCAGAAAGTTCCTCTGTCAAACCGGCCTGATGACTACTCAGTCGATCCTATGAAACCAATGGTATGTTTTTAGATGCACACTACAGGGCAGTATCACGAATAGTTCCCTTAATACGTAAAATTTTGCAATGATGGTGTCTACATCATTTGAATTTAAAGCAGGTATTTCCCTGACTTCATGATAAGGTAATTAAACCCAGACTTTGACAACCACTCTGCCCAAAAGTCCTGGACAAATAAGAAGTTACTAAGGCAAGTACACTGCTCAATATTGTAGCCCACAGGGCAAGTCCCACAAGAACCTACTCTACAAGGTTAACTCCAGTGCCATACTCCATGTGGACAAGCAGATATTCTTGCATACTGGTAGACTTTAAGAGCAGCTAGCCCAAAGGACAAATAATGACAAAAAAAAATTGTCCGAGCCTGCCTACCCCCTGAACATTAGTCAGTTAAATTTGATCAGATTAGACTGCTGTATGGGAAATGATAAATGAAAATGGAAAAATTGATGCAGGAAAAGTAGGAAACAGACTAAGATTTAAATGCAAATATCTGCATTTAAATATCTTAACCATCTCTTACATATCCCATAGGTTCACTTTGAAGAAACTTTTAACTTTGAAAAAAAGTCATGGGCAATGAATTTTATAAGATAGACCACCTGTATTATGCAGATCTCCTAAACTTAAAAATAAATTCTCATTGATGAGGAAGAAGTTTTTTACCTAATCAATCCTTACTGGTGACTAGGAGTTTTTTTTTTTAACCTAGAAGTGGACAATTTACATTTGTATATTTGTCCAAAGGTATTATAAAGGTCAAAAGTCACACAAAATGCAAGAGTCGGAAAAGGAAAGACATAGTGGGTCAGTTGTAAGGGCCAGGGTGCCAGATGTGATGCAATGATGGGTAATGAAGGCAATTAGGGTAAATACATAATGTACATAAATAGGAGGGGTAAGAAGGAGAGAAATGAACTGATTTAACTGTAGCCGCTGCAGGTTTACATGGATGCATATTCTGAGATGAATTGATCTTGAACACAAAAGTATGTCATATTTCAATTACTGGAACAATTATCCACAGAAAATGATTTACATATAAAAGACTTTTCTAAGATGAATCGATCATGAGAAGAGACCCTGGGTGATAAGAGGCCAAGTCCCCCCTCCGCAATATTTGAGAAACTGCTCATGAATTTTCACACACTAATTTTCTATGGACAAAGGTCATATCCTCCACTCAACATTGAGGAAAAATTGTGACCCTTGATAGGAATCATTTTAACCTTTTTGTAGAGTCATACAGTATATGTGAAACACATGATGACTCACAGAGGTATGCAACTTGCAAGATTTAGACTAAAGGAAGTGTAATTCTAGTACTTTGGTTATATCTTTCTATCCTAATATCTAAATTATCACAGTGTATATTATATAGAGTATGGTATCATTACATTAATTTAAAAATGGGAGGGGGATTTTTTCTACTGAGCTGTATGTGTATCAGGTCATATGGATTGGAAAGTGAATCATTATCATTAGTATGCTAACCTATACTCACATCAAAAGAGAGCTGCTCTGATGACCCTTACAAATTCCCATTCCCAAATTTGCCACCCATTATCTTCCAGCAATGCTCAACTTGCTAAAAAAAGTTACAACCAAAGCATTACAACTATTAATATACACTTAGAGGTACAGAATGTGCCATTGCCTGCAATCTGGGAAGGCAATATATTTTTCCCATACTTATTATACATGCTCTATGCCAACTGATGGTGGCACTACCCTGAGAGAATCACTACTCCCATTTGTGTCCAATACTCAGATCTTTCTAGCTACATCTCTAGTACAGCAGGGCACATGCATATCACCTGAAGTACAGTATTACTACCTTTACTTTCATTGGTTCCTAAATATGTTTATAAATATGCATGTGCCCATCCTTTGTTCCCTGTGCATGGCTCATTGTTTGTGATGTCAATAAAAACAAGACACATACACCATAGCACACCTACACCATAAGAGTCATTCATATATAAATAGTTTTGTGTAATTTTCAATGAAACTGTGCTCTATCGGTAAACTACTGATCAAACATGCATGTACAACAAGGTATTATCACACCATTTTTGGCACTCTAACCCCCTCCCCCGTGTTGATATGAAAAGATTCATTCCTTTACAAGAACAGTGTTGGCTTTTATGGTGCTCTAAAAAATACATAAAGTACTTTATTAAATAAGTAGATATGATATAATATAGTTTCTATTCTGAGAGCATGGATGGCACATTGCAGCCTTCACCTCCTGGTGTTAATATGTGAAAACAATGCTTTGAAATTGTTGTGAGGTGATCTGATCAGCAATACTTGTTTTACCTGGAGCACCACCAGTGAGTGAGCAACCCTAAACATAATCATCTTACCACAGTGACAGATGTCACACCTGCAACAACAGCCAATATTTCCTGTAGGTAACAGGTGTATTTAAACTTAACATATGTAGTGTCAATGTATTAAAAACTCAAGAGAGTAATAATTTTCACATTTATGAGATTGCATTAGAATTATAAGAAAACCTGAAAACATCTGCATAATATTGAGAAGTGAAATAGAAATTGCCACAATAGGAGTGTACCTAACAAAGAATTTTGAGTCCAGGATTTGTGTACTTTCTGTAAAATAAATTTTCTAAACATTTTTATGACTTTTCCAGGACCAAACAAAGAGTTTCCATGATCATTCCTTTTGACTTCTTCCATAAAATAACATCAAATTTGAGGTGAAGAGGTCGAGTGAGGACGAGTGAAAATACATTTTGCAGGGGCAGATCCAGAGGTTCCACAAAGGGGGAGGGCTGACCTAAGAGAAAGCAGGGGTGTGAGGGAGTAGCACTGCTAGTTTCCCTTATGTTTCATTGTTGATGTGGCACAGAAAGAAGGGGCTGAGGCCATAAAGGCAACTCCCTCCCCCCCCCCCCCTTGGATCTGCACTTCTTTTGATATTACAAATAAATTGTGAGTAAACATGGAAAAACATCACTTTTTTAAAATTTCTAGGACTTTTGCAGGTCTTCACACAGTACCCCTAAATTTCCACACTTTTTCAGGCCTTGATTTTTTTTTTCAAATTGAAATCACTTTTCCAGGTAGTCCATGACCGAAGGAATCCTGCATGACAGATGAATGGTTCTAAATTGTAACATTAATTGTTTCTTAAATTTTGAAGGAGAAGCATAGTTAGAAAATTTACATAACTAAACAAAGGCATCATTTGTTTTAAAGAAACGGTTAAGCTTAAAAATGCCTGTACAATTCATAAATATAAGAGTATTTTTGCTGGGACCAGTATACAAATCATGCAAACACCAATAAATCAGCGCAGAAACAAAATAATGGGGTATACACACATTGGAAGAAATAATGCAAAACTTGCAACTACTGTATTTTATGGATGAATCTAGACAGCAAGTGATGGTCTAGTTTTAGTCAGCCACAACTGGGGTCTATCTCCTTAAATCTTTCAATACTTGTACCATGAATGGTTGCATGCTGAAATGCCTCTTGATTTTCTCAACTTCACTGAATATAGGTGTTTGAAATTCATGAAGACAAATGAAGATGATTTAAGGCTGATGGACCCCATTTATGGCTGCCTACAGTTACTTAACTCAAGTGCTGCTCAGATTCATCTATACATAAAAATCATTAAAATACTCACAATTAATGTGACAACCAGAAAGTTTTTGTAGTGAACATGAGAGTGCGAAAAGATTGTCCCAACCACACCAAGCATGTCTCCTTTGTTTTCATCAAGTAACGTCTTGACTGACTTGTCATATGGACCCTGCTGGAATTTTGACTCGATGGTGTTGTAAAGGATAAGTAATTCTTGAATAACTGATTTCATGTGGCCTCGAATACCATTTCTGTACCTAAAATTATGACAAATATGAAAAAGACAGTAAAGAATGATGGTGAAGGGACAACAAACACAAAATCTATTTCTTTTGGAAGACTGTCTTAAAATATGATCACTTATTCACCTTCAGAGCAACTGGTAATTTATTTAGGAACCAAACCTTTCTTCATCCCCTCTTACAAAAAAAATTAAATCTACATTGGCAAAGAGGGAACTGTAGGGGAACAGAGAGGGGGTGACTGACTCACAAACACTTTTATAAGATAACAAGAGATGGCAACCTTTTGTTGTAAAGTCATCATTTTTGTACAATTTTCAGAAAGTACTCTCTAGAGTGGGTCTAAAAATCATAAAATCTTACTTGAACAAATATTTGCCAACATTAATTTGTCAGCTGATATACAGCACCCAATGACACAAGTTCAAAGTTAATGGGACCTTTCTGTTCAGGTCAACTGACAACAAAACATTAAGTGCTGAGCTAGGTGTGCATAGCGTACTGTTTTACATCCTGCCCTCAGCTGTAAACACAAAGTGAAAGTGTTACCCTGTGACCTTTGACCAATTGTGCAAAACTGCTCTATGAGGAAACTTCAAACTGGTCGATTGACAACCTCTAATTTTACATTTATAAAAATCTTCTACTTTGCTGCCTTTTTCCAAGTATAGTGACAATAAGACATACCTTTGAACCAGCTGTACAATCTCATGTGTATGCATGAAGAATGCATCCCGATCAGCTTTCTTTTGTAGAGGGGCTGCATAGCGATCAATGACATTAGCAATCTACAAAACAAGAAATAATTATGCAAATAAGAATTAATTGGCTTGTCACACTAATCATGTTTCAAGATTGTCACCTTGAAAAACGATGGACTTTGAAAATATGGTGACTGCATATTTTAAAATTACTTTCGGTTTATTTCATTTGAAAACATGTTCACCCTTTGTAGTTAAACTACCCCCGTTCCTCAAACCCACCCCCCACCCCCATTACAAAACTCGGCTAGGCAAGCAACACTAAGATGGGTGTCGGTGTCCAATCACTGAAACAAAATTCACATGTTCCATAAGAGAATTTCATATTTACATCTCTTCAGTCCACTGTAGAATCCCACCCCCACCCTTTGAAAAGCCCCAGTAGGCAAGAAACACTACAATGGATGTCTGTGTTCAATTATTGGAGCAAAATTCACAGAATTTCAGTATATTTAACTGATATTTCTCATTTGTATGGTTCATTCTTGGTTTGTTAAATGAACAAAAAGTCATGAAAAAAAAAAAACAATTGAAAATTTCAAAGTTTCAAAAACAAAATGAAAATTCCATACCGCCTGACTTGGGAACTGGCAAAGAACTGATGTGACATTGCTTGAATACACGTTAAGCAGTTTGCGTATATCCTTCTCGACCTTGGAAGGAATACGACCAGATATACTTGACATGATTTCCTGAGCTTCAAGTAATGGAAGAGATGGATCCCGTAGTATATGGGTCAATCTGTTAACGGACTTCTCAACCTTCAAGAATAAATGGAGAAAATTAAAGATAAATGTTGCCTTGATTTTACAGAAAATCTTCAAAACCCAAACTTATATTTTACATGAAGTATGACGGATAAAGAATGAAAAAAGACAAACAAAAGGAAAGAAATGAAAGATAACTTTCTTTTCAGGAAATGAAGTTCCAACAGAAAGAAGTTTAGTTATTGAATGCTTGTTGAACCTAATTTCAAAACTCCTTTATGATGCAACTTCCATGACTCTTCTTGTTCATAACATTTTGATATGTTACTGATGAACTTCATAGGTGAGACTGGATGTCTAATAACGATTAAAGATATAATCTCTATCTGTCATGTTTGTAAATATAAAATACAATTTTCCCCTCAAAAGTAGAGATGGCTGCAAAACCTTTAAGCTGTTACTGCAATAGATGTTAGAACCTGAAATTTTATAAATTTGGAAGAGAATTGCCAAATGTTGATAGACATCAAGATAATAAATAACATGGTTCCCTCTCAAATAGTCCTAGACTGACAACAGCAAGCTCAATGAATACAAAATTTTCTGACCTCTTTTGAAAAGTTGGGCTCTGGAATACAATATCCCCAAAGAATATTCTCTAACTTTTCTTTTTCCTTTAAGAAAGCTGTGTTGAGTTTCAGTTCCCCACTCGCATTGCTGCTTGGCTCTGGGAAGCCACCTTCAAAGTTCAGAACCTGTGTAAACAAAAGATATATGAGGATCTTGTAAAATTTAATGCTTAAGTTTTCAAAAGTTGACATTGTTATTGACATTACTGATGACAAAATCCAAATAAATTGATACTCTGTTAAACTTCCAACACACTTCAAATGGTTCAGATATAATTGCTAAACTTTACAGTGAAACAGGAAAAGAATAGTTCATGTAAGAAAATTTGTTGGCATGTGGGCTTGATGCAAATTCACTTATTGATTGCAAATGGGACTAAAGAATGCTTAATCATCTCCACATCCAAGAAAAGAAACATAAATACAACATCCCCAGTATACTCAAACATGATATGCCATGAACATACAATAATATAAATATTTTCTGGAAGAAAAACTTATTTTATTTGTCATACAACAATATTCATGACATCATTTGAACAAAATGTTTTTTAAGAAACTAATGGCTGGGCATTTTGGAAAAATATTTTAATCAATGGAGATAGTTTTTCTTGTCAGCCTTTAAAGAGGTTTCTGCTGGAATCAAACCATTGAATTATTTTCACAGGCTTTTTGAAGATGAACAGTTTTTCAGTTTTTAAGGTCCGTCTTCATATTTGTACGTTACTTCTTTCTGTTTCTTAATATATCTCACCTTATGTACTTTAGTGGGATCATCTAACTCTAGACGAGCTATAATGCTACCTTGTTCCAATACAGCTCCATTCCTCTTCACATAGTGAATTCTGAAACAATAAATATAAAGTTTGATGCGGAAAAATTTTGCCAAGAATGCAACTGAAAATTTAATGTAAATATCCCATATTAATATTACTTCATTATTTTTTTAATATAGCATTACAGATTTATCATTTCATCAGCAATGGACTGTTCAGTTCAATTTGTCTGTAAACTTGCACATGTAAATAAACAGTACAAACACACAAGAAAGTGGGTAAAAAGCTACATGTACTAACATGTTTACTTCAAAATAACAGGACGCCATCATGTTGAAGTCATTAAACAGTAACTAGTGCAGTATGCACATTTGATGCATTCTGGGCATTTCATACAAAATAACCATTTTAAATCTAAACCATTTGATATTTATTTCTACCTAGCACCAAGAATTACAAGTACCAAACAGTTACAAGCATGTTAATAATTATACAGGTCAATGACAGTATTCATACCAAGTATACAATAGACCTATTTCCAAATAGCAATTACAAAGGATTGTGGGATAGACTTTTGGTATTTGTCATTTTTTCAATGGCATTTTACTACAGTGAAAAATGACGTACACCCAAAACTCTATCCCATAATTCATTGCAATTGTTATTTGGAAATAGGTCTATTGCAAGCCTCACAGTCAACTTAATTTGCTGATCAAAAAGTGTCACTCTAGCCTTGTTTATTTCCAAATGTCAGCCTGGATCCTTGCAGCTTGTTCCAATATCTAGAGTTGACTTAAGGTTAATACAATCAAGTTAAATATAAAAATAAAAACTACATTTTTCATTTCAATACAGTACATTCTATGATACCAAGCACTTTACATAAAAACAAACTAAACCGATCAAAGAGCACTACCACATCTGTAAAATGGCCAATTAAAAGTTACAGTTCAAAAAAGGTTGGTAAAAACTACATTACCAAGTCAAATGCAGATAGACTACACAAGTGCTACAAAATACATTAGCTGTAGGGATGATTTTTGCATTTTGTATGCTAATCTGAGCAGCTGGTGAAGGAAGCCATTAATGGGGTCCACTGGTCAGCCCCTTATCATATTAATGTTATTGTTTATATGCACTTTTGGGCCTCCTATTGTGTGAAATTGAGGGAATCAAGAGATATTTTAGTGCGTAACATCCATGATACAGGTAAGCAAAGAAAAATTAAAGTTGATGGACCCCAGTTATGAAAGACTAAAAGGGACCATCACTTGACTGTTCAGATTCATCCGTATTGGGAAGATTTGCACTGTGATTTAGATTTCAAATTTATCACCAGTAGCAAGTGAGACTTTCAAAATAAAAATGTCTAAAAGCCTGCTTTAAGTTGAGATCATACCAAAACCAATTCAAATCAGACTCCAATCTGAGTTTGGGAGTTTTTATTAATTTTCATTTTTTAGGTGGGAAAGAGTCACAAATTTGCAAACCAGCACAATGATAGGATTTGCATCAGAGGTCCATGAAAATGAAACATTAACTGATTCTTTTCCTGATTTCACATTGACAGACAGCTTTTACT
The DNA here is from genome assembly GCA_037179385.1 of Holothuria scabra. Taxonomy (NCBI): domain Eukaryota; kingdom Metazoa; phylum Echinodermata; class Holothuroidea; order Aspidochirotida; family Holothuriidae; genus Holothuria; species Holothuria scabra. Next base: position 4,803,172 of record CM074192.1, on the reverse strand, counting down.
AGATATGCAGTCTAATAAAAGCTGTATGTTGACGTAATGTGACAAAATAATCAGTACAAATTTGATCTTCATATTATTGTGGTATTAAGGATCATATATCTACACGGACAGGTTGGTTAATTTGGGGTTGCTTTGAGAGATGATTTCAATCAATACTTGCAAAAATTGGATCAGAATAAAATCTGAATCCTTTCAAGTGTGAACAGTGAACACAGCTGCAAACTCCTACCTTCCACTATCTGCTGCTTTGAGGCTCATAATTAGCTTCATTACTTCGATCTCAGCATACACTTGTCCAGCGCCTACATGTGCTCCTTCCTCTACCATAAATTGGACCAATTTTCCAGCAGAAGGTGATCTGAGGATTGTAGGATCGCTCTCCTTCTCAAACACACATGTCTGGATACCAATGGTGATCCGATAGCTGTTGACAAAATGATGACAATCTGATATTAAACAATATGCTCTTAGATTAAGTAACATTCTTTTGTCTAGCATGTGATATCCTGGTGTTAGGTAAGTTAAACGTGCTAAGCATCCCTTCAAAAGTTTGAGATAAAATGTAGAAATGGGACATGAGTTACCATGCCAACTTATTAAATAGAGGGCACTTCTGGAAGAAAACTTTTTTCAATGAACAACTTTATTTTCAGCATGTCACAAGATTAACATATTAGAAAGGACAAGATAAAGCAGATCATCCCTCTTCCATATATTATTTTTTCTTTCAATTCATTTTTACTTGATGGTAATTATGCTTTGAGCTTTTAAATTGTAAACCACTTTCCACTTAAAAAAATGAAACCAACATCAACTGCTGTGGTAAACAAAATTCCACCCCCTAACAAAATGAAGTGAAATAAAGCTGGAATTCTTAGCTTAGGGATGTAAAAAACCTTTGGCAGATGTCTGGTACCCATGATGGTCTTTACATCTTGGAATTTCTTTTCCATTGGAAGAAGTACTGACCAGAAATACCTCTCTACCTTTACATTTCAAAAGTTCAGTTCAAGGCAACATATAATGCATACTGAAAAACACTAACCCCAGCCAATATTTTCTTCCCTCAAGTGGTTTTGTAAGGGTTCTGCAAACTTGGTTTCATCTCTAGGCTAACCTTTAACTTAACAAAACTGATTCTCACATTAAATAAAATTTTTGAAAGTTTTTTTATTTTTGTTTTGAGTGCTATTTTGACCTGTCCTGTTTAAAATTTCCAGCAGTTATGATGATTTGGAGTGGATATAATAATGGAAAGAATTATCATGAATTAAAAACAAATTCCTGTCATTCCCCTATTAAAATACAGTTTGCCTGCAGCATGGTGTAGCAAGTGGGCTGCACCAACTGCAGTGCATTTGACCTCCATTACAAAAGTACAAGGGTGAAAAGTTCTGAAAACTAGCTAGAGTTCAAGGGTGTAAAATCAAACAGGCATTTAAAGGCTGGGACAGGTGGACTGTTTTCATCTTGATGACACCTGTCCTAAAGCACTTTGCCATCTTGTATTGCCTGTCTGTCTGTATGGGTCTATTAATATAATTTATTCATTTTTTTTCGCTTTCTGGGGAGCACCCTACTCGGCAGCTCCCTTGGATTTTTTTTAGAGGGTTTCCCTTCAAAATATCTCGATATCATGTAATGTTCTATTTCTGAATACTGTGTCAATAATAGTATAACAGACTGTGAAAAACAAAATAAATGTAATGGATGAAATATTACACAACTGATATCATTTAACTACAGAAATGCCATATCTTGCCATATCTTCAAATGTGACTTTTTGTTAACAAATATTATGCAAGTTAACCAAAGGCACATAGCAGAGATATGTTAATCCAACACTTTGAAAGTGACATGTATTATTGCATCAACCCATGTTATCTTGCTAAACCCGCCACACAGAAATTGCAAAAGTTGATTTTCTTTTGCACAAAAGTTGATATTTGAGAATATTCCCCTTGTTGCATTAATGGTGCAGGATAGAATAAGTCACTCAAACTGGAATACTGTTAAGCAAGTTACTGTTATCAAGTACACAAGGATGAAGTGTGCTATTAATATTCTTCAATAACCACTGAGAAAATAAGAATGTTTATGTCTAATAGGCTGATGAGCATTACATATTTACTGCTTTAGTTCATTATCACTAGACTTTTCTTTTTAAAGAAATTTTGCATTCTGTTAAAACTCATTTGCACTTCTACCTACTTTCAGTTTTGCTGGATGCAGCAAGCTAAGGGAAAAATGGAAACTACAGGAATTATTTAAATGCCTCTCCCACTCACCCTGCCCCCCCCCAAAAAAAAAAAAAATACTATGCAGAACACCACACACAATGCATGGATAAGACCACTAGCAAAACAACATCTGAAAGCATTCCTATAGAAAAAAAACGTTGCTCAACACAATACTTTACAAGATACTGTATAAGGTCAATTTCAAAATTATTCATGATGGTTAACATCTTATTGCTAGGAGACAGGATGCCAAAAAGCTTTCGGCTTGATAAATGGCAAAGACATTTAAGCTAGGTGGCATTTTTTTTAGTGAATCCAGCTGGTGGATAAGAGAGCATTTGTGCTTTTTTTTTACCTTCAACTTGCTTTATAAAAAGAGTAAGACAAGAGAAATGATCAATTAGACATGAAATTCATACCATGTGATTCCAGATTTGCTGTAGAAGAAAATATTTCTAGAGCAGATGATTTAAGTGTTTCAAATCCGCTATATTTAACTTTTATTTTATCAAGCGAGATGTCCATTCCGAAACTATTTTTATTTTTACTCTCTAATTCATTATGCATGATTAAATGCTTGAATACTAACATGTCAATTTGCCCATTACTGTCTATCCTTTAGTTCAGTGAAAGCAATGCTGCTCATGTTAGCTGATTTTTTATTAGAAATTTAAATTTATTAAATTTGAGCTTATGTGGAAATCAGGTGGTAGAGGTGAAGACCCCCAAGGAATGTCCTGCTGCCGCCAGTTTGTTTTCAAGAAAAAGATTTGAACTCCATCATGTCACATGCAAAACAGCACATATGTTAAATTGAAACAGATTTATGGTTTGATTTCTATTGGTACTAGGAGTAGAGCTGAAACCTCTAGAATTTTTGGGGGTAGGAGTGAGGGTACATACCCCAGTATTTAAACAATTCAAGCAAGCCACTATCTCTTGTACAAGATACTATGATGCTGGAAAGGTTACATTTTAAGAGTGTTCATCCTCATCTCTCAGAAGCAAAAAAGATTTCATTTTAGACAATTCTTTCAAAAAGAAATACTGTTCAATGGTTGATGGTTTTAAAGATTAGAGCCATATGTGGTGCATAAATACTGATGGTCAATGAAATATATGGCATGATCTACAACAAATCTTGACACTGATAAGGCACAGAGCGATGATGTTTTTTATCAATACATGAGATATCATGATTGTATGGTTGATAGTGAAGTTGAAGTTGAATGTGAAGCAATGTGGGAAAAATAAAACAGGGACACATTGGTTTCAACTTTGTTCAGGTTTTATACCAAGCAATAATAAAAATGTGTTTGCATATGAAGATTTGATACTTTCAAATATGCAAAAAGTATAAAGAAGAGGAAAAAGCTGATCTTCACACCAACTTTTTGTTATCTTTTACTTACAATAAAACAAAAATCCACAAATATGTAGCATCTTTAACAGTAGAGTGAACTGTTCTTGCTCTCAGAATAGATTCAAATATATTTAAACTGACCTGTCAACCATCTCTTTCATGTATGTAGTGTAACTGCTACCATCATATGACACCAATAGACCACCCGTAGTCATTCTATGGATGCTAGCCTCAGTTGTAGACCCATTTAGACATAAAAAGTAACTTTGAGGTCCCTGTCGGCAGACTTGAACACAGTACTTGTAACCTTCATAAATCAGATCCACTTCACGAGTATTGTCTAAAGAACTGGCTGGTAGGACCTGACCCCTGTCATGGTGACAAATTATACAAGACCATTAATGAAAATATATTTATGTATAAAATTGTTTGAGAAACAGATGTCAGAACTTTTAAAAAGCAACCTTGCTTGATGACAAAACATTTTTCAAAAAGTGTAATTTTTTGCAGAAGAAATGTGCTGATTCAAAATTCACCCAGGTTTCAATTTTTTCAGCATGTAACCCATCGTAGCATTATCATGTAATAAGTCCTCCAGCTTTTCAGCTGGTAAAACAAGTGGTTTGGGAGCTGATTAGGTTAATAATTGACATGCAGTAATCCATCAAAAAGAAAACTGAACTGCCCCAAAGCAAAACAAGTAAAGGTTACATTTCTAACAATAAAGTAATTTTTGTTTATTTGCAAATAAAAAAGAATATTAAAAAAGCAGTCCATCAAAAAGGAAAAATCATTTTAAATAGAGTGATATCAAACTTTCTTTATTTAAAAACATCTCTTTATGAAAAATAAAACATAATATGTTCTAATACCCCCTGTATCTGATGCCTGTTTTTTCACCAGGGTTACTTTTTTGGCTTCAACAGAAACAAGTTGCTACAGATGATATGGTTTGTTAATGTTTTGGCTTTTGGATATTTGAACACAAATTGTTTTACCACAGTTCACATTTTAGGACCCTAGTACAGGCAGGGCTTGAATTAAGGTTTCAGCATGGCAAGGCCATTTTCCCATCAGGTTTAAGGGCTAACGCCCGAAGGCCATGTCAATTGAACTGAGAGGGCACCAAGGGAAGACTAGTGATTTTGTGTTGACCACAATGTAATTTCACAGGTAGGACACAAAGGCCAAATGGACTTGGTCATTAAATTTAATAGGGCAACAAGGCCATTGCCAAAAATATGAAAGCCATGGCCTTTGCAGCCTTCGATTACTTCCAGCCCTGTAAAGGGACATATAATTCAAAGAGATCATGCACTAACCTATCAAGATAAGACTGGTAGGTTGAGAAGCTGCTTTTGATGGCGGCGTCAGTTACATGTAGGGCTCCAATCACCACAGCAACCATTGTGTCAGGTTTCTCTGCCTGTAAAAATAAATGAGGTATTCATGTAGAAAAAGCTAACATCTGATGCAATGTTGACAAATTCTGCTTGTAATAAAATCTTTAAAGAAAGACACATTAAATGGAAGTCTCTGCCAGAAAAAGAAAATTTTGGAACCTTCACAGCATTAATTTAATGCCTTTTCCTTGTTCAGGGAATAATTTATCCAGTATCGCATCCCAATTTCCTACACAAACAGGCCAAGTTGCTACACAAATGAAAAATTGTGTAGCAATTTTTTGTGTGCATAACCCTTGCATTTTCCCAAGCAATGAGTGAAAGACCTCAAAAATCTTCAAAACTACTACACAAAATTTGAATGCTAAATTATTCCCTGTTGTTGTACGAATAAATTTGAGTTATAGAGAGTAATTAATTCATATTATCAATATAATGAGCCATCTTGTGGTTCAGAAAAAAACTTTGAACATTCAGTTCTAAATAATTTAAGTAAAACATTTGCACAACTGGGAAGGACCAGATAGGCCAATTAGGGTTTTCAAAATAAGTTAAGGTTTTTTACAGGTATTCTTTTGATTCAGCTATTCAGAATTTAAAATTGCTATATGCAACTTCATTCCAGCGATGTCTCAACAACAACCCCACATGAAATGAATGAAAAAGCACCTTAAATAAACAAAAGTAAATTACATCTTCATTCAGTCACTATCTTTATAATAATACCTTAAGAATCAATGAATACTTGTGATTTTGTAACACATTTGAGACATGTACTTGCACCAATCTAATTTTCAGGCACCAAATGTTACTGCCTTTTTTAACATAGTTAAATAGCTTTAATCAGTTACAATGAGACAGAAAAAAAAAAAAAAAAACAATGAAATAAGTAGTAATGGCACAGTTGACACCTTCAAGATTAAAAGTATCTTCATCATCAAAATAGAGACATGCTTTCATTCATTTGTCAAGGTGATGTTTCTGACCTACCTGAACTTTTTCAGCAATCAGAGTGTCTAACCAGCCTGTGTCAAAGCCATTATTCTGGAATGCTTCTGTCTCTAAAAGCATGATTAAGTATTCCACGGTTGTCTGGAAGTCACCTCGAATTGACAAATCTTTCAAAGCAACCACCATGTTCCTTAAATGAAAAAAGGGGAAATGTGAAACGTTTTGTGGAATCACTTTGGTATAAAATAGATTAAGTAGCCAATACGCCAGACTGCCAATTTTCAAATAATATCTATTGAACTTAATTGATTTCCTTTGGTTCTCCAAGCACATTTACTGAACACAAGATTCAATTACTTGAATTATACTTATGGCATCATCCTCCTAGTGTTCTTAAAATATACCATCCTCAAAATTTTAATGGTTTCTCGAGCAGCTCATTTTCTGAGCAAAATAACGATGAAAAGACTTGTACACGGTAAGCATTTTTGTTAGCCCAATATAAAGCTCTTAATCACTCACTGAAATTTGGTAAATGACATTTACATTTTCTACATAATAAATTTTAACTTTCATGTTAAATCCCTCAAGGGATACCGGGGTGTCATATGTCCTGGACAGAAAGGTTAGAAATAGTGAGGCCTTCACATAAATCATATTTGGTAATGTCATCTTTTGATACCCCAAGTTTGCAGGAAAAGCTCATGTTTATTCATCAATACATGTAACATGATCAATTTTAATGGACCCCAATGGATTGCAGTTTTTCTTGATTTCAAGGTATACACAGGGTAATCACACTTTTGAAATAATGGAACTCAAGACTTTTTTTGAAGACTAAAATGAAAGTGTTTAGTACTGAAAAATAAGAATATAGCACAAAATGGTCTTTGTTGTTAGGTGTTCACTCATTATGGATGCCTATTAAATATAATTGGAACTATAGGAAGTGTAAGGCTTCAAATTTGAAGACAATATTTGAGAATTTTAAAAAATTTTAAGACCAAGATAAAATTCCAGTCATTTCCCAGATTATTCTCATTTCCTATGACTCCATAAAAACCCTGTTTTTAATGAAAATAGAACAGAAGTGTAATTTTAGATCACCACACCTTTTACAACTTTAATACTCACTCCCTAGCTTCATCTCTATCTTGTCCCCAGGAGAAGCAATGTCCAAACTGAGAGTCAGCAAACTCATGAAGTCCACCTGTAGCAGAAACGCTGAAATAACCCCACACATTCTTATTGCCAGCAAAATTCAATTCTGAAACTGTTCCAGCACTAGGTTTGAAGCCCTAAGAAAAAGGAAAGAAATATTACATCTGAAAAAACAAAATAAACTCCAATTCAATTCAATTTTTTCAATATACCTACAAGAAGAAAAGCCAACCAATACCCTAACAAAAACATAATTTTTCAAATTCTGACACTTCTTTCACTTTTACAAGGAAAAATAATTCTCATATCATAACATACCTCATCTGGGTTTTCACTTGTAATTCTGCAGGCAATCACATGGCCTTTGGGTGTTGGTGGATTAGCAGGGCTGTAAAATCAAAAGTAAAAAGTTTATTACATTGTCTCTTGGTTATATAAACTCTGTACTATGTAAAAGATTCTGATAACTGTAAAAGCAGTGATCAACATTTCAAACTGTTTCATTTACTTGTGAGTAATATCCAACACTACAAAGTCTTGAAACATTCATATTAAAACCATTTTTTTTTAATTCTTCTAAAGTGAAGGCACCTTCAATTCTGCTTTCTTATTGAAATACTTGAGCAAGTTACTGTCAATTCCCTTCTAATCTGAAACTTTTTAATTTTACTTTGTTAGTACATGTGTAGCTTTTCTACAAACAGGGAAGGAAAAATATCCCCATTCATTCAGTTTAATTTACTTACTTCTCAAAGTCTATCGGAGTGTCTTCCCAAGAATTTTCTCCATATAGCTGTCGTATATCTTTGATGCAATGAAGCGGAAGGCCCATGGCAATCTGATAAACAAGATACATAATAGGTATGTTTTAAAAACTTAACCTACATCTTATACCTGCAATAAATAAGATAAATCAAAAATTATAAAACACTGCGTCTAATTAAAAGATATCAGCTTTATTACAAATGTGAAAGGTAACGGGAGAATAAACAAAAACAGTTTACAACAAAACATAGTTAAATAAAACAATGAAAAAGTAAAACTTAAATCTATTGATTACTGAGGTTACAAACCTTAAAATAAACAGATAGCATTAAAAATTACAAGCACAAATGATAAAGTTTCTCTCAAAAAACACTTCTTAATGATAAGGTCAAATACTAGTAAAACAAGATTTAATATAGTAAAACAAGATTAAACGTTAAGTATTTATTATGGAAAGGCACCACATACAACAGGTTTCTCCCATGGGTTGGAGTTTGAAGATTATACCTAAGGTGTCTCCAGTTGGTTGCAAGAGAAAACTGAAAGGGAGGACTTGAAACTGTATCAGTTTGAAATCAAACACGGACTTGAATGATATTTGAACTCAAACATTTTTATCTAGTTAACACAATATATTACATTCTTGTTGATGTACCCTTAAGCCTCAGCTGACTAACAAACAACAGGTCAACAGGTCAGAAAAAGACTGTATAGAGTATTACTGAATGGCAGCCAATATAAGTACACTATAAATGACATGACTAAGGTGTATCATCACAAAGATTAAATATGGGTCATCCAATCTTAAAGCATTAGTATCTACAATACCTTATGCAATAAAAATTATTACAATTATAAAAAAATTATAAAAAATAATTTTTTTTATAATAAATTAATTATGCATTAATAAAAAAAATCCCCAACAAAATTTCAAATAATCTTTGGGTTCCTCTATTTGATGTAAATTGCTTAAGGAATCAAATTTTGGAAGTCAGATAATGGAATGCATACTGACAGGGAACCATGATGTTTCATTATGAGGATGTTATTCAATATTTAAGAATATTTTTTTTTATTACCCCCTAGCAATGGACAGTGGTGTATTTACCTGTAATTGAATAGCAGGAAGGTTGATACCAGTCACCATTTCTGTGCAAGGATGTTCAACTTGAAGACGGGGGTTTAATTCCAAAAAGGCAAAGGTACCATCTTCATCATTATACAAGTATTCTACCGTTCCTGCACTCCGATAGCCCACCATCTTGGCTAACTTGACAGCAGCCTTTATGAAAAAGAAAGAACAGTCATATTTTACTTCCTGTTTACTAAAAAGAAATGAACAGAAGAAAACAAAATGAAGTTTTCACCTTTGGGACTTTGGGATAACAGACGGTTACCAGTCTCCATAAAAAACTTAGAGAATGATTATGTGAATGTTTCCTCAACCAATGCTTCTTAAAAACACTGGACAGTAGAAATTTTGTGGATATAATGCCAACATACATAACATGACACAAAAATTTTACTTTTTCTTAAGTACTCCTGACTCTCTGGAAAAGAGGTAATGGATAAATGTACCCATCTTAGTCTATTCCATTTTACTTGGGTGGGGGGGGGGGGGTGTGGTTTTAATGTGGTTATTTATATTAACCCTTTACCACTGTGCTCCGATCGGGGCATATTTGCGCGCCTCGGGAGTGGGCGGAAAAGCGGACGTAGCCTGCCCCGCAATGGCCTCCGTAGGCCATTGACCCTGTGACCTTAAACTATTGTCTCTCTCGTTGTTGTGGCCGAATTTTGGGGTCTCTACTCGCAGTTTCAAGCACCGTGTGAAACAGTAAAGATGTGTGACAGCCGAGCTCTCCGCATGGGTCCAAAAGGACCCAAACAACGGTAAAGGGTTAAAATAAGCCTGTGGAGTGTGTTTACTGCAAAGCTGATGCCACTGTCTCTGCGTGTGTGCATGTTAACCTTTAGCTGAGTGGTGCAGATATTTTAGATTAACCCTTTACCGTTGTGCTCCGATTGGGGCATATTTGAGCGCCGTGGGAGTGGGTGGAAAGGTAGGCCATTGACCCTGTGACCTTAAACTATTGTCTCTCTCGTTGTTGTGGCCGAATTTTCAGGTCGCTACTCGCAGTTTCGAGCTCTGCGTGAAACAGTAAAGATGTGTGACAACCCAGCTCTCCGCATGGGTCCAAAAGGACCCAAACAACAGTAAAGGGTTAAACAACTGTGTTCAGTAGAATGGGATGATGCACTCTCAGGTTTAATTCTATCCCCAGATGAATTAAATTGTGTGCTCATGCAATGCTTTCACTGGATAATGCATTATTCTGTGCTAATGCACAGTCCATCCTTATTTAATCTTTAATTATTTTCAAAGTCTTCTAAAATTTCTTAAGAAAACTGCTTCACATGAACATATGACACTAAAACTGGGACATTATCTTCCAAACTGGGCAATTACTAGAGGTTATAAAACCATTAACTGAATGACTTGTTTGCTTTGGCTTGTTTTACACCTGCCCATTGCTGAGTTACTTTCCATGAAATACTGATACATATTTTCTTTTTTTTTTTCTTCAACAACATTTATTCGAGTCACTTTTTCAGAAAAAAAATTGATATACAATATTAATGAACATAACACAGTACGACAGTACTGAAAAAGACTCAGGAGGAAACCAAAAGAAGCTCTATAGAGCTTGTAGTATGAGCCCTCCTTAAACAAACAAAAACTTACCACAAAAACGATTAATTAACATGGATACCAAAAAAAAATCAATATTGTTTGTGAATGAAATAGTTTTTCAATAACTTCTTAAAAGAAAGCAAAGTATTACAACACACTGAAGTTGAGCTGGGAGAGAATTCCGTAAGTTAGGGCCTGTAAAACGAATGGTTTGTAAGGAAGAGTTTAGCCTAAATAGGGGAATGGAAAGTGAGTTCCTGGTACGTGTAAGGTGTGAGTTAGTTTCATGTCTAAATTGAAATAGGCACCTGAACATATTTGGAAGAATATTCCTAAACCAAGAAAACATGAAAATTCCAACCTGGTAACGATAAATATCAAAAATAGACAGAACATTCAGTTTGGCAAAACATCCACGAGTGGTTTCACAAGTGGTTTCATATTTTCATGAATTTTTTTTTTTAATACTATTTTGTTCACTGAGATTAGTTTTAGCAATTACAGCATTAAGACAGTTTCTTAAAAATGTGTTGAGATATTTTTCCACTGAAGGTGATGTAACCATAAACATGTTTGTTTTCCAGATTACCTCTTGACATTAAGGGCAGGCAGACTTGTCCTGCTTTCATGGGAGCAAACTTTCTAATGTGTGGGTTTTCTACCATGCTTCCATATTTTACCTTTTCCATTTCCCTGAAGACATCTGCTTGAGCAATGGTGGTAGGGGCTTCTTCTATAATTTTCTGATGTCTTCTCTGAATGGAGCAATCTCTTCCAAACAAAGAGATGGCATTACCGTATTTATCAGCTAACAGCTGCACCTCTAGATGACGGGCACTGCAAACGAATGCATAAGTAAAACTTAATTTTCAACTACATAGGTTTTAATTCTGTGACGCTCACTTTATTTTATGTACAACATTGAACATCAATACAAAAACTTAACTTTTCATATACTTACATAGGAATGAAATGTATGAGTTCCAAAATTTGTAGCTAATTCCTTTGTGTAATTCTTGAGATACTAACAAACAAATGTTTCTACCCTTGGTACCCACATTAATCTTGAGGTAAGCAAGCAGAGTGATGTCATCTCCTCACATCAATAAACTAAACAGTACTTTGTTTTCTTCATTTTTCGAATGATTTTAACTTCAAAATATACAGGAAAATAAGATTATGCACAGGCAATGAAAAGTTCCAACAACTGCTATTAGAATCTTGCATGGGACTTACTGCAGGTAAGTAATGATTAAATATGTTGATAGCAGGTAAGGAGGGTTGAAGCAGATTTTAAAACTTCCCTTACATCTTATGCATTGTGTTGCAACAATAAATGTTACTCATTAGATAAAAATGGGGTTTCAAAATTAAATGGGGCATACAGTATCACCTGAACTTACTTCAGTTTCATGTTAGGTTAAAAATATGTGATTTTCATTACTTGATATATCCAATAACACATTCATGTAAAATGCAAATTGCAAGTTCCTCTGTAACACATCAGCTCTAAACTTGTCTCAACCTTTTTTATCTCGAGAATTTGATCAAATAATACAAAGGAACTGACAGACATAGACCAAACAGAACCTTACCTCTTTGCGAGTTTCATGACGAAGATGGGAGATCCCGGTACTTCATTCTGTACCTGTCTGAACAAGACATGAAAATCTTCTTCTGACTCTACTTTACGAATCCCCTTGCCTCCTCCACCTTCTGAAGCTTTGATCATGACTGGAAAGCCAATCCGTTTTGCTGCCTGAATGGAAACAGTGAACTTTTAATCTTACTCTCATAGAATTATAAATTGACTCAGAAAAAATGAACAGAAAATGATACAAACAAGGGGAAAAAATGACAATGTCATGAAGTGAAGAGGTAAAACAGAAAAAACAATTGCAGAGAAACAAACTCTTCTATTCAACATATAGCAATATTCCCATGGTTGACTCACTATCAATAAACCTATGGTTTACAGATCAACCGCAAATTGAAAAGTAATTGTCACTTAGTTTGCAAGGTAAAATGTTACATTCCTTTAAGCATTTTACAAAGTTCAAATTGTCATTAAACAAAATTTTAAGCATGAAGGAGACAAAAAGATCCTCCCCTTACCAAGTAATGAATTTTAAACTTTTATTTTAAACTAAATCAAATACCTGCAATCCTTCATCAGCATTTTCCAAGCACCCTTTCTTGTAAATCTCGTCAGGTACTGATATGATTTTATTACTTTTCACATCTTCCTCTGTCCATTTGACAACCAAACCATCCCCATTCCATGGCAACGTTGGCACTCCTGCTGTCTGAGCTACGATAGAAGATGCAATTTTATCTCCCAGTGCCCACATGGCACTTTCTTTAGGACCTGCAAATATAAAAACAAAACTTAGAATACATTAAAAAATTATTTTCACAACAAACATGTAATATGAAAAACTTACTGTAGAAGGAACAACAATAAAGTAAAAATTCAAAAAAAAAAAAAAATGTGGATGTGATGGTCACATTAAAAAGTGACTGGAATAAAAAAGTTTCTTTCCTTAAACAACCTAATACTTCATGTTGTAACCCACCATCCCCTTCTCCCTCCCCCCCCCCCCCAAGAAAAAACCTCTAAAATTTAAAGTCATAACATACCAATGAAACCAATTCCATTTTTGTGAAGCATCTCAGGTAGTTTAGGGTTTTCAGAAGCATGGCCCCATCCAGCCCACACAGCCTGAACTTGTTCCCTCTTTGCGTAGTTTACGATCAGTTCAACATTGGCATAATTGTGATTATTACTGCCTCCAGGTACCAATACGTAGTGATCGGCCATCTTGATATACTCTGTTGATAAATAGGAATTGTAAATGTAAGAAATTTCATCACAACCTGAGGAAAATTTGGAGAAGTTCTCTCTAAGAAGCAATACAAGAACATGTTCAAATGACTCAGGAAAACAATATTCAGGAGACAAATTTCCTTGTTACTTACATTTAACCCTTTTGCTACTGAATCAGTTTTAATCCCTCCACAAGGAGCTCTTCATTTTTTATTTTATTCCATATACACAATATGCATGTATGGGTTATGCAAATAATAAGTTCAGTATTAGAATTGCTAATGTTTGAAAAGTATCTTGAAAATCATAGACATAGTTTGGACTGAAACAAGTCTGCCATTACATTTTGAAACACAAATGTGAGTGGGTTCACCACAAGAAAAATTTTCTTTGTACTCTTTGTTGGAGCATTCACCTCAAAGCATTATGCAGACAAAAATAAATAATAACCAGAAAGCCAAAAGGCTTCGTGATTCCTTGCCACTGAAATGTAAGGCCTTTTTTCACACTGACATTGCTTTGCAATGTTTTTCAATTAACAGGGCTCCATAATGTGCCCACAAAGTACACATGCAAAGCATCCAATCTTCCTACATAGAGATCCCTCTTGCCCGTTGTGAACCCAAATAACATTTGACCTCCACCAAAAACTTCTGGGACCATGTATTCACTATGTGCTATCTACATGAAAAGTTACAGGACCCTACAAGTGACCTTTCTTGAAAGACTGTGCAGGAAAGCTTGTCAGGCTTTGAACTTGCTGACAAATGAACTTTGACCTTTGGGAAAATCAATAGGGATCATCTACTCAATATGACCAATCCACACTCTAAATATGAGCACAGTCACCTGTACCGTTCTTGAGATATTGGGTTTACGAAGTTTTGACCTTTTGACCTCTCGTGACCCCAAATGACCTTTGACCTCCACGAAAATTGATAGGGATCATCTACTTAATACAACCAACCCACACACCAAATATGAGCATAGTCACATGTACCGTTCTCGAGATATCGTGTTTACTAAGTTTTGACCTATTGACCTCTCGTGACCCCAAATGACCTTTAACCACCACCAAAAACAGTAGGGATCATCTACTCAATATGGCCAATGCACACACCAAATATGAGCATAGTCACACTAACTCTTCTTGAGATACTGTGTTTATAGTGTTGAGCCAATAACAGAGATATCGGAACTTGCCGATAACAGATAACTCAAAGTTAATATCGGCCCAATACCGATACCCAAAAAAAAGAAATCTTCCGTAATCACATGTATTGTTATCATTGAAAAATTATAATTTTATCACTACTGCACCTTAAACTTATTTTGAACTATGTCTTCATGTTTCTGTTACTTTGTCTCCCTGAAAAATTTTCCGTTTTTCTGACGAAGTATTTTAAGCAATCAATCACGATGTATTTGGTGTAAAACACGCGCCAGCCAAGAAACCCCGTTCGTAACAAACACATTTCGTCACCTACAGCCAGACTGTAAAGGTTTTTTTTTGTGCGCCTAAACATATATGCCGTGACGCAAGTACAGTATGCCACATTTATAGGTATGTGTATGGACTGTACAGTGTAATTCCCCAAGCTTTACTACGAAAAAAAACTTGCGCGCGGCATACGTATCTACATTATACCACAGGTGTTCTCAGCATATACATACACACTACACTATAGAGAATGTGTTTGTACATGGATACTGCTGATAATGATAAGACTCCCTTACACAGCGCTGATCGTTCGCTGGTTATGACAGTTCATAGTTTATGTCTTCATCCGGTCCGGTATGGGTTTTTTCATTTGCTTGTCTGTGCCCGTTTCTACGCGCGTAAAAAGCGGTTACGATACTTCATGAGATCGTACATTTTGTCTCAGGCATTGGTCTCTTGAGTTAGCTCTTTCAATCGAACGTTCGCGATCGTGAACATTGAGCATGCCGCTCTGCTGTACACAGTGGTGGAAATCCCCATTGAGTTACTGTTACTGCACGTGGCGAAATTCACACAGTGAAACTCCATTGAGATTTGTTGCGGGATTCGGAAAAATTTGACTTGCGTAAACGGACAACAGATTTGTATAGCGAATTGGCTATAGATTGCACATTACGGTGCGTGCACTCTGCTATGGGTGTGTACGTTAATTGTTGAAAGAACACAACAAGCAAGCGTTGTTTGTTACGAACTGCTTCCAAAATGAAAAACATCGGGATTGCCATGGGCGTCCGCAGGTAAGGGCAAGGGGGCTTTTGCCCCTGAAAAATCAAAAATTTGAAAAAAAAAACATAAAAATCAAAGCAAAAACCCGAACAAAACGCTTTTTCCAAGTTTCTATGCCAAAAATAGGCTTTGGAAATGCCATTTCCGGCGATCTGGGAGGCATTTTGGGCTGAAATTTTCGCACATTTCATGTCAATTCATGATGACTGGGAGGTTTTGCCCCCGACTAAAACTTTTGCCCCCCCCTGACTTTTTTTCTGCAGACGCCCATGGGGATTGCGCTAAATATTCTATAGACTACGAACTGTGGGCTTGCGGCGTAGTTGATCTAGTTTGTGTACGTTCACTGCAATGAATTTGTTGAATATTTTATGTTCAACAAAATGATCTGTATTTTATTTAAGTGCATATCGAGAACTTTTACCTCTTTACTGTTGAAATAATGAAATACTTGTTATTGGTTGCCATTATCGGAGACAGCCTTCATTTGTGCCGATACCGATATCTTACCCATAACGCCATTATGGGCCGATACCGATAATACCTATCGGTTATCGGCTCAACACTACATGTTTACAAGCAATTTGTAAGGAATTTACCTATTGACCCCAAATGACCTTTGACCTCCACCAAAAAACAATAGGGATCATCTACTCAATATGACCAACCCACACACCACATGAGCATAATCACATGTACCATTCTCGGGATATCGTGTTTAAAAGGTTTTGACCTTTTGAACTCTCGTGACCCCAAATGACCTTTGACCTCCACCAAAAAACAACAGGGATCATCTACTCAATATGACCGACCCACACACCCACATATGAGCATAATAACATGTACCATTCTCGAGATATCGTGTTTACAAGGTTTTGACCTTTTGACCTCTCGTGACCCCAGATGACCTTTGACCTCCACCAAAAAACAATAGGGATCATCTTCTCAATATGACCAACCCACACACCACATATGAGCATAATCACATGTACCATTCTGGAGATATCATGTTTACAAGGTTTTGACCTTTTGACCTCTCGTGACCCCAAATGACCTTTGATCTCCACCAAAAACAATAGGGATCATCTACACAATATTACCAACCCACACACCACATATGAGCATAATCACATGTACCATTCTCGAGATATCGTGTTTACAAGGTTTTGACCTTTTGACCCCTCATGACCCCAAATGACCTTTGATATCCACCAAAAAACAATAGGGATCATCTACTAAATATGACCAACCCACACACCACATATGAGCATAATCGCATGTACCATTCTGGAGATACCATGTTTACAAGGTTTTGACCTTTTGACCTCTCGTGACCCCAAATGACCTTTGATCTCCAACAAAAAACAATAGGGATCATCTACACAATATTACCAACCCACACACCACATATGAGCATAATCACATGTACCATTCTCGAGATATAGTGTTTACAAGGTTTTGACCTTTTGACCTCTCGTGACCCCAAATGACCTTTGATCCTCACCAAAAACAATAGGGATCATCTACTCAATATGGCCAATGCACACACCAAATATGAGATTAGTCACACTTACTCTTCTTGAGATACCCTGTTTACAAGCAATTTCTAAAGAATTTACCTATTGACCTCTCGTGACCCCAAATGACCTTTGACCTCCACGAAAATTGATAGGGATCATCTACTCAATATGACCAACCCACACACCAAATATGAGCATAGTCACACTTACTCTTCTTGAGATACTGTGTTTACAAGGTTTTAACCTTTTGACCTCTCATGACCCCAAATGACCTTTGATCTCCACCAAAAACAATAGGGATCATCTACTCAATATGGCCAATGGACACACCAAATATGAGGATAGTCACACTTACTCTTCTTGAGATACTGTGTTTACAAGCAATTTCTAAGGAATTTACCTATTGACCTCTCGTGACCCCAAATGACCTTTGACGTAAAAGGAAATTGATAGGGATCATCTACTTAATATGACCAACCCACACACAAAATATGAGCATAGTCACATGTACCCTTCTCAAGATATCGTGTTTACAAGGTTTTGACCTTTTGACCTCTCGTGACCCCAAATGACCTTTGATCTCCACCAAAAACAATAGGGATCATCTACTTAATATGACCATCCCACACACCAAATATGAGGTTAGTCACACTTACCCTTCTTGAGATATTGTGTTTACAAGCCAAAGCGTCACATACATACACACACACATACACACACACACACACACACACGACATCACCATCGCATAGATTCCTTGGCCTATGGCAAGGAATCAAAAATGTATAATAATAAATAACAAGAATGGAAAAGATTGCCATTAAAGGGAAGTTTAGGCACAAATTTAATTTTTATATGTAAAAGAGGAACCAAATCTACACAGTGTGGTGAAATTTCCATTCAAATCAGACATGTATTTCTCACGGTACATCAAATGAAGTCACTAGATTTGTGTTCCAATGTAAGCTTGAGGGCATCAGAGATGATATCACTTCCTCACATTAACAAGGAATGCTTTGTTTCCCTTTGTTTTTAAGACTGTTGTGTTAAGGTTGGATTTAACAAAAGAAAGAAAGAGACCTGTCGATGAAATAATGGCACCACAAAAGATGGTATCAACCATGGTAACATAAGTTCTTTGACCAAACACAGGCATAGGTCAGTATGAAAATAGCACTCAGAGTGAAACAGCTAATAGAAACCTTGAAATGCTTTAAAAGATGCTTCTGGCCCATTCATATGCATTCAAAGAGGATTTAATATGTGGAAATTATATCACTAAGAGCAATGGAAAAGATATTGTATACTGTACCAGCATTAGCATTCAGGTCTTCTTTGGTTACCATGGCTACAAACCGGATGGCTCTTTCATTCTTAAAAATTTCAAATGCCCACCTTCTCATTGAGCGCATGCATTTCACAGCTGCAATGCCATTGTTTGCTATCAAAACCTACAGGAATACAAATAAAAGGAGGACTTTAAGACACTATGGATAATACTGTCACCTTATATACATCTCATACTCTTACCATTCCACTCAGTGACATAAATTTTGTGCTCTAGTCACCCATCACCAACCCCCTTAACAGGAAGATAAATTTCATAATTGTAATTTATCTGAAATTGTTTCATAGTCACCTGTTTTGGTCAGGTTCATTTTTAAAATAAGCTATTCACAAAATGTGACCCTCAGACTTTTTGAATATATTATTCCATATTATTCATCTAATTCTACCAACAGCATACAGCCAATGTTATGACTCTTTGTCAAATACATATAAGAGTATGATGAGTGCATCATCAAAAAACATAACAGCATTCCTTTTTCATATAACTGGAGCTAGAATCTCAGTACTGAGGTTCCATAACAAAGGAACTTAGGTGGTGAAGAAATGGTTAAATTTGGGTCAGTTAAAACTCACTCTGCAGCACAATTATTATCATCAGTATGCCATAATGCCTACTGAGTATTTTTCTACACGTCGGAAAAAATACCCTTAGAACAATCTCGTCACGAACTGTTCTCAGTACTAATTATATGGCCATTTACGCATTTGAAAATGACCATGAAGGTTGACATTTGAAAGCACTTTATCTCAGAATAAGCTGAAAGAGGATGTAGCCCTTCAGTGCACTTTAAGTAATTTGATTCCCTTTTTGCCAGCACTTATTTCAGGATTTGTTGTAAGATATTATTTGAACCCCAAAGTTGTTGGGCTTCTATTGTACCAGAATGGTAATCAAATCTGCTGCTCATTGAAGCAGCTAATAGGAGTAATGAACCAGTGGTCGGGTACTATAATTGGGAACCACAGTTTTTTTCCTAAAAACTGCGGTAGCCATGACGAATCCCCTTAAAGGCTAATTACAGTATCCGTAATGCAATCTACACCAGCCAGTTGTATTGGCATGACAGCAAATGTACCAACACACCATCACAGGACAACAAATGGGGGATGACTCCCTTTCAGTTACATCATTTCTGATATCACCAACAGAATATGAACTAAAACACAACTAATTAAAATGCATCTAACTTAAATCAGTTGCAACTTCCCATCAAAGTTGCAAACAATTTTAACTCAGTTTCTACAGTTTCTACAATTTCTACGTCATCTTGTGTCCATTGCATTTAGGCCTTTTGTAGTGGAAATACTTGCCGTATTGATAACAGTGTCTCCTCCAAATTTTCGGACAAATTCTAAAGGTGAGGCCACCGAAAAATCCCTACTGTCTCTTCTGCCTCTTCTCCACTGTGCTCCAGAAATACGACGGCTAGATGAATTAGCCATATCCACCAGGTTCATGCCAGACATGGAAGGGTGAAATCTGATGAATACAAAACAGTCAGCTCATTAGATGAGGTTTTATGGCCCAGTATCTACCAAATTGGTTTCACTTGGGATAAACAGACTGCCAAGTTATCACATGTTATGCTTCTATCACACCAACAGGGGAATAGGTCTAATGCATTGAAAAAACAGTGACATCATGTTTGGGGGAATAACAATGAAACACATGGTCCTACCACTGATCTTTGTGTAGGACATAAAGAGATCAGTAAACCACATGCAGTAAAATTTGGACCATGTGTGTTTAGTTGAGTGTGCATCTGACTGGTCGAATAATCTGCTGTACGCATTTGCTGGTTTTGGTTTGTTATTCCTCAAAAGGTGGGCATACTGTCTGCATTGTGACATCATTATATGCATAGGTGTATCTTAAAATTGCATCATGCTGTAACATTCACATCATCAACCATCTCAAAACTTAAATATTATTCTCCACAGATTCTGAGCAGGTGTTTGGTGGTGAGTACTTACTATTATCAAAACTTCTCCTTACCAAATATACTGCTTGAAATCTACAACACACATAGAATTTAAAGAGACTGTGCCTTTAAGGAAGGATGGTACCTTAAATCTTCTATGGGTTTTTTGTCGCAATCAACCTCCCCAAATGCTGCTAAAAAGCCACATGAGAGGCTGGGCATAGACAAAGTTTGAGATGCAATGTGTCTCACTTTAGCGGAGAATACCGTACACAGAAAAAGACTTGTCACTTGTATCAACTGAAGCAATCAGGAATGTAATTACTACACTTACAAGACAATTTCATTTCACAAATGGTAAAGTACAGTTATTGAACCAAATGATTTGACAATTAAAATGTGAGTGATGATGCAATTACCATTGATTTTTCATCTGTAAGTCTGATAATTTGTACAGTTGCATTGGACTTAATATAATGTCAGATAATGGATTCATGTTTAAAGGCAAGCCACTTTCTACACATCTAAAAATATTCAAAACGTCACATGGAAGTCTCAAATGTCACAGATTTTGGGGTGTTTTTGTATGTTTAAGCCACATCAACTTTTAAAGAGATCAAAATCCTAACCTTTCCAGTTCATAATACCAATCTTGATTAAGGTTACATTTAAATATTATGATTGCACTTACCGAATAGCATGTGTTCTAAGAGTACACAGTAGTTCCTTTAATATATACCATAGAATCCGAAGTAATAAATTGTACACTATGCCAGCAAAGTGTTGCACTTAACTAAAAGTTACCTCCTATAATGGAAAGTGGCACACCTAATCAAATCCTGTGGGTCAGACCTTATAATTTTACACCCAATTCTGATCTGTCCCAATTATATGCAAAGATTTTTCAAGAAGTAATAATGATACAGTATAGTACTTCAATTACCAATTTAATGCCCTAGTTGCTTGACTGCTACTGTATCATAACAAAGATAAGAACTTCACAGGTTTTTTTCCCTTTTAAGTTATTTGTTGGACAAACGGTTAAGTCATTCAAATGTAAAATTGAAAGCTATTCTGCCAACTTTTTCTAGGTAGATAACAAAGAAAGGTAAAAGATTTTGGAAAATCATTGAAGAAAGAGTTTTCAGTTTTCAACAACAGCTTGACATGTCCAGAAAATTATGTCCTTCAAACACTAACACTGTACATTCAGACTTTGTCACTTAAAGTAAATCTGAGGAGCAAAGATCGCTACTTGTTTACTCAAAATATCTTGTACCTTATGGTAGCCAAAGAAAAGCCATTAAATCCTGATATGTAAATAAGTCTAACTCAATGAGCTTGGTTTGCTTCACAATATCCACTCAGGCTGACCTTAGATTTTTTTTTAATCATAGAGATGGTGGCCTGATATCACTATCTACAGTGCCTTATGAATGAGGCTATCTGTCTGCTTAAGTAGGGTGGTAACAGTGAAAGATACCCCAAGAAGAGGGGACAACATACTTGCTAATTCCTGCACTGGAAGACATCTTTGGGTGTGACTATTTAGAATAATTTATCCTGTTGGGGAGATACCAGTTGGTATGACAACATGCTAAAAAGTGGTTGTGTTAAAGCAGTGGGCATAACAATGCACTTCTAGTGGGGTTATACCACACAGTTTCTCTTCATATGGACAGAGTGTACTGTAGTACTCTTATGTGTGCAAACATACAGTAGGCTTAGCCATGTGGCAGCCTGGTGACTTTGGTCTAAAGGTTAGGGCTTGCTCAAGGGTTCATTACTGATGGATTTTAGGAGAAACTAGTGAGTTTCAAATAATGCAAGGTCAGGGAAATTTTCCTCCCATATATGTTTGTATTTTGTCTGAAATGTTACAGATTAATGATTGTTAATATTAAGAAAATGGCAGCAGCATGGCTGCCATTTTAATAAACCCAATTTTTTTAATATTGGATGTGACCAACATGTTCCTTTGACTGCTTTTCCATACTGTATGGGAAGTCTGTGGGTCATCAAAATAGGCTATTAACATATCATAAGTCCAGGTCAGGACATTCCAATGCCATCATGAATTCTTAGGCATGACAACATGTACTGAATCCAGGTTGGGCATCAAAATGTGTCATTCACTTAATTCTGCTTGGATTATCACAGTTTGTTATTACACGGATGCCTTTAATAAAACTGAATTTGAACTCCATCTTTCAGTTGTATAAGTAGCAAAAAGAAAATTAAGTTTCTCCAAGGTGGCTAAAACTTGACATATTTGTATATATGCATTTCACATATATCTATGTGTACAATCAATTGTATTTAACATTTTATAGCCATACTTACCTTTAATGAAAAAAACCAACTATCTTATTCCATGCTGCAATGTGTTAAGCAAATTAAAAGCAAATCTTTCTGTATTTTTAACAGGCTTCAAGTCTGCTTTTTGTATACTATAGTACCACATGCCAATAGTAATTAAAAGACCTTTGTCCATTCAAGTTTAACATAATTCATTTAAGGGTCGATAAAAACACATGATATATGTGTTTAAAACATCAGTATTATACAAGTGACTGAAATGTTTAGATTTGGGGCAAGGTACAGCAATCCTGATGATTACTACCCTGCAGAGCAGACTCAGTTTTTTCAGTCCCTCTTTAAAGCTTCACAAACCACTGGTAGGGATATGACTGAACAATTAAAGAATACATGCCTTACAGTCTGCTATGTAGGCAAGATGATTCAACATTACAGTTATTAAATAAGTTGTACAGTACTTGGCGCCATGCAAGGAGTGACTCCTACCATACTAATGTTGCACAGTACAATGCAAGAATATTGTGTTGTGAGAGAATTAAGCTCTAGGCAAGATCAACGTGTTTTAAAATGCTGCCGTCATTAAGAAACTTTTCAGAAAAATACAGTGCCACCGAAAGTTTAAAGGATATGCAAAAATGTCACTCCTGGTCAAAAAATAATACAATGCAGCACACAAAAACTGTCCATGGTCAGTCCCACCACTTATTGCAATTAAACAAGTGGAACTCAAAGAAACTTTTCATAATGGAATTCATGTATACCATATGACAAATCAGGTTCCCATCCTTATGAGACCTTTGTGCCTAAAACCAAATTAGCATGCAAATAAAGAAAAACAAAACACCCTGAAAGAAAAACTATGAAATTTGTAAAGAAAGCAGGATACCATAAAAAATGAAGTATTTGCATAAAATTTAAATTTTCCAGTGTAAGACAACCCTCACTCACACAATTTACTGCTTCTGAAACTTAAAAATCTCACCATGTTATGCACAAAGCAAAGGTATTGAAACATTTTAATAGCTCTAGCAAGGTAAGTTTTTTTAAAGATTTAAGAAGTGGCAGTATCTTACTTTCCCTTTGGCTGACTATCTCTCCCATTAATAGCATCCTTTTCATTAGGTGATAGTGGTGGGGAATCCCCTTCTGATATCACAAAAGAAACTTTCTTCTGCCTCTGCTCTGATGAGAGAGCAAAGACTTCATCCTCCTCTTCAGCAGACATATCTGAGCTGGTTTCTTGTGCTTGTGTTAGTCGTTCAAAAAGGTGCGTTAGTGGCAGGACAAAGTGTGCGAATGCTAAAGAGCAATGGAGAATGAAGAATTCAAGGGAAGATGTTGGAAAGTACATGATTGTACGACAAAAAGAAAAGCAAAAGAAAAAAAAAACGTTGGAAGCATTCATTCAAAAACTAGAGTATGCACAATAATGAACATCACCACACCAATTGACAGCACCATTCATCATTTGCTAATGTATTTACACCAACATACCACAATACTGAATGTAAACCCAGAGTGAAATACCTTAGGTTTTAAAAGTGGAAACCACTTTGAGGTAAAGCAGGTGGTCCCCCTCTCACCTCTACCAATGATGTAAATGAAACAAAAAATAAAGGTGAAGAAAGTGACTTTGCATGTGCAATGATATTATAAATGCCTGTAACAAACTAACTCAAATGTATTTTTTTTTTCATTTATTTAGAGATGTCTAGCAACAACAGTAAAATAAAGGGAAATAGACCTACAGTACATCTTATAGTACAGTATTTCATAATCATGTACCTCTTATTAAACTTGCAGGAAACTTTGGGAATAGCAAATTTGCATACATATGATACACATTGCCTTATGTTTCAGTTAATATGCATTTGTTTTCATAACTTTTAATCCTGCATCACATCATACATCGAGTTAAAAATAACAAAAAAAGGGTTAAATGGAACGTTAAATCTTTCAAGGAATGAAATTATTCATACCATTGCACAAATGCAAAACATTCAGTCACAGTTTTGTTTTATGTACTATCACACCTTCTAACTTTCTAGCCAAATTTGACTTAAGAATAGGACAATTTGCAGCCCTGCAGAGATTTATTGAGGAGCAGTATAGCTTTTACAGTTAGTACCACCATGTTAGCTGGCTCATCCAAAGCCATGTATTAAGCAGGAACATTAAGGCTTACAGTACTACTAAGTTCTAACTCTCTTTTCAGCATTGCAATGATGTGATAGACTGATAGTGCCAAATCATACACAGTATTGGAAAACAAATCTTATCATCAGATGCAGAGGAATCTTACGGTTTTACCATATATTAATTATACAATATTACAGGGAAGTTTAGAAAAAAATTTAATTTTCATAGGCCTATGTGGAAGAGGAACCAAATCTATAAAGTGTGGTGAAATTTCCATTCAAATCGGACAATTATTTCTTGAACTATCATTAAATGAAGTCACTAGATTTCCAAAGTGAGCTTGAGGGCCCTAAAGGTTACATCCCTTCTCCCACATTGACAAGGAATGTTTTGTTTCCCTTTGTTTTTCAGACTGTTGTGTTGACCTTGCACTTAAAATGAGTGAGCCCTCACTGAAGGGAATTTTCTAAATTCTCATGCCACTTACACAATCACATTCTGTAATATGAGATTGTTGAGGGGAAAATTGGAAGTTAAGTTTAAAGAAAAACAAAAGACAATTCATTAATGTGAGGGTATGCTGTCATATGTGCTTGCTTCAAATAAAACTTTTTGTTGAGAATATGACAACTTTACTTGCTTGTATCTTGAGAACCAAACATTGCATTTCCATGCAAATTTCACGAAAATGCTCCGAATAATTTCTTGTCTTTCACATCAAATCTTGATGTGACCTTAAAACTCTTCTTCTAACATATTATCACTTTAAGGGCATTGCCACTTGAACAGTAGTAAACTTTCCAAAATATCTCTGCATCTGGAACTTAATACTGCTGACATAAAGCTGAGCAATGTTTTGAATAATTTGGATACTGGGTAGACATACAAATCATGTTTTGAACAACTAATAGAGGGAGAAAAAAATAAATAAATAAATACAACCACAATGCACAGAGGACCTGGAAAAGTTCAACTAAATTGTGTTAACTACACTTCAGGCTGTTGCATCTGTTGTAAAAAAGTTTGTTTTGTTGCTGCATTAAGGACAAAGCATGGATTTTGTTATAACTTCATGCAGGGGGTGAGGGGGTACATACTGTATGCATTCTTGCTACATGCTAATACAGCAGCTGGCAAGGAGAATTAATTCAAAAGCCTATCCTTACAAACCATGGCTACTAAAACTTAATTGATCCAGAAGTTAAACATAAATCTTTCAGCCAGAAAGATAAAACAAGAAAAAACATTGCTATGTTTTTCATTACATTATGAATGGAAGTTTTCTTAACCATAATATAGGCACAAGCTATGCAAAGTATCAAAAGCAACATTGAACCTATCTATAATATAAAAAAGCTTGCAGAAAAACAAAGAGCAAATTTGAATTAAATGTTAGATTTAAAATATTTGAATGGAGAATAGAATACGTACTGTAGCTAAAGAAAAACTCACCCTCTCCAAATACTGTGCTAAGTCAGGATATACTGTTTTTGACAGAATATTAAAAGTTCACAAAAAAAAAAACTCAAAAGGAAGCATTACCACACTGATTATTTGGTCCTGCAGGCCTATGTAGGGCCCACTGTATGGTCTAAAGACTGAGCAAATCTTACAGTGATCATTATACAGCATACTGTACCTGACATTTGTGAAAGTCCAAACCTTCTTTCAATGCCATTCCTACAGTAATAAGTGCGTAACTGGCACCCTCTTAATTTTCTTCTTATATCCAGCTAATGATCACAGCCATGCGGTTACACCTTTTACCAGCATTTCTTGAGAAGAACATCTTAAGCAATATTCTTCCCTATATACAAAGGAAACAAGGCTAGATAATGGAAGTACACCATCTGGTACTCCAAGTAACAATACATACAAGCCTACCTGCATTTATTCCAGAGTAATCCACTTTCTTTTGCTTGAGTATAAAATGGATCAGTCTTCTGAGATGTTAATATAACTGGTACTTTTAGCTGCTATTGAGACAACATCCTGGAACCATATGACTGACAGTTATTTTTGTACAGTAATTACCTATTGGAAAAGAACAAAAGTATAGAAATACACTTTAACAATCACTGGAGTGGCATGGTATTAAAACCACCACAAAAATTTGTGATCATGTATACACAGTACAGTAAGTACATGTGCATCAGAGGAACCACAAAATGCATTTCCCTATGTACTGTACAATGATTTCCAAACACTCAGAGCAACTGATAGTTGAATTTTTCCTTCATAATTTGAAAATGTGTTCCTGTTTGGATGGAATGGCTTTTGGTAAAACATGAAAACATTGACTGAGAGTGGATGACTTTCTTTTCCCTTGCTTGACCAAAGTATGCACAGGTATAAATGGTAAGGATAGTATTGCTGTGTTGCATTATTGTTTGCATTCTATACACAGTAACTTAATATCAATCAACCCCTGGCTTGAAATTCTTGTGTACTGTTCACATGAACCACCTCTAACTCCACCTACAGTAACACTTAGTAACTAGTACTCCCCCTTCTGGAATTTGCCAGAGTAAGATAGAGGGTTGAAATAGGTAATTTTTCATCAGAACATAATTAGCATTGAATAAACCCTGCTTGAGAGGTGGATTAAAATTGAGTTGGCAGTTACGAGCCAATTAGCAAATGTCACAAGAGGCTCACAAGTGCAGGAAATAAGACTTGCAAAGCGTTGTACAATATTAACCGCCACATTTTGGGCAAGATGTTGCTGTAACTTTGTTTTTTGTTATGCTAGGGGGTCCATATTCCACGCCCAACAGGGTTTTTCGTGTAGTGAAGTGATAAATCAAATAAACAAAATGAAAATAAAGCTAACTTAACTTCAGTTAGGACCTAACTCAAGAGATGCTGCTTGAGGTAGGGCCTAGCTGAAATTAAGTTAGCTACAGTAGGTAGATGAGATTTAATGACACATCAACACGAATGTGTTGTATAGTGTCAGTCAACTTGATAAAAAGATAAAGATTTAAATTTATTTTCAAGTATGGTTCAAGCCTTTTTCATCTTAAAATTTTTTTTCCCTTTAGTCACCTCTTTCGATAGGGGGGAAATACCGTGGGCATATTCTACAGTCCCAGCTGAAGGGGGTTAACCATGCAGAGGATTGCTCTATTTGTGGCATCCACAACCTGCCAGTCACAGGATGAGTGATCACAGCCTTTTGTGTGCATTTTGTCAGTCTGTTGTATGGTCATGAACAAACTACTCACCACACACCACCTTCTCACCACCCTGCCTGGATGCAGTTTTTCTGAACAGGCATTATCTGAGTTGGAGTAACTCTCCATGTATATGCAGTTATGACCTCTCAAGGTGGGAGATACTTTATGGTGATTCCAGTGAACAAGGTAAAATGTACCCAAGGCCTAGGGTCAGGTCATCTGTAAAGGGGCCACTTTTAAATTAAATGTCACATGGTTTTCTGTGTTTATGGTAAACTCAAGGTAGCCTGGAAATTGAAACTTGCAAATACAAATGGGATACTCAAGCTACTGTACTTAAAACAAAACAGTGGCTGTTTGTAAGGTTATGAGTCAGGAGACTCCCAGCTTTACGTTCAGTTCACCAAGGGCTTGACTGTACAGACATTACTCTAGGCCATCACATAGTTGAGTCCAACAGTGCTACTAAAATGCATTGCATATGTTCACCCACTCTGATGCTAAAAAGACCAAGTGTTTGGTCTAATGGTAAGAGCATCCGTCTCTCTCGCCAAAGGCCCGGGTTAGCTTCCCAGGTCGAGTCATACCAAAGAATCTAAAAATGGAACCTACTGCTGTTGTGCATGATGCTCCGCATAAGCAATGGAATAGGGAAAACAATCCAGTGAGCCACAACTGAAAAAATGGCGGTGGCTGGCTCGACTTGAACCAATAGGTTGGAAACTGGGCCGTAAAACTCTAACTACTGTAACTTATGCTAAAAAAAGTCACATACCTACAGTGCAACTGTTACTGAGGAGGGGCCAACCAAAATATAACATTTGAAAGTTACAGTATAGTAAAAAGGAATTTGAGTAGAAATCACTTCAAATGCCACTTCTGACATTGAAATTAATGTAACTACAGAACACTTACATTTTCACACTAGCAAAAATATGCAAAATACTATGTATGTGAATTCATTATGAAGAAAGAAGACTTGCCTTAAATGAGATTCTAAAAGCTATACAGTACAGTATTCATAAACTTAATTTTAAGAAGCTGATTAAACACTTCCAAAGTCTAGATCCTTCATATTTCTGCATTGTTCTACACAATAATTAAAAACTAACTTGGTTGGCAAAGTCAGTAACAAATAATATTCTGGACAGTCAACTTCTTGAACTTTTTTAAAAGAGCACTCACTGTATTTTGAGACAATACAGTATTGTAGCAGTTTCAATATTATAGTACTGTATGTATCATGTACAGTAAACCACCACTCTCATCCCAAATGAAGCACTGTATTAAAGAGCCCATGAAATAACTTAGTAACAATGATTTGGAGTCATCTCTGACACTATCTATCAACAAAATACATTTATTTTAAAAAATTCCACCCAACAAAAGAGAAATGCTCAAGTGAAATGGTATCCCTTCCAGCACAACAGCTGAAAAATGTAAAAGTGCATTGAACCAAGAATGAAATCATCACAGGAACCCACCTTCACCGAGTGTGTACTATAGTGCACTTGCAGTATACCCTGCTCTGTTGATGTCACACAATCTTGCATGTATAGATGGCCTAAAATGATTGATATAATCAACAAATTATCATTACAAAACCTAAACCTATGTTTGCTTCTCAAAACCAGTGAAAAAGAGGGTTTTAACACCTAGGAATATCCCTGTTCAACAGATGGAGTTTTGTGACTTCTCAATATTCCTTGAGCCAACTAGCAGAGAAAATTGTTTGGTGTATAATACATAGTACAAGTGTTTGGAAGTTCCATGGTAAGAGGTTATACACACAGAAAAATACCTCAGGCTCCTGGGGATGTAACTGTATCCATTTATCTTCCAGTGTTATGTAACTATAATTTTTATTGGGGAGGAAGCAGTGTTTCTCTCATTACACAGACCCACATACAATACTGTACATACCATTCTGCACAGTGGCTTAAATGCTTCCAACAGGTTCCGTGTTGTTTTGGATGCATAAGCGAATGCTGCAATTTGACAAGGTTAAAAGAAAAGGAACAGTTAATATAGTGTGAAAGGAGACTAGCTGATATTTTGGTTATTTAAGGAAGTATTCCATATTTTTATCAAAAGTTGGCATGAAGTTACTATTTCAACTTCATGCATTTTGAAGTCTATGCTAGCACAAGATCCATTGGTTGATTTGTGACAAATTTTACTTGGAAGGTATGTCTTTCAAAGGAATCCGGGTGAGATATCAGTCTTCTTATTCAACAATCTGAATGAATGTGAGTTGAAATATTTTCTTTTTCTGGTTGGAAGAATTGCTGTCTAGTAATATATAGACTACATTGCTGGAACCAAAAATTCAAACTGATAGGCCTAACATGATGAATGGGACAGCTTTAGTGAATAATGATAAAATTCCTCTTTTGAGGAATTGGGAGTGAGAATTTCAAATTTTGATTGATACATTTTTGGCTTTATACTGGGACATTCTTCAGATATAATTCAGAAATTATTTGACCAGTACCGGTCTAATGCTGTGCAATCTGTGAGCAAAATGTTACTTAGACATAGCATTATAATACACACACACTGTGAAGTTGGGTTCCTGTGATAATGTCATTTTTGGTTCAATGCACTTTTACATCTTTTACATTTTCAGCTGTTGTGCTGAAAGGGGTACCATTTCACTTGAGCATTTCTCTTTTGTGGGGCAGAATTTTTTAAAATAAATGCTCTTTTGGTGATAGATAGTGTCAGAGAATGACTCCAAATTGTTGTCATTGAGTCATTTCATGGGCTCTTTAATCAATATCAATGATAATAACAGTTTAGTATTAGGTATAGGTTTTTACGGTTCAGTTTCTAAAACTGAAGAGAGTCACACAAAGTTAATTTTAGAACCAAACAGTGTGCAGGCATTTTACAATCTTTTATCAAAATGATGAGATCAAAGCCACTTTATTCTTTCTAAAAATAGACTTTTATACTTTAATTTCATGTTTGTATGTTCTTTCTTTGGTCTCTAAACAATATCTAAATGGCTAGGTAAATACTGAATTGTGCAATACACACACAAAGTAATCTCAGGTGCAGTCTTATCTCAAAGAATACAAAAATTATTATTAGGCAACATGCAAGCAGCTACAGAACTATGCACAAATAACTTCTTGCATCAAAGCAGCTTCTTCCCATTACAGTAATTGTTATACAGAAGTAGTGAGATTATTTTCTCCACTAAAAATATTCTACACAGCATTTCAAAGACTTTGACTTGTTAAGACTGGTATCTTATACAAATGAATGAATGAACAAACAAATGGATGAACAAACAAAAAAATGAATAAGTAAATGACCCAATGAATGAATGGAACCCAATAAAGTACAGTATGGGGCCATTTATTATTCAATAATTTTCATAAGCATACATGCCTTTACTCTAGTGGGCATATACTGTGTCTTTATTTACTCTTTAACACCCCACCTCTCCACCACAAGGATATTGCTTGTTGAAATAAAAGCAGATGTTTTACATGAAGAGTAATTTCAAAAAATTATTCACTTTTAGTACTTCTTAATTCCTTAGCAACAATCCTTAATGTTATGAGTTATGTTGCTATTTTCAAGTGAATCAATTTGGAGTTTTTCTATATAAACTATAATACCATTTCATCTTCATGCAATACTGTAAAATTACTACTCCCTACCAGATCTAAGATGACAACACTCTATCAAGACTAATGTTTACAGTAGCTCAATTATACATCAATGCTTCCCAGTACTAAAATTTTGCAACACAGGAAAAGAAATGCTAGTTTTGGTGATACTGAAAATCCAACAAATAGCTGCATTGCAAGTATAAATAGTTCATAATTATTGCAGGAATCTGTCCTTCTGGGTAATGCGTGAAACAACATGGCTTGAGCTTTCATGGCAAAGGCATTATGTCTAGATCCCAAAGTTTGACAAAAGTAGACCATATACAGACTCCCTTCCAGATTTTATTTTTATGTTAATCTGATTTTCAAAAAGAGACTCACATATAGTCTGAAAAACAGCAAACCACGAATTGATATTTTCCAGGGCATATACTTCACTAAGTTCACCCATATACAATATCATGCACTGCCATCACTTTTTATTATACAGTATGCCAGCTTATAAAGTGAGTTCATCTCCGATGCCCAATGCAACTTCTTCAACCATCCACCCTCTTGAACCACAAAAGGAATCATATCAGCCATAGAGAGCCTGTTACTTTACTGGGTAAGGATACACTAGTTCGAACTGCCAACTGCTGAATGTGAATGAGTTCATGGCCCCATTCATATCTAGGTAGTGATTCTGAGCTCTACAACAATGAACAACCTGACCTGGGAGAAACACATACTATACTTCTGAAAAAAAATAGACTTGTAAAGTATGCATGTGAACTACGACTCAAATGAGAATTATCCTTGGGAACATGTAGAGGGGAGGGGTAGGGTGCTACAGGTCTAGGGGCAACACAATTCCAACCAGCAAGTTAAGTACAAACTGAATGCAAAAATGCAGATCGCTGAATATCCTTTCGAAATGTTGGGAGTAAAACTAAGTTTTACTCTAAAATGTTGTTTTGTGGCAGCGAAAATTTTCAGGGATTACAATTCTTTCAAAAGTGGCCACAAATTAAAATTAAGAAGGCAAGTTATCAAAAGTTCACAATTATCTACAATTACTCCTTATGTTTCTTTCATTAATTGAAGCCTATAGCTTCGATTATTAGATTTGCTCAGTTTGTTAAATGAACTCGTGCCTTCTTTCTTGGCCCTGCGTATGAATATCTTCAGTGTGATTCTCCCCACCTTCCTGGTGGGTGTATTCACGAGCGACTATACTTACCCCTTGCTACACCTTAATTGCATATTACCCGCGCTCCGCGCGCTACTTGGAAAAGTTCTAGCACCGCGCCCTCACTTCGCCCCGCACAACTAGACGATCGTCCTCATCACCCTGGAGCGCAAGGCGAGGAGGTTATCCCCGCGAACACTTACCAGAGTGAGCGGCCAGAAGCAACCCAAGAGACTGGAGGGACCACGGAGCACTTCCGAACCAGGGCCGCCCAACCGCAGCCAGGAGGCGTTGCCAAGTGAAGACAAATTTGGCCCAGAATTTGCCCCCGCCCGAAGACCCAAACCGAATCCTCACGAGGTCCGAGGGCACTGAACACTATGTACAACAAGAGGAGCAATAGTATTTACATATCTACATCTGTTATGTACACATAGGAGTATATACAGATAAAAATGCCCCCGGCCCCCACGGGGGAGGGCTGGAGGGAATGTAGCAAGGGGTAAGTATAGTCACAGGTGAATACACCCACCAGGAAGGTGGTGGGAATTCACATCGCTGACATATACTTACCCCTTGCTACATCTTAATTGCATTAGAGTGACACCAAGCAGTTGTGGGGGGGAGCCTGGGGGGCGCCCAAGGCCGCCCCGCCGAATGCCGCCTCTGCCGACAGAGTATCCGATAGGTAACAGGCGACAAAGGACGTGGGAGTCTTCCAGGCAGCCGCTTTGAGGATATCCTCGATTGGCACGCCCGCGAAGAGAGCCCTCGATGCCGCCTGGCCTCGGACCTCATGTGCCCGGACCCGTTCATGAGCATGCGGTTGGATGACCTCGGACAGCCAACGGGAGATGGTGTCCTTAGAGGCCACCGTGCGCGGCCTCCTTGGGAGGACAAACAGCCTCTGGGAGGCCCTGAGGTCCTTGGTCCGGTGCAGGTACCACTTAAGGGCCCTGACCGGGCACCACCTCTTGTCCTCCCGTATGGAGGATGCTGTCCCAATCTCTGGGATGAAGACATCCCCCGGGAGGAAGTCCAAGGTCTGGTTCTTGGCAAGAGACCCGGGGTCCGGAATAAGACGGACTCCGTGGCTCTCGAACCGAATATGGCCTGGCTTGACAGAGAGTGCCTGCAGGCAGCTCCTCCTTCGAGCCGAGGCCACCGCTACCAGGAACAGGGTCTTGCGAGTCAAAAGCTCAAGGGGGGCTGAGTGGAGCGGTTCGAAGGGCTCCGCCGCGAGGGCCCGCAGCACTCCATTGATGGACCACAAAGGTGCAAGGGGCCGCACCACAGGTCTGGAATTGCTCATCCCCCTGAGCAGCTGGTGGATAGCTGCACTTGACCCCACCGAGGAGCCATCAGAAAAACCCTGATGGACCGCAGCAATGGCCGAGCGGTAGTTCTTGATGGTGTTGACCTGCTTGCCCTCGTCAAAGAGGACCATCAAGAACTCCGAGACCCGCGCAAGAGACGCCGAACATGGAGAAGTCTCATTCCTTGCGCACCACTCCCCGAACCTTGCCAATCTAGAATTGTAAGTTCATTGAGTGGAGGGTCTCCTTGCTCCCGCTGCCATAGAGGCAACGTTGTCAGCAAGTCCCTGTGCTCGGAAGGAATTCCTGACAGCCTCCAGGCAGTCAAGTGCAGATCCTGTACCCGTGGGTGAAGGACCCTTCCCCGGTCCTGGGAGACCGGGTCTGGGGCCGGGGGAAACACCACCGGGTGATCCACCAGCAGGTGGAGGAGGAGTGGGAACCACGGTTGCCTGGGCCATAATGGGGCCACCAGCAACACCCGGGTCCGAGATGCTCTGATCTTGAGCAGGACCCTGTGGAGTATCCTAAAGGGCGGGAACGCGTAAGCGTCCATGCCATCGCAAGGGATTGCCATGGCATCCACTGCCCACGCCCGAGGGTGGAACACCCTTGAGCAGAAGGTGGGAAGCTTGGCGTTCGCCGCCGTGGCGAACAGGTCCAGGTTGGGCAGATGGAACTGTGTGAACAGCCACGTGGCCCACCTGGTCGCCAACTCCCACTCCCCCTGACTCGCGCGGCCTCTGGACAGTGCATCGCGAGCGTGTTGTCTCTCCCCGCCACGTGGGACGCCCTGAGGGAGATGTCGTAGCTCCGGCACCACAGGAGGAGAGACCACACC
The DNA here is from genome assembly GCA_037179385.1 of Holothuria scabra. Taxonomy (NCBI): domain Eukaryota; kingdom Metazoa; phylum Echinodermata; class Holothuroidea; order Aspidochirotida; family Holothuriidae; genus Holothuria; species Holothuria scabra. The sequence continues at coordinate 4,768,157 of CM074192.1, read as the reverse complement.
TTCAGGCAGAGCTGGGGGGAACGAGTCCCACCCTGCCTGTTGATGTACGCTACGACGGTAGTGTTGTCCGAGAAGACCGCCAGGCACTTGCCCTGCACATGATCCCGGAGGGCCCTTACGGCCCTTGCCACTGCCTCGAGCTCCTGCACATTTATGTGGAGCCGGGCCTCCTCCTCTGACCACACCCCTGCGAGGGTCCTGCTTTCGCAGAAGGCGCCCCAGCCGACAACGAAGCGTCGGTAGTGACGGCGAGACTGGGGCGAAAGGTTCCGAAAGGAACCCCCTCGAGGAGGTTGGCGTCGCAGGTCCACCACCCAAGATGGGGTTGGACATGCTCGGCCAGAGGGACCGGAGCCAGAAGGTCTCTGGACGCCGGTCGGAAGTGGGAGAGGAGGTGGAACTGCAGTCTCATGCGCAGGCGGCAAAGGGGGACCACGTCTACTAGACTTGCTAGGAGGCCTAGAATCCGGAGCCAAGCCTTTGCTGGACTCACCGGAGCCCCCAGAAGGCTGGTAACCGCGTCTTTGAGGGCCTGAACCCTCTCTGCAGAGAGACAGGCCCGACCTCCTACCAAGTCCAGATGTGCCCCCAGATACTGGAGTGACCTTGCTGGGGTGGGATACGACTTCTCCCAGTTGATCACCCAACCTGACTGTTGCAGGAGTGAGACCGCTTCCCCGACGTTCGCCCTCGCCAGATCCTTCGAGTCTCCCAGGACGAGCCAGTCGTCCAGGTAGGCGTAGAGCAGATTACCACGTCGCCGAAGCTCGGCAACTACTGCTCCTGCCACCCTGGTGAAGACTCGAGGGGATGTCGAGAGGCCAAAGGGGAGTGCCGTGAACTTGAACGACTCTCCCCTGTACTCGTAGGCGAGGAATCTCTGCGACGCCGGGGCGATTGGGATGTGAAGATACGCATCCTTGAGGTCGAGGGTCGCCGCCCACATCCCGACCCGCAGAGCCGGGATAATCACCGCGAGGGTCTCCATGCGGAACCTCCGCGGCCGGATGTAGGCGGCGTTCAACGGCCTCAGATTGAGGATTGGCCTCCAGGAGCCGTTCTTCTTCGGGGCCAGGAAGAAGGATGAGAGGAAGAGGGGGCCCTCCTCTCCGGTCGTCCTTGCTACAGCGCCCTTGTTTAGCAGGGTGCGCATTTCTTCCTCTAGAACCCACGAAGTGCCGGATCGGTGGGGGTTGGAGTGGCTCGACCCCCACCCCCCACAGGGGGTGGGGCCGTGAACTCCAGCTGGTACCCGAAGGTAACGACGCTTACCACCCACCGATCCGGGCAGAATGCCTCCCAGAGGCCGGCGAAGAGCCTCAACCTCCCCCCTACCGCTGGGACCACGGTAGGGTGGGCACCCCTAGGGCTGAGGTGGGGGGAACTGGACTGGCTGGGGGTTGTAGGCGGGCCTACTTGCCGGCGCAGTCCCCCTGCCCCTGGACGCCTGACTGCCCCTGCCACCCCTGGCTCTGCTTGAAGAATTACTTCTCCAGGCAGAGCCCCCACGCCACGTGGTAGCCTTTGGGGCAGCCTTCTTAGCCTTGGACGTGGCAGAAGACTTTGGCTTTCCTTTGGGTGTGGGACGGGCTGGTTGGGTCGGGGCAGGTCTAGCCGGTTGCTTGAAGAAGGCTGAGGCTGTCTCCTCGTGCCTCTTGACCTCTTGTACGAACCGGTCAAGGAACTGGTTTGAGAAGAGGTCAGGGCTGGCCACTGGCAGCTGCTCCAGGCGGCTCCTTGCCTCCGTGGAAGGCCAGGGGAAGGCGTCAAGGACATTGCCTCGGTCTAGCTGGGGGCCCAAGCAGAAGCACCAGCTTTCCCACCTCGGCAGCCGAATACTGCACCGGGTCACTGGGGATCTGCGTGTGGGCATTCCGGAGGGCCTCCGCGATGAGCAAAAAGACCGAGGAGAACTCTAGACCGGTCCGCGCCGCTAAATCAGCCTGATACCAGTCTTCCTCGATCCTTTTGCGGAGTGGCTCCCGGAACATGCCGGAGGCAAGTCCCTCCGCCACCGGGACATTGTTCCGAGTTTCCTCTGAAACTGAGGGCGAGTGGAAGAGGGACCCCCAATCCTCCTCAGCCACCCTGATCGCCTTGTCCTGCTGGGCAGGAAAAGCCGACCAGGTAGGCTTAGCCGCCAACCGGTTGAACCGTTCCCTACATGTACGGTCGACTGGAAAGTCAGGCGGGCCGGACTCCGCTGCCTCATTAGTGGCAGTCAACCTGGAGCCAGAAGATTCTGGCTCCACGGCTGCAGGCCGCTGGTACCCCAACTTGGAGATAAGGATCTCTGTGACCGAGGCAACCAGGCTTTGTGGGAGGTCAGTCCCTCTGGGGGGACAGACCTCTGGCTCGTCCTGCACCGAAGCCTCCTCCGACTCAGCCTCCACCTCTCCCTCTTCCTCGAACTCGTCTGAGGCCATGAGCTCCAGGGAGTCGGGAGGGGGAGTGGTCAAGGCCTGCGGAGGGGTGGGTTCAGTCTGAGGAGGCTCCACGGTTGGTGCTAAAGATTGGGGACAGGCGGATGAACGCAGATGAGCAGTCTGTTTGGAGACCTCATTTGCGACCAACGGACCCAGGAGGCTAGCCAGCTTGGACAGCCACGCCGGGTCTGAGGGATCCGGTAGTCCCCCAGGACTACCCAGGCTGGTTAGACCGACCCCCACGGTACCCAGTGTCAGAGTCTGAGACCGAGTCTGAAGACTCGGACGGGCTCCGCCTCTGGCGCCTGGAGTGACGCGAGGGACTCTGGGACTGGTGGTCCCGTGAGGCCCTACGCGACTCCCGGAGGACCCCCGCCAACGGTGACGGCGGGAGCTCCCCTCTCGGGACCGCGAGCGGGCCAGAGAGGACTGGGAGTCCTGAGTCACGGGGTCAGGAGCCGTGGCTCCCTGATCACCTCCCTCCCCCAGGGCCGAGGCCCCGGTGAGATATGGGCGATCCTCCCCTGCTGCCTCCGAGGAGGCAGCACGGGGACCAGTGGCCCCATGTGGCTCCACTGGTCCCAGGTCCCCGGAGGGATCCATCGAACCAGACGGAGTCAGGGCAGAAGGGTTTAACTCAGAACCAGGCCCCTGGCCCCGAGGGGTCTGAGAACCTGGTCTAGGAGCCGCAGCCCCTGAGTTCAGTGGATCCCCAGTTACCGGAGAGCGCCGGTCTGAGGATCCGGTAGGGGCACTGCCTTCCGGGATCGCGGATGGCATGACCCCCGGATCACCCGAGGTGGCGGAACCGATGGCTCCGGAACCCGGGCGTCCACCCTTCTTAGCACCACCACTCGCAACCTTCTTTTTCTTACACTCTTTACTGGCCCTTATCTGCCTCCTTCCGCCCTGGGGATGGGACCTTCCAGCGCCTCGCGGGCGCCTTGCCCTTGTTCCCCTGGCCTTTCCCCGTGGGAGGGGGAAGACCAGAGGGACCGGGGCCAAGGGGGTCAGGGAGGGCATCCAGCCGGGACTGGAGCTTCTCCCAACGGGCCTGCAGCCAGGAGTCAATTTCCTGCCACTGGTCCATCGAGAACCCCATACACCGCTCGCAAGGGCTGCGCCGAGTGCACGTGCGACACGCGGGGCAGACAGCATGAGGGTCCCACCCCTTGCCCGGGCGGAACTGGGAGCACAAGGCACAACGTGGACCCGGCTCCATGGCGGAAGGAGACACAAGGGGAGAAGAGAACCACAATACAACAATAATAACAACAATAAGAACTCCTAACAGACTAGGCAACAGTACAAGCCTAGCTCAGGAATAAGGAAAGCAATAAATGCTTAAAATACTGGGGCAAAGGTCACTAGACCTTGGAGGAACAAGCCAACAATACGAACAAAAGCTTAGGAATGAAAGCAAGAAGGCTTGTTAAAGTAGCGCGTGCTAAGCACAAGGCTACCCAAAAACACGTAGTAAGAAGCGTTAGGCTAGGAGGCCTAAGCTCCGAACCAAAACGGGAAGCCTACGGCAAAAAACTAAGCCCGAAAAACCTGCCACGAGACCTGAAATGGAAACGGGAAAGGGTCTACGGGATTAAGGAACAGTAAGTTAACAAAATAACGACACTTAGCCGAATTCCTGGACAGAAGAAGTGCAGAAAGCTGACAAAATCCGGCCTCACGATAACCTCCGAGGTAGCAAAGACTAGCACGGAAGGGTAATGAGGACGATCGTCTAGTTGTGCGGGGCGAAGTGAGGGCGCGGTGCTAGAACTTTTCCAAGTAGCGCGCGGAGCGCGGGTAATATGCAATTAAGATGTAGCAAGGGGTAAGTATATGTCAGCGATGTGAATGCCTATGTATTTACACACAAACAATACTAACGTTAAACAGCATTTCATCTGCCACACAGTTATTTTGACTTTTTCATGAAGTGGAAATTGCGACTACTTTCCCGATTTCACCGACTTGACGGTGTTCCAATAGAATAATCAGCCTATTTAAAGCAAGTAGGAAGTCTTCTTTTCCAAAAACGACAAATCGTTACACAGTTCTATTGACTTTCTTTATATACTTGATTTGATCACTCATAAAATAGTCCCAGACTTGAACGCCACTACACAGACTAATGCTAGTACTTACTCCACGACCACACCATCAAAAATCCCCACTTGTTTAACACGCTTGCAAACCGCTGAAAGTCCGTTGGCACGTCTCAGCTTAATCTGCGCATGTGCAGATGCCCGAATCTGAGGTACAGTATAAACATTCTACAGCCATCTGTTGCCTGCGTAAAAGGTACGTTCCTGACACAGCCCTTAAAGTTGTGTTGGTAGCAGAACATTTTTCTCTGAGAATGTGAGCATGGTAGGCCGTTTGCTCATTTTTGTACAGAACTTATAATATTTATTCGATCGAGGCTTGGAATCAAGTGGTGCAATATTGGGCTTTTTCGTTTCATTTCATACCATTTTCAGCGGCTTGGATCAGTACTTGCCTGCAAGTACAAACCGTCTAGTTTGTATTATTTTGACAATGTAGAAAAACAGATAAATGAATAAATGCAGTTATCTGTTACCAGGTCCTTCTCAGGGAGCTTCAGTCGAGCTTGCATGTACCTAGTCAACTGGGAAATTCATTTTCAGAGTAAGCAATATGCCAAGTACAGGAAACCCAGGCCAGTGTTTCCATCAAGAGTAGGGGAGGGATGGTATGAAGGTATTTGTTCCCCCTTTCCAGAAATACAGAGGATAAGATCCCCCTTCTTTTGTTAATGTCAAAATAAGAAATTAGTCTGTATCTTGGTTTTCATACTTGAGAAGAGGACACCTTTGCAGCAATGTTTGAACTTATTTTACATACATAAGTAGCCTTTAAAACCCTTCAGATTACACCTTATATTTTGAAGCAAGGTTTTGCCCAACTGAACCCACCTGTAACTTTTGGCCAAGGATACCATCAATTTGGACTTGGGGTTTGGCCATAATAAATCTCCCCTATTTTTAAGTTTCTCACAGAATCTCTGCAGAGGTCTCTGAGAAAAACCCACATATGTTGTGCAAGACTGCAACAACATGCAAACGGTACACATGGAAACACAATTACATGCATAGCAGCTGGCATAGACTCTGCCACAACCTGATCCAAAGTAGGGTCTCTTTTCCATGTCTAAATCCATCACAATATAGCCTATGCACTCACAGTAGTGTTAATGTGATTATTTATGAGTCTTGCTGTCTTGGACTGCATCTAGACTGCAATAATTTCAAGCCACTGGATTTCAAAAATCAAGAGAACCCATTCATGAGTCTCCTCAATTTTCATCATGGTAACTAATGGGAACCCACTATTTGGTTTTGCTAAAAATTCCATTGGTGACCAGTATTAACTGATTGGTAGTAACCAATTTTGGGGTTTCATGATTTCATCACCATGGGACCACCATACAATGGAAAATACTTGCTCCCATGAAATCCAATGGCCTGATATTTGGCCTAAAAACTCGTATTAATTATAGTATGTCATACACCTGAAGGAAAATGGTAGGCCCATTCCCTTGCAGATACAGTAGGTTGGTTACCAATGAAATGAAATTTGAATGCATGAAAACAAGGTATCAGAGGGGAATGATGTGTACTGTGTAATACAGTATGTGTGCAAAGTTCAATTAATTCTAACATTATGCATGCAAGTCCCAAAGTTTCACTCAGAATATGGACTATCAAACTCCCCTACTGTTTATCACACATGTTATAAATTTGAGCGACTGCATGAATGTATCATTGCAAAAAAAAATGTACCAGTATGTTGATAATACTCTGAGGCAGCTTTATAAATAAAGTTCTGATTCATTGCTAAGTGTTTCTGTACAAACTACAAGTGAGGAATGGTTGTGGACAACCTTTGCAGGAACAGTAGACAGTTTTAACAATTTAGGACAGTTCTATTTTTGTTCAATGCATCCTGATGTTAGAAATTAACACTGTATCAGATCAGATCAATCATTATGTATCAGCAGCTCATTCATACTTGATAATAATCTTTGACTTCTATTGGTCCATAACTGTCAGGTGACCATGTATTCCACCAACATAAACTCAACTTGGGCTGTTCCATTTTACCTCAGGTTGTGCTATTATAATTTTAAGGTGGTTATTAACAGATGAAATTAAAATAACAAAGTTTAATATCTCAACCTGTGCACCAGAACTGATTAATAAACTCTTGTGGGTTAATGCTATCACTGGATGCACTCGGACTGTGCCCTCATGCATCATTTTAATTTTAACCCTCCAATCATCTGTTTTCCTGTGCTAATGCATCATTGTTTAACCTCTAATACTACAGTAACAAAGATCAAGCAAGATCTCATATCTGATGTTACAAACCCTCTGTGATTGTATACAAACATTTATTCTTCACACAACCTTGCAACATCTGACCAGAAAAAAGCAAATAAAGCTTTCTGTATAATCAAATGTTAAACAACAATGGAGTGCATAAGTACCAGATAATGCACATTTCAAGGATAATTAAAGGGATGCACAAGGGCTCAGAATGGGTGCACCAAGAGAAAGCAATAACCCCTCAGAGTGAATTATTCTGTTCTAGGGCACAGCCGCACAGGTCCATGAAATTTTATCCAGACCAGAAGGAGATGGTAAATCATGGTATTTTGTTTGTTATATTAAAACAGCACAATCCTTAGTAAAAGGGAGAAGCCTAAGATGAATGTGTTTAACCATTACCAGGATCTTGGGATAATGAACCGTTACCTCACCTGACCATAATGTAATGCACTGTAGAGGCAATGCAATTCAGCTATAAGTTGGTTGATAAACTACTGGACATTAGTTTGAATTTTAATTTTACAACATTCTTGTGAAGCTTAATTGTGCCATTCTCATGATGGCTCTTAACAAAAGTTAAAATGGATGCTGTTAATTTTTTCAGGTATGACGGTATATAAAAAAGACAAATTGGTTTATAAAACGATACCCTACAATTCATAGTACTAAAGTCAAATTGTAGTTTTGTACAGATCTGACAAATCTGAAAAGTAAAGCCAGTTACTGTAGCAAGAAGGTGGTTTCACCCAGTAGTACAGTTAGAGTAGCCTCCCCTTGTCTAGATGACATGAATTGCAAAGATGTGGGATGTACTTTACATCATACACTGATACATTTCTGTTTGTTTATTATCAACCAGTACAAAGAACAAGGTTATTTACTGATAGCTGATGCAGCCACTTGGTAGGTCCTGAACTGACTGTACTCTTAATTTAATACCAATTGTAGGCTAAAAGAGACTCCTGCTATGACGGTTTGCTCAATGGAATGGCTCCAGTGGTTGCCCCTTGGGCTCAACAGGATCTACCTAATGTTCCCGGGGCTCATTGTTCCCAAGGTTCGTTATACCCCGGGTGCGATGTTCCCAGAAGTGCGGGTGTTCCCAAGATTTGGGAACACTGAACCTTGAGAACACGGAACCTTGGGAATAATGACATACATCCCCAGCTCAACATGGATCTTAAGGTTGAACAGGGGAGATACTTCATGTAAGACAACCTCAAACTGTGGTGAATAGACAACTGAAGAGAGATGAATAGACTGAATAGCCCAGAGTGAATAGGATTAGTTGGTGTCTATTCACTTCAGTTTGAGGCTAGCTTGCATGAAGTATATACCTTGAACAGACCATAGGATTCTGTACATGGATGCATGCATGCTTAGTAAAGTACTACCAATTAGGGCTGCCACGATATCGCGATATCGCAATATCGTCGATACAGTTTTGCCCCGACGATATCGACCAATGTTTTGTCAAGATGTGATATCGCAATAAATCAAATAAATGACTAAACCACTGTGAAATCCCTATTTTTATTGTCTTAAGTCAGTAATCTAAAATGATCATAATTTATGGTGTCACGAGAAATGAAATCTGCACTTAACCCACCACAAGAAAACATGATATAAAATCGGAAGCTGTTTCAAAATGCAGTGAATACTGTAACAGCTCACATACGTTCTAGACTTGTGAAGAGTTCTGCACAATCAATATTGCTACATGCACGCATAGTCAATCTCCCCTCACTTTTGGTATGAAATCAGTAGTGGCTGCATGCAATAAACAGCTGTTTTGCTTCCTTGACACTGATGGAGAATGTTTAGACTAATGCGCGATATCGCGATATCGTCGCGGAAATGCTGGCGACATCGATAAATGAAAAATGGATATCGTGGCAGCCCTACTACCAATGAGGTACTACTGTATGTAAATTTTTAGAGCATTTTTTAAGTTTTGTGGGTGTAAAGTATTGACCAGGAAGTTTTCATGGTATTTTTTCTGCACAAGTGTACATGCATACAGTACTGCATAATGTACTGCACATCAGCAATAAAAAGCTGTGCACACATGCTGTGATACAAAAAAATTAGTATGGGATGAAATGCAATGTCCTATTTTTCCAAAGGCACTGGAAATATGCAATTCACAATTAAGCTGCAATAAAACATATATCCAAAGTTAAATGAGATTCTAGAGTTGGCACCAGGACTTGCCTGAGAAGTCCTGGTGACACCTCTATTGTAACCTTAGCCTAATTGTTGAAAAAATAAAGGAAATAAAATACTAAGCAAAATATACTTGTGTGTTATTTTCACAATGTATCTGCTAGTCTGCAATAGTGATCACTGTGGCTTAACTTTGAAAGCTATATGTGAACAAAGGGAGCATACTTTAGATGTACAGTACATGCAGAATCAACAAAGCAATCTTACTGTAATGTGGTGGTTATCTATCTGCACTGTACATGTAAGTACAGTGGTTAAAACTTGTGCACACGTGCACATTCGAGCAAGTTCTGCTGCAGAAGTATTTGCTGTCCAAACCACCATTCAAGATGCCCTACGGTGAATTTATTCATATTTATAGGCTACTTAAACTCTACCTACTGTATCTCAGTGCAAATGAAGTTGCATTCAAAGTGTGTCTCATGGCTACAGTACGTACAGTTTGGTATATATACTGTATCAAGCCAAGGTACAGTCATTTGACTTTTGAGATGGCTACAGTAGTAGACCTTGCACACAGTTTGTGTGTACAGCATATATTTTTTAACAGTAGAGTGATATCAAAATTGCTTGACTGCACTTGCCCAGTTAGGGAGTGAACTTCCACAAGGAAACATCCACTGAAATTAATTATTTCAATATGTTTTCTGGTTCTAAAGACTTAAAGCACTAGTTCTTCAAAGTCTGAATGTTTGTGAAGCTAAGTTCTTTTTCCTTGCAAAAACAATATTGTGGAGTGTTGCACAGTGTTGACATTTGTTTTGTTAACCCTATATATTAATTATCTCTTAATTACTCATCAGATAGGCCCTAGGTCATGGTTTGGTTATTGATGCTGATAAATTTCAAATACACAAGAGTTGTAGATTAAAACCAACAGCATGGGTGACATGTATGATCAAGATGTCTCCAGCATGCAGATGACCTCTTTTTTAAGGCTTGTCCACACTATGCAATGGGAATTGCAAAAAGACTGTTTTGTTGTGGTGAGCAAGTGATGACTAACTACTTTTAAGAGCATAGTGTCCACATTATGCAACAAGTCACAGGTCTATGAAGCAATTCATAAAAAGTTCTAACATTAAACAACTTTTTTTTTGTCATATTGAAGAACCAGAAATGTGTTCTGTCCATTTCGATTAACTGATCTTGGGGGTTGATGCCCACTGTTTAACAAGACCTGACTGGCTGTTGCCATTGTATTGTATAGATTGTATTGTTTGTTCCAGTTAGGGATTAGGTTAGGATTAGAGCTATCATTAGCCAGCAAGGAAAGTTTTTGTTAAACAGTGCGCATCGCCCCGATCTTCGAGGGCTTCATTCCAGAAGTCCACCATTGCTGTCAATTCACGTTTCATATTTCATGCCACCCACATGTTTGGTCGCATGAAACTGGGCTATGCCTCTGCTGGCAACTAGTTGCAAGGCATTCCACACTTTGCAATGCATCTGAACAATCTCATTGCAATGAGTTGCGTCGCATAGATTCCATACTGTAGTGTGGACGGGACCTAACAGTATGTTGTTCATTGCTTTTTCTTGGTATAACTTGATAAGTCATCACAGCTGATTGGCAAAGTTAAAGTGGACCACTTTAAGAAGATAACAGAAACTAACATGAGCCTATTGACCATTTTCCACATAGCAATTAGGCCTACAAGTTATTGTTGGACAGGGTTTGGTTCATGTCATTTTTTACCTCAATGAAATGTCTTGACAAAGTAGTGCATACCAAAACTCAGACTATCAATAATTAGCAAAGCCCTCAAGTATATAAATTGCAAAACCTCCCAGTATAATTCTTCCTTCTTTCCATTCACAATTCTTAATTGGAACAAACTTCTTGAGGAAATTAAGTCTGTAGATCCTGGTAACTGTCATATGCCATCTGGTGTCTTGCTGATCCTTCCCTCTCTGTCTTATTTCATTGTGTCTGTGCCCCTTTTGACTTAACAACATATTGACAATGATGAAACACCAAAGGCCCCCTAGGCCTTATAATACAATCCTTTTCAAGTGTTATTTGTAAAAAGATTTTGGCCTAGGCCTAACGTTAGGGCCTATCAGTTTCCACACTGATGGTGTAAGTTAGCCTAATTAGGCTCACACTCTGTTCATCAAAAATTGAACATTTAAATTACTTTTAACTCATTTAGCCGAGGCACAGCCTAAGCACAAGGTTATCTTACACTGTGTAACTATGGCGCAAAATAGAAATTCTGAATTTAGTGTTACACTCTTCAGGTATGGGCTTGGCCAGTATTGTTATTTAATTTCTTGGCTGTTGTTCAGTTGTTAAGGCCCACTCGCAGAACTAGTACTTGCCATTTAACTGTTAGGGACCTAGGCCTTGATCTTTCACACATGTAATAATTGAAACTAGCCTAGGACTCCGGAGTAGGGCCTATTACCAAGTTAGGAATCTTATCGTGCTTTCATGCTGCGCACTCTTCATCAGAGGATGTGGTACTTCATAGAGCTCTCCAACAAAACGGTGACTTTAAAAGAAATATTGAAAGACAATACTACTTACAAAAAAAGTTGAAGCCACAGTCGTTCGTCGTTTTTCGCGAGTGTTTGTGATGGAAAAAAGCCTGCAGAGCGAGCTTCTTGTGGGATTGACCATTACAATCCCATGCAACAAGCTTGACTTGCGTGCATATCCAACTAAAAGTATATTGTGTTGTTCTCCCGGCCCCTTGCGCATTTATAAATGTGAACGCTACGCTGGTCTGACCTTGTAAATGAATATTCAACAGTAGTAAACATCGAACCATACCGATCCATATTATTGGAGAATAGTAGTTTCAGCTTCGTTGAAATGGGTGTGTCTTTGCCCCTTATAGTTGACAAATGGAGAAATAGTGTATACCTAAAAAGAGTTCATTACCAGCTGCCTAGATTGACTCACTCGCCTCAAAAATTACATTTTTAATACCGTAAGTTTGGGAGTCTCTGGCAGATGAAAGTCGGTGCTGGCCAAATGTAATTTACCCAGTATAGTAACAGTACTTTTTGTCTAATAGTTACAACGTGCCTGTTTCTATGTACGTTTTAAAAAGAAAGACGTCTCTGTTCTTTTCATCGTATAGAACTAGAATGGATCGAGCCGTACATGACAGACTAATAATGTAAAAGGTCTGAGGGCCGTAAGGTTGGTCACGTATTGTCCTTCAGTGCACGTAATTGCTTCTTCGGAAAGCAGTGAAAGTTTTGGTTTCGCCGAACGGCCCTTTGTCAGAGGGTAGGGAGGACTTTAGGAAAAACAGTACGACTCACATATGTGCACTTATGGAACTGTTATCTGCAGGCGCGATCCAAGGGGTCCGGACCCCACCCCTGCTCTTGGCCACCAACAATTTTGAAAAGCCAACTTTAAAATTTTAAACATGTGTCGTGACGAAGGCGAGTTTCCTTCCGAGTCAGTTGTGTCTTTTTCAACCAAATGAACCAAAGCCTGCGCGTGGCCTCAAAAATGCCTCAATATCCAATTTTTCGAGCCTGCTAGTTTCGTTAAAGCATTTATTACCAATTATAGCGTAGCGTACGGTATTAAAGGCAGTCATTCGTCACCCTAAACTACAGTTTCAGTATACATATATCAAAACTCTTAATTGGTACAGCTCTTTGATTGGCATCACATTCAAACAATGCAGCATAGCTAAATTACACAGCATGGGCACAGATCTTGATTACACATTTTGGACTTCTATGGCCACTGGGACAAGCCATGAAGCAATAAACAAGGATTGTGTCTGGACAGAGAGTTGCCACAGAGCAACTCTCTGGTAGCACTAGACCAGATAGAACAATAATGTGTGATATGCGGATGATTTAGAGAAAGATAAATCACACATTGGTGCCATTAATTCTGTTTCGTGTTGGGAGGAAGCCACTTTACTTGGTCTTGATTTATCAAAGAAAAACTGTTAAGTTGTCTTAATTAATTTTCTACAGAATATTTACAAGTAATCTGCAATACTCAGTAAAAGTGCTATTCTGGAAAACGATGTAAGCCATTGTAGTACTGATATACCAATGTATTTCCATTATAGACCATAAAAACTCTAACCTTATTTACCATTACTTTGAGAAGGTGGGGAAATCCACAAATTTGGGAATATATTTGACTAAAGTGAAATTTTAGTAATCACACAGGTCATGAAGGTTGTACTATAGTTAAGGGTATATACTGGACAAGTAATGTACAATCTACTTATCTTCCTACAATTTCATTTTTGGTTTCCCGAAAGGGAAATCCTTTGGACTCATGCAGACTATACTTTTGCAAAACATGTGTAGGATCGTGCATTTTAATGTTGGCTAAAGCTATGGTTTGTAAGCTCAACGATTGAGAATTATTTCTTTGTTTTGTTATGTTTTCAGTAGAATAGTACCAAGCCAAAGCTTGTCTTCATTTTGGATGACTGAGGTTGTTGTTGCTAGGGTAGATCATTTTTAAGAGGGACATCTGTGTGAATGGTATTGCTGGACACTTAATTCATCAAATATATATTGCAATGTTTGCATGTTTGTTTCTTTTTGAAAAAATACTGTGACTTTCATCGGGTATATTTGTAATTTCTGATTGCATAATTGCATAAATATCAAATTCCGTCTAGAAAATATGTCCACATGAGGCCGTCAGAAATATGTGTACCTTCTGTTAAATGTAGCAATCTTGAAGAAGCTGTGTTTTACTAAGTCGTTGTACATTACTTGATAGCAGGGCATAGTCAAATATTGTCATGTTTTTAAAAAGTGACTGACATTTACACATCACTACTTTGTCAATATTTTTGCTTAGAATTATAATTTAACTATTCGTTATGCATGGTAAAAGGTACTTCGATGCTCTCGCAAAGAATTGTAAGGTTTTTTTAGTTCAAGATACAGCTTTACTCCCTATTTTGTAAGTGGAAGGCATTGTACCGTCTGAAAGGTCACACGTTCGGCTGGCTTTTCGACCGCAGTTACGTAATAGCATGCACAATGCATGCATTCGGGTCAGTCAGTTGGTTGTGACCTTATATCAACAGAGAGCAAAGTAAAGTATTACCGTGTGTTTCTTGCATGGAGGCTAACATTTATTTTGATTTATACATCAATACTTCCACAAAATATTGTTTTAAATCATTTTAAAGATTTGTCTCCCATTTGCAAACTTCAAAAATACCTTTGGTGCAAATTGTTAGGAACTTTTTAGCCAAGATACACTCTTTACTCCCTATGATTTAAGTAGAAGACACCTGGACCTCCTAAAAGGTCACTTATCCGGTCGACCTTTCTATTCTTTATCGCAGTGACAACACATGCGTGAATTTCGTTGAATCATTTCGTCGCGTCACTGAAACCGGATCGTAGTAGTGCGCGTGTAGATTATTACTGAGTATTTTCACAGCCTGAAATTAGACCCAAAGAAAAACTTTGCAATTAGGCCACTGAAGGTTGTTTTGGACTGCCCACGTCTAAAGAAATATTTCTCTCTTCTTTCGGGAAACTTTTCATACTTAGGTTTTGATTATACCTAGTAGTCAACACTAACATTTTCCATCCTTTGCGGGACACACCTTAGCCATGATTTTCAAATGGGGAAGGGGGTGGGTGGATCAGGAAATGAGGGAAAGTCTTAGGGGGAGTCAAAAAACCGCGATTTTAGGTTTTTTTTTGGCATTTCAAGGTTGGGTCATGGGGGGGGGGGGGGTTACAAACCCCCAAACCACCAGTGGCTACGCCAGAGCCTTACTTGATGCCTAACATGACTTGTATCATTTAGGTAAATCATAAACAAAACAGGCTCAAGGATGAACCCTTGAGGGACTCTGCAAGTTATCATGTTCATATCTGATGCAATACTTCTAAAAGAAGTGAACTGCGATCTGTTTGTTAAGTAACTTTTAATCGAATTCTAAGCTATGCTACAGAAGCCATAGGATTGTGGTATCAAATGCCTTTGACAAATCAAGGAAGACTGCCAAAGATCTTAGATCATTCGATGACTTTTCTAATTTGTTCATTACATCAATGAGCGCAAGTTCAGTTGAACGTCTAGGGCTGAAGCCATATTGGTTATCAGAGGAAATGTTATATTTGCTAATAATTGCATGGATTTTATTAAAAATTATACTTTAAAAACTGTTTGAAAAGCAAGAAAGAATTAAAATTGGACGATAATTTCCAAAAGTGTGCATCTCACTACTTTTGAAAATAGGAGTAAATTTAGCATCTTTGAGTTTATCAGGAAAGATTCTTTGCTTTATGGGAGAGAGATAAATTGCATGTATGTTGGAGATTCATTGATCATGAAAGCGAATTTCTTTTCGAACTACATAAGGTCGGAAACCATCACGGCCCGCGACCCTGTTAGGCTTGCCTGAAAGTGAGG
Organism: Holothuria scabra; assembly: GCA_037179385.1. Lineage (NCBI taxonomy): Eukaryota > Metazoa > Echinodermata > Holothuroidea > Aspidochirotida > Holothuriidae > Holothuria > Holothuria scabra. The sequence goes on along the minus strand of CM074192.1, from coordinate 4,752,768 downwards.
GCATTCTTAAATTAATGACTCTTACTGACAGGTATATAGAAAAATTTGCTAGCATTGTTATTACTTGGGACAGGTTTTGTAGTGGTGCTAGTCGATATTTGATCTGCTACATTCGGTCCAAGCTTCACACAAAATATTGAAGCCCCATCCGCAATATCCTTTGTTTTATTTCCTAGGGTGTCACCATCGGTTAACGAATCAGGGTAGTCAGACTGGATGCGCTCATTGTGTTGGAGTGAATTAATAATTTTCCACGTTTATTTAGGGGGTCATGCTTAGCTAAGTTGATTCTAGCAGAGAGGTATCTTATTCTATTGTGCCTCCATACTTAAGCATCAGACCCTGTAAAATAGACCACTCAAGCTACTCACGAGAAGAGCGACACGTTATTCGACCAATCAACTATGCCTGGATTGTAACCTTTTAAAAATAAAGCCTCATATCTATTGTGTGGGCGAATTTGTTTCTAAATACGTCCATAAATTACTACCAAATGTATTAGGTAATGTTATAAAATCTCCACACAGAACTGTCCACTCATAGTTATAATCTCTTTTCTGTATCACGTTATAATTCCATGCGTGGTTAATTCCTTTTAAGAATTGATGTTACAATATTTGGCATAATATCTCTTTGGAAGTAAGATCTAAACGTTCTCTTTTCAAACACATTTGAAATGTTTGCACTTGAATTAACTTATAATCTCTAGGTCCACTTAAGCAGTTCTTCTTCTCTGTCTTTGCAATGTAATAATTTGTAGTATGTTTTTTTCTCTCTCTGGTTACCAGCATTGATAAACAGAGATGTTTCTCTATGGTCCATCATGTGCACTGTACTGGTATATAAAATCATTTGAGCTTAATTTTGTTATCATGAAATGTGCATATTTGAGAAATAAATGAAACTGAAGTGAATTAGGCCGACTAAAAATTCCCTCAAAATGGTTCAGACTTGTTGTAAGAAGTGGATGTATTACACATGTTTCTCCTTTTGAACTAAGTGCTTAAAAGGTAAGTTTAAGTAAAAATTTAATTCTCATATGTGAAAGAGGAACAAAATCTACACAGTGAAGTGAAAGTTCCATTCAAATCGGACATGTATTTCTTGAGATATCAGTAAATGAAATCGGTAGATTTGTGTTCAAAAGTGAGTTTGAGGGAAGCAGAGCCCATATCACTTCCTCACATTGACAAGGAATGCTTTGATTCCCTTTGTTTTATCAGACTGTTGTGCTGACCTTGAAGTTAATAGGAGTATTACCTCCCCGTGGGGGATGCAGCAAAGTTTGCAAAATTCTCATGCGACTTATTCAATCACATTTTAATAATATGTTGTTGAGGAGAAAATCCAGTATAAAGTTTTAAAAAAACCAAAAGACCGTCCATTAATGTGGGAATGTGATGTCATATGTGCTTGCTTCAAGTTCACTTTTTGTTGAAAATGTGAAAACTTTACGTGTTCATATCTTGAGAACCACACATCGGATTGCAATGCAAATTTCACCAAAATGCCCAGAATAAGCACCCTCGTACATACCGATTCCTGTTAATTGTGGCCTTTAACCTTTCTTTAAAGCTGACATATAACCTTTGCCTTACTTGGATTCTGAAATTCTTCTCAGTAAATAAGGTTTATAGGCAAAGAAGATACTGTTAGTTCGTTATCTTCATCGATCTGAGATTTTCGCTCATTAACTATCAACTTGCAATTTATGCGTTAGACAAGGCATTTGATGGACCGTGACTGCCGCATCCCTCAACTTAATGCCACATCTAAGGTCCTAAGCGTGTAATTAATTCACCACCAGCACATGATTATCAAAAGTAGGACACTGCATTTTTCCCATGACATGATTTATAAAATTAGGTGCTCTGCACTGTTTTAGTTTGATGTAAAAAAAACTGTACCAATTAAGAATTGATTTGTGTGGACCATTGACCGCTGCATAAATAAACACTTTAACCGTCTTCCATAGGGAATTTCCCTGCTGGCTCGTACAATGTTGGTTTTGGATTAATTTTGCTGAAAAAATATTTGAAGCTCTTTCTGAAACTTGAACATTTGAAATACTATAAAATGATAGATATAGTTCTAAATTAATACTAACTTAGTTTAAAAATAAGCAATCATGAAAAAATACATTATTTTAAGCAGAAAATATAAGAATATTTTCTTGTCTGGCAACTTTGTTTGGCATTTTTGCTTACATGCCTACAGCCTTCTATACGTTCTGCAGACAGAGCTAGAGATAGCCATTGCATAGCTACAAACGAATCGTGGACGATTTGGAAGACGTTTAGCGGAGGGTGAATCCATTATATTGCTGCTGAACAACTTCGTTTACATTCATATTTGGTTTGGGGATCCTGCTACTGGTGGTAGTATGTTATCGTACCATGGTTACTTTCCTGTAAAACTATTCATTACTGACGGAGTAAATAGTAACGTAAATTGATGTACAATACATGTAACTGCCTAACTAGTTAGGCCTAGGCCTTATACGTTAGGCCAAACGTTAGTTTGCTTAGAAACATGGACGCCGCAGCATGGCAACCCATTTGTACTGATCTAAACACAACAATTGACCTGCCATAGTTTTAACTCACAAGCTAGTCAACAGTAGGCCTAGGCTAGGGCTAGGCCAAAATTACATGCATAACAAAAAATAGTCCAACGTAAGGCGTAGCCTAACTTAAGGCCTAGCTAGTCCTCAGTAAAGGACTGGTCGTTCGCTATACTCACTAGGCCAAGGGTCTAACGTTATACAGTTCTTACTCCAACTGTTTCAACTGGCGGGATGATCGGTGGAAGCTTTTAACGTTGAAATTAACTTTCTTCTGACATCAATTTTTTTTACCTAAAACACTCATTTAATGCCATAACTATTCTTCCACAAGTCTTACAGGCAAAACCAAACCCTTTTTGATCACTGAAATCTTCCAGTAAGGGTGAAAACTTTGGAATGATCATCACCAATTTTTTCATTTGGTAGAATTTCCTTACTTAACTATGTGACTTTGTAATTTTGTGTACAAAAATATGCAAATGATGAGTATAACTGTTACGTCAATGTGGGAAACTGGCACAGTGGACTTACCATAGGGACTTGTGCTAAACGGCAAACTCTTAACATTCTTAGTGACGTCACAATAATATGCATGAGTGTTCTAATATAAACAAATATTTCGAATGCTACAGTAAATTTTCGGAAGTTGCAAAGTTGATGTTTTTATTCCAATTTTTTATAGGTTTCAAGTCATCAAAAATAGTTGCAATAGTTGCTGTGTCCATTCAAATCGGACACATATTTCTCGAGATATCAGTAAGTGAAGTTAGCAGATTTGTGTTCAAAAGTGAGTTTGAGGGCAGCAAAGCTCATATCACTTCCTCACATTGACAAGGAATGCTTTGTTTCCCTTTGTTTTATCAGACTGTTGTGTTTACCTTGATGTTAATAGGAATATGACTTCCCTGTGAGCGATGCACGATGCAATGTTTTTAAAATTCTCATGCCACTTATGCAATCACATTTTAATAAAATGGGATTGTTGAGGAGAAAATCCAGTCTTAAGTTTAAAGAAAAACAAAAGACTGTCCATTAATGTGGATATGTGATGTCATTATGTGCTTGCCTAAAGTTCACTTTTTGTTGAAAATGTGAAAACTTTATGTGTTCATATATCTTGAGAACCACAAATCGAATTTCAATGCAAATTTAACCAAAATGCTCAGAATGAGTACTCCGCTAACATACCAGTTCCTGTTGTGACCTTAAACCCTTTTTTTAAACAAATAAGTTGCATGAAATTCTCGCTATAACAGTTGATTCTTGAATAAATGCCAATGGAAATGGCAGTTTTTGTTCTATTTATCTTTGCTGTTGCAAGTGGGTGTGGGCCAGTTTGCTCAGGGGTTGATTATGGGAATCCTTAAAATATTGTGAATCATAGTATAAATTAAATTGCCCCATCCCATTGGTTGCTTATAATCTCCCCCTGCTGTGCGAAATTTGGCAGTTTTACAACTAACAACAACTTTTATTCCAGTCAACATGACAGTGAGTCATAACTGAGAATATTTCTAATTTTGAGAGTTGTGTGCACAAAACTCCACCCATCCATGCTATTTTTACAGAAACACGGCAGTGGCATGTGTTACGGCTTGGTCGCAATTCAAACCAATAACAGCGAAAGATCACAGAAGAGCGAGATTAAAATCAACAACTTAATTATTATTTACCTCTTACTTCCTTAAATTTACAACGATTACTCTTAAATCTACTCACAATCTTTTACGGCTTAAGGTATCACTCTTTGTCCAAGGGGTAGTGTTGTTAACGTCGATTGTACAGCAGCACAGCGTAGGACTCGGTTCTGCGAAGGCAGGATGAAGACTATAGTGATCGGTAAATGGCGACACAATTACAGCATTAAGCGGCGAAGCAGGCGTCTGGTCTCGGTATTATCTGTGTATCCTCTGTTCTCTTCCCTCCTGTCACACTGCTTGCATGACCTTTTATATATCTGGTAGTTCTTCCGGAAAAGTCTGGAACTCACTCTAATGGAAACGTCTCGTTTGATCTCGTACAAAACAAACAGTGAAAGTTCTGGGCTCAGTAACCCATAACCACAAGTTGGCTATTATTAGGCCATTACATCATACAGTAGTTTCCAGTAGGTGATCGTACATTCTCGTAACCGTGCGAATGTTCTCTGGGGTTACCCGTTCAATATGCTCGAGAGAAAACGCCGAAGCTAGCACTTTCTAGAACTTTCCACTTGCTCGTCCGTGGATTCAATCTGGTTGATGTCGTCTCGTAACACATGCCAGACCTGTTTCCTATTTTTTTTTGAAATCCTCATGCATCAGTCCAGACCCTCCAGTTACCATACAGAACTTGAAAAGAGAAAAATGAGCTAAATTAGCTTGAAGGTTGTAAAGGTACTGTAAGCAAAACTGACACATACTGTAGCTCAATGGAGCCAGAATCAAATACATAGCCTGTAGTCTGGCACTCTTGCAGACTTGCATACGAACATAAGTAAAGGCAACCAGGAATGAAACCGGCACTGCCATCAGCTTGTCCAAGCCAGAGAGACAGAGGGAATGGTGCTAGTCTATTAAGGCAGAGTATGCTTTGGTATTTACAAGTAAATGTGGTAAGTGTAAAAACAGCAGTTATAAGTAACTTGGCTGGTAGCATCTGCATGTAGCAGGAAAGTATAATGTACTGTACCAGTATGGTTACAGTTAAACAACTATACCATTCGTATGTCTTCAGGCTTGGCCAAAGTCTTGGTATAAGCAACTGAGCCAAAATACCTGTGATATAACTCGAAGTCATTACCCTGCAACTAAGTGCTCGACCACTACAGTAGGTGCATGGGAATAAATATTTATAGGCACCTAATACTCACTGTGTGAATGTGCTCAACCCAGCGACCAAAGGGACTGTGTACTCTGCTCAAGCCTAGGTGCAGTTACTGAGTGTTGAGAACCAAAAACTGGAGTTACATCCACACTTCATTTTGAACAGATGTTAGGATAATGTTGTCCAAGAATGTGTTTTATCGTTTGACTTCAAGCAGTCAAGAAGGTTCTGAATTCTGAATGCTTATTATACAAATGAGCACACAATAGGTACTTGACAGACAGAGACTAGAGCATGTGTGGCTGTGGTATGGCTTGCTTTGAAGCCCATACACAGTAGCCACAAGGCTAGCAATTGAAAGAAGCTTCAGCAAAATATGTCCGCTCTCTTCAAATCCAAATCATGTACTGTGGCTAGTTATCCAATTGTGTTATCTCATGTGAAATGGAATGAATGTAGTAACGAGGTAAAATAAATATTTATGGGCACATTGTGGTATGTTAAGGGAACAGAAGGTCTAACTAAGTAAATAATTTGCTAAGTAGGCCTACACTAAAGAAGTCTGTACCTGGTATCCTTTTTTGGCACTGTAGATGCTGTGTATAGATTCTGGCTAGTTTTGGTCCAGAGCTGTTATGAGGTGGACTTGCAGTATGCTGCTGAACACACAACTCACTAGGAAATTTCTTATTAGTATATCCACAGGTTCTCCATTATACTAACAAGGTCAGTCAAATATGCTTAAAATAATAAGTAGCCCTCAAATACCCTTTGCATATTGTGACTGGCAGAGAAAAGGGTTACTCTTTGGTGAAAAAAATTAATGAAAGTCCTGTAAACAATACGGTTTAACTATATTACAAAATCATTTCAAATCATCCTTGCAGTGGTGATAAGCATGTTCAGGTCACTCACACAGAAAATGGCCATACAGCCTAAATTTTATTTTATTGTGCACTAGGGCTGATCTATTGAGCCTCCAATCTAGATAATATTAGGAAGCTAAAATGGAACCCTTCTTTATGATGAAGGATGAGTCATGCAGCTAGCGAAGCTAGTACTGCTTGAACATAACCGATGAGCACTAACACAAAACTTTACTTTAAATGCATTTCATGGTATGCTTAAATACTTTGCAAGTTTCCGTTCAAAAAGTGTAGTCCAAATCGTACATATAACTGTGTGAGAAGTGCTTTGTGATTTTCAGATTGCTTGCATCCAGGGCTATTTTGGGGACATGGCAAACACCTGCTTTTTCTTTTTTCTGGCACAGTTAGGGCCATCCCTGGCACTTTTGCTATTTTTGAGCCCTGATTCTTCCATTACCATTTTTCTGCTTGAATCATTTGTGCCTTGAATACACTGGGAACAGAACATATTCACTGTTACTTCTAGTTATTCATCATTTTTTTTTTTTGCAAGCCAAGGATGGACCTTGAGACCATAACTTTGAGATCATTTATGCAGTAGCGGCAATGAATCAAGTGCAGAGTAAGAAAAGTGGAAACTTGTAGCATAGAGTCCCTTTCAAAGACCAGGCAAATTTGCTGTTGGCCTATGCTACTGTAGTCAATTTATGTTAAAGTGTAACCTCCCAAGGTCCATACTTATTATATTCTTTGGATATCTTGAGGTCACAAAAAATCCTGAGTACTGTTGATGATGGAAGCAGACGTAGTCTGGGTCATGTACCAGAGGTCACATAGCAAAATTATGCAAGAGTGCCCAAGGTTACTTAACTAGTATTTTCCAACACATTAAAATTGTGATGGTTATGAACCAATGATTGAAAAAAATAAGACAACATGGCATGGTTCGGGAAAAAAGCCTGTTAGTGCAGTAAGTGTAACGATGCGTGCAAAGCATTTTTGCATTGTTATTAATGTTAAGAATTGTTATATGTGGGTATTATTTAAAAGACAAGTTCTTCAATTACTTAACACTCTCCCCTCCATCATTCTAACACCTAAATTCTCCTCTTCCTTTCACAGATTTAGCAGTGAAATGAAACACATTAATATAAAGTAGACCATTTTTGATTGTCATCGTGTTACACGTGGCCATCAGCATGCCTTTGACAGACCCTCGGAAAGAAGTTGTGATCAGCTCATGTGCTGCATTCTTTGGGATACCTGGTGATACTGATGAACTGAACACTTTACAGAACACCAAAGAACTCAACTCTTTCCTGGATGATGGAAACTGTTCTGTGCTAGCTGCAAGGCTTGATTCATCAAAGGGGGATAAAAGCATCAGGTTCACCAACAATGTGAGTATTGTATGATTCTCTTGTTGTTCTGTAAAATTCTTCCCTGCGTAGCAGACTGTAGGGGGTATTCCTTGTTCAAGCATATCCCCAACAAGTCTGCCAAAGTCAACACCGAACAGATTCTTTGGATACTCATAGAAATACGTGACCTTGAGACTGGGTGAATGTTAGTGAATATCCACAAGAAGGCAACATCTGGTCCTGTTTAAATCATGCATTAGCCCATGCCACCCACAGAGTTGATATGACATTGTAAAGCATACTTCCTGGTAGTACCCACTGGACAGTTGGTTATGCAACGCAGTATTGATCCGACCAGGTTTCAATCCAGTCCTTCAGTTTACAACAACAAGAATACACACACTTTCTCAGAATAATAGCATAAAAAATGAGGCATGACATGAATAAGTTATGTTATGGTAATGTAGTTTGCATCTAAAATTGGACACAGGCCTCTTCGTTTTGATTTGTGAAGCCTTAAAGGGGGAGTGAACAAACCAAAACCTTTCCGCAGGATAATAAAATTCAGGATCTTATGAAAGCTAGCCAATGAACCTAACATTTTAGCAGGCTTGTGGTGGTTTGTGTCAAATGGTTCATGAAGATTGGTTCCTGTTTTTTTTTTGAAATAAATCAACCAGTTTGGATCAAATTGTAATACAGGCACCTGGAGAAATCTGCAAAAGCCCCATGTTTATATCTTTTCAGTTACTTAGTGAATATTGCCCTTGTACACAAAACACCAACCCAACCTCTTTGGATCATTTCACATTTTGTACCTATTATACCCTACCATGGTATTCTGAAAGTCTTGGAATTGCCATAGTGTGAGTCGCTGTGGTGCACTTTTACTGTACCAGCGGTTTAAAGAAGAAAAGAAAATAAGTGGACACTGGCTTCTGAACCAAATCGTAGATATGCCACAGCATTTTTCAACTGGTGTACAATTTGCAAACCTTTTAGTATCAGTGTTGTTCAATCCAAACTTTGGGATCATTGCTAACATTATTACACAGCACATATTCAAGGTTCCCACAGGTCCTGGCAACCTGGAAAGTTGGGAAAAACTGAAATTTGAATTTCCAGTCCTGGAAAGTCAGAGAAAATGAGTAATTTTACAAAGGTCCTGGAAAAGACAGGGAACTTTAAGAAAATGAACTTATTGCTCCAATTTTCTGAAAGTTCAGATACATTATTTTATGGAAAAAATATAGACATATGGGATCTGACTGTTTTTAAAAGTCCTGGAAGTATCAATCTACCTTGAGTACTTGAAAGGCTAGGAAAAGTGGAATTTTGTAATTCTAAATGTGTAGGAACCCTGGAATCTGTTATCCAAGTTACTGCAGACTTAGATGAGTCACTTTGATAGTCTTCAAGTTCTCTAGGATCATGCAGCATATACTTCAGGAAAATAGGTGGATGGGTGGGAGAAGGCTTATTCAAGTTCTAGAAAATACATCCATTACGGGATATTAGCCTTTAGGGACATACTGTAGGTCATGGCTACCTATATTAGCCTTTAAGGAGATCAGTCATGGCTACCACAGTTTTTAGGGGAAAAATGTGGTTTCCAGTTACAGTACCCGATTACTGGTTCATTACTCCTATTAGCTGCTTCAATGAGCAGCAGATTTGATTACCATTTTGGTACAATAGAAGCCCAACAACTTTGGGGTTCAGATAACATCTTACAACAAATCCTTAGGAGAGTGGAGGCCTTGGTTAAAACGGATGTTAAAAAACAGTGGTGTGTAGGATTATGAATTTGGATCAGCTTTCTTTGATTCATGGATTTTCCAATACTACTGGTTTGAACAAATCATTACAGGAGTGAACATTTGTTTTTAATTGTTTTGCTAATCTGTAGGCTTACAAATCACCATAGCAGAAGACAAAAATATTGTAAGAGAATTTGTTTGGTATAATTGCCAATCAATGCTCAGTCAACAATAGCTTTATCTTTTGTCTCTGTTGAGCAAAGCTGTAGTACAATAGAATTATGTCAAAATATTTCCAATTTATCCTTCATTCCATAGAATATAGCTAGTTAACATTTTTTTTTTCATCTGATTTTCCATTCAGGTTCAGCCAAGTGATAATGGAGAAAAAGTACTTGCTTTCTTCAAAACTCGCCCAGACGTTGTATCCCCAAATACAATTCATTCTGATGTGTTGACAGTGTCCATGCTGGACTCGCCAACAGGAGTGTTATATCATATGGTTGATAAGGTAAATGCATTGTTCAGCTGCTAAAATGAAATTTACTTTAAAAATAATTGACGCAGGAAGAAAGAACAAAGCTAAGAAGTTTCTTGTTTCAAAATATCATTTTATGAACATTCACTCAGTACAAAGATGTCCTCATGAAAAGAGAAACTACTTTATGCTTTTAGAAGTATACCAATTCCAGGTAGGTGCCCAATTATCAAGGTAAAATACACTTTATTGTGCTTATAAAATGGTAAATTTTTTCTTTATGGTATCAGAACGTACAACAAACAACAACAAAGTTAAAATAAAATAAATTAAAAAGAAAAACACATTAATTGGTTGCATTGTCGTTACATTTAATGCATGTAATGTGTTAGTAACATATAACCACAAAATTTTAAGTCATGTAGAATGGTACAATTGTATATAAGCCTGTATATTGATGAACCATTATTTTTCAGGATGCACTACTGAATAAAACACTATTTCTCACCCCAATAATATTAATATTTATGAAATACTAGAGGAGAAATGGTTGCAATTACTGCTAAATATTCCTCTGGGAAGCGAAGGTATTTTTTGTGTGTATAACCTCATACCAGGGAACATCCTGAGTGGAGCAGCTCTCTACTCTGTCCTAGTTGAACCAGTTACTCAAGGAAAATTAAAAAGTCACAACTCCATCTCTTGAAATTCCCCTTTTAATTTGTCCTGGTATTGAGCAAATGTAGGTTTTGCAGGGACAACTTGGTTCATTACATAAGTCATTTTCTTCGTAAGAGCAGTAGGGATCAGTTGGGTTAATGTACTTTTCACTTTTAGAGCTCTTGTATTGGAATGACTACCATTCCATTTGAGCATTTTTCTTTGGTATTTTTTAAGGTAGAGACCATTTTTGTAATGAATATGTTGAGAGAATGAAATTGAATGGGTGTAAGTAATTAAATCATGTAGGCATTTTAGTTTCAGGGAAAATGGACAGAAAAGAGCAACAATTTCTTCATCAAAAAGGTCATTAATTTCAAATAATAAGCCTCACAAGTAACATGCATATTCATTTTAGAAGAGTGGTTTTGTCAGGTAATGTTTTACTCATTATGTTGACCCTCACAACAAACAGTACCACTACATTGTCCTTACAACCCTATGCAGTGAACCACCGGTCCTGTGCTGGGGGATATTTTGCAACACATCCAGTGAGTTGAAGTCCCATTCACTGGGTCACATACATGGTTCACATTCATCACAGCATACATTATTAGTCATTACAGCTCCATGGGTACTAAGATTGGAAAAATGTGGGCTTTTGTCTGCCGAACACTTGTTCATAAAAAGGATCATGGGTACTGTTTATTTGACTGTCAGTGGAGTCCAGTTGTAAAATGGTTTTGTTTGAATCGTGGCATCACAGGTTAGAAATGTTTTCATTTTCAGCTGGTTTCTGTTTCTGTTTTGAAAGCATTGCAACCTGCTATATGGCCCCTTGGGCTGTGAATTACAGACCTTTGGTTTTACAGAATATCAGATTTGTACCCCCTAGAAGGCTGCAGTAATGCTAACTTCTATTAGGGTGTGAAACAGCAATCCCTGGTTCAGAACAGTCTTGATGTAGCAATAATAATGCTCAGTGCTCAGTTGTTTGTTTGTATTCTAGGAATGTGTTGTACAGTGCATGCTATAAAAGGCATTTATTTGTTTTTGTTTGATTCAATGCAATACAAATGATTTGATTGGTGGATTTCAATCGGATGTAATGGAAGTGTAGTTCTGTATGCATAATTGCTGTATGCATATTTGTCAGTAGTTACTGAAGGGTAAATTACTGTTTAACTGTGCCCATCAAGTAGGATATTTTACCTCTCTTTCATTGAACTGTACCAGATAATATGTAAATGAAGATAGGCTCAATAAAAAGTTTTAAGATAATTTTTTAAGATATAGGTAGACCTTGCCAAATGGTGCAATGGAAGTGCAGAAGTGGCAAAGGGTACCCTCATAACCATTGTGATTAAACAAACCCCACTGGACGCAGTTCTCAATCATATCGAGGACATAGAAAGTGTTTGTAGAGGGTGAGTTTGTAGTAGGACGCTGGATCTTTCTATTGGGATTTTAATACTCAAAGAGTAAGGAAAAGGAACAATAGAATGATGTAATGTTCAGAACGTTACCAATTTTAAGTTTTTCAGAAAATTAGTTTCAGGCTTTTTAAAAGATAATATTTTCAACTTTCCAAATTTTGATGCCATGTCAAAAGAGACAATGATTTTTGTTTTGTCCACTTAATAAGTGGTCAGTGTACAAATCTGTCCACCTACTACATGTAGCAGTCTATAACTCTCTCCCCTTTCTGCATCTAGCAGTCAGTGTAACTCTCTCCACTTCCTGCACCTAGCAGTCAGTGTACAAACTCTGTCCACTTACTGCACATAGAAGTCAGTGTAACTCTGTCCACTTCCTGCACCTAGAGGTCACTGTAATTTCGACAGTAGTAGAATAATAAGAATGTTTCTGCTTTTATAAAGACAGGGCTTTTTTTGCAGCAGTGCTCTGGATTAGTTAGTTAGATAGATAGAGTTTTACAGCCCAGTTTCCAACATATTTGTTCAAATCGAGCTGACCACAGCCATTTTTCCAGTTGTGGCTCACTGGCTTGTTTGTCTTACTCCATTGCTTATGCAGAGAATCACCCACAGTGGCAGTAGGTTCCTTTTTTAGAGTTTTTGGTATGACTGGATCTGGGAAGTGAACCTGGGCATTTCGTGTGAGAGGCGGATGCTCTTACCATTAGACCAAACACACGGTCAGCAGTACTGCTCTGGACCTTTAAAGTTCAGGTTCTAGAAATACTGTAGTGTGTTATGAAATTGAAATACCAAATTTGAATTTAATCCAGAGACTTTGATGTGAAGTAGATGAGTTTACCTTAATTGTACTACTATTATTAATAATGCAGAGAAAACAGGTGTCAATGGCTGAATGTTTACATTGAATATTTGCACTGTACAGTTGGCATGGTAAGATTGATAACAAAGTGTATTGAATAATTGATAAATTACTCAAGTTTTCAATATGCTTGTCATATTTGTTAATCCTTTTTGTAATACTTATTCTTCTAATGTGTTGTTAATTGAGTAAACATTAGCACAGATGTCAAGTAAGTGTCAGTAGAGCATCTTTTAGGTAAAGACAGTCTTAAAACAGAGACAATTTTTAATCATTAACTTTACCTAAAGAACAGGCAAACCATTGAGCCTGTGTTTCAAATGAAAACCAGCCTGAAAATACCACCTCCTTCAAGCAGAGATGCAGTCACCCCAACTTGAATAAGTATAGTAGTCGACTGTTCTGTTTCATGGTTGGCTCTTTGGAGTCATGTGACAATGGTTTTTCTCCTGTGATAAGAAGTTTACCAGAGTAACTGCTTGGTACACAATATTGACGTCCTTAAAATATTATCAAAAATACTTTACTAGAGTAGGGAAAATTGGCCATTGAGCAACAACTGAAAAAAAGTTTGTGGCTGGTCTGACTTGGTCAACATGTCTCACTAAGTGAATTTCATAAATTGTTTTCATGCTTATCATGTGAATGCATGTCCAGGCTCTCCAGTGTATCTGTAAATCCTATGGAAGCCCATAGCAAACCAAAGTGGTAAATATTGGTTTATTTTAAAGAACCAAATGGTATGCTGTGACTTATAGTGACCACCCTCATTTGGAAAGCTTTTGAATGTCAGTCACTGCAAACCATATGAAAACATAAAGTGTTCACTTAAACTCTGGAATTGTCACCACCAAAATAAAATAGGTATGGTTTGTTGGTTTTTGTCATTCTTGCAGTCTCTTACCGTCATATTTAGACCTATTGGTGAAATAAATAAGGAAACATTTACAATGATTTGTAGTCATTGCCCTTGAGAAAGTGGATATTCTTTGGTCATACAGGCCATTGACATCAGTTTAAGTTTTTACACTGGTATGGCAACCGACAAGCAAGGTCCCTTGAGATTTCTCAATTTTGCAGGTGCAATACAATTAAACTCCTTTGAAAATTTAAAAGTGTGGTAGGTGTGCTGTTTAATTAAACTTTAAAATATTTATCTGAGTTTCTATTCTTTCTTTATGTGTGCAAATAATCACACTCCTTACAGTGATTTTTTGCAAGTGTTGGCGGTGTGCAATCTCACCTGAGCACACCTCAAAATCCAAATTAGCTCTCCAGCCCATTGATATTATAATATAGTACTTATTTTGCATAAATATAACATCTCAGTGACTGTATATTTTTTACAGACACTTGAAAGAAGAAAAGAAATGCCCCCACCCCCCCCCCCACCCAAAAAAAAAAAACATTTGAAAACAAACTTTCCAACTAATCATCAAGTATTGCAAACTTTTACTCTGCAAGACAATTAGAAAGTAAAGCAAAGTTGAAGATATACTCACAGAGTTACATGAAATTTCCTGTTCAGTCAAATTTTTGTGATGTGAGCATCCATGACTATACAGTAGAAAATGCATTACAGTTAATAGTAAGCAAACATTGGCCAATGTTTGTATCTTTCTGTCCATTCTCATAGTAGCCCATCCAGGGACTTACATTTACTTGATCAGATGAAGAATTTGACAGAAAAATGTACCTGAATATTACAATGGCAGGTACTATTCACAAAGTAAGTATATTGAATACATCCAATTACACAGAAATATATAATATTCACAGGCTTTCTTGTAAAGTTTTGCACAAAATTTTATAAAATTATTTTACTTCTCATGTCAGAGTTTGTTAGCAAAAGCTGGCAGCATTGCCATCACAAGTGTAGTAGCACTCACTTCCAAAGCTATTAAGATTTTTTTTCCAAAAGCACTTTTTCGATCTAAATTTTTGTGTGTTTTATCTCTACAGATTTTTGCACCTCTTCTTATTAAAGATGAAAAGTGGAATAGAACATTTGATCCTAAACTACAAAGTCTCCTGAGTGAATTACAGGCTGGAATGAGAAGTCAGCTACGAAAGTCAGATGCATCTCAAGATAGATCTGTCAACCAAGATGATAATAACTTTGCTGGTTGGTGATTGATTTCATTATTTACAAAATAATCAGCAGGAATGACTGTTAAGTTTGAAATTCTACTGGTCAATGAAAATTGCAATTTTGCAGTAGTTTATTTTGTTCTTTGGTGATAACACACATCAGCAGGATTTCTACCAATATTGGAATCAATCCTTCCCTAATTGTCTGTTGGTTCATTCTTTTATGGCTGAATAGTTTCTGCTGTTTGCAGCAAATCATAGCATGCTCATTTGTGATATGTACATTGAATTTTTTAAAGATTGGCTGAGATGAATTCCTGTGGTTCATCTCTACCAGTACATCTCTTCATGTGATTGTATGTAATGTATGAATTGTATCAAACTTGTCATGCATGTGTGAGTACGTCATAGTGTATTTTGTATGCAGTTTTCAATCCCTTTGATGGTGGTTAAAAGGATTTTTAGGTCTTGAAGTTTTGAGTTAAAATACTGAAAATAAATCCAGTTTCATCCAATTTAAGGTATTTCAATATGCCTTTGTTCACCAATGCTAGACTTCCTCTCAAAATTGCCAAGTTTCATTTTCGTAAGCAAAGCTGATAAGACTGCAGACTCACATTTTTACTATTGGCGGTGTTCAAACTTGTTGTCATTGCATACAGTAACAGAGTATGATTGTGTTGCAGCTTGACATTATAATATAGCTCCTTTAATTGTAACAGGGACACTTTTTTATAACTGATGTTAGAAATAAAAGTTGTAGCAGTTGGTTGGGCCCTTTTTGCATCATTGATACTCCAGTAAAATGTGCAGTATGATAATTCTCACATTAGGTGGGTAAATTTGCTTTCAGGTTTTTTTTTTATTGCAGAATTCAATTCTTGTTTTTTTATATAGGAATTCTCACTCCTGTGGACGAGTTCTATCACTGGTCTGAAATGGCCATGAGTGCAAGTAAAATGGAATCCAAGGAAAGAGCTGAGCAATTTAGAAATTTTCTAGAGCCTGTTTCTAGAGACTTCAGCAATCTAGATGGTCTTGCTCTAACTGGTGGGATTGATGTTGCAGAGACAGCACATGATGCATTTGATGATTTGTGGAGACAAGGAGAATTTCAACCGTATCCTGAAAAAAGGATGAAACATTTGATGGAGGTCACAGGTCAGGAACCAAAGTAGAAAATTATGCAAATGATCAAAAACAGCTGCATAAAAAGAAAAATGTGTGATTATACTGTCCACTTTCAACATGGATTTAAGTTGTCAATCATTCAAAACGATATAGTACAAGCTTATTTTAAAACAAAGTAAGAGCAGTATAGACAGGTGATCAAATTTGTTTTGAGTCTCTGTCCTGTTAGTTTATGTTTTATTTACAGTATGCCATTATTTTATCATTACCTCTAGGAAAAGATATGGTTTCTATGGCATCTAATGCTATCATCTTCTAAAGGTGTACCGTTGGTTTTTGTGCTTTAGTTGGATATTGCTTTGTGAGGCAAAAATTCCTTTTGAGAGGAAGTAACAATTGGAAGTCTTGTCTGCATGTCTGTTAGTTTGTCTGTCTGTCTCTCTGTCTTTCTGACTCTTTCTCTAAAATTGCTTAAAAATGCATGAAAGTGCAAAAACCAGAAAATAGTGCAATTTCAGTGGGAGAAGTAAATAAATTAGTGAATCACAGAACCGTATGTCAATGAATTCACTATTCGTAAAAGTTTTCCTAAATTGTAATCCATTGACATTTCTTTAGGTGGTTCATTGGGGCGTTTCATTCAGAGGAAGCTGTCTTCGTTCAACCTCTGGCATGACCCATATCACAAGGTGAAGGAATCACTTCAAGTGGGAATTTCCATTTCTGATAGATGGGTAGCTATATGTGAGAAGCTGACAGAACAGTTTTGGAAACGTGATCCTATTCATCCTTGGAAAGGGAACAAGTTTGTACCTGAGAATATTTCAAGTCTTTCAAAAAGACTTCAAGAAGTGAGCATTATGTATAATTTTGCTGGTTATTTTTGTTTAAGTGTTGAGTAGTTTGAATTGAAGAAACCTAGAGATGTCTTGGTTTTGTATTAAATCAGTGTATTGGTTGGCGTAGTCATTTCCAGCAAGGTATATTGCTGTGGTACTATGGACTGTGCACATGAAGATGAGGTCTCTTTTAAATTGATTTAATGAAGAGATAATTTGGGTAAACATGACAAATTTCTTACCCTATAAGATGTTTTACCCAAGTCCCTATCAAAGTTGAGGTTTGGTGGCTAATCGAATTCCACTGGACTTCCTGCTTAACTCACTCAAGCATGCTCCAAGAAACCACAAGCTTGGTAAGAGGGAACTAGCAGAAGGTGTAAGCAAAGGCAGAATAACAGGGTCAGATGTGCCACTGTTTGCGAGGTGTGAAAGGCAAGCAGTAGGGCAACTTCTTTTCTAGATTTTGTTGACCTTTGTTCCTTTTAGCAAAATTTTGTGGACGGAGTTTTTTATAGGCAGGAAACTTTGACAGGGGGGCTTGCAATATAACAAGTCCCTTTTTGGCTAGTTCCTCCTCAAAATTTATTTTCCATCTTAGAATGGACACTTTTTTGTTGCAGTACCGATTTTAAGTCCTTGAGTAAATGCAGCAATTTCCAGTGGTAAATAGTCTTTGGGCATGAGAAAAATTTGTATTTTTAGCTTACGCACCGATAGAATTTAAAGGCAGTCATTTGTCACCCCAAACTATAGTTTCAGTATACATATATCAAAACTCTCAATTGGTACACCTCTTTGATTTGCATCACATTCAAACAATGCATCATAGTTAAAATATACAGCATGGGCACTGGGAGTGTCTTGATTACACATTATGGACTTGTATGGCGACTGCGACAAGCCATGAAGCAATAAACTAGGATTGTGTCTGGATAAAGATGAGGTTTAGATAAATGTGGGAGGGACTAGAAATAAGTAGGTTGGGAGAATTGAAACTGTTTGGGATGATGAAAATGTGCCTTTAATATAGGTGGTATTAAATGACACTTATGAGAGAGTGTGGATGTGATAATCCATGCTGAAATTATAATTTGTCTTTTGGTAAATTGGTGTGTAGGGTCATACACAGGGCCTGTATGTCTCCTGTGGCAGAAGACACAGTTCCCTGGTAACCGCATAAACCTGAGAATGTAGGTCACTTATGTCAACATTTTTGTAACTCTTGATTCTCTTAGTATCTTAATTTGTTTTTGATAGTGATGAATGGGAGTTTGCTATTATTTTCTCAGCTTTATGATTATGCAGCCCTTTTGGACGACTGGGGTCATACAATATGCCCACGGTAATCCCTTCTAGTGCTTACAGGTGCCTAAAGGGGAGGAGTTGAAATGGATTAGGCCTGCATGTATTTGAAACTGAAGTTGAACAGTACTTTTTTTATCCAGCTGTCTCTTCATAATGCAGTTTGCATTGGTGTGTCTTTGAACCCCATCAAATTAGACTCTAAAAAAGGAACCTGATGCCATTGTGTGTGGTGCTCCGCATAAGTAATGGAGTAGGGAAAACAAGCCAGTGAGCCACAACTGGAAAAAAAGCTGGGTCGGCTCGACTTGAACCAATAGGATGGAAACTGGGCCATAAAACTCCACTTAACTAACTAACTAACTACACCCATGAAGTTAGCTATTAATATTAACTCTTTTTTGTTTGAAGGGCATTGACATGCATGTAGTGATGCATTTGCTGCAGCTGCAAATAGTTATGCTGGTCCTTATATCCTATAAATATTTTGCTGGGCAGACAATTGGCCTTATATATCACATAAATGAAAGCAAGTTGTCTGCAGGTCATGGCAGCCTGCAACTTTTCTACATTAACCAGGCCAGATTTTGAAGGAAACTTTTCGGATGTCCATCATATAACCTGGAACCAATTTGAGATTGTCCAAAAACTTTTTGGTTATCCAAATGAAAGTGAAAAATGATTGAAAAACAATATGCTATGTTTCTAGCATAGAAGACAAACATTTATTTGTGTTGTGTATTATTTCAATTTCTTTCTATTGTAAGGACAAAGTTAAGTAAGTACCAGTGTTTCAATGCCACTACTTCATTAAGAACATTTTAAAGCATTCTTTCTTTCAGATGTATAGAATTTGTCAATTTCAGACAACTTCAAAGAGAGAAAGTGATTGTTGGATGCAATTTTTGCATACCCATCACAGCTGATAGGACTGGTGCTGAATTTTAGCCCTATTAACTTACCACATTATCATCAGCTGACATAATGACAGGAATGTAGGACAACCTTAGCTGTTCTTAAAGCTCTGGCTACTACCCAGGCAGAGTGCCAGTATGAGTTGGTGCATAGCATAGAAAAAAAATTTTGGTTCCTTCAGATGTCAGAAAATGACATTTCCTGTTTTTCCAAGCTGTATTATTAGAGTCAAGATACTGTGATGATGTTGTGTATGACATGTGATTGATCCTGAAAATAAGATTGAAAAATATGAAATGCCCAGCATTGTGTAAATCTGAATGCAGGAAAACATGCTCGAAAGCCTAATTTCTGGCAGAAAATCATGGCACTAATGGCCACCCTAGCTTCCACTCGTATTTCTCATTTTTGCAACAGATGCAAGTATATACTCAATACCTTGTGGAGGCAACTTCCAGTCCTACTCAAATTTAACTCTTTTAGTGTCATTTTGTCTTAGTGGACCTTTTATATAGTACTCAACTGACATTTTTACAATTTTTAATTTTTACAGGTTCTAACATTGAGGACAATTCATGAGCAAGTGGTCCGTCTTTTATCATCTGGGGAACAACAGGAGCTGAGAACAAAAGCATCTTTCTCCCCCTTTACAGGAATTGATCCCTTACAATACAACCCCTACACTGAACCCCAGTGGCAAGCAGCAGTAACACAGTATGAACGAGGTAAGAGAGCTAATGTGGTTCTGGGTCCTGCAGGATATTGATGTTTACATAAACATACAGAGAGGGCAGGCCTTTGGTACAATAATGAAAAAATACCAACCTTATAAGAAATTTCATATAACACATATGAACTTGTACTGTGTATTAGAATGTCTTTGAATAAGTCAGCTGGGAAATATTTACAAGCAGTGCATCTTGGGAATGGGTTAAAAGTGATGTGGTACCTTTGTGACAATCTTAAGCACCATCTGGAATTTGCACACTGTTATTACCTATGCAGGTGATGTAAGTGCAGGAATAATGTATTGCTTAGTGGACTGGTTGTCAAGGTACATTTGATCTTTTGACCTCTCCAGCTAGAAGTGCCAAATTTCCAACTTTGCTATAGACTGCATAGTAGAAAGGGTTTTCATCTTTAATTTAGGATCAAATTAATTTCACAAGCTGGATTGAGTCATGTAAAAATTTGTTAAACTTTTAGCATAGGTTTGATTAATCATGCTATGAGCATGTAATATAGAGTTTGAAATTCATCTTGGAGAAGTTAAGGAGTTTTGTATGGTAAGAAATAGCAAACTCTCACTCACTGATCTGTTGGTTGTCACCCTCCTAGCATGGATGTAGCTCCCTTTAAGCAAAAGCTTGTAAGTTGGTCTTTTCAATTTGGCACTTTCCATGCCATGACTGCAGAGAAGAAGGGCTCCAGTGTCCACCTCTAATCAATTTAACGAATTGGCAAATCACAGAGAGGAGTAAAACAACTTGACATGATGCTAAATTGATCAGTTTTTTACAAGATGTCATTTCTTTGTCCTTCAACTCACTTACTGTAGCATCCATAACAAAACATTCATTTTCTATATATGCAGCTAAGTTAAACAGAAGTCACCAAATCTTTTGGATATAAAATTTGTAGAGTAATAAAATTTCCAGATTTAAATGAGCACTGGATACCAGCAACATAAAAAAAACTCAGTGTATTTCATTCCTGGATGATATTTACAAGGTCAAAACACGTTATCTTAAATGGAAGTACTGCATTTAGAATACACCAACATGGCACACAAGAACTGTAAGCAGTGTTAGGGAAAGGACTTAAACAAAAATTCTCTCTTTATTTGTGAAACGTGGCCACTAGGTTTGTTTTAATGACTACTACCCCAGTAGAAGTGTGACTGAAATTTTGAAAGATGTTGGGTGGGATAGTCTTGGAGATAGATGAACTGTCAACAGGCTATCTGTGTCCCACAAAGCCAGACTGGGGCCTCCTATCCTTGCCAGTTAATATCCTATGTGCAACTGATCCAGTGATCTTCAAGGCATCATTATTCCAGCAGCTTCATAAATAGTTCAAGCAACAAGGACTGCTACAAATATAGTTTTTCCCTCATACAGCCAGAGACTGTAAGTCACCCCCCAAAAAAGTATAGATCTAGAGCATCTAGACCATGCTACATTTTTCTGCTACAGTAGAAGTGGTACAAAACAAAATTTACTGTTTATTGATATATTTAGTCACTTGTGCTTCCACATCCATCATGGCTGTTTGCTTACCCTTGTGTTCCAAATGGTGCTATGAATGTGGAACCAAATAGCTGTTCAGTGGGATGACTAATTTACATTTTGCAGGTGCTGCAAATCTCAACATTTTTGGAGCTACGTTCAAGATACAGACATGAAAAATGTGTTAAGGGCCAAAGATTGCAAGTTTTGGGGATTAAATTTTTAGTTATTTTACTACATGATCTTAGCTATAGGCAAAGGTCATTTGGGGTTGTGGATGGCCAAAAAGTTTAAATGTTGTTAACATGGTATTTTGAGCATGGAAACTTGGAAGAATCCCATTCTTGACATTGGTCATCTGCATTGGGAGTAGATGATTGATATATTTTTGCAGAGGGCAAAAGGTCACTGGGGTCACTGAGGGCAACAGAGGTCAGAAGACTAAAACTTGGTGGACACTTCATCTCAAGTAATGAAAGTTTGATGACTCTTACATTGCATGTTAATGACCTACATTGCTATAACTGTCCTTGTCATTTTGGTGGATGTCAAAGGTCAGGGAGCATTAGGGGCCATTACACTTATGAAGGTGAAAACTTTGTGAATACAATAGGCCTATCTAGCATGGAAAAGTAATAACCTGATAAGTTGATAACATAGAGTTATTTTGGCTGAAAAGTCTTCGAACAGTTGGGCAAAAGAAAACAGGTTCATTGCAGACCATTGCTTATTTTCATTATTCCCATTATGCATTGTGTGTATTTAGTGTGGCTATTTTGTTTTTGGCTTCAAACCTGTGCTAAATCAATCATAAGGTAACTGTAACATGATCTTGTCTGACCACGTTATTTGACCAGCCATTGTGTTGAGCTGGAGAAGTTCATTTATTGTTGATTGAATTTCTAAATAGGATATTAGCTCTTAACCTTCAGTAGTTGAGTTCTTTACCAACATATTTGAAAAAGACTCTCAGAGGTAACATCAGGAAGGGTGGAGTTGAAGATAGAAGTTGAGACGCAGTAGAAAATAATTTTTGTTGACACACCTTTTACTTAAAAATGATTTCCATGTAGCCGGAAAGTTGCTACTGCGTGATAATGTCAGTATGCTTTTCATGCAATGATTATATCTATCACTTAGTTTTAATAGTATAATTCTAGAATTTGTTGTTTTAATAACCACTTCAAGTTTGAGCATAAAATGTTCAGTATCAGGATACTATAAATGATAAATCCCTGCTACAAATACTTAAATGACAACACTGCAATAGCTAATGTACCTGCTGGTATTGTATGAAATACTGTATTTTCATGATATGGGGAGTTTGTCTCATATTTCATTTTCATGCATGAAGCTGTACTGGACAACCAAAATGAGGTTTTCTCTATTCTGTTGTGTCTTTAAAAACTTGAATGCATAGTTTATACAATGTTTAGAGGTTATCATTAATCACATATTTACTCAAGTATTGTGATTCAGCGACATAGCTGCTCCAGTTGCTTGAAGTTATCTGAGACCATTAAAGTACAAAATGAGGAACCTGTAAAAGGGGTTGGTTGGACATTATGATCTTGTATTCCTGTATTCTTGTATTCCAGATATGAAGTATGTGGACATAGTTTACCTGGCTGAAAGGTCATTTCATATCAGGTTAAATTAGATGGAAAACATGAGGAACTTGCCCCATTACAGTTAGGTTGCAAATTTGAGCTCTTCTGGTCCTTCTCTCAATATAGCTTTATCTATCTTGTCTCTTAAGCAAATTAGGCTCATCTTCCTTATTTATCTCTTCATTGATACACCAAGCTCATTGAAATGTGAAAGTTTATTTACTAACACTATGAAAGTCAAAGAAGTATACTGAGTTACACAATAGGCAAACAATTTCTCAGTTAAAGTAGCTATAAACTGAGGTGTAAGAGGATGTGAACTGTTTGCCAAGCCAGTCAGCTGAAAGCACCTGCCCATGAAGGCTGGTGGCAGGTCTCTTGAAGCTACCTAACTTCAAACATATCTGGTAAATTGTTTCTGCTTTATTAAGTTTTAGTATGGTGCACAATATTGTGTACCTCACTTAGTGTTACAGTATTATTGTAAAAATTGTTCTCTATGAATTTGATCATTTTTGAGCATGAAATGCATCAGGATATTAACAGTAGATGGATAACCTTTTTATGAAAAGTGCCAAAGAAGGACCGCGTTTACATCAAATATCATCAGCAACATCCACAAAGTATTGAGATTCTGCAGCATCGCTGCTCTAGTTGTTGAAATTTTGATAACTTTTACCTGTTTATTCTTGAGAAGCCTGCATTAGATTTCCATGCAGCTTTCACTGCAATGCTTAGAATAAGAGCTCCTCTAAAATATCAAAACTTTATTTGACCTTAAACCCTTCTATTAAAGGCTCAAAATTTAATTGCATTTTCCCAAATGTTGACTCATTGCCTTCTCTGCAAGAATACAGTTCAGTTTATGTAAGGGCAAATCAGTGGCACAATGTTGAAAATACATAATATTAGCCCTCTTTTCATTCTTTTTTAAGTCATATGAAAATTGGCATGCAGTTGTAGAATGCATTTGTGAAAAGACTGGATACAATTCTGTGGTGTATGTTGTCCTAAACATAATGGACATTCCAGTTTAGTATTAATATTTTGAGTTCTGAGACCCAAAACATTTTTTTAGTTCAAAATTTAAATTTTTTTCTCTCCAGCTATGGCCCCTGCTGAGCAACGTGTTGCTGGTAAACTACGCTCTTTATTTCGAAGTCTTGAGGGCAATCCTCATCAACTACTTAGAGAATTCCAGAGATTCAAGGAGCTTGTAAGGAGGGAAAATGTCAAAAAAGAACTTGTTGCAGAGAGGTGAGGCTTTTTAATTTTCAGCCCATCATATTTTCTTGATTTTTTAAATTGGTCAATGCAATTATTTTTTTTAAAATGTGGGTGCAGAAGTTTGATAAGATTGGGAAAAAACAATATGGTAAGATGTTACAGATGTATTGTTTTGGAGGATGCTTGTCACTGTTTTACCATTGCTGTCATTCCCTTTAAGGGAGCGTTTAGCATTAAAATATCAGTCCCTGGTATGACTTCTCAAGTGTTGCAAATTTATTTGAAAAAGACTTTAGATGGACAAGTCCATCAAAGTTTACAAACCTTGATTTATACAGCCACAAAAACAGAATCGAAACAATAGTCCCTTTTAATCCTCTGCTTTCTTCCATCAGTTAGCAGGTGTTTGCTTTTTCCAAAAGAAAAGTTATTCCTTTACCTTGCTTTATCTTTTGGTGACTTCCAGCAGTTTGGTAATTGATACTCATCAAGGTTTTCTCATCCAAATGCCCAATTTGACACTTATTTGGTAAACATTGAGTATTTAGTTTTCATCTTTTGCTTTTTCATTAAACTGTCCACTCTACAGGATGAAGCTTTTTAAAGCAACAATTTTGCTATACCACAGCCATGAAATGTTTTTTGCTGAATACAGTCAATCAGATTCAGAAGAACTGTACTGACTGTAATATCAAGTGGTTAGAGAATCCAACTTGCAACCAGGAGGTCTTGAGTTCATGTACTGTCCAGGTCATACTGAAAACTGTAAAAATGGAAACTACTCTCAATTGAGTAGGGAAAACAAGCCAGTGAGCCACAACTGGAAAAAAGGCTGTGGCCTGGCACAGACTTAAATCAATTGGTTCAAAACTGAGCTGGGAAACCTCATCTAACTATCTAACAGAAGAACTCATAAATATTTGCAAAGCAAAATAAAAGGGCAGGAATATTATGTGCAAACTAGTGTTTGTTTGAGAGGGGGAGCATGTAGGGGCATTTGAATCAAGATCCATGCAATGTTTTACGTCTGCTTTCAGTTAACGCTTTCTCTAGTTAAACTACCTTTCAGTCAAGTCCATATTACTCCTCTCTTCTTTCATGTACAAATGGATTGGTCTTGTGGTAGAACATCGGTGCTCCTCATATGGTATGCCCAGGTTTGATTCTCAGGTCAAGTGATACCAAAGGCTTAAAAAGTTGAACCTACTGTTGTTGTGCCTGATGTTTGGCATAAGTACTGTAGGGGGCACTGGGTTGTGCCTCACAACTAAAAAAATGCAGTGCACTTTACTAGATTAAATGAGAAGGTTATAAGTTAGGGAATAAATCCATATCTAAACTCTGGGACTTGTAAAGTAGAACATTATAATGTGTTGTTTGGAGTTAAACCTGTTGCTGGATGCACTAGGACTGCATCCTCATGTGTCACTTATATTAACCTTTCAAGCATGCATCATCCAATAGTTATTCATTATCAATTGGTGTTTAAAGTTTAAAACTTTCCAGGAGAGTATGCACTGTCATCTGAGGCAGATTCCTTATATGACTTTATTGTTTTAACATTCTGTAAGTTATTATTTTCAATTGACAGTGTAAATATTCCAAAGGCACCACTCTTATAGTCTTTACATGTTAAACAAAACCGTCACTATGAAGCCATCAAGAAGGGGCTCACTTTTGGAAATTCCTACATTACTTCTCTTTTTCACATATAATTCCTCATCAGGGAAACACTGCTAGGACAGCTTCAAGTCTATCTGAAATCAATCAAGGATGATTTTAATCTCCGTACAAGTGAAAGCAAACCACCTTCTGGCAAAAATCTCCCTGAGGTTGTCAACAATATTGTCTGGGTTCGCCAACTAGAGGCTAAAGTGAGTGTTTTGCACCTCAGATTAGAGTGTGTTTTCATCCTTTAATTGTCCTTAATAATTTCTGTAAAAGTTATCAGCATCTTCAGTATGTTAAACTGACTGCATGGTCAAGTGATTAGAGTATCTGACTTGCAGCTGGGAGGTATGGAGTTTGACACCTAGCCGAGCAATACCAAAGACTTGAAAAAGGAACCTACTGCCATCGTGATGGGAGCTTAGCATAGGCAGTGTAGTAGGGAAAACAAGCCTGCCAGTGGGCGATAACTGTAAGAAAGGTGTGACTTTAAGCAATGGGTTAGAAACAGCTTTAAAAACTTATTCAACTATCACTGTGATAAACTATTAGCTTTCTTTCTTTAAGTGTATTTGACACTACATCTGCTGGTGTTGTGTGGGCATATAGCATGCATAGAAATATATGTGCATGTTAGGTTTGGCTCATTCAGCTATCTCTCATTTTCATGCAGAAAGAAAATGAATGAAAATCTACATTTCGTTGTGATTAAAATGTTAGCCCACCTCTGTCGTCAGGTATCAGTGGTATCATTTGTTTGTAAACAATTGGGGTCTTTTCCTCCTTTAAAATTGAAAAACCTACCACAATTTTTTTCAAAGGAGAGAATTTTTATGTTTCATTTAGAAGCCTAGCACTTACACTGATGTGCTGTCAGATAACCAGTTTTGTATAAAACTTGGATGTGTCATAATGCTACTAATTTTAAGTTTATATTGTTAACAATGTTTTGTATGCTTTTCTTTATAACCAAACTTGATATTTCTGTCACAATTTTAAGGCAAACATCATTAATCGACAAATTGATTCCAAGACAGTGAAATTAAACTTTATCTTATTCATGGACTTTCAATATTCGTGCTGCTTCTGGTTAGGGAGTATTCCTCAACTGTTAGCAATTGAAGAAAAGCAGCTAGTAAAATTGAATTTTGGAATACTTGCAAGCAAGCCACTCACTCCATCAGATATCTTTCAAATGTCACATCCCAAGGTCTGACCTTTTTGTTACTTTACACATGAAACAAATGTATTAAATTGGTTACAGATTGTTTAATTTACAATGTTGTAGAGAAATTATCTGCTGCAATTGCACGCACCCACCACAAGATGAGATGAGAAGATGAGACACAAACAGTGCTTGTCATCATAACACACACACTCAATGGGGATTTTTCTGTTGACATAATTATATGTGATATAATACACAAAATTTGTATTGACAGTGTTGGCAGTTGTAATTGGCTGTGTTGGCAATGCTAATCAGCCAATCACAACATAGCATCCATGAGGCTAGAACAGGTATATGCCATGTTCCATTGAGCTCTTGAACAAGGTGTTATCAAACTTAAGGGCATATTTTTTATGCAGAGCAGATAAAAAAATTGAAACTTTGACCTAAACATGCAGGTCTTTCAGAAATATAGCATGTTTCTAGCAAGTCCAAAGTTTTACACTTAAGATATGCCAGGTATAAACCTAGATGTGCAGGTATGGTGGGGACAATCTGTGCATAGGGCAGTTAGTGCAGTCATGTAGGAAGTCTCATTTTGTACAGATCAAAGCCATTCATTATCACCCCAAAGAACATTTTTACCCTGGGTAAACCAATATTTTCAACGTGCATAGCTTTTTTATGGACATCAATATTAAGCAAAATGCAGAATAGCTCATGTTTCACAGCATGTCTTGAGAATGTTTGTTTTCTCACCAGGATATACCCTGAAGTAAAAAAACTAGGATTGTGACTGGATAAGGATTTGGTTTTAGATAGCTGTGGGAAGGGCTTGAAGTACTGGAGGTGAAGTAAAGGAGATTGTGGGGATTAGATCTGTCTGGGGTGATAAATACCTGTTTCTAAGCAAGTATCAAATAATACATGCAGGAACCAAGCCCAATGTCTTGTTACACCTTCTTTCATTCTTTAAATGCTTCCACAGGTTGAACAAACCTCAAATGTTGCATCAGCCCTGCTTCAAGATTTGAATGGTTTTGGGAGATTCCAAAGAGAGGCAGCAGATTTATCTGATGAGCTTCGTAACTGGTGTCAAGACCAGTTTGACAGCTGGTCAAGAGAAGTACAAGCTGCAATTGAAGACAAGAGGAATTCCATAAGGTAAATGAATTATAAGAACTATTTTGATGTGTTACACTTTTCTTGGTTCAAAATTGATTTCTGTTTTTATTTTTAGAGAAGTAGGCATAGGTTCCCTTTAAAATGTATGTATTTAGGCTACCCTTGCTCCTTCCCTGATACTACAAAGATTTCTGGGCCCTTTTCTGGGTATTTTTACTTCATTAAGTGCACATTAAGATAACACTCTTTTGCCCAGTGGACCATGAAATTGCAGATAGGGTGCATAGAACTCTTTTTCAGGAAGCTGTATGTGACTACATATGGCAGCTTTGTGCTGTTGTCTGTGTTAACTTCAGTGTAGCCAGTCAGTGGGACATGTGAGCATTGTTACACTTAACTTAACCATGAATGTGCTGTATGGGAAACATTGAGCCAATTTTTTATGGAGTACAGTAATGATGACCTCTTTAGATGAGAACTGTTTCAAGTATAAAAGTTCTGTACACATTGATCTTTCCAGACTGGAAGATGTGAATATTTCTTTGTGATAGTTAAAAGTTCAATTGTTGCATTTTTTTCAGTTTGCAAATGAGCGGAAGACTGATGGAGTTTGAAAGTCGTAATAACGAGCTAGTAGTACACTACAGTGATAGACTTGTCACTTTGATGAGGGAGGTTCGTCAACTTCAAGCTCTTGGATATCCAGTGGCTGCTAAGATTCAGCACACAGCTGCCACTGCACAGAAGTTTTACAAACATGGAGTGATCCTGAAGCAAGTGAGTACATAACTACTATTGGTTAGAAACTTCGGTTGCAAGAACGTTCATTTCGTGGAAATGGTGTAGGGCAGTATTTTTGAACAATTTATGTCATACTACCATGTATGGTACTAGTTACAAAGGTCAGTTGCTTTGATTTAACTGATGTGTTCTAAGTTGTTATAATTAGGAGGATCTGTAATGGCCTGTGATTGTGTACATATGATTACAGTGAAAACAAAGTCATGGTGAGAGTGTAGCGCTAACTCAGGGTTTGTGTGGTTCGGAAAAGTCATGAAAATTTATTTTCATTTTCCAGGTCTGGCATAGTCATAGAATTATTTAAAAATAGTAAAAGTTGTAGAAAAGACATGAAATTTAGCCCAGGTCAATCTTTTAATGTTTTAAGAAGTAAATAAATTTACTCATTTATTTGTCAATCTTGTCATGCAATTAATGTTTTATCAAAACTAGGATATAATTTGGTCATGAAATAGTCATGGAAAGTCATGACATTCTATTTTTCTTAAGTTGTAGAAACCCTGTTAACTTGTAAGAAGGTCAAATTAATTTGGGGTGTTATTTATTGAAATAATGTAATATATATCACCCACCTTACCAGAAATCAGGTAAGGCAGATATCCATCAAGTTTTTAATGGTTATATTGATTCCCTGCTTTTCATTGTTTGGAGTTTTGTGATAGATTTTAGAATTTCCCCTATGAGCCTTCTTATGTTTCTCATGATAGGTGGCACACTTCCACAATACTATTGCTGAACAGATGATCCCCAGTCAACAAAACATGATGCTACAGTCTGCCTTGGCCTTTGAAAGAGTCATTAAAAACCCCAAAGGGGGTAGCAAAGATGGGGGTTCTGGCAAAGTACAGGTGACCTGGGATAATCCTGAAGAGCTTGAAGCTTACATCGCTAAGCTGCAGGGGGCAGCAGAGAGGCTGACCAGTGAGAATAGACGTTTGAGGAAGTGGCATTACATTCTAAGTGATAAGGTGAGTCTTGATGAGGTTTGTAATAAGCAACAAATTGATTGGCTGAATTGACTCTGTTATTGTCTAGCAACTCTTGAAGATAAGTTTTTAGTGCTGCATATTACAAAAAGATAACAAAAACCAGTCCATTACTACAGTGGTCAGTTGTGTGAGGTAAATGAAGAAACAGTTAATTATTACAATACTGAAACACTGACCTTTCACAGTTTCTTAAGAGAAAAGTTGTGTTTACAAAACATGTGGGCAGGATAGAATGTTGGTGTGCATTTTTTTGGCCACAGTTAAACAAAATGATGTATACCAAAATCCTATCCCACAATCCTTTTTTTTGCAGTTTGGAGAAGGGGGCCATGATTGGAGGGGGGAATTTGTCTGAGATCCTGTCATTATAAATAGCAGTTTAATTATCTGTTGACTTCCTGTTGATGCAGTTTCATGTTAGTACATGTGTTTGACAAAAATTTATCTTGCCATGAACTTAATGTCCTGTCATTTGTTTCATTCCTCGTAAATCAGGTCACCCAGTTGATGTCAGTTGACCTTCTGAGACAGCAAACTCGTTGGAAGGAAGGAATGCAAGAAATTAGGGGCATCTTTGCAACTCTGGAGAGCCAAGTAAGTCTGTCAAGTAGATGGTATTTTATGACACCCCAACATGAATGTGTTTGTGAAGTGTCAGCTAAGTAAAAAAAAGCAATGTTCAAATATGGTTTTCATCTATTCAAGATCATTTCAAAAATGGTTTAAATACAGTTCAGCTCCTCCTCTTCAGTTGCCTTTTTTGACTGGTGGGTAATATTGTGGGGGTATTGTAGAACCTACAGCCCACAGGGGGTCAAGGTCAAGTTAGATACCAAGGGAAATTGAGTTAACAGTTTCCTCTTATGACAGGTGGGGAATACTATAGGTGTATTGTGCAACCCCTTGACCACAGGGGGTTAGGGTCAAGTTAGATACCAAGGGCAATTGAGTTAACAATTTTATGATTCAGGAAGGAGCATTTTCATTTCAACTCTGTCCTTTCTTTTGCAAGAAGTTTTTCAGAAGGATTGTTATCCTGTTAGGCGAAGTGTGGTATGAAAATGGCTTCAAAAATGGTTTAAATACAGTTCAGCTCCTCCTCTTCAGTTGCCTTTTTTGACTGGTGGGTAATATTGTGGGGGTATTGTAGAACCTACAGTCCACAGGGGGTCAAGGTCAAGTTAGATACCAAGGGAAATTGAGTTAACAGTTTCCTCTTATGACAGGTGGGGAATACTATAGGTGTATTGTGCAACCCCTTGACCACAGGGGGTTAGGGTCAAGTTAGATACCAAGGGCAATTGAGTTAACAATTTTATGATTCAGGAAGGAGCATTTTCATTTCAACTCTGTCCTTTCTTTTGCAAGAAGTTTTTCAGAAGGATTGTTATCCCGTTAGGCGAAGTGTGGTATGAAAATGTAAATATTGATGACAAACCATTACAAAGTAAGATGCTATTTCCAAGTTGTAGCCGTTATGTATGATGCTATCTCTAACTTTTGTCAGGGCTACAAGTCTTCTGATATGAAGACTTGGAAGATGCATTGGGATCGCCAGCTGTATAAGGCCTTGGAACATCAGTACCAGATGGGACTTGAAGGACTAAATGAAAATTTACCAGAGATCAGAGTGGAGTTGACTTACAGGTTAGTCATGTATGCTTCTGTAAATGGGATGTGTGAATGAACATCATGCAGTTGTTGTCAGAGTAAAGGGGATTTTTTTGAAAGTTATCAAAAGAGCCAATACATATTGTGGATAATCAGTTTATTCGATTTATACTGTCCATCCCCACCTGAGTATTTAAAAAGTATAATTTGCAAACTTTTTTAGTGAAAAGTTCTTTTGTAAAATTTTTCCTTGATAATTTAGGTGGACTGAGGTCTTGGTTTTCTGTACTTTTTTTAATGAAGGGCATTTAGGCAAGACTAAAAAATGAAAATGGAAAGATCTGTTACATTTTCTTGTAGGGAGGGTGCAGCAATTCCTTTGTTTATTTTTTTTTTGTTTCAAAGGAATTTTTTGTCAATGTACAAGACTTCTCAGTGAAAACTTCGTTTTGTTCTTTCAGACAACACAAACTCCAGTTCAGGCCACCCTTTGAGGAGATCAGAGCCAAGTATTACCGTGAGATGAAAAAGTTTATAAGTGTACCATTTCACTTTCGGGGGATTGGAGATACAGGGGAGACACTCATCTTCCCTTTAATAGTAGAGCGTAATGCTCCAGGATTTGCTCTGGTCTACAAGAAAGCGGAAGAGCTGTTTAAAAGGCTGAAGGAAACCAAGAAAATATTCAAGGTAATTGTATACTTATATGAAAACATGGATAACGAAAATCATCAAATTTTATGGCAATAGGTCTTTATTACATGATATTTTGTATCGGTGTAAGTCACATTATCAGTACATGTTTGCAGTAAGTGTTAAAATGACCTAAAACTTGGTGAAAGTAGTTATAGTTGAGGTAATTTGAAGAAGTCTGGTCCTTTTTATCTGTATCTGTTTTAATTTTTCTGTATTTTACTTCAGGAATGGGTTGTCACTGGCTCAGCTGATCTGGAAAAACTCATCTCTGAACATCTGAAAGTACCTGCTGACTGGGAACAAAATTTTAAGGCTCTAAAAATAAGGGGGAGGGACTCAGATAAACTTCCAAGGTAAGGTTTTATTGACCTATGTAATTTCTGTTAAGTTGCATGTTGTTATTGTAAATTTTTCATGCAAGTCATAGTTATATCATACTTGCCAACTGTTCTGTTTCAAGGCAAACTGTTCCATTTACTGAGCTTTAAAAATGCATAAAAATGAGGATGTTCCATTTTTCTGACTGAAAGTATTAAAATGTAGAATACTTAAAAATAATCCAAAAAATCACACAGGAATAGCTTGGCAAAAGTGATGTTAATCTCTGCATACACCTAAGTGATGTTCTTGTACATTAAAAAAGAAAAAAGATCTTCTGACAGATGATTTCTGGTATTTTCACCTGCAGAGTTCTGTATTTATGTGGGTCCTCTTAATTGTACTGTAAATCAGGATTATTTAGCTCACTTGTCTGTTAATACTTGCATTTCATGCATTCTTGGTGTATAATCCTCCTTGGACCAAGTGATGACAAGAGTCTGCTGACCATCTCAAAAGGTCTATTGATAGGCCTGCAGTTAACAGACTTGCAGTTTATACTTCTTTAGTTACCCAAGGTGTATGGTGACAGATTTAGCCTGGAACTATGTTTAATTTAGCAAACAACTTTAGATTAGACGCTGGACAGTACCTTCATTAGAAAACATTTATGTCATCCTTGACTATTGAGCCCATTGAGAGGGTTAGTGCTTGTGTGCTTCTCTGGTCAATAAGTCATCTGCATTATGTACCATTTTCTGAGATGGCAATGTCCACAACTGTGTTCTATGCTCTGTTTCCATTCCTGTTGCAGCATGCCATGTAAATCCTCTAACCATCCGTAAAATAGATGTTAATTGTACTTAGCATTGCAGTTGTGGCAGAAAAACTGGTGTTTTCTTTATTTACAGTGAGATCAAGGTGGATTGCATCACAGTGTCATGCACCCCTGTGAAGGCTGCCATCGACGACCAAATTCAGCGACTTTTTGACTCACTTCTCTTTTCCCTGCGAAGATCAGTTCTGGATGATGTAAACACTATGTCAAAGTTTTTAGATGAATCTATGGTTTCATTGGCTTCCAGACCCCAAACAGTTGAGGAGATGGGTGATGCCAATACAAAGCATGAAGAAATAAAAAATAACAGAAATGATGTAAGTTTACAGGTTCTATCGAGGGTTTGGCTTTTTCAGTGAAATTTAATAAAGTGGTCAGAATTTTTCAATAGCTACAAGCAGAATTCCATAAACTGTCATTTTGTTCTGAAGGACAAGTAAATCCAGTTGCTTACTGAGAAATGAGTTGTATCATTTCCTAACTCAGTCAGAATAGTTGCCTGTTCATGGAATAATTTGCAAATTAACACAACCTATAGAGTTATTTTATGGGATGTGGTTATTATTATTAATTATCCACACCCAATGCTGGGCAAAAAATCAGCAGTCATTATACAGGTCATCATATCAGCTGCATCTCGGCTAGCTATGGGTAGTACACAGTTTTTCCCAGCAGGCCTCCATACCAGGGTGTCAATTCTGGATCCATTTGGCCTCCATTCCTTGGCTACTAAGGTGTTAAATATTTCATTTCATTTTCATTTATTTGTTTTTCACTACAATGTACAATATTACATAATATAACAGTTACATAGTAACAACATAGAATAGAAAGAGTAGCGAAAGGAAGTGAGCTACAAAACCCTTGGGGGCTTAACATTAAAGGCAGAACACTCCCTTGAAAGAAATAGTGTAAAGTACAAAAACAAAACAACTTAAGATACTTCAGTCGCTAACAAAAAAGTGCCGAATAAGGGAACAAATGTAAACACTAAGTGCAGACCGCACAACAATCCAATATCTATTGCCCCTCCCTTTCTGTAATAATGTCCTTAATCAAGTTCTTTCTTGATATTTTGTTACTCCTCCTTTCTAATTAAAGTCAAACCTTAAAATCCTTTAGTTTCTGGCATTAACATTCTACCACTTAGTTTGGGGATAATAGGTCTGGTTGTTTGTTATAGTGGTGCAGCATCAACCATCACCAGGGAGGTCTAGGGCTGGATTTCCAGACTGAGTCATGCCAAAGACTTCAAAAATGGATCCTGCTGCCATTGTGCATTATGCCTTTCATAAACAATGGAGTAGGGAGAGAATGGTCAAGGAATCAGCAACTAAAAAAAGCTGTGGGTGCCAGTAGACAAAACCAGAAGGGAAGTTGAGGAGTAAAACTTGAAAAAAATCAAATCAAACCCTACAAATAATTGGAAAAGGGTCAAAGGTTAGAGAATATATGTCCTTAACAGAGATTGTGCCAGAAGCACAAAAAGGGGGGGTTAATTAGTACTAAACCCCAAGTCCAAATTGATTCTGTCCAAGGCTAAAGTTACAAGTGGGTTCAGGGAGACAAAGCGTGCTTCAAGGCCTCTGTAAGTTGCAATTTGAAGGATTTTGAAGACCATTTATTT
Source organism: Holothuria scabra (assembly GCA_037179385.1). Classification (NCBI taxonomy): domain Eukaryota; kingdom Metazoa; phylum Echinodermata; class Holothuroidea; order Aspidochirotida; family Holothuriidae; genus Holothuria; species Holothuria scabra. The sequence continues at coordinate 4,717,781 of CM074192.1, read as the reverse complement.
GTGTAAGTTCAAACTTTGATGCAAAAGTGCATCCACTAAAAAAGAAACCAAGATATTGAAATTTTCTATTTTTATGGAAAAGTAAAGGGGGGGGGGATTTTACCCACCTTCTTTTAGAAAGATTGGGGCATATCCCCCCTTTTCCCCCTTGCCAGAAACACTGCTAAAATCCTTTTTACCTTTGGTATCTTCTGAAGGTTCATGGTTTGATGGAGAAGGCAAATGAGAAACACAAACTGTTACGTCAAGTTGCAGGAACCAACATTGAACAGCTGAGTGAACTGGGGGAGAAGTGGAACAAATTTGACTTGATGGTGGAAAGCTTTGAAATGATGATACATGAACAGGTAAGAGGATGAATATTGTTGGGCTTAGGTGAGAGGAATGGGGGGTAGGTGCCTAGGTGCAGATGAATAGAAAATCTTGCTATTGGTACAACTGGTGAGAGGAATTTAGAGGACATTTGGAGACTGAATAGGGGTGTCATGGATGCTTTAATTATATGAACCAGGCTGATTGTATGAGGTATATCTGGTAAAGTGCACCTTTTTTGTTACTGGTTTTGAAGTTACCATCTGTGTCCACACTTTTACAAGTTTGTAGACATGGTTAGTGGTGTGTCCAATTCACCAGGTTAACCAGCAAGAAAGAGAAAGAAGGACGCATATCCCATTGAAGTTGAGATCAGCAGTGGCACAGGTATAAGAAGTAGATAGTATGATATATGCATGAACAAGAAAGGATGTATAGATATGTAGACAAAAGGGTAATTGTCTGGTTGTAACAGTGTGTTAAAGTAGATAAACTATTTAATTTGTGTGTTTGACTTCTTTTAATCATTCTAGGTGGAGGTCATGAAGAACAGTGTGTATTCGAGGGTGGAGGAATTCAATGTTGAATTAGAGAAATTTGGAGCTCGCTGGAACCAGTTCAAACCAAAACCAGAGCTTGTAGAGAGTGGTGAAAAGGAGACTTGTAAGAAAGCGGTTGAAACTATCAAAGAGAAGAAACAAGAGTTTGAAGAATTAGATAAGACTAGAGCTACTCTTATGTGAGTGATTTATCACAAACATTTGTTGTTCATGGAGAACTGGGCGAAGCTTGGGTTACCCTTTTATGAGTAGTTGATCATGAAATAGAGATTCCGTGTTTTGGCATTGTTGCTAGTTAGTTAGATGGAGTTTTACAGCCCAGTTTCTGACAAACTGGTTTAAGTTGGGCAGTCCTTGGCCTTTTTACCAGGTGTGGCCCACTGGCTTGTTTTTCTTACTTCATTGGTTATGCTGAGCATCAAGCACAATGACAGTAGTTTTCATTTTAAAGTCTTTGGCATTGTTACATCTCTTTGTCATGTGTAACCAGGAATAATACAAATCCTTTGACTGTTTGGAGTACTTGAACCTACTACAAAACAATACACTGTACACGGGCACCTTATGGAGCACCCCATGAAGTATTTTGCTTTGAAATGTTGATCTCAATTATCACTTCACAGACCACCCCTGGCAGTAGGCCATGGTAAACAAAGTATATTACTACTTCCATTTGCTGCAAGGGATATGTCATGTAATGCCTTGCTGATAGCCTTAACCCTTTACCGTTGTTTGGGTCCTTTTGGACCCATTCGGGGAGCTCGGCTGTCACCCATCTTTACTGTTTCGCGCGGAGCTTGAAACTGCGATTAGCTACCGGAAAATTTGGCCACCACACGGAGTCACGGGGTCAATGGCCTACGGAAGCTGATGCGGGGCTGGCTATGTCCGCTTTTTTGCCCACTCCCGACTCTCACAAATATGCCCCGATCGGAGCACAACGGTGAAGGGTTAATCTAAAATATCTGCACCACTCGGCTAAGGGGTTACGTGCACACACACAGAGACAGTGGCATCAGCTTTGCAGTAAACACACCCCACAGGATTATTTTAACCCTTTACCATTGTTTGGGTCCTTTTGGACCTATTCGGGGAGCTCGGCTGTCACCCATCTTTACTGTTTCGCGCGGAGCTCGAAACTGCGATTAGCTACCCGAAAATTTGGCCACCACAACGAGAGAGACAATAGTTTAAGGACACGGGGTCAATTGCCTACAGAAGCCAATGCAGGGCGGGCATGTCCGCTTTTCCGCCCACTCCCGACTTGCGCAAATATGCCCCGATCGGAGCCCAACGGTAAAGGGTTAAGAAAATTCTATGTGTGCCTCACAGACACTCTCTGGCAGTAGGTCATGTTATACCTAGTACAGTAGTACCTTGGACCATTGAGCCTATTGATGTTAGCACCTATGCACTCTCTGGGCACAAGAGGGACTGCATGGTCTAGTGCTAAGAGATATGACTTGCCATCAGGAGGTCTGGAGTTTGAATCCTGGCTGGGTCTTACCTAAGAGTTTAAAAATGGAACCTACTGCTGTTTTGCTGTTGCTCAGCATAAGCCATGGAGTAGCTAGGGAAAAGCCATTACCAACTGGAAAACGAGGCTGTGGCTGGCCTGACTTCAACCATTTAGTTAGAAACTGAGCCTTAAAGCGCAATTTAATTAACTAACTAACTGGGGACAGTAAATCATCTGCTAAATGTTCTGTTCCCTGAGCTGACAATGTTGGCAAGTATGCTGGTTGGTTTCAAGTTATTTTACATCTACTTTATTTTTACTTTTTTTATTTTTTTATTTTAAAGATCTGACTGTCATCATTTCCAACTTGATGAACCTCAGTTTCCACTTGCTGATGAGATAAGGACTGACCTGGACCAATTACAGGGGATGTGGTTACTGTATGAAGAGTTCAGCACTGGTATGGAGGCCATTGAAAAAGAAGATTGGGTTGTATTCAGGTAGGGAGAAAATTTTAATGTACCAATGTTCCAAATGCCAATTAAATATTCTTGGATGATGAATAAATTCTGTAATATCAATATCTCATCTTCTATACTTTTCTGAATTTTTCAGATCCAAGACCTACATCTTTGAAGATTTCCTCTCTCAGTGGGCTGAAAAATTGCGAGACAGTGAGCTTGAAGTGACTGTTATGACAGTCAGGCTAACAAATGACATTGAGAAATACAAGGTATGCTGTTTAAGTACTCTTAAAAGCGCACAAAAAAGTTGGAAAGTTTTTCGAGATTTACATGAAATTTACTTCAATGAAGTAATGATTGTAAAGAATGAATTTTTCAAAAAAAAAATGAATGAATGTGAATGAAGTATGTTTATTAAAGGTTAAAGTATGATTGACAGGCCATTGTGCATTGCTTGCATTAACCCCTGATCATGTGTTATTCTTCAATTATTACACAGGTCTTGCATTGTTTAACCTTGTTCATTTATATACGGTAACATTTTGATATGAAGGAAGAAAGAAGAGCAAAATTTTGTTCTGTAGATAACTGCATTAAAGCAGCACCACCCTTAGTAAACTGGAGGCTTGTTTAATGCACGTTCAGTAACAACCTTCACAAACAGTCTCGCCATTCAGCAATACGGAGGTAAATGCTGAGACAAAATGACTTGACTTTGGCAAAATTTTGCCGAGGTGTAAGATTGTGTAAGGTGTAAGATGGGACATTGAAAAGGGTCTTTAAAAAAGTTGCACAATACACAGCTCAACCTAATAATATAATGCCCATGTAAAGTGTACTTTGCTGAAGTCATTCCTTTTGACATCAGCAAATTTTTTGCCATAGCCAATATCTCATTTGCGAGGGCTGCAGTCACCTGGCTTCAGTGGACCAATAGAAGTTGAGGACATTATGGAGTATGAATGAATATTATTTTAAGCAAGGTTGAAAATCTCTTCGTTAGCCAAGTCATGTTTATATGTTGACGGATTCATTCCCATGGCAAAGACTGTTCTCACAGAAATATCAGCTCCAGAATTTACATTAAAATATGCATAGTAATTGCTGTAGTTGGGTGCCATACTTGTATTACTCAGTATTAAAATGATATAAAGCAATAATGTGAAATATTCAAGACAGTGAGATTTGCAGTTATGGAAAGCTTCATGAATCAAATCAAATTTCCTACCTAGACCTACATGGTCCACAAATGGGAAGTTTCCAAAACCAGTGATTTAGCCAGCCTGTATTTGTTCAACCAATGGCACACAGCCCAATAGAATGTCCAAAGAAAAAATAATGAAGAGCATTTACTGCAGAGGTATTGTATGAATGACTCTACATTAGCTGAGTGTGTTTGCAAGAATTATTACAAATTATACTTCTCACCCCTATCATGTTAGGTCTTAGGTGTGAGTGGATGATCTTTTGAATTGAATGAATAGATCCCTCATTTCTGGCATGTTGTAAAAATAATTCTGGTGTAATTTCTTATCAGTTTCCATTTCTTGTGAGTTGATATAAAAACTTATGCTATGTCATTTAAGTTAGTTGGTTCTTTGCTCTTACAGACTCTTTGGTCAATTGGTGGTTAGAGCATCAGACTTGCAGCCAGGAGGTCTGGAGTTAGACTCCTGGCTGGGTAATACCAAAGACTTTAGAAATGAAACCTACTGCCATTGTGCTTGGTGCTCAGCATTAGCAATAGGTTAGGGAAAACCAGTCAGTGAGCCATAACTGGAACAAAGGTTGTGTCTGGCTTGACTTAAACCAATTGGTGAGAAACTGATTGGTAAAACAGAGTTGGTACAGGTCCTGGAATACCTGGAAAGTCAGGGAAAACTGAAATTTGAATTCCCAGGCCTGGAAAGTCAGGGAAAACTGAAATTTGAATTCCCGGGCCTGGAAAGTCAGGGAAAAAGAGGGAAGGGGAGTTAAAAAGGTCCTGGAAACATTAGGGAATCTTTACAAAGTGGACTTTTTGTTGCAATTTTCTCAATGCTCAAATACAAGATTTTGTGGAAAAGAGACAAAAATTATGGGATCTGACTGTTTTTAAATGTCCTAGAAATCTCATTCAAGGTACTTAAAAGTCAAGGAAAAGGCATGGAATTTTGTCATATTGAATGTGTACGAACCCTGAAAAACCTCATCTGACTAACTAACCCTATCTTGTATATTTCAGCAAATAATTCCAGTATTGAAGTACATCAGCAGTGATGTTTTTACACAAGAACACTGGGCTGACATGTTCCGTATGCTGAAGATGCCAAGAAATACTGCTTTGGATAGGTTAACCTTTGGACACATTGTTGCAGCTTCAGATCATATATTAGCAAATGCAGAAGCATTGAAGGTATGATTAAATTAACATTTATATTTCGTTATTTCCCATTTATTCACATGGTATCTGGAAAAGTTCATGTAATAGCTTGTTTGAAGTTTGTTACCCAAGCAAAAAGAAGAAGAAATAAAATTGACAGGAAATAACTGTCATAGTTTAAGGAGTATATCCCTTCATATCCCTTAAACCAAATAATTTTTGTATTCAGTTTGATATAAAGTGATAATTTAAATAATGTGTATTCTTTTCTTGCAGGAAACATGTAATAAGTTCACCAAAATGGTTAGGTAAAAAGCAAGTAACTAAATACACGTTGATTTTTTTCCCATTGACTTTTACAATATATTTATATATTATTTCACCATACATGTAAAACATAATTGTGATTTACTTGATATACAGGGAAGTAATGTGTGAATACATTGTCTTAGTAATAAGAATTCACTGAACAGTTAGGTATTGCCCATTTAAAAAATGTGTGTTTTTAGGTATGTGTTAGCATCAATGTACATCAGGTTTCTATGTTGAACCTGAAAGACCATTTAGAGGGCAAGAGCAGTCACCCCAAATTTAGTTTAAAGCAACAGCTAAATCTCAACATTTTCTCCTTATTTCTTTTCAAAGTATCTTTCATCATATTTTATGACTGCATAAATTCAAGGCAAACCAAGCAGTTACCCATAGTGAATTTCACAACCCTCAACAGCCAATCATAAAACAGGATTGTCTACTACACTACTTCAAGTTGGAGTGGTGTTATTTCCCCTTTAAATGAAGTGTATTGCTTAATAGTACTACTTGTTGAACCAAACCAGCTTGTATTTGTACATAAATTTGATGGTACAACACAGGGTTCCTGCAGTCACAAAAAACATTTCAGTACTGGGAATAGTTTTGAAATTGAAGGAAATTGTATGAAGTCTAAAAGATGGAATTTTTGCAAAGTGAATGAAATTGTTCCATTCTCACGTTTAACATAAAACTGTTTTACTCATTATATCAAAATTTGTTTTTCTCTTTGCTGTCAAGGCCTAATTCTCTCACCTTAAACAGTACCAATTCTCCTAACCTTCTTACTTAAGCCCCTCCCACAATTGTCTAAAATTCATCCTCATCCAGACACAATCTCAGTAGTGTATTACTTTAGGGTGAGTTATAGAAAAGTCCAATGTGTATAAATCAAAACACTTTCAGTACAGTTCAAGCTGTGTTATTTAAGCTTTGGTATTCTGCATTGTTTGAATTAGCTGCCAATCAAAGAGCTTAGCCAATAGAGAATTTCTGTGGACTACTGCAAAAACTGTGGTTTGGGGTGAGAGGACAATCCCTTTAACATATTTTGTTTTATAAGAAGACTTGTGAAAGATATCAAGAGCATGGGTTATTGAAATTCTTAACTTGGTCCCACAAAAGTCATGAGATTTAATTCAAGGGTAGGAACCCTGAATCTACTTCTAATAGCTTTATGCATATTATATATTCTCTTACAGGAATTATTTAACAGAGCCAAAGGTGAAGTATCGATTAGAGAAGCACTTCGTGAGCTGGATGTGTGGGGAGTGGGGGCAGTGTTTTCACTCACTGAATATTCAGATAGTCAAGACAGACAGATCCTGCTGATAAAAGACTGGAAGGACCTGGTTACACAGGTATTGCATACTCATAGCAACAATAACTCAATGCATTGGTACCTGTTTTCATATGACAGTGAAGGAGTATATTACCTTAGGTTAAAGTGGTTCATTGAGTTGTTTCATGAAATTCAACAAGTTTTTCCAAACCTGTTAAGTTTTCCTCACATACCAATGGCAAATGTTCAAACTTAGACAATCGCCATACCCTTAATACAAATAACTGTTTTAATGAGTGAGTACTTAACGGTTGAAGTCCGTTTTCAAAAATTTGTGACCAGACACTTTTTCAAATTATGTACAAAACCGTTACAAGTCAGGACACTAGAACATTCAAAATTTTAACGTTTTCTGTGACTTTTGGACTTAAAAACTTGACTTTTTGTGCTAACTATAAGCCTTGTTATGTGGTAGTGACCCTTTGAGACTCTCATTAAGCTATTGATTTCAACTCAATGAACCTCTTAAAGATCTGTTTACTCATTAAGGTGCTTTTTGACATCGCTTTTTTGGCCTTGTGTAGTATCTGTTTGTTTGTCTAGAGCAGATCCAGGCATGACAGACCTATGGTGTGAAGGGTTTGGAGGTGTAGAGGTTGGTCAGTTAACTTTTGGGTCCTTTAAGGACATAGCTCCCATGGGAAGCATGACTCCTTTGGGAGTGTAAATCACATGGTTTTGCCAAATAACTCTTCACCAGAGAGTTGGGAGGAATTTGGAAGAAGAACGTTTTCGTACTTTTCATATTATAGTTAAGACCTAGATTTGAGGATTACATCCAAGTGGTAGGAAACATGGTCATCAGCGTGATATGTGGGATAATACTTAAAATAATTTCAAGGTGAAGGGATGTAGTTTTACATTGTCTGGAGATAATAATCTGCATGTAAAGTAGGATAGGTTAATAGGGCTATTTGTCATCTGATATGGATCTGGATTTGGGAAGTAAGGGGTTGAGGATGTTAAAATATTACATCTTGCAAATAATATTTAGGTTTCATGATTGTACTGAGAAACTGGATGTGATCCTGGTTAACATGGCGTGTATAAGCTTCTGATTTTGGCAACATTCTTGTGTTGGCTGTAGGCTCGATTGTATGGCTGTATAGACACAGCTGTGAGAATCAGTTTACCAGTTTGAGTGCCACTTAAGCTAATCTTTCATTTCTTTTCTATGGGGTATAGAGTGCTTTCACTGATGTCACAAGCCCCTCCCCCTTTTGATGGACAAAAAAAAAACTTGTGCAGTATCCTATCTAGTGAAGCTAGCTGAGAAGCAGCTGATGACAAAGGTGTGACTGTTGCAATAAAACGCTGTTAATTTTTGCCAGACAATGAGTGTGGATCATCAACTGTAACATTACAAGAAAGCACCCTATATGAGAGTTCCTACTCAATGGTGTATCACACCTAGTCTTATTACCTCATGATTATGTGCTAATATTTCATTTATTTTGTATCTTTAGGTTGGAGATAACCAAAGTCTCCTTCAGTCCCTGAAAGATTCTCCTTACTACAAAGGATTTGCTGACAAGGCTACCATCTGGGAGCAAAGGTTAGCTGACTTAGATGAGTACCTCCACAACCTGAATCAGATTCAGAGGAAGTGGGTTTACTTAGAACCCATTTTTGGGAGAGGTGCACTGCCGAAGGAACAAGGTCGTTTCAAGAGGTTGGATGATGACTTCAGGTACAGTGATGAATTAATGTCACTTGTATGGATCTCCTGTATGTTATCATTTTTGTGAGGATGCAAAAGTTACTCTTAATGCATGTGTTCTTTAAAAGATGGTTTTTGTTTAGTAAAATCATCTTCATTTCCTTAAGGGCTAACTCTGTTCCCATTTGTCAAATGGAAAAATGAATTACATATTAGAAAAAGGTTCAAGTTAGCTGGAATGACAAGGAATGAATGGTTGAATAAGGGTGGGTAAGGGCATAAAGAAATTTTAGAACACACACTTGTTTGGCCTTATTCACATTTATTTGCAATTTGCTTGACAATTTTAACTTTTGTGTAATGTGACATGTTAGTGATAACTTGTTTCTTTTAAATCATCTTTCTACTTACTTGCCTGGTTACTTTTCAAGTTGCTTAGTAACTGCAGTAAATACTACTCTTTGAACTTTTCATGCTGTAGACAGACTCTACTAAAAGTTGTGACCTGTAGGATCATGTCTCCTACCATGATCTTGACTGATGTGTTATGTTTTCAGTGCTCTTTCCTTATATGATCTGTCATTTTGTGGATTTGTGAGGAACATGTCAAATTTGTTCATTATGTACTTGGTCTATTTTCACTGCTTAACCCTTTACTGTTGTTTGGGTCCTTTTGGACCCATACGGAGAGCTTGGCTGTCACCCATCTTTACTGTTTCACGCGGAGCTCGAAACTGCGAGTAGCTACCCGAAAATTCGGCCACATCAACGAGAGAGACGATAGTTTAAGGTCAGGGGGTCAATGGCCTACAGTAGCTGATGCAGGGCGTGCTACGTCCGCTTTTCCCCCACTCCCGAGCCGCGCAAATATGCCCCGATCGGAGCACAAGGGTAAAGGGTTAGTCAATACTTGAAAAGTGTAACAATACACCATAGAAATGCATTGTGAAACAGATTGTGATCGGAATGCCCCAAGAGTTGTGTATTAGTGCATGTCATAGAGCTTTGTTTGAAGATGAAGTTTAGTTATTGTAATGAAGAAAAATAAAAATCTTAAAAAATCTTAATGAGGTAGATATATGGTTGGATAGAAATTGCCAGATGGGACAAAATGAGTTTTCTCTGTGGCAGCGTTATCATGATGTGATTTCATTATTACATACAGAGGTATTATGATGGATGTTAGCAGGGACAACAGAGTCCTCTCCCTGGTCAATAAGACTGGATTGAGAAACACACTGACCACTTTACTTGACCAGTTACAGAGGTGTCAGAAAGCTCTCAATGAATTTCTTGAGGTGAGATGAGTTTTTTTGATGTATTTACAAATTTTTGTATGTGATAAGTTGTCTGTGATGATCTGTGAAAACTTGTAATTGGTATTTCTATCATTCTACTGTCTTATACTTAATGTCTGGGATATCTCTTGGAGGGGTGTTTTGGTTAGCTCATATTGATCATGGATAGAGTTTACTTTATGAAGAAGAAAGTTTTTTGTAAAAATCTGAAGATTAGTGGTTGATGTTATGAAATTAACTTTTTTCTTTTCATGTTTGACAAAAGTAAAAATAAAAATTTAATGATTGGTCAATATATTTCAGTGAGATGTATGAATAATTACCCAGGCAACTAGCTCAATTGTTTAAGTACCAAATATGCTTTAACATTGTAATGCCTTCCTGTCATTTTATTGTTCTTTTTCAAATCCTAACTTTCTTGTTTTACATTTCTGTAAAATTTTTAGGAAAAACGTTCCATTTTCCCTCGGTTTTACTTCATTGGTGATGATGACCTTCTTGAGATACTCGGTCAGTCCACTAATCCCAACGTGATCCAGACTCACCTGAAGAAACTGTTTGCTGGCATACACAGTGTAGAGTTTGATGAGGGATGCAAACACATTGTTGCAATGAAGTCACTGGAAGGAGAAGTAGTTCCTCTCAAGAAATCTGTTGCTATCACTCCAGAGGTGGAAGTGAGTTGTTTGCTTGAAAATATTGATAAAAAATAATAATTGTGGAAAAAATTTTGTTTGTGTGTTTATTGAGAAGGGTGGGAGTGGTGGGACAGGCTGTCCCTAAAAATTAAACCCAGTGTTTCATAGAATGGAATATGTACACATCTCTATACATCCTACCTTGCTTCCACTTTGTGAAATGTGTTTGTCATTTAGAATGTGCAAATTCTGCATTTACCATTATGTAAAAAAGAACCTTAACAATGTGGCATTTTATGAAGTTAATGTGATGGGAATCTGTTCTCTATGTTGAGATCTCATTTTTTTGAGCCAATCATTTTCCTAAAGGTTGGTTTGTGATGTTTTTTTCAGCTGTGGTTGGGTGATTTGGCAGTTGAGATGAAGGAAACGCTCAAAGAACTCTTAATCAAATGTCTTAATTGTCACAGGAAAGGAACATCAGTTGACCCAAGTGCATTTCCCTCTCAGGTAGGTGTTTGTGTATGATTGGAAAAGACTTTTAACTTCTAAGATAGCAGGTGTGTTATGTCTGCCAAAATTATTTTACATCAGTGCTTGAGTTCTTTGGTTTTAATTTTCATATTTTGTTCATTTAAGCAGTGGGAATTTTGGGGTCTCAGGTGCACATTAAATACCCTTGGATGCTTGAAAGAAATTCTCCTGCTTTTAAAGCATTGATATGTTGCTCAAAATCTTAAAAAACCTCTTGAAGTAAAAGTCCATGAGTATGTTGCTGGCCAAGGATGAAATTAACTTGGCTCCAGTTCCTGTCTGGCTGTGTTTCTTGCCAAGCAGCACCTGGATATATAAGCATTAAGTTATATGAACCTGTTTGTAGAATGTATTTACATCTGTATTGGCCTTGTACTTTTAAGGGACTTTTGCAAAAATTATGAGACCATCCAACTTTGCCTCAGACTTTTGAAAATAAAAAAAATGTAAGGGATCACAGGACTGTGAATTTTGAGTCCTAATGAAAAACTTTTATTGTCAATTCAATGTTTTCCAGGTTTATTGAAATTGTTCGATGTACTGTACAAGCCATCAATCTGTAAGCCTTTCTTTTTTTTTTCTAAGGGAAAATATTGGTAGGAGTGTTTTCATGTTTGTTTTGTTAGGGTAGAGTCATAAAGTCTAACCAGGCAGTATGGGTGGTTGTGTACGGGAAATAAATATGTGACAGGTCAATAGCTGCTAGCTAGATAAAAGACTCTGCCCTTATAGTAAAAGAATGTTTGATTTTAATCATTTTGATGGATAGATTTGTGTATCAGGTTTGAATTCATTTCCCAGATACTTTGCCTAGCAAGCCAGATACAGTTCACAGAGCAGTGTGAGGCAGCTATCAGGTCCAATAATTTACAAGGTTACATTCAAGACCTTGAGGCACAGATGGAAGGTTATACTTCAACAGACTTACAAGATTCTGGGTCTGCCAATGATCCAAGTCTACATGTCTTGGAACTTAAACTCAAGGTAGGATTCAGCAGTTTTTACCTGAGGGCTCACAATATGTGAGAGAAATTTTCTTTTCTCACAATTTTTCTTGGGAAAGGGGGGGGGGGGGGGGGAATATAGAGATTTTAGATTATACATAGGTAACATGGTGCAAAACCTTTCTGTCGAAGAATATTCCCTTTTGGCACTTTTGAATTGAATGCAGGAAAGATGTAACCTTATTGCAACATTAGAATTCATTTCTCTATGTCTTGATGTTATTTACTCTATTGGAACCAAAAATGGATGATAAATCGTTGGTGGTGAAAGGATTTCAAAATGAGAGGGTAGAGAGAAATTCATGTAAATTGTTTAAAATAAGGTAGAATTGAAAGGAAAGAATTTGAAAAGGCTGACTGAGCTGGAAGATTTTTCCTGAAAAATGCTTTGAAAATCAGATACTTTGCTGCATTCTTCATTATCAAGAACAGTTGTTGGTTGTCATTAGTGGGCTAGGGAATGCGAAATACTTTGAGAAAAGCAGGAATAGGCATTTTCACTGTTAATGATTTTCGTTGTTAATATGAGTGCAAAGAATTCTTAGATCGAATATTATTCAAATCAGCAGTGAAAGGAGAATGAAAGTGAATAAACATAAAGTATACTCAGTCGCTTCTACCAGGAAGATTCAGAAAAATTCCAGGGTTGTTCCAAATGTATGCCATGGTTCTTTTGTGTAGGGATCTATCAATATGTTATAGTATTGTAAAAGTAAGTTAGTAATGATACAAATACTTTGGATAATTAAGTTGTGCTTTCTGTCTCTAGGCCCTCATCTTGGACATCATTCACTTCATTGATGTGGTCAAGCTGTTGACAGACAACCATGTGACCTCCCTTGATGAATGGCTGTGGCAGAAACAGCTGCGTTACTATGCCGACAACCAAGGACAGGCATTGATGAGGATGGTTGATGCAGAATTCCAGTACACATATGAATACCAAGGTTAGAGGATGTATTATAAGAAGTTTTGAATGCTCTGAAGTATTACAGCAATATTAATGAACCATGGACTTGAAAATGTCTGTTATCAGGACTTATTAAGGGCAAGAGCAGTAGAATGCCGACCTTATTTAACCAACAGCTTGTTCTTTAAAGTAACTTCATTTTATTTCAGGACTTAAATATCCAATTAGTGGAAGGATTGTATTTGGTATAAAACATTGCAACAGCCATGGTGGTTATTCCAACAGATGCATTAATTTTTTGTAAATTGGTACTAAGCTGCTGCTGCTGGAATATCCTTGTTTTCCTGTAGTGTCAGTTAACCTTTTGTCTGGCCCTGATGTATAGAGGCTTTGCAATTACGTCACGGAACCGCCATGCTGGAGGACATTCATGCCAAATACACATGGCTTTGTACCGAACGCACTGCACAGTGTGCACTGTGATATGCACGGTGTGTACAAATTCAACGAGCAAGCGCGTCCCGTATGGTTTACTACGTAGCTACATGTACTCCAACATGGCCGCCGGAGAATTATGACGTCATGTGAAAAGCCTCTATAAAGTGCTTCGCCTTTGTCACAAGCCCCGCCCCTTTTAATGTACAAAATCTAGTATGGTATGCATTTTGTGTATAGCTGAAAAGCAGTTGCTGACCCTGGTGTGACTGTTGCATTGAACCACTGTTCAGTTTTGCCCGGCAGTGGGCGTGGCTTTCCAGTTGTGATGTCAGGTGAAAGCACTATATAGAGTGCTTTCATGTGACATCATAATTGTTCAGCCATGCCCACTGCCAGGCAAACATCAACAGAGTGTTTATGTGCAACAGTTACACATGGGTCATTAGCTGCTTCTCAGTTAGTTCCACGAGCTAGAGTGCTACACCAATTTTTGCCCATCAAAAGAGGCGGGGCTTGTGACATTAGGTGAAAGCACTCTATAGTCTATATGATAGTACCATAGTTTGATTTCATGTGATGTTTAAGACCAATGATACTACTCAAAACATTATTTCCCATGTATGCAAAAATATGAGCATTTGTTTGTGCACATAAAGTTTCAAATCCAGCCTCTCAAATTTCATCAATTGAGAGAACACTCAAGAAGGCTGGTAACATCATATGCTTCTTTACCATAAACCTCTTTAATTTTTTTGCTATTGCAGGAAATGCTGCCAAGTTGGTGCACACACCCCTCACAGACAAGTGTTACCTCACACTTACACAGGGGATGCATATGGGTATGGGGGGAAACCCCTATGGTCCAGCAGGAACTGGAAAGACAGAGTCAGTCAAAGCTCTGGGAGGTCTATTTGGGAGACAAGTTTTGGTGTTCAATTGTGATGAGGTAAAAATAAACTGTTTGATTATAATTACGAATTCATTGATTGGGATGGGTGTCAAGCAAATGTAACTTGTGAGAGATTAAACCTTTGAAGCTTACTTCAAATATATAGGAAAGCTTACATTAATTGTGGTGTATGTGTAACATGTCCATGAAATGCATTGGTTATCAGCGCCTGGCCAAAATTGTAATTGTGACATTGTTATGGTATTCATCGTCAGTAGTGTTTATAGGATGTGGAAAGTAATCTGGATCTCTGTGGAAGAGAATATATTGGCAATGTTTTTTAACTTCCTTTAGTATTTTGTATTTATGACATTAATTTGAAATGATTTGCTTTAAATTGTCTTGGACTATGAGGCAAAGTTTTAAATGAGTCAAGTTTCATCTGTAGCTGACTTAATGATAATCTTAACAGGATTACCTGCAGAATGCCTCTTTGGGCCATTATGAATCGCATCATTAGTTACTGAAGATATTTCAAAATTTGGAGAGGCAGGCAAACAGAGATATATGAATTTCATTTTAACTACTTTTTTTTGCAGGGTATTGATGTAAAGTCTATGGGACGTATCTTCATTGGTCTAGTGAAGTGTGGTGCATGGGGTTGCTTTGATGAATTCAATCGTTTGGAAGAAGCAGTGCTGTCTGCGGTATCAATGCAGATACAGACGATACAAGCCACTATGAAGAGTAGGAAACCATCTTGTGAATTACTGGAGAGAACAGTGAGTGTTACTGTCACATTGTCCCCCAATTGTCCTCCTACCACCCCTCCTCTACCTTGCCATGCCATTTCAGACAACCATCTAGTCTGTTTTCCTTTTATTCTTCCCAACTCTGAGTGTTAAATTGAGGAAAGCTCTTACATTGGATGTTAACTTTAGGTGACAGTAAAGTGTTGATCATTTGACCGATTTTTTTCTGTGTATCATTCTACTTGGAGTTGTCATTATATTAACTAGGGAAAATAGGAAAGTCATATGGTATTTGCACATTTTCAGCATTAAGGTAATTATCCAGTGTTTTTTAGTTTTTATTATTTAACCCAGTTTGAAATAGTGTTGATATCCTTCTGCTCTTCTTAGTCACATATGGGTCCTATTAACTATATCACAACAATTTTGATACTGAGTTGTTAAAATTAACCAAGGTTATTCCTTTCTGTACCTTTTATATGCAGTGTGCTAAAAAAATCATAGATACTTAAAATATTAAAAAAAAACAAGTTATTGAAATTATGTTGGAAAACCATGAGGAGGTTAGACTTGATTTAGGTGTTGCTTAAAAATGAGTTTGGGGTGACTTTGTTGTACAGTTGTATGTCATTCTAAAATGCTGAATCGTTTAATTATTTATTTCAGGTGGACATTGATCCCAACTCTGGAATCTTCATCACTCTGAATCCTGCCGGGAAGGGATACGGAGGACGTCAGAAGCTTCCAGATAATTTGAAGCAGTTGTTTAGGCCTGTTGCAATGTCAAGACCTGACAATGAGCAGATTGCAGAAGTCATTCTGTTCTCTGAAGGTTTCAAGGAAGGGAAGAGCCTTGGCAGGAAACTGGTTGCTATTTTCAATTTATCAAAGTAATTACTTTCACTAATAATCTGCACAATTGAAACAAATTTGAAATTTGATCAAAGCAATTTTTACTGAGTGTGAAATTTGTCTTTGTCCTATTGCACTTATTAGCATTAATTATCTTAGTATTTCATTTAGAGATGGAGCTTTGTATAACTCAGTCTTTCTTCATTTTACAGGGAACTCCTGACACCACAGCAACACTATGACTGGGGACTTCGAGCCTTAAAGACTGTCTTGAGAGGATCTGGGAATCTGTTACAGATTGCTAGGAAGCAAGCCAGTGGAAATGGTAAGTTTAAGCACAAATCAAGTTTAATTCATTGACAGCTAGTTTATATTGAAACGTTTCAATACATGTAAGTAAGAACCATAAAGTGCACATGCTACTTACTTACAAGTGCAAATATATTTTATATCTGTTGGGGTGACACACTTAGTCAAATATGAGAATAATGTGTCATGTATAACATTTTACTGAAAGGGAAACCATGGCTGGTGAAACCCCTTTCAACCCTCCCCTTTAAGAAGTAAAAAATAAGATAAGAGGGACATTTTCAAGTAACTTTCCATTTTTTTTTTTCATTTTTTCCACTTTTTACTGTGTTAAATTGAAGAATTCTTAAATGTTTAAAGCTGATCATGTGAATGCTTCACGGCTTTCCTATTGGTAGATTGATCAGGTCGTTACAAAATCTCAAATCTTGGTTTTTTTACTTGCAGGCAAAGTTGACATTGATGAAAGCAAGCTTGTAGTGCAAGCTTTGAGGGTCAACACCCTGTCTAAATTGACCTTTGCAGATAGCGTGAGATTTGATTCATTAGTCAAAGATGTTTTCCCAGGTGTTGAGCTTAAAGATATTGACTATGAGCATCTAGAAAAAGCTCTTCATGAAGTGTGTCATGAATCTGATCTAGTCATAATGGATGCACAGGTAATGTCAATCGATGTTTAATTTTTGAATTTTTATTCAAGGATGGTATGGAGTTGCACTGTCTGTTTATTTGTGCTTCAATACAAATTGTACACTAGTTGCATCTTTAAACTTTATAGTAATGAAAGATGTTTTATTTATAAGTATGCACAAATTGCACATTTTAGTCATTATACAGTGGAAGTGAGTAAACCACTCATTTGTGATGCTATATGCTTCATTATCACAGTTTTCAATCGTTAGTGCATTTTATAAGTAGTATCAGTTGAAAGGGTGTAATTGTTAGTAACTTAGATGTGGGTTTAATGATACATCAACAGGAATGTGCCATCGTTTGTCAGCTAGACAATTATTATCTAAGTTTTAACATCTTTTAAGTTCTTATGTGGTTCAAGTTCTCCCCTTAAGTCACCTTTTACAACTGACAGGGAATACTGTGGGCTACCTAGCCCATAGGGGAAGGGTGTGTCAGTCATTCCTCTGAAAATTAAGTACATAACAAACAACTGTTTTATTTTATTGTTCAGGTGAAGAAAGCTCTAGAGTTGTATGAGCAGCTACGACAGCGAATGGGTGTGGTGATCGTTGGTCCAAGTGGTTCAGGCAAATCAACTACCTGGCAGATACTGAGAGCTGGTTTGAATAAGACTGGCCAGATTGTTAAGCAGTATACAATGAATCCAAAGGCTATGCCAAGGACTCAGGTAAGGGGATTTTTGCAACTTGATATGTATAGGGAAGGGAGTAGTTTTAGCAGGTATTTGTGTCATTCTGTAATGACAGTCATAAGACATGCAATGTCGGTGTGGGCAGTCAGATGGGACAAATACAAGATCACAAATAATTAGGGATGAATATGTGTTTCCAAGGCAATTAATTAAAATCATGCAAGCAAGTTTAGATTTACCTGAACCTTGTAATATGGACAGAATTTTCCTGATCACCCCAAAATGGTTGAATATGGTCCTGATGGTAGTTTTGAATTCAGATGTTGCAGTAAATAAACAACTTGTAAAATAGACAAGAAACTGCTATGAAATTTCCTGTCAATTACAATTCTGGTTGAAAAATGTTTTATGCTGTTGAAATGCAGCAGAAAAATTAAACTATTTCAGTTAATGTAGATTCTTATTTCTTATTTCAGCTCTTAGGTCACATTGATATGGACACCAGAGAATGGTCAGATGGAGTGCTGACATACAGCGCTAGACAGGTCGTGAGAGAACCACAAGGTGACAGTTGATTTCATTTATGTTTTAGTTTGTTCTTTCTTGTTTGGTGACCAAGTTGACATTTCACTCTTAATTAGGTTATCTTATGACTGGCAAAGTAAAAACTGCAATATTAAAACCTCTTATAAATCAAAAACAGTTTGTCTTTACCTCATCTTGTAAATTCATAGTTCATGAGTTTGTGAAACATGAGTATAACTTTTGGATTTTTTATAGTTAAATTAATGTACAAGATTGATACTGTTTGTCTTAGTTTTGTTCAAGTTTAAGGAATAATCTTTTTGAAGTTTCAGTTTGTTATTGTTATTTATACTTCTAACACTATCTCATACTTTGCTACTACAAAACCCTTTTAGATTCACTGACACACTGGTGTGTCACAAAGGAAAGCTATTTTTAACAATGCTTACTCTCCAATCTGTCCATAATTTTTCACAGTTAGAACCAGACGCAGTGTAGTAGGAACAAGAATCTGGAAAATTGCTGTGGGTTGGGCAGAATTAAACTAAAAGGTTACAATTTGAAGCTAAAACTCCAAGAGATCAAATCAAACCATAGTTAGAACCACTTTCTTTTCATCTGCATGCCTGCCTATAAACAAATCTGAGCAGGGCTGGGGTATAGTAATTGTAGTCAGCCATTAGTGGGATCCAGTAGCCTTAAATGGTCTTCATTTATTGTCTAAATGTAGTTTCAAATCCACATATACAGTGAAATTGAGGAAATCAAGAGGCATTTTAGTGTACAACTATTTATGGCACAGGCAAGCAAAGAGATTGAAAGATTAAAGGGTGATGGACCCGAGATATGGCCAACTAAAAACTGACCAACACTTGTTGTCTGGATTCGTCTACAGGGATTTTGTTAACAATTTCTTAAAAATTGCGTTGAACGCTTGAGATCAGGACTATATTTAATTTGATCCTTTTGTTTGAACTCAGAAATTCAATCATGGATTGTGTGTGATGGTGACATTGATCCAGAATGGATTGAATCCTTGAACTCAGTCCTTGATGATAACAGACTTCTAACCATGCCATCAGGAGAACGTATCCAATTTGGTCCCAACGTCAATTTTCTGTTTGAAACACATGACCTGAGCTGTGCGTCACCAGCTACCATTTCACGTATGGGTATGATTTTTATGAGGTGAGAGAATGGCAGTTGCTTTTATTTAAGAGATTGACCGGGTTGCAATGTTGCTTCATCCAGGCAAACTCATAAGAAACTCCTCTGCTTTAAGATTCAGAAACTAGTTTGCAACCTTTTAAACTGTTTTATCTTTTACCTTACCCAGTTTAACTTGGTGTTTGACTTCCCGTTGTTATCATCAGTAAAAATTGGATAAGAAGGATTTCATTACATCTGACCTCCCCTTTTCTGGTAAAAGTGTCCAGATTTTTAAGGAGGAGATCTCGTAATGTGATTGTTTGCCAAGTATTATTTTAACAGGTTTCATACTTGCTATATTTTATTAAATTTGTTAAAATTATGTTTACAATGTGTCAACAGAAATGTAACTTTTTAGATTTAGTCTGAAATCAGATTTTTTTTAAATGTCGATTACATAGTCAGATTTACTATACTTCAAAAGACATTTTGTACACATTTTTATGCCAACTCTATGAAAACGTCTGCTCTGTTGCACAATGAGAATGTTGTCTAGTAAAAAACAAGTGGTAAAGGTGGCCCTGCATGGGTGGAATCATCAAGTACTGGATAAACATCATGCATTGCACATGTATTGCATAGACTTGAGCAAAAGTAACTGACCCTTTTCCAAATAACTATTACAAGGAATTGTGGGATGTAGGTTCAACTTTCATCAGCTGTTCTTGAAGGTTCTGTTTTTGTCTCTGTTCCTTCCACCTATCAGTGATGAGGACACAGAATTGAAGTCTCTGGTTCAATCATGGTTGAGTAAACAACCGGAAGAAACCAGGTCAAACTTACACTCATGGATTGAAGATTACTTTTACCAGGCTCTGGAGTGGGTCATGAAACAGGGTGACTTTGTTGTAGATACCAGCCTCGTGGGTGTGGTCATGAATGGACTCTCACATCTTGGAGGTGCTGAGTGTAAAGCAGACTTTGCTGTCAAACTGATAAGAGGGTTAGGAGGTAACCTCAGTGATGGAACCAGGGTTAACTTTGCTAAAGAGGTGAGTTGGTTGCAACTGTAGTGCCACATTTTGGTATGTCAAATTTGTGCTGTCTTTTAAAATAGGAGCCAGGGACTAAGATGATATTCGAATGTATGGTTACCTTATTTCTCAGAAGTAAGTGTAACATTGCATGATGTGATAAATAACATATTAACCCGTATGGTATGGAAGGGGGTCCATCCATAGTACCTATACAGTAACTACCTACCAGTTCTGCAAATACTTAGTCTTTGTATGGAAGCTTCTATAAATGCTTTTGTTATAGCCCATGGGTGGCCGCGTATTTGGTTAGCGGTATAGCATCTGCCTCTCACACGGAAGGTCCCGGTTGGGTTCCCAGGTCGAGTCATGTCAAAGACTCTAAAATGGAACCTACTGCCATTGTGCTTGATGCTCTTCATAAGCAATGGAGTAGGAAAAATAAGCCAGGGAGCCACAACTGGAAAAAGGCCATGGCCAACTCCACTTGAACCAACAGGTTGGAAACTGGGGCATAAAACTCTGTGTAACTAACTAACCAAAAGGGTGAACGTGTCAAATCCTATCTCATCACGTGCTTTGCATTCCAGAACTACGTAGGAGTGTGTTGACTGACTGAATATTATTGTGTTGGTTGATGTTGTGTGCTCAGGTCAAGTCTGAAATAGCACACAACCAGCTGACTAGGTTTCATTTGTGCTAAGGTTATTCCATGTCCTCAACACAATTACACACTGTGGATTTATGAAGAGCTATTCCAGGGCACAGAAGTGCAATGGTTTCACAGCAAAACCATGCATAGCAAAATGGTCAATGGCAGACTTGTTGTTGTTGACAATTTTTTCCAAGTTGTCAACCCTTAGGACATATTTATTGTAAATAAAAGACTGTTACAAAATTTTCATGTTGAAGTTTTTTCAGTTTGAGTTATTGCAGCCCCTGTAAAGTATGTCTTGAATTTGTGTATTTTAATTTTTCATATACAGGTTTTCCATTGGGTTCGTGAGAACATACCTGACAGTCAGAGACCTCTAGATAGTTACTATGATACATCTACTGGTTCACTGATGACATACCAGATGCAGGTAAACATAGGTAGAAAAAGTTGGGAAAATGGGAGTCTCCCTCCTTAGAAATTTTTGACATCTGGAGGGAAGTTTTCCTTTTCTGTGCATCAAAATATAGGAAAACTTGTGGGAAATTTCATTTCCTTCCTGGATAATACTGTAACTCCCTTCCTGGAAAATAAACATTTTTTCCAGCTTTGGAGGTAAATGTGAGATGTATACAAATGATACAAATTAACAATTGTTATAGCATGAATGATTTCATGAATTCAAAGATTGAATATTCTATCCAGTGAGTCAAAGCTGAGGGAAACAGAAAGTTAAATCTTTGAAGGACTGAAATCATTTATATCATTTCATGAGGGAAAAATATTATTTTTTGTAGGAAGCCTTTCAACTTTTTAGTCAAATTAATTCAAGGATACAACCATATAATTCTCAATCCTGCAGTTGTTCATTTAGTTGTGATGGGCCATGATAGCATGTATAGATACTAATCACAATGATTGGTGCCTCATATCCATACATAGTCATGTGTCAGTTGGGTGTAACATGCCTCATGCCTTATACTATTCTGAAGCAGGGTCAAGCATCATATCGGTGTGACAGTGTCAAATCAAGGGTAGCATCAGTAATTAAGAAGGGGTCATTTAAAAAAGGATTTGACAGTTAATGTCAACAGATGTGGTAATTGTAACCATGTTGAACCTCTCTACTCAGGAAATTAGATCATGTTAATATCATTATATATCAATATGAAAGCAATTAAAATATTTATTTAAAAATTATTGACATATTTTTTCTGACTATTTTAGGTTATGTGTAATATTTTGTGAAAATGATGTCAGCAGATGTGGTCTAGAGTTTTCAATAAACTTTCAGGAGTTTAGGGTATCACTGTTTTTTCCCCTGTGTATTAATCTTGCATTTGAAAGAGAATTAAAAAGAGGTGCATACTTTACATGAAAAAGAGTTGTAATCAGTTTGTGATTATTTAAGATTGTAGTGATATCTTTTCACTGAAAAAGTATTTATTTTACTGTGATAGGAACCAGAGGATTTAGAACCTCACCACTTCAGCAAACCTGACCTGCTGCCAGTAATCCGCACACCCAGTATACAGAGGTGTCTGGACTATTTTGAACCCTGGTTACAGACAGAAAATAGACAACCATTCATCTTAGTTGGACCAGATGGCTGTGGCAAGGGGTCAGTATAATGAGAAGAGGATATAACATGATTATTTATGGGGGGAAAGGGCAGTGGATAAACAAAAAATGAGATTTGGGAAAATTTGTTATTTATTGAAATCACATGATTGTAGAGTAAGTCTATTAGAAAGAACCTTTTGAAAATGTTCCAAGTATACACATCACTAGTATAGGTATAATTACGTAATGATTAACAAAGTTGTCATATTTTTGCAACATTTTGTCATGTGTTTTCCTCAGTACGTGTTTCTTCTAACGGTGGAGCATCCACCTCTCACGTGGAAGGCCTGGGTTCTATTCCCAGGTCAGATCATACCAAAGACTCTAAAGATGGAACCTGCTGCCATTGTGCATGATGCTCTGCATAAACAACGGGGTAGGGAAAACAAGCCAGTGAGCCACAACTGGGAAAAAGGCTGTGGCTGGCTCGACTTGAACCAATAGACTGGAAACTGGGTGGTAAAATCCTCAGCATGTTAAAAGTGTTATATATGAAAAAATAGCTAAATTTATTGAAAAAGAGTAAAAGCACTGTTAACAAATGATGTGACAACAGTTGGCAAGAAAGTGTCAGTATGAATTTGTAAGTCAAAATTGTAGTTTTATTTGTTAAGGATCTTGAAGTAAAGGCTTACTTCATGTCTTAAGCCAAAATATGTTTGCATGTTTGAGCCCGTTGGTAATTATTGACTCATGCATCACAGGGGGACTGAAGAAAATTCCCTTAAGAGTTAAAATATAGGACAAATGGAATACATAAACAAGTGAAGTTACTATTAGCATGTATAACATTGCATGGATACCTGTATGCTGTTTGCAATTACGTTAGAAATTTACTGTTACTTAGAATGACATGCTTGGTACCTCAATGCAATTGGAACATAAATCTTTTAAATTAGACTCTTTGTAATTATGGTTTCGTAGGGATCAGAGTGAGCTCTTTTCCTTTTCTTAATTTATTGATGTGGTATTCTTAATTGATTTGAGTAAATTGTAATCGTCATTTTGTATGCAAAGATTCTTTCATATGTTGTTAATAAGCTTATTCTATTAATTAACATGTCTTTTGTAATAATTATTTTCCTGTGAAAGTTATTAAAAGGACAAGCTTATATTTGGTCACTCTAACATAATAGATCACAGATCAACCCATATATCTATCTGCATAGAACTGCAAAGAAATTAAAAATATTCCTGAATGTATTCTTCTCTATGCAGAATGGTCTTACGATACTGTTTTGCCCAACTACGTTCTACTCAAGTAGCCACCATTCACTGCAATGCTCAGACGTCACCAACCAATGTTTTACAGAAGTTACAGCAGACATGTATGGTTATTAGCACCAATACTGGAAGGGTTTACAGACCTAAAGATTGTGAAACTTTGGTTCTTTACCTAAAAGACTTAAATTTACCCAAACCTGACAAGTGGGGAACTTGTCCACTCATTGCATTCTTTCAGCAGGTAATATTAAAAATTATGTGCTTATTTGATTAAGGAGGATGCAAAAAAGAAAGAAAGACTAAAAACAGAAAAAAAGCAAAAGAGGAAAGTAGAATGATAGAGTGAAATATCTCCTTTACTAAAAGACAAAAGGACTTATGTTGATGAAGTTATTGAATAGTTTTCACCTCAAAAAAGTAGCCTGGTAAAGAAAGGCTAGTTTAAATTTTTCTCATTCATTTCTAATATCAGGCAATCTCAGAACTGTTGCATGAATTCATGTCAGCATTAAGTTTAATATTGAGTTCAAGTCATTTGCAAGTTAGTATTGATTTCTGTTTGTTTAAGCTGGAAGTGTCATGAATGAATTTGTTATGTGAAGCGAGATTCATTCTAACTTACTTTGCTTGATTTACTCTATCCAGGTTCTTACCTACAATGGGTTTTATGACACGAACTTAGAATGGGTCGGTTTGGAAGGTGTACAAATTGTAGCTAGCATGAACGCTGCACACACTGTTGGTCGTCATCAGCTAACAACACGCTTCACGTCAATTGTCCGGATATGCACCATTGGGTATGTTTACTCTACTTATGTATGATGGAGGTTGCCTAAACTTTAGCTGCATATTTAAGATTATAATACTTGGTATATTTTCAAATTTTAAATGTATTTTCAAGTCTTAAGACAAAGAGAAGGGTATTAAAACTCTTACTTGATGTGCTTGTAGTGACCTGATTGCATTATCTGTTCAAGCCGAAAACACATCTTAATATGTTCTGACTGAAGAGAAAGCAATGTCTGCCCTTCAGACTCACCCTTTTTCCAATTTCATGCATCACTGCCATTTCCTGAGAAAGTTATGACATGTCTGCTACAGGTATGAACTGAAGCTGATTTTGTTATCAAATGTCAGAAAGTTTTCCTCTTTTGTCTAAGCAGCTTGTCTGTTTGATGTTTCTGTTTATATTTATAGGATGTAATTTATTTTCAGTTTGTATCTTTGATCTGTTGTATTTACAGATATGCTGAATCTGAAGAATTACAAGCTATTTACAGTGCCTACTTGAGACCTGTTGTGCACAGAAGCCTTCAAGGTCATCCTGTTTGGGGGTCGGCCTCAAAGGTCCACCAACTGGCAAGCTCTATGTTGGAAGTATTTTCACAGGTGAGTTCACTTACGGATAGAACTTTGAGTGCCATCTCTTCCTGTTTTAAGATGTTTATGTGTCATACTCCACATTGAAAGTAATAAGGTCACAAACAATAGGAACAAGGTTCCAATGTAATGCATACAATGAAAACTCAAAAAAGAAAGTCATATAAATATATCCTTTAGTTGAAAATATGGGTTTTTTTCATTGTTCTAAAAGGGTCTTTTAGTATTAACTGACAGGCCCTTACTCTGTGTATCAACACCATTTCACTATATGTGTGTATAAATTTTACTGGGAGCATTGTGAATGACATGTAGATTGATAAATGACGATTGATAATTTTCATTAATAACTGTACTGCATGGGACTGAGGTCAAAGTGGGTGTTTGGTCAGTGTATAACTTAATTGGTATTATGTGTAAAGAACAGTGTTGAAATTGAGTCACTAGATTAGTGACTCAAGTCACCAGTTTTCAAACTTTTTAGTGACTAGAGTCAGTGTATATCTAGTCAATGTATTATTTCAATAGGGAAATTACTCCTGAGTTCTATCAAGTCACTATCATTTTGAGAGGAAGTGACTCGAGTCATGACTTGTTACAACGCTGGTAAAGAAAAATCCAAAATTTATCCTTCACAAATGGCAATTATATTTTCCTGATATGACAGTTCCATTTAATGTTCATGTGTTGTGACAATGGTTATCTTGGTTTTGGAAAAAAAAGTCATCAAGTGTTGCTATGTAAAGGGTAAAGGAACTCTTGATTGCCATATAAGATTTATATCCAGGTTTAAAAAATATCTTATGGTTATATTTTGAAAATTGCCACTGTATATGCCTTATGAAGATGGAATCTGTACTGAGAGAACAAAAACCTGATTCAGATTGAAATAATCCAAATAAAAACTTGCACTGGAATAATTTTCATTTACAGAATTTGCTAATTCATTGTCTCCTTGCTTTTTACATTTTTTGATTCATTGTCTTTTGCTAATTCATTGTCTCTTTGAAACGATTGATATCATTTTGTAGGGTTTTTTCAGTATCACATTATTATCACCACTTCAAAAGAACATATGTGAGATAATTGGGGAGACGCTCTACAGGGGTGTCTTTAACCATAGATTCAGCTAAGTTTATGCTTCAAAATAATTGACAGCACCTAATACTTTGTCTATTGGGCCTTAACTGATGGCCGTTGTGCCCCTCAAAGATGTCCTATGATATAACATAGGCCATTGCAGCCAAATTGTCACTTTTGGCTGTGCAATTTTTCAAGCTTATTTGGAGCCCTGTTATTGTATGCCTGAATGCATAGTAATTTAATTACACAATTCTAAACATTCTAACTTCCCTTTTACCTTCCTTCAGGTGACTTCTAGATTCTCCATTGATGACCACAGTCATTACCTGTTTACTACAAGGGATCTGACCCAATGGGTCTTGAGCTTGCTTCGGTATGACCTAAACGCAGGTAGTACAGAGGGCACTAGTGAATACCTCTTGGAAATTTGGGCCTACGAAGCCTGCAGGCTTTTTAGAGACAGGCTAGTTGGTGAAGAGACCAGAAACAAGTTTGACAACATTCTTCAAGGGACCTTACAAGGAAGCTGGAATGCTGGACATGTCATGCAGAATCTAAACAGTATGTAGTCTTTTCCAAATTGGCATCTTAAGTTCCAGATGATCATTCATATAAAGGAAGTTTTATTTAAAATTGAATTTTATTATAATTTTCTCTCCAAAACCATATAAAAACATTTCCTGACAATTTCAAATCAAATAAATAAAAATAAGTTTTTTAGTAAGTGTTTGTTGAATGTTTATTTACATTTCTTACAGCTAATTATTTTGTAACATGGGGAGCAAGATCTGAAGGAGGGAGTGGCGGACCATTACCCCCAGCTGGTAAACCGCTTGGTAGGCTCAGTGCATCGGATTTGAAGGAAGTTATCAAAAAGGCTAAGATTACTTATGGTGAGTTTAGAGGATTTTGCTAGTTCTTTTATGACTCCGATGGAAAAATTTTGCAAAGCACCTTTACAAAGCAGACGTAACTAAGAATAGCAAGATAGTTTCAGTAATTGTTGAAGAGATACATTTTTCATTTTTATGGACATATCTATGATGATGTCCTCTCATGTGTATCAAAAATCACCTGACAAATCATGTAATTGTGTAGCCACTGATTTCCTGTGATTCCAAAATCAAATTTTTTTTCCCAGATTTATCTTTAAGCAACAAACATGTAAAGATCTGTTCTCTTGTATTGGAACCCATAAATAGTTTAATAAAGGTTTAATAATATTGATGTGTCTCACCTTCTCCAGGTTTGATGTGTTCCACCATCTCATTTTCAATATTTTTGCTCTTTTGTCAGACTCAGAACATTTTTCTATGCCCCCATGAAGGAAATGATGGATGATAAAGACCCCTTATTTGAATAGAAATATTTAAGCTTGAATTGTTTACTTCTTTCAGCTCGAGAAGGAAGAGAGTTAAAACTTCAGATATTTAGAGAGGTCCTGGATCATGTTGCCCACGTAGATAGGGTTCTCACCCAACCAGGAGGGTCACTTCTGCTAGCAGGACGTAGTGGTGTGGGTAGAAGGACTGCTGTCACAATTGTGGCACACCTTCACAGGACAGAACTTTTCACCCCTAAGGTGGCTCGTAATTATGGTCTGAAGCAGTTCAAAATGGATCTGAAAACAGTAAGTGTTAAGCTACGGTCACACTAAAATTAAATGGGGTTGGATTCTGATAGGATTGTTGAGAGTTCTTGTTAAAATATTCTCCATATCTGGTCAGAAAGAGCCAAAAAATTTGTCAATGTGTGTAAATACATGAGGTTGTACCACAGAACTATGAAAATTGGCTTTATGCTAATTTTTTTGTGACGTCACATCGATAGGCAGATTTCATCAGACCACACTGTGTCTGATAAAAAGTGTATGTGGGTGTGATGTCCTGAATAAATCAGTTGACATTTTTTCTTAGATATCAGACCCGTTCAGACCAGAGATTATGTAGATCTTAACAAAAACTCAAAAAATTGGATTAGAATCCAACCATTGTAAGTTATGAGGATTCCAGTGTGCAGCAGTTTTATTAGGTATGTGGGCCTTATGCAGAGAGGTGGAGAAAATATTTTTCCAACTTTAGTTTGAGCATTACAGGGAAAATGGCTTATCACTGGATGGGGACACATTGAGGCTAAGGGTTTACTCTGTCAAAATTGCTGCTCGAATATTTTGTCAACTCCACATATAAACAGCAGCTGTAATGCTTCAACACTACCAAGCCAATATCCTCATACCCAGTAGACTGCTTCCACTTTTGTCACAAGTACTGCTCCTTTTGATGGGAAAAGCTAGTGTAATATGCTAGCTTGTTTAGTAAGCTAAGAAGCAGCTAAGGACTCATGTGTGTTTGTTGCGCTAAAACACTGCTGATTTTAGCCCGGCAGTGGGCGTGGCTTACCAATTGTGACGTCATGCGAAAGCACTCTTTAAGTGCTAGCTTCCTTGCTAAATGTTTATTGATTTAGTATACAAGCAAAATTAAATGAGGAAAAATAAAGAGAAGGATAGCTTGTTGAGATCATGCAGTTACAGAGATGATTGTTTAAAGAAAATGAGTGTTAAATTATGACACAAATTTGTATAAAATTGAAGTGAATGGACTGTAAAATGCCATAGAAGAGCAAAACATTTTCAACTTTTGATTTGCTGCCAAGGGAGGAAAACCTTTGCAATAGTCATTGCTCACTGAATACTTTACCAAAAGAGAATATGTATGGAACATTGTGATACTTTTCATCTCTGCAGTTTAATTAAATAATAAAATAAATCCATGTACAAGTATTTCTTCCTTTTACTTAAGGTGATGCAGATGGCTGGAATCGAAGACCAACAAGTTGTCCTTCTCCTGGAAGATCACCAGTTTGTAGAAAAACAATTTCTGGAACTCATCAACAGTCTCCTGTCATCAGGGGAGGTCCCAGGTCTCTACACCCCTGAAGAATTGGAACCCCTGCTAGCACCCCTAAGGGACAAGGCATCTGAGGATGGTTTTAGAGGGACACTGGTTAACTATTTTGCAGCTTGTGAGTTCAGTTGATGTGACATTAATTGTAATTAGCCCCTATGACAAAAATAACTTGATTCTAATCATTGACTTCTCAAAGCATCTGTCACCTGGTCCTTCTTTTTAGTACAAATTACTCTTCAGTGTGTTCATTGGTAGCCCAGCTTTATATTTCTTCAGGCTTTCCAGAGTGCTTTTCATAAGTCTGTCTACTCTGTTGCAAGTAGCCTATGAGAGGAATGTTTGATTGAGGGATTCAGGTGAGGTTATTTAAGACATACATTTATGAAAAAAGAACCTTTACAAATGAAACCACAGATCAAATTTTGTAATTTAAGTGTACAAGAAAAATGTTATATCAGCCAGAAGATTTTATTTGTCAATAAAGGATTAAAAAAAAAAATCACTGGCACACAAGATCCATCTGGCAGTTGACGAGAATCAAATTATTTTATTTTTATGAGCCCTTATTTTGTAAAACTTAAATATAATGCACGTATTGATGTAGGAATAGATTCTATTAGAAGGGGTTTAAATGTAATATCTGTCTGGTTAACAACAGTGGTGTTAAGGAAATGGTTTTGTTTGTTAAAATTTCTGGATGAATAATAAAAAAAGGAAATTGATGGTGCACTTAGATGCACTGATTAAAAGAAGGAAGTTCCTCAATGAATGTTGTTTAATGTAAAGTGCAATGAGTACTCTTCCTTTTTGGTAGTATAACGGGTATTCAATGAAGTTGTTGTCATACAATGTCTTAGATTTGATTTGCTCGATTCTTGTTTTTTTCTTTTGAAAATGAAATAAAATCAGTTGACGGTTAAAATGATACAATGAAGAGAAATGTTCATTGAATTATGAACTATAGGTTTTTTTTTGATAGTTATGTTTCACTGAGGTCATAAGGAAGGGATTTTAAATAAGCATGTCATTTTCTTCATTACCTTATAAAGTGATGTACAAAATGGACATATTTTCATAGCACCCATGAAACAAATTTGTGGTCAATGTTTTGTTTGGATTTTGACAGGTATTAAGAGAAATCTTCACATAGTGTTGATAATGGACTGTAACAACCCATCCTTTACAGTAAGCTGTCAGAGTAACCCTGCATTCTATAAGAGCTGTGTTGTACAATGGATGGAGGAATGGAGCAAGGAGAGCATGAAGGAGGTTAGTTGCATTGGGAATAGAATTAATGGGAAGGGGAGATGTAGGGGTGGGTTCTGAGTGAATGTGAACATGGACAGTAGTTAGATGAGGTTAAAGAAACACAAATGTGCTTTATAGTGTGAAGAAGATAAAAATGTTAAGTTGAAATAAAGTTTCAAACATGTTTCAAGTTTGGTTGTAAATCAGGTGCAAATTCTTCCCTTTAGTCACCTCTTATGACAGGTGGGAAATGCTGGGGGCATATTCTACAACCCCCAGCCCACAGGGGTTGAAGAAAGGGGTGGACATGGTCAGATACAATGGATGATGATGCCATTAAGTAGTGCAGTTTAAAAGGGAAGTTTAATTTTTAAGTGGCCATGCAGAAAACAGGTTAATCTTATATGAACTAGTGACGAAGTGACATTTATAGATAAATTGTAAGTTAGAGTATTTAGCTACATATTTACCTTAGCAAATAGGTAGGAAAGAATGCTAGACCTTACCAAATGTAATTCTTAACTCTAGTTCTCAAGGTTTCCAGTATAGGTTGAGAGGCATATAATTAAAACAGTTAATATATAGAGTATTAAAGGAGGTAGTTGAGGCTAGTTTGGTTTTAAGATAATTAGTCATTTTGTTGCTAAGACTCCTCGCACAGTTGATGTTGTTCAATAGGGTGCATTCACTGACGTCACAAGCTCCAGTCTTTTTGATGGCAAAGTCAAGTGCAGTACATATTCAGTGTAGCCAGCAGAGGAGCAGCATGTAACCCATGTGTGAGTGATGGATTAAAACATTGTTAAATTGTTTTGCCCAGGAGGAGGTGAGGCTAAGCAATTGTTAGGTCACATGAAACCACTCCATATTTACTATTTGTTGTCTGTTTTGCTGCAAGGATGTGCGTATTTCTTTTTTTTCAGATTCCAAAAATGTTGCTTGGGAAAACACATCGAAATAAGGACAAGAAAGAAGAGACCAAGGAGCTGTACAAGACATTCCTTGAAATCCACAAATCCTGCTCTGCTAAAAATGCAACTCCGAGACAGTACATGAACTTTCTTAACACCTACCTGTCTGTGTATGAGAAAAAAAGAGAAAAAGTTGAAGAAAAACAGAAACATCTTCAGGTTAGTAAAGCTGGAAGTGTGAACAGGTTACAATTCTTGAAAGTGCTTCCATGTAATGAGTCATTACCAAGACCCAAAAAAGCTTACATTTTGTTGCTTTTTGATGGGAACTTTGTTTTATAGCAACATAGTACAATTAAGATTGAAAATGCATAAGGAGCATTTTTGCGATTCTTTTTCAAGGTATACTGTTGAGATCGAAGGTAAGGTGAAGCAGAGGAGTTCTAAGAAAAGAGTATGTTCACAATGTTGTTAATTGAAAAAAAAAATGAATCAGCCCTTAGTTGGTAGTATTTTATAAGACTTTAAATTTGTTCTTCTGATTTGGTAGATATACTACAGTGTATCTTCTTCATATACAGTAATGATCCTGTTGTTAAAAGACTTCTTCATTTTAAGTTGCATGCATATTCACTATGGGTTTGTTTTCTGTGTGAAATGACTTTTGTAAGTTGGTCACGGTGATTGTATGTACAGCAATTTGAAGAATGAATGAGGTGATTAGCTGGAGAGGAGGTAGGTTGCACAGAAAAGCCAGATACTTAAGGGTTTGTAGAAAAAATGTCTTTCAAATTAATGTTACAACTTGCTGGTCCTTTTCCAACAGGCTGGAGTAGCTAAGCTGAATGAAGCCAAGGCTTTGGTTGCTGAACTAAACAGTAAAGCAGCACAACAGAGTGTCTTGCTGGCAGAGAAACAGAAGGAGGCTGATGAAGCACTTAAGAAGATTCAGACAAGCATGGAGGTAAATAACAGTGTAGCAGTGTGATGATACCTATGAGTTGATGAAGGTGTTACTTGTGAAATTTTTTTATCTTTACACATGATGAATGGAGATCTTACTTTACAGACTTTAGGAGAGGGGGAGGGGGTAGTACTGGATGGAGGAAAATAAAGGGATGGAACATGGTGAGATTTGTGCTGAATTCGTGAGTTTAGTATTAAAAGAGCTGAAAGTTAACTTTGCATTGTGTTGTGTTGTATTCCTTTTAGATGCAGAGCAGGCTTTGTTGACATGTGTGTGTGTATGCAAGAAGGTGGGGGGGGGGGGGGTTAATTTTGGTTTCTGTCTAAGGAAGGGTACTTTCAGCTTACAAACCTGTATGTGGTCACTCACACTTTCTATCATCTCTTGCTTGGTATCCATTTTCAGAAAACAGGAGAACAAAGAGGAGAGATTGAGGTTCTCAAGAGGCAGGCAGATGAAGAAAGTGTTAAACTGGAGAAAAGAAAGTTGGTCATTGACCAAGAGTTGGCAGACATTTTACCAATGGTGGAGGAGGCTCAGAGTGCAGTGGGTAGCATCAAAGCTGAGTCACTCAGTGAGATACGTTCGCTGAGGGCTCCCCCAGAGGTTATTCGTGTCATCTTAGAGGGAGTTCTTAAACTCATGGGAATCTTGGATACCTCCTGGGTCAGCATGAAAAGGTACACTGCCCAGTGCAGAAAAAACATGACATTAAAATTACTGATATGAAAAATGTGTCATTGCTTAATAAAAAAGAAAATCATTTCTCTTTTAGGTTGGATTGGTACAGACGTCAACTAATTGTCATTGCTTTTCGATTGGGAGAACTGTGATTTAAGGCTGCAGGTCCATATGAATGTTGGACTGCTTTTATTCTTTTTAAAAGCCCACAAACTGTCCGGGGAGAAGACTTGCCCAGAGTACTTGCTCAGCATGCTACAATATCAAACAGTTTATTTGCCCATGCAAGTGATTTTTCTCTTGCTCTGGACTGATTGGCATGTTTTACAATCTTAACCTTAACCTTAGCATAAATTAGAATAGCTTTTCAGTGTGGGGTTTCTTGGCACTGTGAGGTCAGTCAAGGATCTAGTTAGGTCAAGTCTTTTGGTCTTTATTTTTGGTTTCGATGAAAAGAGAAACCTATGCATTCATGATGGCATGTGTGTGTATGTATGTGTGTATGTGCGTTTGTATGTGTGTGTGTGTGTGTGTGTGTATGTGTGTGTGTTTGTGACACTTTGCTTGTTTACACGATATCTTGAGAAGGGAAGATCTGACAGTTCTCAAACTTGGTACACAGATACCCCATACTGAGAGGAAGAACCCTGTTTATTTTGGTTGAGGTCAAAGGTCATCTGGGGTCACAGGGGGTCAAAAACCAAAATCCTTGTTTACACAATATCTCAAGACAGGAAACTTGGATTAATTTCAAACTTGATATGTTGATGCGTTATGATGTAAGGAAGAACCCTATTGATTTTGGTGGAGGTCAAAGGTCATTTGGGGTTACGTGGGGTCAAACCCCGAAATCCTTGTTTACACGATATCTCATGGTAGAAAACTTGGATTAATTTCAAACTTGATATGTTGATGCGTTAGGATGTCAGGAAGAACCCTATTGATTTTGGTGGAGGTCAAAGGTCATTTGGGGTCACATGGGGTCAAACCCTGAAATCCTTGTTTACACAATATCTCATGGTAGGAAACTTGGATCAATTTCATACTTGATACGTTGATGCGTTATGATGTAAGGAAGAACCCTATTGATTTTGGTGGAGGTCAAAGGTCATTTGGGGTCACATGGGGTCAAAAACCAAAATCCTTGTTAACACAATATCTCATGGTAGAAAACTTGGATTAATTTCAAACTTGATATGTTGATGCGTTAGGATGTCAGGAAGAACCCTATTGATTTTGGTGGAGGTCAAAGGTCATTTGGGGTCACATGGGGTCACACCCTGAAATACTCGTTTACACGATATCTCATGGTAGGAAACTTGGATCAATTTCATACTTGATATGTTGATGCGTTAGGATGTAAGGAAGAACCCTATTGATTTTGGCTGAGGTCAAAGGTCATTTTGGGTCACATGGGGTCAAAGCCTGAAATCCCTGTTTACACGATATCTCATGGTAGGAAACTTGGATCAATTTCATACTTGATATGTTGATGGGTTATGATGTAAGGAAGAACCCTATTGATTTTGGTGGAGGTCAAAGGTCATTTGGGGTCACATGGGGTCAAACCCTGGAATCCTTGTTTACCTGATATCTCATTGTAGAAAACTTGGATCAATTTCATACTTGAAATGTTGATGCGTTATGATGTAAGATAGAACCCGATGTATTTTCGTGGAGGTCAAAGGTCATTTGGGGTCACATGGGGTCAAAACCTGAAATCCTTGTTTACGTGATACATTATGGTAGGAAAATTGGATTCATTTCAATCTTGATAGGCTGATGCGTTATGATGTAAGAAAGAACCAAATTTATTTTCGTGAAGGTCAAAGGTCATTTGGGGTCACATGGGGTCAAAACCTGAAATCCTTGTTTACATGATACATTATGGTAGGAAACTTGGATTCATTTCAATCTTGATAGGCTGATGCGTTATGATGTAAGAAAGAACCCAATTTATTTTGTGGAGGTCAAAGGTCATTTGGGGTCACATGGGGTCAAACCCCGAAATCCTTGTTTACACGATATCTCATGGTAGAAAACTTGGATTAATTTCAAACTTGATATGTTGATGCGTTATGATGGGAGGAAGAACCGTATTGATTTTGGTAGAGGTCAAAGGTCATTTGGGGTCATAGGGGTCAAACTCAGAAAAACTTGTTTAGGATAGCTCAAGGTATGAAAGGTGGATGGATTTCAAAATAAGTATGTAAATGAATTATGGTGAGAAGATGGTCTGTATAAGGTTATTTTTGTGGAGGTGAAATGACATCTGGGGTCATGGTCAGTCAAACTTTGAAAAACTTGTCAAAATGGGATATCTCAAGGTAGGAAACTTGGATGGATTTCCCAATTAGTATGTGGATGTGTTATGGTAAGTTGAAAGTACTGTACCTGTTGTTTTTGGTGGAGGTCAATGGTCATCTGGTATCACCTGGCATCAAACTCTGAAAACCTTGTTTGCAGAATATCTTAAGGCACAATATGAAAGAAAAACCAGTCACTTACAGGTGGAGACAAAGGCTATTTTGGGTCACCAGTTGTTACAAGAAATGTAGCATTTTATTGAAAAGAGCATGTATGCATCATCGAAACCTCATTGCATTTTTGCATTCTGGTTTTAAAACTACAAATGACTTTGACCTTTAGGTACCCAACTAGAGTTTAGAAGAAAAAGGTCTTACATTACAATAGAGGTACAGATGGACTCTTGTGAAACTTGGTGGCTTTCTGAAATTTGGGGACAAACGTTTTCTTTTATCATTATTTCTCATCACTATATTCCATAGGAACAATTTGCTTGCTCATATTACATATATGTATTGTGTAAATTTAATTCTCTCTAGGAAGACAAACTTCAGAATTGCACCACAAAATGGGAGTCTCATATGCTCATGACTGTTCCTGCTAGAACCCTGGTTAGAATGCCATTTCTCAAAAGTTGATACACTGTGTACCCCATTCTATATGATATGGGTTCTGTATCATTTTTTGGAATCATCTTTTTAAAGTAGACCCTCTGTAAGGAGGAATAAAACTACAGTTACCAATTTGCTGTGACAAGTATTTATGTCCAGTTCTCATGTGGAACTTGTAGTTACTTTTGTTATAATTTTTTTGTTATGTTACGTTCTGTTAAAAATTACAATTTCTTTTGTTTGTTTCTTGTGGCAGTTTCTTGGCAAAACGTGGTGTTAAGGAGGACATTGCAGGTTTTGATGCTCGTAAAATAACTCCTGCTCTACGAGCTCCTGTTGAAGAACTGTTGGAGAAGAACAAGTCATCCTTTGATCCAAAAGTAAAACCATTTTCTGTTTTTTTCCTTAATTTTTACAAACATATTTGTATGTAGGGGACAAGTAGCAACTGATATCGTTGAATTTAATCAAATATGTTGGCTTGCTTCATTTTGTGACAATTGTTTACAGATTTCCTGATGTCTAATGTGATTTCTGCTTGATTAATAGATGAAGGACTAATGAAGAAAGAAAGAAAATAAAATAGCAGATGAGGGCTCCCTCTTTAATATAAGTATATTGCCTAAAGAAGTACTTTATATCAGAGATTTAATGTATTCAAGATACTTATCTTGATATTCTTTTTATCGACAAATGGATATTAAAGGGGCAATCACAGTAATTTTTTACAAATTTTCCAAAACTGATATTCTGCATGACAATTATACATTGAGTTAAAACCAACAAAAAATGACCTGTTACCATGGTCTGACATTGTGATTTGTCGTGGTATCAATGAGTCTGTCCAGTCTTGCCTCTGAATAAAATTGCAAAATTTCCTTATAACAGTTATTAACAGAGAATTAATGCTTCTTCTCACGTAAGAGAGCTCATTAATGTCTGTTGATTCTGGTAAATAATCAGTTACAAATTATAAAAATGAAGTGCTGAAACAAAAGGTCAATAACTATTGTCCCTTTAAATTTACGGCCTCAAGGTTTGGAGGGAAGTTTAGGTAGAGAAAGGATGAAAGAGGGATAATAAAAATGATAAATTGATGACTATCTCTCAGAGAAAGTCTTGCCTTTTGATAATGTGCTGTGATCTTTGTTTGACTGAACATTTTTCCCACATTTTTTTTTTTTCAGAATGCAAAAAGGGCTAGTGTTGCAGCAGCTCCTCTTGCAGCATGGGTCAAAGCTAACGTCAAATATTCCTACGCTTTGGAGAAAATAGAACCTCTGGAAACAGAACAGAATCAGTTGAAGAAGTATGATACCTTTTCATTTAACATTTCATCTTGTAGACCAAATGTATTAAAGCAGGAAAGCTTTTTAGTATCCATTTAAAAAAAAAAAGAAAATCCAGCTAGGTTCAGTTTATTTTTGGCTGGTTTAGTGGGCTGAAAATCTTAGCTCAACTTTTTGCCTATGTTCATTGAATTCATACTATCTTAGAATTTTGTAAGGTACACATGTAGAACAATATAAATGAAGCAAGTTATCATGCAAAGTTACTTTTCTTTTTATGGGAAGGAGGACTTTGAAAGTTTGGCAAAAACCATTTCTTTCATGCTTTAAAGGGGAAGTTAATGCAAAAAGTTAATTTTCATGTGTGAAAGAGGAGCCAAATCTTCACAGTGTGGTGAAATTTCCATTCAAATCGGAGATGTATTCCTCAAGATATCAGTAAATGAAGTTGCTTGATTTGTATTCAAAAGTGAGTTGAGGACAGCAGAGATAATATCACTTCCTCACATTGAAAAGGAATGCTTTGTTTCCCTTTGTTTTTTCACACTGTTATGTTGACTTTGAAGTTAAAAGGAAAACTACTCCCTTAGGGCAGTTATGGGCAACCTACGGCCCACTGGCCGCATGTGGCCCGCCAGCGACTTTTTTGTGGCCTGCGAGATTTCTCAAGGAAAAGAAAAATATCAGTCTATTTTACATCATAACAAACGAACTATAGATTTGATTTCAATTTCACTAACTACGTTCATCATTATGCTATTATCACTATAATCACTATCCACTTGTGACATGGAGTAACGGCCTCGGAGTGGTAAACTACATGCTAATGATCAGCTGCTCACAAACCCATTTTGCACATTGGTGCATGGAGTTACCACCATGATTCGTGTGACCTTCTTTGAGGCAACGTATCTGCACAACTTTGATTTTGATGATTTCGACATTTGGGCCTAAATGGGGTTAATATAGGCAGTACAGTTCGTCTGTCAGTGTAACCACAGAAAGAGCGGTCTAATTCTCTCCTTTTGCAATACGCATAGTGACAAGCTTTGCATCTGACAGTATTATCATGAGGTGATGATACCCCCTTAATTTGCAAAACTCGTGGTGGTAATAAAAATTATTAACATGGTACCAGGGTTGTCGTGAAATAAATTGACATAGTTTGTGTATTTGATGGGTCTCTACAATTAACTAAAACACAAATTTGGCTGTGAAATTCCGACTTTTACAGTGAATTTACTTAAACTCAGCAGTAGAGCCTTGTCACAAACTGGAATCATAGGCATAATAGGCGGGGCAGGGAAAGACTCCCCCCGCCCCCCAAAAAAAACTTAGGTCGAAAATTTGTGTTGGAAGCGACAAAAAAACAGGTATAGAAGAGATGTTTTCCAGGCAGAGATGAAATATAAGTGGAAACATTGCCCGAATTTTCTACCAAGTTCTGGATTTTTTTTTTAAATCCTTTGGAAAATGTGCAAAATTTTTCGGACGCTTTGCACACATCAGTAATTTGTTGGTCTATTTTATGCACCTGAACTGCATTGAAGTTTGGGCAAAACTGTTCTCTTTCCAAACTGGAAGAATTCTTTATCCCTATGATTCCTAATTAGTAGGCCTATAGCAGCTACTCTAAAATGTGTCTTTGTTACTGAGGTGTTACTATTGAACACTACAATTTAAATAAGCACTCCGTGTTGATCTTGAAATGACAACATCTTAATCCAAGATCAACATTACTTAACAAAATTACTTTATTGGAAATTTTATTGTTGTGACTAAGATTTATATTGCTTCAAATTCCTCAGAAGTAAAGGTTTAAAATCAACAGAATGTTGTTGGTTAAGTGCCCCCCGGTCAATTTTCCAGTCCTCAGATATGACCCATTCGATCAAAAAGGTTGCCCGCCCCTGCAATAGAGGAATGCAAATTTGGTTAAGTTCTCATGCCACTTATGCAGTCACAATCTTATAATATTGGATTGTTTAGGAGAGAATAAGCTGTGAAGTTTAAAGAAAAACAAAAGACTGTCCATTAATTGTGGGATATGATATCACTTGTGCTTGCTTCAAGTCCTTTCCTTGTTGAAAATGTGACAAATTTTGCTTGCTCATATCTTGAGAACCACACATCAGATTTCAATGCAAATTTCACCAAAATGAGTAGAGTAAGTATCCCTCTAACATATCATCAACACTTGGTATGATCTTAAACCCTTTTCTTTAAAAACCAATTTGAGAAGAGAACCTCAAAATCACCTAAACCCAGGAAGACATGTCTAAAAAATTTACACTCAAATGTTTAGAGTGTATGAGCATAACACTGTAAGAGTGCATAAGAAAATTAGGGTAAGAGAGATAAAAACATTGAACATCACTGAAAGTAAGTACAATTGAAGAAGGGAGGAATTAAAAATATTCCCTCATTTTGGCAAGAAAATGAATTTTTGAGATGTCCAAAATTTTACGAGTTAATATTATTCCACAGGAATCTTGAAAAGGCAACCAACAAAATTAGCAAACTTCAAAAAGGATTAGAAGATGTCGATCTGAAGGTGGCAGAATACAAAAAAAGGTTTGAGAAGCTGAACATGGAGGCAACAAAGCTAAAAATTGAACTGGAGAAAGAGCAAGAAACCATCGCCAATGCTGAAAACTTGATCGGGAAGCTAGACGGAGAGTACCAGCGCTGGAATGCTCAGGTTGGTCAAACAGTAGTGCATTTGGCAGAAAAGGGTAATGTTGGCTGATTAACTGGTCCAACTGAGGGCACTTCAGTCCATGGCTGACTCAATTCACGGGCAGTTGATTTCAGTGTCAAGAGTAATGACAAGTGGGAGGAAAGCTGGTGCACCTATAGTTTAGTTTAGGTTAGATGGAGTTTTACAGCCCAGTTTCCAACAAACTGGTTCAAATTAGGCCAACCACTGTCATTTTTTCCAGTTTTGGATCACAAGCTTGTTTTCCCTACTATAGGTTTATTAAGAGCACTAAGCACAGCAGCAGCCAGGTTCTGGTGCACCCAGAGAGAAACCCATCACATAGAGCAGCAACTGGAATAGACCAATTGCTCTGGTACTCAAGGACCCATTAATTGACTTATATAGCATGTTATATAGCATCAGATTGGGGACAAAGATGTAGCTGCTTGATGCTTAACTCAAACACAAAGGCCTTTTTAACAATCAAAGGAAGTAGATAATAGTGGGCTTTTAATCATATTCTGTCACGTTAGATCAGTGATTTAGCCAACCTGTATTTGTGTGACAAAGTTCTCACAACTGAAGAGAATATTGTCCAACAAAACTTGCAAGAGGTAGTTCTCCACTGATGCCTATTTAAAAGAAAGCACTCCAACTGAGTTTTTCCTTCTGCAACAATAAGTCATCTTATATATGCTTTTTGCCTCATTTGCAAAGTTCTGTTAGGTTCAAATATGGTAGTATCACCATATAGGAATCTTCCAAATTGCAAAAATTTAAAACAAAAATCAAATGTGGAGGGACAAGTCTCTTCCTTAAGATCTCTTCCCATGTTTTTACTTAGAATGACCAAGTGGAGACCTGATCTGGCTATTAAAAGCACTGCCTTAAATCACTTTGTATAATGATTATGTTAATTGGTTTGAGGTAGTTACCCAGTTACATGGCTTACACAATCAGATCCTCTTATTGAAAATATGTAGATCAAAAGTCTGTGAAAAACCGTTGGTTTTGGAAACCAGAATTAATCTCTTGTGTTTTTGATGCAAATGATATCTACCACCCATAACTTTATTGAAGGTTCATTGTATTTTATTTATAATGGAGTTGAGTTGTACAACTCACATTTTTTTGTTTTCCTTTAAAATTTAAAATGTTTTCATGCCCTTGAACACTTATTACTTGGTTAGCATGTTGCACAGGGAGGGCTTAATTAATTACATCGCCCCATAAGAGTATAAGAGTGCTAGAACACTTTGGAGCAATGTACAGTTATTTTCAGAAAAACGAAGAAATACAAAATTGTAATTTGAGTAGTACCTTCAACTTTTTCTCAGCTCAAGAATGTCCTATGAAGACTGTTAGAATTCATTTTCATGTTGTTTAATATATAGTTCTGATTTTTTTTTACTTGAGATACACTTTAATCCTGTTGTCTCTTCTTATATAGGTTTCAGAGCTGAATACAGAATTAGATACACTTCCGAAGAAATCTCAGATTGCAGCAGGTTTTATCACATACCTAGCAGCTGAACCAGAAGACGAGAGACGATTCAGGATATCATCATGGAAAGATTTAACAGGCTTAGGGAAGTTTGACATGAGAAGATTCCTGAGCACAGAGAGTGAGCAACTCACATGGAAGGCAGAAGGCCTGCCAAGTGATGAATTATCCATTGAGAATGCTGTAGTGATATTACAGGTGAAAGAAATGGACTTTTCAAAATTGTCTCCCTCTTAACTTGGTATCGTAAAAATTTAAGATTACAAAAACCTTGTCATACTTTTAATCAGAATTTCTAATTTCGGAAATATACAAACAAAGCTAAAAATACTGCTGTAGGAATGTTGTTTTAATAAACCACAGTTATTGTGAAACAGATATATGTGAGTTTACTTTTTTTTTTCCAAATTCCAGAGGTGAATTGCAAGGGGGTTGAGTGAAGTCAGTGTTTATATTTTACATTGAAACTTGAGAAAAGGCTGTAATGTTCTTTAATGTAATCCACTCAATAAAACTCCAGTTTAATTTGAACCACGCGCCTGCTTATGTTAGGATAATGGAGATATAGGCACAAGTTGTGGCCTTCAACTTTGGAAAAATTATAGGCAAATGCTGACTTACAAAGTTTCTTGATGAAGACGAGTCT
Organism: Holothuria scabra; assembly: GCA_037179385.1. NCBI lineage: Eukaryota > Metazoa > Echinodermata > Holothuroidea > Aspidochirotida > Holothuriidae > Holothuria > Holothuria scabra. The sequence goes on along the minus strand of CM074192.1, from coordinate 4,675,915 downwards.
TTTTCAACTCCATTTTGTGCATTGAAACTTATTATGAAATTAATATTACCACTTGTATCTCATACATTTATTTTTGCTTTGTTTGCCAAACATTTGGTTTTTTCCCTATACAGTGTTTGAGTATGCCGTTTGAGGTAAGGAGATACCCGTTCATTGCAGATACAAGTCACCAAACATTGATGTCTTTTTCACTAAGTGCAGTGCTGTTTTGTTGTTTCTTTCCTACAGCTCCTTTTCAGTCTCTTATCACTCAGCATTCTGTTTCTGCACATTTGGTAGTTAACCCATTCTAGACAAAATTCGCTCTTTCTTTGCTCTTTTGTGACAGAAACTGAAACAATGATACTTTCTAAGGTCTCATAGGTTAAGAAAACACAGCATTTTGTTAGTATTGTATCTACGTAGACCATGGAAAAAAAGTCACTCACAATTCATACAAAATTGCCACGTGCCATGCAATGGCTCCCCTTACTGAAGCTAACCCTTTTAAATTCCCAAGTGATATCCCTTTGTTTAGGTTTTCATTAGAATGTTTCTACTCAAGTTTGCACCCTCAGTGCACTGCAGAGATGCCTTTCAGGTTTGTGTATATATACTGCACTGCCATGCAAGCTTAGATCACTGTTTTTATTTATGTGAGTGATCCCAGCCATAGAAATAGGAACATCAGGCAGGAAATAAGGTCAGAAGACTCAGCAAACAAGTTTTGCATGATACATTACCTCCCAATTCCTGCAAAAATCTGTACTTCGGTATTTAGTGAAATGTATCTTTTGCACTCTATACCTTAAGTCATATCACAGAGTTATATTGTTGTACAGAATATCTACACCATATGTTAAAAAGCTTCAAACCCAATTCAGTCACACACTTTGAGAGAGAGTATGAAATACCACAAAGGTTGGTGAAACACAATTGTCAACAATTTCCATTTATCTCTGTATAGCAATTTAAACAGTGAACATATATATATATCCATAATATATATATTATGCCGTTAAGCAAACACATCTTTAACTTGCTGTCATTTCATGCATACTTTGATCACCTTCAGAAACAACTTGACATTTTTTTTTTGTAAAGCTTCAGTGAGAACTATTATGTTTACTGTAGCCCTGATGGTGTCACACTTGTAAAATTCAGTTTAAAAAGAACAAGTTGATGCTAATAGTCTGTCTTGTTGCCTTCATCATAAAATTTCAAGTAACATTACATACTTTTATCTATTGACTTCTTGCTTCTGAATGTTGTGGTATTTTATGCTTTGTATGAAATTAGTTTTGCATTATTAGGGAAAGTCTGTTATGCAGAATTTTTGAAAGTCTGCGAATAGTTTCAATATCAAAGGATTGGTAGTAAGTGTGCAGTTAAGCATTTATAGTCGTAGTAATAGACATTTTGACCTCATGCATTAGTGTCATGCAGACATTATTTGAGAGGGCAAACAATTGTGTGTTACAGCGACTTGGTAAGGTATGTGAATTTGTTACACATGTTGTATGCAAGATATAGCGTTCACTTACGACTTTATAGCTGCATTTTGACTGAACAAATTATAAATTTATTTTTTGCATTTGTGTTAGTCTTTTACCTCACCTGAGGGCGCTCTGTCTGTTATTTGATGTCATATGCATCAGGTCTGTTGTAAACTGAATGCAGTGTGATACGATTTTGTGTGGGCAGTAGAATTGTTAGATGTCGTAGGTCTTTGATATAGAGTTGCAGTGTCATTGATGGTATCTTGACTCTTAAAAAAAAAACATTTTGAGAGCATAGTGAGGTGAATAGATAATTACATGTACAGAATTCTTTTGTGGAGTACGATAGATGGGAGGTGACAAATTTATCAGGAACTTTAATAGGCAAAAATGACAGTCTGTGTGTAATGATCCATTTGAAGGCCATCATTTAGTGTCAATCATTTTTAATTTAAATGGGCATTGAGAATTGAAGATAAAGGGTTAACATTACTATTACAATGTATCTGTAAACTGATTGTTGTGCAGTATTGGTAAATGGTCAGACTCAAAAAAGTAAAGGGTACTATTTGTTTGTCAGTTGTTGCTGTTTTAATTCTCCCTCTGCAAAAAGGCAAAAAAACCCCAAAACGAAAACACTACTTGTTGTCAGTTGTTGCCTTGTTTGAAAAAAATTGCTAATAGTTGCAAAACTTCAGTCAAATATTGATGGTTCATATACAGTAGTGTGCTGGTGGCATGAGTGTCTGCGTATTCATGATTTGTTATTTAACTTCCTTGCTTTACAGAGTGCTTTACGACCGTACCTGATAGACCCCAGTTCCAGAGCTACAGAATGGCTTAAGGTCCATATGAAGGATTCCAGGTTGGAGGTTGTCAATCAACAGGTATGTTAACACCTTTTGTGATTGTTCAGTCTTATCAGAATATTGCACAGTTGGTGCTAAATTGTCCTTGTAGCATTGACATCAAGTTTTAGTTAAATTACTTTCTAATAAAATCTACTCCATTAGAGTACTGTGCACTGCAAGTAGCAGTCAGAATGTAAGAGTGTGCAAGAATTTAATGGTACAGCTGTGTGTGACCTTATTTGAATGAAGCAAAACAGCACAAAATCCATCTCTAATTCCATTGTTTGCCTATATATTCAACATATGATCATTGTGTCCTCATATTATATTAAAAGAAACGGGGAATATTGCATGGGTCTTCCATTTGTCAAATCTTCAAATAATTTTTTTTGATTGTGTTGTAAGTTGTAATCCCATGTTACGTTTATGCCAATGTACATTCCTACAAAAGGTTTCAGTTACGTGTTTGGTGTTTCATAATTTCACGTTGTTGCAGCATTAAAAATGAATGGCATTTTGGAGGCACTTATTGTGGAGCAGCTACTGTCAATCATGCTGCACTGTATCACTTTACAAACTGCAGGTAGTGTACCACTAATCTACATCCCCATCATTACCTCCTATTTACATATGTAAATGGCGTCATTGCTTGACCTTTATATGAGGTCACCTGGTGCCACTGCACCATTAGAAGCTTGCCAGGGACTTACTTCTGGTAAGTAGGGATTACATATGTAAGTAGGAGGTAAGTATCAGGGCTCGTAAATCCCCAAACCAGGGAGTTTTGGGGAGTTCATGATATTTCTGTGCTTTGAATATTAGCAAGAAACTGTAGCTAATACAGACCTTTCATGTATGATATCACAACACAAAAAGTGTGTCATCCTTTTTATAAATAAGAACCCAACACTAACAAATGCAGAGAGGTGATTGTTCAGCAAATCAGGTCTATGCATGTCCTACACAAAGTGCAGCCATGTGCATGTTGTTATTCCTCCCAAATGATGTCAGTGGTAATATCATGGCCACATATAAGGTCTATGGATATGTTTGTCTCAGTAGATTCCATGTTGCTGAAGGGTTCTGTTCAGTTTGTCATGTGGTTGTTACAGGAATTACTTGAAAGAACTTTGCATGCACTGCTTATGGAAATCGAAGTTTTTCTATAGGAGGCGCTTTTCCTATTTTTGCTTTGGAAAAAGCATTGTGGGCAAGGTGTTGTAAGGGCATCTCCCTTGTTGTTGTATAGAGTAGACAATGTTGTAGCTGACCATACCAACAGTCACATAAATTTGACAAAGAATGTGATAGGTACACTCAAAAGCTTTCATATGACAGGTCTGTTTTGCACTACAACGAGGTCAAAAGGTTATGAAGCCTGTAAGTCAATGTTGAAACAATTGATAGTAGGCTATGTTGCTTTTAGGTTAAATTAATACCACATGTACCTTCTTTATTCAGCAAAATTAACCATTGTCTTTGGTTTTATTATTTCATTGTACTGTTGCCTATTCATGTATGTGGTATGTCATCTCTCCAACACTCCATTATAAATTTTTAAAAGATCAAGCGCAAACAAAGTTTCAATCCCATTCTTCATCCTGTTATGTGTATTGGCTATTAAAGCAGGAATACTTTTCATACCTTCTGCCTGTATAGCCTCTGTTTTATCATTTTTTCTGTGCAGGATGCAAACTTCACTACTGCACTTGAATTGGCTGTACGATTTGGAAAGACACTAATTATTCAAGAAATGGACAGAATTGAACCAATCCTTTACCCATTGCTTAGAAATGACCTTGTCAGTCAAGGTAGGTCATCTCTTACTTGTTTCCTTTTTTATTCCTTTTTTACCTGTACTAAATTTGTTCTTTCTTTATTGGTTTTTTTTTGGGTCCTGCCATGGCATATGCAAGAATTATGAGATGGGGGCTAAGTAGTGAATATCCAGAACTGGCACATGGGGGAAATTTTTGCCTTCAAAAGTGGCCAAAAGAAAACGGTGCCTCCCAATGATCAGTGCAAAGGAAACCATCATTTAAAGTAGATGATATACCTCAGAAGTCAGGAACTGCTGTTTGTTAGCTAGTTTAAATTGAAAGGAAAAGCTTCAAAGAAAGTAAAGATCAATGCAGGGTTCTCAAGACAGTGATGTAGGCGAGTCTGGAGGTTTCAAGTCACTAATTTGGCAATTTTCAGCTTTCAGGGACTTGAATCTGGACTTGGTGTTGAGCCCCTGTACTTTCTCAATGGGGAAAAATGTAACATATGGATCAGTGTACGATATGCTTAACCTTTAATTGTCAGGGTATGGACTAATTGAAGACTGCAGATTGAGGCTAGCACCTTCATACTTTTGGTAAAAACTGGTTATTGCCAACAATATTTAAGAGTTAAAGGTTAATTTTTGTTTAGAGTTCTTGGTACTTGTGCAGTTAAGTAGTTGCATAAAGTTTCTTAAGTCCTTTTGTTGTAGTGTCTGGTTAGGTTTTTATTTTTGTGTCATTAGCTAGTCTTGGTTTAGTCTTTGTCTGGAGTGGGACACTGTGCATTATGTATTCTTATTTGTTGAAATACACATTTTTTTGAGCAAGTAACTGGACTTTAAAGCATTCTCTTTTCTGTCATCTAGTTTATTCATTTTCCAGCTGACTCTGACTCCTGTTTTTTCCTTAACAAACCTGCCAGCTATGCTGACACTCAATCCATTCCCCCACAATACAATATGAAGGTACTAGCCTTGGTTGCCATGTAAGATGGCACATTTTTTAAGGTTAACTTGGCCTTTTCTTTCCATACCAAACAAAGCTCAAGCAAACATGTACCACAAAATCTGCTTCTGCAAGATGCATAGATATTTCCTAAAAGCTGATATGAGAGTCAACCTGCCTTTTTGGTGTCTCATTTCCAGCACTGCTGCAAGTATAACTGGGCAATGTAATGCAATATAACTGTTTAATGAACTGCACAGATTGATGGGACAGAATCTAAGAGTTTGCTTTGATTGTTAAAGGAAGTACTTATTACTAAGAGATTTATCTATTTGTTTACATCTATTTGTGTACATCTTTCAAGTTTGTGAGTACTCTTCTATGGTACTCCTATACCTTAAAGTATTTTTGCCCTCCTATTTTTGCATTATCTTAATTCAAATAGCTACAGTATAATGAGATACTAGGAGAGTTTTCAGCCTTTAAACCTCACCTGCTGAATCCTATTTTTCAGGTCCACGATTTGTGGTTCAAGTGGGTGAAAAGATGATTGACTATCATGAGGAATTTCAGCTGTTCATGACAACACGTAACCCTACCCCTGAGATAGCTCCTGATGCAGTATCTATCATAGCAGAGGTTAACTTCACTACTACCAGAGCTGGACTTACTGGACAGGTTTGTTATTTATAACTACAACTCTCTGAATTTAATCTAAAGCTCTCCCTACACAATCATTAAGTCTATTTCGCTCCTCTCTACCTCCTATTGACCTATGTATATTGTTATTGCCCACAACAACCGTCTGGCAAAAACCTAATAACCTAATAACACCGTGGTAACCCCTACCTAATGAGGAGTTTTGGGGAGTTTGGGTGAAAATATTGTCAGACTGTTGTGTGATGGTGCTTATAGACATAAATAGGACCATGTGAATGTATTTTTACTAACTTGAAGAACATTCAACTGTTTGAAGATGTTGAAACTTTTTGCTGGGTTTTTGATTCCTTGCCGTAGGCAGGCAAGGAATCTATGCGATGGTGATGTCGTGTGTATGTGTGTGTGTGTGTGTGTGTGTGTGTGTGTGTGTGTGTGTGTGTGTGTGTGTGTGCGTATGTGACGCTTTGGCTTGTAAACACGATATCTCAAGAAGGGTAAGTCCGAGGGATCTCATACTTGGCATGTGGATTGCCCATATTGAGTAGATGATCCCTATTGTTTTTGGTGGACGTCAAAGGTCACTTGGGGTCACGAGAGGTCAAAAGGTCAAAATCTTGTAAACACGATATCTCGAGAACGGTACATGTGACTATGCTCATATTTGGTGTGTGGGTTGGTCATATTGAGTAGATGATCCCTATCGATTTTCTTGGAGGTCAAAGGTCATTTGGGGTCACGAGAGGTCAATGGGTAAATTCCTTAGAAATTGCTTGTAAACACGTTATCTCAAGAAGGGTAAGTGTGACTATGCTCATATTTGGTGTGTGCATTGGCCATATTGAGTAGATGATCCCTATTGTTTTTGGTGTAGATCAAAGGTCATTTGGGGTCACTAGAGGTCAAAAGGTCAAAACTTCGTAAACACGATATCTGGAGAACGGTACATGTGACTATGCTCATATTTGGTGTGTGGATTGGTCATCTTGAGTAGATGATCCCTATTGATTTTTGTGGAGGTCAAAGGTCATTTGGGGTAACGAGAGGTCAATAGGTAAATTCCTTAGAAATTGCTTGTAAACACGGTATCTCAAGAAGGGTAAGTGTAACTATGCTCATATTTGGTGTGTGCATTGGCCATATTGAGTAGATGATCCCTATTGTTTTTGGTGGAGATCAAAGGTCATTTGGGGTCACGAGAGGTCGAAAGGTCAAAACTTCGTAAACACGATATCTCAAGAACGGTACATGTGACTATGCTCATATTTGGTGTGTGGGTTGGTCATATTGAGTAGATGATCCCTATTGTTTTTGGTGGAGGTCAAAGGTCATTTGGGGTCACGAGAGGTCAAAACGTCAAAACTTCGTAAACACGATATCTCGAGAACGGTACATGTGACTATACTCATATTTGCTTTGTAGGTTGGTCATATCGAGTAGATGATCCATATTGTTTTTGGTGGAGGTCAAAGGTCATTTGGGGTCACGAGAGGTCAAAAGGTCAAAACTTCATAAACACGATATCTCGAGAACAGTACATGTGACTATACTCATATTTGGTGTGTAGGTTGGCCATATTGAGTAGATGATCCCTATCGTTTTTGGTGGAGGTCAAAGGTCATTTGGGGTCACGAGAGGTCAAAAGGTCAAAACTTCATAAACACGATATCTCGAGAATGGTACATGTGACTATGCTCATATTTGGTGTGTGGGTTGGTCATATTAAGTAGATGATCCCTGTCGATTTTCGTGGAGGTCAAGGGTCATTTGGGGTCACGAGAGGTCAAAAGGTCAAAACTTCGTAAACATGATATCTCGAGAACGGTACATGTGATTATACTGATATTTGGTGTGTGGGTTGGTCATATTGGGTAGATGATCCCTTATATTTTTGGTGGAGGTCAAAGGTCATTTGGGGTCACGAGAGGTCAAAAGGTCAAAACTTCATAAACACGGTATCTCGAGAATGGTACATGTGACTATGCTCATATTTGGTGTGTGGGTTGGTCATATTGAGTAGATAATCCCTGTTGATTTTCGTGGAGGTCAAAGGTCATTTGGGGTCACGAGAGGTCAATAGGTAAATTTCTTAAAAATTGCTTTTAAACACGGTATCTCAAGAAGAGTAAGTGTGACTAATCTCATATTCGGTGTGTGCCTTGGCCATATTGAGTAGATGATCCCTACTGTTTTTGGTGGAGATCAAAGGTCATTTGGGGTCACGAGAGGTCAAAAGGTCAAAACTTCGTAAACACGATATCTCGAGAACTGTACATGTGACTATACTCATATTTGGCGAGTGTGTTGGCCATATTGAGTAGATGATCCCCATCGTTTTTGGTGGAGGTCAAAGGTCATTTGGGGTCATGAGAGGTCAAAAGGTCAAAACTTCGTAAACACGATATCTCAAGAACGGTACATGTGACTGTGCTCATATTTAGTGTGTGGATTGGTCATATTGAGTAGATGATCCCTATTGATTTTCTGAAAGGTCAAAGTTCATTTGGAGTCAGCATGTTCAAAGCCTGACAAGCTTTCCTGCACAGTCTTTCAAGAAATGTCACTTGTAGGGTCCTGTAACTTGTCCTGTAGATGGCACATAGTGAATACATGGTCCCAGAAGTTTTTGGTGGAGGTCAAATGTCATTTGGGTTCACAACGGGCAAGGGGGATCTCAATGTAGGAAGATTGGATGCCTTGCATGTGTACTTTGTGGGCACATTATGGAGCCCTGTTAATTGAAAAACATTGCCAAGCAATGTCAGTGTGAAAAAAGGCCTTACATTTCAGCGGCAAGGAATCACTAAGCCTTTTGGCTTTCTGGTTCATTTTGCCAGCATGTGTCAAGATATTTTTAGGCCCTTGTTGATGGACTAATACCTGACCTGGGGAAGGGGGGAGGGGTTATGGTTATCAGAGGCAGAGGGTTCGTTGTTTTTTATTTTTATTGTGTTATTGAGCACTTTATTCTGATATATTTATTTGCTTTTGTCAGATGTAGAATCTTAATTGTGTTTACATTTTGTGGAGCACACAAAATACCCTTGCAGCTTTTGAATAAAATTTGCAGTTTTTGTTACATTGATCAGATTGTCAAATTGACCCTTTTGTGGCTTGATAATACATTTGTAATTGCAGATATATATTGAAAATAATTTGTGAAAAATCCTGCATGAATTGGTAAGGATTACCAGATTGTCAAAATTTTCCTAAAATGAAGTGCGGGTGTATACTTAAGACGATATTTCCTTAGAGGTCATTTTCTCATTTTAGTGTTTTCACTCTTCAAAATTTCTTTTTCCACTTTCTTTTATAGCTACTAGCAACCACCATTCAACACGAGAAACCAGAACTAGAGGTACGTAAAACAGAGCTTCTTAAACAGGAGGAAGACTTGAAAATTCAACTAGCAGAACTGGAGGAATCTCTTCTTGAAGTAAGTTTAAACACTGTTTACAAAGGAATATTATCCCATCCATCCTCTTTAACCCTTTACCATTGTTTGGGTCCTTTTGGACCCATGCGGAGAGCGCTGCTGTCGCTTGTCTTTACTGTTTCACGCGGAGCTTGAAACTGCGAGTAGTTACCCGAAAATTCGGCCACGACAACGAGAGAGACAATAGTTTAAGGGCAGGGGGTCAATAGCCTACGGAAGCTGATGCAGCATGCTACGTCCGCTTTTCCGCCCACTCCCGAGGTGTGCAAATATGCCCCATTTGGAGCACAACGGTAAAGAGTTAAACAAATCCATAAAAAGTAAGAAATTTTGGAGTTGACTTGTAAAACTATTGGATTGATAGAAATTTCTTTAAATCACAGTAGTTGTCATAATTCTGAAGTTTGAGATGAGGAAGAGGAAGTTGTAACTCTGGGCCATGAAATGCAGTAAAATCACAGCCATTTCTTGCAAATTATTTTGCCAGACTTTCATAACTTCCCGTATAGTGATAAAGTGTCATTAAAATGTATAAAATATTGCAAGGACTTGGCTTACCACATGAAATTTTATAAATTTCAGATTCAGAAATGACTCATTGTTTAACTATCTTGCAGCTGTCTGTCTTATTCTGTGTGTTTGTCTTTTTAAATATGAAAAGGTTTTATGTGGGTCAAATTTCATTTATGTAAATGATTGTGGTAAGTTGACCTTTGACCTTTTTAAACTATTTTGTGTTTTCCTGTATCATTTTATCACACAGACTCTCGCTAAAGCAGAGGGTAATATTTTGGAGAACAAAGCCCTTCTGGATTCTCTTAACAAAACTAAGTCTAGCAGTCAAACTATCTCTAACTCACTGACAGAGTCAGTACAGCTACAGGCGTCATTGGATCAGGTAAAACTTCTATTAATTACTAAAAAATACTACTTTAATTTGTAAACAGTGACCTCATCTCTCTGAGTTGGTATTTTTTACTCTCTTGTTTAGACTTTGTAAGATGGTGAAGTATTTTGATCAATTATTTTTAACTTTATCATACTTTTTATGCCCTGTCCCTCTCTACATAGATGATATGGAGTCACTCAAAATCAGATTTGAAGAGCTATATTGCCATACACTCTCTTTCTCCCCATTCTTGTGGGGCAGGAAGGACACCCCTTTGTGCTAGATCTTGTCGTAACCTCCATGCAGCCTGTTCTCACGTGCAACTGCTGTATGTTTGTGCCAGTAATAAGAGGAGTTCATGCGTCACTGAGTTTTATTCTGTGCATTATCTTATTACCTAATCATAGCCTTAAGTTTGCCTCTCTGTAATCTATTCTCTCATCATAGTCGACACAGTTTTCACTAGAGTAAGCAGAAACTACAGACCTGAATGTACATGTGACTGTACCTATCAGTCAATCTGAGTGCTATGTTTCATTATATAGGCATGCTTGATAGATACCAGTGATATCTTGATTTTTTGGCACTGCGACAAGTTTTACTTTACCTTACTTTACTTTACTGTGCAAACATGAAGGTGGCATTGAAATGTTTGAAGCTGGCATCTCAACTTTTCTTCCATATTTCAGGAGAGAGCAGCATACCTACCCCTGGCAGAGAATGGCAGCACCCTGTTTTTTGTCATCAGTGATTTGTCAAAACTTAACAACATGTATCGCTTCAGCCTGGGTGCTTACTTACGACTCTTCACCAGAGCTCTGGAAAGTCGCACTGTGAGTTTGTTGTTCCCTACTTGGTGTTATTTTGGAGCATAACACAAGTTAATGTTCCCTCTAAATCTTGGAAACCACTTTTCAACATTACACTTACACTCCCCTTTGGAAATTTTCCAATATGTGGTACCCCTGATTCTCTTTTTCTCTTTCATTGTTGATTCCTTACCAAAGGCAGGCAAGGAACCTATGTGATGGTGATGTGGTGTGGATGTGTGAGTGTATGTGAGTGTGCATGTATGTGTGTGACACCTGCTTGCAAACATGATATCTCAAGAACGCTACATGTTTCTATGCTCATATTTGGGTGTGTGGGTTGGTCCTATTGAGTAGATGATCCCTATTGTTTTTGGTGGAGGTCGAAGGTTATTTGGGGTCATGAGAGGTCAAAAGGTTAAAACCTTTTAAACACATTATCTCAAGAACGGTACATGTGACTAGGCTCATATGTAGCCTGTTGGTTGGCCCTATTAAGTAGATGATCCTTATATATTTTCATGGAGGTCAAAGTTTATTTGGGGTTACCAGAGGTAAAATGGTACATTCCTTAGAAATTGCCTTTAAACACTGTGTCTCAAGAAGGGTAAGTGTGACTAATCTCACATTTGGTGTGTGGGTTGGCCATATTGAGTAGGTGGTTCCTATAGGTTTTGGTGGAGGTCAAAGGTCATTTGGGGTCATGAGAGGTCAAAAGGTCAAAACCTTTTAAACACATTATCTCAAGAAGGGTACATGTGACTAGGCTCATATGTAGTCTGTTGGTTGGTCCTATAAAGTAGATGATCCTTATATATTTTCATGGAGGTCAAAGGTTCTTTGGGGTTACCAGAGGTAAAATGGTACATTCAGTAGAAATTGCCTTAAAACCCTGTGTCTCAAGAAGGGTAAGTGTAACTAATCTCATATTTGGATGTGTAAGTTGGCCATATTGAGTAGATGATTCCTATTGGTTTTGGTGGAGGTCAAAGGTCATTTGAGGTCATGAGAGGTCAAAAGGTCAAAACCTTTGAAACATGATATCTCAAGAGTAGTACATGTGATTATGCTAATTTGGGGTTTGAGTTGGTTGTATTGGGTGGATGACACCTATCAAGTTTCGTGGAGGTCAAAGGTCATTTGGGGTCACGAGAGGTCAAATGCTAAGTTCCTTAGGAATTGCATGTAATCACAGTATCACAAGAAAGGTATGACTTATCTCATATGTGGTTTGAAGGTTGGCCATATATTGAGTAGATTGATCCCAACTTTTTTGGTGGAGTTCAAAGGGTATTTGGGGTCACAAGAGGTTAGAAGTTCAAAACTTTGTATACACAGTATCTCAAGAATGGTACCTGTGACTATGCTCATATTTGGTGTATGGGTTGGTCATATTGAGTAGGTGATGCCTAACAATTTTTGTGGAGGTCAAAGGTCATTTTGGGTCATGAGAGGCCAAACCCTGAAAACACTGTATTTCAAGAAAAATGCATGTGAGTAAGCTCATCTTTGGGTGTGTGGGTTGGCTCTATTGAGGAGATGATCCCAATTGATTTTCGTGAAGGTCAAAGGTCATTTGGGGTCAGCAGTGTCAAAGTCTGACAAACTTATTTGCATAGTATAACAAAAAGGTAGCTTGTAGGGTCCTCATACATGGCATGTAGATGATGCATAGTGAATAAATGATCCCTATAGCTTTGATGGAGGTCAAATGTCACTTTGGTTCACAAGGGGTCAAAGTCTCAATATCATATTTATACAAATTTCCCATGGTTGGGAGTCTTGGATACTGCAAAATTTCACACATAGTTTGTGATATTGTGAGCAGAACCCTAGTTCTAGGTAGTCAAAACTCATCTGGGATCTCAATGTAGGAAGCATAGATGCTTTGAATGTATACTTTGTGGGTACATTATGGGGCAATGTCAATTTGAAAACATTACAGAGCACTGTCAATATGAAAAAAAAAAAGGTAGGCTTAAATTTCAGCAACAAGGAATCATCAAGCCTTTTGGCTTTGTGGTTACAACTTTATAAAAGAATTTGGGAAGAGAAGGAGTTGATTGAGATGTCTCATTTACTCTAGTAGTTAAAGTGCACTTTCCATTTGAAGTGTTTATCTGAACGAGAAAAGAAAACCCATTGCTTTAAAAATCAGTATGTGTGATAAAAAAATTCTCAGCCATTGAAAATGTCTGGAAATTTTTTTTTATTCATCTTTGGAATTATTGGCACTAATATTTTCAATTTGCAAATTCTCTTAAGCAATCCTTTCCTTTTTACATAGCTCAAAACCAAAAAAGTCAATGGAAATGAGTTGAAAGACTTGTTAGAACCTCTTTCTGAATGCAAAATAGATGATATTTGCTGAAAATAATTTTGCTCCCTTTTTTGAAGTAGTTGAATGGGTAGGGTGAGGTATCTTAAGAAAGAGTATTTATTCTATGCTGATGAACAAAGAAGATGAAGTAAGAAGTAACCCCTTAGAAACAAAAAAGTTTGACTTTTTCCTTTAAGGAGGAAGAGTGGCTTACTTTCCTGATCATTTGAAATTTTGTGGTTGACATTTGTTTATTGAAAAGAAAACAAATTGAATCTCATCACCAGCTATGCTGATCTTGGACACTGGGCGTTTTTTTTTTTTTTTTTATATTAAACACCTCCTGGGTCATCTTCATTGTTCCTGCTGTGATTTATTCAATTTGTTTTGAAGAAAATTTGATTTCTGACATAATTGTTGACTTGTTTTGAATAAATGTATTGCCCCAAATCATTCCCTTAATCAATTATTCCTCCATTGCTTGTGATTTTGCTGTATCAATATTTCAATATGCTCTGCCCAGACCATTGTCAATTCACTGAAAATACACCAAAAGTCTGTAAAGGTATCTACACTCAAAGACAGCACTCACAGACTGTAGGGTCTGCTTGATTTTAATCCCTTCACTATGCTTCACTATGCATGGTTTCACTGTGAAACCATAATTTACCATCGCTATATACGAATGGTTTTGCTGCAAAACCATAGCACCCAGCTGTGTTCTGGTATAGGTAATAATAAATCGTTGACATACAATTGTGTTTTGAACATGGAATAGGCTTGAAGGGGAGACATTTAACACATATGCATTCTCACGGGGCATAGCCAGCGCAAATATGGCGGCTCCATACAAAAAATGTAGCATTTCCCGGAACCAGTACAAATGTACTGTGTATACACTTTATGATACATAGTGTAGTATGGCGGAATGGAACCCTTTTCCATAGTGAAAGGGTAAAATTGAACAAAAAATAAAACGACCCATCATGACACACTTTATCAGAAATCAGTGAAGATGGAGGACTTATGTGTATTACCTTCCCATAGCCTTTATATGGATCTGATTTTTTGTCTTAGTTAATTCGTAACCCACTATTGCATTGCTTTAATGTCTGAGATGACACTATAAAACACATCCATGTTGGCATGTTAGATAACCAGCGTTGTGATCGAGTCACGAGTCACCTCGAGTCACAAGGTGTCGAGTCTCGAGTCACGTCGAGTCTTTAGCAATTCTAGTCGAGTTGAGTCATGTCTCGTCTTCCCTCAGCTCGAGTCGAGTCACTTCGAGTCTTTGGAAAGCTTGGAGTCGCCTCGAGTCATGTCGAGTCTTAAGCAATTCTAGTCGAGTCGAGTCATGTCGAGTCTTCCCTCAGTTCGAGTCGAGTCACTTCGAGTCTTTCGAAAGCTTGAGTGGTCTTGTGACTTGAGTCACCTCAGTCATAATGTGTTTATTTTCTTTGAGTCACTCCAAGTCACCTGATCTCTTACATGTTGTGTTGGCATTGAGTCCACGGTATGTGATGGGTTAATCTTTTGCAAATGCAGTCCTTTGCTAAGCAACTGCACACTTTTTTTGGAGGAGGGGGGCATAGGCGTACGAGGGTAATTTTCTATGAGGGGGCAAGAGCATGTTTTGCCCGAATGTCACTGTTTATCATGCTTTGCCCAAATAGACCAACTCCTTTCACCCGAATTGGGAGGGCGAGTGCCCACCTGTAACCCCGCATTGTGCGCCTATGGGGGAGAGGTTAAGAAGGTGACTGATGTCCACTCCTGTACTTTCAAGTGAAATTTGACTTCACAACCCTAAATAGGAAGATGATTGGAATACACACATTATCTGTAAGTTAGTACTATATTAACCTTTACACATTGAGCAATGACATAATTCATCTAATAATATGTTTGTCATACAAGAACACTCAGATATAATCAAGTACCTATTAAACTCCTACACTACACTATCAAGACTTCATTGAGTCTCAAGCCATACATGTACAACACAAACTAGGCAATATATGCTTCCACACATAACCTCATCATATAGACCTACGATACACCCTATTAATTAATCTTGCTGCGAACATATAAACACCATTGCTACCAGTTACACGACACTAAGGCCCCAATGTTACGTAAACAAGTGATAATTATAATAGGCCTAAACTGTGATTCATCAGAAGCCACAGGTCACACAGGTGTCCCCGTATACAAACTGATTTCGTTAATCAAAATCCTCGATACCAATAACAGATATTACCAACTAAATAGGACTACATTGAAATGAAATTTTGTTCGTCACACCTTCAGCTACTTCAAGTCAAAATACCACATATTAGTACAGAGGCGAGGGAAATCAGTCATCTATCTGTGGAGGGTAGTATACTAGGCTAGACACTGTACTGAGGTCTAGACCTAGGGAAATCGTACTGTTTACACTGGCACGGTACCACTAGTACTACACATACAGGGCACTCAGCTTCGAGAAGTTTGTTGTACGCGTGAAATTGACGGCGCTACACATGTTAAGCAGAGCTGTATGTTAGGATCCCCCTATGTACAGATAGGAGCGCATAATGGATAAAACAGTAATTAACGGCTGTTGGTTTGCGTCCGATGATGAAAACAAATTTGAGTTTCTGTTTTATTAATCTCGGGTGTGACTCGAGTCATTGTGGACAAAGACTCGAGTCAAGTCGAGTCATTCTCTTCTGTGACTCGAGTCATGTAGAGTCTTTCAAATTTTATTTTATGGTGACTCGAGTCACGTCGAGTCTTTGGCAAGTGGTGACTCGAGTCGAGTCGAGTCCCGTGAGTTTGGGACTCGAGTCAGACTCGAGTCACTGAAATCGTGACTCGAGTCAGACTCGTGTCACATCTTTGACTGGAGTCATTACAACACAGTAGATAACCCCCTTCTAACTAACTCTGGATAGTTAGGATCGGAATGATTTATCCAGCATTGTCCTTCATTTTCCGAGCACTAGAGAAATCCAAACATTTACAAGAAAGATCTTGTATGAACTCAAACCATTGGCTGTCACAATTTCCAGTTACATAACCTCTAAATCAGTGGCTAGATCACAAAATTTGATCTTGAAGTATTCTTCTGTCAGGCGCAAATAAGTATAATATCTATTTAATTTGGAGTGTGTACCTATGCAGTCTTTCCTGCATGTAAGTATAAACTAAATTCCCCATATTAGAGGACAACACTGAAGTTTTTTGACAGGTTTGCATCAGTCAGAAACCATCTTGAAATAACTTAATCCCTTACAGTGTATAAGGTAATTGTAGCCAGATTTCAGGTTGTGTGAATAGCTATTGAAGAGGAATTGCTTGTTCTATAGCTGCAAAATGTCAAAATGATGCTTATTGAATTTCATGTTGGTAAGAGAAGATGAGGGAGAAATTTTCAGAACGAATGATTCTACTGATACCACACTGCATAAAAAATGTTTGCTCTTTGCTTTGGGGTATCATCATTTTCACCTATTGACCTTGTGCATATGATGTCGCAGATCGGAAAGTACGCCCTCCTTTTGGGGGCAAAACAAACCCACACTAACAAATGCAGACAGCTAATTTGTCAACCTTTCAAATATGCACATAGTCTTCTACAGGTGCAGGGTGAATATTATGCATTTGGCCAGGTGTTCTGCTCAAAGGATGACTTCAGTGTGTCGTTAATGCGCAAGGTCTATTCTTCCTATCAAGGTTTTACAGATCTTACATTTGCCCTTTCCTTATAATTCGAAGCCTTTAAAGATTTTTTTCAACAATCTTGTAAAGTACCTTAACAATTAAACTACATAGTTGGTAGGATTTTTAGGATGCTTTGACTGATTCCAGGGTTCCAAGGAAGAAAACTGAAAATATCTATAAAAAGTCTTGAATTTGGTGTGTTTGGTCCGAAAAAATTGTGATATTGTCTTGAAATTTGAAACCTTACCTATTATGGTTTTGATTACAATTAGTGGGCAGCCATTGTAGGGTAGACAGGTTAAAATAAAGGCCCTTTTTGTAAGAAATTTGTCATTTTTCAGTGTGAAATATTTCTTTTTTAGTCTGGGAAAGTACTTGAACAGCAGTGCTTAAAAAGTGAGAGCCTGTCTATCTGAAATTGGAAATGTATTGTATAACATTCATATTTGGAAAGTGAGACACCAATGGAATACATGGAAGTGAAATTCTTACTTTTCTACTACCTTTAATTGGTATGTATTCGTACCTTTATTAGGCTAAAAGACATAATTTGTTTGAGAGGTATAAAGGTGTTGTTGGTAGCCTTTGCCATCGTATCAAAATTAATTGAAGGAACCTATTGCTTTTGAGAAGTATATTTTTAGGTCAATTCAGCTGAAATTACTGTGGTCAAACATTTTGCAGCATACAGGTAACACAAAACTCAATGATTTTGTAATTGTCTGTTTTGTACAGGATGGGACTACAACTGAAATGCGTATTCAGCGGTTGATCCAGTCTTTGCAGAACCTCATCTATCAATATGTTTGTCGGTCACTCTTCAAAGCAGATCGTCTCATGTTTGCTCTTCACCTGGCACATGGGATGCATGGAGACCTTTTCCAGGAAAATGTATGTAAAAATCATATTTAATTAATTGCAACATTGTTTCATTGCTCTTATTTCAATGTTCCATTCACTAATCTATCTTGTTGTTAGTATAGGACCCACAACTCGCTTTTTGCTTTGCTCTTGTGAAATTTCAAGTTAGTGCACCTCCTTAACCTCCTACATACAACTGTAATGTAATCCCTACTTACCGGAATTAAAAGGTAAGTTGTACAGCGTTTAATCAAAATCATGTAAGAAAGAAGAAGGATTGTAATCAAATTACATGAAAGAAAGCAAGTAAAAAAAAGACTGAACATTTTGAAGATCTGCTTAAAGGGACAATCAGTTTTTGATACTTCAATTCTGCATCACAATCATACCTAGAGTGTTATATTAAAAAAAATAATCTGTCATCATAGTCTGACATTGTAATTGGTCACCATAAGTATGAACCTGTCTAGTCTAGCATCTGTGTGGAATTTGTTTATGAAACAACTTTAGAAAATCCTCATTCAACCGTAATTAACACAGAATAAAAATATCTGCCCACTACAATCTCTTTGATGTCTGGAGATTCTGGTAAGTCTTCATTTAAAAATGAAAAAACAAAGTGGTAGAACAAAAGATTTATATTCACTGTCAAACTCTGATTGCCCCTTTAACTCATTCGTACAATATGAAGTCATAATAGACAGAAACATCAATGGAGGAAGATCATGAACTCCTCATTGTTTAGAGCTTTTTTTTTTTAATTTTCAACATTGCTATGTACCATGTTGAAAGTGCTGTTACTGAAGACCTGCAGATAATCATAGAAAGCAATCTGGAACAGATACATTTTTAGCTTTTTCTTGAAGAAGCTAAACAATGATGACTTGAGCTTAACACAGGGAGAGAACTGGTTGCGTAATGTTGTTGACAACAAGCATTCCAAATACAATGCCTAGAACCTGCTATAATTGCATACTACAGGTTTTTTCTGTCCGCAAGTAAATAAGTTATTTTACTGCAAGTGAAATTAAATGTGACAGGGGAAATATTTAGCACAATCATCATAAAACAGTTAGAAAGGTGTTTTTATGCAGCTGTGGAAATTAAGAATATGTTTTAATTTTAATTAATCTTTTTTTTGCCCTTCAATTCATGAGATTTTCTTTTAATGAATCTATTTTCAGGCCTTCAATATATGAGTTTTTGTTTTCTTACATCACGAAAAACGTAGCTGCATACTTGTAGTGTACTGTTCTGTTTGATAGAATTTTGACTCCAGCTTTTAACTATTTGAAACTTCTTTAAATCTCTTGTGCTTGGAAAAACTAATTGGCACTTGAAACACTCTTCAGATTGTTGGGTTTTAATTACAAAAATTTTTATGTCTCTTACTAATGAGTTATCATTATGTATGGGAGTGCCTCTGGGAGAACTGAGTAGGTGTTAGTTTCACATGGGCAAGTTGTGGTTGAAGTTGTCTAATCCTAAAAGAAAGCCTTCATTATTATATACTGACGTCTGTGTCAGAGGACTTTGCTGGTAAATGTAAATATTTGTGCAGTAACTATAAAGAAGGCTGTTCTCTCAATAAGTCAGTTATTGTTTTCATCATAATCATGATCTTTCTTTCTGTCCAAACCAGGAGTGGGAGGCATTTTTAGGTCAGATAGTGGCAGAAGTGCGTGACAAATCCAAGGATCAAATGCCAGCGTGGATTGATCCTGACAGGGAACAAGCTGTCAACATTTTGAAGGTATTTCATAAATATTCACAATATCAGAAAAGTGGTAAAGTAGTGATTATTAGTCAATCACTGCCTTTTAAACACCAGCACCATGTAAGTGTGATGTGATTAAAATGTTAGAATAACCTGCGATGCATTTTCTTCAAGCGACATCAAAACCAAATATTTGTCTTCATATTTTAAAATGTAGAAATCAGAAACCTTAGTCATGGCCAGATTCTCAAGCCCTGCAAAAGTATGAACCACAAATTTGCAAAAAGTACTAAAAATGATGACAAAAATGTCTTTTATGAAGCTCTGATTGAGAATTTAGATTAAGAAAGGCATTATTCGGAAAGATGTGAAAAGCTGGCCTTAAATTTGGTGATTTATAGGATTTTATTTGCTTGCATTGTGTTATGATTGACTCAAGATTCCTTCATTAGCATCCTCAATATCCAGCTGTTATTGAACTATTGACATACTTGCCAACTGTCCTGATTTACAGTCCCACTTTCCATGCTTTAAAATCTGTAAAATCCGAACAGTCCGATTTTCGGACTATTAATATGTAAAAAATTCAGTAATATTTTTGACTAAAAGTGATCATAAAATCAAAAAGCAACAGCTTGGCAGAAATAATGCTGATGTTTTTATACATCTTTGTGATTTTCACTTACATTGTCAACATTAAGAAAGAAATAGTTTGCCCCCTGGACCATCAAGCCATTGAGGTTAGGGCTTGTGCTTCACTATGCTCAAGGAATCAGCTGCTGTATGTTTCCTTTCCTGAGGTGACAATGTTGGCAAGTATGTATGGAAGGTTGCTGGAAAGTGAAATTATTCCTGAAATACTTGAGTAAGCATTTGAAGTTATTTTGTTTCAGTTCTATTGAAAAATTTTCTATTTAAAATGTTTTCTGAGGAAGTTCAAGATTAATTCCTTTTGAAAGTGTATGTTCTGAGAGTTTAAATTTAAAGGTGATGCTTGACGGAAACAATCACTTCAATAAAAGGGTCAAGACATTTTCCTGTCTGAATTTGTATAATTTGTTTTTTTCCAAGCAGTTATTTGAAATCTGAGATAGTTAATGATTTGGGTTTGTTTCAGAGTGCCTTTCCAAGTTTTCATCAGACACTGAGTCTAACTGACACAGGTCTTTGGAGTGGTTTCTCCAGGAGTTCGCATTGTGAGCAGGAATTCCCTCAAGGTCTTGAGAAGAAACTAACACCATTTCAGAAGGTACGGGGTGCAGTGTAATGGATGAGAATGTGGATTTGAAAGTTACTGTACAGGAATGAAAAGTTGTGCTAAACCATTGTCTTGTAAATGTGATGAACATGCTTTATTTGAATAAAGCACTGTAAAGATAGTTTAGTTGAAATGTAGTAGCAGCATAGTGTACAATTGCAAAGAGCCTTCAGATAAATGCTTGTTCGTATATCTTTTTGACTTGTTCATTGTGTGTGGTTAACAATTGAGTCCCATCAGTACACTCATTCAGGTTTGAAAGAGTTTTATTACTATCAAGTATCAAGTAGGTAAAAATTCTTTAAACGAGTGGCATTATGTGGGGAGCCACTACCAAATGCTTTGTATGGTTTTATTCTGTTTACCACTAAGTAGTATTACATTCATTTGTTATTTTATAACTATTGTATTCCTGCACATAATGTTTTTAAGTTATATATTGATATCACCTACAGTATAAACATAAAATGATAGTTGAAGTAAATGCTAAGATTTAAAATTTCAAAAGAAAATAGGTAGCAGTTAAAATGTTGATTCCATTTTGCAAATCCTTAGTTTTGTTTTTTGGAAAAGGCTTTAAAAATAGTTTTTGGTTCGATGAGGAAGGGGTGGTGATGAGGGTGGGGTCTGAATGGGGGGAGTAAAATTATACATAGTTACATAACTGCTCTTGCTTCTTGAATCATAGTCTTCATGTTTCAAGGAAAAAAAAGTGGATTACGCAGATTTAATCAGTAGTGAAAGTCCCATGTGTTGACCCATAAGTTCATGTCAGCATCTGCCCGGAGGTGATTCTTCATTGAAAAAAAAATAAAGTAACAAAAAAAAAAAGAAAAAGGAAGAAGAACAATAAAAATGGTTTGCATAAAATTTGCATAAAAATTGCAAGGTAATGTAGCAACCCCAGAATCACAATGTTAGGTGAAAGCTGTTAGGGAGCTGACTGCAGGGTCAAGGTAATTGGACCAGGTAGACTACAGTCACATGACCTGATAAACATAGTTGTGGAATGGGGTAGGTGGTGGCACCCTTTGTCTCTATTAGGGTCATGTTCTTCTTATCCTCCTGATGTTAATAAGGTATTTCACCTCTTGCCTTAACCTGATGTTTCTTTTAATGGACCCTTACTACATGCCAATCAATGATGTAATTACTTAAAAAAAAGCAATTGCTCAAATCATCTACCACTAACAGCCTAAAACCCAACTTTTGGTTGCCAAATCAAGTTTAAAGTTACAGTTCATAGCCAATCCAACCCTAAAGTTATCATAAAGTATGGTAAAATCCAGTCAGAGTTGGGTAGTTATAAATGTGGTTTTTATGAAGTAAAATCCATCTTGCCATGCAAAGGTTAGGTTTTAGACTTTTTAGTGGTAGGCAATTTGAGTAAAGGTTATTCCAAGTAAATGGTGGTTATAAGCTTGTTTCCATATTATCTGGTCTAAATTTGCAATGCGAATCAAAATATTTTGTTTAATATGACATTGCTTTTTAAAAGTTTTACATTCTTTCATTTTAATTTGTTGTAGGTTCTTGTTGTCCAAGCTATCAGACCAGATCGTCTTCAGAGTGCGATGAATCAGTTTTGTTGTCTAGCATTAGGTGAGAACTCCTGTCACTCACCAGATATCTAAGCATAAAATCCTTCTAGCAGACAGTCTCTGTCTCCAATCAGTCATAATGAGTCTGGAAATGATTTTGCGAGCGAGTTATTCATATGGCTGGATTAAACATTGGGGAAATGTTCATCCTGAGGAGAATAAGGAAGAAAATTAGATATTCTAAGAAGATAATAGCACATTGTGTATCCTCATGCATGTTGTCAAACATGGAGATGACTGAAATTTTAGCACTCAGCCAAATTATAGGATCAAATTTCTTTAACTGTTTTTTTCTTCGTCATCACCAATTGTACCTGTATTCCCTTGAAAACACATTGTCAAAGTGTCTTTTACTTTTCCTTTAATTTTTGTTAAAACTTATTTTATTTCAAGGACCATTCTAACCTTTTGATTTGTTCAGTCTGAACTATCCATACTGTAATCATAAATTAACCAAGGTGATTTTAAGTGGTTAGATTGCATATATTCTGACAGGTATTTCACTGATAATTTGCAAAATTTTTTAGTTTGTTTTGTTCACTACTTTCAAGATCTACTGACTAGTTTATTTCCTGTATCATTCAGATATTGTCCATGAATAATTCATGCATGTTTCTAATATGTTAACTGATTTGTAAGTTTAATCACCAGAGTTGTTTAAATGTTTGATCCAAAGTAAATGTTAGGTTTATATTTTCATTTTTACAGATTTGATTTAACCTGTTTAGAAGATGACATACTTGCTTTATTTGTAGATTGGACTGCTTTCAGCCCGTAAAACACTTGTTCCAGTATTAAAATCCTGCCGTACCATTCTGTTTTTAATAGAAGTTTTAATTGGAACTATTCCATTTTCTGAACTTTAAACATTAAATTACAGAACATTTTGATTTGTTAACTTAAAAGTATTAAAAAGGCACCAGCATGTTGAATTTCCCTGCCTGTAAGAACTCTGTCCACACCTTTTTGCTTCAGCAAATGAAGGTCAACAAAAACCAAATAGGAAGTTGCCTAATACTGCTTGCCTTTCACACCTTGCAAACAGTGGCACATCTGGCCGGTATTATTCCGCCTTTGTTTACATCTTCTGCTCTTGAATGAGTTAAGCAGGAAGTTGGGTAAAAATTGATTACCCCACAAAACCTTGCTTTTGGTGGGGACTCTGCTGAAATATCTGATAGGGTAAGAAATTCCTCATGAGTACGAAAGATGATTACAAAAATTGTGAAGCAACAACTTCGAAACAATGAAG
Organism: Holothuria scabra; assembly: GCA_037179385.1. Taxonomy (NCBI): domain Eukaryota; kingdom Metazoa; phylum Echinodermata; class Holothuroidea; order Aspidochirotida; family Holothuriidae; genus Holothuria; species Holothuria scabra. The sequence continues at coordinate 4,652,367 of CM074192.1, read as the reverse complement.
TCACTTCTTATATGTAAGCAATTTCCACATTTATTGTGAATGTTTAGCGGGGAAAAGAGGAGTTTTGCCTCATGGACTTTGCCTATTGAGACAGGCACTTATTTGCTTGCAGTGTAACCTGGCGCAGAAACATGGATTGTATGCTACATCATATGTCTTCTAAGATTACATAACAATATTAGCAAGAATGGAGTAAGTTTAATTATAACTAATTAAATCTCATTTGCCAGGGCAGACTGTTTCACAATTTGTCTTCCCTCCAAAAATTCATGTTGGTTTTCAGCATAATGAGAGGAAACAGTCGTAATTTTAGATAACATTCTTGGTAATAGACTTGTATTCATTTTCTACATTTTTCATGACTGCCCTGCAGGCCCTTTAGCTCTAGGAAACATTTTTCCAAGAAAGCCTCTAATGGTAGCAAGATTATATCTCTGTCCCTCATGAACACTTCTTTGTTTTGTGATTTCTTTTTTGCAGGTATGAAGGATCTAACTCCTAGTAACCTTAACTTGAAGAATCTTTACCAAGAAACAGTTCCTCATGAACCAACACTCATCATCATCTCTCCTGGTGCAGACTCATCTCAGGAGTTACAAGAGTTGGCTAGTGAAATCATTGGTGCAGAACACTACCACCAGGTTAGGGAAACTTTCAATAAGAAGTTAACTTTTTTCATAGCAACTCTCAAATTTAGATATATAGCAGTTCTCAAGTTTAGATAATTCCAGTTTTTAGCTTTTGAACATGAGGTATTCTACATTCACTAGAAGTATTGGACAGACATGCTGGGAATCAGTGTGTAAAATTCAGTCAATGGTAAATTTCATACTTTCTTTGGTGAGGAGGGGGAGGACTGTGCCACCCTCTGCCCCCCCCATCCCCTTTGGTATGGACCTGCAAACTAGTGCATGTCTCATTTTGATTGATCCAACTTCTCTGGTGGAGGAGAATACTTTGACCAGAAGCAAACTCATTCTGGCATTATATCAGAAACTTGCACAAGCTGATTCTTCGCAGCTAAGATATCAAATTGGTTCTCACATCTTAAAAGAGACAAATTGGGTCACCCACATTTCCTTGTCAAAACCCAGGGAACCAATTCTATTCTGGAGTTGTATGTGATACATATCCCCAGTCACCAACAAGTTAATGTAAAATAGCATTTTCCTTCAGTCACCAGATTGATGCACATTATGATATTTTGACAGACCTTTGTTAGAACAATGACAAATTATGTAGCATATCTGTTACAAAGTGTTGCAATTGACCTGCTATGGTCACTTCACTAACTTGACTAACTTGGTCACTATGCTGACTAACATTCGAGGAAATGTGGCCAGCTTATTCAAGGGCTGTGCCAGAAGGTCAAAATTTGTTGGAAAACCAAGGGCGAAGGAAAATGTTTGTGGGGGGGGGCAAAAAGTTTTGCATGCATAAAAAACAAGGAAAAAGTCTGAGGGGGAAAAATGCCATGCAGTCCGCCACCCCCCGTAGTGCCATTTCTGCAGTTTGGTTGGTGACAATGTTAGTTCAGTGATGGATATAAGTGTTATATGGTGAATGGTCCACCTTTAACTAACCAAGTATCATTCAGTTGATTGATTGTTCAATTCTCTTAACCAACTAACTGATAATCTGTAAGTTAAAATTTTGTCATAATAAAAGTGTGCCACACATTTTGCAGTTTACTTTTTTTACAAAAACATATTACAACATATTATTTAAAATCATGGTGTTGCATCATAGTGTTAAAATCATAGTCTTGAAATAATAGTGTTAACCTTTGGCCATGCAAGCAGTAAGATGACATCATCAGGTGACCTTGATAGGAGGTCACCTGGTGCAACTGTGCTATTAGAAGCTACAATCCTGGACAAAAATGATGGGACATTTTTGCCCAAATGTAGCAACACGTATGCACAGACTCGTTGGTTTTCCAAAATCCCCCCCCCCCTAGTTCAATGTTGTTCTCGACAAAATATTCTCAAAATTTCAAAAATTGCAACATTGAACGGGGGAGCGGGGGACTGTCCCATGTATTTTTGTCCAGGATTGTCTGAACGACTGTACACATGTATGGGAGCATACGGATTTACCGCAGAACAGCTGCCGTAGAGTGAAGGAGCATAAAACATTTTTTAATTTTGGCAGTAATATGTAAATCTTGGGTTTAAGTTAATAAATGAAAAGGGACAGTGGCATGATTATTCATTGATTTCAACACTTTCAAGATGATCATGCATGATACTAAGCTGACAGGAAATAAACTAATCTAACCAGTCGTTTCAATATTTGGGTAAACCAGGGCTTGGGATGAGCGAATTCTAAACAGGTGTAAGTGCCCATTTAAATTTTTAGACGGCATTCAAATATGAAGTAAAAGAAGAGGAATAAATTCTTGATACCACGTGAAGTTAAAAATAACATCTTGTATGAGAAACAATGAGAAAAAATTTCACTTTGAACACAAAATTCTTCACTGAGAACAGGCTTCTGGTGAAATTGCAGTTAATTTGATATAGCGACCCCACAATTAACGATCTACCATTGACCTGACGACGATCTACCGTTGACCTACACAGTATTTAAATGGAACTGACGGTCGACCGCACATTTTTATGAAGGGACTTACTTCAAAATGATAATTTCAGCAATTTTACGGTTGACCGTGGCAAACGAGGAATAAACTACACTGGAGGAAACTATTTATTACTGAAGTAATGTGAAACCCACTCATCTTTACATGCCCCAATTTTGCATGTTTATGACGTCATCCTTGGTGAAAAAAATAATAAAAACAAACGGTAGATCGTCTGGTTTACCCTAGTTTAGAGATCGCAGTCACAGCAAGGCGCCCTCTTCTTTAGTCTGTGGCTTATTTCCAAAGTCCAAACTGGTTATTTTAATGTTCCTACTTTCGGCTGAATGAAAGAATCGTTCCGCTTTGGCATTGATTAAATAATGTTTTTAATTATTTCATGAGAAATAGCTGTAAGTTTATTAACTACTTAAATAAACTTTTTGTTTCCTAGATTACAAAGTGGAGAATTTTACTGTATCCTACCCTAACGTGACTTTCCTATCACGGCTTTCAAACTTATCCCAAAATGTGCGACCGCTTCAACACGATCTACAGCATACGTGCGCGCTCCTATATATGTGTACAGCAGTTCAGACAATCCTGGACAAAAATGATGGGACATTTTTGCCCAAATGTAGCAACACGTATGCACAGACTCGTTGGTTTTCCAAAATCCCCCCCCCCCCTAGTTCAATGTTGTTCTCGACAAAATATTCTCAAAATTTCAAAAATTGCAACATTGAACGGGGGAGTGCGGGACTGTCCCATGTATTTTTGTCCAGGATTGTAGCCAGGGACTTACTGTGGGTAAGTAGGAATTACACATGTTAATAGGAGGAAAGTATCGGTGCTCGTAGATCCCCAAACCAGGGAGTTTGGGAAATTAAAGAATAGGTTAGAAATATGCATTTTTAATCTTATGAGTCGAAATATGATGTGCTTGCATGCAGTAAGTACACTGTCTTCATTTTGATATTATGTGACACAACTCAGGTACTGTAGCTATCTCTTTCTCCACAATCATAACCACCATGTTTTGTCGACTCTGGTTGATTCTTAGAGCATCGTAGGGCAATAAATCGTGTTCTCTTTGTGTAGGTGGCTATGGGCCAGGGACAGGCTGATGTTGCCATGCAACTCCTTCATGATTGCTCCAGGAATGGAGAGTGGCTTTGTTTGAAGAACCTTCATCTAGTAACTTCATGGCTCCCTGTCTTAGAAAAGGTGAGAAGAAATTAAAAATTACACCTGAAATGTTATCAACATTGATAGAGTGATTGACTTCATTTTTGACCTTTATGAGGACTTTTAACCCAAAACATATTGTTAGTGGCAATTTAGCTGTGAAGGTGCCTCAATATATATATGTTTGAACTGCTACATCTTTAGCAGACATGTTCCCTCCATTTACTTTCTGAGCTCATTCTATAGATTGTGGTGGTGGTGTTTGATTGGAACGGTAGTAATTATTTCCAAATTAGAGCATACCTGCAACTGCAGAGCTTTGATGAAGCAAAGTTGGAGAGCTCCCTCAGTTCAGCATGAAAATGGTTAAGGAAACTGCTTAGACATTGTTCAGACTGCCCATACTAGTGACTAGCACTCACAAGAGATTTAATGGCATAATCAGATTTGTGTAGTTTTCTAGAAAATCTACAGTCCTGCTTCATAGAGCAGAAGTAGTACGTGAAGTAACCTCAGACGAAACAATTATGGTAGCAACAATTTGAAACAAAGTCTGTACTTTTAGGGGTTATGTTTATTTAGCATGTGCTAATGTGTTCTGTTTGCTCTATCAAATGAAATGTTATTGAAGTTTCAGCAGATATTGGTTTGGGAAGGGACAGCAGCTGGGCTTGATAAAAATGATACAATGTAAAAGATCACAATCTGTAGTGGATTCAATCTTGCATGTTCATTTACAATACCTTGATTTACTCCCTTTTATACATGAATCTGTATGAAATAAAACTTCAGATTGCAATATATATACAGGAAGCTGTTAGGAAGGACACACAACAGTCAAAACTATTGCAACAATAGGTACTTGAGAATATAGTTTTCCACATAGTGTCAACTTTGAAGGACACATGAGGAATTTCTTACCCCATTAGATATTTCACCTGAGTCCCCACCAAAAGCAAGGTTTGGTGGGGTAATCAAATTCTACCCGACTTCCTGCTTAACTCATTCAAGCATGCTCCAAGAAACCACAAGCTTGATAAGAGAGCTAGGGGAAGGTGAAAACAAAGGCAGAATAGTACAGGTCAGATGTGTGACTGTTTGTGAGGTGTGAAAGGCAAGCAGTAGTTCAACTTCTTATCTGGTTTCTGTTAATCTTTGTTCATTGGAGCAAATGAAGCAAAAAGGTGGGGACAGAGTTTTTACAGGCAGGGAAATTCAGCATGCAGGTTTGTTTGTTCCCATTGTTAGGTTTTGTTGACCTTCACCTTGCTAAAGAGAGTCTGACCCTTTCACACCCAGACAAATAATCCAAGAAAAATGGCTTTTGTTAAAACATGTTTTGATGTAAGGTTTGTAATGGACAGGTCTCAGCTCTTATGAAACCTTTTAGCTAAAATGCAGGCAATGGTGATTTAAATCAATTAGTTCCTTTATATCTGTACAAATTTGTGGTGTCATCTGCTGTAAATATTGCTGAAGCCTAAATAAATTTGTTCAAGTTTGGCACATTTCTGGATATTTAAAAAACATATCTGAAATGTGGGTTGTGAAAAATTTTCCAAAGAAATTATCAAATATTATGTTGATTGTAATGAAGAGCAGGGTTACCTTTGGTAACAAACATTACTTTAAAAGAGTCTTTACAAGTTGTGTCTCCTTCCTAACAGCTCCCTGATATCGCTTTCACAATTAGTGAAAGGAGTTGTCTATAAAGTAAATTTGGGATTTATGATGAAATATGTGGAAGAAAACATCAAGAAAACTGTACATCTAATTTAGAAGGCTCTGAAAGGACCTTCCCATTGTTGTCAAGTTCTAATCTATGATGTATTTAGTCAAAAGTCAGTATTTGTTGATTTGATCTTTCATCATCTGTCAATCTGTATTAAACTGTTATAAAATAAACTGCCACAGTAGCCTGATGAGAGGACAACTAAGATTCTACATTGAGTGGCTCTCATATTTCTGCACTATATGTTGTTTTGCATGTGACAGTTTCTCGGACGTCGATTTGAAAAATGCTGTCAAACAGTTTAACCCATTGACCCTGGAAATTCTGTAGGACTTGTTTCATGAACCTCACCCTGAATTATTTCACCAACTGCTTCTCCAACATCATAACTGTTTTAATGTCTAATACCCCTTCTAAGGTTACTAGTCTCTCTCTCAGAGGGATACCTATGCTAAACTGAAGTCTCTCTCTCTCTCAGAATCAGTAATTTGTTTAAGCAATACCTGTAATAGGTACACAAATTATATTCATGTAACTCTCAGATTCTGTCTCTTTGCTCTCTGATCAAATCTGTGATTTATCCATAAAGCCACTACCATGATTTAATTAACAATTGCCTAGTCATTAATAATCACTAGCATAAATAACAAAGTGGAATTGGTCATTTTCCTTGAAAAACTTCCTGATGTTATGTAAATACATTTTGAAAAATGTCTTTCCACAATGTAGGGTGCAATTTTTTTTAAAAAAAAAAAAAAGACCATGCACCACTAAAGGTCATGTTATAAATAACACTTGAGTTTAGGCTGGAAAACAGTCTTTTGGGGTTATTGTACAGCTTTCAGTGCAGCCTTTTGTTTACAAAGTATCAAAATCTCTTTTCAAATTTGACAGTAAAATAGTATTTGTTATTGTTGAAGACATTCATGTCTGGCTTTAACTTTCATTTTTGAACTAAAGCAGATTTGTCTCAATACCTTTCCTTTTGTTCAGGAACTAAATTCCTTGCAGCCTCATGAAAACTTCCGTCTTTGGTTAACAGCCGAAAGCCACCCCAAGTTTCCAACAATACTATTGCAGTCTAGCTTGAAGATTACATATGAGGTGAGTGTAGGGTTGTACCAATTATTTAGAGACATGCTAAATGCGACAATTTGTTTCCTTAGCATCTAGCATCAACCACATAAATGCATTTCTTCTATCCCCCCCCATGTGTCCATGGGGCTCTAGAATATGCCTACAGTATTCTTTGCCTGATGTAAGTGGCAACTAAAAGGGAGGATTTTAAATGGATTGAAAACTTTTTGAAACTGAAATTGAACTGTATTCGAACTTCACTTCTTCATCTAGCTGACACTATATAACACATTTTTTGTTTCATTAAATCCCATTCTTAAACGCTAAAGCAACTTTAATAAGGAGATCAGGAAGTAAGGTGTGTTTGTTAGATGACTGGTGTTTAGTGACACACCAACACACATGTGTTGTATAGTATCAGCAAGAAAAAAGTAATGGTGGTGTGAAAATCAACTGAAAATGCAAGATGGGATAAAATCCTTTTGAAATGTGGAGATATCAGCAAATGCATGCTTGATTCTCATTTAAATTTCCTCTAATAAAGTATGGCAACATGAAGCTGTTGGAAGAAGGGGTATATGGACTGTGTTGGAGAAAAGGAGTAGGGCAATGTTTTTCCTTTACATTATTTGATGTTAATGGTATTAATTACTCTGCTTAAGAACAGCATCTCAGAAAATTGAGTTAGTTTTTATATTGAAATTTAAATGGAATGGTAGCAAAAAATTCGGGTTCCGAAGAACTTTGTGTTCTCTTATTTAATATAATTGAGATGATAAAATTATTTCGCAGTTTCAACAATCTTTGGACTTTTCTCTCTTGTAGGCACCACCAGGTATCAAGAAGAATCTTCTACGTAGCTATGACACATGGTCGTCTGAGTTCATCTCAAAGGAAAACAATGTAACCAGAGCGCAGGCAATGTTTGCCTTGGCTTGGTTCCATGCCGTCTGCCAAGAACGAAGGAATTTTATCCCGCAGGGATGGACAAAATTCTATGAATTTTCTCTTTCTGACTTGAGAGCTGGAGCAGATATAATTGATAGAATTTGCAACAGCAAAGGTAAAAGAAACTTTATCTTGTGGTTATGAGATCCAAGACAGTTTGTAATTGTTTGGAAGGAATACATTGATTGCATGATGAGCATGAGAACATTTAATGAAGATGGCTTATGAACTGATAAGTGCACCATCTGTTCTAAGTAAGAGTTGTTTTCCAATGGACCTTAATATTAAACACAGATGTGCAAAGTTTATTCATATTTCATGTTGAGTTCCGTAAATTAGAAAAAATTTTCAAAAGTTAAGTCCATGACATTTTCAGTGTGCTTTTAAGTAGTAAGTACCATAGGGGGTACCAGGGCTGTCAGGCTGTAGGCTTCTGTTTGTTAAGACTGACTGCCATCTTATTGTGAATTAGTGAATAAACAAGGTTAAACAACTCTGAACCTGCACTAAACCAATTCTCTATGGTTAATGCTGTCACCGGGTCATCTGAATTGCACCATTGTACACTCGGACTTCCTATACATGGACTGAGCATACTACACGGTAGATTGTAGCTACCGTATGTATGAGAAAATGAACACCAAGATGGCCATCTGCTATGTTTTGTGTGAAAGTTTGGACTTGCTCAAGTATATTCTCATATTTTGCAAGAAAGTTGAAATATTTTTGAAAAATGTCAAGGTAAGGTCAAAATCACTTCACACATGTAGGAATATGATATTGTTTCCCATTCAAGTTTAACTTTTGCTTGAAATATTACAGAGTTGTCATCAAATCATATAAATTATAGCTTCACGGCAGCCATCTTGGTGCACCTTTTTTGTCCCAGTCGGTGGCGACCAGCTGCGGATAGGACAAACAAATTGCATGCTCTGTCCATGTATACAAGTCCGTGCTTGTACATCACTTGCTTCATACGCTGATCATTATTGTTTAACTTTAAAGTAAAATGCATAGACCCTGATTGACATGTAACTGCTGAACAGTTAATCTGCTCACAGTGAGAAAAAATCAAAATCAAAATAGTTATACAAACATTTTAGACTTAATTTCCATTTACCTTTATATTGCACATTTCAAATGTTCCACAAAAAAGCTGAAATATTTTTCAAAGGAGAAATGAAACATTTGATTATGGGATGGCACCAAAATATCCCAAAGAAGACATTACATTATCGTTACAAGTTGTGGTTTATGGGTATGAAGAGCATGTTAGAGTATATGTCACTGCCTTATATACATGGACACAGCATGTAATCTATACGTTCTACCCGTAACTGGTCGCCACCGACTGGTACAAAAAAGGCGCACCAAGATGGCCGCCGTGAAGCTATAAATGGTCCGATTTGACAACGACTCTGTCATATTGTCATATTTTAACAAAAGTTAAACTTGAATGGGAAACAATATCATATTCCTGCAATACGTGAAGTGATTTTGACCTTAACTTGCCATATTTTATAAATATTTCAACTTTCTTGCAAAATATGGGGATATACTTGAGCAAGTCCAAACTTTCACACAAAACCATAGCAGACGGCAATTTTGGTGCGCTTTTTCTCACACGTATGGTAGCGACAATACACCCTGCAGTATGCTCTGTCCATGTATAGGAAGTCCGTGGTGTATGTGTATAGAGGGGACACATGTATAGATATCTTACAATATATGTGGATGTGTGCAGTATCTATACCTGTATACTCCAACAACTTAGCCTAGATTTTATTTGAACTGTTTATGATTATTTCAACCTCCAAGGTTAACACTCATTTAGCAACCTAAAATGTGTTAATCTTACATGAGGCTCTATAACTCTGACTGACTGCATGGCTAGGTAGTTAGAGCATCAGACTTGCATTCAGGAGGTCTGGAGTTTGAGTCCTGTCCGGGTTATACTGAAGACATTTAAAACGGAACTTACTGCTATTGCACTTTGTAGTTCTCAGCATAAGCAATGCAGTAGCCAAAAGAAACAAGTGAGTCGCAACTAGAAAAAGGCCAAGCTCGACTTGAACCAGTTGGTTGCAAACTGTACCGTAAAACTCCATCTATCCAAACTTAACCTATGATAATTCCAAATTGAAGAAAAGTAAAAAACTGAAACATGTATGTAAATTAACAGAACAAAGAATACACAAAAATAAACCTGTTAGCAACGAAAATATATGTCAAGAAAGTAACCTTGATAGTGATAACAGTGTCATTGAAAAAATACCCCCAATACCCCCAAAAATACCCCATAAAGCACTGTTTTCATTTGGTTAGGTTTCACTTGTGTGGAAGAAAAGAGTATTTTAAACAGTAACTAAAGGAACTGATGGGAATAATAGTGTACTTTTTCACTGAGGTCACAAGCCTTAACCCTTCAGATGGTACCAAAATTTGTGAGGTATGCTATCGAGTGTAGCTACGTGAGAAGCAGCTAGTTACCCATATGTGACTGTTGCACCAAAACACTGCTGATTTTTGCCCTGTGACTTACCAATTGTGACGTCATGTGAAAGCACTTCATACAATATTTCAATGAGGGGGGGGGGGGCAATACTGGGCTCCCCTTTGTTGGTCATTTCAGGGAAGAATTTGGAATCCAGTGGATCTAGTAGGGCTTGGTCTGTCCTTTTAGCTGGTTTGTTCCATTTTTTTTGTGTAAGGTCACCTCACATCAAATCATGTCACAATCCACTATTATTCATGAGTGCCTACAACATTTGAAATTATATGTTAAATGTGCTGCATTCCATTGATGTAATGAGCATGGTGTTCATAAGGATAGTTTTCATTTTACAGAACAGATAGTTAAAATTTTGTCTCCTTATCTAGCCTGCATAAAAAATTATGGATGGAACAATGGTCATGACCTCAATGGAACATGTCAAAATACTTATGCTCTAGTCGAGTTACCTAATTTTCTGGATAAGTACCATGCTTGTTGCTTAAGAGCAGCACTAAAGGTTGGGACCTTTGTGTATACAAAACACATGGATTACCTCATGAACAAAAGATGTAAGTATCAGGACCTCTATTTGATATTTGACAGGTAAAAACAACAAGTGGGATTTCATTCATGGATTATTTGAGAATGCCATCTATGGTGGGCGAGTGGACAACCCATTTGACATGCAGGTGTTACGCTCCTATCTAAATCAGTATTTCAACAGTGATGTTCTGGGCGGAGGAAGCGGTAAAATGAGGGGTAAGAAACTTGCCTCTGGCCTGACCATCCCATCTTCAGCCTATTACAGGGTAAGCACCTTTGAATACCTTATGAAGTTTCATGGATAGTAATGTTTATTTTATCTTTTGTGTCTATGATGTGTTGTTTTTGCCACTTTAATGTGGGTATGGTTGTTTCCCTGCTGTAGAACATTGGGTAGCATTAAGCCTTTCATATAATTCTTTTGCTCTAATGTCATACTTTTGTATTAGTCATCAAAATTTTGAATAATGTAATTTGTCTTCTACACATTCCAGACCCTTTTCTCAGAATAGCCCCAGAATTGCCTGTCCTAAAACAGTCCAAAATCCTGATTTCTAGGTGAGATCCAGGTTTTACTTCATGTCCACACCCACACTTTATTCATAGCGGCTCAAAGGTGCCAAAAATCCTAAAACCAATATAAAGTATGGTAAAACCAGATAATTTTTGTCACAGTGGCTATTAACTAAAGGTGAGAACATTTAATGAAAGTCTGTACATTCCCCCAGAGATCATGAATTTGGACTGTTTAGTCGTAGGTGGTTTAAGTAAGGGTACATAAAGCCATCAACCATTTTCCAAAAAAGCAATTGCAAAGGACTGTGGGATAGCATTTTGGTATGTGCCTTTTTTGGTCACAGTAAAATGGCATTGACAAAAACATAGTGTACCCAAAAATCTTTCCCACATTCCTTCGTGATTGCTATTTGGAATATTTTAGACAAAAACGTTATTGGTTTGCTCATTAATTAATAGAAGTTTGTAGTTCTGTTCACCTCTTTGAAAAACAAATGTTTTCTTTTGAAAGATGAAAGCATAATGCCACAAGCTTGTTGAAATTTATCATGGTTACATAAAATTTTACATATTGTGTGAAATGGTTACCATGACTTAGTGAATTTGAAGGTTATCCTGAGGTAACACTGATGTTGGGGAATCAATTGACTCTTCATTTAATTTGCAGGATTATATTGATTTGATTGCAAACTTCCCAGAAGATGATAAGCCTGGTTACTTTGGACTGCCAGATAACATAGAAAGATCATCCCAGAGGATTATCAGTGTACAGGTAATCTCTCAGCTTAAAGTCCTGCGACGCTCAGATGAAGCAGTTGAAAGGTTTGACATGGAAACCTGGAACACAGAATTAGGACCATTCCTGAACCTCTGGAAGAAATTGAACCAGGTATGATGCTCACTTGGAAATAATGTTTGAGAACATTTCCCCCTTCACGATGAATGTACAGCTTTAATATTTTACTGAAATTTCACAAGGACATGCAAGTATAGACAAATACAGACAGCAAGTGATGGTCTAATTTTAGTCAGCCATAATTGTTGGGGTCTATCACCTTTTAATCTTTCAATTTCCTTGCTCACCTGTATCATAGATGGTTGTACACTAAATTGTATCTTGATTCTTCATTTTTACTGAATGTGAGGGTTTGAAATTCATGTAGACAATAAATGAAGACGATTTAAGACTGATGGACTCCACTAATGGCTGCTCACAATCACTATGAGCAAAAGCGCTGATCAGATTTGTCTACAATAGACATGATGTGAGGTGGATAAACATGATGTAAACTAGAATGGCAAGTCAGACAAGAGAAATAATCCTTCCTCTCAGACTGTTCATGGTAACATCACCCGTTGGCATTGGATTTCATGATGATACCTTAACCTAGGAACATATCCATGCATGATAGTTTTTTGGCTTTACACATACTGGTGCCATTACAAGCAGAATGTTGTACAAATTGGAACATCATTTCATTGTAATGAAATTATTAGCACTGCTTTCTCCTGAATCATCTAAACAAGCCACAGCATCATTTAAATTATTGTGTTCTAAACCAAATAATTGCAATATTTAAATTAGTTATAACAACTTGATTTTACTGTTTATTGAATCTTTTCAATACTTCTGATAGCAGTTCTACTATTAACAACAATCCAACCATTGGGAGGCAATTGTTTAATGACGTCAAGCTACCAATAAGTCTTGAAAAAGACTGACTAGTGACTCGAAAATTAGGAATTTTAAGAGAAGCTGGTTGACTGCTCAAAAAGAATCAAACTTTACTTCTTTTTAATTAACTTGAAATGCTATTCAGATAGAATTCTGGTGGATTTTGTTGAATGAGAAACTGTCTTCTTATGACTTGGTCAGGAAATAGAACTAAGCATCTAGAAATCATGACAAGAAGACCTTGGCTTTAAACTGGCTGATATGACAAGAGAATAGCTCACTGTTGTATGCAATATTGCATTTTTCAGAGCCAACCATTAGCACCTGCCTCAGTCTTCACTGGATTTGGGCATTTCCTCTGTTTTTGTTGAAACATATTGCTGACATGACAGCGCCACTGCCAAGCAGGTTCAGTACAATGCTACTACCTTTGATTAAGTACTGATTTTCATTTTCCTATATCTTCTCATCTTAGGGGGGTAGCCTGATCCAAGCAAAAGTACAACCCCCAAGTGACAAGTCTGGAACTGTTAGTCCCATCAGTTCTTTCATTCAGCTGGAAAGATACAACGCCATCCACCTGGTACAATTTGTCCATGCTTCCCTTGCCGGTCTAAGCAAGGTCATTAGAGGCACATCCCTTCTGACAAGTGAGGTACAGAGTTTGGCTTCCTCACTCCTCAAACAAGAGGTAAGAATAGCCTCCTCTCTCATTTACTCTGCCTAGTGCCAAAAATATGTCTTATATTTTCACTTGTAGTGGAAATACATTGACCTCTTTGTATAATTTGACTTTTTACTGCTCTTGTCTGACAGGGGAAGTTAAAACAAAACAATATGTGAAAGAGAAACGAAATCAACACAGTGTGTTGAAACTTCCATTTAAATTGAACATGGGTTTCTCAAGATATCAGCAAATGAAGTAACTAGGATCGTGTCTCAAAGTGAAATTGAGGGCAGCAGAGATTATATCACTTCCTAACATGGACATGGAATGCCTTGCTTCCCTTTGTTTTTCAGACTGTTGAGTTGACCTTGAAGTTAATAGGGATAGGACCTCCTTGTGGGGAACATAAATTTTTTTTTGCAATCACCATGCTGTAAAAATCCAGATGCTCTTCCAACAGTGTGTAAATCCTGAGGAAGTCTATGAGAGGATGGGATTTGCCTGTCCAGTCAAAAGAGCCTAATTTCCTGTGTAAACAAACCCTCTCATAGATGCACTGTGTGGAATGGACTGAAATGTTTATTGAGCTTAAAAGTAAACACAGAGGTACCAACTCAGAGACCATCGGTGATTTGCATCTCATGATTCTGATAATATGGAATTGTTGAGGAGAAAATTGGTTGTAAAGTATAAAGTAAAACAAAAACACTGTCCATTAATGTGAGGATATGATATGAAATAAGCTTGCTTCAAGTTCAGTTTTTGTTGAAAATGTGTCAACTTCACTTGCTCTCATACCTTGAGAGTCACATATCAGATGCAAATTTCATTGAAATGCTTAGAATAAGTGTCCTCTAACATATCAAAACTTGCTGTGATCTTAAACCTTTCTCCAAGTGTTCAGTGTGTGAGCAGAGTTTATGTCAACTTTGTCCTGTATCTTTCATTGAAGGAGTGTTTTTCTGTGATCTTCTGCCCCAGGGGTAGAAGATTACTTAGGGTTGAAAACTCTGAAGTAGACCTTGAATGGCATGGACTTAAATCATTCATTTTTGTGGCACTGTTTGGAATGCTTGCGTGATGAAAATAGAAAATGTTTTGAATTTTGTTTGACATTTGAAGATGCATTACTGCATGCTGTTGTCCTATTCTGTGGTCTCTTTGGTACTCAATCCAGCTCCAAATTTTTATGGAACCTATACATGCTTGAAAGGTATTTTCTCTGTTAACAGGTAAGTGTTTGAACAGTATTTCCAAAACTGGTTTTTAAATGGACTTTAACTTTAATCCCATACCTCTGAGTGATTCTTTTATCTGCTATATGTATGCAAATGTTGTTCACTGATGAAGCACCTGAGAATTCGGTTCATAACTGCCGCTTTTGTGGAAAGAAACTTTTCTACTGCCTGTACACAGTAGTAGAGTTGATAAGGAGGTGAATGCTGCATTTTTTAGTACAAGTGTCCTACTTGGTATGAGTGGTCCTTGAGGCAATACAAAGAAATTAATCCAAAGAGACAATTAATATCTGTGCATAGAGCCTTCTAATTTGCATAAATTATGCTAATTAGCCCCATTGGACCTTTATTCTCTGGTTCTTATCATTTATGCACAGATAAAATGTGTAGTTAGTCAAAGTTGGTCATATTCATGGCTCTGAACTCGTTTTGGGATAATATTTATGACAAGTAGCCATTTTGTTGTAAGCTGATTTGCATAAATTATGCTAATAAGCCACAGTGGGTCATTATTAAGTTGCTCCTTACTATTATGTACAGGGAAAATAGGCAATTAGTGTGCAATTCGTGGAAATTAGCCATATTTAGGACACAGAACTTATCGCTGGGACAATATTTACAGTATGCTGCCATTTTAATGGTTTTCTTATTTGCATAAATTATTCTTATTAGCCCCAGTGGGCCATTAATCTCGCACTTCAAACTTTTTCTTGCTCAGAAAAAATGTGTAATTAGTGTGCAGTTATTTCAAAATGGCAATATTTTCGACACAACCCACTGTATGGGAACAACATTTCCAACAAGCTGCCATTTTGTTGTTTTCTAATTCGCATAAATTACTGTAATTTGTCTCAGTAGATCCCTATTACATTACTCCTTTTTCATAGGAAAAATGTGTAATTAGTGTGAAATAGTTGGAATTCACCACTTTTTGTGTGCAGTGAACTCATTGTTGGGACATTTCATTGCTTACAATTTGTTGCAACTCTGTTAATGATTCTAATTAGCCCTTGTAGTCCTATATTCTCTTACTTCTTTTTTTTTCACAAGATAACTGTGCAATAAGTTGAACTTGGCCTTAGGACAGTGAACCATTTTGGGGACAATAGTTTCAATTGACTGACATTATGTTGTTTTTACAAGAGGGTGCAGGGATATCATGGAAACTGGGGTTAGGGCTAAAATGAAACCCTGAACATTCCCAGTACAACTGAGGAATCACAGTCAAAGAAACACCTGTCAGACAGAAAAAATAAACCCCCCACCCCCCTCCACCCCCACCAAGAATAAACAAGCTTGTCTGCTTTTGACCACCTGCTGGTAATTCGTTAACCACTCCCATTGCACTTTTACTTTTAAATGTCCTTGTCTCTTCCCAAACCTTTTGCATTAAATGTTGCAACGATATGAATGCTCACTTGTTTCTAAAAGCTCTATAGATCTACCAATACATCAAATCAGGCAGCTTCTCTATCTAGTCTGCAGTCTACTGACCAAGTAAGATTCCAAGGTAGTCATCAATTCGCTGCTATTGACAAATGGGGGGAGGGGGGTGGCACTATGGCACATGCTATAGACATCGCATGCACACATTAATAGTCAGGGATTCCACCAGAAACACAAAAAGAGGGAATTTATTACTGCTAAACCTTAAGTCCAAAGTGATGCTGTCCTGTAGGGTGCAAGTGGAAGGAATTTAAATGCCATTTATTTTCATATGTAAGTTTGAAACATCACTGCAAAAGTGTATTTTTAAATTAGCAACCAAGATACATTTATTTTTTGTGGAAATGAAAGGGGGAGGGGTTTACCCGTCTTCGTCTGGTAAGGGGGGGACAAAGCCCCCTTACCTCCATGTGGTGGAATCACTGACAGTCAGAAGATATATGAGAGGCCAACCAGTACAAATCTTTTATGACGATACAGCACTAAGCCTAGTATTACTAGCTAGCTTGTAGACACAAACCTACATACTGCAATGCAAGATGCAGATCCAACAAGCCTATATTGCCCATTGACGAATTTACCTTCAATGCAAAATCTGTTACAATAGTTGTATGGTAAGATCCTAGGCTTAATTCAGGGAACAAAGTGTACATGGGAAAACAAGGCCCAGGTACCCAAGGCCAAGATGACCGAGTCAACTCTTTCACTGTATTCAGATCAATTTCAATTTTTATTCCGTATCCCTCACCTGACTCTGACTCTGACAGTTCTCAATATTGTATGCTTCATCTACAGGCACCGATACCAGCGGGGACACACCCTGCATACGCCCCCTTTTTTAATGACCAATGTTTTTTTTTTTTTTTAGATATGGAAAATATGCTTCCAGAAGCTGTTTAATTGAGTGCATGTGGAATTCAAATTTCTTTGGGGAGGACCCATCCCTCCCTGCCTGAGCTTTGTGCCTTAGGTGCTCGTTCGACGTACTTTGGTGTGAATGTATGCTTTTCCTCAAAATCCTGGATTTGCACCTGATTTAGGCTATTGCAAAACCTCCAGTTCTTCCAAGGCCATGTAGATGTTTTTGTACCTATATGGATCGAAGCAGATGAATAAAAATTCCTGGTTGGTGACTGTCAGCCAAAAAAGGCCTAGAGAAAAGGCAGTGGCCTGTTCGACTTGAACCAAAATTTTGGAAACTGGATCGTAAAGCTCCATCTAACTAACTAACTAACCCATGCTGACATTGTAGTGTTAAAAAGGCCCACCTGATGGAACTTTCAAAGGAAACAGCGAGGGCAAATAATGATTTTTAGTGGGGAGGCTTAGCTGAAAGAAGGGGTGACCCCAGCTGTGAAATGTGTGCAATCCTTCATGGGTTTGCAGGTGCAGATTCAGACATTCCAAAGGGGGGTTGACCTAGGAGAAAGCAGGGGTGTGAGGGAGTTGCACTACTAACTTCATGTGTTACTGATGTGGTGAAAAAGGGAGGGTTGAGGCCCTAAAGATCCATTGGATCCGCACCTGGTTCAAACAGTTTGTGTCAAAGCCATGTTGAAATCTGTTGAACGATCATGGATTGGACTAGCAAGTCCAGCAGTGGACTAAATTGAACCCTTTCAAATCAACCAAAATTTCATACGACACATGTAGATCTCCTGAAAAAGACTACAAAAGCGATACTTAATCAGAGACTTGAAGGAAAATAGGATACAGAGGAGAGGACACGTGAGGTCATGCCCCAATCAAGACTGGGAGTGCAAGGTACATTTAGTCTCTCAACAGTAGCACAATGTTGCATGATGAGGTCATGCCCCAATCAAGACTGGGAGTGCAAGCTGCATTTAAGCTCACAACAGTAGCACAATGTTGCATGATGAGGTCATGCCCCAATCAAGACTGGGAGTGCCAGCTGCATTTAGTCTCACAACAGTAGCACAATGTTGCATGATGAGGTCATGCCCCAATCAAGACTGGGAGTGCCAGCTACATTTAGTCTCACAACAGTAGCACAATGTTGCATGATGAGGTCATGCCCCAATCAAGACTGGGGGTGGCTACATTTAGTCTCACAACAGTAGCACAATGTTGCATGATGAGTTCATGCCCCAATCAAGACTGGGAGTGCAAGCTACATTCAGTCTCACAACAGTAGCATAATGTTGCATGATGAGGTCATGCCCCAATCAAGACTGGGAGTGCCAGCTACATTTAGTCTCACAACAGTAGCACAATGTTGCATGATGAGGTCATGCCCCAATCAAGACTGGGAGTGCAAGCTACATTTAGTCTCACAACAGTAGCACAATGTTGCATGATGAGGTCATGCCCCAATCAAGACTGGGAGTGCCAGCTGCATTTAGTCTCACAACAGTAGCACAATGTTGCATGATGAGGTCATGCCCCAATCAAGACTGGGAGTGCAAGCTACATTTAGTCTCACAACAGTAGCACAATGTTGCATGATGAGGTCATGCCCCAATCAAGACTGGGGGTGGCTACATTTAGTCTCACAACAGTAGCACAATGTTGCATGATGAGTTCATGCCCCAATCAAGACTGGGAGTGCTAGCTACATTCAGTCTCACAACAGTAGCATAATGTTGCATGATGAGGTCATGCCCCAATCAAGATTGGGAGTGCCAGCTACATTAAGTCTCACAACAGTAGCACAATGTTGCATGATGAGGTCATGCCCCAATCAAGACTGGGAGTGCAAGCTACATTTAGTCTCACAACAGTAGCACAATGTTGCATGATGAGGTCATGCCCCAATCAAGACTGGGAGTGCAAGCTACATTTAGTCTCACAACAGTAGCACAATGTTGCATGATGAGTTCATGCCCCAATCAAGACTGGGAGTGCAAGCTACATTCAGTCTCACAACAGTAGCACAATGTTGCATGATGAGGTCATGCCCCAATCAAGACTGGGAGTGCCAGCTGCATTTAGTGTCACAACAGTAGCACAATGTTGCATGATGAGTTCATGCCCCAATCAAGACTGGGAGTGCAAGCTACATTCAGTCTCACAACAGTAGCATAATGTTGCATGATGAGGTCATGCCCCAATCAAGACTGGGAGTGCAAGCTACATTTAGTCTCACAACAGTAGCACAATGTTGCATGATGAGGTCATGCCCCAATCAAGACTGGGGGTGGCTACATTTAGTCTCACAACAGTAGCACAATGTTGCATGATGAGTTCATGCCCCAATCAAGACTGGGAGTGCAAGCTACATTCAGTCTCACAACAGTAGCATAATGTTGCATGATGAGGTCATGCCCCAATCAAGACTGGGAGTGCCAGCTACATTTAGTCTCACAACAGTAGCACAATGTTGCATGATGAGGTCATGCAACAATCAAGACTGGGAGTGCAAGCTACATTTAGTCTCTCAACAGTAGCACAATGTTGCATGATGAGGTCATGCCCCAATCAAGACTGGGAGTGCCAGCTGCATTTAGTCTCACAACAGTAGCACAATGTTGCATGATGAGGTCATGCCCCAATCAAGACTGGGAGTGCAAGCTACATTTAGTCTCACAACAGTAGCACAATGTTGCATGATGAGTTCATGCCCCAATCAAGACTGGGAGTGCTAGCTACATTCAGTCTCACAACAGTAGCACAATGTTGCATGATGAGGTCATGCCCCAATCAAGACTGGGAGTGCAAGCTACATTTAGTCTCACAACAGTAGCACAATGTTGCATGATGAGGTCATGCCCCAATCAAGACTGGGAGTGCAAGCTACATTTAGTCTCACAACAGTAGCACAATGTTGCATGATGAGTTCATGCCCCAATCAAGACTGGGAGTGCAACCTACATTCAGTCTCACAACAGTAGCACAATGTTGCATGATGAGGTCATGCCCCAATCAAGACTGGGAGTGCCAGCTGCATTTAGTCTCACAACAGTAGCACAATGTTGCATGATGAGTTCATGCCCCAATCAAGACTGGGAGTGCAAGCTACATTCAGTCTCACAACAGTAGCATAATGTTGCATGATGAGGTCATGCCCCAATCAAGACTGGGAGTGCAAGCTACATTTAGTCTCACAACAGTAGCACAATGTTGCATGATGAGGTCATGCCCCAATCAAGACTGGGGGTGGCTACATTTAGTCTCACAACAGTAGCACAATGTTGCATGATGAGGTCATGCCCCAATCAATACTGGGGGTGGCTACATTTAGTCTCACAACAGTAGCACAATGTTGCATGATGAGTTCATGCCCCAATCAAGACTGGAAGTGCAAGCTACATTCAGTCTCACAACAGTAGCATAATGTTGCATGATGAGGTCATGCCCCAATCAAGACTGGGAGTGCCAGCTACATTTAGTCTCACAACAGTAGCACAATGTTGCATGATGAGGTCATGCCCCAATCAAGACTGGGAGTGCCAGCTGCATTTAGTCTCACAACAGTAGCACAATGTTGCATGATGAGTTCATGCCCCAATCAAGACTGGGAGTGCAAGCTACATTCAGTCTCACAACAGTAGCATAATGTTGCATGATGAGGTCATGCCCCAATCAAGACTGGGAGTGCAAGCTACATTCAGTCTCACAACAGTAGCACAATGTTGCATGATGAGGTCATGCCCCAATCAAGACTGGGAGTGCAAGCTACATTTAGTCTCACAACAGTAGCACAATGTTGCATGATGAGGAGTGGGCTGTCATACATCAGTCTCATAGTTGCATAGCACTTGTAGGCCTACTGTAATCTAACCATTCGTTGTGAGACATTTCTAGTACATATACAGTATTGAAGGACTTCTACTTGAGAATGCGATTTGATTAGGGCATGGAAGTACTGCCTCGGAGGTACCAGGATCAAAATGGCATTTAGATCAGGATCCGATCTGCATTTACACTTTAAATTAATCTCAAGCAGTGAATCAATCCAATCCAAATGCACTGTTTAATACAGTACTAGAGATATCAAATATTTTCATGCTTCAGCAAGTACTGTATACATTTACCCCAAACTGAACCTTGCTTTTCCAGTCATTGCTCACTGAAAATTTAGACCCCTTCTTTTTGTGAAAACAATCATTGTTTTTCCCTTCAAAGAATTCTTACTGTAAATGAGTTTCTGCAACGTCAGTCTTGAATTGATGTGAAGAAAACTTGGAAGAGTCAACCTTTCTTGAAACATGCAAACATTTGTTTGGTGGTATCATGTTCTATAATGTGTAGATTGATGTATTGTTAATTGGTATAATATAAACTCTGAGTTGTTAATGATTCAAAGAACGAAAACTTAAAAAAAAAAATGAATTCTAAACTTATTTAATAGTTGCTTCTTAATGTGAAATTCTTTCTTAAAAACGAAGGGGTTTGGGATTATTGCAGTCAGCATTCCTCAAATTTATCAGTAATGTTTGGCAATAAATGACATAAATCTATGTGACTACTGATCTGTGTTCATATCTTGGTGTGATGTTATTTTTGTAAATTTTCTGGAGAGATGCATTCAGTATTTACATGTACTGACATTTTAATTATAAACATCATTAAAAACTGATTCCCTCCTAAATATAGAACTGGAGTGGAATCATGGTAGCTGAACCTAGGATGAATTTCATCCAGTATTCCTGAAATCAAGGTAGTATATTGTGAAAGTGCCGAGTGCTTCTTTAGTGTAAGATGAGACGTTTTCAGAGTTCAATAGTTAAAAGAGGTGGCATGTGAAAGTTTTTGGGTATTCTAGAGGATTTGTTTATTGATGAATATCGACCTTATATGCAGTGATGACATATTGACCTCATCCTTGGGGGCAAAACAATGGAACATCTGGCGCCACACATAAGAATTAACCCTCTGTGTGTAGCAGACTGTGTGCACATTTGACTTGGTTAACAAATCAGCTGTATGCATTTGTCATTTTTGGTTTGTTGTGCCTCAAAAGGAAGGCATACTTTTTGCTCTGTGACATCTTGTGCATAAGGCCTATTGAAATGTACAGAACAAAGGGTTCTTTCTTTTGTTACTAAATGGGCGAGAACTGAATGAACCAGGGATCTATCCCGTACTGCTAGGTGGAGAGCTGCAATCCCCGACAAAAGTAAATGAAACAAATCACCTTCTCCGATCCCCCTTTCAATGTTGGCTACAACCTTTCAACTATTAGCTAAGACACAACATTGAAAGGGGAAAGGGGGTTTCAAAGGAAGTTTGGGAGTGTGAGTGCATTTTGTTACCGTACCAATGATTTTGTTTCATTTGTTTTGTCGGGGATTGTCTGAAAGCCTGTACAAATGTCGGGAAAGACACACGTGTGACTCTGAATATCGGCGTGAAAGCAAAAAGCGGGCAAATGGAAACTTCGTTTGAAGAGTGGGTGTGTGTATGGGGGGGGGGGGGCAAGAAGAGTGTTACAGAACTGATCTTTAACAGGTGTCAACAGAAATGTACAATTACTGGAAAGGTACAACTGAGTATCATAAATGCTAAAATGTATATTTAACTTCCTCATCCAGGCGTAGGCCTAAGAGGGAGTTGAATATACGGTTATTCCGTATCTGGTTTACTTGTTCATGTCTGCCAATCTATAATGTTTTGCCTTAATGGGCTGTATTCAAAACAAGTTTGTTTGCAGAACAAGCACATAAAATTTTACCTAAAAGGCGTATAATGATATAGGTACAAAATATTTGCAAGTTATTGAGGTAAATGTAGTAACATGAAGGATATTAATGTTTTGGCAAATGCTTGCATCTCGAATTGTCTTTAGCCCTGATTAAAAGACTCCGGACACCTCATAAGTCGACAGGTTTTTGTTTTTTGTTTTTGTTTTGCTTTTGTTTTTTGCATGCTCTTCATTTGAGATGCCCTCGTTCTTGCAGAATTCCATGCATACATGACTTTTCCTTTACCTTTTTGTTCACAGTACAAACAGCATTCTTTCAATGGAGGGTTTTACTGTACCACCCAGTACAGGAAATAGCTCAGTTGACTTCAGGTCTTTTCCAATCATTTAAGTTTACCTTTACCACTTGCCCTTATTCAAATATGTCTTTCATATTTCATGAAATAACCACGCATGCATGTTCTTCTTGTAAAGAAGAGTTATTGTGTAAATTCAGTAGTCTTTATTTTGTAAGACTCCTGAGAAAAAAACGAAGGAAAATGGTAAACATAAAAGTTCAGTAACCAGCAGGTCGTGTAGAGAGATGCCAATCTAAGCGAACTTAAATCCGTTTCAAATAAATGTACATTAAAGGTAAAATAACTGGCTTTCCTTGAAAGAGTAACTTCCATTCTTAAAATGTGCATTATGATTCTGCCAAAACTGTCAAGACAAAAAAGAATATCCCACCCGCTACTCAACCCAGCAAATGAACATCATAACATTTTGTACTTTACTCCAAGAACCTGAGAAATTCTTTTACAACGCATTGACTGGCAGCTCTCTCTTCACAACTCTCGTATTAACCTGTCCCGCCCTCATTTTGTAGCAAGTCATTCATACCAAATGAACACCCCTCTCCTTTCTGCAGCCTCATTCCCCATCCCTTGTGGTACCTCGCGATCAAATACAAATTTAATGTTTCAAACATGTACCTTTGGCATAAATAAGTTTTCTTTAATATTCCTTTTGTCATAGTTTCAATAACTTTATTGTTGTGGGTGTGGCCTTCAATATTTAAATCACACGTGATAGAAAGAGCTGAATCCCCTTCCCCCCACAAAAATATTTTTAGAGCCTTTCTTTGGAAACTACAATGCAAGATAG
Organism: Holothuria scabra; assembly: GCA_037179385.1. Taxonomy (NCBI): domain Eukaryota; kingdom Metazoa; phylum Echinodermata; class Holothuroidea; order Aspidochirotida; family Holothuriidae; genus Holothuria; species Holothuria scabra. Next base: position 4,628,512 of record CM074192.1, on the reverse strand, counting down.
ACACACCGCAATTATTGATCGTGCCCCTCCCCTTTCTCCATTTTTTGCAGCAAGTGCAATTAAACTTTACTGTCTTCCCATATACTCTCTGTGATAGCCATATGTACCACAGACAATCCCCGACAAAAGTGTACCACAGACAATCCCCGACAAAAGTAAATAAAACAAATCACCTTCCCCGATCCCCCTTTCAATGTTGGCTACAACCTTTCAACTATCAGCTAGGACACAACATTGAAAGGGGGAAGGGGGGTTTCAAGGGAAGTTTGAGAGTGTGAGTGCATTTTGTTACAGTACCAATGATTTTGTTTCATTTGTTTTGTTGGGGATTGTGACAGCTCCTTTGTAGGTCACATTAGGTATAAGGTTGCCTCTTTACAATTTATACCCGACACCCCACTTTTTGTTCAAAAAGTGATGTAACAGCAAGGTCAACCCGACTTCCTATTATCAGCTTTCTGTCAATAGTAGCTGCCATGTCCAGCACCATGTAAACAAAGAGTCCCATTGAAAACCTCGTTCATAAAGGCAGAGACTGTTCAATCAGTGCAAGCCAAGTTTGCAACCAGAGCTGCCTCAGCAGACCAGGACAATAGGCTTATCTTTTTGGACACATGTAGGCTGGTTGTGCTGCCACTGAAGCTTGATGAAGCAAACATTGCCCAGACTGCATAGAGGTAGCTTATGCCTAATGAGTAACTAGGGTGGGCCTGAATATATGCTTTCTATAGGTGGTGCCCTCTATCAAATAAGCTTGTTAAAAGAAGGTGTTTAAGGTTACATCAAGTTTTAATATGTTAGAGGGGTAGTTATTCTGAGCATTTCAGTGAATTTCCATTGAAATTCCAGTTGTAGTTCTTAACATGTTGAACTTCCCTGACTGTAAAAACTGTTCACACATTTTTGCTTCAGTGATCAAGGGTCATTAAAAACCAGATGAGGAGTTGTCCTACTGCTTGCCTTTTGCACTCTCCAAACAGTGGCACATCTGGCTGGTATTATTCCACCTGCTAGCTGCCCCTTATAAAACCTGTGGTTCTTGGAGAGAGTTGGAATGAGTTAAGCAGGAAGTCAGGTAAAATTTGATTACCTAACCAAACCTTGCTTTTGGTGAGGACTGGGGTGAAACTTATAGTAGGGTTAGAAATTCTCATGAAGATATAAGCAGGTATAGTTGTCACATTTGCAACAAAAAATGAACTTGAAGCATGTATAACATCATATCTGTATATTAAAGGGCAGTTTTTCTTGCCTTTACTTTGAACTTCATAATCAATTTTCTCCTCAATAATTCCGTATTATCAGAATGTGATTGCATAGATGGCTTGAGAACTTAACATCAACTTAATATTAACTTCAACATCAACACCAAAGTCCAAAGGAAAACAAAGCACTCCTTGTCAATATGAGGAAGTGTTATAACCCTTCTCGCCCTTAAGATCACTTTAGAACACACATCTGGTGAATTCATTTACTGATATCTTGAAAAATACAAACCCAGTTTGAATGGAAGTTTCTACAAGCAGTGTAGATTTTTTCTTCTTTCACGTATGAAAATATTATTTTTGCTTCCCCTGTACCTCTATAAAAATAACAGATTGCTTCCAAAGAGAGACCGCGTGTTTGGTCTAACGGTAGAGCATCCGCCTTCCACGTGGAAGACCTGGGTTTGCTTCCCAGGTCGAGTCATACCTAAGACTCTAAAAAAGGAACCTACTACCGTTGTGCATGATGCTCTGCATAAGCAATGGAGTAGGGAGAACAGGCCAGTGAGCCACAACTGGAAAAAAGGCCGTGGTTGGCTCGACTTGAACCAATAGACGAATCCGATTAGCTCTTGTTTTTAGTGACTGTAGGCTGCCATTAGTGGGGTCCATCAGCCTAAAATCATCTTTATTTATTGATATGATGAATTTCAAACCGTCATATTTAGTGAAATAGGAGAATTTAAGATACAGATTAGTCTACAACCATCCGTGATAGAGGTAAGCAAGGAAATCGAAAGATTTAAAGGTGACAGTACCCAGTTATGGCCGACTGAAATTAGACCATTACTTGCTGTCCGGATTTGTGTATAGGTTGGAAACTGGGCTGTAAAACTACATCTAACTAACTAACTCCAAAAAAAAAAGAAACCACACCAAGCTTTAATGTTCCAAGTTGTAACTGTGAACACTTTTCCATCTTCTATCAAAGAAGGTTGTTGATTAGTATCTTGTTGAAAGTATATCCTAAAGAGAAACATCTACAGCTGGGTTAAGATTCATAAATGTGTGAAGCATAAAACTGCTAGGTGTATCAGTTGGTGAAATTTTTTGATGATTACAATGTCTTGGAGTGCTGAACTGAAAACTTCGATGTCCTGGGATGACAGATCTTTCTCTGCTGCTGCTCCTCACCTTTGAAACAAGCTTCCCGAACATATTCGTTTTAGTTCAACTTTACAGACATTTAAATCTAGACTTAAAACTCATTTGATGGACATTGCTTTTTCTTAGGAATTTATTTAGTTTTTATTTTGTGTGGGGTTTTTTTTTTGTGTGTGTTTTGTTTTGTATCTCTTGAGCCCTGCATGCGCCATGAGCGCTTTTTGCCGATGTGTGCGCATTATAAATTTCCATTATTATTATTATTATTAAAACAAATGGGAATATGCTACATACACTGCAGTGCAGGGATTAATCTCTTTCCTGTACTGTAGATTGTGAAGTGTATTGACCCATACAACCAAACCGATTCAGGTGTTGTTCCACTCCAGTGTTGCTATGGTAATGAAAAGACGTTGATGACCGACTGACCCCATTAGAATATGCTAGTGGAGGTTGGAAAAAAGACTATCCAACAATATTGACCAGCAGTAGCAGATCACCAATAGGCTTTACCTTCCTGGGTGTATATGTGATTTATTTGCTATGCATCAGCATAAATATCCATAGTATGGTTCTGTCCTTTCTGAAATCAGTTGATGAACTTTGTATTAAACTTGATTGTCAACAGGATTAAATAAATTCTGGAATTTTGCAAAGAAAAATAAAAAATTCAAGCTTCCTGTACAAAAGGGAATTGGCAAAGGGATATGGAATTTCAAATTTCATACTAAAGTAACATCAAATGAGGTTTATATCTTTTGACATGCCACATGTTTCCCCACTAGTGCTAGGTAGCTTCCAAAATTCAGCCCATGGTCTATGGTCCCCAGCTTACCTCTGTTAGTTCACAAAAAAATGCACTTTGTCTTATTGTAATCATGCATTTGAGCTGCTGCTCTGCTTGCCTATTATGTAACTAACCAAATACAGTTGTATCGAGTTGTATTTAGCACAGCGTTGTAATCGAGTCACTTGATGTCGAGTTAGAGTCACCTCGAGTCACAAGGTGTCGAGTCTCGAGTCACAAGGTGTTGAGTCTCGAGTCACGTCGATCCTTTAGCAATTCTAGTCGAGTCGAGTCATGTCTTGTCTTCCCTGAGCCCGAGTCGAGTCACTTTGAGTCTTTGGAAAGCTTGGAGTCGCCTCGAGTCATGTCTAGTCTTTAGCAATTCTAGTCGAGTCGAGTCATGTCGAGTCTTCCCGCAGCTCGAGTCGAGTCACTTGGAGTCTTTCGAAAGCTTGAGTGGTCTTGTGACTCGAGTCACCTCAGTCATAATGTGTTTATTTTCTTTGAGTCACTCCAAGTCACTTGATCTCTTACATGTTGTGTTGGCATCGAGTCCATGGTACGTGATGGGTTAATCTTTTGCAAATGCAGTCCTTTGCTAAGCAACTGCACACTTTTGTTGGAGGAGGGGGGCATAGGCGTACGAGGGTAATTTTCTATGATGGGGCAAGAGCATGTTTTGCCCAAATGTCACTGTTTATCATGCTTTGCCCATGTTTTGCCCAAATAGACCAACTCCTTTCACCCGAATTGGGAGGGCGAGTGCCCCCCTGTAACCCCGCATTGTGCGCCTATGGGAGAGGGGTTAAGAAGGTGACTGATGTCCACTCCTGTACTTTCATGTGAAATTTGACTTCACAACCCTAAATGTGAAGATTGGAATACACACATTATCTGTAAGTTAGTACTATATTAACCTTTACATATTGAGCAATGACATAATTCATCTAATAATATGTTTGTCATACAAGAACACTCAGATATAATCAAGTACCTATTAAACTCCTACACTACACTATCAAGCCTTCATTGAGTCTCAAGCCATACATGGACAACACAAACTAGGCAATATATGCTTCAGCACATAACCTCATCATATAGACCTACGATACACCCTATTAATTAATCTTGCTGCGAACATATAAACACCATTGCTACCAGTTACACGACACTAAGGCCCCAATGTTACGTAAACAAGTGATAATTATAATAGGCCTAAACTGTGATTCATCAGAAGCCACAGGTCACACAGGTGTCCCCGTAAACAAACTGATTTCGTTAATCAAAATCCTCGATACCAATAACAGATATTACCAACTAAATAGGACTACATTGAAATGAAATTTTGTTCGTCACACCTTCAGCTACTTGAAGTCAAAATACCACATATTAGTACAGAGGCGAGGGAAATCAGTCATCTATCTGTGGAGCGTAGTATACTAGGCTAGACACTGAAGTCTAGGCCTAGGGAAATCGTAATGTTTACACTGGCACGGTACCACTAGTACTACACATACAGGGCACTCACCGTACCTTCGAGAAGTTTGTTGTACGCGTGAAATTGACGGCGTTACACATGTTAAGCAGAGCTGTATGTTAGGATCCCCCTATGTACAGATAGGAGCGCATAATGGATAAAGCAGTAATTAAGGGCCGTTGGTTTGCGTCCGATGATGAAAACAAATTTTAGTTTCTGTTTTATTAATCTCGGGTGTGACTTGAGTCAAGTCAAGTCATTCTCTTCTGTGACTCAAGTCATGTTGAGTCTTTCAAATTTTATTTTGTAGTGACTCGAGTCACGTCGAGTCTTTGGCAAGTGGTGACTCGAGTCGAGTCGAGTCCCGTGAGTTTGGGACTCAAGTCAGACTTGAGTCACTGAAATCAAGACTCGAGTCAGACTCGAGTCACATCTTTGACTTAAGTCATTGCAACACTGATTTAGCATGAACATAGCAAAATTTGTTGCAAATAAAGCCTTGCAGTTCATAGAGCGTGGCCCCCCCCCATGTCGAAAAAAGTCCATTAGCCAAGTGCAGCACTATCTGTGGCTCTCTTCACCTATATCCAGAGTTGTTATCTCTGCTTAATCTATTGAGAAAACAACCTCCCAATAAGTCCCCATTGACCACAACTTCCTCACCAACAAGATACTGGAACTACTTGCTGCTAACTGTTTGTTGAATCTATTGTTTGAGATTATGCACCACTGTTCAGCCTTCAGGATTAGTACAAGATGGAGAAGGGTGAGGAAGCAAGGTGTGAGATGATGACTCATGCTCTAATGAATAATGACCAAATTCCCATCAAGTTTTTAGGAGGTGCAGCATTTCAGTAATGGGCTCTGTGATGGCATGCCTGTGGGCTGGGAGTTGTAGAATATGCCCATTATATTTTCCACCTGTACTTAATGGAAAGACTTGAACTGTGTTTAAAATGTATTTAAAACTTGTAATGTATTCAAAACTGTATTTGACATTAACCTTTTATTTAGTTAACACTACATATAGCACATTTGTGTTGGTGTGTTGTTAAACCTCATCTAACTTTAAGCATGGTGTATTTGCAAAAGATGAATTATTTGACTGCTTTGCTTGCAATACAGGCAGGATAGTTAAAGTTTCAGTGGTATAGAGGTCCAGAGGGCTGAAGTTTTCTACCTAAATCTAAGGACTGGAATTCCCTCATGAAAAAATTTTTGAATATGACTGTTATTAGTCCCTTAGGAAATGCATATAAAAAAGATGAAAATGTATACATCCAAGATGATGAATCTTCTCTCAATTAGTAACATATGCAAAGGGTGTGATGTCACTCATGTGAAACAATGAAACAATTTTTTAAAGGGACCCAGGTGTTCTAACAAATGTATGTTTGATTGTTTTGTGTCACGTACGAAAGTCTGAAGGAGAACAGTTTGGAATAATTAATGTAAATGAATTGTCAACCTCGTGAGATATCACATGCGCCACTGGGTTTTTTCCTTTCAAAACAGCACTGGAAAGATTACTTGAACTTTGCTGCAGTAAATTCTCTGCGTCGGGTCTTTCAGTGAAAAAGTTTATATAAGCTCTGAGAGAAAGTTTATGTACATAGATATTATCTGTAGAATATATGAATTTCAAGATATAAACAGGAAAGAGTCATGAAACAACAGTCTTCAAAATGTGGTCAGATCACGTGTATCACCATGGATGATTATGAGAGAAATTGAATGGATTGTTGATGTCAGACTTGTTGGATAACATTTAGTTAAAAATCAAAGAAGTTATTAAGAAAGCAGACATTTTTTCTTCTTGTCAGCGAAATTTGATATATCGATGCTTTGTATGCTGGAATTGTCTGATAAAATATTTCATGACTTTTCCTTATTCTGTGGTTTGATTTATAGCTGGAGAAGTTATGTAAAAGAAACTTCAAGAGCAATAAACATAACATTATTTGAAAGGAACGTCATTTTGCTTCATGTCATGCTGTTATAGCAGTGGGAGATACAGTGTATGCCTAATGACTTGGTTTGGATTTGGTTACATGACAGAAAATGATTTCAATATCTTAGGAATCCTCTTTGATAAACCATTTGAATTTTTATTGTTTTATTTGTCTTTTTTATTATCAGGGGTTTTCAAAGCAATTACATGAATGCATCAAATTTGTATCACCATGTAATCCTTAGAGCTGTCTGCAAAAGGTGTTTGTTGTCAAAATGTGAAAACTTTGATAAATGCTCAAGGTTCCAGACAATGAAACATATCAATAAAACAATAAAACAATGAGCATATCATCTAATGCACTTCTAAAAAACTTCAGATTGTTGCTGGAGCAGGTTTATGGTAAATTTTAAAAAAAAACTTCTTTAAATATAAAAAATGCTTCTTTTTAAAAAAATAACTTCTTTTTCGATCAGCGTATAGTACTGTGTATTGAAGAGGCATTGAAATAGTTACCTCCATATTGGATCGTCAGTAAGCCGGGATAATAGGTGCACTAGTGCTTGTCAGGTGTCATGTTGGTTTTTATATCTTTAAAGTGACCAGCAGGGAAAAGGCAGTTGTCATGAAAGACGAAAGGAAGGAAAAGATGCTCAAAGTAGGCCATAGACGTATTTGTCATTTTATAGCATGATAGATAAAAACAAATGAAATGGGTGGGGAATATGTAGCATTTCTCTGAAAGCAGGGATGCCCATGAAGTCAATCACAGTGGACTGGTAGACTGGAATGATGATCTCAAGTTGTACATAAGAGGTGTGATTATGAAAATGAAGTAAAGTTACCTCTTTTTGTGATGGCCTGATTGTATTTTATGTTTTGTTGTAATAAATTGGAAACATAGCTGACACGTAAACATGTAATAGCAGGCTTGATTTTTATCCATCTCAGATTGTTGAAAAGTATGTGCTGCATAAAACAAGGTTGGGAACCTCTTTATCCCATTGGATTTCAAAAATCATTGGAACCCAGCTGTGGGTTCCCTCACTTGTTAGTTGTTACCATGGTAATCAGTTTGCACTCGCTAATGGGTACTATTAAAAATATATGGATGGTAACTGATTGGTGGCAACCAATTTTCCGATTCTTTGATTTCATGATCATGTGACTGGGGAACAATAGCTCCTGCGGAATCCAATGGCCTGCATAAGGACACTTTTGTACGTAATGGTTGAAATTGTGTCAAGTTTTCCCTTTTATCTCAATATTCAAAAGTTCGAGCTGGTGCTAGCATGTTTCAGCCTGTTAGCGCAAACCTCAGTCTACCACCACGATTTCAGCAGAATTGCCATGGTTTTGTTTGTGGTGCATTTTGTTTTACACCATGTATGTGCATTCATTTGCACATTTATTTAACACATTCTGTAACATATTTTTTTTCTTCAGACACCTGTCTTGTGGCAAAACAAGTGGGAAGGCCCAGAGGATCCCATCCAGTATCTAAGGACCATTGTGGCACGGTCAATGGCCATACAAACTTGGGTGGACCTGGTGGAGAAGGGGCGTCTGATGTCAGAGACTTTGGATCTCTCAGAATTGTTCCATCCTGATACATTCCTGAATGCTCTAAGACAGGAGACTGCAAGGTCAGTAGAAGCAATTTAATTGTCTATGAAACCTTTTGCCATGCATTGTTTTGCTACAAAACCCTAAATTACCATGGCTATATTCAAAGGGTTTTGCTACAAAACCATTGCACTTTGTGTACTCAAATAACTCCATACAAACTTGCTGTGCGAAATTGTGTTTTGGACACTTAATACCCTGAAAAGGCTTAAAGAGGAGATATTTTTATGAGTGTGCACCCTATTTTTGGTGAAGGCAAATATGGCAGCCTCCACACAAAAATGTAGTATTGGTGGAAGGACTTCGCTACAGAGGTTTATTTTCTATCCACTGAGAAAGTACAGGGACTCATGTCTGAGACTGGACTTGAGTATTTGAAAGTTGAAAATTGCTGGACTCTACAGACTCGACTTCAGCACTGTTAAAAAGGTAAGGTCATACAGTATGTTGTTTCAAATACTGTTCAAGGTTTTTTTTTCTGAATACGGCGCTAATTGGTTCAAGTCTACCATTACTTCATGCTGGGAATACAGTGGGCATGTTCTACATACCACCAAACCAAAGGGGGAGAGGAGGGAGGTTTTTGTGATAGGTAACAGGCAAAGCAATTGTCCCATTTCACAAACTCATACCCAAAGGCTTTAAAGGTCAGCAACTGCAATTCAGGTCAGTTATTAAGTAGGTTGTGTGCAGCAAGTAATTGTCCTAGACTATTGCCTATAAAATGAGCCTCACTAAGACTGTTTTTATTCATCACACAACTGGCCTGGACATTGTAATGGAATTTGATCTTATCTTTTACCCATCGTTTATTGCACATTGCACCTCTTACTTTCCAGGTGACACTATGTAACACATTTGTGTTTGTGTGTTGTAAAATCCAATCTAAGAAATCTAACTAGCTGCAAAGTCGGCACTCTGTGTATAAAATTGTGAGTGCAGCTGTTTTATGATACCCTTGAAAATTTTACAAAACTTGCCGAATGAAAAGCCCATTAGGTGCGGGTCCTGACATCTTCCTTTCAAAACTTCCTTGTTATAATTGTCTCTAGCTTCCCTGGTCTCTAATGCAAATGCAGGTTTTGTGTATGGTGGTATTTGTTTTTGAAAATCATTTGTATTGTTTTATCTGGTTGTTGTGAATAGACAAATATTACTGTTCTATGAGAATTTAATTGGAGGTATGTTCAAGTGCAGTTATGCATTGTACAGAAGAAGCCTGTACTTTTGTGGTTTAAATCTAGCACCCTCAATACAAAACAAACAAGTTCTATTGAAAAGCTTATTTTCAATTTTCATTTTATTTTCAATTTTCATTATGATTCTTAGGTTTGGAGAAATGCCACATTTTTCCTGAAATGAAACCTTAGTGACAATGTTTATGAGACATGACTATATTGAGGCGAAATGAATGGGAGAATTATCTGATATTTGTTTATCCCTTCATCAGGGTGTGTTGTAGATATTTTTAATTTTTGACCATAAATAACCATAATGTTTAAAGTGTTTGAATGTTTTCTGGTCATCTTTTCATTTGTTGATAATAATGTTGTCCATGATAATTTTTGAATGTTTTACAATTCTGAATGTTTCCTGAGGCATTTTAGATCTTATGATACCTTCTTTTGTATCCACAGGTATGAACTTCTTAAGATCATTTTTTTTTTATTCATATTTTTAATATTGTTTTACCTTATAAATGATGTCTTTTTCTATGCAATGCTATGCTATGCATTGTATGTTATGCATATTGACATTTGTATTTATTATTATGATAAAGATGTATCAGCCTCAGTTTATGAGGTACAGTAGTCTTTAATTAAACAATATGTAAGTAAACAATAGCTGTTTAAAGGAGTATTAATGGTATTACAGCATTACATTTTTTAGTGTTTGTTGGAAAGCCTGTCTGTAAAGGTTAGGTGAGGTGAAGTTTTATGGCCCAGTTTCCAACTAATTGGTTCAAGTCAAGCCAGCCACTGCCTTTTTTTCCAGTTGTGGCTCCCTGGCTGGTTTTCTGTGTGCCGTCTGTAAAGGGTTCATTCTTTGTTACAGTTATACATGTATGAAAGTCATTCTGTTTGTGTACATCTTAAAGGTATGGTAACAGACCAAGGCCTGACTTTACTTGTCAGTAAAGGAGTAAGATTTAAGAAGTGATACTAATGGTTCCCATTATCATCCATTTGTTCTACTTGGTCTCTTGTCATGACGATATGGGTATTTGACTGTCCATCTCTAAATTTGTGTGCCTGTGTTGCTGTCTGTCCTTGAGGAGTGGTTAAATTGTAGAATGCTGTCTACAGGGTCTAGTGATATTATTCCATCTAAAAAGATTAAAGCACATGTCAATGAGTTCTATGTCATGCTGGAAAGAGCCCTTTTATAACAACTTTCCAAATTTGGCACCTCACATAGCAGGCACACAGCAGGAACCTTGGATTAAGTCAAGTTCAGTAGAATGTTGTGTTTGCATTGATCATGAAGCTGCTCAGGAAATGTCCAGGGACAGGCACAATAGAGGCATTGTAATTTTATTCTTGTATGAAATTGAACACCAAAGCATCAATGGTTGGATGGTCAAGATTTATCTTTTTTCTGCTTGAGTCCTTCAAATTTTTCAAATCAGCTAAGTATGTGATATCGCAATAAGAAGAAGGTCGAATGTTCATTTAGGTCAGTTATGTATTTGGATGTGTGTTAAACTGGTACTTTTGTCATGCATTGTCTCCCCCATAATTTTTCACTGAAAAAAAAGGGTGTATGATTTTCATAAGACTGTGCCATATTCTGTGATGTAATACTCCCCCAGTTCACAGTGTTTTACCACGTTAGCTGCCTCGTGGCAAGTCATTTATTCCTTTTCAGCATTTTGATGTTGTTTTAGTTTTCCATCTCATACTGCTTTGTTGCTTGCAGGAAAATGATAAACATCCCCTAATTAGGTACTGTGTGGTGATATTATCTGTCTTCATATTAAATGTTTGGGTAGGTAAGGTTAAATAATTTTAGGGCTGTGACTCTCAAGAGATATTATAGTCAAATGTAAGCAATTGGTTTGGAAAGAAAAAAATGAAGCAAGATTAACGTTTGCTTAATATTCTTTTGGAAAGTAGTCTTTTTTCTCCATTTTGCAATGGTTTCAGTGAAAACTATCCACATTTTTACGTCAGCAGATCGATATAAAACAGAATTTATCAATCAGATTTGAGTATTGCTAAGGAATTAATGAAGAACAGATAAGATCAGGGGAGCTTCGAAGATAGGTCACTGCTCATAAATTCCCCAAAATTTTCTCTGTTGTGAAAAATGAAAAGTGGTTTGTAGTCTAGGGTGTGATATCAATGGGAAAAGAATTCAAGTTCATGTTTTCTGATCAAACTTGTTTTATATAACATGCATGATTCTTTTTCAAGTCATACAACATATATCTTATAGGATCTGTAACCATCATTACATGAAATAGCCTTTACTAAAACTGCCTACAACTAAACAATGTAAAACCCAACATTTGGGCAGTAAGTCAAGTTTTCTTGATGTTACTTGCTGAAAGTCATAATTTTCTACTGATGTATTAATTTTCTAGAACTGTCCCTAGTGTTATTCAGAATGGAAAAATTTTGGAATTAAAAAAAGGAAATTGCTGCATTAATTTTGTTCCTTTTGAAGAGGCAATTGATCAAACCAATTGTTAATGTTTCTGACAAAGGTGATTGGACATACCTGTCATGCCAGTAACAGATCAGCATATGAATTGCAGTGATAATCTGTAATTCGATGTTGCAAATGCAACCTATAATTTTCTCAGTGGCACAGGACAACCATTTGAATGGAGAGAAGTGGAGGGTCCCTACAGTTTCTTAGCTATGGCAACTTTTAATAACAGAAATCAAGTAAAAAGTGTGTCAATGTTAAAAATTAAACAAATTTATGAGAACTTTAATGTCATAAAAATAATACCTCTGTACAATTTTACATGGAAACGAACAGTTGTGTTCTTGTTGCACACATCAGTTAATAGTTCAATGAAATTTTATGGATGTGTTTCTAACCAATGGGTTGAAGTTTTTCCAGTTGTGGCTCAGTGGTTTGTTTTCCCCATACCTTATTGCTTATGCTGAGCACACATCAGATTTCCCTGCCTATAAAATATCTGTCCACACCTTTTTGCTGTAGTCAATGCAGGTCAAGGAAAACCAGGTTAAGAAGTTACCATACTGCTTGCCTTTCACACCCTGCAAACAGTGGCACATCTGGCTGGTATTATTCTGCCTTTGTTCACATCTTCTGCTAGCTGTCTCTTTATCAAGCTTGCGGTTTCTTGGAGCTTAAGTCACTTAAGCAGGAAGTCTGGTGAAATTTGTTTATCCCACCGAACCTTGCTCTTGATGGGGACTTGGGTGAAATATCTAATAGGGTACAAAATTTGTCATGCACCAAGCACAATGAAAGTAGGTTCCATTTTTAAAGTCATCAGTAGGACTTGGTCAGGAGTTGACCTTGGACCTCCCAGCTGCAAGTTGGATGCTCTAACCACTTGACCATGCAATCACTATTCCCATGTCAGGGGCAAATTTCTCTTGCTTATGACTAATAAACAAGAGCATTTTATTATAAATAATTTTTTTTTTTACACCTTCAAAAACTGGTTTTACATTTTCTGGTATCTTTTATTGGTATCAAGTGTATTTTTGAAGTAGGTTTATCCTTAGGTATATGACATCATAATTTGTTGTTATATTATTTCTGGTCAAATACTAAGTATTTCTACAGTTCCTACTTGTATCTATGTCTGCTCCCCTCAGCATTCCATCTAAGAAATTATGAACTGAAAAACGTGACTGGTATCCCAGTGGAAATGTAACTTTGTGGTCATCATATTGATATGAAATGAACCCTGCGGATGTACTGAAGCAAGTCCTTTGCTGGCTCTGAAAACTGCTTCAAGGAAATAGGTTTCCTTATTTTTAGATTTTATGAGATAGCAGTTGTTAGTAATTCTATCAGGGGGTTGTAAATTATGATATGCAGAATGCACGAGTGTATTAACCATGCACGTGCACGGGAAAAGAGAACTTGATGTCATAGTGAGGAGGACGTGAAACAATTTTTCAGCTTTCTTTGAGGGGAAAGAGTAAATAGGTATTGAGAACAAGAACTTCATAGGAGAAAAGCTGTTTTAAGAGAAGTTTTGTAAATTCATTAAATTTTGCCTACCCACCTTTCATGGACTGAAAAGCAAATTATTAACACATAGCAATGACACTTGAAACAGGAAGGAGAACTAACAAAGAATAAATTAGGGGAACATGGAAATGAGATAAGAATAGAAAACATAATTATTAGAGATACAGGCAAGTTATTAAAAGGGAGCAGCCCTCTCCCTTTCTGTCCGAAAGTTGGAAGATTAGTCAGTTATATTTAATAGTATCTATCTACCATGAATTACACAATTTAAATTTTAAACAAAGGATGTATAAAATCTTCCCACAGTTAGAGACAGTTAATTGCCTTTCAAACTTTCATATACTTTTAAAGAGGGTGCACACATCTTATGATTTCTCCATGGATAATATGATATGTAACATTCAGACCAGATTTGTACAAATTGTTACCTCTCCAACATTGTAAAAATGCAAGTCTAGCTGGACATAAAAGCTGGTATTATGATTGAATAAGGTTAGAAAGTGTTGGTAAATGTTGAATGAAAGAATGCTCCTGTTATCTGGCCTAAGTGATTTGTCAACAGCCTGTGTTAGCTTGTCATTTCATTCAACTCTAGGGTTTCAGCTGTCTGGTGTCCATTCTAAATAGCATTCAAAGGACATTTGACCCATTACTTTTCTAAGTGTTTAGTGTTTTAAGGAGAACATGAAACTTGTCAAAACCTACAATATAGCATAAATACAATTTACTTTCAGAATAAGCAGGTTTTTGATAGTGTATATAGGATCTACATCAAGCAGTAGATTGCCATTTCTTCCAAAGTTAATAAAAAGATAAAAAAATTGCTGCAGGGTGTTCATGCTCTGTTCACTGGTTGTAGACAACTCCTGTGGACTATTCGTTTCGTTTCATTCGTTTCATTCATTTCATTTATTTGTTTCCACAACATGTTATTTCGGTATTGTACAGAATAATTTCAAATTCAAAAATCCAAATACATGATGTGAAGGAAAGTAAGCTAAAAAAACTATTCCTCATGAACCAATTACCACTTACGACACTTTTTGGGGAAAGGTGTACTGTATACTGTTGAACACTTCATAATTTCATATTTTGCCTTTATGCTGTGTGTGCAAGTGTGTCCCTGTTTGCATACTGCAGAGTTTATTAATCATCCCCTTTACATTGAAATTCATGCATCCATTCAAGTAATAATTAAGGGTTCCTTTTCTCTACTTTTTGTGTGAAGTTTATTTATTCTTTTGAGTTTCAAAACATTTTTCTGAAATGTTATAGTTATAACATTTAGGACAGTTTGCATGTGTGGGTGTATTTGCCTCCCTGCCAGTGAAAATTTGAGAAGTGCATCATATCTTATCACATTATAATTAAGCATCGAGGGAATGCCTTTGTTATATGTTTACTTAAAGAGCATTTTTGCTTAGAGAAAGGACTTGTTTCAAAAAAATATTGTGCAATACTGCAAAAACAGCACAAAATTTTGCCAAAATAGTATAAAAGACAATGCTTTCATTAGGAAAAAGACAGTGGTCTTAAGCAATGGAATGAGGAAATGATATGTACTGTAGATAGGTCCGTCATTTTAAGGATTGAATTTGATGAATGCCTAATGAGCACATTCAAGGTTGCCGCTAGGGCAAAATAAGTGCTGACTTCATTTTAAATGACATCAGATACATTGCTGCCCTTAAAAAGATAGGGGGGGGGGGTCGAAGGCGTTTTTGCTTACTTAAGTACTGAGATGCAAAATGGTGACCTGTCTTTTTTTTAGCATTTGCCATATGGCAAATTTCAGAATGTTCACACTTTGAAGACATCACTTTTCCCATTTCTGTGTTTATTACACTATCACTGAAAAGTCGGAGGGATTTTGCGGAGGCAAAATTTACTGACTTTGAAACGTGCCAAACAATTGCCTCAACCAGGAGCTGAAAACTGCATCTCAAGAGCATTATATTGTTTTAAAAAGATAGTAATTTCAAAGTAACTGCAATTTTTTCATGAGATTGAGTGCATTATAAGAAATTTTTGCATGAGATTTAGGGGAATGTGGGAAATTTGTAATGTTATTGCAGCTAATTTGTTGTTATGATATTGCATTGATTTAATTTATTTATTAATTTGATGCTTCTGCTTGGAATGTGTACCTCAAGTTATTAAATAATTTATAAAGATATCCACATTTTAGAGATTGCAAATTGACATTACAGGAAATGCCCATTAGTCGGAATTTAAAAAAAGTCCAAAACAACATCCTCTTAACTCTGTTTAGCCTAACTTCCTGGCAGACATGAACCTCATTTTGACTTCTGAGACCTTACAAATTGAAAGTCACCTATGCCTGACACACTGAAAAAGTATGCTGGGCCAATAGGATGCCCTCCCCCAACAAATTTATAAGGTGGCGTTATCCTTCTTACCGTAGTTGCCTTTTGCAAGTCGGGTTAGGGTAGGTAATGGGGAATTCCTGTCATGAACCTAATCCAATTCCCATTATCATACCTTAATCTTTTGCTAAGACTTGAAATGTTGAGTTATTCACTTAAATAAAAATAGTCCAAATTTCACAACAGTGACTCTTATTGAATAACTGGCATTTACATTCCTTGTTTTACCCTTGAGACTAGAAATGTTCATGTGACATTCACGTCCTGTTTTCATGCATGACGTATTGTACGGAGAGGACTTGCAAAGTCAAGTCCCCTGGAAGCAGTAAGAGTGTGCTCACATTTTGGCACAACGTACGGTAGGTTCTAGAAAAGTAAAAGAAATACACAAATTGTAAATTGAGGAGTGCAACAATGACGTCACAAATTTAATTTAATTTAAGGTTTTGAGGGTCAGGAAGCCAATTGGCTCATCGAGGACCCTATGGCCAGAGTGAGGGTGGATGAAAACTGGCGAACTTGGCTTTCTTTTACGACTAGTGCTCAGAGGTAACGAGGCAGGCGTGTACTAATCACTCCCAATCCTGCTCACAGGACCGCCGGACGCAAGGGTATCCCCAGTCTTTAGCCACTTTCCCAAAGGCTGGATGGGGGTGGAGGTTACTTGCTCTGCACCACTGCTCAACAGCTGAACAGAGTAAGTGGACAACTTCCTGAGTCAGACAACTTCCTGAAACGGACAACCAAATACCTGATTTTGTAATTCACAATATTTAAACCCCTGAGCATCACTGTGAACAGCTATGCTGAACGAGCTAATTTTTAGACCCCAGAAATTTTTCCAAGTGGTTTCACAGGGATTTGATTCGGGGACCTTCTACATGCAAGGCAGTACGCTCAAACCACTGAGCCAACTCCACCCTCTGATGGAGCAATGGTTCCAAAATCTACCAACCATTTTTAGTTGAGGGAATGAACTTCCAACATTTTACTGATCTCAACATAGGAATGTCCTTTGAAGATATTGTAGCACCTTTTGCTTTTAGTTTTCATGCTTTGTAATATATAATTTTGAAATTTTAGACTTAGAGGTACACTTTAAAGGGCAAGAGCATGCAGTCACCCCAACTGGAAGTAATAGCATAGTAGACTGTCCTGTTTTATGATTGGCTGTTGAGAGTCATGTGACAACAAAATTTCTCTTTAAATGAGAAGTTTACCAGAAGTAACTTCTTGTTTCACATTGATTGTTCAACGTCGAAGTTATAAAATGTGATGAAAGATACTTTAAAGAGAAATAAAAGGAAAATTTTGATATTTAGCTGTTGTTTCAAAATAAGTTTGGGGGGAGGAGAGGGGGGGCTGCTCATGACCTCTAAGCTACATTGTTTGCCATATACCTTACAAATGTTGTAGGGTAGGGTAATGCTGGTTCTACTGGAAAAGATACATTCAAACAATCCAACAGTGTCAGATTTCAAGGACTAAAAGAACTTTCAATTGTAAAGAAGTACAAAAGGAATCTGAGCCAATATGCATGTCTGCATTACATATTTCTACAATAGCTGGTAGATTCTGGAATGAAGTTCCATCTTTTGCTGAAAACTCTTATCCCATGGAACAATTAACTTGAAAACTCATTTGTTAGTATTCTATCATATTAATCCCAGTTGGGCAGTTTATAGTGCTTTGACAATCCTTGTGTAAGGTACTTTAGGAAAGCTGTTTTTTATTAGTGTGATCAGTTTTGCATAAGTTTATGTGGCATTGTGGAAAAGTGGAGATATTTTTCAAGAAAAAGAATCAATTTTAAATGTGAGGTATTTTGAGTTAGGATAAGCTAGATGTGCAACAAGGTTTTAAGAACTTGGTCTGGAATATTTTTGTGTTTCATAGGATACTCGAGTGAAAAGCCACCAAAATATGTGTGTAAAGTAGCCTGTACCAGCATTCAACATTTTCTGAATTTGTCAAAACCTATTAATGAAGTAGCAAAGTTTGTTTTGGAAGGTTTTGCACAGAGTTGTCTTGTATGTGTCATATATGTGAGGATTTCACAAAAAAAGTGTTCAGTGGAAGAAATTAACTCTTGAGTGTGGTTAGTTACGTAACAGTCAAACATGAGGGTGGCTTTAATAAATGTGGTTCTCCTTTCACATAAGAAAATAAAATTTTTGCTTAAACTTCCCCTTTAACTTGGGAATTACAGTAGGAAGGGGAATACTCCAATATTCCTTGCATGTGCTCCTACTGTATTGTTTGGAAAATATTGTTACCTTGTCAAAGAAAATCCATTGTTGCTGATTTATTGCCTTAAAAAAATTATCTAAGTGAGAAAAAGACTTTTAATCACTGTAGACTCAAAACTAGAAAAATGGCTTATATTCTGTCAATTTTTTGAAAGAATGTTAAAAGTATCTTCAAAACTGTAATACCCCATAAATGTAAAATATGTGATAAAAAGGCCAGAGTGATACTTGCAAGACTCCAAATAAAAACAGCAATATATTTCTTTATGGGTTTTTCTTCCTTGTATTCTTTATGGGTTTTTCTTCCTTGTAAATTTCATTTCTGTCAGTAGTTGCTCAATGCTTCAAGGTCCGTTTATATTAGAGTGTTGCCATCTCAAGCTTTTTGATCATATTCTTTTTCATAATCTTTCAGAGTTAATTTATAAAATCAAGCTGTCGCATTTACATTTATCACTGCTGACAGCATGGAAGCATGCTCCTCAGCAGAGCCATTCAGTTTTGCCCAGAAACCAAACTATGTTGTGTGTCTTTAAAAGGCTCAGCAAACACAGAGAGGAGAAAACGGCATCCAGATGGAAAGGCAATTTGTATATGTTGGCACCCATCGGCAGTGGAGACACCAAAGTCCCAAAATAGATGGCAGTCAGGGGTAATTTGATTAGTGGTAGAATTATTCACGATTTATGTGTTTATACTGTGGGTGATGCATTCTGCAAATCATTCATAACAAGTGAATAATATGTTAAAATTTGGGAATTGTACTCCCTTGCCTATTGTGTCAAAGATCTGCTGATCTGAAATATGTGTCTGTGAGTTTAAGTTTGATGGAGTTTACTACTTTTATAAGAGTCATTTAACAAAGCTAGACTTACGGATGCTTTCCAAAGAGCGTTTGGACATTTGTATGTCTGAATTTGTTTTATGGTCAGCTACTGTAAGTGGCTGTCTTGAACTTTTCATAGCTAGTGGGCGCTTTCTCACAAAACTACTGAAAGAGTTTACTTTGTGCATGAAGAGTTCATTTTATATAAAAAAAATTATTTAGGTCAAGTAGTTATGAGGAAGCAGTAAATACCAAATTCAAGCAATTAGCAGTAATGCATGGAAACATGTCAAGAAAAAGAGCTTCTTATTTGGCAGTAAAAAGAGTATTAAAGGGGCAAGAGCAGTTATAGCAACTTGGTCGAAGTAGTGTATGTAGTAGACTGTCCTATGTCATAAAGGCCGTTGAGAGACATGTGATAACATTTTTTTCTCCTCAAATGTGAAATTAACTAGACATTATTGCTTGGTTTATATTGAACATGCATTAGTTATGTCATAACTATGATGAAAGACACTTTGAAAAGAACATGTTGAATTTCTCTCCCTATAAAAAATCTGTCCACACCTTTTTGCTTCAGTGAACGAAGGTCAACAAAAACCTGATCAGAGGTTGCCCTACTGCTTGCCTTTCACACCCCAAAAACAGTGGCACATCTAGACTGTTTAAATCTTCCAGTAGCTCTCTCTTATCAAGCTTGTGGTTTTTTGGAGTGTGCTTGAATGAGTTAAGCAGGAAGTTGGATAAAATTTGATTACTCCAACCAAACCCTGCTTTTGGTGGGGATTTGGGTGAAATATCTAGTAGGGTACAAAATTCCTCATGAAATAAAAAAAATTGTAAGATTTAGCTATTGCTTCAAAATAAGGTTTGGGAGACTGCTTTTCACCTTTAAACTTGATCTGCCAACTTAATGTGATTGTGTCATATTCAGTGTGATAAATCATTGAAAATAAGACTGTACGAGTTCAGTTCCATAAAATATGATTTCAGTCAAAAATGAGATTACCTGTAGAGCTCTCACCAATTTTCCATACAATGCGATAATATGTGCAATGCAAGAGCTTTTGAACATATTCAAAACTGTGCATACATCAGGGCACAATAACCAGTGAAACAGTGTGTGTGCACGTTGAGTACCTATACTATCACATACACTGTGAGCAACACATTTTAGCTGACCCAGTCGTGTGCTGTAAGGTCCACTTTTCATCATACATATGTAGGCCTACTACCATATGTGTCAGACTGCCCATTATATTATGTTTTGTGACAGTAATATGTCAGAATTTTGAAATTGTCATACAAAAACAACTGCTATAGCGCAAACCTTTAAGCTACAAACACCAGTTAAAGTCAATCATGTGCCTACAAGGCATATTCTGATTGAATGTAACCTCAAATTGAAATTGGACCATTATACCGATCATGCATAACAAGTGCATGTGTAAATTTGGGCTAGCCTAGGCTAGCTATAGCCTAAGGTTTAGTGCTAGCCTACAAAATGTGATGAGGGATGGTTTGGTTGAGGACTTTGCAGGCCATTTAGGAATGTTTGTAAAAATATGACTTTTAAGGTGAAAATACAATATTCTGAGGTTTATAATACTGTACACTTTTTCGATCCTATAGAGGTTGGAAGTTCTGCCTACTTAACGTGCTGCCTTATTTAACATGGTGAAACAGGGAATGAACTTCATTACATCTCTGTGAGTGTGTTGAAACATATCCCATGGTACAATTAAGCAAGTAGTACCCTGCATGCTGCTACTGTCGAATTAAATGAATGTTTTAGTTAATGTTACCCGAGAAAAGTGCATTTTGTTGGGTGAAGCTTGTCTCTGTAATTGCGGCAGTTAACCCCCTTTAAACCAACCTTGTTGCTCTATTGGGCAAATGGTCTTTGAAGGGGGCAAACACCTTTAACTTTATTGATCTCAAGATACCTGAATAGGAAGTTCTCTGATAGATTCTGGATTATAAGTTGCCAGCTTGAGATGGTAAAAACTTGCTATTAGCTTCTAGCATCATGGTAGAGGGCATGTATAGACAGACAATGTAGTGATCATGACAAATTTCTAACCCTATGAGACATTTTACCCGAGTCCCTATCAAATGCGAGGTTTGGTGGGGGTCATCAAATTTTACCTGACTTCCTGCTCAACTCATTCAAGCCTGCTCCAAAAACCACAAGCTTGATAAAACACAGCCAGCAGAAGATGTATACAAGTGAGGAATATACTAATCAGATGTGCCACTGTTTGCTAGGTATGAAAGGCAAGCAGTAAGGCAACTTCTTATCTTGTTCTTGCATAGCTCCCAAGCTTTGAAAGGCTAGATGTGGGTCAACTCTGATCTTTCTGTTGGTCAATTGCCAGCCTGGGGGAGGGGTAAAAGGGGAGCGAAACCAGCGAATTTTAGAAATGTCTACACACAAAATGGTGGCACCTTTTTGGATGATCAGCCAACCCAATTTTGCTACTGAGGTTACTGCCAAAAAATTAAGTACAGTACTGACTTTTGTTTGTGGTAACCAAGAAAAATTATCAGTGTTAAAAGATTTGCCGGAATAATAATTACACAGATTCTCACAAAGGCACAATTACTAAAACCTCTCCTAATCACAACATTCAATCGTTATTGTTGCTGTAATTTTTGGTGCAGTACTGGTACAGGTCATCAGAGGCTGGGCACTCTGTTTTTTTGAACGTCAGCTCAATAAGTCACTGATGTGACAAGGCAAGTGATTTTCAGTATATCTTTATACATCTGAGCCATGAAACCACACAGTGTAGAATGTCAAGAACTGCCAAGACAGTCAAGAACATTTGTTTGTTGGGAAACTCTGATGTAAGCCCTGCCTCTAAACTGCAAAGTGGGCATTCATTTTTACTATTGTATGTGGTGTTGCAGGACTGGTATAACACTATTTACAAATCTACAGGAATACATTTCATACTTGCTGCAAAGGTTAGCCAATAGGAATGTTGGGACAGCAAACATAGGTTCATACATACCTAGGCTACAATCCCCGACAAAAGTAAATGAAACAAATTACCTTCCCCGATCCCCCTTTCAATGTTGGCTACAACCTTTCAGATATCAGCTAGGACACAACATTGAAAAGGGGAAGGGGGATTTCAGGGGAAGTTTGAGAGTGTGAGTGCATTTTGTTACCGCACCAACAATTTTGTTTCATTTGTTTTGTTGGGGATTGTAGGCCTATGCATTGTGTAACAGCAGAAGTAGTTGAATGTGCTGTTACATAGGATTACCAGTAAGCTGTATTTGTAAATTTGCATGGTTCTGTAACTAGACAAAGTTACTATGGAGATTTTAAGATGCAGGTTTTCAGAGGGCTGGGTGGGTCAGTGGGTTTGTGTGTTCAAATGCAGGTCACTTGGGAGGTATGGTTTTTGTTGACCTTTGTTCATAGCTGAAACAAAAAGGTGTGGACAGAGTTTTTATTGGCAGGGAAATTTGACATGATAGACCGTTGTGAGGGTCAGTTGTATTGTATGATGAGTTTAATATTAGCAGATGACCTAACATAATTGCTCTTCCCTGATGAGTATGTGGCCATATGAAAATTGTGTTCAGGCAAGGCTTTCTTTTGATAATGGACCTGTCCAATGATCGAATTGATTGTATTTTTCTGTCCATCTTTCATAAAGCTACAGTAATTGTTCTGCTGTGATTTATTTGTGATTCATGACTGAAAAGGGTGAATGACAAAAAAGAAAAAAGTGTAATTTTTGATTTTGCTTATAGAATTCTAATAACTTGAAGTGCTGGACCTTACAGTTCAAAGAAATTTTGATTTTGTCTCGTCTTCCTTTGCATTTGGCCCCTTAAACACAGAATAAACTGCGTTTTTCTGCTTGTAAGGTTTTGCAAATGCTACTTTAAACTTTTTAGAGATCCCCAAAGTGATTTCTTTTTTGCTGTTTACATTTTGTGCACGTGTTCGGCAACGTGGGCATTTCGTTTCACACCAAAACATAAAAACTTATGTATTGATATTTGCGGGAACTCATCTGGGAGATGTTTATAGTGTCCTTTAGGAAATTGAATTCTTTTTATCATTTCAATTGACTTTTTATGGCTTATTTATTTAGCTTTCTTGGTTCTAATCTGGCCATGTATCTTTCTTCTTGATTTCATGTATTAAGTTTTAAGACTTTAAACAAATCGAAACTATAAATTTGGTCTACATCATTCCTTACCTGAGAGGCAAATTATGTCTCTTTGAGTTTACACTGCTAGGAAGAAAGTGTCAAGTTTTGTTGCTCCATGGCTAGAGTTACAGGCTAAAGGTTGTATGTAATGAAAATCACATCCAAATAGGTTAGTTATGGTTCAGAAATGCTCATTGGGTACCTCTCATTGTACCATAACTTTAAAAAACGTCTTTGATTTGGTAAAAAGAACATATTGCTATCTTTTCTGGTAAAGCTTCAAAGATTCCAACTGTTTCGATTTGTCTGTGAAACTGTCTCAGTCTGACCAGGACTTTCCTGTTTGTGTAGTTATGCTGTCCCTGTGTATCAATTTGCATGGTAATTGTCCCAAAGTCAGAAAAGTAACAGCACAGCCATATGATGTCTACAATGGCTGCCAACAGTTTATGAAACATAAAATAATAATAATATGATGTAAATAGCGCCGACATCATAATATATGTTTGCCGGCGCCTTACACAGAGAACACCTCATTAAATAAATATGACTTTCTCCCAGTCAGTTATTGAACCATTTTGCATCTGAAGAAGTTTAAACACCCACATTATTTTGCCAAAGAGGAGAATCTCATCTAGACCCTTCCCTGTGTTGCATTCCTCAAGCCCCTCTAATGACAAAATTTTGTCTGTGCAGGTGCCATATGTATACATGAAGTTTTGGTAGAGTTTGTTTTGTAGTTTAGATGGAGTTTTACAGCCCAGTTTCTAACCACATGCTGTGACGTCGCTTCTTAAAAAAGCAACATACAGTAGACACCCCAGTACATCAAAGGCGGTGTGGGGTGTAACTAAGGCGGTGTGGGGTGTAACTAAAATCTGACCTGTGACCTCAAACGAGCTATGCTTTCATTGTGTTCACACTTCGTGAAAAGCAATTAACACATGCTGACTGACCTGTTAGCTAAACCCCAAATGTTATGTAACTTTTCGCATATTGAAACACATCTTTTACTGTCAATCAATAAATCAGATATGAAACTTGACTTAATCAAGTCTGCATGTAGTGGACTTCTTTTCCTCCTTAGAGGGATAAGAGTTAATCAGGCAGAAATGAAGGATGTAATTACAAAAAGTACAAGGGAACGTTTCATCATGAATTGGTTCAAGTCGAACCAGCCACGGCCGTTTTCCAGTTGTGGCACACTGGCTTGTTTTCCCTACTCGGAGCATCACGCACAACAGCAGTAGGTTCCACTTTTAGAGTGGTATGACTCGACCTGGGAATCAGACCTGGGCCCTCTGTGTGAGAGGTGGATGCTCTACTGCTAGACCAAACACGCAGTTGAGTTTTATTCAGTTACAGCAGATAAAATTAATCCACTTATTAGTGTTCAGCTTCAGTGCATTCAGACTCAATGAAATTCTTTTTGAACTTTGCAATTTCAGCGTTCTATGTCCTCTTAATTGTTTTGTTATTTTATAAATTATAGGATTACTAGTTTTTTTTTAGAGTTAGTTGTACATAATGAGATTAATGGGGTTCTGTTACATACAAGTCCTCATCTTATTCTGATGTTGTGGTGGGAGATTGGGTAGCATGACTCTGTATCACTTTTTCATGAAAAGTGGAAACTGTGCACAACCAAATCATGTAAAATAAAATGTGTAGAGATGTAAAAGGTAGGTAAATATCATGGAACTGTAAGATTAGCATGAATGGTAGTGCAGCATGTGACAATTGATATCAAAACAATGGTGTTTAAATACACATGTACCTTAAGAGCTACCATAGCCTACAGCAGGCAGTGAAATATTGTTTAAATGCAGGTATTGTGAAATCTTCAAAAACTGATCAAGTTATAGACCTTATGCATTTAATGTCACAATGCCAGAATTACTGTATGCCCTCCTTTACAAGAATAACAAACCAAGATCAACAAATTTGTACAAAATGCTGATTGTTTGACTAATGAGGTGAACACATAAGTCTTCTACAAACAATTGGACCAATTCTGCTGCAACCATGTTTCGTTGCTTTTCCTCCAAAGTGTTTTGCCAGAATGTCAGCAATACATTAAGGTCTGTACTGATGTCAACAGTTTACTCTGTTAGTAAAAAAAAAGCAGAAGCAATGAAAGAAAACAGGAATTTGACATAATACAAAAGTCAAATCTCACATTGTGCTGATCTCTTGGAACGTGCTGTGAAATGTAGGATGTTCTCTCTGTTCATTCTTGATACTGGTATCCTAGCAACAAAATATGACTGCAGGTAATGAAATGCAAGATTATGACTGATGTTGCAGAAACATAACTTCTTGTTGCCCACTTTACCTCCTGGTAATTTTCTCACAGAACAATATCAGTTGCCTCCAGCATGAAGTCTCATTGTCCTCTCTCTTACCTAGTCTTTGTGAATTGGTGTGAAATCGTAAAGAAAACCTTAGGACATTAAACATCGCTTTGATTAATAGTCCAATATGGTTTTAACTTTTTTGAGGCACATTACTTTATGATAAAAGGAAATGGTAATTAAAGGATTTCACATGACTTAACAATCTATTGAGAAGTTTTCAAAAGTGATTGGCAAACTCATTCATGCTATTTTAGGATTAAATTTGACCCAAAGAAGTGGCAATTATACAAGCAATAAATCATTCACAGTTTCATGCAAGCTACAACAATTTGAGTTTAAATTTATACTTGTGAGATTACTGAACAATTAATTGTAGAAAGATTTGGGTGTAAAATAAATGTAAACACAAGTTTTTTTTGGCATATTTAACTGTTTCTTGGCCATTGTAGGGAAGATAGATAATTTTTGCTGGGGAAAGACTTCATGAATGTTTTGTTATGGATATGCAGAAAATGTTGGAGTCACCTCTAGCATTTAAATGTAAGGCTTTTAGCCTAGCTGGTAGATAGTTTCATTAATGGCCTAATTTAATGACAAAAAAGGTGGGAAGCTGGAAAGCTTGCCTTCTCAAGAAATTTGAGTATTTGGAGGGAATGTTTGGCAATTGGAGGGAAATTCCCTCAGTTTTGTATACAGAAAGGATTGAGGAAAATTTGCCTCACTTTCTAGGAATTAAGTGAACATTTCTTCCAACCCCGGTGAACAACACAAATGCAGTTCAGTTTTATCTTTATACTTTTTTAAACATTCCACATCATTACAAGCAACAAGTTGCTTCAGAAACATTCAAACTTTGGAGAGGTATATCTTGAGAACTGTAAAAGATTTTGAAATAATTCCAACTGATTTTTCCTTAGAAAAGTTCCCCCCATAACTGCCAAGTGAAGTTTTGTAATTTTGCTGACATCTTACTACCTTAAAGCCCTGGCTATTCATATACTAATATTTTGCTCTCAGTCTTGTGAAACCAGGAGTCATCCTCTGTTATCACTTGAATGTTTTAATTCAGTGCTCCTCAACCTTTATGATCTACTTTCCCAGTTGGGAAAAATTTTTTTCCACCATTCACCCCTACTATAAAACATTAAATTACTAAAAACTAAAAACTAGGACATGCTAGTTAGGTTTTGTTTCAAACTTGCATTTAAAGAACACAGGCCACAGACTTACACATAAGTGCAATGAAAATTTCAAGACCCTTGTTCAGTGTGAACCTTGTGCTTGGTGTTTTTGAACAAGGGTCTTTACATCTGGAACTAGCTTCGTTAATTTCAGGCGTGGATGGCCTCCTTCAGTGACCATCCATTCATACAACCAGAGAGCTGATGTTTAGAATATCCCTCTAAACACCAATTACATACAGTTGTACATGCTATATTTTGACTGATGGCTACCTGTCAGATGACACTATGAATTTTCAATTCTGAGTATGAAAACTCAATTCATACAAATTTTCCCCTATTCACAAAATTCCCCCCTTCGTGTATAAGTCACCCCCAATTTCCCAGATTTCACCCTTGAACATTTTGAATTCCCCTTTGGGGGTGCACTTGGACCCCCCGATGAGAAGCACTGTTTTAATTGGATTTATTTTCTACATATACATGCTCTTATACTTTTATGAGACAGTTGAGAAGATTGTGCATGGGATCCTGGAACTTTCTTATCCTTCCCTTTCAAGAGTCCCAGACTTTTAAGTTCTGAGAATTAACAAAAATGTTTGTGACAGTTTTTGAAAGATGAAGTCATTGTGTACATACAATAATTTAAATAATTAAAGCATAGTACAGCAGTATCATATAGCACTGTAGATGATCATTTAGAAGAAAGACAGCTTCCTGAGAAGAGATCCTTTTCCCTTTGAGGTTTTTTTCCAGACTGAAGGATATTAGTGCTGTAGATAACAATTAGTGAAATCATTGCCCTGTAAAATGGCAAATAAGTCTTCATCATTTGGAAAGAATGAACTTACTGTATGAAGGTCTGTGGTTATAATGATTTGGCAATATGAAAGGAATGATTTGAAAATAAAAGGAAATAATTTTTCTGAGCAATATGGAGGGGAATGGTTTTTACTACATTGCATGGTAAAATTAAAGAGAGTAAGAAAAATTGCATTCTCCCTTTGGTGCTATTGGTACAAATTGTCCTTTGCAGAAATATGAGAGATTGTGAACCTTATTGTCAAAGAATGGATTAAGCCTGCAAATTTTTCGTTACTTTTATAAGACTGGCTGGGTTTTTAACCTTCATCTAATAAATTTTGAAAACATTATAGCAACTTTTGTATCTTCATCATATTACAAGAATTTTTTCTTTCATATAATGTCATGCAAGTTGGTGGTTGATATTTATGAATTAGATTTACAACTTCATGTGCACAGAGGTAAAGTTGAAATTCCTTTTGAAATTATCCAAAATGATATCTGAATGTGTTGCTAGGTTAATGGTTGAGTTTTCTGTATAGTTGTATCATACTGTACAAAACACTAGTATTGGAGTCCATATGTCTTGTCTCTTTGTCTGTTTTATACACATACATATGTACCAACAAAATGAACATGGATGCATGTATCCTTCATCATTGCATGACGCTTGAAGCGAATAGCAAGTTTCAGCCATCTCAAGCTGGCAACTAATAACCCAGAATTTATCAGAATACTTCCTGTTTAGCCTGTTTAGGTATCTTGAGATCATTAAACTTAAAGGCATTTGCCACCTTCAAAAAGATTATTTGCTCAATAGAGCAACAACTTTGGTTTAAACAGGATTAACTGCTACAACAACAGAGACAACCTTCACCTGAGAATTCACCTTTTTCTTGGGTAACATTGGCTAAAACCTCCTATTCAGTTCTATAGCAGCATCATAAGGCCATGTAAAATCAGTACCTAACTTTTTAAAACTGTGCATACCACAGTTCTTATGTACACTTTACAGAAGAGTTATGGTGTTGTGATGCTTTCTTTCTTTCAATAGGGATACAAAAACCTCAATGGACAGCCTAAAATTTGTTTGCAAATGGAATGGAAACATATCTGGAGCTAAGCAACAGATAAAGGTAGGTCAACCTTCTGCTACAAGGCCTATTACTGAAATACAACATCTTCTAGACAATCCCATCATGTGGATGTCTGGCAAGTTTTTTGACTAAGTTTATTTGGAATGTTTATTCCGAAAGGTTGTGCAGTGGTGCAAATGTAATCTCTTAACAATAAGTCCAGTTGAAAGTATGCAGCAAGTGGCTCTTGCATCTTGTTGATGAGGAAGTTTTGGCCAATGGGGACTAATTTGGAACTTGTTGGGTTAATAGATTAGGTAGAGATAGCAACACTGGGGATAGGTAAAGAAGCCTGCAGAAGTGCTGCATTTGGCTAATGGGTCCTGTTGCGACATGGTGTTTAATGTTGTCATGTTCACATGCCAAACTTTTTAATTTGAAAGCCAATGTAGCTACCTAAAATTGCTGTTTTTTCTATTCATATGTATTGTCTGATTTCTTTTCTTAAAAATATTTTCCTTCTCTATTACTTGAATACAGGAAGCTACGTGGGCATCTAAAGCCTTGTTGATTGAAGAGCCATTGGTTATAAGGCTCTTACAGTGATTATATAACGCATAATTTGTCGATACTAGTCATAAAGGGTTATTCTAATCATAATAAAAATAAATGACATGCCTCACAAAGGTAAGGCTTCTATTTCAAAATTCACACAAAAGCTCTGGTCAAATTAGTGTTCTACATACAAAAATCACATACATATTTTAGATCTCTTATGTCCTTTTTCACATTAAAAAAAAGTTTTGTATTGTGAAAAATTAAGTGAATCAGGATCACCAAAGGATTGCTAAGGGTGTGAAGCTTGAAGGGGAAATTTGATATACAGGCATGGAATTGGCCAGCTGTATTTGAACTTTGTGCTTCCATTGAGAAATTTTTCTTAGCATGAAATTTTTGATATGATTTTTATTGGTCATGGTCAGTAGGGAGTGTTCTAATGTAAGGATTCCCATAGCAATATTGTAAACCTATTAACTGTTTCTTCATTTGAAATTATGTGCTTGCTCCCATAAATTGATTAGGTCTCATATGTATACATCACCAGTTTTTTGTAAGTGAAATGGGTAGTGAACATTCTATGGTCTTTAAGAGCTAATCCATGGTGGAAGTAGTCAATTGGAGAAAAGGGGGGGGGGGGGGGGTCATCATTGAAGGAGTTTTAATGGTTTAGAAAGGAGCCTAAGGGGTGTGTCCCCTCCTCCCCCCTTCTGGTTCAAAATTTTCCTTTGTCAAGGAGCTTTGATGCAGTTTGATGCAATATGTTCACTTAGACGGAATAATTTAAGAAGGCATATCTAGACTGAAGCAGTTTGTGAAGGAAATTACTATTGCAAAACAGCTAATATGCAAGTTATTAGGTTGAAGAGGGTGGGGGAGAGGGAGGTGTCCTGTCTCTGTCCTTTTGTGCATTTTACAAGGAGCTCACATTCCAATTGGTACAGGGTTTGTCTCAGCATGGGTGGAATTAATGATGGTTTAAGTAGACCTGCAGGAAGTTTGCGAAGAAGTAAAGGACAAAATACTGCAAAACATCAGCTTTGTGCAAACTAGTAGGTTGATATGTGCTATTTAGGAAATATTGAAGAAACTGCCCTATATGGTAAAAAAGCTGACACTTAGTCTAACATTATACCACCAAATTAATATTTTGTTCTTCACACAGGTGGGTGGTCTGCAGTTGGAAGGCTGTACATTTGATGGAGCCAGGCTTAGTGAAAATCAGCGCAACTCTCCTAGTGTGTGTACTGTCCCTACTTGTAACATGGCGTGGGTGATGAAGGTGAGTTTGGAAGAGTGGATCCTTTGATTTTGTTCAAAGTTTGTTTTGACTCTAACCAAATTTAAGTTCAGCATTTATCACATAACTTTTGCTATTGTGCACTTTCAAATCTTGTGGCGTGTACAATTAAACCTGTATTCAACAGTATGTCATGCTGCCCTTGAGATGGCCAAAAGGAAATGCAGACTTTCACAATTTTAAGGGATGGTTTTAAAGATTGGCATTTAAAATTTGTTGGTAATAAAAGTCCTGTAAAAGTAAAATAATCACAACTCAATTGCAGGTAGGCTACACAGTGCTACAAAATATATAAGCTTGAGACACAATTTGCGTGCCATATAGCCTACAGGGCTGGACTTGCAGGAAGTTTGGGTCCCATGCAATCTTCCTTGACAGCATGCGTTTAGGGCTTTGTGCTTGTACTGATGTAGGTTGAGAATGTGTTATCAGTGACAACCTATAGATGCGACAAATTAAAATCCTAGCTAAAGACCCCAGGAGGTATGGAGTGTGGTGTGATGGGGTGAAAGGAATACTCCTTGATTTAAGTAAGGTTGTTAGTTAAATGAGGTTTTATGGCCCATTTACCAGCCAATTGGTTCCAGTTAAGCCAACCACACCCTTTTGTCAGTTGGTGTTCACTTGCTTGTTTTCCTACCCCATTGCTTATGCTGAGCATCAAGTACAATGGCAGTAGGTTCCATTTTTAAGTCTTCAGGTTGATGCAGCCAGGAGTCAAACTTCATAACTCCCCCAATCTAATTTAAAGATTAGATCAAATTTTACTTCATTTCTCCACAAAGAAAATTAGGATGCTTGCAAATTCAAAGCAAGAATACAAAATAAAGAATTGAGAAAAAGAGAAAGCTACAATAGAAATAATAGGATAAAGAACAGAAATTCAAAACTGAACAGTTAACTGCACTAAAACCTAACAAACAAACATCCTTAAAGGAAACTTGGCATCTCTAAATCAAGGAACCACCTCCTCACCAAATTATATTTGTACATAGTTCTAGCATGCTAAATATAGATGGTAACTCCAATCTGATTGATATTTATTCAAACAATGTACTTTTACTTTAGTTTTTCAACTACGGTTTTTACAGTCAGTAGTGTTCCAAGTTATTGTGAGCTCACATATTGGGTGAGGGGAGAATACCTCAACCAATTTAAACCCTGGCTCTGGCTTGGACATGTTCTCATGTTTTGGTTTCAGTTGGAGTAGGGGATAAAATTAATGTAAAGGCCTAATCCTCTTGCCCCTGACAGTTTCAATTCTCTTTCCCTAATTACTTCAGTCCCTCCAACAACTGTCCCATTTAAAACTCATCTTCATGCAGACACATTCTCAGTTTTGCTTCTCTGGATGAGTATACAAGACCCCAATTTGTGATCATATCACTCTCAGTACAGTAGCCTTCATGCTGTGTAAAATGAGCTACAGTACCTTGTAATTTTTAACTGCTGTCAATCAAAGAGCTGTGCAGATTGAGAATTTCTGTGGACTATAAAAATTGTAGTTTTTAGGTGAGAGTTGACTGCCTCTCAGGAAATGTGTCAGACTGGTATGTGATTAGAAAGCCTTGAAAGGGCAAAAGCAATTGCTCAAAACTGATTTTGAAGTAATGGCTTAATCGGACAATTTTCTTTTGTGTAAATATTTTAGGGGACTTCAATATCACATATTCAACATGAACCAAGCAGTAAGTCCTGGTAAATTTCAGATTTGAGGAGAAAAAAGTACTTTCACGTAATTCTCAAGAGCCAGTCATGAAATAGAACATTTTACCACACTTCAAATTGGGGCAACTGCATATCCCCTTTAAGTATTTTTAAATGTAGACCATATGTTATGCAATTTATTTCTGCATGATTGGTTTTGCTTGAAATAAGCCATAAGTAATTACATCAGAGAGGAGGATTTAATGTTCTTTTCAGAATAATTTCATGGAGCCTGTTTGGGAGATTCTGCCTTGTAGCTAATATGCCATTCACCCACACTAAATGAAAAATCCTTAGTTCCATGATGGGTGCAACTCTGTGAGGACATCCTGCTGGGGATTCAGAAATCCCAGGGAGCTTATCTTTGCTCTTCTGTGCCTCCATTTACATATTTTAATTTAATTTAATGTTTTGAGGGTCAGGAAGCCATTTGGCTCATTGAAGACCCTATTCCAGAGTGAGGGTGGATGAACACCTGCAAACTTCACCTTCTTTTTTCGACTAGTGCTCAGAAGTAACGAGGCAGGCAAATACTAATTCCTCCCAATCCTGCTCTCGGGACCGCCATTTAATGTCCCCATCCAATGGACGTGAGCGTTTCCCCAGTATTCAGCCACTTTCCCAAAGGCTGGATGATGGTGGAGGTTACTTGCTCTGAACCACTGATCAACAGCTGAACTGAGCAAGCGGACAACTTCCTGAAATTGACAACTTCTGAAACGGCAACCAATTTTGTAATTCACCACTTTTAAAACCCCCTCAGCATCACTGTGAACAGCTATGCTGATGAAGCTAATTTTTAGACCCCTGAAAATTTCCCAGTGGTTCCACCTGGATTTGATGCTCAAACCACCAAGCCAACTTCACCATTGATATACTAACTGTTTGCTTGGATGGCTTGTTGGCTGCTCAAGTTAACGTGTCCAATGTAAAACTGACATTAAAAAATTGATACCTACTGCCATTGTGCTTAAATAGTGCTCAGCATAAGCATGCAGTGGATTAGGGAAAACAAGCTAGTGAGCCACGACTGGAACTCCCTTAGGAAGCTGATATGATTTTCAATTTTATGAAGGGGATCAAAGGAGCTCTTTCGGACAAAAAAAAAGAAAAGAAAACTGGGTATACTGATATATACCTGGTAAACAAGCAAATAATGCATTATAATGTGTGCAAATGCATAGCTCATAGTGTTTTATGATAGTCAAGTATTGGTGGCCAGATTGTGTCACATTTTGAGGGTATGCTAGTTAGTTCAGTATAAGGTGTCTTATATGTATTGGCCCTAAGTCTGTGTTATTGCATTTTGATATAAAGATTACTGAATGGTGCCATTTTCTTCCTAGACTGATCCATCATGATCATGAGTATAAATTGGCTTAATTAACCTATTAAGCAATTTATGGGGGAAAACAGTGGTTAAAAGTAAAAGAGCAGTCCCCCCAAACTTATTTTGAAGAAAAAGCTAAATAGCACAATTTTTGTCTTATTTCTCTTCAAAGTATCTTTCATTACATTTAATGATTTAACTATTGCATATGCAAGGTAAACCAAGCAGTTGTTTCCAGTAAATTTCACATTCGAAGAGGAGAAACATTGTCACGAGAGTCTCAACAGCCAATCATGAAACTGAACAGTCTACTACACTATACTTCAGTTTGGGATGACTGCTCTTGTCCTTAAAATTAGAAAATGAGAAGTTGAGCTTTTAAAAACCATTTCCCTATATGCCCATTAAACCAAACTAAACCTGTCACTGTAAATCATCAAAAGTGGGAAAGCTGTGTAGCTGAAATTGAAATCAAGTGTATAAAGTCTCTGTTGTATGTCCTTGTGACAATTGGTAAGTCATTATAGGCCAGGTACCCTTGAACAGGTATATGCACACCCTCTGTAAAATTCTTTGTAGACAGATGCCTTTGTATGTCAGGTAACATGACATCACAGTTGTAACATATTATGCATTTTTGCAGTCAAATTGAATTGAAATTTTCTATTTTTGATGCAACTTGAGTCATTACATAATTTTTATAATAAAAAGTTAGATACAGTTCCTTGATTCACTTCCCTTTGAAAAGAAGTGATGCATTAAGTCATGACTTGAAAAAACTCTAAGTGACATTCATGTTGCAACAGGACCCATTACCAAATACAACACCTCAGCAACTCTTTCCACCTCTCC
The DNA here is from genome assembly GCA_037179385.1 of Holothuria scabra. Taxonomy (NCBI): domain Eukaryota; kingdom Metazoa; phylum Echinodermata; class Holothuroidea; order Aspidochirotida; family Holothuriidae; genus Holothuria; species Holothuria scabra. Next base: position 4,594,310 of record CM074192.1, on the reverse strand, counting down.
CCAGTGTTGTCGTCTCTTCTTAATCTATTCAAGCAAACAAGCTCCAAATTAGTTCCCATTGAACACAACTTCCTAATTGATTGCCAGAGCCACTGTCTGCTAACAATCGAGTCTGTTGTTTAAGAGATGATACATGCACCACTGCACAAGTTTTCAGAATAAACCCAGCCACTGGGCAGGATTTTGAGTTTCAAGAAGGTGCTGCATTTCAGTAATGGGCCTTGAAGCAGCATGCATGTCTGAATTAAGTCTGAAAGTATGACACTTGACAGAGCTGAAACAGATTGTACAAGTATCTAGCTTATGGAGCAGTAGTGTTCATTTACTGTGTTGAAATAGCTGGTGTTGAATTGCAGAAAACACTGCAAAGAAGGCCTAGGTGCACTGTAGCTCAGATGAACTGATAAGCACAAGGTATTGTAAAATAGTAGAAGCTAATATCTCAATGCTCTGGCTTGAATTAGCTAATATTTGTCAATTAAATTTTGAGTGATTAAATTTTAAATTGCATTGGCTCTCAAGTTAAAACATAAATGGCGATTAATGTCTGCTTTTAAATACAGGAATCATGTTTGGTTTCATGAAACAAGTTTTTTGAATCATAGCTGCAGTGGATTATCCCTCAATGAAGGCCTCAGCTGGTTGATTTGATTTTCATAGAGGCTTATATTATTCCTTGATACAAAACCCAAGAGCAGGTTGAATTGCTTTAAAACTTGTTTCAACCAATTTAGTAAACTTTGATAGAATGATTTTAAAATTTTTGATCCCTATCAATGTATGGTAGCCTGTCTCACGTGTTTTGACTGATGCGTGGTTCTGGAATTGCTTTCTTAATGAACGTGGGGTCACAGACATGGAAAGGTCTTATAGTCATACATTTTGCTGGAATGTAGATTTTTGTAATGAACCAATGATTTATGATTGGTTTTAGCAGAAACTTGTTTATCATTGTATCCTTCAACAATGGAGACAATTTTGTGATTGACTAAGCACATCATAAGCACTTCATGTGGGAGAAAACCAGGTATGAAATTTCTGCCATCCATTAGCACATCAGTTATTTCCTTATCCCTGATTATGTACTGCTTTTCATTGACATCATGAAATATATGTAAGTTTGTGACATAGAGGGATCCATCTAATAGGTGTTTTGTTACACAAGGTGAACATCTAGGTTAGATTTTGAAAGTAAATGTCTTCCCATCAATCATCAAACTTAATGTGATAGATCAACTAAAGCATGGCTGGCACGGCAAGAAATTTGCCTTTAGGGTTATCCATCATGACCACTGCATTTCTATGGGAAAAACTGCATTTCCCAATTAAAGTAACCAACCACATGTGCATTACTCCAAGTAGCTGTTATCTAACTGAAAAAAGAGAAATTCCAACCCTCCAAATGAAGTTTAACATTGAAAAGTAGGCATATGAAAATTTGAGGGAAGTTTTGAAGTTTCCCTATTTTAACGTCTCGTCTGTGGAAAATAGGCCTTTATCCCGCCTCAGAATTACCTTGTATAAGAGAGAATAAACAAAAAATTCAGAAACTGTTTTATATAAAAGAAAAGGATGAAGATAAGTGGTAAAAAGCACCTTGAATTAAGAAAGGTGCCTAATGGTAATTCAATATGCATAAAATGGAGCTTTTTCAGTGGGCTGTTCGTGTTGCAGCTGACCATGCAAAGAAATAGTGTGTGTGAATGGAAGCACAGAGGAGCCAGAGGAGCCTCGACTGTAGGAAGTGCTGGACATACCTACCTCACTTCTCTAACACAGTTGTAGATGCTATGTTCTTTGTTTGTTCACCCTCTCCTTCATTTTAAGGACAGATGTAGTTGGATTGGATGTCCAGATGGGTTTATTTTGGAAGATGGAACTTTCATAATGGTCTTAAGTAAACACAAACTAGAAAGCAGTATAATTTACTCTACATAGCATTAAGACATTTGTGAGACACTTAAAACCATGACATCAAGTTACCTCTTTGCAACACAGACACCTCAGTAATTGACCAAAGGCAGTGTGGGGTGTAACTGGCATCTGAGTTTGTTACATGGTTTGTGCCCTCAGATAACCTATGCTCATAGCCTCATAGGCATATGGGTGCAATTTTTTTGGGGGGGGGGTTGGGGAAGAGCAATTTGTGCACAAATAATAGCACCATTTATCATGCTTTGCTTGTATTTTGCCCAAATGGACCAAATGTTTTTGCTGAAATGAGGGGAGGGGAAACTCCCGCCTCATATGCCTATGCCTCTACTTTCATTGTTTTCACACTGTGTGAAAAGCAGTTATCATGTACTTGGCTGACCTGTAAGATAATCCCAAATAATATGTACTTTTTGCCGACATTAGGCATAAGCTACCTCTATGCAGTCTGGCCACAGTTTGTTTACACAATTCATCATGCTTCAGTGCCAGCACAAGCAGCCTACGTGTGTCCAAAGAGAAAAGCCTATTGTCCTGGTCTGCTGGGGCAGCTCAGGTTGCAAACTTGGCTTGCTCTGAATAGTTTCTGCCTTTATGAATGAGGTTTTCAATGGGACTCTTTGTTTACATAGTGGTGGACATGGCAGCTACTATTGACAGAAAGCTGATAATAGGAAGTCGGGTTGACCTTGCTGTAACATCACTTTTTCAACAAAAAGTGGGGTGTCGGGTATAAATTGCATAGAGGCAACCTTATGCCTAATGGATTTTGGTATATCTGGTAATGTCAATCAATTAATCAGATGTGAAATCTCACTACATCAAGTGTGTGTATGGTGAAATTCATCTCCTCCCTGAGGTAATAAGATGTAATAAGGCAGAGAAGAATGACATTTCAAAAAGTAAGAAGGGAAGTTTTATCATGCACCTGATACCATACTTTTTGCATAGCTAACAAGCAATGTCAGAACTCATCAAATTTTGAAGAGGACTATCTTGAGAACCGTCTAAAATGTTTGCATATTGCTAATAGATTTTTCAAAATTTTGTGTCCCTACCTGGGTAAGGTGTGCTTCTGTTGGAGCTCATCCATGTTAACTTCCAAAAATTTTGTGAAGTTAATATGTAATATGTTATTGAACTGAGGGCATCAGAAAATCTTAAGTCCACTGATATGCTGATGTCTGCAGATCTTAAAGCGTCTCATAAAGGTATTAAGCAGAAGGGTTATGCCTGTGAGACTGAGACCGAAGGTCCACGGTACCGAAAATGTAATAGGGTTCACAAGACCGAAGGTTCTCCAGACGGAAAATCAAAAGGGTATCACAAGACCAAAAAGAACGAAAAGAAAATAGGGTCTGCTAGACTGAAATGAGAAAAGGTTTGTGAGAACCAAATTAAAAACCCCTTGGCTTGTGTTCATTTTCAGTCTCACAGGGCCATTGTCATTCTGGTCCTGGGGACCTTTTTCATATTCGATCATTTTTTGGTTTTGCAAACTTCTTCACCCTTTTGGTCTTGTGAACCCTTTCACTTTTTTTGGTCTGGCGAACCTTTTCTTACTTTCGGTCTCGCACACCCTTTCTCATTTAATATTTTTATCTCATCGACCTCCAGTTTTGTAAATCTTCATGGGATGGTTGCCCTCAGGAGAAGATGTTTATGAGTTACTATACATTCTGTTCTTAGTACTGTCAGCATGTTTTACATGAGAAGGCTACCCTACTTCACTATAATATGTAGCAGCATTATCTTTGGAGTAGTATCTCCGAAAGAATTTTCTGTTCTGTCACAATCCAGTGCAAGACTTGATGCTCAGATTGTTTGTGCAAGTTTGCCTTTAATATTTTGACAAAACTGGATCCTTGTCAGGGATTCTGCTAGAAACACAAAAAGGTGTGGGGATTTATTACTGCTAAACGTCAAGTCCAAATCGATGTGTCTGTCTTAGGGTAAAGTTGTGAATGGGTCCGGGTGCAAAAGCTTGGTTCAAGGCCCACGGTAAGGTGCAATATGAAGGGTTTATGTTAAACATTTCAGCAAAACTGCAGGGTTTATGTTAATATTGCAGCAAAACTGCAGGGTTTATGTTAATATTGCAGCAAAACTGTCATCTTTTTAAGTAAAATACCAAGATGTTGATGATTTCTAATTTTTGGAAATAAAAAGGGGGATTCTAAAAAAGGGGAGGGGGGACAAATCCCAGCTTTCCTCCTCTGGCGAAAACACTGCTTGTGTTCGCTTTTTTTTCCAGTTATGAGTTTTCCGATCAATTGACCACCAAAAGTCTCTGGAATTGACAGCTTATCACACATTTGCATTTTCTACTTGTGATGTCTCTGCTACCTAATTAAGTCAGACTCACAAGTGTTAAGGTACATTGCACCCCAACAGTTCTGTAACTCCAAAATAATCAGCTGCTAGTAGGCATTTCATGCAGTGTTTTTATGAGTATGTCCATCATCGATACCTAAAAATTTTCAAAAATTGGTACCTCCCCTCAGAAAAAAAATTTTAAATTTGCCCTCTTTTCACATCCATCAAGACTGCACTTCCTTAAAGTTAATTCTGGTTGCCTCAAACCTAAAGTGTATTTGGGATTATTAGAGTTTCTACAGCTTTCAGGAACACATGTTTTGTCACATGGGAGAAAAACCTTCATATGTTTGTCGGCTATCCCCTCAATTTGGGCCTCAGTTATTTGATTTTTGGCAAGATTGAAATGCATTCATAGTGGGTTTGAATTGCTTTAAAACTTGTTTCAACTGATTCAAGAAACGATTAGAGAATGATGGAAAATTCTTGATTGCTATCAATATGCCTCACGTGTTTTGACCGGTGTGTTGTTGGAAAATCATCAATTTTCATTTTTCTGTTTTTTTTTCCTTTTTATTTGTGAGGAGGCAGATATAAAAAGGAACTAGAGATGTACTGTAATACTGTAACATCTCTCTTTGGAAGCAGGTTTTTAAATTCAGTATTGGATATGATTGCTAAATTGCATAAACAACACAAAAATAAAACTGCAGGAACATGTGTATGGAATATACATAGCAGGATTGCAATTTTTTTTCCATCATAGTAGATTTTGCCAATCATAAAAATTGTTTATATTTCAAATAGTGTCCCATTGTGTAGCATGAAAGGCTTATTCCAGTGGCTTTTGACTTGGGTCTCATAAGAAAGACAGAAATATTCCACACCATGTCCTCCAAACCCTGTTGCAATGTACTCAAGATATCTGATTATAAAATTGGTTATTTTTGTTAAAAGATACCTCTACTTTCAACAAAACCACAGAAAGATATGCAATGTGGGCACATTGTGTCAGATTCCTTTTGTTTTTCTTTATAATTGAATGTCCTTTTTGTCCTTGAAATTTGATACCGGTGGAATGTTTGAATATGTTCTCCTGTACATCCAGCATTACTGGGCAACTACACCATATGTAGGGTATAGTCAACCATGTCGCTTAATGTTCCCTGTAGCAGCATTAAAATTATAGATATATTGAACACAATGCCAAACTAATGTGCATTGATGATATGAAAAATTTTCCATTATGCTCTAAATCTGAAGAAAATAATTGAAATACTTTGAAAATTAGTATCTTTCCAATGCTATGTGTATGCTATTGAGATCCAGTTTTCACGTGCTAAAAGAGAAAATTTTTCTCCATATTTTGGAGTCAATGAATCTTGCCTCTGGAAAATGCCTTTAAGCATGGATTTTGTAGAGTACATTTGTTGATTAGTTTGTCCTATTACTTAAAACCATTTCATTCGTATTTAAATTGGGTGTTGCTGATATGCTTGTAAAATTCAGTCCTGAAGGAGCTATTTTAGTGCACTAAAAACCATCTTCCCATTAGATAGATGATGCACATGTCAACAGTTAGATCTTACAGAGTGTCTTGTATGTTGAGACAGCATTTTATGTGAAAAAGCATTAGGATCATGTCTACTGTAGGATCACACTACTAAAATTAGTGAGCTTGTAAAGTGCCTCTTATTCTTGTCTAGTTTTCCAATGTGATTTACTGATAAGTGAGACATTTTTCTCAGAAATAGTAATTTCTAGAGTGTAGTCTCAAGAATATAAAGTAGGGCTATGCAAGGGAGCAATCTCAATGTATAATGAGAAATTCTAAACCGCTTATCAATTTAGAAGTTTTGTCAAGGAGCACCATTTCATACCAAGCAAAATAGCAAAGACAATGCTTTTTGGAAGGGAAGCAGATTTAGACAGTGACACCTGCCTTCATGCAATCAACACTAACTTAAGTAGAAAAAAGTCCCGCTAAATTTAGATTTCTAATCACTTACAGTAGCAACTTGAATCCTGTCCACCAACATGGATCACCATTTTATACCCTTTTGGCGGGGGTAGTTTGCATGCATGCTCAAAGAACATGGTTGGTTACTTACATGAAAAGTTCCATGCAACCTCCACCCACCCTTTCTTCCCCGAAAAGAACTGCTACCTTTGCAGCATGTAAAAAGAGAATTGGATTTTAAGAGTCTACCATGTATTTACTTTGATACTAGGGGTCAGATAACCATTATGAAATGATTGGTATTTCAATCTACCTCTGGTTTCAGTAAGATCCAATAGTGAAACCTGTCAGTATCACCAGGTCTTTTTTTTAATTTTATCAACTGGAGAAATAGCTTGCAATTCATCAGTGAACTTTTTAGCTATGAAAAACAGTAATATATATGATGTTGAAATAAGAAGTAAAATTAATCATAGAAGTGGGGTTTCCCCTCACATCATAATCATAATTCTGTTGTTTTTTTTCTTATTCCCATTTTAGGACACCAGTGATGTATATGCTGCTTCAGACAGTATTTCATTGCCTGTGTACTTCAGTGAAGATAGAGAAAAGATCGTGACTAATCTTAAATTACCCTGCATCAGTTCTGAGAGAGATAGATGGGTACAAACTGGGGCTGCTTTATTCCTGAAAAATCAGTAAAAATTGTCACTTTTGTCTCATCTTATTGATGACATGTAGAATGTGTTACATCTCAGTCACCTGGGGGATGTAACTACTATACCACAGTTTTTGCCCTGTGTACTGTTTTAATATGGAACAAAAGGAATATTGAACTAATGCTGAAATTGTTAAGTGAGAGCGAACATTAATGAAATGTAAATTAGTTTAGAACTTCATACATCACAGTGATCTCTACTCTTTTGAAAATAGTGTTTATAAACTGATGTGCATTGAACCAAAGTAGTATACACTATAGCATATTTTGTACTTGTGGCATGAATTGTTTGCAAATTTTAATGAGCTTAATAACTTTTGGCTTTGTGATGAATGGCAGACATGGCCATACAGGACTCTTTGTCTTCAGGAAGGGGTGGGGTGAGACTTTTTCACGGATTGCAGATCCTCGGCCAGGACATGATCCCTACTGATACACTGAAGTCTGCTCATGCAGTTAACCAAGGTTGTGGCCAACTGGGGGGCTGCAGTTCCCTGACCCCCAAGTTCTGTACCACTATGATGGTAGAAGAGTCATCAACAAATGTTAGCAGAAACTGAGATGTTGCATGTGGTGTACAGAAATACGATTAAAGAATGATCAAGATTTAAGTAAAAATTTTAAGTATTAATTATTTCTATTAGGTGTAGTTTGAGGTGATGTAGAATATTCTGAAGGTTAAAAACCTGTATTATAGCTTGCTGTAAACTCACATTGGAAAAAAAGGTTTTATTATATTGTGTCTGCTAGAGTGGAAAAGAGGTAATGGAAAGTATAGGAAGTAATGTTTTCAGTTTGCTTTGCTGTTTGAAGTTATAAAGCAAGCTGCCAGTGCAAATTGAAAAATTTCTTTTAATTTTGTGAGCTTAATTAGATGTGATGTCCAAAGTTAACTTTTCACCTTGAGTTGGCATATGATTGGGTCCTTATGAAAAGCAGAAAGTCAACACTGTGCTTGTCATTCATCATATTTGTATAAAAATTTATTTCTTGTAAACATTTTTGTCCTGTTTGAAAATATTGTCTCTTGCATCTTAAGTCTTTTCATACTGATTTTTTAAGCTAGTCTTATGCAAAGTTCGTCTTTAACAACAGGAGCATATTGTAATGTTACCTAAAGGTGTAAAAACAGTCAACTTTTTGTAATGCAGGTTGTGGTTGTGGACACTGGTCACTGTAATGATTAATAGAGTACCTTCCTTCTTTTCTAGAACATTAACCTTTACATAAATGTTGTGTAAAGAAAATAGTAAAAAGGCTTTAATAACTCTATTAGCTCGGGAGAGATTGTCCCTTATGATTAGTCCAAGAACAACACACTTCATTACTCCTTGATAATGGTTAGTGGTAGAAACTTTTTGGTATAAGCAGAAAGTGAAAGTCTTTTAGCATTTGTGGTAAGGTGGAAAATATAATGTTTAAACATTTTTTTTCAACAAGTTTTTATTTTTGTTTAACAGTTTTGTCCTATTTATGTTATAGCAGCAAGCAAATTATCATCTTGATATTCAACACCTTGAATATAACATATACATTCACCTTGTGGCATTTCCGTCCATATTTGTATAAATACATGGATTGTTTGATAACATAGATGCTCCCTGTGTGCTGGAGATTGTAGGATATGCACACAAAATTTCCCACCTGTCATAAGAGTTGACTGAAGGGAAGAACTTCTACCAAATTTGAATTGTATTTGAAACAAAACTTGAACTGTACTTGAAACGGTATCAAAGCTTAACTTTTTTATCTAGTTGACACCATGTAACATTTTCATGTTAGTATGTGATTAAAAAGCTTATCCAAGTAAATAACTAGCAGGATAATGCAGATAACAGGTTGTCTCCTGCAGAAACCAAGGAAGTTAAAAAAGCTGAGTTTTCCTGTAAAATTTAATGATTGAAGTATTGATACAGAACTGTGGTAATTGTAAACATTCATTTAGTAGCTGAGTACAAAAAAGAGCATAAAAATGGCTTTACAAGAAGTACAGTGCTGTATTTAGCTGTTTGGTGGGTTATAGCCAGGACATTTTAAGCAAGGGACCTGTAGGGGTTGCACATCTTTCCAGTGTATTGAGGGCATAAATTTTGAATTCTTTGCCACCTTGTAGGCCTACTATACATTCCAAAACTATAATATGTGCAGAAGGGGTGGTTCCCCCTTCCATTGTAGCTGTGCATAAATGATGCAATGAACCAACCTGAATTTTTAGTTTTGGAGAACAAAAGTTGTTTCTTCAAGTCCAATCCACTGCAATAAACAGGGAAAACTCAATTATATGTGGCCTTCAGCCTATAATAGTTCATGATTTATGGTGTATTGTGATGTTTGTCAAAACCCTTGAAATTTGAATGTGCTACCAGCTTTGTCACACAGACTGATACTGAGAAAAATATTGAAACAAAGATTCATTGTGCTCTTTTTGATGTAAATTATTTAGAGCAATATATTGAAATTACATATGTTTAATTTGAATGTTATTCCAATTCATGAGAAATGTCTTTCAGTTTTTCAATTAGGCTGCCTTGTGAAAAATGTGTATTTGTTTGTCACACACCTCATTGTGTGGCAATATTTGAAAAACATTGTTTTGAATTTGCAGAGCATAGTGTTATAGTGGTTGTTGATGTATAGAAATAAAATAGTTGAGTCCCACCCTGTCAGGTTTGGTATGCTGCTTTATTTTGTGGTCTTTTGTTTTCTACTCCAACTGTTCACACTTTATAAGCCACAATGTCACTGTGTGCTTATACTCTAGTTTGTATTTAACAGGAAAGCTGTTATTAAAAGTAATTATGTTCAATGCACATGCAAGCATTCTCCCCAAAAGCGCAATGGTCTATTTGTCTAAGTCTCAGAAAGAGAAATTTTGACAATATTTTTGAGGAAAACTAAGGTTCATAAAAATAATTACAACAATGCACGTTCAATAGGAATGGACAAAAAGTCATTACAGTAATGTGGAGCATGTGACGTCTTCAGCAGTCATTTCAAACATTCAGAATTGACATGAAAATATGTGTGTTTGTTCCGGAATAAAAATGAAAAGAAATTCAATGCTATAAATGGGTCAATATAATAGATATTGCTGCTTTAGTGTATGTCAAATGTTTATCACATGCAGTGATTAAATGAGAGGGTTTTGACGAAACAAACAGTATATTGCTCACTGTGAAACTGAAAACAGGTGGAGCAAAAATCAAAGGAACTAGGGTGAGACGTTTGCATTGATAAAGCAGCTCATTGCATTGATTTTTAAAATTCAGCAATTTTTTTCAAATCTTTTAATCTCTTCACTAAACAATGCAAAATGGTCAAACTTAGACAATCCCCATATCCTACAAACAAATAACTGTTTTATGAGTGAATTTTTAATGGTTCTATTCCATTTTCAAAAATTTGAGAGCAGACACTTAATCTACATCGCCCCTCCTTACCTCCTATTTACATATGTAATCCCTACTTGCCCGTAGTATGTCCCTGGCAAGCAGGAACTTACTGCGGGTAAGTGGGGATTGACCATCACTACCATGACTGTCTCATAAACCGTCGAGACTCCAAATTAGCAACATAACGGACTCGGCTTTGCCTCGTCTGTTATTTTGCCAATCTATAGAGTCTCGACGGTTTATTCACCATAATAGTCAGCAAAATGCGATTTATTCCTTAAATATCGGTGCCATCATTTCATTGAGATTTTAAGTCAATTTGAAATATTCCGCAGGTGCACTTCCGTTTTAATATTAAGTTATACTGAGCCTATACTGACATAAAGCAGTTTACCCACCAAAATGAACAGAATTCAAAAGATGGACAGACCTTTCTGATATAGTTTCGATAAAAATGATTGTTCCGTTAAAAAATATCATTTAAAGATATTTCATGAAAAGTACTATTAGATATATGATTATAATACTATGGAAAGGTGCAGCTACATATAGCCAATAGGACTTGCTAGCTGACGGCACTTTACAAAAAGTAAGTGGTGAAATAGTAATCTGGGGGACTCGAGCTGTAATTGCAGCGAGATTAGGCATTCAATATATTCAAAGAAATTTATACTTTGCAATGGAAGAGGAAATCCTTTTTCGACTTTTGGTACATCCTTTAAACGTTTCTGTAAAAAAGAAAAACCTCAAAGGGGGTCGTTCGCACCCCCCCCCCTTGATGACGCCGATGTGATGGACCACTTAATTGCGTACTCTTGATCTCGTTTCTTCAGTTCCCAAATGTACTTGCTTAGCTCGGTTGCGTTTTTCTTGTTTTCGATGTTGAATGAGTTTTATTTTTGTTTAATCTCTGTTTCAACTCATTAGCTGTGAGTCCTATATACGACTCCGTGTTGTTGTCGGTTATTAGACAACAATTTGGTAGACGACCCCTGATTGCAGCACTTTCCATTTACAGGGCAGTCGTTTGCTGATCTGCAAGTTTAAGCTTTTTTCGTTACTATTACTGCGGACCTGGTCAGCTTTCCATTTGTTTAACTTGTTTTGGTTGTTCCCGTGAAAGATGGATTTGACATTAGGCATACATCTGTTTGGTATTTTTACTGTGTTTCTGTCGCAAATTTTCCGTAATGGATGGTCTTTAGAAAATCATTTGTCGAGCAACTGCAAAAAGTTTTGACCAATATTTACATGTCTTCAAATTTCCGTCATATTGGGTTGTAGCACGTTATATTTCATTACCTTGAAGTCACATTGGACATGCTCACACCAGTTACAGACCCTACATGAAATCAAATAATGAACCTGTATATTTAAACGCGAAATACAACCATCCATCCTCTCAAAGTGCTTCAAACATACCTAAGTGTATCGACCGCCGCTTGTAAGGACTTCCAAGGCCACACTACAAGACCAGAGAGCATCTGAAAGGTACGAAAATTGCAATAAGTACCGTCAAGAAGGTCTTACAAAAAATGAACTATCAGCTTCTTCAAGCAACAAAGGGAAATCCCCAAGTTAAATCAGCATGGTCTCATGGCTCTAACATAGTCGCATTGATAAGCAAAAATGGCAACGACTTTACGAAAAGAATTTATCGGCCAAATGACTTGAAACATCTGTGAAATCAGGGGTGACAGATTATACGAGACAAATGACTGTTGATACATAGCATCTGCAAGTTGAGAACCAAACGTAATCCATATGCAACCAAAGGATGTAGGTTAATACCATTTACTTTCTCCTTTCATCGTAAGTTTTTTGTTCTCTTTTTGTTTTTCTATGCTATAGTTATGAACACACCCCACCTTTAAACGTAAAGTTATCAAAACTGAATCATCTGCTTGCATCAAATATGAAAATTGCGTGCATACTTTGTGTTTGGATAACAATGACATAAATGGATCTTGGTACAGTGACTCCTGCAATACTTTTAATTCCTGTCTGCCTTTTCAAGTATATTTAATCAAGGTGATGTCTCTGAATCTGTACGGGGGATACCTTATCTTTCTACAAAACCTAATTTTGAATAAATAAGCATGAAACTTGACAGTACAGGTATTTTTTATGATAAATTCGCCCTATTTTAACATTGATTCATTCAATGCTCTGAATGGCGAGTCTATTCTCCCTCTTTCACCTCAACAGTCGCAGTTTATATAAAAATTTCAATTTGATTTCTGATTTTCTCTCTCTGTTGAACCATGAATTCTCTAGCCTAACACTGGTTTTAGTGAAACGTGATTTCACGATCAGATTTCTCCCCTAATACCATTTGATAATTGCGCTCTAGTAGAAAAACATCTAAATACCAGAAAAGGGGGAGGGACCTGTCTGTTTATTTCTAAGAAGCTAAGATGTGTAAACAGTGGTGATATTTCTTTTTTTTTAACTCAGGCATTGAGAGCACGTTTATTGAAATTCCTAAACTACATGTCGATGGAAAGAGTTGCATTGTGGGAGTTGGGTATAGACCTCCAAAAATTCAGCACGTTATTTAAATGAATAAATTAATGTCCTCATGGATAAAATTTCTTCTGAAAACAAAGATGGTTGTATAATAGGTGACTTCAATATTGATTTACTTTAAGAAGGGTCTGCTGATTTAAAGAAAACTGTTTTGTCCAATTATTTTATTCCAACAATTACGAAGCCGACTCTTGTAAGCAAAACATCGTTTCGTTAATTGATAATGTTTTAACGAACAGCAGCAGACAAACCAGTAATTACACTTCCGGTGTTCTACTTTCGAATTTAAGTGACCACGTCCCTACTTTCCTTAGAATTTCTTCTGATGAAAAAATCGAAGACGAAGGTTCCTTTATGAGAAACTACTCATGTTATAATACAAATAATGTTATTCGCTTCATCCCGGCTTCTGATTGGTATTCAATATATTTAGCCAGAGATGTTAACAATGCTGACGACACGTTTACGTCTGTATTTCAAAATTTATGTAATGAATGTTTTCCGTAGGCTTTGGTTTTTATCAGTAATTCTAATCGTCGAAAGAAACGTCATCCGTAGGTTTCTAATGGTATTTTGCGATCGATTAAAACCCAAACTAAGCTTTAGGCTTATAGAAAATATTTAATGTGTCCTTCAAATATTAACTCTGAGAAATTTCGCGTTTATCGCAATAAATTATATCACATTATTCGTACTTCAAAGTGGAGGTACTTTTTGATTAGCACAATGAATGTAAAAATGATGTTACCAAAAGTAACAATAGTGTTACTTTTGAAAGTATGAAGTTTGGTACTAATTTTCGTAGAGACCCTAAACAAATTGCCAACGCATTCAAGAAGTTTTTTTTTTTTTTTTTTTCTTTTTGTAAATATCGGGCCATCACTTGATTCGAATATACACAGCAGTAAAACCGCTAATGAGTATCTAAAGAATGCTAATCCTTCGACTTTCTTTATGTCTCCTACAAATGAAAGTGAAGTAAATAAGATTGCAATGTCAAGCTTGAAGCCCCATAAATCTGCTGGGTTTATGTTAGGCCTACAATACTAAGAAAAGTAATGCCCTTTATCCTTAAAGCTTAGGTTTATCATTAATTCATCTCTATCAGCTGGTATTGCACCAGATCATGTAAAAATGGCTAAGGTCATTTCTATTTATCAGAAAGGGGATCCCTTATCTAGTGGTAATTACCGCCCAATCTCTGTTTTATCTGCATTTTCTAAGATTTTTGAAAAAGTACCGTATTTTATAACCGTATTTTAGATTTTGTTAGTAAACACAATGTAACGTTCAAGGGTCAATACAGTTTTCGACCAGGGTACTCCACTGAGTTGGCTTTAACAGATATTTAATTTTTTTTCGTGGGCATTTTCCAAGACCTGTCGAAAGCTTTTAATACAATAGACCATCAATTTTAGTTTCAAAAGATTTTCTTTTTTTTTTCATTTACTTTTTCATTGGTATAAGAGGAATCAGTCTTAACTGCATTAAAAGTTATCTTTCCCATAGAGTCCAGTTTACATCTTTTAGCAACATAAATTCCGATCCCCTAAATGTAGTATGGGGTGTCCCACAGGGTTCCATTTTAGTGCCACTCCTGTTTACAATTTATCTCAATGATTTTTATCAAGTTTTAGAGGAATGTTCTACCCCATTATTCGCTAATGATACTAATAATATTCTCTTTACTGGTCGTAATACCAAATTAATGAAGGACATAATGTGCAAAGGACTTACAAAATTCTACACCTGGTTTTCAGCCAACAGACTTTCTTTCAATATTTACAAGACCAACTTTATTGTTTTTAACAATAATGGCATCACAAATAACTCTCTTTTTGATGTCTCAATAGATGATAATCCCCTCAAGCGGGCTCATAATACAACTTTTCTAGAAGTAACTATTGATTCGGGGCGATCCACACTGTTTAGCAAGAAATTTCCTAACTGGCTAACGATAGCCCTAATCTCTAACCTAATCCCTAACCCTGACAAAGAATACAATCGATACAATACAATGGCAACAACCAATCAAGAAACACCTTGTAAAACAGTGCGCATCTACCCATTGATTCTGGGTTAACGTGGAATAATCACGTTAAAGCTATCTCAATTAAAATTTCCCGAGATATTGACATTCTGTCTAAGTTGAGGCATTTCTCCCTTAATATATTTTGCGTTCCCTGTACTTTACTCCTGTTCACCCCCATCTAACCTATTTATATACCTGTTTTGTCCGGTACATCATTTTCTAATTTAAAGAATATATTTACTCTTCAAAAGAAAGCAGTCCGTCACATCTGTTTTGCTTAGGTAATAGCGAGACCGACAATTTGGAATAAATTAGTGAGAAACGAGATTGTGAAAGATAACTCGAACTTTTTGTAAAGTCTTCCCGCACCTCTGGCAAAGGGCGGTTCGGCGAAATCAAACTTTAAACTGCTTCCCAAAGAAGCTATACGTCCACCGAAGGACAACACTTGACCAACTTCACGGTCCTCAGACCATATACATTATTGGTTTGTCATGTATGGCTCCATTCTGGACTGGATAAAATGATCGGATACTACATATGAACTGACCAGGCTGAGGTACGAAAGCGATCTGTATTTGAATAATCATCCCAAGCTATACCCAGGGCCCTTTATTGTAAGCCAGGATGAGCTCCATTTCATCAGCTATTTTGAATTCTGCATTGTGTTATGTAAATTCGACAACAGTAAGTTATGAATTACACGTGAGCAGGATTTACCAGGTTAACTTGAGATACAACTTCTTACATTTCTTTTAACGATCACACCAGTAAACTTTTTATTTCTCTTAATATTCTTAAATTCCATGATTTAATTAATGTTCACATTGCCATGTTTGCGTGTTATTCTATTAACAGTTAAAACCCTCCTGTTTTTAAAAATTATTTCACGCACAATAATGAAGTTCATTACCATGGTACAAGGCAAGACAGTAACATGCACAGGTCTCGAACCTATGCAAATATTTTTAAACAGTGCTTATGTTATTGAGAAAATACTATTTGGAATTGTTTGTCCAAAATTAGTGAAAAAAACATCCTTCATCATCCTCATTCAAGCAATCTGACAACACATATTTAAAGAACTATTTATATGTGATTAATTCGGTGCTCTAAATGGTTTCACAATGTTCACTTAATTGGTACAGTAATATGGTTAATATTCTATTACTGATGTTCTTTTTCATTACTCATTTTTGGTTTCCCGAAAGGGAAATCCTTTGGACTCATGCAGACAACACTTTTGCAAATCATGTGTAGGATCGTGCATTTTAGTGTTGGCTCAAGCTATGATTTGTAGGCTCAACGACTGAAAATTATTTCTTTGTTTTGAATTGTTTTCAGCAGAATAGTACCAAGCCAAAGCCTGTCTTCATTTTGGATCATCGAGGTTGTTGTTGCTAGGGTAGATCATTGTTAAGGCCTGTATACACGAGCAACATTTGTAAAACATTCTCAAAACACTTCACCTGCAACAAACCCAAAACATGCTTCTTTTCGGTTTGTTGCACAGTGTAGACAGAGTAAAAACAATTTGAAAATATTTTGAAAATGTTTTGAGAATGTTTTGAAAAGAATTGACAGGGTATTTCTTTTGCAACATTTCCAAAACATTTTCAAAACATGCGGTATACCCTGTCTACTCTGTGCAACAAACCGAAAACAGTTTGTTTTGGATTTGTTGCACAGTGGATGTTTTGGAAATGTTTTCGGAATGTTTTGCAAATGTTGCTCGTGTATACAGACCTTTAAGAGGGACAGCTGTGTGAATGGCATTGCTGGACACTTAATTCACCAAAAATATATTGCAATGTGTGGCTGTTTGTTCCTTTTTGAAAGAATACTGTGACTTTCATCGGGTATACTTATAACTTCTGATTGCACAATTGCATAAACATCAAATTTCGTCTGGAAAATATGTCCACATGGGGCAGAAATATGTGTACCTTCTGCAAAATGTAGCAATCTTTATAAAGCTTTGTTTCACTAAGCGCCGGTTGTACATTACTTAATAGCAGGGCATAGTCAAATATTGTCATGTTTTTACAAAGTGAGTGACATTCATACATCAGGACTTTGTCAACATTTTTGCTCAGAATTATAATTTTACTACTCGTTATCCGTGGTAAATGGTACTTTGATGCCCTCGCTAAGAATTGTGAGGTATTTTTAGGCCTTGATACAGTTTTACAACCTATTACTTAAGTGGAAGCCATTGTACCGTCTAAAAGGTCACACGTCGGGCCGGCTTTTCGACCGCAGTTACGTAATAGCATGCACAATGCATGCATTCGGGTCAGTTAGGGGTTGCGACCATATATCAACAGAGAGCAAAGTAAAATATTGCCGTGTTTATTGCATAGAGACTAACATTTATTTTGATTTGTACATCAATACTTCCACAAAAATTTTGTTTTATTTTTAAAGCTCTGTCTTCCATTTGGAAACTTCAGCGATACCTTTGGTACAAATTGTTAGGAACTTTTTGGCCAAGATACACTCTTTACTCCCTATGATTTAAGTAGAAGACAATGGACAGCCTAATAGGTCACTTATCCGGTCGACCTTTCTATTCTTTATCGCAGTGACAACACAAGCGTGCCTTTATTGAATCATTTCGTCGCGTCACTTAAACCGGATCGTAGCGTACAGGTTACTGAGTCTTACTCGCTTTTTTCACAGCCTAAAGTTAGACCCGAAGAAAAAAATTGCAATTAGGCCAGGGTGTGGCTTCTGTTCTATTCAGCCAGTCTAGAGCAGGACCACACATGTTTGCCCTTAAGAGGGCGTACTTGTCCATTTGGGACGTTTAGCTCCTTCAGGGAGCAGAACTCCTCCGGGAGTAAATGTTTGGTTTTCACCCCTTGGCTCTTCGCCAGAGAGTCGAGGGGACTTTTAGAAAAAGAAAACTTTGCAATAAGGCTACTTCGTTTAATAAGCTGTTTGCTGTTTGAATCTCATATTTGGCACGTGAGTGCTGCATACTGCTTTAACAGTTTGCATGTGGTTGCCACGTAATGACTAGATGATCCCTATCCTTTTTGGTGGACGTGAAAGTCATTTGTGGTTATGAGACGGTCAAAAAATCAAAACTTTTGAAACAAAATATCTCAAGAATGGTACATGTGACTAGGTTCATACAGTATTTGTGGTTTGTACGTTCACCATATTGAGTAGATGACTCCTAACAATTTTGCGTGGAGGTCAAAGGTCATTTGAGGTCAGGAAAGGTCAAATGGTAAATTCCTTACAAATTGCTTGTTAACACGATCCAGAAAGGTAAGTGTGACTAATCTCACATTTGGTTTGTGAGTTAATCACATTCAGTAGATGATCCCATGATATTTTTTGGTGGAGGTAAAAGGACAAAACCTTGTAAACACAATATCTCAAGAACGGTACACGTGACTATTCATATATTGTAGGCGTCGGTTGGCCTTATTGAGTAGATGATTCATAATAATTTTTGTGGAGGTCAGAGGTCATTTGGGGTCATGATAGGTCAAAAGGTCAAACCTTGTAAACACTATCTAAGGAAAGGTAAATGTGACTGGGCTCATATTTGGTGTATATAGGTTGGTTGTTTTGAGAAGGTGATCCCAAGTTTGATTTGAGTGAAGGCAAAAGGTCATTTGGGGTCAACAGGGTCAAAGTCTGACAAGCTTCCTTGCATAGTTCCGCAAGAAAGGTAACTTGTAGGGTCCTGATTCTCGTCATGTAGATGGTGCATAGTGAATAATATATGATCCCAGTAGTTTTTTGGTGGAGGTCAAATGTCATTTGGGTTCACAAAGGGCGAGGGGAACCTCCATGTAGGAAGCTTGGATGCCTTGCCACTGTCAATGTGAAAAAAAGCCTTACATTTCAGCGGCCGGGAATCACTAAGCTTTTTGGCTTTTTAATTTGCAATAGGTCACACATATGTAAAAATGTAAGAGATTTGTTTATTTTCTCTCCCTTAGAAGAAACTCTTTAAAAAGAATTATATATTTTATGACTTTTTACGTAATAACTATGACAGTTTTTAAGATGACCAATCGTGACATATGGAGCACAATTCGAGCCTTTGGTTGTGTCACCTATATATTAACCTCTTATCCCTACTAAGACCCCAAAGGATACAAGAGAGGATATATCTAGTCAATATGAAATATTCACGTCTTTTTATACCATCTGAAACAATTAACCGACATCTCTGGTTAAATGTTAAATGATGCGTGGTAAGTTTCTTTGCTAGCTGCCCTAACATTGGGCCATGAACTACTTTTGCTATATATATTTAATTTTGTTAAGATTTTTTCCCTCACACGACCCAGGTCATAGGTCACATCACTAAACTCAATGCATTAGCCTTGGGCATAAGCAGCATTGCTACTCTAATTAATTCTTGCCAAAGCTGTGCACAACTGATGCTTAATGGGCAAGCATTTATCTCTGTGTGTGTGTCCGTAATTTCCATGAAATGTATGTATGTTGTTCCCCTTAATCAATAGGTAATCCTGGTTGACTTTGGTCAAGATCAAGGTTATGTAAACAATAGGCCTCCCAACCCTTCTTAATCCACAGGCCCCTTTAGATAAGCACAAATGTTTCAAAAGAGCAAACGCACAAGAAAATAAAGACCCACGGAAACGTACATGTAAATAGAGATACCATTAAAGGTAGTGTGACACGTCAGCAAATTGACCTGACTTCACTTGACAGTTATGGAGTGAACTGTTCTAATGAAAACTGCGCTGGAATTATTTCAATATCTTTTACGGTTCTCCAGATATACCTCTTCAAAGTTCGAATGTTTCTGAAGAAACTTGTTGCTTATGCAAAAACAATGATGTGGAGTGTTGCATAGTGTTGACATTTCTTTTGTTAACCCTATATAAATTATGTCTTAATTACTCATCAGAAAGTTTGTGGTTTGGTCATTGATACTGATGATTTTCAAGGACACAAATTAAACTTCCAAAATAAAACCCTCAGGGCAAACAAATGTTACAACTGTCCTTGAAATGAAGATTGTAAAAACAAAGGATAACATTAGCCATATATCGTATGTCCCTCCCATGACATCACGAGATTTGCATATTGAGCTCATATTTATTAATGATTAAGTGAAAATCAGAAATTGTCGTGTAGAATGGTCAATTTTTTTATGGATTTTGATGGAAATTGTAGCTTTTTTCATGGTTTCTAATGCTTTTTTCATCCAATACCCAATTTTACCATTTTCATGTCACACCACCTTTAAGCTAGTTTACCCTTTGCGACCATTGGCGAACAAAATTGACCTTCTTCTTTGAGCTACATGACTCCTGCAGTTCTCTCCATACGGTAATTAATCTATTTGCTTCTTTACTTTTCACCATCACCACTATGCACTTTTTTCTCATTACTTCCATTGATATTAGTTACTTTGAAAATTATACCATTGTATTTTCTTATGATTTTCTTGCCAACCACATTTTGCAAGTATTTAAAGCCGTCCACTTTCATCGTCTTGCAAACCAGAACCTCTCTTTGTATTACTGATTGTCTTTTGCATGTCTCACAAGCTAACATGACAATATAATTAGAAATTGTAATTCATGTGTCTTTCATTTTCTGCCCCTGGTTTGTACTTCAATTTCATGTATGTCCGAGGTATTTAAAAAAATCACATTCAGGTCCAATAACTCTGAAGATAACAACTTCAACCAGCCCAAATATTACAGATTAATGTGACTGTTTATTTGTTTCCTTAAAACAACACCTCAAAGCCAAGTTCGGCCCAAATCACAAAAACTGACTACAAACAGCTGTGGGCCATCAAAGCTATCTACACCTTAAATTCATTCAGTGGTTATGACCGCAAACTTCGCTTTTGGCCTGTAATTTATCAAGTATATCTCTTCTCCCCCTCCCCTGAACCCAGCCCTTGAAGGTTATTTTGGACTGCCCACATCTGAAGAAACATTTCTCCCTTCTTTCGGGAAACTTTTCATACTTAGGTTTTGATTCTTCATTTCAGGGAGTGGATCTACTTGTTAAGCCTTAAATTTTTTAGACCACTTCTTTTCCCTTTTGTCCATTACCTAGGTTTTTGTAAAAATATTTCCTGCTCTATCTTGTTTTTCATATGGAAAAGAGAAAATAAAAAGCAAATAAACGACACGAATGTTCAACAAAGCTAAACATTGAAACTCGGCGGATATCACTTGACAGACATTCAACCAAGAGGTTAGTTAGATAGTTAGATGGAGTTTTACGGCCCAGTTTCCAACCTGTTGGTTTAAGTCGAGCCGGCCATGGCCCCCCTTTTTTCCTTCATAGAAAGAACAACTTTATTAACAACAAAGCAAATATACATATAGAAGATAAAGAAGAAAAAAAATAAATAATTTACAATATTTACAAAAGATTAATTAAAGCTGCACCCAATATAGACAGAACAAGTTTATCTTACACAAAAAAGTAAGTATTTTATTTTTTTTAATTTTTTTCCTTGAAGGAAAAACTTTATTAAAAGAAAGTATTTTAACCTTTGACATTCTACTTTGACATTACCGAAAACAAAAACACTTTCCATAGTCAACAGCATAGCCACGGCCCTTTTTTAATCCTACCACTGGCTTGTTTTCCCTACTCCTTTGCTTATGCGAAATATCTCGCACAACAGCAGTAACTTCCATTTTTAGAGTTTTTGGTATGACTCGACCTGGGAATAGGGCCCGGTCCTTCCGCGTGAGAGGCGGATGCTCTTACCGTTAGACCAAACACGCGGTCAACCACGAGAAACAGACAACAATATATACTGTAATATGGTACATCGCACCCTACGACAGAAGTCTGAAGACAACCCGAATATTTTACTAAATCTACGTTACTTAATGTGGTGATCATACGAATGCAACGAAATTCCAGAAAGTCAGCTTTAGTCAGTGAGTCGAAGTTGCGAATTTTATGGTCACGTTTCATAGACATACACCTGGTAATCAGTAAGGATGCGTCCGTTACAAAGAAATCATACAAGTGAAATTATATAACCTTTGGACTTATGCAAGAAAATTAGCAAATCGAAGTGTACAATCTATATTAGTGTCTGGAAGTTATTGCAGCAATTACTAGAATGACTCAATGTGGAAGTTTTTATTAGAAGTGACGAGATGTTTAGTTAACCGAGGATAAAACTTAAATTGGTCAGCACATGATTTGATTGAATAACGTATTTCATAAGCATATCATCAAACTATTACGGTAAATACTTTAAGGACGATCGAATGAAGTATTGTCAATAAGTAATTTCGATTTGGTTTCAACATTTCTCAAGTCAACTCAGTGACATAATACGTCATTACTACAAGTGAAGCAGGAGAAGAGGTTGCTTTAATTATTGAATGAATGAAGGCATTCATAAATGAAAGAATGAAACAGTTTCTTTCCAGGAAATATCAAATATGAAGAGTTCATCAAAGGAGAAGCAGAAGTCCCATACTTATTAATTTTTCTCATTTAACACTGAATTGGTTGAATGCATACCAGACAGTGTACAGTTATGCGCATGAGTTTCACCACAGATCTAGTAGGTAATTGTTCCGATGAAACACATAAACTTACATGTTCACTGCGTAATCAAGGACTTGAGTATGGACAAATATGGCGCTAGTGGTAGGACCTCACTGTAAAAGTTGTTGGGTACGTATATCACCTGAAAAGAAATTGTCAGGAATGGCAAAATAATGAGTACATTGAGTAAAGTTTCGTTTACATTTTGACCAACGTGCGATTTTCTTACTCAACTTTGTACAAATACTCAACAGTTTCTAGAATGCACTTAGAGCCAATATCAAGCAGAAAATAAAGACAACCACCCTCTGGCACTACATAATCTTTCGTAATAAACGTTTTAACCCCGTGATAGAAATTGGTAGCCCAGCTATGTGCCTCGTTCCTCGACTAATTCACTCCATGTGGCAAACAAATTGGGTGATGCGCACTGTTTAACAAAGTGTTTCTTGATTGGTTGTTGCCATTGTATTGAATCGATTGTATTTTTTGTTAGAGTTAGGGATTAGGTTAGGGATTAGGCTATCGTTAGCCAGTAAGGAAATTTCTTGTTAAACAGTGCGCATCGCCCCAACAAATTTCCCTTGTCGTCTATAGTAGGGGCGCAACGTCAAACATGAACAAGGTATCATCGAAGAGTGTCGTTAACGAAATGTTTTTCTTGAGATTTATCACCTTCTATTATAATTAGTGATCGTACGCAGCACCAGCCTCGTGCGGTTGCCTTAGTCCTACGAAAAGCGTGTAGTCCGGGGAGGGAGGGGCACATTCCCCAAAATTTTAAATAAAGGGTCTTTAACTTAAGAATCAAAATAAATATTAAGCCAAAGAACAATCAAAATACACCTTCAAGCAAAACCTATCACAGTCGAAAATCTCGCACCACTTTGTACCTTGGTAGCTTGAAAAAGCCAAAAAAGGTGAGGGGACGTCTCCTTCCTTTAGAACTCTCACAAGGCCGACGAAACTCTCTCGCAGAAGTGCTGACAAGTTTTAGTCTGGCTGCTGACCTGCATAAGAAACGAATCATTTACGTAGATTCGTATCAATAAAATAACTTCAACGCACGAAAACACTAGGGAGCTTGTATCATATCCCAATAAAACTCCCGGAAAGAATTCCTCATCTCTAAAAAATTAGGTTTTGACTTCTAAGAAGCACACGTGGTGAAAACGTGCAAACAGCTTTGCCATCGCGTTTGTTTGGGCTATGTAAAATTTCCAAATTAACCTTTCTCGATTATATTGAAAGGGTATTTCGCAATAAAGATCTTACAATGCCTAAGAGACATACTGTACCATTTTAAGCAATATGTTTGTAATTTTAGCGACTAGAAAATTAAAAGGAGTTGCTCCACTTAAGGTTTAAGGCACATCATAGATCATCCACCCGTCACACATCACGTCTGACTACAGTTACCCCAAAATGAAAGATAACCTTTTTGGGACTCAATAATACTTGGTTAGCCTTTGCACCATTTTTGTTCTTTGCCCTAGTGACCTTGACTTGATACTTAAGAACAGAATTAATTTTGGATAACTTTGTAATTTGTCATTGAAATTTGACATTGGTGATATGTTTGGGTACGTTTCTGCTTCGGTAAATTAAAAATTGCTTCATACTCATGGTAAAAATACAGAGTTATGAAATATTTCATATTGGGCCTTGTACCAACATTATAGAGAAAATATTAATTGTCTGATCAATTTTCGCAGGTTACAGTCACAGATTTCCCATCATGTACTTGGGATACTCAAAACCGAATTTTATTTACAAAAGAAAAAAAGTATTATATGCTAATGAGATAGAGGAGTTGTAACACTTGTTCCCTTACAATTCCCTGATAAGATGAGATTTTCACTGCCTGGTAAACTCAATATTTTTGGAACATCAACTTCGATTACAAGAAAGAGTTTTCAAACAAAAATGATATTGCAAAAGTAATTTGCGTTGGGAGATTAATCTACTTTACGCTTCAGAGTTTTAAAATAATCTCTTTAGGCACAGTGTTAACGGAGGGTTTCTGTGGAGATTCCTGTAGGGGTGTTCACATAATGGTCCTTTGAAGATAACATATACTTGCCTAAAATGATCATACAAAAAAGAAAAAAAGAATTGTTGGACGAAACTCTGGCTATTGCGATTGATTTGAAGATAACCCGTAGTATCTAGTAGGATGCTACTAAAAACGTATGTTAAATGTGTATTTGGGCATATATTCACTGAAAAAATCGAATACAACCGTATTTCTGAAAATTTAAAACAAAAACGATAAATAAAAAATTACAGAAGCTCCAATGAAGCTATGCACCTTGCCTGAGAAAGCGTAGGAGGTATATAAATATTCTGACCGCTGTAGCAATGGCTCAGTAAAGTTTTGCTTTGAAATACTCGTTTAAAATTCATCACATGTAATAAAATGATCATAGAATATCATTGACTTACTGGCTGGATTTAAAGGGTAAGGGCGGTCGCTCAAAATAGATCTTGTGCATTGACGACATACTGACGTCATGCTTTGAGCAGAACAATGTAGCACGTGACCACACACATTAAAACTCACCCTGCACATGTAGCAGACTATGCGCGTTTTTGACTGGTTGACAAATTAGCTGTCTGCATTTGTCTTTGTTGGTTTGTTTTTCCCCCAGAGGAGGTCTATTATAATGAAACAACAGTTAAACCGAACTTATCACTTCTCATTTCTTCTTCACTTCCAATTTCCTTCAATATATTTTAAGACTTAAAGACATATTCCAGTGACTTTTGGTTTGGATCTCTAAAGCAAGGCAAAACTATGCCATACAAAATGTTCCACAATATGTCCTCTACTAATTGGAGGAAAACCTTTCTCCTATTTCAAGATATCTCACTTTAAAGATTTATTAATTTTCTTGATAAATACCTCAAAATTTTCAACAAAGTCACAGAATGTTATGTAGTATGAGCACATTGCCTCCTTGGGCGGCCGCAGGTATGGGCAAGGGGGGGGGGGGCATAATTACAATCAGAAATTTGAAAAAAACGTACAAAAATCAAAGCAAAAACCCGAACAAAACGTGTTTTCCAAGTTTCTATGAGAAAAATAGGCTTTAGAAATGCCATTTCCGGCGATCTGGGAGGCATTTGGGGCTGAAATTTTCGCATGCTTTGTGTCAATTCATGGTGACTTGGAGGTTTTGCCCCTCCCGAGAAATTTTGCCCCCCTGACTTTTTTTCTGCGGACGCCCATGATTGCCTCCCTTTCCTTCTGTCATTCTTTCTTTATCATTGAATGTCCTGTTTGTCCTTGAAATTTTATAATGTTGGAATTTTTCACTATCTTTTCATGTAGATTTAGCATTACTCTTCACCATGGGTACCGTATATCAAACAATGCCGCGGAATCAGAGTTGCAAATAAATTTAATGCAATGGCAAATTAAAGTGTCGCGATGACGTAGCAGATTTCCCATAATGCATTAAATATTAAGAAATAAAAATGCATTACTTTAAATGCATTACTTTGAAACTTAGCATCCTCGGAACGCTTTATACTATAAAGATGCAGTTTTACTTTCTGAAACAGAAAATTTTTCTAATTTCTGCATATTTTGAAAAAAATGAATTGTGCCTTTACAATAAAAAAGATCTAGAAAATGTATGGTGGAGTAATTCTCAAGAGACATTCATGAAGTAGAACAGACGAATTTATTAGTTCAATTTGAAGTGACTACTTTCCCCCTTGGAAGAAAAATGGCAGTCCTCCATATTGAGTAAGTAGTATATCCTGTGGTACCTTTTTTGGAATAGCTACTTTCAATTGGGTAACAATATTTCTGTCAATTATTCGTTAATTTGAAGAAAATAACACGTTTCACTGTTTTTGCGTAGTTTTTGTTCATAAACATTTTACACGGTTAACAGAAGATTTGCAAAATTTACTGATATTCCAAACAATTTTGGGGTAACTGTTTATTTCCTTCAATGAATTGACTTCAAAACTAATCATAATTCCCCATTAAAAATAAAAAAGGAAAAGTCACGTACTAAAATTTGCCTCTTTCGACAAAGACCAAAGATACCTTTTTATTGATACCTTTACGTGTCTTTATGTTCATTCCCTTTAATGCAAAACATTACGATAAAATCCTTCTAACGTCTTCCATAGTTCTTTTAGAATACATTTTGTCATTTTGGAGCCAGATGAGGAAATTCTATATTCTAAATTGTATATTGCCCGTCTCATTACTTTGCCCGGCAAAATGCCTGTAAGTAGTACCGACACCATGAATAACTCAACGACAAACACCATCACCGCACCAGCAGCACCACTTCCACAAACACCCCGGCACCACCGTCATAAACACCACCATTTTCGTCGTTGTTGCCGTCGTCGCCATCGTCATCACCTTCCCAGCACAACTATAACCACCAACGAAAGCACTACCACTACCAACACCGCAAATCCTACCATCACCGACACCACAGCCATGGGCACCGCCATTATCAGCTGTGTACCAACCCCACTAGCAACAAAAGCACGGCCATCGCCATCAATACCACAGCCACTACCAATAAGAAGACCGTTTTGACTTATACTTCTAATACCACCAGCACCACAGCCATGGATACCACTATCAACCAGCAAGAACATACTACCGCCACCACTACCACTAACAACCCTATGGTCGTCGTACCACTATACTTCTCTCACCACCAGCACCACCAAACACAGGCACCGCCATGAACAGCAGCACTACCACTGCCAGTAACGGAAAAACACCGTCATCGCCATCACTACTATTATCGTTATCAACAGCAATACCGTCATCACCATCACTACAGCTACAACAATCAACACCACCACCATGGGCACCATCATCAACATCGGCGGCACCACTGCAGTAGCGACAGAAACACCTCAATCGATATTACTAAATACAATTACTACAATTATTATCGACATCAATACAGTTATCACCATCGCTGAAACTACCACAAACAGCACTACCACCACCATGGGCACCAACGTCAGCAGCTTAAGCAGGGGCGCACACTAGGTTTTTTTCTCAAGGGAGAGAGCATGCAGAAGGTTGAGTGATGGCCGACCTGTGGCCGACCTGTTCCTTACAGCTCCCTTCTTTGACAGGGTTTTTCTTTATTGTAAATTTCTTTGTATTTTTATTGCAAGATACACCAGCTGTGTTAAGGGAATAAAATCAAAAATTTGTGTCTGTTGAAAGGAATCTATTGCCATTTACGCTCCCTTTCGAAGATTTTTTTTTTTAAATTTTGGGTACTTTCAGGAGTCAAAATAAAAGAGCATCAGTGATCAGTATAGGCCTACGGGAGCATTTCAGTTTGGGGGTTTTCTTGACTGATAAACTGTACTTGCCATACAGCTAAGCGAAGCGTCGCAATCGGCTGACGCGACGCATACAGGAAATTTTGAGGAATCGGCCCCTCAAATCTCCAGAAATAGGTTATTCCAGACTTCAACGAAATGGTCTTAAATCTTTTCGGGGCAAAACTATATGACGGAATTGAAATACGCTTTTTTTCTGTTGTGACTCTTAGCTAAATTCAAGATCCGTTGAACTAATGGACAGATTGTTTATGTGACTGCCCAAACTCCTAACATCTTTTTCGTGATAAATGACAAACTATTGCTGACCGCACCTCAACACCCTCCGCTTCCTGCCCAGCCTCATACGTCGATGCCGGCCGAAGAGGTAAACTAAAAAAGGAATGGGCCCCTCCCCTTTGAAAATTTCGGGTAACGTAGGTGTTCTTACATGTAATACGGTACCACAGATGCTACCTATTGAAGAATAATTTGAAGTTTGACAAAGTTTGCGATTTTTTGGAATGAGAGCACTTGGAATCACTGAGTGGGCCATGGGTAATATTGCTCCTCTCCTTTGGAAATAATTTAGAAATTAGGTGTTCTTACATGCAATCTGTTACTACATATGCTTCCTTTAGACTAAAATTTGTGCCGATAAAAGTATGTACTTTTAGGATCTAAAAAGATATCCGTGAGGGGGGAATGACTCAATGCCCCCTACTTACGCAACTGAGCCTAAGTATAATGATCTGACAACTGGCAACTTTGTTTTACCTTTGGCCTGAAAGGCCCTATTTGATCTTTTTCGCAGCTTATTATCAAATGTTTAATCAATTAAAGAAAACTTGTCATCAAACGTAAGACTGTAAGATGTTAACTACCTTTTACTCTTGTTGCGTTTTTTTTTATCCCAAAAGCCAGACTTGCACAAATTTACAAATTTGCAGAAAATCATCGCAAGTTTCCTTCATTTCTCAATAAATTAGCAATGAAGTCATTCTTAAAATATTCAATTCCCTTTCAAGCCAACAGATTGCGGAATTTGAAATGTTCAATATAGTCTATATAATCTTCACGATCTTTCAAAACCTTTTGAAAGTCTAGAGTTTATGTTTCATTTGCTCGAGGAACACATTCCCCTGTAAGATTTATTTACTAGGCTTCAGTTGACTAAGACGTGAAAGCAAAGGAGAATAACTTAACCACCTTGGCGTTGGTGTGAATATTTCATTTGATTGATTAAATAAATGTTTTCATAAAAGATGTTGGTTTCCGACGTTGCGTCATATAATAGAAGTACTGATGGCAGGCCTATAGCATCCCTATTTTACGTTTATTTTATCAATTGTCATTGAAGGCTGAAGCATACATAAAACAAACAAACTGGTACCTTTCTTTATTCACTATATTGGTTAGTTGATGTATTAATTTAACAAGAATTGCTATGTAACTTATTATACTTAAACAAATGTCTTATTAAACCAATTCATTGTTTTCCCCTAATTGTTTTCAAAAATTGAATAAACTGTTATGACTTAACAGTACTTTTCATTACTTAATAATTAAATATGCAAGCCTCTTCACTCTTCTTTGTGCAAACGACATTCAGTCAGGGTTTAAAGACATAATTTCAGGGGAATAAATACGTATAAATGATACTTTCTGAGGACTTATATATTTTTGCCACCATCACTAATCTATATTCTTTACGTTTTTTTCGGAGGTCGAGGGAAGGGGGTTATGAAACATGAATAAATCAAGTTGATATGTTCTAAACGTCGGCCATTATCTGATTATGAGGTTTTCCACGCATGAATAAGGTGTCTCGTTTCATATTGCTTACATTCAAGTTGATTTTCGTAGTTGCAGAATATGTTTACACTACTTTGAAATGTTCTTTTCCGTAGGTTTTGGTTTAATAATCTGAAACATTGCAGTGCACATCTTTCGGTGGTAAACATTCTTAAAACACCTAGTCAAATGGGACACGAACCGGAATCTTGTCAAATATTTGACAAGATTTGTTTCAAAATTGACCAGACGGCTCAAAAATGACACTATTCGTTTCATTTTTGAGTCGAAACTAGTCAAAGTTTCGACAAGATTCCAATTCGTGACCCAATCGATTAGATTCTTTTCAAATTTGACTATTGGTAAGTTCGATTTTAGCGGCTCGAGCCAGCTCAACTGGCTCAGTTAACGATCGATCTTTCGGAAAAGTGATCCCAACGTGATCAAAATGTCACAACTCGAGCCGGCCTTCCGAGGTGGTCTAATTGAGCCATGTGAAGTATTTTAAGTCAGATATCGTCCAGTCAAGAAACTGGTTGAGCCAGTTGAGCCGGCTCGAGCCGCTAAATCAAACGCACCTTATGACGTTTTAGAGTGAATCGTGTCACCAGCAGATGTGCGTGAACTTAAGTCATCGCATTAGTGTATATTGCTTGATTTTATGAAGAGAAAATAGGGGCGAATATTATTGGATCTCACATAACCCATAGGGGTTTTAACGTCAGAAAACAGATTACTTACCATGGTTTAAGGAAAAATGCTTTCACCTCAATTTGATTCGGAAGATTTGTGCACCTTATTTTATGATTGGTCCACAATGGCGTAGCTAGGATATTTTACAGGGAGGTCGCGCAAAGCTCGGAAACTTCCCCAAAACTTTTCAGTTTCAGTATATTGTCACTGTCAGTGTATTTTCAAGGTCAAGGTGCATGTATTACATACAAAATAGGTAAATTTATGATAATAACAAGATTATCATGACGTCATGTAATGTTACCTAAGTTAATACATGGCCTACAAGATCGTGAAGCTGCCTATGTAAATAGGATTAAGACAATGTCATCATGGGCCCGTTGTCACCCCCATCCCCAGTGATTAGTTAGATTAATTTTCCGAACAGATTAAAAAGATTAATTTTCCGAACCAGTCATTTAAAAATAATGTATACATCATGCGTTTTCCAGGTTTGCAGGGTTATTATGTCTAGAAAACGGTTAGCTATTGTCTTTAGCTCCATCCATGGTTAAACACAGATTAAGATCAGTCTATAACCTGCCCGGTACTTGCTTGTAGGATGAGAGGCCATTAAATGCTTAAATTTAAACCAGGGCGCTGTCAACCAATAGGTTTGGAACTGGGCTGTTAAACCTCGCCTAACCTAAACCAGGGCGTTGTCAGCTTTAGTGACGGATGAGAGTGTCCTGCCAGGGAAAATTTCGCTAAAAAAGCCCCTAGATTGCAGGAAATGACACTCCCTGTGCCTCATTACTGCGTGCTTAGAATGCCATATTTTTCTTGTCCTGAAAAAATTTAAAGGAGACAATTTGTTAACAATATAAGGAAAAATTGGAAAGGCCTACCGGTATGTATTGCTGACAGACTTAAATCGAATATAAATATAATGATTGTGGAACGAAAACAAACGGAAATTTTGATGATTAAATGAGGGAATATTTCGTTCACGAGGCTATGATTATGTTACTATTTATAAGCAATGTATATTATCCAATAGTGCATCAAGTTGATGAACATAACATAAGCTCAACGATACGTAGGGGAATAGCTCGATGATGGTATCCTGTACTCCGGTCTTATACCCTGTCAGTTTTGCGAAGTATACGCTGAACTGATCAAAATACCCTGCATGTGTACCAGAGAACATTCACGCAGAGGGCATTTCTGCGGAATGCGAGTCAAGCGCGCTTCATGCTGCATTGACACAGGTGAGATCTGGGGAAATACGTTGCATGGAAATTCGAGTTATGCATGAGAAATGTTTTACGATTACTTACACTGAGGAAACTTTAAAAAATCGTCAACTTAGAAATTTCCCCAAATTCCACAAATTTCCCCAAATTCCACAAATTTCCCCAAATTCCACAAATTTCCCCAAAATATTTTCCAGGGGGAGGGCAACTTGCCACCTGCCCCCCATTGGCTACGCCACTGTTGGTCCTGGAGAGTGGTGTGGCACTTATACGATCCACTTCTTCTGAAGTCCCCCCGACTCTCTGGCAAAGAGCCGTTCGGTGGGCGAACGCAGCTTTATACCGCTTCCCGAAGAAGCTCAACGTCCACCGAAGAACGACAATTGACCAACCTTACGGCCCTCAGACCATTTACATCATTGGTGTGTCTTGTATTGCTTCATTCCCATTCTAGACTGGCTGGAAATAACAGCCAATACTACTAGGCTATTGCTACTTTTTACGATCCACTTTTGTGAAAACCGACGAAAATATTACACATTCGTCCAAAATGTAACAACTTCTGTCCAAAATGTAATAACGTGAAGATTCACATCAGACAGTATTGCAAGGCCCGGGTTCGATTCCCAGGTCGAATCATACCAAAGACTCTAAAAATGGAACCTACTGCCTTTGTGCGTAATGCTCCGCATGAGCTATGGAGTAGGGAAAACGAGCCAGTGAGCCACAAATGGAAAAAAGGCATTGGCCGGCTTGACTTGAACCAATAGGTTGGAAACAGACGTAAATGTCATAACTTTCACCAGACAAGGTCGGTTCAAACTGGGAATTGAACCATAATAATTCTCATTTCATTTTTGACACATGAAATATATATTTTCGGGGCGTATTCTTTGTGGTTATAAAAATCAAAATGACCTTCATGACGTTAATTCGGGTTTAAACTTGTTCCATTAAAATCAGCTTGGTCTAAGGCATCTAGAAAGCCCCCCCACACACACACATGCTTGCGTGTTCCGATGACACCATTTATTTTATTGAAAATCAAAATAGATGTACGAGGAAACTGTGATGGAAAAGAGGACGAGAATTTTTTATTGTAAATTTCTTTGTATTTTTGATTGCAAGATACACAAACTGTGCTAAGGTTCAAAATCATTTTTGTGAAGATTAAGATCAAAAAATTGAAATAAAAATATACTTTAAAGACACAAAGTGATACCCGGTTAAAAGGGTTAATGACATTATACATTCTCAAAGGCGATTGAAACGTTCTCTTCTACACATCCATTTAAAATGCCATGATGTAATAATGTGTCCATAAGGCTTACTCAAACGTTACTCAAACGTTTCTCAACTCTACCCTTGCCGCATGCCAAACTGGGGATATTGATTCCCCACCTCAACTGGTTCACTGACACAACCAATCAGTGGCTGTCTAGAATGTCTATGGGGAACTATAAACCAAGGATATGTTGAAGGAAAAGGCTTCACAAGCAAAGCGAGCACTCCTGTGTGTGAGATCCAAGGGCAAGCCCAAAGGGGGTCGATTGGGCGAAGTCCCCTAAAGCCCTAAGGTTTTAGCATCACTCTGGGTGAAAAATTAAATCTCAGCAGGGAACTGCTTTATTATTTATTTTTCGGTTGACCTAACCCCTAACTGACCTAATAGGGGCACTGGGCGGAAGGAAAAAGTATGAGGGGCAAATGCTTCTGCAGCGCCGTTACTGCGTTCGCTATACCATACTGAAAATGATTTTGCTGCAGGTTGTTTTACCAAATTTTCTTTTAGACGGTAAAAATTCAGAACCTTGACCTAGAATGAAGTCAAGCTGATTGAATTGACAACGCAGCATAACATGTAAAATGGCCGTTTTAACTTTGGTGAAATGCAAAGGTCATAAAATTTGGAAACACTTTATCTTAGGAAGATGAAGCTACTTTGTACGGTAACACCACGCACAGTGTGTTAAATAACTTTTTCACGTTGGGCTTAAAACGTTGGCATTGCAGTCAGGGATGTTTTACAATGCAGAGAGTTAGAGTCATGAATTCATAAGAAAATGAATAGTTTTGCGTTGATATTTTGTTGCAAAGATCGGGTCAGGACCGGATCCAGAAATATGTGAAAAGGGGGTAACCTGCGGTGATCCTGAGAGTCTTGGAGGGGGTAAAATACCGTTATAAGAATGCATTTTTCTATCAGAATAGGGATCGTACGCTTTCATGACTCTCCCCTGTATTACCGGCTCCATAGACTCCTTTTTGACGGATTGACGAGTGAGATTAGGGAGATCTACAGAAGGAAAAGATAATGTACACTCCATTGTCACAAATACATACCTATAGTCTCTTGTAAAGTTTCAAGGGTTTTCTGCAATAGACTGAGAGTGCTTAATTAATCGTCACTCCTAACAGGGTATGCATGTGATATTAGCCTCAATTACGACTTAAACAGCTTCAGGTAGCCCTGGACGAAGTTTTATCAGTCAAGAAGAAATAAAATACATGGATCGATTGCCTATCAAATGATAATCATAAAAATGAATTGAGTAATTATAAATTATCAATGTACTCTTTCAAGACTGGATTCCATTTGGTACTGATATGTTCCTTCATATTAAACGCCTAGGAGTTACTACTATGTATCTTGTTGATTTTAATAAATACCAAATCTTTGCTTCATGATATCAAAGGTCGAATTTTAACACAACACATGATTGTTGACAAAGAGACTGAATGCATAGCCCTATCATGAATTCAATGAGCCGCCCTCTCTTGATGACGTCATTGATGGAGGTAGAATGTCCTTAATGTCCACATTTGAGTCCATTTCTATGGCGGAGTCTAAAGAGATCACGCTCATTCTTCCATTTGGCACCGCTTTGACTTCCGGTTTCATTTGAACGGCATGAGATATGGTTTCAATTTTTCGAGCTGGTTGAACATTTTCTATTGTCAAGCTGGTCATACAGCAAAGATATCTAACAAATGAAGCTCGATATTGTTTATTCATGATCCCATAAATGATAGGGTTACACGCCGAGTTGATACATATAAGCCAACTTGATAAAGCATAAAAACCGTCCGGAATAGTTTCTTCGCCTCCACATATGACGACTAGTATTATTATTACGAAAGGTAACCAACAAAATACAAAGGTACCAATTACCACTAAAATTGTCATAGCGGCTTTGGTTTCACGTTTAAACCGTTTCGCTCTTGACGATGTTCGACTGGAACTTACAGAGATCCCTTGTTCCGTCACGGCACCGACACGGTGAAACAACAGACTGGAGTCGACTTCTAAGACAGCGACACGTCTTTGTTGGTCACGTGCAGTTTTTAATATATGGTAATAACAATATCCCATGATGACGAGAGGTACGCAAAATGTAGACAAAAGAACTATTGTTGAGAAACTAATACTGTAATCCCAGTCCACGGTGCAAAGATGTTGGGGTGGAACAGCCTGATACTGGGACCATCCGGTCAGCGGAAGCAGAGAAATAATTACAGCTTGAGCCCATGTCCAAGTCAATAGAGCCGTCACTTTTGTTGTGGTAATGTAAGTCTCATAATGTAAGGAATGAATTATTAAATGATATCTGTCGATTGCAATACATCCTAGTGTTAATATGCTAGCGGCACACGCGATGGTCATCAGTGCCCCGACGAATTCACAATACCAGTTATGATAGGTCCACTTAACGTAAACCACTGTTACAAACATAAACGAAAAACTACTTATTGCTGTCAGTAGATCAGCAATAGCTAAACTACCAACGAAAACAGAAGTCCTTGTCTGCAGTTTCTTATCCCTGGCTATTGTGGCCAGTATTAAAACATTCCCGGCTATACTGATAAGAAGAATTATAAAGAGGGTGCATCCTTTCAAAATCTGAACTCCAGGGTTGCTCTGATACAGCGGAGATGGGGTAGTTTTGGGAGAATTAGCTCTTTCGTGAAAAACGCTTAAAAGGTCCGTTGGAGGATCATTGGACCATTCTTTGAGATTTTCAGAAGCGGTTTGTGCTGCCATCTTGTAAATTCACAAGTAAGTCCTGTGTAAATTTTGATCCTGCAAATTTTCTGAAAGGTTAACTTAATACAGTTCGTCAACGTTGCGAAGGAAGAAGGCGAAGAAAAATAACATTTAACGAAATGTTGAAATGCTTCTAGACAGCAGTATTGATGTAACTTTACCGAGGATATCTTGAAACATTCATGTATATAAATGTCAATAAATGTATCAAGGTCTTGTAGCAAACTTTTTGTCGAATGTTACAAACGATGAAGAAACGTCCAAAATTGGTCGTATACTAGTTGAGATATTAAAAACGTTCCGACTGGGTAATTGTCATTAAAGTGGACACTCTGGTTTCTTGATGAGTCGATGAGACCAGTACATATCTCCAGAAAATAAAACATACTTTTCCAAGTAGTGAAGCTCATTATTCATTGCACATGTATTGGAGACCACTGAAAGTCACCAAATAGCTTAGAAACAGCTGTCTTAACGTCCTTCGTAAATTTTGGAAAATTTTTGGAGGGTCACAAAATGTCTGGCAGACTACATTTTACTTGCAGAAAATTCTGGTCGTCGTTGTTGTTTGTCCTCTCTCTCTCTTAGTCTTCAAATTGTAAATTTAAAGATTTTACTGGCAGAAGTAGGTATGGTAAGTTCTATTGATGAACAATCCTGTAAAAAAAGGTGTTTTTTTCTGGATTCAGCACTTTTGGAGTAAAAACAAACGATTCGGAGGTTATCTGCATTTCGTCATTTATGAAATGTTTAAGTCTCCAGTTGACTTTTAAAAACCATTACAAGATATTGTAGAACGAAGTAAGTTCTTCAGCTGACGACAGACTTACAACTCCTATCAACGGTAAGGAGATGATAAGTCAACCACTTGAAGAGATTTTCTTTGCCGGAGATGAAAGTTAATTTCCATGGTAACCTCTCGATGACGAAATAAAGAACAGTTTTAGTCAAGACTTCCTCCTATTTGCTTGTAGTCTACTACTGCGTCATATATTTTTATCGGAATGAAGGATATTGCAAACTGGCGTTTCAACCCTAAGCAACAACTCAGTGGACGGTTCGCTTCCAATTAACTTTGCCACTTAAGTCTGTAAATAATTAGCCCACTGTTATAGTCTTGGTTTGGAATTAAAAGAGAAGAATCAGTTGCTGGTGTTGGCGCTCTTCAAATATGTATGTGGATATCATTACAAAATGAACAACTTTGAAGTCAGTTTAGGAATATAGAATTTTATTTCTATTTATAAGTACGTTTGGTATACGTGAGCAGATTAATTACGCAAAGAAGGCTTTATTTTTGCTTCACGAATAAACGGTTCAATCTGCAACTTCCTTTAGGTTTAGTTAATGCTTAAACTTTTTTTATCAATTAGTCTCAGGTTGTGGAATATGGAGGTTTGAAGATTAAGAACAAATTGAAGCTTTGCATTTGAAATTTTGTCAGCAGATACACCAACTAAAGAAAAGGACCCCAAACTGAATGATATATGGGCGAGGTGGGTAGACACAAAATAGTAAAAACAAAACATAAATGGTACAAAATGATACATTTGAGGACAGGGTGGTCTCTTTTTGGATGTAAAATTGTGAACAGTGATCTGAGGTGAACTGGGCAGAGTGATTTTATTGGGGACATTGCTAGGCTCCACTCATGGCGCCGGAGGTGCCACCAAGCGCGAAGGTCAACGGGTTTTTAGGGCCCCTGGTGGGGTCCATGGGTAAAGCCTCGGTGGGGTTCAGGGGGCGAAGCCCCCGGAAGCTCCAGGGTTTAGAGTGTTTGTGAGGCATTCAAGACGTTATTTAAGGGTAATTTTGTTGACTTAACACTGGTCTAAAAATTTACCTCCAGGGTAACTTCAAGTAAGACATGTCGGTAAAAAACCACTGATTCAAATACCAAGAGCGGATCCGGCTGACATTTTGAAAAAGGGGAAGATGATCTATAGAGAAAGAAGTTGATGGGCACTTCAATGTGAGCATTGGTGGGGGTCTAGGGGGAAGTCCCTGGAAAGTCCTGCGTTTTTAGCGTGTTTGTAAGATTTAAAAGTTTTTTTTAAGGGTTGTCTTTACACTGGTCTAAAAATTACTTACAGGGCAATTTCGAGTAAGAAACTTTTGCTAAAAACACTAAGTGAAAAAACACTTAGTGAAACTACTTTCAAGATCCGGCTAACTTTTTCACGAAGGTTAGCTGCACTAAAAAGAGAAAGAAAAGGCAGTTTATGGACAATTAGATGTGATCCTCTGAAGGGAAGGAAAAATGTAGCCTTGTAGGCCTAATCCTGCTTGAAGGCGGTTACCTGAGCTGTGGGTCACCTTCAACTGACGTAGTCGGAAGTGTGAAGAAAATGAAAAAAAAAAAAAAAAACGCAAACCCTCAAATGGCATTTCCAAGGTTTTTTGCGATGTTTTTATTTGGAAAAAATTTATAGTTGTGTTCGTTTGAAACCGTTATGCCGTATATATCTGAAGGACGTTCTTCAGACCGTCCATTACCTACGTAGCAGGCTGTTCGGCATGCATATTCCTTGTTCAGTCATATTTCTGGTTTGGAAGCTGAGAATCTGAGAAAATAGAGTCCGCTCCGCGCGGTTACGATCCTGGAAGGTAGTGGAGATGTTCCAACACATCGCAGTGTATTTATATCTCGCAACTTCTATTTTCAAATCCATGTGGATCGGAATGCCTCTTACTAGAGTTGGGAAGTCCGATAGAGGCTTTGAATAAAAAGTTGACTCTGTAAGCCACTGTCCACATCTAGTGAGGATGTGTTGTCCATGGCCCCTGATGGGATCAAGGGGGCAGTTATCCACTGCAGGCCGGACACTCATAACCATGCACGATAAAATATTATGTGCATGCAGTAAAAGTTTGGTACTGTTGTATCCACCAGAAGTGTCACCAACAGAAGTCGACAACAAGGCTCGCGGAAACATTCAACGGGGTGAAATGGAATATGCACCGAGTTTATAATTCTCTCACGTTTACTCCCAGTCCCCTTTTCGAAATATCTCGATACCGCTCCTGTTAAGCAAAATCTGATAATTTGCTGAAGGTCTAATATAACTCTTAGGAAAGAGGGCTTCCAAAGGAAGGGTACATACGTTGTGAAGAATGGACAAGACGTTTTTATTCACTTTTGCACTTTCAAGTTTGTTTCAAATTAAGGAAAAAACAAACAAACAATTGACATAAACCCTGAAATGCTGTTTGTTAAATCGGAAATCTTGGAGGGAGGAAGGTAAGGTGCTTAAGTAGCCCTTGGGTTGAGAAACTAGGTTAGAATGGCATTTTAAAGATTAATATTAAGGTTTGGATTATGTTTAGTCACACATGTATTTTACTTTTAAGCACTTCCTATGGGAACGTCCAGAAACGTTGCCTCTGGAACTTGGACCAGGTGGGATGACACGTGGGAAAGGATCCCGGAGAGGGGCAATTGAGAATTTATACGCTTCTGGTCTACACTTGGTGGGGCAGCCATCAGTATACTTATAGCGAAAAGAATACTTGGAATCTCATGTGGCACTTTTCTTGTCTTGTATAAATGTAGATAGATACGGTAATGAAGCATCGGCAGGGGTGGATCAATTCACAAATCTATTCGTATTTTCGTAAAGAAGTACCGTATGTATTGGAAAAAAGGTAGAACTTAAATGTAATTGGCTTTGATTGGACTTTTTATTTTCATCACCGTAACCTATTCAAATCTTTTTTGACTTTTTGCACAGTATTGTCTCTGGAACTTGTGACGAAACTGAAAAAATGTAACTAAATTTTTATAGGTGTAAGTTCCCACTAAAGGAAAAAAGAAGATACCAAGTTTGCATCTTTGGGGTGCATGTGCAGAGACATCATTTGGTAAAATGCGTTCTATTAACACCAACCGGTACTTGATTCATCACAGAAAAATGGCTTTATCGGGAGAAGAAACGTGGGAGTGCTAATATACTTCGAAGAACGAGTCCCTGTTATAACATATGAAGTGTACTTGAAATATTCACCCATCTGAGCTTAAAGAAAATCCTTCAACTGATGGCGCTATATGAGTTTCAATTTTGCTTCTTCAATTATTCTCATTAATCTTAGAGCGTCAAGAAGTATAATACCGTCAGATAAAATATATAACTGCAGATGTAGAGTCTTCAAATTTTGGAAAGAAATAACTTAATTAACTGATCGAATGAAAACCATGGTTGGCTTTGGTTATACCGGTGAGGATTGTATGTAGTGTCAGGGATGGTGGAAAAGGTACCGTACTGGTGACTCAGACTATAAGGTTATGGAAGTTGACTCGAGAGACTTAATATGCCGCACTCCTGTGAGACAAACTAAATTTCGCTCTTGCAAAGAATGACAAATCAAGGAAAATATTTCCTAAAAAGATAGGTTTTCAAATAATCCTCTTAAAGAATTAATGCAAGACGAGTACAGTACCTAATATAGACCGGTTGGGCATTCCAAAGCTTCGGAGTAGCTACGCTAAAAATTATCCGCAAAAGAACTACGGTTGGTGAAAGGACATTCTCCAAAGTCCTCCCGACCCTCTGGAAAAGGGGCGTTTTGGCGAAACCAAACTTTAAACTGCTTCCCGAAGCAGCTGTTCGTCCATTGAAGGACAACATTTGACCAACTTCACGGTCCTCAGATAGCTAACATCATTGGTCTGTCGTGTATGGCTCCATTCTAGACTGGAGGAAAAAATTGATAGTACACATGAGCTTAGCTAAAGGGCCGAGATTCTCCGAGAACAGGTGAAAGGAAATTTAAGAAGTAAACTCTCTGAAGATCTAGAAGAGTAAAAAGAGGCTTTTAATTCACACAATCTAGGCAAGTAAGTTGGTTCTACGTTGTGAAGACATCTACAACTCTACACAGAACCTCCGTCTTTTATGAGCGATGTAGAATCCGGCTCGTGCGCACTGTTTAACAAAGTGTTTCTTGATTGGCTTGATTGTATTGTAACGATTGTATATAAATTTGCTTATTACATTGGATGTTGCTTAACATTAATCATGCCGGATTAATTCTTTTTAAAATGTTGATTTCCAAACTTCAACTTTCCATTTCTTAAGTAAGGTATATCATATTTCAAACCTCACCCGGAAGTGCAATAACATCAATGCTTCAAGAATTTAGCCTATCCTATTTGGGTTGAAAAAATAGTGGATTGGACATCTCTGTAAACATGGCCCAGTCATTGAAAGTTTAAATAAAGACCATATACAGGAATGGTAAGCGTTCTTTTATACATGGTTCCAAGTTGACCGCAGTGATAGACCATATTTCTGAAGTAGTCACTTCGGTTTGTCAACGAGAAGGTTATACCCGTACAAAACAGTATCACATGGTTGATCTAAGAGGACGGTGGTTGTACCACAAACGATGCAAAGGGAGATTTTACCTCGCCAGACAAAGTTAAAATTGCACTGAACGTGTCGATGACTTTTCAAGCTGTAATTTAGTGTCGAAACTAGAGAAGGCAGGAGCGAGAGCCTTCAGTCACAGGCCTTGTTACCCGCTTGCCCCCAAATGAAATTCGAAGGTAAAAATATATTGGGCAAACTGTGTTTAAGGCAAAAACGTCAAAACCTAGCCTTAAAAGTATGGCTGTCTAGTATAAAGAGAGAAAGTGCGGTTTCGTGTAATATGTGAAGCAGTTTAGCTAAAACTTTCTGTGTACCGGTACGCTAAAATCTACTTATTAAAAACAATAATGGACGGGGAAATGTTAAGCGCAACTCCACAATTTTTGACAGTTTTGCAAGGAAGAAACATTTCAATATTTATTTCGGTGACGACCTCGCATACAAACTCATTTTCCAGTGATTAATATTGCATTTCATCTAATGGCAGTGGTACATTTTTCTCTTAATTTTCTGACCACTTTACTGAATTTTATTGAATTTTGGTTTCTAGTAATGATCAGTAAACTGTAAAAGATGAGGGGATAAACATGCATTAACTTTAACTTACTTTTCTGACTACATGATTTTTACAGACCGCGTGTATGGTCTAACAGTAGAGCATATTTACCTCTCGCGCGTAAGGCCCGGGTTTAATTCCCGGGTCAAGTTCTACCGAAGACACTAAAAATGGAACCTACTCTGTGCGTGATGCTCCGCATAAGCAATGGTGTAGCGAAAACAAGCCAGTGAGCTAAAACTGGAGATAAAAGGCATTGGCTGGCTCGACTTGAACCAGTAGGTTGAAAAATGGGTCGTAAAACCCAATTTAACTAAATAACTATAGATTTTTACAAGGAAGTTGTAGAAAATTACAGCAATGAGTAAATCAATAGAAGCAATGTCAGACGAAGCAGAAAAACTAAAATCAGAGCTAAATAACTTAGAACAATATTCTCGAAGAAACTGCATTCGTGTGTTTGATCGAATACC
The DNA here is from genome assembly GCA_037179385.1 of Holothuria scabra. Lineage (NCBI taxonomy): Eukaryota > Metazoa > Echinodermata > Holothuroidea > Aspidochirotida > Holothuriidae > Holothuria > Holothuria scabra. The sequence goes on along the minus strand of CM074192.1, from coordinate 4,552,402 downwards.
AGAAGCAGATAAAAATGAAGATACGACAGCTGTTGTCCTAAAACTTGGAAAGGATAAGTTGGGAATCAACACCACCCTCCAATCGACAGATCGCTCCCATCGAGTCGGTGCCCAAAGAAACAACTCACCCAAGGGCATCATAGTTAAATTCACCTCGTACAACGTAAGGGCTGAATTCATTCGGAACAGGAGGAAGTTAAAAGGCAGTGGTATTGTCATACGGGAGGATCTTACCCTCCAGAACCAACGCCTGCTGAAGGCTACTAACGATAAACCTTCCATCAAGAACGCTTGGACCATTGACGGCAAAGTGTACGCTCTTGAACAGAAAAACGGAAAAAATGTCATCCACAAAATCAAAAACCTGTCTGACCTGCAGAACTTTACCTAAGGAAGTTGAAATTATGACGTATCACTTTAACAGTTTCCTGGAACAAAACTCTTCAGGACTAATTGCTTTAACCTGCTTTAAATCTCTTTTTGTATGTGTCCGAGTTTCACGTATACTTTGTGTATAAGCCCGGCCAAGTCAACTGCTTTCTGGCTATGAGTCTTTAACCTAATCGTAAGTAAGCCAGTTACTCTGGTCTGCTCTGTCCTTCGGGATTGTCTGGACGACTTAATACTTCTTATCTAGGCCTATATTATCTTTATTGTTGTTGATTTTGTTGTTTTGTTACGTATGTCCACTTGTAATGCCTCAAACCCTACTTCAAATTGTGTTTGTAATCAATGCTTAGCTAATACTCTTCCATTTAGCAGCGTTCCGTGTATCAATAGCGATACAGATGAAACGAATAGTGAACGGTTCTTAAACGCCAATTTAAAGCTCACGGATGACGTCATCCCATGAAATTATTATGACACTGATGGCTTTAGTTCTCTTAGAAATGACGGTTTTAATCTGTTTCACCTAAATAGCCGTAGCTTGAATAAAAATTTTAACAAAATATCAGATTACTTATCAATTCTTACGCATAATTTTTCAATTATAGGGTTTTCCGAAACTTGGTTCGGAAACCAGTTATCACCTCTTATTAATTTTGACAACTACACATTGTTTGAAAATCATCGTAAGGAAAGGAGGGGTGGCGGAGTCTGTATATTTGTGAGAAACGACTTTAGCATTAAAAGTCGTGATGATCTCTCTATCTTTAATGATTCATTTGAAAGCCTTTTTGTTGAAATAAGTAATCCCTATACAAGAAGAAAAAATATTGTTGGGATCATTTACAGGCCACCAAGTGCAAACTTAGTGTTATTTTACGAGCATTTTGACTCTGTTTTAAATGCAATAAGTGACGAAAACAAAGGTTGTTATATAATGGGTGACTATAATATTAATCTCCTAGATGATAATGATTCTTTTATTAACCATATTGCCTCTTACAACTTCATACCAACCATCACCAAACCCACTCGTGTAAGCAATAACTCTATTTCTCTTATAGACAACATTATAACCAATACGTTGAGTTTGGGTGGTCAAAGCAGCAAGAACAGTGAATCGGGAATCTTGCTCACCGACTTGACCGATCCTTTCCCGGTATTTTTAAACATTAGTTCTACTTGGTGCATACAGACACAGGATTATGTATTTAAACGTAACTTCTCCCAGGACAATATTGATTCATTTCTGCTTATACTTTCAAGAACAAGTTGGGATCATGTCTTTGAAGATCAGGACGCGAATTCTTCTTACAACTCATTCTTTCGTACATTCAGTGTTTTATACGAAAGTGCTTCCCTGTGAATAAACGTAAATTGCACCAAAAAATAAAAGGAAACCTTGGATCTCCTCTGGAATTGTCAAGTCAATAAAAACAAAAACCAAACTTTTCAAAACTAAACTCAAATGTCCTACGGAAACAAATATTTTGATTTACCATAATTACAGAAACAAATTAAATCATGTAATTCGTGTATCTAAGAAAAATATTATACTAGGAGATTCACTACCTGCAAGAATGATCTTAAAAAGACATGGTCCTCCATCAATGATGTTATCAATATGAATAAGAAGAGATCGATTTATCCTGAGTATTATGTACGTAGTGGTGTTAAGCTAACTGAACAAGGTGATATTGCCAATGGCCTGAATGATTACTTCGTTAATGTTGGACCCTCACTTGCTCAGAATATTAATTCTTCTTCATCATTCTCGGACTTCTTGCACAAAACTAGTACCCACACGGATTCTTCGGCCTTTGCCCTTCCTATTACTGAAGATGAAGTGGTGGAGGTGGCATACATATGTCTTAAGCCTGGAAAATCAGCTGGTTATGATGATATTAGTCCCTCTATTGTAAAGAGGGCGATTTCGTATATAACCAAGCCTCTTACTCATATTTTTAATGTTTCTTTATCTAGCGCCAAATTTCCCGACCAGCTTAAAATGGCAAAAGTAATTCCAGTCTTTAAGAAAGGTGACTCAAATACCTTTTCTAATTATCGTCCTATCTCTGTTCTACCGTGCTTCTCAAAGCTACTTGAGCGTCTCATTTATAACCGTATTGTAAAATTTCTTGATAAACATAATATTCTTTTCAAACATCAGTATGGATTCCGCTCTGGAACTTCCACAGAAATGGCACTTTCTGAAGCAGTTGAAAAACTAAAAAATTCAATGAGTAAAAAACTAACAACAGCCGGCATTTTCCTTGACTTGTCCAAAGCGTTCGACACTATCGACCACAATATCCTCTGTCATAAGCTAAAATATTGCGGTATCCGTGGGATTTTTTTGTCCCGGTTTAAAAGTTATTTAATGAACAGACAGCAATTTGTGATTCTAAATGGTTACAGCTCTAACATACGAACGATTACCTGCGGTGTCCCACAAGGTTCCATCCTTGGTCCACTCGATCCTTTTTATCATTTATGTTAACGACATCGGTAGTCTCTCATCCAATGCTTCTGTCGTGCTATTTGCTGATGACACAAATATTTTCTTTAGTGATAATGATGTAAACAAACTTCAACGTATTATTACCAATGAACTCATTGTGTACACTAACTGGTTCGCGGCTAATAAGCTGTCACTTAATATAGATAAAACTAATTACATCATTTTCAATGAAAAGAGTAATATAAGTAACTTTAGTATTAAAATCAATGGTTCTTATTTGAAGAGAGTTGACTGTGTAAAGTTCCTAGGGGTTTACATCGATTCCAAGCTTTCATGGAATGAGCATATCAATCATGTTTCAAACCAAGTAGCAAAGGGGGTAGGGGTCCTATCACAGTTAAAACACATTTTACCAAAGCATGTTCTAAGGTCTTTGTATCAAACGTTAATTATACCACATCTGTCATATTGTTGCATAATCTGGTCAGGCGCTAGTCATTAGTATTTAAATAAATTGATAGTTCTTCAAAAGAGAGCTATAAGACATATTACTTTTTCGGGTTACTATGATCATACCAATTTTTTGTTCAAGTCTCTTAATTTACTCAAATTCACGGACCTCATTAGACTGAATATAGCCAAGTTTGTGTATCGCTCTCTACGGAATCAATTGCCACCTTCTCTAAAAGATTTTTTCGTCCCTAATTCTGCAATTCATGAACACTGTACTAGACAATCAGATTACTTGCATATCCCCAGCTGTAGATCAACCTTTTTAATGAAAGGATTACACTACCGTGCAGCCACCTTGTGGAATTCTATTCCAGTTACACTGAAGCGCAAACCGTCTATTTTTAGTTTTAAGAGGAACCTTAAAAATTATTTCATCGGAATGTATTAAAAAAAAAAAAAAAAAAAAATCCTTTCCTTCTATTTTTTTACCATTTAGGTAGTATTGGACTTGGCTCCTATGTAGGGTCTTGAGGTATGGTTTGGTGTTAGTAGGTGGTGGGGGGGGGGGGGGTGTAGGTGGGGTGGGAGAGGGTGTGTGGTATGGGACTATGGGTGGTTGTTCTAGGTATTAGATTGTTGTGCCGTCTGCACTTAGTGTTACCAACATTTGTTCCCTTATTCGGCACTCTTTTGTTTGCGACTAAGTATCTTAAGTTGTTTTGTTTTTGTACTTTACACTTTTTCTTTCAAGGGAGTGTTCTGACTTTAATGTTAAGCCCCCAAGGGTTTTGTAGCTCACTTCCTTTCGCTACTCTGTCTATTCTATATTGTTACTATGTAACTGTTATATTATGTAATATTGTACATTGTAGTGAAAAAACAAATAAATGAAATGAAATGAATGAAAATAACGGACTTATTTAAAATTTCTTAGTTAAATGCTGCGCAACAGTTTTTTCATAAAGGAGAAATCATAGTTTGTTTTTACAATTTTTTACACAACTTTAATTCTGCACCACATTTGTACATTGACTTAGAACCAGTGGCGGATCAAGGAATTTGCAGTGGGGGGGGGGGTCTGCATGTGGATGGAACATCAAATGTACACTTAGCGAAGCGCCACGATATATATGGCTGTTGCTTAGTCTCCGATGCCTATTAGAATTCAGGAAATGGGAAATGGGGGTGGTAGGCAGGCATTCAAATTTTACCCTATCTTTAAGTGTGATTAGCACTCTACTAGGGGCGTAATTTGCAGCGCGCGGAGCGCACTGAAATTTTCGCCCTTTTCCAAATATGAAGTTTGCATTACAAAAAAGTTTGGATGCTGGGTTTCCTGCAAGGAAATTTTAACAGTTGGGGGATTACTGAAGAATTCACATTTTCTATCGGCAAATCTGAGGTTGGGCGGCGAACAGAGATCGTTGTTGCTGCATAATGTTAGCCAACGCCTACGTAATGAGGCTCTCCGACGAAATGTTTTGAGCTTATATTGAAGAAAGTGTGGAATTTTATGAAAGAAAATTTATGAAAATAGCAGTGTTTACAGTAAACGGTGTCACTTGGTGATCTGGTGTCGCAAATGTAGGTAATTTCCCATTTTGTCACTTCCAGAGTTCGGAAAAGTTTACCAAAGTGAATGTATGAGCGAGCACTTCTGCTAAGGTATTGCAATTTGCGGCGCGCGAAGCGCGCGGAAAATTTTGCTTTTTTTTAATCAAATAATGACGAATATGGAGCTTTTATTAGAGAGAATTGATTGGGAATTTCTTTACTTCATGAGTTGTCAAAAGCACACAGTAGACTGGTCTAACAATTGGCAAATTTCCGAATTCTTCATTTTCAGAGCCCCTGCCCCTCTTGGGTGTCTAAGAAAAGGGGGCCGAGATACAATATGGTGCTAAATGTTTCAATATTTTGAGACACTATGAAACTCCCACGCTTTCAAAACATGGTCTTGAATGTGTGGGTAATCATTACTTCAACGGACTATGCAGTCAATGTGAATTTAAATCCGGATGTACTCTATTACCGTTACACGGTTTTAGGCTATGTCATGTGTAAACTGTACGTAGTGTCATGTAGTATGGTGCACTCTCCATGAACGGCATCTTGTTGGAACTCCATCTTGTTGTTTAAGGGCAACTCTCACTCCCTTTTGTCCTACATTCTCAGGGCCCTTCCTGTTTCCCGTCACTTGTTACCGGTGAACGTGGCAAACTACCTCGCCCGTATTTTCAAGGTGTGGCCAATTTCACCCTCTAAAGCCTCCTCATTGGTCATTTTTTAGATCAGCACATTCCTTAATATTTACTTAATGTGGTGCGTCACAACTTTTAACCAATCAGGGGATTGACTGTGCTCTGATCTCCCCGAGACATGAAAGCTCAGAGCTTGCAAGTTTTTGTCACACTCATACACTGGTGCAGCAGACCTCAGACGACGAGTACCTTAGGCAATCTGTATATAGTTAAATTGTAATAAATCTTTTTTGCCGGCTGTTAATCGAACGGAAAAAACCGTCAATCATCTTGAATCAGAACTAAATCTTCTTCTTATCTATTTATTCATATCTCAACTCGTATCGCCTACACACTCTGCAACATCCCCGTACAAGCCTTCTTGTCAACGATTGGCCCATTTTCCGACTGTAGTCGTAGCCCCACGTATTGACATAGACACACATGCAATGTAACAAACAGCGTTACCAACGGCAGTTGGCGGAAAACGCTAGATTTATCATTCGACATTGCGCAATGTCTAAAGAAAACGGGAATTTAACAAATGATACGGAAGATAGATACATTATAATTTACATTTTTCTTTTTTTTTTAAGAATATGACACAAAAATACGATAATCAAATATATAACAACTATATCACTGTATTTTTAAAATTAGGCCTATAGGCTACAATTAGCCTGGCTATCTATACAATTTTTACCATCCCGGTGTGGGGGGGGGGGTATGCATCCATTTTACCATCCATTTTACATCCATGTATCCATTTTACAGTAATTAACACAAAATGAAAACTTTTAAGACATCTCAAATTTTCTATATTCTGGAAAACAATCACTTCAAAGAGGAAAACAAGGTACTGAAAGTGTCTGGAACAAAAGGCTAATATTCTCTGCCAATCTCTGATTGCCCTTTGAAGTATTGTTCATTCAATAGGCTACTTCAAAATATCACCTTCACAAAATTTCAATTTCTCTCCAAATAGTTTTGCCTTGCATGGGATTTTTAAGAGTGAAAATGACTATGGTCCATGTGAAAATATTTTTTTGAGGCAGAGGAAGGGCAGACTAGGTGCCAATTGTGTCCTGAAGTCCTGAAGTCGAAGAATATAATCCAGAGAAAGTGTCTGATTCCGGAAGTCTGAAATATGAGGAAATTATAACATAACTTAAGTAAATTCAACGTAGCGTCTAAAACTGTCCAGCTTTAAATTGCTATACGGTTGGCTGTCAAACAAACCGGAAATGTCATGTAAGATAATTTAAGACATGTCCGTAAATTCGTAATGGAAAATGGTGGGGACGATGGTCTGTTACTTACTACTGTCTGTTAACTGTCTGTCTTTAAACTGATGCCGTACGATTTCTATCAAATGAAAAAAAATATCCTGTTCCTGAATTGGTATAAGACATGTGAACAGATATAAGTCTTGGATATTGGTGTCTAGTTTTCAGATACCTTCTTATCGGAATGCGGCCATAGGTTTATGTGTAGAATTGCCAGCTGCGTGAAATTGTTTGGCAATGATACCTCACGATTTCCAGATATTATACTCAATGATGTATGGCACGCCAAAAGGCTCACCAAATATGATGATGTTCTAAAAATACACGTTCCTGTACTAAACTTACACGTTCATGTACCAAAAATATACGATGATGTACTAACTTCATGCGATCATGATATAAATTAACACCATCGTGTACTAAAACCATAAGTTCATCTTGTTAAATGTTAAGATGTACATGTAAAATCACACGTTGTACATCTAAAAACACACGTTGTTCATGTAAAAACGTAAGATCATCATGTTATTATTGTCTCTTCCGCACGCCATACAGAGTGAGCCTTTCGGCGTACCAGAAGTCCGCCAAAAGGCTCACCGACATGCGATGTAGGCCTAGTGAAAGCACACGCATATGGCAAGCTAAATGTGTAATAATTCGATAAACTGAGTTTTTCGCCGATAAACTCGGTTTTTCGATCGAAAAACTGAGTTTATCGCGAAAAACTCTGTTTATCGACCGAAAAACACAGTTTTTCGATAAACTTTGTTTATCAGGCGAAAAACACAGTTTTTCGATAAACTTTGTTTATCAGGCGAAAAACACAGTTTTTCGATAAACACGGTTTTTCGATAAACTCAGTTTATCGAGCGAAAAACTCTGTTTTTCGAAAAACTCTGTTTATCGACCGAAAAACACAGTTTTTCGATAAACACGGTCTTACGATAAACTCAGTTTATCAATCACGTGTTTGATAAACTACGTTTATCAATTACGTGCTTCCCGTCAGTGTATGGAACCCAAAAAGGGCAAATATTGTCGACAGCGGTTACGGGGTGATTTGTATCTATGCCTTCTTAAGTAGTAACGGCAGCTTTTAGTAGTGAAGATGGGGTTTGAAGTAGTAATCCTCTGGCAGCGGATTATTATTACCATCTGCCCAGTTTGTCTGCGTCCATGGACACTCTGTTTCATGTTTTACCGTCAGCTAAAAGTGTCTGCACGATAACAGTTCCATGCGCCATACATACGCGTTTACATTTGCTGTAAACTTGAAACTGAGTACATTTTGTATTCCGACGTTTGCGAAAGAAGTTTGCTTTTCTGACTATATGCAGTTAAGCATTACCAAACCTCCTTTAAAATTCAAGGACAAACTGCAATTTTTAATGTTTATGTGAGGCATATTCAGTGTTATTTATACATATATAGTTGCTGTTTCAAATGAAGCCAATCAACCAAAATGTCCATAAAAGTGTTATTTTCGGCGCGCTACTCGCGCAGTCATCTATTACTCTTGTTGTTCTATCAGAGGCTTCACATCGAACAAATTATAATTATTGCAAAACTCGACAGAAAACACTACCACTCTCCCCTGCCATCAATTCCGATGCATCTTAAAGAACTAGAGCCCTATGGTTAGACCAAACTATGTATTTTTTTTTAAAGAGAGACAGATTGAGATATCGTGGTCTGTTTAGTGCGTATTCAGTGTCATTTACAGACAGTTAATTCTTCGTTGTGGTGCACAAAATTGTGTTCCGGTGCTTCGCCCCCTGATTCCCTACATCGGGTAATTACTGAAATGGGCCCCGAGGAGGCTAACTGTGCCCCACGTTGCAGTGGCGTAGGAAGCAACTTGACCAAATTGACCACATTGACCAAAAGTTAAATTTTTCATGCTAAATTTTTCGCTTTTTTCTAAAGAAGGATTTTTTAAAAAAAAAAAAAAAACCTGTATGCTATAAATCATTTTTTTCAAATGTAAGGGGCACTAAAGAAGGTAGAATTCTTCGTTTTTTCCAGCCATGCTACAGTACTGAGACAACAATTCTAGTATAAAAATGCCCTCTGCAAACTGAGGAACAATTTTATAACATTTTAATTCTTCAAGTTACTAAGAATCCATTTACTCACAGACTATTCAACTGACAGGGTTGAAAGGTTACTAATGAAAGGCATACCGTATATATTAGAGCATTTACGGTATAGGCAAATGATTCCTTGCCTGAAGAATTGCCCGAAGGAATATTTAAGCGGAGCGCCAGCGTCAGTTGGTGCCGAGGGTAGAGGAAATTTTGAAAAATCTGACCCCTCAGACAGTCGAAAATGGCACCTCTCAGGCTTATAAGTAGTAGCTAAGCAGCAGGGAGGTAAAAAGACTTCTTCAATGGAAACGAGCAAGCACTCAAATTTTCCGAGTTTTCTTTGAAAGTAGTAGGGACGTGATTTGAGGCGCGCCGAGCGCGCCGAAATTTTTGCATTTTGAAACAAATATTTGTGGCTATGGAGCTTGTATTGCAGACATTTTTGGATTCTGGGTTTCTTGTATAGGGAAATTTGATAGGTTATGACTTACTGATCGAAGAATCTGCACTTCCTATATTGGCAAATCTGAGAATGATTACACGGTGATCGACTGAAGATTGTTGCTACAAAATGTTATCTTGAAGGTCTACGAACTGAAGCTCTCCAATAAAATTTTAAAAGTTTCGGCAACTTTGTTGTTTATTTTAGACAAAACAAGTCAAGAGTTTATATTGGAGAAAATTGGAATTTTATGAAAGAAAATTTATACAAATAGCACCGAAGTTGCCGGTGTCACTTGGAGATCTGGTATCACAAATGGCAAAATTTGATTTTTTCATTTCCAGAGCTTGAAAAAGGTTATTAAACTGATTCATGATACAGCACTTATGCATTAGGGATTGCACGTTGAAGCGCGCGGAAAATTTTGCTTTTTTGAGACAATGAATTACAAATTAGCGCTTGTATTGAAGAGAACCCGGAATTTCATGAGAAAGAAGAGTTGAGAATATCACATAAATGAAAAGGGGTTTCTGACCCGTGAAGTGGGGCGGAAGCATGCTTCCGCCCCTCATTTTTCACTGGGGGGGCTATCTCCCCCGCAGCCCGCTTCCTACGGCTATGCCACGTTGAACAGGAGTGCTACTTCCATGCCGAAGTCAACCTTACTGTTGTAGAAGACAAAGGAAAACGGTTACTCTGAGGTAAACTTGACCGGAGTGCCACGCGTTAAAATGCGTTTCCAGATGGGTTTCCTTTTTCGTTTTATGCTTCATTTGCCCACCTGTTATTTTTAAAACTTTCATGGTGTACTTTGTTTTTGCTAAAATTACCTTCAAACGAGGGTTATGAGCATTAGCGCATTTGGGGGCCACCAGGCCATGTCCCCCCTCGCTGATGTCTAATTTTCTTTTAGTAATTAAAATACGTAAAATTTCGATCGCAAATTTTACTTCAAAAGGTAGCATATGTAGCCCCAGATTGCTTACAAGGACACCTAATTTGTCAAAAAATTTTCAAAGGGGGTGTCCGTTTCCCTTACACCCCTCCTCGGGCCAGTGATCACATAACGTACTGTATGCCACCGTCCCGGGAGAGAAGTCCTGGCTACGCCGCTGCTTATGAGCTGATCTTTCTTGACAAAGGCATTCGTGTCATTCCTGTCTAGAGTTCAGCCCTATTAGTCGGGAAAAATCTCCAGCACCCCCACTCCCCGATCCTTGGGACGCCCCTGGGCAGGCGGTAATACGGTAATAAACGGAAACTTTCCGCTGCCACAGTGTTACTACTTTAAAACCTTACTGTTGTAGAAGACAAAGGAAAACGGTTACTCTGAGGTAAACTTGACCGGAGTGCCACGCGTTAAAATGCGTTTCCAGATGGGTTTCCTTTTTCGTTTTATGCTTCATTTGCCCACCTGTTATTTTTAAAACTTTCATGGTGTACTTTGTTTTTGCTAAAATTACCTTCAAACGAGGGTTATGAGCATTAGCGCATTTGGGGGCCACCAGGCCATGTCCCCCCTCGCTGATGTCTAATTTTCTTTTAGTAATTAAAATACGTAAAATTTCGATCGCAAATTTTACTTCAAAAGGTAGCATATGTAGCCCCAGATTGCTTACAAGGACACCTAATTTGTCAAAAAATTTTCAAAGGGGGTGTCCGTTTCCCTTACACCCCTCCTCGGGCCAGTGATCACATAACGTACTGTATGCCACCGTCCCGGGAGAGAAGTCCTGGCTACGCCGCTGCTTATGAGCTGATCTTTCTTGACAAAGGCATTCGTGTCATTCCTGTCTAGAGTTCAGCCCTATTAGTCGGGAAAAATCTCCAGCACCCCCACTCCCCGATCCTTGGGACGCCCCTGGGCAGGCGGTAATACGGTAATAAACGGAAACTTTCCGCTGCCACAGTGTTACTACTTTAAAACCCATCGTCACAACTAAAAAGGCTGCCGGTACTACTTTAGCAATAATAGATACAAATCACGAAACCGATGTTTTCGACAATATTTGCCCTTTTTGCGTTCCAAATATTGGCGGGAAACACGTGATTGATAAACTGAGTTTTTCAAACGCGTGGTTGATAAACAGAGTTTATCGAAAAACTGTGTTTTTCGATCGATAAACAGAGTTTTTCGAAAAACTGTGTTTTTCGGTCGATAAACTGGGTTTATCGAAAAACCGTGTTTATCGAAAAACTTAGTTTTTCGGTCGATAAACAGAGTTTTTCGAAAAACTGTGTTTTTCGGTCGATAAACAGAGTTTTTCGAAAAACAGAGTTTTTCGGTCGATAAACAGAGTTTATCGAAAAACTGTGTTTTTCGCTCGATAAACAGAGTTTATCGAAAAACTGTGTTTTTCGGTCGATAAACAGAGTTTTTCGCGATAAACTCGGTTTTTCGATCGAAAAACCGAGTTTATCGGCGAAAAACTCAGTTTTTCGAATTATTGAACATTTAGCTTGCCATACACGCAGTATACACGCAGCTCTACGGTTAGTGAAGTCACGTGACCAGTTCTCTCGCATTCCCGCCTTCTTGAAAGTCTGCGCAAATGAGATTTCGCGGAACTGTGACTGACAAAGGGGTCTCCTCCAACACGTTGAATTATGTATAAGTAGGCGTATAAATGGATACAACGACACGGTAAGTGGACATTTTGACCTTTCCTTCTCTTAGAAATCAAAGATTTTTTAGGTTTTTTTCAAACATATACTTCAAAAATACGCCCCCCAAAGTGGCAGTCGATTCTTATGTCTCAAATTAGGACCTCAAACTTTGCGAGTACCTGACTCATTGAGGGATGTAAAACGATATTTTTGTATCGACGTTTGAAGATTATAGTATAGGCTTTCTGTTGATACCAAAATTACGTAGTTTAATTTACAAATTGTTTTGTAAACAACTGCTAAACCTGAAGGGGCATTTAGGTACAATATGTATGTAGTATGTACTATACATATGGTATTGGTGCACAGTTAACGTTATATATCCTATAACTTTACTGTTAGTAAGATTGGAATTCCAATACGGCTCACAAAACGTCGACCATAACAAAATAATTAACGACTATTATACTGTGGGATTTGCAGGACAGGTACCCATTGCATTTACAATCTCAAAAAACTTCCAAGCGTTGTTTGCAGACTTGCAGTCTATAAAGTATGAAGCTTCAGTTTTCATGGCATATTCAGTAACATTCAGTGCAATGCTAGCACTGTGGCCATGGGGGGGGGGGGGGGGGGGGCTTGCATGTAACTTAGCCTAGTTGTAAAGTAAACCTGGGAGTGGGACTGCAGGGGTGTATGAAGTCAGTCTGGATTAAACACACCCTAAATTTAGAGGTTTCAGCTTCAGTCTGGACATATTCACGGGTTATTATCCTTTCTTACCTGATAGTTTCTATGCGGCAAACAGAAAAACTCACTCCTTTCCAATATTTTCCATAATAGAACTACAGTATAGTGGTATACTGTACTGTAATTAAGTTCAAGTTATCTATTTCTATAAAGTCCCATGGACTATAGAGCCAGTTTGTAATTTACACAATTTCTAATCCTTCATAGGCTTACATCATTCAAAAACCTTACCCCATGGGCAATTATGTACTGCCATCTTAACTGTGGCTTGCATTTTATACTGGTTAACTTTAATGAAGGAGTAGTTTCAGTGCGGAGACAAATTAGTGCTGTGACTGGCTGTATGGCATAACTAACATATATTTTTATTCGGTAACAAGTTCCCATCCCTCAAACTCAATCTTACACTGGCTGACTTGAATTGTCCCAAAAACTCACCTCAATGTGATGCTAAACTGCATTACAGTAAGCCTACTACTGATTATTATGACATCAATGATATGTTCACTGGCAGCTAGTTTTGTCACACTCTAGTATACATGGGCGTCCGCAGGTATGGGCAAGGGGGGGGGGGCACTTGCCCCCCCCCTCCGGAAAATCAAAAAATTGAAAAAAAAAAACGTATAAAAATCAAAGCAAAAACCCGAACAAAACGTGTCTTCCAAGTTTCTATGCGAAAAATAGGCTTTAGAAATGCCATTTCCGGCGATCTGGGAGGCATTTTGGGCTTTAATTTTCGCACGCTTTGTGTCAATTCATTGTGACATGGAGGTTTTGTCCCCCCTTAGAAGTTTTGCCCCCTGACTTTTTTTCTGTGGACGCCCGTGCTAGTATACCCAACTTTGTATTAAAATGGGTTCTCATCAATGTGGCACTCAATGAAGTGAAAACTGTTAATTCATTCGTAGATTTGTTACATGAATTTTATTTATTTTTGATCACTAAGGAGGTCACATAAAGGAGAATCATATTGGGCAACATTTAGGTAGTTTCCTGCACAAAAAACAGACTGTATTGTAACATTAACCCTTTACCGTTGTGCTCCGATCGGGGCATATTTGCGCGCCTCGGGAGTGGGCGGAAAAGCGCATGTAGCCCACCCCGCATCGGCTTCCCTAGGCCATTGACCCCGCGACCTTAAACTATTGTCTCTCTCGTTGTTGTGGCTGAATTGTTCGGGTAGCTACTCGCAGTTTCGAGCTCCGCGTGAAACAGTGAACGTGGGTGACAGCCGAGCTCTCCGCGTGGGTCCAAAAGGACCCAAACAACGGTAAAGGGTTAAAATAAGCCTGTTGAGTGTGTTTACTGCAAAGCTGATGCCACTGTCTCTGCGTGTGTGCACGTAACCCTTTAGCCGAGTGGTGCAGATATTTTAGATTAACTGTTTGAGCTACTAGGCATATCAAACTGGCCTAGGTAGTAGAAATGATTGGAACATTCCATCCTCTCCCAAGAGGACAGGATAGTGATGAATTATTATCTTAGCAGTCCAGCCATCATCATGTAATTTTTAGGACCAGTATTCATGTGAAAAGAAATTCACAAGGAATTCAAAGTAAGAAATCACATTTGCCAAACCTCAGCTGGACATATTCATTCCATTGCAACCTTATTGGTATTTGCCTTTAATTGCCTTCAGTATTTTTCAGTTTTACCCAGAGTTAATGAGAAAAATCAAAAGCACTTGTTAAACATTGTACTGATGATCTTTCCTGCAAGGCCCTTCCTATCTAAGCAGGCCCCTTTAGAAAGTCCCTCATTCACTTTCTTGCTCAATATATGCTGACTGCATGAGTGTATGTACTACATATGATGCAGAGAATTTATTATTTTTTTTTTCAAAGAATGAACATTGAATTGAAGTTGATACAGTTTCCTAGTATAAAGATTTTTAAACCAGCTTTTTAGTCAGCCCAACTTTTTTTTAAGTGAGGTAATTTTCACTGTTTTAGTGCAAACAAGATGCAGTTTTGCTCTGTATGTACAGAGCTTATTAGTGTAGTTACTTTGATGACTATGACATATTGTATGTGTATACAGGCATATCAAATTCAATACCAGTGCAACACTACTGATTAGTTTAATTTGTAAATGACATTAAAACATACAATTTGTTGCAAAAATGTCGAAGGAGCAAGTATCACATCATTTTCTCCGAAATGGGAACAATACTGGTGAGGATGAATTAGGCTGCTGTTGTAACGTTAAACATATAGGACCACCATTAACGTTCATTTCGCGAAAGTAGGCCTACTATACTGTTTATATACTCTGGGCGCTACAATCGATTCGTCGTGGAATTTACCGAGTACCTGACTCATTGAGAATATTTTATAGTGCAAAAACGGTACCAATAGATAGAAAACACAATTTTCTTTCTATTGACATAAAAACTGAGTAGTTTAAAACAACATCGAATAAATGCTGAACGATTTTGCAGAGCATTTGAAACCCATTTTAGACGTTTCATAAAATGGACTAAAATCCTCACTTATACCCGTAAGTTCACTCAGAACCAGGCACCGAAAGTATTTTTTACATCTCATCCATTGATTTTTACGGTTTTGACGATTTTTTGGTTCCTAGTTTCTGAGATAATTGACTTTAAAAGTCACGACTTTTAGCTAATTAGTATTCAAATCCTTATGACGTCACGAATTAAACGTCATGCATAAAATGTAAGAGTAGGAAGCTCTTTTCGAGCAGTTGCAATTTGACTGCACGTTCATGTACCAACTGCTTACGATCATGTACTGATTTCATACGTTCATGTACTGTTTGCTTGCGAACATGTACTGATTTCATACGTACATGTACTGATGAACGTATACATTTAGTACATGATCGTATGAAATCAGTACATGTACGTAAGCAAACAGTACATGAACGTATGAAATCAGTACATGATCGTAAGCAGTACATGAACGTGTACTTTTACTACATCGCATTCGGTGAGCCTTTTGGCGGACTTCTGGTACGCCGAAAGGCTCACTCTGTATGGCGTGCGGAAGAGACAATAATAACATGATGATCTTACGTTTTTACATGAACAACGTGTGTTTTTAGACGTACAACGTGTGATTTTACATGTACATCGTAACATTTAACATGATGAACTTATGGTTTTAGTACATGAACGTGTAAATTTACATCATGATCATATGAAGTTAGTACATCATCGTATATTTTTGGTACATGAACGTGTAATTTTAGTACATGAACGTGTATTTTTAGAACATCATCATATTTGGTGAGCCTTTTGGCGTGCCATAATGATGTTCCCAAAACTGATTAAGTTGTACTAAATCTCCTAGTTTAAACATTTAACTTTGCTGATCACAATTTACCAGTCTTGTGTATAAAATATCTTTGAAAAGAAAGAGAATATGTTAGTGCATTGGTAAAGAGGTTACGCATTACGGTGTTAGTAGTAATTTTCAACTTGTAAAAATATTTGTCTTTTCTAACTTGTCCCTTGCACATGCTGAGTCAAACTGTGTCAAAGAAAAATGCACAGGAATTCAAAATGCAGCTGTTCAATAACAATTGGTAGGGACATTGCTCTTCCATGTCCTAAGCACCGAAAAATTACGACCATAGTATAGTGGTCAAGAAAAACTATCCATTTCCGGTTAGTTTTGGTTAATCTATATAACAATTATAAAAAATAAGAAATGAAATGATAAAATTGATTCAAACCAATTTAAAAGTTACTGCGTCATGTTGAAAAATGAATAAATCCCAAAGAAAAATCGTTTTCTCATCTGACACAAATACTGCCTCAGCAGAAATATAAAAAAGGAATACATAAAAAACTGAATAATGAGTTCATTGTTCTACTTTGTACAAAGCATAAATTACAGTTAAAAAGAGTATAGTCTGCTAAGGTTTTGTGGTGGCATAAAATAATGATTAGAACGTGATAATTTCTCTTTCATTCAGAAGAATTCTTTTTGCAATTTATTTGTGACAACACATGTGAAGTGCATCATTAATTTGAGTTTGTTTCTTTTTTGGTTTACTGTGATGTTGCTTTGCTGTGCTTCATATCTGTAGTAAAGTTCTATCCCCCTCAACTTGTCTGAAGAGAAACTGAGGTTATCAAAATGTGTCCCAGCAACTGAAACTAAGACTATACTCAATTGTTAAAGTAGGTGTGTTTTTTTTTTAAATTTCGAAATGACATCTGAGGATAACTTGCAAAATATTGATCCTGTAGTTAAGAAATAGTGTCATTACCATAAGAGTATGCACTTGTATGAGGCCGTAGTTTCCCAGCTCCTCCTGTGTCAGGAAATATCGCTGTCTGGTTCAAAATGGGTAGAAGTGACAACTACTTTTAGAAACAAAACAAGTCATTGGTATAATCCTCTTAAAATCTTCTTTTTTAGCAAATTACTACTACAACTTGGAAAAAGCCCGTTAATGCACCTAAGTTAATAACACAAGTTACTTCTAAGCACTGAAGCAAAAAAACCTCTTGACGAAGACCTTCTTTATCATTACTATAACAACAAAACTTTTGCAAATTGTGATATACACATGCATATCCTCGCATATTTGAAATTTGGTTTCACACAAGGCAACTTCTCCTCAATGTCTCATAAAGTGAACGTCGCAGGGCATTTTGAAGCATTGCATGCATACAAAGGTGTTGAAGAATTTTTTTATTCATTTTTATGGCCGTAATTTGTGAATATATTTCGATGCTACTTGTCGTCGATTGGAAGCACGTTTAATTTGTAAACAATTGTGTTTGTAAAGTGGAGCAAAATATCTGTAGATCATTCTGTGGTTTCTGACCCACATATATCCCAAAGCTCCTTTTGATCTGAAAAATTATGTGATATTAATCATGATAGTTTTACCCTCATGTGTGTATCATTTAATGTATTGGTGTCTCTTATCTCTGTGAGTGTGAGGTGAGAGAGTTGGGTAAATTTATATTGCTGGAATAATGTAGAACAAGTAACGGCGCCAGAATGTCAAAATTGAGAGGGGGGGGGGGGGACTAGGGGAAAAGGATAAAGTATAAATTTCAGGCGCGAAACCGAACTCAAAGGGAGGGTCCACGGGGCGAAGCCACCGGAAGCTCTAAGGTTTAAGCATATCCCAGGATGAAAAACCACGTATCTGTAGCAGTACTATTATTCATTTTTGTTTAACCCAACTCCTAACTGACGTATGTTGAAGGTCGGGGGGCAGAGTCAAACTCTAGGGGAAGCAAATTCCCACACTTCCCCCAGCACCGCCTGTGCGTAGAAGAAGTATTATATTAAAAGCTCTTTACAAAGAATATTCCAGAACAAAATATTTATTTTATATGTGAAATTGGAACATATTCTTCGCATTTTGGTGAAAGATTCATTTATTCATTTCTCATCTTCGTTTCTCGAGGTATTGACAATTGAAGATTACACATTTTCCGTAAAAAGTGAACTTGAAGCAAGCAGGTGTGAGCAGGTTGTTGGCCAATGTTTTGGTTTTCTTTGCTCTCATTTTTTTGTCCTTAGATTGATAAGGGATACCCTAGCCCTGACGTCATATAAAGTTTTTATAATTCCATTCCTCCGGATGCATAAAAGTGATAGAAAATTATAAAGAAAAACAAAACATAGGCTCACAATGTGAATCCATTACATCACATTTGCTCGCTTCAGGATCATTCTACTTTGACAATTTGTCACATTGAATTGCTAATTAATGTCTGGTGAATCGAAGATGTGAAATTAATAAAATAAAAATACTAGAATGCTTAGGGAAGGTTTCTCTGTAACATATCAGAGATAAATTTGGTTCTGAACTATTACTTAATAGAAAAGTTTCAAAGTGCTTAGCGTGTACAGGAAAACAACCAGTCTCAGCTTGAAAAATTGGAGACGTTTTTATGGGGACATTTTTACGGTATGCACACGTGTTAACTTAGTCTTACTTCATTCAACAGGGATTGGATATAAAAACACCTGTTGCACTGGTGACTGATGTGTTTTTTCCTAAAATTTCCAAATATGGTTAAAACTTATATTTTAACATATTTAAGAAGGATATGAGAGTATGGTTTTAATATAGAATTAAAATGATAGATTGGAGAAGAGATTCTGCATAACACTTTCTAAAAATTCTAAAACGAAATTTAATTTCGTGGTGTGTGTTCTTTTCTCGTACTTTAATTTTTCACTTGTGTTTGTTTCTAGTACATGAGGTACACGCCTCTCAGTATACAAAGCATGTTCATTTGCTTAATTTCTCTCACAACCACATAATATAAGTGCTGTAAAAATTTGTGATCGTTTACATTGCCAACTTTAGACAACAGATTTTTTACTATCTGCATATTTTTTAAAAGTAAACGTGGATTCACCTAGACGGTCAATGTTTTATTTCTCTTTTCATTTTTATCTCATTGTTTTGACCTTGGATTGATGACAATGTTTTACCTGCGTCTAAGACATATTAAGTTTTCAAAATATCATTACCAAGAGTCGATTTATGGTATCAATATAGAGGAGTTTTATTGTATAAAGCTGTCTTTAAACTTTAAGGAAAACAAAACATTGGCCAGTAATGTGAACAGACGGCATCCCACATGCTTGCTTCAACTTCACTCTTTCAAGAAGATGTGTAACTCGGAAAGCGATTATGAAAATGAAAGATTATTGCACAGAATATTTAGGACACATTCTTCTTTTTTATCAACACAAATTAATTTCAGGCTGAGAACTATTTTAAAAAGATTCCCCAGCATCTAAAGCTGAGAAAATATTTTGTTATAACAAGAACTGAGACCGCTTCAAGTTTAATTCGTTAATAAGTGTTGTATATTAAAGCACCTACATTGAGCTTGCAATATTTATGGCGTACTAAAACTTGACAGCATGCACTTCAAAAATGCTTTTATTTCTGTTGTATATATGCATCATAATTTATTTACATTGCGTGGGAAACTGAACAAAGGGGCAGAAATATTCTTCCATCAGAAAACTGTTCCAATCAAAGTTCATTCGAAGGACCAAAATAGTTGTTAGATATGTCATAAATCATATGAAACTAAGATGAACCGAGCTGTGAGACACAAAATCCATTAAAAACAACGTGAGATTTCTAGACAAAGACCTTGTGCATTGAAGACATACAGACGTCATTCTTTGAGCAGCACAATGGAACAAGTGGCCACACGCATAAGAACTCGCCCTGCACTGAGAGACTGAGGGCGTATTTGACTGGTTGACAAATCAGCTGTTTGTATTCGTCTGTGTTAGTTTGTTTTACCCCCAATAGAGGGCGTACTTTTCGCTCTGTGACATCATATGCACAAGGTCTATTGTTGTACTTATAATTGGATACTCACATAGCTGAAATAAAACTTAAAGGTTTAGGATCTAATTATTGTGTTTACTTTTTGAGAAACCCCTTTCAATGTGACTGATTTCGAATCGATTTAGTGGTGAATCACGTGCAGGTCGTCAGTCACGTGTTGAAAATGTATACTAGCCTGAACATTCATTTAAAAGTCTCCGTACAAAGTGTTGCAATAGATGCAATACTATTACATTAAAAGTTATAAAAAAATTATTGGCTTCTAAATATGTCGTAGCTGAAAGCAGCGTAATAGCAACTTTCAACAAATTAAACAGTTTTGTTTACTCGTGGGTGTATCAACAAAATTTTTATTACAACCATTCAATGTATTTTTTACAAAGTTCTTCACTGTTTGCAGTTTTAATAGCCCTGACATTCAATTTATAAATTGTGACAATAATTAATTGAAGAACAAAACTATATATTCCACTGACTTGTATAGAGTAAACAAACTATTCCACTAACTTATATAGAGTGAACGAAACATAATATCTACCCATGAAGCTTATAAGACTTAAATTTAACTCACGGACATGATTAACATAGATCCTCGTCCAAAAGGAACAAATAAAAAATACAATTTGGAAGGGTGTGAGCATGGAACAATCGCATAATAGCTCTGTGCTTTAAAAAACTAAACAGACTGGAAAATTTCCAAAGAAGAGTAAGATAAAGTTGTCGATGCAAAAATGCGTTTATTAAACTTAAAATAACGAAAAATTCGACTAATACGGTATTAAGATGAAGGTGTGTGGCCAGATAAAGGGTACAATTGAAAGTATTCATGTTAAAAAGTGTCCTTCGTGACTTTTAGTTAACTACGCAGAAAGTCCTTGGTTGCTCAACAACAGAGCTAAAGTAGGCTACGTTGAAATGGTTCAAAATACTAACTGTCCCTTGAATAATACTATATAAAACCCATGAGGATCATAGTTAACGCCACTTGCATAATTTTGAAATAATTCTTTTGAATTTTTTAATGGAACTCTAATTTCATTACAAGAGAAATTTTAAGAGGAAATGGAGTTACATTTTTAGACATGTTATTTTGTTTTACCTAACCCTGTCTGAGCTTTCTAGAATGAACGGAGAAAGCGATAACGTTTGGAACAGCATCACACTCTAACCATACACCATTGTAGATTTTACCTAAGGTTATTCAACGTAACACATAAATATTTGGATCATTATATCAACTGAACGGTAAATTAACATTTATTTCGTTTTATTGAACTAGCCTAATGGTGACACAAAGGGAGACGAGGCATTTTTTTAAATGCAACGCGGAAACTGCAATGGGCGGTTTCTGATTTTATTCCAGAGATGTAATTCGCATTTCCTTGTTGTGTCGAGGGTATCAGTCCAAAAATTGTGGGGAGGGAATACACTTATGCACAGGAAAAGTATCCCCCTTTGGAAATAAGAAAAAGCTTCCGTAAGACTTACAAGATGATGTATGCTAAGGAGTATTTTCCTACTTTTTACAAAAAAAGAAGAAATTCAGAGGAATTGATCACATAGTAATTCAATACTGCCTACATCGGTGTTTAAAATTTGTAACTAACAAAATCATGGAGCTTGGATCTTGAAATAGACGGACTTCCAAATAAGGGTCCCCTTAGGGCTCAGAAGAAGAGCCACACGCCTTTGATTTATTGTGGACGACGGAGAAAAATTACAAGTGCGTTTTGTTTACTCCAATTGGCATGGAAACTCGTCAACATTAACCATTTTACATTTCTTTTGTCGTCAAAGCGATTACATTTTTAGTACTTAATTACAAATTTTTATTGATTTCCAGCATAAGGCATAACACCTGTTTGATGTTGAATACAATTGATAAACATCTTAAGGTTGAATTTTTTATTGCTAGGACCATAATTTTTTGCCGGTTAAAGCAATTTAATCTGCCATAAAATCAGCATATGGTATTTTAGAGTGGTGGTAATACAAACACACCCAAATAACCGGCATAAATGCCTTTTTACGTCATCGATGTAGAAAAAAGTTTATCCATAAAGATTTAGCTGCATGATTTGAAAGTTAGAAACTTCGAAGTATTGCCTATGGTACGATAATCACGTGATGAGCACATGCACAGTACAAGCTTACATATTACAAAATTTTATGTAGTTTTGATTGACTTTAAAAAGAAAGTTCGAGTTATTGGTCACAACATTATTCTCAATTTTGCTTTTGAAACTCAGAACAAAGCGACCAAAGTTACGGTAAAAATAAATTTGAGTGTTGCAAGAAATACCCTTCAAGAAATGGTATTTTTTTTGTCAATGTGAATTCTGAGAGTAGTTAGAAGAATACCCTTCTGCGACGCTACAGTATTGTATTCTATCGCTGAAGCCAATGTTCTGCTGGATACCAACGGTTTCATACTCGAAACTTTTTCAAAAGTAAAAATGTTTTATACCAGAAAATCGGCACATTGGTCTAAAAGTATATGTAAACAGAACAATTGAACAATTTGTTTGCTTAAGGAATGGGACTTTATAGAATCTTGTACAACACCATAAAAATCTACTGCCCCTTAGCTGTTTGAACGTAAAAATAGTAATAATTTGCAGAAATAAATTTTTACTACATCCCAAGTGTCAAAAAAAGCTTTTGTCAAACAAAGCAACTATGCATTATGCACCCTCAGATGTGTGCCGAGGGTTTGCAAAGACGTGGGTAAATTGACAGTATTAATTAATTAACTAAAGGTCTATTGCTCTCCCCACCCGTATCTCTGCAAAAACGTATCCACCCAAGTGTGTCATAAATTATACAAGTGGTACTTTCCTGCCTCGATTAAGAATATAAAGTTATGAAATTCTTCTGGACCCAGACGCTGTTGGTCAAATTGTAAATGCGATTTCCCTCAACACATGTTGCATAGAAGACTGTGACTGGAATCATGTGTAAACAACTGCAAAATACATGTGGCAATTACGCGTGGCAAAATACAATAACTCAGTAAAAATGGAGGGAGTGGCTTAGCTTATGTTAATAGTAAGAAGAACGTATTGTTGGAAATGTCAGTTTTATCCGTGGTACGACGGTGGGCACACGAGGTACTGCTTGAGATAACTTCCACGGGTTGCACTTAGTTATTAGGCTGTTTTCATCATGTTAGCCTTGAAGTGCATGGTGATACTCCTTCTTGCCACTTGTACAGGTAAGCGTACACATTAATAATAATTCTAGAGATATTTCTGTGAATACTAACATTAATTTTAAACGTACCTGGAACTAATTGGATGATCTAAAAAAGTGATTTGGCTTTAATGATTCTGTTGGGGCACTACAAGCTAGGGTAATGATGATCGGGAAGCGATTTTAATTGTTAAATGGGAGAGGTGTTATAGAACACCTCTTTGGTTAGATAGTTTGTTATTGAGTTAGTGATTTGCGCTTCAGCTTACAACTTTCTTGTTTGAAGACATTTAAGACAATTATAGAGGGGGTGAAACGAGTTTTTAGATTAAGCTCTATTATTCGGGATGTGATTTAGTTATATATGATACATCAGTAACATTTATCTGACTTGCTCAAATACAGCTACAGTAAAAATAGTTATTTCATTATGACATCATGCATGACTCTGTTTCAAGTGAAGTAATAAGGCTTGTTTGAGACAAAAGGAAGTATTACTCTTAAACCCTTAGGCTTAGGTTTCAAACGAAATACTCACTGCTTGCAATAGAATGATCCAAAACATTGACAACTTAAGTGATGTATTGTGTGCATGACAATAACGTGAATGTTACATTTTTTATTTAATATTGTTATTAATATTTAGAATTGTATTTCATTAAGAAAAGAATTCCAGGTAAAAGTTTCTCTTACACGAAAACTTTTCCTCGGAAACTTTGAGTTAAAATTGTAAGGAGACACTTTAATACATTATGTACAGGCGCGTACCCAGGATTGTGTCATGAGGAGGGTTTTAGTCTCATGGAGGGGGTGGGGGGGGGGTATTGGGGGCACGATATTAGGGAAAAGTCTAAGGATAGAGAGAAAATCCGCTATTTTAGGTGCTTTTTGCATTGCAAGGTTGGGTCATGGAAGGGGGGGGGGGTGGCTACGCCACTGATTATGTAACAGTTGTGAGTGTCACAAATAAATGAATAAATGAGAACTTTGCCATCTAAATATATTAAGACAAGGATGTGTACAAAGCGTTGGGTAAAGAAAGCCACCTTTAATGTAAATTTACACTGTAAACATCACCTGATCATGGGGACAATTAGGTCTACCCAACGGCTAAAAATAAAATCAGTTAAACTATTCTTGCTCAAGCTGCTAACATGTTGAGGAAGAAAAATGTACCTGAGGCGAGGTTAAAAATGCCCCTTTTCGCTAGTGGGTGACCACATTTTGCAAGGTACACTATGAGCTTTACAAGTCTATCCTTCTCGGTCCTTGAAAACAATGATTTTCCTCCGAACTCCCCCTTCACCCCCCTTTCAATTCTGTCTCCATGGGTTTGAATGAGTATCCCGCATTTTTAATGTTGCCTTTATGTTTGACATTTAAATTTTCACCTGTCTCGTATTTAACTTAAATTCAATTTATTGTATTGTTGTAGGTGCTTCGCTTTCGTTTAAATATTACGCGAGTAACAATAAATTTTTAAAACGGTTGGGAAGTAGATAAAATTCTTTACATAAGAGTAACGCGTGCATGAAACCTATCTGCCTATGAAACGTGATCCAAGGAACTTAACAGGTGAAATGAACACATAAGGCAACATATTTCCTTAAAATGCAATGACCTAAGCACCTACAAATCTTTTCGTTTATTTGCTGTTAGAAGTTTCCATTTCAACCATCTGAATTGAATTACTCACAAAATGGCATCAATTATACATCTTGAGAGAATTAATGGATAATTGGATCTGAACAAATAATTAATAAAAGTATGCACAAAATGACAAACTACAGACTTGTTCAAAGTTTTTACTTCCATGTTTTAAAGATATATGATTAAGTTCGCTTCCATTAAAGCTAACCAATTGGATATGTTCGTACCGTCTATAACTGTGCGATTGTGTCACCCTCTATTGGGAACGTGACAAAGAACCTTCCTCAAGATCTGGAGAAATACCAAAATTGTGGACTGAAAGTTAGCAAAATAGATTTTAGAATTCGTATACAAGCTAGTTTTGTAATGATTAGCTCACTTTACATTACCATTTCATCCAAGTGTTACGTATCATTTTGTGTAGTGTGGTAACATCTGATTCTGCCAATCTATTGACAAGATATGAAACCGTACTAGATCAAGTGTATGTGGTGTGCTCCATTTCCTCCCCGAGGCAATAAAATGTAATCAGGTGGAGAAGAACAACTTTTCAAATCGTAAGAATGAAAGTGAAAGATGCATGTAATTATTTGTTTCAGATGGGTGGTGGTGGTCCAGAAGAAGACGGCGTAGCCCATGTAAGTTTATCTAATCAAAACTCTTTGTGATCATTCCTTTTAAAAACTTCAACGCTTTCTGTTTCTGACCAAAAGATGTTGCTAACATGTACAACGTTTAAAATACTCGAGTACACCTCTTCCTGTTTTGTATCGGTTTGCAATTAATGTGATCTAGCTGCAGTTTGTAATTTTTTGAGCATAAGAAGATTTCTTTTACTTTCCTAAATATTAATAGAAATAGTGATTTTTCCCACGATTGCAACGTATGTTAATTTTTTTAACGTTCTCTACACTTCGTTGCATAGGATTTATCGTATCATTTCTGCTATTCTCATTATATAAATATGAAGGGATCATGTGCTAATTTAGACAGTTTTTAGTAACCTTACTACTAATACGGGGGGGGGGGGGGGTTGTGGTGGTGGCATTAAAAAACATGTAGCTTAGTCTATTTAGAATGTGAAGAGAAGTATACAAGATCACATTTTTATAGGCTTTTTCCATCAATACATAAACATATAGCGCCATTGACGTGAGTAGTTATTCCCAGGCAATGTACAGACATCTTGAAACGTAGTATATCAAAGTGAGGATGATAATACTGGCCACGGTTTTTTTTTGGGGGGGGGGGAGGACAATTTGACCATCTCTCTTCAAGTGTGCGCGAAAACTGTCTTTTCGTTTCGATTTCCTTTACGACTTGTTTTAAAAGATGAGGATAGGCTAATTGCTTACTTTTATAAAATAGTCGACTAAATTGCAGGTACTTTTTGTACTACAATTTCAATTCATTTCAATTTATTTCTCAAAGTTAAGCTCAAATGATGTCGTATGTATGTAGTGGACACTAGAAGAAATATCTGTTCTTCGAGTCTAATGACCATAAAAAAATAGAAAAAAGGGAAAAACACCCAAACTATCTGGAAAAGAGTGCATAAAAGATACAGCAAATTGTTATAATACAAAGACAGTTAAGAATCTCAAATGCTGAAGTAGGCCTAGAGATTATGAGTGAATTTAAGAGTGAGCATTCCATTTTTTTTGAAAAGAGTGAAGAGAAGTTTTGGATCTTACTTCTCAAAGAGATATTAGGCCTATGCTAAATATTTTGACAGTAGTTTTGTGAAAGTAATTAGCCATTCATGGAATTATAACATAATACAGAGAAGAGATTATTATTATGGGTAGCATCTTCATTACAGTTCTGGAAGGTGATTTTATGACATTCTCTAACACATTTGGTAATAAGTTAGGGATAAACTTGTAAACAACTACTCTCATACAATAGATATGAATATCTTTAACTTTGAAAAGGTTACAATTCACAAACTGATCGGTTGAATAACGTGTCGGTTTTCTTGTGAGCAGATTGAGTAATCTATTTTTGAGAGTCTAAAAAGTTTTGACGGTATGGAGGCACAGGCCGTACCATATACTTCAATAGAATGTAGTAGGCCTAACGTTGCTGATCAAGTTATTTTGGGTAGTTCCCATATCAGAACTAACAGCTCCACCCTGTATTATCGTTACGTTAACCCTTTACCGTTGTTTGGGTCCTTTTGAACCCATGCGGGGAGCTCTGCTGTCACCCATCTTTACTGTTTCACGCGGAGCTCGAAACTGCGAGTAGCTACCCGAAAATTCGGTCACAACAACGAGAGAGACAATAGTTTAAGGTCACGGGGTCAATGGCCTACGGAAGCCGATGCGGGGCGGGCTACGTCCGCTTTTCCACCCACTCCCGAAGCGCGCAAATATGCCCCGATCGGAGCACAACGGTAAAGGGTTAATAAAGCCCGTTTTGTTTGTACACGGCCTCTTCGCAAAGTATGGTTTCCCTACGTGCGTCTCAGTTTTGAATACCTCCTAGAATAGCTCCTAGCTATAGGTTACATTCACGGACTTATATACTTGGATAGAGTATGTAACATGCAGTGGCGTAGCCAGGATGAAATTTGTAGGGGGCCTAGGTAACAAGTGGGGGGGGGGGGGGCTGGTACCTTTGAAGGTCAGACGAGGCAAGACTATCTAACAAGCGGAGCGCCACCATCAGTTGGTGCGGAGCGTGCCGAAAAAAAATTGGGATTTACAAACTCTCCAGATGGCCGGAATAGGCACTTCCCACGTGTTTTAAGCTGCATGTACCCAGTCTTAAAATACAAATCACATGTCTGCTATTTCCCAAATAATGAGAAAAAAATCAGTCTATGAAAAATGGTAATACACAAGGCCGTTCATACACTTTTTTGTTAGGAACCCCCAAACTGGGCATTACTGATCTGTGGAATGGGAGATGGGACTAAAGGGAAGCGATGTCTCCTTTTCCCGTAGGGAAAACTTGTAATTTCAGGAGGACGTAGATCGCAAATGATGCAATATTTGAATGAATTTTAGTTTCAAAAGGAAAACCAAAAGTAGTTGTGTCCCTGTGGCGGAGCTGCCACATAGTCAGGGAGGCAATCACCCCCCCCTGACGGACTCAAATGTAATACCGTCGCCCTTTTCAGCTTTTAAAGTTCATGAAAATGCCGTTGAAGCCTAAACATAGCAATGTACTCATCTGTCAATGAGAGACCTGATATGCAAAATGAGACTGCTACATCTTTCAAAACTTAAAGACAAGACTTAAAAAACAAAAGCTGCGGCCTTTCTTAATGTCCCTTTTAGGGGCAGCACCTGAACTTTCGAGATAAGGGGTTAAGAATGGACAACATTCATTTGTTTTTCTCTGAAACTCACAACAGGAGTCTGAGAAACTGAGGTAACCTACCTAGGTTATAACAGGTGAAAGCAGTGGCGTAGCTAGGATTTTTTCCAGGGGGGGGCAAAGGTATGAAATTTCCCCAAAACTTTTCCCGGTCAATGTGTATGTATTTCATATAAAATATGCAAACTTACAAGTATAACAACATTACCATGTCATTTACCTGCATTTTAATCTTAAAGTATAACATAGAGCAATCGGAAATAACAAAGTATATTATTTTGGTAAGCAATATCTGGTTAATTTGTATGTACTAACGCAGTGGCGTACGCAGGATTTCTCTGAAGGGGAAGGGGCATGCAGTATGGTCTAAGGGGAGGGGTGTCCGGAAATTTGTTGACGTTTTCAAGAAGCCTACATGTAAAATGGTGCAAAATTTTCGACTTTGACAGGAACAGTGTTAAAAGTTGAATCGTGGTGGTTCATGAGGATAAAACTGAAACTTTTGTGTCTTGACATGCATTTCTTCATGCCATTTATGCTACTTTACGAAGAAAAACTTGTCATTAAATTTGCACACTATTAGGAGTCAAAATAAAAGAGCACTGATCGGTATTTGTGGTTTTTCTTGGCCACAAAATGTTATTTTGTCATAAAGATTATCTAAGCGGAGCGCCACCATTGGTTGGCGCGGAGCGTAGAGAAAATTTGGAAAAATCAGACCCCTTAGATGGCCAGAAATAGCATTTTCTAGGCTAATAAGAAGAATCTAACCAGTCGCTTTCTTCTTTTGTCGTTTGCAATAAAATGCTCACTTCAAAATATGTTCGCAAACTGCAAAGTGATCAGACAGTTAAGAGCTAATTTTACCCCAAATATGTAATTTTGCCCCAAAGACCGAGCGAAGCGTCGCCATTGATTGGCGCGGAGCGTAAGGAAAATTTCGAAAAATCAGACCCCTCAGATGGTCAAAATAGCGTATTTATGCTTGTAAAGAGAATCTAAACATGTAGTCTTTTTTATCGATGCCACCGGTGGGAAACAGATTCTACCTTTTCAATTAAAAATTGGAATTTGACAGAATTTGCCTAGGTCTATTTGTAGGAATTAAAAAAAAATTGGCATCACTGAAAGACCTTGCAGGGACAATCCTTCCCCTTTGAAAATTTTTGAAAAATTGGGTGTCCTTATAAGCAATCTGGTGCCACATATGCTATCTTTTAAAGTAAAATCTGTGTTAATAAAGTTAGACTACGTATTTTTAAGAACAAAGAAAAAATGGCATCTGTGAGGGGGGCATGACCCAATGGTCTTCTCTTCGCACGCCACTAAGGAGGCCTAATAGTGGCTCGATCACACAGGATATTCTGTGAGAAAAGCAGTCTGTTAAGTTAGAAGGCTACAAGGTACGCATTGCCCATTTATTGTTACACTCCGGTCAGCAGAAAGCTATTTTCCCGAACTAGCTTGTAAGCATCGTTATGTACACAGAGTAAAATCGTACAGCTCTGCTAGCTTGTAGAAGAACATAACCTCGGGGGTCTACGCTAGTGACTTGTCAGTTTTCACATCCTTTTACTGAATTCCCAAAGTATCACCTGAATAACAGCTTCCTGTACACTGAAATGCACTGATCATAACCCCCGTGCGTATACAAGCACAAGGCCAGGGAACATTCAATCTGCTACGCGGCGAGGACATTTCTGTGGAACGCGAATTGGGCCGGTTCATGCGACACTTACGAAATCTGAGTTAATTTGTTGCATGAAAATACGAATTAGGTATGAGAAATGTCTCACAATTTCTTATTCTAATAAAAATTTTGAGAAATTTTCGTGAAATTTTTGTAATAATAAGATTCATCAAATTTCCCCATTTTCATCTAATTTCCCCAAAAATTTTTCCAGGGGGGCAACTTGCCCCCCCCCCCAGTGGCTACGCCACTGGGTGAAAGCTTCAGTCAAGCGGCCTCTGTGACCCTAAAATCAATGCCACGAGCTCACTGAAACTTTTAAATACGGTACTCCTCTGCATACCGACAGGCCACATCCAAAGGTTTCATAAAAGGGATTTGCCTGAATACGATAAACTATATACAGCACAGAAATTGTTTTCCTAGAAAAAGGGAATACCTTTACAGGGAAACTTCTCACTAGAAACTATGCTTGTCTGAAAAGATCGCCTCAGCCACTTTCGGCTTTGCCTCTAAACACAGGGCGTACCTCTTCATTTTGAGAAAATTAAAACACCACCATCACTCGTTGTCAAAACAACCTTCATCCATGTGTTGCACCTTAAAGCGAGCTTTAATAAAGCACTGAGTTCTAACTACATGGTGATCAGCAACTACTCCGCCTGTCTCCCGATTATCCGACCTGCCGACTGTTGCCAATGAAATGGCGCCAAATCTGAAAGATTTGCTTTCTAAATGAAGGGCATTTCCTGATTTGTGATTTTACCTCCACACCTGCAGACCCAGAGTCGGTAGAAACAGAGTTAAAGGTTCAACGATATTTTGTTAGATGCGCTCTTAGCTGCATTTCTAACTCTCATAACAAATCCGGCCATTGTGAAACTTTCTGCCGTATAGAGTCAAGAACAGAAACCGCTCTAGTCGGTTTATAAAACACCGAGCGGCTAAAATGTTATTTTGAGAACGACTCACATTCCTTCAAAAGAGGGGAATTTAAAGCTTTTGTTTAAATCATGCATATATTGACATGATGGATAGTATTCCAGAAAAATAAAGCATTACACCGACTAGGTGACGTCAGATGGTGAACCGCCCACCCCCCCCCCCCACCCCATTTCAATGAAATTGACGGTAAGACATGTAGTGTATTGAGTAAAGTAATATCTAAACAGACTTAAGCTTGGTTAGGTGGTAAGTGTTACATGCACAGGGTTTAAGTATGTGATCCCAAAATCCCCCAAAAGGCACACCCAGGTAGCCTCTGTAAAGCTGTAAATCCTCTGATTTGACGACGGCTAAACAAGAGTTAAACGTGAGTGCGAAATATCATTTTCCTGCAATACGTGAAGTGATTTTGACCTTACCTTGCCACATTTCAAAAATATTTCAACTTTCTTGCAAAATCTGGGGATTGACTTGAGCAAGTCCAAGCTTTCACACAAAACCATAGCAGACACCCCATCTTGGCGTGCCTTTTCTCAGACGTACGATGGTGACGATATACAGTGCAAAATGCTCTGTCCATGTATAGGAAGTAAGTTGTTCCATTTAATTACCTTCAGGTAAGAGACATTTCTTATAGTTTAAGCCTTATAACAATTGATGCAGTTAAATTGCTTCTTTGATTGCTGCAAATTCTTATCTTATAACACGAATTTGGAATTTAAACAAGGTTTCCGCTATGTGTGGGTCATCGGACCAGAGTGAAAATTTGCTTCCCATTGCTCTTTTCATTTTTTTTTATTAATTACACCTCTACGATTCCGGTATTAGTTGGAAGTATGTGACGTATAAGTACGGCACATTGTACTCAAGAAATATGCCACGAAAGCATATTCTGGCTTCTAGAATGTTCTGCAGATTTCATTAGGTAGTAAACAGACCCTAAATGTTCAAAGAGCTGCCAACGGAAGGACTTACCTCTTACTTCGGTCACCCAAAGCTTACCAATCAGTCAGTGAGTACATTGAAGTGGTCTTGACGTGATCTAAAAAGGGTAAATTCTATACACTTATAATTTCAAAATGTTTATATCAATTTTTGAATGATATGTGTAGCGATATAAAAGTGTAAACCATGGAAATATTGAAAAATAAAAACTTTCAGATCCATTACAAAGCAATTTCTAATCTATAAAATATTCCCAAACTAAATAAGTATAACATGCAAAACAAACTGCCATGATATATAAAAATATTAACGTAATATAACTAAATGTAAAACGTACGATATCTTGAATGACGAGGACATTTGTTTTAATTCATCCATAAGGTGACAGATATCCACCATATGCTGTCAAATGCCCGTCTGATATAACCAGGTACGTCGATGCAGGTGGAAGAGGAGCATGGATTTCTTGGGATGTGAATATAAAGGACAAAGGAGGCAGTGGAGTTGATAAGTAAGATTATAAGTACCTTCATTTTCAACAGAAATATCAGACTTTTATGACACAGGAACAGACTAACGGTCACATTCAACGGTCACATGCCACATTCAACAAATTATGTTCTAAAACTACAACAAAAACATTAAACCAATTTCATAATACGCATTTCGTGGGAGGAAAGTTCAAGACAATTATGAACAATTAAACTGGCCATGCTCAGTCAGCGTACAGCAAGTACATGATATGAAATATTCTGTTGATGACGCGATGCCTACGTCAGTCCGGGCGGTGGTTGATTGTTATGAACACAATAAGCTAGAGGTTGGAATGCGGGTTGAACCTAGTTGGCTGCAAGGAATCAAAACCGATCCTTAAATGGTTTCTTTCAAAAGCAAAGTTCTCAATAATATCAATTTTCTGGTTTAAGTTCCACCCCTGTATCCCAACACAGTCAAACATTATCGAGCCCGCACAGCAAAACACATCTTCCCGCTAAGTTTTCCGCTAAGCCCTCACGAGCACATTTGCCTAAAAATTTCACAAAATTAGAACAAGAGGAACACACCTGAGTCTTTTTTAACCCAATGTACTATACTTCTACAACCTCTTAATATTAGCTCTCATTTTCTACAATTTGGTATACGGTTACAAATTTAGCCATATAATTGGTATTGCACCGGGATTGCATAGGGATACGTATATGGGTTTATATACATACATATATATATATATATATATATATATATATATATATATATATATAAATATATATATATATATATATATAAACACACACATATATATATATATATACAAATATATATATATATATCACTAATTCGGCACTTAGGGGGAAAGTTGTTAAATAGTCGACCTTAAGGGGAAACATTTTTTGGGGCGAAATATAAGTTTCGCCGTAACGTTTCTACACACACTTTTTCTATAGGAATACGTTAACGGACAAAGGCGCCCTCCTAGATTTGCAAAGTAGATACAATTACTTCAAAATTGTCAAATTTACGGACACCTAGCTGTTAACACGAACGGACGGCTGGCCATTGAAATAACGTTGTTTATATTTTTGGACGTTAGGGCGAACACTTTTTCTTATGTATTTCATTGTTATTTTTTCGCCCTATGTACACGCAGATATAACAATTTCCCCCCCTTCCTAAGGTGGAAATTAGCGTTATATATATATATATATATATATTAACGGCAATAGCTTTATTGTCAAACAAAGATTCTCCTGCATTTCCTCTAATGTAGTTTATATTTTAGCTTGTGGGAGATGTAACTCGTTGTGTGTGGGAGAGACCAAGCGCCGCCTCGCGGACCGAGTCACCGAGCACCTTAGGTCCATCAAACAGAATCTTCAAGGATACCCGGTGGCTGCACATTTTAATCCCCCTTCACCTTGTTCTATACAGCATTTAACTGTTACGGCAGCTGTAATGTGCCGAGGCTCCGATCGTGACCGCCTTAGTGCTGAAAACCGACTGATAATGAGGCTAGGTACTCTCGCTCCACACGGCCTTAACGTTAGAATTGACCTTTTCTAATATTCACCCCTTTTTGGGCCAGGTTTTACTCCTTTTACACTTACCCGTTCGTGCTCATTTTTTACTGTGTAGCCCTAATTATTATTTTTTCCTAGTTTTTGTCTACTTTTTTCCCCTTTTTTCCGACCATGTTCGATTTGTACGTGCACTTTTTCATCCAGGACGCTCTTTTTCTTTTTTTGATTTGTGTTTCATCCTTCGCACTCATGTTTTCTGACAGTCACTTTCGTCCGGTTCTGTTTTTACAGCGATCGCTTCGGATTTTATGTTTGTTGTGTCCAATTGTTACTGTTGGTTGTTCAGTTTGGTTTTTGCCACCTGATGAAGGGTTTATACCCGAAACGTCGTGGAGTTTTCCACCAACTTTTAAGCACTTTTTACTACCTCTTTTCGACCTACACATTTCAACAGTGCTCCGCAGCATTTCGACCTTATATTTATAAATATATGCATATATATATAAGTAATGATTTTGGTCTAATTGCATATATATACATATATATATATATATATATATATATATTTATATATATATATATATTTATATATATATATATATATATATATATATATATATATATATATATATATGTATACATTTATATATATATATATATATACATATATATAGCATTAATTAATTCCGTGTGTTGGACGTAATAAATAAGGAAAAATGGAAAACAGAGTGTGCATATAGATCCAACGAATGATTTATTGAAACAGAAATTTTCGCCGCCTCCTGGCGGCTTTGTCAACTGTGTTATGGAAATCAACCGTTACATACAAACAAGATAGAGTTGAATGCGTACAGTACCGCGTAATATTAAAATAAGTTTGAAAAGTTGTAAAGTGACGTCATAATGATGATGATCGAAAAGTACGTAGTTACAAAGAACGCACGTTCTCACATAGTAATTAATACGAAGCGCGAACATCATAACCATGGCAAGCTTGATTAGCCAAAATAATGTAAAGTGACGAGACAATCTAAAATTGTAGTGTGCGTACCTCATTTCGTTGTTTGAATGGAAGCGTATGTACATATTCAAAACTCCATGGTAACTAAACAGTTTATCAAAGCGACAAGATGCGAGTGCGTGAGATATTTTCAAATAATAAAACTGTCTTACTGACAAATAAAAACTGTTCATATCTACTTAAAAAATAAAGCACTAAATTGTACATTACAAGTAATATTAAATAACAAGGCAATAATTGGCGTAACTTTTCAGAATGTGAGATGCTATACTAAATAGTAAAAAATTGAAGAAGCAGGAGTAAATGACAAGGTAGCACAGTTGTACAAAAGAAGGAAACAGAATTACTGAATTACTTGAAGAAACTGTATCCTGATAAATAAGAAAAATCTCTATTAAGACCTTGCCTGTGGCTATTAAGACGTAAAATTAGTTTGAGTTCGTGGCGCTTACGGTCTTCACTGCATCGGAACCTACCGAGGGCAATGGTAAACCTCAAGTCGTCACCTGTGTGCCCGCTACTCTGGAAATGTTCCGCAACTGGGAATCCGTTGGGATTCGCGTTACGAATGCTTTGTTTATGATTATTGAATCACACAGGTGACGACTTGAGGTTTACCATTGCCCTCGGTAGGTTCCGATGCAGTGAAGACCGTAAGCGCCACGAACTCAAACTAATTTTACGTCTTAATAGCCACAGGCAAGGTCTTAATAGAGATTTTTCTTATTTATCAGGATACAGTTTCTTCAAGTAATTCAGTAATTCTGTTTCCTTCTTTTGTACAACTGTGCTACCTTGTCATTTACTCCTGCTTCTTCAATTTTTTACTATTTAGTATAGCATCTCACATTCTGAAAAGTTACGCCAATTATTGCCTTGTTATTTAATATTACTTGTAATGTACAATTTAGTGCTTTATTTTTTAAGTAGATATGAACAGTTTTTATTTGTCAGTAAGACAGTTTTATTATTTGAAAATATCTCACGCACTCGCATCTTGTCGCTTTGATAAACTGTTTAGTTACCATGGAGTTTTGAATATGTACATACGCTTCCATTCAAACAACGAAATGAGGTACGCACACTACAATTTTAGATTGTCTCGTCACTTTACATTATTTTGGCTAATCAAGCTTGCCATGGTTATGATGTTCGCGCTTCGTATTAATTACTATGTGAGAACGTGCGTTCTTTGTAACTACGTACTTTTCGATCATCATCATTATGACGTCACTTTACAACTTTTCAAACTTATTTTAATATTACGCGGTACTGTACGCATTCAACTCTATCTTGTTTGTATGTAACGGTTGATTTCCATAACACAGTTGACAAAGCCGCCAGGAGGCGGCGAAAATTTCTGTTTCAATAAATCATTCGTTGGATCTATATGCACACTCTGTTTTCCATTTTTCCTTATATATATATATATATATATAAGTAGAGGAAAATCCGAAGAGACAAAGATGGACAAAAGAGAGTACTAATTTTTTTGTAGTCAGATATTTGCGCCCCACCTGGGGCTTTCCTCGGTGACAAATGAACAAAGCTTAAAATTTAAACATACACAAAGGCAGATTGCGTTAAAAGCAGAGATAAGATCGTTACGAAATGATAAAGAAGAATGTTACGAAATAATAAAGACGCGCATCGTGTTGCGTCATAATCAAGGATCTTCACGTGACGTAAAAGCGTTTACTGTACCAAATGTCAACTAGGCAACTATGTGGGAGAAACCGCCACTCCCTTCAGGATGAGATTTAACAACCACAAAAAATCCATCCGAGACAAATGGAGTGGCTTCCCAGTAGCGGAACATTTTAATTCTGCGAACCATAACATTCATGATATGAAATGCGTCCTTGTAGCTTCAGGATTTAGATCTACTTCGGAAAGAAAAAAACAAGAACTGAAGTGGATCCTCCGAGTAAAATCATTCAAATCCGGCTTAAACAGAGAT
The DNA here is from genome assembly GCA_037179385.1 of Holothuria scabra. Taxonomy (NCBI): domain Eukaryota; kingdom Metazoa; phylum Echinodermata; class Holothuroidea; order Aspidochirotida; family Holothuriidae; genus Holothuria; species Holothuria scabra. The sequence continues at coordinate 4,515,624 of CM074192.1, read as the reverse complement.
TTGGGACTACTTAAGGGATATTCCTTCGTTAACTCTTTGTAACTTTTTTAAGATACCTTATCAGTTAACTATCTGAAACAATTTTCTCGTTCTTCTCTACACTAAGTTTTTTCATCGATATTATTAAGAATGGTACTCTGAAAGCTTTGTTTTTTCTGATTCCCTGTCAATAGCAGGATCTTACTGTACATAATAAGCTTTGTCAAGTTTTCGCTTTCTAGCACAATAGATACATGTTATAATTTTTTATTCTTACTCCAGAGGCTCTTCACCGCTCTTCATAGCTCTGCGCGTCTCTCTCTCTCTCTCTCTGTACTGTACTTCCTTTGTAACTAAGGCCGAGCATGCGCGCGTATCAATAACCCACTCCCAGTGCTTGGGCAGTAACGCTTTTACGTCACGTGAAGATCCTTGATTATGACGCAACACGATGCGCGTCTTTATTATTTCGTAACATTCTTCTTTATTATTTCGTAACGATCTTATCTCTGCTTTTAACGCAATCTGCCATTGTGTATGTTTAAATTTTAAGCTTTGTTCATTTGTCACCGAGGAAGGCCCCAGGTGGGGCGGAAATATCTGACTACAAAAAATTAGTACTCTCTTTTGTCTATCTTTGTCTCTTCGAATTTTCCTCTAATTTTATATCTTCAGGAGTACACGTGGATCTTTTACTTAATTATTACTTATATATATATATATATACATATATACTAAGAAAAGCATCCACGTGTGCTCCAAAAATGATAAAAGCGATGAAAAATAGTGAATTACACAAAGATGACATCATAAGAGCACAAATTTCCAATACAGAGAAAACAGTGTATATTTCAGGCACACCTGTGCCTTTCTTCAGCACCAACAGTGAAGTGAAGATAATATACTGGAGACCTAGTACACTGAACTCAATGGTATACTTTTTGCAGAAGCTCATAATCACGCTTCACCACGAGTGGCAAACGGAAAATGACTCAAAACACCCAAATCCAAGTTAAAACCATTGATATGGGTTTTAAGCTTCATAATCCACTTACTTTCGGACCTTAGTCTTTTTTTTGTTCCCTCTGTGTTTTGTTAAGTCCCTCGACCGATTGAATGGCGATTAAGTTGAAATACTTTAGAAATAAACTTAAATGAGAGAGGTTATTCTACCGAGGTCGTCAAGGAAAAAAATAATAAGGCTAAGGGTATTCCTCATAGCTCTTTGCTTAGGACCAGCAAAGGTGAGAACGTTTCGACTAAAGCACCAAAAAAGCCCCATTTGTGGTTACTCGTAATCCTCGCTTACCTCCCTTATATTCTTTCTCTGTCAGATAAAATGAGGGAAATGTTCGTCACACCACCAAAGGTAATTTACAGACAACCCCCTAACTTAAGAGATTTGCTCGTAAGAGCGAGAGTGCCGAGAAACACTTCGACAAATTTGGGTAATCACAGGTTACACGAAAAAACTGTGTTACTTGTAAGTTCATGTCAGTTACAGTCTCCTTTAAAAGTTTTTATACGGGGAAAGTTTTCAAAATACTGGGTAGTTTTAACTGTATGTCGATTGGGGTTATTTACCTTATTAATTGCTTTGGTTGTGGGAAGCAGTATGTGGGTGAGACGGGGAGCCAATTAACAAGAGACACCGGGGTCATAGATATGATAAAAGCTAACACTCCTCTTGGGAAACATTTTAACACAGGTTGTAAGTATTTCAATTTAATCGCCATTCAATCGGTCGAGGGACTTTACAAAACACATCAGAGGGAACAAAAAAACTTTTTTGGATACACCAACTCCACACGTTTTCACCAAAAGGATTAACATTCGAAAAAGCCACAGTTCATAGCCGTTTTTTGTCTTTGTATTTTTACATGGGTTGGTAATTCAGTGTACTTGACGAAGGACAGTTGACCTGTTCGAAACGTTGTACAGTTTTCTCCGTTGATTTACGTTTTCTCTTGGAAGTATTTAGTAAGTGTTTTCGATTTGTTTTACTATGTATACAGCCAAGGGCGGATATAAGGAAATTTGTTTGGGCGGCAAACTCAACTTAAGACAAAGACGTCTCAAGTAGTATCAGGGTTTGTCGTGCAAAAAAAAAAAAATATATATATTTTTTTTTTTGGGGGGGGGGTTATGAGAAGTGGTGACTGACTGCCCGAAAGACTTTCTAAGCGGAGCGCACCATCAGTTGGCGCGGAGTGTACAGAAAATTTTGAAAAATCGCGACCTCTCATATAGCCAGAAATTGTATTTGCCAGGCTCGTAAGTAGAATTTAAGCAGGCGTTATTTTGAGATTTCCTTTGCAATAAAATCTTCATTTTAATAAAAAGAAAATCAAATTGCAAAATGATCAGAAAATTACCATCAATTTTATAAAATGCACTGGCTCCCTTACAGGACGATGTGACATTTTATTATTTTCTTTGTCGCAAAGTAAAATCTCCACTAGCGTAGCCAGCGGGGGGGGGGGGGCAGGGGCAGAGTGCCCCCCCACAGAAATTTTGGGGACGCGATGGGCGATGCTGAAAAAATGAAGGAGAGCCCCAAAAAAATAAAAAATAAAAAAAAGATAAACGGCAAGAGGAGGGAGAGAATCGGGGGCATTTTTTTTACAGTTTTTCGGGATGGGGGGGGCTGGGCTTTTAGTCGTTACGATAAAGTATGCAGTCCCCGACGGCGACTAGTCTCCCCGATGGTTTACCTGGTTTTTGCTCTCAAGGGACAATTTCCCTAATAAGAACCCCAAATTTTCGGCGCGCTACGCGCGCTGTAGATTCACTCCAGTTTTTCAATACTTCCATTCCACCAATCTAGAGAGTGTAAGTCCTGTCAACCTTACCAAGCAACAGGTAGGCAGAGTACACAGGTTATGTAGATGTCGTAAATTTCATCCCATATCATAAAGCCTAGTTGCTGTTCTCTTGTGCGTGTCATGCGATAGGTCGGTTGGTGAGCGACTCACTGAGCATAGTTTGGCTATTTTATCGGGTATTCCAGGTGGTTTCGACACAATATACGTTATCCCCGATACGGTCTACGACCTCTACAGTTTCTATTTTTTTTCTTTTTGTTCTTAATGATTACATAGGCTATGTTATTTTTGCAAGCCTACCAAAAATTTTCGCGCGCTTCGCACGCTTTGCAATTTCACGATTCAGACTCAAAAGAACACTATCAGTGCGCAACTCGGCTTTTAAAATATTAAGTGATATTGTGCAAAATGTGCCCCATGCTGCAATGACATGGGATAGTTAGGCTCCTTCATATCCCCTTCTCACCACCCCCTCGACATAGGGGCTTTCGGAACTTGTGGTCGATGGCATGGCCAGCCCCTGTCGGGAATAATCTGTCGCCTTCCCATGGTCGGTTTAGTTATTTTGGCTTTCAAAAGAGTTATTTCTGCGATAAAACCCAAAATGTTCGGTACGCTTTGCACACTCTTCCTCAGTTCCGTTACCTAGAGCTATTAAAGTACAAACCCTTCCCATCTTTTCAAGTAAATTAATAAGTAGAATAAAATGGATTAATGTACATGTCGGGAATTTCATCTCATTTCGCTAAACTTAGTTAATAATCTCTTGTGTCAGTCCTGCGGTACGGACTCGAAGAAGGAAGTACATAATAAGTTGTGCCCGATAGGGCCCAAATGCCGGGACAATTGACCTATATAAGCTTTAAATAAGTACAGATTCTTTTTAGTGTAGGCTAACCCAAAAAATTTTCGCCCGCTTTTCCACGGTTAAATCAGTGCGGAAATATCTTCCTCTAGCATATACAAATTTTATGTCGTATATGACTCGCAATGGCAGGTATAGTGCACAGGTTTTCTTCAAATCTCCCTCACCAACTCATCGACGGCATCCTGGCTTAGGTGTTCACCAGATCGCTCAATTTTGATGTAAAATTGCAAAATCTCCCCGTTCGGTCGCTCGGCTCCTCACTTGGGCGCTTCGCTCCCTCAAGAAAATGCCCACACCCCAGTGACGGCGATGAAAAATGAAAAAGTGGGGGCTAAAGGTATATTCAGTCCCTCAACTTATTTGTCAAGTGCTCCAATCAGAAGCGGGGAGAATTTCGAAGTTGGGCTGAACATATTCTTGCTTAGAACACTCGGGAAGTGCCGTTTCCGGCCATCTGAGGGGTTTGTAAAGCCAAAAATTTCCTGGTACGCTCCGCGCCAATCGATGGCAGAGCTCCACTTAGAAACATGTATTAACATTTTTCATAGATTATTATTATTTTTTTTTGCATTAATTGAGAAACTTCAGAAATGAGATCCATATTTCCAGCCTGGGAACACGCAGCATAAAACACTCGGGAAGTGCCGTTTCCTGCCATCTGAGGGGTTTCTAAAAACCAAAAATTTTCTTGTACGCTCCGAGCCAACTGATGGTGGCGCTCCGCTTAGATAGTCCTGTCGGTCAAGACTGGGGACGATGGGTCGGCTTTGCCCCCCCCCAAGAAAATCCTGGCTACGCCCCTAAAAATCTCCATCAAAAAGAAAAAACCAGAGCAAAATTTTTGTTTAATATGTTAAAGACAAACATATTCTAAGCACTCGGGTGAAGTTTTCATTCATTTCTCATGTTCGGTTCTCGAGATATTAGCAACTGAAGTTGACACATTTTCTACAAAAGGTAATACTTGAACCAAGCAGGTGCTATGTCATGTATTCATATTGATGGTCTATGTTTTGTTTTGTTTTTTATTTATTTTTGATCCTGCTGTTTGATCTTGAATTGATTAGGGATGCTATCTTGCCCTTCAGGCAAATTAAGTTTTTAAACTTCTATGCTCGTGATGCACTTATGGTTACAACATATCACAGTTAAATTGTATAAATATGGTGGTACATTTTAGAGAAAAACAACTAAACGTTTCCATCAATGTGAATACATGACATCACGTCTACTTGTTGCAAGTTCACTCTTTGTAGAAAATATGTCAACTTCAAATCTTATATCTCGAGGACCAAACATGGGAAATGAGTAAAAATTTCCCTAGTAAGCTATGCCTAGAATATGTTCCTCTTCAAAATATCAAACATAAATTTGTTCTGGACTTTTTTGTTTCAAGGAGCTGCACACCGTTGGAAATAAATTGAAATCATAACTTTTCGAATCATATTAACTCATATGACCTTTGGCCGAATGATCCTCTAAAAATGAACCGGCCACACAGAAGCATTGGTATCGCTACCACCACCAACAAAAGTACTGATTCGGTACTGCTGTTGGTGCTGGTAGCGCTATCCACGCTTCTGGGCGGCCGGTACTGGGCTAAAATTTTTTTACGCATTAGTTTATACTTTATAAATAATATATGACATTTGTATGAGAGAGAAGGCTGGGATACTTTGCCCAGATTAAGAAAAAGGCTACTTTTTATTCATGTCATATCGAATAACGTTATTTTTGGAAAATTGAAGACCATGCTTTGGAAATGTTTGGGGGGGGGGGGGCATGTGCTCCGTGCCCCTATGGCGAGCCGCTAATGTATGAGAGCATTTGAGTACGGTAGGCCAATGGTTCCCCTGCCTAGAAGATGAAGTCTTGCTAGAAAGACTATCTTCAGTTGTCGCGGAGTGTACAGAAAATTTTGAAAAATCGCGACAGCCGGAAATAGCATGTCTCGGGCTTGTAAGTAGTAGCTAAGCTGTCCAATTTTCCTTTGCAAATGTCAACACCACTTTATTAGAAATGTATTGAGGCGCGCGAAGCGCGCCGAAATTTCTGCCCTTTGCAAACAAAAATTTGTTGATGTGGAGCTTGTTATATTGCAGAAAGCTTTGGATTCTGGGTTTCCTTTGAAGAAGTTTAAAGAGTTGGGGGATTACTGAAGAATCTGCACTTCCTTCAAATATTGGTGGCAAATCTGAGAATGATTGCTTTTCTAAAGTCCTCCCGACTTTCTGGCAAAGAGAAAAAGAGGAAAGTCTTTCCTCCGATAAAGTGGACGTCAGATATTATTTGAATGAATGTTCATATATTTCTCTTAATGAATGTCCATATATTGAACAAAACAGTGTTCCATGAATGCATATCAATCTTGCTTTTGATATTATAGTTGGCCCACTTTCTTTGTTTTGTCATTTTTCTCTTTTTTCTTTCCCCTTTCTCTCCTTTCCCCTTCTTTTCCGTTTTCCTTTTTTCTTCTGAATTTCTTTCCTTTCCTTCCCCTCCTTTTTCTCTTTTTCCTTTTCTCTTCTTCCCTGTCTTTTCCTCTTTTTCCTTTCTTTCCTTCCCTTCCTGTTCTTTGTGTCCGGATGTCTGCCCCTCGCTGGTTACGCCACTGGCAATACTGCGCTGCAAGCAAACAGGAAGTGTTCAAGGTCATAAAAGCATTTTTAATTTTGAAAGAAAACAAAGCAGATTCTGTGAGTTGTACAACAAGAGAGTCACAAATTATTGCGCAATGGAACAATTTGTATTAAGTGAATTAACTTCAACATTTTATATCTCAGCTGAAGAGTGTCCTATGAAGATGGGAGTTAGACTGTTAGAATGCATTTTTCATGCTCTTATACTTGAGGCACACGTTAAGAAGACTACGTACATTTTTCAAGCCTTTTGAAAAAAGTTTGTGAAAGCGGCTGCAGCTTGGACAGTAGAATTTCGTATAATAAGCGATCGTCAACAGTCATCTATAGTCAGTGTATCCTTTTCTTTTTATCGGGGTATGTGCAGTTGGAGCAGGTAGTACTTCCATGGTTGGGGCCATTGTCCCACCGCTTTCAGTCCTCGTTGAAACTGAACCCAATGAGAGCATAATGAATGAGTTGTCATAACAGTGTGTTATGAGCTTATTACAATTGACGTTTTTCGAAAAACACGGATTGATAACCAAATTCTCCTTAATCCATCTAATGTTTACTTTTTGCTCTAATATTCACCATCTGTTCCTCTCTTTTTGTCAATACTGCCAACAACCTCTTTGAATTATTCATCAGCCGACTTTTACTTACGGGTGTCAGGTTTTGTCGTTCTTAAGCTAGAAAGAATGCATTTTTAGTTGTTATATGTACTGTTTAAGCTTAGTACCTTTTAGGACTGTGTTATATTTGACGGAACTAAGCTAGAAAGAATGCATTTCCTGTCGTACGAATTGGGTGAGTGGTTTCACCAAGCCGTACGATAGAAAAAGAAGTCTTTCTAGCTTAGTGCCATCAAATATGATGCATTCCTAATGTCACTATAAACTTCAACGATACATATCACGATTTAGGAATATACATTCTTTCTAGCCCTAAAATGTGTAGAACAATTGCACCCACGCATAAAGCCGCGGGTTTTGCGATTGGGTCAATTACTCTTTGCTTTGATAACAAACAAACAAAGCTCAAGAGAGAAGAAGAGATTTTAGGTTTTCAAATACTTTGTAAAGATATAACCCAATTTAACCGGGATCTAAATTTCTTAGATAAGTTATGACACTAGAAACAAATAGCGACCTTAAGCCGTTTCTAGTTTACCACTCTGAATTGACTATTTATTGGAGAACTTCCTGAGTCGACTATCAGACGATTTTGAGATTAAAAAAGTTAAAGGGGCTTGTGTTGCATTGCAGTGGCACGTAAATGTTTTTAGTAACTACTTCATTGGAAAACCGCTTTAAACTAAGGCATGACGTAAAACCTCGTCAAAGAATGATCAGTAAAGCTGGCTTGTTTGCAAGAGGCGTCCACTGTTTCAATTGTAAAGGCCAGGCTCACACAGGAAAAGATTATCTATGTAACTTTGGCTAAAATCTCCCCCCATTCAATTCCAGTAGCACGTTAACACTCGCATTTCAGGATTTTCTTTGAATGAATACTCTTTCTGAAAAGACTGGAAGGTCTTACGGTGTAAATACTGAATGCAAATGCAACACCTATATACAACGTGATATTAATCCGACTTTAATGTAACGTATAGATTTGGAAACTTCAAAGTCACGCATGAAAATTTAACACATGATTTCCATCCATTCATGACTTAGTTAGTTAGATAAGATTTAACGATACGCCAACTCGAATGTATTATATAGTGTCATACTGATCAAATACTGCTCAAGTCCTCCCATTTAGTCGCCTCTTACGACAGGGAATACCGTGGGCATATTCTACAACCCCCAGCCCACAGAGAGATCACCCATTCATGAAAATGTGTTAACCGACTATGGTTACCTCAGATGACTCACCCCTCACCCTTAGATGTGCCAGGGAAGCAACGCCACCACCAATGCCTTGCCAATGTTTGTTCTGTACCGAAGAAGCTTCGTACGTAGAGGCACCCAGGAATCCAGCCATTGTTTGTGGTGTAATTCTAACTAATAAGTTCCCAGTAAACAAGAGAACAGCCAAAAGTTTGAAAGCTGACAATGGGGTCATGGAAATATGTTAAGGCCGGATGACGTTATACAATTTTTAACTTTAGCAGATTATGGAAATGAACATTTGGAAAAAAGAATGACTTTTTTCTCCTGATCACTTCCGATTACCACCAAGGAAACAAGAAAACTTACGAAAATACTGTGACAAGTTAGTGTACTAACTAACGCAGTTTCAGGAAAAAATCGTCCGCCAAAAGACCCCAAAATCATCCGGAGGTTTCAGGTCATCCGTTCTGAATGTTGTCGAATGGTCCAACAAATTTGTCCCGAAATCATCCCCAAAGTTTCACAACAAGCAACAAATGCTTAAATTCAGTTACAAAATATATTTCGCTAGCTAGGTTCATTGATAAGTTGTTCCAACTATCCCGAAACGGTCAATCCCGCTAGTTGTTTTTGCTTCGAATCAGCCTGTGCACTGTGATAAGAAAGCCATCTTGAAAAATGTTCTTGGAAAAACAATAAAGATAGCAGCACTTCCACACAAGGTACAAGACCATGCAGTTAGGCGTGCCTAACGAGACTTTCGGGTCATTTTCTCAAGTATAGCAGCCCAATCAAACAATTTAAAAAAAAATGAAGTTCAGACGCCAGGTTGGAAACGCTACAATGTTTATTTTAAACACTGGAGTAGGAAGCTGTTCGAGATAGGGAAGGGGAACTTTTCAGACTTATGCCAGAAGGGATGGGTCAAAGGGGGGAGGGATTTCCATCCTTTTTGAAAAAATCTTCCTTTTGGGATAATTTAATTATGGGATCCATAATTTTATTCTGGGGTCCTTAGATGCAATTCGAGGATTACTGTACCTTTTTTTTCAAACCCTCAAATCCTCAAAAAAAAAAAAAAAATATGTTAGAGAATGGGCCGTGAAACTCCATTTGACTAAGCGAGAAAAAAACAAGGTAACAGGGAACAGTTTCACCAGTTCCTCTGCTTTATATATAAATTCCTTTTCTAAGGAACAGTTATCTAACCCAATAAATTTCTTAATATCAAGTAATTTACACTTACTAAAATCTTTATTTTAAAATCCCTCATGGCCTATATTTCTATAACTGCAAAACTGATTCCCCTTACCCCCACTTTGACATCTAGAATCTGGCCAGAATCACCCACGTGGTTTCATAAAGGGACACATACTGTACGCATCAGTGCTAAAGATAAAAACCGAAACGAAGCCGTGATGTGCATCTTTAGAGTTACTGTTCGGGGTAAGTACGTCAAAGTTAACGAAATGATTCACAAGTTGTGTAAAGTGTCATGATAATTTCGATTGGTAAATATTAAGTGTTATAACGAATGCAGGCATGTTATTTCGTTCGCCTTTAATGACAGAAGCAATTATGCAGTATACTGCAAGATTGTAAATTAATACAAAATTGTTACATGCAAATCAGTAACATTATGTCCTTGCTCTTAAGGAAGTAAGATATACAGGGATTGCAGCTGGAGAAATTTCCTCCCCTAAAACTTGGAGTCATGACTTGGCCATTTTTTTCTTTTTACGATAGAAAACCCAAATAACCTATTGACCTGAAGATTTCTTTCAGGTGTTTAACCTAACAATTACTAGGTGTGTTCCATACTCATACTCAAATAATCATTCTTTGTAATTATTTACACGTTTTACGTTAATTTTGGAACATGAAATACCTATTTGATATGTTTTTGTCCCAAATATATATCAATTATACGACAGAATGGTCTGAAAATTTATAATTCTATTCGCTTTTTCAATTTCATTTTCGTGTGTAACTTCATTAAATTTGAAATTGTATTTACGGTTCGAGTTTCCTAACTAATTTAGCCACTGAATTCGATTATAGTCACATCTTACATGGAAACACAAGTAAACCATTAAGAATCATTGGCGGTTGATGATGCAAGGTAGTTTGACCTGAAAATACGTCACTGAACTGTTAGATTACAAAATCAAGGTCAAAGTATGAATGTCCACCCTTCAAGGAGCGGAATTCTCTAATGTTCATTCCTATAAAATATTTTCCAAATTTTATAACAGGCTTTCAGTTTACAAACATTTTGGTTCGAAATAATTACACGGCATCTCTTCACTATGTAATCGCTGCACTCTTGCAGAATATAAACTCTTAAAGTTGAGGCAATTAATTGCGCAATTTCAAAAGATACATTAATATAGAGTGGTGATGAATGTATCATAATCATATTTTCTCGCACGAAGCTAGCAATGCATGTTGATCGGTTATTCTTGCCCTTATAGATTACATTTTATCACCGAAATGAACACACTAAACTTTATGCTTTACGATGACAGTGTTCTATTTAATTTGCTAAATGTACGTACTAACGTTCATCTCAATCCAATTATGGGTCTATCTTTTGAAAGTACACAAATGTGAAAAGTTAACTGCACCCGTCAATGGCTGGGTATCATGCCCCAGCATCACTTTTGGATCCACCTGTCGGTTCTACTGCAATGAGGGCTATGATCGCATTGGTCCCTCGTCATCTGAATGTCAACGTAGAAGAAAGGGCTGGACGATTTCGACGACCTGGACGGAAAGAAGCCCAAGATGCCAAGGTAATTTAATTATACGTATTTTAGATCAGAGGGCCTAAAAAGGCCAAAATTCGTTGGGGATGGTATTAAACAACCCGATAAAGTTTTGAATGGGTGTAGAACCGCAGTCTTTTATGACAAAACCCAATCCGATTTTCAGGTAACAATGGGTAATTCAAAGTGTTAAGTTATAGGTCAAGGAGATATCTTCAACCGACTCTTACAAACCAAACAAGTCAAAGGAAAAGAAAAGTCAATGATCGGGAGGGGGGGGGGGGGTATTGAGAATATGTCTCTCATCATTTGACTAAGGAAATGGCTCATATTAATTAAAAAAGGTTAGGAAAAGAAAACGGAATAATACAAGTTTTAAAATTTTAGTGCCCCATGCTTGCAGTATCTCTCGTATGCTTTAGTCGTTTCGTGTTTCATTGCTTACGTTAGCACCGTGTAGAGCACCATTTTCACCGATCTTCTGCAAATAACCAAATTTTTCACACGCTTTGGCTCGAGCCATCTAGTCTCACCAATTCCTTTGTTATCAATTTCGTCTAAAACTGATTCACATTGGTCATCTACCCGATTAGGTTTGTTGCTTGAGATTACAGGCCAAGGAGAACACGCATCATCAGAGAATGCAGCGCAAGGACATTATTTTTGTCATCCTCTTTTTTACGTTATCTAAAGAAAAAATAAATAAAAATGTAAATTAAGCTTCATCTGACGTTTAAGCAGCAGGTTGTCCTTGTAAGATGTCTCGGTGCAGATTCTGGAATAGAAAGAAATAATTTGCATGTGATTGTTCGCATTTTGAATCGGACAATTTCCTTAGGAGAAATATCTCTATCGTCTGTTTGCAGGGGTTTTGTAAGTTACGTGTCGCTGGAACGAATAATGCATGCGTCTTAGATATTCTAAGATATTTTAACAATTTGCAAGATTCCATGCGATTAGTTCGACCTTTGCTAATCCTACAGTCTCAATGCAAAACATCGTCCCGTTCTGGGTCATTTGCCACTGTTAACAGTCCATGGTCTAGTCCAGTGACATGTGCATGTTACATATTTTTAGGCGTGTCCATCTATCTTCGATTTCCCTCAAACTCTCAAAGGCTTTTAAGCTATATTCCTGAATAGGTAGACTGAATAGTGTTGTCGACCAAGTTTATATTTTAACAGTAAAATCATCTACATCACAACTGGTTTTTAAACTAGGGGCATTCAAAAAATTTCTTGCGTTTTGAGCGCTTCAGACCTTACTTCAAATTAACCTCTGAAATTTACCATTTTTAAACTGTCTTCCAGGGCTTCTAATACGTTAAAATCCAGGCTGTTCATGGAGTTTCACCACCCGGACCATTACTTGACATTTTCTTTGAATTCCACTAGGGGTTTAATGGCAAGTCCCTGGACCGCATTTGTAAAGGGCTTCGCACCGCTTATTCCTAATATGCACGATTAACGCGCACACTTTCGGATTTGATGTAAATATCACCAGCCTTCCCCCAAAGTTGAAACTAAATCAAAGTCCCCTGCCATGGGGACGTTTGTTTGTCCTTTTACTTTCCAAACTTGTTCAGAGCAGTGAGCTGTAAGAGGGTTAGAGGAACTCAGTTGAATGTGTTTTGAGAATTGCGTATCCGATTCGAGGAATGCTGTTAATTTCTGCAATTGTTTCTCATTATGACAGTGATAAAAGGGACGATTTAAATTGTTGGTCCTTTTTTTTTTACTTTAAGTGGAAGTTGATTTGGTTCCTAGAACCAGGGAAATGCTGAAATCAAAAAACTTAAATTAATTAAAAACTTTAATTAAAAACTTGAACTAATTAGACGCACTGAAGTCATTTGGGCATGCAAAAGTGGCCCGATGTCTAACATTTGAATTCAAATCATTCAAGTTATGCCGTTTAGGAACATCTATAAAACTTGATGCCAATTGTCTGAGACATGTTTTCATTGGCCAGGTGTGATATGAAGGAATGTTTTAGTGTCTTTCACCTGTACATTGCAGCAATAAGATGCCCAACACTACCGCATGTGGCCAATAGTAGGAAGACTTGTACAAATAGCAACGTCTTTAGTAGCATATGCACGTTTACTTGTGATGATGGATACGGTATAAGAGGACGATTACAGACGAAATATGAACGAAAGTGCCAATCATGCAAAGCATGGTCTGGGATCACTCCTGTCTGCCTAGGTGAGTAAAATAGGCTAATATTTTAAAAAAATATATAATTGTCCGTTACCTAAGCTGAACACTGTAGGTTGACCCGCTGTGTACCAGAACACTTTACGCAAAGGTGCTTGCCAAATCGTAGGAAATGGCATTTCTAGTTTTCATTTGAGAAAAAATCGACATATGTTGGCAAATTCGCTAAATTATGCAGGATCTGTAGAATTTCATTCCAACTTATTTGCAGTTTAATCGCAGTATAACCGGGCATGTCACTGAAATTCCCCTGCCTGAGTGTGAAAGTGATTACGTTTTGTCTCAGAACTTTGCCGATTATTTTTTAACCAAGGTTCAGACAATCCGTGATGATTTGGACAATATGCCCTTTTACACTCCGACATATAAACAGGTCGAGTTATTGTCAAACATCACAATTGTAGCAAAACAGGACGTAAAGAGGACCGTCCATGGTCTTGGAACCAAACACTGTGACTTAGATCCTATACCAAAGTGGTTGCTTAAGAAATGCATAGATGAAATCGCTCCATTAATCACTGAAATTGCCAACAAGTCTATGCAAAATAGTGACTTCACCAAATCTGGAAATTATTTACAGTGAAGCCCCTAAGTTACACTCTAAAATCAAAAGAGTGAACTTAGTCACTCCTTGAACGAGTGAAAAGTGTAAATTCACTCCATTAGAGTGATAATTCACTCCAAGAGGAGTGAAGTTACCTCCAAAAAGAGTGAAGTTCGCTCCAAAAAGAGTGAAATTCACCAGAAGAAGAGGGAAAATTCGCTCTTCCACGAGTGCTTGCAATGATCGCTTTTTTTTTTTTTTTTTTTAAGAGCGATCGCTGTGGGCACTCCATCAAGAGGGAAACTTCACTCGTTTTAAGAGAATTTCACTCTTTTTGGAGTGAACTTCCCTCTTTTTGGAGGGAACTTCACTCCTCTTGGAGTTAATTATCACTCTTATGGAGCGAATTTATACTTTTCACTCGATCAAAGAGTGACTAAGTTCACTCTTTTGATTTTAGAGTGTAAAGCAACCGGGAATGGAGTTGCAGTACTGTAACTACCGTCCCATCAGTAATATGTAGTCCTACAACAATATAATGATCACATCATGACAGATGCTCTTCTGCCGGATTATCAATCTGCATATCGTCAAAACTACAGTTGCGAAACTGCTCTTATCAAATTGTTCAATGACTCTCTCTGGTCAGTGGAGAAAAAACGGGTAACTACCCTATGCGTAATTGATCTCAGCGCAGCGTTCGACACCGTCGACCATGATGTCCTACCTCGCACTGTTGAAAAATCGTTTTGGCATTTCTGGCAACGTTTTCTCCTGGTTCCAAGCATACCTTAAACCAAGGCAATTCCGAGTGCGTGTTGGTGAGATATACTCCGAACCACGGGCGGTAGATTATTGTGTGCCACAAGGCCCGGTGGTTGGTCCTGAATTATTTTCAGCGTATGCTAGCACATTAGGTGACATCGCTATTTCGGAGCATAATGTCAGCCTTTATGGGTTTGCGGATGACCACGTCTTGCGTAAGGAAATTGACTTAAATGATCCACTTTCAGAAAGAAGCATTTCCGGATTAGAAAAATGCCTAAACTGTGTTAAAGAATGGATGGACTTCAATAAACTGAAAATGAATAATGACAAAACTGAGTTTATTACGTTAGGGTCAAAGTTTCAAATTTCTAAACGTGTTAGACAAGATTTTAACGTAAATGGAATTAAGACATGTTAAGAGAAGTAGGCGTATAAAATACCTTTGGGGTATATTTGACGAAAATTTGTCTCTGAAAGAACACATAACTCTTAAAGCACTGCATCACTTTTAATCTTCATCGAATTCGTATTATAAGAAAGTACTGAGATCATGATACTTTGCGGCACTGTTGTACAAGCTCTTGTTATCTCACACTTAGATTACGCTTATGCAATATTAATAGGATTACCGGCATGTGATATAAACATATTACAACGTGTTAAAACTCGTGCCGCCAAATTAGTTCTCCGTGAAAGTAAATTCGCCAACGTTAAGGCCTGTTTAAAATCTTTGCACTGGTTTCCAATTAATCAGCGTATTAAATATAAGGTGCTATCCTTAGTATTCAAATCTCTCCACGTGGACGCTCCAGAGTATTTAAAAAAATTACTGCATGAAGTAATTAAATCAATCTACAGATTACGATCATGTGACAAAGATTCAACACCGCTTACTGTGCCCTTCACACGGAACTCCACATTTGCTGACAGGTCTTTTTCCGTGCATGGTCCTAAGTTGTGGAATGTCCTGCCAAACAGCATCAAACGTAGTTCAAGTTTAACAATTTTCAAGGCAAAGATAAAAACCCACATATTTAATGAAGCATTTAATACATAGTAGATGTCTCTTTTTATGTTAAGCGCCTCAGAAAACCTTTGGTTGTGAAGTGCGCTTTACTAAGAGCTAATTACAATCTTGTAGTCAAAAGGCAACTAAGAATTATTTTGACGCTAATGATTCATTTGGATTCAATTCCCATAAGAAGCTATATTCCATTGTGAGCCTTGAACGTTTTAGACAGGCGTTGGGGTAATTGGGGAGGTTACGATCGCCTTGGGAGAATTTCGAATATTTGGGGGACATCTTTTGCTTTGGTTCAATGGGCAAAGTGTTGAGGAAATTAGACTAAAGAACTATGTTAAAGTTTTGACAAAATTCCCGGAACACTGTAAGGACTTACAATGCAATAATTTAGTGCAACAGTTTGGATTAACTTATTTTTCTTCATCTTTATTTTTTAGAATTTCAAAGTAAAAGAACAACTAAGAATTGTTTTGACACAAAGGGCTCAATGTGGTATCAAACTCCATTGGTTGGAAACGGGGCCGTAAAAATCTATTCAACCTATCTACCTTAACCTGGCGTAGGAATGTTTTTTTATTTCGATGCTAAACGCTTTCGACAGGTATTCTGGGAGTGGGGAGGTTCTTAATCCTTTGAGAATTTTGAAATATTTTAGGGGCATTTAATGAAATATTTATTGAGAAAGTATTGAAAAAGGATGGTCTACTGCAAAAATTTCGGCTAATTTTACCGAGTAAGGGAAATATATTGCCCACTTGAAATTTTTGGGGATAGACTGATTGAGATTCTTTAGTTGTAACAAATTGGTGCAACATTTTGGTTTCACATACCTTTATTCATCGGTCATGTCGCCTGAATGGAGGTGAGGGGTGACCCGCACTTGTGCCAAAATGTTGATGTAAGTTTGGAATAAGTGGTGAAAGACGGCAGAGGCTTACAAACAAAGAGAGTGGCAGAATTATTACGTTACTTAACTCAGCATCGCTTTATTAAAATATTTTCAACTTTTATGCTAGTATGCTTTACTCCATTTTATCACATTGTTTCCTATTTTCATTTTTAATATATTTTATTTTGTTTTTGCTTTTCCACCCTGCACCCTATGTTCAACTTGTAGTGATATCAATGCAAGTCATTTTGGAACTGTATTTCAGCTGTGCATCAAAGTCTGAATTTCATGGAAACCATGCCAAACACATGTAGTGCACAGTTTGTCATGATATTATAGTGAAGATGGTTTTGTACGTTCGCCATATAATACTTTTCTGATTGCAGATGTTGATTCAAATTTGAAGCAAAAGTATCGAAAGCCGACATCATAAGGTCCTTGCCAGACAGGTGTACAAATATTTTTACTTAGCCTAGTTGCTTCAAGTTTGCTTCCAGCGTTAAATGTATATTCTAAAGTAGCTTTTAATTGTTAAACATGATCGCAACGGAATGAGAGCATTCAACTTTCCCTAATTAAATATTTAATTGCAGTTCAAGTGTCACAACAGGAAAGTTAAGATTCTTTTGACCGGTAGAGAAGATTTAAGCATGCTCGATAATGTTTACAACCAAAATATAGAAAGATATTGTAAATTTAATTTCATAAATTATGAATATAATCGCACAATGTATGATGTTTTTTCTCAAATGTTAGAGCATTTTAGCGTATTGTAGACAGAATGCTTGAACAAGCAGAAACAGCAGAAATTGTGATCTCAGCAAATATCTGCCTAAAATTGAAACATTGTGTACAATAAGTGGGTAGATGCGCACTGTTTAACAAGGTGTTTCTTGAATGGCTGCTGCCATTGTATTGTATCGATTGTATTCTCTGATTGGGTTAGGGATTAGGGTTATCGTTAGCCAGTTAGGAAGTTTCTTGGTAAACAGGTCGCATCGCCCCCCCAAAAGTGAACTGGAAGCAATCATGTGTGATGTCATGGACATGTATATACATGGTCAATTCTTTGTTTTCTTCATTTTTCATTCTATTCTTTTGACCTTGGATTAGAAATGCCATCTTGCTTTCAAGACAAATCAAATTTTTGAAATTCTATTGGTCAAGATACACCTACAGTATCAATATATCCTGGCAGAGGTTATACGCATAAAATTGGTAGTAAATTTTAAAGAATGTAAATTCATGACATCTGGCCTGTTTGATTCACATTAAGTTTTGTAGGAAATATGAAAACTACTGCTAATATCTCAGGAATCAAACATGGGAAAAGAGGAAACATTTCATCAGCATACAGAAAGTAATTTTAAATATGAAACCGTTTGAAAAAATGTTTGTTCATCTTAAAGATATCAAAAATAACCTTGGTTCTGGGAAATTCTTACAAGACTTACATAATCAAAGTAATTCGCACACAACTGCTTTTATGGCATCATAAAAGGAAACTCATTCCACATATCCGGGGATTCGCAGGTTTAAGAACCTTTCCAATATGACACCTGCATAATTAAATGTGTTTCTGTTTGTGTTCTAGATATTAGACCACCTAAAATCACTTGCCCATCTCCTCTTTCTGAGTATGCTGATTCAGGTAGTAACGCTACCTTAGTTTCATGGAATGCAGCAACTGCATCCGACAACTCAGGTCTCTCGGTAAAAATCCTACAACTCTCTGGTCCAACTTCTGGTTCTGTTCTTGTAGCAGGGCCCTACACCCTTCGATATAGTGCAACAGACGCTGCGAATAATAAGGCTTATTGCCAATTTTCCATCGTTGTGCATCGTAAGTATTGCTGGTTAGGTACCGTTGATCATTTGTACAATTCAAGTATATTGGATAGGATGTGTGAACTGCCTTTTTAGAGGAATCTGTGTGGCGGAACTTTCAAAATGTTTACTATACGTCTAGAACAATTTGAAAATTAGCATTCTAAAGATAACCGAAATCAAAGCAGGTATTGTGCTACTCTGAGTCAAATCGGACGGCCAAGTGATGATCTGATTTAATCGGACATAACTGGGGTCTTTCAGTTTTCTTGCTCACCTGTATCATGGATGGTTGTACACAAAACTCTATCTTGATTCCCCCAACATCACTGAATGTTAGGGTTTGACATTCGTGTAGACAATAAAAGAAAACGATCTAAGGCTGATGGACCCCACTAAAGGTTGCATACAGTCACTAAGCACAAGCGCTGATCGGACTAGTGGATATGTTTTTATCTGAGTCGACAAAAATTGTCATGTGTGCTATTTCGACGAATGACATATAGTGTGATTCATCTGATTTACAAGCAACTATCATCGAGTGAGAGAGATTTATCAGTGTCTGTTTATCAGAGCGAGTTCAAGAAAAATCTGGAGAGTCCAAATCGTCCTTCCTTTCAATGCAACAATTCACAATGTTTTACATCAAAGTGAAGTCTTGCACAAAGTTTTCTTATTTGCATATAGCTGTGTAGTTTGTTTATTGCCAGCGTCTCACCGTTTCTTGGGGATAAATAGTCATTTCGAATTTTGAACTGTCGGTAGTGTTTGAAGTGCCGCTACTAGTTGGATATCGAACCATTTCAGGGAAGCTCTATTTGAATCATAATTTTTAGAGTCAGTATGAGTCAGGCAATACAAGGTGAGCTAAGATAACTGAATGCCTTTTTATTCCTTAATCTTAATGAATCTCATAGAACATAAATTTAAGTCCAAACTTCATCGAAACTGCGGACCGTAACTCCATCGAATACGGTAATACCATCCCCTGCTTTAAGCCATTACAATTGCAAATTGGTTGGATTTAAGTTTGAAGCACAGGAAATACCTTCACTTTGATTGAAACGTCTAAAAAGATTTAAATCACCGGGAAACGTCTTTGTCTTTATTGAGGAATCTTTACACTAAGATACAGCTTTGCTTAATGATTCACTGAATTTTTCTTTTCTTTGCTCATTCTATTTAAAACCACAGAGATAAGGTGTCCAGATCTGATTGTCAACCAGATTCAGCGAATCAACTGTTCATCAAAGTACATTTATGGTGCACAATGTAATATTTCGTGTGCTGCAGGTTACTTTCTTAAAGGCAGTAATACTTTGATCTGTGAAAGATTGGGGAATTCTTCTACTGGTAGATGGAACTTCGAGAGACCTTCATGTGAAAGTAAGATTATTCTTTTTTAATTAGAAATTAAAACTAAATTAAAAATTAAATTAAATTAAAAACTTAATTTAAATGGGCGTTATGACTTGGCCGATATTTTAACGACAGAAAACAGCGAAAAACAAACTTTTTTTGAGATTCCTAATAGGTATTCCCCACCCCTGACTAGGGATGTTACTAACAACTGAAAAAATCAAGAAACAATTCCCGTTTGTGATTTTATCTGGTTTTTTTGTTTTTTTTGTTTGTTAATTTTGGAACATGAAGTACCTATGTGATATGTTTCTTGTCCAAAAATTTGTCTCGAAATTTTCAATTTTATTCCCACATTTTTTCATTTCATTTTCTTGCATAACTTTACAAAATCCGAACCGATTTTTATACCTCGAGATTCATTTGGCAAATAATTTAGCCACTGAATTCGAATCTAGTCGCATTACACGAGGAAAAAACAAATCAATAGTTAAGAATCTTTTGAAGATGGATGTCCAGTGTCTTATGGTTAGCTAGTACAAAAATGCGTCATTTCACTGCTGCACTCGGAAATCAAGGTCACACTATAAATGTCCACCGTTCAAGAGGCCGAATTCTTTAATGGGTAATGGATCCTATAATCTGATAATGTTATTACTAGCCGATAACACTCAGTTTGGCGATACAAAGACGTTTTGCCCTAATGGTTGAAAACCAACAAGTGATATTGTAGATAATTATAGCTGTTCTTAATGGAGGAAAATGTTTACAGAATTTATACACTTCAAATATCATACAATAGACAATTCTGCTTGAACATTATGTTCTTTCTCACACACTGTCTTCTTCTCAATTGATTAATATAAGGTAAAAATAAATCTATATAACCATCAGTTAAGATTTTTTCACTGTTCTTTAAACCAGGCATCTACTGTACTGAGTTACGCCCACCAAACAACGGACAGAGCCGTCCGGAAACGTGTCCAACTATCTACGGTTCTTGGTGTTTCTTCTCGTGTAATTCAGGGTACACCTTGATTGGAAGCTCATCAAGACATTGTTTATCTCGGGAGGGGGATCTGGTCGGATACTGGGATGGAGAGGAAGCCATGTGTCAAGGTATGCTCAAGATATTGGAAACGCTGCATGTATTTCTCTTGACTTAAAAATTACGCAACCGTTCGAAATTAGTGTATACCGGTACTTCTTGGCTTGGAAACTATGGGTCTTAGGCAATACCAGGGACTTGTTGCTCTTATGCAGTGCTTACGTAAGCACCATGGGCACCCTTTTCTCGGGTCCAATTTGCAAATTACCAAAATTTGCTGGCGCTTTCAGTCTGTTTTTGTATTTATTATTATATTATAACGTCTCAAAGATATTCGCATAATTAGTCGGCCCAATATGGTTATTTATTCTTGTGGATACGCTAATGGTTGAGAGTATGGAGGAGAAGAGCAGAATTGTAACGAGTCATGACTCGAATCACACATTTCCAAAAGGGAAATGACTCGAGGAATTGTTTCATGATTTACCTCATAGAAATAGTACATTGACTCGAGTAATTTACTCGACTCGAGTCACTCTAAAAGTAGCAAACGACTCGACTCGACCGCAAAATCGGGTGACTCGTTACACCGGCACTGGAGAAGAGCATTCAAGAGTCCAAAGTGGGGAATTTGCTCTGCCTTCCTGTTCATTTGATATTTATATTAAATTAAATGTGAAAGTTCATCGAATGACCGAATGACCAGGCACCAGATTTCACTTGTAACTGGCAAACAAATTTTCGGGAACTGAAGATGCCTCGATACAGTTTACACACAAATTTGGGGATCAAAATAGATGATTTCTAATGCTTAATTTCGACATACCTGTCTCGCATTAATCAATATTCTCACTGTTTAACTTATGATCATTTTCTGATTATATAATAGGGAAATAAAAATAAATTTACACAGACGTTTTCTGGAAATACACTTATCCGAAAATTGGAGAAACACCGCCATCCTGTCTTCGTTTCATTGGAAAACTCCTTCTTAAATTATCAAACATTTCCGTGCGTTTAGTGCACTTTAAACTTTGGTTCTATTGTTTTTTTAACACCCTTAAAACTCATTCAGATTGTTCAACGGTACAGTGGTGTCCACAGTAATTCTAATACCGAACAAAATTTGTCTTCTTTGCCCCCTGACAATTGCCACGCTTAACACTCCATATCCCAGTGGCACCGGAATAGACTCCTCCCTGTTCAGGGTAGGATGAGGTATGTTTTCGACCGAATCATGGGTTTACTGGTGGGTCCTGTTCTATCACAAATAGTTGTAAAACTATCGAAATCCTTACGCTTCTCACTGTTCTGAAAGTTCTCTTTTCATGTTTTTTCTGGTACCAGTTGTCGGAGATGTACGGCAGTTAAAAACATGAGCCAATCATCACGCTGAAGACTCGCATTTTGATTTGCAGATGGGCTTTGATGGGAAGTTAAAACTGCAGACTATCAATGCAAGTTTTGTTATAGAAATGATACGGAATGCAAAATTTCAACCAGCTTTACACTCATTCGCGGTTGGGTAGATGCGCACTGTTTAACAAGGTGTTTCTTGATTGGCTGTCGCCATTGTACTTTATCGATTGTATTCTTTGTTCGGTTAGGGATTAGGTTAGGGATTAGGGTTATCGTTAGCCAGTTAGGAGATTTCTTGTTAAACAGTGCGCATCGCCCCTCACGGTTTCCACCTCGTTTCTTGACCATATGTGAAGCAATACAGTTCAAAGTTTTTTCCGAGAATGGCACCGTTTCGCATCTAGAACCCCCTAAATTTAACAAAAAAATTCGCAAGGGGAAAGGAGTTCTCGCAAACACTATAATCTGCCTCATCATATCCCTCCTAACACTAAACGTTGTACAGGTGCATGTTTTCAGATTTTTTTTTTCAATATGAAAGAATGAAAGAAATGACAGGGCAGGATTTTCGTTGCGATAGTCGCTTTTTAATACCATCGGCTTTATAAGGTTTTACACACTGTCAGAATTTTCTCACGAATGGCGCACAAAAATTTGATCACATGTTACGGCAAGCCGGTACAGCTCCCCAAAATCGACTTCGGCATTCAACCGCTTCGCTTAAAGTTTCAAATATTTCTCACAGGGGAGGGGACACCGTCCACTTCCTTAGACCTATACCCTAAACTGGCAATTAGGTCGTGCAGTTGGCCAAAACCAGTCAAAATCACTTCTGGTTTGACCAGTGGGCAGTGGGGAAGACAGATGAAAAGAAAATTATCCGTCCTCCAACATGAAATCTTTCCTATCATTTTAGACGAATCCGGACAGTCAAGTGACGTTCTGATTAAAGTCGAACATAAATGTGGTCCATGACTTTTAGTCTTTCAGTTTCCCTACTTACCTGTATCATGGATAGTTGTGTACTAAATTGCGTCTTGATTCCATCAAATTCACTGAATATGAGGGTTTAAGATTCATGTACACGATAAATAAAAAAGATTTAAGGCCAATGGACCCACTAATGGCTGTCTATACAGTAACCAAACACAAGAGCTGAACGGACTTGTCTGTATATTACTATTCACATTCTATGAAAAAAGAAGTCTCATCACACCCAGTAAATCTTTCCTACTTTTCTTCTATTGGAACGGAGAACGCTGGTATAGTAAATCTCCTAGAGAGGTCCACGCTGTCTTGAACTTAGTTTTAATTGATCAAGGTGATTATGTTGGCCTGTACAACACTTTTTGGGCTTAGCAAGGTATTCAAAAAAATGAACAAATTATCATCGACTAACCAACCTGAGAATAGACTTGTTTTGTGAATGAATTCAATCAAATATTCAATAACCAACTGTATGAACAACTTTAAGGCTATTTTTAAATGTGTTCGGTTGGGGAGTAGCCTACGTAGCGTAGGTGATTTTTTCGTAGCGATGAGCCGGACAAAACAATTTATCCGCCCCACGGACAAGTTGGAGAGTTGCTTGGAGATGCCTCGGTTGTACCAAATATTTTCATATTTGAAAATATTTATCTGCAGATACATAAAATGGAACAACCAAGAATACTACAGCATTTTTGTTGTAGCTTTTATGAAAAAATATAGGTATTCACAGAAAGGAATTAATTTTGGGGTTACGCAAAGAATACTGTTGTTTGTCCAAACATTCTGAAATGATGCTGTATTCGCAAATGATCCTGTATTCGTTTTCTTTGAAAGGAATAATATACAATCAATTACCAACTCCTGATTAAATAATGATTGTCCCTATTTTATTCAAGTGGCCTTCCTTGCCTTTGCAGAACAAAAACTTATGCTAATAGAGAGAGGTAATTATTCCATGCCAGGCGGCATGTGTACACTCTGCGAAGATCGAGAATAACTTATGAACTCTTCCTTTTGTAACGAAGTGTGAAATATTCCAAACAACAAGAGGCTTGTACCCCTAAACATCATCTTCCATCATTATTATAAATAGTTAAATTGGCTTCAAATATTTAAATTACCGAACTACTCTGAGAGTATGTTAAAGTGTATAAAAATAGTTAAATGGAATTGATTATATTATTATGGAGTGATGAAATAATACCTTTATTGAATTAAAAACATTTCAGCTTTTCCTTGTCCGAGTCCATATATTCCCCCTCATGGAATATTAAGAAACGATAGCTCAGCTGAATGTTCGAGGAAACACAACGTTCCAAGAGGAACTATATGTAATTACGATTGCGAGCATGGATACTTCAGGGTTGGACCAGCCTCTCTCTCTTGCGCTGAAAATGGAAGATGGAACGACAGCTTCCCAGTTTGTCAGGGTAAGGTTGGATTGCTACTAAAAATAAAATGAAAGTACGAAAAACGTTTCCAACCAACAAATATGAACTTTCAAGAACTTAAAATAATATGAAACGTTTCCATTCAAGAATATGAAATCAGTGGCGTTGCAACGAAGGGCCCGGGGGCCTAGGGCCCCCCAGATTCTCTTCAGCCCCCCCCCCCAGATTTCCTGCGTCCTGATAAAGTAATTGAGAATAAGTAAAACGTTTGAACGGAAGTTTTTCCTTCAAAAACAGTAAATAAATAAAATGTGCAACAATTTAGAAAACGTGCATTAATTTGTACCAGGCAGATTTTGTGCGCATGTATGAAATCAAGTAATAACTACAAATTTCATACTTACACTAATTAAGATACCGTATATAATCTGCACTGTAGTTTATTGCATTTCACTTCGAAGATGAAAAGAACGTCTCGACGACAAACTCGAATGTGACTTTGTTAGGTTAAAACTCTTTCTGCCTTTCGGACGGCTGGTTGATTTACTGAAAACAAGGCAATCATACACTGGAGACCACTCTTACACGACCATTCCTATACTTTATCATAAACAAAATATGCCGTAAGGGTAAGGTACTGCCTTCGAATAACCTTCCCTTCCATCCTTAACAAGTACGCCTATGTCGTGTCTCACTCCTGACCACGACAAGTGCTACTGTAGAACGATTTTTTCGACAAGTCCTCTTTTAACTAGTAAACACTGGCATCTGGACGGATTTGTAAAATGTCCACAAGGTCCGGACTTCATGTGTTTCTCACATGATCCTTACTTCTGCTTTGCGGTTTAAATATTTTGAGAGATTTACTCGTAGTATTTAATTTTGACTACGTAATGTACCTATGACTGAACAAATACTGCACCGCTTTGCATCTAGACACCACTGAAAACCGGAAAACGTTTCTTTGGCAGTATGTACGTCACTTGTGTAATATCTACAAAGACTAAATGTGATTATTTTGAAATTTTCATGCTCCCCAAAATCCTAAAACGCCTATAATCATTTCAAAGTTTTGCCAAACATAGCACCATTTGGCATCTAGGAAATCTAACGCAAAGAAAGTTTCTCATAGGGGGACACAACTACTTTTGGTTTTCCTATTAAAGTTGGAATCCATTCAAATATTACCGCATTTGCGATCTACGTCCTCCTGAAGTTTGCGATTTTTCCCAACGGAAAGGGAGATAGCGGTTCCCTTTAGTTTCATCCTCAAGGCCACAGATCAGAAATGCCCAGTTTTGGGGTCCCTAAAAAGTGTACGTATTGCCATTTTTCATAGATTGATTTTTTATTCTCATTATTTGAAAAGTGGAAGACATGAGATTCGTATTTCCAGGCTGGATAGATCCAGCTTAAAACACGTGGCAAGTGCCGTTTCCGGCCATCTGGAGTGTTAGTAAAGCCAAACGTTTTCTTGTACGCTCCGCGCCAATCGATGGTGGCGCTCCGCTTAGATAGTCTTGCCGCCCCTCACCCTAGGAGGTACCAGCCCCACTTGTTACCTAGGCCCCCCTAAAAATTTCATCCATCCTGGCTACGCCACTGTATAGTGAAAACTAGCCCCGTCTTTTTCAAATGCTAATTTCCAATGATGGTGTTATGTTATGAACTACGAGTATACTCCCTCCTACAAAAAATAAATATATAATAATAAAAAAATAAAGGTTGCCAACTCACTTGTTCATTGAGCATTTTCAATCTGCAATTTGGTGATTTGTAACGTCAACAAACAGTGTCATTCTTTCTGTTTCATGTGTGAAAATATACCATTTTGACTACTATGAAAGCTATTATCTTTGTACAGAGATAACATGCGACACTGCAGCCATTGCCACCCCAAAGAACGGTTACAGGAGTGGATGTTACACAGATACCATGCCGTACTTGTCAGCCTGTACCCTGGGCTGTAACTTTGCTTACATGCCAACAACTACATCCACAGTAAAGTGTGTAGTAGATGCCAATTCTAAAAACGCGGGAAAGTGGCAAGGAGACATTATTACGGAGTGTTTGCGTAAGTTTGAAGGAAGCAGCATGGTCACAATACGATCAAATGTAAAACGCACACTTGCTTTAACTCAAACTGAGTCAAACATAAAGAAAAGAACACTTCATGAGATGCCGCTGTCGTTGTATATTATTTTGTTGTTATATCGAATTGTACCGAATTGTTTAAAATTTCTCAGTATTTTCATTTCCGTATATAGTGAACTTAAAAGGATTAAGGTGTACAACGTGTTATTAGTAACAACTAAGCAGGTTCACTTGGTGAGAATGACCTATTACGCCTTTTAGGCAACCATTTTTCTCTGAAAGTGCAAAAAGTTTAAAAGGCCTATAACCTTTTTGGTAAAATGACAAGTTATAGAAGGGAACTTTCTTGACAGATATTTGGCTTTTTACAACAGCTGTAACCTGTATTCCATATGATCCACCTGACAATGGTTACATCGAAGATTGCCAACTGAACGGCACTTTCAAAAATATCACAAAAACCCAACCTTTCAAAGCTGTATGCTCAGCTGGCTGTAATGACGGATACACACCAGTGGGAGCAACGAGTCGTAGCTGTCTCCAAAGTGGAAGGTGGGATGGAAATCCTCTTGAATGTATAGGTGAGTGTGAGAGATCTTTTCGAACAAAGGTAATTTTAGTGTCAAATTTAGAAAGACTTCTTTTCATTCGAGAATTGACTGACA
Organism: Holothuria scabra; assembly: GCA_037179385.1. Taxonomy (NCBI): domain Eukaryota; kingdom Metazoa; phylum Echinodermata; class Holothuroidea; order Aspidochirotida; family Holothuriidae; genus Holothuria; species Holothuria scabra. Next base: position 4,488,551 of record CM074192.1, on the reverse strand, counting down.
GGCGCTTTTAATAATGGAAATTTAAAATTCCACGGTTTTACGTTCCAGTGATAAATAAAAAACCGGTTCAGTTGGAAACAATAAAATTATTAAACATAGGTGAACTGTTAATTGATGTGCCTAAAGGGCAAGTTAAAGCAAAAAATTATTTTTCACATTTGAAAGAAAAACCATATCTACTCCGTGTGGTGAAATTTCCATTCAAATCGGACACCTATTTCTGGAGATACCAGCAAATAAAGTGCGATCGAGGGCAGCAGAGATTATATCACTTCCCCACATTGACAAGGGGATGCTTTTTTCCCTTTGTTTTTCAGACTATTGTGTTGACCTTGACGTTAATAGAAATTGGTCCTCTCCATAGGGATTGCAAAGTTTGAAAGCCTCTCATGCCACTTAGGCAATCACATTTTGATAGTATGGGAATCTTGAGGAGAAAATAGACCTTAAAGTTTAAAGAAAAAACAAAAGACTGTCCATTAATGTGGGGATATGATGTCATATATATAGGTGTTTGCTTCAAGTTCGCTATTTGTTGAAAATGTGACAACTTTACTTGCTCATGTTTTGAAAAACACGCATCGGATTTCAATGCAAATTTCACCAAAATGCTAAGAATAAGTACCCCTTCATTATGTTAAAACTTGAAATGACTTAAACCCTTCTTTTAACCGTATTCGAATATTTGCTGTATTTCATTCATTGCTTAAATCATAGTTGTGATTTTGATTGAATGTGAACTGTAAATTAAAACTCTGATTTTTAATTGCATAATTGCAGTTGATGTCTATATTGTGATTTCCACACTTTTATCTAAAGATATGACAACACCAAACGTGCTTTGCCCAGACTCAATAGTCTTAGTCGCTGAGCCCAAAAAGGAGTTTGTCGCGACTGACTTTCCTTGGGAGCCTCTACAGGTATGCTTTATTCTATATTTTCTCAGAATATAAAGCACAGTTGAATGACGTTTTAATTTTTTTTAATGGAGCACTTCTCAAGTAGCAATTCTAAACATGAACAAGAGGTTTTTGTGTATCGTTATTTTTTCGAATAGCACATTTTTTCCCCCGTTTATTTCGAGACTCGGTGTTCAAATATAACAACATTCGAACGTTGTCAGACATTCTTTTTAGGCAGTTACAATATATACATAGTTAACATAACATAACATATACATATTAGCATAAATACAGTTTAAAGTCAGATTATCTTTACTGCGAATAGCACAATTGCAGACTTAACACATCAAAATTATGTCCCATAAGTATGGGAGTTTTTTTTATTAACCATTTCGAGTTTTGCCGTTATTTCAGTATGGACTCAATGAACATTCTTGGGTGTAAGTGTTTTTGACAAGGATCTATGAAGTAGGGCAAACTGAACGTTTTGCAACACACTCTGTATTAACAAAAGTAAGATCTGCTGCCTTAAACACTGCCAGTATATTCTTTTATGATTATCCTTAATTTTATTCCACCAGGTATCTGATGTGAGCCAACCAGTCAAAGTCCTTCTCGTAGCAATCAATAATATAAGCCAAAGCTTCAACCGAACAACCATCTTTACCGAGGGAACTTACTTATTGCGTTATGTAATTACAGATGGGGTTAACAACGAAGCAACGTGTACCATGAAGCTAACGATCATAGGTAAGCAGTTTTCTTTACGATTAAATTTCAAATTTGGTAATTTAGGCGTTTATAGGGAATCATAAAGGATTATGTCATAGCAGCTATATGATTTGGATTTTTGGTATTGTATATGTTTAAGTTAAAACATCAATTAAACGCTTAGTTACTAATATGAAACGTTGCTCCTACCTACAGTGATCAAATGCCCACCACTGTTTCCTCCCAGTAACGGAGAAGCAGATTTAGTAGGTGGTCAAGGGTCGTGTAAAAACAACCCAGTGCTGGGATCGATTTGCCAGATTTCATGCAAGGAAGGTTACGAACTTATCGGTCAATCAAGTGCAAACAAGAGGGTATGTGTATCAGGTAAATCCCCCCTAAGCTATGGACAATGGGATGGAGAAATTCGGGAATGTCAAGGTAAGTTGAATTCTACTTAATATTAATTGTACGGCGACGTAGGGTCTTGCCTAAATTGGGGACTAGACAATGAGGTGATTTTCGGCAATAACTCAACTATTGTAAGGGGGGGGGGGGAACCGTTTAAATGTAATAGATCTGTTTGGCAGTTTTTTTTAAATAAAATTAGAACATTTTGTATGGGATACAATTCCTGCTATAAAATCCCATTTAGTTCTATTGGTGTTCCTATGGAATCCCATTCATTTTTATAGTATTTTCTTGGGATTTTCTGGTTTGTTAATGGTTGGTATGGGATGTAATGAAGTGTTAGTTAATAGGAAAATACATTTTCTTATTCATCAAATATGATGCAAGCTTAGCCATCAATGAAGGTAATCCAATAATTTTCAACATATACACATTAACATAACAATGACACAACTTCAATAGAGCAATTTACAGGCAACTAATAGAGAAATTGGGCTCATAGTCCTGCAATGAATTGGTTAGGGAGACCATTTTATTGCATTATATAATTAATTATTGTACTTTGTAACGGTATTTGCTTCTGCTTAGCTCCTATTCAATTCAGTTTACTTGTCAATGAGTGGGGTACTTCATTCTTTCTTCCTTTCAAAAACTTTAACCCAACTGAAAGGAGGGGCGTTTTCTAATAGGGAGTGTAATATACACATAAGAAATAAGAAATTAAGTCTTGAGGTAACCCTCCCAGTAAATAACGAGTCGGTCTGCTCACTTTCTTTTAACAAATACAACTGTAGTTAAATGAACTTTCCCAGTAGTATCTTTCAAACAGCTGTAACGTGCAAGATACCCCACATTACCAATGGCTATGTGTATAGATGCAGTGGTGATAGTGTCGCTTATAAGACGAGGTGTTTCTTCAGGTGCAATGAAGGATTCCAGGGGGAGAATGGAATTAACGTTGTCGAAAGGAGGTGTAAGGCAGACCGCAACTGGACTGGATCACAAATTAACTGTTCAGGTAGGATTTCAAATGCTTGCCCTCTATTCATTACAATCTCATTTTTAAAAGAATGATTTCCTAACTGATAATAAAATGACTAATTATTTGTTTGCAGCCATTGAATGCCAGGGAGGATTTCATTTACAGCATGGATCTGTCAGTCCTAAAAGATGCATTCAAGATATACAATTACCATACTCTTCAACCTGTCGATTTTCTTGCAACGAAGGGTTTAGACTTGATGGACCCAGTGTCAAAATGTGCACCTTGATGGGAACATGGGACAGCGGACGCAAAACTGTCTGCATTGGTGAGGCTTTCTTGTATAGATCACTTTGGCTGTAATAAGATAGAACGTAAATGGTGGGAGGAGTGAGAGACTGAGAAAAAAGAGAAAGAGAATAGGAATCTTGGAGCGGAGGCCGGGTAAAACAGAAAGATAAGGGAGAGAAAAAGTAAATTAGAGAGTACCTGGCCAAAGGGTTAGTGACAGAGGGGACTAACTTTTGCTTCTGTAATGGTCGGTGAATGCATTGATTAATAATTCCTTTTCTATTTTCTTGCCGATGTAATTCATATTGACATTTATACTCAGAGTGGCTGCAGGCACTGAGTGAGGTTTCCTTGATAATGAAGGTTACATGAAATCTGAACTTAGGTCGTCGAGTGGAAGAGTGCAGGGTCTATTTCATCTGCCCTCATAGACATACCTGGCCCGAGACAGGAGGGTATTGGCAGGAGATTTAGAATAAAATTCGGGCAGCTAATTGAGGCTTACAAATTGTTATTGTTTCATTACTCAAAATACTCCTAAGAGTGCCCGATTTCTTACAAAGATATGTCCGAAAAAAGGAAGAAATCATATTTGCTGTAAAATTTTCATAAAATATCAACCACATTGCAAAAGTACGCTACCCAGTCGGTCAGCTATCAAAAGCTATTATTCGTGAGCTTTACTTTAGAGTCTAGTTACAAGCCTAGGAAATGTCATTTCCGGCTGTTTGCGGGGTCCACTTCCAATTTTTCTGTACGCTTCTCGCCAACTAATGATGGCGCTCTGCTTAGATAGTGTTTCGGTCAAACAATATTGCTAATATTAGCAATTATCATGCACCGAAAGCATAGAAAACGTGACAAAAAGAAGATGCAAACCTGATATTATGTGTCATTTAGCCCTTCGAAACAGCAAAACATTTTGTAGTCCCCTTCCCTGAAGATGGTCAAGAGTGGGTGTGTTTAGTAGACTTGGCCCCTCCCTGTACTTAACAATGGCCACGACAAGCGTTTTTTAGTAACTTTCTGATCACTTGGCAATTCTTTAATTTATTTGAAGTGAACATTGTTGGCAAAAGAAAGTTCAAAATTGTGATTGTTTGATTAGAATCCCATATGCAAGCCTGTGAAATTCCATTTTCAGCTGTCGAAATTTTCGCGCCGACTAAAGGTGGCGCTCCGCTTACGTAGTCTTTAGGCCGAATTACAATTTCCGGGACAAGCAATTGATCTAGTAGCCTTCTGAGCACTTTGCTGTTTGCCAATTTAATTGAAGTGAAGACTTCATTGCAGCTTAAAATACCGGTCACTGGAACTCTACTTATAAGCCGGGCAATGCCATTTCAAGCTGAGCGAGGATCCGATTTTTCAAATTGTTCTGTTCGCTCCTCGCCGACCAATGTTGCAGCTTCGCTTAGATAGTCTTTCGGGCATAATCACATTTTTAGAGCAAAAATTCTCCTGTCCCCAGGCTAAAACGTTCCAGTTTACTTATGACGGTTCTGCGCCAATGTGTGTCACCTTCCGATGATTTTTTCCTCAATACTTCGGCTTTCTTCCCACTTGACATTGGCTTGCTAGTAAAATCGGTTTCTCGGCCGACGAAGTCGATTGCGCCAGGATTCTATCTCACACAATGCATAGAATTCAGGAAATACGTGAGAGCGCGCCAATGACTACAGCCTCACTGCGCCAGGATTAAAACGCCTTCGCGACTTTCCTTTGCTTTTTGCTACTCCGAAACCCTTTATAAGGTATCACCAATATAAGGAATAAATCATCACTTCTCCTGTAGATGAAACCCCACCAAGATTCAACACATCGTGTCCCACGTACATCGATCTATTTGCAGAACGTGGCAGCACTAAAGCTATTCTGACGTATAATGAACCTCAAGTGACAGACAATGCGGGTCACGACGGAATAACAATAGCGAGGTAAAATTTATAGTTTTATGACTTTCGATACTCCTCATCAATGAAAGGGTATTAAAGATCATTGGTAGATGTAAATTACAATAACAAACCGCATCACTAAAGCATTTGACAGGTATAGTGACGTTTAATCCAATTTGACTGGACGATTAACAATTGGTACTTCATTACTTAAATGTTGTAATATAGCAAATAACAAGTTTTAGACATTTGACACCTACCTTGGTTGGGGATGGTAAATTACTGTGTCTTGAAATGTGGCAAAAACGTGACTGCATTTTAATACATACGGCATTTATAACGGTGGAGTCCAACACACTATGCAAGGAAAAGTCCCTAAACTATACAAGTAGTAAAAGACAGAGATCGTAATGTCAATGTTAGTGTTAACAACTGCCGCACGCGATTGCGCAATCGCCTTCTGACGATCACATCATTACAGAATGGCTGGGTCGACTTACATAAACGGGATGACTTGATCATCTTCAAAAGACAACTGCGCAATCTGAAGACGTTAACCAAGATCCCATGAGAAAATTTTCACTCGTGTCAAAACAAATCAAACAAATTTGAAAATCGAGTAATCTGTCCAAAGATGAAAATCTCAGCGATAGGCGAGAGAGTAGCAAGCAAAGTTTCTCGTGAGAAATTCTCTGTGTTAAATTTCCCCTTTGTGCGGCAGGCTTTAGGTATGAATCTTACAGACTTTAGTCAAAAAGGTTGAAGACAAGTGTTTTGGTTGAAGGTAACTGTCGGGAAAAGTAACATGTACGTCTCTCATAATATGATTAGTATGCTGTAAATTTTATAAATCAATCAATAGGAATGAAACCAAAATCTGTAGCAGATTATGCCTTAATATGACTTATTGTTTCTAAGCTATTTTCGATAATATCGTATACTAACTATACTCACTTATGTTAACTACGGTACATACCGATTTTGCTAGGAAATTCCGCTTTGCTTAACATCTTTTTGACCTCATTTTTGGAACACGTTTAAACTGTGTTTGTCATTGCAATATTTTTGAAACATCTGGGCAAAATGTGTTTAATTCCTAATAACGTCTTTTAGAGTGTACTAAAGATGCCAAAGGAACTATATCGGGCAGCCCTGTTTTTATCGTTTTACTTTTTGACTTTGTAAACGTTAAGTTTCACACTTTTTCATTTTCTCTCAAAAGATCTTTTTTGGACATTGGGCAACATGTCAATGAAGGGTTTCACATGATAAGATACACCGCTAGTGATGAGGCTGGTAATCAGGCAAAATGCGATTTCCACGTTGCTGTTCGCGGTATGTTCAATTCCGTCCGTATAAACTTGGTTGTAAGCATTTCGTGGTCTGACTTTAACTAGTTCCAGTGATCTTGCAGGTCTTCTGACTTTACAAGGAAATCATTTATGGAATCATTTTGATAGGTTCCATAACACCTATTTTACCTTACTGAATGTGTATACCGGAGAATTGCGAACACCCCTTGAGAACACGCCTTGGATGCACGTCCAGTAAAATCCCTGTTTGATTGAACAACGTTTTAGTGGTAACGTAAAAGTAAATAAGAACGTCATGATCTCTCCGTACATATCAATCGTTCTATGGTAGATGAACATAGGCCCACGTACTAACATTGTCATGTGATATAAAGCCAACAACTAGGAGTGAACCGCCATATGAGTCGGTAGATTTTGCGTTCCATAATTAAAAGAGTCTTCCTAATGTAGTTTACAAAACTTGTTTCTCAATACCCGTAAATTAATTTTCAAAGTTTTATATCCAAAGTGTAAGCACCAGAATTTCACTAGGAATCCGTATTAATTTGAGAAAATGGTACTATATTTGGTTTCCTCTTTGCAAAAAATGACCGTGACGAAAGACGAATTATAGTTCATTTTCTCAACAGTTTATAGATGCCCCACTTTGTCAACTCCAGCAAGAGGTTCACTGTATTGTCCAAAGCATATATTTGGAGGTACCTGTCACTTTCGGTGCAACGAGGGTTACAAACTGCTAGGGCCGGAGAGCGTAACGTGCATACTTCAAGGTTCTATACCAAAATGGGATGGTATTGTCCCAACTTGCCAACGTAAGTAACCAACTAAAATAAACACGAATATAGAACTTTACTATTATCAATAAAATATTATTCAAAAGCTATTATTTAGAAACTAGTGTAAAACTCATACGTTGGGACCTACGAAACATTCACCTGTAAAAACGTAGAACTAACTGATATATTTTTATACTGCTATTACAGCGGTAATGTGTCCAGCACTTCCTCGTCGCCCATTAGCATTCGTTACAGGATGCAGCGGTCTTTTAGAGCCATACGGTACAAAGTGTACATGGTCCTGTCCCTATGGATATCAAGGTAATGGGTCATCCGTGTCGATATGCCAAGCCGATGGAAGTTGGACCGCCACTGACTTTACTTGTACAGGTAAAATTCCATTGAAACTAGTACTAATAAAACGAATCAACGTCCTAATAAATTAATAATCAATTCAAATTTAGCTTTTGGTATGGTATAATTTAAGAATTAATCCCTATTGCTCTAATTGTTGACAAATACACCACCCACCGAACCTTTGGATGATAAATGTTAAGTTTCAAATATCATTCTTTTTCAATTTTTGTACTTAGAACGCGAATGTCCAGAGATACATCTCCAAGACGACATGAAATTCACCCCGTCTGGCTGTAATGAAAACCCATCTTTTGAAGACATATGTTATTTGAGTTGTAAGAATACCGGATACAAAATACATCCTTTCATAGTCGAACCTCTTCGATGTGGCGGAGACGGCAAATGGTCGCGTGATATAACTAATTTTACTTGTAGAGGTAAATTTTACCTGCGCATATTGTTATGGATGTTTTCAAAAAAGTAGCTCTGTAGGTCGATATCAATAAGATTCAAATGCGGACTGACAATGCTCCTCCGCTGACTAGCTATTTTATGATTGATCAGGTACAATATAAAATGAACTTTGAACATAATTCTGGCAATCTATAATATTTCTTGCCTTTTCACTATTTAAATATGTTACCAAAATGTCAACTTAAGATTTCTTATTTTGTAAATCATGGCAGACTTCCAGGCTCCTTCGATCGTAGACTGTCCAATGAATTGGGTCTTGTACACTGAGAAAGGTTTGTTGCAGACCCATGTTTCATGGAACATTTCCGCAGAAGACAATTCCATTGAGCCCATTGACGTCAAATGTGATCGAAATACTATGATGTACCCAATAGGAGATTATCCCACTCAATGCAATGCCACTGACTCAGCAGGAAATTCAGCTTCTTGCAAATTTACATTTTCAGTGAAAGGTATGTCGTGACTTATTTATCTACAACTTTGATGTTACCTAAACTATACGTATAATTGCCTTACAATTGAACCCTTCTTTTTTAATACTAAGAATTTTGTTCGTGTTGCATAAAATTTCTTTGACTATGAGTGTATTTTCAACAAATCGCGAACAATTCTTGCTTCTTTATTAGAACTAAGCATCCATTTTCCAAATCTACTGTAACACACTTCTATTTCTAGCTCGCAAATGCCAACAACTTTCTCCTCCAATGTATGGTGAGTTTGTGGGGCCATGTTCAAATCTTTATGGAAGTACTTGTAGCATAAAATGCATCGAAGGGTACAAACTTCAAGGTTCGAACCAAGCTTCATGTGAGAGGGACGAAACGACGGGCGAATTGTTTTGGGCAAGAGCAACAATCCCAGAATGCAAGGGTAAGTGAGCTTCCTCCATTCTGGCCAAGAAGGCTTGATCAAATTAGGGGTTACAATAAAACATGAATATTGTCAAACGCTTGAAAAGACCCGGCTCAAATTTTAAACGACAAATCTAATTTGTAAATGATCTGAGTCTTGGTTTTCGTTCGTTTGTCAGATTTGGGTTAAATTTGACAAGGCCTTTTGAGCGCGCACTGATGATGAAATCTGATAAATAATGTATTACATGTAATCGCAACACGTGACTTAGACTACGACTTTATTGAAGAATATGCTCAACCATGGTTACCCTCTGATAACATTTCACCACATGCATTATTAAATGCATAACACTGACGTTACTCGTTAAGTGAGTTGTTGAAATGATCACGAGATGAAAGACCAAGGTAAATAACGGCTTTATTCAACATTTACTTTAGTTTCCAGTTGTCCCCCAATACCAAAACGTATTATACCTACGAGTGGAGGAGTCTCTCCCGACCACTGCACAGGAAGCAAAAACCCAGTCTTTGGAGTAGTGTGCAAATTTTTCTGTGACCACAGCTTTACTTTGACCGGTTATATGGACTCAATACGATGTGAATCTGACGGATCGTGGAACGTTGATTTAGATTCGATCAACGTTAGTTGCAAGGGTGAGTAGTTTTACAGTGCTGTTTTGAAAAACACTTTCGTAAACTAAATACCTGAAATCTGAGAATATCAAAAACAAGGTAAAATAGCATAAGGCATATATTTATAAAAGGAGTAAGTATCGACTTTTCACAGACAGTGAAGTTAGTTAGTTGTAAGTGAGATTTGCTCGTTAGAAAAAATTTTGTGATCAGTTGTGCAAAGTGCCTTTGATTTTAAATCAGGAGGCGTAAAAGAATCAAAAGACACCATGCAAGACACGTGTTCCGCCGCACTACACTACCAAAGTTTTTAACAAATTGGTAAAAAATGCTCAGCTAGTGGAAAACGTTTTTACATGAGGTTTGGATTTAGATATGTCCCTTAACATGCAAAACATAGTCTATCAGCCATTTAAAATATGAGCATGTGACCGGATTCATCTTAGTTCGACTTATGATGCATTATTTTCATCGTCTATATTTGAGATGCCGTTGTTAGCGCAAAAGAGTGTTGTTACATTATTGTGATGATGTGATTTGCTTGGTGCCCTTTATCCACAATTACAGATAATGTTAACCCAACAGTCATCGTGTGTCCAGAAAATCAGTTTCTGACTCTCTCGGATGGTAATACACACGCCACAGCGTACTTCGACGTTCCTTCCGCGTCTGATAACTCCAAAAATCCTTTAGTGGTTACAAAAACGCCAGCCGATGTACGTTCTCCCTATACAGTGAAAGAAACAACCATTGTGACTTACGAGTTTTTCGACTCATCAAATAATTCTGCAAAATGCTCTTTCCAAATATTTTTGCAAAGTAAGTGACGATATGTTTGATGTGCTGTATTTCGTCAATAATCCGATAATATCGAGAAAGAAAATGTCTCCGACATGCCCACCATCCATCTCTAGATCAAGAAACCACGTAACCCTGAGGTTAAAACACATTTACTTGAGAGCATAGCAGTGGTAATCCCAACTGTCTTATAAGATTGAATGTTTTACGTGTACAGAAAGGCTTTAGATACAATGATACCATAATGCAATTCCGGCAGTGTATGTTGTCAAGGGAGTAGTCTGTTTTCCTGCCAATCGATGACACATTGCTTTTAAACACGATATTTGCAGGCGGAAATGGCGGTTGTTCCCTATATATGAATAGTGAATGTAGTTTTCAAACTGTCAAGGGATAAATGTTCTTTGCAACTGATGAAGGATGCAATCCTTTAAAGACACCAGAGCTGAATAGTTTTCAACTTGCAGAAATCAAATCTCAAGAAAGAAATAATGAACGTTTCCATCGTCATACATTTGAATATTGAAAAAGACGGTAACTGGTGGTTGCAGAGGTTAGCAGAATATTTAGAATAACACCTAGGTAGCAAAAGCATCTTCTAAACACAATGCCTTTCATAAGGATAACAATTTTGATCCAACGTAGAGTTCTAAAAAGAATGGTATAGTTTTTTAGAGTTATGAGGAGACATGGCTTTAAAACGGATACCTAGGTAACACGTTCAAAAACAAGATTTAAAATTAAAGCAAATATTGTTTGATCTAGATTTAAATGGTCAGTGTTATTGAATGTAAGATGATAAAGGACGAAAACTGAGAAATCGAGAGAAAGGTGCTCACCAAGAGATAGGCACAGAAATCCCTACTTTGATGGCTTAATTCCTAACATATGTTGGATATTAGTATCATCAGTTTGATAGTACCGCACAATTGTGGAAAAATATGTCTTCATTGCATATGGAAACTTCTTGGGCTCGCTAAATCTAAACAAGTCGATTGCAAAGAATAAATCAACCCAGAATCTACTCCAAAGGAAGGTAAATCACCGCAAATAGTAGCCGTGCCTACAAAAAGATTCCGGCATGATTTATTTTAAAAGGGGTTTTGCCTAAACCTGAGATGTGCAAAAAAGCCTCTGTTCTATCAACGTTATGTTATGACAAGGTACAGTTAATACAATATGATTGATCTCTTAAATAGGCAATAACCCATGACTATCTTTTGAATTATTGATGTCGGTTTGATTTTAAGGTAACTTGATCCCCGAAGTTGATGAATGCCCTGACAACATTACAACACCAGCTACAGGAAGACTGACAACAGTAGTCTGGGAAAAGCCAAAATTTTCAGAACCATCTGGAAAAGACAATTCACTTTCTGTCGAATGTAATTATGAATCTGGAGCAGAACTGGCATGGGGAAAACACAAAGTGAGTTGTAGGGCTACCAATCTGGACAATGGAAAAACCGTCGTATGCAAATTTACAGTGGAAGTTGTTCGTGAGTACCATTGTTATTTCCAGTTCACATTTTCAGCTTTTACGATAATATAATGATACCTGTTACGTACATAGGGGATGGGAAAAACTCTTCTACTTTCGATTTTTGTAAGACATTTGGTTACTCACACAAAATTTCTAATTTATCCGTTTACTCGCATGTCGTTGTTTTAAAAAAGTAGAACATTACTAGCGGGAAATGTTGAAATATTTGCTGAATAGTAGCAATCCTTTCAACATTAAATTATTCTTAATCATCACAACAGATGTTACCCTTTGAAAAAAACCACATTCTGACAAATTTCTTCATTTTAGTCCAACATCTCGTTTTATCTCCTTAACCTCTAAAGCTGCAAAATGCCTACCTCTTCCTTCACCTCGTAACGGTGCTCTTGCTTGCGATGATTGGGCATATGGCCACTTCTGTAACCAACAATGCAATGAAAAGTATGACGTACCCCCTGGAAATTACAATCCTTTCTTTATATGTGGATCAAGTGGAGTGTGGAATCCTTCAAAAATTCTCGATTGTTCATGTAAGTTTTACTTCTGTTTTGAAATACCAACGTCTTCAAGTTTTGCTTTCGTTGGATGTATAATATGTAAATCAAACTGAGGTCTAAACAGTTCAACATCGATCTTCATAGGACATTCCTTATCTGAGATAAAAAATGTTGCGGCTTATACACTCAATTTAAAATGGTAAATTGCCTAATTTGTTATGTGATTGTTGTACTACTCAATTTACATTGTCAGGATCTCTGTTTTCTGAAGGTTTCTAAGGTTACTGTGCCTTGTACCAATAAGTTATAGCACTCTTACTCTTATTGGGTGATGTTGTTATTTAAGCCTTCTTTTTGAAACATGCTTTGCTTTCAAAAAGCAAACATTCAAGGTGATCAAAACATTTCCATTCTCAAAGGAAAACAAAACCGGAAACGTGAGTTGTACAATAAGAAAGTCACAAATTATTTCACAATATACTATTTAATATATCAACAAAGGAATAAGCTATAAGAATGAGAGTTGGATGAATACGATTTATTTCGCATCTTCTACATAAATGTATTTTCAATTTTAGACTTGAGGTACACTGGAACTATGAAGCTGACAAGGAAGTTTAATAATATCTATTATGTTGCTGTTTTAGATATAACCGAAACATCGGACCACCCCTATATCTCCCACATTTCGAATATGTAGATACACCACCATTTTCGGAAATTCGGACAAAATTTATTTATTTTTTAGCAAATGAGGTTTTGTCGCACTAAGAAGAGAGAACCCCATGTGCCTATTCAAGTGATAATTCTTCATTAAAGAATGATATTCCCTGTGCTATTCTCAACAGTCAGACGACGTCCCGGATCCTTTCAACTCTCGTCTCAAATTCAGTACTACAGTGGAAGTTGTAAGGATTCTAAAACAAAGACAGCAATTCAAAAAGCGTTCATAGAACTTATTTCAAATCATACATTAAACTCTGATGTATGTGATGGTCGTCAAGAATGTCGGGCTGAAAATGTAGTTGTAACATGTGGAGCTGGAAGGAGTAAACGATATTTAGCAGAAAAGAACCATATCTACCAGGGAAAAGAAAACTCAAACCTCAACTTAAACCTCAATGACTACCTCCTTTACAAGAAAGTAGAGGATTTCAAGCGAGAGACAAAGAAAGACAACTATGTTTTCCAAAAATATGAAAAGCGTGTACTGAAGAGAGCGAAAAGGAATGCAGGAAAGTTTCGGCTCAGAAGAAGTAACGACGGAGAAAGCGTCATGACTATATCGTTTCAGATCGTTGCTAACATACCAGATGAGATAAGTGATACGGATTATGACGAAACAGCTTTTAATACAGTCGACACATTATACAACGTAGTTGATGTGTTGGAAAAAGAGGCGGAAAATGGTACTCTAGTCCCACAGGTAAAATTTAAAGAAACGAAAACTCGATATCAATATTTTGTAGGCTAAGCTTTTATTCATTCAACCTAACAGTACAATATTTATGTTCTCTCATGTCAAAGATTTCATCTAAAATATAATACAGGTTTGCAATTTTGAACTAGAAACAAAGAAGATTCTGATCAAGTTTAATAGGGCTGTTCTTTACTTGTATTCTCCACAAAAACTCAGGTAGCTAATGTAAGTCTGTCTGTCAGTCAAGATCAACCACTTTCGTACGATTATCCGGGACCAAACTGTGAAGCAGGATTTGTAATCAGTTGGGAAAGTATGACATGTGGTAGGTGGACTAATTTAATCAGTCTCATTTATGCATTCTTAAACCAAGTGGTCAAGAACGTTCTTAGTAGATGCTCTAACCTTTGATTTAAATAATGAAGAAGTTATAGGGAAATGGTGAGGAGCGCACAAACAAGTTCCAACCATCACCGAAATAGTTGAATATTTAAGCAATCAAAATGATTTATAAAAAGAGAGACAAGCGTGCGTAATTACTGTTTTTCCGGTTGTGGGCACTGCTGCCTCATGCCTTCTATACGTAGCGAATGTTTACCATTTCAAGTTGAGTATGTCAAAATATAGTTGACGACATTAGTAAATCAATGATTCCACACAGTACCATGTGTTGCTGGAACCTACTTTGACTCTGGCAAGGCACAATGCACCCTTTGTCCTATTGGAACGTATCAAGAAAATGACATGAGGACGGATTGTCTTCAGTGTCCTTTAAATACCACAACTCTTCAAGAAGGATCTACAAATTCCTCGGAATGTCTTCGTAAGTAAATTTCTTCTGCATTTAGAGTTACAGTGTACATTTACTAAAAGCAAATTCTAAGGAACATATTATGTAGAGCAGCTTGACTTTGCAATCGAACAATGTCATCTATTTGCTAGTACAGAATAATGTGTCAACGAAAAAGTTGCAATGTATATGGTTCAATGGAAATATCATTACAGGAAAATAACTACAGTGCTATTTTCCTTTTTTTAAACTTAAAATTTCACTCACTCACATGCAATCGTGTACAAAGTTTGTTTTTAAAACAAACTGGACATTTGCCAGTGGTTGCCAAAATGTTTTTGGTAAAGCATTCGACTACAATTGTGAAAGACAGCATTCCGTTTTTAGCATTTATCGTTATTTATTGTTGTTTATTATTTAGTATTTATTATTCTGGTTGCTCCCCTATGTATTGATTGACTCAAGATTTTTCCATAAACGTTGTGGTTTGACGGCCCCCTTCATAGTCTTGCATCAGACTAAATTGACATCAGACTGTAATATGATGTATTTGAAACAGTAAACTGTTAAACACTACGGTCAAAATGAATGAAAAGTTGGTCGGAAAGAAACTGGTGGCAATAAGGCTTTATTTAAAACCACCTGTTGTCTCTATTTGAGGGTAACTTTTTAGACCGTCCCGTTGGCAAATAATTCATCCATTCATCCATTAGAACAATCTTTCTGTTTGGTTATCATGATAATCATATCCAATAGAAATAAATGTATGCAAATTTCGGGGAAATGAGCAAGTAGTCTTAATAGCGTACAGATGAACATTGGAACAGATTACAAATGTTTTTGAACGGTTTTATCAGTATTTATCGCTTACATAACTTAACAGTAAAAAACAGTGAAACAAGTTTACATCCGAATGCGACAGGTACAAAAATGGGTTGAAGACTTGATCGTTTGTGATATAACCATATCGTTTACACTAGTAAACGACTTCAATATGTTTGAAACCAAATTTTGGTTTCGAAGCGGTTTCAACTTATTATGAATGGCATTTATCGCATTGTGATACCATCCTTGCATTTTTTGAATAATTGCTCGGTAAAGAAAGTCACCGAAATGAATAATATATGATGAAAGCCAAAGCAGTGCGAATACTCAAAGGGGTTTAACATTTATTTTATTATAGCTATGTGTACAGCTGGTACAAAATCTGCAAATGGTGTAGAGCCTTGCAGCCTTTGTGACGTCGGAACCTTTCAGCCACAATCAGGAGCTAAGGAATGTATTAAATGTCCTTCTCATCAGAGTACCCTGATAATGGGATCTACCTCGGAGGATCAATGCCTTGGTGAGTTTTCGAAGAGCCCCATACTTGATATTTTTTACTCTTTCCTATGTTCCTGCTCCCGAACCATTAGTTCCAGCTGCAACATCTAATTCAACCATACCTTTTAAGAAATATAAGCAAGAATTATTTTAAGAGCTCAATGAAACTAAAACGAAAAAAGGGTAATTTAGTGTATATTTTATATTCCGTTAGTAGAGGAAAAGCCCAGGTACATCGACTGATATATTCCCTATTGTCTTCGGCAGCCCTCTGTTCTCCTGGATACTATTCCAGCACAAGTTTCGAGCCTTGTAAACCCTGTCCAGTTCGTTATTATCAGAGTGATTCTGGACAACAGAGCTGTGATGTATGTCCAGGAATTAAGACCACCATTGGAGTTGGGGCTGTGAATAAATCGCAATGCAACGGTAAGTTAGTTGTAACGTGTTTTACGGCTCAATTTGTAACCAATTGGTTTAAGTCTGGCGGGCCGGGGCATTTTTTCCAGTTGTTGTTCACTCGCTTGTTTCCCTACTCCATTGTTCAAATTGAGCACCAAGCACAGTGGCATTTAGCTTAGGTGAAGTCCTAGATGAGAGCATTTAAATAAAGAGAGAAATGAAGTCATTTTTTTCATTATGAAGCAATGTCATTACAAGTCATAAAAATAAAAGTAGTCTTATATTATAGTATCGCCGTTGTAACATTTTCTGTTTTGCAGGCAGTATAGATATAACTAACAAAATTGTTTTGTACTTGAAACAAACGTTAATTTCTATTGGAGCTACAATCGATGCAATTTCGTATAAATAGTCCAAATAGTCACATTCGGAAATACATATTTCATAGCAGAGGCTGATGCTTGTCGACGAAAATGACGAATGGGGGGGGGGGATTTTGTCTCCATGGGGACCTAGCACTATCACCTGTTTAATGAAAGGAACTCCATGACTGGGATGAAATATTGGATTTAAGTATGAGCGCCTTATTAACCACATACATTGAAAGACATAATTATGGAGAAAAAAAATTTTATCCTCCGTAAGATTTTAGTCAATCTACTTTTACTATTCATTGCCATAGATCAATTGATATCGATGCTGAGACTTAATTATTTCTATAAATTCATGCAGTGACCGCAGAATGTGAAACTAATCGCTGTCTCAACGGGGCAACTTGTCTACCACTCATAAATGGACCAATGTGTGTATGTGCTGATGGATTCAACGGCAGTTATTGTGAAAAAAACATCGTCGATTGCACTGATGGTGTCTGCCTTAACAAAGGAAAATGCATTGACGGCGTAAATTCGTACAGCTGCCTTTGTCAGCCTGGATTTGAAGGTAGCATATAAAACTGCAATGACATTGTTTTGCAGTTTTGCAAGCGGTTTAGTAACAGTTCCGAAACTAAACAACTACTCTTGCTCCAAGCTTGTAGAATGACGTAAAAATATATCTTCAAACTGAAAACTATTGCTTGCATTTGTTTAAAAGTCGGGTTATTTGCCGATCTTAAACTGTCAAAAGAGTTCAGTCAGCTGAAAGTAATACTTCCGAGATATTACCTCAGCTTAATTTTCTCATTTGTGTGCTTCCATCGAGACAAATGAAGCAAACCATGAATAATTTAATTCAATATTTCAGGTCATGACTGTTCCATCGATGT
The DNA here is from genome assembly GCA_037179385.1 of Holothuria scabra. Taxonomy (NCBI): domain Eukaryota; kingdom Metazoa; phylum Echinodermata; class Holothuroidea; order Aspidochirotida; family Holothuriidae; genus Holothuria; species Holothuria scabra. The sequence continues at coordinate 4,470,951 of CM074192.1, read as the reverse complement.
TGACGAGTGTTCCCTCAAACCCTGCATCAACGATTCAGTTTGTATTAATCTCAAGGGAGATTTTATGTGTGAATGTTCAGAAGGTTACAAGGGCAAAAGATGCGAAGATGAAATTGATATTTGTGATACCAACCCTTGTCAAAATGGAGGTACATGCCAAAACAGACGAACAAGTTTTCACTGCCTATGTCCATCTGGTACAACTGGAGAGACGTGTGAGGTACAGTACGTCTTGTGATGACACCGCATTTGCTAATAATTCCGTTGATGTTGTGGGTGGCATATGATTCTGTGCCAGAAAAAAATTCCCAATACCTCAAAAAGTTTATGAGTATCCCGGTATTCTGCATTTTTGTGCACAGTCATTAAAATTACTCTGTCTATAAGCACTTTTGTGTAGATGCGTCGGATTGTTAAAAAAGAACTATATTATATCCTCGTCATATGCCAAAACGAGATGAATGTAATATCTATCTTTTAATTCAAAACTGACTTTTCTTGGCTGCTCATCCTCAGCCCTGTATCCGAAACCGGATGAAGGTACCGTACTGTTTGTTGTATTTATGTATATAATTTGAATATCTCACTTTCTTGTTCGTTAGACCGACATCAATGAATGCCAATCACAGCCCTGCTTAAATAACGGTATCTGCTCAAACATGAGGGATGCATATAACTGTACTTGTACCGCAGGATACAATGGCGATCGTTGTGAGACTAAAAAAATCCTCTGTGAGATAAACCCCTGTCTAAATGGAGGCACGTGCGTAGAAGAGACGGATATGTTCATATGCGTTTGTCCACCAGGTGAGAAATGAAAAGTTTCTCGAGATAAGAAAAGATTTTGGTCTATGAGATATCTTGTTCATAGATGTTACACTTCAAACATAACTAAAGCCAAATGTAATGTTTCAACCTAAAAGAAATTATTATTGTGGCTTTATTCTTTAAGGAAAGGCCGGTGATATTTGTGACCGAGATGCTACTCCGTGCGACAAAAAGCCATGTTTAAACGGAAAGTGCAAGTCATCATCTCAGATAGTTGACGGCAAAGAATTCAATTACACATGTGACTGCTCCTTGACTAACTTTACCGGAATTAACTGTGAAGTTGAAAGCAATGTTTGTCTGTCAAATCCATGTTCGAATGGAGGTAATTGCAAAAATGAGGGAAAAGGATATGTGTGCCAATGTCTACCTCCGTTTACTGGTAAGTTAATTAATTGCCAGTAATTTCTACTGACGATTGCCTGGAGTGAAAAATTATGTCGGAATTCTGGCAGCATTATATTGAGCAGTCCTTGCTTAGGTTTTGGGTCTTTTTAGTTACATTAACGATAGCAATTTATCAATACCAATTGTATTATTAAAACAATCTCGAAAGCGCCTTGATGATAATGTGAAAACGAGTTCCATATTCAAAACTAGAAGGTTTGGTCTTGCAAGCAAGTGCAGATCAAGGCCACTGAAGATGGTATGAAGAGAAGCGGTAAAGCGCAAATATCAGTGCCGCGTGGATTCAAGTTTCAATCGAATAATTATTCAGTGCAGTACAATAAAAACAAACAGCCTGTCATGCTCACTTTTGAAGGAACTCAACTTTGGACATTGTGTAAGAAAGGTATCTCTCAAGCAGGCAACAGACGTACGTTTCTTTAGCAGTTAAGGGCATATGACACATGCGAAGCTTGAGCTGAATCGGACCAATGGATGTTTGATGCTAAGTAGCGAGTTAAACAAGCGAAGGTTTTTTGATGGTCTGGGAGTCAGTGCCGAGTGAAAGCTTGCGTAACACGTTTAAGTTAGTAAAATCGGAGAAACGGTCAAAAATTCCACTTCATGAAATAGTCAAGATAACCGCGTGGCACATGAAGGATGCTGGTATGTTCGTAAAGATCGCGTTCATATGGAGACGTATCACACTGATCGACGCATTTTTACGCCGAGCAATAAAAGAAGTCACAAATTACGTAACAAACCAAGCAAATTGTTGACAGTGTTGGCTTCGATTAATGAGTTTTTTCATCTCTGCCTGGACATTTCTTTTTGGATAAGGTAACATAACCCATGAATTCCTCCACTGGTATACACACACTAACTCCAATGAGTATACTGGCCTCCAAAAGTTTGTCAAAGTTTGGCCAGGCTCAAGTTATTCCTTATAGGAAAGTTGGCAAGTTGGCCATGCCTCGCATTTTCAATTTACCTGACATGATGGTGAAGACTTCTATTTCAACTGAAAGTTCAATCATACTTCCCGGTCCCTTATTTTTAACCCAAAGCTTGGTATACCTCCGCCAGCTTGTAAAGCCCATAAGTTCCCACAAATTGATTTCACCACTTGTACCTAATTCATCTAATATAATTTTATGTAACATATCGAAAAATTGTTTCATTTAAGGACTTTTTCTTAAGGCGAACAAATAACTGCATTAATACACATAGTAATTTGAATAAGCTACCCTTAGTGGAAGGATAACTATATTTTCCCTAAAGTGTAATTTAATGACAATCGAGGACTTGGGCAACTGAAACTTGGACTCTACTCGCATCACATTTTGAAGCTTTTATGGATTCTTGTGAAAGATCTGTACTTTACCCGATTTTATGTCTGTGCATGGACTTTCCACACTAGTTTGAAAAATTTTGAAAAATCGAAAAAACAACATGTATTATTATACTTTTAGGTGACACTTGCGGCGAAACCATCAATCCGTGTAATAATGTTTCCTGTGAAAATAATGGCACATGCACGGACGATGGTCTATCTGCTATATGTATATGTCCAATTGGATTTGAAGGAACGTATTGTGAGACATCATGGTCGAGTTGTGTGGACGAGTTTTGCCAAAATGGAGGTTACTGTGCTCCATTTGACAGCAACGAGTTCTGTACCTGCTTACCTGGATTTAAAGGTTAGGAACAATTAACTGTAGGAGGTTGTCATAACTGGTAAATACGTCATAATTGACGTCGTAATTGGTTAATCACGCCCACTGCCGCACAAAAACTCAACAGTAATCATGTCGTTGGTGTTCTGCTTCTCGGCAAGCTGTACGTGCAATAATACATTTTTGACAGGCAGTCAGAAGGAAGGGGGGGGGGGGGACTATGCTATAAGTGAGAATACTCAGGTTTGGGTGATGTAAATCGTGGCATAGGTATTCTTTCAATTCCTTACTATCTGGAAAATATGAAATAACTGAAATTTAAAATATTCAGTATGCTTGTTATTTTTTTACTATTTTAAGTACTCCTTTGTCTGATTGAAATTAGGCAAAATGTGAAATAAGGGACCATCATTTACAGAATTTGACGGAAGAATACCCACGCAAAGAAAAGGAAAAGAATATTTTCACATTTTTACAATTACGTTCGTTTATATCTGGTACATTCGTAGGACATGGAAGATGGTCATTATTTTTTTTTTCAAAAATCACCTTAGAGGAACAGAAAGCTGTTGCTGAGTAACGTCAAATGTCAACGCTATCACTAAGCCAGTTTGAAATGATATTTTTATTTGTACGTATACCTGTGTGGCGAGCAACCGGTATCATATTATGAGGAATCGACACACACCAATTTAAATCGACATATACCAATTTTATTCGACAAATGCCAATTTGAAATATTGCAATTTGGATTGACATATACCAACTTAAATTGACATACACCATTTTAAATTGACACATGCCAGTTTAAGTCGACACCTATCGATTAACCTCATTAACATATTTCATATCCCGATTTCGCAACCGCGGCGAAGCACATGCCCTTTGCAATCCGGTAGGGCCTCAACACTTTGCACGCATTTAGCCATTTTTAAATGCCGATTGTTGCCATGCTGTTTGAGTATGGTAACCTGCTATCTGAGTGGATATGTTAGTCAATTATAGGTGATGTGTACATCTTAGTTTCAGTGTGTTCAGCATAAAGCCACGTGTATTTGGCATGAATATCCTCCAGCATGACGGATCCGTACAATAATTACAAAGCCTCTACATGTGATGAAGTGAAACTACACCACAGTCATATGCAGGTTTCATTCATTTCTAATTTCTAATTATTTTTAGGAATAGCATGTGAGAAGAACATCAGCAAATGTGAATCAGAACCATGTGAAAATGGCGGAGTGTGCGTTGACGCTGCTGGGGAGTACATATGTAACTGTAAAGTTGGTTACAGCGGAGAGAATTGTGAAATCAACCCTAACGAATGTTTGTCAGGACCCTGTCTTAACGGAACATGTATTGATCAAGTGAATGGCTTCGTTTGTCAGTGTTACGATGGATTTGAGGTAAGCTCAACACCAAATCTAGGGATTGCTTGATTGACGTTTTTCGTGTTTCAGTATTTACAGGCGTATGGGCCGGGTGCTGGAACAAGCTCTCTCTTGTAATTTTTCAGCATCGATGCAGCGACTTTATTATTCCTTCATGGGTAAAAATTGGAATTCCAATGTAATTTGTGAATGAGCGAGAATGGTTAAAAAACTTAAGTCAAAACTTAACTGATAGATCTGTATATGGTGTCAGCTATTCATTTTTTCATTTTATCGTTGAAATCATGACAGATGCAATCCTCATAATAACACATAATCAAGGAATGAAGCTAGTTACATGGTTATGGTTATGTTGACCGTATACCTTCCAGAAATTTTCAGCTCGCGTGATTTAGCCGACTCGGTCATTTTTCAAGTTGACGCCATCCAGTTATTATTCATCAATGGCAGACTGCATGTCATGAATTGCATAATATCGAATTTTTTGCAACGCCACAATGACCGACGGCTTGGGCACGACTTTTTCGGAATGTGACGGAATTGGCATTTTGTTGAGCCCGTTGAATGTTTTGGCATAGCCCATTTTCTATACAAAGTATAGCTATTGGCATTAATGATTTGTATCAGTTCATTTTCTGTGCAGTCTTTCAATTGTGCACTTTAAATTGAAGTGAACTATGAATGACAAACAAAAGATCAAAATAACAACTGCGTAGATGCTACAAACAAGCTGGAGAAATGTCTTTTCCAGCTGTCTCAGGGGTTCGCTTTTTTAAATTTTTTCGTCCGCTCCCCTCCAAAAGATGGATACTTCGTCAATACAGACAAAAAAGAAGACCTACAGAAAGTAAAGGAAATAAAACCCATTAACAATTTATTTGTCAAATATTGATATACTAATGATACTAAATGATCCACGTTTTTTTCTATGTGAGAATTTTTCTCTCATCAGAACAAGAAAACTTGATGACTTAACATTCTTACTTTTTTGAAACAATTGGTCTCTTTGTTGATTAGAACTTAATCATCGATTAAGGGAGGACATGAAGCACGCCACGTACACACATGATATAGTCAGGTTAACTGATTGACAGTATCAGATATACCAAAATACACAAAAAGTTACATAACATTTGGCGTTGGCTAACAGGGCAGGCAGGTATGTTTTAATGGTTTTTCATACAATGTTAACACAATGAAAACATAGCTAATTTGAGGGCAGAGATCATGAAAGAAACTCTGATACGAGTTTATATGGCACGCCAAAAGGCTCATCAAATATGATGAAGTTCTAAAAATACACGTTCATGTACTAAAATTACACGTTCATGTACCAAAAATATACGATGATGTACTAACTTCAGATGATCATGATGTAAATTTACACCATCATGTACTAAAACCATAAGTTCATCATGTTAAATGTTACGTTGTACATGTAAAATCACACGTTGTACATCTTAAAACACACGTTGAACATGTAAAAACGTAAGATCATCATGTTATATTTGGCTCTTCCGCACGCCATACAGAGTGAGCCTTTCGGCGTACCAGAAGTCCGCCAAAAGGCTCACCGAATTTGATGTAGTAAAAGTACACTTTCATGTACTAACTGCTTACGATCATGTACAGATTTCATACGTTCATGTACTGTTTGCTTACGTTCATGTACTGATTTCATACGATCATGTACTGATTTCTTACGATCATGTACTGACATTTAGTACATGATCGTATGAAATCAGTACATGTACGTATGTAATCAGTACATGAACGTATGAAATCAGTACATGATCGTAAGCAGTTAGTACATGAATGTGTACTTTTACTACATCGCATATCGGTGAGCCTTTTGGCGGACTTCTGGTACGCCGAAAGGCTCACTCTGTATGGCGTGCGGAAGAGCCAAATATAACATGATGATCTTACGTTTTTACATGTACAACGTGTGTTTTAAGATGCACAACGTGTGATTTTAGATGTACAACGTGTGATTTTACATGTACATCGTAACATTTTAGTACATGATGGTGTAAATTTACATCATGATCATATGAAGTTAGTACATCATCGTATATTTTTGGTACATGAACGTGTAATTTTAGTACATGAATGTGTATTTTTAGAACATCATCATATTTGATGAGCCTTTTGGCGTGCCATAAGTTTACACCCCACACCACCTTTGATCTACTACAGTGTCTATGTTGCATTCTTAAGAAGCAACGTCACAGTATGTTTAATTTTAAATTGAAGCTTTTCAATATAAAAAATGGTTTAATGGTCCATAACATCTTAGTTATCTGTTAAAAACATGAAATCATTAATGCAGCCTCGCCAGGAAACGACGTTTCGTAATAACCAGTTAACAAAATTAAATTTGAAATGATTGAATTGTCATACATCTACTGTGTAGAATTTCAATGAATGCATTATAAAGAATTTTTGATCATTTTTAACCACCTTTTGACACAGACTCCCTTTGTATACAAACATTTCAAACAGACTGGTTAGATTGCATACATCAATTTTACTCTTTTTTCTTGTACTCTTTTACTGCTCTGCTTTGAACCAGGAAGCTGTAAGAGATGAAGAAATTTCGAACAAATCTGTCAGACAATATGTACTTGAAAGTAAACTTAACTCTTCAAGTAAAATGGTTGGCGAGTCCCTTTGTTCTTATATTGTTTGACTTTATTGACTCTCCTTCTTAATGATGTTTCCTTCTTTCAAGTCCAGTAATCCTATAACAAAGACCCTTATGAAGTTACTACTGTGATCTTTGTGCGATTCTCCGATACATATGAAACGTTTTCAACATTTTGATCAAAACGACTGTTCAGTCCCTTTTACGTTGCATAATTCCATCAGTATTTTAATTTCTTCATTAATGAAAGAATGTACCTGTTTAAAACCCACTGGAGTCTAAATATAGATGGTGATTGTTTCTTAAGTAGAAAAAAGAAACTTTTGCTCAAGGGTAGTAACGAGATACACTGTATTACAATGGTAATGGTAATGTGATAATAAAAAGAGAAATCATCCACCGAGGTCTCCCACATGGAGCAGACGACGAGAAAAATTATTTCCAAGGCCCAATCTGTATTAGCTTAAAGGAATTCAGGAATCAGATTATGCGATGCTTTAGTGTCAGCTATGCCCTACTTCAAAGAAGGAACAGAGCTGCATTTCACCATTCCTTTCAGTATCGTTTTCGAACACCTCTTTCGCTGCAACTGGTAGAACTTTAACTCTTTTAATTCTTTCGTAACTCAGGTTGTTTGCATTTACCATCATTGGCAATTTTATAGGCTACTTAACAAAAAGTAATCGTAATATTTCGTTGGGGGTAAAAACTGTATTGCTCATATGACTGAACGATTGATGTCATTGCTGTTGGACAGGGCCTTCACCTGCCACTGAATATGCTCTTTAAGTATAAAGTTGCTTAAAAATGCAAATTGTATTATGGGAGCGCTCCTTCTACATTCTTTGTCAACTCGACCCGTGTAGACTGACGGAGTAATCAAACTCTGGGGGAAATTAAGAAAAATAAGAGATTGAGCATGTTTCTCAACATTACAACATCATCACGAGCACTACTTGTAAATTGTAAACAGTACTTCATTCACAATGTGAAATGATGAATCAGCTTAGAGTAAAGCTTTTTTTGTGATCATATTGTAATGACAAGAAGTAATTAAATCTCTTACGACCGTTAGGATTCATTTAAAAATGGAGTCAATCAGTTTCATGGGCGTCTTTCCTTTGTCTGTTTGTGGCAGAATTCTACTGAACAATTCCTTTCGCAATACTTGGAGAGAGGAAGAGATGAACATCATCATAACAATTAAAATCTTCAACGTTGTCAAAGACGAGTGTTGTCTTTGTACAGAAAACTTAAGCTTAATACTTTGCAGAGCAGTTTAATTAACCAAATGTATTATTCATAGGTAACAAGAACTGCTTTCTTTGTTGATGTCGTGAATGTGGCCTGTCGTACGTAATTATTCATCAAGGCGTCAAAAAGAGGTTGTCCCGGAATTGTGGTAGCATTATTCTTCAACAACCTTTTTCTTTAAATGTTTTCCCAGGGAGTTTTTAGAGCAGGTGATACAACGAACATTGTTTCAGAAAATATGAACCTAAAACGATTTATTTCTTTTGTGGTGCCACTGTTTATTGACAGGTCTCTTTGTTTTTATTGTTAAGTCTATTGTGACTAAATCTTTAGTGGCGATCTACTCCATTTTTTCCAAGTAAACCCTAAACAAAGACTATCGTCTGCATATGCTTTGAGTTGGAAGTTTTTTCGCCAATGACGAAGCTTACAAAAAGGATTTTCAGTAGCACGACTGATAACAAACATAAATAATATGCTTCAATTGTGCCCCGTTCGTTGTTGGATGGAAGCATTGTTCAAGTCTATACTTTCCCTCAAATTTCAACAAGTTTGTCATCATTAAGAAACAAAATTGTGAAAGTAATTTGTACAGAAATATTCGATTTCTTCAAATGAAATGATAAACATCATGTCTCGGATAGCGTGGAATGACATAAATTTCACAAATTATTTCGCATGTGATATTGCTCCATCAATACTGATTGATCGAAGCATTGAGGTAAGAAGCTGGCGCATAAAAGCAGATCACCATGGGAAACGAACATTGTCTCAACTCTCAAGGAGAATATAGAACGTTCTCTTTCTTTAACAATTTCCTTGTTTTTGTTAATACTTGCAGGGAACGCTCTGTAACTTAAACAAGGACGACTGCGCTGAGAACGAATGTGTCAATGGGCTGTGTATTGATGGGAACGACACGTATACGTGTGAGTGTGACGGCGGTTTTGGAGGGTATTACTGCCAACTGGGAATAGACGAATGTTCACCCAACCCATGTGCGCATTCAACAGATTGTAAGGATCTCTTAAACGATTTCGAGTGAGTCACTCGTCCTAAAATTTTTCAAGAATGTTTACCTGGAACCAAACTTAACTCATATTCAATTTTAAGCGTTCTTAGAAACTAGTACATGGCATTTGGGAAGCTGACCTCGGGTCACCAAAATAATAATCTCCAATGACGTCACACAATTTTGAATTTTAGCCGCTTATAGGAATGTACACTTGGAGAAAAGAATGGCCGTTTTTGTATATCCTTTCAATGACGAACAAGAAAGCTATGAAACTTACCAGACTAACTTCTCAAGTTATCATACCACCAACTGCAGGTGAAATTTCCGGCTAAAAGAAGCAAGAATCACCGGGAGAATTTAAGTCACCCTTTGTGAACGTTGGCAAATGGTCACACATTTGTCCCGAAATCATCCCGAAGCTGCCCAACAATTACCAAAATGATCAAATTTGATCACGAAAGATGCTTTTCCACATAGTTTCGTTCATAAATTATTCCAATTTTCCTGAAGACGGTCACTCCCGCTTTGTTTATGCTACGAATCTGTTTGCAGTACACTTGTTAGTAAGTCAGCCATCTTGAAACGCAATGCACGATGGTACCTATCATATTCCAGCACTGCGATACAAGATCCAACGTAATGCCATGCATCGGTATGTACATATATTGAAAAGATAAGCAGAACAAAGACACAGAGTTCTTTACAGCATTTTTAGTGAATATAAAAGGGTAACAAGAAAGGTACCACTATATTTTGGAAATATTATTCATTCTCTCTCTTTCAAATGATATTTCAACATATCCTAACCTTGAAGACGGAAAATGTGCAGTTTTAAACTTTGCAACTCTTACTCCAAATTCAGATATGGATTGATATCTGGATATATCTGGTTAAATACAGCCTTTATATGGCCATATCAAGCCACATGTACAGCCAGATTTAGATGCCTTGATATAATATATCAAGTTTTATATGGCCATATCAAGCCAGATATAACTTGATTCAAGAAAGGCCCAAATATATAAATAAAGTTTTATATGGCCATATCAAGCCAGATATATCTTGACTCAAGAAAGGCCCAGATATGTAAATAAAGTTTGATATGGCCATATCAAGCCAGATATAAATTCATGAAATACCTTCCCAGATATACAAATAAAGTTTCATATGGCCATATCAAGCCAGATATAAATTGATAAAATGCCTTCCCAGATATACAAATAAAGTTTGATATGGCCATATCAAGCCAGATATAACTGATTAAAATACCATGACAGAATTACACATAAACTTTTACATAGCCATATTAATACTTTTTGGTCTAATTTGTGTACCTGTCCTTCATAAAGACCTTCTCTGGAAGCTGAACAAGTATCAGCAACCCAAAATCAGAACATTCAAACCATATTCAGCCATATTATACTAACATATGCAAATGACTTTCCAATGTGGGCTCGGTCAGGAATTTAGGGCCCTGATTTTCTTTTTATTGTGATTAAGGAAGTAATATGTGAAAAATCATGAAACCTTCAACAAAATTTATGTTGGGATATTGCCCCATATTATAATTTAAACCAACAATTCAGTGTAAAAATTTAAAAGTAGGAATTTCAAAGCAGTTTTTGTCTTCACTATTAAGTAATTTAACAACTTCAAATACTTAACTCAATGTTATAGAATGGGCATTTAACTTTGTTACAGATTTTCAGATAGCCCTTAACATTATGCTGGCTCAGAAGGCTATTTTTCGCCCCTTGGCTCTTCGCCAGAGAGTCGAGGGGACTTTTAGAAAAAAGATATGCTGGCTCAGAAGGCTTATAATACGCTTTACACAAAGGTAGTGCACTAATAAATTTTGGTCCAGTCATATATGGTCCAGAAATGGGACATATATGCACCATACTTGTCTCCTTAACATGGGATCAATACAGTAAATGTTTATGTAGACCAGATATGGCACTGCTTTATATGGGATCAGTATGGAATTGCTTTATATAAACCATATATGGTATTGCATGATATGGTTCATATCTCCTCCAGATAAAGACCTGATCCAGATAAAATTTTATCTGGCCCGTATATGGATTAGATCTGGTTCTGGCACAGATCAAGGTTATATCTGCCCAATTTTTTATCTGGCCTAGATATAAATCCCATATCTGCAGCAGATATGGGCCAGATATGAAATCCATATGTGGCCCATATATGAAATTTCATATCTGGCCCATATCTGGATTTGGAGTAAGGGAAGTGAGCTCTCTCATCTTGGGTTTCCTCGGAAAGCTTATGACGAAGATTCTAGCCAAAGTTCACCCCTGACAATCACTATCTACCCAAACGAGTTTCGTTTGAATATATAACTTTCTGTTTTTCTTCAATTACAAAATACTCAATTACGAAAGACCTTGAATAAGAATTATTGACATTTTCAACAGGTTTTCGTTTTCACTCTGCGTAGGCTAGCTCGAGTACGGTATCCCAGAATGCATTTCACCGCGAGTCCCGAAGATGTAAAGATTGCGCAATAACGGTCACAAATGTGAGGTCTGCTTCCCAACTGTTGGGGCGGTGTCTCAATTGTATTGGCTGGCTACGAATTGTCTTTTGTACTTAAAAGACTTAACCAGAACTTGTGTGTCTTTGTACATTGCCGCGTTCAGTTCTTAAGATAGAAGATAAGAGGAAAGAAATTTAGCCAGAGTGAATGTATTTTACAATAGGAATGACCATTAATAGATCATGCCTGTTTAAAGATAAGCAGGCTTACACGTTGATTTATACACTGCAAAGTTCCATTATGAACACCTTGACTTGTAACTCATTCTCACTGGCAAATAGGAAACAGGATCAATGATAAGGTTTTCTCTACCAGAACGTAAAGTTATTAGATCGAACGGGTACAAAATGGATGTTATCCTAACGGGCCTGAAAGCGTTTTCTCGAATGTAGTAAAATGTTAGTAAGTTTCAGCTCTCTGGTTAGGTCTACAAAAGTATAAAACTTCCTTCCACTTTGCGGCTATTGCTCTATTAAATTTAAACCCTAAAAGGTGTATCTGCAAAAATGGATGGACTGGTCGATTCTGTGAAAGAAGTATCGATGACTGTGAAATATGCTACAACGGAGGAACCTGCCAAGATCAACACATGAACTTTACGTGTTTGTGTCTACCAGGTATGTAAACATAATATGAAAAGCATGCAAAAACACAAATATTACTTATCATATTCAGGATTGTCCATCTAGACACAGAGGTAAAAATGCTCGGCGGTCATGTCCCCATCAGAAAATTCACCTGGTAGACCAACTTAATTTAACAAAGTTAATCTTTCTGTTTTGGCTTCTGAGAATTTAATTACATGGTACATCTAGGTAATCGTGGTCATCTCGAGTTTTAGTTTAAATTCTTTTGACTGACAAGATGTTTTGTAAGGACAATACCTTACATTAGAATAGTATGGAATGAATTAAAATTGAGGAAAATTAGGAAGTTTGGCTTTTTACCTCTGTTGATGCTTTCAACTACAATGTACCAAATGTATAGGTACCTGGTAAGTTGATACGTATATGGCCTTCTCGCCTATTTAATGAAAGGAACATTATATACCCACAATACTCATCAAAACCCATCAAATCTTAACATCGTACAAGACATTTGCTTTGGTTTACTAAAATCGTGGGTAAATATTAGAGCAGCATATACAAAAATGCAAATTTGCGATGTCGAAACAGATACATGAAACATGTCCAATGTTACCCTCTGCTTTTCTTAGCGTTATAATTACACGTGTATTTGTATTATACATAAAACTTGAGAGTTTTATTTTGAAAAAAAGAATAAAATGACCCTTTTGACCCATAGGCATATGGCGTCACCCCGGTTTCTTTACGTATAGAGGTTAAATACAGATTAATTCCATACGAATCTGACAAATATTCAAATTTCAAAATACATATATTCGATGCGAAAAATATAATGGAACTCCCTTACTTCCTCATCGCGTGGTCATCGAATATTCAAGTCCGAAAAAGTCCTTACAACTAAGTTTCAAAACGTTTTCCTGCCCTTCATGACATTCAGGTCTTCTCTTGTTTAAATATAGCTCAGGTTACATATACAAACAAGCATTTTTCGTTTTATACTTCCAAGTGAAGCCTAGAAGCTTTAAGCCTCAACCCACAGTGAGAATAGGTCATCACAATTTTCGTAAGAATTCATGAAAATGGTCACGAAAAGCGAAATCAACCAAGTGGTCCCGCTACATTTAGGTATACAAATCACAATGCTTGATGCCTGGCTTCCTTTAAATGGCACATTTCCCAGCCATTTCGAATTCCCCTTTCAACTGTTATTGATTCCTTGCTGATTAACAAACAGGCTCTATTGCTTGCGGACATACTATTCATTGGAAAATTTTGCCCTTTGAGCGCTTGGCATTAAACTTTGACCTTGATTTCCGAATCCAACAGATGTGGGTTAACTTTTATAAACTGGGCATCCACCTCCAAAGATTTGTAAAGATTGACCTGTTTTTCCACATGTAATGTATCAAAAACGAATTCAGTGGCTAAAGTAGTTACCCAATGAATCTCGAATTATGAAAACCGTTCAGGTCTAGTGATGTTATGCACAATTATAAAATTAAACAAGAGCCGAAGGGCACTATGGTTCCTTGCATTAAAGATGATAATGTATTAAGGTAGTCCCAAGGTAAGGCATAATTTGCACCTTTAACCCCAATGACTTTTGGCCATCACCCAAAAACATAGGGGCACATTAAATTTCAAAATCATACAAGCACTTGCCGTTTGAGAGAAATGGAACACTTAACTTTTCAAATTATCACACTGCACACTGCCCACTTCCATGCGACAAATACATTCATCACCTTTCACTAAAATGTCATTTACTTGAGTTTGGGGTAGTATAGGAGGTTAGTTAATTGCCTTTTTGGTCAATCTCAACAATTCAAATCCAGACCTTAAAAAGAAGTCACAAAGGTCAAATACAGTCAAAGTAGATCAAAACTGATTTTAAATAAACACAGTCTCTTCTGCACCAAAGAAATTTAACAGTCATCTGGTCATTCCTGACCACCAAAATTTATGATGGATGACTAGAAATTATGTCATGGTTGTCCTTTAGACTACCCAATGTGTTTGCCTGAAAAGCAAAAATAAGGAAAAGCCCACAATTCTGCTACTAAAGGCAGCCCGATAGTGATTTATTACCACCAATTTCTTCTTCACAATTTGGCTAGAAGACCAAGAAACAAACATAGCTCTGTAGAATCTAATAAATGACTTTCAACTTGACCTTTTAACCTAAAGAGGGTGTTAGAAACAGCATTGTAGTCCCTAGGGTAAAAGCAGAGGTAAAGAAGAGAAACTGCTTTCATATTTTACTATTGAAATTGGAATCTTAGCTTGCACTGTGAATAACTTTATTCAATACTGTATGTGAGGAAAAGGTTGTTTTTAATAATAATTGCATTACTGTCCTGATTGTTAAGTACAGTAAACTGCTTTTAGACTGAGAGGGGGATATAATTCTTCTTTTCTTTTATACATTGCATTTGTCTAAAGGCATTAAACTTCAGCTGGACTTTTAAACCAATTGAACAAAGACCCAAAGAGTCTTCACGTGCACTTTACTTAGACGAACACAACTTTCCATTATTTCCACTATGTTACTTGGTTATTGAGTAATTGCACCGCATACCTGGCATTGCAATAGGCCTACATATGACCTACATGTACACACTAGCCTGTCATTTAAATGTCAGTAACTCAAGTAACGAACATTGTAGGAGGGTAGTGTAATAGCCTTTTTGGTTCGTCTGATCAAGACAAACCTTGACGTCACAAAAAAGTCACACAAAAGTCACAAAGGTCAAAAGGTCAAATGAGGTCAAGTGAGGTCAAGGGGGGTCATCACGTGCATTTCACTTAGACGAACACAAATCTCCATTACACCACCCCTCTAAAATGTTTCAGTGGCAAGATATCAATAAAACATTACTTTTTGACCTTTTGACCCTTTCCAATTATTTTGGTTAATGTACCAACATTTTCACCTCCTACCAATCTAACTTATCCTAAAATGATGCCACTGCTTGAACAACGGATACTGAGTTACAGCTACTAACAGAAATTCAGTTTTTGGCCTCTGGTGATCACCAGTGACCTTTGACCTCCACCAAAAACGATAGGGCACATCTACTCCACAACATCTACATACATACCAAGTTTGAAAAAAATTGATCACTCGGTTATTGAGTTATCGCACCACATACCTCGCATTCCAATCCGTCACATACACACACACACACACACACACACACCTATACACACACACACACACACATACATACGCCAAGGTGACTGCATAGGTTCCTTTGTTACACAAGGAACCAAAAATGCAGGGATGGAATTAAAATGTTCCACACCAACCTGTCGAGTAATTTGCATTTTCCGCAAAAACACATCAAATAGATACTTCATATTCCGAACTAACGACAACTTTTTTCTAACCACAAAGGAGCATCATTTCTTACTATTCTCAGCGGTAAGTTACATCCCTAGTCTTTGTTTGAGCCGCGAACACTTGGGAAAAATGCCAAGGTCAGTTTTTTATTTGCCTTTTCTACCATGTCATGTGGTCCAGTTTCAAGGGAAATTTTCTAATGTTTAGTGAGCCTATGTTAGGTCCAAATGTATAATCATTACACTCTTTGTGCATGAAATGTGAACTACTCTGCACTTTTTTCACTGTGATGTCGGTCGAAGATTATTATTCAATTATCACTAATTTTCCTCCCACCAACAATGTACTGTGGCTGCGTCAGTCTTTAAAATTAAAGCTGGCAGATTGGGACACATGGATGCCAAACACGAAACTGTGAGCTGTTTAATTCATTGATTATGGAACGTTCAGGGACGAAACAATTAGAAATGTAGTTGTTATGCATGTTGTTTACGATTATAGCTATTTGGAAATTTGAGACTTCTGATGAAGAAATTGAAAAAGTTTGGATTTTCTGAAAGGAAGACTTTGGCTTTGGATGAAAAATTCGGTTCTTTATCGAAGCACAGGTCTCACCTGCCAGTTGTAGAAGCGAACTCAAATAGCATATTCTGGGGGTTACTGGGGGTTGTTGTGATGTTATCCTATGGATTAAAGCTTCTTGACGAAATTAGAAAATGTCTCCTCCGGGGAACAACCTTTTCCAAGTGAGTAGGTGTTGGTATAGATTCCTTCCCTGAGCTGGCTCAACACTGGATTATTGCATATTAACCACCTATCGAAATATTATTACTGTTCAGGTTATGAAGGTGAATTATGCGAAGAAACCATCAATGAGTGTGCTAGCTCACCGTGTCATGAAGGGTCATGCATTGATAAAGTGAATGGCTATACATGTGTTTGTCCCTATGGCAAAGAAGGCAAGCAGTGTCAGATACATACAAGTGTCTGTCTTTCAAACCCATGCTTAAATGGAGGCACGTGTTCACTAGATGAAGACGAAGACGTGTACAATTGTTTTTGTATTGACGGCTTCCTTGGAGACCACTGTGAGATCAATGAAAATAATTGTGCAAACAATGATTGTCCGAAAAATGCTGCTTGTGTTGACAAGGTAAAATTTACTATATTTTGGTGTGGTTTTTCTAACGACAAATGAAAGTTACTTTCACCATCATACACAACGAAATTTGAGGAACGAAATGACAACCAATGTACAGTAATGTATAAAGAAATATCCTTTTTCGCCTTTATAAAAAATCAGCTTATATTTCCAAAATATAGTAAACCTCTCTAAATCATAATTTATTGAATTTTTTCTGTTCAAGGTTAATGATTACTCATGTGTTTGCCCCACTGGATTTAAAGGAGAAAATTGTGATGAAGCTATTGACCCATGCGTAGCATTTCCATGTGAGAATGGTGGCATATGTGTTAAAGGAGATGATTCTACTAGTAGTTGTCTATGCCCCCATGGTGAGTTAAATACTTACTGATCATAATAAATTCAGACGTTGTGGCTATATATTTCTTGATCAACACATCAGATGGTCCAGATGCAAGGAAATATGATTTTGTTTGAGTTTAGAATGTCTTATGAGGAGTAGATAAGAAAACGAATCACATCACGCACTGTTACGATTTTCTACATCAATTTGTTTTACTGTACCTTTCACTAATAGTGCTATAGTCGAGGCCGATCTCGACCTCCGCCTGTCTGGCCTCCAACAGGTTTTGGCCTCCAGGTATCCACACATATAGTGTACGAACTTCTTTTCAATGCGGGCTTGCCTCGGCTGGACAAACATTGACTCCAACTCTATTTACAGCAAAGTTGTAGCAATGGGTGGCACACAATATCAATCAATCGATTTTCTTTATCAAGTAAATTCTTCACAGACAACGAAAAGGACCTTAGTGTATTCATATTGAAAATTTTTTTTCTTTCTTGCAAATAATTGAAATATGTAATGTTAATTTAAGGAGTCATGGTGTTAATGAAAGAGTGATGCAAGCTAAATTATTCAACTGTAAAAACTTATATATATTATTATTCTCTAATTTGCTGTTTTGTATGTACATATGTTGAGAATGAAATTAAAGATCTTCCTGCACAAAAGGGACCATAGTGTTAGTAATCCGTAAGCTTCATGTCTGCTTTTGTAACATTCCAAGCCATTGTTTTATTTTTTATGTGTATACAAATAAATCTTCATCTTCATTCGTTATTTCATGCTTCATTCAAGTTTTCACATTTGTTATTAACATAAGTGAATTTAATAGCCTTCTTTTCATGCACCGCGTAGGATACGACGGCATGTACTGTGATCAAAGAGTAAACTACTGTTTGCCGAATCCTTGCCTTAACAACGGTATATGCATAAATGGAATGAATGAGTCCACCTGTCAATGTGCAACCGGTTACAGGTAAAAATACTAAAAAATGCAAAAATACATCACAACCCTAGACGGTAAAGCATTGTGGAATGAAAGGAAAACTAATGGGTAAATCTGTGCCTCGACAGAAGCCATCTTTATTGATTCCTTGCCATTGGCAGGCAAGGAATCTATGCGATGGTGATGTCGTGTGTGTGTGTGTGTGTGTGTGTGTGTGTGTGTTTGTGACACTTGCTTGTAAACACGATATCTCAAGGTAGGAATGTCCGACACTTTTCATATTTGGTATATAGATTTGTGATGTTGGGAGAAAGAACAATTTTGTTTTTGGTAGAGGTCAAAGGTCATTTGAGGTCACCAGCGGTAAAATTCGAAAACACCGAAAATGGCTCGTAAACACGATATCTTCAGATAGGAGTGACCGATACTCTTCATATTTGGTATATAGATTTGCCATGTTGAGAGAAAGAAGCCTATTGATTTTGGTAGAGGTCAAAGGTCATTTGAGGTCACTGGCGGTAAAATTGCGAAAACGTCAAAAGTGGCTTGTAAACACAATATCTCAAGATAGGAGTGACCGACTCTTTCATATTTGAGGTATAGATTTGTCTTGTTGAGAGGAAGAACCCTATTGTTTTTGGCCAAGTTCAAAGGTCATTTGAGGTCACCAGAGGTTAAACTACAAAAGCTCTCAACTGGCTCTCAAATGGCTTGTGTGTCAGGTATTCAGAGGTTGTGAGAGAAACAAAGAGCCCTTTTGGTTGAGGTCATCTGGGATAACTGGGGGTCAGTGTTGTTGGGATTTGTAGGTTATGAACATGATATAAGTGTGTTTTGATCTTTCTTAAATGAATCCTTGACATTCTGTGCCTAAATTGTAAAGAAAAATCTATCAAACACTGTCAATTTGAAAGAAGGTAAGGTATTTCATGGCAAGGAATCACTAAGCCGTTTGGCTTTCTGGTTGAACATGTATTTTTCGTTTTGTTTTACGTTTTATACTTCCGTTATTACATAAAACGTTTTTGAAAACTTTTTCTTGGTAGAATACTACCAGACTGGCGAACAAATTTGAATCTTTAGGCAACACTTTTAATCCAGCTACCAAATTACTCCCTTAACAGCAGTTCTTTATAATTCCCTGTTCCCAACATTAAGAAGGAAGATTGTTTGCTTTAGCCAGCAGAAATATTATTTTACTACCGGCACTTTTGTACATCTTTGGTTATTGGCTCTAGTGAAGGATGTCTGTCGAAATGCCCGACCCAGCGGGTATGCGGTTTACGGGGCTTTAAAGGAACTCTCGATCCCATACATAAGTAATTAACTGTTCACTATATTAACTCTTCACAGGGGAGATATTTGTGATGAGGACATTGATTTTTGTGAAAACAATACTTGTGACGATGTTGGCACGAGGACATGTCATGATGGAATTGAAGACTACACTTGTGAATGTCTCCACGGGTACCATGGACAGTACTGCAACGAAGGTAATGTTGTTCATGGTTCCCGTGTGTAAAAGTGTAGATCAGGAATTCAGATTTGCTAAAGAAAGGTGCTGAAAGGATGACCGATATTTTTAATTTTATAACAATCATTCAAATGTATCACTTTCGATCAAGAATCTGTAATCTGGCGCATCAAGATCGAAGATACTGTCATTGCAAGCTTAAGGAGACCAGGAAGACAACATAAAATCGTTTGCTTATGAGACATTAACCCATTAAGGATGCATCTTTATTAGTTTCATCTGGATATAAATTTGAAATTTCTTTGCCCTTTTAAAGGATATTCATAGTGTACTTCAAATTTCTTAAAGCCATTTTAGTCTGTGAGATTAAGTATTTAAGGTTCCGAAACTTAGGAACAATGATGCATGTTTTGAATAAAACACTTTGTGAGTAATAACCTCGTTGGGTTGTGAGATATGGCACAATACTGGATTGCTAATGTACGCTACACTGTTCATGAATCAGAAATCAACTTATTGAACTATCAGTTGGGAAGTTTACCTCGGGGTCAGCAAAATATATTACTCAAATGACGTCACACAATTCTGAATTTTAGCCGCTTATGGAAAATAAGGAATACTTGGAAAAAGGAATGTTTTCTTTTCTTCTGTATACTCACAAGTACGATTAAGAAAACAATGAAACTTACCAGAACAATTTCACAAGCTATCATACTGATACAACACAACTTCGGGCGAAACTGTCGGCCAAACGACCTCCAAAACATCGAAAGATTTTGGGTCACACTTTTTGAACGTTTGGCGAATGGTCACAAACTCGTTCCGAAACCATCCCCAACGTTGCACAACAAGCTCAAGCCAACATATGGGAATGTTTACCTCTAAATCGCGCACAGCAGGATTTTTCGCGGAATCGGTCTGCGGGCTCGCACGCGGAAACCGTATTACGTAATCTAATTTAAAGACTTTTTAGCTTTTTTCCAATTTGATATCAAAATGACGAGGGTTTTCTCTGTCCAATAAAACTGAAACTTAAAAAAGTTTTAGGGAAACATACGTAAATTGTTATATAACTTGATATTATTTGACCAATGATACTAGCAAGAATTATGGCAAGTTTGGTTTGCTACTATCGACCGAAAATACCCTTAAATCTGTGTTCCCAATAGGAAAATCATAAAACCACTTCCTTTTTAACTGGAAATTGACGAGCCTTTTTCTCAAGACATTAAAATTAGACTAAGAACAGTTTAAAGGGAACTGGTTAAGGAAATCAAAAGTGAGTGAAATGTGTTAATATATTATGTGTTTGGGCAGGGGGGGCTCAGTTTGACGGAAAATGAACCATATTTTCCCAGTGATTCACCCAGTTAAGCGTGTACACGGAACACATATGCACTGAACATTCCCATATGTGTTCAAGTTTAGCCTTGAAGTATATTTTCCCACATAGCTTGACTGATAAATTGTTCACATTTTCCTGAAGACAGTCAATCACACTTTGTTTATGCTACGAATCTGTCTATGGTACACCTGTAGTCAGGCAGCCATCTCGAAAATACAATGAACTTATACAGCAGTATTGCGACACAAGATACAACACAATTCAATTGGGCGTACACATTCGTATGCAAGTGATGCGAAAGTATGTACAGTGTACTGCATAGACAAGCAGAATAAGCACTATGATATATACGGAATTTTTAGTGAAGATAGAATGATAACAAGAAGAGTACCACTGTATTTTGTAAGTATCATCTGTCTCTCTCTTTCAAATGACATTTCAACATACACTCTAAAAACAAAAGAGTGAATTTAGTCACTCTTTGATCGAGTGAAAAGTGTAAATTCACTCCATTAGAGTGATAATTCACCCCAAGAGGAGGGAAGTTCACTCCAAAAAGAGTGAAATTCACTAGAGGAAGAGGGAAAATTCACTCTTCCACGAGTGCCTGCAATGATCGCTCTTTTTTTTAAGAGCGATCGCTGTGGGCACTCCATCAAGAGTGAAACTTCGTTCGTTTTAATGGAATTTCACTCTTTTTGGAGGGAACTTCACTCCTCTTGGAGTGAATTATCACTCTAATGGAGTGAATTTACACTTTTCATTCGATCAAAGAGGGACTAAGTTCACTCTTTTGATTTTAGAGTGTATTCGTACCTTGAAATCCGAAAATGTGCAGTTTGAAACTTTGCAAGTGAGTTGTCACTCCTTCGGTCTTCTTGAAAAGGTTATGACGGAGGGACCTAGCCAAAGTTCTCTCCCTGACGATGGCTATCCACTAAAATGAGTTTCTTTTGAATATTAAACTTTGAATTTTTCTTAAACAACCAAAAAATACTCAGTTTCGTAACGCCTAGAACTATTGACATTTTTAACGGGTGTCCGTCTTCGATCTGTGTTGGCTAGCTCGAGTGCGGTCTCCCAGGATGCATTTCACCGCGAGTGCTAAAGGTATAAAAATTGCGTAAAAACGGTCACAAATGCGAGGTCTGTTTCCTAACTGTATCCTTTGAAAAACCTAATTTGACCAAACTATTCACACTATGACACTTTTCTGGACGAAGATGGGATTTGGGGACTTTTATTTCGGGAATAACAATTGGCTAGTGCCTTCAACTAACTTATACTTGTTTCCATAGAGAAATGTAGGGAAGTTCAAAATTGACGAACAGAAATTGTATGTATAACATGCTGTAGTAAAATATATTGAAGTCTTACCATGACTAAATGAAAATATCCGGTTATGATTTGTTTTTTGATAACGCCTTATCAACAAAGATTAACATTTTTCCTACTTTGCTATTTCTTACCGCAAAACACACATAGTATCCAGTGCAAATTACAGCATGGTATTCTCCTCCAATGAAAACCAGCTTGTGGTAATGAAAAAGGTACCAAAGGAAGACGTTGTGAGTTTTACATTGGCTTTTTGGTTGCGAACAACAAGCAAAGATTCCCATATATTAATGCACGGTTTGGAAGCTATCGACCAGCGTGTGTTACCATACATTACTTTGGCTTATCCCAACCATCTGACAATAATTATCCAAGGGTAAGTTTGAAACATAGGAGACATTATTCAGAAACATTACATTTTTCAAAATGGATTTTCCCCCTGTATCTAGGCAGCTCTTTGCAAAACTTTTGGAAACTTACCTTTGATAAGATTATAGCTCAATGCGTCACTGTCATCTGGACTAGCTCTTTGTCGCACATGCGACAAGTAGTCAGATAATATTTTTTGACATTCTCTCAGACAATGGCAAACGTCTTGTCACACATTTGAAAAATAGATTATTGACAACGGCGATATTGACATGAATCTTGAAGGGAAAAAATATCTCATCAGTAAAAATGATGTCAAAACGCAAATTTTGAAAATCCGTTTTGAAATTAGAATGTGACTGTTCAGATCATGCTAAAATTTGAAACCTAAGAAGCCCAGAACAAGTGTAAAAACTATTTTTGCTAGGCGTTCAAAACAAGATGGTTACCGTCCTACCTCGAGATATTAAATGGTTACAAGAAGACTGTAAATAAATCAGATATATGCAATGTTAAACACTGCAGAGACATGGGAAAATGTTAAGTAGTGCTAAAATATACAAGTTAGAAATTATTTCCATTGCTACACATTTGACTAATGAAAACTGATGTAATATGTGCCACAAACAAATTCTTGCTCCTTTCAGGAAATCCTTTAAATCGGGTGTATCTGTCAACGATAAGGCATGGCATCATATTGCATTGACCTTTGACCATACCACATCTCTTCTCCATCTGTTCGTTGATGGAATAATTGTTTTTACTCGTTTTGAGTCCATCATCGATCCTGTTTTTCCTGCAAATGGCGTCTTCATCATTGGCAACTCAAAGAACATATGTAAGCAAATCAAAATGCAATATCTGATATTTCTCTCTTATCTTTTTTTACTGGGATAACCACACGTGTGACAAAAGTAGTTGTAACAGAACAATGTACCAACTTAAAGCAATTTGCCGAAGACAATATTCATTGACTACGCAGTCAAATTGCAACTGCTCGAAAAGAGCTTCCCTTCCTTCTCTTACATTTTATGCATGACGTTTGGTGACGTCATAAGGATTTGAATACTAATTAGCTAAAAGTCGTGACTTTTAAAGTCAATTATCTCAGAAACTAGGAACCAAAAAATCGTCAAAACCGTGAAAATCAATGAATAAGATGTAAATAAAATACTTTCGGTGCCTGGTTCTGTGTGAACTTACGGGTAAAAGTGAGGATTTTAGTCCATTTTATGAAACGTCTAAAATGGGTTTCAAATGCTCTGCAAAATCGTTCAGCATTTATTCGATGTTGTTTTAAACTACTCAGTTTTCACTTCAATAGAAAGAAAATCTTGTTTTCTATCTATTGGTACCGTTTTTGCACTATAAAATATTCTCAATGAGTCAGGTACTCGGTAAATTCCACGACGAATCGATTGTAGCGCCCAGAGTATATAAACAGTATAGTAGGCCTACTTTCGCGAAATGAACGTTAAAGGTCGTCCTATATGTAAAACGTTACAACAGCAGCCTAATTCATCCCCACCAGTATTGTTCCCATTTCGGAGAAAATGGTGTGATACTTGCTCCTCCGACATTTTTGCAACAAATTGTTTGTTTTAATGCCATTTACAAATTTAACTAATCAGTAGTGTTGCACTGGTATTGAATGTGATATGCCTGTGTACACATACAAAATGTCATAGTGATCATAGCAACTACACTAATAAGCTCTACATACAGAGCAAAACTGCATCTTGTTTGCACTAAAACAGTGAAAATCACCTCACTTTAAAAAAAAAAGTTGGGCTGACTAAAAATCTGGTTTAAAATCTTTATACTAGGAAACTGTATCAACTTCAGTTCAATGTTCATTCTTTGAAAAAAAATAATAAATTCTATGCATCATGTAGTACATCACTCATGCAGTCAGCATATTGAGGAAGAAACTGAATGAGAGACCTTTCTAAAAGGGCCTGCTTAGACAGGAAGGGCCTTGCAGGAAAAATCATCAGTACAATGTTTAACAATTAGTGCTTTTGATTTTTATCATTAACTCTGGGTAAAATTGAAAAATACTGAAGGCAATTAAAGGCAAATACCAATAAGGTTGCAATGGAATGAATATGTCCAGCTGAGGTTTGGCAAATGTGATTTCTTACTTTGAATTCCTTGTGAATTTCTTTTCACATGAATACTGGTCCTAAAAATTACATGATGATGGCTGAACTGCTAGGATAATAATTCATCACTATCCTGTCCTCTTGGGAGAGGACGGAATGTTCCAATCATTGCTATACTGTCTAGGCCAGTTTGATATGCCTAGCTGTAGCTCAAACAGTTAGTAACAGTACAGTCTGTTTTTTGTGCAGGAAACGACCTAAATGTTGCCCAATATGATTCTCCTTTATGTGACCTCCTTTCTTTTTTTTTTTTTTTTGGTTTGAAGGAACGCTTTATTTCAACCTTCAAATACAAATAAGCAAACAAGTATGTACAGAATTTTAAGCAATAAAACCTCCTTAATGATCAAAAATAAATAAAATTATGTAACAAATCTAGGAATGAACTAACAGTTATCACTTCATTGAGTGCCACATTGATGAGAACCCATTTTAAAACAAAGTTGGGTATACTAGAGTGTGACAAAACTAGATGCCAGTGAACATATCATGGATGTCATAATCAATGTCTGTTAATCAGTAACAGGCTTACTGTAATGCAGTTTAGCATCACATTGAGGTGAGCTTTGGGACAATTCAAGTCAGCCAGTGTAAGATTGAGTTTGAGGGGTGGGAACTTGTTACTAAATAAAAAGTGATATAGCTGGCCTATGCATTTTATATGTTTTTGAATGATGTAAGCTTATGAAGGATTAGAAATTGTATAAATTACAAAGCTGTCTCTATAGCCTATGTGACTTTATAGAAATAAATGACTTGAACTATATTACAGTCGGTGTGACAGTATACCACTATACTGTAGGTCTATTATGGAAAATGTTGAAAAGGAGTGAGTTTTTCTGTTTGCGGCACAGAAACTATCAGGTAAGAAAGAATAATAACCCGTGAATATGTCCAGACTGAAGCTGAACCCTCTAAATTTAGGGTGTGTTTAATCCAGGCTGACTTGGTCATGGTTCACACACCCCGGCCTGCAGTCCCAATCCCAGGTTTATTTTACAACTAGCCTAGTCTAAGTTACATGCAAGCCCCCCACTTGCCAGCATTGCACTGAATGTTACTGAATATGCCATGAAAACTGAAGCTTCATACTTTATAGACTGCAAGTCTGCAAACAACACTGGAAGTTTTTTAAGATTGTAAATGCAATGGGTACCTATCCTGCAAATCCCACAATATAGTCGTTAATTATTTTGTTATGGTCGACGTTTTGTGAGCCGTATTGGAATAGTACTAACAGTAACGTTATAGGATATATAACGTTGGCTGTGTACCAATACCATATATATAGTACATACTACATACATATTGTATGGTAAATGTCCCTTCAGGTTTAGCAGTTGTTTACAAAACAATTTATAAGTTAAACTACGTAATTTTGGTATCAACAGCAAGCCTATACTATAATCTTCAAACGTCGATACAAAAATATCGTTTTACATCCCTCAATGAGTCAGGTACTCGCAAAGTTTGAGGTCCTAATTTGAGACATAAGAATCGACTGCCTCTTTTTGGGGACGTATTTTTGCAGTATACGTTTGAAAAAACTTAAAAAATCTTTGATTTCTAAGAGAAGGGAAGGTCAAAAAGTCCACTTACCGTGTTGTTGTATCCAATTATACGCCTACTTATATATAATTCAACATGCAGGGGGTGACCCCTTGTCAGTCACAGTTCCGCGAAATCTCATTTGCCCAGACTTTCAAGAAGGCGGGAATGCTAGAGAACTGGTCACGTGACTTCATTAACTGTACAGCTGCGTGTATACTGTACGGAATATGGTGAAATCAATTTCTCTATCAGGGGTTACATCCTTTATTCCAATACCATACAGCTTTCGAAAGTTACTTCTTGAAATGCAGTTTATAATGGGAAATCTGTAATTTCATCGCGGTACAACAAGTTAACATTGCATTCAATTTATTGATAATTTTCATGCCGCTGAATGAAATATTAAGAAACATTGTTTGTTATACCCTACCTCTGGTATACTGTCATGATATATCTTGCAGACTTCAAGCAATGACATTGAAACATTCCAACAGTATCAAATTTAAAGGACACACAGGATGTTCAGTAATAAAGAAAACGAGAGGAAGCTCAGTGTGTGCCCACCTTACAAAAAAATTCTGAGGCTTTCTTGAGAAGCGTATGTATTTTCGAACAAAGATATCTCATCTATAATGTGAGCTATCCTGTGATAGGAAGTCAGGTTTATCGCAACAGGATTCGGAGGACCTGGCCTGGGAATTTTTTTGAAAATTTTATGACGCCCTCGTGACAAGCCACCTGCTGGAATATACCTGATATATAGGCATGAATTACAATATGTCAGAACTTAGTGTAGCTTTAATAACATTAATCGTAAGGTAGCGCTTACATGTTTACCCCGTTAACAATATTGTAAACCTTCACTGCAAGCGACTCTACAGGTTTTCGTGTAAAACATGTAAATAAGTGCACTTGTCGTCAGTGGCGGAGCCAGCGATTTTGATCAAAGGGGGCGAAAATGGCTTTCAGGGGCGCTGCTTTATGAAAGATAGATACCGAGTGAGCCTTCAACCTATAGGCCAGCATATAAGCCAACTTAGATGGTCCAAAATGTCTCGCACTACAGAGCTTGCGTACAAAAAATCGAATAATTTAAAATTAAGTTATTCACAGCTGCAGTT
Organism: Holothuria scabra; assembly: GCA_037179385.1. Taxonomy (NCBI): domain Eukaryota; kingdom Metazoa; phylum Echinodermata; class Holothuroidea; order Aspidochirotida; family Holothuriidae; genus Holothuria; species Holothuria scabra. The sequence continues at coordinate 4,443,470 of CM074192.1, read as the reverse complement.
CAGGGTGCCCACCTCAGTTTTAGGTGTTGTGTAATGTGTTGCATGTGGGTTATACCAGTCTCTGCATAGGATCACAAACTTATCTCTCTGCATTTAACATTTTCTTAGGTGCCCGTGTTAAGAATCTTTGCATTTCTCAGTGGCTGGTTCGTTTGGGTTATAGCATTCCACAGATGCATTATAATATATCACATTGTGCCGATGGGTTCTTCCCTGCTGTACTTTGATTATCAGGTTTAGGGACTGGTATGTGCAAAAAGGCCTACCCAAGCTCCTCTTTAGATACTTCTGTACTCAATACATTACATGTCGTACCTTCAATTTCAGTGAAATGGGGGGGGGGGGGGGTAGGCTGTTCACTATCTGATGTCACCTAGTCGGTGGAATGCTTTATTTTTCGGGAATATCACCCATCATGTAAATATATGCATCATTTAAACAAAAGCTTTTAATTCCGCTCTTCTGGAGGAATGTGAGTCGTTCTCAAAATGACATTTTAGCCGCTCGGTGTTTTATAAACCGACTAGAGCGGTTTCTGTTCTTGACTCTATACGGCAGAAAGTTTAACAGTGGTGGGATTTGTAATGAGAGTTAGTAATGCAGCTAAGAGCGCGTCTAACAAAATATCGTTGAACCTTTCCTCTGTTTCTATCGACTCTGGGTCTGGAAAACCCTTCAATTAGAAAGCAAATCTTTCAGATTTGGTGCCATTTCATTGGCAACAATCAGATAATCGGGAGACAGACGGAGAAATTGCTGATCACCATGCAGATAGAACTCGGAGATTTATTAAAGCTCGCTTTTAGGTGCCATACTTGGATGAAGGTTGTTTTGAAAACGAGTGGTGGTGGTGTTTTAATTTTCTCAAAATATAGAGGGCACGCCCTGTGTTAAGAGGCAAAGCAGTTAGTGGCTGAGGCGATCTTTTTAGACAAGTATAGTTGCTAGTGAGAAATTTCCCTGTTAAGGTATTCCCTTTTTCTAGGAAATCAATTTCTGTGCTGCATATAGTTTAGCATATTTAGGCAAATCCCTTTTTATGAAGCCTTTGAATGTGTCATGTGGGTATGCAGATCAGCTAACGAGGTGTATTGAAAAGTTTCAGTGAGCGCACGGCATTGATTTTAGTGTGACGGAGGCCGCTTGACTAAAGCTTTCACCTCTTAGTAGATGGTATAATCTAGGTAGGTTACCTCAGTTTCGGAGATTCCTGTTGCCAGTTACAGAGAAAAATGAATTTTATCCTTTATTAACCCCTTACCTCGAAAGTTCAGGTGCCGCTCTTAAACTTTAAAGGGAACACTGAGAAAAGTCGTTGTTTTTGTTTTAAGTCTTTGTTTTGAAAGATGTAGCAGAGTCTCGTTTTGCATATCAGGTCTTTCATTGACAAATCAGTAAATTGCTTTGTTTCGGCTTTTAGGCCTACGGCATTTTCATGAACTTTAAAAGCTATAAAGGGCGTCGGTATTACATTTGAGTCCGTCAGGGGGCGTATGGCAGCTTCGCCACTGTTTGTCGTAACAATGAGCTAAAGAGAAAATGTTGTTTTACTACAGTAGCTCTAGGAATGATTTTGGTGTCTAAACCAACTAGTTATAATAAAGGTAATCATATTTTATTATTTTATTCCTTTAAGCGAGCGATGACAGGTACCTGGAAACATTTAACGGTAAAATCAGCGGTCTAAACCTTTGGAATGAAGCTATGAACAAGTCTACCATACAGGAGTACTCTAAGACGTGTTTTGCTGGTGTACCTGGTAGCGTCATTGCAATGGATGATCTTCTTGAAAGCCAACTGGGTGAAATTTGGATTGAAGAACCGTCAACGTGTGACCGTACGTATGAATTTAGAAATAGCTAACTCTTTCTTCCGTGAAACTGCAGTTATATTCGGAATCAGCGGTGACCAAGAAATGGTTAGAATGGATAGTGTCCACGTTCGACTATAGGACACCTTTTCATACACTAGGCTACCAATGGTTGAATGCACAAGGGTTTTAAAACTGTTGTCGCCCTTTTAGTTTTATGGTTTGCTTCTAGTGATGGCGCTACGGGAGGGGGACAAAAGGGGCCGGGGAATTAGCTTTGCTCCTCCACTTGCCCCTAAGTTAGGTAAATTAGGGGTTGGGTTAACCAAAACATTTACCGCAACTGAGATTTCAGTTTCCATCCAGAATTAGGCTGAAACCTGAGATCCTTCCCGGGACTTCTCCCCCTCACCCCCAATACCATGAACAGGTGCTTTGACTTAACGCTGCCCCCGAAAATTTTTGCATCCAACAATTTCCTTCGCCCTTAGTCCCCCCCCCCCCATATTGACATTCTGGCCCCGTCACTATTTGTTCCTGAAGTAGATCAAACACCTACAGCATATAAAAATAAAAAACATAGGACTTAAAGTTTTTGAGCCTCGCATATTAATTGACCTTAAAACAGAATACATGAAGCTTCACTCAAAACCTTTTCAGCGTGTATAGAGAATGTCTCTTCAATTGAATGTTGTGACATATCCATTTTTGACAGTTTTTCCACATCTGAGGAAATAAAACACTTGGTTATGGTTACATTTTAGCAGTCTTTCAGTAACGAAAACAGAAAAATATGTCCAGCATATCAATGCAAAGAAATCTCTACACACCACACAATGTCTTGTCCAGTGAGGCATAACAGTGGCATGCAATTTTTATCTTCGAATTCCAAAGCTACCTTATCTTTCGGTCACCATTTGATTACCATCTCTAAAGGTGGATATACTAACGTTTATTACACTTCACATTATGAGGGAAAATATCAGACAAACTTTTGGTCACCGTTAAATCCAACATCCGGAAATGATTTGTTAGGAAGACCATTTTGCATATCAAATCCTTGCTCTTAATATTGGGTACATTTTACTAGTAGAAGGGTCATCCCAGATATCCTATTTTACACTTCACCTTAATTTAAAACCTCTAATTTTAGCTACAAATGATTGTGCCAGCTATCCATGTGCAAATGGTGGCGAATGTATCGATGGGTTCCAAGAGTTTATATGCATGTGTAAAAGCGGGTTCGTCGGTCGAACATGCGATGTCAACTATAACGAATGCTCAGAAAATGACTGTGAAAACAACGGTACTTGTGTTGACGGAGTGGACTCGTTCACATGTGAATGCACAGCAGGATTTACGGGATCGGTGTGCGAAACCGACATAGGTGAGTAACCTCTACGAGAATATATAAACGATGATAGGGCAATTAGATGCAGTAACTCAAGAATGAAGTAAAGGCTTTTGAAAAACACCTCATTACTATAATATCATTTTATATTATGTAATAATTCTTTTGCATTGCTTATAACACTGATATAGTTGATGGAGGGTGGAGTGAGTGGTCTTCCTGGAGCCAATGCAGTAAGCCGTGCAACAGAGGTACCCAAAGAAGGACCAGAGATTGCACTAACCCCAAGCCAGAAAATGGCGGTACACCTTGCGGGCCTAACGATTCGGAGATGAGAAATTGTAACGTTCAACCATGTCCAGGTAAGAAATAGGCCCTGGCTGGTACCAAGAGGGCCTTGTATGTGTCCTAAAAGATTAACCTCTCTCGGAGCTCTGAAGTGTGTCGTCGTGGCAGTTGAAGAATTATTTGACTCTGTGGGTGATTAACATCATTTTAACACTGTTATTATTAAATAGACCGAAAATTTTTTCAAGGTGTGCCACTCACTTGGTCGTCTTTCCTCTCCAATTGACTAAGAACCTGTGTGTTTTTGATGCTATTAGCTGGAGTACATTGAATAACCATTTATGTACTGTGACTTGTGTTCTTCGGGCTTACGTGTTTATAGTCGACGTTAAAAAGTGTGACATTCTCTCGGTGTTGCCGCAAGTGAAAACCATAGTCAGTAACTATTTTCGAGCCCCAGTGGAAAATAATTAGATTTAAAGGGACTGGCTATTGCCCATAGTGGTGTCGAAAACGTGTTATGTATATCGTTAAAATTTTGTACCGAAAAAACCTAGGTATAAACCGTTTGATGGCTTCAACTTATTGCGAAACAATTAACTAGATACCTTTGGGGTAAATCACGTTAAGGGAAAGATAAATTTCCACAAAGGGTCATTTTACGAGAATTTATCTGAAAATTCTTGCCAAATATTTCATAAAATTTCATGATCTTTTCCATCTTTGTTTGGAAATGCTAGTTTGCAAGAAATTTGTTCGACCGAAATATGGGTATTCAAGGTGCAGAACATCATCAAGTGGTGAAACTACTTGCAGTATCCACTGCCATAGCGGGTACGCATTTTCGTTACCTCCTCTAAGAGCATACAAGTGCGGAAATTCAACAGACTATATTTGGACTCACGAATCAATTACCAATCCTCGACTTCGCGTGCCAGGTTGTTCAAGTAAGTAGCAAAAATAACTCCCTCCAGTTTTCAAGAAAAATCACTTAAAAGTGAAAATTAACAAGTTACAGACTTTGTGGACTTTCGGTATGTCAATGGTAAGACAACGTAAACATGATTGCTTGTTTATTGCCGACATTAAATCAAATCACTGCCCCCATTCATTAGATTAAATCATTAAATGTGTAACTGTATTAGACAATCAGGTCACAGTTTTAAATGTTGGAATTTAATCATTTACCGCTGAAATGAAAATGATTTCATGCTAACATGAAGCAGATTTAATCAGAGATCCGTTTAAGAAGGATATGCAACAAAAATTGCTTTCAAACAATACGTACTTGAAAACGGTGCACGCCACTATTTGACTGACAGGCCTCTTTGGTTCACCTGTTGTGACTGTGTCTTTTTTAATGACGACCTCTACCATTCTTTTTCAAGTACTGTATTCCATAAGCAAAGGTTATTGTCTTCATATTCTTTGAGTTTTAGGTTTGTTTCCGCCAATGACGAAGCGAATAATTAAAAATTCTATTTAAAATTCCATTTAAATGTAAATGATGAATACAAGCATTTATTCAATTTAATGCTTTGTTTATGTAATTAATTCTGACACCAGTTCGTTTAAATGTCTTCTTTAAATTGCATAAATGTCGGCATTAAATTAATTTAATGTCAGCATTAAATGATTTACTGCAAAAGTTTAAAACTGCGTCCTGATTAGCTATACAGAGACTTACTTAATTCGATTCAACATTTACCTACGTAGCAAGTTGTCAGGCATATTCGTTGTTCCATCATTGATGCTGAGGAGCTGAGAGAAGATAGTTTGCTCCGCGGGGTAATTTAAAAATAAATATTTATGACCACTATGGCCACACACATATACGGTCATGTCATTATCAAGGAATGCAATTGACATTTGAGATTCACGATTCACTAATATATATTTGTCAGTTGAGTATTCACCATACCATAATGAAATATAAACCAAGGAGAAACTTTCTCGTGTTACATTGAAACAAATAAGATCACCCCTTCTCAGTTAAACTATTAGTGAACGCTAAGTTTGTTTCAATATATCGCATCTTGATACCTTCATCTCAAACTATACCATGACAAGTTGGCCACATCCCCAAACTTTAACTCTTCATCTCATTAAATGAATCTTTTATACTGGTATCAAAACTTTTCGGTCGCAGCGTACAACCGAGTACAAATGGCCCGGTCCTGCGGGTGGGGGTCAAGGGGGCCAAGCCCCAGAAAGCTCTGGGTTGTAGCATATCTCTGGATAAAAATTAAGTATCATAAGATGCATGTTATTTATTTATTTTGGTAAACCTAAATCCTAACTGTACTACCTTGGGGAAAGTGGGGTTAAAGACAGAATCTGAGGGGACAAACCTCCTCTCATCCCCGTAGCCCCTGTGCTCATTTTCTAAGTGGGGTACATCGTGTTGCCAACTCTGTAAATTTTGAAATTAATTAGTGCCAATCAGTTATGCCTATAATAATAATTTCCTCAGTGTTATCGGTTTCCGTAGGCCATTGACCCCGTGACCTTAAACTATTGTCTCTCTTTCTTGTTGTTGTGGCCAAATTTTCGGGTAGCTACTCGCGGTTTCGAGCTCCGCGTGAAACAGTAAAGACGTGTGAAAGTCGAGCTCTCCGCATGGGTCCAAAAGGACCCAAACAACGGCAAAGGGTCAACCAGTTATCACTTATAGGTAAATTTCCAAAAGATAATACCTCACCCCACGGGAGTAAGCGTTTCACCGCAATTTATGGATATTCATTAGATAAACTTGTGTCACCTATCCATTTGGGTTTTTTTTTTCACTCTGAAAGGGTTAACAAAGCCAAGGGGATTCCAAGTTCGGGTGAAAACAACTTACAAGAATCTGCAATGCTCTTCCATGAGTGGTTCTAGATTAAGGGAAGTCAATAACCACATCGCTCAGACAGCAACAGCTGTAAGTCAACGAGAAGGATGTGTCCAAAGGAAAGAATGTCAGTTAGTAGATTTACGCACAAGTGGGTGTGTCCCACATATTACAAAAAGAAATCTAGCGTTGGGACGAAGTAAAAGAAGTGCTGATAATGTGACTGTGTCAATGACTTTCTTCCAAGCTGTTAATGTTTCTGGAGACAACTTTACAAGTAACGATGACAGTAAGTTTTTTTTAGATTTTGATTTTGATTTTAGATTTTGAGCTAAGCCTTATAGAAAATGAGTACTCCGTGATTACATTAAATTGTAATGCGATCAATATCTGGGACAGTGATGTAATCTCACAATGTATCTTTTGAGATTTAACATGCGAAGCAATTGTCTAAAATAAAAAATATTCGGTCGATTCACAAAAACAGGAGATTTACTTTCTTTTAAGAGAATAGTCATTTGAACCGGAAAAAGTGACTTATTTAAACAGAAAAGAAATATTTCTTTGCTTTGCGGGTGAACTTTGGCCTTTCTTAATTAAGCATGAAGAGGTGAAATGTATTTGCATAATAATTTATTGAGCCAACCACCAAAGATGTGTGGTGATGTGTATATTAATTCTGTATGATGATATACACCTGCAGTAAGTATGTTACTGCACATACAGAACTTTTTCCAGAATTACATTTATGTGTCTTTCCAAAACAAGCACAGATTTTAAAATTAGGATCAAACGCTGTAATTAGTTCTTTTCAATTTTTGTTTGAAAAACAGTCATGACCCAAGAGAGTGCACAGAGAGCCTTCTCCAATCTTCAGAGCCTGACGACAAGTGTACTCAATCATGTCGACGACGGTTCATATCTTATCTCTGCCGGAGGACATTTGTACAACCCTGAATATGATGAAGAGATTCGTGACGTCATATGCGCTGAGGGTCAGATTACTCCTGACAACGAAACCTTGTGCTGTAAGTATATTAAGAGCTTCCAGGAGTTCTCTGTCAATAACAGGTGGGATAGATTCGGAATCACTTTACTTCACTGACTCAACTTGCCCACTCGATCGAATTTTGGGAAGTTTCAAGATACAGAAAATTAGTTTAGCCTACCTAAGTCATTACTCTTATAACTTGACGCTCTTAGAATTATTTCGTACCCGGAAAGCTGTCTGCACATTCCAGTAAATGCTCCACTGGAAGCTACGGGACTTCGTGTAAAGTGTGATCGTAAGCTCTTCAAGTTAAGTTCCACGAGACCTTAGGTCCGCGAGACCGAAATTGAAAAAAGGTCCGCGAGCCTCCCGGTGTTTACTCCAGGCGCCCAACCGTGATCCAATGGAGGCAGGTTCCTCATATTCTGAGGAAGAACCTCGGAAAGCTGCTTTCGGAAATCCGGCATGAGGCATCCGGTATCGCTGCTCGTAAACTTCCTCTGCCTCTTTGAGAGGATCACCTCCGTGTGGAATCAAGGGTAAGATCCCGCCGTTGTCCCCAGTCTGTTGACTGTGAGAACGGATCCGTGGATACCTGCCTGTCCAATAGGGTTTCAGTTTACGGTCCGTGAAGGAGATTGTTTCGGTCGGTGAGATAATAGTCGCCGGGGCCTGAGAGCCTTGGTCCGCGCGGCTTGGAGTCGAAGCCAAAGAAATAGATGAAGAAGGGGCCGAGTTGGCCTTATTGGAGCCCTGACGAGTGGGAACAGATTTGGACTTCGAGCCCCCTTTAAGCAAGGTTTTCGCCATGGACCCCATCTCTTCTGCTGGCTTGAAACCTTATGTGCGGGGATTGCAGGCGTTCGGTCTCGTGGACTTTCGGTGTCGCGGGCCTTCGGTCTCGCGGGCGGTAACCTTCCGATACTTGCAGCAGGTAGTAATTGGAAAGTCGGCCACGGACGACAAACGTATGCTAGTAAAAAGAAGTTAAGTTATTACATATCTCTTCTCCTTTTCAGTACCTTGCGCAGCAGGAACATTTAAAACAGACACATACTGTCTACCATGTGAAGAAGGCTTCTTTCAACCAGAGGAAGGACAAACTAGTTGCCAGCCGTGTCCTGAGGGGAAAGTCAGCCCAGTGATAGGAGCGGTGTCAATCGACGAATGTGATCTAGAAGACGTTTCCGAGCCCGAAGTTTAATTTCCAACATGGGAAATCTACTTCTGAAATGTTGTTTTTCACTATTGTAGTTCTTTTTAAGATATTTTTCTTACTTCAATGACGAATGTGAATCAGGTAGCGAGTAAGGAAATGAAGAATTGAAAAGCTAACAAATTGTAATGCAATTAAGAGTACTTATGAAGAGCTGACCACTCAACCGATGAGGTTAAATTCAAAATGTAGTTATTAATAGAAATGAAAATTACATTATGATAAAACCATAATAAAGATAAAATCTTAGTGTATCATGTTTATCATAAGTCCAACTTAAAAAAAGTCATACATATAGTTGGGATATTTAATTTTCATGGTTTAAAAATAACAAATCATAATCAATTCAATTTCAGGGAAGTTATATTAGGCTTATCAACTGGTGTTACTTTATCATTCTCACTTATAAATGTCCTATTTTTCAATAGACTTGAAATGCAATAAATTTGGTTTCTTTCTTCATTTACTGGACACAAACGTCTCCCCAGTTACTGGTTGCTTGTTTGTAAGTGGCCTTCAATAGACTGCTTTCACATACGTAATCGACCCCGCCCCTTTCACTGGCAAAACCTGTTTTAGTAGTGATAGCTGAGAACCAGCTGACAACCTACTTGTGACTGTTGCTTTGAAACACTGCTGATTCTTGCCCGGCAGTGGGTGTGGCTTATCAATTGTTACGTAACGCGAGAGCACTCTGTAGCTCCCAACTCATGCCCCAAGTCTTTCCTGAATTCCTATGCAATTGTAGTAAACCCGCAAAGAATGTACACATGGTCGGCCCTTATGGGGAAATCTAAAGGCACGCACCCGTCCCCAAGGAACAAAAATTGAATCGGTTATACTTCGAAATGATACATTTTAGCAAAAGCAATAAAAAAAATGACAATTTCTGTTCAAAATACTTCATACTAGAAAATTTCAAATTTGTGACGTCACAAATTTGAGGAATTTCGGCCAAAATAATGCGTTAATTAATGTCCAAACACACGCGGTCTACGTCTAAAGTAAAAACCAATTTTCTCCCCCCTGGTACCTATTACACAAAGCTCACAAAAACACATTTGGTGGTTTCACGTGGTTAGTCTCTGTTATACCTAAATTTGAAAGGTAAATGCTTTCAAAAAGGTATGCAAATGATGTGTATTAGTGTCGAAATGACAAATCGAACTTAGGCAGCACTTGAAACACAACCCCAAACATTACTTAAAACGTAAACCCTAAAAGACAGCATGAGCCCACATGCGCTAGGTATGAACATAAGTTTTCATATGATTCCTATACCGCGAATCAGAGTCGTGGATGCCGCGGATAAGTATTGTCTATTAAATTTTCCGTAACAAGCATGCACGATTTTAGCACAACATGTTTAGTTTGAAAACGGTAATTCAAATCATGAATCTCGTAAAAGTGCAATGAATATTATGCTGGATTCTGGATCACGTCACAAAATACCCTTATCTTAACTTCGATTGCTGAATGACTCAATACACCGTCGACCAGTCGAAAATGCGAACGTTTTCGTTATTCTATCGATGATGTGACCTCATCGGAAGTGTATCAAATCGGTTCGCAAACAAAGTTACGACTAGTAGTATAATCTGTGACTCATCCAAAATCGGGCATGGATTTTATTGCATTCTCAAGAGACGACAGGTCATCTTTAAGTATTCCTGACCATGAGATATTGTACACGGTCATGAACTATTTGCTGAATAACCAGTTAGATACAAGCTAATCAATTTTCCCAGGAGTTAAGAAATACCCCTAAAAGGTTAAAAGCCATTACGTCGGACACAGGAAGCCACGTTCACCTTCTCACTGGCAAGCCACCCTCTTTCTTCTAGAACAGCTGCCCATCGGAATTTTCCAATGTTTAAAGTTGTAAGTTCGTAGTTTATATGAAATACGTGCAATATTCCCCGTACGTTCTCGTATTAGGGCGTTTTGTACGTTGCAGAAACAGACCCGCAGTATGGCTAGGTTACGAATGGGCTTAACAAGCTTCCAGGAGTGTTTGATGTGTTTGAAGGTAGTTGGTAATCACCCCAAACATCAAATGAACCGGTAGTCTACAGAAATTGTTAATTAGCACAGCTTTGTAATTAGCATCAAATTAAAAAAATGCAGAGCAACTTATATTGCACATGATGTGTCGAGAGTGTTTAATATTACACCTTAGGGCTTTGTCTGATCATCATTATATACCCCGAAGCAGCAAAGACTGTGTCTGGATAAAACGAAAGAGTTAAAACCCGTTTAGAGAGGGGCTAGAAGTAAGACCTTAGGGAGAATTTGATCTGTCTGGTGTGATGAATAACTGCATTTCAGCAGCAGGGGGCAGGCAATGGCACTTTTGGATCTAGCTGAAGGATTTAAGCCACTGCTTCATCTATTATGCATTTTGTGTAGTTGCCGAGATAGGTAACTAAATACATACGTTCTTTATTTACTTAAAACATTGATTTGGAAAGTGATTCTGCAAGTAGGAATTTTTGGATCACTCAATCTAAATTAGGCTGTTACTAAATTATCATTAAAATATTCAGGGAATATGCTGTGGGCCATGGCAAGGTATGGCATGAAAAGTGCCCTAAATCCTTCCCACCGTTTTCACCAAGGCAACTGTGACCAGCACTCGACCAGTGTTTTGAAAACTTCTGTTCCTCTAAATAGAAATACGTTTCCCTACCATTTGGGCGAAAGTTTGTGGTCAGCTATTGGGTTTAAAAGACCTGGGACTGAATTATTTTTTTTTTCAACCTAGGTGATGGGGATTCAACCCTCAGGAGGACCCCTTAGCTACGCCAATTTACTCTGCTTTCTGACAATCCGAAAACAATTTTCGATTTTCATAAAAACGCGACTTTTCAAAAGGCGAAGACACCAAAAACTTGCAATGATTTGCATTTGTGAATGTTGTGCTTCTTCCTAATCAAACTCGTTAACCACAAACTGACAGCAGATTCTCTGCTAGTACTCGTGCAAAGGGTTCTTGAAAACGGAACTCAAGCTATGGTGCTTCACAGTTAAACACGGAACTTTCCCTGGCAGATGGAAATGTAGAACTGGGAGTACTAAATCCTACTTTTGAACATTGAAATTCATAGAGGCCGACGATCCAGTTTCCAATCCCAGAGAACCCTCCACAGACTGAGCTTCTATATCTTTTTACAAGGAACAAAGGGGATCTCCAGTCCAAAAAGAATCCTTTCTGGAAGCATGTAACTGCTGTTTAAAGGATAGTGAAAGATGCAAAGATGGTTCCAAGGAGCTGACGTTCGTCACAGTTATCAATGAACCGGTATAGATGCCACTCATTGTTAGTTTATGGACTTCTCAAGGTTGACTGTACTAGGTACATTTTGATTCAGGATTTTCATCAAGACAATAGAAAAGTTTGTAAATTAATTCAGATACTATGGAAAGTTACACCTTTCTTGATTTAACCATTGTCGAGCTTTTCTAGATCCCATGATGCGCTATTGATGCAATGTCTGTGTCTCAACTGCAGTGAAGAAGCTAAGAGTGACAAGGGCTTGGCTTATGATTTTGCCATTAATTTGTCACGTTTGGGTAATAAAGGAGGGATTCAACCACATGGCTACCCACGTGATCGTAATTACACCAATTCATTTCATCTGAACGGCTTGTTCAGATGAATAAATTGGTCAGTGGGCTTTTTCTGATTATCTTGATTTCACTGCCCGCATTCTTCGAAGTAAAACTTTCAACTAACAACAATAAATCACAAGCCATCTCCAAGAATTTTCTGACCTCGGTGCAAACTATGATCGACTGAGGTCAGATGTGATCTCCCCTCGTGGCCAGACCTCGTGATCCTCTTAATCCTCTTATGCGAGCGGCACTTTGAAAATAAGACTTGACAGTTGCACAATACATTTTGATCCTTCTAGAATACTCATGACCTCGGGGACTAATTTTACAAACGATTCTCCCAGAAAAGAAGAGTTTTACAATTTATTAACTTCTCAGAATTCCATGCAAAGACTTTAAGTTTAATGAGCATTTTAAATGGAAGGGAAGAAGTACGCAAAAGTTGACAATATCTCTGCACGTGTTGAATAAGACAGTAAGATGTATGACTAGATACTTTGCTGTAAGATTGTGTCACGTATCTGTGGGATCAATCACTCAAGGGAGCAAGTTGGCTGATTGACATGGATTTCTATGACAGTTGGCAGCTTTGGGAAGAAATTTCTGAGAGAAATCACTTTTTTGTTGACTTCAGAGAATAGTATAGGCCCGTATAACCCCAATTCAAATGTATTTTTCAAAGACCACAACTTAAATTAATTGAGTGTGAACGCAATATGAATGACGTAGACTAAACAGCTGGGTATCTGTTGGGGAATTCCTTGTTATTAAGAGCGGAAGTGGAGTGGTGCTATTACACGCCGTGTGCGGAGGTGTACTTAAAGGTACTCTCTAGCATTTCAGACAACTACACTATCGAACTCGAACAAAATCTTTTCCTTCAGACCTATCCTACTAGATTCTGCATTCAGTGGCTTGGTCACCGTAAGGTAATAAACGGGGTGCCAGGACTTGTCGAGATCTAATTACAGTAACGCAGTTTATTACTTGCCTCAGTGTAAAATTAATTTGTCTTCAGTTATGCGTTTCAAAAATAAATAAGTCCCCTGTCTCTTTAAGTCCTTTTGTCTCTACTGGTAAAAATGACTTATCAAACAAGTAAATGCAATATTCTCAGCTGATTTTCTTTAATCGGGTATTATCGTTCATCACTGAGGAACTCACTCATGATTGTAGGAACTGGAGGCGGAAACTGTTGGCTGTGGTCCCCTTCCTGATCTTCAGGGATCAGAATACTTGAATATTCGTTACCTTCATGCCTTAAAATAAATGAAGCTACTGCTTCAATAAGAGAGATACTTTAGGTTAAAATCACAAGTACTGAGCTAAACACGTAACTAGGTCATTTCTTGGGGCTTGCATAAATTTGATTTATTTAGCTATGTGCCTTTTAGGGCGTGCTTTGAAGAAGAGATGCCAGGCTAAGTTCAGAATTAAAACCACATAAAACCTTACTTGCAGCTGCAAGCACGTACAAGCGAACACATACCGGCACACACAAGTACACAAGAACACGTACACGCAAATACGTGGATGCAAACTCGCATGTTTGAGTGTTGCCGGCGTCCCTGAATTGAACCTACGAGACTGGGTTTTCTCATGCAAGTGTGTTATTCTTCAGTTTCATCTTGAAGCCTCTGGAGAAGCGCATCCCCTGCTTCCACAAGCTGCAACTCTGATATTCGTTCCACACGAAGTGGCATTGTATACGTCCTATACTTACACATCATGGGCATTGTTATCTCAAAGTATACAGCATGTCGGAAAAAATAGCCTTAGAACAATCTGGTCAGGAACTGTTCTCAGTACTAATTATATGCCCATTTAAGCATTTGAAAATGACCATGAAGGTTGAAATTTGATAGCACTTTATCTCAGAATAAGCTGAAAGGGGATGTAGTCCTTCAGTGCACTTTAAGTAATTTGATTCCCTTTTTGCCAGCACTAATTATTTCAGGATTTGTTGTAAGTTGTTATTTGAACCCCAAAGTTGTTGGGCTTCTATTGTACCAGAATGGTAATCAAATCTGCAGCTCATTGAAGCAGCTAATAGGAGTAATGAACCAGTGGTCGGGTACCATAACTGGGAACCGCAGTTTTCCCTAAAAACTACGGTAGCCATGACGGATCTCCTTGAAGGCTAATATCCCGCAATGGGTATGCACGTATGCTTACACAAAAAAGAACAGCTTGGTAAAAGCCGCATGGGTAAAAAAGTGATTGCAGTTGTTGATCTTAACTATCTGGTAAAATGCATGGTATTGCACAATTAAGATCAAGAGCAACAAAATAGGCCTACACGTTATACCACAAATTTACATAATCTTTCCTGAACGGTAAGGAATATCATGCAGATACATCGAAAAACGGCATGACAGACTTTTTTTCAGGCTTGAATGATTATGATTTTTAAAACTTGAATGATTATGGCCCGAACGATCAAATGGTCATTGGTCAGCCTTCTTGGATTCTAACGAAAGCATCTCCGTAATTACTGTGAACTGCTGTTTTTTTACAAGCCTGCCAAGATGTCCCTGCTGAATAACGCTGAGGGAAGTGTCGGTTGGAAAAGAAGAGATTGTCAACTCTCAATGAGGTCAACTTAACAGAAAAGAAAAACCAAACCAAAACAACAAGCATCAGTCTCCTTCTATACCCAACCAGTGTAGCGTTGTCAGACTTTTCAAAAAGACGGGCAACGAGTGCCAACGACTAGGATCGCTGTAGGCGCCCTGACGAGTAGTCTTTTGCATGTAGGACCGATTTAAACTCTAAGCGGCACCGAGGTATCTGAGTATCTATTAAGTGACCAGTACGAAGTATTTTACTGTCTGCACTTGTATTGCTCTGGATGAAGACTAAGCATGTCAAATGGGATACTTTTCCTTTTTTTTTTCCAAATTTTGTTACCCTTCATCAGTTTTGCACTTGTGCTTTAATATTTTTGAGCGGGTAGTGCTATGCAATTGGGAATATAGATTACGTTAAATGTTGCACCTGGGATGTGCATGGGTTAGTTAGGTCGAGTTTAACGGCCCAGTTTCCAACCTATTGGTTCAAGTCGAGCCGGCCAAGGCCCTTTTCCCTGCTCCATTGCTTATGCTGAGCATCACGCACCACGGCAGTAGGTTCCTTTTTAGAGTGTGGTATGACTCAACCTGGGAAGCGAAGCCGGGCCTTCCGCGTGAGAGGCGGATGCTCTTACACTCTTAAAAAAATTGGGCAAATTTTGCCCAACTTTTTGACCAACACTGGGCATCTATTCAACAACCTAAACAGTTGGGCAAAACTTTAACCAACCAAATTTGGTAAAGTTTGAACCCAACTGTTGGGCAGGAGATTACCCAACTGTTTGGTAAATTAGCATTTTAAAACATACCCACTTGTTGGGCACTTCTTTTATTAAGCTGTTGGGCAAATGCATTAACCAAATGTTGGTTATATGTTAATCATCTTTCCCTTAAACGTTGGTGCTTTCTTTACATGTTAGGTTGTAGGTTATGGCAGGGAGCTGCCACTGCAACTCCCTGGTTATGGCAACCCATCGGTCCCGGTTAAAAAACCCTGGCTTAATAACCTATTTGGTTTGTCACTGAGTTTCGTATAGGTACGTCCAAAACTATCATTTTTTAAAAGGCACTGTAAAATGATATGTGTTAATGATGTGATGAAGTCTTGTAGTTTCATCCATGCATAAATGTGAACACAAGGGCTGCATGAGAATAGCTGGTCCGTAGCTGTCATACACTGTTATCATGGTTATGAGACAGGTTTCTTGTTATGCCGTTATGTTTCAAATAATACTATATAAATGCTCATTCGGACGTGAAAGAGAATATCCCAGATCCTGACCTCTCATTGGATAGCAGTTTTGCGCCAGATACGAATCATGGAATCCCATACAAATGTGTTCTAGTTCGTAGTACTGTTTAAAGAATTTTATGGAAATAGAGATCGCTTTCATGGTCTAAAGTAATGTACGAGTTTAGCTGTTTGGCCAATATAAAAGATGCCAAAGAGAATTTTCAGGTTATGGTACCATGGTCTGATTATGAGAAGAATTGTGAAACAAATCGGGTCAAGTGCACTGTTGTTTGGTGACAACACTGCAACCAACAATATACCCAACAAATTGGCAAAAAGTTACCCAACAAGTGGGTAAAGGGAAAATATGCTCAACTGTAGAATAAAATGTTATCGTCATTTTGACCAGTCAGTTGGGTATAACAGTATTCGCGTGCATGGAAGGGGAAATTTAACCATTATGTGAGCAAAGATTGACCAACACTTAAGCAATTACTTTTACTCAACAAAAACTTTGCCCAGCGTTTAAACATTGCACCAATTAGCCCCAAAGTTGGGCAAAGTTTAACCAACACATTTCATAAACTTCTTTAACCAACGGATATTTTACCCAACGTTTTAAGAGTGTACCGTTAGACCAAACACGCGGTCTGGATGAGCATGGGATCGTAATTCCAGTAAGTGTTAATGTACAAAATAAAAGTACATGCTGACCCTACAATTAAGGTGACAGCTTCACATTTGTAACCGAATGTGTATATAAGGCGGGGATTAGGGACTTCACCTGGAAAATTAATTAAAAAACCGATACAGTGCTTGCATATCGTATGAGACGTACACTCTCCGTGACAGCCAAAGAGTGACCAAGTTTCACTCTCTCGTAAAGTGAAAGTGTGAATTCACTCCATTAGAGTGTTAATTCCTTCCATGAAGATTGAAATTCATTCCCAAACTGAGGAGTGGAAATTTGTTATTTAAGGAGTGCCTGTATTGATCCCCCTTTTTAGTGTGACCCCTGTAGACACTGCATCAGCCCATCAGCAGTTGTTTGGGGTAAATTTATTTTGCCCATTTGTAGCAATGGATGGGCCCGGAAATTTGTTGACCATCGCTGCAGCTGTGTATAATCATTCTTTTGCAGGTCAAGATTCAGGGAAAATTCTGGTATTCAATATCACGAATTTTCATGGAACGGAATAGCTTAACTCCTTATTTGTAGAAATATATTCCAACTTTATGATCCCGTTTGGAGCCGGGTTATACCTCGACAAAGACCACGACAGAAGAGCAAACCTGCTCTCACAAAATGAAAAATTTCAGCGGCAACGGTTACTTTGACGCAAGTCCAAAAACAGCAAATTTTCAGTCAATACAAAGCAATGCTTATAAGCAGTTATTATTTCGTACTCTATTATTAGAAAATAACTGCCTCTCCCGCATATACCACCCACAGACTGTATGATCAATGTCAGACTACTGGCAGACTTGATCCCTGAGTGTATGATTGGGTGCATAAGTGACCTGAGAAAAAAACCACAGACACGGTTGGGGTAGAGACGGTCAGTTTTTGTAAGTCCCGGGATTGTGAATGGGAAAAAATATATCTCAGAAAATTTTAAATTTGGCTCAAAGTCATTGGTTGGGGTATAAGAGTAAGGTACTAGGGTTTTTACAATGAGGGATACTTGACACGTTCTTTCATAATCCGGTGTCGCAATTACGAAAAGAGGTAAAGGGATAATAGGGAAGGGAGGGATTGGAGTGTGGCTTATTTTCAGCCTGAAGATGATTAGCACATTGACATGATTTGGAAATTCCCACCCTGGGAAATAATTCCCAGGCTCGCACGGTATGTGTGGCACCGAACAATATGTTAAGTCGCTAGGTAGTCATCGTATAGAAACAAACTGACTATAGTATAAATGAATTAATGGCGATGTCATTCCTTATTTGCGGAATCCTCTGTCCTTCCATCATTTTAGTATGTAGCAAACGGTTATTTCATGTGCTGTTCTATGCCCTCCATTGAGCCCATAACGAACGAATAACCATGGTTACTCTGATACCAAAATTAAATGTTTGTTGCTATTGGGGTCATATCTGGCATATGGTTCTTTCATTATTTGATCTAGTTACAGGAACAGCTGATGTATCTCAGGCTTTTAAGCGTTTTAATCATGATCGTCCTCATAGCCCTCGACGACCAACCTCAACATGCTTGCCAGTTGTCCCGTTTTTAGATACGGGAACCACTGACAAAAATGATTTCAATGACATATGTCTATCTTACAGCTGCCCACCCCACTCCCCCTCTCCTAAGGTACCGTTCCTCCTATACGGTTTCAGTGAATGCTAATGCTGATAGTATCTACCCATGAAAGTATAACAAATTTGCCGGTCCATTTTTCAGGCGATAGATCAGCTTTCCACCACATTTTGCGAGTTCCTTGAATCGAGTATGCATTCATCCTTTTTTTGCATGTTTCACTGAATTTGCCATACATCGTAATGGGACGTGTTAGACTCAGTTTATGTGAAAATAATTACAAATAAATAATTGACGTAAGTATCAAAGTGAAAATACGGAACCAGAAGAGCTACAGGTTTTCCTAGTCTAGTTCAATCATCCAGAGTTTTTTGTTTGAAGGATATAGCAAAAATAAGTAATTCATCAAGCAACTATATGTACGTGTATAGAAATGAAGAAAGAGCGTAAGCGAATCATAAGGAATTTAAGGTGCACAATACATAAAAAGCACATTAAGAAAGTTATAAAGAAAACAGATGTTTTTTGAAGTTTTTTTTTTTTAAATTAACATTAGGGGAATTTAGTAATCTAGTGTCAAGGGAATTCCAGGGGTGTACACCATGACTCCTCAATTTAGAGTGGGAAACCATTGTTCGTGTCTAAGGTTGTACCAGATTATCTCTTCCCCTTATGTGATGATTATGATGGGTACTGCTTGGGAGGTAAAACGAATTCAAATATAGGGAAGTTGGTCATTGTGGTGTTTAGATAGGGATATGCCTAACTGGTATTTATAGTTGTCCTTTGAAAGTAAGAATAAAAATACTTAGGTATGTGGGTGTAAGGTGGAACATTTGAAATTAACGGACCGCCCGCTTTTGGAGGGCCAAGACTTTGTCAGTAAAAGTTTTTTTTTCAATTGTTTTTTTTTTTTTTGAGGGGGGGGTCGTTCAGAGCAAAATACTACAAGATGAGGGACTTTAGGAGAATAAAAAAAAAGTGAACAAAATTTTTCTGGGAAGATCATATCTCAATCTATCCATAACAAAATGATTTATGAAAGGTTTTGTGACATTGTTCATGTGATTTTTTTCCAAAACTGATTGCTAATCGTAATACCTAGAAAATTGGCTAAATCACTATTCTTTATAATGGTAGGCTTTAAAATTTGAGAAAAACCATGGTTATCGCCTCTGCTTTTGCCAAAACAAACAACTTTGTTTTATTCATGTTTAACTATACGATAAACGTTTCAGTACATCAAACCACCTACATTTCACAGCAGTATATCAGCAATCATGAAATAGTTAATCCTTTGCAAATATTATAGAGATTTCGGCCCCTCAAACGGTTGGCGGCATTTATACTTTGACCTTGATTCCTGAGTCTAGCAGTTCAGTGGCGTATTTTTGCATTTAACCAAATCATATCAAATCATATCTTATCAAATCATATCAAATAGGTACTTCATGTTTCAAAAATAACGAAAAAGATGACAATATTTGCAAACGAGCATTATTTCTTGATATTTTTAGCAGTAAGGCAGGCTGTGCGAGCACCTGATTGAAATCTCATGGTTAGTTGGTATTGGTCCTCTAGTATCCTAAAAAATCTACCAATTCATAACGCCTATTTTCAAGGTGAAGAATTTTCTCATGAAGGAATGCACCGATTTCGAAACTGAACCTTATTCGCGAGTTTCTATTATGACTTCTTGCTTTTAGTAAGTTATTTTTATATTCATGTTGCTATGGATCGACTGAGAGGAAGTTCCGTACCCCACGATTTGTTTTGAAGCAACTTCAAGGTATTACAGTTTTTCTTCTGATTTCTCTTCAAGGGAATATTTTATAATATTTTAGAGCTTCAGTATTGCACACTCAAGGTTAACCAAGCAGTAACTCCTTTTAAATTTCACAATTGAAGAGAAAAAATATTGTCACGTGAGCCACAAGAGCCAATCGTGAAACATGACAGTCTGTTACACAACCTTAAGTTGCCAGGGAATGACTGCATGTCCCGCCCTTTAAGAGATACTAAAAACGGAAATTGTCAATCACTCTGAAGCCAGTTCAGTAGATGTTTACGGAAAACAGCAGCTTTCCTGGAATGTTTTACCAGGGGTGTGTTAAACTTGTCACCGTTTGTTTCAGTTTATTTGGAAAGGCGGTAGTACTGAAGATAATACCAGAATGTACTGCACATTGTAATACATTACAATACAACAGTAGAAGACAAAATAATGTTTCACCTTAACATAAGATTCACAAGAGCTGCAAATATGCCACAGTGTGGTAATTAGCCTCCATCATAGTTTTATCCCAGGGAAAATGGGTGCAAATTCTGTCAATGGACGGATCAGGTTCTGGAATATAGGCCCCACCCCTAAATCCAAAATGACAGTTTTTTTTCCTAATTCCAAGAGGCCAAGTACCCGTGTTCAACGTAAACAATTAACCCTAACTTTTATTTTGGAACAGATTTAAAAGTTTTCGAAAAAAATAAGGCAACTAACGGCTTCTCGTTCGCCAAAGGAGACAAATCTGGCTGGCAGGCCGCATCAACACGCCATTGGTGGCACCCTCTCCCCAGATTTCTTCCGTACTTTTAACATATTTTGAAATGCTCAAGCTTATTTGGTCACTAGAAGACACAAATGCACCATTTTCGTAGTCCCATACTTATGATGAGGTAATTTTCAGCAATTTTTCAGTTTTCAGGTAGATTACTTTTATTTCAAATAAAATATTGCAGCCTTTTTTCATCATGTCTAGGCTAACGTATGCAAAGTAGAAAAGGGAGAAAGTACTAGAATATAATTGATTGGTAAACCCACCTACAGAACCTTATTATTGGGAAAGGATATGTAGATACGATTTAGGCGGTTAGGTTTCGGGGTTAGAGTTACGGGACACGACCTCCTGAAAACCCGGGGGACTAATGAGGAGGGAACTAATCCAAGGAAGATAAACCAATACGCTTGCTTTATATCCCAATGTTGACTTAATTTATGGAAAGGTCAAAACAAGTTCATGAGGACATTCCCTGCTTTACTTATAACTTGACTGTACTGGCTTTAACTTCAACCTGCATACAATGCCATATTAAAATAAGCCTGTGGAGTGTGTTTACTGCAAAGCTGATGCCGCTCTCTCTGCGTGTGTGGACAGACCCGAGCTGCAGCTACTTTAGTTTAACCCTTTACTGTTGTGCTCCAATCAGGGCATATTTGCCCGCCTCGGAAGTGGGTGGAAAAGCGGACGTAGCACGCCCGCATCAACTTCCGTAGAGTTATTGATCCCGTGACCTTAAACTATTGTCCCTCTCGTTGTTTTGGCCGAATTTTCGGGTAGCTACTCGCAGTTTCGAGCTCCGCGTGAAACAGTAAAGATGGGTGACAGCCGTATGGAATACCGTTTTAACATTTATTTGGGAATTTCAGATATCTCTAATTAATTTCAGATACCTCTAATTCAATTTCAGATATATCTAAATAACTGCAGATATCTCTAATTCAATTTCAGATAGGCCTATCTCTAAATGTTTGCAGATATCACTAATTCAATTTCAGATATCTCTAAATAATTGCAGATATCTTTTGATAGGCCTATCTCTAAATAATTGGAGATATCTCTAATTCAATTTCAGATATCTCTAAATAATTGCAGATATCTTTAAATAATTGCAGATATCTGGAAATAACGAAGTATTTCAGATATCTCTTATTCAATTTTAGATATCTCTAACTCAATTTCAGATATTTCTAATTCTATTTCAGATATCTCTAATTCAATTTCAGATATCTCTGATTCTATTTCAGATATCTCTAATTCAATTTTAGATATATAAATAGTGCATAATTAGAGATATCTGAAATTCCCAATAAATGGTATTCCATACAGCCGCGCTCTCCGCATGGGTCCAAAAGGACCCAAACAACGGTAAAGGGTTAAACCTGCTTTGTATTCAACCTAGTAGATGGACGTGAAGGCAAAACCACATGCGGATTTTACACCAGGACTGCTAGTACTCTTTCCTAGAACTATGGGGTATAACTGGCGAATGAAGTCTCAAGTTATGGCTACATTTCATAGCATGTACTTTTGTGCGTGAGCCTGTATTTGAGTGAGCATCGTGCTTTTTGTTTCAAACATATCTCTTGCACGAGAGGCACATTTAGCCAAAGGCGCAAGGCATTGTTTAGTGTTAGAGCATCCCACTTCCAGTCGGAAGGGATAGAATTCGACTCCTGGCCGGATCGTGCCAAAAATTTTAAAATGGAGCCTACTGCAGTCGTGCTTGTTATACTCAGCACAAGTAATCTGGTAATGGGGTACTCAGGAAAAACAAGCCACTGAGTCACAACTGGAAAATGGCCGTGACCGGCTCGACTTAAATCAACCGCTTAGAAACTGGACCATAAAACTCCATCTAACCTAACCAAACCTCATGCTCGTAGCAAGAAAACTGTCAAGGAGGGATCGAAACCTGTAGACAGCCTACTATCTAAACGTAGCGCCTGAATGTTGGTCCCGAAACGGAGAAAAAATTTTAGCCGAGAATCCTCCCTTCCCTGGAAATGGCACTTCCCGAGACTATATGTTAATGTACTGCATATAAACTAATAAATAGCGGAAATACTTCTAATATTGTAAAATACAAGAAAGTTATACCCCAAAATATGTTCACGAAGGAGGCA